>JACAZE010000003.1:0-2400000 GCA_014461115.1 Mycena chlorophos | reverse complement strand
ATGTGGTTCCATATCTTCAGAAGCATCACTGATTGTTCTCCCCGCCCAGCGCCAGCGCGACAAACGCTCGATAAAAAGGCCCATCCCAGGGTTTGACTTTCCCGCCCGCCGTCCACATACCGCGATGTGGTCTTTTGCGCAACTTGCAGTTGCGTTCGCGTTTGTGGCGCCACCTTTGCCCTCGCAGCGTCATCCGCAGCCCGGGACCCATGCGCTGCGGTAGCAGGCAAGGACTTCGTCCTTCCGGCAGACGCGCTTTCGTGTCTCAAGTCCTTCCCATTCAACGAGACGTTGCGCCAGAATGTCCTCACAAACAACGTCGCGCGCGTGTTTGACTTCTTCACCTTCGAATTCTACTATCTGGATTCCCCCGCCCCCTTCCAAGAATCGACCGCGAATATTCGTGCGGAACTGGCCCGTATCAACACCACCCACTATGAGGTGCGTCGTAGGCCGTTCCATTACCCGTAAGTTGACAGTTTTTCAGACGGACTACGACTTCAGCTGGGACTTGTACTTGACCATCACCCAGCTCAATGACGGGCACACCCGTACGTGACCGTGTTTCCCATTTATGGCCAACCAATGACCCTCCGCAGGCTGGTTCCCGTCGTGTTACAACGCTTATCAGAACCTTGCCCCGGCGCCAATCGTTTCTTTGGAAATCGACGGCGTTCAGGGCGTCTACATTGTCCCGGACCTGGTCGAATTCATCCACCTCCTCGGCACAGACTACACGGATCTCATCAAAATCGACTGGGAGAGGCTTGCTGGCGCCAAGGTCGTTTCTATCGAAGGCCAGGACCCGTACGACTATGTCGACTTTATCGCCAAGACCGTTTCCGGGAACTACCTCGACCACGGAGTCCGCGTCAACTCGGTGTTTAGCTCGTATCGACTTGTCAATGCAGACTATTCGCAGAGATTCGGTACTTTCCTTGATGATTCGGGTCGTCGATGGCACTGAAACATGTCTTCAGGCGATTTTGCAGGACCTACTGGTGTCGCTCAAAACTCCATCACAATGGAGGTCATCGTGAATGGGTCGAGCAAGGCTGAGGTCGTCACTGTTCCCTACATCGCGAATTTCGCTGGGGTAGCATTCACCGACAGGGAATCTTTGTATGTGCTCCTGACCGAGAATGTGTTTTTTCGCTCATGGTTGATGTAGCTGGGTCAACAACTGCGCTGCGAACAACGAAACCAACGGCGTCGACTTCAAAAACCCTACACCTGGACCTACACCTGGACCGTTCCAAAAGCGACGCCAGCCCATGGCCAAGATTATCGATTTGAGCACCTCCAACGCTTTCGGTCTTCCGCCGCAGTTCGAACCCACCCTTCCGGTTCAGGGCGACAACGAAGGCATCATGAAAGCCTACATCCTACCCGGAAACGAGACCGGCGTTGTACGTCGCGTTTCCTTGTTCCTGCGGTAACTTACGCCTTCGTCAGCTCTTTATCGGCTCGTTCGAAGGCGACTTCGATACGTTCCAGACCGACATAGTCACCGCGTTCTCCATCTTCAAAAACGCGAGCGTCAGTCAGCTCATTATCGACTTGACAGACAACGGAGGTTCGTCCTCTTCTTGACTGCTTCATGTTAATTCCGGCTTACTCTCCCGCAGGCGGCTTCGTTTGCCTCGGTCAATTCCTGCATGCATACCTCGCTGGGACGAACTTCGGCTACCCTGGTTTCCAATCGACGAACCGAGCGAATCCACTGGCTCAGAAAATCGTCGCGTCCGACATCAAGCTGGGACTCAATTCGGACTTTAGTTTCTACACCGCCGATAATTGTTCGTGCGCCTTTCTCCTCTGGACCTCACCTATTTGATGGCGTAGGGGCGTTCTTGAACGGCACCCAGATGCCCTCCGATTTCGATTACATGGTTCCGGACGTGCCGATTGTGATCAACGGCCGGGCGGATGCGACTTCGCAGCGATTCCACGTACGTGCTTCTTCGCTGAGGACATCCCGACGACCGCTCGCTCACTCGTTCGCTTGCAGGATACATGCGAACTGACCTACGCCGTGCCGATGCCCGCTACCCCTCAATTTGATTTGACGTGCGTAAAATCCTTGATCCGCGCCTGTGCCTCCCACAGCCAACCGATCCGAACTCACGTGTATCTTCTGCTATTCAGCAAAGTCGCAATTGGTGAGAACGCCAGGGATGAAACGAAACGAGGGACTAAATGCTTGCCTCGCACGCAGTCTCGAATGGAAACTGCGCGTCGACGTGTGCGATGTTCAGCACCCTGATGTTCGAGAGACACCATACCAAGGTCGCTGTCTTTGGTGGGAAGCCAGGCGAGAACGTTGAGTACAAGGGTGCGTGTGCCTGCTTCCGCCGATAAGGGCAGCGAATAACCTCGATCCTTGCAGGAATGGCTGGTAACCAGGTCTTGGAATGGTGTGGACTTCTGCAGACTCGCGACGCAAACACGCTAAAACACACGAACAGGACCGATATCGATTCGGAAATCAAGACTGCGAATTTGGAGGATGTATGTACCCGATCAATGGATGCTGGGTCTGGCTCGGCGTGCCTGATGCTCGATGCTAACGACGAGCTCAGGACCCTTTGGCTCCGGTTGATCTGTGCGAATGTCTGGAGGCTCGGCTTGTATATTTGACCTCAAGGTTTCTAGACTCGTCTCGGGCAACTTCCGCCACAATTGGCGCACTGGTGAGCGGGTATTTGCGTGTTTCATCTGCAACAACACTCATGTTCGGCAAAGCGTGGAGTTTCTTGGACGAGAACCTGCCGATCGGTGTGTCTTCTCTCACTTCCAAGCCAGTTTTTGCTGATGCAAGCCCAGCTTATGTGTCTGAGCTCCCGCAATGTGGGTTTCTCCGTCGAGCATCCATTATCCCCGTTCAACCGAGCCACGTTTTCGCACAGTCCGGTTCCCTTACACACTGGACACGTACAACAATCCGCAGAGTCTATGGCTTTTCGCGTACGCTCCAGTTGCCTTGGCATCGACGCGAGCACTCACAGATCCTCTTCAGGGAACAAGAGCTGTTTGGTCGGAAGGAATAAGGCTACTAGCGCTAGCTCAAAATGCTTTCGTGTTCGTATTTCTCCTTGGGATAGATCTATCGTCGTGCTCGTCTTTCGCGACGAAGTCTTCGGCACCGACTCCATTCAGCGGGAGCCTGGGAACACGCCTAGATGCCGAACATCGCACATGAATCTCGCGTTGCCCTTCCGAACGCGTTGGGCTACTTCAGTTTTGGGTTTCTAGCGCTGCGAGAAACCTGGAACGCGTTCCATGGGCCCATATCTTGCCATATGACCTCCTTTGTGTGGGCGCCAGGAACTAGAGTGGATCTCGAATGGGCCAAATGGGGATGGCGTTTTGAAGGACACCGCTTATGCCGCGATCACGCCCATTTGCCGAGCGCCCTAAATGTGCGAGAAAATTCGATCCCCATTATCACCTTGCCCCCTTGTCCTCTCCCCATGACTTCAAGCTCGCTGCGCGTTGAGCTCCCACCAATTCCGTCTATGAAGGCTTCTACGCGCCCACGAGCAGTCTCAACCAGAGGATTGCCACCTGTGGACACAACCAACTTCCACTTCCGCACCGCGTCGTTTCCAGAGGAGCCTCGGAAGTCCACTTCAGGGCGTTCCAGGGTTCGTCCACTGCCGCGAATTCCACAACCAGGTGGCCCGATGTCTGCGGGCACACTTTGGCAACCACAACCACCATTCAGTCCCCCTCCGCCGAGGCGCGCCACTTCACACTTGAATCTGCGACCCCTACCAGCTCTACCAGAGGCGATTCCACCACTAAACACTGGGAGCAGCCTGCAAAGGCATGCTACCACTGCTGCACCCAAGCCGCAAACCGCACCGAAACCACGCGCTCGCGTGACCATGCCGCCGCCCAGTCGACCAGAAACGTTTGGGCCACGCAAATTCGCATCCCTTACGCTGCGGTTACAATTACCGCCAACGCCGCGTACGGAGGATCCTCCATTGCCACTCCCTTCCATCGAGATCACCCCAATCGACGCGGACTTTGACATTACTTCGCTGCCTCCTACGCCAGTAGACGCAGCGCCGGCGCCGCCCTCGCCCAATAGCGTTCACCACCGCCGGATGTCGAAGCTACGGCGGCATCTCGGCGAGTCTGTGCAGTTGGACATATTTGGGCCCGAGGGCGGCAAGCGACACGAGGCAGAGGTTTACCAGCAGACCATAATCGCGGTAAAGCGGCTGCTGGACCTCGAGTCGCCGGACCGGGATGACGAATCGTCAGATTCGGATTCAGACGACGAGCAGTACGCGCTCATGTTGACCGCTGGGAATATGCAGTGCCAGGTGCCTGTCAAGAGATATTCGCGCAAGTGGGTGCGCGAAAAGGGTGGAAAACGATGGGTCGAGGAGAATTACGCGGACCTGCTGCGTGATTTACGCGCTCTATAGACGCGTTTCCCCTTGTTGCTTTGCTGAATAGACCACAAAATATGTTGTATTTTAGCCAAGCCCAAACGGCTTGGGCCCCGTAGATGTCTATGAGATGGATGTGCGGCGTTTCGAGAGTCGTCATGTCGACTCGGCGAGAAGGAAGGAGAAAAGTGGTTTCGGCGCTGACGGAAGCTTCGGTGACAGACAACGACCACCGTTGAATGTTATGCCGACAAGATACACGCAGAGAGGCCGCAAGGGTCGCCTCAGGGTGCAGGGAGTCCAGTAATGGATGAAGAGCGCAGCCAACCCGGAAGGGGATGTGTCATCGACCGGCGCTTGACCAGAACGTCCATGCCGCTATGGGCAACGCGCACTCTGGCTCGACCTTAACACGAACAACTGCTGCTCTCGACTCGTTCGTGGCCGAGCTCGGCTCGGATATTATCTACGACAAGAGGTCTGTGGCACACATTCATACTATCCAAGAAACTGAGCGTTGGCAGCCTAGGCTCGGCTCGTTTCCTCAAGACGGTCAAATGCAGACACCGTAACAGCTATCTCATCGTCAAAGTATTCATCAAGCCCGACCCCGGCGTCTCGTTGCGCAATTACCACCGTAGATTGAAAGGTGGACTGGTCTTCAAGCTATTTGTACACGAGTTGACTGGATACAGCGGACCGTGAGGCGTTGGCTGACATTGCGAATGTCTACAACTATCAGTCGTTCGTGGAGACGGAGAAGGCAGGGTATATTGTGCGGCAGTGGATTGCGAGCAGCCTCTATGACCGAATCAGGTGCGCAAGTGACTATACACGCAGTCTTTGGCTGACCCTCCTCCAAGCACCCGCCCGTTCTTGAGTATCATCGAGAAGAAATGGATTGCCTTCCAGCTCCTCAATGCGCTGCGGGATGCCCGCAACCGCAAAGTCTCGCATGGCGACATCAAGTCAGAGAACATCCTCGTTACGTCGTGGAACTGGGTGTATCTATCCGACTTTGCGTCGTACAAACCCACCTTCCTCCCCCTCGACGACCCTTCGGACTTTTCGTTCTATTTCGACACGTCCGGTCGGCGCATATGCTACATTGCGCCGGAGCGGTTCTACACGGCCGCAAACAATCCCGACATCAGCGCGAAGAAGTCGAAGATCGACGAGACGGAGGGCAAGCGCGATGGGAAGGTTACAGAGGCCATGGACTGCTTCAGTGCGGGCTGCGTGATTGCGGAGCTGTTTCTCGAGGGTGCCCCGCTGTTCACCCTCAGCCAACTGTTCAAGTTTCGCGAGGGTGAGTACAACGTCGATACCCCGCTTGCGACAATCGAGGACGAGGGTATCCGGGTGAGTGCCAACAACCACCGTTTTTTTCTCGTTCTTAGTGTCGGCAGTAGAACGTGATCAAGCAAATGATCAACCTCGAGCCTGCGGAACGACCTACCTTCGACACACTCCTGCATACATCTCGAGGAACGGTCTTCCCCGAGTCGTTCTACTCGTTCCTGCACAACTACGTGTCGTCGGTGAACGACCTCCCATCCAGTCCTCCGTTCTCCAACACCGCCAATGCTTCTGGGCCGCTTTCGCCCACTGTTTCCGGCACCAACCTCCGTCCCAGCACGTCCCTGAACGCTAATTCGGCGGCGGTTGCTGAGCCATTGGCGACGGACGTGTTGCCGAGCGATTCAGACCATCGGATGGAGAGGATATGGTCGGACTATGAGAGCGTCGAGCCGTATCTCGTTCCAGACACAGTCGAGGAGACCGTCATGGATGTCAAGATCGAGTATAACTCGACGGTCAATGTCTCGCGTCCCTTCCAGGTTGGTCATCTAGAGTTATCTTCCTTCGTGTGCTCACAATCAACAGGACATTCTGCCCGTCGAATTGAATATTCCCAATCGCGAGTCTAAGTTGCGGACTTCGCATTCAGGTACACGAGCGACAGAAGGTGTGTTTTGCTCGATTTGTGGTTACTTCGACCAACACACTTCAGATGGTCCCGCGCTGATCATACTGGCTCTGATCACCGCCAACATCCGCAACTGCGCCCTTCCGAGTTCGAAAGTCCGAGCACTAGACGTCTTCTTGGCGCTCGCGTCGCATCTCACCGACGAAGCCAAGCTCGACCGAATGCTGCCCTACATCGTCGAGCTGCTGCACGACGACTCTGCGGCGGTTCGGTCAGCTGCGATGCGGACGATGATACAAGTGCTCATGATGGTCACCGTCATAACACCCTCCAACGCGCTCATCTTCCCCGAGTACATCCTACCCAACATCAAATATGTGGTACAAGACCCGGAGGTGTCCGTTCGGTGCACCTACGCACAGTGTATCGTGCAACTCGCGGAGACCGCCGTCCAGTACCTCGAGATGGGACAAGCGCTCAAGGCGCACGGCACTTTCAAGCTCGCGCCCGAGGCCGCGGCGGCGGCAGCAGCCCAACAAGAATACGACAATGCGCGTTTCGAAATCTCGTACGACGCGAGCATGCTGGACCTGCAGAACAACATCCAGGAGCACCTCTCGGCGCTGCTCATGGACTCGTCGAGCGTCGTCAAGCGCGCGGTGCTGCACGACATTTCGTCGATGTGCGTGTTCCTCGGGAGGCAGAAGACCAATGATGTCCTTTTGAGTCACATGATCACCTATCTCAACGACCGGGATTGGCTCCTGCGCTATGCGTTTTTTGAGAGCATCGTGGATGTGGCCGCGTGTGCTGGTGGGAGGAGCTTGGACGATTATATTCTCCCGTTGATGATTCAGGCGCTTTCGGGTACGAGCTTTCCTCTTTTGACGAACTGGGCTGACGCAGTGTTCTAGACGTCGAGGAAACCGTCGTAGCCAAGGTTCTCTCCGCGTTGACGAGCCTCTGCGAGCTAGGCTTGTTCCAGAAGATGCGCATCTGGGAGTTGATGACCAACACGCTTGGATTCCTCTACCATCCGAATATGTGGATACGGCAGGGTGCTGCTGCGTTCATCGTTTCGGCCGCGGCCCATCTTCCCACCAGCGACGTTTGGTGCATCATTTACCCGTCGTTGCGCCATTTCCTGAAATCGGACATTGTGGAGCTCGACGAACAGAGTCTGCTGGCTGCGATGAAACCTCCAGTACGTTTGTTTCATATTTTCAGTTATTGGGTGTTAATAGTTTTATAGTTATCGCGCCAGGTGTTTGACGCAGCTGTTCAGTGGGCGATGAAGTCTGACAAGAGCTCGTTCTGGAGAGGACAGCGACGCATTCCCAGCCGCAACGAGTCGCCTAGGGAGAGCGTGATGGCGTTGCGAAAGACAGGCACGATTTCGAGGAATCCAAAATCTGAAGAGTGCGGTCGCCCTTGATATCGTAGGATGGTGCTGATTGTGCCTTGCAGGGACGACGCTCAGTTGGCGAAGTTACAACAACTTGGTATGACTTCGACGGAGGAGACCAAGTTGATCGCGCTGCGGGATTATATCGTCAAACTCGCCAACGCGACCTCCAGGCTGGTCACATGTTTCTTCGTTGACCAGACTCTGACGATTTGGCAGCTTCGCTTCTCGCGTCAGCTTCGAGCCGGAAGCCGACAAAAACCTCAAATCCATCGGCGACATCGAGCTGCCCAAGCTCGGTGTGGTTCCCCAAACGGTGTTCCTCAAGACGCGAACGATCGAGTTCGGGAATCGCAGGTTATCGCATACGCGGAGGACGTCGGCGCTAGGGACGCCTGTGTCGAGTCCAGGTCACGGTGCGGCGCCATTTGAAGACCTCCGGCGGCGGCTGGCCACGATCAATGGTTCGAGCTCTTCGCTCGTTCTTACCCCGCCTCGAGAACCTCGCAGCACCACTGCGTTGTCGCCGATCGTCACGCCCACCGTCTCGACTCCTTCGCTGGTCGCCGCGGCTGCTGGGATCGCTTCACCAGTCGAGCGACCAGTCAGTCCCACGGAGTCGGTGGTCTCGACGACCAACTCAACGTCTTTTAGACCGTTGAGTCGGATGCAGTTTGGCGGCACAGTGGATAGTCAGAAGGCCGCGCCGGCGGTGGGTTCGTCCAAGATGAACGCGGTCGGTTTGCTGGATAGTCGGGTCAAGCTGCGTTCGGATGGGTCACCGGAACGCTCCGGGAGGTCGTCGCCGATGTCGATGTCAACGACGGTCCGTGCTCCCTTCCGACAACGCATCCCTTCCTTGCAACCCATTTCGACGTATGGTGAGGCCCAATTTTCGGGTCAAGCTATTCGTTAATCACGTGATGATAGATGGCCAAGAGGCTGGAATCAGCAACTTGCTGGAGAACCTCTACCTCGACAACAATCGGGAGTTGCAGAACGACTTTGGTCCCAAAGTCCACGAAGGCCCTGTCCGACGGCGGAACGCCGTTCGACATACCTTCCAAGCCCGCGAAGGTGGGGCCAAGCACACCGAGGCGAGCCTGGTCGCCCATTTGACCTCGCACTCGGACGCGATAACGGGTTTGGCGGTATCGCCGGACCACATGTTCTTCGTGTCCGCGTCGGACGACAAGACCGTCAAGGTCTGGGATACGGCGCGCCTCGAGAGAAACGTTACCACCAAGCCCAGGCATACGTACGGGCAGCACCATGCCAAGGTCAAGTGCGTGTGCATGCTCGAGGGCGTCCACTGTTTTGCGAGCGCCGCGGACGATGGGAGCTTGCATGTCGTTCGCGTGCATGTCACTCAGACCGGGAGCTTGCCCAAATACAACAAGCTGCAGGTCATTCGCGGGCACCAGGTCGAGCATGTTGCCGAGGGCGAGTACATTACGTGCATGACGCATTACAACACTGGTGAGGTCTTATTGCATTGTTGGGACTCTCTATTGACTCTCTGAAGATACCGGCTCGCACCTTGTCTACGCCACGACCCACTCGAACATCGTCATCCTCGACCTCCGAACGATGAACGTCGTACAGACGATGGAGAACCCGCGTCATCACGGACCCATCACGTGCCTCTGCATCGACCGTAAACGCTCCTGGATCGTCGTCGGCACCTCCACCGGCGTCTTGACGCTCTGGGACCGGCGATTCGGGCTGCTCTTGAAGAGCTGGCATGTCGGCATTGCGTCGACGGGTCGTTTTGTGCGCATTCACCAATGTGTTGTGCATCCCTCAAAAGGGCGCGGCAAGTGGGTTATGGTGACGGTCGAGGGCTCTGGGTCAAAGCCGGCTGACCGCACGATCACGCACTTGGTGGAGGTGTGGGATATCGAGAAGGCTGTCTTGGTCGAGACGTTCGTTGCGCGGCAGACTGGGGAGACGGAAACGGAGCCATTGCCAGAGCCCGGCGAACTGATGGGCGTCGATGCGGATATGAGCCCCGCCGCTGCGATTGCTGCACTCGTGCATTCTCGACAGAGCGCAGCACCAGTCGAAGCTGGGAAACGTACCTCGCAGAGTACGTTTCAGGATGAACTTCTACCGCCACCGTCACCCGATATCCGTGCATTGGTCGTGGGCGTCGATTTCGGGGGCCATGTCGGCGTCCATCGTTCCGATTTAGCCGAGGGCGCCGATGGGGTACACGGGCACGGCCGACGCGGGTTCATGGTGTCTGGTTCTGAAGATCGCAGACTGCGATTATGGGACCTCAGCAAGCCCGAACGAACGTCCGTGCTCAGCGGACTCGACTCCGAGGCCGAGCGGCCGACGTACAGCCTGTTGTCGGCCAGCACGGGTACCGCGGCGACGTATGTCGAGACGTGGCCTGATGCGACGACGGCCGCGAGCCAGAGCAATCGGCCGGCGCAGCGGATGTCGCTGATCACACACACGCAGCAGAATCTGCTCAAGGCGCACCAGGATGTGATCACTGCGCTTGCGTGCATTGATTCTCCATTCCGTGGTGGTATTGTGAGTGGGGATAGGGCTGGGGTGATTAAGGTGTGGAGGGTAGAGCTGTAGAGCCGCTGTATTTTTATCTTCTCCAAATTTCCGGGGACCGTGATTCGATATGTTAAGTCGCGAGCGACGGCTCTTTGCGCTCAACGTCGAAGTGCATGCTGCTTCGCTGTATCTTGAGCGCCGTTTCGCAGCCACCAGATTCTCCGTGAACAACTTCAATTAAACCCACTCAAGTTGGTAGTTGCAGTCCAGCTCTCTCTTCGAATCAGCATCTGAATCATGTCGACAACTCTCCAAATATACCTACAACGCAGATATTTCTACATTCAGAGCAAAATACGCGCCTTATCCTCCGAGGTCAAATCGCCAAGCCATTCAAACATCAAGACGAGGTGGCCACAAATGAACTAGAGGCACTTGCAGAAAGTAGAGGATCCGCGGAGCCTATCATCGCCATCCCCATCTCTCCGTCGCAGACCATGCCGGTCTTACAGCCAGCGCGAATCATCCGCGCCCTGGACGGCTTCCGTCAAAGTCGCGCGTCGACGTTTGACACACCCACATCATCAATATCCTCCGCGTCCAATGGCCATTGCAGAACCACCGACAGATGAACGTCGGGCGGTGGCGCGTAGCTGTAATTTATCACTCTGGACGCGATTTTTGGAACGCGCCTTGTTCGCCGTTTTTCTTTGCCTGACAGTCATGGACGGCAGCGAGGCGACGGCGACGATCTAAGCATATTTAAGGGCGGGCCCTTGTCGTGCCTTGTCCAACGTTTGTTGCCTCGCGCTACCCATCCATCCAGCCGCTCCCTTACTTCCCTCGCACCTTTATCGACCACTTTCCTTCGTTTCCCGTCTAACCAAACCACGATGTCCCGTCCGTCGCGTCGCGTCTCGCATTGCCCACAACTAACCCATTCCAGACGTCAACCAACAACCCAAACCGCACCAATCCCTGCCGCGTGAAATGTCGCGCAAATTCGCAGACGAAGCCGCGAAGGAGTCTGGCAAAAAGGCGGTCGACTACATCGCGGACAACGGCGACCAGCTCGCGAGCGCCGCGCAGTCAGAGGCTGGCGATATCCAGAGCGCGTACGAGGAGAAGAAACAGCAGGCGCAGGCGGCGTTGGATGCTGAGAAACAACGCGCGCAGGATGAGCTGAACGAGGCGAAGGAGGTGCGTTGCGTTTCGTTAATGCTTGACGTCGCCGCCTGACATGGATCGCCAGGGCTTCATGAGCTTCTTCAAGTGCTGTTCATAGACGTCCGACGCGTTTTCCTTTCCCCTTGTTGTATTCCGACGTGTAAATTATGTAGTTTGGGACGGTAATTGCGAACTCTGTTCATCATTCTGAGCTATTTCGGAACGCGAGAACTATGCTAACTCACAAGAAGGGAGTAGGGCCTCGAGCGTCTCCTCCACCGCTTCTTCCGAGTCTATCACTGCTATCGGCCATACAACCTCCGCCCCTTCAAGCATCTTCCAATTCGGCGATGGAGTGGGTTTGATGTGTGAGAAGTCTTGGACCGCCAGATTTGAGGGCTGTTTGGGTTAGATGTGGCTCACGACTTGAAGGGACGGCTCTCACCAAGTCTGCGCTCGCCAACGTGGACGGATACTTCGCAAAACGGAGCTGCGAGCAATGCTCGATGATTGGGTTTGACGATATAGATAGATAAATGTCCACGACGGACGAGGTATGCATTCGGAACTGGTGGATAATCGTCAGCGCAATAGTCGTATCGAACCAAATTCGACCAACCTGATGACAGCCCACAACAACGATACACCTGCGAAGGTCGTGCAGCAGCACGCTTCCGGCAATCGACGGCAGGAGCAACACCGTGTCGACCAGATTCCGTATATGCAGCGCCGAAATGCGCAGCTCGGGCCCAAGCAGATTCACGATGCAGTGATTCAAGTCCGATATCGTCAAGTCGGATGTAGGTGAGGCTTTCAGAGGCAAAGCGTCGTGTGTGAGGTAGCGTCGCGCATGAGAGGATAGGATCATGTTCGCCGACGTTTCTCGAGCGGGTTCAGCTGCGTTTGGCCGCGGCAAAGTTGGCGGAGCGGACTGCGTGGACGCAGTCGACGCGGTCGGAGTCTTGCGTTTGAACGCAAACTTGCTCTTCGGGACCAGGGCCCGGAGTTCCTCAAGTGACTTCTCGAGCTCCTTCACTTGCTACTTGCGGAAATGTCAAGATATACAGCACAGCGTTGAAGCGGAAACACACCGACTCGTATTGTCGTTGAGCGTAGTTGGGAAGTGACCCGGTCGCATCTGACAGCAGTTTGGCAAGGTTGGCAAGCTCGAGACTGAGCGCCGAGAGGACATCGGGTTTCGCGGCGTCTTTCTTGGCCTCGTCGACGCGCGACGCGAGCTCTGAAGCGATTTCAATTTCAAAGATGGAGGATCGAGAAAGGTGCGAACGCGTTCGGGCAGTCTGGAATTGGACCTCAAAGTCTTGAGAGAATGCCCAAGTGCTCTCAGCGGCCATGACTGTTGTGGTTGAGATGCTTACGTGTTCTTCCGTTTCTCAGTTTAGATCTTGATCCTGCCTTCGATGCTCTCATTACAGTAGCTGGGACCACGCGTTCCTGACCTACTCTGCTTGCCACGGTCCTCGGCTTACGGCGTCCACACCGAAGCTCGTGCACACGGAATCCTTGCGGAATGCAATCCAACTTGCCACGCTAACTGAATTCTCCCGTCCTCCGACGGTCGACCGACGGTCCTCGACCTCGGCGACCCATTCATTCGCCAGAACTCTGCCGTAGCCATTCGCACACAAAGGCGCCAAGCTCGACGTGCAGCAGTTGCGACTCCTCGGCATCAGCGCCTCGAACCCATCTATTTCGAGGAGGTCAATGTATTTCGCGGGTTCTTCGATGTCGGAGACCGCTCTGTTCCATCTTCCCGGTACTACAGACATCCCAGGCTTGTCAGTCTCCCGCAAATGTTGGGGCCAACTTAAGACGCCAGAGTCCCGGCCGGTCGCTCCATGGCTTTTGGCTCCCACTCCTACTTCCACGGCGCGTTGCATTTCCTTGCGGCGCAGTCACTCACCGCGGGCGCGCAGAAGGACGCGCATCAAGCCGCGACAGACGCTTGCGCCTCTCTTTCCACGTTGCTTGGCGCGTCAATCGTCCAGTCGAGTGGCCCTGCCTACGACCTCGCTGCTACCAACGCGTGGAATCTCGAGAATGCCGAGTATCAGCCGACGTGTATCGTATTCCCCAGCACGGCTGCACACGTCCAAACTGCGATGACCGGGATTTACGAGGCTGAAGCAAACTTTGCCGTCCAAGCAGGGTCGCACAGCGCTATGAAAGGCTGGAATACGTGAGTTCTCCGCGAGTACTTCCTCGGATATCTTTGTTTCTAACTGCAGTCTTTCCAAAGGGTGCAAGACGGCGTCTTGATCATCTTCTCCAACATGCAAAACATTTCCTACGACGCGACAGAGGACACCATTATATTAGAACCCGGGGTTCACTGGCACGACGCCTACGTTGCGCTTGCACCTTATGGTGTAGCGCCTGTTGGAGGTACGTCTTGCCTTTGTTCGCGTCTGAAGCGAACTACAGCACTCATAGGTCGCGTCGGGTGAGGGTCCCCTGACTGTTTATCACTCTTGATATGAACCACAAGCTCGACCAGAGATGTCGGCACAGGATTGATTCTTGGCGGAGGTCTTTCCTGGTTAAGTCCCTCTGAAGGCTACGGAGCGGACACCCTTAAAGCTGTGGACGTGGTCCTCGCCAACGGGACATTCGTAACCGCCACGGCGACGAACGAATACTCAGATCTTTTCCGTGCCCTCAAGGGCGGCGGAAATCGCTTCGGAATCGTGACCCGGTACGAGCTTTCTGCGGTTCATACGGGCACGCAGGAAGATCAAGCGTTCTATGGAGGGACTATCTTGTACGACTCCAATGCCGAAGCCGTGCTGAACGCCACCGCCAAGTATGTCCGCGACGTGAACGACCCAAACGCTGGTGAGCACATTCGCACTGTGAACCTACCGGCGTGCTGACTTTTAGTTATTCTGATGTCTTTCATCAACGTCATCACTGATGGAGTGATCTCTCCGATGTACTACCTATGGGCGTTCTACAAAGGCTCGGAGCTGCCGACGGAGATCTTCGGCGACTTCCTTTCTATTCCCTCCGCCTTCTCACAACTCGGCCCACTAAGCTACCTCGACGTAGCCCTCACCCTCGGACTAGCCGGCGAACGCGGCTTCGTGCAACATTTTGGCGCCTCGTCGCTCGTCGGCGACGAAAGCCTCTACCTCGACGCTTTCTATCACTGGAACAACTTCACCGTCGCGCACCAGGAATATTTCAACATGACAACGCTGGCGTTTACGCCCATCCCGCAGACGCAGATCGATGCCGGGCATGCAAAGGGCGGAAACATCATCGACGCGCCGCATGGCCAGTTTGCGGCCGTGCAGATATACGAGACGTTCAATGCAGGGATCACTGAGATTCCGGCAGATATTCATGCTGCCATCGAGGCGCTATTGACATCGTATGTTCCCCTCTTTTGGAGTCGGACAAAGCTGATCAGCGGCAGAATACCACCTTCGCCTGGCCTTCCTCTTTGTCCGTCTGCTTCTTTCTGTGAAAGTTCTCCAAAATTGATTGGTTTGATTCCAGACCTCAACGAATGCGATTCGGAACAACGAGTCTTCGAGTCTTACGGCGACTACGAATTATTGCAAACGATTTATGCGAAATACGATCCTACACGGTGAGTCCTCGAAAGGTGCTCTCGGAAGCGAACTCAGGCTTGAATTGGCAGGTTTAACGTCGAGCATTGTCAAGGTCCTATCGGGCTATGAACTCCAAACACAAGTATACTTCAGGCTGGAATCCGGGAGTTGACGATATTGCGGCAACTTAGAGAGAATGCTATGCAATTGCTTTCCAGCGGAAGCTGCGGAAAATCACAAATTTATTTCGTTGTTCAGAACAAAGTCATAGCGATAAATCAGTCGGAGACTCTGGATCCAGAATTATCAGCTCAAACTCGGAGACATGGGAGGGCGTCCGCCGCTGTTGCGGTCAGTGAATCATTGTCCACTGGAGTTCGAGAGTGTGGCTTACTTAGAATAGTCGATATCGAGGTACCATTTGGGCTTCCCCTTGACGCCCAATATCCTCGCAATCTCTTCTATTTCGCCCTCGTCGCAGCGTTCATCTTCAACGGCGTAGTTGTTGTGAAGCCAGAAAACTGGTTCACCGCCGGCGCCTCCTACCATGTAGCAGTGTTTAACGCCGCCCTCGATGCCCAATATATCCCTGGCATACTTGAACGTCGAGGAAGTCGGGTCAAGAAGTTTTCGGCAGGTGGTCACATTGACACGCTGCTTCCAAGGTATACGCACTGGTTCGCGGTCCACATACTGTACAACTGCACTTGTACGATCCTACTATATTCTAAGCGAACATCTCCATCAAGTAGCGCATTCCTTTGCGCTTATACACTGGATACTCGACGGCTTGCACGGGCGCAGGAGTCTCTGTATTCGCGGTCCGCCACTTCTTGTCCTTGAGAGGCGGCGTGGGGGCGCAAGGATCGCGCTGACGCTGAAGTTTAGACAAGGAAGACGAGGAAACACGGACGGTCTCGGCTTTCTGTGGCTGTATGGCCCGTGCGGCATGACTGTGCTGGACCGTCGCAGCCTCGCGCTGGGGGCCCATGCGAAGCTGGAGGGAGCCGACCGAGCGTGAACGGCGCTTGAGCCGTTTGTCGGTGCGGCTACCGCTGCTGCTGATTGTGGCGTACTGTCCGGAGGGCGTCAAGCCCGCAGGGAGCGGCTCGTAAGGTAGGTATCCAAACGCTTCGGCACGCGAGGACCGGCTGAGCGTGTTGTCCTCGTGAGAGGCGTAGGAGCCAAAGAGCGACTCGTCGTCGCCACCCATGAACGGCTGAGAGGCTTGGTTCGCGAAGAGCGTGGCCGGGGACGGGGCCTTTGCGCGATTTCGGAAGGAGGAATTGGGTGTGTAGGTTGGTGGCATTGGCTCCGGGGCCGCGATTCGACTGCGGGAGGAAGGAGTGTTGGACTTGGTGCGCTGTCGGGGAGCCGACTTGTAGTCTCGAGGGTGAGACATCCTGGGCAAGAATTATCAGCGAAAGCCTTCCAGACCGGAGGAACACAGACGATATTGAGAAAGAACGTTGTTGGAGTTCCCGGCACAACCAGGTGCAGCAATAATGGATCTTGATGAGAGATGGATTGGCCGAGTAAACCGCTTTATAAGTGTGGCCGCGAGACTGCGGGAAGCGCGAACAAAGCACGAAGACGGGTCAATGCGCAACGGCCTGAATGACGGAACGGGGATTTCGGTATTCGAGAGACGACGAGTTCGTAGGCTGAGGGAGGTCTGTTGGCAATGGATTTTCGTTGAAGACATGTTTGCTGAGGTTTTTGAAGGCGTTGAGACTATATGTGAAGCCGAACGCTTGACTACTCTTCGAGCTCGAATAGGATGGGCAGAGGCACTTGTTGGGCGTTCGCAAGCTCATTTATTCCCCAAAGACGTGGGCTGAGCTTCAAGTTCATCGGTCCAGGCTGGAGAACTGGGTTGAGTACTGACGGTTGAGGGCAAGCTTGGTTGGTGACACGGATGACATCAATGCAAAGAGCTTGCTCTTGTCTTTCACCTTCTCGTCTGCGTTCTGCTCCCCTTCCACGTGTACGAGCTCCCTTCACTGGGCAGCGCTATCGTGTCGTCTTCAAACGGGCGTATACCGCGTCTTTCGCCGACCCAACACGCGCGGATTTGCACTACCACCTCATCGACCCGCCGACGCCGTTTTCCTCGCGCATTCCTGCTTTCGCGTTATCGTTTCTCGAGAAACCACCGTCCGCTGCGTCTTCGAGCACGATAATTGGATGGCTGCCGGCCGCTTCATTCGAAGATGGACAGGAAGCAGGGTTGAATGACTTCAAGGAAAACGGTGCGGTTGTGTTGTCGTTTGCCGTTTGGCTGAGATTGAGTTGCGCTACCCAGCGGGATTCCGGGCTATCTTGCATAGTGCTATCCAGGACGGCCTGCGCGAGCAAGTCGACGATATCCAAATGAACGGCGCGACTCAGCTCGGGAACGGGTGGATGCATATTCACGGCGCGTTGCATAGATTCTCTGCGTCATACGTATCTCATGGTCTTCGCAGACGAGCGGAATCTACCCCCACTCGGAAGAATCGGCGACCCCGACGATATAATTGCCACGGTGCTCGTCGAGGATGGAAAAATTCAGCCAGAGACGTACCAGGGTGCGTTTTTCCATATCAAGAAACATTTTTCAGGAAAGCTGAAGGTGTCTATCCTCAGCTATGCCCGCGTATCGAATTTGCACCTCAGACGGCCCAACACGACTCACTGGGGGGCTCGCACAAAAGCTCAGAAGCGTGCTGGAGGCGCATGCGCAATCAGAAGAGCCTTAGAACCTATCCATGAATGCGATTGCGGCTTCCCATTTGCGCGTTTACCCTTGGACTGCTTCGACATCTCGAGTTCGGTCTGCTGTTTGGAAGTGCTTGTTGTTTGACACCAAACTCTTGGTGCCAAGAGGTCGCTTTGCAAACCTGTTGACTTGGGCGATCTCGATCGCCAGTCTGGCTTGCGACATGCAAGCTTGAGCAGACGGAGTGTTCGAAGTCGCGCGCTTGTGAAGCACTAATAGGCGCTGGGATTTAGAAGGAGACTGCCATGCGAGGCGTCCAGTTGGATCGCTGGAATGGCGTTTGGAATGGCGATAATCACACACCAGCGATGGGCGGTCACATAGGCGCTATCTTGAACCCGAACTACCACCACGATCCCAGACTGCAGCTACTCCTTCGAACTCGCTCTTTGACCTCAAGATGGAATCTCGTCCATTCGACGATCGTCCTTCTCGCAGCCAGCAGCAACGTAACAATCGTTCGTCCAGCGCGGGCACCCGCCGCTCTGACACCCAAACAATCGCGGCGGACGACTTGCGGCGGTCGTCGCTTTGGAGCTCAACGACGCAAGACCCCATCGACACCTATACCACATCCGCCTCTGCCACCAACCATGCGCTTGCTGGGACCGGTCCGCCCTACGATACCAGCGTTCTAGGCCAACTACAGGCAGATTTGCGCCTGCTTCGTGAAGGCCGCATCCGAGACCAACAACAGCACGAGGCGATGTTGCAAGAGCGCATGCGCCGCCTCGAGGGGATACTGGAATCCGGGTTGGAGCGTCAAATTGCGATGAGCCAGTGGACAAGCGCTCAGCCAGATGATTTTAGGCGAGAAATACCCCGGGAGTTGCGTGCGCAGAGACCGACGGTGGCGTCGGAGTACCAGCGGCACCAGGTACGTCCATTCGACGGACTTCGGTTGTGCGCTCAGTAAGCGCGTAGAGTTCCGAATTGACGACAACCCTCGAAGCCATGATGGATATTCTTCGCGTTGGCCTTTTCTCTTCCAGCTGCTGTACCCAAATCTCAAAGTCGAGAATAGGAAAACCAACAAGCACAATTTGAGGCAGCTCAGCAACGAAACGAGATCTCGGAGCGCTTAGACATGCTTAACGAGGCCATCGAACGCAGTGCCCATGAGAGAGAGACAGAATCACAAGAGGTTGTGGCCCGCGTTGAACATATTTCGGAGGAGATGCGGGCAGCACTGAATGCTGCAGTATCTAATCTCAACGGTACTGTGTTATCCTACTGCTCGTCGACGGATGGACTAAGAAAATTATAGCCCAACAACGGGTCCCTTACAGTAACACCGTTACTCCCTCAGTGGTCGCTCCGAGACCACAGGCTCCGATTCCAGTGGTGATGCATTTTCGTCATCGAAGCCGGAGCCGCAGGACCGCCAGTGCCCGTTCTGATAGAGGTCGTAGTCCTTTACGGCGCTCTAGGGACCAAAGTCGGCATCACCAGCAGCGGCCGCCATCAGCATCAAGGTCTCCTCAACGATGTTATCGCAGTCCAAGTCCCCTCTCAAGAAGCAGGTCGCCGGCTCAGGGTCATCATATACCTTATGTTGAGCCTCCTAGTCCACCTCGACCAGAGTCACCAGAGTCACCAGACACTAGCAGGATTAGGTATTCGTATGCATTCCCACCTTCACCTGCATTACCTCCCCCAATGATGGTTCCTCGTTCTCCACCACCACCCATGGCAATGGTTCCTTCAATGGTTCCCTCACCGCCGAGACTTTATTATCCTTTACCATCACCACCGTCTCCTCCTTCACATTATCCTCCAGAGGAAACTACAGTTTGGCCACCATCACCACTTGATTTTATTCCCACCCCTCAAGATGATGAACCCCCACCTCGACATGGCCCTCTGCGACGTGAAATACCAGAAGTGGTGCCTATTGGAAAACCTATTTTGTTACAGCCTCAGCAGCCACCAGTAGACAGTGGTGACAAGAACCATCATCGAGACTCATCTAATGGTCTTACTAGCCAAGTTGGAAGAGCAACACCCCAAGTGGATGGATCCAAACTGAATACATGGTTGCAAGAGATGGTGTCTAGTATCCAGGTTGCTGAGGAAGAACGGAAAGAGACATGCAGAGCTCATGAAGAACAACGACAGACTCTGTTTCTTGTTAATGAAGAAAGACGTGAGAAGGAGATTCAAGAGCGTCTGCAGGCATGGAACACTGCTACATCTAATGCCAGCTTAGTGCCACAGCAGCACTTGCAACAGGGTATCAACTACTTGGCAAATACTCTTGGCACTTCCACAGATGCAACAAAGGCTGGAGGATCAGCTATATCTTCAATCATTGGAGCGGCAATCCAAAGCCTTAGTACCATAGTGCAGGATACAACTAGGCAGGCTCTTATTGCAGCCCAGATACACCAGATAAAAGCCCTGGATCAGGAGATTGCAATGCTTCAGCATGGACCTGAAAACTCTCAGCCAATACCAAGGGCAATAGCTGCTATGCATGCTCAACTGAGCTCAGATGTAGCATCTTTGCACAACAGTGATTTAAAGGCTGCAGATGCAAATATCTACTGGGTACTAGAGCATTCACAATATACTTATCATAATATACTAATCTTTTAATAGAAAAGTGCTCCCGACAAAACCTTGAATATGGAAGGTACAATATCAATAAAAATATGCTTGTCCAATACTCACTTTACAGTAGGCGGCCAAGGTGGAGATGGTGGACCTGGACAAATTGCTGGAAAAGGTGGAGATGGCCAAGGTCCAGATATCAATATCAGGGAATTGGATTCTTTTGGGCAGGTCTATCTTAAAGGTTAGCAGGAGCTTTATTGATACTAAATATACTTATCAATCTACTAGGTGGAACTGGAGGTAATGGTGGGCAGCATAAACATCAAGCACTAGCCCAACAAACTGGCCCCTTTATTGCATTCAACAGAAACTCCAAGAAGTTCTTGAACCTTACTTATGTGACACTGGAGCTCTTTTGCCAGAAGCATCACATTAGCGAGAAGGTCCAAAAAGCATTGCAGGCAGAGGGCTTTGAGTCAGTTCATGGATTGCTGGAGATTGAGAATTCCACTATACAGAACATGAATCTTGAGCAAGAAGAGATTTTTAGCTTAAAGGTTGCCTTGCAGGAGTATCTGGTGATGAATGAAATTTGAATTGATGTATTGAGTCAGAAATTTTTTATGTAAAATTAATTTATAAATGATATAATGCGATCAAAGAATTCTTTCAACATAATCAACCTAGCTATCATTTTGTAGCAACATAACAATCTGATGATGATTTCTCTCATATGCAATATCAAGTGCTGTTTTCCCTGAGTTATTCTTGAGGCTAAGGTCTACATTGGCCATGAGGAGTATTTTCACTGTTTCAAAGTAACCTGAGATTGTAGCATCATGCAGTGCAGTATCTCCATCTTTATCTTGCACATTTATATCAGGCCCAATTGTCAGAATAAATTTGACAATCTCATTATAACCTTTGGAACAAGCAATCTGAAGAGCAGTATTGCCATGCTCAGTAACAGAATTTATGTCTGCACCTGCTTCCAAGATTTTGTTGAGCAGTATAACAGAACCTGTGCGTACTGCAAAGTGTAATGCAGTTTGACCATCCTTGTCTGCAAGATCTATCTTGGCACTATTACTCAAGAGAAGATCAACCATAGCTATCCTTTTCCAGTATACTGCAAGATGAAGTGCAGTTCTAGAATCTTGATCTGTAATATTTATATCAAGTCCAGCTTTCAAAAGAGCTTGGCTAATCTCAACATAGCCATAGCAAGCAGCTTCATGAAGACAGGTACTTCCAGTAGCTGTCTGCAAATTGATATTTGCACCAGCTGTAATAAGGTTTTGAAGAATCCGAAGATATCTGTAACGAGAAGCGAGGTGTATGGGAGTACTTCCTGACTTATTCTTTAGATTGATGTCTGCTTTATTGTTAAGCAAAAGTTGCACAACAGGGAAATGTCCATTACTAGCAGCCCAATGCAGAGCTGAGTCTCCATAGAAATCTGCTTGATTGATATTGGCGTTGGCAGAAATTAGGATTTCTACTATCTGTGTGTTTCCATTCCAGGATGCTCGATGCAAGGCAGATCTTCCTTCATTGTCAGCCTTGTCAATTTCAATTGTCTGCAGTGTAACAAGATATTTGATCAAATCTACATATCCATACTCAGCAGCAAGCAAAAGTTCAAGAGATAGTTCACAGCTAGGTGTATATGTAGCAATATGTTTTGTGAGATATAGCAAATCACCACCTACTGAGAACCACTGTGGTGTAGGGTTCTCTGGCCATGGCTGAAATGTCCAAGGTTGGATTTCCCACTCATTATACTTCTGTAAGTCTGAGAAGCAGTCCAGTAGTTCAGAGCAAAGATCTTTTTCTGGTTGTCCTTGAGCATGCACAAGAATATACTGGCAATAGTTTAAAAGAGGAGCACTATATGTCTGATCAACAGCTTCATGCTTTCTGACAAGCTTCAGATATTTAAGGAGCAATGATGTGATCTGGTTTTCCACATTTGGGAAGATATCAGATTGAACAGACTCAAGAAAAGTTTGGAAAGTAGGATGCACAAAAGCCAGAGTATCATTTGCAGGCTTTGTAACCACAAGACCAGTACAACAGTCCAAAATTATTTCAAGAGGCACCATGTCCTCAATACTAGGCAACTTGATATGTTCCTTTGACATTGCTAGAATTGACTGCATTTCAACAATCTTCAGTGGCCGTCTAGCATAAGCGATCCAAAAGAGGGTGGATAATGCTAGTTCTCTTTCTAATATTGCTTTGCTGTGGATAAAGTCTATCCTTTGCATATAGCTTGGATCTAAAACCATTGAAAGCTGAGTTAGACTGTCTTGAACTTCTCGATATGTCTTTGCGTTTTCCAAGAGCTTCATTTGCATTGGAATTGCTGCCCATCTATTCATTATTAGTATATTTTGCTGAGTGTAAACTTTCATTAATTTACCTCCCATCAGCCACCCTTGTAATTCTGTCTAAAATCTCTTCCTTGAGTGTAGGATGATTCTTCACAAGAATTTGCAAGTGAGAAGGACTTTCAACTCTAGCCATCACAAATTTCTTGATATCCTGGGGATCCGGAGTAATTTCCAGCTTGAAAACTGGATTTGCTAGATAATTGAAATCATTTGACTCAGTCATAACCAGCAGTTTAACATGGGGCCCAAGTTGAAGGATTGTATTAATCAAGCTCTCTTTTTCTCCAAAATATTTGTCAAGAGCATCAATGATGATATATATCACTGAGTATTGTTTGCCAAGAGCAGTTATCTGTGACACAATTTCTTTGAGAGATGGAATTGTTTCCTTTTGCTTGTGAGAGTTATATACAATTCGAGCATGATGGATGTTCCTGTTTAAAAGCAGCTGCATCCAAAGAGCAGCCAGAAGATTGTGCAGATCTTGTGCAGATTGGTCCTTGTAGCTTAAATAGAGGAATGCAAGCCCAATGGCATGGTTTCTAGTCTGCAGTTGCAGAAAATAGTCCACAACCTTTGAGCTACAAGATGAATTAGTGCCAATACACACAAGTTTGAATCTGTATACCTAAGCACTGTCTTTCCTGTTCCAGCTATTTCACATGATTAGTATCCAATGGAATATCTGATCAAAGAGGACTCACGCAGCCCATGGCCAACCAGAAGCATTTGCTTCGGATAAGTGACCCAGTTCTTAAACTGTTGATGCTGAAGAAACCACTCTCCAGTCTCTTCTTGGCGTGCACTGGCAATTTCATAGTGCATGGGAAAGAAGTTGAGTGGAGAAAGCCACTTCAGAATTTTTCTGGTCTCCTCATCTATGCTACTATGAGTTGGAGAATACAGAGATCAAGCAAAAATTACCAAGCCCTTCCAGGCCGATGTGCAGACTAGAACCGGCATTAGATAAATGTTCATGCAGATTCGGAACACATACGAAGAGATTTGGTTGTTATCCATGGTCACCGTGGGCCCATAACCAGTCCCACCAAGAGCACCTGGAGTTGAGCCTCCAGAGCCTCCCGGTGCCGCCTGGAGGGACTCAGTTTCACGGAAGATATCGATCCCACACTATTTTGGCTCACCAGTCATGTAGATTTGCTGATTTGCCATTGGTGTGTCGTGGTCGAGAGCAAGATCCAAGAGCGTGTGACTGGGTCGGACGCTTGACGCTGGCCCATTCCTGCTGCCATTCGAGCTGTCGCAAACTGCATCGGAGAACTTCGACTCCAACGCAAGGAAGAGATGGTAGTACCATCATGGTACATATAGCGCCGGGCCGGGCGGTGATAGTCTTAGAGGCATCATCACTTGAATGTCGAGCGGCTGACTGATTATGTAATCACGCCGCCCTGCGGCACTCACTGGGTCTCCTGCCCCAGTTTTTGTCTCAAACTAAGCCGAGGCCTCTTGAGATGAGTTGTAGCAAATTTCATGGCGAACGGGGCAACGGTGGTGGAGAACGAGCGCGCGCAATCACGCAATGATTTTGGCTGGCGGAATGAGGCGGGCAAGGCGTTGGCGGTTTCCCGCACGTACTGGGCGGATTTCAGTGTCAATTCCGGGGCTTTCGAGGTCGGCGAGCACGACTGTGGTGTTTTTGGAAGCGCCAGAGACTCGGGGTATCGCCCAGCGTTGAGTTTGATGCGCCGGAGATTAGATAATCTGTCGGCCGGCCGACATCACACGTCAATTAGCCAACAGACTTTATATTGATCTACATCACAGTCTCAAAAAAGATCAATATAAGTCAGTCTGTCCCAGAGACTAGGGCGGTGATCTGTCGCACAGACGAGAATCGCCGCGTCAGCGGCAGTCCAACTCAACGTCGCAAGCGTCTACATGAGGCAAGAATGCATTCACGATACTGTATCACACGTTCGAGCGCAGCCACGAGAAATTGGGGATTGTGAAAGCGACTCAGACCAATCGTTTAGGCCCTCGAGGAAGTGATGCTCCAAGTTAGACTTCGCGGTCATGAGCGAACGAACAATGAGAGACGGTGATTTCTGCACACTGGCAGCCAAATTTTGGTTGTTTGGGTCCAGACGAAAGCAACGCCGCGTGCAGATTATACGCAGGAAACCATAGTGGTAGCTAGCGGTGAATGAATGGTCCTCATCCAAGTCGTCGAGCAGTGTGGGCGTGAAGAAGTTCTGAATCTTTTCTGTGGGTTTTTGCTTGAGGTCGGCGAGGGGTCTTCTAGACACAGAGAGAGGAGTTCGAGAATTGTGGAAACATTGACTATGCTGGAGGTCGTGGAGTAGGTTCTTCGGCCGCGGGTTGACCGTGCAGCGGTTGGCTGAACTATCTGACTGCGCGAGTTTTTTTAGTGCGGTTTCACGCGGCGAAGTCGAGTGTTTTCGGTACCCAGTATGTAGAGCTTGCGAGGAGGTAGCGTTGCTGCAGGTCGGGTCGTTTTTAAGCAGGGTAAAAAGTTCAAGTCGAGACTCGAGAGTTGTCGTCACGTTGATGCCTCTTCTTGACCCCAAACCACCATGTTCTCTGGACTGCACTCGTGAGACGCTTTCCGGCCATGTAACCTTCAAAAGGGCGCACCGCTCATGCCATTCCCTCCGAACTTTTCGCCCGCGCCGACTAGACGTGCCTGCCGATCGTATCCCGCTGACCACGATCGAATGACGAAGGTGTCTGGATTCGGGATACGCATGCGAGGGCCACATATAAAGCCTCGAGCAGAGCCCACTGAGCTCTCCCAACATGCCACCACTTGCCGAAATCCGTGCCGCCAACGCAACCTGGGCGCCCTCGTATCACCCGGTCGCGGTCTTCGTCGGAGGGACGTCGGGAATCGGAGAGGGGATTGTTGAAGCCTTTGCGCGGCACACCAAAGGCAACGCGCACCTCTTTATTGTCGGTCGCAACGAAGCCGCTGCGAAGCGCATCTTTGGGCGCATCGACCAGCCTACGGACCAGACGACGACCTTCACCCGCGAATTTCTCCACTGCGACCTTTCCTTCATTGCCAACGCCAAACGCACTGCTGCCGCAATTCAGGAGCGGTTTCCGACCGGGGTTAACTTCCTCTTCATGAGCGCGGGCGAGCTGTCGTTGGCGGGCTTGACGATTACCACGGAGGGTGTGGATCGCCAACTTGCGCAGATTTATTACAGCAAGTGGGCGTTCATCGACGGGCTACTTCCTGCTTTGCGCGCTGCTCGTGAGGCCGGACAGGATGCGCGTGTTGCTGCGATCCATACTGCGATTCGGGGAGGGCCCATCGACTTGGACGACTTGGGTCTCGTCAAGGTCACCGGTGGCGGGTTGCGGAATATTGCGAAAATCATTCCGCAGTTGGCGTCGTACCAGGACCTCATAGCTGAGGTCTGTTTTGCTTATTTCTCCTCTGGAACAGTGCTGATTTTGCGAATGAAGGGATTCGTCGCGCGCGACTCGACTGGTATCACGTTCACGCACACCTTCCCTGGTGCGGTCGACACACCCTTGCTCGCAAAATCGCCATCGCTGGTGCTGAGGATGCTATATCGTCTTCGCTGGGTCCTCAACCCGTTTTTCATGCTCCGCTCCAAGTCGATCAGCGATGCGGGCGAGTGCCAGCTTTATGGGTTGTTGCAGGCACCTGCCGGAGCGTCGAGGTATGGTGGGGATGGGGAGGATATTGGGGGGTGTGGGCGATCCGACCTGGGACGAGGCTCGGGAGAGGTTGTGGGAGCATTCGGAGAAAATTGTGGACGATGTCGTTGGCTGAACGATTCCCTGCCTCGTTTTTTTTTGAAGGTCCGAGGGCTGAACTAACTCTGGTGCGGGCGCAGGCGATGGACTTGTGTGGACGTTGCTTTTGTCTCGACCTTTTGTTGTCTTGCATTTTGTTTCCGTTGAATTGACTCTTAAGTCCGCTACTTCTGAGACAGAAAATTTAGAAACGCGCCGCGGAGGCATTTTTTTGTTCCTCTCTGTTGGCCTCTGCTGGGACTAGAGCGCCCTGGACAGTGTTTCGGGAAGGGCTTTTGCACGTGGATAAGCCTAACGCGTGTTGTCACTGCTCACGGTTGTTGACTTTCGCACACTGACTTGCTCCCAACGATGAGCAGCACCGACGATCCATACTCACCACGGTATGGTACGGCCACATTCACTGGTGCGTGGGCTGGCAATGCTCCCTGGAATGGCCTGACGAGGCAGCGTAGACACCATGACGCGACCGGATTCGCCCGACTCGTACACCGACAGCAACTCGTTGGAGGAGGTCGAGGCCGCGCTCAACGACCTCGACGACGAGATTGGGGAGACGGAGCGGACATGGGGGACCACCAGCTACAGTGGCTCCCCTTCCTTTGTCTCGCTGCTGTCGTTCGCGTCGCCCCCGCCCCAACAGCAGTACACCCGCCTCAGCCGCATCACAGAGCAGACCGAGCAGTCGTCCAGGCCCCCGTCGATGGCTACGAGGCCCCAAGCCCCATCGTCGCCCGAGCAGCCGTTGCGGAGATCGCTGTTTGCGCCTTCTGCCCACTCTGGCCACTCACGTGTATCGACGGACCCGCGCCAGCTCAACGCCAGGTCGAGCCCAGTCGCCGTTTTTCACCACCGCGAGCGACACCACCACACACGCGCAGGGATTCTACAGCACGTTCGGGTCGAGGCCGTCGTCGCCGACAAAGTCCAGTCGCGTCACGAGCCCGCCGGCGCCGCCCACGACGCCATCGAGAACACGCCCCTCGATGAGCACGCTGTTGTCCCAGCCGCCGCTGTCAAGGACTGATACGCGCAGTCCGACATACACCACCGACACGCGCTCTGATACGCGTACCGACACTTACACGCGGTCAGACACCTACTCTCGTCCCGAGACGCGAACCGAGACGTATACCGACACCCAAACGCGCCCCGACACTCGCACCGAGACGTATTCCGACACCTATACGCGGTCGGAAACATACACTCGTCCGGATACCGACACTTATACACGTTCGGAGACCTACACACGTCCCGATACGCGTACCGAGACGTACTCGGACACCTACACGCGTGCGGATACGCGTACCGACACCTACACCACCACGGGCTACGGCACCCACACCCGCACCGATACATTCACTCCCACAAACACCTACACCCAGACCTACTCGTCCGACTCGCAGTCGCGGACGGGCACCAACACCACCCCACCTTCTCTCCGCCGTCCACCGCAAGGCAGCCCTCGTTCCCCGCTTGCTTCTGTGCGGAATATCGTGGCATTATGGAAGGAACGAATACCGGCGACGCGTGTGGCTGGTGGCGGCAAGTTGCCGTCGGGTTCTGGCTCGTCGAGCGAGAAAAGTTCTTCCAGAAGCAGCGGCGACCACCCGCTGCCCCCGCTTCCCATGGATCACCCGTCGTCCGAAGACCTGTTCGCCATGCGGCGTCTTGCGGACGACGCGGTGAGCCTGCGCAGTGGTCGGTCGCCGAGTCTGCGCAGCGGGAATGGCAGACGTGCGAGCGCGTCGAGCGCTGCCGGGAGCACCATCCCGCCGAGTTTGAATGTTGCTGAGCTTAATGCATACGCGCAGAGCAACGAGCCTGTGAGTTTTTTTCTGATTGTCATACTTTCACGTGACTGATCCTGCTTGCCTTTAGCCCCTTCACATCGGCCAACTCTGGTTCCTCAATGTCCACGCGCCGCCTCCGTATCGATGGCAGCGCTGCCAGGCGCTGCTATACCCGCACCTCCTGCTTCTCTCATGGATCGCCCCCGGTGGTGGACGCGGGATTGTGGGGTTGGATCTGCTGAACTGCACGGCTGTTCAAAGCATGCCGAGTCCGGGCCATCCGAGCGCCCGAGATGACGTTGGGAGCGTCGCTGCGAGGGAGCAGAGTGGTCAGTTCTCTTTTTTCTTTCTATTCCCCTTGTTGATGTGTTTGCAGAAACTGGCGAACCCGGTGTCGACACCCTCGTCGATTTGCTCGTTCCCTTCCAGATGATCTACGAAGACGGCGTCGAACGGCTCGCGGCGGAGAGCATGCTGGAACGACAGAAGTGGGTTGAGCGACTCTGGTGCGTGTTACAAAAAACTCGTATGATTTTCGCTAACTTTTTTACAGGGAAGCGGTTCACCGACCACCCATCCTGGACGACTCGTCTGCAGGCGGCTCATCAGCCGGTGACGCCGACGAAAGTGCCTCCGCGGGCAGCAGCAAGATCGCCCGCTCGGAAAGCATCCGCACCATCCTCTCCATCGACAGCAGCTCGAGCCACCGCAGTGCGAGCAGCAACGGGAGCCGCAGCACGGTCTTCGTCCCACCCATGGCGGAGATCCCGGAGATTTCGGACGTTTCGGATGCGGAGAGTTCGTGGACGCGGACGAGGGGTACGGGAGCGTCGTTTACGCCGAGCGAGGCGTGGACCCGAACCTACTCGCAAACCCGGACCCCGACGGGCACGACGAGGACCCAGACGTCGCGCACCGACACGTACACCACGACCGGCTACGACCGTACCGGCACGTTCAGCCCCACAGGCACCGAGACGCGGAGCTACGGCAGCGACACCCAGTCGCAAACGCAGTCGTACACACACACCGCGACCTCGACGACGGGTACTGGTGTCCGCCGGCAACCCTCGCTTATCTCGTCGCACCATACCGGGACTGTCGACGACAGCGTGATCGCGGGCGGGGAATACGTCTACCCCGGCGATCCGCGTGCTATTGGCGGACGCCGACGCGGTCTTGGTGCTCGACGAGGGTCGATGGGGCAGCTCGACGAGGCGTATCGGACGAGCACGAGCAGCTCGGACGACGTGTTCTTGTCGGCAGACAGTCGGACGCGGAGCAGTGTTGTCAGCACCTCCAGCAGCGGCAGCGATAGCGCAACCCGCACTCGGACAACGACGACCTACCCGCCGCAGCGCACTGGGTCGCTTTACTCGTCCAGCGGACTCGGGCTGCGGACTGGGAGCAGCAGTTTCTCCCTTACCGGCAGTCCTTCGCGCACGAGCCTCCTTCCGACTACCGCTACGACGCGTACCAGCACCGGCGCTTCGCCTTCGTACACGCAGACCAGCGCAACGCCTTCGTATACGCAAACCAGCGCGACGCCTTCGTACACCACGTACTCGCGGGGTACCGCGACGCCAACTGGCACCGACACACGTGACTCGCAGAGTGACTACTCGGACAGTTATTCTTACTCGAGCTACTCGTCGAGTGGGTCGTCGTTGGCGCGCGCGAGGGAGATCCGCAGACGCGGGCCTCGGTCTATGAGCAGCACTGGCTCTGGCTCGGGGTCGGGGTCGTACACTTACAGCTCGCGGAGCGACGGGTACACGTATTCTTACGCGTCGTCTTCGGAAGAGGACAAGGAGAACTCGAGCACGGAACGCGAGCCGTCGGACAGCAACGGTGAAAATGGTTCCGGGACTGGGAGTGGGTCCGGGACCGCCCAGGCGACGTATTCGACGAACCAAACGGGCTACGATATCTGCGAGAGCTCGGACTTGTCGGATCTGACGCCGGGACAAACGCCGCCGTTCTCGTCTTCGTCTTCGTCGAGCTCGTCGACGCCGCCGTATGGGTCGAAAACGCCTTCCCCGCCATCAAGTTCGGCATCGAGCGACCACTTCATCACGGCCGAGTCGGGCAGCTCGTCGGGCTCCGAGTATAACACTGCGCGTCGTCCACCTTCGTCGCATTCGTCCTACGAATCTTTCCCGACTATCCCTTCCGAGTCGGCGTACCAGACCGCGTCCGAACCAAGCGAATATGGCGACATTCCCTCCGAGTTCGATGTTGGTACGCCTAAGCCGCTGCCGAGTCTGCTGCCGTCCGAGGACGAAAACGGCAGCTTGCATCGGGTGCCGTCGCTCGTGCCGACGATTGCGAGCGAGGAGTCTACGTACCCGCCTCTGCCGCCGAGTACGGTGTCGAGTTATCCGCCATTGCCACCGAGCAGCATTGCGGAATCGGAGTATCCTGCGCTTCCGCCGAGCAGTGTCGCCGATTCGGAGGAGGTGTATCCGCCGTTGCCGCCCAGCAGTGTTTCGAGTTATCCGTCGTTGCCTTCGAGTCGGCCTTCGAGTTACCCGCCTTTGCCGTCGAGCGCGGCGTCAAGCTACCCGCCGTTGCCTCCCAGCAGCGTTGCGTCGGCGGAATCGTACCCGCCGTTGCCTTCGTCGGCCGCCTCGAGTTATCCGCCACTCCCGCCATCCAGTGTGGCTTCGGAAACGTACCCGCCCCTTCCTCCTTCGTCGGTTTCTTCCTACCCGCGGCTCCCTTCTTCTCGCGCGACTTCGGTATCGACACAATTCCCACCTTTGCCGTCGTCGAGCGACGAATCCACGTCGATCTCGTCGGTCATCACGGAATCGGAAACGTTCGAGATGCCGAGTTCGTTCCATTCCACTGACGAGTCCTCCGACGTCGCGACGCCCATGTCGCTCGAGCTCACGCTTGCCTCGTCCGAACCGTTCTCAGGACCCTCGCCCATCGACTCGATGCGTACCTCCATGTTCGACTTCCCCTCTTCCCTGAGCTCGACCACCTCCGACTCGGCATCAATCACCTCGTCCTCGAACCTCTCAAGCTTCGTCGCACCGATCGTCCGGCGTCTCTCCAACGTCCGGAGCACCTGGTCCGCCTCCGGTGCGGGGTCACGTGCAAGCGTCGCTCTGTCGATCTCCGCGTCGGACGGGACGTACGACTCGAGCATCCTCGGCCCGTCGCCCTCGGTGGGCTCCATCGCGCTCCCGGACCCGCTGGACGTGTCGGGGGAGACGTCGTTCCTCCGCCCGACGGCGTCGTTTTCGAGCTTTGATCATATGAGCACGATACCGAGGTCGCCGACCAGCGTGGCGAGTTTTGTGGAGAGTGAGCCGGAGTTGGTGCCTGTGTCGCCGGTGCAGGTGTCGGTGCAGGAGAGGAGCAGGACGGTGACGCCTGCGCCGAGTACGGTCCTGTCGAGCGTGTCGAGCCCTTCGAGTTTGGGGTTGCCGAGCGGCGGGTCGTCCCTTGGGCGGAGTCTTTCGCTGTTGACGCAGAGCTCGATGTTGAGCGACTCATCGTTGCCTGAGAGTGAAGAGGAAGAAGAGGAGGAGGAAGTTGCGAAGAGTCTCAGTGCGAGTACGCCCAAGCCCAGTCGCCCTCCGGTATGTTTTTTTTCTTTTCTTTGTTTTATTTTCTTGTTTTGCTGATTTTTTTTTTTTTTTCGCAGTCGTCGGTTGCGCCCTCGAGCAGTATGCGAACTCCCGACGCGTCGGGCACGGTTAGCGTCTCGACGCCGCGCGGAGATGTGCCGTCGGTCCATTCGCTGCTCGAGACGGTCCAGCCTCCGGAACCGAGTACGCAGGGTGTTACCCTCGAGTACCTTGCCGATGAAATGCATCGGCTGGCGGATGCTCGTGGCGAAGAGGCGCAGCAGATCGCTGGCAATGTGAGGGCGTTGAGGGATGAGTTGAGAGACTTGGCGGATTTCTTGCAGAGGCCGCAGCCTCAAGCAGCACCGCGTATGATTCTTTCTCTTCCTTTCGAATTGAGGTTAATAACAATTACAGAGCGACCTCTGTCGCCGGTACCTGCACCCTCCGAGTCGGAGCCCGAGCCCGTCTCGCCGATCTCGACTGCCCCCGCGCCAGTTCCTGGTCCTCCGGAGCCAGTCATTCAATACCTGGACCCGCCGCCAATGCATCCGCCTTCGGAAGCCGGAACAGCGAGCAGCGTTCGTCGTTGGCCCAGCAGCGCATCGACGATGTCGTTCCTCTCGTCACATTACTCGGACGACGATCTCCCGTCGCCGTACCCCGATTCGCCGTACCCCAGCGCGCTTCCTGATATTGACGAAGAGCCTTCGCGGCCCGTTTCGCCAGCTGCGGTCCCGGTGATCCATCAACCCACGCCTGTGACTCCGCGTCCGGTTCGCGCTGCGCCGTTCGGGTCTCCACCGTCCTCGGACTCCTCTTCGAGCTCGTCTAGCCCCACTGCGCGTCCGCCGCCGGACTTGGCGGATCTTCGGGATGCCATCAATCGCCTTTCCAACGCCGCTGCCGACCATGGACGTGTGTTGGACGATGTTCAAGGCGCCATCCAACAAATTCCGATCGCGACCGACTACGGCGCGCTGCTCGGCGACCTGCAGAACACTCTGCGTGCTCTGGGCGACGGGCAGGCCGCGTTGATGGACCAGATCCATCCACGTGACGAGCAACCAGACGCGGCCTTGCATGATCGTCTGCGCCGCATCGAGGAGATTCTGGGCTTGTTGTTGGATCGGCCGGGGATTCCAATCGTGGATGTGCCGCCGTTCCCGCCGCGCGAATATTCCGAGAGCGACGGCAGCTCGACGAGCGGCTCTTGGCCCTCGATTATCCCTCGTCCGGTCCCGGGTGGCTCTCCCGTTCGACAACCCGTCGCTGCGCCTGCTGGTGCTCGCACATTCGCAGAACAACTCGACGAGCTGCTGGCTGCAGACGAAGATGTTAACCTGGGTCCGCAGCCTGATCCGGATCGTCCGCCGGATATCGTGCCGTTCCGGTATGAAGTCGAGGGTATGAAGTCGAGGGACGCGGGTTGAGGCCGAGGAGCGAGCTCGATTTGGATCGGCCGACGACGGCGCCGCCGAGCGATCCCATTCGACCGGATCTGTTTGCGCATATTCGCAGGAGGCATCCCCAGGCGCAGCAGCAACCAGTTCAGCAGCCGCCTCCGCAGCAACAGCAACAGCAAGATCAACCTCCGCCGCCTCCGCCTCCGCGCGATGACGAGGAGTACACCGAGCCAGAGGAGCCCGAGGAGGAACCCGAGTCGCCTATCCAGACGGAGACGGTCGTCACCGAGGACCCGAGTGTCTTCCGGGATCAGCGACCACCGCAGCAACGGCCGACTGGACGGCGGACGGCGCCGCCGCCGGAGGTTATCGATATCGTGAGTGTTTTTGTCTTTTGTGGTTTTATTATCTGGTCGCGTGCTTATATGTCTTTTCTAGTTTGGAGACCGCCGCAGGCGTGAACCCACAGACCAGAGGATACCTCGTCCCCCGCCGACCGCGCCGGGCACTTTGGGCGGACCTGGGGATCGTCCTAGGCAGCCTTGGTACCGAGTGAGCCTTTTTTTGTTTGAGATTCAAAAGCTGACTTTGTCGTAGCCGTCGCCATCGCAAGAGCGACCAGCAGTCGATCAACGACCCGGGTACCAGCCTGGTCCACAACAAGGGCAACAAGTGGTATGATTTTGTTTCAAAACTATGGGATCGCGTGCTAAGAGTGTTTAGGGCGATGATGTTCCGACTTTTGAAGCACTCATGGCGATCCTTCGCGTTTGTCCTTCTCCTTGGTCTTCTGAATGCATTACTGATTCTGGATTTGACAGGAAAATCGACTCGCGCAACTCGCAACCGTCGACCAACAACGGGAACTCATGCGGTACATGCGCGGCCTCAACGAGTGGCTCGAGCGCGATGTGCGCGACCGACAACAAGAACTGCGCGGGGTTATGGCTCGCGTAGACCAGATTCGCGCGGAAATGCGTGCGCCTCAACCTCAGCAGCCGCCGATTGTCGTGACGGGAGGCACGTGACTTTTCTCTTGGATTCCTTGAAATCTAATGCTTGTTTTTAGCACCACAACCGCCGTCTGACGGCAGCGACTCGAGTTCGTCGGCCGGTGGAGGCGATGGTGGACAACCACCAGTCATTCCGGGACCTGCAGGTGGTCCGGTCATCCCGCCGGAACCATTCCGACCCGGTTTCGTTCCCTACACCGGCGGATTGCAGCCCGTTATTCCTCCCTTGCCCGTCGTCCCGCCTGTTGTCCCAACAGACGCGGGCTTCCCTGTGATCCCGCCGACCGCTACCGGCCAACCGTTCATCCCGCCAGGCATGCCGCAGCCGGGCTTTGGTGTCGCTCCAACTGGTGGCTTTGGACCCATCCTGATCCAACCGTCGCACCATGGACCCGGGCCGGCGCCGATGGTCCCGCAGTTCCCGCCGCCGATGCAGATGCCCATGCCCCAACTGGGTGGGGGTATTGGTCCTGGCGGATTCGTGCCTGCGGATACGGTGCATCCGTTTATCCCGCCGGATTATGGCGGTCGTTCGCCGATCCAAGTCGACCCGACGATCGTTCCCATTGGGGTTGAACCGTCTGCATCTAGCGATAGTGGGGATAGCGAGCAGCCGCGCCGGCGGAGAGGGTCGCGCCGACCGAGGTCTGAGCGTGATGAGGACCGGAGCCCGAGTCCGCGTCGGGGACGCAGTCGGACGAGGAGCAGTCGGAGTGGGAGCGAGACGCCTCCGAGGCCGATTCGCGTTGTTGGGGATGCGGGGCTTGCGGGGCCGTCGACTATGGCGCCGCAGCCGATTATCATCAACACTGGTGGTCAGCCTAGTGCTGTGCCGCCGCCAGTCCAGGTTGTTCCATCTGGATACATCCCAGCAGGCTCGCAAGCTGGTCCGCCAACGGTCATTATTCGCGACGACCGACGATCTCGACGGGACTCCCGTTCGCGTTCGACGGAGAGTGACCGGAGCCGAAGCCGAAGTCCCAGTCGTCGCAGCAGGCGTGGAACGGCAAGCCGCCACGGAACGAGTCGTCGTGGCTCACGTTCGCCGACGCGTATCGTCATCGAACACACTCCCTCGCGACGTTCGCGTCTGTCCAGATCGCGCTCGCGGTCACGTTCCCGCTCTCCGCGTACGGTCATTGTGCAACAACCCCCGCCTGCGCCTGGGCTTTCTGGTGTGGGCACCATGATGCCGCCGATGATGCCGCCGCAGCAGCCGCAGACGATCATTGTGCGGTCGGGCAGCCGGAGTCGGAGTCGTAGCAGCAGTGGGGGCCGAAGCAGTCGCAGACGGCGCCGCAGTCGAACACCACCGCCCACTCAACCCATCATCATTGGCGGCACTCAGGCGCCGCCGGCGTCGGGGTACATGCCGACTGTGCTTCCCCAGCCGCAGACGGTTCCGATCATGATGCCGAGCGGGTCTCGTCGTTCGCGGTCGCGGTCTCCCGTTATCATTCGAGAGCGGTCCCGGTCGCGCTCTTCTGACCGGCATTATCGGCGCCATAGTCGAAGCCGGAGCCGGAGCCCTTCGAGACGGCATTAGTCGCCTTCACCGCATCGTTCTCAGCCGCCGGTTATTGTGACGGGTGCGCCGACGACGGCAGCACCGCCGGTGGTTGTTCCTCTCCCTGAAAGTCGTGGAAGTCGACGCAGGTCACGGTCGCACTCGCGTTCACCGACGAGAGTCGTGTTGACCGATCCTCATGCGATGGGCCATGGTGGTGGTCGGTTCCCGACATACTACCCGCCTGGCCATCGCTACCACAACCCGATGTATCCCGACCCTCACGACTCTTATTACCGCCGTCCTCGCACCCATTCGCGGGCTCGTTCGCGTTCGCCGGGTCCCTCTCAAGCCCTGCCGGTCGTCATCCAAACGGGTCCGTCTCAACATCGCTCGCATCGCTCGCGCTCGCGCTCGAGGTCAAGATCACCGCCCAGGAGTCGCTACCACGAAGGGGATCACCCACACACAGCGCCGCCGCGTTCTTCAAGACATCCTTCACGCCGTGATCGTAGTCGCAGCCGAAGCTACAGCCCTCGCCCGTCGCATTATCCATCTCAGCCACCCCCAACCACCGCCGCTCCGCCGGTGGTGATTACCGTCCCTGGTGCGACTGAAAGACCGCCGACTGTCGTTCCCATTTCCCCGTCACGTGGTGGGAGATCACACCGTAGTCGACGAAGGCGGTCCCCGAGTCGGTCGTACTGCGATGGGAGTGGGACGCGGACCGACAGCAGTAGTCGGAGTCGGAGTAGGACACCGCCTAGGGCTTCTGGCCATCGCCGTCGGGATCGCGATGATCGCGACCCCACCACTGGCAGGCGCCGGCACGACCAAGACCGTCGACACGACCGCTCTGATCGCGCGAGGAGCGCGTCGCCACTTTCGTACGACCCGCGTGCGGAAGGGCGGGGGTACTACCCTGAAGTGTCGGGTCCGGAACGCGATAGTCCGAGTCGGAGGCCCAGTCGAAGGAGACCGGCTAGTCCGGCGGTTACTGAGGCGGATCGACCTGATCATGGTCGGCCGATGCCGCCTCGCTCACACGCTGCGAGGACAGTGAGCCCGGGTCGCCCGCCGACGGATATTACTTACGAGCCGATTTCGCCTCAACGAGGTATGTTTCTTTTTCTTCGTTAAAAGCAAGGTTACTGAAGATGTATTTTGTAGCGGGGACTGTTTATTCTCGACCCCAACGGTCGATGTACGACGCGGAAGAGCCTCTGCCCGTTCCTGGGCCTTCGCATCCAGCCGGAGCTGGAAGTGGTGTCGGTCGTGGGCCTTCAGTGGTTCGCGTACCTTCGCAGCAACCGCGACAGTTCTACGACCGCGAAGGGCGCCCAGTCGGTCCACTCTACGACTCGGATGGCAATATGATTGTACCTGGCGACGAATCGGTTCGTATTTTTCCCTTGTTCTGGCTTCAAGACCTGTTTTGACACGTGATCGCAGGTGTATGATACCGAAGGTCGGCAAGTGGGCGGTCCCCCACCGCGAACACCGACGGCACCGCGCGTCTCTGGCGCTCCTTCCGAGGCTGCGCCACCACCGGGTTTCGTCCCTGTATCGGCATCCTCGAGATCAGTCCCTGGGTACCCTATTCCACCACCGCAACCCATCCTTCAAGATACTGGACGTGCATACGACACCTCTGGGCCTATGGACCAGCCCGAGGTTTCGTTCGCGCCGAGCCCGGTTCCAGTCCGCCCGTTGCCTGCCGCTGCGGTTGGCCGAGCCGCTTCACCTGGTGCGGATCGGTATCGGTTCAGCACGGCCAGCCCACGTGCGACGGCGACGCCGTTCCCTATCGACCTCACGGCAGCGGATGCGGAACGCGCACGCGTCGAGCGACTGGACGAGGTCGAGGGACAACTCCAAGAGGCGATGGCGAATGCGCGGGAGGCGGAGGACGAGCGGGAGCGGGAGTTCAGGCAGAGCGAGGAGGAGAGGCAGAGGTTGTTCTTCGAGCACGAGGAGAGGAGGGATCGGGAGATGAGGGAGCGGGCCGAGGCGATGTTGGCGGGGTTAGCGCCTGGTCACGTGCCTCCGGGTGGTCCTGGAGCGAGTCCGATCCCTGGAGCGCCGTTCGTCCCTGGGGCGAGTCCGGGACTTGGGCCTGAGCCTGAGCTCATTTTCCCGACGGAGGCAGACGCGGGCCCGAGCGGGAAACCGCCGTCGCGTGCGGGTACGAGCCCGAGAACGCGTCCGCAGACGGCGTACAGTTATCGTCCTGGCGACGTGGATGATACGGCTGCCGAGGGCGCGTCGATGCATACGATGGAGACCGCGGCGAGCCAGGCTGCGTCGATCACGGCGGGCGAGATTCGGGATATCGTGGCGAGCGAGCGGGAGGCGATGGAGGCCGAGTTGGCGGAGATGCGGGCGGAGCGAAATCGGCTGGAGGCGGAGCGGGATGCGGCGCGGCAGGCGGTGATTGATCAGAAGGAGAACCGCGTCCGGGAGTTGGAGGCCGAACTGGCGACGCTCAAGGGCGAGCTTGATGACGAGCGGGCGCAGAGGCAGACGGAGAGTGCCGAGGCGGCGGAACGCGAGCGACAGGCGTTCTCGAACAACGACGACATTCGCGCGCAGCTCGGCGATATCACCAACATCGTGCAAGACTCGCGGAATTGTTGCGAGGAGCAGAAGACGATGCTCACGGATCGGTGGAAGGCGGATGACGAGTATCGCGAGCAGAAGGACTTCAAGTACATCGAGCTCAAGTCGATGGTACAGAAGGTGCTTGATGATATGGATACGGAGCGAGGTAGGATGGAGGACTTTAGGTTGGCGGAGGCTGCCAAGCCGGATCTCGAGAAGATTATCGAGGATCTGAGGCAGCAGAATGCGGAGCAGCGCGATTTGCTGAACACCTTGTTGACTGGTACGTGTTTTTTTTTTTGTTTATTCTTCTTTCCGCTGATTTCTTTTTGTTGTAGACTGGCGCAACGACAGTCTAAAGCAACACGAAGCGACGCTCGACGCTGTCCGTTCGACGGCGCGCGAACAAGTCGACTTCAACGTGCAAGGATACCTCGACGAGTTCAGCAAGGCACTCGCGTCCGAAGTGCGCATGCTGCTCGGCGAGGTCGGCAAGCTGCGCGAAGAGCGTCGCGCGCTGCAGCACGAACTGGGGTACTTGCTGACGATGAAGTCCAAGTACGGCCCTGGTGGAGAGTTCGAGCCGGATTGGTGAGTTTCTTCCATCGGCACGTGACTGTGACTAAACGCGAACTAGGAAACCACCCACTGTTCCTGGTGGTCCGCCGGACCCTGGACCGCCCCCACCGCCACCCGACCTGCCTCCGGCCAAGCCTGGCTGGCGGACTGTCGCGCAACGCAGCGCGGCGGGTGGTCGTAAGCCGCCGAAAAAGAAGGAAGCGGCGCCTGGACCGCCGCCTCCTGGCCCGCCCCCCGCGGCGGATCCGAGACGCCAGGTACAGTCGTGGGCGACTTGGCAACGTGCGTTTTTCTTTGTTTAGTTTTTTTGGACTGGCGCTGATGAGAGTAAAATGTAATAGCGGACCCTGCGATGGCGCCGACCCCACCGTCCCGCGAAGCGACGCTACTCGTGCCTGAGCAGCCCCCGACTGGGTTGTTCGGCCCCAGGACGCCAAGGAGCTCGTACCACGCGTAGACGACGAAATACTAATGACGATACGACGAAACGACACTATCTCTCGCGGATATAATGCAACTTACTTATCATCTCTCTCTGTTTCCTTCCTTCCTTCCTCTCCAAAACATGTATGCTGCCATCATCTACACACACACACATGTGCTTGTTTGTTTGTTTTTTGTACCCGCCTATATCTGTTCCAATCTATTCTCTTGTCTCCATTGGCCGCCGACTCGACACACCATTCGCAACTAAATAACAATGTAAAGCAGCTTTCATGTCGGAGATCGTCGCGTTCTCGATCTCCAGCAATGCGCCGACCCACTCTGATTCGAAACATCTGCTTCGACGTTCTAGTCGTTCTTTCTGGATTCGTGGAGATAGTTGTATCGTTTGAACTCGACCAGCTCATGGGCACTAGACTGCCCAGTTATACGCGTACTTCAAGCCCCCTGAGAGAGAAGCTGTTGGAAGAGAGCAGGACAGCAGAAGGTAGGCCGCGGCAAGCAGGAAAGTTTGATGACTCACTAAGCGTCCGAGGATGTTCCTGACGACCATCACCGTCCACCCACAACAGTGTCCACACCAGCGCCGCTTGTCCTGCGCCATTTTCTGTGGCCGTCGCGTCCGGAGGGCACAATTATGGTCCGCTGAGGCCCGACGGACAGGCTCGCACCATAGTTTGTGCCCAACGGATCCGACAGACAGAGACATTCCTCCGGGACAGCCGCGTATAAAGGCAGCACTTCTATCTGTGATGGACCCGGCTTAAGGCTTGTCGTCTGACCACCACCAAGCGCCAGGGACGCGACCATGCGCCTCGCCATTGCCGCCCTCGCTGTCCTCGCCGGTCTCACTGCTGGCCAGGATGCGTTCACCCTCCGTGCGTCGCGTCCAGCCCCTCTTGGCCGCCTCTTATGCGATGCCAGGGTCATGGGACGAAGCCCGGGCGCTCGCCAACGCGACTGTCGCGCAGCTCACACTTGACGAGAAGATCGGGCTCGTCACCGGCGTGGGCCAATTCTCTTCCCGCTGTGTGGGCAACGTCACCCCCGTTCCCCGGCTCAATATCTCGAGCATGTGCATGAACGACGGGCCGGCCGGTGTGCGGTTGGTCAAGAACGTGACGGGGTTCCCGCCGGGCATTGCGGTCTCGAGCACGTTCAGTCGCAGATTAATGCAGGCGAGGGGAGTCGCGTTGGGCGAAGAGTTCCGTGGCAAGGGTATCAAGTGCGCGTCTTTCTTCTTCTTGGTTGTACGGTGCTGAGTTTTTTTCCTTGGATAGCATGTACCTCGGCCCCGCAATGGACGTCGTGCGTCCCTCCATCTTCTCTTCCCGAAGCCTGTTTTGACGAAATCTGGTCAGATGCGGAACCCAATGGCTGGCCGTGCTTGGGAGAGCTTCGGCCCTGACCCATATCTCAACGGCGAAGCGGCCTACTCTACTATTGTCGGCGTTCAAAGCGTGGGTGTCATGGCCTGCGCGAAACACTTCATCGCGAATAACCAAGAACACTGGCGCTACGGGTACATCTCCGACGTCGACGACCGGACTTTGCACGAGATGTATTATTGGCCGTTCTTGCGCAGCATCGACGTACGTTCCTTGATTGGTTGTCGAGGTGAATGCTCAATTTTTGTTGTCTAGGCGAATGTTTCGGCCGTGATGTGCGCCTACCCACAACCCAACGGAACCTCGGCTTGCCATAATGCGCCGCTCATTGGGCCGTCTGGGATTTTGCGCCGAGATGGGTTCCAAGGTGCGTTTGTTCTCGAGGTTTCATACTCTGTTCTAAACTGTAGTGCAGGTTATATCGTGAGCGACTGGGGCGCAACGCACGACAGTGCATCGGACAACGCGAATGCTGGTTTGGACATGGAGCAGCCAGGAGATTGGATTCTTATTGGTTCGTTTGTGCATTCAGTTCTTAGCAGTTGGGTTGCTTAATTCGTTTACAGGTGGAGGAACGTTCGGCGGGACGCTTGGGATAGGCAGCCTTGAGGACGACGTCAATTCGGGATCGGTTACCTTGGCTGTAAGCTTTGGTCCAACCTACGACGTTTCCCTGATTTGTCGACAGCGCATGAACCAAATGGTGGTCAATATTCTGACGCCATGGTACCGTCTCGGCCAGGATGTTGTACGTTTATTTCTTTCGACTCTTTCCTTCGCACCTTACAGTGGCACTTGTAGGGCTACCCCGCCATCAACTTCGACGCCCAAACTCCCGACGGCACGGGCTCCGAAAACCTCAACGTGAACGTACGTTCGGACAACCACACTGCCCTCGCGCGCGAGATCGCTGCCGACTCAGCCGTCCTACTTCGCAACGTGGACAAAGTTCTTCCGCTGACCGCCTCGAGCTTCAAGACCGCTGCGATCGTAGGGCTGGACGCGATCATCCCCAACTTGGATTGCGCGGACAACAACGAGAACCAGTGTGATGATGGGACGATGCCAATTGGGTATGTCCTATTTCTGCGCTGTTGAGAGTGTGGAGTGCCAATGCTTCGGTAGATGGGGCTCAGGTTCTAATCTTCTTGATTACACCGTCCCGCCGATTACGGCTCTAAACGAGACCTTCAACGCGGCTGGGGTCAAAGTGACCACTTCGCTCACGAACGATTTGAACGCGGGGCCTGCTGCTGCAGTAGGCAAAGACGTAGCTATTGTTCTCGCCAACGCGTACGTCGCTAACTATTTCTCCGCTCTCGTGAATTAAACTAACCCCACCACCAGCATGTCTGGCGAACTCGGTTTCTACGTCTCGGTCAACGGCAACGAAGGCGATCGCAACGACCTCGAGCTGTGGTACTCGGGCAGCCAGCTCATCCAGAACGTCGCTGCGGTGAACAAGAACACCATCGTTGTGATCCACTCTGTCGGCCCGGTGGACATGTCGGGCTTTGCAACGCATCCCAACGTTACCGCCATTATCTACGCCGGGGCACCGGGCGAACAGACCGGCTGGGGGTTGGTTGATGTATTGTTTGGTGCGGTCAACCCGAGCGGCAGGTTGCCGTTTAGTATCGATGATGTGCGTTGTTTTGTAGTTCGTTGTTCGGGGGGAGCTGACGCGACCTGCAGAATCCATCGGCGTATGGGACCACCATCGTTACCAGCCCAGGCTTCCCTGTTGGTTTCCCAACGGTGTGTTTTCCCTCGTTCATAACACCACTTGAATCTTATACACCACTGTAGATCAACTACACTGAACGCCTGCTACTCGACTACCGCTACATGGCGGTCAACAACATTGTCCCGCGCTACGAATTCGGGTTCGGCCTCTCATACACCAACTTCACGTATTCCGGTCTTTCCGTCGCAAGCACCAGCACCGGCAAGACGATTACCTTCACTGTCAAGAACACGGGTGCCGTCTCGGGGATGGATAAACCGCAAATGTACCTGGGCTTCCCTGCCAGTGCAGGCGAGCCGCCGAAAGTGCTGAGGGGATTCGAGGAGGTGGGACCGCTGGCGCCTGGTGCGAGCGCGAGTGTGGTTATGACACTGGATTCAAGGGAGATGAGGTATGTTTTTGCGTTTTTGTGCCGCGAATTACAGGGCGCTGATGAGCGCATAGTATTTGGAACGTGGTGACGCAGGCTTGGGTTGTCCCTTCGGGCACGTTCGACGTCTATGTCGGCGCGTCGATTTTGGATATCCGCCTCACGGGGTCGTTCTCGAGCTGAGGAAGAGAAAGAAAGAGTGGACTAACGCATTGATTATTTTATTTGGGTGGTTTTTATGGAAATCAAACGGATCTAAATCTTCGAGTGAATCTCCTGGTGGAAGGCCTCCGCTTCGAGTATGTTTTGAACGGCCTTGTGGATCAGATATACTAGTTACACAACTTGAGAGGCTCCTTCGTTGCGAGCCGAAATACATACTACAGCAAGTGCATCTTTAAAGCGAGGAGACAGTGGGCCTGAGGCCTACTCATACTGTGCTCGAGTCGAGGATCGTGCCAGTGAGTCGATACAGTCGATGAAGGCGTAGTGGGCCACTAAGCCTGTGCCTCAGCCAGCCGACTCTGGCGGCCAACGAACTTGAGGCTGCAAGCTCTCTCCCTCTCAAAGAGGCGAAGACCTTGCTCTCCATTTTTGCTTGAGACTCGAGACGAACATCGACCATCTGCTCGTTTCAGGCAGCGATGGAGCATCCGCGTCGTTCGTGGTCCTGTTTATCGGTAAGTCACGTGCGTGGACGGTCTCTCTCTCCGAAAAGCATACCGATTGGGTTCTGCCTTATGAACCTTCTTTCTGAGCAACGCGAGCTTCGTCTCCAGCTCCCGGCACTCCTCTTGCAGCCATCTCCGCTGCTCCTTTAGCTGGCCGCGCTCCTCTAGCAGCATGCTGATCTCGCCGAGTACGATGCGCACTTCACTCGCGAGCCCTTTGCTAAATTCGTCGAGGTGGTGGCTCAGGTTAAACTCGACCTGCTCGTGAGCACTAGACCGCATAGTGTTACGCGTGGATTTGTGTTGCTTGATGTTCTCTGCGAAGGAAAATTAGCACGGGTGCGAACTGGCGGCCGACGGGACGCACCATCCAAAAGCGCCGTGAGCAACTCTCGCTGTTCTGCATTCTGCCGTTGCAGATCCTCGATTTTTTTCTCGAGATTTGGTCTGGCGCCGCCGGCGTTGGCGTTGGCCGTCCTCAAAACATCCATCTCTTCAAGAAGTCTCTGGGACATCGTCTTGAGCTCGACGAACATGCCGTCGTCAGCTCTTGAGCGCTTCTCCATCGCAGCTTGCAGTCGCGCTTCCATTTCTTGGAGCCGCTGAAGGAGCTGCGCGTTGGTAGCATCTCCCACTGGCATGCGCAGTCTTGTCGCGTCGGAGTTCAAGTTGTTGGCTTGGTTAATGCCCGAGTCCGACGGCTCTATATACTCTCAGCACCTCCAGCGCGCGTGCTGGACATAGACGTACCTGCGAGGACATCGATTTCATGCGAGGGACTGTTTGTGGTCATGGTTGGAAGCAAAGCGCTGATCCTCGCGGCCGCAATGGTCGTTCACTTGTTGCTTTTGGATATCCAGCGGTTGGTGCTGCTTATCCGTGTTGGGCCGCAAGGAGAGTAACCGGAATGCACCGTCATGGGCGTATTGGAGAAGAATCGAAGTCGTGGGTCTGCCAATGGACGGACGCGTGACTTAACCTCTCCGGGCCAGCCAAGACTGCGACCACAAAGAATGTCTTCAGCAAAAAATAAGTAATTGTACAAACTACACTGTCCATTGGCTCGTACACGAATAACAGGGAGATCATGATGGAGGGTAAAGCCGACGAGCGGCGGGTGCCGAACCTTTTTCGGACATCGGACTCAAGTACCAAGAAAAATGCGCGCGTTCGAGAGTCTGGCTATATACATTTTTTTTATCGCTACGCGTCGACCTCTGCATGACTACGCCCAAAGCAAACCCTAAGAGCCGCCGGCACCGGAACCTCCTGCGGCCGCGCCGCGCTTAGGCGCCGTCGGCGACGAAGTCGGCGAGATGTCGTCGTCGTCGATGGGCACGAACTTGCGCTTGATGGTGAGTTTCGAAGGGCTACCCTGTGCGGCAGCCTCGCGCTGCCGCGGATCGTCAGCCAAAGCAGCGCACACGACACGCGCGTTTGAAACGAAACGTACCTGGCCGATGATGCGCATGCTTGCAAGACGGAACTCCCACTGGACCTCTTGCTTGGAGAGGTAGATCTACAGGTAGTCAGTATCCGTCAGCCGGCAGAAGCGAGCGAGTACACGCACGTATGGATAGAGGGTGACCGCAATGACGGAGCCGGGCGGGAGCATGTGAATACCATGGAACGACATCTCGGCGTCGGTCTTTTTCGTCGCGTCGTACACCAGGACCTCCGGGATGCGGTTGAAGCGGACGTCGTGGTCGCGCATGATGCGCATGATCTTGAACGGGTCGTCGTACTCGCTCATCACCCCCTCCTTAGAGACCCTGTTAGCTAGACCCAGAACGGCAAAGAGGGGACTCGTACATCAAGCAGGAACGCGCTCTTGTTGACGAAGACGGGGCGGCGACCGGACAGGAACATGTTGCTGTGCGGACCATGCATCGCAGCCTTTTTCTTCTTGTTTTCGGCCTTCGCGAAATCCTACCAAACGATCGGCGTCAGCAGTCAATAGAACAATACGGGCTCCTTTAACGCACGGCTACTCGCTTGTCGAGGTTGCTGAACATATCGCGCACCGTGCCGAGGACGACGGGGACCGGGGTCCCGGAGTACGAGTACTCGAACTGGCGAGGGTTGTTGTTGAAGGTCGACTTGAACCTACACGAGCGAGATGAGACGACGCGACCCAAATGCAAAAGGAGAAACACGTACACGATGCAGGACCAGGGGTCGTATTTGTTGTCGGGCGGGTACGTCTTCTTCGTCCAGGCCTCGTATTTGTCGTTTCCGACGTAGCTGAATTTGACTGCGTTTGGCGTGCCGTGAGCGCCGTCCTTCCAGGAGTCGTGCGCAAAGTTCCCGGCAATACCGTTGTTGAACGACTGCGTCGAGCGGGGAAGGGTGACGACGCAGATCTCGATGGGCTCGTTCCTGCTCAAGACACCGTCAAAGACTTGTTCGGGGAGCAAGGCACCGCCGGCGGGGGAGAGAAAAAAAAAACACGCACTTATGGTAGAGACGGTAGCCGCTGTTCCCGTCCATCTTGACGGTGCATTCGGCGAGCATCTTCTCCATCCCCTCGGGCATGGCGATGGGGCCGTCGGACGTCGAGAAGACGGTCATCGACAATGCAAGCACGTCGAGTTTTTCGTCCGACAACGCTGCCAGAACGCCGGCCACTTGGGCTGGAGAGAGGAAGTCGACGACCGGGACCGTCTGCGCGGGCGGGGGCTGCGTCGACGGTGGCGTCGTCGGAGGCGGAGGGTTGGTTGGTTTGGGAGGCATTGTGGACGGTTGTGAACGGGGGAGGATCGAGGTGCGACTAGCTGGAGTACGACCCATGGCCCTTTAAGAACGAAACAAAGTCGCCGTTCAAAGTCGCCGTTCTCCGCTTTACGTCGTCAGGAAGGGCCAGGCTTGTCGACGGCGGAAGAGTCGCGGAAGTCGCAAGCAAGAAGAGTCGCGGAGGCCGCAAGCAGGAAGCACTGAGAGGGTCTGCTTGCTTTGAGGCTTGTGCAGCGGACAATGATGCGGTGCGATGTCTGGTGCGGTCTGCAAGGACGGCTGTTCGCTGCTCAGAGAGACACAACTGAGGAAAGAAAACAAAGTAAATACCCTCGAATTACGTGGTGGAAACGCACCCGCGGCGGAATTCTGAGGAGCGGAATTCGTTGACGAGCCGCGGCAGCCTGCAGGCAGGAAGCTGGGAAGACGGCGTGCGGGAGCAGGGCGAGGACCGAGATTTTGTTGTCGGCGGAACAGACGAGGAAGGGCCAAGACAAACGGGGGTGTTTTTATTTCTGTACACGTTTTTCCATGACTTCTACGTACAGCGATTCTAAGGTGGAGAAGTTGTCCACACCCGATATTTCGATTGGCAAATCGTTCGCCGCGGAAATTGGCAACGCGGGATGATCTCGTTAATAATTTCGTGGTCGATGTATGGGGCAACTCGCCAACGGACGCCGAAAGCGCTCAGAAACCAGAGGAATCAGATGCCGCGAATCTGTGGGACGCTCAAGTAAGCATAGGTCTCGGGGCGCCTCCAAAGGCACTCACCACGTCCATGACGTATAGCGCGTTGGAACTCTTGGTCCCAGACGCTCGCGAAAGCGCGTCCCAATGTGATGTCGTACAGGCTGTAGCTCCAAAGTGGGGCCATTATGCGAGCAATGGGGATGACCCAATTGCCGCGCGCGGTGTACCCGTTGGGAAAGATCGAGGCGGCATGGCCGCGCAGCGTGTTGACCGCGGTCGGAATCTTGTGGAAGTCTAGCAGACTCGGGTGCTCGGTCGGTACATCGAACATTTGTTCCATGGCCTCGTTGGGAATGAAGTCGGCGTATAAGACCTGGTCGGCGCCAGATCAGACACACACACCTTTGGTCAAAATGGGCGGAAAAACGTACCTCCATGCTGGCGCGCACACCGCTTACATTGGGCCGTTTTCAAGCAAGATGAAGAATCTGAAATCCGGGGTCAGCGAGCAGGCCTGGGTGTTGTGCTGGGACGTGCTTACACTCGATCCTTCAAAAACGAGGCGTCCTTCTCGGCAAGGTTAGCCTTCCAAAGTGCCCACCAAGCCAACGCCGGTTTCCAGCTCGCGAGCCAGTCCATCGCGGTAACGAGCTCGTCGGGCGTACCCAGGCGGAACCGTCTCGCTGCGGGGCTTGCAATCTTTCTTGTGCGCCGGCCAGTGCTTTTTCTGGCACGATTTCGAGCAGTAGCGAATCGTGCTGCAGCCGCTGCAAGCGCCTTGAGATCCGTGAGCGGCGTTTGGCAGTAACCGCAGGCGGAGCGCGCTGCTGTGATGAAGGTGCGCTTGAACATCCTGACGTCCATGGTGGCAGAGACGGAAAGAGGACGACTCGGCTACCCCGTTTGCTGCTCCGGGCATAGCGGCGGAAGACGCGCGGATGCTGCATGTGATCCAAAGTCTCTTTGTTTCCCGCTGGTTTCCCGCGTTTCCTCGAAGAAGTCCGACACTGCAGGAGGCAATGAAAAATAGGCCAGACTTCATTCGTTCGCCGCACCTCTCTCCGGCTGCATGCCCACCTCGGTCGGTGTTTGGTGGCGCCTGCCCGCGCTCGTCATGCGCCAGGTGCCGCTGTCTTTTTCTCGACAAGGACCTCAAAAAATGCGCAAAGTGCGACCTCGTGCGGTACTGTAGCAAACAGTGCCAGACCTCGCATTGGCCCTTCCACCGCGACGACTGTCGACAGTACCGCGAAGCCTGCGAATCGGGCGTCCTGGACTTCGACCTGCGCCTCATATCTCGGTGGGGCAGCACCTGGTCTGCTTCGCTGAACGCGTTCGGCTTGTTTGCAGCTGGACCGGACCGGCGTCGCGACGCTGAATTCTTGGTCGGACACTGGTACGTGCCGCTAGTGGTACATCGATACGATTCGCGTTGACACGGGGCCTACAACAGCTTTGTCGTGCACGTAATTCGGGACCTTGCCCCCGAATCCAGCGGGCAGATTCGGATCGACGAGCCCATATCGGCGAACCCAAAAAGACTGTGCGGCAGGCATACAAGGTGAGCATACAACGATGGTATGGAGCTGGCAGCCTATCAACGCACCTTTTAGCTCTGGGCCGCGGGCCACTTTGAAAATGCTTATGTTGCGGAGTTCCTGAGCTTCAACGAGGCCGACCGTCCCTCCCGGGCCCGTTTCCTAGCCCTGGCCAGCGGGCCGGAACTTCTGCGGACGGTCATCATCGCCGACTGTCCAACGCAGAGGACCGTTGGTTTGTCCTCGGTTCCCGTTGTTTCCGTTCTTCCCTCGGCGTGGTCGTACGACTTCAAGGCGGTGGAGCTGGGCAACGACCTGTTTGAAAGCTGGTTCGTGCACTTAGAAGAGGCTTTTGCACGGGGAGATGGTGAGCCCGCTCGTTTGGGAGACCGCGACGAAGCTCACGAGCCACATAGACTGCGCGCATTTCAAGCACCTTTTTGCAGTGCGCCTGCGGCATTTCGGTCAACGCGGCGCACTTCCGGACACGCCAACTCTGACGAAGAAAATGCTCTGTCGCGTCGCGCAACGGATCGACGAGCTTGTCGCTGAGCGGCCGGGTCTTCCTGTCCGCTCGACAGATGGGGGTGCGCCTGCTCATGTGTGCGTATTTCGAGGTGAAACTGGGGGTGTAGCTGGTTGTGGAAAGGGGATCGAGCGACAGGCGCGGCGGCGTGGAGCGGCGATCCGGGTGTTGTTGCTTGGGATATTCTTGATGGTAGACATTCAATACACCGCATGTTGTTGCACAGCCGGGCCCGTTCCCATGACCCTGTCTTTTCCCGCCGTTCCCATGACCCTGTCTTTTCGCCCCCCACCCGCCTCTTTCCCCCACGCCGTTCCCCTCTCGTAGCCCTCAACCAAACGATGCAGGCCTGAGACTCCGGCACGGATGCCCTGAAGACGTCGGCGGGCGGGGAGGCATCGAGGAGCTGGGACCCAGTGTGGCTATTGTTTCACCCAGCACCCGACCACTCCCCTCGATCGCCGCCCTCCTCGATCGCCATATGCAACCGGCTACCCACAAGCCGGAGCCCACCGCCGAATTCGACCACTAAAACTTGACCTACGTCATGGACCATGGGACCGGTCCCTGGGTCAGGTTCCAATAAAACCAGGGGCCGTTGCCCGCCAACCGCATCCCCCCCGCTTCCCTCGCACCATGCCGCCCGTTCACTCCACGCTTCACCCTCCCCGCGTCTGGCTCGAGGCGGTCCCGCTCGAGGGCCGAGACCCGCTCCTCCCCGAGCTCTTCCTCGTTCACAACCACCCTCACGCCATGCACCTTCCGGGCAACCGACGCGGTCGCGTCTTCTTGTACATTCAAGACACGTCGCGCGAAGGCCTCGCGAAGTCCTGGGACTTCGAACAGACTCTCGAGACGCCGACCGGAGATGCAGCCTACCTGCAAAGTCTTGGTACGTTCTGGGCTATTATGTGCGACTTCAGCTCACTCTTTTCGTAGGACTACTGCAGCTGCGAAGCGGCGACACAGTCTTTTCCCGTGCGCAAGGGTCTGACGACCCGTCCAAGGACGTGCCGATGGTCTGGGTTGTTGGAAGGTGCGTTTCTACTTGCGGAGGGATTCCTCGCACTCACTCCGTGGCAGCGAGCTCCTCACCTCGGAAAGTCGTGTCGCCTACCGCGACGCCCGCGACCCCATGCTCGGTCATCCCCTGGAGCGTACTCTGGAACGCCCAACCGTGCAGACCGTCAACAACGAGCCAACTCTCGTCGGCGGCGTCGCGTTCGAACGGACTGGCATTGCCAAGTCCGTTCAAGGAGCCCGCGCGTATACACTGGGCACGTCGTACGAGGTTCCGAGGAACGCCGTCGCTCCGGGAGCGGCATTTAAGGTGACCAACGCCGAGGACCATGAAGCCGCTGCGATGAAGCAGAATTTCATCGAGGTACGGCATTCGGCGCCCCGCACTGTTCGTTTACTGACTACTTCACCGCAGGCATCGACGAGCATTGCCATGCAATGCATGGAACTCGGCCCCGAGCCCGTCGTCACGGCCCTGCGTCAAGCCGCAGACCTCAACAACGTCCCCGCGTATGCCATCGACGGCAACTACGCCTACGGCACGACCCAGCTCAACATCGCCGCTGCACAGCAGCCCGACGTCCAGAGTACGTCGGAGTCTTCTGGTCGTACCTCGTACCTATTTCTCATCTCCGCCGAACAGACTCCTTGGGCGATGACCTGGGCTTTTTCGGCGGCGCGCACATCGACGACAAGGACAGCTGTGGCCACTACACCCACATGATGCTGCACTCCGACATCCCCGACGGGTACTCGCCTGGTTTCTTCCACATCCTCGCACTCGGAGTGTTCATCGTTGCCGACGAGCAGATCTCACTGGTCTTCTCCGGACTTCGGCGCCACGGAGGCACGCCGCCGCTATCCCCAGCCGGAACGGCTCCCAATCCGTCGGCCGTTCGCCTTGCTTCAGTAACCTATCCGCCGGGCGCGCAGATGAATGGGACGGGCCGTGCTCGTATCGGTGCTTGGCCCAACGGGGACGAGTTCTTTGTACCTCCTGAGGTGACGTTCGCTGGGTCAGCTCGTCCGTCTGTATAGTCTACATTCAATGAACATATTCTTTCAGCATCTCGTACTTCGACAAGCTCGGGCTGCCCTTGAAGGGTCACACCAACCGCGCGACCTTCTCTGCCGAAGGCCGCTTCATCATGTCCGACCTCGCAGTCATCACGTTCATCGTCCGCTGCCTCATGTGCGTCGTATTCTGGTTCCTTTGCCAACTCGACGACTCCCTCGACGTCCAATTCCTCCCCGACGTATTCATCCAGTCAATTCTCTTTCGTCGCAAGGGTCAGGCGGGTTACTCGTCTATCGATCCTTGGCTTCACGCGCCGGGTCGACGTCCGTACACCACCGAGCCGCCGACCTTCTTCAACGTGTCGGAGGACGAGATCAACGCGATGGAAGACCTGAACAAGAAACGTACCGAAGCGGCCAAAGCCGCGTACGCGTACGCCGCCCATCACTGGGACCATACGCCCTCCTTTGGACACAAGGGTCCCATGCCGACCAGCTTTGAGAAGCTCGATCCCGAGACCAAAGGTCGGCGGACGTCTACCTGGTACTTGAAATTTACTGAACAGTGCCTGCATTCAGCCGCGACCAAGTCCAAGTCGAAGCCGCGTGCGTCCAAGCCCAAGCCCAGCATCCGCAAGGGTGCGGCGAAGGGCGGCAAAGGTGCGAAGGGCGGGAAGAAGGGCGGGAAGAAGGGTGGGAAGACGGGGTCGAAGGGAAAGGGACGAGAAGACGGCGAAGCAGAACCGTGGGTCGACGAGGAGGACGTGAACCCTGGAACGCTTGCGTCTGGCCAGACCGTGGAGGATGACGATGGAGGCGATGCTATGGAGATTGATGTCGAGGACGATGAGGACCTCGGCATGTCCGAGGACGATGAGGAGGCCATGCCCGAAGACGGTAAGCGCTTGAGACTCGATTGTGCTTCCTGCCCTCTAACGCGACGCAGCTTGGAAGGATCGAACTCGGGGCAACAAACGCGCGCACGACGACGCCGTTGTGCACGGTAAGTTTCAGTCAGTATGCGTCGAGGAAAACTCAACGGGCATGCAGTGCGCAAATCAAAACGAACGCGAAAGGTCTTTCAAGGCATGTTGGCCGGGCAACGTGTATTTGTACCGTCAATTAATTGAGCGAAGATGATACCCTCCTGGCCAGCGACGCGTACATGGCTGTGGCTGCTCCAGAAGAGGAGACGCAGCCCCTCCATCCCCGCCAACGTCACAACGACTGGTCGCAAGTGCTGATACGGGACTCGCAGGCGACCCAAGCACGCGACGAAGCAGAACCCAGCGCGGACGCAGGTACGCACCGGGCCCAATGACAACCCGTATCTAACACCTGTATCACAGAACCTATTCCATTCGTTGGGAGCCTCAACGCAAGTGCCATCGCGTCCGACCTCCACAGCATCAAGGCCGCGCATGCTGCGCTCGTCACGGACAAGCCCTCCAATGCGACCGACGCTCACGCGCGAATCAGTCATGCGTACGCCGAGCTCGCAGCCGATCCCACCTCTCGCGCTTCTGCTGCCTCCATGGGTTCGATGTGGGCAGATCACAAGGCGCTCGACAACAGCCAAGCCATCGATGCACTGCATCTGCGCCTGAACCGCGAAGGCATTATGCTGACTACATACGTTGCCTGGCACTGGCTATATGATACGTGTCGCACTGCCGTGATGGCCTGGTTGCTCTCCAACGGCGTGCGACGAACCTGGCTCGACGAGCTTACATGGGACGTCCAGAACGTTCTCGAGAGCGGGCACACAACAGCAACCTTTTCCTCCAACGACTACATGCTCGACATGCCCCCCGCAATCTTCAACTACTCCAATCAGGGCCACCAAAAATATCCTCGTGGACCAGAGCTCGAGCGCGGCACCGTGTACTGGGTGCTTAAGGTCCTGGCGTCGTGGTACCAATACCCCGACAATGTCTCGCGCTGGCAGGCGTTCCTCGTGTCATCTGTGCTCGCCCATCTCGGGCGCGACGCGCTTCTGCTGACGCCGGTATGGACCGCGTACACGCGCGTGTTCTCCGCCGTCATTCGCAAGAATCGGAGCATGGGTCACGTGGCCTCACGCTTTCGACTGCTGGACGCCCAACTCAGCGAACATCCTCTCGCACAAAAGAATTCTCATGAACGACGGATGCTTGACGAAATAATCTCTACCGTCGACCGAATATACGACCCCAGCCTTCCTCCCGTTTCCTCCTCTGCTCCGCCGCCGCACCCAGCGCCGCTCGCTCTGTCAGCACCCGCCCTCGGCTTGAATCCCCATCCCCACATAACGCTATCAAATGTTCCCGCTCCCACACCCGTGCAGCTTGCCCGTTTGGACGACTTCGTCCAGTTCATCCTCGAGGCGGCGCAGATCGCTCTGGACCAGGACGATGGGAAGAGCAGCAAGTGGAAAACCGCCTTGAAGAAATTCCCCGACTCGCTCTACCCGTTCCGGCATCTTGCTCCCTCCCTCAAACGCGCGTATGCCCCAGGGAGGTCCCTATGCAGGGCCCGACAGCGCGAGCGCCTTCTACAGCGCCATCACCTTCCGCGGTGTGACGTTCAACACGGAAATGTCGCGGCACGGACGCCTTTTGTTCAGCGATCATGCCGACTTCGAGACGGCGCGGGAGGAGTTCCGCGTCCAGTATACCGCAGCGACAGGAAGCACCCCACCGACGCGGGCCTACTGCAACCCGTCGGCCTATGGCCCCTGCAACCGCCATCGTGTTCTCGGCCTCGCGGAACGATACGGCCTCGCCGTCCAGTCCCACCACATGAACGGGCTTCGTGCAGATACAGAGGACGGAAACGGATCTGTACCCTTCCTACGCTGCTGGAAGTGGTTGCAGAAAACGGTGCGGGTGTCGGGCGAGGGCACTGCGAAGGTCTTCCCGGGCGTCGGACCGCTCGCAGCATATCTCACGGCCGTCGACTACACATACACGACGCCGCGTGTCGTTACACCGCCGACCTTGGAGGAAATGGGCATTGTGGTGGCGTCGCTGAACAAAGGGGCGGTGCGCGGCATGGAGATTCTCGGATTGGTGAGGCGGGGGAGGACCGAAGTAACGGGTCCACAGTGTTCGAGGGCGATAAAGGTGGTGCTGGCCCATCTGCACCGGCGCCTGTCGCCAACACAGATTGAATCCCTTGGGATCGATACTGTGATGGTGGAGCACTCCTTGTGCAAGTACTCACGTGCTATCGCGAGGCACTACTGGCCGTCGCCGAGGTAGTTCCGCGGATGTAATCGATTAGTCATATTATTTTGCCACCTAAAAAGGAAATTATCAGACCGAATCAAAAATCGTTGTCGGAGCGCCCGAGTAGTACCACCGAAGGTGATCTTTCGCCCAGGACAGGGTTTGCGTCGCACGAAGCTCCGTCCGGTCGATCTCCCTGACGAAGCTCTTGCGAGATATGATTACGAATGATACCGAGTCTGAAAGGACGTAAAATACAAAGTCCTTTGAGCGACCGAACGCGAGAGAGCATAACGTAGGCACTTTGAATGTTTTTGCAGCTGGCCAAGTCGATCACAACGCGATCCAGGGATCTCCCTTGCGAATTGTGGGACGTGAAGGCAAAGGCCGGAATCAAAGGAAGCTGCGACCGCGTCGCGCTGTACACCGTCGCCGAGCCCGGTAGGGTGAAATGAATGGTGGATGTAGAACGCTTGAGCAAGACTCGATTGGGATGCGCTGGATCTCCGCTCTTGTAGCCTGGGAAATCGACCTCGGCGGAGACCGCATAGCGACGGTCCGAATGCTCTGTGTACTTGATGCTTACGAGTCTTCCCATACTTCCTTTAGATATTCCAAGCTCCGTGGCAATGTTCTCTGTACAAAACACGGGCATACCAGGAATATATGGAACTTTGCCTGCAAGATCATCTGCCTCTTTGACCGCGACACGCCACGCCGCTTCGGCCACGACACCTTTCAACTCGACCTTGTTTGCGCCTCTCCCTCTCGTATCAAACGAGTGATAGATGGCAGGTTCCTGAGAGGTTGCGATCGCAAACGACTTCGACATGGCAAAGTTGTGTGCATCGCGAGCCTCGTTGGTAAAGGTAACGAGAGGCGCGCCCTGTCCATCGATCCAAAGCTTGATGTCCGTCAGACGCCTCGTTTCCTCTGTGCAATCTGGATTCGACAGTACGTAGCTGTCGAGCAAATCCTTGTCGGCCTCCGTACAAAGACCGTAGCGCAGCCGCGATAAGATATCAATGAGAACAGGGTCGCCCTTCTGACGCATTATCTCGGTCAGAACAACGACCTGGTCAATCTGGTAGAACGCCCGGATACCGTCCAGAAGGTGATGAATGGAGTCGTTACTTGCATTGAGATTCACGCATCGAACAAGCTCGCGGTCAAACAGCGTCTTTGAATTGGGCGGAGGTAACTGGCAGGGATCCCCTGCCGCAACGATGTTGAGGCCACCAAACGGCTCTGCGGTCCTGCCTTTAGCAAGACCCACATATTCGTCGAGTACACCGACTTCCGCGGCTCCAAGAAAGTAAATCTCATTCACGACCATCGTTCGTACGGCTGCCAGCCGCGCCTCCAGAGCGGTGCGAAGGGTGATGCCGCGCTGATTCTCTGCTCGCATTCTATCACGTTTCACACAAAGCGAGGCCTCCGAGTGGGTCGTAGAGCCACCGATGTCACTCGCAACGACCCCCGTCGGCCCAGTTAGGCGCAAACAGTTTGAGATGTCGAGCGACGCATGGAATTCCGTCCAGGCCTTGAAGATTTGGGACTTTCCCGTACCTCCAGGGCCCGTAACAAGGAGCCGAACTGGATCAACAAGACGGTTAGGGCTCTCCGTCTGTCGTCCAATATTGTCGACGAGAATAAGGAAGGCCAGCGTTTGCATATCGTTCAGGGAATGTTTCTCGATGAGCAAGGCGGCAAGTTGCTGCCAATCGCTCATGGAAGACCATGCCGAGGGCGGAGTCGGGGCTGCGGCGCTCGTACTTCTCTCGCGTCCGCTGCAGTTCGTCTTCCAGCGAAGAGAGGACTGGCAAAGGAAGCCCAGACGCTTCTCGGCGGAGACGAACAGGGCTGGATCGTGCGGCAGGAATATGCCGACGTTCTTCGATGATTTCCTGACGACGTCGTAATAGGTCGGTGTGAGCGGCATTGGCACGCAAGATGTCGTCGTTCCCCGCCGGAGACGAACGACACGGAAACACCGCAGGAGGCTGCTGACCCTGAGCGTAGAAGCCAGCACCGTCTGTGGCATTCATGATCAACGAGCAGTCCGGGCTCATCCACAAATCCGATCTGTCGAAGTCCTCCGGCTCGTCTGCATCGACCGCCGTTTGCATGGCGTTTTCCCATACGGGGTCGTACGGAGCATCCTCGTCCTGACGATCCACAGGCGGGGCAGCTCGCATAAGCTCCGCAATACGTGCTCTTCTTTGTGCCGAGTAGTCCTGCTTCGCATCCCTCGACTGATAGAGCAGCTGCATAATTCGATATTACACGCCGATGCGAGGCAGAGAGATTCGAAGAAAGCGCGTCGAACGCCGACTCCCAAGACTCGTCTGTCGCCTTTAGAGGACTTTTCATATCTCGAGACCAGGGCTTGAACAAGGCAAGGGTTGCTGCTTGGTGGCGGGTCTTCTGGTCCTCACGGTCGCTCCTCGGCACCGGTATACCGATTAAAACAGGAACACGTTGAAGGTCAGTGCACTTTTTGAGGCAGTGCGTCGTATATTGCGGGTGAGTGGACGCGAATCTGAAGAAATCCTTCGACTGCGTCTTGGACTTGGGCAGCGGGCGCTTCTCATAGAGCACCCAAAGATCCCATGCACAGAGAGCTGAGAGCTCCGGAGGCCGCGAATAGATGTCGTGAAAAAGTACACAATGCCTTTCAGTATCATCGCCGTTCGCATCAGCAGGTTCGCTGGGCTCCCCTAGGGAGGCGGCGGAAAGAACGACCATCGCGTCGTCCATGGCTGCCGGAGGGAATACGAAGGGATCCGAGTTGTCGCCACGAGTAGGCGCGTTGTTCAAACCAGCTTCGACGACCTGTGGGGCGTCATCGCCGGCATGAACGTCGTTGGCATCGTCGGCATGGGCGTCTTGCTCAACCGCGTCCAAGTCTTCGACAGGGCTCGCAAAAGCATCGTCAGTGCTCTGTCGCAGCATCTTCGACCAGTAGTAAACCGGGTAAGCGCGATTGGTGTACTTAGATGGGCGGCTGAGCAGACGGGAGACCATTTGCTGGCTGGAAATTTCGCGCTTGCCGACAAGCTGATTGACGGACTTGATAAGAAGCAGTCTGCTGTGATCCGACGGGCTATCCTCGCCATCAATAGTCTTTGGCGGATTGTCCTTGGAGCGCTTTAATGGCAGCACACAAAGCAGAAAATATCATCGCGGTGTCCATCGTGCCCTTGATCGTGTAGTTTCCCATGTACCCAAACATGGCCATCGCAACCGTACCTGAGCCGATCGGCTTGGAGTCCGTATTGCACCGCTGTGTAATGGTCGCAACAGGATTGTGCCCATTCACGCGACCGTCGTTGCAGCGCAGATGCAAGATACCTTCGTCGTCAATGTGCGTGTTCAGAACCAGGGGACGAGGAAGATTGAAGCGACAGTCGGCGTCAGCGTCGGCGTCGCGCCTGGTTTTGAGGGTCTTTGGAAGATACTTGAAGCAGGTATCGTTGTGCTTATGGATTTGGGCGACATTTTCAAGCACATCACGCAGCTCCTGACGGAACTTGTCCGCGAAACGGGGATCTCGAGCGTCTGGAGGCCGACACATGACAGGATACTTCGAGTACGCGTCCGGGACCGGCGGCGTGTAGGGCGACGTACCATCCGGGAGGGAAAAAGCAAAGACATCATCAAACCAGTCGTAAACTCTTTGTGCAAACTGGGGATCAGATCTAATGTGATCGAGCAGCTCCAGCGGCGAGAGGCCGTCTTTCAGCCAAAGGAGCATGTGGATATGCAAGCTTCCACGACCCTGAGCTTCGACGACTCCGTAGTAGGCCGACACGCGACCATAGATTCCAACACCGTTCGGTCGACCCACGCCGAACAGAATATGAATGAGGGTATCAACGGACAGATGAAAGAATTCAGAGGCCGCAACAGGATTGGTACCAGCAGCGGTACTCCGCTTCTCGCGCTCACTACCCGGGGCCAGATCATGGAAAAGGCGATCCAGGTCAATGTCCCGGCCAGCCAGAACCTGGGCAATCGGATTCAGCACGTCGGCCGGATTCAGAGTAAAGAAAACGTGGGGGAGGCCTTCACAGTAGACGATTGAGTACATCTCACGCCGCATATGCTGGATCTCAGCCGTCGAGCCGGGTACATTCTCGGCGACATAACTCACGTAGTTCACGAGCGTAGCGGCGGCCTTCTCCCCGGGGGTGTCGGCCTTGGCAAAAGGATTTTTCTTGAGTTTTTCGCGATAGGTGGAAATGGTATCCGGGTCAATCTGACGGAACAAGCCTTGAACCTTCGGAAACCAGGACTTCTTGACAGCAAGCTTTGCATCAAAAGCAGACTGGCGCCGCTGCATTATGTTGCCCATAACAAAAATAAACGACAAGTGTTTCTGAAAACGATCATCAGGACCTCGGCGGAGCAAATGGGCAACATGCGACTTTAAAAAAAGCTTTCGAAAGGGAGCGGACTGATCCAGGTAGACGTCGCTGTTCTCCATCATGCCAACCCCGTAGGGAAAGAGGGTCGGGAAGAGGCGGCCGAACATGGCGGGGATTATCGCGCGTGTTCATGGGCACGGAACCGGAGGGGAATTTGATGTAGCGATGCAGATTACGCTTGATTAGGTCGAGGTGAACGAGCTTGCGGTCCTGAAAGGTGGCGTCGGTGCGATCGAGGTCTTGAAGCGTAGAGGACGGGATCGAGTGCAAATTGACATTGGGATGGAGCTGGTCCGACGCGTCGTGCACGTACGAGGCTCCCTCCGAGCTGTTTGCAGGCGTCCGTAAAAAGTCCTCCACAGGTAGAGGCAAGCCCTCCTCAGGATAGCTCGATGCGTTGCGATAAATGGAGGCCACGTCGAGGTCGCCATACAACGGGTTGTTCTCTCGAAGCCAAAGCAAGGCGTCGACAATACGCTGGCGTCGAACGAGAATCGGCGTCCTCAATAGCATGTCGGCGGTGACGGTCGTCTCGGGAGAGCCAACCAGAATGACGGAAATCTCGTCACGAAAGACAGACAGCGGCGGCGGAAGGATGGTTGCAAACGGCGTAGGATCGTGCGGCAGAATGCAGACGTTCCCGCGCGACGCATACTGGCCGGATGCACCGAGTTCAAGCTTGAACATGCAGCTCGTCGTACGCGCTCGAGCAATGCACTGTTCCTCGAGGTACGTGAGATCCGAGAGCTCCGGAGGACAGAGCCCGGTCCACAGACCGTTTGCATAACTGCGGAGAGGGATGGCCTTGAATTCGGAACCGGCAATCTCCCGACGGCAGTCGGCGCAGAGGACGTAGCATTCGTTCACCAGCGTCTCAGGTCGAAAAAACCTGGATACGGGGCTGGTGAAATTGCTCGCGGAGGCGAGCAACTGCATTCTCCAGCAAGGATATATATCGAGACAGTCGGTCCGGATGTAGACAGCGTCATCGAGGAGCTCGCGCGCGCCACAGAAAGAGCATTCAACACGCGCCAAGGCCCGGTTGCCTGTAGCCTCCCTAAACTCGTGTATGATGTCGCATTTCTCATCCCACGACAGTATGCGGAAGAGATGGTCGGGGACCGGAGAGCCGACGGCCGACACATGATCTTGCGGCAGGGGAGGCGCCGGAATGGCGCGTTGTCTCTTCCTCGGGGAGTCGTCGGCTGCGTCGTGGGGACGCTTCCGCTTGGGCCGCGCAGCGGGCGCATTCAAACGCAACTTGAGAGCCTTGGCGCTCTCCAAGAACCGCAGCCGAGGGAGGGGGGCGCTGTTCGATATGCCGGCGGAGGCAGCGTGCGATCGCCGTAGCAAGCACTCGTCGCAGCACCGGTGACGGAGGAAATCCGCCCTCAGGTCCTTCACGGTTTTCTTCGTACGGTCTGGCTTGTAGGCCGAAAACCCAACGTGCAGGGTCGCCAGCTTCGCGAGCTCGACAACCCCAAGGCCAGAGGGAGAGGCCAGATGTTCGAGAGCCTTTCGCTTGGTAGCGAGGTCCGCATCGGCAAACTCATCTGCAGCGTAACGGGCAGGCGCGGACGGGGCAAGGGAGCGAGCAAATTGATTGAGATTAAAATCGGCATTGTTATTGGCAGAGTTATTGGTATCAACATTGGCATTGGCATGGTCAACAGGAAGAACAGGGCGGCGGGAACAGGTATCCGGGTCCACGTCCATGGACGACGATCCCTGCAACGAGGTCAGAAAGGAGAAAGGGAGGAAAACACAGCGACAAAGAACGCACCGACGAGGCGACCGACGGGAAGACACCAAACAGACCTGCGTCCGCCGCAGGAATGCCGGAAGGGACAACCTCCTGCGGCAGCGTGAGCAAGCGCCCGGTCGCGCAGGCAAGGGCACACGGACCGGCGGGTCGAGAGTCAAGCGGGAGGAAGACGCGGTTTTTTTCATGAGCGCAAGCAGCGTGGCAGCGTGGGTGCGGGGCGGGGGGGGCAGAGGTGCTGGCGGACAAGACCAACCAACGCACCCCCCCAAAAGCGGAAAAGGACGAGGCAGGGCCGAGGCCCGAGCTTCTCGGCCCTTTCCTATCTGGGTTCGCTGGCAAACGCGGTGGGCAAGGGAAGATTTCGGCCGAGAAGATCGTTCGGCCGAGAAGGTGCACAGCACATTTCCTTTTACGATTCGCTGGCACACATGGTGAGCCGACTACGCTAGCACAGCTTATTTCCTAATCGGGTTTGCTCAGGAAAAATCTCATATGGGAGCCAAACCTAAAGGTTCGGCAATTACGATACAGCGAATACAATATAATACAATACAAAACAGAAAACGAACGAACTGACAACGAAATCTGAAGCCACTGGCAAAGTAAAGCCAGAGTCGGGACTATCAGACTGTGGTGGACCCGGAATCCGCTTGCACAACCTCGATATCCTTGCTCACCAGATACCGATGCAAAGCCGCCTTCAGCCCAGCGATCTCACCGCGCTTGAGCCCCGTTTCGAGGATCGTCGCACTGTCAATCTCCAGCAACGCCCCCACCGAACCGAATCCTTCGCCGGCCAAGATGTCGTGGACTTTCTCGTTGACCCTGTACTGAGTACAGAACGAATCGAGGGTGAGGTTGATGTGGGCGGGAGACAGAAGCTTGTCGGAATTGCGGTTGAAAGCAATGAAAGGGATACCGAACAACGACGGGTGGAGTAGAGCCGGTGGTTGGTCGCCTACTTGTTCGTTCAGCAGATGTCGCCAGACCATGTAAAAGATGACTACGTACCTTCCGGTGTATGAACTTGAAGCCCAGAGAGTAAACCGCCGCGTAACTCCTGGGCAAGTTGGTCCACACGCGCGGCGACGCTACGCAGTTCCATCTGTCGGTCCTGCACGTCCCGTTCGAGCCACTCGTTGAGCCCTCGCATGTACCGCATAAGCTCGCGTTGCTGGTCTACCATGGCATGCTGGGCGAGCATAAGCTGGCGTTGCTGGTCCATCGTGGCATTCTGGGCGAGCCTCGACGATTGTTGTTCGCTCTGCTAACCCGTTAGACCACGTGATTTTGAAGATTGAATGCGCACCATCTGTTCTTCAGCAAGCGGAGTCTGGGGCTTGGAGCGAGACCCGGCATCTTGGTTCGCTGGAGGTGGTTCCTGCATCGAGTATTAGATGGAATTATACGTTGAGAGAAGTCCTCGACGCACCCCTGAATATATCTCGGGATATACTCGTTGCTGCTGCTGCTGACCGTATTTACCCGTTTGGTTCGGGGTAGCCAAAGGCCGTCGAGGAGCATTCAAGTTGTTGTAACCAGTCAAAAACCCAAGTCTGCCCTCGATTCTGCGTAGCATGTCGGTCAACGCCACATCCTGCTGCGCCTCCTGGCGCTGGCCTTCGCGTAGCGCATGCATATTGTCGCGTAGTTCGCCGAGAAGGGCTTCGCCAAGAAGGGCTTCTCGTTGAGATGGAGGCGGGTCCCCGGCAGCGGCTTTGGACGGCTTGACGTAAGCCTGACCACCGTCGTCGAGGTCGCGCGCCGTTGTTCGCGGCGATGGACGGGAGTCATTCGAAGCCATTTGTTGGAATCCAGGACGCGGTCCGGGGTTGCCGGTGGTAGGCGGACTAGCCTGGCGAGTGCGGGAAGGCTCCCGGTCACTCACTGGATCAAGGTCCCGCAAAGGAACCGATGGTGATGGGCGCGCGTTATTCACGGTTTGTTGAATGCCAGGGCGCGTGTTGGTTGGTGCATTAGCAGCCGTCTGGCGAGGAGGGCGTAAAGCATCCTGGTCTACCGCTGGATCGAAATCTCGCGAAGGACGCGAGTCACGGTCATTGGGATCCTGCTGGTAGCCTCCCTGAGAGCGCGCGCCGGGCCCGGGGTTGGTTGGTGCGCTAACCTGGCGAGGGCGAGAAGCTTCCTGGTCCGTTGCCGAATCGAAATCGCGCGGGGGACGCGAGTCGCGGTCGTTCAGATCCTGCTGGTAGCCACCCTGGGAGCGCGCGCCTGGCCCGGGGTTGGTTGGCGCGCTAACCTGGCGAGAGCGAAAAGCTCCCTGGTCCACCGTTCCATCAAAATCTCGCAATGGCGGCGAAAGACGCGAGTCGTTCGTCGCCTGCGGGATGGCAGAGCCAGAGATGGAGCGCGCCACCGGTCCGGGGTTGGCCGGCGCATTAGATTGGCGAGCGCGGGCCTTGGCAGGTTCCTGGTCCTCCATTGCATCGAGGTCTCGCACGGGAACCGTCGGTGACGGACGCGCCGGTGAGTCATAATCATTCAAAGTTTGAGCTCTTTGGTAGTCGGAGCGAGGATTGGTTGCTGTATTGGATGGGCGAGCGCCGGCAAGGTCTTGGTCCAGGAGTCTGTTGGTCTGCTGGTAGCCAGTGCGCGCGCCTGGGCCTGGGTTGGGTGGTGCATTAGATTGGCGAGCGCGGGAGTTGGCGGGTTCTTGGTCATCGTCGAGTTCTCGCAGCGTACGCCCCGGCGAGTCATAGTCATTCACAATCTGAGCTCTTTGGAACTCAGAGCGAGGGTTGTTTGTCATTGTTGTACCAGATGCCTGGGGGCGAGCGCCGGGAGCCTGGGGTTCTTGGTCCATGAGTCTGTTGATAGGAAGGCCGCGATTCGGATTCGGAGGTGACAAGCCAACGCCGTCGTAACGGTCGTTCGACGCGCCGCGGTCCATTGACAAGGCACGGGAAGCAGCCATGGTCATCTTGAGGTTGCGGGGAACGCTGAATTTGGGATATTAATTACGGAAATGGCCTTCGGTTTGCGTGGTGGGTGGTGGTTCGGGTGCAAGGTGGGCAGAACTACTCGAGCGTGACGAATGCGGAACGATGTGCGCCATTCCGAACGCCATTCGCGGCGTCCACTGCCACATTAGGCCATCGTATCTCCCTCTTGGGCGTCAATCCGAGTCCGCGGCGGCAAAGTTCTAAGTAAAGAACGATAGATTTCAGCAATGTCAATGTTGAGTTGCTACAGCAGTGAGGACAGCAAGCACCATGTTGATTTGAGATTCAAGAGATTCGGCGTTGAGTCGGGGGGTTGATTATTGGCTTTGGTTTGAGTTTGGCTCGTGGTGGTTGGTGGTTTGAGTGCAAGGTGAGAAACGTGACTCAGACGAATGCGGAAGTTCCGAGTCCTTCGTCCCGCCATGATGTGCGCCATTCCGAACGCCATTCCAGGCGTCCACACTGCCTCATTAGGCCACTCAAAGCCGCCCGTATCTCCTTCTTGGGCGTCCAATCAGCTCAGTCCGGCGCTTAAATTCTAAAGAAAACCAATTGCAATAGATTCAAGGAATGTGGTGAGTTCAAGGTACAGCAGTAAGGACAGTGTGCATATGCGCTAAGGATGCATGCAGGGAACGAGTGTGTTTGGTATGTATTGTGTTCGGAGAGAAGTTGAACCGACTCAAGACCGGCCAACAAGACGTTTAAAGAAGCCACCCCGCTTCTCGTGGTAATACTCGACCGGCACTGGCGGAACCGGCGGCATATTCTCGTACTGGGGAGCCCTGCTCGGCGCGTACAACGAAGTCGCGCTCGCAGCCAACCTTGGGTTCCCATAAATGGACGGCTTGTACGGCCGCGCGCCGAGCTCGGGATGCTCGTCGAACCCCCACGGGTCCATCGGCGGCGCAGCACTGGCGGCAGGTTGGGGATACGGCGACGCAAGATGCTCAACCTGCATACCCGCGCTGAACGTGTTCGTCGTCTCGGTCTTGCCGTTGCTTCTGGTGAGCTTCAGCGGCGACGGGATGACGAGGTTCTGGCGGCTGCGCATACGAGGAAGGGCCGGGACTGGCGGCGGAAGGTGATGTTGATGATGATGATGTTTGGACGACTTGGATCTCGACTTGCTGCTCTTGGACGAAGCTATCGACGCGTTCGAGCGCGCGGCACTGGGGTTGCTGTAAATCGCATGTGCAGCCTGAGCAATGGCAGGCTGCGGCTGCGGCCGGTACTCGGCAAAGTCCCCAACAGACCGCGACCTTCGATTGGCGCGCTTCTTCTGGCGCCGCCTCTCGCGTTCTTCCTGCTCAAGGGCCTCCCTGCAACGACGCAGTCCGCCTGGGATCGGCGTGTCGGCTGCCTCGGCATCGACGTCGTATTGCGCCGCCGCGGCCAGCTGTGCGTTGGTCGACGCCAGATGGCCGGGTTGGTTGTACGCCCCGACCGTGCCAGTGGCGTCGGCGAAATACGACTCCGCCTCCGGCTGGTATTGCGTCCGCGGCGGGCCATAGAGTGGCGGCAACACCGGAACCGGCGGAACGACACTGGCAGGCGTCGCGTACGCGCCCGGGCCGCGGATCGAGCTATGCGTCGAGCTGGTCCGCGACCGCGAACGCGACTTGGAACGATGTTCCCCATGGCCGTCGTGACCATGGTGGCTACGACGGGGAGGCTCGAGCCTTTCGGCCGGGATAGGCCCAGGGAGACGGTGCATGCTGGGCTGGGGGATGATGGGGATGTCGCCGTGTGGGTTGTGCGAGAGCGGCGGCGGGTAGAGCAGGCGCTCCTGGTAGATGGTGGTGCTGTACTGGGCGTACTGTTGCTGTTGGGCGTATGGGGCGTACATGTTTGGTTTTTCGCTGCGAGTGGAGCCGCGTTAGTTGTGGATGCCACCATACCATGTCCAACAACACGACGCACTTTGGAGCACAGACTTGCGGATGATGGTGTTCTGGTTGGGTGACGCAAATCTGAGTGGGCGATAGTGGAGAGTGTTCGGAACGCCATATTCCAGCTTGAGGGCTTTATACCGCGGCCCATTGTACGCTCAGACGCGGATGACATCGAATTGATGGGCAAGTTGAAGCGCAAACAAAGCGCGTACTTGGAAAGTTCCACAGAACAGCCCCTCGCTGCGATTTGGCCATGACTTGAGACTCGACATCGCGATTTATGGCCGGGTATAATAGCCTAGAGATATCTGCAGAGAGGTTGACAACCTTCGATACGAAACTTGAAGCTCTTCCTGTTGCTAGAGATTACTCGCCGCGAGGCATATTGAATCCATTAGCAGCGGGTGTAGGTCAGATCCCTGAGATCTTATATATCCGTTGAATACTTACCAACGTCCTCCGAGTCGAGGTAGAGCTCAAAAACGCCTTGCATCAGGACTCAATCAAATTTCGATTCAAATGTTTGATGGATTTGACTTGGGACAATTTTTGTGCGCGTCGTTTCGCTCTTGCTTCTGGTTGGAAAGCGCCACAAGAAAAGAGCCCGCCGGCTCCTGAAATAACAGAAGCATTTAGACACACTGGCAGTCGTACAATATCCAGAGGAAGCATAGAGGAAGAACTTGAATAATCCAAAGACGCTGGTTGGAGCGATGTTCGGCTTTCACTGTCGAAGATGCTGTTGTGTAACATGTTGGACGATCCAGAGGAACTAGGCGAGCATGGAGCTAGTTGTCGCGCCAAAGAGCAAATTTAGAGTCCGCTGCAGCCGACTCACAGTATTACGCGCGCGCTTCCGGGGTTGTTTGGTAGGCATTAGATCTCCGAGCACCGTCCACGTGCGTCCGGGATTTGCAGCGCAAGCAAGAGGAACGAAGATGTCAACCTCTTTGCACATCGAAACCGACATAGGCAAGACTCAGCGCTAGCACGCCAGCCGCAGGACGCGCTGGACGTGCCTCGTCGCGATCTTGCGCAAGTAGACTCAGAGTGGAACGCGATGAGCGGGATGCTAGCGTCCATGAACGGAGGCAATGTGCGGAGAGGCCGTCGCAGTGTGGGGTAAGATGTCAATCATTCGCATCGTCATCGCCTCGCGTCCTGGAGGCGGACGGGACATCGAGCACCGAGCAGCAGCCAGCGGCTGAGACGATTGGGCAGACGTATACACCACTCAACGCCGAGAAGCGGACGAGCGAAAGAGTAGGAGAAGACGGCAGGCGCAGGCGCATACGAGCACTGAAACAGCGGACAAATTTGGGTTTTCGCATTTTCGTTTTTCATTTGGCTTTTTAAACGACCCTACGAGCGTTGTTGTGTGCGTGTGCATTGTGTGGTGGGTGGTGTGTACATGCGACTCCGACCGACTCTGGAACGAACGACGTCTCTCCGTGGCTGGACGTCGAAGGGCTGGCTGGAGTCGCGGCCCATCACGGGTGCTCGATTACTCTGCGCGAGAGAGTCAGCCTCGATCGTATACTCGGTGTTGAGGAGGGGGATGGGGGTGCGGGACGGGGAATGAGAGAAGGAAAATAGAAAAAACGCACTGGAACGAGCCCGCATCTTTCTGCGCTTGCGACGGAGTCTCCGGGAGCGCTTTTTCTTCCACTTCTCTCTCATATCTAGAGCGGCACGAGAGTAGGCAGTCAGCGCCGAGCACGACGACGAGCAGAGAAAAACGGACTTGGTCGTCAAAGTGAGAGAGCGATGCTACTGTACCGCTGTGACATCCTCGTGCTTTTGACAGCCGCTCCTTGGAAAGGAAAGGAAACTCTGATCCGAAAATTTGCGATCTTGAAAATTTGTTGCAGGCTCGAGTTGGACCTACGTTTGTCCGGATTCTGCTTCGACATCGGTCCAGAGGCGGTTTTTTGTCCGGATTTTGCTCAAAGTCCAAAAAAAATCGCGTCAAAAGAAAAAAAAAATCTAGCGTGCTATTCCTCTGTATCGTCGTTGCCGCCGGCATCTCCGCCGCGGCCGGCTTTCTTCGTCGCTGTGAGCTCTGCTATCATCCGAAACAACCCGGCCTTTTCATCCTGCTTGAACGTGGCGATTGTCCGAGGCGGCACCTCTGCCCCACGGTTCATTGGCAGTAACTGGATCAGAGACGCCAAGGAGGATCGGATCGCGGCGGAGATCGAAAGTGTTGTGTGCCATTGATGCGGAAGAAGGAAAATTTGACGGCCTCGGCAACCCGACAATTTTGCCGGCGGGCCGCCCATCTTGTAGGTCAGAGTTGGCCGCCCAGGAATTTTTGTGCGGATTTTGATCACACATGGAACGAAATTTGGCAAGATTCTGGGGGTCCTGCTCCTTCCCAGACACCATCACATGCCGCCGAAACGCAAACAACGCGTCCCTCGGGCACTGCACGACGAGCTCCAGGATTACGCCTCTCTGTTGCGTGCACTCGATACCGGCGATGAACTCGGAGTCGCGCGCAAGATTGCACGGGCAGAACCCGGACCGCCGAAGAAGCGACGCAAACTCACTCATAACGCGGACGCGGACGAAGACGACCGCGGCGAAGGCAGCAGCTCAATAGCACCACCGAAATCTCGCGTGCGCAAACGGGATGGATGGACGCGCTGGCCTTTGCTCGTGCGCGATACGATTGTGCCGACCTTTGGGCTCGAGGAGGAGATTGCCGTTCTGGCGAGACAGTGTTTGCGCTTGCAGAATGCCGATTCACTCCCCAACTCAAACGAGGCGGATCCGGATCCCGACGAGGAAGACGGAGACGAATCGTTCATGTCGGCCGTCGCCTCGTCCGCCTCTGCGTTCCTCTCGTCCACACTCGCGTTGTTGGCGCATCACACCCCCGCACGTCCGCAAAGCATGCAAGACCGGCTCAACCCGCTCAAATGGCAGGACGTGCTCGAGATCGTGGCTGCGTGTGGGGATGCCGACGCGACGTACGTATCTCTCGATGTTTTGTGAACTCGGCGTTGACGCAGAATAGGATGATGTCCAATGTGAAGACGCGGCTCGAGGCGATATACGGTGTGTCCGAGACCAACGCTATCGACCGACTTGGGGCGCGGAAGTTGGTTATGCCACGAGCGCAGGCGGCGTTGGGCAAGGCTGACGAGGCCTTGTTGTTTCCTCCTGCTTGTGGTACCAGCTCCGGTTCGTCGAGTTTTATTCTACTTGTTTTGCTCGGTTAACTTTGGTGCAGATGCTCGCCCGTTGAATCCAAGAGACGTTGCGGCTTACTGGGACTCCACAGACGAAGAGGACGAGGACCAACTCGGTCCATCGAGAAGACCAACCACATCTCCTCCCGCTTCTCGTGCTCCCCCAGCGTCATCCTCGTCCCTTCCAGCCGTCGAAACACAAACCGAGGACGAAGACGAAAACGTGGAAATAGCTTCGGCGCCTCATGACGAAGAGCTCGAGCCCAACGATAAACAACTAGAAGACGACTCGGACGGTGACCCAATCGAGCTCACCGACGCCGACTTGGACGACCCGAACGCGCCAATCACATCCTTCCAACGCCGGCGCATCGCCATTCCACTCCCGGCCTCTGAGGAACGACGGTGACTCGTCGTACTCCTCCTCCTCAGAATCGGACGCGGTACCGGATGTTTCGAGAACGCAGAACCGTGGCCGGCGGGTGGCGCACGCTGAGGGGTCGGTATACGTGATGGGCTACTCGGCCAAGATCGAACCTGGGGAGTTGATGCCTTCCGGGGAGGCAGAGGAGGAGGCAGACGGCGAACGGAGGAATGGGATTTCGGTTCCGGGAAGAGGCCGGCCGAGGACGGTGAAGTTTCGTGCGCCTGTCAAGACCCGGACCCCGAGGGAGAGTCCTAAGGTTGGCCCGGTTGACTCGGGAGGTGAAGAAGACGAAGAAGAGGACGATGATGATGAGCCAGGGAACGGTGAAGAGCAAGATGATGATGACCCGGGAGGGCTCGCAGAGGGTCAGGGACAGGAAGCTGAAGAGGAAGAGGATCCCGATGATGCGGAATATTCGGACTCGGATTCAGATGGTTAAGGTGTTGCGTCGCATTATTCATAGGCCACCAACGCAGAAGATTCCTTGTACTTATACTTACTTACACGTGACCGCAACGCCCAAGTAAAGTTCTTGCTTTCGCTCTCTCACCACCCTCGGCTCACATCGCAGCTCATCACCAAGCAAGCGATGCGGCATTGAAAAATCTCAGCCCGTCATGCTCTTGTTGGACTCAAACGAAGATGAAGTTCTCCTCCTCATCTGTTCAACGAACCTGCCAGGAGGTGTGGATGCCTTGGCCTTGTGAATTTTTTCTTTGCCTTGGGTTGTCTTATTTGGCTCAAGTAGACCACAGGTCTGCCGCAAGCCAAACTCAACTTGAAGGGCAACAACGCGTGTGGCTGACTTGGCCTGGTCACCGACAGACGGTACGTTCCGCAGTCCAAGTCGACTGGTAAATCAACTCACTAAACATTAAAACGGGAAATTCATACGCTATACAACGACGTTACAGGTGTGCTATCGATACAGATACAGATATTCAATGAGTGTGTACAGAATGTTCGTCGGCGGAATCAACTTCAACGTCCATCGACCTGGAGCACTGGTATTCGGGGCGCGTAAAGACAAAATCCTCCAGCCAGTCGCGCTCCAGCAACTCCTGCCTCCACGAATCGATGCGGAGTCGTTCCCTCCCCGCGCGGATCTTTCGCAGCGCGGGACACGTCTCTGGGTTACGCCTGAACAGCTCGGTGATGCTCACCCAAACACGTTCCGGCACAGTCCAGATGAACTCCTGAGCCGGGCACGGCCAGGACGGGAATCCGGAGTTGAAGGAGACGGAATCGTACCGCTGGTTAACGCGGAACGTCGTGAGCGCGGGGAACGCCGCGAAGAAGCCGGTGAAGCAGTCCATGCAGGGCACCGACTCGCGCGTCTCGCATACGCAGGTTACGAGGAGTGGCGCGATGTTCGTGATCGTGAGCTCGGTGACGCGGCCGAACTTGGGCGGCGCCGCAGCCGACGACGGCTTGACGGCGCGGACCAGCTCGGACCAAATGGTGCTGCTGCTGTCGAGGACGTCGAGGATGAGGGTCCGCACGTTGGATGTATCGAGAACGGCGAAGAAATTCTCGGCGTGCTCGGGCTCCGAGTCGTGGGTGTACATCGTGATCTTGCTCAGATGCAGGCGTTCGATGCGCGACGGATGCTCAAACGGAGGGCCGAGCAGGCCCGAGACGATCCGCGGGATGTAGAGAGAGCGCAGGATCAACTCCTTCGGCTCGTGGAAGAGGTCTGTCTCGACGGCGCCGCTATCGAAGAACGGGATATACTCGGCCGCCTCAAGCCGGTCAAGGTGCGGAAGCTTGAGTTCGACGCCCGCTGCCCCGTCTACCAATATTCCGACCAGCTTGATGGACTGGATACGGTTGACCTGCGGAAGACAGAAAGACATTTCCGAGATTGTCGCATCCTCGTCGTCCAACGGCGCGTCGGTGTTGAAGAGCTCCAACGACGTGAGGAGCGAAAACTGGGAGATTGGCCGAGTCCTGTCCGTGACCCCGATGACGGAAATAAACGAGTGTGTGGTGGCGTGGATGGTGAGATGGGTACAGTGGTCAAAGTGCGGGGTCAGGATTTGCTGGAACAGGTGCCGGGCGTGGGCGCCGAACTCCTCGAGTTCAGCCGCATCGAAATCAAACTTGATGATGATCTCAAGCGGCCAGCCTCGGGAGCGCGACAGCATGTTCTCGACTACCTCGAAATAATCGGGGTACGCGTCGCACGGACCGATTTCGATTCGCGTCCATTGACGTCTGTCCCCGAGGGCGACGTCGCGCCAGTACTGGCAAGTGGAGCTGGCGGGCACCAGCTCATGGCAGCCCGAGAAATGGGAGAAGATTTCGGAGAGGATTTCGGGCGCGATTCGCCGGCCAGCCGGGGAAGTTGAAAGGAAGGTCATGATGAATGTAGCGGAGGGTGCTCGCGGTTCGAGCTCGCGCCGCTTATATACAGCCTATACAGGCGGTCAACCCATTGTTAACGCGCCATCACGCAACTTCGCTTCGGCCAAGCGGCCAACTTGTGTTGATGATCACTTGTGTTGATCAAAGAGCAAAGCATCGGCATCAATTGCTCGTTGGCTAATGTGGTCTGAACATATTGTTTTTCGCAACGGTCGAGCGTTTTTCGATGTTGAGCTATCGGTTGCCGGGCGGCCATCGAAATGTATTGATCCGATATTGATGGCCGGACATATCACCCTCAAAAATCATCGAAATTGCACCGAAATAAAATCCATGGGAAAGGCCAGCCGTGCAAAGATGCGTAGAAAGCCAGTTGACAACTAATCCCGCAACGGCGTTGAGATCATCTGGAAACAGGACGGGACCTGGGGGGCAGGTAGTTCAACATACGGCACTACTTTCGCCTGCATGGCCGAGCCATCCTCATCCTCAATCTGCCGCATGCCGACGAGGCGCCGCTGATCCGCACATCGATCCCAGCTCTCGGCACTCTCTGGACTGACTCCGGTTTGCTGTTTCCCTGGGGCCCGGTTATGGTAGTCTCTACCAGACTCTACACAATTTGGCTGAAAATAAACGTCGTTTGTCTGCCACAACATTTTCGTCATCTTCACCAGTTACTGACGGTTACTTTTGCGCTCGTCAAAGTTCTCCTCAAGAGTAATTCATGCTTATTTCTTCCACCCTAACAAGTCCATAACAAAACGAGCACGTCTTACGAGTCGTCCGGGAAGATTAACTTGATCTCCGCATTCTTGGAACCACCCTTGACCACCTTGAAGTCAATACCCGTCGCCGCCGCCCCATCGATCTCCCAATCGAGCTTCTTCGGGAACCCAGTCGTCAACTCCAGCTGGACGTCCTTGAACGTGAGCGGACCCGTCGGGTAATCGCTCGGCTCCGAGACGCCCTCTTCTTCGACGCGGAACCCGACGATCGCCGGAAGGACTTGCTGGCCGACCCCGAATTGGGGAAGGTTGTCTGCATCCGGGCCCGTGAAGACGAGGTTGTAGTCGAAGAACGTGGGTTCGCCTGGGAAAGTCTCGATGCCTCCGTAGGTCAGGGAGATCCCGGCCGTATCGCTGACGTTGAGTTGTGCGCTGGGGCCGATGAGGGTTACGGTGAGGTACCCTCCATTTGGAAGGAACTCGAGGAATGCGGCGGCGGTGTAGAATGGGCCGCCTTGGACTAAGCTGCCTCCGTACTAGATGTGGGGGACTTTAAGAAAAGCGAGGTTTGACGAAGACTGAACTCGAAAGACATACCTGAAGTGCACCTCCGAAGAACGTGGCTGGAGCCCCGGTATCGTCGAGCGTGGTGATTCCCTGGCTCAAGAACATGAACTGGCTGTCAAAGGTCGTCGGTGGCGGGGGCACCACGAAAGAAGCGTTGAGCGCTTGAAGCGTGTCGTTGGCGCCCATGGTCGCGTATACTTGACTGACCGATGCCGTCTGTCTCGGTCGCAAAGGGCCGGTGCCTGTGGGAGTGGACGTGCGTGCCCCAACGACGTTCTCGAAGACGTGCAGGACCGTCCCGTTTGGCGCATACACGACCATGTCGGTGCCGTTTTGCAAGACGCGCGAGCCGGAAGGTGCTTCGTAGATCGGACGGCCTGACGGCGTGTAGCTCGTGGGCGCCAATGCGCCGATGACGGCAGGGACCGCGAACGCAGCGACCAGGACCCGGAAGAAGAGCATCGTCTGAGGGTGGTGCTCTCACTGGCAGGCCAATGTACGGCGCATTATATCGCACATCCAGGATTACAGCAAGGTCGAGAGATGTGTTAGTGATCCAACGGCGCCGACTGCTACTTTGTATTGCGATGCTTCGCTCCGAGGTCGAGGAGGTGATTCTTCGAAGCTTCTCGAGAGTAGAAAGCCAAGCCCGTCCGAGGAGCATAGATGCCGGCTGCAGAAAACCGTCGTGAGATGTGGTTTTGAATGAGAGAGCCTTGTGGAAGCGCTGGTGCGGAACCGAAATCATGCTGCGGAGAAGGACGCCGCCGATAGACGAGATGGATGGCCGCTGCACATACTGCGCATGCATTCAAGGGCCAGGATCGGCATTCTAGAAAGTCAAGCGGGAGCGTGTGTTGGGAATGGAATCGTCAACAAGAGTCATGGGGATCACGTGAAACACTGGGGACCGCTTTCTCCTGATCATGACCCTCACCAAGGGCGAACTAGTCCAACTAGCGCGAAGAACGCTCAACCAAGACATTCCGAGCGTCCTTCAGTCCTCTGCACGCGCACGGACTGGCGTTCACTCGTCGAGACTACTTCGCGAAGCTGATTTGAAGGCAAAATCGACCAGCCTCAACCCGACGCCTCAAGAGCCAACTCCTTGTAGAGTGTCCGTGGTCGAAGGCGACACACTCGAAGTCGCACATGGTCTCATCGCAAACGCAAGCAACACCAGCAAAGTCGCAATCCTCTCAATGGCATCTGAACTTCGGCCCGGTGGCGGCTTCCTGCAAGGTGCAAATTCGCAGGAAGAGAGTCTCTGCATGCGAACGACGCTCTATCCGGCTCTTCCAGATGCATTTTACCGCCTCCCAGAGGTTGGGTGCATTTATACGCAAGATGTTTGTGTATTTCGGGGCTCTTACGGGTCCAGCGGTGGTGAGAAGAAGGGCACCGAAGTCAACGCAACCGCGGAATGGTGGTTCGTCGACGTGATCTTCTGCGCTGCTGTACGAGGACCCGATCTCGACGAAAGTGGCCAGTATGCAGAGGCGGCGCAACGCGACCTCATGCGCGAGAAGATCAAATGCATTTTTCGTGCGGCGGTGTTGCAAGGCTGTCGGCGACTCGTTCTCGGAGCGTTCGGATGCGGTGCATTTGGGAATCCACCACACGAGGTTGCTGCGCTGTTCAAGCGGGTATTGTTTGGACGCGATGGAAGAGGCGGAGGTGAATTCACGGGATGTTTCGACGAGGTGGTTTTCGCCATCAAAGGCGGACGGAGGGAGACTTTCCCTGCCTTTCAGGCAGCGCTTGCTCTGCAGTAACTGAAGGGAAGTGAGCTATAATCCGAAGGCAAGTGAGCTTGACCCTCGACCAACAGATCTGCGCAGCACGGAGATAAGATGAAGACTGACGTGGCTCGACACGACGCGTCCACGTATTGGAAACCAAATAGCGTTGGTCGCTGGCCGTGTCTCCACGACTGCTCACGAACTCGTAGAAAAGCAAACCTTGCAATCGAGTTCACTCACAATACCTGCAACGCCGACGGTGACGCCGCATCGAGCATCGGAATGCTCTATCATTATATCATCTGGCTTGGTCCAACTTTTCTTGGTGCCCTCGGTTCCTTTGAGGTTCTGTAAAGATTTATTCCGATAATGGAGCGCTGGTTGGACATTCGACGGATGGACGTGGTCTCGTGCTGGTTTGGGGGGCGACGTCGACATGACTCGCAGCGACATTCGGCGTCCTGTTCTTGACTGTCCTTGAGCAAACCAGCGTCGTTCCCAGAGAGCACTCAACCGTGAACTCGAACTGAAAGAGGCACAGACGGCCATCACTGCTGTCAACGCTCTTTTCACTACACCCCCACTCGTGTTGTTTTCGTACCTTCCAGGGCTTAACCGCCTCTCGCAGGCGACTGGAATGCGCCAATGCCGACCATCCTCTACCTAACACTCTTCATCTTCGCCCTCGTGGTCGCATGCTGCGCCGAGGTCATCAACCTAAGCACCGCCCGCTCCGCCGAAGTCAAGGCGCTGTCCTCGACGAACCCGAAGCTCGAGACACCGAGTGCGGACCCATTGGCCGAGTCCGACTTGCTCGACATTGTGCTCGTGGCCTCGGTCGATGGCAAATTCCATGCGCTCAATCGCACGACGGGCCATTCGCTCTGGTCCATGGGGTCCGCCTTCACGACGACGAGCGCCAGCGTCCCCCAGGCGTCCACCATGGGCCCTCTGGTCCGCACGAGCCACCCCGAGTACGACCCCGACCTCACGGACGACAGTATTTATCAAGAAACATACATTATCGAGCCGCAGTCGGGCGACATCTACGTTATGGCCTCTCCGACAAGCCCCCTACAACGCTTTCCGTTCTCCATGTCCGAGCTGGTGGACATGTCGCCGTTCCAGTTCTCTTCGCCAGACGACGACAGAGTGTTTGTGGGCAAGAAGGAAACTTCCTTGCTTGTGGTCGAGCTGGAGACGGGCAAAGTCAAGGCCACCATTAACTCCGAGTGCCCGTGGGACCCGTTCGAGGACCTGCATAACGACGACGAGCTGGACTTGGACGAATTGGACGGGACTAAGCCGCCGATGGAGAAGCCCACGGAGGTGTACATCGGGAGAACTGGTGCGCATACTAGACCGTCCTCGGAGATAGCTCTTATTCGCGGCAGACTACCAAATTTCCATCCATACGCGTCCATCCAGTCGCCGGCGTATGCCCGCCCAAAACCTGTCGTTCTCGACTTACGGTCCGAACAATCAGGACAACCTGCTCCAGGCGGCGTACCGAAATACTAAGGACGATGCATACGTCCAAAGCCTTCCTAGCGGCGAGATCATGTCGTTCAAGGCGCACGAGAAGAGCAGTCTGCTGTGGGCCGCGAAAGTCAGCAACCCGGTGTTCGTGCCCGAATATCTTCTTGCTCTCTGTACTCAAATCTTTGCAGTGTCGCGATTTTCGATGTCCTTCGAACACCCGGCCAACGCGGGCCCAACACATTCGTGCTCCTCCAACCCCGTCCCCAACTATCGACCATCCTTCCCCAGCTCAAACAATCCGACCATCTCCCACATCTCAAGTCGGCGTATATCGGCCTGGTCAAAGAGACGGGCAGCCTCTTTGCCATGAGCCCGGAGCGATTCCCGCTCGTCGCCTTCTCCGACGGCGGCCGCGGCGGTCCGCGGCGCCTCGACCCAGCCCAGCCCACGAACGAACTGCCGTCGGAGATCGACAAGATTACCGAAGCGCGCAAGCAGCGCGAGCGCGAACAGTCCCTGCGCGAACGCGAGTACGACGGGAACGACGACCGGTGCATGGAGCATTCGGCGCTGTACTCGGATCGGCAGTGTCTCGTTGGGATACGGCCGCTCGACGACGGCGATGGCCCTGAGATGCGACTGAAGCGGCTCATTGACGGGGTGCCGTACGTGCCGCCTTGGGAGTCGGAGGACGGGGAGCAGACGCCTCAAGAGAGCCTTGAGCATACAGTTGAAGGCACGGGCAACACGTCCGAGTCGGGAAACCGATCTGGCTCGGCTATGACCATGCGGGTTCTTCCGGGGCGCGAGACGGTGGACGATGCGATGTTGTGGAAGGGGATTACGCTGGGGCTGGTCATCGCCATTGGCACGATGGGGTTGTGGTTCGGTGTGGGACGGCTTTGGAGGCGCTCTATCTCGCACCAGCACGCTTACCGCAAGATGGAGGAAGAGCAGCCTGCTCAGGCGACGCCGGACAAGGACGACGAGCTACTGCGGCCAGCTACGCCGTTACTCACCAGTCACATGACGCCGCCTCCATCGCCGCAAGTCTTGTTAACCAAGAAACTCCCGCCACTGCCGCCTGCTGATGACGGTGACGAGAGTGATCGTGAAGCGGAGGAGAACGAGAACGCGGATGGAGACGTGCCGCCGACTCCCGGGGCAAAGCGCAAGGGCAAGACGCGGCGCGGAAAGCGGGGCGCGAACAAGAAAAAGAACGGCAGCGGCGCTGCTGAGGTGCTCGCCAATGGCAGCGAGAAGGAGAACCAAGAGCAAAAGGTCGAGGCCAATGGGTTAGTCCCCAACGGCGACTTGGCAACTCCGTCTGGTTTACATTTCGCGCCGGCGTCGCCTCTGCTTCCCGTTCCGGAGCCGTCTCTAGTCGTTTCTGATACCGTTTTGGGTATGTTGTTGCCGCTTCCTCGTCTATGTATTGAACGCGTTCGCAGGATATGGTTCTCATGGAACAGTTGTATACCGGGGTTCGCTTCAAGGCCGGGCCGTTGCAGTCAAACGCCTTCTACAAGACTTCGTCACTCTCGCGTCGCGCGAGGTCAGCATCTTGCAGGAATCCGACGACCACCCCAACGTTATTCGATACTACTACCAAGAATCGCACTCCAACTTCCTATACATTGCCCTCGAGCTCTGTCCCGCGTCGCTAGCGGACCTCGTCGAGACGCCGGATCGGGATGCTTGGCGGGACATCGCCATTGCCTTCGAACCCAAACGCGCGCTGCGCCAGATTACCAGCGGGTTGAAGCACCTCCACGGGCTGAAGCTCGTGCATCGGGATATCAAGCCGCAGAATATCTTGGTTTCTGCGGGGACTGGGCGGGGCGGGGCCAAGTCGTACCGGATGCTGATTTCGGACTTTGGGTTGTGCAAGAAGCTGGATGTGGACCAGACAAGTTTCTTGCCGACGAACCATGGGGCGATGGCGGCTGGGACTGTTGGGTGGCGCGCGCCGGAGATTTTGAGAGGCGACGTGAAGCTGGACGAGTTTGGGTCGTCGGGGGATGATACGTCGGTGTCGTCACAGGGGACTGTTGGTTCGGGAGGTTCGACTGCGACTGCGGGCAAGCCGGCGCGGTTGACCAAGTCGGTTGACATTTTCGCGCTTGGGTGTTTGTTCTTTTACACCCTCACCAATGGTGGGCATCCGTATGGAGACCGGTTCGAGCGCGAGGCGAACATTATGAAGGGGGCGAAGAACCTCAGCGGGTTGGAGCGATTTGGGGAGGAGGGCGAAGAAGCGGTGGATCTGATCTCGGCGATGCTCAACTCGGAGGCGAGCGAGCGGTATGGCGTTATTCTTCTTCCTCTTGGGGCCGAGGCTGATCGTCTGTGCAGACCAGATACGACGACCACACTACTCCATCCCTTCTTCTGGGACTCGGGAAGGAGATTAAACTTCCTCCAAGAAGCGTCAGATCGTTTCGAGATTATGTGCCGCGACCCCAAGGACCCGCATCTGCTCATCCTCGAACGTGGCGCGCTTGGCATTGTCGGAAATGACTGGCAATCTCGGCTTGACCGGCTGTTCCTCGAGAACTTGGGCAAGTTCCGTAAGTACGATGGACGGTCGGTGCAGGATTTGCTGCGTGCGTTGAGGAATAAAGTATGTCTTCGCCTTCTCGTCGAACATTCATTTGCTGACTGGTTCCGCAGAAACACCACTACCAGGACCTCCCAGATAACGTCAAGCGGCATCTGGGCCCAATGCCCGAGGGCTTCCTGGCGTATTTTACGCGCCGATTCCCGAGGCTATTCCTGCATGTGCATTCTGTGGTCGGAGACACCACGCTCCGCTCCGAGTCCATGTTTAGGTCATACTTTGACCTTGCGGATTCATAGCCATAGCGCTGGTCTCTGCATCTGCTTGCTTTCGTCGTCTATCTTATTCTGCATGTGTAAACCGCATATCAAGTGTAGCACCTCCTGGATTTCGCTCCGTTTGCTTTTTTTACTCTAGATCTGTCGTCGATTTTGTACTATTCAATGTGTTGTTTTCCGCGAAACTGTCAAAACGTGTGATCTCCGTCCTTTCTTCTTCACCACGAAGTCAACTTGGCTCTGAAGATGCGTTCACTCCGGCACGACATGAAATGGAACTATTTCCGGAGAACCGGGCCAAACTCGACGAGAATAACTTGGGTTTGACGGCCGAAGTCGCGTCGGGGCACTACAACTGCGCTTCACGTGTGTGGATGCCCTTTGACACGTTTGTAGCCCCGTCTCCTCTTGCTTGTCCGCCTCTCGCGGTGGCTGGGCTGACATAGAACGTTTCGAAACACCTCGGTCCGAGTTCGGCATCGGACTCGAGCTTTGATTCAAGCCTTCGTGAGGCAAACGTGCGTCGCCGCAACCAAGACGTACATATACAAGCCGATCGAGTTCTACTGCTTTTCTCTGGACCACAACGACGTTGCCGTTTCCCCCTTCCTGTCCTTTCACGAATATCGCCATGGCCCCACCGTCGACGCTCCTTCCGATCCACCAGCAGTCCGCTATCGCGAGCGAAATAGAGAGCAACCATGATTTGGCGCGCGCGGAGTTGGATGCGTCCGACTTGGAAGGTGGATTGGTTGGGCAGCAAGCTCTCAGAGTTGCTATCGTAGCCGGTGCGTCGCGTCTTTCAATTATACAATAAACATCTAAAATAATCCAACGCAGAGAACTTCCTGCCCAAGGTCGACGGCTCGACGGTGACGATTGCCAACCTCCTGGACCACCTCAAGAGCACATATCCCGGTGTGCAGGCGATGCTCTTCGGGCCCGAGAGCGGCATGGTACAGTTAATCCCCACTCGGTCCCAGGTTGGCCCGTTTGGTTGATCTCTGCTCAACAGTCTTCCTACGCGTCAACACCGCTGTTCCCAACGCCCGGGCTCCCGTTTGTTTACCCCGGCCTCAAGATTAACTTTTTGACGCCGGCGTTCATCCGCGCGTTGCGTGAATTCGACCCGCATGTTATTCACCTCGTCGATCCTATTTGGCTGGGTGTTCAGGCGCTGGCTGCGATTGCGCTGTTGTTCCCGACGGTGCCGGTCGTGACTAGCCACCATACGAATTTGCCGACGTATGCGGAGGTGTTCGGGTACCCTTACTGGGGTTGGAGGACGTGGGGCGTGCAAGGTACGTGCGGACTGCCAGTCTATTTATGTGCGAACGCATATCGACGCGTTTTTCACAGCGTATTTGCATTCGTTCGCGAAATGCACGATGGTACCCAGCGCTAGCACCGCTGGTTTACTCGCGGAGCGCGGGTTCGGCAACTTGCGCGTTATCTCGAGGGGTGTTGATTTGGACATCTTCGACGTACGTCTGGTCTCTTATCAATTTATGCATTCTAATACGCGAAACAGCCCACTCTCCGCTCCGACTCGATGCGCCAAGCGTGGTTCTCCGCCGCTTCCGCATTTCCGCCCTCCCATCTCCCCTCCCCCGCAAGCCTAAGCTCCAACTCGTCGATCTTCAGCTTCGCGTCGACCGTGAAGGAACGAGACCAGGTCGTCGTGCTCTCCGTTGGACGACTCAGTCCCGAGAAGAACCTGACGCTGCTTATCGATGCGGTTGCGGCGCTCCCGCCGTCGCTCGCTGCTCGGACGACCCTCGTCTTCGTGGGTGATGGCCCGTCACGTGCCGCTTTACAAACAAAGTGCGCGGCGAGGACGCCGCCGGTGCGTGTCGTGTTTACTGGCCATTTGTCGGGACATGCGTTGGGCACGGCGTTTGCGAGTGGGGATATCATGTGTGCTCCGAGTGAGTTTTATTCTTCGGTTGTTTTTTTCTGTCTGATTATTTTGAGGCGTGACGGAGACGTTTGGCCAGACGACACTTCAAGGAATGGCTGCTGGCCTTCCGATCGTCGGCTTGTTCGCTGAAGGCACTGCGGACCTGGTGGATCACGGCAGGACGGGATTGTTGCTCGATGTTCGCGCTGCAGCAGCGGGCAAAGGGCCATGGGCGCCGGACATGCAGCTCGCACAAGACGCGCGCGTCGTTGGTTGGAGCGAGGCGGCACCATTATTGGCCGAGCGCGAGGACGAGGAATATGGCCACGGCAACGGCAGCCAACGGGCGAACATCGTTGCACGGTTCGCGTGTCTGTTGGAGGTGCTCATCGAGGATGGCACGCGGAGACGGCAGATGGGCAAGGACGCTGCCGAGACGGCGCGCAGTGGGAATTATCAGTGGGAGGCGTGTGCGGGGCGGATGGTCGCTGCTTATGGGGAAGCCGTTGGTGGTGGGCATGCGGCGTTGTCATCGCCTGCGGACGCGAAGGTGTCGAGCAGTCTGCCGCTGGACAACAAGCACTTGACGCTTTCGCCACCACCGCCTTCGTCGCCTGTACGGCTTTCGCCCTCGACGGCGCTTGTCCTTCGTCGGCCTGCGACGATCCATTGGACACTTCCTCCGGCGGTCCAACTCGTCGTCGATGGTGCGGTGGTGGTGCATGCGCTTGGCCTTGCGCTGACGAGCCATTTGGTGTACATGGTCCCGAGCGGCCGTGATTTGTGGGAGCGCATGGGATGGAGGACGACGCGGTAATGGGTGCCGCGTTTTTTCTTTCTTGAGAGGAAGAGGATTTTTACGAGCTTGACGACAACACGACGGATGGGCGACCCACCCACCCACGCCATGCTATGAATTCGGGTAGAAGCAGTATGTCCCCATGCGTTGCCAGTGTTGCTGTTCTTTTTTTGCTTGTACGTCGTATGTAATGTTTTTTGCTGTATTACTGGCTCGTGGCCTTGTCGATTAGATGATATCCTAGTATTTCGTGTTGTATGTAGACGTTGTATTCGTATTTTGCAAGTTTCTGAGGTGAACACCTCGACTTCGCCGTCGGCGTGACACTGCGATTGTGACCTGTTTTCAGGTCGACCTGAAATGCGGCGAAAAATGCCTAGTTTTAGTAGCCAATTTCATTTGAGCAAAAATCAGTAGTTTCTTTGTACCTGAAATGTCTCCCAAATTGCTTAGTTTCCGCGCTCATTTTGGCGGCCGCTGAAATGCCTCGTTTCAGTGACCGTCTGAAAGGCCTGCTAAAATTTGGCGTTTCTTTCTTTCTAAACTGCCACCTAAAATGATCCCTTTCAGTTCAACTGAAAGGGTTGCCAAATGTCAAGTTTCAGCCGCCATTTCAGCGGTTCTGAAAGAACTTCTTTCAGCTCCGCTAAAACGGCGGCTGAAAGGGATGTTTTTTGACGTGCCAAAAATGCCTGTTTTTGACGGCTCTGAAATGGCAGCAAAAGTGGGCCATTTTGGTGCCGCAAAAATGCTGCTTAAAACCATGAATTTCAGCGAGGCAAAAATCTACGCTGAAATTAGTAGTTTCAGGCGTACCCTGGGGTGGACCCTGGGGTGGACCCTGGGGTAGCACCCCACGGTGTACCGGCAGCCAGGCTGCAAAGGGTGCCGGTATGATTAGGGAGCGTCGTTTCTCCCATCGTCGTTCGCTACCGCCATATGTACAAGCCTAGCAAAAGTAGTTCCTACACACCATCCGTGCCGTGTTCAATCCGTCTCGACCCAACTGCTTCTTGGAAATCCTCTCGTCCGCGCATTCCAATGCCCGACTTGTTCTCCTCTTCATCTCGACCAGTCCAATGTTGGCATATCAGGTTTCCCCAATTGGGTTTCCCTCTCAGATTCCGCGTCGTGCTGACCCGCCCGTGAATGCCCGCTGGCGATTTCTTGCTAACGCGTCGCCTCCGTAGTTTGGCATTCCGACCCGCCCACGTTCGACACGGTTCATGATCGAGTCGAATAATGTGTCCGAGCGCGTGGTCTGAATCGTCCGTGAGCCCTTGCTCGCAGATCTCACTGAACGGGACCTCACCTTTGTTGCAGTCGTCAGATATGACTTGAAACGCCTCGGTGAGCTTTTCATTTGGTCAGTTGCGAGAAGGACGGCTTACCTTCCTTCGCAAACATCCCGAATTTGACGCCGCCGACATGTCGCGGCGTCGTCTTCGCCATTGTCGGCGCTCTGCGCTTGTTTTCGCAGGTTTGAGCAAGGACGAGCCGACGGTGCTTGGGGCGCTGAATTTGGGGATGGAGAAATCCACATGCAGGTCGCCGCTGTTGGCTGTCAGGGTTGAGTGGCGACAGGCAGGGTTGAGTGGCGGCGGGCCGGGTTGAGTGGCACAGGTAGTTCTGGGCAGATTTGACGACTAGGGGCAGGACAGCCCACACGGACTTGGCAGATTACAACAACCCAAGCTCTACAAACAGTAAGCCAAACAAGTGTGCACTTTGCATTAACCCACTGACCGTGTATTTTGTAGGCTTTCTTGCTTCTTGGCAGTTGGCCAAAATGGGACATGTCGGTGAGTTAGTCGTGAGCGCAGCCAGCAACTTTTGGGGTCAGCGTTGGCTGACAGGGTTGACTGGCGGCGGGCAGGGTTGAGTGGCGGCGGGCAGGGTTGAGTGGCGCGGCGGAGAGGGGTTGAGTGGCGCGGGCGGGCAGGGTTGAGTGGCGGCGGGCAGGGTTGGGTCGTCGCTGTACTATTGCAGCATCTCGTAGTACTGAGATGCAGACTCGATGGAGCAGCTGCCGCTTTTGAGTCCAGTTTCTCATTCGGCAACAAGCAAACCAACACTAACCTTCTGCACATCCAAACACAGCCCAGTCAGATCGGGCACGGTCCGTATGTATCCCGAGACGGCCACAGGCAGGCCGGTGCGACTTGTTGCAGATGGGAGCACGGTGTCAGGGGAACGCCCGTTCGGATCAATTTCATCACTGATCCGGCCTCCGATCCCATCTCCGCACCTCCGGAGGCATCTCCGGAACCGTCCAGTCCCACCCCCGTTCCTCCGGTGCGCTCCTCTCGCTCCGAGTCCAACTCCGGCAACTCCGGCAACTCCGGAGTTCGGGTAATCAATTTGCCGGATCGGGCGTTTGCCCTCGCAACCATCAAGATGGGATCACGCATGTGATCGAGCTCGTGATTACTGCACATGGCGCCGCAGCGCTCTTAAATAGTTGGCCACCTGTCAGGGGGGTCTCCAGAGTTTCTTCTCTTTGGATCCCCCCTGCCAGGTGCGCTCCTTGTACTAGTTAGAGCGTTATTGACCTTTGGATCCCCCCTGCCAGATTGTCGGGTCACACCACGTCACAGGGGTTGCCCTTACACACGGCGGAACACGTCGAGACTCACTAGATTCCCGTCGGCGGCCGTCGGGGCTGGCGGGTGACGAGCCAGACCCAGGCCGGGTGGTGTTAGGCTGCAATAAGCACGCGGAAGCGGCGGATTTGTGAGTTTGTAGTCGTTGACGCGTCGTACGTGGTTTCTGAGTCCGAGCTAGACCCGCGCCGGGTCGGTGTTAGTTGCGATGAGCATGCGGAGGCAGCGGAGTTGCGAGTTTGTAGACACTTCTCGACAAGGCCTGCTCGGCGCCCGGAGAGACAGCTTGGTGTGTTTGGTGCTGTTGAATATAGTGGTTGTGGTGGTGGCTGGAGAACATACGAAGCTGCGTTGACGCGTTGTGGTCACACACATAGAGTGCTTGCCGCCGGTACACCGTGGGGTGCTACCCTAGGGTCCACCCTAGGGTCTACCCTAGGGTACGCCTGAAACTACTAATTTTAGCGTAGATTTTTGCCTCGCTGAAATTCATGGTTTTAAGCAGCATTTTTGCGGCACCAAAATGGCCCACTTTTGCTGCCATTTCAGAGCCGTCAAAAACAGGCATTTTTGGCACGTCAAAAACATCCCTTTCAGCCGCCATTTTAGCGGAGCTGAAAGAAGTTCTTTCAGAACCGCTGAAATGGCGGCTGAAACTTGACATTTTGGCAACCCTTTCAGTTGAACTGAAAGGGATCTTTCAACTGAAAGGGATCATTTTAGGTGGCAGTTTAGAAAGAAAGAAACGCCAAATTTTAGCAGGCCTTTCAGACGGTCACTGAAACGAGGCATTTCAGCGGCCGCCAAAATGAGCGCGGAAACTAAGCAATTTGGGAGACATTTCAGGTACAAAGAAACTACTGATTTTTGCTCAAATGAAATTGGCTACTAAAACTAGGCATTTTTCGCCGCATTTCAGGTCGACCTGAAAACAGGTCACAATCGCAGTGTGACCACGTGCACGTTCATCCGAGGTCTCTTTGACGATCCCAACATCTCGACATTGAATCCCGGGTCGCCACGGAGCGCCTCTGCATCACTCGCCTGCACAACATGAGCCAACGTCGCCGCTGCCGCTCCTTGCGTTCGACTTCTGACGACTATGCGGTACCGCTGGCTGGTACTGCCGTTGCTTGCGATTCTTTCGGCGGGGCCGAGTGGATGTCTGGCGTCTTTTATCGTCGATGATTTGTGCGTCTTCTTGGGCTTGGGCTGGTGGTGATTCTGACTGGCCTCGGACTGGTCTAGTACGCAACCGGCGAAGACGTGCGAGTCGTTTCTGGTGCAGTGGCAAGGCGGGATAGGTGCGTTTGGATTTGCGTGCTGTGCTTATTGGAAGGGGGACTTCTATTGACGCTGTTTTCGTTCCGTGTCTCCGTTTATAGCACCCTGGACATTGGTCAGTGCGGTTTGCCGTAAGGTTGTGCGGAACTAAAATCGAATGTTGTAGAGCGTCCTTCAGGCGGGCGACGACTCGGGGGCGGTTATCGAGGAGCTGGGGACGTTCCAGGGGACGTCGTTTAGCTGGGATGTGAATGTCGCTGCTGGTGAGTGCTTGGGCATTTGTATGCGTTGCAGCGCAGCTGAACGGTTTGCGCTCGCCAGGGACCTCTGTGCTCATTCAGGCGCAGGATTCGACGGGGGCGATTGCGGTTTCGGAACCGTTGGATGTGCAGGCTGGAAGTGAGTTTTGCTCGTGGTGCCACTGAGGGTGTTTGTGCTGAATGTGTTGAGCTACGGGTTGCGCGTTGACTAGCGCTTCGTCGGCGCCTTCAACTTCACTGACAACGACGGCGACGACGGCGAGCAGCAGCACTACGTCATCTTCGACACTGACTACGACTTCGTCCTCGACCACGTCGTCGAGTACGGTTTCTTCGACGAGCACGACGTCGAGTACGGTTTCTTCGATTGTTGAGACGGGCAGCACCACGTCGGTGGCAACGTTCGTAGAGTGAACAGCTGTCTCCCACTATTGCTGACTCTTTTGCAGGGTTGTGGCTACAACGGATGGCTACGCTGTGTCCTTATCCTCGAGGTTCGCTGGCCCAATGTTACAATCTTCAAGTTTGTTGAATCTAAACGACCCTAGCTCCACTGCCTCCGCAAGCTCGACCAATCCGTCAGTCTCGACGCTTGCTCTCATGGGGTTGACCAACTCTCTCGTAGATCGTCTTCGCAATCCACTGCGGCTGCTTCTACTCTCGGTAGCACCTCAGAGAGCAACTCGCATACAGCACTCATCCTCGGTGTGCTGATTCCCGGACTGTTGCTCGTGTTGTTCCTCCTCTTCATGCTTGCGAGGAGGCGGAAAAGGGCAACGCAAGTGGACGAGGAGAGCCGCCAGCCTAGTCAGTGTTCCTCTAGTTTCCATGTCCAGATTCGTCAAGCTCATAAATTCTATTATTCTAGGCTCAGCGTGGTATATGCGCCCGGAATACAACTTTGCGTCTGCGCAACCCCAAAACGCGCGTCCAGTGGGGGTGGGCGATAGCCGACCGACTTCGTACGGTGTTGGAAGCACGGGCTCGTATCGAACCGAGTCCGTGTCGAGCGGGAGTCCGGGATATACCATGTCCCTGGCCTCTTACCCTTCTTTGGGGTCGTCTAACTCAGGAGGATTGCGGGGCGGCGGCGCCTAGGCTGTTTCGTCCGGTTCCGCCTCGAATACGGAGTTCTCTATCTCCTCCGCGTCGGTGCCCCAGCCTACCGCGAGTGGGGATTTGCAGGGTCGGATGATGGGTGTAGAATTTGGGCGTATGACGGGATTCAGATACCCTCAACCGCCACCACATTAGCCTTATTTATGTCGGGGAGCACTGCGAAAAATCACGTGAATCGCGGATAAACCTAGTCCCGCTGCTGATGTCAGCTCGTTTCGCACCTTGACCGCAAACCACCACCTTCGTTTCACGCCGATGTACACCTCCAAGCTCGCTCTCCTCGTCCTCCTCACCGCCAGCGCCGCCTGCGCGTACCCCACCACCAGCCCGAACGAGCTCGCCGTTGCCGATGGTTTCCCTGCACAACTTCACGACACGCCCATGTCCGCCGTCGCCGCCGAGCGTGGCCCTGTAGCTCCCCGTGCTGTCCCGCGTATCGATGGCGCGCGCGACGAGGAGAAGCGCCAGATTCACAACGCCGACTACCACGCCGAGGCTCCCCCGCCGTCTCCCGACCAGGCTGCACCCGCTCAAGCCTCGCCGTCGTCCTCGCCGAGTCCCAACCCCAACTCCAAGGCTGCTGCAGCAGACGCCGATGCTCCCGCCCCGAAGGACGCGTCCAAGGAACCCAAAGACAAGCGCGAGTACGACACCGACGCGTCGTTTTACAAGTCTGGCCCCGGCCCGGTCTCCCCGTCCAATTCACGCAGCAGTAGCGGCCCCGGCAGTACCACCAACGAGCAGTCTCAGTCCCAGAGCCAGCAGGAGCAGGTCGACGTCGACGACGACGATGTCGCAGTTCGAGAACGCTCCACGGTCGTTTCGCGTCTCTCGAAGATCGGCGGTGGCGATTGGCATGGGTTCAGCCGGCGTGATGTCGAGGAGAAGACCAACCCTAACAACCGCGACTTTGACCACGACGCTGTGATGCGTTGGAACCAGGCGGAGGTGGACCGGATGGACGAGAAGTGGCGCAAGATGGTGTAAAGGAACAAATCGCGTGATGGACCTCGCACATGTACCACATCCCTATACCTCGATTTCTATTCAACTGGGCTGCGACGTCCGTCGCTTGTTTCTTTGTGCGAGAGCCGCAACTCACCAGAAGCGAGATATTGATACAGAAAATGGCGCTAAGATACATTTGTGTGTGCAATGCGACGGGTGTGGGCCAGACAGGAAATAAATATCGGCTAGTAGTAAGGTAGGTACGGGAATCACCATGGCGGTACGTACGGTCTGGGGGTCGTTGGGCTCATGACATCCGATTCGGGGAACGCAGAAGTTCGGCGGAACAGGATGGGGGAGTTTACCGCAGTCGAGATGGCTGCTGCTGATCCCGAGGAACTAACTGGCGATTGGGCGGCGACGGACGGCTCGGACGGGACGGTTGAGAGTGGGCTGAATACCACCGATGCGCCGTCTGCTACTGCGGCTGGACCGCGCTGTTCTGCGATCTCGAGCCGCGTTAGTTGGGCGGAGAGGTATGCGTCGCGGCGCGAGGTGCTTGGTTCCGCGGCCGGTACTGGGGCTGGTACTGGAGCTGGCGCAGGGACGATGGGGTGTGGATTGGGGAACAGGGGAGGGAGCGGAAGCCTGCGCGGCCCAGAAGATATGGATGTAGATCGTTGTGGGAGTGCGGGGACTTGGAGCGTGATGGTTGGTCGTCGCGGTCGCCCACTACCACCACCGCCGCCAACAGTAACAGCAACGATGTCGGACGGGACGCTCGACATGGGCTGGTACACCATCGAACGATCATCTTCGGCGTGCCGCTCGTGTTGTTGGTGGTCTTGCGACAGAGCGAGCCGCTCCAGCTGCGCGTTGAGGTATGCCGTACGGCGCGAGTTCCCGATGGGGGACCGTCCTGATTCGGGGAGCGAGGGGAGCGGGAGGTCCTCGTTATATTGACTGGGGACGGGGATGGGGAGGGCGGCGTTGTTGCTCATGTTGCTGATGTTGCTCACAATCCGCTGCTGGTCTCGAGGGAGCGAAGACTCGCGCGGAGGCCGGTAGATGACGGGCGGCGGCGATCGTGACCGTGAACGGCGAACTTCGTCGATGTCGCCGCCAGGGATCACCGGGCGACGCGCAAACGGCTCGGTTTGCCCTGCAGCTTCCGCGAGCGCCTTCTCCACGTCCTCTGGCGCGAACGGGTACGCGTTTCCGGCGTTGGCGATTGCGGCGCGCCGACGGCGATGGACGAAGAGCATAATCGACGCGACCACGATGATGGCTACGACTGCGAGCGTGCCGACGATGATTCCTAGCAGTGCGGTGGTCATGTTGGCGCTGGGTTTCGACGATGCACTGGCTTGTTGAGCGCTGCTGTTGTTGGTGCTGTATTTAGCAACGACGGGAGATGTCTGGGAGGAGGAGATCTCGCACCTGGAAGCAGTCGAAGTCCCTGCAGTATTGGCACCGGAGCCGGCCGTGGTGGACGATCCCGATGTTATTGAGGCAGCAAAGGTCGTGGTTCCAGTGATGGCGGGCGTTGTCGATCCAATCGCGTCAACCTCCGCACTTGTGGCCAGTACCCTACGCGTTTTTTGAGTTCCCGGAGACGCAAAAGGGAAAGGTTCCGGGCACGCACGTAGTACCCGCCAGTCCCTGAAACGCGCCATCCACCCCCGGAAACGAAATGACGGTCGAGACGTCCCCAGCGGGGATGTCCTCGAGTTTCTCGCTCGACCCGCCCGTGTTGAACCATAGCTCCCAACCGTCGGAAGGTTCGGTTCCGTTTAATTCCCAGGAGAGCGCGACTTGGGCACCTTCTGCGAAGGGGCCGCCGACCGCGCTGAAGACCAAAGCCGATGTTGTCCTGGCAAAGACAACGGAGAGGAGGAAAAGAAGATTAAAAGGTCCCAGACTGTGTGCGGGAGCGGAGTGAGTGCATCGGGTGCGGAAAGAAGCGCGCCAAGGGAGACGACGGACGTACCTACGAAAGAACATGGGATGGTGGAAAAGAAAAGAAGAAAGAAGCCGCCACCGGGAGAGCGCGGCGGTGCAGATGGGCCCAGCCTATCTGGGCTTTGTGTGAATGCCTTGCAGCAAGTAACGGGGGGCTGAAGGCAACCAGCAGCCCAGCCGGGTCGTGTGCATCCCGGTATATGTAGGCGTGTCGCTTGGTTTGTGTTAGGTCGTTTGGCTGCGTTGCCATGATGCGCATGCAGTGCTTGGCGGCGCTCGCATGGGTTTTTGATTGAGGCGGAACGACAGGTTTGACAGAAATTTCTTGTGTTCGCCCGCTCCGAAGGCCGGTGGAATCCGGGTGGATACTCTGAGGTGTTGTAGGGTTTTGAACGCCGTCGCCGAAGCCGAGAGGCGAGTGCGGGAATGCCTAGAGGATTTGTTTCGTGCGGTCTGGGACGCGTATCCCCTGCACTGGTACCACCCTGCTGCTGCAGGCGATTTCCAGGCACGCTGATGTGTTTCTCCGCAACCACCGGAACAACTCAGCACCTCGGAGGTTTGATCGTCGTGAGACTGTGTCATCTCGTCGAGTTGTACGCGCACAGGCTGACGCGACGCGGAGAATAGCTACCTGGTGTAGGGTCGCCAAGAACATGCATGCTCGTGAGGGGAGGGCTGGGAGAGTGCTGGGAGGCAAGCTGGAGAACGGATCGCCAGTTGTTTCCACTAGAAATTCGTTCTTGAAGCTCCCAGTCTGCCGATCGTTCAAGTGGCATCTTTGCGCAAGTCTGCCGAACAGAATGTGAGAAGCAGAGACGCGACGTCGTTGACGGGGATGGTGTTGAAGCCAAGTCACGTGGTGACTCCCTTTCCTCAAACTTCCATGGCCTCGGGCTCGGCCGGCCTCAGGGCTCTGTGTGCGAGCCTCCAATCAGTGAATTTGTCCCTCTCCGACTTCAAACCGGCTCCACCATTTTCTCCCATACTCGACTCGTCCACCGACGTAGTATTCAGCACTTCTGACTCCGACGAAACCGTCGAAACGCTTCCTGGGCTCAAACAGCTTAAAGAATTGGTCAAGATAGACCTAGATCTACTAGAAAGAGTTGGTTTCCTTCTTTTCTTCCGGTGCACGCGCTTATGGGAGCTATCCAGTAGTTTTTGGAGCAACCGGATTGCGACGCGCTGCCTCCATTATCCACCAACGCACTCTATCTGATTGCTGTCTGGAACGAAGTCAAATGCTCCCCGCCGCCGTTGCTGGGCTTGCTGAGATCGTTTCCCGGCCCAATGGAGCCGACCCCGGGGAGTAAGAAGAAGAAAGCCGTCCGAAACCTTGTAAAGGTCGACGTCGTTGCGGAGGGCGGGCGCCGCTGGCTCCGGGTCAACACGTACGTGGTTAGCCCCACATTATCCGTTTGAGACTCACAGAATCCCGCAGAATAAGAAACTCTCGCATCCTAGCCGAGTTTCGCGAGATCGACTCATACCTCACCGATTCGGACTCGGAGGACGGCGCAAACCCATCCCTGGCGCAGACCGAACTCGACAACTCCGTTATCCGGATGGCTAGGACGCTCCTCAAGACGGCGGAGCAAAACCCCGTCGACACGCCGGAGGGCCTCAAGCCGCCGTCTGTAACACTCCGTCTGACGCGTCTCGAGCCAGGCGAAAATGATCCCCGGATAGCAGAGACCGTTTCTATAGTGCAAAATATGGGCGTTGAGGTGCAACTTGGCGAACGGACGGAGGACGAGTTGGCTGCGATCCCACCATCCCCGCCATCGGCAATCGAGTTGGTCCCCAGCGCCAACATCAACCTCGACCTCTCCGTCCTCATCGCATTCGTGTCGGATCTCACACACGCGGCCATCCCTGCATCCCTCGAAGACGCACGAACGCGCTTTTTGGACCCAACGACTGAAAATGAGACGGGGCGCGCGTTGACGACGCAGATCATGCAGGAGATGCTGCAAGAAATGGGCAAAGGCGGCATGTTCAAGGAACTACACGACCGGCTCATGGGCCCCGTCACACTTTGGACCACATCCGAGGCGCGCCAACGCTTCCTCCGCATCGTCTCGAAGATTGGTGGGCCGTCGGAGAAACGCCGTGCGGCCGTGCTTTTCGACGGAGATGGAGATGGCGACACGGAGGCGCAGTTCTGGGAAGGGTCTCGATTTCCGCGAGGCTATATCCCTTGTCTCCCGATTCACGTCTATCCCGAGGACCCAGAGACACCTGCCCCCGACCGCGCACCGTTCTTCGTCGCCATCGAGAAAACCTGCGTCGGAATCCTCGCACAAGAGTCTGCGGGTCCGCCGAGCAACTCGAAAAAGAAAAGGAAGCCGCCGCCGGCCGAGTACAGCAACAACGGCTTTCCGCGCAATCCCGACAGCGAGCGCGCAACGCCGACGCGTGCGAACGCGAAGCTCACCGCGCATACAGTTGAGAGCATGCTTCATGGTGCTCGACGCGGGTGGACGACGCTCACCGCGAACCGCTCGAGTGTGAAGGCGTTGGTGAGGGAGTTGCGGTCGGGGTTCGGCACTACGGCTTCGGGTGAACAGCAGCATCAAGGGAAGGTGGCTGCGATTTGGGTTGTGGATCCGCGCAGTTTGGCGGAGAGCACACGGGAGCGAGTCGCGGTACAGAGGGAGAAGCTGATGTCATCATGATCATGTGACCAGAATATTGCGCCTGACTGTCATGCACGGTCCGCTCGACGCCGGTTTTCAACATGACCTGATCAGCAGACGAGCCTTGCGAGGACCTCGTTCGGAAAACTGGTTGTGGAGAAAGCCACTCTCCTCGAAAATAGCCACTCTCCTCGAAAATAACGCGAAAAATTGGAGAGTGAAGAAAGCTGACATCTTTTTGGGCCACAAACACGCTGAAGGCCAACTGCGCCGTCACCTTGCGGCCCGCCAATACGACGTGGATCATCGAGAAGAACCCCACTTCGAAGTTTGCGGCCTCCGCCAAGCCGCGTAGACGCAGTCTCGACTCTTCAAAAGCATAGCGAGGGCCCGGGCTGTCGCACACATCTTTCGCGCATGCTCCCTCTCGCACTCTGTACCTTGCTTGGTCTCCTCGGCCGCGCAGTCGCGCGTCCTGCCTCCTACGCTGTCTGGGGCGCCGACTCGGCAATTGCTCGCGGTCAAGGGAACGGCTTGGATAATGGTGTTCCTCTTGTCAACTACCCAGATGGAGAGTTCCAGGTCAGTCCGTTCTCCAGCGCCAGAGAAAACACATGTTCAAGCCTCGAATAGTGGGCACTCAGACACCTCTTGGACCGAACGGGGAACCAATCATACTACGATTACATTCTGGAGGGCGCGAACAACATCGTATACGACAATGGGACGGTGCATGGAAGCTACAAGTTGCGTTCTTCATGCGTTTGCTGTCCATTTCACTGAACCCAAGTCATCTCAGCTTGTCCGCATACGTCCTCGACCCAATTCGCACCGGCCCGACGTTTCTTTACCTGTACGAGAAAACTGACGATGCGAAATGGAAGACGGCTGCGCAGACGTATCGCACACAACTCAACAGCCACCCTCGGACCGCGGAAGGTCAGTTCTGGCATAAGCTGATTTACCCGAACCAAGGTGGGTCCAACCCATTCTTGGTCTAAAAGTTGAGAATAACCGGAAGTGAGGTTGGCTCGACGGAATTTACATGGGCGACGTATTCTACGCGACTTGGACCGCGATGCTCGATGCGAATAATCACACTGCTTGGGGTCCGTCCTCCTCCGTCTGGTTTCTGATTCTCGGGCTCATGTGCACTGGCATATATTTGCCCAGCCGACATCACCCGCCAATTCCAGCTCATCTTCGACCACAACATCCAGATTCCAATAATCGACGCAAACTACACCGGCTTGTTGTACCGTATGTTGCGGTTTCCACTAGCGTAAACTCATATAAGCAACATTTTGCAGACGGGTACGACTACAGCCACGTCGCCGTCTGGGCCTCTCCCGACCGCGGCCACAGTCCCGAAGTCTGGGACCGCGCGCTCGGGTGGTACATGATGGCGCTCGTCGACACCATCGAGCTCGCCCCATCCACCTCAGGACTGCTCAAACCTACCCTCCTCACACTGCTGAACATCCTCGCCCCGCCGCTGCGCGACGCAGCGGACCCCACTACGGGCGCGTGGTGGCTCGTGCTCACGCAGCCCGGACGCGCGGGCAACTACTTTGAGAGCTCCGGGGCGATGATGTTCGTGTACGCGCTGCTCAAGGCCGTCAGACTGGGTTATGTGCCGGATGTGGATGGGAGTATCGTCGCCGCGGCAAAGAAGGGGTACGAATATGCCATTGCGAACTGGGTTATCGATAATGGCGACGGGACGATGAGCTGGAACAACACGGTGTTGGTGGGGAGCTTGAATCTGGCGGGAGATTTCGACGTAAGGAGAACTTTTATGCTTGCATTAACAAGCTGACCGCGATGCAGTATTATATTTCGCAGCCTGTGGACATCGACGACCTCAAGGGTCTCGCAGCTTTTGTCCTTGCGAGTCTAGAATATGAATTGCTGTGACAGAAATATCACAGTTTTGCAACTCGTTGGGCGAGTATACGAGCAATGGTCTGGGCCAGTGCCTGCGGATGTGTTTGGGCCGCCTGCACGTTGTTAGATTCGCGTCTATAACGTGTAAGTCAACATACTAAATGGCCCGCGCCAGGAATCCGCATCAACGACGCAAGATTCTGCTCTCCGCCAACGCCCGATTCTATAAACGCGTCCTTCACAGGACGCGGGCTACGCCAACTCAGCGCAAAGCTCAACAGAAAGTGCAGAAAACACGTACATGTAGTCGTCAACGGCGCCGTAGATGATGTGGGTCGGCACACGCTTTACGATGTGTTTTATGAGGCGGTAGACCGTCGCGCTACCATGCGCATCTCTATACGTCGCAGTTTCTTGCGCCCTCGTACACCGAAGAGTGACACCCTCCTTGTCGGGATATTCCAACGAAGGAAGTGGGCGCAGTCCGTGTTCCTACGAACGGTCTTCAACCAAAAATACGAATAAGTTCAAACCACTCACCACGAACGTCTTCAATACACGCGGATCCCAATTTTTCCAAGGCGCACGGGATTTAAACTGCTCATATGCAGCTTCCCTCGACGCCCAGATATCGCGTCGGTTCTCCGACCCACCAACGAGGAGCTTCCTCACAGACGCGCTATCCTGCACCCGCAAACACATCGGCTCTAGCAGGATTAACATCGCAGGCTGTATCGCGGGCTGGAAGGTCAGCGCCAAAACACTACACAACAACGTCAGTTCAAGCGCGTTTTCCCTGCGTTCAGCAACTCACTGCGCGTTCGCCGCCCACGAATGACCCACCAACACCAGCCGCCTCTTCGAGAAATCCACAGAATCCGCAAGACCAGTACCCACACCGGTCAAGAACGCGTGTATCGCCCGCGCATACTCCTGCCACGCAAACACAGGCTCGTACCCCCACCTCAGCGTCTCCTCGTTCAAGTCCGCCGCCTCGCCGCAGTTCGGCGCGTCCAGCGCCCACACGTCGCGTATCTTGACTCGCTTCGGCCCCAGCTTCGAGGCAAGCGCGTAGAGATCCTCGATGGTAGGCTCATACTGCTCCTTGTGGAACCCCGTCGCGTGCGCGAATACGAGCGTGTACGCGTCGTCCGCGTCGTCGGAAAGGTACGGCGACGAGGGGTCCCAGTACCGCTTGGCGCTGACGAGGAGCTGGTAGTTCGGCCGCGGGTCGAATGTGTACGACGCGGACGCGAGTGGAGTTGACATGGCGGGTTCTGGAGAGGCCGTATGCCGGATAATCTATTGCGCTTCGTTGCCCTCGAGACGCGCGTGCCATCTTTTGGTACCTTCCTGGCAGTGGATCTGCGCTGTATAGGACTCGCTCTGCGAAGGTCGCTCGTCTCGGTACATGACGGTCAGGTTCAAATTGCGACAAATACCATGAGACACATAAACTACATAAATCTTGACTATTTTACAGGCCTTGTAGTAGAGAAAACGAAACTCAGAGGAACTTGTACAGTACAGTATTTACAGCTTTGTTAAAAGTCCAAGGGAGAGAGTGGGTATGTACGTATATGTATGCAGGTGTGGTGGTACAGATTTGTTGTGGCGCCCGGCGCAGGGAAGGCCGCGATAGAAAACGAGTGAAGTTATCAAGGAAAGAAGGAATGAATGAACGGAAGAAAGAACGACAAAGGAGCTCAGAGGAGCAACGTCGAGGTTCTTTCGAAAAAGTTGAGTGTGAAAATCTTGCGGTCGTGCAGAATGCTGGACCGAACCGCGTCAACAGGCCATAACGCAACAACGGGACGGGTCGAAAACACACCGAAGGACCTCTCAGACAAGCAACGCAGGGTTGACTCCAAGATCCATCGAAAAATCGAGTACGACAATCTTGCGATCGTGCGATGTGCTACAAAACAAACAAGCCCGTCAACATCCAACACCACCAAAGCGGAGAAAACCCAAACAAACGCACCTAACGATCCTCCTCCCATCAAACTTGACATCAAAAATATGGCTCGTATGACTATCCCGCACGACCCTCAGCGCGCGCCCCGTCCCCAAATCCCAGACGCGCACGCTCCGGTCGTAGCTCGCGCTGACGAGACGCCCATTCTGCGGATCACATGACAAGGCACGAACAAGGCCCTCGTGGCCGACAAGTGTCCGCAGGCAGGCCCCGCTCGACGCGCTCCAGATTTTGATTTTGCAGTCGTTGGAGCCAGAGATGATGAGGTCGCCCTGGTGAACGAAAGTTAGATTGCGCCAAACGAGGAAGAAGACCGGAACAAACCTTGAACTCGATACAAGCCAGACCGCGATCATGGCCTTCAAAGGTGCGAACACGTTCACCACTCGCGATATCCCACAGGATCATCTTGCCGTCGCCACTGGCGCTGACAATCCTTCCATCGTGTCGCGCTCCGTCGCCCGCATACGCGCTGCAACGCAATCAATAAACCAAACGGCAACAACTCAATCGAAAGAAAACGCACCCGCTCTGCAGTCCAACAGCATTCACCGGCCCCTCATGCCCGCGAAGCGTCCGATGCAGCTCGAGCTGCTCCCTCGACCAAACCCGTATCGCCGCGTCCTTCGCACAACTGACGATCCACTTTTGGTCTATCCGCAGATCCAACACGCCCCCACCATGTCCGCGCAAAACGGCCCTGACCTCTCCAAACACCGGCGCATCCTCTCCCGCGTGTTCCGTCCATAGGTCCCAGACGCACACATGGCAGTCTGAACTGCCCGTCACGAGGAAGCCGCGAAGTCCGCCCGTCGCGGGATCCATCTCCTCGAGCTCAAACTTGAGGCAAAGCACGCTGCCGTCATGCTGGCCCTTGAACGTCCCCAGCAGCCGTCCCGTCGTGAGCGACCACACCTTGACACTGCGGTCGCGCGAGCCGGTGATGATATGCGTGCGAGAAAACTCGAGACAGTAGACGCTGTCGCTGTGACCCGAGAGCGACATGGGCCGCGGAATCCACTGGTCGTCATGCACGCCTTGCCATCGACGATCGAGTTCTAATCGGGCGCGATACAGCCGGCAGTAATCGACTGCGAGAGGCGCGGTAGAGATCGGCCGCGCGCCAGGCGGCAACGGAGGAAGCTTCTTCTCGGTCGACGGACTTGGCGGAGAAGCGTATGCGGAAACGGACGGGACGGGGCCCCATCGAGCTACGTATAGTGCTCGCCAGACGGAATTGTCGTTGGCGAACCGCGACCATCGGCGTGAGACGCTGCGGCACGCTAGCAGAGTTTTGAGCGCAGCAGTGGCTTCGATAGCGTGGTCCGGAATATCGGAAAGGACGGTGGATGCAGGTGAATGAGGGTCGGGGCGTCTGGGAGCAAGGAGAGAGAGAATGTGGAGCGCCAGTTCCGGCGGGAGTGCGGTAAGGATGTCTGCAAACACTATGAGCCAGTTGTGCGACCATTAATGCAATAAACGCACCAATTCCGGTCACAGCCCTAACTGGGGGGAAGAAGAAACAAGCTTCATCGTCGATAAGCTCGCCTTCCTCGCCGTCGAGTGGGGGCAGTTGTGCATAGTCGATCTGTTTCGAGGCCCAGATGGCGCTGCTGTTGGGTGTCGAGTAGAAGAATGGGGATTGTCTGCGTGGCGGAGAAGCGGAGAGGACGTCCCAGAGACGGGGTAGCAGAGAGCGAAATGGAGACCGTCTAAACGACCACTCCTCGTCACTGTCTTCGCGACGGATGACTTCGAAGCCGTAGTCGGGCGACGGCGGGCGCGTCACCGTGTCCGAGTGCGGGACAGCGGTGTTCTCGCCGTCGACGAGGTCTAGGTGGGGCGGAATGGATGTGATATCCGTGGTGGTGAGGAAGGGCGAGCCCAAAACCGACGTCAGAAGCCGGCTGAAGCGGACGGACGAGTCGGGCGGGGTGGCTGGCGACCCTCGACGCAGAAGACGGGGCGTCGGGGTCGAGGGTGGCGACGGAAACGACATGGTCGTCCAGGTCAAGTTGACAAGATTATGTCATGTGTGCTTGATTTGGGCTTTATTCTTCTCTCCATTCATCCTTTGAGCTGCTCCCTGCGTCCGAGTTTCATTTTATTATTACCTTCACAACAAAGGCTGGCGGCAGGCGATTATCTCCCCCAAAATGCCTTTTCCTCGTGCGGTTTCGTTGCGATGCTGTTGTTGCCCTGCTTGCGGGACTCTGGCACTTGTTGCAAACACCGCCTCGGGTCTCCGAAGGGCGAACATCCGGCTGCTGTGGTCGCAGAGCGCGTTTTCACGGTTATGGGATCGAAGTTCGCGCGTTTATTGCATAGCAATCACTGCCAGAATCGTTCCAAGACTCGCTTTATCTCCTCCTCCTTTGCTGCGATGGGGCACTGTGCTATAATCCCGCCCTTTAGAGTCCTTGAAAGCCAGTTTTTCGTGGACCACGTCGTTCACGGCTGGACCACGTGGTCCTCGGAGTCAACAGACAGCTCCTCTTGCTCCCCACCCTCATCCTCTGCCCCACACTTCCTCCCCCGAAGCCTCGTCCAGCATGTTCAGCCTCCTGCGTCGCTTCTCAGGGTCCGTAATCCCGCGTCCCGACCGGCCCTGGGACGAAGACGGTGCGTTTTTACGTGTTTCGACCAGAACTCGTTGCTCAAACGACACGCGCTGCAGCGACTTCCAACGCCCCACAGGTGGGCAAGAAGCGTCGTATCGTCGACGATGATGTCGACGAAGAGGAGCTTGCGCGTCAGAAAAAGGCGCGCGGCGATGGGACTGCGACGAGCGGGACTGAGACGCCCGGGACGCCCGCTCCGGAGACCAAGGAAGTCAAGGAGGTCACTGAAGGCGTCAAGGAGGTCGAGCTCGAGGAGAAAGTGGCTCCGGAGAGCGTGCCGCTGCCGGAAGACCCGGCCGACGACGAGCTGGAGGTGGAGAACCCGGAGGTTCCGGCTGAGACATCCGTCGTTGTCGAAAAAGACGCGTCGCCAGCCGAGCCCGAGCCAACCACCGAGGTTGCTGAGGCCAGCAATGATAACGAAGACACCAAGGACGCGACCCCTGCTACCGACGCGATCCCCACCGTCGAGACGAAAGACGAGGCTCCCGCCAAATCACCCAAGAAGAGCAAACCGCGTTCCAGCGCGAAATCAAAGGCCAAGGGCAAGAAACAAGAAGCCGTCGTCGATGCGCCGGTGGAGGAACCCGCTACGGAAACTGCGTGATGAACGCTCGGATGGATGGAGGATACCCGGGAAAGCTTTCTTGAATCTACTTATCAACTTCGATGCTCTTGTTATACTTACTTCTACCAGTGTATTCCATCCCACCTGTACACGCATTTTTGGATATAAGCGCCACGGCGTTCTCTCGATGCGGACACGCCCAAGTCACGCAAACGCGCCATCGCGTTTTCGTCTCAACACGCGACCTTCATTAACGCGCCCCTGCCACGCTCCCTCAGCCTCGGGGCAAAAACACCCCACGCTGCGTTTACCGTGAACCAATCATGGGCGCTTCGGGAATCAACAATGCACCCACACCGGCGTCTATCGCATCGATAGTGTGGCGTGGTCTTGTCCACAATTGTCCTTGTTCTCGACTATCTGCGTCGTCATGCCCCCCGTCTGTTATAAGCCGGACCGTCCTTGTTTTCCGGATCTCCCTCCATCCTCGACCACCTTGCCCCCGACTTGCGACTTATTACGCTTTACAGCCGGCAAAATGAACGAACTGCCTCGCCGCAGACGCCTGGCTACACCGCGCTCTGTACGATACAGCACAAACGCGGACTTTCCGTTTGGTGCGCACAATTGCCTCTGCTGTTTTTACGTTCCACCGATTGGCTTTTGCTTATACAGTCCCACCTGTACGGCGCCCTCTCGTACCCACCGCCCCATCTCCCTACATCACCTTCATGCATATGGCGCCGCAACCCCGTCCGGTACCAAGCACGCCAGGCGTCGCGCTCAGCGCACCTTCGGCCCTGGGCTGGCGGCAGCACGTCCTCAGCCACCAAGCCGGCTTCCCCACACCCGCCACAACCCCCGCCTGGCCCTCCATGCCCATCACCCCGCTCGACACGGGGCTCGTCAGCCTCCCCGCAGACAGCGACGCCTGGGTTCCCGGCACATTCCCCCCCACAACCCTTCGGCACCCCCGTCCCACTGCACGTCAACCCCGTCCTCATCCTCAACCCCCTCAACCCCGTCCTCCCCGTCCTGCAATGGGACGTCCTCCACGCGCCCGAACAAGCCCGCTTGTACACCGGCCGCGGGATCTTCAAGCCCGTCGGCAAAGTCATGTCCGAGGCCGTCGTCTTCCCCGACGCGTCGTCCATCTGGGTCTGCGCCGACCCAGAGAGCAGCGCAGGCAGCGCCACCGTGCTGGGCTACTGGATGGACGTCTGGGGTCCCATCATGGTCTCCAAACCCTCCGGCGCGCTTAAAACCCTCGAGCTCCTCGACGCCGTCCGTGCCTACTTCCAAACCCCGCTCACACGCGCCGACATCGCCCTCATCCGCGACTCAAAATCCCCATTAAACCCCAAACCACTCGTGCCGCTCAAGAACGCCGCGTACCGCCGCGCAGACGACGCGTACGAGCTCCCCGATATCTCGAAGCAGGAGTTTAAGCGCATTGATGTGTTGGGTGCGTTCCGGCAGTGGGGCGGCGTCCGCCCAATGGTCTTCCAGGACGGGACATGGCGCCTTTTCTTGACGATGCTTCCATACTACGTCCCTCGAAGATGAAAGGTTTATTTGGGTGTTTATGCTGCCTATCTTGGTGTACACGTGACCTAGTCTGTAAATACTACAATTTTTCCAAAATCGCCATAGAAAAATCAGCAAAGAATGCCTTCTGCGTCGTCGGCGTCGCCCACTCAGACGTATTCCCACCAAAGAACGTCTCCATGTGCATCCCCCGAATCCGCCCAGCATCGTTCCCCCGAATGACCAGCCCCGTCGCGTTGATCACACTCTCCCCGTTCTTGAAAACCTCCATCTCCCCGTCCGCCTGGCCCGCCGTATTAAGCCTCACGCGCTCGCTCACCGTCGTCCACTCCCCGGGTGTGAAGTTAAACTGCCCCCGCCCGATGGAGATCCCGTAGGTCGGGTTACACACCGAGTGCGGGAGGTCGCAGATCTTGGCATTCGAGGAGAACAGCGAGTGGTTGCCGTCTGCACTTGAATTTCTTGGGATGTAGGTGTAGAGCTCGCCCGCCCCAAAGCGGCGGAACATCAGGCGCATGGAGAAGCACTTCGAGTCTCTGCGCCCGCCGGAACACTTGACTGCCGTCTTGGGGTCGTCGCCCCCGTCTAAAAACGCGTCAGAGAAGCTCGACATAGAGAGAGAGAGGACGTACAAAGCCCAGGAAGCTTCCCGCCCTTGACAAAATCAAACCCCTCGGGAAACAAAACCGCGTAGGAAAACAGCGCTTCCTTCGCAGTCGTGATATCCAACGCGTCGGGTCCGGGCGCGTAGAACCCGAACCCGCCTCGCGGTAGCGCAGAAGGGTGGAAGGAGCCCTTTGGGTACGTCGCCTGCATCGCGAGCCTCCCGTCAGGTGTGGTGGTGTAAGGGTGGCCCGGCGTGCCGCTTCTCAAGCCGAATGGCTTGAAGGTCGCGTCGGAGAGCGGGAGCGCGCCGGGCAGGCCGGCGCGTGTCGTCCAGGATTCGAGGAGCGGTTGGGAGGTCGGGAATAGGTCGTGTGTGGTTGGAAGGTGAGTGTTAGTAGTACCCGTGTGCGATTCGGTGTTTTCAGGCTGGCTCGGCAGCGTGCGCACAGAGTTCGTTGTCGTTAGAGCAGAGAAAAGCATAAAAATCGCAAACGCGAAAAGCACGAGGAAAAGAACAGCGCGACGCGGAGAAGAGAGCAGGGAGGAAGGTGCGGGCAGCCGAGAGAAGAGTCCGAGACCCGCCATGGCGACTTGTAGGTGCAAAGAGAGCCTTGCGGCTCTGGACCCACAACGTCCGCGTTAGAGGCAAGTGTTGCTGACATCACGGCGCGCTTCTTGTTTTCGACCGCGACACCTTTGGCCATACCTCGCTCGTTTGAGTCTCCAGCCAGCCCATCCAATATCCAACAATGCCAAATTTACGCTTCTGTTATCGATGTTCACCGCCTCGACAAGAAACAAGAAAATCTGACACCGTCCAACTCGAACCCGCCATCGCGTTCACTTCCGCGACCAAGAAACCCGCGACAGTTGGAAATAACTCAGCTTTGGACGACGACAAAGGTTGAGGCTTTATGAAGCAGGACTGGTATGACTTTTTGTGGGGTGGTGCTTGGTGTGCATTGAGCTGCCATTGAGCAACCCGAAAACAGCAATGGCCTCTGAGTCTTTGCCGCGACCCCGGCCCGCCCTATGGACCCAGAAAGAACGCGCCCTTTGCGCTCAACACATCGTCTCGTCAATCTCTCTAGGACTAGGGTCAGTGTCCATAATATCCATGTTGGTTGCGTTGCTGACCTACTTACCCAGAATGTCGCACTCCCAATCCTCATAACGCCTTGCGCCGCTATTCGCGGTCCAAGCCCGCCAGCTTCCTCGACGCAGACGAAGAAATGGAGCCCGAACCGCGGTCTTCGTTCTCTGACGACTCGGATGACGAATTGCTTCGTCCGAAACGCTCGACGAAATCAACCTTGCTCGGCTTCATGGGGTCGAAGAAGCATGGGGCGAGCGAGGCGCCTTCTCAACAATATCTTGCATCGCTACGTTATGCCCCAGTCGTCAAGAGTCGGACTCAAGACTCTTTGCCGTCGGTCTCGCTCCGTCTACACCCTTTCTTCTGCAACCCACCCCGGGGCCGACAGTCACGCTCGATTGATTATGTTCGATAGATGTGGATCCGGGGCTTTTTGTAGACCATGAGGTGTTCATGAGTATGTCCATGTCTATGCCGATGTTCATGTAATACCGCTGAAAGGCCGCTCAGCACGAGCCGTCGGTGCCGGGAGCCGAGCTTTTGCCGAGCCGACGACTCCCACGGCTGCCGCGGGCCGAGTATTTAGCAACACATCCGAGTCTTCAACTTAAGCTTCAACGCCGGAGACCGCGTTCCCGGGACGCGAGCCACACCTGGCCCAGCCGGTCAGCTAGCTTGCCTTATCATACAGAAGAATGTGCGGATGGGCCGCGATGGGGTACCTTGCAAGCCCTTGCTTAAACAACTGGCCGATGCGCACCCTTCTCCGCAGCATGATTACAGTTCGGCCGTGGGTCCGCCGACGCCTCCACACTGCTCTCCCATTCATTACAGTAGGACCATCCTTGTCTTCTCAAGTTTCTCCACTGCTTCTCAGGTTCGACCTCCCAAGCGATTACAAAGTAGCCACTCGCGCCGCCGGTAATCTTCCGTCTCAATATGAGATATAATGTGCGGTGCCTGAGGCCACCACCTTCAAACGATGCACTTCCTCCGAGCCGTCGTCGCTGCGTTTGCGGTCCCTACCGCAGTCCTCGCCTTGGTCCCGACGAGCTACACTCCGTCGGGGGGTCCGATCTACGAAGCGCCGTCCGGCTCGCGTATGTTGCAAAACGGCACCGACATGGTGTTGTACGCGCCAAACGGGACGCAACTGCACGTCTTCGAGAACGTCTTCGGTGGACGCACGTCTACTACGACGGGTACACCGGCAGGCCCTTTGCGCCCGCGGCAGACCGACACAGCTGGGGAAGTATACGCCCTCATGGGTGCAAACGACACGCTCGAGTCGTTCAGCGCCACCTTCGTCGTTCCCCCGCCGCCCACGACCTTCGACAGCCAGTTCATGTGGTTCAGTCAGGGAATTACGACGCTCGATGATACCGGCGCTCCAGCTACATTCATGGGAGCTGCACTTCAGGTCCGTCCTTAGAATTCAGTCTGTCAAGTCTTTTTCTCAAGGTCTCCCACATGTAGTATGGAGGCAGCTGGGTCCAAGGCGGCTCATTCTATATCGGCGCCGTGTTCTACGAGCTCATTCCTTACGGCGCATACGTGGTCTCGACGCTGCCCAGTGTCAGCCCCCACCTCAACGTCAGCGAGACGGTTGGGATCTCCTTGTCCTACCTGGGCACTACGACGCTCCCGGGCGAGAGCACGTATTATGACTACTACGTCGAGTTCACGGGCTCGGACGCGGGCAGGCTTCCGTCGGTGGGAATCGGGCAGCAAATGCTCCGAGGAAGAGGGCGTTTCGGGGCCGAGCGACTACCCCAGCGGTCCGCTCACGTTCACGGACATTCAGCTGCAATTGACGACTGGATACCCGGAAAAGCTCGATTGGGAGACCGACGGAGGGGCTGCGACAGGCATTGACTTTGAGGTGGTTAACAGTGGACCCCAGAATGGCGAGGTTAAATTGGTGTTCTCGGACGACTCGGACTCGTAACCTCCTTGTTGTGAAGTTTTAGGGTGAAAAATATAACTTCATATAAGAGCCTGCAGCAGCTCGTGAAATGTCGCGGCGGCGTGGAGGTCCAGGAGCCGGAGCGCTGATGGTGTCATTGATGGCCTCGTGTCGCCAGAAGTCTTGCCGTCCTCATTCGACGCTCTTCGACGGGCCAGCATAATCGGTCGTCACTCAGCCCTTCAACAGACCGATTTCCAGTCTGGATATGGGAGACAAGGGCCAGCAGCGGGTGCCGGAGCGAGCATTTCCGCCAACCTTTGCCTGGGTGGCCTGATGGGCCGCGGCAGTATTTTCCAGTGCGCTGCGGGTTCATTTTATCTGCTCCGTCTCCCGACAATCTGAGCAGGGCATGCTTCATTCAGAGCGGATCGAACGGGCCAGAACACTGGCCGTAGAGAAGGTGACGACTCTACGGCTGACATACGCATGGGCCGTGGCGACCTTAACTAAAATCCGACGAGGACTCCACGACACACATTTCTCGAATACGATTTTTTGCGCTCCCTTGAATTCGCGTGCTTGTGGTTTTTGCATGTTTCTCTCGCTCTCCGCGGCAGTCAACGAGGCTCATCCAGCACTGCAGACTAGACTAACTCTCAGAAGGCGATTCAATTGCTTGACCATAGGAATATCTTGCACGTAGGATCCGGATACGTCTCCTACGCAGACCTGCCGTCGCCGAGACCAGGTTTCGTGGTGGAGCGGAGGAACACGGGTATCCGAATCTCAAAGTGATCCCAAATTCCTCGAACTTCTCGAACTTCTACTCCATAGACGGTGCAGGGCGACTTCAGCAAGGACTTAATCTCGACTCTTCCGAGCTCAAAGTCGACGTTGCTCGGCCCCGAAGAAAATCGCCGCGCTTCAACCGCTTCAACGTCTAAGCTCTGTTGCTGTTGACACTCTCCGACATGGCTTGGGTATCGTTGAACAAGCTGGGCCTTGTTCCATGTTTCACCGCCGCATCTGCAGCGTCCGCCAAGGGCTCGACGCGATGATTGGCGATAACGACTTCTTGCGTCTGGTCGTTGTGGCACCCGACAACTTCCCACAGGCGCCGGGCTCCGGATATGGTCACGATGGCAGGGACCGATGGCAGCCGAGGGTTCCTCGAAGTTTCTTATCGAAGAAACATCGAACAATGAACTGATGGCGTTGAACGTTCACTCTGCGGCCACAGCTATAAAGGCCTCAACACCGGCCAGTGCGTCCTCCCAAATCACTCTCCGTCGCTCGCTCGCCCCATCGCTTTAACCAACCACACCGCCTCTTGCCTGCTCTTATATATCTACCTTTCTTCCGCCTTCAGGTGCGTAGCCGTGTTCTTCCGTCGGGCCACCCACCAATCCCAGACCCGCTTTCAGAATGTCGCAGACCAACTTGTCCGTTCCTTCCCGTCCCTCGACGCCCAAGTCGACGCGGTCCACCGAGTCCGTCGCCGTCCCGTCGACCCGCACCGCGATCGCGGCCTCGCCGCGTTCGCGCACCCCGTCGTCCGCTGCGCGTTCGCGGTACAACTCGATCAACAAGTCGTCTGCGTCGCTCGCCTCGATCCCCGAGACGAAGGCCCTTCCTATGCCCACCACCACTATGCCCACCTCTATGCCTATGCCTATACTCAAACCCACCACGATCCCTTTACCCAGTTCCTACTACCGCGACACCTCCGCTCCAATCTCGCGCTTCAGCCTCGCCCCGCCTGTGCCCGGTCGCAGGCTCGGCAAACACAAGGCCAAGTCGAGCGCGAGCCTGCATGGCCGGTACCGCATCCAAGACGAGGACAACAGTCCGCCGGTTCCTGCTATGCCCGCCAAAGATCGTGACCGCGACGAGTCCCAAAAGCCCGAAGAAGGGCAAGAGCTCGACGAACAGACTCTGCGGCTCAAGAACTACCTCGAGGAGAAGACGCTCGAGTTTGTGGGGATGCACCACTCGCGTTCGCGCACCCCGTCGACGGCGACCGATGAGGCTGCATCGATGATGTCGTTCCCGGCGGTCAAGGTGACGATTGAGCTGGTCAAGCCCGAACCCGAACGCAAGGTCAATGACGAGAAGAAAGAGAAGAAAGAGAAGGAGAGGAAGGAGCGGAAGGAGAAGAAAGCGGAAGAGAAGAAACAGGACGAGGAGAAGAAGGACAACGCGAAGAAAGTTGATGTCCAGGAGGGCGACCCGACGAAGATGCCGAGCTCGCGGCACCGGCGCAAGGTACAGCCAGAGGAGCGCTACGCCATGTTCCTCGGTGACCAGGTCCCCGCGGAGGAACCGCGCGCCAAGACCATGCGGCGCAACGCGCAGCGCCCCATCAACATCGGCCACAACCCATACTATCTCGCTGCGAAGAAGGCCGCCGCCAGCTCGGCGTCGCTCTACATGCCCACGGAGACTCCGCTGGTGTATCGCAAGGACCGCTGGGACATCATCCGTCGGGAGCAGGAGGAAGAGGCGCGTGCGGCTGCGGCGTTGTTGAAGCCACCTTCGTTGTACAAGCGCGTCTTCGGTAAAATCTTGAAGTCGTAAGCCTTCGAAGTTGTATTTTTAGTACGGGAATTGGATCGCTGTACCTTGTATCCCGTGTCCAATCAACGCAGTGTCGGATCCAACCTGCTCGAAACAATTGCGCTTTCAAACCATCTCCCTACTGCGTGCGAAGGTGCCGAGATGATCCGCGATCGGCACCACGGGTGCTACGCTTCCGATGCGTTCCGTCGTTCGCGTTTTTGCTTCAAACCTTCACAATCGACTTTTTTTTGTCGTTGCGCACTCGCGAGTCCGAGCGGCGGTTGCGCGTCCACTGGCGATCTGATGTGGTTCGTCGCTGTGGCTTCTACGCTCAATCGCTCCGAACCTGCATGGAACAGTGAATGGGCGTGGTACAGGCTCCGGGACAATTTCCTTTTTCTCGCTTTCTTCTCCGCAGCAACTTTTCGGAACGCCGTCTCCCCAGCCGGCGCCGCGCCGTCGCCGTCGCGCTCAAGAGTTAGCGAGCCGCCGAGTTGTATTAAGGCAACTTGCTTGGCCTTCTGGATTATCGTCGAGACTTACTTCTACAACGTGGATGCTAGTGGTTCTGTTAAACCTACCAGCAACGGGGGATGATGGCGCCCGGCCCGGGGTGATGAGTCAACTTTCCAAGTTGACGGGCCGAGCGGCTTCCTTCCTTCCGAGTGGCACGTGTCATCACATCCTTGCCACAAACGTCCAACTTGCACCAACAACAATGAGTTCTGGTCGCGGCTGCACGGATATGACCCACAGCGAAGGAGCTTCTCCGCAGCATAACTGGGTCGCCGACAGGTTCCACATCTCGGCTCGCGACATATCGGTTCCTCGCCCGGCTTGGCCTTGCAAGAGGTTCTCTATTTCGAGCTCGAAGACGCCAAATCTCAATGCGACGCGACCTTCGGGGCATTGAACTCTCAATTTGCCCCCGATCACTGCTGTAATGCGGGGCCGCGTATAAGACCAGCATCCTCTACCTGGCTCCGAGTCACCAGTCCATTTGGATGATGCGTTTCCTTCAAGTTTTCGCTGCTGCTCTCGTCGCAACTGTCGTGTCCGCTTTGGAGCCCACTGCATACACAGCGTCTGGCAAGGCGATCTACACGACTCCCTCCGGTTCACGCATCGTAAAACATGGGAGCAACGTCAACCTATACGCACCGAATGGGACCCTCCTGCATGTATTCGAAAACGCAGATGGATCTGGCGGCGGCGGCGGCCCTCTGCGGCGCCAGTCTACGAGCGTCGGCCAGATATTCGCGCCGTTGCCAGTGGGTACCGGCGCGAACGACACCCTGCAGTCGTTCAATGGCACCTTCGTCGTCCCTCCACCGCCGACGACTTTCGAGAGTCAGCTCATGTTCTTCGGCTTCGGCTACACGGATCTCACCGATACCGGCGAAGTATACACGTTCACGGGTGTAGCGCTCCAGGTCAGTTGCCATCCACATTTTTCTAGGCCATTTTCTGAGAAACTTGATAGTATGGCGGGAGCAACGTGCAAGGCGGTTCCTTTTACAGCGGCGCAATTTTCGCAGAGATCCCTGTGCTGGATACATATATCCTCGCGTCCCTCCCAAATTCCACCGAGCAGCTGAACATCGGGGACACAGTCAGCGTCTATGTGGCTCTCCAGGGCATTCTGGACGGTATCTTGGGCATCAACGACACGTTCTACGAGTACTTCACGGGGTTCTCCGGTCCCAACGGCGACCAATTCCCGACCTTGCAAAGTTACGACGAGGACAAGCCACAAATTGTGGGTTGGAGGGTGGAAGTGGAGGGCGCCGAGCAACCGAGCGATTATCCGACGGGTCCGCTCGTGTTCAAGGATGTTACCGTGGAGTTGACCACGGGGTTCCCGTCGGAACTCAACTGGGAAATCGAAGGAGACTCGGCAGCGGACATCGACTTCGAGGTGGTTAATGGAGACCCAACGGACGTCGAGATCAAGATGACATTTCCCGATGCGTCGTCGTAAAGCAGCTACTCTGGCACAAGTACATCGTAATTGATTCGAGAGAACTACAAAATGTTATTAGTATTACTGCTCATCGTTGCCCACACTTGAACAGACGGCACTGCAGCGATTAACCGCTTCGCCGTGTCGCAGAGCCGTCCTCATCCTCCACCCGCCGCATGCCGACGAGGCGACGCTGTTCCGCACACTGATCCGAGCCTTCGGCACTCAGTGGACTGGCTTTGGATTGCTGTTTGCGAGTGGACCGACGCTGCTGGCCACGACCACCGACGCTGTCCATGGCGAGGAGCGGGAATCGTTCCGCGCTCATGACAAACAGGCTGCACGTCTTCTCGACCAAACCAATATACGCCGTGCCTAGATGAGGTGGAGCGGCTTTTTTGGACTGCGGGGCCATGATCGACATGGAGGGACGAGGCTGGAGAAGCGCGACGAAGTCTTCTGGAATGTGTACGCCTGGCGGATCCATCGCGTCGAAGGCCGCGATCCTGTGGGCACCAATAAGCAAGTATATTGCAACCAAATTTGCTGCGTACGCAGGACTATTTGATTTCGCCCTCCAGCGCACAGCGCCGGACTTGAAAGCCATGATCTCGCCGCTAGGAAGACCTTGAACGTAAACGTCGTCCCCAGTCTTTGTATAGGCCGCTTGGAGTTGACTGTTTTCGTTATGTGGTCCGTAGGTGGAGAATCCTAAGTTTTGCACTAGTGTCTCCTTGTCCGACACGCGTTTGTGAACAGCAACGCGATAGTCTGCACCACATTTGTCAGAAGCTTCTCCAAACTAGAACGGCAGCGTTGGACGGACCAGTACGGGCGATAGACACCTCTTGTGCCCCGTGGTACCCCATGTGTGCAATCTGCTCGGGAGTCAAGTTCCCAAAATCGCCGGCCTTCAACCAAGCTTCCCGCCAGGAGTCAGCGCCGCTGCTCGTCTTGAAGTGTCCCGTGTCGAGGTCGATCGTGAGCTCAAACGTTTCCTTTTCGCCCACAAACAACAGATCCTCGAGGGTGAACGGCGACATGTCCACCAGCTGGGGCATTGAGTATGGAAAGCGCCGCAACGGGCTCGTCTCTGGCGGGGACGCCAGGACGTAGATGTCGCCCGACTGTGGCTCGATAATGTACTGCTCCTGGCTCGTGTCGGAGGGGTTCGGCCGACTGGCGTTAACCAGCGGTGAAAGAGTTCTGTCCTCGGAGGAGATGGACCGGCGCAAACGGCCAGTGGTGCGTTCCAGCAGACGGAACGAGCCGTCAACGGAGGCAACAAGAACGACGTTCAGCAGGTGGTTCTGGTCGGACGACGAGTCTGACCCCACATCTTCCATCTCGGATGGCTCTGGTGAAAGCGCCCTGATGTTCTTGTCGGCGTTCATGAACCCCAACCAAACCACGATGAGTGCGAGGAAGAGAGCACTGGCGGTGCACAACATTCGACCCGGTCGCAGCGTCATGGAGGACCATATGGGTTATTCCTGCGCAAAATGCGCATGTAGTCGTGGCGACACGTAGCCCTTGCGGGTAGTGACTCTCAAAGTGAGAGTTGGGGACAAGCGTGAAGATGGATTGATCCGGAATAAGGACTTCGAGTCGGACCCGGACAAGCCGAGATAAGATCTTATCTGGCGACCTCCGCCTGGAACTAGGTACCTCCAGTACTAAGAGCGGGCTTAAAGTGCGCCAGGTCCCAGGAACGGTGTCAAAAGGACGACGGTACATTTAATTGACACCATGACTGGTTGTAGATGCTCACCAGAACGCGTCGTATAAGAGTGCCCGACTCGTTGGTGGATAGGAAACTCATATTCGATTTCACTGTAAGAGATGTGCTCTACCTTCAGGTTCCCCGCCAGGCTGAACACTCGAACAGAGTGAACCTGAGCCATGAAATCCACCACCACCTTTATCGCGCTGCTCATCACCACGCTCTCCACACACGCATCAGCGCCTATGACTCTGGTTCGTGCAGCCCCGCCTCGAGCATCTTCGAGACGCTCAGCGGAAGCACCAACTCGACCTGCGTCATGTTCCCCGGCGGAGCGTCGCTCGATCTCACCATGGACGGAAGCTGCAACCAGATGATCGCGTATGCAAGCGACGATTGCACCGCTCAGCCGGGCGACAACGAGGATGTAGGGTCTCCTTGGGCGGCGGGATGCCAGACCTTCGGGTTCAACTCGTTCAAAGTGTTTTGTTAGAGGACTGCTTATGGGTTTTCGGCCGTCGTCTACTGGCAATCGTAGTCACGGAACCGACTCGGACCCACTCTGTAGTAGCATTCTTGGCAGCGCATCAAGGCCAAAATGACACAACTAGTAGTAGTCGCGCTTACAGTCAACTCGGAAGCAAGATCGACAGCCCGTATAAGTGCGTATGCGCGAAGACGGGAGACAGCAACGATTCTGCCACTCACCACGAGCTTGAGAGAGTACAATTTCCAGCTTTGGGCCAAGGCACGACCCGCAGACAGTCACTCTGAATCAGTATTTTTGACCATCACACAGGATTCAGAAAACCTGTCATGAAGGTCCCCGGCACACTGGTCCTCGCGGTGCTCAGCGCCGCAGCGCTCTCCCCACACTGGCACACATTGGCCCTCGGGGACTACACCATCACCGCATACAACCTCGCGCTCTGCAGCGACGAGTCCACCATTTCCGAGACCGTCAGCGGGCACACCAACTCGACGTGCATAACCTTCCCCAACGGACGGTCGTACGATCTCGACATGAGCGGGGACTGCACGCGCGTCGTGGCGTTTGCGAGCGAGAATTGTACCGCAGGGCAGGGAGATCAGACGGACACGGGGAGCGATTGGGAGGTCGGGTGCCAGTCGTTTGAGTATGCGTTCAATTCGTTCCAGATTTTTTGTTAAGAAATGGGATGCGTTGTACGTGTACATGTTCCGGCGTTCGTTCGTTCGTTAGTCCTCTTCGACGGCTGGCTTCTCCTCTTCTGCAGGTGTTGCTGCTGCCACTACTAGCGGTGCCGATTTCGGTTTGGGCACAAGCGTCCAAAGAACCAGCATCAGGCCCATCCCCGCTACAATGCTGGTAAAACCGATTATCAGCACAAGCCAAACAACGGCAACCGGAGAAGAACTTACACCGGCTGCAAGCTCTTGATCCCGACCCGACTCGAGATCGCCCCCGCAATAAACGGAATCACCGCTCCGCCCACAGTCGCCATCGCCGCCATCCAGCCCATGGCCGGCGTAAGCAGATGCGGAGCAAAGAGCTTGGTAGCGCGGTTTAGCGCGAGTGGGTAGACCGGCCCCGACATGAGGCCACCGAAGGCGATGGCGATGGCGTCGCCGATTAAGTGAGGAACAAGCCAGACGACGAGTTGGAGGCTAATGAAAGCGGTTAGAAGGCGTTTGGACTAGACACGAGTGAAGACGAACGCGATGGCGATAAGCGTGTAGATGTACACGACGCGGTTTTCCCCAATCTCGAAAGCATGTCAGTCAAGAAAAAAGACGATATGAAGATTGCAGCTCACCGCCTTGTTCACGGGAATCAGAATCAAGCGTCCAAGGACGACGCCTAGAAAGTATCAGTACAGAATATAAGCCACTTTATGCATACATACCACCAGAATACCCAGCAGCAATGTATCCAGAGGATGAGCCACCACCGCGCGCATTGATCATGAAGGTGACCGTCCATCCACCATTCGCAACCCCAACACCGACATGGACGAACAGGAACAATGCGAGTAGGTGCAGCGTCTTGACGCGGAACAGTTCGCTCATGGGGTTCTTCTTCCTCCCTCGAGTAGCATCGTCGCCATCGGCGGAGGGTGCGAGCGACTCTTGGCCAAGCAGCGCCAGGCAGTCTACCCGCCACGTGAGTTGTCCGCACGTGACAACTACGGAGACCCACCATGTTGTTGTCGGCCACGAAAGATCACAGCCAGGACCACGAGGTTGGCGAGAGTTATTCCGAGAGAGACGAGGTAGTGGAATGACCAGCGGTGGATGCGGGCGAATTGTGTCGAGACGAGCGGGGCAGCGAAGAGGCCGGCGCCTGCAGCGCGTTAATACGAGTGGCTCTGAAGGTGTGAGACGAACCGTAGGCAGCCTGTGTGTAACCCATGCGCGCCTCGCCGTTGCGCGCGATGCTGGCCACGTAGCCGTTGGCTTGCGCGTCCTGTGATGGCTGGGTTATAGAACGAACAGAAGTCGAGCAAGGCGCTTACGAGGATGGACACCCCGATCGAGTTGAGGAACGAGGCGAGCGCGAAGACCGGGTACGGAAGGGCGGCTGCTTGGAGGCTGTATCCGACGATTTGGAACAGCGGGGCTGCATTGGAATTCAGCGAAGAGACGAAGAGTTTGGTCGATGTACCTATAAGGACCATCTGGAGAGTATCAGAGTATATTCAAATACGCGAGAGATGGTCGTTTACCTTGCCGAACCCAAGCTTTGGCGTCAAATTGATCGTGAGGAAGGCGCCTGTGATAGCTCCCAACGACGCAAAGACGAAAAGCAGGGCGACGATGATGTATCCCAGCTGGTCGCTGGTCAGCAAGCAAGCACCACAGCAGGGTGTCAACGTACGTGGTACACCTCCTGGATGCGGGGAATGAGAGGCCCCAACGTGCCATCGTTCCTGCATAAGTAAATTAGCTTCCGCCTTTGTTTGCTCCAGACGAACGCACGTACCACCCAGCGAGGAACACAGCGAAAATCATCGCCGCGGTGTGAATGCGCGTTGGCAGAGCATACTCGTCGTGGTTTGGGGCCATGGCGGAACGTGGAGGTCAAGAGCAGAGTCGCGGGGAAAGATACGCCGAGGAAAGTCCGGTTTTGAAGAATGCGTGATCTGCTGACGCATATTTTCTCGGCAGACCCATCCTCTTCGTCTACGAGGCGGCCGGTTGTGTGAGATGGGTTGAATGGAGTGGATGGTGCTATCACATACAGGCTGGGGCTTGGCGGAGGACCACCGCCGCTGAACACACTGGGGCGATATCTCGTTTTCCTCGAGGATCGCCGCCTCGACACCGTTGGACCCTTCAAGAAATGAGTTCTGAGGTCGCTCCGACAAAATGATACAAAATACTCACCTGAAACGACGAGCTGGAGCCAAGTTCGCCCATAGCCACCCAACCGTCACCAGACCGCGGCTGCCTCTACCGGCTCGACTGTGGACGACTCGTAGATGCATCGGTCACTTCTATCCACAGCGCTCTCTCTCCCTCTCCGTGTTGCAAACGACAGCCCAACGCGACATCCAACAGTACAGTCGGGCCCTTCAACGACGCTGCGGCAAGTCAGTTCTGTGGTCGCACCGACAGAATGATTTACTTACCCGAATCTGGTGCCCATCTCCATTGGCGGCGTCTCGAATGACAGACAAAGACGCACAATCAGCGCGCGGGCCCAACGAAATCGATAAATCGCAAGGGTGCAGTCCGATTTTCAGTTCAATGTGTGGAGGCGGATGTAGACTTTCTTCGAGAAAGGTTCGGTTGACGGGCAAGAGCAGCAAGGACCGATTTACACGCACCTTCTCGTCTGGCGACGTCGCTCATCTCGGGAACGTGGCTCGGGCATTCGGGAAGATAACGCTTGGGCGGCGTTCATTTGCGAAGCGAGTGGTGTTATTATCGCTTGTGGACGACATGACGCGTATGCTACAGCATCGGTTCCTGCAAGGGCCGTGAGTCCGCGTGTGAGAGGGATTCGCCACCTTTCCTCAGAATAAGCTCGGGAAAGCGGAGAACGTACCATGTGGCGTCCATTCAAGAAAAGGAACTTGAGGCTCCGAAGAAAATGACATCAGACCGAGAGACCCTCGGCGTCTAGGACGATCATCTGCGGAAGGCGGTTCAAACGAACACGGGGAGGAGAAGGACGGCGGGGATTCGCTGAGTTGTGGGAGATTTTTGAGTTGGCCCTCGTCTCGTCTCGTCTCGAAGAAACGAAAAAAGCACAACTCTGCTTGGCGGTGCGGCTGGTTTGAAACAGGAAGTGTGGTTGCCAGGGCCGGGGAATGGACAGAGCGAGTACGAGATGGCGGTCAAAGACAAAGATGTTGGATGGGCGTTACTGAGTCGACGACGTGGCTGCTGTTGTTCTCGACTGGCTGCGCGAGACTGCCAACAGGTCACGCGGCACGTGTCCGTTACTCTCCATCTCATCTCCAAATGCCAACCAGCTGGCCAGTCTCTCCCAACCGACTCCACGGGCTACGTGCGCTTCCCACTTCCATCTCCCTCGCACACCCCAAACTAAACTACATCCATCTAGCTGGCTCCCCCCGAATCTGCAACCAACCTCAGCTCGGTTTTCAGTCAACAAGCAAGCAAACGACGAACCTGTTCCTCGAGTCGCGAACGGGCCGGATTAGCAGACAGGGATCGGCGCGAACCGCGATTGGAGGACGACGCAGCCAATGTGCGTGCTTTCTTGACGTTCTGAACAGATACTGAGACCAGAAACAGATCCTCAGCGCGTACAACGACGTCGGATCGAATGCGCTGTTCTAGGCTAGGCTTCGGCTGGGGTGGTTTTTCAGCTGGTGGATGCTGTACAACCTCCGGTCAGCTTCGAGCCAGAATCTCGCAGCGTCGCTCTGCCACGACGAGATCGTCGCGAGACGCGCGTGCGCCGTGGCCGTATGCGCCTTAGCGTCGTGCCGGGATCTAAACTACGCTACTGAGGTACGTGTTTATTTTCCCTTGTGTCCCCACTCGAGGCTAACGAATACTTGGTCAGCATCGCACAAGAACGCGATAGCATGTCGACGTACCGGTGCTGCGACGACGACTGGGACGTATGGGCGGGTAGACTTGAGGTACGTGGTTGTGTTGACCCAAGCTCTGGAACTAATCGTCGTCCCTAGATTATTCATCACTGTACGTCCCTTCTCGTTGTTTGCGGGCCTGGTGGATGCTAAAACGCTCCGTCAGTGTCGAGCGCGCATTCTTCAGCCCAAGCGCATACCGCTTCGACGACCTACGACCGCGGGTTTGAGTGACGACGACGGCTGTTAATAGTCAGCGGGTGAAGCAACGATGAAGAATCATAAACGAGACCTGGATGCTCGAGGTACGTGGGATGGCCTTGACCCAAAAATCCGCACTGACCAAAAGATGGGTTAGCGTCGTGTCCGAGCTCGCGAAACGAACACATACCGCGTATACGAAGGTCTTGAAGATACTGGGATGTTCTGGAACGGGTGAGTGTCTGCATTGGCGCGAGGCGGGCAACCCTCACCTGATGTGGCAGCGATGGTCGAGCGGAGGACTACGAGGGGATCAGCGGTGGCGCCAACGAGGGAAAGGCTCGCGCTGGTATTCCTGAAGAGGTGTGTGGTATTTCGGCTCGATGCTTGATTGCTACTGACACGTCGACGCTCAGTGTATAGGCAGCGAACTGTAACAATGCCCACGTACGAATGGATGTCTTTTGCCAGCCATGTGAAGATTAATCAGCGTGCGACGAGGACCTCGGACGAGAGTTCACCTCGACGGTGACTGGCGTTGACGTCGGCGTCGACGACGAGCTCGATGGTGGTGATTGCCGTCCGGCGATGGCCTCGGGGCCGTGCGGGCGAGTTTGCGGGGCCGTCAGTCGAGCATCAATGACGCGCACGTGATCATCAACAAACCTCGTCTGTGGCTGGAGAAACGCGGGCGGCGGCGGAAATACGCGACTGAGGGGACCAATCGACACGGAACCTGCTTGGCGGTCGCTGGAGAAGCGCCCGGAGAAGTTGTCAGTCGAAGAAAACGGCAACGAAGGAGGGTAACATACCTCTTCGACGGCACGTTGAACGCGGATGGGGGAGCCTGTAGTGATGAGCGTCGGCGTCGTCGTTGACGTGCCCTCGAAGGGGGCTTGGACGCCCTGCAGGACGGGTAGCAGCCAGAGACGGTGAGTAAGAACTCACCTTGATCAAAACACGACGAGGTGCTGAAAAGAGATATCAGCGACGCGTTCAGGGAGAAGAAGACGAGCAGGAGGATACCTTAGACGCGTCGACGCTCGCGACGAACACGACGAGGACGAGCTGGAAAAGAGCATGATAAGCGAGAGATGGTGCGAAAAGAGAGGAAGGCTCACCTGCAGGTTTCTCGCCATCGACGCCGTCGTCGTTGGGAGGAGGTGGTGGTGGAAGGAAAGGAAGAGCCGCGCGAGTGACGTTGATGGCGGAAGCCTTTTATAGACTATTCGGGTCCTCGGCGCGATGGCTTGCTGAAAGAGGTAAGCCATCAAAAAATCATTAAAAAAACTCTCTGCGCTTGAAGTGACGCGGTTTTCAGGCTGAAAGCGCGCGTTTGAGATACTGTGGTGGCGCGAATGCGTCCCGTCGTTATATTCGAGGTGAGTCCGCCTCTGCGTTCTTCGTTCTCAAACTCGGCCTCATATTCCTGCTTAGATTTTGGGGTCCGCCTCTCCTTCACCATCGGCTTCAGTTCACCGCCAATCCGCCTCATACCAGCAATTCAACTCACCCGCCGAATGTACGCGGGAATTCTCTCTTTGAACCTCGTCTTCTCCTTCGACCGTGAGCTCATCCAGTACGTCTATTCCTAAGCGTGGTGTCCTCTTATTTCCCAGTCTCTAACTCGCCATTTCAGCTTCCAACTCCAGCAACCGCGCGCTCGGATGTCCCATCCACGGGCGGGAAGAATCCCGGTCGTCATTTCCTTGCTCTTTGTGGCTCGGGTGTTAACGCAGGCTGTCGCGGTACGCCAGATTCTTTAGCATTCATCTCAGTAAGTTTGAGGGACTGACCTCCAAATTCAGGTATTGCAGCGCGCAATCTACCGTCTCATGTCTCTCTTCATCGCCTGGTATGTCTCTGAACACCCTCGTAGCTGGATATTCAAGTGTTCAGTAGCGGGGACTGGTTTCGCGGCCTACATCGCCAATCGCTGTCCGGAACATCCAGGACGCAGATTTTTGGGACGGAGTGCCGCTCAGGTCGTAGAGGTCAACGTCGGGCTCCAGCCGAGCCGCGAATTGGAAGTGAATGTGTCGTGGCCCGCAAGGCATGATTGCGGGATGTGTGTGTGCGCTGCGAAGGTTTAAGCACGATATGGGCGCTGAAGGATGGTTTCGGGGCTGCGGGGCTGTCGAGGTGATGTCGAGATGTGCTCTGGCCGGCTCTTGTGAGCTTTTGAAGGACATTTTCGCCATTGTCTCGCCTAGCTTCTTACTTACACCAAAACAAGGCTCTCGATTGTTTTAAAGAAATGTAACCAAGGATCAGACTCTGGAATGGCATTCTTGAGGCTCTGTTCCCGTAGCCTACAGAATATTAGGCTTATCCATGAAGGCGATGGGAAGAATCGGGCTTATCTTACCCACTTTGATGGTATCAGACTCAGTAACAGTGAGTTTATGGACGTGTTTTCTCAGCAACCACGCCTTCTAGAAGGCTTTGAAAATGAGTTTCGGGCTCTCAGAATTATCCTACGCGTGGTTCTGATGAATTCTGACGCGATTTTGAACCTCTGCATGTCTCGACTTTCCGCAAGGGAAAAAGATTCGAAACTGCTGTACGCCCCACCGATCTGTTTCCTTCCTGTTCAAGAGGCAGTTAGAGGGATGTGTTGTCCTAGTCCTCTGGCATGGGGACAATATTGAATTGAGCCACTTTTCAGCCTTCAGAGAGACCAAATATGAGCCACAGAGTCAAGTTCGGCTCGGGTTGATCCCATCAATAGTATATTCGAGCATTCGAAGAGCCTAGAGCTTGTTTTCCCTCCATGTAGCATCAGAGAACCTTTGAATTTGGACGCTCTAAGCGCACCGAATGGCTCCGAGCTCAGCCGAGACTCTTGAGATACTTCCCGTTTGCAAATCATCAATTGAATCAATTTACTCCCACAAGTTCTGATCTGGATTCAAATTATGCATTAGTCCAAACAAATTACCTGGGAGTCTAAAACTCATTATGTATCCTACCCTCCCCAGCAATATTTTCGATCGTTTTCACTCGACGAGCTAAAATTGCCATATTGGGCTGACAGGCGTTGAGTTGAGTCAGCAACGTCAACTTACCTCCCGCCACCTTGCAACTCCAAGCCGGTTCGACTGCTGCTTCCGTGCCGGCACTAGGCTTCTTCGGAGCTCCGGTGGCGGGTCTGAGCTGGTCCGCCGAGTCAGTTTGGCGGAACCCGCGACGGCTTACGCGTTATCCGTCCCGAACGGTGCAGGGACCCGAATACGACCCGGAGTGCACGCTGGCGCGACCTCTGCGTCGCGCAGAACATGAAAAGCTTGTATTTGTCGCCTACGGCAGCATCCACAACTCGACCTTGGTCTTGCCGGGCCGCAGCGACCAGTTTTCCTCCGCCAACGCCGCAGACCACTCGGTGCACCTTCGATGACGTCGCGCCGTATCGAAATGACGCCATGCAAGAAAACCGCGTCGACGAGAGGCCGTTTGGCACGAAAAATACCACCTCTGCCTTGAAAAACTCCGACCCAGCCACCCCGAGCCAGCGCCGAATTTTCCTGATTTTTCTTCGAAGCCTTGGCTCGTTCCTCGAGCTATGAGCGCAACACGTGCGTTTTCCACTGCCCGATTCGAGCTGTTTGGTCACAGTGACCCATCAGCGCCTCTTGCCTCTGCTCCATCACCATCTCACCGCACGACATCCTTTCCTCTCGTCCTCACCGCGCGCAGCGCCCTCAAACCTCCTCCAAATGCCTCTGCTCTCTCTCGTATGCCCTCTCGGCTATTTTCCACGATGTTCTGCTGATTTCCTTTCACAGATGTGCTCATCGCGGGCCGACGACGACAAGCAACATGTGGCTCACGCGTCGGGTGCAGTCGACCTTGGCATTTGGTGAGTCTCTTCCTTGGTTTTCTCTCTTTTTTTCGCAGTTTTCTGACCGTCTCCGGTCCAGTGGCTTGTCGTCGTCGTCCCCAACAACGACAAGCACCTCGCGCTCACCTCCATCAGCTGCCCAGCGAGTCCTGGTAAGTTGCTTCCTCTGATCTCCCTCTCTTTTTGCCGTCTCTGACGTTGCCGCCTTTGCCAGGTCGTCGTGGCCAGAATTGTCGCGCATACACTCACTCTAGGGCTCTATCGAGTTCCATCGTACGTCTTCCACAAAGTCTTGATTTTCTACGATTTTATTCTGATTTTTCGCAGATTTTTCGTCGCTGCCATCAACGTCCATCAAAATACCATCAACGTCGATCAAGAGCGCGTTACGGCCCGCACTTGTCGCGCTATGTGCCGTCATTGCGCGCCGGGACGACTCCATAATCTTCAAGTCTACTGGTCCTCACTCAACTTCAACCGCCTCTCGGTACGCTCTTTATATCCTTTCTTTTCACTCCAGGCTGATATGTTCCTTCTGTCTAGTTCCTCTCTATCTGTACCAAGGCACGTTCGGCCACTCTGGCGTCGCGCGCGCGTTCCTCGTAAGTCTCTCTCTAAATCCAAATGTTACGGCTTCTTTTGCTGATTTTCCGCAGGATCTCGTCGTCATCACCATCAACAGCGACGGACGCTTCATCGGCGGCGATCCAGGCCTGTTCAGTCCGTCATCGTCGCCATGCTGCGCGTTGACGCGTCGGCTCGATGTCCCAACTTCAATCGTGCGTGCCCATTTGGTCTCATCCTTTCATTTGTTGAGCTATTCCTTGCTCTAGTTTCTTTGCTCCTCCGACGTCGTTGCTCGACACCTCCCTTAACGCCAACCTATCCAGCATGCGCACGTTCGTGTCGTTGACCCGCGCCGTTCAAGTTCTCGTGCCGCTTCGAATATCCAGCCCATCTCGCGACTGCGTACAAGTCCGGCGCGCGCTTTCACTCCCGCAGCCGCCATTGCCTCTCCAAGTTTGCGGTCTTGGCCACTCCCTTTTCCAATTCGACTCCAGCAACACCATCCACACCCCGCCCGATTTTCGCTTCTGGCCTGCGCAGCGGCATTCCCCCATCCGGGAGTCGACTGTGTGCCGTCATCGCGCGCGCACGCCGTCGCGTCCGAGGCCGATGATCCCATCATCACTCGGCGCCGCTCAGTGCGATCCGGCCCGCGGCTATCATTGTTGCGTCAAGATCCGATCGATAATAACCTCTGGTGCGTGTTTCAGTCAACCGTTCATGCTTTCCGATGCTCATTTTTCCCAGAAATTTTGCGGATGACCTCACATCAAGACCTCGCGCGCCGCTCAGGCTCTCTATGGGCGCCGCCATTGCCGCTCCGCACCTTCAAGACCGAGACCGGCGTGTTTCTGGTATGTTTCCACCTCCACTTTTATGTTCCTGGATGCTCATTTTGGCGCAGAATTTTGCGGAACGGGTCGTATCAACGCTATGTCGCAAGCGTTTCACGCTGTTGCGTACTTGGAAGGTATACTGGTCTTTTCCCTCTACTCCTTCGCTGACCTCGTCGCGGTTTAATCCAGGCCATTTCTCTTGGCGCCGCGTTCGCATCAAGCGACTCAAATCCGAAGTCGTATTGCGTAGACTACGTCGTTAGCGCCGGTGGACTGGATTTAGCAGCCATGTTAGCTTCACGGGCCGAATTTCAGCTTGTTTCAGGTGAGTTTCTAACTCGCGTTTCTCGTGTTCCAGCGCTCATTTTTTTTGCCAGCATTTTGCGGAACGGCCTTCATCAAGATCGACTCGCGCCGCGCCGCTATGTGTCGAGGCCGTTGTCGGAACCTTATTCGGTGCGTGTCCAACTCGATTTCTTTCGCGTTCCGGTGCTCATTTCAACACAGAATTTTGCGAAACGGCTTTCGTCGCGTCCACCCGCATTGCTCCACGCTGAGACCGTCGTCGGAACCTCATTTGGTGTGTTTCCAACTCAATTTTTCTGCGTCTTGGTGCTCATTTTGACCCAGATTTTTGCGGAACGGTCTTCGTCAAGTACTCGTCGCCAGCGGTCCGCTGCGCGACTTGCGGTATTTTCCCGCCTCTTACCGCACCCGCACTGACTCTAGCTCCGGACCCTTGTTGTTTTGACTTGCTCGCTGACTTGTGTTTCTGCTTTTTTCCAGGTCGCGCCGTTGCGCTCGCCTCAAGATCATCGCGTCGCGACGCTCGCATCAAGATCGTGCCGCCGACTTGGGCGGCCCTCTTTTTTTTTTCGCTCCGTCTCCGCCCGACGCCGACTTGACGCGTCGCATACCCAAGTCAACGAGCTAGGGTTAGGGTTAGAGGTCGCGAGATCTCAGGGACCGACGCGTCTTTTGTTGGAGGGGTCCATGGAGCGGTTGGGGCGGGGGTCTGTAGCAGGAGTGAGACACCCTGCTACACCTAATTAACGCGTCCAAGGTGCGGAATCTCTCTTTTTCTGGTCGGGGCACTACTGAAAATGCCCAGAAACCCGAAAGTCGATTTTCGCACGATATAGTGGCTGTGTGATGGGAGTCATGTGACCGCGTTTTTCGTACAGGATCTGTAGTAGATCAGCAATTGATTTGACTGGAACTTCTATATTAGGCTTGAAGTGGGACTAAATGGGCTCAGTCAAACATCGTCTTGACGCCACGAGTGGTCCAGCCAGAAGCACACGTGAAAGAGCAAATATATTGGGTTCAAGGCTACGGAGGAGGTACAACATCTACGACCGTAGTACTCCACCCAACACCAAACCTTCACGGGCGTCCTGTTACAGGGCCAATGAGTACCCGTGCAAAACAAGAGTGCCGCAAGACATACCTCATACTCGTCCGCAGGCAACCGCGCTAGAGTGGTGCGAATAAGCAAAGGGAAAGACGCGACGCGCATAGCTCCATCTCAGATCTGCTGAAAACGGCGAAGGACGAGAGCAATGGGATGCGTTGCACGTGTACAGGTTCCGGCGTTCGTTAGACGTCGCGTTTCTCGGGATCCTCTTCGACGGCTGGCTTCTCCTCTTCTGCAGGTGTTGCTGCTGCCACTACTAGCGGTGCCGATTTCGGTTTGGGCACAAGCGTCCAAAGAACCAGCATCAGGCCCATCCCCGCTACAATGCTGGTAAAACCGATTATCAGCACAAGCCAGACAACGGCAACCGCAGAATAACTTACACCGGCTGCAAGCTCTTGATCCCGACCCGACTCGAGATCGCCCCAGCAATAAACGGGATCACCGCTCCGCCCACGGTCGCCATCGCCGCCATCCATCCCATGGCCGGCGTAAGCAGATGCGGAGCGAAGAGCTTGGTAGCGCGGTTTAGCGCGAGTGGGTAGACCGGCCCCGACATGAGGCCACCGAAGGCGATGGCGATGGCGTCGCCGATTAGGTGAGGCACGAGCCAGACGACGAGTTGGAGGCTAATGAAAGCGGTTAGAAGGCTTTCGGAAGAGAGTGAAGACGAACGCGATGGCGATGAGCGTGTAGATGTATACGACGCGGTTTTCGCCAATCTTGAAAGCATATCAGTTAAAAAGACGATCCGAAGATTGCAGCTCACCGCCTTGTTCACGGGAATCAGAATCAATCGTCCAAGGACGACACCTAGAAAGCATCAGTACAGAACGCAGGTCACTTTCTGCATACATACCACCAGAATACCCAGCAGCAATGTATCCAGAGGATGAGCCACCACCGCGCGCATTGATCATGAATGTAACCGTCCATCCACCATTCGCAACCCCAACACCGACATGGACGAACAGGAACAGCGCAAGCAGGTGCAGCGTCTTGACGCGAAACAGTTCGCTCATGGGGTTCTTCTTCCTCCCTCGAGTAGCATCGTCGCCATCGGCGGCGGGTGCGAGCGACTCTTGGCCAAGCAGCGCCAGGCAGTCTACCCGCCACGTGAGTTGGCCGCACGTGACAAGGACGGAGACCCACCATTTTGTTGTCGGCCACGAAAGATCACAGCCAGAACCACGAGGTTGGCGAGAGTCATTCCGAGGGAAACAAGGTAGTGGAATGACCAGCGGTGGATGCGAGCGAATTGTGTCGAGACGAGCGGGGCGGCGAAGAGGCCGGCGCCTAATGGGCGTTAATACACGCCGCTTTGAAGGTACGAGACGAACCGTAGGCAGCCTGCGTGTAACCCATTCGCGCCTCGCCGTTGCGCGCAATACTGGCCACGTAGCCGTTGGCTTGCGCGTCCTGTGATGACTGGGTTATAGAGCGAACAGAAGTCGAGCAAGGCGCTTACGAGGATGGACACCCCGATCGAATTGAGGAACGAGGCGAGCGCGAAGACCGGGTACGGGAGGGCGGCTGCTTGAAGGCTGTATCCGACGATTTGGAACAGCGGGGCTGCATTCGTAATGAGTGAAGGGAAGCTACGAAGAGTTTGGTCGATGTACCTATAAGGACCATCTGGAGAGTATCAGAGTATATTCAAATACGCGAGAGATGGTCGTTTACCTTGCCGAACCCAAGCTTTGGCGTCAAATTGATCGTGAGGAAGGCGCCTGTGATGGCTCCCAACGACGCAAAGACGAAGAGCAGGGCGACGATGATGTATCCCAGCTGGTCGCCGGTCAGCAAGCAAGCACCACAGCAGAGGGTCAACGCACATGGTACACCTCTTGGATGCGGGGAATGAGAGGCCCCAACGTGCCATCGTTCCTACATAAGTAAATCAGCCTCCGCCTTTGTTTGCTCCAGACATCTGCACGTACCATCCAGCGAGGAACACGGCGAAAATCATCGCCGCCGTGTGGATACGTGTTGGCAGAGCATACTCGTCGTGGTTTGGGGCCATGGCGGAACGTGGAGGTCAAGAGCAGAGTCGCGGGGAAAGATACGCCGAGGAAAGTCCGGTTTTGTAGAATGCGTGATCTGCTGACGCATATTTTCTCGGCAGACCCATCCTCTTCGTCTACGAGGCGGCCGGTTGTGTGAGATGGGTTGAATGGAGTGGATGGTGCTATCACATACCTTGGCGAAGGACCACCATCGCTGAACACACTGGGGCGATATCTCGTTTTCCTCGAGAATCGCCGCCTCGACACCCTCAGACCCTTCAAGAAATGAGTTCTGAGGTCGCTCCGACAAAATGATACAAAATACTCACCTGAAACGACGAGCTGGAGCCAAGTTCGCCCACAATTAATCGCGACCAGACGCGACTGCCCATATCGACCGTAAAACGACTTGTCCCAATGTGGGCCTCTGACACCCGAAGAATCGACCACTGCTCTCTCTCTTTCCGTGTTGCAGAACGACAGCCTAGCGACAATCCCTCTTTCAAGGCGGATGAATCGCCGGCGCGAAACCCTCGGACCTTTCAACGCTGCCAAAAAATCAGTTCTGTGGTCGCCCCGACAGAATGACTTACCCTAGTCCGATTGCGCCCATAACTGACCAGTTCCACTCACGATCAGCAAGGAAAACAAGTCCAATGCCGACCACTGGTGCGGATGACCAAGAAACTTCTCTCCCGCAGCGGGGTGCCCATCTCCATTGGCGGCGTCTCAAACGACAGACCAAGACGCACAATCAGCGCGCGAGCTCAACGAAATCGATAAGACGCCAGGGTCATTGTGTGTGTGGAGGCGGATGTAGACTTTCTTCGAGAAAAGTTCGGTTGACTGGCAGGAGCAGCATGGACCGATTTGCACGCACCTTCTCGTCTGGCGACGTCGCCCATCTCGGGAACGTGGCTCGCTCGCGCATTCGGGAAGATAACGCTTGGGCGGCGTTCATTTGCGAAGCGAGTGGTGTTATTATCGCTTGTGGACGACATGACGCGTATGCTACAGCATCGGTTCCTGCAAGGGCCGTGAGTCCGCGTGTGAGAGGGATTCGCCACCTTTCCTCCCGGGCCACAGAATAAGCTCGAGAAAGCGGAGAACGTACCATGTGGCGTTCATTCAAGAAAAGGAACTTGAGGCTCCGAAGAAAATGACATCAGACCGGGAGACCCTCGGCGTCTAGGACGATCATCTGCGGAAGGCGGTTCAAACGAACACGGGGCGGAGAAGGACGGCGGGGATTCGCTGAGTTGTGGGAGATTTTTGAGTTGGCCCTCGTCTCGTCTCGAAAAAAGCACAACTCTGCTTGGCGGTGCGGCGGGTTTGGAGTGGTTGCCAGGGCGGGGGAATGGAGAGAGCGAATACGAGATGGCGGTCAGAGACAAAGATGTTGGATGGACGTTACTGAGTCGACGACGTGGCTGCTGTTGTTCTCGACTGGCTCACGCGGCACGTGTCCGTTACTCTGCATCTCATCTCCAAATGCCAGTCTCTCCTCGACGTCGCAACTGCGCTTCCCACTTCCATCTCTCTCGCACACCCAAACTCCCTCCCTCCCCCGAATCTGCAACCAACGGTTTTCAGACACCAATTGCAAGCAAGCAAACGACGCACCTACGCCTCGGTCTGCGGAAGAACGGGAATGAGGCTGCTCAACGAGGGAGAAACTGACCTCGGCGCGAACCGTGATTGGACGACGACACAGCCAATGTGCGTGCTTTCTTGACGTTCTGAACAGATACTGAGACCAGAAACAGTACCTCAGCGCGTACAACGACGTCGGATCGAATGCGCTGTTCTGGGCTAGGCTTCGGCTGGGGTGGGTTTTCAGCTGGTGGATGCTGTACAACCTCCGGTCAGCTTCGAGCCAGAATCTCGCAGCGTCGCTCTACCACGACGAGATCGTCGCGAGACGCGCGTGCGCATCGCCGTATGCGCCTCAGCGTCGTGCCGGCATCTAAACTACTATATTAAGGTGCGTGTCTATTTTCCCTTGTGTCCCCACTCGAGCCTAACGAATAAGTTACCTGGTCAGCATCGCACAACAACGCGATAGAATGTCGACGTACCGGTGCTGCGACGACGGACGATTGCCGACTGGGACGTATGAGCGGGCAGACTTGAGGTACGTGGTTGTGTTGACCCAAGCTCTGGAACTAATCAAGATCGTTAGCGTCGCGCCTGAATGAATGGCCATCCACGCCGACTCTCTCTCTCTCCCGACGCCAGCGTACGTCGCCCCGACTCTACGAACGCGCCCCGGCTCGGCAGTGGCCTCACGTCTGAGAAGTCCCAACGACATCAGCGCCGAAATCCGCAAAGAGTAGAATACAAGACACACCTCGGCGCAGTACCCGAACGAATTCCCTTCTCATCTGTTTTGACATCGTCGGCGCCGAACACACGAGAAACGAGAGGCGGGAACGTACCTAGGAACCGACTCCACGAAGGCGCGTCAGACGACCGCAACGCCCCGGCAGCGCGACACTGTAGAATTCGAACGTCAGTGAGCGGAAATCAGAGAACAAGCAAACTTACTGACTTTTGCATTCAGAACTCGTCTCGTACGATCTCGACGAGCCGACGCTGCCCGCCCGACCCAAGTCTAATCTCGACCAACGACGTCAGTGCCAACGGCAAGCCCGCGACAAGCAGCAACGCACCGTGATGCCGACCAGACACTTCGTGTTGGTGCGCGACCCCAGCGCCCTCGTGGCCCGTTACAAACTCTGCCAGCGCGCCGAGTTGAACGGGCGCGTCGGACCACTACAACGTTAAGCACTACAACGTTAAGCAGTGCGAAACTGCTAAATGAGAAGGTCAGTGAGCGGAAATTAGAGAATGAATACAGACTTACTGATTTTTGCGGGCAGCGCTCTCTCTCGAGACCGACCCAATTGTCTATCTCGACGACGTTAGCAACAACGGCAAGACCGCGAACAGCAGAAAACTCACTCCGTGAGCGAATCTGCATCGACTGTCTATCTCGACGACGTTAGGGCCAACGACAAACCCGCGAAGGGCACTAAACTCACCCTGCATCGACCTCGTCGTGTTGGCTAGCGCGTCGAGTTAAAGGGAAGAACTGCGCGAACGAGGTAAGAAACCGATCGTGAATGCGAGATGCGCATGGTCTAACTCACTTGCAGATGACCCGGGACCGAAACGCGTTGAGGAGCTGGGCTAGGTTGGTTCAGCCAGCTCGACGCGGAGCGCGACGGATGGGTCTGGGACGGGCACCGCAAAGGTCAGTGCCGTGTCTCTAGAATACGAAGTGCGAAACTGACTTACTGGGGTTGTAGGGCATGTATCGAGTGCGGGCGCGCGGTGGATTTGTTGTTGGTGCGGCTTGGACGTTGGTGAATGGGACTGGGGCTTGGTGTTAGTGGGTGTGTGCGTGGATAGAGAAGAAATGAATGAAGACGTTGAACTTGAAATGGGGGTGAATAGATGAGCGAAACAAATGAGGATGGGGGGCGGGTAGGACGACGAGGACATGTATGGAAAGAAGGTTGAAGGAGTGAGCGAGCGTCGACGTACCTTCTGAGCCCCAACAATCCCGACGCCGACGCCGACCCGACGCCGGCTCCGTCGCCAGAATAACGACCTAAAGCAACCGCAATGAGGAACGAACGTGAGGACGGGGATGGACACGTACACGACCAAGTTGAGTGGTTGGTTGGTTGGCGGGTGGGTTCCGAGGTGGGCGTAAGAGGGAAAGAACGGATGGGTAAGTGGAGAGCTGGCGCGGCTTTTATAGCGGCTCGGCGAGTAGACGTTGGCCGGTGGCGAATCAGGACCGTCGTGGTTCTTCTTTCAGGGTCACGGTGGGCGCCAACTCGAACGGCATGCATTTATTCTAAGTTTGGCGCCGCCTTGGAAGGCAAGCCCGCGCGCGTCTCTGGAAAGTGAGCTTGAAGTTCCAAGAGCAGACACTGGAGTTAGCACAAGACCGCGAAGGAGAACAAGGAAAACCTGCACAGACGCACCTTGCAAACGAACATCGCCGCGCGCGCTTTCCAACCCCCTTGAAACGGGCTCCAAATCTCTCGTAAGATGTCGGGGGAAGCTGTGGCATTGCTTGACAGTCGAACAGCGGCGAAGTTGGATGGTTTTCAGGGTTGCGGAAATGAAGGTAAGCGGATTTTGAGCTTACCCTTGTGCGATGCGTGGGGTTCGCGAAGGCGGAGGTCGGAATTGGCGTAAGGTGAGGTCTAGGCGCAGAGATCGCGCTTATCTGCACACGCGATGCAGCGCGGAACCTTGATCTTGCTCGGATTGATTGTCTTGTTTTGAAGGGGATCGCGGGCGCGATAAAGGCTTCGCGCGAGCGGGAAAGGTTTATAATAGATCTATTTATAGTCTCCATTAAAATCTGTCCTCAATCGAGCTCAAAGAGCCCACTCACCTCGAGGAGGATCTGAAATTGCCATTTTTGGAAATGCGCCCACGAGCCCGAGGGCAGGCGCCCGACTTTGGCGTGGCTCGCGCAGCAGTAAAACTTTGCCCCAGGCGTCCTTGGCAGCTCCTAGAGCTCCGCCAAGCTGGAATTCATATTTAAAAAATATTAGAGACGCCTGCAAAAATGAGGCTTGAACGACTGCACAAAAGCACGAAGATGCTGCAGAAAACCGAGCCAGGCGACTATACCACTAAGCCAAGAAACAGACGAAGTGTGGGGCCGCCAGCCCTACATCACATACACACATCTTATGGCATTTGTTTCATGTTCAATTTTCGCAATCTCCGCCAGCCCTGAAGTCCAGGCCAGGTTCCGTCGCCGCAGCGCTCCTCCAGGGTCAGGGCTGGATTGGAAGGGGGTGAACTCTATTTTTGTTTCAGCTCGGCTCGCTGCCGCCGCTCAACCCGGATTCAGATTGAATTCTTTTGCCGTGCTAGTTGCAAGGCGCGGCAAGACGGCCGCGAATTCACACTGTACACCCACCTCCGTCCGTCGTTGACCCGCCTTAATTTTTTCCGCTCGCTCACTGCCTGCAAATCGAGGTCGCCGCCGGTGCCATCAATGCCATCACTGTCAACATCGCTTGCTTTTCACCGTCATCACATCGCCCCACCACCCACTCTTTTTTCCTCTCCGTCGCATCCCTCGCGCCGAATTCGCGCCAGCCTCGACTCAGACCTCGACGTCGCTCTCTATAGCCTGCTCTGCATGGTTCAAATGTGTACGCTGCCAGTGCCAGTGTGCCTTTCTTTGCATGCTCTTAAGTCTGATGACGGCGCAGCTGCTCCCGTTGCCGCATCGTCTCCAGGCGGCTCCGCCAGTCTTACCGGCACACCAATGCTCAAAAACTCGCACTCGTCGTACGTGCTTTTTACTTTGGGAGTGCTCAAAGGCTCATTTCTCTCAGCTTCTCGCATCAACGACCTCGAGAGCGGCGCCGACGATGAGCTGCGCACTTAGAGGTCCGTTTTTGTGCGACCCTGAAATTTTTTCCTTGTCTCATGCACTCTCAGGGTTTTTGCTTCAACGTCGACCGAGACTTTCGCTGCTCTCGCCCCCGCTTGCAACGTTCAGATTTTGGGACAGTTCCAGCGGCAACGTGCCGTGCCGCTGCCGGGCCTCTGAGGCTTAGTTCAAGTAGGCAAGTAAGTTCTCTTCTGGTTGCTCGCGAGGACAAAGGTCTGACTTTTATTCCAAGGTTCCGGCCCTGCTGCGCTGAGCGTCAAGATGGGGTCGCTTCACACCCGCCGTCGACCCCGATTTTGCTGTCCTGGCCGATTCTCAAGGTGCGCCATGAACACATTTCTCCGAAATAAATCCCTCACTTTGCTCTCAGCTTTCTGCCCCGCGGCGAGCGGCAGATGGCCTCGAACTCAATACTGCACGGAGGAACGACGTGCCGTCGCTCCTGGTCGCCCAGCCAATCGCGCCAGCACCTTTGCCGCCATCATGCCACCGGCTCGGCTGAATCCACACGTACGTTTTTCTTCACAAACTCTTTCTTCACCAGTTCTGAATTTGTTCCAAGGCCCACGCCGAGCGGCAATGCAGTTCCATCAACCCTCGGCCGTGCTCGGAGCCAAACTCGGCTGTTTCTGGACCATCTCAAGGTGCGCCGAGAGCGCGTTTTCTGCGAATCGATCACTCATTCTGTTCCAAGGTTTCTGCCCCGCGGCGAGCGGCAGAGCAGCTGGAGATCAAGTTGACCAGAGCGCGCCGGCGCTGCCACCGACCTCTTTCGGGGCTGTTTCAAGGTGTGTCCCGACTCGGTTTTTTCGCTGAAAACCACTGACTTTTACACCCAGGATTTTGCCCCGCGGCCAGCGGCAAACTCCCTGGGACTACGAATCTGCGTCGGCAAGTGCGCGGCGGCGCCGTTGCCAACCTACTTCGGGAACGCGTCAGAAACTCACATTCTGAGCGCAAATAACTCACTTTTGTACCCAGGATTTGGCCCCGCGGCGAGCGGCAAACTCCCTGGGACTTCAAACTTGCGTCGGCAGGAGCGCGCTGGCGCTTGCGTCTCTGCCGTGTCGGGCACCGGCTGTCTCCGCATCAAATTGATGCGCTGTCTCGGCCTGCCCCGATGCCGCGATGGTCCGTTATTTTGGTTTTGGTTTTAGCTCGGCGGCATTGATCCGTGCGCGGCTCAACGCGCATCAGCCTTTGCGTAAGTTCTTGTTGCTCTCATTTTGTCACTGAATCTTTTCCAGCCTCCATCTTACCTTGCGTCTTTCCGACCCGTTCCCGGCCCCTTCCGAAGGTACGTTTGGGGCGCATTTTTCATGAAAAAAGGCTGACTTTTCTTCCGAGGATTTTGCCCCGCGGCGAGCGGCACGTCGCCCTAGGACTCAACGCCGCGTCGCGCCGAGATGCCGATCAACGGCCCGCCCAGCGCCATCACGTCCGCCGTCAGCGCCATCACCGCCGCCTGATGCGCCGATCACTTTGGTGCGCGTATTTTGACCTCAATTTTCACGAAAAACAGCTCAAAAAATCCAAGGGTTTTGCCGCCGGAGGCCAACGAACGCGTCTCACATCAAGAACTCGCGATTTGTCGGACTCCAGCTCATGCAACGTAACCTGCCGAGATGCCGACTGTCCGGCCCGCCATCTGCGCCATCACGACGGTGCGCGCATTCTGACCCCATTTTCGCCCTTAACTCGCTCACTTTTTTTCCAGGATTTTGACGCCGGAGGCAAGCGAACAGATGAAGGCGTAGTTAGACTTGTACGTGTAACTTGGCCAATTTTATTTGTTTGCGATACGAGACGCCAGCGGAGTCCAATCTAATTAGCAGAGCCTGAATTTACTTTGTGAACGGGTGATTCCCCCGTTCCAAAATTAGCAGCCCTGGCTTGGCCCGAATTCTGTCGGTGCCGCGACCCTGGGTTCCAGCCGGTCGCCGCCAACCCTGAAATTACCCAATTTTTTCTTCCGCTGCGCGGGCCGTTGAGTGACGAGCGTGAAGAGGATTCAGAACGGCATGGTTTACGAACACGCCCCGAAATCCCTATATGAGAGGGGGGTCAGTCCGAGCAAGACTTTGCGAGGAGCAAGACTTCGCGATATGGACAAGACGAGATTATCTTCAAACGACTTCCAAACCCCGCTCACACGCGCCGACACGATACTGGCCACGTAGCCGTTGGCTTGCGCGTCCTGTGATGACTGGGTTATAGAGCGAACAGAAGTCGAGCAAGGCGCTTACGAGGATGGACACCCCGATCGAATTGAGGAACGAGGCGAGCGCGAAGACCGGGTACGGGAGGGCGGCTGCTTGAAGGCTGTATCCGACGATTTGGAACAGCGGGGCTGAATTCGTGATGAGTGAAGGGAAGCTACGAAAGGGTTGGTCATTGTACCTAGAAGCACCATCTGGAGAGTATCAGACTATATTCAAATACGCGAGAGATGGTCGTTTACCTTGCCGAACCCAAGCTTTGGCGTCAAATTGATCGTGAGGAAGGCGCCTGTGATAGCTCCCAACGACGCAAAGACGAAGAGCAGGGCGACGATGATGTATCCCAGCTGGTCGCCGGTCAGCAAGCAAGCACCACAGCAGAGGGTCAACGTACGTGGTAGACCTCCTGGATGCGGGGAATGAGGGGCCCCAACGTGCCATCGTTCCTGCATGAGTAAATTAGCCTCCACCTTTGTTTGCTCCAGACGTAGGCACGTACCACCCAGCGAGGAACACAGCGAAAATCATCGCCGCGGTGTGGATACGCGTTGGTAGAGCATACTCGTCGTGGTTTGGGGCCATGGCGGAACGTGGAGGTCAAGAGCAGAGTCGCGGGGAAAGATACGCCGAGGAAAGTCCGGTTTTGAAGAATGCGTGATCTGCTGACGCATATTTTCTCGGCAGACCCATCCTCTTCGTCTACGAGGCGGCCGGTTGTGTGAGATGGGTTGAATGGAGTGGATGGTGCTATCACATACCTTGGCGAAGGACCACCATCGCTGAACACACTGGGGCGATATCTCGTTTTCCTCGAGAATCGCCGCCTCGACACCCTCAGACCCTTCAAGAAATGAGTTCTGAGGTCGCTCCGACAAAATGATACAAAATACTCACCTGAAACGACGAGCTGGAGCCAAGTTCGCCCACAATTAATCGCGACCAGACGCGACTGCCCATATCGACCGTAAAACGACTTGTCCCAATGTGGGCCTCTGACACCCGAAGAATCGACCACTGCTCTCTCTCTTTCCGTGTTGCAGAACGACAGCCTAGCGACAATCCCTCTTTCAAGGCGGATGAATCGCCGGCGCGAAACCCTCGGACCTTTCAACGCTGCCAAAAAATCAGTTCTGTGGTCGCCCCGACAGAATGACTTACCCTAGTCCGATTGCGCCCATAACTGACCAGTTCCACTCACGATCAGCAAGGAAAACAAGTCCAATGCCGACCACTGGTGCGGATGACCAAGAAACTTCTCTCCCGCAGCGGGGTGCCCATCTCCATTGGCGGCGTCTCAAACGACAGACCAAGACGCACAATCAGCGCGCGAGCTCAACGAAATCGATAAGACGCCAGGGTCATTGTGTGTGTGAGGCGGATGTAGACTTTCTTCGAGAAAAGTTCGGTTGACTGGCAGGAGCAGCATGGACCGATTTGCACGCACCTTCTCGTCTGGCGACGTCGCCCATCTCGGGAACGTGGCTCGCTCGCGCATTCGGGAAGATAACGCTTGGGCGGCGTTCATTTGCGAAGCGAGTGGTGTTATTATCGCTTGTGGACGACATGACGCGTATGCTACAGCATCGGTTCCTGCAAGGGCCGTGAGTCCGCGTGTGAGAGGGATTCGCCACCTTTCCTCCCGGGCCACAGAATAAGCTCGAGAAAGCGGAGAACGTACCATGTGGCGTTCATTCAAGAAAAGGAACTTGAGGCTCCGAAGAAAATGACATCAGACCGGGAGACCCTCGGCGTCTAGGACGATCATCTGCGGAAGGCGGTTCAAACGAACACGGGGCGGAGAAGGACGGCGGGGATTCGCTGAGTTGTGGGAGATTTTTGAGTTGGCCCTCGTCTCGTCTCGAAAAAAGCACAACTCTGCTTGGCGGTGCGGCGGGTTTGGAGTGGTTGCCAGGGCGGGGGAATGGAGAGAGCGAATACGAGATGGCGGTCAGAGACAAAGATGTTGGATGGACGTTACTGAGTCGACGACGTGGCTGCTGTTGTTCTCGACTGGCTCACGCGGCACGTGTCCGTTACTCTGCATCTCATCTCCAAATGCCAGTCTCTCCTCGACGTCGCAACTGCGCTTCCCACTTCCATCTCTCTCGCACACCCAAACTCCCTCCCTCCCCCGAATCTGCAACCAACGGTTTTCAGACACCAATTGCAAGCAAGCAAACGACGCACCTACGCCTCGGTCTGCGGAAGAACGGGAATGAGGCTGCTCAACGAGGGAGAAACTGACCTCGGCGCGAACCGTGATTGGACGACGACACAGCCAATGTGCGTGCTTTCTTGACGTTCTGAACAGATACTGAGACCAGAAACAGTACCTCAGCGCGTACAACGACGTCGGATCGAATGCGCTGTTCTGGGCTAGGCTTCGGCTGGGGTGGGTTTTCAGCTGGTGGATGCTGTACAACCTCCGGTCAGCTTCGAGCCAGAATCTCGCAGCGTCGCTCTACCACGACGAGATCGTCGCGAGACGCGCGTGCGCATCGCCGTATGCGCCTCAGCGTCGTGCCGGCATCTAAACTACTATATTAAGGTGCGTGTCTATTTTCCCTTGTGTCCCCACTCGAGCCTAACGAATAAGTTACCTGGTCAGCATCGCACAACAACGCGATAGAATGTCGACGTACCGGTGCTGCGACGACGGACGATTGCCGACTGGGACGTATGAGCGGGCAGACTTGAGGTACGTGGTTGTGTTGACCCAAGCTCTGGAACTAATCAAGATCGTTAGCGTCGCGCCTGAATGAATGGCCATCCACGCCGACTCTCTCTCTCTCGACGACGTTGGCGTACGTCGCCCCGTCTCTACAAACACGCCCCGGCTCGGCAGTGGCCTCACGTCTGAGAAGTCCCAACGACATCAGCGCCGAAATCCGCAAAGAGTAGAATACAAGACACACCTCGGCGCAGTACCCGAACGAATTCCCTTCTCATCTGTTTTGACATCGTCGGCGCCGAACACACGAGAAACGAGAGGCGGGAACGTACCTAGGAACCGACTCCACGAAGGCGCGTCAGACGACCGCAACGCCCCGGCAGCGCGACACTGTAGAATTCGAACGTCAGTGAGCGGAAATCAGAGAACAAGCAAACTTACTGACTTTTGCATTCAGAACTCGTCTCGTACGATCTCGACGAGCCGACGCTGCCCGCCCGACCCAAGTCTAATCTCGACCAACGACGTCAGTGCCAACGGCAAGCCCGCGACAAGCAGCAACGCACCGTGATGCCGACCAGACACTTCGTGTTGGTGCGCGACCCCAGCGCCCTCGTGGCCCGTTACAAACTCTGCCAGCGCGCCGAGTTGAACGGGCGCGTCGGACCACTACAACGTTAAGCACTACAACGTTAAGCAGCGCGAAACTGCCGAGTTAGAGGTCAGTGAGTGGAAATTAGAAAATGAATACAGACTGATTGATTTTTGCGGGCAGCGCTCTCTCTCTGAGACCGACCCAATTGTCTATCTCGACGACGTTAGCAACAACGGCAAGACCGCGAACAGCAGAAAACTCACTCCGTGAGCGAATCTGCATCGACTGTCTATCTCGACGACGTTAGGGCCAACGACAAACCCGCGAAGGGCACTAAACTCACCCTGCATCGACCTCGTCGTGTTGGCTAGCGCGTCGAGTTAAAGGGAAGAACTGCGCGAACGAGGTAAGAAACCGATCGTGAATGCGAGATGCGCATGGTCTAACTCACTTGCAGATGACCCGGGACCGAAACGCGTTGAGGAGCTGGGCTAGGTTGGTTCAGCCAGCTCGACGCGGAGCGCGACGGATGGGTCTGGGACGGGCACCGCAAAGGTCAGTGCCGTGTCTCTAGAATACGAAGTGCGAAACTGACTTACTGGGGTTGTAGGGCATGTATCGAGTGCGGGCGCGTGGTGGATTGGATGTTGCTGCGGGCCGGGCGTTGGCGAATGAGACTGGGGCTTGGTGTTAGTGGGTGTGTGCGTGGATAGAGAAGAAATGAATGAAGACGTTGAACTTGAAATGGGGGTGAATAGATGAGCGAAACAAATGAGGATGGGGGCGGGTAGGACGACGAGGACATGGATGGAAAGAAGGTTGAAGGAAAGTGAGAGACCGACGACGTACGTTCTGAGCCCCAACAATCCCGACCCGACGCCGACGCCGACGCCGACGCCGACGCCTGCCTGTCGACCCAGAGCAACCACGTTGAGGAACGAACATGAGCACGGGGATGGACACGTACACGACGGAGTTGAGGGTTGGTTGGCGGGTGGGTTCCGAGGTGGGCGTAAGAGGGAAAGAACGGATGGGTAAGTGGAGAGCTGGCGCGGCTTTTATAGCGGCTCGGCGAGTAGACGTTGGCCGGTGGCGAATCAGGACCGTCGTGGTTCTTCTTTCAGGGTCACGGTGGGCGCCAACTCGAACGGCATGCATTTATTCTAAGTTTGGCGCCGCCTTGGAAGGCAAGCCCGCGCGCGTCTCTGGAAAGTGAGCTTGAAGTTCCAAGAGCAGACACTGGAGTTAGCACAAGATTGCAAGGGAGAACAGAGAACAAACCAGCACAGGCGTACCTTGCAAACGAACATCGCCGCGCGCGCTTTCCAGCCCCCTTGAAACGGACTCCAAAACTCTCGTAAGATGTTGGGGGAAGCTGCGGCGTTGCTTGACAGTTGAACAGCGGCGAAGTTGGGCGGTTTTCAGGGTTGAGGAAATGAAGGTAAGCGGATTTTGAGCTTACCCTTGTGCGATGCGTGGGGTTCGCGAAGGCGGAGGTCGGAATTGGCGTAAGGTGAGGTCTAGGCGCAGAGATCGCGCTTATCTGCACACGCGATGCAGCGCGGAACCTTGATCTTGCTCGGATTGATTGTCTTGTTTTGAAGGGGATCGCGGGCGCGATAAAGGCTTCGCGCGAGCGGGAAAGGTTTATAATAGATCTATTTATAGTCTCCATTAAAATCTGTCCTCAATCGAGCTCAAAGAGCCCACTCACCTCGAGGAGGATCTGAAATTGCCATTTTTGGAAATGCGCCCACGAGCCCGAGGGCAGGCGCCCGACTTTGGCGTGGCTCGCGCAGCAGTAAAACTTTGCCCCAGGCGTCCTTGGCAGCTCCTAGAGCTCCGCCAAGCTGGAATTCATATTTAAAAAATATTAGAGACGCCTGCAAAAATGAGGCTTGAACGACTGCACAAAAGCACGAAGATGCTGCAGAAAACCGAGCCAGGCGACTATACCACTAAGCCAAGAAACAGACGAAGTGTGGGGCCGCCAGCCCTACATCACATACACACATCTTATGGCATATTTGTTTCATGTTCAATTTTCGCAATCTCCGCCAGCCCTGAAGTCCAGGCCAGGTTCCGTCGCCGCAGCGCTCCTCCAGGGTCAGGGCTGGATTGGAAGGGGGGAACTCTATTTTTGTTTCAGCTCGGCTCGCTGCCGCCGCTCAACCCGGATTCAGATTGAATTCTTTTGCCGTGCTAGTTGCAAGGCGCGGCAAGACGGCCGCGAATTCACACTGTACACCCACCTCCGTCCGTCGTTGACCCGCTTTAATTTTTTCCGCTCGTTCACTGCCTGAAAATCGAGGTCGCCGCCTGTGCCATCAATGCCATCACTGTCAACATCGGTAACGTTTGCTTTTCACTGTCATCACATCGCCCCACCACCCACTCATTTTCCTCTCCGTCGCATCCCACGCGCAGAATTCGCGCCAGCCTCAACTCAGACCTCGACGCCGCTCTCTAAAGCCTGCTCTGCATGGTTCAAACGGGTACGCTGCCAGTGTGCCTTTCTTTGCATGCTCCCAAGTCTGACGACGGCGCAGCTTCTCCCGTTGCCGCATCGCCTCCAGGCGTCTCCGCCGGTCTTACCGGCACACCAATGCTCAAAAACTCGCAATCGTCGTACGTGCTTTTTACTTTGGGAGCGCTCAAAGGCTCATTTCTCTCAGCTTCCCGCATCAACCACCCCAAGAGCGGCGCCGACGAGGAGCTGCGCACTTAGAGGTCCGTTTCTGCGCGACCTTGAAATACTTCTCTCGTCTCATGCCCTCTCAGGGCTTTTGTTCCAACGTCGACCGAGACTTTCGCTGATCTCGCCTCCGCTTGCAACGTTCAGGTTTTGGGACAATTCCAGCGGCAACGCCGCTGCCAGTGCCGGGCCTCTGAGGCTTGGTTCAAATTGCTAAGTAAGTTCTCTTCTGGTTGCTCGCGACGACAAAGGTCTGACTTTTATTTCAAGGTTCCGGCCCTGATGCGCTGAGCGTCAAGACGGCGGCTCCGTCGCGCTTCACACCCGCCGTCGACCCCGATTTGGCTGTCCCGGGACTAATTCTCAAGGTGAGCCATGAACAAATTTCTCCAAAATAAATCGCTCATTTTGCTCTCAGATTTTTGCCCCGCGGGCCGCGGCGAGCGGCAAACGGCCTCGGACTCAACACTGCGTGGGGAACGACGTGGCGTCGTCCTGGTCGCCCAGCCAATCGCGCCAGCACCTTTGCCGCCATCATGCCACCGGCTCGGCTGAATCCACACGTACGTTTTTCTTCACAAACTCTTTCTTCACCAGTTCTGAATTTGTTCCAAGGCCCACGCCGAGCGGCAATGCAGTTCCATCAACCCTCGGCCGTGCTCGGAGCCAAACTCGGCTGTTTCTGGACCATCTCAAGGTGCGCCGAGAGCGCGTTTTCTGCGAATCGATCACTCATTCTGTTCCAAGGTTTCTGCCCCGCGGCGAGCCGCAGAGCAGCTGGGGATCAAGAACGACATCGGCCAGAGCGCAACGGCGCTGCCGCCGACCTCTTTCGGGACTGTTTCGAGGTGAGTCCCGACTCTGCATCTTCGCCGAAAAACGCTCACTTTTGCCCTCAGGATTTTGCCCCGCGGCGAGCGGCAAACTCCCTGGGACTACGAATCTGCGTCGGCAAGTGCGCGGCGGCGCCGTTGCCAACCTACTTCGGGAACGCGTCAGAAACTCACATTCTGAGCGCAAATAACTCACTTTTGTACCCAGGATTTGGCCCCGCGGCGAGCGGCAAACTCCCTGGGACTTCAAACTTGCGTCGGCAGGAGCGCGCTGGCGCTGCTGCGTCTCTGCCGTGTCGGGCACCGGCTGTCTCCGCATCAAATTGATGCGCTGTCTCGGCCTGCCCCGATGCCGCGATGGTCCGTTATTTTGGTTTTGGTTTTAGCTCGGCGGCATTGATCCGTGCGCGGCTCAACGCGCATCAGCCTTTGCGTAAGTTCTTGTTGCTCTCATTTTGTCACTGAATCTTTTCCAGCCTCAAAACATCTTACCTTGCGGCTTTCCGACGCCGTTTCCGACCCGTTCCGAAGGTACGCCCGGGAACACATTTTTCATGAAAAAAGGCTGACTTTTGTTCCAAGGATTTTGCCCCGCGGCGAGCGGCATGTCGCCCTTGGACTCAACTTGACCGTGCCGAGCTGCAGATCGACGGCCCGCCCCGCGCCATCGCCTCCGCCGTCAGCGCCATCACCGCCATCTGATGCGCCGATCACTTCCGTGCGTGTATTTTGACCTCAATTTTCACGAGAAACAGCTCAAAAAATCTCAGGATTTTGCCGCCGGAGGCCAACGAACGCGTCTCGCATCAAGAACTCGCGACTTGCGCATTGCCTCGGACTCCAGCTCATGCAATGCGTCCCGCCGAGGTGCCGACTGTCCGGCCCGCCATCTGCGCCATCACCACGCTGCGCGCATTCTGACCCCGTTTTTGCACTTAACTCGCTCACTTTTTTTCCAGGATTTTGACGCCGGAGGCAAGCGAACAGATGAAGGCGTAGTTAGACTTGTACGTGTAACTTGGCCAATTTTATTTGTTTGCGATACGAGACGCCAGCGGAGTCCAATCTAATTAGCAGAGCCTGAATTTACTTTGTGAACGGGTGATTCCCCCGTTCCAAAATTAGCAGCCCTGGCTTGGCCCGAATTCTGTCGGTGCCGCGACCCTGGGTTCCAGCCGGTCGCCGCCAACCCTGGAATTACCCAATTTTTTCTTCCGCTGCGCGGGCCGTTGAGTGACGAGCATGAAGAGGATTCAGAACGGCATGGATTACGAACACGCCCAAAAAACCTATATAGTGGGGGTGGGTAGCCCGAGCAAGACTTTGCGAGGAGCAAGACTTCGCGATAAGGACAAGACGAGATTATCTTCAAACGACTTCCAAACCCCGCTCACACGCGCCGACACGATACTGGCCACGTAGCCGTTGGCTTGCGCGTCCTGTGATGACTGGGTTATAGAGCGAACAGAAGTCGAGCAAGGCGCTTACGAGGATGGACACCCCGATCGAGTTGAGGAACGAGGCGAGCGCGAAGACCGGATACGGGAGGGCGGCTGCTTGAAGGCTGTATCCGACGATTTGGAACAGCGGCGCTGCACTTGCGATGAGTGAAGGGAAGCTACGAAAGGGTTGGTCATTGTACCTAGAAGCACCATCTGGAGAGTATCAGACTATATTCAAATACGCGAAAGATGGTCTTTTACCTTGCCGAACCCAAGCCTTGGCGTCAAATTGATCGTGAGGAAGGCGCCGGTGATGGCTCCCAACGACGCAAAGACGAAGAGCAGGGCGACGATGATGTATCCGAGCTGGTGTCCGGTCAGCAAGCAAGCACCACAGCAGAGGGTCAACGTACGTGGTAGACCTCCTGGATGCGGGGAATGAGGGGCCCCAACGTGCCATCGTTCCTGCATGAGTAAATTAGCCTCCACCTTTGTTTGCTCCAGACGTAGGCACGTACCACCCAGCGAGGAACACAGCGAAAATCATCGCCGCGGTGTGGATACGCGTTGGTAGAGCATACTCGTCGTGGTTTGGGGCCATGGCGGAACGTGGAGGTCAAGAGCAGAGTCGCGGGGAAAGATACGCCGAGGAAAGTCCGGTTTTGAAGAATGCGTGATCTGCTGACGCATATTTTCTCGGCAGACCCATCCTCTTCGTCTACGAGGCGGCCGGTTGTGTGAGATGGGTTGAATGGAGTGGATGGTGCTATCACATACAGGCTGGGGCTTGGCGGAGGACCACCGCCGCTGAACACACTGGGGCGATATCTCGTTTTCCTCGAGAATCGCCGCCTCGACACCGTTGGACCCTTCAACAAATGAGTTCTGTGGTCGCCCAGACAGAATGATATACGATACTCACCTGAAGCGACGAGCTGGAGCCAAGTTCGCCCACAATTAATCGCGACCAGACGCGACTGCCCATATCGACCGTAAAACGACTTGTCCCAATGTGGGCCTCTGACACTCGAAGATGCATCGACCACTGCTCTCTCTTTCCGTGTTGCAGAACGACAGCCTAGCGACAATCCCTCTTTCAAGGCGGATGAATCGCCGGCGCGAAACCCTCGGACCTTTCAACGCTGCCAAAAAATCAGTTCTGTGGTCGCCCCGACAGAATGACTTACCCTAGTCCGATTGCGCCCATAACTGACCAGTTCCACTCACGATCAGCAAGGAAAACAAGTCCAATGCCGACCACTGGGTGCGGATGACCAAGAAACTTCTCTCCCGCAGCGGGGTGCCCATCTCCATTGGCGGCGTCTCAAACGACAGACCAAGACGCACAATCAGCGCCCGAGCTCAACGACATCGATAAAACTCAAGGGTGCAGTCCAATTTTCATTGTGTGTGAAGGCGGATGCAGACTTTCTTCGAGAAAGGTTCGGTTGACTGGCAAGAGCAGCATGGACCGATTTACACGCACCTTCTCGTCTGGCGACGTCGCTCATCTCGGGAACGTGGCTCGCTCGGGCATTCGGGAAGATAACGCTTGGGCGGCGTTCATTTGCGAAGCGAGTGGTTTGTTATTATCGCTTGTGGACGACATGACGCGTATGCTACAGCATCGGTTCCTGCAAGGGTTGTGAGTGCCTCCGAGTCCGCGTGTGAGAGGGATTCGCCACCTTTCCTCCCGGGCCACAGAATAAGCTCGAGAAAGCGGAGAACGTACCATGTGGCGTCCATTCAAGAAAAGGAACTTGAGGCTCCGAAGAAAATGACATCAGACCGAGAGACCCTCGGCGTCTAGGACGATCATCTGCGGAAGGCGGTTCAAACGAACACGGGGCGGAGAAGGACGGCGGGGATTCGCTGAGTTGTGGGAGATTTTTGAGTTGGCCCTCGTCTCGTCTCGAAAAAAGCACAACTCTGCTTGGCGGTGCGGCGGGTTTGAAACAGGAAGTGTGGTTGCCAGGGCGGGGGAATGGACAGAGCGAGTACGAGATGGCGGTCAGAGACAAAGATGTTGGATGGGCGTTACTGAGTCGACGACGTGGCTGCTGTTGTTCTCGACTGCGATGTCTGGCCGCGCGCCCCCTCGCGGGCCTCGCGCACTGCTGGCCGAGACTGCCCGCAACCTCACTCCACCCACCGGGCCACGCAGTCTCAACGCATATCTTCCAGTAAATTAGCCTTTTTGTTGGCTCCGCGTCGCTCACATATAATAGCCGAATGGACACCCACACCTCGCTGCCCCACCGCGTCCCCCAGCGACGCCCCCACCACCTCCACCACCGACAGAATCCATAGCAGGACCGTCGTCGCGGCCGGCAGTCGCGTTTACGCTCAACTCGAGCAAGCCAAAGGGTTCGCTGGCGGGATTCATGCCCAGGACCGTCGCGTCGAAAAACAGACCACACGATGGCGTGCCCACTGGTCCCAGACCCCCTCCAACGGGTCCGAGAGCAGCTCCTCCCCCACCGCCGACAGAGCCCCCGCCTCCCCCGCCCCCGCCGGCCGACGTGCCGCCCCCACCGCCGCCGGCTGAGACGCCCCCGCCGCCTCCTCCACCTCCACCGGCCGGAATGCCCCCACCACCCCCACCACCGACCGAAAAACCGCCGCCGCCTCCGCCGCCGGACGACGCGCCGCCTCCATTGCCCCCGGAGCCGGTGTACAAGCCGTTCCAGATGTCGCTGAAAAGGCCGGAGCCAAAAGCGACGTCGGTGTTCAACAACCCTTTGCCATCGCTCCAGACAGCGATCAAACTATCAACAAAACCACCCTCTCCACCGCCAGCACCCTCACTACCTCCTCGGAGCTCGCCTCGCTCGACGCCGAGCCCACTTCCCACACCTTCGACATCGAAACTCACACTTGACCAACCACCGCCTCCCAAACCAGAGTCACCCAAACCCGTGCTCTATTCCCTTCCCCCGTTGCCGGAATGGCCTCCACCACGCAGCGCGTATCCGGACGATACGCGATCATTCCGTGTCCTCTTCGACCCCGCCGTTGATGGCGTCCCGTCCACAACGGCTTCCACTTCTTCATCACGGCACGCGTCGGGAACGACCACCAGAGAGTCGGCCGAGCACTGGCGCAAGATGATTGAGCATGTCCGGTCACGATGCCCCCCAGAGGAGCTTTCGGAGAGAATCAAAGGAAAGGGCAAGGGACGCGAGATTCTGTACCGCATGGAGGGTCAGGTTGTTGGGTCGCAAGACGGCGACGAGATGTGCGAGGACGAGCTCATCGTGCGCGATCCCCGACGCGTTGCTGGCCACAAACCGCCACGACCACCCAAGGAGGCGTATACTTTGATTTCGTACGAGGTGCGCTTGTTTCCTTCTACGTGTGGTCAAATATGACCGAACGGGGCCCGGAGTCGAGCTTTGCGTATGGGATGGTGGGAGTGTGCGGCGTTCGTGTTCGGAAGGCGTTTAACCTCGAACGTGTTCGTCTGTTCAATCCCATGGAACAGCCTCCCATCACTCCCGCTCGGCTCTCGCGTTCGCAGAGCCGTTCGGTCATATATTTGACCTTCCCCCGCCTTGCTTCTCTTCTTCGCTGTTACTAATAGAACCCAAATAGCACGATGCCAATACACCGGGTCCACCACCCACTACCGTCCTACTGGCTGGTTTTCCTGCGCTGACGCCGAACAAGACCCTGCAGACACATCTCTCGCAGTACGGCACCATCGAACATTTCGGGCGCCAAATGGACACGGTGACGGGCGCGACGCTCGGGGTCGTGTGTGTGCGGTTCCGGAAGGTCGAAGAGGCGAAGCGGTGTGTGGACAAGGAAGATGGCGTGCCGAGCGGGAGTGGACTGAATGTGAATGGGCTGGCTGCGAGTGTTGCGGGCGAAGAGCGGCGTGCTGTCTTGGATCCCGAGGGCTTGGTGCTCAAGGCGTACTTGAAGGGGATGATGAAGAAAGACGATAAACCGAAAGCCGTGGTTGTCGAACCCAAGGCTGTGGCGCCGTCGACACCTGTTGGGCCGCCTGCCAACGGGCATCCGTTACCACCAATACCGCCGCCACCGACTACCAACGGGACCCCCGCACCGAAACCGCTTCATCCTTCACTCCCGCTGAACCCGATGTTGAACGCCGGCGCGGCTGCCAGCGCGGCGCTCAACAGCCACCCGTACGCACCGTGGCTCAATCCCAACTCGCGGCTGCCTCAGCGGCCGATGAACCCCAACAACCGCCGGCCGCAGAACCGGAGTCCGTCGCCGCAGCTGGACGAGAAGGTCCGCGCGAGGCTCGAGTCCAGCCGGGATTACCGCGACCGGGATCGTGGTGCACGTGATCGAGGACGACGACGGGAGGATGATGTGTATATTGCGCCGAGGAGAGAGCGGGATTGGGACCGGGACCGGCATAGGGATGCGGAGAGGCAGCGGGAGAGAGAACGAGAGCGGGAAGAGCGGGAGAGGCAGAGGGAACGAGAACGGGAAAGGGAACGTGAGAAGGAGAGGGCGAGGGATAAGGTCAAGGCGGATGTGCGGGCGGCGTTGAGCGCGAATGGGCGTGAACACGTGAAGATCAAGCTGCAGACGTCGGTGGATGCGGTGAGCGACGACGATGTTGCTGAGTGGATCAAGGACTTCAAGGCGGATGTGGACAAGGTGCGTGTTTGTGAGGTCTTCGTTTTGAGCTTTGCTGAGTTGTCTCTGCAGATTCTCCGCGACCACGAGCACATCTATGTCACGTTCGTCTTACCCAAGACCGCGATGCGCGTCGAGCGCGTACTGGGAACCACGTCCATCGGCTTCCACAGTGTCACGCTCACCGTGCATGCTGCGCCGGCACCCGAAGCAGGCTGGGGCGAGAAAGAGTTGCTGAACAAGGCGCAAGAGATCGTTCTGCGCGAGCTTGGGCAGCTGGTCGTCAAGGACATCAACGACCGCGTTGTCGCGCCGGAGGTTCGGGTGGTCATGAGCCAGTGGAAGAGCGAGAAGGAGAGGGTGCTGGTCGGCGGCGGTGCTAGTGGGGCCGCGGCGCCGAAAGTGATGGACCTCAAGTCGCTTTCGTTCAAGAAAGCCCGCAAGCAACAGCCTGTCGAGCCACTGCCGGAGCCGGAACCTGAACCTCACTCGGAGGAGGACGAGGAGCCTGTACCGCAGCCGCCTAAGAAGAAACGCAAGAAGGAGGCGCCGGTCAAGAAGGCGCCGAAGCGGCCTGTACGCGTCGAGTCGGAGGATGAAAACGTGATCGAGTCGGAGGACGAGCTGGTGGAGCTGCCTCAGAAGCGGCCGTTGGAGGTGGACGAAGGCGAGGAGCCCGTGACGAAGCGGGTCAAGTTGGACGACGAAGAGGATGTCGCAAAGGTTGCTGCCAACGGCAGCAAGAAGCCGGCAAAGAAGAAGCAGCCAAAAGCGAAGCGAATGCCGTCTGTCGACGATGTCGTCGTCGTCTTGGATGCCTTCGAGCCGCCTCCCGTTGTTGCCGATCTTCGACTTACTCCTCCGTCCCCTCTTTCCCGTTCACCTTCGCCTTCTCCAATATCCGAAGAGCCACCACCACGCACGCCGACCCCGCTTCCCGACGTCTTCGAAGTCGGTCTCTGCGAAGACGACGAGGACCTGTATTTCGCCAAGCTTGTCCTCTCTGGTGCCGAGCCGGAACCGACTTTGGAGGAACTCATTCCGCCGCCACCCGTTCCCGACGCCGCGACTTTGCCTCTGCGCAAGCATCTCACTGGGTCTGCACGTACCGAGGGCTTCTACAAGATCTCGCATGCGGAGAAGATGGCCTACGTGCAGCAATATCAGTCACGTGGCACCGAGAGCCGCACTGCCGAGGTGGTCGTCGACGAGCCACCCGCCCAACACGTCGAGTCTTCTCGCTCGAATCGCGCCAATGCTCGACGACGTGCGCAAGGGCTGGAAGAGTTCAACCAGGTGCAGCGGGCGGTCGCATTGTCCAAGGGCGAGACAGCGGCTGCGAACGAGGTCATCAAGTTCAACCAGCTGCAGACGCGCAAGAAGCACCTCCGGTTTGGACGGTCGTCGATCCACGACTGGGGCTTGTACGCGATGGAGAAGATCTCGCGCGGGGAGATGGTGATCGAGTATGTAGGCGAGATTATCCGGGCGCAGGTGGCGGAGAAGAGGGAGAAGGCGTACGAGCGCCAGGGCATTGGGAGCAGCTATCTGTTTCGGATCGATGAGGATTTGGTGGTGGATGCGACCAAGAAGGGCAATCTTGGGTGCGTGGCTCTTTGACGCCTTTCTTGCTTTGACTTGTGGCTGACGGGGTTCGTGCAGCCGACTGATCAACCATTCCTGCGACCCCAATTGCAACGCGAAGATCATTACGATCAATGGGGAGAAGAAGATTGTCATTTATGCGAAGCAGGACATTGAACTCGGGGATGAGATTACTTATGGTGCGTGCCCATGTCGTCCTTCTTCGATCCCGGCTGACGATCCGTTCAGATTATCACTTTCCCTTTGAGCAAGACAAAATCCCGTGTCTATGCGGGTCGGCAAAGTGCCGTGGGTTTCTCAATTAGAGGTCTTTTCTTCATCTTTTCTTCCTTCTTCTCCTCGTCTTTGTTTTGTGTGTTCAAGTACATACCATACCCTCATATCGTCGACCACCCCTGCATATTTGTGTTCCAAATAGTCAAAAGTCTGTATTACATATTTGTGTTCTTTCTCGTTTTTCGTCAAACTATCGATGATGCTTTCGGTCTGAGAACTCGGATGTGCGTTGGTGTCGACGTACTTCGCAGTGGACCAGCGATTAACTTCTGCGGGAGGGGAGCAGAAGACCAAACACAAAGGCGCAGTCAGAACAACTCATTAGCTGATGCCTTCGCGCTTGTCCCAAACTCTCACTACCCGCACCACCGCCGTGGCACTACGTGTCGCCACGACTACATGCCCGGGTCCGCGGAAGACCTCGTTATAAGTGCGGTCTTTCGTTGACTCTGCGACCCATTTCAAACTGGGATGCGGACTCGGACTGCCAGTGCCCTCAAGTTCTCCCTCGCACTCTTCTTGCTCTGGGTGGGGTACACGAATATCGACAGGTTCAAAAAGGCGCTGGTACCCGAGCCATTCGAGAACGAAGATCCGCAATGGGACTCGGACATGGACGTGGACATGGACATGGCTTATTCTCATTTGCTGGACGTCGCCCTTGTCGCGTCCGTTGACGGCTCGTTCCATCTGCTGCAGCGGTCCACTGGTCATTCGCGTTGGTCCATCGCCTCCAAGGATAAAACACTTTTACCTCTGGTGAACACCAGTCAGCCGAGCAACTCCGACGCGAGCCTGGAGCAGTACATTATCGAGCCACAGTCGGGCGACATCTACGTCCTGGCGTCACCGCCGGAGACGAGCCCATTGCGGCGCTTTCCATACTCAATGCCCCAGCTGGTGGACATGTCGCCGTTCACCTTCGAGGATCTGTTGTTTGTGGGCGAGCAGGAAACGTTTGAGCTCACGATCGACCTCCACACGGGACACTTCAAGACGAGCAGCGGCGCCGACTCCTGGCGGGACGCTTGGTTGAAGGCCGGCGACTTTGGGGACCTTACGCCTGAGCAGATTGCACACATGGGGTACCACGGGGCACAAGAGGTGTCTATCGCCCGTACTGGTCCGTCCACCGCTGCAGTTGTGGTTTGGAGAAGTTGCTGACAGATGTGGTGCAGATTATCGCGTTTCTACTAGTATTCACAAGCGCCCGTCGAGCAAGGATACCCTGGTGCACAACTTAGCATTCTCCATCTATGGACCCAGTAACAGGGACAGCACGTTCCAAGCGGCCTACACAAAGACTGGGGACGACGTTTACGTTCAAGGTCTTCCCAGCGGCGAGATCATGGCGTTTAAGGCGGGCGCTTTGCGCTGGGCTGCAAAATTAGCAAGTCCGATGTACGTAGCGATTCAACGGCTGATTTGTCTGCTCATTGGTGTACGTAGGATCGCGGCCTTCGACGCCATGAATCCGCCAGGCGTATACATTCCAGAAGACTTCGTCGCGCTTCTCCAGCCTCGTCCCCGAATGTCGACCATGCTTCCGCAGTCCGAAGAAGTCGCTCCGTCTCGTCCCGGCTCGGTGTATATAGGCTTGGTCGAGGAGACGTGCAGCCTCTTTGCTATGAGCCCGGAACGATTCCCGCTCATCGCCATGGACGGCGTCGGTCGTCGGCAGCAGCCTGATGCATCCTCGCCCGACGCTCATACCGCGGGCAAACAGCAAACTGAAGTCAGTCCAGAGAGTGCCGAGAGCTCGGATCGGTGTGCGGAACAGCGGCGCCTCGTCGGCATGCGGCGGATTGAAGATGAGGATGGCTCGGGTATGGGGGGCGAAGTGGTTGCCAGTGGTGGACCTATTGCCACATGTTGAACTCGCACACCCTTAAGAGGAGCAGCAATTTCGATCGTAAACCCTCAAGTACTTGATGTAGTCCAATTTCTATGTGCTGGATTCCAGCTTTACGACGCATCGGGGAAAGTCATCTTGATCTCGACGTTCGTCGGGTCTCCGTTCACCACCTCGAAGTCAACATCGACCGCCGAGCTTCCCTCGATTTCCCACTGAAGTTCCGACGGGAACCCCGTTGTCAACTCCACGGTAACGTCCTTGAACACGAGCGGACCCGTCGGATAATCGCTCAGCTGCTCGGCATCGTCCACTTCAACCTCCAACCGACGATTTGCGGGTTGATCTGCTAAGAGATTTGCAAGATCGGGAATTGGTCGCCGTTGGGACCGGAGAAGCCTGTGAAGTACTCGTAAAAAGGGCCGTCGATTCCCGGAAGGCTTTCGATGCCCTGGAAAGCCGCATAGGCGCTGACCGTGTCCCCGACGTTCAGCTGCTCGGTCAAACCAGGGAGGGATAAGAGAATATATTCTCCCAAGGCGGGAACCTCTGCGAAAACCGCGGCTGTAAATGCCAGTTTCTATTTGCGATGAGAGCATGTGCGACTTCGAGTGTGTCGCCTTCGACCACGGAGACTCTACAAAGAGTTGGCTCTTGAGGCGTCGGTTTTGGGGCTGGTCGATATTGCATTCAGATCAGCTTCGCGAAGCAGTCTCGACGAGTGAACGCCAGTCCGTGCGCGTGCAGAGGACTGGAGGACGCTCGGAATGTCTTGGTTGAGCGTTCTTCGCGCTAATTGGACTCGTTCACTCTTGGTGAGGGTCATGGTCAGGAGAAGGCGGCCCCGACGCGATCCGGTCACGTCTTGTTGGCGCTCCCAACACACCTTCCCGCTCGAAGCTGATTTCTTGGATACTTGCGTTTGTTGTTGGTGTTGGTGCGCAGTACGTATGTGTGGACTGTGTCCTTCTCCGCAGCATGATTTCGGTTCCGTGCTAATGCTTCCACAAGGCTCTCATTCAAAACCCCATCTCACGACGGTTTTCTCCAGCCGGCATTCTTGTACCTCGGGCGGGCTTGGCTTTCGACTCTCGAGAAGAACCACCTCCTCGACCTCGGGGTGAAGCATCGCAATACAAAGCGGCAGCCAGCGGCCTTGGATCACTAACACATCTCTCGACCTTGCTGTAATCCTGGATGTGCGATATAATGCGCGGCACGCTCAGCTGAGCGCACCAACCTCAAACGATGCTCTTCTTCCGAATCGTCGTCGCTGCGTTTGCGGTCCCTGCCGTCGTCGTCGCCTTGGCGCCCACAGGCCACACTTCGTCGGGGCGTCCGATCTACGAAGCGCCATCCGGCTCGCGCGTCTTGCAGAATGGAACCGACATGGTGGTCTTTGCGCCAAACGGGACGCAGCTGCACGTCTTTGAGAACGTCGTCGGGGCACGCACGCCTCCCTCGACGGGGACTGGTCCTTTGCGGCCGAGGCAAACTGACACAATCGGTCAAGTATACACCACCCTGGGCGCCAACGATACGCTTCAAGCGTTCAATGCTACCTTCGTCGTTCCCCCGGCGCCTACCACTTTCGACAGCCAGTTCATGTTCTTGAGTCAGGGAATCACGACGCTCGATGATACTGGCGCCCCAGCCTCGTTTTTGGGTGTTGCACTCCAGGTACATCCTTGCATTTCGGTCTTTGCTTCGTCGAGCTGTTCTGAAAGTCTCCCACACGCAGTACGGAGGCAGCTTCGTCCAAGGTGGCCCATTCTACATCGGCGCCGCATTCCTGGAGTTCCTTCCAGACGGCGGATACCTGGTCCTAACCCTCATCGACGTCAGCCCCCAACTCAACGTCAGCGATACGGTCGGGATCTCCGTGACCTACCAAGGCATCGAAAATGAACCGGGCTTTGCGCCGTTTTACGACTACAACGTGGAGTTCACGGGCTCCGACGCGGCAAATCTTCCCCAAATAGAGGTCGGACAGCAGGTCCTCCCGGCCATCGTTGGCTTCCGCGTCGAGGAAGAGGGCATCTCGGAACCGAGCGATTACCCGACGGGTCCGCTCACGTTCAAGGACGTCCAGCTGGAGTTGACGACTGGGTTCCCCAAGAAGCTCGATTGGGAGATCGATGGGGCGGCGGCGACGGGTATTGACTTCAAGGTGGTCAAGGGTGGTTCCAAGAATGCGGAGATCAAGTTGGTCTTCCCGGACGACTCGTAAGACGTGCTCGTTTTGTTATGGACTTGCTAGGGTGGAAGAAATAAGGATGAATTACTCTTGAGGAGAACTTTGACGAGCGCAAAAGTAACCGTCAGTAACTTGTGAAGATGAGGAAAACGCTGTGGCAGACGAACGACGGTGATCCCGCGGACGCGTCGAGTAAGATCCTCGCTCGCGTGCTGTGGCAATGCAGGATTCGACGTCCTGTGGCTTTGGGCACGAAAAGTAGCACAGACGACGAAGTTCACAACAAAGCTGGTGCATTTTACAGACACACGGTCGGAGGATAAATAAACAATTAATAAGCTAGTACTGGTATCTAATATTTCGAGTACTAGAAACGCGTCAGCCCAATTCCAACTCGTTTTGAAAAGAATAAAACTCACCACAACGCTGTTCTCGACATAATGGGTCGAGCAATCCATATCCTCATAAGACACCCACTTGGTCTTCTTCGCGATCTTCCACCCCAAGTAGAGGATCGCATAGAATGGGATGTTGACATAGTTTGAGATGAAGGACTGGTAGTCGAACGGCTTGGACATGAACGTCTCGAAGCCGCTGAAGAACAGGATGATGCCGAATGTGGCGACGACGACGTACGAGCCCCAGGGCATGAGGAAGCTCGAGAACGGCAGCTCGTCGCGGCTCAGACCCTGCGCCTTCATGCCCTTGACCCATCGGATGTGCGCGAACCCAATGCCAATCCACGTGATCAAGGAGGCGAGGGTGGTGATGTTGCTCAGCCAGTTGAACGCATCGTTGGCGCCGGTGGCTCCGCACGCGAGGAACGCGAGGAGGGAGAAGAGGGAGCAGACGGCGAGGGACCAGATGGGGACACCGTTTTTGTTGACCTTGGCAAGGATACGAGGGGCCTGTCCCTGCTGTGCGAGCATGAAGAGCGAGCGCGAGGAACCGTAAAGGAACTCGTTGCCGGCGGAGAAGGCCGAGGTGAGGATGATAGCGTTGAGGATGTGGGGGAGGACCTTGATTTTGGCGTTCTCGATGATGATGACGAACGGCGACTCCGCGGCAGTACCGGTGGACTCGGCGTTGGCCTGGAGCAGGTTCGGGTCGCTGCGCTGGAGGCACATGCCGATGAGCAGGATAGAGGTCACGTCTAAGAAAGCAGTCAGCGACAAGCCTCGAGCCCGGAAAATTTCGACGTACAAAGCAGCACGATGCGGTAGAAGATGGCGCGGACAGCGGTGCGAATGGACACGCGCGGGTTGGCAGCTTCGAGACAGATCATCGCGAGGCCCTCCATTCCACCGTCTAAGCATGCCATTAGCGAGTGTTGAGCCGCGCCAAAAGAAATATGTCTTACACGAAAAGGCCGCCTGGGTGAGCACGGCCCAGAAACCGAGGAAACGGGCCTTGGCTGCCGGAACAACGTCAAAGAAATCGCTGTTGAACGGTTCCTCCCTCCAGTACCGGAAACCGACGCGCTCGTGAGTGGGTCCGCCGCCGAGGTCGATAACGAGCATGGCGACGACGAGACCAATGACAGTGACGATTTTGATGGATGCGAAGACGAACTCGAATTCACCGAAGTACTTGACGCCGGCGAGGTTGACGAGGATGATACCGATGAGCATGACGGTGATGTAGATGGCCTTGTGCTTTTCGTTCAAGTCCCAGAACTCGATGACGATGGCAGCAGCAGTGATTTCTGCGACCGTTAGATGCGTCTACTCACGGAAAGCACAAAAACGAACCGGTGGGCGTCGAAATGACAGCGCCTAGCCAGTAGTTGTAGCTATTGAATGAGGGTAAATGAATAATCGAGGATGGAAAATAAGCACAGCGCACCCCATAGCGAAGCCTTGAGCACCATCAACATAACGCGTAGAAAATTCGATGAAACCGCCAGCTGAAGGGTCCCAAACCATCATCTCCCCAAGCGAGTACCTGGAGAAGAAGTTCAGAGCGCTAAAACAATCGAGAACGGACTGCGTACATCATGAGACCGACCAGACCACCGACAATGAGGTACCCGAGAAGGGCACCAACGGGGCCGCCGTTGGTAAGAGCCTTTCCTGACTGAGAGCATAATGAGCTCGCGCTTGAAGACGACAAACAGAACACGCACGCTGAGGAAAAGACCGGTACCGATAGTGCCAGCAATAGCAATCATGGAGACCTGACGGCCCTTGAGGGACCGATGCATGTGTCCCGCATCCTCGTCGCCGTGGATAACCTCCTCGGTGACGACCTCAGCGGAGGAGTTGGCTTTCTTTTCGATGTCGTCGGTGAAGTCGGACATCTTCGTGGGTGGGGGGCGTTGAAAGGAAGGAATGGATCGTGTAAAAGGAACGACGAGGAAGGACCAAGAAGGAAAAGTGGAGTCTGGAAGACGCCAGTGGGAAGCCAATATGGCGCGTATCGAGTTTTATTTTGTTCCTGAGAGTCTTGCTGCGATAAGGACGACACCGGGAATCAGCTGGGATACAATCCGACACATGGCAAATTGGTTGCGATGTGGACGGAGACAGCGCTTGCAGGTCGCGACTTGTTTTCGACTAGAAAGAAACACGCTGATTCGAACAATCGTGATGGGAGGTCGTGTGCCAGAGTGCGTGCCGAAAAGGAAAACAGTTTGCTGCCGCGGCTTCGTTTGTCTCCATATCTTCCCGCTCGAGAACCAATTCGGGGCCTCTTCCAGCCCCGCGCTGCAGAAGTCTTGCGCTATTCGAGTAAACGGCGCCTGAGTGCGCAGGGGCGGATCAGAGTGCGCCGACTGAATGTGATAACGCCAAACAAAGCCCGCTTGCGACGCGATAAGGCTGCATGCCAACAAGCGTGTCGCGCAATTCCAGCATCCCGACAACTCGCAGAGGCTTGCAGCATAAGTCGAAGTTTGCATGGCCGCAGAGCGCAGTGTCGAGTCGCTGGCGCCGTACGCGTGAGGTCGACCGGGATGCAGCACTTCCCAAGTCTTCCTTTTTGAGAGCTCGGGAATTGCCGTTCGCCAGCGTGAGAGTGTGCAATGGCGAGAACCCCGATCTTGATGCGTAAGGCGGCGTCGCGCGACAGCTGTGCCGAAACGAACTCTTTTTTTTTTGAGCTTGAAGTCGTGGGCGCAGACATGGCTTTTTCAGTGTAACTCGAGTCAGCAATTCCGCTGGCGGCTGCGAGGACGAATCGACGGCACCGCGCCAAACGTTTCCGTTGTCGACTGCGTTGTCGCCGCGCGTCGGGGTTGGGGCCGGGAGGAAGACGCCATTTGTCGCAATCTGATGGCCCGTCACGTGTTTCCGTCAATCCTCTCTTCGAATTTCGAGCGCAACCAAGTCCATTGCAAACCGTGATTAGACGAGTGTACAGGTAGAGCGAGTACCTACACGAAAGTCAGCGTAGGTAAGACATAAGTTAGTGTAGATCGTGTCGTTCGTCATGCGTCAAAAGAAAGAAAGATTTTTGTGAGCTTGCGCCCGGGCCTACGCAAGATGCAGTCCCGTCTTCTCGCCCCTATGTGGAGAGTACGGACCCGTTCCGCCCACCGCAGAGTGTCCCGGCTCGGACGGCGTGTAGCCCCCAACCGCGCTCTCGTACACAGGCTCAGCGGGAGTCGGACCCGAAGCCGGAGCCGCTGCGGGCGCGTATGATTGCGCGCCTTGGACGGGCGGGGTGTAGTAACCCGTGTGCGGCTCGGGATTCGCCATATAGTGGGAATTGGGCTGCTGCGCGGCCCACGCCTGTGCCGGGTACTTGAACTCGTCTTCGCCCCACCAGCTCTTCTTCGCGCCAGCCAAAACCATCAGGAAGAGAATCACGATAGCGCAAAGGGTTGGAAGGAGCTGGTCCGCGAGGTCTGCGCCCTCGAGTCCGGTGAGGCCTGTTGTCGCGGGTAGACCGTGCGGGGAGAAGACGATGAGGAAGATCATCGTGAACAGCGACATGAGGCAGTACAGCGGCGCAATGGTGTAAAGCAGGAGGTTGCTAACCTATTTCAGAGTTCAGGGCAGATCGCGGGGCGGAAATTAAGGCAACGTACGCGGTCCGAAATACCCGCTGCTCGCCACCCTCGCCACAGGACGATGGACGTGATAAGAACGTCAATGAACGAGAGCACGATGAAGCTCTGCCCAGCATAGAACAGGTTGTTCGCCGTATTCGCGTGGCTCTGGAGCTCTTCTTCACCAGCAATGCTCGTAAAGAAGTCGCCGTTGTACTCCTCCACGTTGAGGTTCATGATGTATCCTTCGGCGGCGGTGTTCAGCACGAACATGAGGAACGCCAATACGGCATGCAGCGCAATCAAGGCAGGGTGGTGTGCCCTCGTCCTCCCCCTCCGTCGCCTTTCCGAGAGCAGTCTCTCTATTCCAGGCAACAGCGATGATGGCAAGGAAGAAAAGCACCGAGCCCCAGTCGCCAACCAAGTTGCCCGCGAAACGCAACGCGGGTCGCGTCAAGTATGGCAAGCTATCGGCGAAGTCGAAGTTGGCGCTGCTATTGATTACGATGCGAGCAAGGTATAGTGCGTTGCTCCATCCGAAGAAAACGATGGTGGGGAGGAGAAGTGCGTGCGGGGCGCGATGTCCTCGGGCCATGAGTAGGTCGACAAAGTTCCATATCGAGAGGACCACGAAGCAGAACGCCCAAATGCACCCGATGACGAATATGCCCTAGAATCCAATGAGATGGTCAAGAATAGTGGGATTGAGCCACTACACGCACCATGGTCAATGGGTCGGGTGAAAAGGCGTCGTACCAAGTGGCATCATCGGATTGCGCCGCTGCTGGCAGAGCGAGGGCCAGGAAGAGAGCGGTCGTGCAAGCCGATACCATGGGCAGACGTGGGGGGTAGAAACAAGGAGCGCAGGGGTAGCTCACAGCAGCGCTTGGCTTTTAATGAAGACATTTGCGTACTGATTCTTGTCAAACAGCCTCTGTGGAGAGAAATGTATCAAACGGTCGGGTGGGTATCCAGGGACGCGAGGCTGTGGCGGGAGCCAGGGAAAGGAAGGACGTGTCTTCATTGGTCTTCACCGCGGCGCTAACATCAGGGCCAAGAACAACCTCCTCGCAAACAGCAAGCAGTCGGTTTCTTGGCAAGGGTTGGACGGCGTTGGTACTTCTGAAAAAGCGTGGGTCGTTGGCCAGATGTTGAGCGACGTCGTGGACGTAGTTTGAGAGTCTGAGAAGCGCGTGTGCCAGTGATGGGTCCGAAACTTCTTGACCGGAACGTCGACGACGCGTCGACCTCGATGTCCGTATGCGTCCGCTATGGCGACACCACTTGTCCACTATAGCTGCTCGCTGGCCACATCCGCCCGCACGTCTTTCGCCGACGGCCTTTTCCTCCGTGCCCTTCATCACGCAAACAGACCTTGACGAGTACATCTCGCCATTGTACGCCCGCAACTGGCGCGTTTTCTCGGATTTGCAGACGCTGGCGCTGCAAGATGGTCTATTGGAGCGTCGGAACGAAAATGTTCTCGTGCTGGGCAAGAAGTTTTCCTTCAAGAAGCCTTGGACAACGCTGTACGCGTTCTTGGAACGCGTCGACGAGGTTGCAAGGGATGAGAACGTACGTTTCTTCCTTAAGTATGCACCCGTGGCTCACTCTGCACAGCGCTCCCCGAAAATGACCGTGTTCTTCGGTCGCCGACACCGGCCACACGTTGTCGTTCGTACCAACACGCCGCGTACGCTGAGCGACGACGCCTACACACCCAGCGACGTGCGGCCCGGATTGTCCACCGACGACATCCGCTTTGCGATGCGTCTAGAGGGCGACTCTGAGGCGCCAGCCAAGCCTGGACAGCCCGTGCCCACTCTGGACTTGATTCGCCAATGGCAGCAGTCCGCGACCATCTGTCCTCCATCAGGTCCGGAGAGCACAGAAACCATCGAACCTCTCCCCCAAGTCGACGACGGACTCGACCCACGCGCCCCCTGCACCGACGAGGACTTCCAAAAGCTTCTCGTGCCGATGTACTCGCGTGGGTGGCGCGTCGCGTTCCTGCCGCTGCTCAGCGACAGCAAGAAGTTCACCAACACACTCACCTTGACCGGCTTCTTCCGCTTCAACGCGCTCTCAGCGTCGTTCGCGTTCCTCCGCGATATCGTCGAAACGCGTGCTCAAACCCCTCGACCCGACCTGCACTTTCAGCTCGAGGCCGAGACGCTTCGGGTGCAGCTGGTCTACCCGCCGCCACAGTCGACGCTGCTCGTCGGCCATGTCACACAGGCCCTGCGCATCGAACGACTGTTCGAGGACACATACGCCCGGTTCGCCCGCGTCAGCAGCGTACATCCGTTCCGCAACAACGACGGCGCGCATCACCCGCGCTCCGTCGCGGAGCTCCAGAAGACACGAGAAGAACCATTACGCTATTATCACCTACGATACAACACCCAGAACCAATCCCGTACCTCTGCATAAATCCCTACCGCACCATCGACAACACCTTGCGCAAGCTGGCATTCTCGCGCTCGAGCGCCTCGATCTTGCCGTTGGCCACGTAGATCTTGGCACTCAGATACCGCGCACGGACGGCCTGCCCCGAGTTGCCGCTACCCCAAAGCAGCCAGTGCTGCTGGATGCCGATCTCCTTGAGCGACAATAACTCCTGCTCGTAGGCTTTAATCGCCTTTTCGTGGCTTGCGATGCAGCGTTCGTTGAATGCGATGTCGTGCGTTGCTTGGAAGACGCGGTCTGTGGGATGGGATGGTCATGAATGGGTGTTTGGAGAAGGCTGTGGGTGGCTCACCGCTGACGAGCCGCTGGAAGACGTATCTGTATACTGGTCGGCCGGGTCTTATTGTCGATGGTCGCTGAAGCGGAATCAGTCGAGTTCAGTCGTACGATTAGAGTAGACGTACGCCTGAAACCCTGCTCAGTTTCGCCGAATGGTTTGAGAGAGAACGAACCGTGATGCGTAGTGATAGAAATGAGGTCCGCATGCGCTAAACTGCGAAGCGCCACTTCGTCGCCCTTGAACGGAAAATCCAATAGCGTCTCGTGGTACGAAACCTAGCTCAAACCCAGTACTCAGACCTCGCTGTTAGAGCCATTAAAATCCGCACCTCGTCCCGCTTCGACAGCGCTTTGAACACAGACCACGCCTGCTCGCGCGTCCACGGAAGGTGCTTCGCGTCCTCGACGTCGTCTGCGAAGGCCTTCTTCTGCAGTTCGCTGAGCCCGCGCGCGATGATGTCCTCGACGGCGTCTGCTACTGTCGCGCCGTCCCGGACTTTGGATATGAGCTGCCGGTTGAGGAGGTCAGCAATCAGGACTGAAAGGTTCAGAAGTTTCGAGCGAACATCGTGAAGATCACTGGCGCGCCCTCCCAGACGCTGAATCGAGGCGATTTGCTCGGCGGTATAGTCAAGGCAAATACGAGCGTCGTCTAGTTTATGTTTCACGAATGCTAGTGCGCTGGAAACATGTTGATTTGAGACTGAAGATCCTATAGAAGGTGCTTGAGGACCTTTCGGTATCGGCATCGGACAGTGCGATGGTTTGGAGCGGTTTGGATGGAAGAGCTAGTGGGTCACGTGAACATTGGATCGAAGGCGGAAATCATAATGTGTGGTACCTTTCGCTAGTCGTTTCGCGTTTTCGCGGTTGTCAGTGACCAATACAACATGCGCAAGCTGAGATGCTATCGTCAGAGAACGAGGAAGTTACACGAGCTGTGAATGGCACCTTTTGCTCCACCAACGCTGCCGCCCATTCCGCTACAACGTCGAAAATCTCCTCGTTGAACCCCCGACCATCCAGGTTCTTGAGGACCACGACGGTTAGGGAGCTCACCGTGTCGGTATCCGCTCTGGTCTTCTCCGGCACTACCACCGTCGGCTTTTCGGTCTTCGTCAAGTCAAGGGTCCCACCGAGGTCCTCCGCAAAATCTTCGTCGCCGACGCCCAACTCAGCAATGATCCCAGTTCCAGCAACACAGTCGAGTCGACCATCATGCCAAACCCCATGCACAATACGTTGCTCGCGAGTTGCGTTGGCTCTCGCCAAGTCCTCGCCTTGCGCCGCCCTGTGAGCCTCGTGTTGGCCTTTGCGCCGCAGAGAGCCGCCGACGCTTTTGATCGCGTTGCGCACGACGAGCAGCATACTGCGGATCTGCTCAGGTAGTGAGTGCGAGCTCCTGAGGTTAGCTGAGGAATCTATCAGCAAGCAAGCACAGAAAAGTACAGCGATGGACCTTTGTGCCCCATCAACCCGACAGTGAGCATATCCACAACGTTATTAAATGAGTTCATGAACGAAAGCACGGGCCGGTACCCAACCTGACGCGCCAGGATGTTAATAACCTGCACCTCCGAGGTCGCGTCCTGCAGCTCGCGAAAGTCGATCGTCAGCACGATGCGCTTCCGGTCAGCCAGCACACCGCGCAGGAGCTGCGTCTTTCCGCTCCCTTGCGGACCGTGCACGAACGCGATGGTCGTCGGCCAGCTGGTGAGGTACGCCCGAAGGTCTTTCTCGGCTTGTTTGCGCTCCTTCCAGACGTCCTCTGGGTTGGGCTCGGCCTTGGGTTCGGGCTCGAGGATTCGGAGTTGGAGGGATTTGGCGCGGAGCCAGCGGTATATGCGGTATTCTGGTGGGATGTGAGTACGATAATTCGACTGGTCGTAGAATGAGGACCTTGGATGACGAAGTAGTCTTGCATCTTCGCCTTGACCATGAAGGAACGTATGGGGTCGAAGATCTAGAATGGAGAGTTAGACTCAAGTCGCCAAGGACTGAAAATGTCGTACCGCGTAAGAGATGGTGCCAAGCACGAAGAATATGACGGGCAGGGCAATCCGCGGATGGTTCATGACCCAATCCAAGACGGACGGCTAGAAATAATTCAGTACGGAGTGGCTCGTGAGATCGCCGCCGCACCCTATCGTGTGCAAACTGGTGAGTATACGTGAAATGGAGTTTCGTTGGTGGTTGATCGGCGCCATTCGAGACGACGATGCCATGCAGGGCGTTTCTCGCATTGACAGCATCGCGCGAGTCTCCGAAAAGTACAGTGATGAATCGTCTCGAACCCGCCGGGACAGTCTGCTGCTGCAGCATGTTGACGATATGTCCGTAGGGCCGGAGCATGTCGTAGAGTCGCTGTTCGTCCACGTCCGGGCCTTCGAACTGGATGCTGAGAAACTGGTGGGCTAGTCGCCACATGTCCTGGGTGTGGCATGTGAAAATGGGCACCAAAGAAAGAGCAAAAATTTGCCGTACCTCAGCCCAAAGATCTCCTTTGACTAGCCAGGCGCGTCCTCTATAACGGCCAGTCCAAGAAGGCAATCCACCGGTCTTCTGAGCCTCCTGCTGAATGGCCGCTTCGATGCCAGAGAGTGCGGATTCGGGATCGCTGCCAGCAGCATCGTATTCGAAGGTGACCAAAATACAGCCGTCCTTGTTGAGAGGTTTCAATTCGACGACGGAAAAGCCGTGGGCCGTGACGTTGTCCAGCCGTGCGCGGATGGAAGAGATGAGGTCCGGGACAATGAAGGCGTTCACGAGCTTTTGTACGGTAGCCAGTTGCCACAAGTGGAAGGTTACTGGCAAGGCGTCCACGAATAGTCGGCCTCGCAAGCGCGGACTCGGAGCTGTGAGCGCAGGCCCAGCCTCGTTGGACAAGGAAGTGAAGAAATGGAGATGGGGGGCTCGCAGCTGCCTACGGTGAAGCCAAACGCGTCGAAGCATACGAGACGCGTTGTGGCCGGCGGCAAGCCGTGTTGACGCGTGCGGCGCCGGCAATCACACGTGACTCGCAGACCTTCGCCCCGACTTCCACCTCATCCAAAAGATATCCAGTGCTCAGTCTCAGCACGATGCACCACCCGACGATAAGCTGCTCCGCCGCCAAAGAAACCCTCTTCATCAAACGTCCCCGTTGCGACCTGTTCTCTCTTGCTCAACTGACGTTTTTGTGTTGCAGGACGAGTTAACCCGTTCTAGAATAATTTCTCTGGCCGGAAAACACTGGGGAAAGCCGGTTCAGACGAAATGAGAAAGGAGAGAGTCGACGGCACGAATATGGCAACGTTAACGAAGATGCGGCCGCGGCATAGTGCTAATCTTGCGCTCCCTTCGTGGTGACGCATTCGCATGCTTGTGGTCCTTGTATGTTTCTCTCGCCCTCCGCATTTGCCAAAAATGGAGCTCATTCAGCAGTGCAGAACTTTATGGGACGGGTTCAAAGGACCATTCAAATGCCGGCCGGATTATTTCGTACCTAGGATAAGCCTCCTGCGCAGACCTGCCAGGACGGGTATCCGAATCTCAGAGTAGTCCTTGAACTCGATAACGTTCCAACGGCGCAATGCGACATCAGCAAGGACTTAACCGCAAGTCCTACGAGCTGAAAGTCGACGTTCCTCGGCCACAGAGAAAGCCGTTGCGCTTGAACCCCTTCAACGTCCAAGCTCCCGACCGCGCTTCTTGCTCCCGATCCGGCCGTTTATGCTCTATAACGTCTATTCTGCGCTTCTGTTACCGACATCCACCACCTCGACAAGAAATCCGCAGCCAAAACTGACACCGTCCAACTCAAACTCGCCATCGCGTGCGCTTCCGCGAGCAAGAACGCCGCGACAGAGTCACCCACTCCTGGTAATGAAGAGGAACTCAGCTTTGAACGGCGACAATGGCCAAGGCTTTGTGGCGCAGGACTGGTATGACGCTTTGTTGGGCTTTTGGTGCGCATTGACCGATCCAAAAACAGCAATGGCCTCGTTGCCGCGACCCCGGCCCGCTCTATAAAGCCATAACGAACGCGCCCTCTGCGTTCAACTCAGCGTCTCGTTCTTTCTTCAAGACTAGGGTCAGTGTCCTCAATTGCGACCTTGGACCTATTGTTGACCCACATCTTCAGGATGTCGCACTCTCAATCCCCACAACGCCTCGCGCCGCTGCGTCGTAAAGACGTGGATCCAAACTCTCACAAACCATCGCGTCATGCCACTCAACCACATTCGCGGCCCAAGCCCGCCAGCTTCCTCTACGCAGACGAAGAAACCGAGCCCGAGCCTCGGTCTTCATTCTCCGACGACTCGGACGATGAATTCCTTCCTCCAAAACGCTCAACGAAATCAAGCCTACTCGGTTTTCTCGGGTCGAAGAAACACGCGGCGAGCAAGGCGCCTTCTCAACAATATCTTGCGTCGCTGCGTTATGCCCCAGTCGTCTCGACGCCCAAGACTCTTCGTCGTCGCTCTCGCTCTGTCGGGTCCTTCGCCCAGATGACGCAGCGAACGAACAGTCCCGTCTACACCCTTCCTTCTGCAAACCATTCGACGGCCACCCTCGCACGGACGCAACACTCTTCGCGTTCGCGAGCCCCGTCTCCTCTTGTCTTGAAACAGAGCAACGGCAAGACCGACGCGAAGAACGGCGAACCTGACCTTCCGCTCGACTACAATCATACCTGGTTTTACCCCACCGAGTACCTCGCGCGGGATGCGGAGGCTAGAGATGTGCTTCGGCGGCAAGCAGTGGCGACGAGCTCTCCTCGGAGAACGCCAGTGCGGCGCGTCAATGCGCCTTCGCCGGACGATGTTGAGTTCAAGAGGAAGCGTCAGGGATGGTTTGAAGAGATGTTCGAGCACGATTTGTCGCGGCCGCTTGATTATGTTCGATAAATGTGGATTCAGGACTTTGTTGTAGACGACTACGGGTGTGTTTCTGTATTATGTCAATGCTTATGCCTATGTTCGTGCAGCTGGCCCTCAAGCTTCAAGTGTCTTGGCTCAGTTCCGCATCGATGCCGACGGCCGAGGTTTGCCGAGATGACCACTCCCACAACTGCTGCGGGCCGAGTATCTTTTCAAGACCTCAAGTTACACTCCCGTTGTCTTCACTCAGCGCTCGGAACGCTAGCGACGCGCCCAGCTCTGAGGACGAGGATCCTCAATGAGTCCGCAGTACATCTGATGCGCACCCTTCTCCGCAGCATGATTTCGGTTCCGCGCCGGACGCCTCCACACGACTCTCCCATTCATTACCCCATCTCACGGCGGTTGTTTCTGGCCGGGATCCATGCTCGTCTTCTCGAGAACCTCCACTGCTTCTCAAGTTCGACCTCGAGAACGAAGGGATCTCAATACAAACCAGCAACCCGCGCTGTTGCCGTCCCCGGTCACATCTCTCGACCTTGCGGTAATCTATCCATGTGCGATATAATGTGCAATCCATTCGGCTGAGACTACCACCACCACCTTCAAACGATGGTCTTCTTCCGAGCCGTCGTCGCTGCGCTCGCGGTCCCTGCCGCTGTCGTCGCCTTGTCGCCCGTTAGCCACACCACTTCGGGGCGTCCGGTCTACGAAGCGCCCTCCGGCTCGCGCGTCTTGCAAAATGGCACCAACATGGTGGTGTATGCGCCGAACGGGACGCAGCTGCACGTCTTCGAGAACGTCGTTGGGGCGCGCACGTCCACTCCAACGGGCACTGGCCCTTTGCGGGCGCGGCAAACCGACACGGTCGGCGAAGCATACGCGACCCTGGGCGCAAACGACACGCTCGAGGCGTTCAACGCCACCTTCGTTGTTCCCCCGGCACCGACCACCTTCGACAGTCAGTTCATGTTCTTGAGCCAGGGAATCACTACGCTCGACGATAATGGCGTCCCGGCCTCGTTTTTGGGAGCTGCGCTCCAGGTACGTCCTTGCATTCCGGCGTTTGCCAAGTCTCACTGTTTTCTGAACGTCTCCTGCGTGTAGTACGGAGGCAGCTGGGTCCAAGGCGGCCCCTTCTACATCGGCGCTGTACTCCTCGAGTTCCTCCCCGAGGGCGGATACCTGATCTCCACGATCCCCGACGTCAGCCCCCAACTCAACGTCAGCGAGAAGGTCGGAATTTCCGTGACCTACGGAGGTGTCGAGAACTTCCCGGGCGAGGGCACGTTCTACGACTATAACATCGTGTTTACGGGCTCGGACGCGGCCAACCTTCCGGAGTTGGGGATCGGGCAGCAAGTGCTTCCGGCGCGCGTTGGATTCCGCGTCGAGGAAGAGGGCGTTTCGGGACCGAGCGATTACCCCAGCGGCCCGCTCACGTTCAAGGACATCAAGCTGCAGTTGACGACTGGGTACCCGAAGAAGCTCGATTGGGCGACGGACGGCGGGGCGGCGACGGGCATTGACTTCGAGGTGGTGAAGACCGGAGCGAAGAATGCCGAGGTCAAATTGGTGTTCCCGGGCAACTCGTAAGGCGGCCTCGTCTTTGGTCGTGGAGTTCGTACGGAAGGACTTTGAACGTGTACATCCCGCTAGCTCGTCAATGGTCTATACCGTCGCGACGTATGCTCTAGGACCTTGGTCGAGCTGAAGGAAGAGGTCATCCCGCCGGATCACTGTTCCATTGTCGGATCACCCTCTAAAGCATGGATAGGGTTTAGACTGACAAGGCGAATTTGTTCTTGCTTTCGACCGTCGTCGTTCTCTCTTTTCCGTCCCGTACTTGTCCTCCTCGAGGCCCTGGAGCCACTCAATTGTAGGGAAAAAATCAGCCCAGGCCCTCGGATAGTCGGCAATTGCGTCACGGTTGCTATCGTCTCTGATTCCCAAGATACCAAAGGTTCAGAAACTGACCACCGGTAGGCCACTACACCAATCCTGGTTCATACGGCGGGACTTCCGACGAGATAGGTGGAAGCTACCGGGCATTACGGTGCGTTTTACGCTGGTCCGAGGACGCAGTTCCTGAAAACCTGGAGAAGCGCTCGAATGAATTGAAGATCCATTCAATTCCGCTTGAGTTGCCGCTTGGCTGCCGCCTACGCCAAGCGTGATGCATCATCCGGAAGCGCACACACTCTGTGGAATGTAACACATGGCAAAAAAGTGCGATAGGCAAGACGGCGATACGCCGCTCCACTTCACTTGCTCCCGACCACAACCATGGAACCAAGTGTGCACTCTTCCGTCGACGACGATGACAAGGAGCTGCTGGCGCTCGGCTACGTGCCGTCGTTCAAGCGCGAGTTCTCTAACCTGGCCACGGTGAGCTCGTTTGCTGTCGAATTTTGGTCGCGCGACTGACCAGAGTGAACAGATTAGTTTCGCGTTCAGCATTATGGGTGCGCTACGACGCGAAATGGACTTCGGAAGCATGCTGAACGCGTTCAAGGTCTCTGCTCGTCCATTGCCACGACGTTCAATACCCCATTGACGCTGGGTGGCCCTTCGACGGTGGTTTGGTGCGCCAATTTGCGTCTCCATTGCCTGTTCGCCCTAACAGCCTCATAGGTGCTGGATTCTCGGAGCATGCATGTAAATGGACCCTCCCTTCCGCTATCACACAGACCGACCGCGAGTTGCAGGTGCTTTACCCTCGGCAGCTCGATAGCTGAGATCGTCAGGTCCGTCGGGCCGCATTCTCTGATGTTATCGACTGACTGACCACCCTTCCCCAGCGCGTTCCCGACCTGTGGCGGACTGTACGACCCTCCCAGACCATTCCACGCGCTTCGGTGCTCACAGCATTCTGTATAGGTACACTGCTTCGGCGCAACTGACACCCAAAAAGTACCGCGCCATCGTACGAAGCTTGTCCTGCGGCTCCACAGACGCGCACTAACTCCCATTTCATTCGCGTAGGTCGGATGGGTTGTAGGGTGGCTCAATATCCTCGGCCAGATAGCCGGCGTCAGCTCTACTGAGTTTGGGCTCTCAGGCATGATACTGGCGGCCGGTGAGACGCACCCAACCTATTGAGTTCTACTCTGTACTTACGCTCCTTGCAGCTGTGATCGGGAAGGAGGGAAACTTCGAAGTTACGCAAGGCAAGACCGTCGGTCTATTTGCTGGCCTCCTCGTCGTCCATGGCTTGTTGGTGCGCGTCCGAGCTCACGAACGTGCGTGAGATACGCATATCTGACGCGTGAGTGCAGAACTCTGTGGCGACCCGGCACTTGGCGCGCTTCACCAAGTACTTCGTCTTCGTGCGTTATCTCGACCCGAGATGTGTATCGCATTCATATCTGACCTATTTTTGCGTTTCGCAGATCAACCTCGGCGCGACTGCCCGTACGCTAGCTACTTTTTCATCGAGAAAATTGCCGCTGAACCACGCCAGTTATCATCATCGTACTTCTTGCGACGACGCCTCGCTCGGAAATGCACCCTGCGTCATACGTCTTCGGCTCTGCGGGTATTGTGAACCAAACGGGCGGCTGGAATACCGGACTGGCGTTTTTGTTTGGTCTCCTCTCGGTACAATGGACGGTTTGTTGCCTCTCACTGTACATTGTGCGATTCTTCCTCATAAGTTTGTAGATGACCGACTACGACGCGACCGCACATATCTCGGAAGAGGTCAAGCGGGCGGCTGTTGCGGGTATGGTTGCGTTGAGTAGCTTTTTAATGCCTCTCACGCATTTTGTAGCTCCCGCCGCTATCTTCATTGCAGTTATCGGCACTGGGCTGCTAGGCTGGTTGCTCAATATCGTCCTCGTCTTGTGCTCAGGCGACCTCGCAAACCTTCCCGGGGCCTCCGGCTCGGCCATGCTGCAGGTATGCCTTCCACTACTTTGAGGATTCCGAAGCTAACTGTTTAGATTATGACGCTCCGAATGGGCAAGACCGGCGCCCTGATTCTCTGGGTGTTTGTGTGCCTCACGGCATTCTTCGTCGTCCAGACTGCGCTGCAGGCCGTTTCGAGGACCGTCTTCGCGTTCAGCCGCGACCAGTACGATTTTCAGTCCTGCTTTGACCAGCATCTAACAGTGTTGTTCAGTGGCCTTCCCGACCGCGGTTACTTTGGTTACAACTCGCCCACTACCCACACGCCTCTCCGCGCCATTTGGTTCTCCACCATTCTCAGCATCCTCCCGGGTCTTCTTGACCTAGCCTCGCCCATCGCCGCCAACGCGATCTTCTCGCTCACCGCCATCGCTTTGGACATGAGCTACATCATCCCTATCGGCCTGCGCCGTGTGTTCGAGCACCATCCCGAGGTCATGTTCAAGCCGGGTCCGTTCTACATGGGCTCTGGCGCGCTCGGATGGGCGGCAAACCTCGCGTGCATCTCGTGGACATGTTTCGTCTGCGTGATCTTCTGCTTCCCGACCGTCAAGCCGGTGACGAAGCTGAACATGAACTACGCGAGCGTTATTACCCTCGGTGTGATGTTCCTCTCTTTGTGAGCCTTTTTAACGTCCTCCTACGTCTCTGCTGAATGTATTCGCAGGACGTGGTACATCCTCGACGCGCACAGGCACTACAAGGGTCCGACATCCAACATCCGCGCGGCGGACCAGGACAGGGAAGTCATATCCGAAGTGCCCAGCGAGGAAAAGCACCATGACAGCAAGGAGGACATGGCGTGAATTAAAAGCTATCTTAACATTGCTTTCATGACTGTTTTGCACGACCTCAACGCGTCTGTAGCCCTAATAGTGTCTGTATACCCTTGCTAAAACTAGTACCGCACTGGAACATATTTACAGCGGCCGTGAATGACCTTTCTCCACACGCGACCCCTCCAACTACTCCACCCTGCTCTTTGCCTGGAACAGCCAAGTTGTACAAGTCGGGGCGAGAGCTGGGAAGGCTAACCAAGCTTAGGCGGATCCTGCCATGCCCGACGAAATGACTGTCAATCTATCCCCCCAGAATGACCATTTTGTCGGGCACTTGGCGCAGTTGGTAGCGCGCATGCTTAGCACGACGATTACGTAAGCGTGCATGAGGTCGTTGGTTCGAATCCTACAGTGTCCACGTGACTTTTTAAATGCCTACTAGGCATCCTCGCATTTTATTTCCTCGTCAAGGAGTGTGTGCAAGCCACCTGTGTCCGGCGGGTTCAAAGTTGACAGCTGGTTGCAAAACTCTGGGCGCGCGGAAAGCTCCACACACATGTCGGCAACACTCGCATCGCAGCCTTCTGTATAGGTGCAACGGTCTGCCCGCCGACTTGTGAGTGCAACGTGCAACACCGACGGTGTTATCCGTTATTCTCATCACCTAACTGCAACACCCTCGGTGGGCCCGCCGCCCGCGAAGACTGAGAGCCCGAGACGTATTGTCCTGTCAAAAATAAAAACATTGTCCGTAGCTAATTGAGACTACCACATTCGATCAACGTCCACATTGTCATTTTGTTGTCTTGCCACCACTCTCCGACTTTCTTACGATGAGCAAACGCAAGGATCGCGAACCAGGCCCGTCGCAAGACGACATCCACCGTATCAACTACCTCGGAGAGCTCCTCAAACATCTCCCGACCTCCCTTCCCTAGAAACAGAAGAATTCTCCCGATGGTCTTTCCTTCCAGCTTAATCCAGAGCGTCTCGAGGATGGCGGCGCGTTCGGAGCTGGGAGCCACGCCTTGGAAGTTGCGTTCTAAACGCATACGACCGGTGGCAAAATTGTTTTCCAAGAACGCGGCCCCAGTGCTCTCGCCATGGCCGGCTGCTCTTGCCTCTCATGCTCAAACTGCAGCCCCAGTCAATCTGCCATCGACTGGGCAGGCCACCCTCTTCCGAGCCGGCTTCAAAGCAGGCTGGGACTCGAAAGAGGCCCAAGCCCACGAGTTGAAGGTCCACGAGCGGTGGGCTGAAAATCGGGATGAGCGGCTTGCAGATGAAGCCCGCATTAAAGCGGAGAAGCAGGAGTGCCAGCAGTTGTTCAACAACGCGAGGCAGCATGCCTAGGCACCGGCACGGGTAAACCCGCGGATACCGGGACCCCGATCCGTACCCGTACCCGCGGCTGACCCGTACCCGCGGGTACGGGTACGGGTACGGGTACCCGCGCGGGTACATGCCGCTGGAGCCGGGTGAGAGCCAGCACGGCTCTCACACCTGGTCAATCTGCCATGTACAACGCCGTACATGGCAGATTGACGCGCCAAGGCTGCCGCGGCAGCGTATATTAGCGCATGGGACGGAACTGGCCGTCGGACCCGCGGGTGACGGGTAGCCGACCCGGCTATCCGTACCCGTACCCGCCGCGGGTCAAACCCGCGGGTACCCGCGGGTCGGGCCAACCCGTGCCGGTGCCTAAGCAAGCCTTTCGGGACCGGAAGAAGGAGGAGAAAATGGCGGCTGCCGATGCATTGTCGTCAGATACAGTAACGATGGTCTTGATGGCTGGCTCTGCGACTGTGGCTGCTGGTCCAGCAGCTCCTGTCAACACCGCGGTACTGTCGTGCTCGGCGACTCGTATTGCCTGGCGCAAAGAGCGGGATGGAAGTTGGGGAGGGGTGGTTGTGTCGAATGCACCAACAGAGTTCCACCCTTTCCTCTTCAACAACATCGATCGTGTTGTCCGCTTGAAGAACTGGGCACTCCGCCCGGCGGTTCGAGAACTGCAGCGCCAATTCACCGATGGCCGCTTCAAGCATCTGCATGCCGGGTCGATAACACGCTGGAAAGTGCCGGGAGAGAAAGCGTGGAAGGAGAAGACGCTGGATAGGATTGCATCGCACGGTGTCGTCCAGAACTCAAAGCGCGTCGGGGTGCTTGCCAAGTACCCGCTCATTGTCGCGTCGGTCGTGGCTACGATCAAGGGAATTCGAGAGGCGAGTGGCCCAGTCACGGTGAGCATTGCCCAGGCTCTCCTGCAGGCCGAGATCGAGGCGGAAGCGCCGGAGTTGCTTGAAAACGGCTTCAAGAACTCAGAGACATTTGTCTGCAACTTCTTGTCCAGTGTCTTGAACTTCACGTCTCGCGCCGCAATGCGGCCTGCCCACCATCTCCCAGACGACGCAGCCAACCAGTTGCTCCAGACTTTCTTCTGCCTCCAATTTGCGATTAAGTCTGAGAATATTCCTCCAAAGGTCAGCTCATTGTTGCTGTGTGCTTGCACAAAACTCAAGAATATGCAGCTCGTTATTAACGCCGACCATACCGGGGTGATCATGCTGCCCGTTGGGGAAGCACACTTTCCACACAAGCGGCGCGAAGCAAGTCGACTTGGTGGGGAAGGATGAGAAGCGTGCCTACAGCTTGATGGTCACAGTCACGCGCTCTGGCGATGCACTTCCCCTTCCAATGCATCTTCAAGGGAAAGACCGCCGATTCTCTCCCTAGTCCCAGCGCACCCGAAATGCAGGTCGCTAAGGACCGCGCCATCTTGTTCACGCCCGCTAAAAGCGAACGCACTGGGAGCTATTTTGCTATGCTTCACACGATGAAGCTCTGGGTTTTGGAAACGCTTGAGCCTTGGCGCCAGAAGGTCATTGCGAAGAAGAAGCTCCCTACCAACCAGAAGATGATTGCCTACATCGACATCTACCCTGTCCACACCGGCACCGAATTTTGCACCTTCGTTTTCGACGAAGCCCTGCAGGTCATCATCATCTACATCCCTGGAGGCTGCACACTGATCGCACAACCCGCCGACGTCGGTCTCAACCGTATCATCAAGCCTTTCCTCAAGAAGGAATTTCAAGCTTGGCTGGCGGGGTATGCTCGCGCGCAAATCACCAGCGGTGTCGCTCCTCCGGATGTGTGTTTCCCAAAGAATATTGGGCCTCTTCGTGACGCCGCAGTCCTCCCCCTCGTCAAACTCTACGACTATCTCTCGACTTCCAAAGGCCGTCGCCTAATCAAGCAAAGCTTCGAGAGGTGCAATGTCCCCGACTCGCGTTGGAGCCTCTCCGAAGAGTGCCTCTATGGGCCTGCCAGTGAGAAGGCGCTGCTGGGTTATCTTGGCTCTGATCCGATGCTAGCAACCGAGATAGCCCAGCGATGCGGCGCGCGCGAGTTGGATCGTATTCTGACAAACGCGGAGAAGGAAGGGGAGGACCGCGCCGAGGCACATTTTGACGGGTCGACTTTTGACGATGCGGAAGTGCCGTTGGCGGAAGTTGTGCGCTGTGGATGAAGGGAGAGATGCCGAGGGTCTGGAGATGCAAGGGGACTTGGAGGACGTGAACTATATTGCCCCAGAGCACATGCCGACCATGTAGATTTTTTTTTTTGCAAATATCTTGCGAATTTTTCTACGATTTACTTGCGATTTTCAAAGATCAAAAAATGCCCCAAAAATGAATATTTTATTCTGGTTTTACATGTGCAACACCCTGCCCGTTATGCGTTATGCGTTGCATGTTACTGCAACGCAACAACCTCGCCGTTATCCATTATGTTGCACCTATACAAAAGGCTGCAGTATGTGGGCACAGTGGAGCTTGACGTTGTCCAGACCTCATTGTCGCCGCTGCCGGACGCTGCCGGGCGGGCGGCGTTTATGTGTGTGATTTTTTGAGCGCGCCCAGGGTTTTGCAACCAGCTGGAGCAGGCATTGTCATCTCACATCTGCAGCATATAGTAACATGATTATCTATGCAAGACCAGACACTTATGCTTGTTAAACAGAGGCAGCGACAGATAGACTGATGTCACTGCTATATTTACTTTCTCTGCAACTGAATTGCTATCAGATATTCATTATTTTGGGTGCTTCTTCAGGCATGCTGAAAGAGCAATTTTCAGCTTGCATGTCAGCAAGGCAAAAACTCAAGACTTCAGTGGCTCTTTCAGCTAGCTGCTGAAACCAGAAATTTCAGCACCTATAAAAATGCCTACCAAAAATAGCTGTTTTAATGAGCAATTCAGCCTTGTAAAAGTCCTGATTTTAGAGCCAGTAAACATGGCTACAAAAAACATCTGTTTTAGGCAAGCTTTCAGCTCGAGCTAGTGATTGTCACGGGTCGGGTGACCCGCCACGGGACGCGGGTACGGGCCGAGACGGGTGCGGGTGCGGGCCCGAGTCTTCGGCCCGTAAACCCGCCACTTCACCGGCGGGTTGGCCCGGAACCAGCCAAACGGCCTGGAATGCATCTGCGCATCCGCCATGCACAATCCTTCAGTGCCAAAGGTGCAAAATGTCTTGTAGAGCACAAGGGATGTCGTTCCGCGGGTGACAGACACGCACTCGGGCATCAAAACCCGTCGCAACGGCGGGTCCGGGGCGCCCGCACCCGTCGGGCGCGGGTGTGGGTCGATGGCGGGTACGGGTGCGGGTCACGGCGCTGACCCTCGCGGGTTACCCGTGACAAACACTAGCTCGAGCTGAAAGTGGGTCACTGTCAAGTGCCGTGCAGAGAGAGGAATACGCAGCTGGTTTACGTAACGCCAACAGACGAACGTCTGCCCAAGCCCACAAGCATAGAGATGAAGTCCAAGAACTCCGGAGTGCTCCAGAGTGTTGCGAAGGAGCCGGAGGAGTCGGAGCGAGCGGAGGAGAGTAGCAAGAAATGTTAATAACAAAACTGCTGTCCCGAACGTCCAGCAGTTGCTTATATACGAGTACAGGACCGTATGATCGACCAAATGGTGAATTGAAATGCTAATATGCTAAACAGTCAGGCATCGGATACTTTCAAAATGGCATTTACTATTTGTGGGCACTTGAAGGGCATACACTGCAGCATGACCTCCATCTATCCACACCTGTCCGCTCCCATGCCAATCCTGTGCCACCCGCCCTGCCACTCACACCATTAAGCCAAGGCAGAGATTGTGTCAAGGTCCACAGTACCGTATGTCTCCATGTCAATATCAAGGACCTTCTTCTTGATCCAACCATCAACAGCAGCGTTAGAAGGTGTGTCAAATTGGAAAGAAGACATGCACCGTGACTGTCGAGACCATTGGTGCCCAGAACACTCTCAGTGATAGGGAAGAGGAGGAGTCTGATGACAAAGTCCGCTGTCATGTTTTTGGGCTAGATAAACTGGAAACTGTCGTGGCTGTATTGCAATGACTGCCTTTGTACACCTTTTTTGAACACCATAGGGTGGATGATCACCTGATGGCCAGAGGATCATTGAGAAACTTGTTAACATCAAGATACCGACAACACACCTCGATATTTACTCTCACTTCTGCAGCAAACTCACCTGCTTCAGGAAGACATGAACATCTTCTATAGAGCTTCCAATCATGAGCATTTGACTGCAGAGCTCAGATGGATGAGATAATTGCGTGTGGGATGCGACCGGAGCGGGTCTCCGTCATAGGAACATAGCGGGCCGAAGCACCAGCAGCTGGTGCCACTGGAGGCAATGCTTGCGTCGTGACGGCAACATCGTGCCTGCATCGTCCCTACGTCGTGTCGCCTTCGTTCCTTTGTGCAACAAAGAGAAATTGGAACGCCGTAAGAACGACGTAGGAACGACGCAAGCACGACGTATCCGTCACGATGTAAGGTACGCCTCTAGTGTGCAGGACTATGAAGAGGTCTAAGTTGGAAGACCAAATCTTTTTTTGTTGAAGCGACATAGTTGAACTTTTTTGTCGAAGTGACGTGGTTGAACACTGTCTTAAAGCTGGTGTATGTCTTGCTAGTGTCATTGACAGAAACCTTAGAAACATTGGTGAAGTTGATGTTCTCAAAGTGGACGGTGAATTGCCGTTTCCTTTGCCCTTGCTGTTACTGCCACCTAGCCCGGCAACCAGCAAACGTATACGTCCCGTGTAGTATAAAACCTGGTTAGCGCAATAGCAGTTGTGATGACGGCTGAGGTCAATTGATGAAAGTTGTTTGGAATGATTGAATCTACAACTTTTATTTGGTCATATCTGTGATATTTGTCAGCTTTTAGCAAGCCAGTTAAGGAAATTTCCTTTTTGGAATGCAGTCACTCATATCACACTTGTAAGAAGCTCAGTGGCCTGGTGATTTGACACATGATTTGATGACAGTTTGTCTATTTCTTGTTCTAGTTGTAAATACTGTAGTGGATCCCATTTTATAGTCTAATCAGTATAGATCACATACAGGTTTCTGAATGATTTGCTTACTGTGAGCCAACTTCTATAAGAAAGATTGGCTAGGCATTCAGTGGCAGCGTTGTCGTGCCGATTTTGTGTTTGGCATAAAGAAGAGAAAGTGAGCATCAATACCTTTCTTCAAATTCAGCAAGTAGCAGCATCCTATACCGACTCCGCTTGCTCACACAGATTCGATCTGAGTCTGCCTTACTTACCCAGACTCTATTTGAGTCTGACAAGAGTCAAGTAACAGAACAGTCACTCAGAGTCTGTACAAAGTCAAGCAGAGTCAAGTCTCAGTCAAGGCAAGTCAAGCTGAAGTCAATAAGAGTCAGGGTCTAGTCAATCAGACTCAGGAGCAGAGTCAAGAAAGGAGTCAACCAGAGTCAATTGTAGTATAGTCACTAGTATATAAAGGCCTGTAGCCGCACTGGAAAGGAGGTACTCCCCCCCCGTTCCGTTCCGTTCCGCTTCGAATTCAAGACTTGCTTGGATTACTGCTAGCCTTAGCCATTGAGTTCACTATCTATCTAGTGCACTTGCTGGTACTGTACTGTCTGCTTAGACTTCTGTTTAAGTATACAGAGCTTTGGGATAGAAGTGAAGACCAACAGGAGACTGGTTTACTTGTCTAAACAGTTTGCTCTTACGTGACCGCGTCTGTGACCGAGTTCGACAGGCCCTCAGTCAGCGTTTGACCTTTAACTGAAAGGAATTGTCCCTACCAGAGCGTTTGGAAGTTCCCTTTTAGACAAACTACCCTCTCCTTCCCTCTTTCCACTTTTCCCTACAACCAACCCCCAACCCTGTCCTTTTTGGACAAACTACAACTCACCAATCAAACGAACACACGTGCGTTTTCCCGGACAAAGTCGCTCCCGGAATCGTACGTTGGATAACACAATATCCAGCCGACACCGTTTAGCTAAATATGTAAATCCTGTATATCTCAATAACAGCTGGTCATAAGCTCAGGGAATTTAGTACATTCAGTGTACACCTGCCTGCCAGTATGTAGAACAACTAAAGTGGGCTGGGTGCTGCTGAGAACTAATCTAAATATCATTTTTAGAGCAATATTTTCAATTTTGCGGCTGATTGATTGAGAATCGAACATATGCTATTGAATGAAGGTTGTAGCCCCAGTTGAGCTCTACAATGTTCCTTTTGCGACCTGTATAACAATCTTACCTCTTCCTGGGGTCATCTGCCAAGATTTTCATTTGGGAAAATTAGTCACATATATGAGATATGGCTATTTTGGGTAGTATGTTTTTGAGCACAGAAATCTATTCAGGACATTGCTAGATCATTCAAAGCGTACAATTACTCAGCTGAGAAACCCACAAATTTGCGTGCAAGGCCCTCTGGGCAACCTCAGGGTTTTACATGTAAAACTGAGTGCAGGAGCTATCACAGTCTATAGAGTGGTCTGCACCATGACACTATGTCCCACCTTGATAACCTCACTGCCGAGGATATTTGCAAGGTTTGCAGGCTGCCACTGCTTGTTCTTGACATGTAACCTCATTCTGACCAGACATGCCGGTTGTTGGTTCGAATCCTACAGTGTCCACGTGACTTTTTAAATACCTACTTTTTTTTTTTTTTTTTCATTTCCTAGTTAAAGGGACCAGCAGGTTTGGACAATGCTGAATAGGGCAATCATTTTGTATCTGGAGCCTGTAGCAGGCAGAGCATAAACCTGCACCAGGATATTACTAATAGCCCAAGGAAAAGAGGGGCATGAGCTCTATAACTTGTATTTTATAATCTGTGTGACAATTTCACTCCTTCTCACTTATCTGCTAAAATTTCCATTTTGGGAAATTATCACATATATGACATATATCCAGTTTGGATTTGTATAAAATAGGTTTTTGAGCACAAAATCCATTCCAGCCATCACTGGTAACTACAATGCCTTCCATGTTGTTTGGGGAGAACAACATCATTGCTGGCCTTGCTGACACATGCTCCAACCAGTTTCACGTCTTTGCTTCGGATAACTTCCTCTTCAACGTCAAGTTGCACGGTCATATCTAGCTGCTCATGCATGCCTTCACTGTCCAGACCCACTACCTCCTGCAGCTCTCTGATGAGGAGTTGCCCATGGAGCATGATGTGAGGGTGGAGATGCCGAATGGCCTGTACAAATACTTGATTCTCCAGGTGCTCTTCTTTCTTGAGAATGGTCACATTCAGCATAAGTATAACCAGGAGATTGCTATTGCATGAGATTGGTCCATAGTGTTCTAGGATTAGTCCATGGTGTTCAAGGAGCGGTCCTCCCCATTCTTCAGCTTCTCAACAAACACAATGCTCTGGCATTGGTGGTGGTATGTACCTTGTCATTCATGGCCTGCAGTACTAGCTCAAATCGGTGGCCCTTTGTCCTCTATGCTATCAGAAGTGTTTGCTCTCCGTGTACATAGATGATACGACAATGCTCTCCCGTCCAGCGACAGTGTGAAGGTGCTGCCTACTACAGTGCAAGCACTCGCTGGCTGCAAGAGACTTCTGGTTCACGAGACCCTGTCAGCTGCTGAGCATCATTGGGTGGCCGACTTTGATGAGCTGCTTGCAGACAATGATACATACATTTTTTCTTCCCCAGTGGGGTCAGGATGACTTTCTGTAGAAGCTGAGGTTAGTTTGAGCTTATATTGCACTGAACCCATTACTCATGCATGCCAGTTAGCAGTTTTTAGTACTGCTCATAATCTGCCCCTTGCCTAATAAACTCCACCTCTCTGTAATTAGATACATCACAGGAATTGTGGATCATCCTACAAAGCTGATCAATTATAGTTGGCCACTGGTCTGTTCATCTCTCTCAGTGTAGTGGATGTCTTTGCTATTGTCGATAGCCATGCTCAGCATTGACATCTTCGGACCACTGGACAGCCTGGACACCATGATTCCTTTTTCCTACGGTAGCATATCTTCAGCCTATACATCGCTGATCATCTTTCCCAATGTTCATGCCGGGGTCAAAATCTCAATATACATGTACGGCCAGATCCCCCCATCTACCTCAGCTGACCGCATCTATCTACGGCGGCCTTTTTAGGTATCATCAAGCAGCATGAAGTGTCTACAGATTGAGTAGATTCCAGGATAGGGCAGCAGCCTGGCAGCTAGGATAGGGCAATGTGTATTGACTTATATATACAAACAGAAATATATGAAATAGATTTCTGCAAATCATGGATGATTGGGGCCAGTGATACAAGATTCTGTATACCATTTGAAATCAATATAATCGATATACGTATAAAAAGCCTAGAAATGGCAAACCTATTGTAAAAGACATCAAAGCTTTCTCAGAGCTTTTCTAGCACAGTAGACTACATAAGGATCATTCAACCTATTTCTTGCAGCTTCCAAAGAGCTTCCCAGCCCAGAAAACTATTATTGCCTAAATAAGCAAGTGTTCATCTGGCTAGAGAGCTGAGAGGTATGTGATGTGATATTAGCTAGTCTGTACCAGGTTTGTGGAGAGATTTAAGCCCACTAGAAACCTACTAGGAATGTGACCCTTTCAACTCAATCTGAGTCTTTATTGACAATTCTGCAGTATATCTTCTTTGCTATTGTGGACGATCTGACCATGATCAACATGAGGATGACAACTGTGATGTGGTTCTCCTCAAGTCAGAATTCTTTCAATCGACAGAGTTTGAGTTTGGAGGTCTGAATCAGCAGTTGGTTGGCTTGATCAAGGCATGCAAGTAGTTGAATACCTCAGGAAAGTTTCTATCAAATCAGATTAGATTGCCTATTATACCATATTTAAATATTACCATGAGACTATCATATCTCTGTCAGTGCATCTGGTTTGTAGTGTAGTTATTTTACAGTTTGACCATTCCCTTGTTCCAACCTTGATATGACTGTAGGTCAGGTTTCGTACATAGTTGGCCAGCCCAAGTCTGATCAATGTCCTGTCCAAGTCGCTTCTCGGCATGTGCGAGGTCTTTTTCTTGTGTGAGGTCCTCTGAATCCTGGAAGATATCATCAAAGAGAGTTGAGGCGTTAAGATCGGTAGCCTGCTGTCTATACACAATGCTGTAACCTCCTGCATATTAAGCTCTAAATTCTTGTTATCTAAGAAGTCAGCCATTGGAAGGACAACTTCAATGATATCCAGCATCCTATGGCGCAGAGGCAGGCAGGTCCAGGGAATTAGAACCGGCAAAGAGCGCCGCTAGGCCGTGGCGGAGCTCAGAGAGTGGCGGGAAGTGGTGGAGACCGAATGTCACATGTGACGGTCACACTTCCAGTGCGGTGAGATGGGTGCTCGAGAAACAGACTGGGAAAAACCCCAAAACAAAACCACACACAAAACACACAAAAACCTCTTCTCCGGGAGGAGACGAGGACCGCGGGTCAAGTGGATAGGTTCTCCGGGATCTCCGTACGCTGCCGCACACCGAGCGAGTTCTGGCTCTAGGGACAGAGCCTTTTGTTGGTAAAGGTTGTAGAGGCTGGATACGGTTTTGAGTTTCGCAGATAGGTTGTATTGGTGGTTTGGTTGATTTGCAACGTAAGCGTACTGCCCGATGTCTCCTCCAGGCGGAGTGAAAGACCAGACCCGATGCTCGCGTAGATGTAAAGCCTCTCGACTATAGCCCCAGATCCCAAATTGACAAAGTCAAATAACGTGTAAAGACGCTTCTCCGACTTGTCCGACTTTCCCAAGTTCCCCGCGTGGAACACTAAAACGCTGCCGAGACTGTTCGCTGCCGAGACACTTTCGCTGCCGAAACCAGAAGACGCTGCCGAGACCACAGAACGCTGCCGAGACAATAGACGCTGCCGAAACCCAAAATGCGATTGTAACCGACAAGGCTGTAGCAATTCCCAACACCCGCACAAAGTACAAGTGAGAGACCCCTAATGCCCGCAGCACTCCGGGCGCGATAGGATGCCTCTCCAAGTCCCCCACTATCTACTTTATACCCTAATCCGTTTGCTGCCGCTCCCAAGCCGATCGTTCCGTTATCCTGGCTCGTGTCCATCCCTTGCCTATCCAAGTCCGGCTTCTCCGGCTTCTCCAGGTTTGGTGTGTGTTGCGGCGCGATCGACAGAGCTTGTCCGATCACATCCGCCGGTGTTACCCGTCCGAGTGTACTGTTGAGGCCGCTCGGGCGCGAGTCTTCTGCCGTTCGGGCCGTTCCCTTTCCCAGGAACTGTTCTTCTTCTTCTCCGCGTTCCTTGTGCCGTCCTACTCGTTGTCCATACATCCCAGTTGGCCCAGTACTTGACGGAATCGTCCTCGTCAGGCCATAGGCAACCCTCCTAACACCGTCTGCCGCCAATCCGATCCTTGCCTTGGCTCTCCGATCAGGCCCGCGTCACGCGGATAATCCGGAGATTCGGGTTGCAACGTCGTCATGCCCCACGCGATGCCCGAGGTACGGTCACATGCCTATTGCCATGCGCGGATCCCCCTGTCGGTGTTCTACCTTCGAGTCCGGGCTGCCACACCCTTCTCCTGGTTCTCCGGGTTCTCCGGGTTACCCAGGTTGCTCCCCTTCTTGGTGTTTTGCTAGGTCTTGGACTGGACCCAACTTGGACTCTGCTTTGACAAGGTTTACCCAGTGCCAGCAATGCCTCGACGAGCGGTATGCCCTTCTCCCTGCATGCACGACACCTTCGCAGATAAGTCCACTAGCCGCGCAGGGAAACACGCTAGTTCCAGATGCGCGCGATTGTCAAGACGCGCAAAATGTTGCCATTCTACGTGTGTTTTCAAAAGCGGCTTATCATCGTCCCCATTCTTAAATCGATTGTCCCAATCGACCGCCTTCTCCGTGTGGCACTCCTTTCCCCTAGGTCCCCGACTAAGCCGATCCGGGCACGGAGGCAAATCATCAGGCTTCTTATGAAAGCTTCCGTGATGACTGTCACCGCCCCTAGTCATTGACACCCCCGGGTTTCAATTCCGACGCTCCTCGCCGTTCTCCGTCCTCTCCTGCTTCCTTGGACCATCTCCTCAAGCTCGACAATTCTCTTATTTTGGACCGCAGCCGGATATCAAGAATAGGCTCGCCTTCTAGCTTAAGACAAGTCATCCTCAAGGCCGCTTAGCCACCGCCTCGGCTTCTGTTTCGCCAAACAAGCTCGGAGAACCTGATCCAACAATTGTATTGGACCCCCTTCGGCTTTTACGACAGACCCCATTTCCGGAGTTCATAAGGCGTCGAGGGCGAATTTTTCATCGTTTCCTCTTTTCCCTCTCCCTCCATGTCGTCCCCAAACCGCCGTCGCCGAGCACACCAAGGACCCTCTGCTCCGCGTCCTCGCTTGCGAGGAGTGCGTCAACATCGTCCGCACCGTCCAACAACTCACTCTCGCCCCCCATATCACCAACGAGAAGCCGGTGTCGGACAGGGATTTCGCCGCAGCACTCTCTGCTGCTCGTCGTCCTCTCGTGAGTGTTGTTTCATTCTCCTCTTTCGCCGCCACTAACGCCTCCCTTCTCCTAGCGTTTCATCTTCCACCGAACCAAGGGTCTCGCGTCGACGACGACTCCCCAGGCTATCGCCGCGTTCTTTTCGTGTCTCGCCGACCGCATCGTGATGTGCGACCGCGACCTCTTGAACCCCGACGAATTCTCGATCCACGCCGAGCTGTACGCGAAACAGGTACGTCGAATTCGACGCGCCCATGTATCCACGTTAACTAACTCCGCGTTTCACAGTTCTACCACGAGCCTCCCCCGCTCAGTCGCTCCTTCAACTCCTACATCCGCACTCTCGTGCCCATGACCGTCCCCGCCGACTGGCGCGCCGTTCGGTATCAGGCGTCGTTGGACGCGGGCGAGGCTTTCCTTCGGCCCGCAACTCCTCAGCCGCTGCCGAACTCTTCGCCGACGAAGCAGTACCTCGACTTGTTGTAAGTCAACGTTCTCCCTCATTCTTGTTTCAACTCTAACGCCACACTCCAGGGAAGCCACGCATGTCCCGACTCAGCCGCCGAAAACAGGCAAGCCGTTCGCGCCGCCCAAGACCGGCAAGCCCGCCGCGCCCAAGCCGAACGCGTCGGCGTCTACCAGCAAGACCATCACCATCGACGACGACGACTACGAGGCTGGGCCTGGAGTCGAGTCCGACGAGTCGATCGTCGAGGTCGAGTCTAGCCGCCGTCCAGTCTCCAAGCCCGTCGAGGCTAAGCGCAAGCGCGCGCCGTCGACCGACGACTCGGGCGAGGACGAGGTACGTTCTTTCCCTACTCCGTCTTACCCGTGTTAACTGTTTCCAGCTCGAGGAAGGCGAAGAGGAATCGGACGCACCCGCCCCGGCCAAATCCCGCAAGGTCGAGGGCAAGAAGCGCCGTTCTTCGCGCGTAAGTCCCTTCCCCACATCCACATCTTTCTTTCCTCACGCGTCGAACCTCTTTCGACGCGTTTTCCTTCTCCTACGGCCCCGTCTTTCCACGATCAATTATTGATGGTTTTGACAGTCGGCCGCGAAGGCTCCCGCCAAGTCGTCCAAGAAGTCGTCGAAGAAGGCCAAGGCTGCCGCGAAGGCCGCCACGCCCGACGAGTCCGAGGACGAAGAAACCCTCACGCTCGCGCCCGCTCCGGGACTCCCCCAACTCCCCGACACGATTCCGCAGATCATCCAGATCAACGGCGTCAAGATGAACAAGGTCGATATCATCGAGCCGATTCTCCGCGCCATTGCGGAAGTTCTTTCGCTGCCCGCGAAACAGCGCTCTGGCACGGTGACCATCACGTTGCCCGGCGGGTCGGCGAAGACCATTCTCCTCACACTCTCCTCGCCCGGCAGCCGCAACATCAACATCTTTACGGCGCGTCCCCCGACCAACGACATGCGTTTTCGGCTCGCGGGATCCCTCGTCGTCGTCGACTTGGGTACCGCTGAACCCGATTACTCTTCAAGAGTTCGCTCGCGTCGATCCAACAACGACGCCCGCTCACGGAGTACGTGTTTTCCTTCTCCGGGTTTCACGAGTATCGCGCTAACCTTCCGACCTTGCAGGAGAAGCATCGCTGCGCCCACTGCGTCATCAAGGGGCTCGACTGCCATTCGACGGGCTACGGGTCGTGGTGCAAAGAATGCGCCGACCAACGCGACTTCGTCAAGTGGTGCACGCACTTCTTCCCAGTGAACGCGATGGATCGCGTCGCCGAGGAGATGCGTCCGCTCGTTGAAACCGCCCCGGAGGTACGTCTCCATCTTCTCCTACATTCCCATTTTCTCTTCCATCTAACATTTTCCTTCTCCGCGATTTACAGAGACGCGTCGGCTCGTCGAAAGAATCGGCCGAGCTAACGAGCAGCTGACACGGACCGCGGACCTTCACGGCGCGGCAGTCGCCGAGTGCGCCGAGGCCATTCGCTGCTCCACATGCGCACATCGCGACACCGGCGACTCGCCCGGGTCAAGACGGTATTGCGGCGCGCCGACTTTGGTCTTGGCCCGGCCGCCACTATCGCCAAGATCAACGACTTCTTCGTGCGGTTCGACAAGATCCAGAAGTTCTTGCTCGGCTCGTCGTACGTTCCGCCCAAGCAGCGCAAGAACGTCGAGATCGTCGAGAGCGACAAGCCCGTGGCTGGTCCGTCGCAGTCGGCGCGTCGTCGGTCGTCGGCGATCCAGCCGGAGCTTCAGATGCAGGACGACGAGATGGAGGATCATCTCCCCAATCTCGCGGCTTGACAAGAAGCTGGCCGGGTACGGCTCTCCTCAAACCTTCAACGCTAGCCGCTGACTCCGATCAAGATGCCGAAGGCGAAGAAGACGACGAGGTCCCCGCGACCCAGTCGCAAACGTCTCCGATGGACATGTCGGTCGAGGGCGAGGGCGAGGGGGAAGGTTCGCAGTAGGAGGAGAAGGAAAGCCGGGACGCAAGCGCGTTTAAAGATCCGGGAAGGTACATTATCCCTTCTCCGGGTTCTCCGCGCTCACTGATTTTCAGCTTTTCTTTTCTCCAAGATTCCTTTCTGCGAATTCCACTCTCTCCGTGCGCCTCGTTTTCTTCGTCGTCGGTTTCCGCGTTGTCGTGCTGTCGTGTCGTGTCGCTGTCGCTGTCCGGGTCGCCGCGCCCCGTAAAATGTACATATCCAACCACCATGCTCTCCGCGTCCCATGTATGAGTAGAACCACTTGCTTGTTCTACCATACATTTTAGCAAATTGATTAGACGTGTGCCCTCTCTCTTTGCGTGAATTGCCCGAATCGTCCATTGACAGATCTCTGATCGGAGAAGCTTGATAAGCTTGTCCAGCCAAATGGGCAAGTTGTCGGGAAAGTCGGACAAGTAGGAGAAGCTGTTTCCAGGCCCGAACGTCCTAGATTATGCGTTTCCCTAGCCCCGCGTAAAGAATTCACCGTTGAAATGCTTCTCCGGCTTCTCCTAAGTGTGCGGATACCTTCTCCTGGAAACCCGGGTAGGATCGCGAAAAACCGCGTCTTACTGGGATACCCAGAAAGTCGGTGCGACTTCACCCCTCTCCCCATTCTTGAAATTCGCTGTCCCAGCGAATCCTTAAATGCTAGGGAGGCTCTCCCCACTGTCCCTCTCAGACAGCGACTCCATCTCTCTTCTCTCACTCGGCCAGCCAGCCTTGCCGACCGTCCACACTCATTCTTATCTCTTCCGCATTCGTGGACATCTATCTCCTCCACCAAACATCGTTCTACACCCACTTCCGATGCCCGACGCAGAGCCCAAGCTCGCCGTGAAAATCGGAGGGACTCTCCGGCACGCGATACGCGATACCCTTAAGACGATTAAGTCGTTGAAGGGTTCGCCGCCCACCATCGCTGTCCTCGCTTCCGCAATTCTTACGCAGCACGTATGCATCATCTCCGTGGCCGCCGTGTTTCCCAGGACTGACAGAGAAGCACAGGGTACTCTATTCGCGGACGACAAGTTCACCAACCAGCTCGCCCAAGACCCCGATATCCTCCCCGACGCCAAGGCCGCCGTTGACGTCTTGATCGATATAACCAAGACGCTCAGCGTTCAGAATCCCTCGTTCAATGGGATCCAGAAACTCCGGACGAACATCTATCGCCTCATCGACCTTAACACGCACTGGGAAGCCGAAGCGGTGCGCGTACGCTATGATCCCTTCACCCCGGAATCCTTTCGCCACTGCTCGTCGCCCTTGAACAGGCGCTGGTCCGTTCAACAATGCATTTCTGCCGATTGCTGACTCGGAATTACAGGCCGCTCAACAGCACGCCAGACTCGCGTCCACCGTCAACGCCATTCCTCCCAAGGTGAGTACCCGCCTTCTCCCCGTGCTCCCCTTCAACGCGTTTGTAGTCGGAGTCCAAGCGGGTATATCAAGATAATTTCCCCGCCTTTCGCACGTTCAATTATCCTCAGATCCAGGAGGAATCCATCAAGGCGGTGAACTCGAAGCTCAAGGTTCGATCCCCGTCCTCGTCGATTTTCTTCTCCGCGTTAATCATCTTCATAGGATAAGAGTCGCACTGGCCCGAGCAAAGTCGGCTTTTCGTCGTTGCTCCTCCCTTCCATTCTCAAGCTTCTGCAGCGTCAGCGCGACACTGCTTCAGCCGAGGATGGAGAGGTGCGCCTCTACCACTGTCACCACCATCCCCACGATAACACTCCTTGCCCGGAACAGCTTGAGGCTGAACCGCCGCGTTCTCGCGTATGTTGATTCCGCTACACCTTCTCCTCAACTTACGAGTCTCCCAGCCCAAGCGTGGCAAGCAGCCCGCGGAGGAAGTTCTCGTTCCCACGGACGTCTCCGACAACTCCAAGGACTCCGTCGAGGAAACCGACGATTCGGCGATGGCCGTCGACAATCCCCGTCCACGGATCGTTTCGTGCGTTTCCCGTCAGCTCCTCCGCACTGTCCTCAATTCCCGTAGCCCACGGAAAACCGTTCTCCGGTTCCAGGTGCGTTCTGTATTGAACAGTCACCTGTCCCGCTTTTGACAGTTCCACGTTCTCCTTCCGTGCAGATCCCCGACCCGCACCCTGTCAAGCTCGCGTGCCCGGCCGACGTCGAATACACGTCCATTAACGACCTCATCGAGACGTGGTACCAAGTCGGAGAGATCTCCGTTACCAACGACCAGCTCCTCGACTTGGTCCAGTACACGCAGCAGGAGGCGCTCATCGGGGTTCAGCGCATGGCTTACTCCCGCACCAACTACCTCTCGACCAGCGGTTCGTACCGCCAGCTCATCAACATCTGCAACGAGCGCGGTATCGATCTTAAGGAAGATCTCCCGTGCGTCCGCTCAGTCTTCTCCACCTTTCCCGACTAACCCGGAGTAGTCAGGCCGCCGAGTACATCGAGGCGATTTCCAGCTCGGACAAGGTGGCTTGAGTCCGCCCTTATCTCCGTATGAGCCGCGCTCACGATACCCGTTCCTTCCTTCTCCACACTCTTTCACAACTCGTTATCCGCTTCCACCACAGTCGTTACAGTCCCCCATTCTTGACGCTCGTGCTCCGACTCCCCCAGGCATATATCGTAGCGAAAATGCCATGTGTATCATCTTTCCCGACCGCCCCACGAGACCCCATTATAGTTACTTCGCCGATGACGAATGTACTTGGGACTACGAGGACGACGAGTTCGCTGATAACTGAATGACAATCGCACCCGCACTCGTTTATCTTATCCGCTTTTGTGCGAGATCGCCGGTTCGAGCCCAACAAACGCCAATTTTCTACTCCTCGTTCTCCGAGTCTTCCGAGTCCAGATTAACTCCATCAAATTGAAGGTCGTTCATCCAAAACTCATCCAGCTCGTCCGCGCGCCTCCTCCAATTCCTTCAGCTCCTCAGTTGTCATGTCGATTAGCTTCTCCACATCCTCCGGGATTTGTATTTTTCTCCGGGATTCGTATGGAATAACGCGAAAGCTGCAACCTTGCCAGGCCACATCGCGCCGTTCAATTCGCACACTAGATAGGATCCGCCTTTCGTTCTCCGCACTACAACCATCGGCCCGAGATAGCGAAATTTCGCCTTCCTGTCGAGACTCTTCTCGATACGCGTGTTGCGAATAAGGACTAGGTCCCCAGGAATAAAATCGTAGTCTCTGATAACCGCTTTGTGGATCTCCTCGTACCGGCGTACCGCGGCCAGCTTCTCCTTGGAAACACGAGAACGCATCTCGAGGATATGCTTGCGGTGTTTCGCTAACGCTTTTGCGCGCAAACCCACCAGCTCCGCCGTCGTAATAATTCGGTCTGGATATTCCACTAGCCAGGTTGCTTCGACAATGTCGAATGGCAGAATCGGGTGACAACCAGTCGCCGCGAAATACGGAGAACAGCCCAAGCCTCTCCGGACTGTTACTCTGTCCGCCCACACCACTTGTGGAAGGAACCAGTACCACTTACTGACGTTCCCACCACACGCCTTCACGATGGACTGCCTCACATCGCGATGGCCACTCTCCACAGGCCCATTCGCTTGAGAATTGTACGGCGAGATTTTAATTCCCTTAATCCCGCACTTCTTCTCCAGCCACCCAGCGCCGCCAGGAATTGTGGCGCGTTGTCCGTAACAATTTCCTCAGGACAACCCCACCGACAAATGATAAATTCCAACAAGAACCGACCAACAGCCGCGGCGTTGTCGGATCTCAACCCCATGGCCTCCAGCCATCTGCTCAACGAGTCTCTCGCCGCAATCACCAGTTTATGCCCGTTTGACGTGGCGCCCATGACCATCACGTCCGTGTGGATCTTTCGGAAAAGACTCGGCGTGTGTCGGTACCGGGCGGGATCTTCAGTAGTCGGGTTTGCCGGACTTGACACAGGTGGCAAGTTTTGATATACCACGACACGTCCCTCTCCAGTTCAGGCCACCAGAGCCGCAACTCCAGCAAGGACTTGGTCGCGTACACTCCGCGATGTCCGAGACTGTCGTGCGCAGCTTTCAACATAAACATTCGATGCTCGGGCTCAACCACCACCTGCGCGGTCCCTTCCCTGCCTCTCCGGAACAACCGTCCGTCCCGACTAAGGTAGAAATTCCGTGCGTACTTGATTAACGCATGATGCGCGCTGTCAGAGAAGCCCTTCGGCCGAATTAACGGATTCTTGAGCCACTCCTTCAGTATCGCGAGCCGCGTCCATCTGCACTCCGTTCTTCGAACGCATCTCTTTAGGATAAGGCTCCCGCTTCACGTTGTCCCATTTGAGCGACGTCAGGTAGTAGCATCTCCGTCTCCTTTACAAACTCCTCCAAGTACGCAGGGATTGGCCTCTCCTCCTTTGCGTATGCTTCTCGGACAACCGCAGCGTCGTCGCGAATCCCGGAGTAGGTCTCCGCGCAATCCGTGAAAAAGCTCCCCAGAATTTCTTCTCCGGTTTCGGTTACGTTATCTTGATAGTAACCGCCTCAGTGTCAATTGAATGTTTGAACTTCTGAAGTCGTAAGGTTGCGGCGCTGTCTCATCCCAGCCCGCGTCCTTCTCCTGGGATGAAAATATCTGGTGGGTCATCCGTCGACGGGTACTCTTCATCTCCGGGTTGAACGTCTCTTCGGGAGAGCCCATCTGGAGTAAATGTTTTCCCCGCACATGCCGGAGACGGAAGTGGAACATAAGGATCTGCTCAATCCAACGGTTTATGGTCGCGTTAGGTCCCATTCCTGGATTTTCGAGCATGCCCTTAATATACAACGCGTCCGTTTCGACCACCAAGTTCCTACAACCCAGCAGCCAATACTGCATGTGCTCCAACGCTCTCTTCATTCCCCACAGCTCGCGTTTCGCCTGGGAGAAGCGCGCCTGTCTCTCGTCCAAAGGTATTGAAGCAAATCTGGCATAGTAGCGCTTCCCGGGGCCGACGGGTGCGTCTGATAGATCGCAATCCCAACAGCTTTCCACGACGTGTCAACCTGAAGCACTGTTTCGTACTCCGGGTTGTAGTTCAGAGGTCGGATAGCCGGACAGTTTGCCACCGCGTCCTTCAATGCCTGCATGGACTTCTCCTGCGCCTCACCCCATTCCCATTCGACACCCGCCTTCAACAAAGCATTAATGGGCTTAGCCTTGACGGCAAATCCCTGATAAACTGCCTCATGTAGGTCAGCACGCCAAAGAATTGGCGCACTTCGAAACATTTTTCAAAGGACCCCACCGCTGTATAACCCCAATATGATCTGTCGATGGCCGCCGGCCTTCGAATGCACAAATGTGCCCGACGATCTCTACTGCGTCGGCGCACAACACCGCTCTTCCCGGAGATGGTCAGCCCTGAGTGCTCCAGTCGCTGGATAACACGGAGAACGTTCTCGAGATGCTCAAACACAAACCGGCGTATCTCCGGGTTCTCCGGGATCCGCTCTTCGGTTCCGTCGGGTAAGACGTAGCAGTCGCCGGTCCTCGGACCGCACATCGTCAATGTAAGGCATCGTAACGTGAGGAACTTCCTCCCTCAGCACAAAATTCACATCGTCGTGAAAAATGGGTACCGAGTTAGTCCATCCCATAGGCAGTTTGACCAATCTCATGGCTCCAAACGGTGTTTGGAACGTAGTGTAGTCCCTGGAGGACTCGTCTAGGTCCCGGTGATCATACCCCGCATACAAATCAAGAAGCGCAACACACGCGCGTCCCGAGAAGTGATCGGCGAGCTCCTCCGTTGCCGGCGGGATACCCGAGTGCGCAATGGTGACTGCGTTCAAGGGTTCCAACGCGTGAACTAAGCGAATACTCTTCCCATCCTTCTTGACCACCCCAAAGAACTTGGAGCGATACGAAGCTGAGGATTCCTCATAAACTCCAGCTTCGATTTTCTGCTTGATGATCCGACAGAACTCCTCGTATTGCCCTTTCGGGATTGGAATCGTCCTCTCCACCCACACTTTATGCGGTACCGTAGGAATCTTAATCGGGGGGAAGTAGTCTTGACGGAGGGTACCGCGTTCTGAGTCGTCCCACGCAAACGCGTTAGGGTGCATCATAACAATATTGTGTACCAGCTTCCGCTCTTCCGGGAGAAGAAATCCCTCCGGGTGAGCCTTATCCATCATCTCCTTCCGTTCCTGAGTATATCGTCCTGTTGGCACGAAGTCCGTGGGATGCGTTGGAAGCTTTGGTTTGCCCTCCAACGGGTCATCGCGGATCTCCCGCTTGATCCGGTATTCCTCCGGAAGCTCTCCGTAAACTGGGCGTGTTTTCAAGGCAACTGGTTTATACTTTTTGCCCGCAAACACGTCAAGCACCCTCAAGTCTGGCTCCACGCGCGAGCCATTCTTTTCTCTGTCGAAGCCGGCGTCCGCGCACTTGTAACAGGCCTTCTCCGGGCTGTGCCGGTGAGATGTACCAAGGTTAAAATCCTCTATATCGAAGACTTCACCGGTTTCCTCATCCATAACACCATCCATGAGAGTCTCCCGCCACTGTAGCACTTGACAGACTTCACCGGTCTTCTCGTCTTTCTCCAACTCAGCTTCTCCAGCATACATGCTGAGAAGTTTCGACGCCTCCTCGTCCCTTGCTAACGCTCCACTACCTTGACTAGCAAGAAGGTAGTTCATCTTCACCTCATCCGCCGTGAATGTTCGCCCATTTTTAGGCAACGCGTATCCCTCAATAACCACTTCCCCTTCTCCGTCCAATCCAATTTCAAGCACATCTCCTCGCCTCCCCAATCGTCACCGACTAGTTCCTGGACGAGTTGTGAAAATCCGCCCCAGCTTCAGATTTCATCTGTTGCTCGCGTGGTATCTTCTGTTGCTTCTCCGTTTTTGGCGGGTCCGGTGGGTGGACAGGCTTGGCGATCGAGAAGCTTCCCCGCGCACGAGTCGGAATTACGCACCGGCGCCCGGAGTTCGGGTCCGTGATAATAATCGACTGGTTGCCATTCGTGAAGTTCTCCAGCTGCGACTCCGTCAGTATCTCAAACGGTCTTCCCAGGAGAACCTTGTAGGCAGGTTGTTCGATAATGTGCACTTGTAGATAAACGGCAATGTCGCCGAATAAGAAACACACGTTACGCGCCAGCCCCGCGGACTTCTTCAGCTGCCCGTTTGCACTTTGCATCATAATCTGCTCGTCCGGGTTCCACGGAATGGAAAGTTCCTCGGCCAGAGCTTTCGACATTGACACAATTTGAGATCCACTATCCACGACACACTCCACATGCTGCTGCGACGCCACTAGTGGGAATACAACCCGTAGGGATGCCGAATCCATCCCGGAAACAACCTGTTTAGGCTGTTCGCTATCCGAGACGCTCGCCATGTACTGCAGGTACGGGTCCATAGCCACGTAGCCACCGCTAGCAATATCCTCATCCTCCGCGCTTGAGATATAGAAAGAGTCGACAGCCGGCAGATCTTCGACAGGCAGCACGTCATGCGCTAATCCTTCTCCGACACCTCCGTTTCCCGCGACGTCATCTTCCATATACGGCAAACAAGGCCCCTCTTCTCCGAGCACTTGTTGCAAGACGGGTTTAGCTGGATCCCTGACTCTGCTCATCGACTTCCTCAATTCCTTGGCGTAGCGCGGGGACATAGCCTCCAACAGTAATGTTTTCAACGCTCATCTTGCCCGTTTGCGCAACCAATTTCTTGATAGTCTCTGCGTCGTCGAATCGGGTAACCAGTTTATACGCCCTCTCCTTACCCTCCGACTTCGGCTTCTTCTCCCGAGTTGGCGATTCCGACTGGGGCTTTATCCGACTGGGATAAATCATCTCCGGGTCTTCCTCTTCCGATTCCTCAGGTTCAAAACGCGCGCGTCGTTGAGCAGGTTTCATGCGCGGAACCTCAACCCAAAACTTCGGCTCCTTCTGCTTCTTCTGCACCGGAGGAGACGACACCTCGTCCTCCTCATCTGAATCCACGTCTTCAACTCTCGCTCTCCAGTTATCCGCCTTATCCGCAGCTTTAGGAGTGTTCTCCGGAGGCTTCGCTGTTTTACGAGAAGGCGGACCTATCCTCGTAGCCTCCTTCCTCGAACCCTCTAAAAACGTTGCTGCTGCCCGCCCTCGTTTTGAGTTGCGGACCGAGTCTGCGCAAACTGCGACCTCTCCGGATTATTGCCAGAAAGCGCGTTGAGCGACTGCTGCATTACGTTCATAAACTGCGCGACATCCACGCCTTGACTACCCTGCTGAATGTACTGTGGAGCTTGTCCTAGGTGTCCGGGTGAGCCCACAAAACCCGGAGAAGCTCGCTGGTTCATTGGATGCATTGGGTTCGGGTAAATACCCGGCTGCTGGAAAAAGGTCGACGCAGGCTGCACGTTGGAATACGGCAACCCCATCCCTTGACCTTGTCCGGCTTGTTCCCAATGTTGCGCTAGCGGCCCGGGCTGCATCTGCTGCTGTAGCTGCATTTGCAAGCGCTGGTTCTGTACTTGCAAGGTACGGAGACGGTCGTTCGTTGGGTCGTAACCCGGACCACCATCGTCGTAGAAGTCCCCAGCTGCAAACAGGTTTGCCGACTGGTTAGGCTTCAACGTTCCCTTGCAAATAATCGCCCGCACACGTTGATCGCTCGACAGGTTGTCCGGATAACGAGGAATATATCCCCCATCGCGCAACTGTCCGTTTTCCCCGGCGACCACGTATCCTTGCTCAATCAACTCGTCTTTCCTCGGACAAGAGCTCGACATATGCCCCTTCTCGTTGCACCAACAGGATCTGCAGCTGGATTTGCGCGCAAAACCCTGGGTTTCCCCAGAGGGCCTCGCGCGCAAATTTGTGGGTAACCCACTAATTGAGTTTCGGGGCTCCGGCCTTGGTGTTCCGGGGCTCCGGCAGCCTCGGCTTGATCAAGAAACGTGACAAATGTGACAGCTGACCGTTAATCCACTTGATGGGAAGCTTAACTCATCCATATCAGGCAATTTAGTGCTGATATGGTTGATTTAGACTAATTTCCCATTCAGGAAGGTTTTGATCGTCTTAATTAAGGTCTTAAATGCGGCACGGCATGCTAAGTGCTTGCTCAGGTTTCCTTTTTGGGACATGATGATGATTTTCCTTTTTGGGAAACTATATTTCCTAATTGGGAATTAACTATCTCTACTTTAGGACATAGCTACCAAACCTCCTCGTCACCATCCCAATCTCCCCGCTCTTCTATTGCTTCCAAGTCTTCTCTTTCATCATCCTCCGCAGCTTCCTCTTCGTCCTCGACAGCAAGTAGATCGACTGGAGCTGGAACCCAGTGAACGCGTCGTCGACCCCGTCCCAACTTCGGCGCGGCTGCAGTCTTTCTAGCCTGCGCAGCCAATCGAAGGTGCATGGCTGCTTGTTTCAACCCGTATGCCACCATCCCTTCGGCTTCTTGCTCCGGAATGGACCCCACCGGCACCCTCTTTGCCCGCTCCTTCCACACAGCAGCCCACTCGTCATGCGAGACTGGGACCCGACGCGTCTCCTCCTTCACCATCCGCACCTCTTCGTCCCAACGCCGCACTCGCGCCCAGGCTTTACACCACTCAATCCGAATCGCTAGCTCAAAGTTAGCATGCAAGCGCGCGGAGAAATTGAGCGGCACCTTCTGCCATCTCGGCCTCGCTTCCTCCCGCTTGCGTTCCCGCGCCAAATCCACGACATCACGGTCTTGTTCGAGCCGTTCATGAAGAACTCGTCATCTTCTTCTGGGTCTGGCTGGGCACCCGGGGCGTCGACCGCCATTTCGTCCTCATTCCAATCTCCTTCCTCCTCCCGGATCCGAGCCATCCGCTGCGCTTGCCGCTGCTCCCTCAACCGCGTTTGCTCCATCTTCTTCGAGTGCACCTCCGCGTCGCTCATGTAGCGAATGTCCTCCCGTTGGAGCCGCTTGAACCCGACCTTGGACTCGTCCCCACCCTCGATCTGAAGCACCGCAAACCAAGCGATTTGATAGAGGTCGGCGAAGAGCATGAGTTGGCTCTCATTTCGTGCGAGGGTTGTGCGAGCTCGGGTGTTGGCTGCCTGGTGCCGAACATGGAGCTCCTTCTCCAGAAGGAACTTATATTTCAGATGGAGATGGCACCGTACGTTGGCAAGGGCGGTCCCCATCTGCGCACAACGAAGCTCCCGTTCCATCGCCAGCAGTTGCGAACGAATGGCGTCGAGCCCGCGAACAGGGTCCTTGCTCCATGAAGCGGCAAGGGCGGAAGGCAGGAAGAGAGGAACCTCTTCGGCAAGGGTAGAGTTAGGGAGCTCGAGGGCAGCCAGCTTCGTCAAGGCCTCGGGTGTGAAGGTGGCCTGGAGCGAGCGGAGGGTCTCTTGGTCGCGATTGAGCTTCTGGCGAGACGCGCCGATGTTGATCTCCTCGGCAGTGGAGCTGGACTTTTTCAGCGTCGCCTGCGCCTTGACGCGTCGCCTAAAGTCATAGATCAATACATGCTGCGAGAAGAAGCGCATCTACGCACTGTTGCAGCTCGACCGCGAGCGCGAACTCTAAAAAGCCCACTGGACCGACATCGCGAACGCGCAAAGGAACACGACCCTCGGCCGCTTGAGCCTCTTCGGCCTGGCGTAACTTCAAGCGGACTTGAGCTTCTGTCATGCCTGCCTCGACGATCAGGGCCTGTGGCAAACGCAAGAACGACGAATACCTTGAGTCTTGACAACATAGGGATTGGGTTTGCTGCCGTCGGCCTCGAACTCCAGAACCATCTGGCGCCATGCAGGAACTAAGTCCTCCTGCTGCTCGGTGAAGAGATCGAGGGCCTCGATCTGATTCTCGAGTTCCGTCTTCGCCGTATTCAATCGTTGCCGAAGAAGAGCAGCTGCAGGAAAAGTTCAGGGACGGCAAGGGAAGAAAAAGAATCCGCTCACGAAGGCCCAGGACCTTGGTCCAATTCCAGAACGACCAATAAGCGTCTAGCATATCGGAACGCGCTCCCGGCCCCATCATCTTGGTGCTGCCGGAAAGCCCTCCCGCCGACGCCCAAGCCCGCTCAATACCCTCCGCGTCCGTCTGCCCACTCCCGGGAACCAAATTGAGGTCGTATTTTCCTTTACAGTCAAGTGTGTGGCCGAGGATGTGGAGCTTCGGCACAACGAAGCGCGTGAGTTGGGGCGGAAGGACGATTTTGAGGTAGTTGGGGAGCTCCGCCAGGCGCTTGAAGAGATTTCGGTTCCACTGGCAGACAATGTCGTAGGATACGACCTTGCGCAGGGCTTCGGACGTGTGTTGTACCATCGATGCGAATATGTAGTCCATATTGCAATATCTTGGGACCCAGTCAACCCTTGAAGCTCGAGGGACGACGCCATAAACGCACCTTTCGCCTTTCTGTAGGTCGCCGACGCTCGTCGGCTGGACCACCTCGTGCCGGGCACACACCACCATGCCGACACCAGTGGCTGCATAGCCCTTGGAGAACTTGGTGTTGGCGGTGGCGAGCGCCTTCAGTCCACTACAAGTCGACATCTGTATCGACATTCAGCGACGACGAATGGAAGAGAGAAAAACAACACACCTCTTGCTTATTTGTCGTCTTCCGGAGGTATTCTCGGTACGGCTTTGAGTCGACCGTAAAAGCAAAACCTGGGCCCAGCGCAGGGTCGCGAGCCTCGCTCGACACCATGCGTCGCTTCAACTGGAAGCACGCGTCCATTGCAAAGAATTGGGAATAAAGACAGCTGAGGATAGTCAGCAATTGGAGAGAAAGAAGCGCCACAAACGCACCGGTCTCGGGGCTCCGCATCCTGCCAATTATCAGGCAAGTTGACGCCTGGGCGAGGACAAGCGGGGCAGCTAATTGCGAGGGCTCCCGGCGCTGTATCTTCGGCGCTGTTCGTCTCGTACCCAAAGACCCCGCCTCGCTTGAGGAGATGTAAGTGTCTCCACTCGCGCCCCATCCGCAGCAACATCCGATATCGATCCGGAGGTTTGTTACCAGCCCCATCGGTCAACCGCTCGAGCGTGTCGTAGAAATCCCAGCCGTTTGTTCTTGGCTTGAGCGAAAAGGCGTTGTAGCGGTCCAAACACGAGAAGGTTGCGCAGGTTTGAGGACGCTTTGTGGTCGCGGGGAAGAAACGGCTGCGGAGCAGCTGGAGGTACTCGGCCTCGGCGCCCACACAGCCGCAGTAGTCGATAGCGAGTTGGTGGATGCCATTGTCATGCAGCACGACGAACTCGTCAGGAGCGGGGCGTGGATGTGGGCAGCAAACGTCGGGGGCAGGGTGCCCAACTTGCACGCGAAGGCCTAGCGACTTGAGATTCGTCTTCGAGAAATGGAAGTTGGCGCTGTCCCATTCCTTGAGATATATTCAGTAAACAAACGACGTAGAGCAACGCGTCGCGTACCGTACCTGGATAGAATGGAGAGGAAGCCGGGCGTGTGTTTCGACACAGCACTCGCCGCAGAGAAGCCGTCTCGAGCAGCAGTCGTCGCATCGGTACACGGCGGCGCGTCCTTCGGTATTGCAGAGGGTGCAATGCTCCGAGCTCTGGCTTCCGCGGCCGTCGTGCCATAGCAACGCCCGCAGAAAGGCATTGCGATACCCCAAGGCCCATTCGCGCAGAACAGGGTCCTATAGAGATTGTGGTAAGTGAAAGGCAAGGAAAAGAATGAGAAACTGACCGACGGACGAATAGGCTTCTTGACAACGTGCTGAACCTCCTCCAAGTCCATCTGGTAGAAGTCCTCCTCCAAAGAGAAGGTCGCGGTGTCGATGACGGAGATGGAATGCCTTCGAGCGCGTTTCGCTGGCTTCATGGGCGAAGGGAGTTCAACCGGGACGTTGTCCGTCCGCTTGCGACGCGAGCTGACGGAGACGCGGACGGATTGGTCGTGGAAGAAGGCGGGGGCTTCCGGTTGGTACAGAAACTGGTCGACAGAGAATTCTTCGTGCGTAGAGCTGAACGCCGCAGAAGCCTTCCGAGCCTTGGGAGCTTTGTTCCGGATAACCCCCGCCATGGACGAAACAGCGAGCAAGAGGGTGATGAAACATGGAGGGCGGAAAGAGTGACGAAACATGGTGTGATCAGAAATGTGAAACGCGGAACAAATCCGACTACGACGCGCTTGGCGCGTCGGTCGGGCTCCGAGAAGATTCGGACGGCTGGCTCGAAGGAAAGACGGGAGAGACGTGAATTCATTGAGGGCGGCTCGCCTAAGGGACGGGAATTGTGCGACACTTGAGACTTCGTAGGTAAATGTAGCGAATGGACAACTGAGCATGCAAAGTAGAAGGGAGCATGGGTAAGGGAAACAGCTAGTGGGTGTTGAGAAATTTGAGATGGTACAGGCGATCTATCTCGACGGCAAGCCAATGCATGTAAACCATCCACATGGCGTGCTCGCGCGATTGGGTGCTTGGGTCGTAGCGGTGGGTCGAATTCTTGTGCTTGTCCCAGCGGTATACGAGATGCTGGACTTGATTGCGCCAACTTGCCATCGCGTCGACCCTCCCCCGATCCTCGAGTCGCCGACGCGCCGCTTCTCGGGCTTGAAGCGCCAGCATTCGTCGAGCATGTACGGGGCAGACCAACCGATGCGTCTCCGCGCTGTAGGTAGATCCCTTTCTCCCTAATCCATACTCCTCCGGGACCTCGAAGAGCGGATCCTCGAGCCAGTGTGCGATCGGCGTCGAGTCGTAACCGTCTTGGACCGCTTTGAGAAATGCGGGTTTGTTGGTTAGTTTGGTGTGATCTTGGCGTTTCAGCCAGACGTAGACTGCGCTTGGAGGAGGAGGAAGGCGGGGAATCCGAGCAACCGTGGTGTGCCGACGAGAACTTGCTGCTCGTTCCTGCGCCCGCGTAATTCGACCGCTGTAGACGTCGTGAACACACGAATAATGAGGAAATAATGTGCAACGCACCCTTTGGACTTCTCCCAAGACGCCTTCTGGATGGCTTTTGCGGATGCTTTGTCCTGCTGTGTGAGGTAGAGCGCTTTCCGACCCATGATGAGGGTCAAGCGCAAGTAGTGATTTCGGAAAGCTTCGGACAACCACTTGCGGAAGGTCCTGATCGAGATTGGGAAAGATTGGAGACAGAAATCCTTTTTTTTGTTGGATGAACGGCAGCGGGGAGGCGTAATTGAGACCCATGAGTGTCCTCTGGAAATTGAACTGGAAGAAGAATCTCAGGCCGCAGGCTCCGAGTCCAAATACGACTCTTTAACGCTTGCCGATTGGCTGGCAAAAGGGTGATGCCAAATGAATCAACCGACATTTTGGACTATACTTAGGCCTAATTTGGCAGAGGATCAACAGACCGAATCAATGCGCCTAGCCGGACGTTGTTGATGGCGACGAGTGACGCTACTCGGCGACCGTCGTTACTTCAGACAACCATGAGGAGAACTCGCGAAGAGCATCTCGCCTACGAACGCGACCGCAAAGCTCGGTGGGCATACATTTTTAAACCGAGTTGATTCTCAATCCCGCCTCGGTAATACAGGCAGCGACAAGCTATGCGCAAAGACCCCGCGAGGTACCAAGCTTTCCTCGAGAAAGCTCGGCTCGCGAATCGCAAATACAGACTGCAGTGAGTTCCCTGCACGAAGGCAACACTCACTTAAGGTGCCGCAGCTTGGAATCCTTGGACCATATCTCGTCCAGGTGAGGCGGAAGAAAGTCTTGCACTACCAAACGCACTGAACCAAACTACAGACGGCGTTCAGAGCCGCCGGCCGCCTCAGACGCGACAGGCTATTTTGTATCAGAGCGAGTACGCCTGTTTGGGTCTCTTATCGATGGCGGGCTCAGCTTAAGTGACGCTCTCTACTCCCAGTGTACTAGTACTGTACACCCACCCGTTTTTAAGGCTTCCCTGTAGTTGTCGTCTCCCTTATCTCCCTTATTTGAAGCTGGTTGTGCGACTGACTCAGTGTGACTGGCTTGAACTCCAACCACCACCACCTCGACTTCAACTTGAAGCTCGAACGGCCATGGCAGCCATAGACTCCGAAACCCTCCTGCAAGGCAAGAAGCAGATGGACGATCTCATGAAAATGTTCCCAAATGGTTTTCCTCGTGCACGCATGCCTACTTACATCTAGACACCGCTCCCGAATGGTAAGCTGGTTCCAGGCTTGGCCTCTCATGGTCTCCTAACCTAATTGCAGTTCAACCTACTGCCTGGCGTTGGCGCTGTGGATGGAGAGAGAGTAGAGCGCCGTGGGTCGAAGCCGCCCTTCCCCTCATTTCTGTGCCCCACCCATCCCTCGGGTCTGTTCAGTAAGTCAAATTCCCTTTTGACTCCGGAAGACCTCGAAGTAAACTTTTTTCACAGAATGAACCCGTTCAGACTCCCAGAAGCGCATCATAGACCTTGTCTTGATGCATCGTCAGTTGCCTCCTCCGGACCTTCAGCGAGGCGAGGTTTATGGCAACTTTTATCCTCTCTCTCGCCTGCCTCCCCTCGTGAGCTACGACTTCGTTGGCCATGGTCCTGCCTGGGTCCGTAGGGGCGGCGGTAGCGATTGCAGGAGAGGGTGAGAGCAATCTGCGAGAGAGCGAGAGCAATCTGCGAGAGAGCGAGAGCAATCTGCGAGAGAACGAGAGCAATCTGCGCAAGATGTTCGAGGAAACGACGCGCAGCCTGCCGCGTTTCATGCTTGCTCTGGACGCAACATTCACTATTTCCAAGGTTAGCCTCTCGTTTCTCTCTTCGTTGCGACCTCGAAAAGCTGAGTTTTTTTTAGAGACGTACTCAATCCGGATCTTACATGCCTCAGCCTTACTTGAGCCCACCGCCCGCGTCGAGGTCATTCCAACGGACCCAGCACCAACTCCAGACGAAGGCGAACCAATTACTGCCCACATCGACGATTGCGTCGAGGAGGATGTGCTGGCCGACGTTATTCCGTTTTCCCGTCGCGAGACGACTCGGAGCCTCGAGAAGATCGAGCTCGAGCTCCAGAAGACGCCAGCCGCCGACGACGACCTATACGCGTAGAGACCCGCCGCTGACGACGATTTGTGCGCGTAGAGGACCGCCGCCGACGACCCTATACGCGTAGAGAGACCTGCCGCGCCTCTTTCTTGCTCTCGATTCCCGCACTCGCCACCTATCTTGCATTCGTTACTTCTTACATCTTTTCCAAGTTCCTGCTCTCGAGTCCCGCACCGCACACTGCTATCGTTTACTCGCAATTGTTTCCTGCTTCGTTCCATCGCTACCTAGCTATTCGCTTACTCACAATACTTTGAATCAATCGTTTTCACTCGTTCCGAATCTTCCATGCACGATTCGCTTTTCTATTCAAGCAACTACGACGACGACGACTGCGACAACGACGAGTACGACAGCAATGCGAGTCCGACGACAATACGAGTCCAACGACGATACGAGTCCAACGCAGATACGAGTCCAAAAACAGCGCGACGGAACAGCAAAGCGTAACTAAACGAGCGGAGGGTGAACAGAGCGAGGACGATGATTAAAAGGAAACGGTAAGGTAGCCAATGCAGAGACGTAGCGAGTGTAGCGAGTGAGGATACGTAGCGCATGAAGACGGTCGCGAACGGAGATATCTAGCGAACGAACCACGGCATGGTCGGCTCGTCGTCCTCCTTGGTGTACTTGGCACCCGGGTGGGTGAAAGGGAGCGCGTTACCAGGAACCTGGGCGGCGTGACGCGATCGCGTTCCAATGCTCGGCCGACTCGCGGAGGTGCTTGCGGTAGTTGGCGCGGTGGATGAGGGAGGCCTTGTACAAAGTCGCGCGTTTGATAGCTGGAATGAGGGCGTCAGCAAGAGAAAAAAAGAAAAGGAAAGAGAAAACGCACCTTTGTGCGCGTCGTGGCGGTTCTTGTTGTAATACCCTTCGAAATGGCGGTCGCGGACGAGCCCGTGGGCGTTTGCGCATCTCGACGACGTCGTCGACGGCGCGTCCGTGCCCTCGGTCAGCACCGGGCGGCTGGACTTTCGGTGGCGGGACCGTCCAGTTGGGCGGTGTGTCGAGCCGGAACGCGTAGCTACGACGAAGCCGGCGGGGCCCAGTGGCGCTGGCGACGGGCGCGCTCAGCGACTGCCCAGCTGCCAGCCCGGCGTTGCCAGCCTGAGCGGACGTTGCCGAGGACGGGTGCGGTGTTGACGAGAGCACCGTTGTTGCCAGCGAGAGCAGTGCTGGCAACGAAAACGGGCGCGGGGAGGTTGTTGGGAGCCGCAACGGGGCCAGGGAGGTTGGTGGGCGCGGGGACGGGCCCGAGGAGGTTGGTGGGGAAAGGAGCGGCGTTGGTGTTGTTCATCGATGTGCAAAAGGAAAAGGAAGAAAAAGGAGGCAGGAAAGAAACGGGGCGACGTCTTTTATGGGACAATCGGAATATCGATTGATGCATCACTGCACGTGTTAGCACAGCCCGTTTGTTGATTTCCACCTTTAGACCACAACAAACCGAATGTCGTTGGAGGGCTGCGACAACGGCGACGAGGACCTGCGTTCGCCCCTTCAGTCGAGCGCTTACCAACGCACTGGCCACCGACTCGTTGCGCAGCAAGCCAAAACTCACCAAAGGGCGACGCAAGGCGCTCAAGAATGGCGTTCGCATCGGTCCCGCCCGCAAGAATGGCGAAACCGACTTCGTCGGTATTCGCAAAGAGATATTCGACGCCCATCTGCGGAAGTATCCGCACGACGGGACGAAACACCCCCAAAGCCACTGGAGGGAGCTCGAACAGGCGTTCGACGCGGCGGTACCTTGGCGGCTACAGTGGCATGAGGCTCTGCCGACAGACGCAAACGAACTTGCTCACCTTAATCGTCCCAGCGGAGGCGAACGAGGTCGAGCTGGAGAAAAGTCAAAAAGTGTTCAATTACCGAGTCAGTTCACGCTCGACTCTTTCAATAACGTTCACAGCTAACAAAAACATTAGAAGCTGCGAAACTTCTACTACCGTCAGGGAGTCTCGACGAGCGGTACCAAAGCCGTCTTCAAGAGCGTCGCGAAGAATCTCCGAGCACCCACCGATGCTCGCATACCTCATCGGGCGCGCAGATTATCAACACTACGCGTTGATGCCCCAATACAACGAGAAGGTGGACAAGGCCTTCCCGGGAGCAACACCCCGACCCGAGCATGCTGGGTCGCAAGCGCGTCAACGAGCGCGGAAGGATCGCGTGGGCCCTCTTTCTCAACGAAACGGACGAGGTCAAGGCGTCCGTTCTCGCTGACCTGAACGCCGAGCACTCGAAGAAACTCAAGGAATACAAAGCTGCTGTCTCGGGCAAGTCAGCGAAGTCAGAGGGTTTTACTGAAGAAGAACAATCTGAGTGCGTACCGCCTTATTCCCTATTTACTTGATTTCTGAACAGAGGGCAGAGCTCGGGAACATTTTGCGGATGCGATGGTCCCGTTGATGGACGAGGTCGAGCGTATGACGGGGCTTAAGCTCGTGCTCCACGGTGCGCGAATCGCAGGAGAGGACGAGAACGGCAAGCCGAAGCTTGAAATGAAGAGGTATGGTCGATTGGTCCAGCGATATTTTGGGCACGATCTGACGCTTGTTTAGCTTGATGTCGGGGCTGAAAGCCGATGGTCCCAACTACACCAATTTCAAGGTTTCGGATCCCAAATCGAGTGCGTTGATGGCGCGTAGCTGGGGCGGACATGTCTATCGCATGTGTAAGCATTTTGTCCATTCTCGACCGTACAAGTCTAATCTGAGGTTTTTTAGATGCGATCGAGAATGGCATTGAACTGCCTACGCACCAAGAACACGACGTCCAACCTGTCCCAAACACAACCCAAGCACAAGCTCCAGCGGAGGCTTCCTCCGGAGCATCGCCTGATCACGTGACGCGTCATGGTACGGCGGCCGAGTCGGACGACGAGGGCAACATTCAGGTTCCAATCGACGACAACAAGGAGGACGAACAGATCGCGCCCGAGCTGCCAGAGGCCCGACGCCAGGCAATCATGGCCGCGGTCATCGCCTACGAGAAGAAGATGTTGGAACAAGCCACTGCCAACGGATGGCCACCGCCGCCGCGGTGCGAGAATCCGGTTCTGCTCAACCACGCGGAGCCAGGAGGAACTGGGCAGGGCGTTGAACGGCCTGGGGATTTACGACGAGCTGTTCGACGCGACCCGCTATCCCCGACATTTTCCACTGCCCGACGAGCAGTTCGACGACCCGCCGGCCCTCCATTTGTCGGAATACCGCCACGCGATTGGTCCGCTCACGCGCGCTTGGATCTGCAACCCCAATCTTGAGTTGAACGAGCGGCGCAACTTTGTGGAGCGGACGCACAAAATGAGCCCAGAGCGTCTTGCGAAGGAGGAGGCGGAGCTCGACGATGGCGCGTGCTGGGCCCGAGTTAAGAAGGCCGCGAAAAGACGTCGCATGCTGGATGTTGCATCGTGGGGCGGGTCTGACGCAGCAGAGGGTTCGAAGAAGAAGCGAAAGAGGGGTGCGGCCAAGAGCGACGACGATAGACTACGAGTCAGAGTCGAACCAGGACGGGGCGGATGGAGGTCGCAAGCAGGGCAAGGGAAAGAAGCAGAAGACTGTGAAGGCTCCGATGCCGTCGCTGGCGAAGAAACCGTACCCTAAGCCGAAGAAGCTGCCTGCGTCCAAGAAGCCTGTCGTGCCGAAGAAGGCTGTTACGTGGAAGAATCCTGTCGCGGAGGAACGGATGGAGGTCGAGGAACAGACGAAGGTCGACGAGCAGATGCCGGCTGTCGCGCTGGTCGAGGAGCCGTTCAACGGCGAGGAGCAGATGGTCGTCGAGGAGGCGCTAGAGCTGGACAAGCACATGATGATGCCGGGAAGCAACAACCCGCAAAATGTGACCCTTACCAACGAGGACGACAACCTCGATCTTTGGGTTCGCAAAAAACCCCAACCTCGTCCAACGAGGACGCCGCGTCGGCAAGGTTCCTGTTCAGCAATGGGTCGAACGCGTCCTTTCCCGAGTACACCACCGATCCGCTGCTTGACTTCGTCATGGAAACACTCGATGAGAAGAGCGAGGAGTTCGACGAGGGCGAGTTGGATGCAAGGAAGCAGGGCGCGTCGGAGCAGATCGACGACACCGCGAGCGAGAGCCAGCGGGATGCGTTCGAGCCGTCCCAGGAGGAGCCAAAGCGAGCGCGCGCGGCTAAGAAGAAGGCGTCCAGCGACTTGTCGCAGCTGTACACGACGTACCCGACTCCGCCCCCGACGAAATCAGCGACCCAGAGTACGCGCTCAGCAGCCAGGAAGCCGGTTCCGTACACGCAGCACGCGAGAACTCACGAAGGAGATGGTGGAGAACGGGATGCAAGTGGCGTTCAAGCCCCTCAAGGATGCAGTGTGGGCAAGCAAGGGTAGAGAGTGGTTGTTGGGGTTGGTTGGAGGCGGGCAGGGGTGGGAACAGGCCGTGCGAGACGTGGTATAAATATGAGGAGAAGTTTGAGTTCCGGGAGCCGGACATGCCGCGACCGGTACGCACGCGACGTCGCGCCTAGTGCTCTGATTGCTGATATCTCCGTTAACAGGCATTCATTTGGTCCACCGATTCCCGTCCCCACGGAGGTGACCTATTGGGTCAGCGTGGCGCGCCCGCCGCGTCTGGTCCCGGCCATCAAGAAGCTCAACACGGGACGCAGAAGTCAAGGAGTTCGGAGAGCGTGTGAGCAAATGGTGGTGCTGCGTCAACCCCGACTGGCGGAGACCCAAGAAAGGCGGTGTGATGGTGAACAACGTTAACGACTCGATGGACTGGGACTCGGTCTTCTGGCCCGGCCCGAATGGCTTCTTCGCCATTTTCGCGTGCCTGTACTGGTGGGGGACGAAGCTCAAGGGCGAGCCAAGGACAGCAAAGCGTGGAGGTCGCTGGTGGCGGACGTCGAGTATGTGATTGACAACATCGTGCGGTGCGTATTGTGTTGATTGAATGCAGGATGCCGTTTGCTGATATACACCCAGGAACATGGTACGAGATATTGGTTGCGACCAGCAGAACAGTGCGGTTGTCGCGAAGGGCAAAGGCAGGAGCAGGCGCAAGTAGAGGAGCACTCGATCACGTGGAGCCGCAATTTCCCGATTGGCCACAACAGAATAATGGCCATTATCTTTTTTTTTATTTTTTTAGCTTAGTTTTTCTTTTTTTCTTTTCTTTTCTTTTCTTTTAATTTGTTTTCTCATTTTTTCTTTTTGAATAGAAAATATAATATGTGATGATATCATCAAATTGATCGCCACAAAAATCATAATTGTTTGGAGAGGTGATGCCTAATCAGCGGCTGGCGTGCAGCCGGGATGTGCTACATGTAAGCACAATTACTCAAGATCAGTGATGTGAGCTACCCATGAATTTGCGTGCAACGCCCTCTGGGCAAGCCCAGGGTTTTGCACACAATACTGAGTGCATTAGCTGGCACCAATAACAATCTAGCCCACTGATGTCGTTCGAGAAGTTCGGCCTAGAACCGTGATCCGCGGTGAACTCCCGCTTATAGCTGGTGCCCTCCTTGAGACTCTGGTTCATAGCCCGCAATTGTTCCGCCTGCACGGCCTCCATACGCTTCAGGGCCGCGTCCATACGCTTATCCTGGACGTTCAGAGTGTCCTTCATCACCGCGATATCGAGAGCGAAATGATCTATCCTCTCCGACACCTCGCGCTTGATACCTCGGATCCCGGAGAAGCGGTCCGGTGTTCACGTTAACCGCGGGTTCCATAGTCTGGCTCCCACCGGTCAACTGGAACAGCGCCGTGCGTCCCGTCCACTTGTCCGCTAAGTACTCTACAATCTTGAGCACTTTCCGCCACGACAGTCGATCTCCGCGTCTCACGACTAACGGTTCTTCCGCCCTCGCAGCATCCTCCTCTCTAATCTCGTGGTCCTCAGCCCAAATGGCCTCGATTCCCGGTGAGTTCATATTATTCTCCACTAACGTAGAAAACTCCGGACTCAGGGTTTCAAGCAAGGTAGCTACGAGGCTACTGCTCGTAACTTCCGCCGGCGGGAGTGTCAGTTTGACAGCTTCTCCGCGGAAGAACGCACAAAACCGCAGCACTCTGCCGGTTTCCGCTCTCGTAACTCCCCGGGCTTCTTGGCAGATCTCGCGCAGACTCTCCAAGCTACCCTTCTCTTGCCGTTCGAGCTCGGGATAGATAGCCTTAAGCTTCCTCACCCAACTCTCAAAGGACTCCTCGCGCCTATACTCGTCGAAAGCGCCACGCGCACGCAACTTCTCCGAAGCATAGCCGATAACACGGTCTTTCTTCTCCTGATCATCCGTACCCGCCGATAGATATGATACGTTCGCACTGAGCGATAAACTCCCTAATTTCGCTGGGTTTGCTCCCATCGAACTTGGTCGATTATTCTCCCAGGACTCCGGTACCCGGAAACTAACGTTGCGTTGGTTTTGGTTGTTGTTGGGCGGTGGTGGTGGTTGTACTTCTTCGTCCGCCATTGTGTTGTAAAATTCTTGTAAAGCCTCTTGAAAAAGCGATTGGTTTGCGTCGAGTAATAGGTCGGTAAGATCGAGAGAGTCTTCCTCCGAAAGGTCCGTTAAGTCGCTTAAGGATTCGTCTTCTCCGAGTTTCGGTTGGTAGGTCGACGGCCCCGGCGTAGTAGGAGAAGGTGCAACTCTCTTTCCCTTGTTCTGAACGGTTCTTTGCACAACCTTGGAGGGTCCCGCAGATTGCTTATTCGAGCTACGAAGAGTACGTTGACTGTTCGACGCCGTGTTCGCTCTCCGTGTTTCGTCTCTAGGCGCGTTTAACTCCCGCTCGTCCCTCAGGAATCGTTCGAGTGAGGGTACACCAACTGCTTCTGGTATGGAAGCCTTCTTCTTCCCTCCCGATTTCTTCTCCGGCGCAATTGTTGAACTCGAAGTTCACAAAATCGCCCAAAAACCACCAAAATCTGCTAGTATCCACCCTCGCGGTGGGCTCCAGATGAGATGGGTGCTCGAGAAACAGACTGGGAAAAACCCCAAAACAAAACCACACACAAAACACACAAAAACCTCTTCTCCGGGAGGAGACGAGGACCGCGGGTCAAGTGGATAGGTTCTCCGGGATCTCCGTACGCTGCCGCACACCGAGCGAGTTCTGGCTCTAGGGACAGAGCCTTTTGTTGGTAAAGGTTGTAGAGGCTGGATACGGTTTTGAGTTTCGCAGATAGGTTGTATTGGTGGTTTGTTGATTTGCAACGTAAGCGTACTGCCCGATGTCTCCTCCAGGCGGAGTGAAAGACCAGACCCGATGCTCGCGCGCGCGTAGATGTAAAGCCTCTCGACTATAGCCCCAGATCCCAAATTGACAAAGTCAAATAACGTGTAAAGACGCTTCTCCGACTTGTCCGACTTTCCCAAGTTCCCCGCGTGGAACACTAAAACGCTGCCGAGACTGTTCGCTGCCGAGACACTTTCGCTGCCGAAACCAGAAGACGCTGCCGAGACCACAGAACGCTGCCGAGACAATAGACGCTGCCGAAACCCAAAATGCGATTGTAACCGACAAGGCTGTAGCAATTCCCAACACCCGCACAAAGTACAAGTGAGAGACCCCTAATGCCCGCAGCACTCCGGGCGCGATAGGATGCCTCTCCAAGTCCCCCACTATCTACTTTATACCCTAATCCGTTTGCTGCCGCTCCCAAGCCGATCGTTCCGTTATCCTGGCTCGTGTCCATCCCTTGCCTATCCAAGTCCGGCTTCTCCGGCTTCTCCAGGTTTGGTGTGTGTTGCGGCGCGATCGACAGAGCTTGTCCGATCACATCCGCCGGTGTTACCCGTCCGAGTGTACTGTTGAGGCCGCTCGGGCGCGAGTCTTCTGCCGTTCGGGCCGTTCCCTTTCCCAGGAACTCTTCTCCTCCTTCTCCGCGGCTCTTGTGCCGTCCTGTTCCATGTCCAAACATCCCAGTTGGCCCAGTACTTGACGGAATCGTCCTCGTCAGGCCATAGGCAACCCTCCTAACATCGTCTGGAGCCCATCCGATCCTCGCCTTGGCTCTCCGATCAGGCCCGCGTCATACGGATAATCCGGAGATTCGGGTTGCAACGTCGTCATGCCCCACGCGATGCCCGAGGTACGGTCACATGCCTATTGCCATGCGCGGATCCCCCTGTCGGTGTTCTTCCTTCGAGTCCGGGCTGCCACACCCTTCTCCTGGTTCTCCGGGTTCTCCGGGTTACCCAGGTTGCTCCCCTTCTTGGTGTTTTGCTAGGTCTTGGACTGGACCCAACTTGGACTCTGCTTTGACAAGGTTTACCCAGTGCCAGCAATGCCTCGACGAGCGGTATGCCCTTCTCCTGCATGCACGACACCTTCGCAGATAAGTCCACTAGCCGCGCAGGGAAACACGCTAGTTCCAGATGCGCGTGATTGTCAAGACGCGCAAAATGTTGCCATTCTACGTGTGTTTTCAAAAGCGGCTTATCAGCGGGTTGTCCCTCCCAGGTCCAGATCTATTATTTGATCAGGTATGGTAATATGGCTGGCATATGGAGAACCAAAGGTAAAAATCAAACAATACACCCATTCCGAGACCAGTGTTTACAATGCAGTAGTATATGGCATGTGCTTGTCAAGCTCCTTGACGACAGCATTGAGTTCAATAGCATCCTTGTTCACAGCTTCCGCATGGTTGTCCGCACTGGGCTAGATTGCTTATTCTTGCCATTGTTGCTGGTAAGCCGTAACAAGGCTCTGGACGAACAGTGCAGATATGGATTTGAGCAATTGTAGAAACCGCTGCTTGACGACGTTAATGGTGAGTTCTTGCTCTGCTTGCATGCTGTAGAACACCTTGCGGAGGAGAGCGATACCTTGTCGACGAAGGTGTACCAGCTTGGCCTGGCAGACCTGCAGTACTGCCAGCAGATGGTCATTGGCATCAAATGTATTGGAGTCAGCCTGCGTCGAGGTTAGCCTCTGACAAAGTGAGGATTGTTTGTTAACCAATGATGTACCTTGTATTTTTGCTAACTTCTACCAGCGCAAATCCAGAGTGCCAGCACATTGACTTGACATAGCATTAGCATGTAATCTGGCACCGCAGTGAAAAGTTCAATTAGCTGAGGTATTTTCATAGCTCTGCCAGCCATACGAACAATGCCAGTGCAATACTCTGCGAGCATATCTCCCTCGTCTTTCTCTCCAAGTGCTGCTGCCGCTCTGTCCTGACAGGACGGGCCTTGATCGTATACACGCTCAAGCATTTTGGAGTCCTTCTTGTAGCCCATTTGAACACAAGTGGTGTCGCCCTTAGTAGCAAACTCATAACACCATGAGTATAAGGTAGTCACGGTGCTGCCTGTTGGTCCTGCAGATTATCAATGAGATATGAATGCAGTATTGTATTGGCTCAGTCGTACCTCCTGCAAACCCTGACTCTTCTGTTTGGGGAACAAAAAATAGTGGTGTACCATTGTCTGTCATAGGCTCCCTGGGTGAGCTTTAAGCCTCAGGGGCCAGCAACAACAAATACTGTGCGACTCTAGTCCTGAAAACGTATATGATGCTCCTTGCCAGCAGTAAGGGACTCTGGTGTCTTGTGGTTGCAGAGGTTACCTGCCGCAGTGCATTGACAAGGATCCAGCCCCCAAAATACGCATGAAAGTTCTTAAAGAGCAGTGGTGCACGTATCCAGAAGGGTATGCCAGCCTCCAGTACGCCCTGGGTGCCTTTCATGACATTCAGGATGATAGCAGTATATTTCAATATGCTATACCAGACTTAACATGAGCAAATGTATCATTTGGGCTGGTGAGATTGTACCTTGTACTGGAGGAAAGTTGGTATACATGAACAGGTTCCACAGCATGATATGTTGCATTGTCTAGCAAATCCATATCCTCAGTCCTTTGGTCAAAACTAAACAAAAATATGACTTACATTGTCGTAGCATTATGCAGTTTGGATGGCATTGTCAACGAGTCCAAAGGTAACTTTCTCTTAGACGACCCATTTGGGCTGATACTTGAGATGCAGACTATCAAGCCACTGTAAGTTATGATGAGCCAACTGAGCCAGCCGAGAAACTGTTGCAATACATACTGGAGACAATATTTGCCACCACATTTGAGACTCCCAAAGCTCCTTGGACACTGTTTTGTGAATCTACGCCTAGGTGAGGGACATATGATACTGAGTAGGAGGACAGATACAAGACATAAGCTTTTTTCACAGTAGTAACAGGCTCCATATGTCATCTCCTTGTTCTTCTTCATCTTGGTCGATTTTGACACCACAACACAAGTGTTGACAAAGGCGTGAATACGACTTAACGTGATTTAGTTCTCGTTAGTGCAATGACTGTAGCACATACACACCATGGGATCTTGGGAGCTGTGCCCAATCGGGTCCCCATCCTTCTCTCTGTATAGTGGACTAGCTTTAACAAAGTCTTCAAAACCCTTTGCAACGTTGAGCAGATTGTGAAGATGATGAACGGAGTGCCCAGCTGCAAGCTTGCTCTCCTTGTAGTCAATGTCATTATAAGCCAGCTAAACAGGATCCGCAGCCAGTTCAAGCATTTTCTTAGCAATATGCTCGTGGCGGGGCCATGATGGAGAGCGACAAGAAAGTGTCACATATGATTGGGCTTGGGTCGTATTGATTGACAGCAGTTTCAGTGCAGCGGAAACTGCTATCATTATGTCATGCTTTGATCTGAGTTTCTTACAACGTCTACTTAGCCTAGAGACAACAGATATTTGCTTTCAAGTGAAGCGAGTGGAGCTCAAGATGCACATTTCTTTTGCTGCATATACAGCAAACAAAATTCAGGCACAGCTGCCATTGTAGGCAAAGTTTCAATTGATACAATAATTTATCTAATCATTTGGCTCGTCCTCTGTAGTGTAGAAAACCTGATGGTGTTGAAACCCCAGACCATTGAGTAGGTAATCTGCATCACTCCCCCAAGGCACTATCACAATGGAAACAGATTTTGAAGTATTTAACAGGGCCAGAGCATTGTTATTGGTGCTATCCTCATTGGAGAGATCCAAGGCTATCTTCATAAGATCTATTTTGAGGCTTTCCACGAGAACGGTAAGTAGATGGTTTTCTACATTGAGTAAGTGAACTTCAAGTTCAACACGAGAATCAAGGTAGTTACCAGATTAGAGTGCCACCACATTTGGCCGTAGCAAAGCAATCGTAAGTGCTCCTTGCTATGCAAGACAGGTTCATCCAATGCCCGGAGAACCAGAGTGGATTCCTTGGTCTGGTCAAGGACAGCAATAAGGGAGTTGACGTCCTCCAGAGATGAGAGGCAAGTCGTCATAGAAAGGATCTCGATGTTGGCCTGACCCAACATTGATGCAAGTGCAATATGTCATGAAACCACCAACCACCCCTATCTGTTAACACTGACACTGATCACACCCAACCAATCCTACCTAACTGATCCTATCTGACGTTCTACCCGACTGATCTTACCTGACCGATCTTGTTTAACGAACCCCCTGCCAAGCAATGAGGCACGTATATAAGTAGCCACAGAATTCCCTGTAGCCTTAGATTTGTTCTTGTCAATTCTACCTACTTGTGTCGGGCGACGAGGAGAAACTTGTGATAACCTCAGAGTGATTGATGATGATTACCTGTATATTAGTTAGAGCAAAGCCTGGAAAGCTACTACCTATCAAAAATACTTAGACAATAGCTAGAATAGGTAGTTAACTGTCAATTAAGTGAATTGGTTGAGTGGTTGTGTAGAGAGATCTGAGTCAGTATAAAAATAATAGATTAAATACAATATTTGGCTTGCAACAACAACATCAGATAAGAATCAGATATAATTCAATTATTGAAAGATGCTGAAAATTCTATCTCTACAACTTGGATTTGGTCACATATGTGATATAGTAGTAGCAAGTTGCTCTCACTCAGAGAAATTTCTTCTTTTAATAATTTCTCACGTAGTGTAATGAATCTATGGTTTCACATAGATTGCTATTTAGACAAGTTTAAGTTGGAGTATATGTAGACTGGCAGCCACTACTCATCATAATTAGCTTGATGGCTTATGTCTGAAAGATGGGAGAAAGATGAGAGACTGTAGCATATATTATCCGCTATTTGCACAAAATTTTCAGTGAATTCTTGCACCCCAGCGAGCTCTAGAAAATTGCAGTAAAAAGTATCAGTGTAAGCTGCCGATCCTAGAAATCAAGTTATGCTAAATAGAGACAACTTCTGCAAACAACACAAGCCTCAGCCAATGAAAATCAAGATATAAATCTCCGGTCTTGCCAATATTTTAGAAATCGCAAGAAATTGCAAAATCTAGCTGATGAGGGTTGCCTTTCCGGACTTGAAACCACTCTGAATGCCAAACATCCTTGCCCTGCTCCATGATACAACACACCAACAATGGAACACAACCTGGTGCTAGCCTGCATGGTCCAAAGGCCAAGTTAGGCCCAGGACTTTGTGGGAGTTGACTTGCTAAGTCAGCACTTATTCCTGTATAGGCTGAAATTTTATATTTTCTAACAAGGCTGTAGGTTATTGGCTGGTGCAGTAAAACCAGCTTTTTTCCTTTTCGATCTTGACCCAAACAGCACTTTTCAGCGGCACTGTGCAGCTCATTCCATGCAATCAATAGATTGCCCATGCCACCAGTAAGCACTAAGCAGCTGTCATCGCATCAGCCAATCCTGCCTCCACATACTGAAATCCATCTCTCAGCCCCCATTTTATACATCTGCCACATTTTATTGCCCCTGACAGCTTTTTAGTAGATATTTCATTTTAAATCCCTATAGAATATTGAAGCCCCAAAACTTGTTCTAGATCATATTAGTGCATTTTAGCATTTCTCTGAGCCCAAAACAAGGATGTAAAGTATAGCATGCGACTGGTGGCACTTCTAAGAAGAGGCTACTTTCAGATCAACCTGAAATACATCCAGGAACTACTGTATTATATAGTACTTTCTATCAATTAAAAGTAATTTTTGTAACTCTAAAATAGTGCTGAAGAAGCTCATTTCAGTGATTACTTTTGTGGATGCAGAAACGTGTCATTTCTGAAACTATCTGAGAGGCTAGCAAAGATGAGATGTTCTAGGGGTGCAGCTTCAGACTGTGATTCTGGATGTCTTTCAGGAGGAGAATAACAAGGCCTTTCAACCTAGCTAAAATTTCTCTTTATTTAAACAAGGGAAAATTGTTTAAACAAAGAGAAAGGACACCAACGGATTTGATCTCGTATCCATGGATTGGCATGCTAATCTGGTGGTGATAGTCAAGGGGGTCAATGGTTTGCGCAGGGAACTCGTCATATGTGAGCTGATCGTCACCTCGTCTTGCTCAACAGTCAAGACGGCTCGAGGCTTTCTTCAGCCCTGGATTGCTGCTCTCATCGCGTCCAAGGAGATGAAGCGGCACATCTCAGGACTCTGGGTCAACACAAAACGCCAGGAGGAGGATGTGGATGGATACTGTCTTGCCTTGGCGCTTGATTGGAAGTTGAAGTTAATTGTGGAGGGGAGTCTGAACATTACTTGTGACAAAGCTGGCGCTGTGTCCAAGATTCACCGTTTTTTGTGCACTTTCGCTCTAGACAGTTCCTTCAAGTGAATAAACTTTAGAGTTTTGTTTGTTTACGAGTGTTCTCCGGAGCAAATACTTTATCTTTGGAGGATAGAAAGGCTGAAACTGTCTGAACACAACTATATGAAATCCATCATGGAGTCTCTTGATTTGATCATGCAATTTCCTCATTCATACACTCTCCCTATTTTCCTCATTTCTCCAGTTGTCACTCAAGGCCAAGCTTGATTTCAAGAACAATCCACCCTCTGCCAACGAGCAGTGAGCCAGCATTCCTTTATCTTGACTCTAGTACCGTGTTGCTTTAGTTTTGTTGGCCCACACAAAACTTGTCAAGTCTGTCATTATTTTTGAATAGACGAGGCACACGAAACTAGTTAGCCTGGGGAGTACCTCATAAGTCTATTGTCCATATCAATAAGTCTTGCTCCAGGGGAGCTATATTATTACACCCTTATTTGTCCCGCACAAACATTTTTTGATGGAACATACTTACCTGTCTAACTACAATTGATAAACGAAATACTGAGCAAACATAGAGCAACTCAAGAGAAAGATTCGAGGCAGGTAGTTACGACGCTGCAGCTGCATCTACACAGAACAGACGTAAAACACAACCGTTGCTTAGTTGGTCGTCGTCGCTCAACCTTCTCTCAACAGCGGTTCTTTTTGTTCCCCATCTGCACCATCTCACGAACCTCTCTCTCGTGCAGAACTTCCTAGAGGTTAGGCTCGCTACCACTACAAGGTTTGCAGTGGTGCTTGTGGCTTACTCCCAACTGACTCAAATGTGGGGCGAAGACTTGCGACTGGCTGACAAGGGGTTTGTAAGGGGTAGCTTGGATCAAATGTTGTTATATCAGGGTGACTCTTTTTATGATGTTGCACCTGGCCAGCAAGCTGGATCTTTTGTGCGACCTGCTAACAGTAAGCTTTAGAATGAGCAAGACAATCAAGGAATGCAACATACAGAGAGACTTGGTAATATATAAAGGTGACTTGGATGAGCTGGCGATTGGCTACAATTGTGAATCAGACCTGGGACAAATATAGGCTCAGGCCATTTGCCAGCAGCGCAATCTTTCCCCTTACCCAGCACACTTGTTCAAAGATTCATCAAAGATTGCCAAAGATATCAGAGGAATATTGGACATCAGCTTGACTTATATACAATATAAAGGTCAGACATATGGCTATTGATGCAAGTATTCTGATCTTGATCTACAAGATAGGGCAAGATGAAAATCTACCTAAAACGTGTTCAAGATGGTCAATCCATGAATACCATGCGCAGTTATGTCTTAATCAAGTTGAATCTCTTCCATATTTGCTGCTGCTTATCCTTGGCCGTCTTCCTAGCTCTGATCATTTTATAGAGGTTCATTACTGATATTTTTGCACCCAGTAGCATTTCTTTGGAAGGTGGATCTAACTTAAGGTCCCTTTCTTCTGGGTGTTGATTAGAAAGGCTGGCTAGCCTCAGAACTTGTTCAACCCCAGCAGATTGAGAGCCAATCACAAAACGCACTGGGCTCCATCGTGTTCTAGAATGAACAATAAGCTGAGAAAAACTCTGCCCATGGGGTGGGTGCATTTATTCATCCAAGATTCTCCCAAGCTGATGCCTTTGAGCAGAAACTTTTTAGAGTATCATCATTGCAGAGCTAAATATTCATCTCGGCACCAGCTCATTCTGAGGCAGGTGATAACAACAATAATTTCTCCAACTTCTGTGCAGTTATCCATGTCCTCTGGAACTGTAAAGGCCAGAGTATGCTGCCCAGTAACAATGCCTACCTTTGCTACTGCCTCGACTGTTGTGGTATTCTCCACTTCTGTCGACACAGGAAAACCTATCTGGTCACACTCCTCCAAGTTTGGCTCAATATACTTTTACCTGGTGAAGACTCTGAGACCCTCTGAAAGCTCCTGGATTGGAACTGCATCTGTGAAGGTTACAAGACTTTCACTGTCAGGTTGTAGCAGGTCTAGAGCTGGTAGTTCATCTGAGATGTTTCTTGGATTCTCTTTCAACGGCACACTATTCAATTTGACTACTGCACTCTGCATGCATTTTATACATCCACTATGTCTGTCATAATTGCAGGCATGGCCTTCATAGCTGTCCATATCCAGGCAGGCAGCCAGGATTCCAGCCTTGCACATGTCAAAGACATCATGCACATTTCGTAGGCATCTGCATCTAGCAGAGCTGTTATATCTCCTCTTCTGTGGGTCCTCTCCAAAATGGTGCCACATTGGAATAGTCTGAATCACTAGCATTGCTCTTCCTCTGAAGCCCATTCAGTGCCCATACCAAACAAGGAATGGATTAACGCACTAATTTTTCGGCAACAGGTAGTTTTGAAGGACTCGCCTCGAGTCTTCGGACCATACTACAGTGGGATATGAGGACCAGCTATGCGAGAGTTATGATTACACACCAGGAACAGATATTGTCAGGGCTGGGTGGAGGGCTGGTGACCGTCAAGCCGCCTTGGCAACATTTTTGCAGTATTTGGTCAATGACGGCCTTTCTGTTGCGCATGAACAAGCTGAGGATCAAGAGAAATGAATGTTGGCTCACTGCTCATTGGTAGAGGGTGGATTGTTCTTGAAATCAAGCTTGGCGTTGAGTAACAAAACACCACGTTCTTTGAGTGAAATGGCTGCACAACCTTATAACGAAGCCCTTTGGGGGTATAAACAGCAAATACAACTATGGAAGTAAGAAGAGATGAAGTAGGACCCTGGTTTATGCCAAATGATGTTTGAGCAGAATCTGGATAATCAATCTTTATAAAAAAAACTCATTACAACTGACAATGCTAAACACATTTTCTTCCGATGTTTGTAGCCTATGCTTTTTAAAAAAAAAAAAAAAACTGACCTCAGATCCAAACCTTATCTAGATTTTTGGATCAAACATTGTTTGGTATGAACCGGGGTCCTGATGAAGTCTGAGGTTATGATATTAGCAACTTTTGGAGTAAATTGTATGATGTCTACCACCTGAGCTAGACATGCTTGGAATATTAATGTTGGCGAATGTTGTCTCACCTAATACGACCTCCTCCCCACAGTACCTTGAATGAAATAAAAGGCTGGAAGGACATCATACAGCTTATCTACTGTACATGGATACTCCCTCTAGTCTTATAAGGCACATGGTGTAGTTGGTTTATCATGGCTGCTTTGGCAAGCTGACTTCAAGGCTGAGAAGCCACTCTTGCAGGTGCTCATTGAGAAACGGAGGCACATCTATCACTTCCTCCCAAAGTTCCATTGCAAATTAAATTCCCAACTGAAGCATCATGCATGTCTTCTCAATGCAAACCATTTTTTTTTTTCACTAATGCAATTTAGATTTCTGAGAACGTGTTAATAGAACCTTTTCAACTGCCAAGAGGCTTGTTCTGCAGTGCCTGGACAAAATCTCTATCAATACAATCTGTTGCTTCTTCCGCCATCGCAACAGATATCTGTGACGCCGCCTAGATTCTTGACGCGAAGTTAAGAGTCGAAGCGGTAACACAAGAGCCTAGTGTGAGAGTCAAGATGCCGAGTGTCGAGGTTGAGTATTGAACAAGAGTTGCGTAGGTAGATCGTTAATTCACAGTAGAGTACTAACTACAAAGAACTAATCTGCTTTTATACTATGTACGAGTCATCTAAGGAGTCCACAAACCAAAGGAGCGCAGCAATTAAGATGCTGTGCGACTGTACGCAACTGCGCTGCAGCTAATTAAAATGGAGCTTGAAATGATTGATGGCCTAGACCTGGCTACTGTTACGATATTGTTCAGCATATTGACTGGGGCTCAATCTGGCACAGGCAGTATTTGTCTCATCAGTGCATGCCTCGCGAGATCATGAGCTATATTCACATTATCAATGATATTTAATTTGTGTTTTCTGCCCCAAATACACAGTTTGCAACGATTCTGAGGATTCCGCGTGACTCACTGGTGTGATCCCAATCAGGCTAGCCCCTGCCGAGTGATTTTCTACAATGTTTCACTTTCTTGGGGGTGGAAAAACTTGACCCTTCACTGATTCCTTATATATTGAATCACGGGATGCACAGGGCAGCTAGAAGTTGATTCTAAGTGTTTTGCAGAGTACCAGAAGACACAAAAAAATGAATCTTCAAAAGTTTTCCTGGCGGCAGGTTACCAGCCAACTGGCAATCAAGAGGTGACCAAGAGCACTGTAGGCTTCCTAGTGTTCTTGGACAACTCAATGTTGATGAGACATTTGGAATCCCAATAACCTACCAAGGCATTTCAACAATCCCCAGCCTCCCTTCATTTTGCAATTATTTAGCCAAATCTAAAGTTAGGCTGTGGCCAACTTTTTCTGCCCAAGATCATCAGGTTTTACATTGAGAAGGGTGGTATGTCAAAGCCAATTGATTATCCTGCAGGGCCACTTCTGTTCAAGGACATCAACATAGAGCTTACAACTGGATTCTCAGATATTGGCATGGTGCAAGGAATGGTAAGATTGAGGTGAACTTTGCTGAAGAAGCTGCTTTATTTGAATATAGTCTCCAGGAGAGCTTTGAGGTCTAGGTAAATCTCACAGAGGAAAAATATATGATTATTCAGTGTAGACTTATATATGACTCCAATGACTGCTTCTAGTATAACTTTGAGAACATAATATAAGGGCATCTCTCAGGATGTAGGCAGAATACAAGTATGAAAATAGAATTATTAGGGATTAAAACCAAAAATTAAATATTGACGGGTTCAAACTGTATGAAATAGTCCAAGGATCTATTCCAATGGTCAAAGGGTACTTTTGTAGTATGCAATGGGCATACCTGCTGCAGATGAATTCAGATCTGTAGCGGTGCTCATACCAAAGTGTGCGTTCGGAAGCAACAGGAGTTCCATGGCGGCGGTCTTCATTATTGGCTGTGTTACTGGATGTGGGACCCAACTCCACCTGGCTCAACTGAGAACCTGACTGAGCGGCGGATGGCTTGCCAGCAGGTGCCTTCCACGCTCGTTTGGGTTTGGGTGATTCACTGTTATTGTTGTTGTCGTCGTTGACACACTTGCGCTTGCATTTGACCTTCTCGAGCTCGGCAAGCTGTGCAGAGTCGTTGTTATTGTTGTTGTTGTTCCTCATGTTGAGGTCAACGGCACTTAGAATTAGAATACTCGTCAGAGCTGTCGGTACCAGCAACAGCAAACAACTCACTTGGACAATAACCTCTCATGTGTCGGTAGCTGTTCTTGGCCCGTGCCGCCTGATATAAGGTAAATGGTACGAGACCTTCTCAACATATGCGTACCAAGACACCCAGGCTGCGGACCGAGTATTGGTCTGGTTTACGAGGTGGCTTGAGTTGGCAGCAGAGGCGGTCCAGTTAAAGTTGGGGTCTGAGTGGCCAGGAGCGTGGGAACAGGGTCCAACAGTCTTGTGTTCACCATTATCGTCAACGATGGAGATCGACGCCAGGAAGAGAGTAGAGTTGAGCTGAACGTTGTACTTTGCAGGGAGCTGGAGCACGAACCAGAAGACGATGAGCAGCAGTGAGCTGACGAAGAACGTCATAAGCATCTGTGCAGTTATGAGGGCCTTGCCATGGTGAGCAAAGTTTGCTCATGCACACGTCCCACACTTGGGCCATCCACGCTTGTTGCATGCATCAATACTAAGTAGGCAGCTAGAAGTGGCTTGTTTAGTTTGTGTCTTGATAAACGCACCCAGCATTGAAGGAACTCGGAACCCATGAAGAAGACCTTGCTCTGCGGCAGGATAGCGAGGGCAATGTGGGAGGTGTATTCATAAGCACACCCCAGGAATAGTGCCGAGCCCTCGAGCTTCTGGCTCCGTGGCAACGTTGGCGGTGTCCCGCCGTGCTTGAGCAGACCAGAGAAGTTAATTGAGGTGTGTTGATCGAGCTCAACAAAGATGCCAAGTTAAAGAATAAAGAAGTGCCCATGATCCCATTCATTGGGGATGTTGCCGTTGGACCCCATGTGCAATTAGTGCCCTACACTGTCATAGCCATAATTGTGTGCACCGCCAAAGATCCCCATCTCCTGCTGCAATGGCGCTGAACACGTGTTAGACTTGACTGGACCTAAAGACGGAGCAGAACGTACACCGAGCAGACCACACATCCTCCTCCATCTGCACAGCGGCGATGTTGTTTTGTACCATTGCTTGAGCTGCATAGTCGTCGATGTCAATAGAAGGTGTGTTAGCTACATGGGCAATAGCCTGGACATGGGGCTGTATAGTCAGCAGAGCTTCAGATAATCTTCGCAACTTCAGTCGACACCTAGCACATATTGAATAACAGCTTATATTTTGAACAATCAATATCATACTTTGTGTAACTTGCGTACTGCCTCTTGGTCGACGCTGACCTGCCCGTTGGCAATCTTCATGCTCTTTACCTATCCTGTGATAAGCTTGGGGCTCTTGTGTGTCAACTCTAATGTGACACATTGTGTGTTACGAATAGTCTTGTTGCTCTTGCCACGCTGTTGTGGCTGCAGTAGCCTATTTCTTGTCATTTTTGTACCTGGACGGTGATACGCCTCAGTAGGTTATACTTGTCTTGAATGTGACCATACTCAGAGAAGAAAAGTGGCACTAGTATGATAAATACCTGGAGAACCAAGTATTTGTACAAGACATCTGCTATCTCCACCCTTATATCGTGCTTGCTGAGCAACTTCTCATCTAAGAGCTGGAGCAGGTGGTGGGTCTGGACTAAAGATGTGCACGAGCAGCCAGGTGTGGCTCTGGGCAACTTGATGTTGGAGAGGAAGTTATCTGAAATGAAGACATAGAAGGAACTTGGTTCAAGCATCAGTGAGCTAGCTTGCAACAATGTCACTCCTCTTGAACTCTATGGAAGGCATCATGGTTATCACGAAATGAGAAACACTGCTGTACGGCTATGGTGAGAAATGTGCTTCAATGCGGAGAGCAGAGCAGTGGACGCTATGGTAGTGACCATACCGGCAGCGACCGAGGGGATGAATGATGGAGGGGATGAGACCATGGCCAAGAGTGATCGCACCACGACAATAGGGAGAAGATCATGATGATGGACCAGGAAGGACAGACAACCTCGAAGTTGAGAAAGAGCCAGATACTGACAAGAGTGGGTGTCGTGGGTGTCCAGACAGGGAATAGGTCAAGGAACCTAGTTCCCAAGCAAGTCCAGCAACAGCTATGCAGCCAGAATGGTGCGGTGAGGCATGTCGTGACAAGCAAGGCAGTCAGGCACTATAGCCAAGGCACAGAGCTGTGCCAAGGCGAGTACCAGAGTATGTGAAATAAATAAGGGGAAGACCAAGGACGGGATGACAGACACTGTTAGAAGAGGGGAGCAAATAAATTTGGTACTATCTGTTCTTCAGCCTGCTGTTCTTCCTATCTAGTGGTGGGTGATGCTGGATGAAGTCCATATGCTGGAGGAAGTCCATTTGAATATCCTCATTATTATCAGGCAGTTGCTGAGATCCTACAGTTTTAGATTATTTAAAAAATCTCCTACATCAATTATAAGTGCTGACCTAGAGGTGCCTGCTGTCGACCTGGAAGTACCTGCTATTGCTGTTGATCTGAAAGTGTCTGCTAAGAGAACCTACACTTCAAATAAAATACCTGTATCTATCAATGAATTCTGAACAGTGGTGGGGAGGTCGGCACGGGATATTCCATGGGCCGGCTTTGGGCTGGGGTGTGACACTGCTCGATGGTACTTGCTTTGGGACTACGGGCAGCAAGTGATAGCACTGTGGGGCATTGGTGGGGGGAGAGCATTCATGGGCCAGCAACAGGGCAAGACAAGAGAGGAGCGGGAGGGAGGAGGGCAGATGAGCGGCAGAGGGAAAGGACGGAAAATGACAAGACCAACTACACGGCCTAATAAGGGCCAGATAATATGCTTCATCAATTACTCAATCCATTGCCATGGTGCTCCACATGCTGTTTGCTGATCACCGCAGTGGGGACTTGGGCCATCACTTAGCTGCCGCCACCCCGGCAATGCATCCGCCAGTCCACCCACTGCTCTTAGACCTTCACCTATGCTTTTTAAGAGCTTAACTACACTTCAGTGACTTATTCAAGCATCTATATAGCTGGCCAACACAGATTTATATAGTACCTCTTCAGGGTGTGGATTTAGCAGGTCATCGGCAGGTCCTGGCATGCTTTGAGAATGTCAGCTAGCACCATTGGAAGGCGTTCAAATGATTGCCAGTGCATTGCAATGTCAAAGCCAATATTCCAAAGCATTGCAATATCATATACAATGTTGTATGCACGTAGATGATCTGATATGAAGGAATGCATTCAGATCAACATATTGCATATGAAGCAACTTCTGTTCACCTTTTGATGATGCAAGACTTTTTCAGTAAGGTTCCATCCTAGGAATATATCTTCTTCCTCTTCAGATTATGCATGCTGTTCTGTACATACCCAACAAGCCACCTGCAAATAGACTGGAACAGACCTTATGACCCTCTACCAATCCAGTGTGCCAGGCCAATCATTGCCCTGGCTTTCGGATAAAGTCCACGCCTATTGGACAACCTGTAAATATGGAAGTGCCATGCCATAATCAATCTCCAATGCCCGGAACACGGTCACATGTACCTTTACATGTAGATTCGCCTGTAGGTACTGTCCCTTGTTTATAGAAGCTGCCACTCCAATCTCCTACTTACCTGCCAATCTGTGAAGGCCGGTACTGACGTCATGACTGCAACCTGGTGATCCAATTATGTTTCCACATGCGATGAGCCGTCACATTTTTTTATTTGAACCACCACAACAACACGTTGCCCAGTGCTCATACTACACACACATCTTCTCTATCACCATGGCCGACCTCACATCTGCTTAAAAATCCATTATCGTCACTCTGAAGGAGAAGGGAGACTCCAATTGCGAGATTGCCGACAAGGAGAGTGTTGCACTGTCCACAATCTCCTGCATCGTCAATAACTACAGGAAAAGTCATGATTTTGAAGCGAAGGGTCGTAAGACCAGAACCCATGCAAATTCACGGCTGAGAATGTAAAGAAGGGCGTGGAAATGCTCTCGACAGGCCAAGCCAAGAACATGACAGACCTTCAGCCGAAGTTCTTCCCGCAGGCACACGTTGATACCGTGTGGACCAGGCTCAAATCGACCGGAATGCATGCCTACACAGCCCAGTGAACTCCCCTGCCACTCGGGCCCACATACCGAAGCTTCATTCATACTGGGCCCCGAGGACTTCATCGTCTCTAACGAGTTAAAATTCAACGTCTTTGGTTCTGAAGGACACAAATGGAGTTGGCAGTTTCCGCGACAAGCCAAAGATCTGTGGTTCACAAATCAAAAGGTCAAACACAGCACAGTGGCATGGAGGAATTATGACCCGCCTTGAAGAAGGAGTGGGAGGCCATTGATCAGGCATTCATCAACAAGCTCTACAACAGCATGCCAAATTGGGTGTGGGAACTCATCAAGAACAAGGCTGGATTGACCCACTACTAGTGCCCGGTGTGCTATTTTGTTGTTCTTCCCTTGTTTGGGGCCATTCTGAGCAATTTTCGGGCTTTAGGCAGTTGGTGCAAAAATCATTGGATCACCTCTCGGACTTTGACTGGCTGCCACAGGAGAAGTTCTTTGCGCAACATCTCAAAACTTTGTATGTGTATACTACTCCATATACCCTAACCGATCCTGTATTTGAACCATGCTTATAAAATGTACCGTTCCTCCAATATTGATCAAGAGGTTTTCTCAGCTCGGTGATCTAATTATTTTTCCCGAGTCAGTATAGCGGATAATTAACGTGTTAGCTACTTCTTGGTCCATGTAGAAGCTTGGACGTATCACAAGTTGGTGCATGTGATGAGGTTGTTATACGTGTCGCAGTCCAAGAAAGTACAAGATGTGAATGAGGATGGTGAGGTAACAGTACACAATATGAATGAGGACGACAGTGAGAATGACCAGTAACAGCAATGCAATGAGGACAGCGAGGTAATAGGGCAAGATGTGAATGAAGACAACAGTGAGGATGACCAGTGAGCAAGAAAATGCAGTGGGGATATATGGATCAAGAAGGGATGGTGCAGGAGGGATTCACTCAGCTATAAGAACAAGCAATATCTATGCAATCTGACCTGTGCAATGCAGATCTAGAAGAAATGAGAGACATTTCTGTTGAAACTCAAGCTCTTGTCAATGTATCTCCAGCTCGTCTTGACGCAGCTGTAGCTCTGGCATGCAGTTTGCACCTGGCCAGTGAGCTGAATCTTTTGTGCGACCTGCCAATGGTCAGCTTTAGAAAAAGCAAGCAGCTTGGTAATGGATACAGGTGACGTGGATGAGCTGGCAATTGGCTACAATTGTGAATCAGACTTGGGACAGATAGAACAAATGGCCACATATAGTCTCAGGCCATTTGCCAGCAGCCACATACAGTCTCAGGCCATTTGCCAGCAGCACGATCTTTCCCCCGTTGTCCAGCACACTCAGTCCCTCAACACTATCCTTAAGGTTAGCCGGCTCTGCATTCTCTATCTCTATATTGTTGTCTGTCACAAGAGTAACCTAACGCGCTGAGAAGGGGTGCTCGAGAGCTCGACCAGAAAACTGCAGAACCACACAGAAGACAACACCACCAAAACCCCAACGCCTTTCAGAGTGAAGACAAGTGGAAAGGATGTATCTTCCACGCAATCCCCGGAGTCAAGCCGCATCCCAAGCGAGTTCAAGCTCTAGGTACAGAGCCTGTAAACAGGTTGTAGGGCAGGAACGATGAAGTGTGGATAGGAAAGGGTCAGAAGAGCAAGTCTTCCAACGTGTGCGTCCGCTGATACGCCTCAGTAGGGAATACCAGTGAAAACGCAGAATTTCATCGCTATTCGCTATTTTGGATCATACATTGACGAGCACACACAAAGCGTAGACTTTGGAATTTGTATCTAGAAAGTCGGAATTACGCTGCCGTCGTGTGTGGCATCTTCGGAATTTAGCCGGCATGAGTCCCGAATGAGCGGCTAGGACAATCACTGCGCAGAGAGGCTAATCGCCCACTCGGTAACCCGGAGGCTTGAACGCGCCTTTCGGAATAGCATAAGTCCGCGAAGTGCAGAATATGCCCGCTGCATGAACAAGAGGGAATAACCACCAACCCGAGTCCTGTGCCGAATTGCCGAGAAGGATGATCCGGGAAGGACGAGTCAGAGGAGCCACGCGTGGGGGATCGACGTACTCGGGACTCACCTGTCAAATCAGCCAAGGGAAGAAGGATCGACGCGGCGGGCATCAATTCCGAAGCGTAGGGTGCGCCCTCAAACTGTCAAGAGGCCGAGAAGCCGAGGCGCGACGACGGGAAGATAGTGGAATAACTCAACATCCATTGGGGCGATAACGACATGGCGCGGCTCGTTCGAAAGATAGGAATTAGAGCAATTCCGAACTATACCGTGCCTGCGCGGGCAAAACACCGATCCAACGAATATCGAGGAAGAAGACCATAACGGGCGATCGGAATTACACGAGGACTGTGGAATAGGCGGGAACACTCGGGAAGCAACCATCAAGCGCCCAGCCTTTATTACCAAGCGGGCACGTGCGAATAGCGACATGATATCATCGGACAGAATATTTTTCTTTGGACACTCTGTGTAGAATATGTATTTAAGGGCCTGAGGGACGTCTGGGGCGGCACGGAAACCTCCCCGCTCTTACTAGGGGGTGTGTTCTGGGCTTGTGCTAGGCGAACTTTTGGGATTCCCAGACGTTTGTTATTCTGAACAAGTTTGACTGTGCGATTTATTGGCTATTTTGATTGGAGAGATTTGTGTGAGAATTGCGACATTTGGGACTTGTATTCTGCTAGTGGACCCTTGGTGCCCTGGGAATAACTTGTCATTCGCTTGAGGAGCGAATTAGCGAATGTACTTTGCGCCGGGACTCTGGAACGTGAGATCGCGTAAACCAGTTGCTTGGGGTACTTGCAGCTATTGCGTCGGGAGACCTATATCCAACCCACCACTACCTATTCCCCTTTGCCCAACAAACCCCACTTGGAACCGGACCAAATTCCGCACTCAACATCTTGCGGAATTTGCCGAGCCTGAGGATATTCCGAACTCCCAACCGACTTCTTATTCGCGCTTCGCCTTCCTCGAATAACACTTTCAAGGCAGTTGACAAGGCCGAATCTCGTGCGCAGCGTTAGAGAATTTGTATCAAAATTCCGAACTCCCACTATTCTACCAAATAACACTTTGGTGGTTTTGGGGTTGTTTTGGGTTTTGGTGTTTTCTAGCAGCATTTGCGTAGCACCCATCTCATCTGGAGCCCACCGCGAGGGGAGCCGGAGTTTGAATTTGAAGTCTGAGGAGGACGTTCTACAATTTCCTCGATATCGGGTTACTCCGATTCCAAACCAAGCGATTTTCCTAGTCTGCTTCGCGGCAAAGGAGAATTGCGCACGTTCCATTCCAAAATTCCGCTGCCTGTAAAGCCTAGGAATTCTACAACTTCCCAAAGAGCAGGATTGGTGCCGGGATTCACAAGGGACCCGTTAAAGAGGACTCGAGTGCGTAAAGCAGAGAATTCTTCGGTCGCGTCAACCAGCGCGAAGAATATCAAATCGGAAGAGGATTACGTCCCAATTCCGGGCAGTCCAAAACGCAGACGAGTATCTGAAGCGGAGAATAACGAGGAGTTACCAGCCCAACTTGTATTCCGACCAAGGGAACCCAACGAACCAGTAGAGAATATGGCCAATCAGGGAGCAGGAGGCAATCCTCCGGGATTGCAACAACAACAAGGCGGAGGAGGTCCGCAACAGCAACAGCAGGGTGCGGAAGGGAATGCGAACCCCAACCAAAACCCGAACCCACCAAACCAAGGACCACTAGGTCACGACACAGCGAAATTCAAGGTGCCCGAACCATATCACGTTACTCGGCCTCACTACACGGGCGAAAATCCCGAAAGAGAGTTGAAGCCGTTCTTCCGTCATTGTGAAGGTGTCTTTGCGAGGGGTAGAATTACGGATGATGATCAGAAGAAGCAAACGATGACTTCGACGTGGACAATGAGGATGTGTATGAAGACTGGATTGCGCTTCGGAGTATCAGAATGGCACGTCGAGGCGTTCAAAAAGGCTATCCAAGGGAACCATCCAGAACTGGAGGAGAGCGAAAAAGGGACTATGGCGAAATTAACGACGGTGACTAGGCATTACGACGGGGTCAGACGGTCCGAACTCGGCGTCCCTGCGTCGCGAATAGCGTTCAAACGCGAAGCCGAAAAATTGCTTCAGGATCCAGCGTTGGTCACGAACCTAGAATTAAGCTAGAAATACCTTTCTACCTTGGATGGGGAATTTGAAGCGGCCGTGCGGAGTAAGATGGAAGGGGGCGATTTGGACGCTATTATTGGCCAGCCACCAGCAGGAAGGCTAGTTCGCCGCGGAGATCGGCTCAAGTATTCCGAAGTCATAAAGATCGCGGAGCATTTGGCCGAAAAGTGGTTTGGACATGATCCGACTGTACGGGCTGGAATGGGGAATAACCACGATGTCAGGAGCGGGAGTGTCGATCGTCGGATCAAACAAGAAAACGACGATCGGTTCGACCACCTGTCTGTGGAAATGGCCCATGTCAAGGATGCGTTGGTAGTGCAAGAGAAAATGTTGAAGACGTTCGAGAATAGCATGGCCGAAACGTTGCGGGTAATGAAGCAGGATCTCCAGCCAAGGGGACAGCGGAATTTCACCACGTCTGACGGAATGAGCGCCCCTTCGGGCTGTTTCTTTTGTAGTGGGCCGCACAATGAGGCCGACTGCGAAGAAAAGCAGAAGTATCTCTTGAACAATTTCATCATTATGCAAGACCGCCGAATTAAGCTTCCAAATGGCCAAGACTTGCCATTTTACGGGCCCGGGAAGAACAAGAAGCAAAGGATAGACGAGCATTACCGACGACAGGGAATTGACACGTCCAAGGCGAAACCGGGCGGCACAAATGCTGTCGGAATTACCTGGGGACATGTCAATGACGGGGTCGGGCGGGGCGGAATACGAAAATTACGACACCTCGGCAGATGAGGCACTGTCGGCCAATGTACAACGTATGATGGATCGGCGGGCGACTGCGACATTCCGGCCCTAGCTACGGGCTAAATGCAGGCTATCCTCAGCAGACGGCTTCCGGGTACCCAGCCATGATGCCGAACCAACATTCCGGCATAACTACGCCATTTGGGAGGGACCTTCCACCGCATCAGACGCACTGCGCAAACAGCAATAGGCATGCCCATGCACGTAGCAGCACAGCAGGCGGGGGCCCAACCCGACAGGGAATTTGGGGCTGCCGAAGGGCATGGATTTAGGGCAGTTCGTGCAATTCTTGGATTTCGCGACAATATCCGGGACCTAGCGGATCATCCTCGGGGCAAGATGCCCAACAATTCCAGATCTTGACTAGGCGTGCGGCAAAGGCTGACGGCCAACAGCCGCAGCAGCCAAATTTCTAGAAAGTTCGAGGAAGGGGACTGAGGGTCGCTCAAGAAGCAGGCCCCGACCGCAAATAAGTCCCCGGAGAACCAGAAAACAGTCGCGGAGAAAAGTCGGAATTGGAGGAAAGGAGGACCTGTTGTCAGAATTTCGGACGAGGTGGAAGAAGAGACGATCGTAGAAGAGGAAGGAAGTAGAACGATAGAAAGGACGAGCCGGCGAATGCAAGCAGAGGAGGATTCTGAGGAAGACAAGGAATTCCCTCCGATTGGATTCGAGAAGGTGAAGGAGTCGCAGATCGACTCGTCCAGGGACAGACAGAGGGCGGAGTCCCCGGCGTGCCGAATCCAAAAGGGAGAGGTCTTGGCAAATAGTTTCGAAGTACGATGGCACAGGAATTCTCAAGGAACTTGTCAAACGTACGGAGGAATTACCTTTGGAAGGAATCACTGTCAAGGATATGTGCGCTGTGTCGCCGGAATACGCGAAGGCGGTCAGGACGAGCCTGCAGCGGAAACGCAAACCCGTGCACGCAGTAACTCTAAATGCCGAACCAACCGAGCCGGAATTCCCTTTTGCGGAGGAAGATGAGACCACGCAGCTGAGGCTTGATGCGATACCATTGGAGGAGTTACCTCCGGCGGCGTCGTATAGAGTTTCAACTAGGGAAGATGTAGGAACGGAGCCTGGCGTAATCATATGCGGGGACCCGGTGCTACAATACATGGCATCCTTGGGAGAAGAATCACCAAAACAGATCTATTCCGCCATCGAGTCGGCTGCGCTGCGATGCGTATTCCCGACGGTGATGGGCCTGAAGCGCGTTGAGTGCCTATTGGACAGCGGATCACAAATCGTATCCATATCACTCAAGTTGGCTTCGGAATTAGGATTGGCATGGGACCCGGCAGTGACGATCTTCATGCAGAGTGCGAATGGGCAGTTGAAGAAGTCTGCAGGACTGGCCCGGAATGTGCCCTTCCTATTCAGTGACATCCCTATCTACCTGCAAGTCCATGTCATAGACCAACCAGCGTCTGACGTATTGCTGGGCCGCCCGGTCGATATCATCACCGAGTCCAGGTTGGAGAATAAGCCGGACGGCGGTCAATTGTTGGTAATTACGGGCCCGAATTCTACACCAATCAAGAGGCGGTGCATTCCGACTCATGCGCTGGGAACCATGTCGGCATTAACAAAACCAAAGTCGACAACGGGATTCGAACCAGCGATGGGTAGGGAAACGAACGGGGGTTCGAGCCCGGTCGGCGCCCAGAATTCGGACCAAAATTATTCGGCAAACGGGCAAGGCGGGTAACGGTGGAGGAAGTAATCGACGTAGATGACCCAGAGTATACATCAGATGAGGAGGGCTCCGTACAAGGGGACAGCGAGGCGATTATGCGTCAAAAGCTGGCCGAAGTGAAAACGGGGAAGCCTGATCGTCAGTCGAGAATTCCGCAAACCGAAGCCCGAGGTCGGAATCAGAGGAAAGAAGTGGACGAGAATGGAGAATTACGAATCGGGGCCGTCTTACAGCCTCGAAACGGGAAATTCTTCAAGGGGGAAGAGGAGAAGACGGCATATCTACTGGCGTCCAGAGAGGCCAGTGCCTTCCAGGAAGATGCGCCTGCGCTACAGCTGTTGAATCAATTTGTCGGAATTGAAGACAAGGGCGTGGATCCGTCTGGAGAGAAATACGAGGTGTTCACCTTTGATGAGCGGGTTATTCTGAAGAAGGGTGATGTGCCTGAAAAGGTGAACCGGCCAGAATTGAACGGACGCCACGGCTCGGCGAGCGAGGCGAAGGAGTGTTTTAGGTGTTCGGTACAGGACCCGAATGGGGAATACCAGGAGGAAGCTGGTATCCCTTATTCGGAGGTCAGGCAGACCTTTGCGGGGAAGAAATATAAACCTGTAGCCCTTAAAACGAGGCCAGTCTATACTGGACTTCCCGAGAAATTCCGGATTAGGCGAGAAATCAAAGGGGATCCATTGAAGGATATGCCTGGGTTATCGCCGCATCCAAGCGAATATTGCCCCACGGGAAGATATACGGCGGACAAGAAGGAAATTATCGATCGACTGCACGCGGGAGATTTCTTATGGCTCGAAGAGCGGAAACTCCTACATCATTTCATGATGATGCACAACGAGGCCTTTGCTTGGGATGCTAGCGAACGAGGGACTCTAAATCCAGAGTTCTTCCCGCCTATAGAAATTCCGACAGTAGAGCACAAGGTCTGGGTCGAAAGGAGTATTCCTATTCCGCGGGGGCAGCTGGACGAATTTTGCAGGGTAATTCGGGAAAAGATTGATGCAGGCGTCTATGAGCCATCAAACTCGTCTTACCGGACAAAATTCTTTGGAGTCCTGAAGAAGGATGGCAAGAGTATCAGGCTGGTACATTCCTTGGAACCCTTGAATGCGGTAACTATTGCGCATTCGGGAATTCCGCCGGCTACGGAGGAACTTGCGAATCACTTCGCGGGACGCGCGTGTATCGGTTGCCTGGACGTATTCTCCGGGTATGACCATCGCGACTTGGCCGAGGGATCCCGGGATTTCACGACGTTTCAGTCGCCATTTGGGGCGCTGAGAATTGTGAAATTGCCTATGGGATGGACGAATTCTGTACCCATCTTCCACGATGACGTTACCTTCGTACTTCAAGACGAAATTCCGCACATAACAATCCCGTACATCGATGATATTCCCGTTCGGGGGCGCCGGCTACCCGGTACCAGGACAAAGAAGGGAATTACGAAACCATCAAAGGGAACCCGGGAATTCGGCGATTTGTCTTCGAACATTTCGAGAATTTAAATCGGATTGTGCAGCGATTGAAGTACAGCGGCTTAACGATATCGGGACCGAAAGCGGTACTGTGCGCGGAATCCTGCATGGTGGTGGGCCATGAATGCTCTACGGACGGTCGGAAACCAACTACAGATCGGGTCGGAGTAATTACCCGTTGGCCGCCACTGGAAGATGTGCATCAAGTTCGTCAGTTCCTGGGAGTGTTGGGCTATGTGAAGTATTTCATCAAGGACTACGCGATTATGGCGCGGCCATTAAACGACCTACTCTTGAAGGATGCGGAATGGAGGTGGGGCGAGCGAGAGCAAGCAGCCATGGATGCTCTAAAACGAGCTGTGGAGAATTGCGAGTCGCTCCGCCCACTTGATTACGAATCCGGAAGGGAAGTTTTTGTCGCAGTAGACACTTCACACTTGGCGGTGGGAGTCGAAGTATATCAGCTTGATGAGAATAACCCGAAGAAACGGCACTATGCGAAATTCGCATCAATTCCGCTGAATGCGCGGGAAAGGAATTTCTCGCAGCCGAAGAGGGAATTATTCGGGTTAAAACGCGCTTTAGAGTACCTGCAGTACTGGATTCTAGGATGCAGAAACTTGACCGTAGAGACGGACGCGCTCTATATCAAGGGTATGCTGGACAATCCGGGAATGGGGCCCAATGCGACCATCAACCGCTGGATTGAACAAATTCTCATGTTCCACTTCAAGCTCAAGCACGTCAAGGGTTCAACCTTTTCACCGGATGGGCTCTCGAGGAGAAAGAAGGCCGAAGGAGATGAAGAATTCCCGAACACAGAGGCGGGGTTCGATGAGAATCCTGCTCCCGAGATGCATACGGATTGGGACTACGACATTGAACAGCCATATGCATTCGAGGAGTTTAAGGACAAAATCGATACTCGGGGAGGCTTCTACTATACACAGTACTCGGGCGGAGGAAGATGCCACTATTGGGGAATTCACTCAGCAGTGCCTAGATACCTATCATGAGAGAATCGCGGAAGCCGAATTAATCCGCCGGGCCTATCAATCAGAAGGCCTGGACATGCCGGAATACCTGTCCTCGGACATCCGGGAAACGGAGCCGTTGCTTCCAGACGAGAATTTCAGGTGGGACGAAGCAAAGCGGGAAGAATACCCAGTGCAGCAGAGGACGGCGCACGGAATAGCCGCGGACGAGCGAGTACGGGACGTAGCACGATTATTGGCAGGGAACGGGCGCCAGCTAGCAGGATATTCCGACAAGGACCATGACTCGCTAGTCCGGTACGCTCGGTTATTCTTCCTTGACAAGCGGAAGCGGCTGTTCCGGAAAGCAAACGATGGACTACACAAACTCGTGGTGGAACAAGATCACCGCATGTTCATGCTCAGGGCAGCGCACGATAGCCTGGGGCATCGAGGAGTATACGCTACGAAATCGTTAATTGATGTCCGAATGTGGTGGCCCGACTTGGAGCGCGACGTCGCGTGGTACGTAAAGACGTGCCACATGTGCCAAGTGCGACAGCGGAATCAATTCCGAATCCCGCCCATTCCGACATTCACGCCAAGCCTATTCCGAAAAATCCACTCGGACGTGATGGTGATGAGCGAGGTGTCAAACGGGCATAAGTTGGTGGTATCCGCTCGGGATTCGCTTAGCCGGTGGATAGAGGCGCAAGGCTTGCGCTCGGACACGGCGGCGGCACTAGGGAAGTTCCTGCTAGAATACATTATCTGCAGGTGGGGATGTCCTGACGAGATCGTAACGGACAATGCGCCACAGTTCTTGGCGGCCATCGAGTGGCTACACCGGAAGTACGGGATAGTGGGGATAAAGATCTCCCCATATAATTCCCAAGCAAACGGACCGGTAGAGCGAAGTCATGCCGATATTCGTCAATCCCTAGTCAAAGCGACTGGCGGCGCGGGGAATAAATGGTATTGGTTCCTGCCACAAGTCGTATGGGCAGACCGGGTAACGGTGCGAAGAGGATTGGGCTGTTCACCATATTACGCAGTGACGGGCTGTCATCCTATTCTGCCCTTCGATATAGTAGAAGCAACGTGGTTGGTGGAATACCCTGGACGGATCATCTCGACCAGTGAGCTTATTGGCCTGAGGGCGAAAGCGCTAGCCAAACATAGGCGACACATAGAGGAGATGCGAATCAGGGTTTCCAAGGAGAAGCTAGCGGCGGTAGAACGCTACGAGCGAGTTCACGCGAGGACCATCAAGGACTTTAAATTCGGACCTGGCGACTTGGTTCTGGTTCGCAATACGCGGATTGAGAAAAGTCTAAACAAGAAAGCCAAGCTCCGATATTTGGGACCGCTGGTGGTGGTTCGAAGGACGATGGGTGGATCGTACTTGTGTTGCGAATTGAACGGAGCAATGTGGCCAGGGAAAATTGCCGCATTCAGAGTCATTCCCTACGAAGCGCGCAGACGCATTGAATTCCCCGATAACGTTGAGGCGCTGATCGATCTGTCAAAAGAAGACTTGGACAAGTTGGTGGCGCAAGATGCAGGTGCGGTTGAGGAATTCGGCCGGGACCTGCAATTCGACGGGGTGGAATTAGATGGCACAAGCGACACAGACTCGGAATCCGAATGAGGAGCAGACCTGGTAAGGAATCTAGCAAATTCCGACACAATGAAGCATAAAACGGTCAATTCGGAATACGGGGCACAAAGCTATCAACGCGCGATAGTAGCGACAAAAGGGCGATGCGGGGTATCATAAAAGAGTGTGATACAAAAGAGTGCGTGCATCGCATGGAAAAGATAAAATGAGCTAGGGAATGGGAGAGGAATGCTCAACCAGAGCGGGGAGCGAGCTTGGAGGTGGTGGGACGAGAAGAGCCTGAACCGGAAGGCTTGTTGGGAAGACCGACGCTGGACATGCGGGGGCCGGTGGGAACGGGCTTGTTAGCGCGCTTGCTCTTGGCCTCGGCCTTAGCGTCAAGGACAGCCTTAACGAGATACGCGGGAACGGCGTTCTCGAGCTTCCTGCTGGGGCGTGAGAATAAGAAGACGACCAACGTCAGATGTAAATGACGCACCCGACACGCGTCCCGGGGTTAATTCCGCGTTCGGCAAGCGTCTCCGAGGCAACGTGGTGGCGCTCACGAGCAATGATGAAATTCTCACCCGCCATGCTGAGGCGTTCAATGGCGAGAACCAAGTCATTGTAGGTGTCAAATTCCACGGTGATGGCCGCATTGTTGGTCAGCTTGATGTTGGCGTCCTTAGCGGCGTCGCGAACATCCGAGGCGGAATTAAGGAGAACCTTGGCCGCGGCACGCACATTGCGACCGTTATTCTCGGCAATAGTCTCGGCCGGAGAATACTGTAGAGAATAAGGGAGGGTGGACTGGGGAATTACACCATACCAGTTCGCCCGCGGGAGTAGGAATAAGCACCTTGCCGCGCTTAGACGACTGTGGAGATTGAGGCGAGAATTAGAGGTGTACGAGAAAGACGCACGTCGGAATTCTTCTTCTTCTTCTTAACAGGACCGTCGGTGCCGGTGGGCGAGAGCGGCTGCGAGCAGGGAATTAACTCGTGGGCAGAGTGCGAGCACGGGAGACGAACGGGAGCCTCTTCCATGGGCTCGTCTTCGTCAACGACGATGGTCTGAGGGTCCTCGGCCATGGTTGTGTCCTGCGGGCGTCCTGAGTAGAAGTGGACTCAACAATAATCTCGACATCTTCGGCATCAGACTGGAGGAATCGATCGAGAGCGTCCTACATTGTCAGAATATACACAAATTCTGAAAAAGGGGGACACTCACGTCGACATTAGCAGCCTGATAAGGAGTGTGCCCGATGGCATAGAATGCCTGAGCGGAGCGAGGGAAATGCGTTACGTGGGCCGTCCAGTCGAGATTGGGATGACCCTTGTAATGCTCCATGAGTTGAGCGACCTTATTATCCACGCTGTGAACGCCGGCTACAATATCGTGAAGGCGAGCAAGGAAGTTCTTGTGCTCGCCATTCGTGATGTTTTGGCCCTGTGTAAGCGAATTAAAACTGTGACGAACACAGGAGGGAATAAGGACGGACAACAGCGCGAATTTTCTTGCTAAGGATACGAGCAATCAGGTGGACGTCGGAGGCGCCAGGCTTCCAGTCGAGGACGTCGCTCAGCGCCTCCTTCGCATCGTCAAGGACGAGAGGATGCATCTGGAGGTAGCGATCATAGTCGCGACGGGGAATTTTCGTAAGGGCGGAATTGTCGGGCATGATGAAAGGGAAAGTGCGGAATAGCAGAGGATAACGAGTGTGGAGAGGGACGTAGGGTTCGAAGACCGCTGTGGACGACTGCATCGCGCCCGCCTCTTATACGAATCCAGCGCTGGGGCAGCGCGATTCTAAAAATGGGGGAGAATGATGCGGGACGTGGCGTCCACGCGAAAAATTTGCGCGAAAATCACAAGTTGGCGTGAAACGAACCAGGCGTACCCGGGCGCACATGAAGATTATCACGACACGCAGCACGATCGACTTGGCGGAATAAAATCCAACAAACGCGATTGGTGTTGGGGTAGCGATAAGAAAGATTAGCGCAACCACACGCGGTAGGGCGATAGGAGTAGAGCAGGAAGGAATAGTAGCGAAGGGAAACCAGGTGGACGATCGAACAAAGCAGGGGTGACTAAGTTTGAGGGTGACTTAGGGGAATATACACGGACGACGCAATATCGGAATAACTGGCTAATTCCGAAACTGGGTGGCGAAGCGTACCCGGTTGCTGACGCGTTATTCCTCCAAGACCGGTCAAAAGGGTGAACGCGATACAAGGGAGGAATGTGGGTCCGCAATCATTCAAGAGAAGGCCTCGGTGATCGTCCAGTGGCGCGATGGGGAATTGTTGACTTGTCAAGTTGGCGGGAACGGGGATCACACGTCAGAATTTGAAATCTGGGCAAATGCCCGCGCGTCTGATTCGTATCGTGTAAAGTACAAAAATTTCTAAAAATTCCCGCCCGCCGGACCGTCGACCAATTCCGCCAGATCCCTACCCCGTACGCGCGTTCGACCTCTTGGGCTTGGCTTTGGCCTCAGCTTTGGCGTCGGCCTTAGCCTTGGCGTCGGTCTTGGGCTTGGGCTTGCGAGGCGCGGCGGCGGCTGGACGCCGCTGTCCTTCTTCTTCTTCTTCTTCTCGGCAGACGGATTCTCAACATTCCCTGGGGGAATGCGGTCCGAAGTGCGAGGGCGAGAAGGGCCGGCGGTGGCCATGGCGACGTCGACATCGACAGGCGCGGGGTCGGACACGAGCATGCTGCTGAGGAAGTCTTCTTCGGCCGCAATAGCCTCAGCCGGACGCGCCGGCATGATCGAGTCGATGAAATCGCCGAGCGGGTCGGGCGTGGGGTCCTTGGCAACGTTCAGCGGGAGTTTCGTCAACGAGAAGGACGAGGGAGGGAGAATAAGATCTCGAGGAGAAACCGTTCCCACCATAGCCGGGCCGATGTGAGGTGAAAACGTCGGGTCCAAGGCCAGCAGGGTCTTATCGCGACCTTTGCCCTTCGACGACGCGGGAATACGGCCGGCCACGTCAACCTCCATAGGATCCGGAACTGGATCCGCAACCGGTGCTGTAGTGACGTCCGGCATTGCCGAATCGACAGGTGGCGGTGCGGGGGCCAAATTCCGGGACCATCGAAAGGCGACGGGTCCTCGCTGAACAGACCTAGACCAACACCGAATTGCTTCTCTAGCTTTTCGATAAAGTCGACGACGGCGGTGTCGACTTCGGTGGGCGGGAGATTGGAGAAGCGCTGGCGAAGGTGCGACCAACCATCGGTCTCGGCGATACGCTTGACGATGACGCGGAAGCGAGCGAACCGGAGCCGGAGGTCCTCGACGCTCGACCGATACAGATTAAAAATCTGACCGGTGTGCTGAAGGGACGATGAGAGGTCGTCCAAGGCCGCGTTAAGGGCTGGTGGAATTAGCTCGGAAAAATACGATGCCGGAATTACGCACTTGAATCATGACGCTCGGTCACCGGAACGATCTGCTGGATGAGGCGGTGCAGGTGTTCGGCCGATATTTTGTGATCGCAAGTGCGGAGTTTCGACGATCGGCAGCCTTGACAGCCCGTACCAATTCCATTCGGAATACATTCGATGCAAGCGAGGACGCAGTTGATGCACGACGAAAGCGGCTGGAAGCAAGGTCAGGGAATGAAAAACCGAGAATTTGGCGGCGTACCATGGTAATCGACCCGATGTGGTCGACAGGCAAGCGCTGGATTTCGTCTTCAACGATTTTGAGGGTCGGGGCCAGGTTGATCTCGTCGTCGGCCAAGTGTCGGGAGCGGTCGGTATTGCCCAAAGTCGGACGGAACTCGACAGGTGAAGTGCCGAGGAGCGACACGCTCATCACGGCGTTGACGTTTCCAGCGTCGATGTGAAGAACACCTGTCAGAGTTTCGTTAGGTCGGAATTAGTCGGAACCCAAAACGCGGAATACCCACTTTTGTAGCGGCCTTTGGCCTTGGACCGCTTCTCGTACGCCTCGCGTAGCTGACCCGCATGCGTAGCCATTATAGCGGACAACTGTTCATCGGTGAGACTGGCGAACGGCGTACGCGAACCCTTTTGCTTGCGGCCGGGCTTGGAAGGCTTGGATTCCGACGGCTTGGAACCCGACGCCACCGGAGTCGAAATTACGAACGGCGTCGGCTTCGAGGAAGCCGTATCCAACGCGTCGATCTTGGGCTTCTGTCGAAGGCAGTGTCAGCGTTCGAGACGGGTAAACATCGGAATAACGGACTTTGAGGGGACCTTCGGGAATATGTTCGTCCTCCGAGTCAGTGGTGCCAACCTGAGAACGGGAGATTGGCCTGGGTGGAGAATTAGCGCAAGGAGGCCAAGAAAGAAGAGCACGCACGAATGGCGCCGACGACGCCTCGAGCCGTATTGGGCCAAAGGGAGAGGGGCGCGGGAAGCCTGGTCAGATTCAGACCCGGAATTCTCCTCCTCGGAGTCTTCCTCGTCGTCGTCACCGTCAGACTCAACGATGGGGCGGGGCTCTTCGGGCAACATCAGACGGTTGACAAGCTTGTCGAAGTCGAAGGGCTCGGGGACCCGGACGTTGGGACCAGCGGATGTGGGGGTGTTGTGAGCGGATTCAAGAAGAGTGGGGACTTTATTGAGTTCGGAATTGGAAGGGGGATCCTCGTCAGTGCCAGGAAGGGTGAAATTGCTCGCCAGCCGGAACTGAAATGAAGGCGATCGTCAGGATAAATTCCGATCGAAAATAGGGAACGCACCAGCCGGGAGAACGGAAGGATGGGGAAGAAGCGGAAATCGGGACCAATGAATTCGCCCTTGGCGTCTTGGGCGCAGCGCACGAGTTCGGAAAGAAGCTCGGCAAAAGCGCGAATACCGGAGTTGGGTTTGAGATCCTCGAACCGGCGAGACTCGGCGACGAAAAGGCGCTAAGGCAGGACGTCAGGGTGGGAATACAGAAGAGGGGGTGGATGTGGGCGCACGATAGCCGGAAGAGCAGACACCAGCGCGCTCCGAGCCTCTTCAACGATGACCGGGAAACCCTGGAGGATCCGTCGGGCAGACGGTGAGCGCGAAACCGGCGTCGGTACGGTAGAATCCTAGGAGAGAGCGGTGAAAGTGCAGAGTGGGATGAATGCTGGTCGCGGACTCGCGACCAGGGTACGGCGTAGAGCGACGAGGGGCAGAGGCAGACATGGAGGGAAAAGGGAAGCGAAAAATGAGAACGTCGGCCCAGAGGGTGTCTTAAATATATGGCCAGGGCGCGCAGTCTGCGCTTCTAAAAGCTTAAAAGACAAGCCCAGCCTTCGGGAATCAGCAACTTAGAAGCCACGACAAAAACGCTCTAAGTCGATAATTCCCCAGTAGCCGACGATGGAATAAGAAGGACAAGAGAGAGAAACCACCGGGCGACGAGATTGCCAGAAGGGGACAACATCAGGATAGGGGACTGGCAGCCCGGAAATGGGTGGAGCGAACAAAATTCCCACCCAACGTCAGGCTGTTGTCAAGAGACGAGACCCGCGGAGGCAAAACGGACAAGTCATTAATTCCGGATGACAGATGGCAGAACAACGCGGCACGGGATAGGTCGACTGGGGCAGTCGAAATATAAAAATGGGGGAGATGATACGCCTCAGTAGGGAATACCAGTGAAAACGCAGAATTTCATCGCTATTCGCTATTTTGGATCATACATTGACGAGCACACACAAAGCGTAGACTTCGGAATTTGTATCTAGAAAGTCGGAATTACGCTGCCGTCGTGTGTGGCATCTTCGGAATTTAGCCGGCATGAGTCCCGAATGAGCGGCTAGGACAATCACTGCGCAGAGAGGCTAATCGCCCACTCGGTAACCCGGAGGCTTGAACGCGCCTTTCGAATAGCATAAGTCCGCGGGTGCAGAATATGCCCGCTGCATGAACAAGAGGGAATAACCACCAACCCGAGTCCCGGCCGGATTGCCGAGAAGGATGATCCGGGAAGGACGAGTCAGAGGAGCCACGCGCGGGGGATCGACGTGCTCGGGACTCACCTGTCAAATCAGCCAAGGGAAGAAGGATCGACGCGGGCGGGCATCAATTCCGGGCGTAGGGTGCGCCCTCAAACTGTCAAGAGGCCGAGAAGCCGAGGCGCGACGACGGAAAGATAGTGGAATAACTCAACATCCATTGGGGCGATAACGACATGGCGCGGCTCGTTCGAAAGATGGGAATTAGAGCAATTCCGAACTATACCGTGCCTGCGCGGGCAAAACACCGATCCAACGATAATCGAGGAAGAAGACCATAACGGGCGATCGGAATTACACGAGGACTGTAGAATAGGCGGGAACACTCGGGAAGCAACCATCAAGCGCCCAGCTCTTATTACCAAGCGGGCATGTGCGAATAGTGGCATGATATCATCGGACAGAATATTTTTCTTTGGACACTCTGTGTAGAATATGTATTTAAGGGCCTGAGGGACGTCTGGGGGCGGCACGGAAACCTCCCCGCTCTTACTAGGGGTGTGTTCTGGGCTTGTGCTAGGCGAACTTTTGGGATTCCCAGACGTTTGTTATTCTGAACAAGTTTGACTGTGCGATTTATTGGCTATTTTGATTGGAGAGAATTGTGTGAGAATTGCGACATTTGGGACTTGTATTCTGCTAGTGGACCCTTGGTGCCCTGGGAATAACTTGTCATTCGCTTGAGGAGCGAATTAGCGAATTGTACTTTGCGCCGGGACTCTGGAACGTGAGATCGCGTAAACCAGTTGCTTGGGGTACTTGCAGCTATTGCGTCGGGAGACCTATATCCAACCCACCACTACCTATTCCCCTTTGCCCAACAAACCCCACTTGGAACCGGACCAAATTCCGCACTCAACATCTTGCGGAATTTGCCGAGCCTGAGGATATTCCGAACTCCCAACCGACTTCTTATTCGCGCTTCGCCTTCCTCGAATAACACTTTCAAGGCAGTTGACAAGGCCGAATCTCGTGCGCAGCGTTAGAGAATTTGTATCAAAATTCCGAACTCCCGCTATTCTACCAAATAACACTTTGGTGGTTTTGAGGTTGTTTTGGGTTTTGGTGTTTTCTAGCAGCATTTGCGTAGCACCCATCTCACCGCGTACTACTGGGTGTTTCCCTCGTTTTTCAGAGTGGACTGATCCAATCAGATGCTTGCGCAAGGATAACCCCCAGAACCCAATGTCACTGGTAGGAGATCCAATATCGCTGCCAAAACCAATATTGCTGCTGAGAATACACTGCCAAGACCCTTGTACGCTGCCAAAACCCTTATACACTGCCGAGATTAACACTGCCAAGACCACAATAATGCTGCCGAGACTAGAATAATAGCAGAAACGTTTGTTCACTATGACTATAGCCAAAGTCCAACCAAGTGCAATACCCGTGAAGAGACCCCTAATGCCCGGAGTCAATGGCGACACTAGATTGTCTTCTTCTACATCCTCCCAAGTCCTTATATACACGTCTTCCATCACTTCCCATCATCGCCCATCATCTTCCAGTCTTTTGGTTCCCTCTGAAGTTATTCCAGACTGCTCCAACTGCCGTGTTGCTTGACGATAGCGCTACACTTATGATCAAGTGTTGTGTAAGACGAGCGGAAGTGCCCGTCCAGGTGTTCTGGTCGATCCTCCTAAGGTATCTCCGGTATCTCCATGTGTGTTCTCCTGCAGGGACACTCTTCCATCATCTTCAGCTCCTTCGTAGCTTTCTCCCAGTGGTTGAATCATCTCAATCCGTGAAGTATAGCCAGAGCTATGCCCAAATCAATCTCCTGGTCTGGAAATCACCCGGCCCGCCACGTGGTTCCCGCTTGCAGATCCTTGTAGGATCGACGCCCCTGAGTTGGCTGCCACACCGTACTTCTATCTTCAACCCCTTCTAGTGTGTCTCCGAGTTTGGATTACCTTGGAAAATGGGCTCTGCTTTGACTATGTTTACCCAGTATCTGCATTTTCCTTAGGCAGAGTGTGAACTCCCTTCAGACGCGTAATACCTTTGCAGATATCTCCCTACTAGCCGTTTGGGGTATAACACTAGCCTTGAAGATGTGCGGAGAAGTCAGAACATGCACAATGTTGCCATTCCACATGTGTTTTCTTAACCGGCTTATCAGCGCCACAGGATTTTTTTTTGCTGTTGGGATCTAGGAACGGATCCTCCAAGCGTGAGAGCATAAGTGCAGGATGTAGGCCACCTGGTGGAGCAGGTATTAGAGTGAATGCAGACTGTGTAGACCTTGTCGCAATAGATGAAGGGCCTGGGCAAGAATGTGTGCTGTTCAATGCTGGTGTTGTAGTCTTCAACTCGCTGGCTCATTTGCCTGACATTTTGGGATCTCCTTGCCTGCAGCAGCAATCCTTGTGACCTCAACAACAACTACATTGCCACAGAAAATGACTGGCTGACCGACGGGTATAAGGAGTGAGTACATATCATATTCACATAGAGCTCTCTAAGTAAAGCTTCAATGTGGTGTTGCCAGATTTTGGCAACAATGGTTCATCTAATCAGGCGCTGAGGGACGAGGTTGCCTCCCTTCCTCACGCCATTGAGTTGTCATTTCTTGGAGCAAGTCAAGCAAGCCGTAGCTTAAATCAATACAGCTAAGCTCAGTCTCACTAACAATGGGCACTACAAGCTGCTAGTGACCACAATTCAAAACATACGAGAGCATCTGGACGGCATCAAGATCTTGGCTGCCGACTACTACCCCATGGAGTATATCAACTCCATACTGGTGTTCTTGACTCTTTTTGCTAACAGGCATTGGCCTACAAGGATGGCCAACGAGCAGAGCTGCTGTTCGTAAAGGTAATCTGCCTAAACTATTGTTGTTTCAACCTTCATTCTACACTCTCTTGTTCACTATCCTTATAGAGGTTAATAAGGTAGTTGGTGCTATCATTATTGTGCAAAGATGTGTAAGTAGCAGCCAAAAGTGAAAGGGAGAGATCATGGACAGCAACAAAAGACAAGGTGTTCCAAGAGTGACAGCTGTGATATCATTGTCTTTGAGAGCTGGGTGCCCCAAGCAATAAAATGACTATGTGAGAACCAATTCATTGGCCAGATAGGCTTTAAGACAATGCTGTTGCCAACTGCTGAAATTGCTGACTTGCAACAGTTCAAACAGACAACCTTACACCATCACTCTCATCAAATCTTCCATCAACATCATCATATAAACGACCGGTTCAAGCTTTTCAAAGCGCTCCACGAAGAAATTTTCGAGGGTCCTGGAGTTCGAGGACGAGGAGCTGGATTCGATTGAGCCGGGTCATAAAAACTGGGATGCGTACCAGTTGTGGGATGAGAAGCGGGAGGTGGTAATCCTGGGGCGGAATCGTCTGGTCCAACTCTGGCACATGGTACGCTTGCATCTTTTTGCCACATTTTTGCTCATTTGTTTCCAGTTTGGATGCGCCGCCCTGCTTCACCCATACATTACCGCGAAGAATCTGGAAAACCGCACGAACACACTTGGCCGAGTGCTCGACGGTCTCCAGCACGAGCTGCGGGCGCGTGCGCGGCTCCCCTGCGTCACGATGATGCAGGTGAAGGAGCGCACGAATCGGCAGGTGCTTTTCAGTCTGTTGTCAGCGCTGCTGTTCGAGTTAGAGGCGGGTGAAGCAGCCACGTATCTTGACCAGTTCTTGAAGGTATATCTATCCAAGGGGGTCGAGTAGCTAGTTGTATTGAAGTACAAATTGTAATTCACCTTTCTTGACTCTCCATCGATTTCTCAGTGGATGGGACTGCAAATGAACTGAATTAAATATTCTTTGGGTACAGAACCAGTGATTCTATTTAATATTGTGGGGGTTCTCCAAGAAAAACTGTTTTACATATGCCTGCATAGCGGCCAGCTATGTTGGGCGCTTGTACTGGATGAGAAGAAGGAGTCGCTGTAGGAAGGTGGTATGGCAGGCCTCGGCGCATTGCAGAATGCTCAGCGGTTGGGCGGCAGAGTAGCTGCTCACGGGCTTCGAGAGCCGGCATGAGGAATGTAGATGGGAAGGTAAGGTGCGGGTTCTAATGTGGGTCAATAAGGATGATGAGTTAGGCTTCAAGCAATCTATGGGAAGTAGACATACTGCATCAAATGCTCGATTCAGGAAGTGAAAGTTCTCAAAAAGTGTGTGTGTGCGTCCAAGATAACTGACATAGACACCAGGGCGTGCCTGCTGCAGTTCCTGCATGGCTCGGGCTCTGGACCACTCTGGAGAGTATTCAAAATTGAGCTGGGCTTGCTGGTGGATGTGGATCTGCTCCATCTCCTGGCGCAGAGGCGGCTCTCAGGCCATACGCCAATGAAGACAAATGACAAACATCTTTAAGAGCACACTCTCCAAATAGCATGCGGCGCTGAGGGTGGTAGGGCCTGCCTCAAAGATCTGCCCACGATCGCATTGAGATGCCTGACAAGCTCGTGGGATGGACTGGCCGTGGAAGGCAGCACGGCAGGAGGCAGGGAAGGAGGAGGCATGGGGACGACAGAAGCGTGCGACAGTGCGGCTGGCTGAGCAGAGGGTGTCGACATGGCCTCAGCAGGAGCCGGTTGAATGGCAGAATTTGACTGAGCGGGCTCAGCGGGGTCGAGCATGCACGCAGCAGTGGCTGCCTCGACAAGCTGTCCAACCTGGGAGCCGCTCAGGTTACAGATGTCGTCAGAGCCATAGTCCATTGAAAGGTTGGACATGGAAGTCAAGAGCAGGAGCGTCACACTGGGGTCATTTCCTTTGGGTTGATCATGTGGTTGATTGTTTAGAGTGTGCTGACCGAGCTCTGCAAATCTGAGGCTCCCGTCCTATTACAGTCTCGCACAATTCAGTATGGGATGGCAATTGAAGAGAAATTGTTGCCACATTCAGCCGTTAATAATTTAAAACAGAGGAACTGAAAACCGCACAGATGTAGGGCGGGAACACTGAGACGCTTCTCCAGGAACAACCAACTCCGACACAATGGCAAAGAGATGTTTTCAGGTCGGCCCCGGCCCGTCCCGGCCCGAGCGAAAACGCCTAGTTTCAGGGCGACCTGAAAACATCTCTTTGTCACGGTGGGGTGATAGCACGAGGTACGGAGTACAAGATGAGAGTGGAGATCAAAGAGAAATGTGATGTCACATCCATCAACCAGAGAGCTAAGAGCCCCAGGCTTACAGGAACTAGGAATTCAAGAGCATAGCCATTTGTTGTCAAACACAAACACAAACAAACAGAGATCAGGAAAATTTCCCCTGTCAAGACACAAATAATTTGAAACGGTAGAGGGTTGGGATTACAGAGCCTTAGCCGCTTGTTGTTAAACAAACAGAGATGAGGGAAACTTCCCCGAGCGTTATTATATTCCAATAAAATACTACTCCAAAAGTTCATGCACTGCATCTCGTATTGATGACCCATGCACGACTTGAACGGAATATCATGGGCTTGAAGGAGGTGGGAAGTCTTTGATCCTTCACACTTTTTGAGACCATGAAGGCAGCTTAGGGAGGACGTAAAATAGAGTGATTTTTTTTCTGCTTAGCTTGCCAACACTTGGGCTGAGTTTTATTTCCATTAGTAGGAACTACAATTGAGCAAATGGAGTCAAAGAAAAAATCTTTAGACCCATGTAGATGGTTGGGAGGAACAAGATTTGAAGAAATTTAGCAGTGATTCTGTTTTCTCTGGCATGATGACAGGTCAATCATGATGGGATCACTGGGAGCACGAAGCTGGAGCTGTCCGTATGTATAATGTATCAAGAATATTATGGTCATCTATCAGTGAAGGTTCGTCCCATTCCAGTGGTAATTCTCCATGTCAAAAGAGATCTCTCGTTCGATTCGAGGGCCGCTGATAACCAATGCATCGATGCTGATGTGCCTTTTTTTGTTCTGGCATTTGCAAAACCAACCTTACAGATGGACACGTAGAGCTACGTGTGCGTTGGCTACATCCTAAGTCCAACTCGTCCCAACCCCCCTACAGCGTTGCCAGTGAATAAGCCCGGAAACCGAAGACGACCCGTTCAACTCGGGGATGGGTTCTAACCATACTTGCTTGGTGTTTTTCTTTTTGGATTATTGTGAAGCACACTGCAACAGAATTTAGAGATATTGAACATCCTATATTTGAAACAATACTGTAGTTGAAGTAGAAAAAACAAGTGCACAAGACAGGGCGTACATACGACATGGCCCGTTACGAACGTGCTGCACTCGGCTGTAAATCATGGCCCCTGAGGCCAAGGTTGCAATAAGAGCATCTCCAGCGGGCTGGGTTGGGCCGGTCAAGAAATCTATGTTGATGTATGGGCTGGTGGCTGGTGCTGAGATGGAGTGGGATGCCGGGATGGAGGCGTGGGCAGCTCTTTTCAGAAGGAGAGGTTTTATTTGACTAGTTCGCACAGTGATTTTTTCTCCAAATATTTTGAATAAGAAGCCCAAAATTATCCTGCAGTTAACCACATAGAGAATATCCCTCACCGCCAAGTCCCTCCTGAGTGCAATATGCTTGAATCAATTGAGGAGAAGGGAGGATCTCATCCAATCTGAGTTTGATTGAAGCAACCTTTTGAAATTTTTGTTGCAGTATGTTTTCACTAGGGCTCGGCACCGGAGCGGAGGAATCACAGTACAGATATACCCATACTAGCATTGGTGCTCCAAACTCCGGTGCGGGTTGCAGGGGTATCAGCCATAGTATGGTCAAAAGGGTCTGTTTTAGTGTGTTGCAGTGAAGAGGGTAATTAGGAAATCAGAACAAGTTTCTGTGTTCCTACACGGATATGATAATTTGGGACAATTCCGATTGACTGTTTCCGTTTTGCAGAGCACCTCGGTTGTCATCGCGTTCCTCATCCGACAGTGCGAGATGAGCTACGAGGACACGCTGGCCTTTGTCTCTATGTGAGTTTTAGTCCAATAAAAGACATGATGAGTCCCCCCCAAAAAAAAACTGGCAGAAACGAGAAGAGTTACTATTCCATGCAACTAAGCATGGAGTGATAGTCACAGCAAAGTTGTGCGAGCTGAGCGGTGCCGAAGCAGCAAAAGTATACCATCATTACTGGACAAAATCTGTTCACATACTTACCTCGATCGACTCGAGGACCGCTAATTACCCCAAGCACGTAGTGTTAACTTTTTTTCACTGGTTCTGCCACTTATCGACACACTGACCAAAATGTTTTCAGCCTCCATCCCTACATGAGTGGATGGGGGTGCAAATGAACTGAATTAAAGATTCTGTGGGTACAGGAGCAGTGATTCTGTTTAATGTGGTTGATCGTGATGGAAGCACTGGTTGACTGTCTACACTGTTATGCCTAGTTTACTGAGCATTATGCAGGCCAGGAGAATTGAGGTGTATCGACTGGGTACAAATGTAGACAACTTGTTGAGAGGTTAGATTGGCTGGTCCCTGGGGTTATGGTTTAATGTTCTGAGTGATAGGATCACCTCTTGAGGCTGTCGATCGTGTCATCTCCTTCCACACTGGGAAGTCCCAAAACTGCTCTGCAATATGAATCTCATTGTACTGTCGTGCATTACATGCTTTAAATTTAAAGGACAGGGGGCATGGGTGGTCGCGGTGGGGAGCAGTGTGGGGCATGTGCCAAAAGAGAAAAGAAAAATCTGTCATCGTGGACATGTCAGGTCCTGTACCCGCCTCGAACGGGTTGTTTCTTATCATACGGGAGGATAATTAAGGATGGAAACAAAGCATGCCTACAGGGGTGCTTAGTTCTGAACTACAGATTATTAGAACTAGTTGAAAAGCTGCTTTTGGTGTATTTTGAGTTTCCAGAAATCATGGTTGTACAAAATGCAGCTCTTGGTATGTAGTTCTGAAGCAGGGGCGGCCCTCCGTTTCATGATCTTCCCCTGCACATTTTAGCTCATAGCTATACTTAGACCCTCAAAATTTTCTGCCTGCCACCTATCCTCTAGAAATTAGTAAGTAAAAAAATCCACGCACATCAGTCGTCATTGCCCACCCCCGCTCCGAACAGGTTGTACTTTGGTGACTATTGGACACCTTCGGAAAATTGCCGGCATCACAGCGCTCTCTGCATATGTTTTAAATTATCTCTTGTTACCCCTTCCTTCCATACATAAATACCTTAAGTGCTCCTAAAGCCCTCCCACGAAGCTGTGGAAAGGGGCCATGGCAGGATGCATCCTCAAACTTTTCCGGACAAGAAATAGGAAAGAATTATCCCTTGAACTGGCACACATTGCCCATTCCCGCTGTGAACGGGTTATCTGCTGTATATTCAAAGCCTATTAAACCCAACGAGGGCTGTCTGGAAGTATATTTTTAAATAAGAAGTGATGCGCGTGGAAAATGAGCGAATGTGCTATGCGTGAACCACAAAACACAAAACAACCAAATTCCAATATGCGGGTGAGTTCGGGGATTTGTGCCGCAGGAAACGACAAACGAAGACAGATACTCTACTGACTACCTAACGAAACTAACACTAAACTATTGATGTAGCTCTCAAATGTACAAAGTAATGAAGTATGTAATTGTTTGGGGTTTGTTTGAAGGAGCAGAAGGCTCAACTTCCTAGCACTAGCACTCGTTCTCGCACTCGTTGACTCGTTCTTGCACTAGCTAACTTCGTACTCGCACTCGCACTAGAGGAAATCCCAAGCCGAACAGGAAGTGTAACCTTGTTGAGGTCACCGCTGCCTGAACTCAGGGGTGTTCACTGTTCTTTTACTACAAAATACATGCTCCTTATATACTACTGAGAATAAATATCTAATGATGTGATGATTTGTGACAATAAATCCAGTAAATCCTAATTTGGTAATTGTTGAGTCAATCCTAGTCATTCGTAGTCGTCCCGGAGCCGCTCGGAACCGTGTGGCTGTGCTCTAGAAGCGTCCGGAACACTTCCATGGGCTGCGTTGATGAACCGTTGAACCTAAAAAGCCATATTTGGGCCATCAGTAAGCAAACTCGGGCACATTTGTAATATTTATGAGTTAATTCTAGTCATACGGAGTCATCCTGAGTCGTACGGACCATGACTCAGTCATCCGGAACCTTCTCCCAGTCAATTGGAGTCAGTATAAGTCTTGGTTTGTAATATTTCTAGAATAATTGGCTTTATGGCTGTGCATTGATCTAGAATATTCTTAGAACAAAGGATTATTGATCTAGGCCTGTCTAGCCGCTCGTTGGGTCTAGAACATGATGATCAGATCATCACTGATGTATATTATTCGGATTTAAAGTGTATTCATGTGCAGCTATGAAACACAAATATATTGTATTTATTGAAAGATTTCTGGCGTGCTCAGTTTGCATGCTCATCAGAAGTGCAATAAAATGAAAGATGCTGTGCACTTATAGCCCGCGCCCGGGCTGAACGGGTGAGCACCCGAGTTTAGACTCGATGGCTGGGCGGGATGCGCGAGTTGGTGCCGGTGCGTTGCCTGCATTGCTAGATCTCAAGTCTGACTTGGGTCAGCGCAAACTGAAATTGGCACGGTTGCACACGCACTGTAAAAGGTGCTGAAGCGCTTGCAACATGAATAAGTACGAGTGGGGAGCGCGTCCCTCTTTATATCCCAACGACCTTCACATGCGAGCATGAACATCCCAGGTAAATCTAATCCACTCCTCGTCCCCTTGTCAGTAGCGTTGGGCAGCTGATTCACTTGTGGCCGAAGTTGGCAGCGGAGAGCTTGAACACAGTCCGCAGTGGTAGATGCCTGCAGTGCATGTCTGTATGGTTTTGTAAGACCTGTTTGTTTTGTAAGACCTGTTTGTTGAGGCGATAATCCCGTCGGTGGGGTGCAGAAAACCTGTGCAAAACTTGCAGAGCTCAGTCAGCTGAAGTTGAAAGCACAGCCTGTCCAAAGCAGGATCAGGGAAATAAGCTGAAGGATGTGCTTTTGGCAATTGTCTTTTTCTAGCTCTAGTTGGCTGACAAGTTGCAAATGTAATGAGGTCAGTGGTCAGCTCGCACTTGTTCACAGGATTGATTCCAGAATTATGGTAGGGAGCGAGTAAAAGGAAACCAGAAATTTGGATAAATGCAGTAGAGGAACCAGAGCAAAGTTTTCCCTGCTTGATGTATCACTACCATCCATCCCAAGACCCCAAACACGGAAAAGACATGAACTAGACAGAAGGGCCCTACCCTGGTTTGACCCAGGGACTTCCACTGCACACAATGAACTTACTCGGTTACAAGGGGAAGAGGCTGGTCAGAGCTTAGGGCTACATGGAAATGACTGGCACTAGGTATGGTACGTAGGGGATTGCCTTTGATGTCCCTCATGGCTACACTGGGGATGATTCAGATGCCACTGTCCTCAAGAGCTCGTGCAGGGAGGAAGGATGCATGAGAATGATGAATTCCAGTCTATATTGACATAGGGCACGGCGGGGGCTAATGGTTACACAGCGGTCCTAATAAGGGAGAAAGAAATAAGCCCATTGACAAGTTACTCTTTGATGAACTGGTGACTGGCTTTCTTGCTCGAGACACTTCTCTCCGGACCCTCCCATTTTCTACAGCCGATCCACATGTTATAAACTATGTGGCCACCCCGGTCCGAAAGTTTGGACTTTGGAAGAACCAGCACTGTGACCACTATTGGGAATGCCGAGTATGCAACTTAGGGAAGGAGATGCAGACTAGATGCTAGGTACGTGGTCAAGTCGCTTCTCCACAGTGTTGCCTGCAAATGCAAGTGGTTGTCAGCCCCGTTCAACGCGGAAGCAGGCAAATGAAGGATCTTTGTAGTATCATTTTTTTGCAGCGGAAGCTGGCGATAGGACAATTTGGATGCAGCTGTCCTCAGGCTCGAAGTGTAGTGGCTCCAGGTTGGGACCGGGATGGGAGTTTTGCCAAATATATAATTCAAATAAGGGAGAATTATGTTACTGTTAAGAGGGTACTTGTTCAAACTTCACAGCACAGGGAAATGACTGTAGGAACATTCAATTTCGAGTGGGAAATGTGAGTTTGTGCCTCTGTGAGCGCTTACACATATCCCCTAGAAATAAAATAAAATAAAAATCTGCGCACATCAGTAGTCATTGCCTGCCCCCTCTCCAAACAGGTTGTGCTTTGGTGACTTTTGAACACCTTTGAGGAATCACCGGCATTGAGAGCTAGGGTAGCTGAACACTGAGCAGCCATACCATACATTAACTCCACTTGCACACAGCTAAGGCCCAGTCAGGCCCAGTCAGCTGGAGGACTGCTTAAAGACTGCTCCTCCCCACAATAATCATATCCTTTTTTACTTTTGATGCTGCCAGATGTGGAGGGAGGAGCAGTACGTCCCTCTACAATTCAATCTATTTTTTTGTGTATCATCTGTGACTGAGAGATATGTGAGGACAATAAGTACTCTCTTTTCCAATGAAGGGGCATCTATACTGTCCATCAAGTAGAGCTGTCACCTGTCCCACCCGGGCACTGCTCTTCTCAAAACACGTCGATTGGGTTTTTGCTTCGTCGGAGTGCATCTCACGGCATTGCCGGCCTTGGCTCGACGAGCTGTCCTCAAAGACCGCAAAAAAAAAAAAAAAAAAAAAGCCCGTTTGACCCAGGGACTTCCACTATACACAATGAACTTACTGGGATACTAGGGGAAGGAGGCTCGTCAAAGCGTAGGGCTACATGGAAAATACACAGCTCAGTACTGGGGGAGAAGTCTAACACTGCCGTTGCCCCTGGGCAGTTGGCTGGTTTTGTTCTCAGTATCAATTTCAAAATCCTGGCAAGAAGGAAGTAACGCCCACTAGCCGCAGGCGGACTGGGCCATGCACGGAGCGATGGACAAGCGAGGCATGCATGGTCTCGAGGGAGAAGGGAAGAAGGGTGTGCACGTGGGTATCCGTGCCCGCCCACTCGACTCAGACCTTGCTAAGAATTACCCGGGAATTCCCGGGAATCTGGAACAACCGGGATTGCTGCTCTGCTCAAGCTCGTCCACCAATATTTGAGCTCGGGATGTCAGTGACATGGACGGCGGACAGATCCAGCCCAGCCTGATTCCTACTCTTCGGGTACGCCTCGGAATCCGGGGCGGAACAGCATGGCGCGACGCTATACTCTTCTGGCTCGGAATCCGAGGTAGGTCTAACCCGGCTGCGGCCAGTCGCGGTATCATGAATCTCGGCTCGGAATCCGGCTTGTAGACGTATTATTGCTGCTGCTGGCTTGGGATTTAGCTGTGTTTTGAATTCCGAGGCAAAGGTGCATGGCCGCTTTCTTCAGCTCGGATTGTAAGCTGAAGATGTGCGAGACACAGAAAAGTGCGGGTCAGCCCTAGCCCTGCAGGCTGTGAAAACAGTCTTGGGTGCTTCTGTAACATGGCGCGTACTGCATCGTGGCGGCTTTCCAGCGCGCCCCGTCGTCCCGCTCCCATCCGCTCTCGTGCTCCCGTTCCCCGCTGCTCGTACGCTGGTGTCAATTCCCTCGAGTGACGACGATGCGCGCATGCCGACCGTGCTCGTCGCGGATTGAAGCTGAAGCCAAGTTAGCGGATGAAGAGAAAAAATGGATGAGAACACACCTTAGTGCGCGTCGCTCGAAGAACCTAGGTATGTGTGAGTAAAAGGATGGAGTGAAGGCGGTCATTCGACGTACCGCTCGCCGCGATCTCCGTCACTAGGCAGAGTAGCGTTAGCTTGACGCGAAAATCCGTCAAAAGGCGCGTACCTGAGTTTGGGATATCGTTCCATCGCCGTCTGGATGGAAAGTTAGCGCATACATCGTGAGAAAAAGAGAGAACACGCACGGGGGAGCGCATTGCTATCGAGACTCGCGCGAGTACTCGCGCACACACCTTCACGCAGTCAGCAGCAACACAGACACGAAGAAGTACTCTCACCGAGGGAAGTTGTCGAAGGAACGGGTCCAAGACGAGCAGCCGAGTCTGCATGGGGATTAAGGCGAGTGGACGAGGACGGAGAGAAGCTGGGACCGCTGTTAACACACCATAGGCAATAGGCACTGGAGCTACCATCTAGATGCGGCGAGGGCGCCAGCACCAGCGAGCAGCCTATGTTACCTAAGTTTCACATTCAACAACGAGTGAGGCGGCGGCGGCTGGGATCGTTCTATCCCAGGCGCTGTTTGAGAGGTATTGGTGCATTTTTTTTTTTTTCAACAGGCGTTCAAAGCAGGTAAGGAACGGTTGTATATAGGCCGCTTGCGCCTCCAATGCAAAAATATTTGAAGAAGTCTTTGCAGGAGTTGAGGCGTGCGAGTACAACGTTAATAGTCAAAACTACCTGAGGCAAACTCTCCTCATCCTAATCCCTGTCCCGCCAAGCACCCTATGATTGCGTCACCGCCCTTCCACGTTAATACTAATAAAAATTAAAGATGCCGTGCAATGTCTGCAGCGGGAGAAGCTGTAATGGTGTGGTTGTAGGGGCTACAAACATTAAGTTAATGGTCGAAGGAGCAAGAGAGTCACTTGGGGGGCTGCAGACGGTGTAGTGGCATAGCAAGGGAATATAGATGGAGGGCAGAGGTAGGCATGTCACACTGCGACACTTATTGATCCACCACGGAGCCACCGGAGCAAGGGCCCGGATTCCAAGATGTGGATGGCTGGATTAAGGTTCTGCGACTGCGAGTCGCAGTTCGATTTGGAGGTGGAAGTAAGTGCTGACTGGCAGCTCAGGCTCGGATTCCGAGTTGTAGTACATTAATACTTACGAGTTGAGACAGAAGGGCTGGGGTCGGAGAGTACGCCGGCCCGCTAGCATCTGTGGTTTTGGTGCTCGGAATCCGAGCAGACTATTGGCGTAGCTCGGCGTGGCCACACGGGGATGACTCGGAATCCGAGCCGGGCGAGGATCTGAGTCTGCTAGGGCACTTACAAGTAAGTCTTGGTCTAGTGGAGGGATGGCTTGGAATCCGAGCTGGGCACGGCAGCATCACAGCCGCAGCAGTGCTGTGCCAGCTTGGAATCCGAACCGAGAACTACTTGCATCGCAAGCAGTTGCATGCGGGTGCTGCCGGCTCGGAATCCGAGCCGAGGGATGCCCGCAGCACTTACATCCAATTGATGTAAGTGCCGGTGTAAGTTGGGGCGGTGGTTGGCTTGGTATGCGCCGGCTCGGAATCCGAGCCGAGAGACTCCCACGGCACTTCAGGGCTATGCTGGCTGAAAATCTGAGGCAAAAGACGTGCACGGCACTTACATTCTGGTGTAAGTTGGGGTGGTGGTTGGCTTGGTATGGGCTGGCTCGGAATCCGAGCCGAGAGACGCCCACGGCACTTACATCGATTGGATGTAAGTGCCGGTGTAAGCTGGCGCAGGGCTGAGCGGCACCGCGGCGGGGCTGCGCTGGCTCGGATTCCAAGTTGTCCTGAAGTAGCGGTGAGCATGGTCATGGTTGACCTTCAAGTTGTGAGGAGAAAGATAGAAGAAGATCTGAAATGCCGTGAATTTTGGCTCATGGCCAGCATTCTTCCAAGTACTTTGCTCTACAATGTCTACAGAAAGCATTCTCAGTGAACATCCACATTTAGCAAAAACGGGACATAGACCAAGAGAGTGGCCTGCACAGCATTTCTTGCTTCCTTTGCTTTGCAGTATATGAAGTAGGCTGCTGAGTGGATTTTGTTGTGGGCTTAGATGTACTTCAATGAGAATTGATAGCTTGAGGAGAGGGAGGGGGAGGGTGAGCAGGCCAACAGTGATCTTAATTGCGAGCTGGACTGGTAAAACACACCTGCTGAGTTCAGGATCTGCACCCAGGTTTGCACACAGACTCTTGGACTTCTCTGCAAACCTAATGTTTGCTTAAAAGAGATTAAAGGTGATCTGGGCATGGAAATCCCCTAAAAGAGAGAAATCAGCCCAGAACATAGCATAGGTGACCAGCTATCCAAAAAGGAAATTTACCATAAGATATCACAATTTCTAGATGTTACTACTGCTAAGCAAAAAAGGCAATTTGTGCAGATAACTATATATACAGTTGGAAGAAGTAAAATGAGCTTACTTTATGTGCTGCTTGGTTCTAATGGAACTGGAACTTAAGTTTAGACCAACCTGCTAGCTAGGGGGAGAAAGGCTCTTAAGTGCTATGCTGGAGGACTCAAGTTGAACAGTGTTTTCTTATTTGGAAATGAGCTGTCCGGGATTTCAGCCAAGAACTTGAGGCCTATGTGGAACAACATGAGTTCTAATTTTCGCTGAAGCTCTGTGCACAACTTAAGTTGTGCACAGAGCTTAAGACATTGAAAACAACCGACCGAGACTGGGTTTTCAGAATATCTACCAGGCGTATAAAGACTTTTGAAGTGTAGCCTTTTACAAGGCATCTGATTACTGCGCCCTACCTGTGAGGTAATAGGAATAAGTTTTGGTGTGTATCTATTCAGGGACTAAATTTCCTTTGCGCTGAGCTGTGTTGAAACAATGTCATGTGGTGTGGATTCTTGCGACATCACTTTTTGTTTACTGGCAAGTGCCCTGGGATGTTTTGCATTCATTGCATTAATTACAGAGAGTATTCACAAAAGATAATAGCACTAGGAAAAAGAGTGAACACAAGCTAAAGGCTCCTGCTGCAAGATAAATTTATTGAAACAGAAGATTAAGGCCACACAGAAATCCTCCAGCTGGCATAAATCACTATCTACCATCCATACAAAAATGCTTGCTCCCTTAAGGATGAACTCAATGAGCACGCCATACTGCATAGAGCATTTGTCATTGTCTCCATTCTCCTCCACAATTGGCCCAGTGAGCACATCCCACAAACTTGGGAACGTTGGGCCGTCAACTGTGGGCTTCAAGATAAAGATATTGGAGAGGGTTTAGGTGGGACTGCTCTGGCTGCCGCCTGCAGGGGGTCTCACTAAGCAAAGCCGGAAGGTGCTCCTCGTTGACACCAGAAAATATATTCCCATGCATTGCAAGGCTTAAAGGGGTTGGGACTCGCAGGGATGATCCATGCACTAGAGAATAAACCACCATTCAGGAGTATCTAAAGTATCTTCATGTAATACAGATATAGTGTAACGGCAGGAACTGGCTCTACATAATTCTAAATATTGCCATTTGAGGATGGCCTAATCAGGAGCAAAACACCATCTTAATACCAGACTGACCTTAACATGACCAGCATACGGTTTAGAAATGCTAAGCATTGTAACACAGCTCAGGAAATCTCCATGTACCATTCTTCCAGGGCAACCGTGAGGTGCCTCCTGCAACAGGACAAAATAATCGTTTCCTGTGATGGCACCACTATTTGTCCTATTTGCTCCAACAAGAATCAAGCCATGTGAACCCTGATGATGAGCATGCAAACTGAGCATTCCAGAAATTTGTGCAGGTGTTAGGAATTGCTACAGCCTTGTCAGTTACAATCACATTTTGGGTTTCGACAGTGTCTATTGTCTCGGCTGTGTTCTGTGGTCGGTTTGTTTTGAGGTTTTTCCCGTCTGTTTCTCGAGCACCCATCTCAGTGGAGGGTATGTTGGCCTACACTGCAAAAGACTTGCAAGAGGACTGTGAGCTGTTTTTCATAGACATTTTGGTCTGCACAGATATTTTATATGTAACACCTTTTCTTTGGCGCCTGGGGCCACTTGTCAGGGGATCAGAGGGCATACCTTGGTAAGCTCTTACTAGTATTCTTCGTCTGCGCCTATTGAATTCAAACCTTATCAGTTGTCTGGCACTGAAGGTTTGTCCTTATCTGTGCGGCTTTGATAGGGTGATACTGTGTGACATCCACCTTGTAACCATGATTCGTCGTGACAGACCTCCAGCGGAAGACTTTTATAAATATATCTGAGGTGTGCAACTCAAGTTCCCTGTAAATATCATGAAAAAAAAAAAAAAAGCCTTTTGCGTGTCCCGACTTTATAAGAGTGCATGTGAAAACTCACTGCCCAAGTCAACCAGATGATTAGATAAAACTGGCAAATAGCCGTTTGGTATGTCCATAGAACTGAAATACAGTGATCTGGGTTATCTCTGACTGTAAATACAGCCCACACAAGAAATTGGTCTTAGAAGTGATTAGCAAAGGCTCGGTCAAACATGGGGCTTAATCCGAACCTACTTTACCTTCCACATTCATCTCGTCCTTGTCCTCCACACATACTCACATATGGCTGACAAGTAGTGGGTGCATGAGAAGAGTGGTGATTGCAGGAAACAAGCACACAGTCTTTGCACTAAAGTGTGTGCTTGTGGGTCTGAGGATATTGAATATTAGTGGTGCCAGCACATTCTCATGTATACTAACAAGATACCCAAGAATCAGCCTGATGCTATTGCAGTGATGCGGACAGGGGACGTTGGAGCAAGGTGCATGGATACAAATGAAGCCATCATGTCCAGAATCCCACTTTTGCAAGTAGAAATTGCAAATAAAGTGGGTAGACTGGGCAAATACAGTGTCTTCAAGCTTGTATGCAGTTTCAAAATTGTGTCCGTACTTGAATTTGAGGACTCTCAGGTCTATAGAACACACATTGTAGGTATATCATTTGTATACAACCTTGAGTTCAATATTCATATTACGCAACTTTTAGCAAAGTAAACACAATCTGCAAGAAACTGTACCTAATGAATATATTGTGATGCACAGTGGTCAATGGTGTATGCTCGTCAAACTCAGCTGCCCTTATACTGCAGTCTCAAAGTTATTCCTAAATGAAATCATAAACAGGTCTACACAGTGAACAATTGTACATTTTCCCCAAGTTATACCTGTGAGATATACAGTCCCGGACAATCAAACATGACAACTTGCATTCTGCAAGAATGGCTCGTGGAAATTTCAAGCTGACTTCAGATTCAGATTCAGCATGTTGAAAAACCTCAGAAACCTATTTTTCCTTAATTTTCCCACACATTTTAGTGGTTGATCAAATTTTTGGGCAGATTGAACGAAAATTGTGTGTACCTCTGAGGGCATCCGGAGGTTATGAGAGTACTTGTAGACCCTAGTGGGCATCCTAAATACCATTTCCACCTCCTCTCTAGTGCTTTGTGCAAGTTTTCAATTGCTTCTCCTTGTTGGGTTGCGGGAGCACCTGAAATGTTCAGATTCAGATTCCCCTCAATTGGGGCTTCAATTCTGTGGTACTCACGAAGTGATGGCATCAAAAATCACAGTTGATCAAATTTTTGATGTGATTCAAGATCAAAACTTCATATTTTTGAAACTTTTTAGGTAGTTTCTGGAAGCAAAAAATTTCCTCTTTCCAGCTGTACACTCAGTTTTCAGATTCCACAAGCCAATCTTGACTAATAAAAGTTGTCAGGTTGGACTGTGCGGGACTATACCTAGACCTTGAAGCTCTCCTGGAGACTATATTCAACAAAGTTTCCTCAATTTCCAGTGCTTAGTATGGAAATAAGAGTTATTCTCATTCTAAGTAAAACCTTAGATTGGGGGCAAGAACATGCTAAGGCCTCATATTGGTGTTAGTAATGTGTCACAATCTATGACAACTGCTGCTCCAGGATCAAAAGTGATGAGATCAAGGATCTGGACCCTGATTATCAGCTAAATAGCACCTTTCAGAGGTGGCAAGGAAGATCTTAATAGATCATTGGCCACTAAAGAGCATTTCAGTACCTAGCATCTTCTATTAAACTTGAGTGGGCCAAAACAACATGTTCTTAACTGAGAAAATAAGACTTAGCCAAGCCTTAGAAAGACATCCTTATTAAGCCTCATATTTTTTTAAGCCCAAGAATACCCTTATTAAGACCCTTATAAACACCACTGACAGTTTTCGATTAATATCTGGAACCTAGTTGTGAGCTCTATTAATATCCTTGAACACAACCAGCCCTGCAGGATAGAACCTCAACAATATGAGGGGGGAAAAGGTGGCCAAAGCTTAACATTGGTATATTCTCTGTGTTCAAGTCAATAAATTTGGCTGAACAATCATAAAATAGAGGGAGGTTGGAGATTATCAAAATGCCTTGGTAGATTATTGAGATTCCTAATGTCTCGGGTTCTACAATCTCCCTCGTGTTGTCTTCATGCCTTGGTCAACTCCCTTCGGCACTGCACACTTCTCCAGTCTCTTCATTACCATTCACATTGCCATCATCATGTTCTGACCATCACTCATGATCCTCCTGGCGCTCTGGACCTGGACTGGACTGTCTGGCTTCCATCTGTCCAAGACTGTTCACATGCTGGGCTCTTATCTGTATAGCAATAGCCTTCTCATCCTTCTTCTTCCCTTTCCTCCACTTTCCCTTATCTGTTCCCCTCCGTCTGTGGTATCACTGTGTTCAGCAGACTCCCCTATTTCTAGCTATGCCCCTTCCAGACCATTCCCAGTACGCTACCACATCTTTGTTCCCAGGCTGCTGTGCGAGCATGCTGCGCACCACATGCTCTGCCGCATGTGCCTTGCCTTGCACTGCCGGATCTTGTGGTGCACAGGCTTCTCTTCTCGCGTCGTAGCTCAGTATATAGAGGCGAGGGGAGCACCAGAGACACTTGGGTTTAATCTCTCTAGTTGTCCGCTCGCTACGTGTGTTTTAGAGCTACATGGTCTTGGGACTTGCTAATTTACTCTCGTTCTCCGCTCGCTAGTCAGTTGCTTTGTGTTCTTCTGCTTGCTTGCGTTGTCAGTGCAGTTTCCCCACTCTCTCCCCTGCCTGGCCTGGGTCCGTCACCCCCTGGGTTGTTGTCTTCCTTATCGCAGCTCATCACCCCCGCGTGGAGGTGGTGCACTGGGTTCCTTGTTCTCGGTATAATCCACTAGAAGCCGCCCCCTAGTAGCCACTGCATCGGTGAAACGCTCTTGGTCATCCACCAAGTTGAGTTGCTCTGTCCCAGCCGCTGTTGGCAGGCGCTCTGTCCTTCGTCACTCCAGCCTCTCGCCTCTAGTCGTCTGTGTTGTGCGGACCATGCTGATGCTACTTGGGGCACTGGGGTCTTCGTCACCACTTGGCAAACCTTGCCCTTCTCCTCGACTCGCCATCCCCTTTGTCTGCGTGGTTCATTGTTGTACAACTTCTCAGCACTCAAATCTGCAGTTCCAGCAGGATGGCGCTGCTGCACATTGTGCCAAAATATATATATATATATATCGCTTGGCTTATGCAGCATAAAATCTCACTTGTTCCCCATCCACCAAGTTCTCCCAATGTGTCACCCGTTGAACATGTTTGGCACATCCCAAAAGATTGCCTGCAGGACTATTGACCATTTCTGAGCAATGTAGAGCAGCTGCGAGCAGCCGTAATAAAAATTTGGGAGGGAATCATACCTAATGTCTTTGATCCGCTCATTGCACGTATGCTGCAGGTTGTGCAAGCAGTAACTGATGCAAAGGGGGATCATACTCGCTACTGAATCTGTACAATTTTGTCTTGAATTTCATGTTCAAATACATGAACTGGCTGTGAAACATTGCAGGCGGGGGTGGGATGACAAAGGGCATGTTGAACAACTGAATCATATTGTTTGTGCCCAAGGTCGCATAGATTTAGTTGACATTCTCCCTGTGTTTTCTTCGAAAATGTGTATCAGTGTCCCAACAGAGCTTACAGTGCACGCACAGATGATATTAGTTTGACAGAGTCACTCACTGGTGTTCTCAGCAAGTCAAAACCTTACCAGTCTTACCACAGCACCCCAGCACTGATTATACCAGCTCGAGTTAGTTTGAGAGCTTCTTCCTAAATAGGAATTCCCTCAATAAGACCCTTATTTTCACAACCCTTATTGAGCCTTATTTTGATGATAAGGGCCTTTTACCTTGGAGGCAGACCCTTATTAAGACACGTCTCATGTTTGGTCGGTCTGAGCTCTCCAATTTACAGTTAAATTTCCTTGTAGTCTAGCTTCATCCACAAGCCAAGTTGTGGACATCCCTTGCATGTAAGAGCCATCTGTAAAAATTCTGAACAGGTCCATCATAAACTTCACCCTATAATCTGGGTCAAATGTGAAGGCATTTCCAGAGTCCCCCATCAAGCGGCAACCTGCATGAAGCCATTCTAGAGAGGAGTACAATAGCTCCAAGTTTTATCCACAGTAAACTTCATATTCGTATTGCATTCAAGACCCGGGCGCATCGCTATCTACTAGTACGAATCGTCCGGGAACACGAACTTGATCTCCGCATCCTTAGCTCCATCCTTGACCACCTCAAACTTAACGTCCGTCGCCTCCCCTCCCTCCACCTCCCAATTGAGCTTCTTCGGGAACCCACTCGTCAACTGCAGCCTCACATCCTTAAATACCAGCGGGTCAGTGGGGTAATCCCCCGGCTCCACAACACCCTCCTCCTCGACACGGAAACTCGCCACCGCAGGGAGCACCTGCTGCCCAATCCCCACCAACTGCGGGAGGCTCCCTAGTGCGGTGGCGTTCGGGCCCACGAACGCGACGTTGTAAGTGAAGAACTGTCCCGCCACGCCCTGCTCGGTGTCGACGCCCTGGAAGGTCGCGGAGATCCCGAGCGTGTCGCCGACGGTGAGTTGTTCGGTCGAGTTGGCGATGGTGAATATGAGGTAGCCCGCGTCGGGGATTAACTCGAGGAAGGCGGCGGCGGTGTAGAAGGGGCCGCCTTGCGCGATGCTACCGCCGTACTAAATGACATGGCGGTTAGCAAAGTGGGAAAAGCGAGTCGAAAGAAAAGAAAAGAAAGAAAGACATGCCTGGAGTGCAGCGCCGAAGAACGTGGCTGGCGCGCCAGAGTCGTCGAGCGTCATGAGTCCCTGACTCAAGTACATGAACTGATCGTCGAACGTCGTAGGCGGCGGGGGGACGACGAAAGTAGCGTTAAACGCCTGGATCGTGTCGTTCGCGCCGAACGTCGTGAATACCTGACCGACCGACGCGGTCTGTCGCGGGCGCAAAGGGCCAGTCCCCGTCGAGGGAGACGTGGACGTACGCGCCCCGACGACGTTCTGGAAGACGTGAAGGCGCGTCCCGTTCGGCGCGAACACCACCATGTCCGTCCCATTTTGCACGACGCGTGAGCCGGATGACGCTTCGTAGATCGGTAACCCCGACGAGGTGTGGCTTATGGGCGCCAAGCCCGAGGCCACAGAGGCAGAGGCAGAGACTGCGATGAGCAACGTTGCGAGGGCTCGAAGGAAGGTCATCGCTCGACTCGGAGGGTGCTGCTCCCAAGTAGCTGAATGGCCAGGTCGAGCATTATAAGCGGCCGACCGAAGCCAACGCCAACGGCGCGGATGTCATAAAGATTCGGTTCGTATGGCGGTTCCGTGCCTTCGCGTCCGATATTATGACGATTGTCGAAGAACGAAGCAGGGACCCCGGCCAGATGTAGCCTTCGTGAGATGAGGTTCTCCACTGGCGGCCGTTCGGCAGGTGCGGCTTTGTGCTGCGCAGAACAGCGCTCAAGGTTTCAAAGTCATCATGCCGGCCGCCAGAGCAGAGTCGAGGGAGGCCAGGTGGTCGTTGGAGGCAAAATCCGAAGCATCACGTGTTTCCTACCCCACCAAGAAATGCTCTGGTATCTTTGCTCTGCATTCATAATTTTCGGACAACGTAGATAGACGCTCACTAGTAGCACTCTCGTCGCCCATAACATGTAGGTAAAAAGCGCGTATCCTGTACTGTACCGTGCGTTTCCATTAAGTACTGTGTGCATGTGCATGCAAGGATAAATAGCGTATAGCGTAGAAGACGGAACAAAGAGTGTAGACAGGTATGTGGCATTGACAGCGACACGGGAATGAAAAGAAAAAAAATAAAAGAGAAAAAATGCAACAGAAATAACACACAAAAGAAAAATGCAGTAGAGAGATGAGATGAGTGAGTGAGTGTACGGGTGGGTGCGTGTGCAAATGAGGATGAATAAAAATAAGTATACCAGGAGAATTTAGTCGTTGAGCATGCCTAACGTAGCCAGCATGGCTGTTCGCTGCAACGCCTCATCAGCCCACCACGAAAAAATCACAAACGAAAAAAAAAACGCACATCAGCAGTCATCCCTCTCAACGCCTCCGAAAGCGACGAACTGCCAGGCAACGAGCTCGGACGACTGACGTCCGAGCGGCGCTGTGACCTGCGCTGCAGCGGCGGCGACAAAAGCGGGTTGTTCGACGACTCCGAGTCGCTGACCGCACTGTAGATCACAGAGTGTGACCGCCTCGAGCTGCGTGGGTCGGGTACGGGTATTCCGAGCATGCTGTAGAGCTCCGCTTGCGCCTGGTCAAGCGCGCGGGTCTCGGAAGATGGCGATGTCGATAACTGTGAGATGATTGAATCAGCACGTGACACAAGGAAAATCGAGAACATAACTCACCGCCGACGTCCGCGTTTCGAGGTCAGTCCGAATATCGTCGGGCCTCCTCCTCGGAATCGGTGGCACCGGCGGGATATCGTCCATCGTCGCCGAAGATAGCGCCGAGCTGTACCGCTGCTGGTTATGGCCAATACTGCTGACCGACGACCGCCGACTGGACGACCGCAGCCCAGCCTTGGACACACGTATGCTCGACTTTTTACTGGCCAACACCCGACTGGAGCGCTTGTTGTACATGCTCGAGCCAGGCGACTGGTGGCCCTCCATCCGCTCGTTGAGGTCGTCATACTCGTTGGCGACATCCACAGCCTGCGACCACGCCTCGTCCCGCTCGGCCTGCAGCGTCGTGATCTGCTGCTTGAGCTCCTCCCCGACGGCGATCTGCTTCAAGAAGCTCGAGTTGAGCTTCCGCAACGCCATCGCCAACGCGCTCGCAGAATGCACATCGCGCAACGACATCAGCTGCGCGATCTGCTCGTCGCAGTTGTGCAGGTTCTCCGCCAGCTGGTCCAGCTCCGTCGAGAGCTCCTTGAGGTTCTCCACCAGCCTCAGCGCATACGTCTGGTCCTCCGGCTCCGTCCCATCCAAAAGCCCCGTCAGCGTCGCGAGCAGATTCCCCCTTCTCCTCGACAGCATCTTGTACCGCGTCTTGACGTCCGTCCGCTGCATCTCCAGCCGATGGATCTCCTCGGGGATCTCCGTGTCGATGGTCTCGAGTCTGAGAAGCCGGATCGACGACGCCTCGGCCGACTGTCGAATTGCACGTGACACGATACTCTGCAGCTGGGCAGACGAAAACGTCCACTTTGCAGCCTCCATCGTGTACCCGCGCCACTTCACAGGCGGTGTCTGGAATCTCGGCGCTGACGAAGCAACCCTTCGGCCATGCATGTTGCTCGCAATCGACGAGACCGAGCCCGTCCGATTCCTGGGACCGGATGGACCGGGGGTGGTCGGCGTTACTGTAGGCCGGCGAGGACCAACAGGCAGCGGCGGGCGTGGGCGTTGGTGACGGCTGCCTCGAGCGGTACCAGGTGGGTTCGGACTCGATATCGACTGGATGGACAGCGTCCGCTGGTCGCGTAAAGGTAGTGCAGGCGTTATCGGCGTATACGTATAGGCGTCGGGATACCCATTCGAGCCCCCCGTGCTCGGCGTCATCCGCTCGATATCGCGCCCATTCGCATCGCGGTCATACATCACCGTATAATACGGCGGTGGCGAGCCAAGCGTCGCATGCATTGGGTCGAGCTCGCCATTGCCCCGCGCAGGCGTGATGACCGGGATGATATGCGGCGAGCCAAGTCGCGGGTCCACAGGCGGAGGCGGCGGCGTGAGCAAAAACGGTGGCCTTTGTTGAGGTTCTGCAGGAATCTCGACTTCCTGCTCGAGTTCTGGTTCCGATTCGGACGGCTGCTGCTCCGCCTCTGGCTCGGGGGTGGCCTGCGACGGCAACGCAAGCTCGACAACAGATTCTTGCGGCGCAGGCGTCGTCTTGCGCGACAATGAACTGGGCACCGGCACCTCCACCGGCTGCGACGGCTGCGCAGAGGACCCAGCAGACGAGCCAGACGTAGAAGGCGCAGAGAGCGACGCCGACGAAGCCGACGCCGAATCCACAACAGGCGCAGGAGGCTGCTCCTCATAATGGCTCTCCGCCGACTCGGTAGGCGACATCGGCATAACAGGTAACGGCTTCGCCTCGCGTTTAGTGATGGAATCATGGACCGAATTCCGCGAATGCGCGTCAGAAGACTGCGACATGCGTTTTTGCGGGACGTTGGCAGCAGAACCGTACGACCCAATCGAATAAATCGACGCCGAGTCAGGCACGTGATCATTGGTGGCCAACGACTCCGTATCGGCTTGCGAGGCTGTTTCCCCTTCTGCTGATGTTTTCCGAGCAGCAGGCGATTCTTCTTCCTCCGGAGAAGCGGGCAGCACGTCCTTGAGCATGCTGGCCGCCGCGGCAGACGGGAATATCGCCGTCGCGCGATTTTTCGACCTCGACCCTTGCCTCGAATGCGATGGTCTCCCTCCCCCCGGCCGTATCTGAGGCGTAGCATTCGTCGTCGAGGACCGCGACAGCAGCACCTGCTGCGCCAGACTCGTAAAGCCCGGCTTCCCATTGATGGCTGCACCAGCCGTTGCGGGCGCGGCGGGCATCATCGAGTGCCGGTCCGACGTCGACTCCGAGTCCGCGGTGGAGAACGTCGGGCTGAACGCACTAGGCGTCTCGGGGAAGGTCTGCTGGTGCGCTCGTGCCGCATCTTCGTTGTTCGGGCTCATAGGCGTCGACCCAGCAGACGAGGTCTCGACGATCGGGGTGACGGTTATATTGTACGACGTGATATCCCGCGAATCGCGCACGACGTGGATGGGGCTCGGTGCGCTGCCGGCTCGTGACCGAGATAATCCCCTCGAGGGCAGTTGTAGCGCAGACCTGTCCTCGGTAGCGGACGGGCCCGCACTTTGTGTCGCAATGGTCGAAGTCGTGATCGCGGGCGCTGGCGGGATCACAATCGGCGCCAAAGCATTCCCGGTGCGCGCCTGTCTTTGTTCGTCGCTGCCGCCAGTGCTGCTCGTCGCGCTCCCAGGATGCGGAGGCAGTATCCGAATTTCTCCAGGTCGCCACCCTGAGACTTAGTTTAATAAAATAGAACAGAAACGGCAGCGGAAGACTCACCTAGTCCTGGCGACAAAGGCGACGGTATCCCATTGGTCATCCTCGACCTCAATGAATTGGGCGACATGTCCTCGGTGACTTCCGTGATGGGCGAGAACGCAGGCTGGAAGCGGTTGGGGTCCGCCCGCGGGTCTGGAGTGGGCGGGTCAAACGAGCTGCCGCCGCCATAACCAGGACTGTCGAAATTGTACAAGTCCAGCACGCCGTCGATGTCGCGTGATGAGCGGTTGTCCGAACCAGAGAGATTCGACGATTGGCCGGGTGAGGTTGGGAATAAAGACGGTGACGCGGCGCCGGGATGGGTAAGGAGTGGGGTTCGAGGAGATGCAGACGTGTCTGAAAGAGCAGGGTCGGGTGCAGCACCGGACTGTGGTACGTCGGGGGAGGGCGGGGCACCAGAGATCGGGGTAGGGACCTCCGTTATACGGGAGATGCGCCGGTCGACGGGAGACGAGTCGCTGGTATCTGTTGCACCGCCGGGACTGTTTCCGCTCTTGGTCTTGCGCGACTCTGCAATGACCCGCTTGAGCTCGTCCGGCATGTCGGGCATGGGTGGAACGGGCGGCAAGTCGGGGTCTATCGGCGTAAAAGCCGCACTCCGTCGAATAGTCCATGCGGGCGAAAAGGGATGCTCTCCGCGCGGCAGTGTTGCCGAATCGCTCCGCGTAAGCACCGAACCGCCGCTGCGATAGCGCGACGACCGGTCGTGCGACAGCACAAATGAATCCCCAATGAGCGCCCTTGCGAGCGTGGTGCCAGACACGGCAGAGGTCCCGTCGAACGAGAACATCGACTCGGGCCGCGAAGGCACCCGGTCAATCTGCACTCGGGGGCCATGCAGCGATGCGTTGGGTATCCGGATTGGTGTCGGGGCGCCTTTTCGCGACGAGCCGGGGCCAAGGAGCCCGTCGCTCTCTGTCAATTTCAAAAAGTCGGATGCCTGGAAATCTGTCAACGCCGTGGACACAACGCAACCGGAGGAAACACACCCCGAGCGCCTTCAGGTCCTCGCCTACGTCCTCTGACATCGTAGAAAGCCCGTCCTCGTCCTCGTCATCCTCGTCGCCATCCTCATCCTCATCATCATCGTCCTGTTCCAGCTCATCTTTCGGTGGCGGGGGCGGAGGCGGTGGCTGAACAACCATGCTCTTCTCCGCAACCGCGCCGAGCGAGCTGGGGCCCGCGACCGAGTCCGTTTTGTTGAGAAAATGGGACGGAAACCAGTCCGCAGGCGTGAAATCAATGTCGATGTCGACTCGCGGCGAGGCCACATTCTCGGTCGGCAGCGACAGGCTCGTGGAATTGGGCAGCGAGCCAGGCAATGGTAGGGCCGGAGTGTCTCCCGAGTGCTCCGACACGTCTCCGAACGAGCTGGTGGTCCCCGTTATGTCGAAGACCTCCGAGGCATAAGGGTAGGAAGACGTCGGGTCGGCGCGACGCAGTGAGAATGGGAGCTTGCTGCTGCTGCTGCTGCCGCTCGGACCCGAACTACCGCCCTTCTTCTTGTTGAGGTTGGGCCGGTAGTTGATGAGCGACGCAAAGCGCGACATGGCGGACGGAAAAAGAAAAAGAGGCGAAAGAGCTAACGCGCCAGGAGGCGCTACTGTCGCAGCTCGCAGATGGCAACGGTGTTTTGATACCCCGTCAACACCGCCCTTCATTCCCTCTCCACACGCCCAGCTGCCTGCCTTGCGCGCGCTTGCCTGGATTAAATCCTAATATCTGCCTTTCCGCATCTCGACCTCCATGCTCTCGAGAATCCCCCCATGGATTCATAGTGCGTGCACCCACGCACCAGCTGAGGCACCACCGCGGCGATCAGCGCTCGTGTGATGTCCCAGCTCATCGACAAAGAAACCGAACTTTGTGCAGCACACTGTGCGTTGTCTTCGCGTCCATCGGGACCAGAGCGGCTATCCAGCTTCCGAGGATCAACAGCGGAGAAACCAGATTCTGCCAGCCATGAATGTCAGAGCTCTGACGGTTTGAGTCCGAGTCGCTCGACTGTTGGTCTTCTCGATAGTTCCTTGCTTGGCTACACGGTGTGTATGTGTGTGCCTGGGCGTTGTGGGCGCCGTGATGACGCGCGCGACTGCGACTGCTATCAGCTTCTGTGGGCATTGCCACCCAGAAGGGGCAAGCAAGCCTTCGAGACTTCCGTGCTTCTCGCGAAAATCATGGTACGCGTCCCTTACGGCGAACGGAACACAATATTTTGTTGAACTGCGCCATCCAGCAGGCATTTGAGTTCTGTTCATCGTCGAAGCCGCGCCTTGCGCACGACCCAACCAAAGCAAGGACACCGTTCAGCACAAAAAAAGCAAGAAAACGATCACTTCCTCTGCAAAGCAGGCACCTTGCCCACATCCACCACCGCAACCGACCCACCCTCCAACGCCAACGCAATCCGGTCCAAGCCCTCCCCTTCCTCCGTCTGCCAGTCAATCTCGAAGATCCCGGGCTTGTCGAAGCCCGCATACCACGACCACCTCCGTTCCCTGCTCTCCAAATCATACACATGCAACCACCCGTCGCCGCTGCCCGTCGCGAGCCATCGCTTATCCGGGCTGAGCTTGAGCGTGTAGATCGGTCGTTTGTGGTCTGCGAAGATGTGCAGGCACGCTCCCGTTACCGAGTCCCATAACCGCGCGGTGCCGTCGAAGGACGAGCTGCAATTCACGTGAGTCAAGGAAACGGGGAGGTCATAAATGCATACGTCGCGAGCAGCTCATGGTTGCTAGGTTTCTCAGCCGGACACCAACACAGCGTATTGATCTGGCCCGTATGCCCAGATAGCACAACGCAAGACTCTGGCGCTGCTACGGCGGACTCTTCGAGATTCCCGAGCGTCCATATCCGCGCAGTTTGGTCGTCGGAGCCCGAGGCGACCTTCGTTCCGGCGGGATTGAAGACAATTTGGTTGATTTCGCTCGTGTGCCCTCTGAAACGCATGAGTGTAACTCGGGAAAGTTAAGTGGTTGGACGCACGTGAAGGTTCGCAGTGGCTCCGTCTTGCCCAACTCCATGATGTGGATGGTGCCCTCCGCAGTACAACATCCAAATATGGTTTCCGATAGCCATTGTACATCCAAACAGCAGTCTGCAGTTTCTGTTACTCAATGAATCGGCGAAAAAAGCATACGGACCAGATGATATGCGATATTGCGTTTGCAATTCTCGCTTGACCACATCCCATAACCCAATCGTGCCGTCCAGACTAGCGGTCAACAACCATTTTCCGCTCTTCGAGAACCGCGCAGCAAATATACCAGCCTACGAGAAGTTAACACCGTACCCTGTCGACAAGAAAAACGCACCTGGTGCTGATCACTGGAGAAATACAAGTCCCCGTCGGCATTGCATACACGGAGGACGTTGTCGTATGAGCCCATTGCGATGAGTGAGCCGTCTGAATTCCAGTCGAGAGACGTGATATCACGCGTCTCGGCGTCGCTGACATATTCCAGTCGATGTGGACCGGCTGGAGCTTCTGCGAATTCGGCAGAGGTGGATGGTGGTGGTTTGGGAAGATCCCAAGAGTTTAGAACCGCGTCTTTCGAGCTGTAGTGAATCAACATCGTATCCACACCCAAGGAAAAGCCGCACCCGGTTACTAATATTGAGCGCTTGGTGGGATTAAAAGCGCAGACGAAGACCTGAAACGGATGAGACACTGAAACTAGAAGAGGCAGACAAGTGACCTCAGTTTCGTGCCCAGAAAGCATAAGTATGGCCCGCGAGTCCGTCTCCGCATCGGCGGGCCCTTGTTGTCGTTTGGGTTTCAGACGCGATGCAGAGTCTTCAAGCGTAAGTCCTCATTTTGAGGGTGTTTATGAAGCTGCTCACCGCCCTCGTCGCGCCTTGCACGCTTTTCCGCCGGTCCATCCGCAAGTGGACTGCCCTTGCGTTTGCCATCCGTACCATTCGTAGCCGCACGCGGTGAATACACCGAACCCGCCTGCGAAGGCTTCCTCGGTGCCTCGAGCGAGCATATATGCGGCTCAAGCAACGAGAACCCGACCTTGCAATTCACGGCAAGGTTATCCGACTTCCAATGCGACTCGACCTCGCGGTAGAGCAGAGATTTGCTGAGCAGGTCGATGAGCTCTCCACGCGGGATGTGTTTTGAGAAGTTGGTAGAATCATCGAGGTGCGCTTCCTTGCTCAGAATGTACGCGGTATGTTGGAACCCTAGCGAGAACGCGTTCAATAGACGCGCGCTTGACGTGGAGTCCGCACGCACCTGAGTCTACGAGGAAGTTGTACACGAGCACGTTTATCTCGTCTGCAGTAATGCGTAGTTGAGGGACGAGATTGTCCATGAGGGTGAGAGCAGAAGTGAAGCGGCCATCACTCACTGGCCGTGTTTGGCTTACGCCGTCATGGGTGGCGATAAAATCCGCGTCAACGACCTCTTGCTCACCGTCCCGCTCGTCGGAGGCGCTGTCTGGCCCAAGACAAAGGGCCAGGCGGCTCTTCAGCCGTTTTTGGTGTCGCTGGTCGTCCCATTCGACGTTTCCGCGGCAGCAGCCACCGACGACCTGCGGCACACAATCAACTATTCTCTCCTCTGCTCTCTCCTTCGGCAAGCCTTCAACGACCAGACACAACCGTTGGGGAGTTTGGAGGACCTTGTTTCCGGCATATTCGACGCGCTTTTCGGTCGAGAAGACCTTGCACTCAACGAGGTTCATCTCAAGCTCGTTCAACCGAGAGCGCCGTTGAACTGCAAGTCCGTCCGCATCGAGGCCAACGCAAAGCGCGTATCCAACTCAACATGGATCGTTGAGGAGATGAGGCATTGTTGCGAAGACATTCAATGCCTAACCATCGTCGGAGTCAACGACTGCGAACGTGAAGAACGCCAAGTCGTCCGCATCAATGTCTCCATCGAGTGGAAGCAGTGTGGCATCCAGAGAGTCGATTTTCGAGGGTTAACGCGGAGGCTTCATGAGGTATCGACGCGTCTGCCACCACTCCGCCGTCTGACTCTTCCAGAAAGTCGGTCAATCGTCCTTCCAGATGCTCGAGGCACTTGCGTCGTACGTCTCGGAAGAGACGCTGCGATGTTTGGTCGATATCCCGCATTCACCTGTGGTGACTGTCCGAGCGGCCAAGCCCGTAGCCATTGTTTTCGCCGAGTCGTCTGAAATTGAGATCTCAAGGACGCATGCGGATTTTCCTCGTATATTCTCTACCCCGGTCAGCCCGCAGGCCCAAGCACGTTGAAACCATCTTATCTCAGACGGACGCTTATTCTATGCTGCAGGTCGCACTGGCTATTGGCTCTAATCTCGGGGACCGGTTCTACAACATCGAGCTTGCTCTCCGGCTGCTGGAGGATCCACAGTCTCTCGACTTCAAAGACTCGTTCGTCAACGTCGTCGACACGAGCTTCATGTACGAGACAGCGCCAATGTATGTAACCAACCAGCCGTCTTTCATCAATTGCGCTTGCATGGTACGGTCTTCACATATTGAGCGTTCTGCGCCTCACGAGTATCTTGTTAGGTCGAGACGAATCTAGCACCAATCGAGCTGCTCAAGCTACTGAAGAAGATCGAGCAACTCGTCGGTCGCGTGCCGTCCATCCGCAATGGACCTCGCGCCATCGACTTGGATCTCATTCTATACGGCGACCAGACTATCGACACCCGCACGGAACCACGGAAAGAACTGGATGATCTGGAAGGACAACTCGTCGTTCCCCATCCTCGAATGTTCGAACGAGAATTTGTGCTCCGGCCATTAAACGAGTATGTTGAGCCACCCATCTCCAGCTATTTCTAACGCAACGGCAGCATGGTCCCCGACTTGGTTCACCCGATATTATATCGCAGGATATCGGACCTATTGGCCACACTTGTCACGCCCCCAGATAGCACTCCGATGCAAAAAGTGATCCCTTTCCCCCAATGTCCACCGCCCGCTGGCCGCTCCGTTCCTTCGACGCTCACACACTGGACATTGCGCTGCTCGCCAGGAGACAAGCCCGGAACGCGCGTGATGGCGACGCTCAACACGACGCCAGACTCCTTCTCGGACGGCTCGACCCACAACACGCTCCCCGCCGCTCTCGAATACGCTCAGTCCGCAGTCTCCGCTGGCGCTGCCATCCTTGACGTGGGCGGCTACTCGACGCGTCCTGGGGCAGCATTCGTCAGTCCCGAAGAGGAAATGTCACGTGTTGTGCCCAGTATCTCCGCCATCCGCGCGAGCCACCCTCAGCTCCCCATGAGCATCGACACGTTCCGGCCTTCCGTGGCGCGCGTAGCTCTAGCAGCTGGCGCCAACTGCATCAACGACGTATATGCGTTCACGGGGCCAAACTCGTTCCCCGTCAAAGCCGCGGGAGGCGCCGAAAGCGACCGATATCTGGTGGAGATGAAAGCACTCGCAAGAGAGTTTGCCGTCCCCATTATCTTGATGCACTCCCGCGGCGACGCAGGCACCAACAAGGACTACTCCGTGTACGATTATTCCGGGCAGCAAAATGCCGTGGTCGAAGGCGTGCGTGTTGAGCTGGGTGCCAAGGTCAATTCGATCGTCAAGGGCAAAGGCGGTGTCCGCCGGTGGCTCGTCATCGTCGATCCCGGCGTCGGGTTCAGCAAAACGCTCGAGGGGAACCTCCAGGTCCTGCGGAGCGCCGCGTCTGTGACCGCCGACGTGCCTGTTGGGCAGGGTAAGCAAACGGACTGCTTCTTTGCGATTCCGGCACCATTTAATCACGCTGACAGGCCCTCTCCGTGCACGCAACCCATTGGCTGGGTTTCCCCAGCTGATAGGTGCCTCGAGGAAGAGTTTTCTCGGGGCTATTCTCGAACACACGGATTCTGGGCGGAAAACGGCACCGAAGGAACGCAGTTGGGCGACTGCCGCCGCTGTTGCATGTGCCGTGCAGCAAGGTGCCCTCCTGGTCCGCGTTCACGACACCCAGGAGATGGCCGATGTGGTCAATGTCGCAAATGCATTGTGGTAGGTATACGGAAAGCAATTCGAGAACAGCGACAGCAAGGTTCAAGTGTCTAACCTGCCTCAGTACCAACCCGGTACCAACGCGTACGTATTCTGCGCCCATCTCTCCCATTCCGCCCCGAACTTGCCTTGCAACCCCGAATCTTCTTTCGGAATACGCAAGACCAAGCCGGCCATGGCAAACACGACGAAACAGCCGTAAAACACGCTAAACACCGTCCCCGCTATGCTCCCGCGAATAAACGACTCCATGGCCCACGAACCGGGGCTTGCGTAGTACACCAGGAGCCCGGTGTACGCGAGCAAGGCGCCGGTGTAGCTCGGGTGCCGAACGAGACTGTATGGGCCGGTGGTGATCAGCTCGTGGTCCTTGAGCAAGCCGATCTCGAACGTGAATTGACGCCCCAGTTCGCGATAGCACCAAAGGCGCAGTAGCGCACCGATGGCGATGAGCGACGCGCCGATGGTCATGGAGAAGAGAGTCGACCGGGACGGCGTTGCAACAACTAGTGTGTGCGGGAATTCGGGCGTGGCGGCGACGGTCGCGAGGATCTCTGCGAACCCGATGAACCAGAACATCGCCTGTCTCTTTGATCAGAAGGGGGAAGCTGCTAACAAAACGCAGAGCAATACTCACCGTCTGGGCGGTACGCAGGTACCACGACCCGAGGACGTTCTCCAGCTTGGTCGGCTTCGTCAGGCGTTCCTCGGCGCTGAGCGGCGGGTTGGGCGACGTCGACGAGACGTGGAGGCCGAGGGTAGCCGCCGCAATGCAAAGGAGCTTGTAGGCCAGGAACATCGGGGGGTAACACGAGGTGAGGCGAGGTGTGGTGAGGCAAGCCGCTGTGAACACCAGTGGTGCTGCGTCCCTAAATATGACCCAGCATGACCTTCAGGTTCACGGGAGAATTCAGAGGGCGATTGGACGGCCGAGACCCATGGCCAGCGGAGCCCTTGTCGCCAGCGTGCACTCTGTCGCGCATCGAAAAAAGCATGAAAGCTTCGCTTCGGACCCCCCTTTGGCACAAAGCTTATACCGACGCCGCGCAATAAAACGCAAACTGCACCCAGCTCCTCGCCTCGTTCTTCGATGTACGCCTGCCAGGGCCAAGGCACGCCGCAATCGATTGCAGAGAGAGAGAGAACATCTCCCACAAGAAGGTAGAGAAGCACCTCGGGTTCTTGATTTCATTTCTTCTTGATCTTTTTATAAGGTGCCCGTTGTTGGTACTTATGACGCTATTGAGTCCTTGAATCTGAGATGTAGAGGAAAGAAAGAAATCATTTATTGGACAGGGTATTTGAGCTTCCTCTTCGCGTCGCGTCGCTTCGCTTCGTTCGAGCATCCCCGCGTACTCACGAAATGCAGAAGTCCTGGTCTATCAACCTTCTCGCCGACTCGCTGCGCCTCTTGGCCCCACCGACGCCCACTGAACTCCAAGCATGTTGGGAATTGTGCAGGTTGCACAACAATATAGGTTTTTGGGTCGTCTGGCTCCCGACAGGTACCCGTTTCGCGCTCACCAGGCTCCGCAATGCTCAAGTATATTCTCCAGCTTGGTCCATCGCGATGTCTTTTCGCGCCCAACCTGATTTGCCGCTGTTGACGGCGCTTCTTCGCGCCGCGACGTACGTCCCGCTCTGCTTCGGCGTCAAATCCCTCGTCAGCAACATCTCTTGCCCTGCTTCACAAATTATGCTCAGCTGAACGCAGATTATGACCATCGACGACATACTGGACTACGATATCGACGCGCTGGTCGAGCGGACCAAGGAGCGCGCCATCCCTCGCGGCGCCATCTCCGTCCCCCGCGCATGGACCTTCTTCGCGCTGCAAGTCTTGCTCGGTATCACCCTTACGTTTTGGCTGCTCAGCCGCACGGCGTACGTGTCTTATATTATTTCGCGACTACCGGTGGGACTAACTAACATAAAACAGTCTGTTAGTCTCGATGACGGTCTGGCCGCTGTACATCATCTACCCAACATGCAAGCGCTGGACTAACCTGGCTCCCATCCCACTGGTAAGCCAAGCCGCCTCTGCTCGCTCGAACTGACGCCGTCCACCAGGGCCTGATGTTCAAAGTCGGCGTCTTCATGGGCTGGGCGGACCTCAGCGCAGACGCGACCGCGATCCCCTGGGACGTCCTCGTCCCAGTCTACATCGGCGCCTGCCTCTGGACCATGACCTACGAGTCCGTCTACCAGCACCAGGTGCGCTTTGCCTCTTACATCACCCCATCACACTACATTGATCGCGCATCAACAGGACAAAACCGACGATATCACCATCGGGATCCACTCCCCTGCGCTCCTCTTGCAACACCGCACAGTCCCCGTGTGCTCCACCACGGCGCTGGGCTTCGTCGTGCTGCTCACATACGGCGGGCTGATGAACGGGCACGGAATCCCTTTTCTCGCTGGTGTGGTCGTCGCTGCGATCGACCTCTTCGTGGGTCTTTGGGCGACGGACGTGGATAGCCCGGCGCAGTGCAAGGAGTTCTTCTTGGCGACGCCGCGTATTGGGCAGACGGTGCTTGCTGGGTTGGTGGTGGATAGTGTTTTGAGTCGGTGCGTTGAGGGGACTTTTGTTCTTTATTGAGTGGGTGTATGAGGTCCGCGGAAGGAACGAGCCAGCGCGATAATCGATAATCTACGTAGATTCTGAATGTACTTCTCTTGACTCCGAGTCATGCAAATCTTTCACGATCGAACTTCAAGTGGAAAGCGCTGCCGCGGCCATGCTAGCCTAGCCTCACAGCACGTTTTTCATTCAGGCCGCTTCTTCGACATTTGCAGCTCACGATGGCAGAGGAAATGAACAGGCCTGGAGCTCACATATTCCTCCAACTCCGCGATTGGGTACCTGCTTTTCGCTCACACGGCGCCCGGGCCGCAAGGTTTCGGTTTCTTCTTTGCCTTTCATCGCGGAGGACGGCTCCCACTCCCATGCGTCCGTGGTCTACGCCGTTGAGGAGGAGCATGCGGAGAAGCCTCGGAGGCTCTCCCCGCCGCCGCCGCTGCCTGTGCGCGGCTACGCGGACGCGGACAACGTCCGAGAAGCGACCCTCTTTCTGAATATACTGTAGGTGGCATGTGAGGCGCGCGGCGCGACGGCGGCTTGCCCCAGCAGGCGTTGAACTGGAAATGCAACTCCCCCGCTTGGACGCAGACGGAGATGAACTTTCTCTTGAGGTCGCAGTATTCTTGTCGGCGGAGATCCAGAGCGGGTTGGTTGGTCGGTACAAAGTTAGCCAAAGCTCAGAGAAGCTCCGCAGTCACCACTGGCCATCAGGGCCTCCCGCGAATGGGCGCACTTGCAGCGCCTCGAGCTCGTTGCGATCCTGATCTCTTTCGCGGACCGCGCGATGTGTTGCCCCCGACGACCAGAGCCGTAGAAATTCTCGGTCCTGTCGAGGATATTGAGGTCCTCGCTAGAACGGTAGACTCGGGCCGCATTGCCCAAGAAGCCCTGCTTGGGAGATTTGCCCTCGAACAAGTAAGGGTTCCCACACGAGGTTCTGAGGTTCTCGAGGCGATATGCGTAGCCGTAATTGAGATATGAATGGCGCGTGTTGGGACAGCCGAAATGCACGCAGTCGCGAAGAGAGTTGGAGGAAACCAACCGATGTCATTGTCACATGACCGCCTATTTGGGACTTCCTGCTTGCTCTTCACTCTCACTGAGGGCTCGTCGGATTTCACTCGAGCACTTCTTCCTATGCCTCTCGCTGCTCGAAAGCACTCTCTGAGGACAGTCCCGGTACCTTGCTTCTGAGCTTGTTCCTCGACCCCCGATTTCGCCACACACAACAAACACCACATCCGCTCGAAGCGCCATTTCTCAGTCCAACACATACTCAAGATTCTATCTCCCAGAAATCCCACCTTCGCCGACAGAAGAGGCCACTAGAAGCCGAATTACTCGGTGCGCATGTAATTTGATTCGGGGCTGGGACAAGGAGCGCTGACGCCGAGCCAGAGCTTGCACGACAGTCAAATACCTCGTCCAGGAGCTGTTTGCGGCGTCTTACTCTCCTTCCGCGTTCCTTTCATCGGTTCGAAGCAAGTATCGCAGACGCACGCAAGACTATCGGATACTCTCCACAATTGCACCATCGACTTCAACGTCTCTTCGGAGCCCGCCTCTCCTCGCTCCCTTCCGCCTGTCAGGCACCTTATGACCGTCTCTGGTCTTCAAGCTTCAGCCTGCGATGCTCTCGTTAGTCCGGCCTTGGACCCAAAGATCTGCCCAACTTGGCGATAGCGGCTAACGATATATGCGACCTCGCTCTCAACTCATCCAGTCGTCAACTACACTCCTTCAGATAATTGACGACAACATTGTTGACCTTTGTCTCTAGTCGGTCACTGGCAACATTTCAGCTTCGCTTTCTTCCGCTGCCGCCAACGATAAACGCCCCAAGCACTACCCAACGACGCGCGGCAATCCTTAGGGCTGCCGAGCTTTACGATATCGCGCTGTTGTCACTATCCGAGCACCTGGAATTGGCTGGGCTCGCCTCGTGTTTGCGGCAAAGATTTTCAGGAACGAGATGGGACGCGTCGGCGATGCGAGAACCGTCGGGCTTCATCGGTTTGAACACGGTGCTCCATCGTAATAAATAATCCTGTTGCGACGCGAATTTATCGAGGGTTTGGCGGTGTTGAACTAGGGTTTCGTTGCAGCAGTTTTGGCCGCTTCATCCGAACGCAGATCCGACAAAAAATCCTCGGAAGCAGGTGGTGATGATGATGACAGGAATGCGATGTATCAATATCATGTGTGATATCCGGGCCGCATGGGACGGTGGATAGACGCGGCGAAGAGGTGGTCTAGAGGACGGCGGAGGCGTTCTTGAGCGACGAGAGGGGACGAGGACTGGTCGGTTTCAAGGAGAAATCACGTGTTTTTGCCCCCGAAAATCAGCCCTTGGCCAACGACCACAACGTTGATGCCTGAAACTGGACTAGAATCTGCATAAAAAGAACGCCAGTTCAGCTCTCCTCCCTTGATGTCCTGCTACGACGACCATGGACGTGGATCCACTCACATTCCTTATGCGTCCGCCCCCCGACGAAACCCCGTCCCAGCTCACCGCCCGCCTCAAACGCGAAGCAGACGCCCAGCGTATCAGCGACAACATCGACGAAGAGATTAAACGCGACCGCGCAGCACAGCGCAAGGCCCGGAAGGAGCTCAGGATTCTCTTGTTGGGCCAGGGCGAAAGTGGTGCGTCTAAGTACCTTTTGCAGCGTATCCCATCCTCATGCGCAAGTAGGCAAGTCCACTACACTCAAGAGTAATCAAGTTCATGCCCCGGAAGACCGCATCTCTGACCGCCGTCCGCAGACTTCCGAATGCAGTACGCCAAGGAGGCTTGGGAGCACGAGCGCAGCGGCTGGCGCTCAGTCGTGCAGCTCAACATCATCCGGTCCATTATCCTCATACTCGAGATCATCGAGGCCGAGATGAGCGGCAGCGGCCCGCTATTAGACGATGACGACTCGTCGCGCCGACTCTCCGAATCTTCAACTTCCGGAGATGCCTTCACAGACAAACACCGGCTACTCATGATTCGCCTTGCACCCCTCCGTGGCGTCGAGGCCGCCCTCAAACGACGACTTGGCGCCGGTGCCGAGCCCTACCGACCCTCCCAGCCCTTGTCCGCAACACCCTTCGACGATCCCGTCCTCCCCATCCCCGCACCCAAACGGCGGAGCGAGTTTTTCGTGCGCAGCTGGACCGACGCCGTCGACGGGAGCCACGGACAAAATCCCGAGATCCAGGCCGACGCCGACTCGTCCACTATCACGTTCATGACGTGTAAAGACGACATGCGTGCCTTGTGGGACGACCCTGCGGTCCAGCGGGCTCTCGAACGGAGGAAAATCAGGCTAGCGGACACGGCTGGATTCTTCCTCAACGATCTCGACCGTATCGCTACTCGCTCGTACACCGCGACCGACGACGATATTGTCCGTGCTCGTCTCCGGACTGTCGGCATCCAAGAGTACCTCTTGCGGATTACAGATGGGTTTTCGTTACGTGCGTGCTACGTCCCTCTGCATAATTTCTCGCTCATTCACCCTCACAGTAGGCGACAATGCCTGGGTATGGAAGCTTTACGATGTCGGAGGTTGCAGGACGCAGGTACGCCCCACCATGCGGGGTCGGGCAGTTGACTAACATCCTATTCCGTCCTCGCAGCGATCAGCATGGCTGCCGTTCTTCGAGAACACGGACGTCATAATATTCCTCTGCCCCGTCTCATGCTTCGACGAGCGCCTCGACGAGGACCAGCGCGTCAACCGCCTCGAGGACTCGACTCTATTGTGGCGCTCTATCTGCTCCACCAAGCTGCTCACCAAGACGCAGCTTATCCTGTTTCTGGTACGTTTTCTCGCGCCTGCCCGACCCCAACCCCGACCCACCCCGCCCGCACACAGAATAAATGCGACCTGCTGAAACGCAAGCTGAAACGAGGGATCAAGCTAAAGACCTACCTGCCGAGCTACGGCGACCGTCCGAACGAGGTTATGCCTGTCGTCAAATGTCAGTCTTGTGTGGATTTCGACTCCATGTTATGTACGCTCGCTAACGCGCACTCCAAAGATCTCCGCGAAAAGTACAAGGAGATACAGAAACAGCATTCACCCGAACCGCGCGTCGCCTACATCTATACCACCACAGTCACGGTGAGTATTACTATTTAGCACGAGCTCTCTTCTTGCGTTGCTGATGGTGGCGATTTACTACTAGGATACCACAGCGACGGCAAAGACCCTACATTCCAGTACGTGGTCTTTACGTCCCCTCGTCCCTTGGCTTCCGCCTGGCCTCGCGTGGTGCGCTCGCTCATCTTACTTTTAGTCCGGGATCGCGTGCTGCGCGAGAACCTCGTCACGTCTAACCTCGTATAATGCCCGACTCAACGCAAGGTCAACGCAACTCACTGTGCCTGTTTGTACAGTAACCCACACACATCGCACTTCTCTGCTTAGCGCTCAGCGCTTATCTTTATTGCAACTCTTTCAAAGCTGTACTTACTTATGTTATGTATTCTGTATCTCATTCGCGGGTATAGAGCTGGCCATGGGTTGGAGGAGGAGGGGAGAGAGCTGTAACATATTGGCTTGTTTGTTTGTTTGTAGGGAAGAACCAAAGCACGAACACGCTTCAATCAACTCGGGAGTCTTTTGAGGTTCCAATGAGCGTCTTGTCCTACTTTTATAATCCACTGTGTGTCCCTAATGTATGTAAAGATGCTGTTATACAAAGAACAGTTTGCGCGTCGCCTCCTTGTTGGTACAGTAACATCGTGAAACAAAAAAGCAAGCAAGCACCGACCCAAACGAGCAAAACTATCCCTTAAAATCCGACGAATACGACTCGATCTGCGCAGCGGCCGACCGGTCCTTATCCTTATCCCTCCTCCCGCGGCGCGTCTTGTGGTCCTCCGCGGGCGCGAACATATCCCGCACGTCGATGCTCGTCTCCTGGACGGTATGTACCTGGATCCCGCTGAGCTGGGACGAAAAGTTGCCGAGCTCGACGTCGTTGCGGTGTGTGCCCCCGCGCCGCGAGTTCCCGCGCCCGGCGGAGACTTCGTTGCTTGAGGAGATTCCCTGTCGGGAGGAGTGCGAGGCGCGGACTGTTGTGGAGTGGTTCATTAGATTGTGGTGTAACTTTTCGAGGAAGGAAAGAAGGCGTACTGGTTCTCCGCGCGTTGAGCGTCCACATCATGCTTCTACAGAACGACGTTAGTTCAAGTTTAGTCCCCGAATTTAGCAAGGCAAGGCACAAAGCCCGACGCCAGCGAGAAGAAGGATCGCGGCAACTTACACGGCGTATAGCTTCGGTAGCGCCATGTTGAACGCCGTCGAGGTCAGGTTCTCGGTACCGACGTACACTTGCGAAAACACGAGGTTGAACATCGCGCTGTTTGGGTTAACGCCTCAGCAACCATAGTTAACAAATAAATGAAAGGAGAACGCACCAGATAGCGGCGGGCGCGGCGGTCTGGAATGTCAGCCGCACGAGTGCGGAGATGAGCCCGACTGTTTGCGGGAGGACGTTTTGCTTGGAGCGGATCAGGAAGAACGCGGTACTACATGAGAGCAGGACGTCCGCCGCTATCGGGGGAGGATAGGAGAATCAGTCCGGGGTTCATGGCCGAGTGATGTTTGTGGGCGCACCGAAGACGGAACTAAGGTGGCAAGCGACTGTGTGCCACAATAGTCAGCATCAACGGCCAGGCAAGAGAGAGCAGATGGGCGTACACCAGAGAGCAATGCTTGACGACACGGCTGCACCGAGTGTGATGTAATACGTCTGCGCAAACCATCTCAGAACCCGGAGATGGTAAATCCGAACAAGTTCTCGAAACGCACCGCAAGGATCATCGACGCGTACGCGAAGATGAATAGGGTAGCCAAGGGCAGCACGATGGGCAGGCGCCTTGAAATAACGTAGAGGCGATATAAAAAGTAGGACTGGCAGTAGAGGTCGAATGTCGCGACCATCATTGGGTTCCCGGCGAACCATGGGGAGGTGTAGTTGAGCAGGATCGCTCCGGGGAGGCTGCGGCGCGTTGTGAGCGGGTAAAAAAATGTTCCACGAGGACGCGACGCACTTGTTGATGAAGAGTATGGATTGGATCCATATGACCGCGCTACGGACGTGAGAATTCAGGGACGCGGAGGCAAAAAAGAAGTTGCACGTACAATGATTGCGCCGACTTGAGCACCGACGCGATCGCGAGACCAGTAACATAGAGCCTTATTACCAGCTTGTCCTCCTGCCCAGCAGAGTTGGCGGCGCGTCTCGAGGAATCTGAGAGAGAAGCTAACCTTGTACCATGTAAAATAATTGAGCATTTGAGTACATAGTACGCCCTGGAGGAAGAGGTCGAGGCACCCGCCAATGAGCTGGCATCGCAAAAAAAAATCACAAGTGAGCAACCAGGGACCCCAAAGATCGTCTAACGACGCACCCAAGGCCCGAGCAAATTCACAGCCTGATGGCGGTCAGACTCTCCGGACATGGTGCGGGGCGGGCGGCGGCGACCAGGAGGGAGAAGGGACAGAGACGCGGCGCTCCCATGGGCACAAAACGTTCTTCCTTTAAGTTCTGCCCGCGAAGGGTGTGCGCCACCGCTCCTATCCGCTCGGCTACGTTGGCACGTCGTCCTGATGGTAGAATTGTGCGCGCGGTTGCGGTTTACGGTCCCCGCCCCTCTGGCATTTGCTGGGAAACGGACAACGAGGGTTGTATTGTGCAAGCGAGATTCGACAGTTGGACTGCTCCGGCTTACCTCAAGGAATACGGGCGCAGACGGGCACGTCGGTGAGCTGGAAACCAACAAATTTTCTCGTATCCTCGATAGCGTTTGGCAAGTTTCCTAATGCAATTATTACGGTCGTGTGGCAAAGATCGGCGCCGCTCGATGACGCCGGGTCACGCGAAGCCCGAGTGAAGCGAATGCCGACGGGGAGCTGTGTTTCGATGAGCTGGAGTCTAGTTCTGAGGAGCGGGTTTCTGTGCGGGTGTCGCGAGACTTTTTAGCGCGTCTTTTGACCAGAAAAAAGCACGCGAGCGGCGTCCTAGAAGCTGCGTCGGGTGAAATGCTAAACCAAGGGACAGCCTGCCAAGATGGGACCCACGATGGAGCGGGATAGGGCGGTATGTGGTTGTGATCGCGACGGGGGCGCGCCAGTGGCGCATCGAGCTGAAATTGCGTCGTTTCGGGGGGCGCATCAGAAACAGGAACATCGTGGTTGGATGACAACTTTGGCCCGATCGCTCTCCGGGTCCCATGGCACTGGCGTGCGCATGCTCAATCCTCGGCGACCTTCGCACCCTGCGCGTGCGACTGACGACTGACGAGACCAGCTGCTCAAGATGTTCTATTTAATCCCGTCTTATCTACCCGCGACCGCGCTTTCCCTCTTGTACTCGCGATCGTAATTCCTTCACCTTCCCTTCTTCCTTGCTCGCTTGCTTTCGAATTCGTTCCACTATGCCGCTGCTCTGGTTACGCAGACTACGCTCCGACGACGACGACGACGATATTCTGCGCTCTTGGCCGTCAGATGCCTACGTGCGTTTCAGCTTCGAGCAGGATCTCAAGCACCCGCTTGAACTTCCGGACGACGTAGAGCCTCGGGAGCGCGCCGAGGCGGCTGAACCACCACCGCTAAGCCGCGACGAGACGAATCTGTTCGATACCTTCCCCCGGATCGTCTTCGGAGGCTATCGGCGTTATTATCAGAGTAACCCGGATTTACTGCTCGCCCCGCAGACTCCCAAGCGCAGAGGTGCGTAAATAGTCTGCAACCTAGCGGCACTCGGTTGATTCTTGCGCGCAGAGAAAAGGCCACCCAAGGAGGATCCCTGGAGCTGGCATTCTCTCAACTTCACCGGCAAGCAAAGTCCCCAACGGAGCCGGCGACGCCGGCGACGGACGAGCTCGACGAGCACGACCACACACACATCCACATCTTCGACGTTATCCACTGGCAATGGCGGCAGCCCACCACCGCTGCGCGAAAAGCCGCGCATACGGCGGTCGGTGGGCGGAACGCCGCTCGTGGACAAGTCATATCCGTGGCCACAATGGCTTTGGCCTGACAGCGACCCAGCTCCGGCCCACGACAAGGTTTGCGAAGCGTCCGACGAGAAGGGCAGTGAAGAGAAGACTGTACAGTAGCATAAAGCACAACAAAAAGCGCGCGCGTGTACGATTAGCTGTAAAACTGTATTTACGACCTGCTTTCCATGATCTTTTGCAGCAACGGGGCAGTGGCTTTACGCGTTGCTTTTGCGTTGCCTTGCTTGTACACCCGCGTTTGGATGTGCTGCTGCGTATCCGGGATAGCAAGCTTGAGCTTTTTGTGTTTCTCCACACGAATTTCCTCGTCCGCTTCCAACCCTGCCCACAAACGCGCCGCAAGTTCCTCAGAGTCCTCGCCCCGCACGAACCACGCCATCTCCCGCTTATGCTTCCCGCTCTTTGGAGCGCGGAACGACGTGAGCACGCCCAGAACCACGAGCCCCTGCTGCTCCATCCAGCGCAATGCATCCCTCTCCATTGGCCCCTTGCCCGCGCCCCATTTCTTCAGCTTCACCGGCACGGTGGACAATCCGGCGGTGATCGTGGGTGCCGGTGCGGAGGTCCCCGCGCCCCAGTGGAGCGTGTAGGTGTACTGCTTGTAGTCCCTCCGCAGCAAATCCCACGCGCCGAGGTGAGAAACGTCGAGTTTCTTTGCGGTTAGTTCGTCCGACAGGGATTGCACCGGGTTTGCGCTGTCGGTCGCCGATAGGGAGGCTGCTGCCGATGCGAGTGTGGAAAGTGGAGTGAGATACGCTGCGGCGTCGTGGTCGACTTGGAGCGCCTTCCCGCCCGCTCTGAGCCCGTCGGTGTCGACGAGGATCGCCGATAAAAGTAGAGTTGCGAGTTCCGGGGGCAGCTCCACATCTTTTGCGTATGTGGTGGCAATGTGTGATGCGCAGCTGCCCGATGGCGCGACGACACGCGGATCCGCGGTATCGACGTAGAGCCCCTCGTCTGCGTGGTGGTCGATGACCGCCACGACGCGTCCGTCATGAAACGACTCTGCAAGCCGATTATGGTCAACCAGCGCGAATGACGTCGTTTGTGTTGCTGCTTGAGGAAACGGATACTCCGAGACGCTGAGAAGCTCCGTCGCCGGGTCATTAATCCCCGCAAGCTTGAGTGCGTACAAGTTCTCCGCCCGGAGATGGAGATCCTCTTTCGCGATGCGGATGAGCGGGACTGTAGGCTTTTTATGTATCTCAGAGCGGATGTAGGCGAACGCGATCGAGGACGCGACAGAGTCGAGGTCTAGCTGTGTAGATTTGGTGAGTGAGTTTGCGTTTTGGGCCGGGATGACGCACCTCCTGCCTCATTCCCCATTACCACCGTCCAATCTTTTGCGTCGGCCAGGTACTTTGACTTGCTAGAGGCGAGAAAGGTCGAGAGGTTGAGCATTCTGGAGAGATGGTGGAGGTTCGCTTTCATGCCACACCAGTCACGTGCACGTTTTCTTGATCGCCGTGCACCTTGCTCATGTTTTCCGCTCCACAGACCTTCTTATCTTGTCTCGTAACAACAACCACCACGCACAAAACACTAGTCTCGAGGCGTGCTGGCATCCTGCTTGCCACCGCTCTTCCACCGTTCCTCCTACTACCACTAGACTGCGGCCATGGCAGACCTTGAACCGCCCTCACCGCTCCCTGCGTCGTCAGAGTCGACTTTGGTGATGACGCCCCCACCAATGGAGCTTGCGAGCACTCCCAAACTTGGGTTGGATGCCCACGACCACGGCCCGCTGCAGCCGCACATATCCAACCTCCCGCGACGCAAAGCGCGTCCTTTGCTGCGCATGCCAATGAAACCCGTGCGCCAGAGGGCCCAAGGCGTCATGGAGTGTCCGCCGACACTGCGGGTGACGGTCCCCGGTGGTGCGCGGGGCGATGACTCGGACTCGGACTCAGATTCCGAGTCGGATTCCGCGAGGAGTCGGCGCTCGCAATTCGCCATGAGCCCAATATCGATCCCGACGTTACCGCACGTATTCGGGGTCGGTTCGCCCCGCCAGCGACACCGATTCGTCGGACCCGGCGGTTTCAACTCCCCCAACTCGGGGCTTGTCGCCCAATCCGGCAACGCGAGGCCACAAACACCGCCAGCTTCTACGCCCAATGGCATCGCGAAGAAGAAAAGTCCTATCCAACACCTTCCCGTTGGCCGCCATCCAGAACACGGAGGTGTTGTTTCGGTTGTGTTATCGGTGGCCGAGCGCGTCGACGATGATGCTGAAGCATTGCCTGACGTCGACAATGACCACCTCGATGCCATCGTGCGAATTGCGCCTTCCTGCCAAGCGCAAGACTCGGGACCGGCATCTCAGACTGCGGATCCGAAGTGCCTCAGGATAGAGTGCGATTCCGCACCGCGAGACGATGGCGTCTCGGTGCTCGACGTCGTTCAACTGCGCGCGGTGTGTTCGTTCGTCGATTGCCTCGAGGTTGAGCGCCCGCCCCGGATAAAGGTCGTGGTTCCCAGTTGGGAGTACGCGGTGGATGCGTTCAGCGTTGGGCTGTGTGTCTATTCTCGCTTGCAAGGAGAAGACCGCGATGCAGCTGCGGCTTTAGAGATGAGCGGAGAAGCCGATCCAGGCGCCAGCGACGTACATCGCTTGGTTTGGCGCTGGCAAGACCGCGACGACTGCGATCCAGAAGGGCTGGCCACCGGCTGGTGTGGGCTGTTGAGCCGCGAGGGCTTAGATCTCATTTCAAGGGCATTGTTGCCACTGGGAGAAGACAGTGTATAGACGACATGCATGCATATACGACACATTCGCATATTGTATTTCACTGGATATCTTGTGTACATGTATCTTAGCATCTTTAGAGGTTTGGGGAATTTACTGGATTGTGTTAGTCTCGTCTTGACCATATCGCGAAGTCTTGCTCCTCGCAAAGTCTTGCTCGGACTGGACCCCCCTCTTATATAGGTTTTTGGGCGTGTCGTGAGCGTCGTAAACTTGCCGTTCCTCTTCACGCTCTTCACTCAACGGCCCGCGCAGCGGAAGAAAAAAATTGGGTAATTCCAGGGTTGGCGGAAACCTCAGAACGCTTCGGGAACCAGGGTCGCGTCTCGTATCGCAAACAGCGTAAAATTAGCTCTATGTTACGCGTACAAAGTCTAAACGCCCTCTTCAAGTCCAGCTGCTCGTTCGCCTCCGGCGGCAAAATCCTGGTAAAAAGTGAGTGAGTTAAGTGCAAAAACGGGGTCAGAATGCACGCACCGTAGTGATGGCGCATCTGATGGCGCAGATGGCGGGAGCGATGCGCTACACGGGCCGGACAGTCGGCACCTCGGCAGGTCGCGTTGCATGAGCTGGAGTCCGACAAATCGCGAGTTCTTGATGTGAGACGCGTTTCGTTGGCCTCCGGCGGCAAAACCCTTGGATTTTTTGAGCTGTTTTTCGCGAAAATTGAGGTCAAAATACACGCACGAAAGTAAGCGGCGCATCAGTCGGCGCTGATGGCGCGAGCGAAGGCGCTGGGCGGGGCATCTCGGCATGATCAAGTTGAGTCCAAGGGTGACGTGCCGCTCGCCGCGGGGCAAAATCCTCCGAACAAAAGTCAGCCTTTTTCATCAAAATGCACTCCGGGGCGTACCTTCGGAACGGGTCGGAAACAGCGTCGGAAAGCCGACAATGGCGACGGTTTGAGGCTGGAGACTCGGAGGAGCAACGGACACAGAAAGACGGAGCCTGATGTGGGTCGAGCCGAGGCCCGATCAGCGCTGCTGGGCTAGACAAACGTTAGCAAAACTCCAATAAAACAGGGCAAAACAACGTACCGCGGCGGCATCGCGTCAAGCCGAGACGGCGCATCAATTTGATGCGCTGATGCGGAGACAGTCGGCGCGCCAGACGGCGGGAGGCAGTAGCGCCAGCGCGCTCTTGCCGACGCAGATTCGTAGTCCCAGGGAGTTTGCCGCTGGCCGCGGGGCAAAATCCTGGGTGTAAAAGTCAGTGGTTTTCAGCGAAAAAACCGAGTCGGGACACACCTTGAAACAGCCCCGAAAGAGGTCGGTGGCAGCGCCGGCGCGCTCTGGCCGACGTAGATTCGAGGCCTACTGCGCTGCCGCTCGCCGCGGGGCAAAAACTTTGAATCAAAATGAGTGTTCGATTTGCGAAAAAAGATGTCTTGGCACACCTTATTGCTTCAATGTGCGCAGCAGCGGAAGCGGCATCGCGCCGATGCCGACGCAGAGTTGAGTCCGAGAGAACGTGCCGCTCGCCGCGGGGCAAAAACTTTGGAACAAAATGAGCGATTAATTCGTGAAAAATACGTCCCCGGCGCACCTCGAGACGGTCCCAAAGACGGACGAGCAGCCAGCGTGATGGCGTTGTTGGCACATACTATCGACGCCACGTCGTTCCCCACGCAGTGTTGAGTCCGAGGCCGTTTGCCGCTCGCCGGCGGGGCAAAATCCTGGGTGCAAAAGTGAGTCTTTCATGCCAGTGGCTCAAAACACATTTTTTTTGACGCACCTGGAAGCAGTCCAAAAAGTGCCGCAAGAGGCCGGCGGCAGCAGCACCGGCGCGCCAACGACAAGGCCGAGGTCCATCCACGAATAGGCCGATCTGGAACAGCGGTGAGTTGAGAGATAACGCAAAGAGAAAACGGCATACCATGTGCAGAAACGAACGCCAGTGAAAGATGGAGTCGAAATTCTTGCCCAAGCAGAGGTTTGAGATGCAGCTGCGCGTTGGGATTAGAAGGGAAAGAGATGCGGGGAAGCGGGACGACGCACATGTGGATTGGATGTTGAAGAGCGTGGCATAGTTTCAGCATGAAACTAGAACAACAATGAGTATGAGGGCACTGGGGGAAAGAAACGAAGCGAGAGACGTACCTAGGCGTGTAAGGTCACTGAAGTTGCGTGCCGCCGTGCTGAAATGCGCCGAAGGAGGACAAGGGCGGCATAGGTGACGGCCTGATGCAATGCGCCGACAACTTGCACGAGCATAGTTCCGGGATAAAGCTGCAGCATCGATCAGAGTTGGAGAGGAAATACAAAGAGCGGGACGTACTGCGCAAGAAATCCATGCACAGCGCGAGATTCGAGCGAGATGGGTGGCCCTTCAGTCTGCGAGGGAATTGTGGGTAAAAGAAGCCAAATTCAAGGTGACGTCGAGCAGGAATCTGAGCAATGAAGTCAACGAGGAGAAAGCGCTGGAAGAGAGGCGCGACTGACCTGGGGGCGCGCGCGTGTTTTCAGTCGCCGCTGCGAGGGCTACGTGAACGAGGAAATGAGCTCTGCAAGCGATGTCAACTACGGTGAGACAACTCACCAGTCAATGGAGTAGCTGGAGCGCGCGAAGAGAGCGAGGGCGTAGTCGAGATGGTGGGAGTTTAAAGTCAACCACCGAGTGCCGTGAACCTGTTGATCGTCGGCCGCGAGGCTACGAAATGATTTAAGAGGACAAGCGGCTCATGGTCGCCGGGAACGTACCTCGGGGAGCGGGCTTGAGGGCTGGGCGCCACGCGACGTTGCGGGTGCAAAACTTGAATTCTGCGTCGAAGTCAGCGCCGGCGTCGCACTCAGACGGGAAGGGAAAAGAATCTACCACTGGTTGGTCGAGTCAGGGCTTGCGAGGCGCGTTTCGCAAAGCGGAGACGACGCGCTGCTCGGCGACGTTCACGAGGTAAACCTATCTGAGGCTGAAGTCAGCGCTTTGAATTCAGAACTTGAGAAAAGTCAAGGAACCTACCGCGTAAAAGCCCTCAAATCCAGGGTATCTAGGTGTGCGAAGACGATGGCGTTGACGCCGAGGCGGCCAGGCCGACGGAAGGCTGACGGGAGGGTCAAGTGTGGGTGAGGTGGTTGGTGGCGTGAGGAGAGAAGCAGGTTGACAGCTCGGCATCAGTTGAGCGGCGAACACGGCTGTGCCCCGGCTGCATCCCAGAAAATGGGATGCGGCTTCCGAGACTTGCAGAGGGCGGCCGCGAGGGGAGGAGCAACCCTGCAACGGCGCCGCACACGTTGAGCTCGCGCTCGACTTTGCCCAAATTCGAGTTCCGCCAAGTCGGCACCGACTCGGAAGACTTAGTATGCCGAGAGTTAATACGATGAAACGAAGTGCTTACGTTCAAGCCTAACCCTGCGTGAGCGCTGCTGCGGTGGAGCTGGGCCTGGAATTCAGGGCTGGCGGAGATTGCGAAAATGAACATGAAACAAACATGCCATAAGATGTGCATATGTGATGTAGGGTTGGCGGCCATACAGTTTGTCTGCTTCTTGGCTTAGTGGTATGGTCGGTTTGCTTGAGTTCCTTCGGTCTTGGCTGCTATTTTGTGCAGTCGTTCAAGCCTGCATTTTTGCAGGCATCTCTATTTTTTTAAAATGAATTATAGTGTTGGCTGGAGTCACTGAAGATGCCTGGGCGCAACTTTCACTGCTGCGTGAGCCGCACCAAAGTCGGGCGCCTGCCCTCGGGCTCGTGGGCGCATTTCCCAAAATGGCAATATCACATCCTCTTCGAGGTAAGTTGCGCACTTTGAGCCCGATCCCAATCAGGTATTGACGGAAGTTATAAATAGACATTGTTGTAACCTTTCCTGCTCTCCCCCAGCCTTTATCGCGCCCGCGATCCCCTTCAAAACAAGACCATCAACCCGAGCAAGATCAAGGTTCTGAGCTGCATCGCGTTGGTGGATAAGCGCGATCTTCGCGTCCGGCACTGAGATTGCCCTAGCCCCGACCTCCGCCGCCAAGAACCGCGCGCATCGCACAAGGGTAAGCTCAAAATCCGCTTACTTTCATTTCCGCAACCCTGAAAACCGCCCAACTTCGCCGCTGTGCAACTGTCAAGCAACGCCACAACTTCCCCCGACATCTTACGAGAGTTTTGGAGTCCGTTTCAAGGGGGTAGGAAAGCGCGCGCGGCGATGTTCGTTTGCAAGGTGCGTTTGCGCTGGTTTTCCTTGTTCTCCCTCGCGGTATTGTGCTAATTCGAGGTTCTTACCTCCAAGCTTGCACTCAGAGACGCACAGGCTTGCTGCTTTCCAAGGCAGGGCCAAACTCAAAATAAACGCATGCCGTTTGAGTTGGCGCCCACCGTGACCCTGAAAGAAGAACCAAGACGGTCCCGATTCGCCGCCGGCCAACGTCTGCTCGCCGAGCCGCTATAAAAGCCGCGCCGGTTCTCCACTCACTCATTCGTTCTTTCCCTCTTACGCCCACCTCGTCGCCGCGCAAACCCAACAACCACTTACCTCGGTCTTGTACGTCTCGATCCCCGTCCTCGTGTTCGTTGCTCACTGCGGTTGCTCTAGGTCGTTATTCTGGCGGCGTAGTCGGCGTCGGGTCGGGATTGGTGGTGCTCAAAAGGTACGTCGTCGCTTCCCTTCAACCTTCTTTCCATACATGTCCTCGTCGTCCTACATCCATTTGTTTCCCTCAACCAACCATTCACCCGGGACATCGCCGTTCAATGTCTTCATTCATTTGTTCTCTATCCACGAACACACCCACTAACACCAAGCCCCAGTCCCATTCACCAACGCCCGAGCACCACGCGCCCGCACTCGATACATGCCCTACAACACCAGTAAGTCAATTTCGCACTTCGTATCCTAGAGATACGGCGCTGACCTTTGACTGTCCCCGTCCCAGACCCGTCCGTCGCGCTCCGCGTCGACGCGTCACAGTCCCGAGCCATCTGCAAGTGAGTTAGTTAGACCATGCACACCTCGCATTCGCGATCCGTGTCTTACCTCGTTCACGCAGTCCTTCCGTCCAACTTGACGCGCTGGCCAACACAACACGGTGCTGACGGTGAGTTTTCTGCTCTTCGCGGGCTCGCCGTTGGCCCTGACGTCGTCGAGATAGAGGGTCGGCTCGGTCCCGAGACGACACGACGAGTAAAACGCTGCCCGCAAAATTCAGTAAGTCCATATGCATTCCTTGATTTCTGCTCACTAACCTTCTAACTCGGCAGTTTCGCGCTGCCCGGCGTTGTAGTGGTCCGACGCGCCCGTTCAATTCGGCACCAAGACGACGCGTCTGGTCGGCAACACGGTGCGTTTCTGCTTTTCGCGGGCTTGCCGTTGGCGCTGACCTCGGTCGTCAAGATTAGACTTGGATCGGGCGGGCGTGGTTGGTTGCAGGAATTACGAGTGCTGCATCCAAAAATGAGTAAGTCTGCAATCAAGTCTCTGATTTTCCGCTCACTGACTGACGTTCTAATTCTGCAGTGTCGCGCTGCCTCGGCGTTGCGGTCGTATGGAGTCGAGGCTGGTTCCTAGGTACGTTGCCTCGTCTCGTTTTCCGTGCGTGTTCGGCGCCGACGATGTCAAAACAGATGGGAAGGGATTTCGTTCGGGTACTGCGCCGAGGTGTGTCTTGTGTTTCTACTCTTTGCGGATTTCGGCACTGATGTCGTTGGGACAGGCGGCGGCGGAATGGGTTCTCAGAAACACACACACGCTGCGTGTTTCTGCCGAGCCGGGGCGCGTTTGTAGAGTCGTCGAGAGAAGTCGGCGTGGACGGGTGTGGCAAGTTGGGCTCTATCCCAAGGTCAGTTTCCGCGAGTTGAGTAATGGGCAAACCGGAACTGACCTTTTACGCGCTCAGAAACGGCTCGGCTGGAGTAGAGTCGATTTCTCGGCGAGGGCACGGCGGCAGCCGTAGCATGGGCGGCTCGTGCGGATTCGAGACGGCGCGAGTCGCGGGACTCGGAGGTGGCAAACGAGTTCGGACTCGATGGATAGGTTTCTGTTAATTCACTTGTTAGGTTTTGTTATCCGGGTCCAAACCAAGTAGAACTCACCTCTAGGGCCGTGGGCGCCAGCATCTTGAATCGACGCCATGCGGGTCAGTTTTTCGCGTTCCGGCTCAAAATGAGCAAGCACTGACCTTAATCGTGCCCAGACCCGTGGGATTCGGCTGCGTGTAGGGGCCGTGAGCGGACCGTCGGGAATGGCCGGGACTCGGTATCCAGGGCGGTGTGGGTGAGCGTGGCGATTAAGCAAGCGAATGCCGGACATAATCCAGTGTCGGTCTCGGACGGCGGAGAGGCGCAGAGGCAGCCTGCAATGCATATCAGGGTCTTTTGCACGAAGAGGACATGTGAGAAGCAGAGACGGAAAGTCACGTCACGTGCGCGTGACTCCCTTGCTCATGTTTTCGATGGACCCGTAACAACAAAAACACTAGTCGTGCTGGCATCCTGCTTGCCACCGCTCTTCCACCGTTCCTCCTACTACCACTAGACTGCGGCCATGGCAGACCTTGAACCGCCCTCACCGCTCCCTGCGTCGTCAGAGTCGACTTTGGTGATGACGCCTCCACCAATGGAGCTTGCGAACACTCCCAAACTTGGGTTGGACGCCCACGACCACGGCCCGCTGCAGCCACACATATCCAACCTCCCGCGACGCAAAGCGCGTCCTTTGCTGCGCGTGCCAATGAAACCCGTCCGCCAGAGGGCCCAGGGCGTCATGGAGTGTCCACCGACACTGCGGGTGACAGTTCCCGGCGGCGCGCGGCGCGATAACCGCAACTCGGACTCGGATTCTTCAGACTCGGAGTCGGATTCCGCAAGCAGTCGGCGCTCGCAATTCGCCATGAGCCCAATATCGATCCCGACCTTACCGCACGTATTCGGGGTCGTTTCGCCCCGCCAGCGCCACCGATTCGTCGGACCCGGCGGTTTCAACTCCCCCAACTCGGGGCTTGCCGCCCAATCCGGCAACCCGAGGCTACAATCACACCGGAGTTTCAGTCCAAAAATGGGGCATTTTTTTGAATTTATATAAGAGCTATAGTTGCCCCAAAAAGGACAGCCTTTTTGTGTAATGGATATCTTGCATAAAGTGTTGCTTGATTGTGAACTAGATAGGGTGGAGATTATGGGCACAAAATGGAACCCAGATCTGAAGACCATCTTGGGGCCGATATGTCTACACTTTTTGGATCGAGAAAGCCAAATAATAATTTCAAAAAACTAGAGTTAGTATAGGTTTCGTCCAATTCAAAAGACCCAGATAGAACCAAGATGTAGTGCCATTTTTTCCTATTTATAGTTAGAATATAAAAATGACAAAAATGTGCCCATATTGGAGCCAAGTTATAGATTATATCTAGCAGCCACTTTTGGGGCATGATCTCCACCAGATGTGGCTCACAATCACACGACAATTTCTGGCAAATATTTGTGACACAAAAAGGCTGTCCTTTTTGGGACAACTATAGCCCATCTATAAATTCAAAAAATTGACCCGTTTTTGTGCTGAAACCCCCGTGTGAAACGCCGCCAGCTTCTCCGCCCAATGGCATCGCGAAGAAGAAAAGTCCTATCCAACGCCTTCCCGCGGGCCGCCATCCAGAACACGGAGGTGTTGTTTCGGTTGTGTTATCGGTGGCCGAGCGCGTCGACGATGATGCAGGCGCACTTCCTGACGTCGACAATGACCACCTCGATGCCATCGTGCGAATTGCGCCTTCCTGCCAAGCGCAAGACTCGGGACCGGCATTTCAGACTGCGGATCCGAAGTGCCTCAGGATAGAGTCCACTTGCGCACCGCGAGACGACGGCGTCTCTGTTCTCGACCTCGCACAACTGCGCGCGGTGTGTTCGTTCGTCGACGAGCTGAGTGTCGAGCGCCCGCCCCGGATAAAGGTCGTGGTTCCCAGTTGGGAGTACGCGGTGGATGCGTTCAGCGTTGGGCTGTGTGTCTACTCTCGCTTGGCCCAATTGCAAGGAGAAGACGCGGCTTTAGAGATGAGCGAAGAAGCCGATCCAGGCGCGGGCGACGTACATCGCTTGGTTTGGCGCTGGCAAGACCGCGACGACTGCGATCCAGAAGGGCTGGCCACCGGCTGGTGTGGGCTGTTGAGCCGCGAGGGCTTAGATCTCATTTCAAGGGCATTGCTGCCAGACAGTGTATAGACGACATGCATGCATATACGACACATTCGCATATTGTATTTCACGGTTTGGACTCGTGTACATGTATCTTAGCATCTTTAGAGGTTTGGGGAATTTACTGGATTGTGTTAGTCGATAATCTCGCCTTGTCCATATCGCGAAGTCTTGCTCCTCGCAAAGTCTTGCTCGGACTGACCCCCCTCTTATATAGGTTTTTGGGGCGTGCCGTGAGTTCTCGCCAATCAAAAGGTAAACATGCCGTTCGCCGCGCAGCGGAAGAAAAATTTGGGTAATTTCAGGGTAGGCGGCGACCTCAGAACGCTGCGGGAACCAGGGTCGCGGCACCAACAGAATTCAGGCGAAGCCTGGTTTGGAACGGGTTCACAAAGTAGATTTTCGGGTACAAGTCTAACTAGCACGGCGTCTCGGCTCTACTGGTACATGGCGCACCGCCAACTCAATCGCACCGTCTTGTTGAGTCCGGCTGTTCGTTCCCCCTCCGGCGGCAAAACCTTGGAAAAAAGTGAGTGAGTTAAGGGCGAAAATGGGGTCAGAATGCGCGCACCGCAGTGATGGCGCATCTGATGGCGCTGAAGGCCGGTGCGATGCGCTGGACGGGCCGGACAGTCGGCACATTGCATCCCGTAAATTGAGCACGGAGTCAGAACCAATCCACCAGTCGGGGATTTGCGATCAGAGACGCGTTCGTTGGCCTCCGGCGGCAAAACCCTTGGATTTTTTGAGCTGTTTTTCGTGAAAATTGAGGTCAAAATACGCGCACCAAAGTGATCGGCGCATCAGGCGGCGGTGATGGCGCTCACAGCGCGAGCGATGGCGGTGGACGGGCCGTTGATCGGCATCTCGGCACGGTCAAGTTGACTCCAAGGGCGACGTGCCGCTCGCCGCGGGGCAAAATCCTTGGAATAAAAGTGAGCCTTTTTTCATGAAAATGGGCTCCCGAGCGTACCTTCAGAACGGGTCGGAAACGGCGTCGGGAAGCCGCTGGTTTGAGGTTGGAAAGGATTCAACAACAAAATGAGAGCAACAAGAACTTACGCCAAGACAAAGCTTGATGCGCGTTGAGCCACGCGCGGATCAATACCGTCGAGCTAAAACAAACATTAGCCGAACTCCAATAAGAAAGATGAAAACAACGGACCAGCACGGCAGACCGGGACTGCGCATCGATTTGATGTGTTGATGCGGACACAGCCAGCGCCCGACACCGCAGAGAGGCAGCAGCGCCAGCGCGCTCCTGCCGACGCAGCTCTGAAGTCCCAGGGAGTTTGCCGCTCGCCGCGGGGCAAAATCCTGAGTGCAAAAGTGAGTGTTTTTCAGCGAAAATGCAGATTCGGGACACACCTTGAAGCAGTCCCGAAAGAGGTCGGCGGCAGCGCTGGCGCGCTCTGGCCGATGTAGATTTGAGGCCAACTGCTCTGCCGCTCGCCGCGGGGCAAAAACTTTGAATCAAAATGAGTGATCAATTTGCGGGAAAGACGTCTGGGCGCACCTTGTTGCTTCAATGTGCGCAGCAGCGGAAGCGGCATCGCGGCGATGCCGACGCAGAGTTGAGCCCGAGGTAACGCGCCGCTCGCCGCGGGGCAAAAACCTTGGAACAAAATGAGCGATTAATTCGTGAAAAATACGTCCCAGGCGCACCTCGAGACAGTTCCTAAGACGGACGAGCAGCCAGCGTGATGGCGTTGTTGGCGCATACTACCGACGCCGCGTCGCTCCCCGCGCAGTGTTGAGTCCGAGGCCGGGCGGGGCAAAAACCTGCGAGCAAAATGAACATTTATTCCTGAAAAGTGGGTTCAAGGCACACCTTGAACGTTAGCCCGAAGACGGCCAAATTCGAGGTCGAGAGGGGCCGAGAAGCGCGACGGAGCCGCCGTCTTGACGCTCAGCACAACAGAGCTAGAACCTCGGATTAAAATCAGAACCTCGTTATAACAAAAGTAAAGGGAACTCACTTTATGGCTTCAACTTGGTGCCAACCTGGAAGGATCCAGAGGACTAGCGGCGACGCTGGATCTGAGGCCCGGGTGAGTGTTGCGGCACGGCTCAGCGAGCAAAGCAGGCGGGATGTCGGTGTTGGCAGCAGTGGCACATCAACATTGGCGTTGACGGCGCAGGAGAAGCGGCCGGAGGGCGGAATGTAGGACGTCGATCGAATGACCAGCGCAGATCGAGCCTAAAGCGAAAGTTAGAGGACGAAAGAAGCACGAGAAAAGAACGGGAAACATACGTGGAGAACAAGTCTCTGGCGGGAGAGCGAGTTGCGCGAGACCAGATAGTTTTGTGCTACGGGTATTTTTCAGGAGAGGGAATGGGAACAAAGGATGGATCACACCTTTGGCACTGTTGAAATGTGCAGCTCTTCGTCGCCGTCGCTCTTGCGGATGAACTTGAAATGGAAAGCTTAGAAAAATGAGCCTTCTTCCAAAGGTGAGAAGCACGTACAACGACGCAGATTCTTTGGGCATGTTTTGTGAGCGCCAGAGACGCCTGGAGCGACGCCAGAGAGCAACACCTGCGCCGGCGTCAGACTTGGAAGCACACAAAGAAGAACCGCACATACCGTTTGAACCACGCAGGGAAAGCTCCAGAGGGCGCCGTTGAGGCCCGCATCGAGGCTGGCGCGAATTCGGCGCGAGGGATGCGACGGAGAGGAAAAAAGCTGGGTTTGGGTTGGGTGGTGGGGCGATGTGATGACGGTGAAAAGCAAACACTGTTGACAGTGATGGCATTGACGGCACCGGCGGCGACCTCTATTTTCAGGCAGTGAGCGAGCGGAAAAAATTGAAGCGGGTCACCGACGGACGGCGGTCGGTATACAGTACCATTCCACGGCCGTCTTGCCTGACTTTGCTTGGCCTTGCAACTAGCACGACAAAAGAACTCAATCTGAATCCGGGTTGAGTGGCGGCGGCGGCAAGCGGAGCTGATACGAAAATAGAGTTCACTCACTTCCATTCCAGCGTTGACCCTGAAACAACGCTGTTGTGGCGGATAAGCGATGGAGCTGAGCCTGGACTTCAGGGTTGGCGGAGATTGCGAAGTTGAACATGAAACAAAACATGCCATAAGATGCGTGTATGTGATGTAGGGCTGGCGGCCCTAGAGTTTGTCTGCTTCTTGGCTTAATGGTATGAACGTCGTGCTTAGGTTTTCTCAGTGTCTTGGCGACATTTTGTGCACCCGTTCAAGCCTGTATTTTTGCAGGCGTCTCTACCTTTTTTTAGAAATAAATTACAGTGTTGGCCGAGATGTAAGAATACACCTGGAACCGATTTTTACTGCTGTGCGAGCCGCGCCAAAGTCGGGCGCCTGGGCGCCCTCGGGCTTGTGGGCGCATTTCCCAAAATGGCAATTCCAGATCCTCCTCGAGGTGAGTGGGCTCTTTGGGCCTGATTGAGGACAAATTTTAATTGGAACTATAAATAGATTTATTATAAACCTTTCCCGCTCGCGCGAGGCCTTTATCGCGCCCGCGATCCCCTTTTAAACAAGACCATCAGCCGAGCAAGATCAAGACTCCGAGCTGCATCGCGTCGGTGGATAAGCGCGATCCTTGCGCTAGGCACTGACGTTACCTTAGGCCCGACCTCCGCCGCCAAGAACTGCGCCCATCGCACAAGGGTAAGCTCAAAATCCGCTTACCTTCATTTCCGCAACCCTGAAAACCATCCAACTTCGCCGCTGTTCGACTGTCAAGCAATGCCACAGCTTCCCCCGACATCTTACGAGAGATTTGGAGCCCGTTTCAAGGGGGTTGGAAAGCGCGCGCGGCGATGTTCGTTTGCAAGGTGCGTTTCTGTGCAGGTTTTCCTTGTTCTCCTTCGCGGTCTTGTGCTAATTTGAGACCCGTCTCGTTAGGCTTCAATGTCGCATCCCAGAGCCGCGCGCGGGCTTGCGGCCTTCCAAGGCGGGCCAAACTCAAAATAAACGCATGCCGTTTGAGTTGGCGCCCACCGTGACCCTGAAAGAAGACCCAAGATGGTCCTGATTCGCCGCCGGCCAACGTCTACTCGCCGAGCTGCTATAAAAGCTGCGCCGGTTCTCCACTCCGCCATTCGTTCTTTCCCTCTTACGCCCACCTCGTCGCCGCGCAAACCCAACAACCACTTACCTCGGTCTTGTACGTCTCGATCCCCGTCCTCGTGTTCGTTGCTCACTGCGGTTGCTCTAGGTCGTTATGCTGACGGCGAAGTCGGCGTCGGGTCGGGATTGGTGGTGCTCAAAAGGTACGTCGACGCTCACTCACTTCCTTCAACCTTCTTTTCATACATATCTTCGTCGTCTTACACGCCCAAACCCTCCATTTTTTTTCGCTCAACCATTCACCCGGGACATTGCTGTTCAATGTCTTCGTTCATTTCTTCTCTATCCACGCATACACCCACTAACACCATTTCCCAGTCCCTCTCCCCGACGCCTGGGCACCAACCAATCCAGCACGCGCCCGCACTCAACACACGTCCTGGAATCAAGTAAGTCAGTCTCGCACTTCCATTCAAAGATGCCGCGTTGACCTTGCGTTTTTATCCCAGATCCGTCCGTCGGGCGTTGTTGAGCTCACCAGACTCAGTTTCGCCATCTCGTCGCGCTGGCGAAACCAACCCAGCCCTGCTCCTCAACGCGTTCCGGTCCCGGGCTATCTGCGAGTGAGTTAGACCATGCGCAGCTCGCATTCAGGATCCATTTCTTACCTCGTTCACGCAGTCCAAATTGACGCGCTGGCCAACACGACACGGTCGATATAGATTTGCTGACGGTGAGTTTTCTGCTCTTCGCGGGCTCGCCGTTGGCCCTGACGTCGTCGAGATAGACGGAGAATTGGGTCGGCTCGGTCTCGAGACGACACGACGAGTAAAACGCTGCCCGCAAAAGTAAGCAAGTCTATTCATTCTCTAATTTCCACTCACTGACCTTCTCATTTAGCAGTTTCGCGCTGCCCGGCGTTGTAGTGGTCCGACGCGCCCGTTCAATTCGGCACCAACACAACCCGTCTCCTCGGCAACACGGTGCGTTGCTGCTTTTCGCGGGCTTGCCGTTGGCGCTGACGTCGGTCGTCGAGATTAGACTTGGGTCGGGCGGGCGTGGTTGGTTGCAGGAATAGCGAGATCGTAGGAGACGAGTGCTACATCCAAAAAATGAGCAAGTCTGCAATCAAGTCTCTGATTTTCCGCTCACTGACGTTCTAATTCTACAGTGTCGCGCTGCCTCGGCGTTGCGGTCGTCCGGAGTCGAGGCTGGTTCCTAGGTACGTTCCCGCCTCTCATTTCCCGTGCGTGTTCGGCGCCGACGATGTCACAACAGATGGGAAGGGATTTCGTTCGGGTACGCGCCGAGGTGTGTCTTGTGTTTCTACATTTCAGCGCTGATGTCGTTGGGACTTCTCAGACACACGCTGCGTGTTTGACGCCGACGTGAGGCCACTGCCGACTCGGGGCGCAATTGTAGAGTCGGGGCGACGTACGCTGGCGTCGTCGAGAGAGAGAGAGTCGGCGTGGATGGGTGGGCTCTATCCCAAGGTCAGTTTCTGCGAGTTCAGTAACGGGCAAACCGGAACTGACCTTTTTCGCGCCCAGAAACGGCCCGGCTGGACTAGAATCGACAGGGCACGGCGAGCTCGGCGTCGATGCAGCCGTAGTATGGGCGGCTCGTGCGGATCCGAGACGTCGTGAGTTGCGGGAGGTGGGGATGGCAACAAACGAGTTCGAACTCGTTGTTCTGTTAATGCACTGGTCAGGTTTTGTTATCCGGGTCCAAACCAAGTAGAACTCACCTCTAGGCCGTGGGCGCCAGCATCTTGAATCGACGCCATGCAGGTCAGTTTTTTTCGCGTTCCGGCTCAGAATGAGCAAGTACTGACCTTAATCCTGCCCAGATCCGTGCCAGACTCGGCTGCGTGTAGGGGCCGTGAGCGGACCGTCGGGAGTGGGCGGGACTCGGTGGGTGGGAGTGTGGGAGAGAGGTGCTGGTGATTAAGCAAGCGAATGCCGGACATAATCCAGTGTCGGTCTCGGACGGCGAAGAGGCGCGGAGGCAGCCTGCAATGCATGTCAGGCTTTTGCACGACGAGGACATGTGAGAAGCAGAGACGGAAAGTCACGTCACGTGCGCGTGACTCCCTTGCTCATGTTTTCGATGGACCCGTAACAACAAAAACACTAGTCGTGCTGGCATCCTGCTTGCCACCGCTCTTCCACCGTTCCTCCTACTACCACCAGACTGCGGCCATGGCAGACCTTGAACCGCCCTCACCGCTCCCTGCGTCGTCAGAGTCGACTTTGGTGATGACGCCCCCACCAATGGAGCTTGCGAGCACTCCCAAACTTGGGTTGGATGCCCACGACCACGGCCCGCTGCAGCCGCACATATCCAACCTCCCGCGACGCAAAGCGCGTCCTTTGCTGCGCATGCCAATGAAACCCGTCCGCCAGAGGGCCCAGGGCGTCATGGAGTGTCCGCCGACATTGCGGGTGACAGTTCCCGGCGGCGCGCGGGGCGATAACCGCAACTCGGACTCGGATTCTTCAGACTCGGAGTCGGATTCCGCAAGCAGTCGGCGCTCGCAATTCGCCATGAGCCCAATATCGATCCCGACCTTACCGCACGTATTCGGGGTCGGTTCGCCCCACCAGCGCCACCGATTCGTCGGACCCGGCGGTTTCAACTCCCCCAACTCGGGGCTTGTCGCCCAATCCGGCAACCCGAGGCCACAAACGCCGCCAGCTTCTACGCCCAATGGCATCGCGAAGAAAAAGAGCCCCATCCAACGCCTTCCCGTTGGCCGCCTTCCCGAACACGGAGGTGTCGTTTCGGTTGTGTTATCGGTGGCCGAGCGCGTCGACGATGATGCTGCCGCATTTCCTGACGTCGACAATGACCACCTCGATGCCATCGTGCGAATTGCGCCTTCCTGCCAAGCGCAAGACTCGGGACCGGCATCTCAGACTGCGGATCCGAAGTGCCTCAGCATAGAGTCCACTTGCGCACCACGCGACGACGGCGTCTCTGTTCTCGACGCCGCTCAACTGCGCGCGGTGTGTTCGTTCGTCGACGAGCTGAATCTCGAGCGCCCGCCCCGGATAAAGGTCGTGGTTCCCAGTTGGGAGTACGCGGTGGATGCGTTCAGCGTTGGGCTGTGTGTCTATTCTCGCTTGGCCCAATTGCAAGGAGAAGACGCGGCTTTAGAGATGAGCGAAGAAGCCGATCCAGGCGCGGGCGACGTACATCGCTTGGTTTGGCGCTGGCAAGACCGCGACGACTGCGATCCAGAAGGGCTGGCCACCGGCTGGTGTGGGCTGTTGAGCCGCGAAGGCTTAGATCTCATTGCAAGGGCATTGCTGCCAGACAGTGTATAGACGACATGCATGCATATACGACACATTCGCAGATTGTATTTCACTGGATATCTTGTGTACATGTATCTTAGCATCTTTAGAGGTTTGGGGAATTTACTGGATTGTGTTAGTCTCGTCTTGTCCATATCGCGAAGTCTTGCTCCTCGCAAAGTCTTGCTCGGACTGACCCCCCTCTTATATAGGTTTTTGGGGCGTGCCGTGAGTTCTCGCCAATCAAAAGGTAAACATGCCGTTCGCCGCGCAGCGGAAGAAAAATTTGGGTAATTTCAGGGTAGGCGGCGACCTCAGAACGCTGCGGGAACCAGGGTCGCGGCACCAACAGAATTCAGGCGAAGCCTGGTTTGGAACGGGTTCACAAAGTAGCGTACAAGTCTAACTAGCACGGCGTCTCCGCTCTACTGGTACATGGCGCACTGCCAACTCAATCGCGCCGTCTTGTTGAGTCCAGCTGTTCGTTCGCCTCCGGCAGCAAAACCTTGGAAAAAAGTGGGTGAGTTGAGCGCAAAAATGAGGTCAGAAGCACGCACCGTGGTGATGGCGCATCTGATGGCGCTGACGGCGGGACGGATGCGCTGGACGGGCCGGAAGCTCGGCTTCTCGGCAGGTCGCGTTGCATAAGCTGGAGTCGGACGCAAGTTCTTGATGCGAGACACGTTCGTTGGCCTCCGGCAGCAAAACCCTTGAATTATTTGAGCTGTTTTGCGCGAAAATTGAGGTCAAAATACAGGCACAAAAGTGATCGGTCCGGCGCTGATGGCGCTCACGCCGCGAGCGATGGCGGTGAGCGAGCCGTTGGTCGGCATCTCGGGCACGGTCAAGTTGAGTCCAAGGGCTACGTGCCGCTCGCCGCGGGGCAAAATCCTCGGGACAAAAGTCAGTCATTTTGCGTGAAAATTCAGTCCCGAACGTACCGTCGGGACGGGTCGGAAACGGGGTCGGCAAGCCGCGGGTTGTGACGTTTGGAGGCTGGAGAGGATTCAACGACCACGGAAATTACGCCGCTTGACCCCGCGTGTCGAGCCGAGGCCCGATCAGCGCTGCTGGGCTAGACAAACGTTAGCAAAACTCCAACACAACGTACCATCGGCATCGCGGCAGGCCGAGACGTCAATTTGATGCGCTGATGCGAAGACAGTCGGTACCCGAGACGGCGGGCAGGTAGCAGCGCCAGCACGCTCTTGCCGACGCAGCTCTGAAGTCCCAGGGAGTTTGCCGCTCGCCGCGGGGCAAAATCCTGAGTGAAAAAGTGAGTGTTTTTCGGCGACAATGCACATTCGGGACGCACCTGGAAGAGGGACCAAAAGAGGTCGACGGCATTGCCACCGCGCTTTGGCCGACATGGTTCTTGATCCCAGCTCCTCTGCCGCTCGCCGCGGAGCGGAAAGTCTGGCGCGAAAGTCAGCATTTTCGTGCGCAAAAAGGACATGGGCACGGAAGTGCACCTGGAAGCGCAAGGAAACGGGCTCGGGAGCACCGGCACGGCAGTACCGACGCGTGGCTGAGCTCGGCGGAGACAATGCCGTCGGGGAACCGACGCGGCGGTCAACGATCGCCCAACCCGAGCTCATCCTGCTCTGACCGAGCTGCGAGACAGAGCCGACGCCGGCGTATCTTGAGAAGCTGGAGGATAAATCTGAGGCATCGGTGAGTCGATAGATAACAGCAAGAAGGGGTCGACATACCACCGTGGAAGCTAGTTGGTATCCTCGCTTGAGCATACCTTCGAGATACAGCGCACGCGTTGGGATGAGAAGGGAAACTCGAACCCGTGCCGGACAAGGTGCGGCGCACATGGAAACAGCGTGAATTCCAGATTCGAGGGCATAGTTTCGGAATGCAAGGCTAGAACAAAGATGAGTACGGCGGTGATAAGGAAAACGAAGAAAGAGACGCACCTGCACGAGTAACGACACCGCTGGCGCGCGGAGAAGCACGTTTTGAGGAGGCTAAGGGCGGCATAGGTGACGGCCTGATGCCGAAGCATAGTTTCGAGATGAATCTGCAGCATCGATTGATCAGACTTGGAGAGGAAATTGAAATAGCGGGACGTACCGCGCGAGGAAGACATGCATGCCGAAGTTCAAGCGAGAAGAGTTTCCAGTCAATCTGCGCAGGAATTGTGAGTAAAAGAGCGAGCTTGAAGGAGATGGAGGGCAACACACCGAAAGGCTCGGTCCATCCGCGGCAAATTCGAGAGACCGTCGAGCGGAAAACTGAACGTCAAGTCAGCGAGGAGGATACGTCGGAGGAGAGGAGCAACTGACCTTGTTGGCCGACGCTGCGAGCGCGCTCTCGGTCGCCTTCGGACCCCCGTTCTACAAAGGGTGTGTCGGTGTCGTTGCTCAGGAAGAAAATACAAACGAAGAAATGACTCACCGGTCGATAGAGTAGCTGGAGCGAGCGAAGAGGGTGAAGAGCGCGGCCAGAGAGCGAGATGGTGGTCGTTTAAAGTCAACCAGCTCTTGAAGGGATGACGGAAGAACGGGCGACGCTGCAAAAATGATTAAGATGTCAAAAAGCTCAGGGTCGCAGAGAACGTACCTCGGGAAACAAGCTTGAGGGCTGGGTGCCACGCGACGCTGCGGGTGAAAGACTCTGTGTCGAAGTCAGCGCCGGCGCCGCACTCAGACTGGAAAGGAAAAGAATCTACCACTGGTTGGTCGAGTCAGGGCCTGCGATGCGCGTTTCGCAAAGCGGAGACGACGCGCTGCTTGGCAGAGTTGACCAGGTAAATTCATCTGAGTCTGGAATCAGCACTTTCGTCCAGAACTCCAGAAAAATAAAGAAACATGCCGCGTAAAAGACCTTGAATCCAGGGTATCGAGGTGTGCGAAGACGATGGCGTTGACGCCGAGGCGGCCAGGCCGACGGAAGGCTGACGGGAGGGTCAAGTGTGGGTGAGGTGGTTGGTGGCGTGAGGAGAGAAGCAGGTTGACAGCTCGGCATCAGTTGAGCGGCGAACACGGCTGTGCCCCGGCTGCATCCCAGAAAATGGGATGCGGCTTCCGAGACTTGCAGAGGGCGGCCGCGAGGGGGAGGAGCAACCCTGCAACGGCGCCGCACACGTTGAGCTCGCGCTCGACTTTGCCCAAGTTTGAGTTCCACCGACTTGAAGTCGGCAACGACTCGGAAGACTGGCTATTCTGAGTATGCCGAGAGTTAATACGATGAGACGAAGTGCTTACGTTCAAACCTAACCCTGCGTGAGCGGTGCTGTGGCGGAGCTGGGCCTGGAATTCAGGGCTGGCGGAGATTGCGAAGTTCAACACGCAACAAATATGCCATAAGATGTGTGTATGTGATGTAGGGTTGGCGGCGTTCCCTTTCGTCCGCTTCTTGGCTTAGTGGTATGGTCTTCTTGCTTGAATTTCCTCGCTTTGGTTCCAATTTTGTGCAGTCGTTCAAGCCTGCATTTTTTGCAGGCGTCTGGAATATTTTTCAAACAAATGGATTCCAGTGTTAGCTAAGATGGGAGAGTCGTCGAGGACGTCTGGACCCGAATTTTTACTGCGGCGCGATTCGCGCTCAAGTCGGGCGCCTGGGCGCCCTCGGGCTCGTGGGCGCATTTCCCAAAATGGCAATTCCAGATCCTCCTCGAGGTGAGTGGGCTCTTTGCGCCCGATTGACGACAAACTTTGATGGAGACTATAAATAGATCTATTCTGAACCTTTCCTGCGTGCGCCCGGCTTTTATCGCGCCCGCGATCCCCTTTAAACAAGACCATCAACCCGAGCAAGATCAAGGTTCCGAGCTGCATCGCGTGAGCAGATAAGCGCGATCCTTGCGCCAAGAACTGACGTTACCTTAGGCCCGACCTCCGCCGCCAAGAACCGCACGCATCGAACAAGGGTAAGCTCAAAATCCGCTTACCTTCATTTCCGCAACCCTGAAAACCATCCAACTTCGCCGCTGTTCAACTGTCAAGCAACGCCACAACTTCCCCCGACATCTTACGAGAGATCTGGAGCCCGTTTCAAGGGGGGTTGGAAAGCGCGCGCGGCGATGTTCGTTTGCAAGGTGCGTTTCTGTGCGAGTTCTCCTTGTTCTCCTTCGCGGTCTGGGGCTAACTTGAGGTTCTTACCTCCAAGCTTGTACTCAGAGACGCACGGGCTTGCCTTCCAAGACGGCGCCAAACTCAAAATAAACGCATGCCGTTTGAGTTGGCGCCCACCGTGACCCTGAAAAGAAGAACCACGACGGTCCTGGTTCGCCGCCGGCCAACGTCTACTCGCCGAGCCGCTATAAAAGCCGCGCCCGTTCTCCACTCCGCCATTCGTTCTTTCCCTCTTACGCCCACCTCGTCGCCGCGCAAACCCAACAACCACTTACCTCGGTCTTGTACGTCTCGATCCCCGTCCTCGTGTTCGTTGCTCACTGCGGTTGCTCTAGGTCGTTATGCTGACGGCGAAGTCGGCGTCGGGTCGAGATTGGTGGTGCTCAAAAGGTACGTCGTCGCTCGCTCACTTCCTCTCAACCTTCTTTCCATACACGTCCTCGTCGTCCTACATCCATTTGTTTCCCTCACTCTCCCGGGACATCGCTTTTCAATGTCTTCATTCATTTCTTCTCTATCTGCGCATACACCCACTAACACCAATCCCCAGTCCCGCTCCCCGACGCCTCGGCAACAACCAATCCACCACGCGCCCGCACTCGACACATGTCCTACAATACCAGTAAGTCAATTCGCACTTCCATTCAAAGATGCCGCGCTGACCTTGGGTTTTTATCCCAGATCCGTCCGTCGGGCGTTGTTGAGCTCACCAGACCCAGTTTCGCCATCGCGTCGCGCTGGCGAAACCAAGTCAGCCCTGCTCCTCAACGCGTTCCGGTCCCGGGCTATCTGCGAGTGAGTTAGACCATGCGCAGCTCGCATTCAGGATCCATTTCTTACCTCGTTCACGCAGTCCAAATTGACGCGCTGGCCAACACGACACGGTGCTGACGGTGAGTTTTCTGCTCTTCGCGGGCTTGCCGTTGGCCCTGACGTCGTCGAGATAGAGGGTCGGCTCGGTCCCGAGACGACACGACGAGTAAAACGCTGCCCGCAAAAGTAAGCAAGTCTGTATTCATTCTCTGATTTCCGCTCACTGACCTTCTCATTTAGCAGTTTCGCACTGCCAACTCGGCGCGCTGGCAAAGTCTGGACCGGGAGCGAAGGCATTTGCTTGCCTCGGCCTGCGCACCAACACAACCCGTCTCCTCGGCAACACGGTGCGTTGCTGCTTTTCGCGGGCTTGCCGTTGGCGCTGACGTCGTTCGTCGAGATTAGACTTGGGTCGGGCGAGCGTGGTTGGTTGCAGGAATACCGTCGGCTCGTCGAGATCGTACGAGTGCTGCATCCAAAAAATGAGCAAGTCTGCAATCAACTCTCCGATTTCCGCTCACTGACTGACGTTCTAATTCTGCAGTGTCGCGCTGCTCGGCGTTGCGGTCGTCCGACGCGCCTTCCTGGAGTTGGTTCCTAGGTACGTTGCCTCGTCTCGTTTTCCGTGCGTGTTCGGCGCCGACGATGTCAAAACAGATGGGAAGGGATTTCGTTCGGGTACTGCGCCGAGGTGTGTCTTGTGTTTCTACTCTTTGCGGATTTCGGCACTGATGTCGTTGGGACAGGCGGCGGCGGAATGGGTTCTCAGAAACACACACACGCTGCGTGTTTCTGCCGAGTCGGGGCGCGTTTGTAGGGTCGTCGAGAGAATGGGCTCTATCCCAAGGTCAGTTTCCGCGAGTTGAGTAATGGGCAAACCGGAACTGACCTTTTACGCGCTCAGAAACGGCTCGGCTGGAGTAGAGTCGATTTCTCGGCGAGGGCACGGCGGCAGCCGTAGCATGGGCGGCTCGTGCGGATTCGAGACGGCGCGAGTCGCGGGACTCGGAGGTGGCAAACGAGTTCGGACTCGATGGATAGGTTTCTGTTAATGCACTGGTCAGGTTTTGCTATCCGGGTCCCAACTAGGTAGAACTCACCTCTAGGCCGTGGGCGCCAGCATCTTGAATCGACGCCATGCAGGTCAGTTTTTTTCGCGTTCCGGCTCAGAATGAGCAAGTTCAGATTCGTGCCAGACTCGTGGGATTCGGCTGCGTGTATGGAGGAAACGGTGCTGGGGCCGTGAGCGGACCGTCGGGAGTGGGCGGGACTCGGTGGGTGGGAGTGTGGGAGAGAGGTGCTGGTGATTAAGCAAGCGAATGCCGGACATAAGCCAGTGTCGGAGAGGCGCGGAGGCAGCCTGCAATGCATGTCAGGCTTTGCACGACGAGGACATGTGAGAAGCAGTCACGTCACGTGCGCGTGACTCCCTTGCTCATGTTTTCGATGGACCCCTTCTTATCTTGTCTCGTAACAACAAAAACACTAGTCTCGAGGCGTGCTGGCATCCTGCTTGCCACCGCTCTTCCACCGTTCCTCCTACTACCACTAGACTGCGGCCATGGCAGACCTTGAACCGCCCTCACCGCTCCCTGCGTCGTCAGAGTCGACTTTGGTGATGACGCCTCCACCAATGGAGCTTGCGAACACTCCCAAACTTGGGTTGGACGCCCACGACCACGGCCCGCTGCAGCCGCACATATCCAACCTCCCGCGACGCAAAGCGCGTCCTTTGCTGCGCATGCCAATGAAACCCGTCCGCCAGAGGGCCCAAGGCGTCATGGAGTGTCCGCCGACACTGCGGGTGACGGTCTCCGGTGGTGCGCGGGGTGATAACTCGGACTCGGACTCAGATTCCGAGTCGGATTCCGCGAGGAGTCGGCGCTCGCAATTCGCCATGAGCCCAATATCGATCCCGACCTTACCGCACGTATTCGGGGTCGGTTCGCCCCACCAGCGCCACCGATTCGTCGGACCCGGCGGTTTCAACTCCCCCAACTCAGGGCTTGTCGCCCAATCCGGCAACGCCAGGCCACAAACACCGCCAGCTTCTACGCCCAATGGCATCGCGAAGAAGAAAAGTCCTATCCAATGCCTTCCCGCGGGCCGCCATCCAGAACGCGGAGGTGTCGTTTCGGTTATGTTATCGGTGGCCGAGCGCGTCGACGATGATGCAGGCGCACTTCCTGACGTCGACAATGACCACCTCGATGCCATCGTGCGAATTGCGCCTTCCTGCCAAGCGCAAGACTCGGGACCGGCATTTCAGACTGCGGATCCGAAGTGCCTCAGGATAGAGTGCGATTCCGCACCGCGAGACGATGGCGTCTCGGTGCTCGACGTCGTTCAACTGCGCGCGGTGTGTTCGTTCGTCGATTGCCTCGAGGTTGAGCGCCCGCCCCGGATAAAGGTCGTGGTTCCCAGTTGGGAGTACGCGGTGGATGCGTTCAGCGTTGGGCTGTGTGTCTACTCTCGCTTGGCCCAATTGCAAGGAGAAGACGCGGCCTTAGAGATGAGCGAAGAAGCCGATCCAGGCGCCAGCGACGTACATCGCTTGGTTTGGCGCTGGCAAGACCGCGACGACTGCGATCCAGAAGGGCTGGCCACCGGCTGGTGTGGGCTGTTGAGCCGCGAAGGCTTAGATCTCATTTCAAGGGCATTGCTGCCAGACAGTGTATAGACGACATGCATGCATATACGACACATTCGCATATTGTATTTCACTGGATATCAGGTTTGGACTCGTGGGTTTGTGTACATGTATCTTAGCATCTATAGAGGTTTTTGGGATTGTTTGAAGTTGCGTGACCTTGACCTTGCTTCCAACGCCCACCCGGCCTCATTTCGTCTCCGACGCTGGCTATGAACGTGCGGACAATCTACGCAATACAAAGGCGTGGCGCCTCTCGCGTCTTTTCCACGTTGCTGTCATCCCCAGACCTCTTATAATCGGTGCACCACATGCCGGAGAGCAGCCCACCTGCAGTACAGTATGATCTCCCTCCGAACTCTCGCTGCCGTCGCGTTCACTGCGTATGCTGCCGTTGCGCATGCGGCGTTGGTCCCAACGAGCTACACTCCGTCGGGAAAGCCAATCTACGAGGCACCTCCTGACTCTCGTGTCGTGCAAGACGACGCTGGCATGCTTTTCTTTGCGCCGAACGGGACGCTCCTCCATGTCTTCGACCAGCGGCGGCCACTGGCGACTCGCGGTCCGGATCCTCTGATGCGACCCCGACAGACTGTGAATGTCGACCAGATATCTGCGACGTTGGGCTCTACCGACACACTTCTGTCGTTCAACGCGAGCTTCGTCGTCCCGCCCCTGCCTACGACGTTCCACAGCCAGTACATGACCTTCTGCTCGGGGATAACGACGGTTGACGAGAGTGGTGCCCCCGAGAATTTCTTTGGTTTGGGGCTTTCGGTCCGTCTTTTCGAGTCAATTCCTTGCGCTTTGCTCAAGTTTGCTGGTCTAATAACTAGTATGGCCGCAACACCCCTTGGAGAGAACCTGGCTACAGAGCCATCTTAGTAGTCGAGCCAGGCTTGGTCGCCTTGCTTGGTGGCGTGTCCGCCGGCGAGACGATGGGCTTCTCAGTGGCCTACCAACGCAGTGAAACCAACGATATTGCGGAGCCGTCTTACTCTTACGACTTCAAATTCTTCGGCTCGGACAAGGCAGTGAGGTTGGGCAGGATGAGTATCCCTCTAGATGCTCCTCCTCGGAATGTTGCATTTCGTATGGAGGAACTCGGCGTCTCGAGGCCAAACGTCGAGTATCCCGGGGAGCCGCTTCTGTTCAAGGATGTTAACGTGGAGCTCATGACTGGTTTTGCGGAGGTTCAGTGGGAACCTGAGGGCGCTTCGGGGACGGGTGTTGAGTTTGATGTGGTGAAGGGTGGGTCGAGGGGGGCGGAGATCAAGCTGAAGTTTCCCGATGGTGCCAATGAAGTTACTGAAGCCAGTGTACTCGAATCTGTTGCCCAGTATAGCTTTGAGGTACCGGTATAGGCATCTTAGAGTTCTGTTGCAGCAGGTCCCGGGCCGAGTCCCGCTTGACGTGAGCCGGATGTTGCTCTCGACCAACTCTCGACTTCGAGAACTTGACTACACAGCCACGCAAATACAGCCCGCTCTTGACTCCCACCCGCACGCAGCGACATGGTCGCCGCCTTCCTCTCCAAAGAACTCCCTCCCGAGCTCATTATTGAGATCGGCCATAGGCTTTCGCTCTCGTCTCTCAACAATCTCATTTGTACCTGCCACCACTTACATTCGACACTCCAACCGTCCCTCGACGCGACGCTGACGCCAGAAGTCGCTGCCGAAGTCCTGCTCAGCGCTGCAAAGGAAGGAAAGCTCGAAATTGTTCAGAAACTCTTGATCGCGACGGATCCCAACGGCTACAAATCGGACCGTTACACGCCGCTACACGCAGCTGCCGAGGCAGGGCATACGGCTATTGTGGAGCGGCTGCTGGCTGCGGGTGCCGACACCACTCGTACGTGCTGCCCCGAGTCGCAAAACGAGGACGAAATACAACCTCTTCATCTCGCCGTCATCTACAATCATCTGGAGACCGCACGATCTCTTGTGCAGCACGGCGCTCCGGTCGATACGAGATATGGGACGGAGTCGACTTCATATGCGCTCTCCGACGCGGTGCTCGACGGTAACACTGATATGGTCAAGCTACTGCTGCAACACGGGGCCAACGTCGAGGTCAAATACGCGTACTACGGGACCCCGCTGGGCCATGCTGTGCGCAATCGGGACGTGCGTATGATGACGCTGCTGCTCGAGGCGGGAGCGGACCCGAACGCGTCGACGCCGCTGAATCCCGGATGGATGTGCGGCGGGCCTCCGGCGCCATATAGCGCGTCGCTGCTGTATTTTGTTTTGGCTCTCAAGCACCCGAAAGGCAAGTACTCGCCGAAACCGATTCCGGAGGAGGGGAGGGAGGAGCTCATGAGAGTGCTCATGAAATATGGGGCCACGAAGGAAAGCGCGATGGTGACGGTGAAGCAGCATTTGAAAAGAATTGGCGGAGGCAGAGGGGGTCAAGGAGGCTGAGTTTCTGAAGAAGGTGGACCGCATTTTTGCTGGTGCGGGAGGCGCTGAGAAGCCCCAGCCAAGTCTCGCACGCAAAATTTGGCTCAAAACCCCGTTTTCACGGGGAGCATGAGAAAATCACTCTCCAGTCGACGCAATAGTAGCCTTACAGAGCTTGTTAACGTTTAGCTAGCGCTTGAATTCACCTTTTCTGTCTCTTTATGTCTAGCTTTTCCTCTGAACACGTGCCAGTGACAACGCTTCTTTTGGCCACCACCACGAATGCGAATGAACTTCCAAGAACTGCCTGAAGACGTTCTCCGCATCGTCTTCGGGTCTTTAGATGTGTATTGTGTCCTATGCTTGAGCGCGGTACGTGTTGGAGTCTGTGTCATCAGATTTATCTGCGTCCGAACCGCACTTAGACGAGCAAGTCGCTCCGCGTCCTCGCGACGGATCGGCTTGTTTGGGTCGATAAAGTGTCCCCGGCTGCGCGGGGCCCCAACCTTGCTTTGCGTTGCGTGTCGCGGATCAGTACGTGGTATTCAGTTGTACTACGGGCATACAGGTATCAGACAACGCTGCGTATGTATCCGCTGCTTGTGGTGATCAGGTTTGGCTCGAGGATACGTCAACGTTTGTGTGTGAGGGAAAGTATAAGGCAAGGTAAGGATACGTGAACGTCTGTGTGTGAGGGAAACTGTAATAGGGTATGAGGGCTCGGCGATGGTGCGGTTGTAGGTGGGTGTGGAGGTGCGCGAAGGCAACTAGTCCCTGCGCCGCGTCTTACTCGGTCCTTCTTCGACGTCATCGTTGGCGCGGCGCTTACCGTATGCTGAAGATATTTTCAGGTTGAGTGTCCAAACTGAGTCAGAACGCCGTACCTTTCTCGCTAATGGGACGGTTGGGAAGCGAGGTATCGTCAGATGGCGGCGCGTCCATATTCACTAAGGTCGTCAGTGGAGTTCAACGTTGCATAACTGTCAACCCGCACCGAAACTGTACCCCGAATAGTTCGAACCTCCCCAGCTCTGGGGCGAAGTGGAGCGGTCGTGAACGAAGGAGGAATGCGCAGTGTTGCTTCTGATGAAAGGAGACGCGAGACCGACGGGGTAAGCGCGCGAGAAGTCAGCGCGACTGTCGGGGCGAGAGACGGGGTCAGTCTGCGACATAAATGTAAGGAGCGGCGGCAGCGCGGTGCCTCCGCCTTCAATGTTCCACCCGAGGCCAGGCGTCGGCGACAGAGGTTCACTCGGAGTCCACATCACATCGGTCGGCCTTCCACGTCCGTGTGTGGAATGACGGAAGCCGACGGGAGTCTTCGCCAGCGACCGCACGGGCGTTATCGGTGCAGGCATAGGAGAACCTGTTCATATATTAAGAACGACGTTGAATCAACAACAATGGGCACGCACCGAAGACCGTGGACGGAACGGCATAATTCGGTGCGGGAGCGGCCTCCGGCTGGGGAAGAGCAACAGTAGACGAAGGGACCAGGCTCGAGGCCTGCATCGCAGTCAACATGGTACATGAAGCAGTTCGTGTCATAGCTCACGCCGTTTGCGGTAACGTTTGCAGTACCGGTGAATCGGTGAGGGCCGACAGTCGAGCCACCGTTGAAGACCGACGACGGTACGGCATAATTCAACGCGGGAGCGACGTCCGGCTGCGGAGGAGCACCAGCAGAGGCAGCGACCAGGGTCGAGGTCTGCATCACAGTCAACAGGGTACACGACGCAGATACTGGTATAGCTCACGCCGTTTGTGGTAACGTTTGCAGTACCGGTGAATCGTTGAGGGCCGACAGTCGAGCCACCACCGCTAGTAGTACCTGCGGACGTCCCGGTATCCGGCAGCGGCCCGGGCCCGGCAGCATTGACGGACGGCGCGGGAACAACATGAGCTGCGGCGGCGGTATTGGGGCTTGTGATGGCCGCGACAGATGAAGCAGGCGCGGAGGCGTTTCCACTGTGCAGAACAGGCGTGTTCGGGGAGCAGTGCCAGACGACGAACTGTTTGGCGTTGGGGACAGGGACGGTTTGAGGTGCCGTAACCGGCGAGGGCACGGTGGCTTGCGTTACCGTTGCGGGCACACTGAAACCTGGTTGCATGCCGGAGCGATGAATGATTTGGATGTTTTTGATGAGACCTTCGTACAGCATGAGATAGAGTGTGGGTGCAAACGCGGCACGCACCGTTGAACGAGTTAACGCTGCCGATAGGACGATGCACGACCGAAAGCTCAACCCGCACAGTCGCGCCGGGCAGGTTCTCGAGCAGTTGAATACGTTCGGCGCCCAGCACCGCGTTACCCGCTTCGTCCAAAAGAGGTATGATCCTGAAATCCATGCGGGCCGCTGCATTGATGAAGGCGTCTCTATTCTCGTCAGGCACCGGCCAGTCGGTAGCGACATCAACGGCTACGCATGGGTCAGGGAAGAGAGAGAGGGTAGGAGGAAGAGGGCACGCACGACGTGTGGGATCGCGCCTTTCAAGAACGTTCTTCGTTAGCCGTATAGATTGTCGACCGCTTCCAGAGTCGGTGACGATGAGATGCGCGGGTTGGCCGTTGTTACCGTTCGCGTTGGCGATCCGGTTGCATTTGTAGCGCGTTCGCGAGCATTTTCGCCCAGTCAAGCATGAACTCCGTACCCTCTGAGAGAGCGTGAGGTGAGTCGGAGGAAAGCGACGAACGTACCAGGAGCTTCAATCGTCATCAACCATTTCGCGGTCGATGCCGCCGTGCCCGCGAGCCAAGTTCCAAGCTGCGTGAGTGCGTGGCGGCGGCGCTAACGTTGCCGACCAAAACAACGCTGTCTGCTTGCGCGGGGTAGCGGGGTCGTCCAACTGTCGAGGCCTCCACGTCTGGTCCAGCCGAAAGTGGTCAAAAATGCGTCGCTGGCGGGCACGAGGCGGTGTGCAACAACCCCAGTCTCGTAACGGCCGCCATGATGGGCGAAAGTGGGAGGGAGGGATGGTCGATTTGCCAGAGGGCATACGTATTAAATCGGCCGTTCAAAAGCAATTTGGCGGGTTTCCTGGCGACCTCGCTGTGTTATCAGACATGTAGGGGGGTTCGTCGAGTCGGTCGATTGAATGATAGGAAAAAAGCAAAGAACAGGGGGATCACGTGTAAACGACCCAATCAAAGCAGAGTTGCCATCCAATTATCGAGTCGAGGTGTGAATTAGTTGGAGTACATCCGGTTGACGAGGTTTGCGTGCAGCACCCATTCCTATCACTTAGCAGTTGGCGAATGCGCATATCGCAGAGACATACCTCTCGCAGGAGCGGCGTATTTCCTACGGTCCGCCCGGGCGCGAACTTCGGAGCGACCGAGAATGACGTCGCAAGAAAGCAGTGCCTGTGGCTCGAGTATCGCGCATCCGATCTCCGCAATAGGAATTTCATGAGCAACGGGGGCGTTGAAACCGGCCGATCGGGTATTTGTCGCGGTCTGGTGCGGGTGAGCGATGGGGAAGCGACCAGTTTTGTGGCGCTTACCTCGCTGGTATCCTCAGTCGTAAGGATGAAGATGCAGCCATCGTGAGCGCGACACTGGGGTGCCGTCCAACGAACGGTGGTGTCGCACACCTGTGTGTCTTTGGTACCTTGCAGGGAAATTTCAAAGAACCGACCGTTCGAGGGGATCTTCGGTTAGTGGTATGCGCGACAGGACGTCATGCGCGTCTAGAAACAACTTGCGCAGCAAGGGGCGATCGGGTCCAGGTGCTTGGAGAATGAGTTTCTACGGCTGTGAGTAGAGAGCGCACAGAACGCGAAACACATGCCTTTTCGTTTCCGGTTGCGATCCAGTCGCGCACGAAGCCAGGAATCGTCACCACGAGCGGGACATCCGAGTCGGCAACCAAATACGTGCGGCATATGGAATTGCCTGACCCGAAGTTCGGCCGGGCCAAGGTAATAATCCACGCCCCATCTGAGCTGGTCGAGAGTCGGCGGCATGATCTTTTTCTTCACCACTCGAGGGACCGCGTCGAATAAATACCGAGGAAAGAGAGGGGTTCAATAGCAGTAACGAATACATGGCAGCTGTTGTACGGGCGTGAACTGTTCGATCGTGGGGTGCTCGCAGCTGCGGGAGTGTTTGAGCAGCGGCAATCTGGTCGTCGTCACAACTCACGAGTGTATGGCGGCCAAAACGCTGTTGATCGTCAGGACTGGGAGGACTTCTTTGGGACACGAAGGTTGAACGTCGCCGCGTCGGGTAGAACAACAACAAAATGTCGCCGCAATACTTATGGCTGCAGGAGCAAGTTTCTTGGTGCACGTGAGTGTTAACCAATCCTTCGTCGACCATACATTCGAAGAGGGCGACCATGTCGTGCGTGCCCACCGTGCCGGTGACAGTGAACGTTCGCGCGATGGGGTTGGCGAACGTGACGCCTCCCGAATGACGACCGGGCGATTGAAGCAGTGAAGCCGGGAAGTGGGGTCGTATCCACGTGTGAGTGCGGAGGTCGTCCAGCGTGCGGTATCGGGTGGTATGGTCGTCCAATGGCACCGGTGCGACGTGCATGTCAGCGTTCGTGGGCAAGAGCAGAGCCGTGTAGTATTTCGGGAAAGGCTAAATCGCGTTCAGGTGCAGAAGAAACGGATGTACGAACACTCACCGGCTCGCGGAACTTCACTGCTAGTGCTGTAAGGCGAATGTGATGTTCTTTGGGGTCGTCCGGGACGCGCCTTCTGCCTGGGTCGGGATTTACATGCGGCAACGGCCGAATGGAAGCGAGTGGATATCTGAACATGGTGCATGCAGGATTGTGGCACGCTGCCCAAATCCAAATCACGGACCAGTCCGTTGTTGGAAACCCCGCGGGCGGCGGCGCCCAGGGTATCGTCGACCTCGCGGCCCGACTGTGTGAGGGAGTATACCATAAACCCTGCGGCACCTCTCACTCTGCGCGGCTCGGACAGGCACGTCGGTCGACATGGGCCAGTATCGTAACCACCCCACGAGCGGTAGAGAAAGAAGCCTCGTTTCTCCAACCACTTTTCGTCGTGTATGCGATCGACGTCGTCGTCGGGCGTTGGCGATTGTACCATCGCGCAGTACACAGTGACGATCCCGCCACAAGTTGGGATAGGCAAGTATCAACGACGTTGGCGTCCAGATTGCGGCTCGGCGTGCTTTCGCTGCCCAGCAGCGTTCGCATGATGTTGGTATCCCGGGTTTCGGTGACCGTTATGACTCGGCCGTCGCCCATGAAGAACAACGTGGGGTTGTACCACTGGCCATCGAGAGAATAAGCGTATTTCGGATCCTGTTCGTCGCTGGCCGTGTAGTGGATCATGGGGACGTGGCCGGATATCTGTCGGGACAGGTAGAGTGGATCGAGAACGGCCGTTACTGCGGCAGCGCCCCCATACGCGACCAGTATGTTGAGGTCGTGAGGATCGTTATCGCAGTCAGGGAAAGCGAGGGAGAGCAGCGCGGACCCGACGATGCCACCTCCATGGGCGCCGAGAGCGCGGCGCAAATCGTGATGATGACGGGAGGGAAGAAAGGGCAACAGCAGCTCCCAAGAGCGTGATGCGCAGACGAAATCTGCGATGCGAGCGCCCTCGCGATACGCTTGGCTCAGCGAGCGGATGTCGAATATGGACGACGATTGCAGGATGTTGGCGCTAATCTCAAGGGGAAAGGACTTCATTGAGCGTCGTCACCATTCGCACCAAGATTTATGTATTTCGCGCAAAGCATCAGTCGATCGAGAGGTAGGAGGACATGTAAGCTACGATTTCAATGCCACGGTACTCGCACGCGTCGTTGTCGCACCACCCAGACAACCGCCACCGTAGCTGCCTACGTTGTCCAAAGTCGGGTATGTCGATCGAGGGGTAAAGGTGGACGCGTCCGATATTTTTTAAACCGCGACTGGAACGCCATAGGCGGGGACATTCCGCCCGCATGGGCGGTTCAGACACGCGGAGGAGGTCCGAAGAGAGATCAACGATCCGAACAACTTTTGCGTGAGAGGGGGTGGGCTTGGTTTTCCAATGAGGTTGCCCTGCGCTGCACCATCCTGGGAGGCTTATTCCGTCCTCGAGCAACCGGGGGTATAGGCAAAAGAAGCTACCTCCGGAGAAGAAGGCCATGTCTTGCGTGCGGGCACCAGCGAACACCGCAGGGAGAAAGTATCCGGAGACAGATTCCACAAGGAAGAGCCGAGCGGTATCGCGCTTGAAGAGCGTTACCGAGTGCGCTATGTTGTGAAGCCTGGCGTCGGTGGTTGGTGCCGTTTGTAACTGTACGGCGTCAGTGGATCCCAGAATGCATGAAACAGCAACGACGCACGAAGAGTACGACACGAGGAGATAACGCATCCACAGCGCCAAGTGTTCAGAGCGGACGATGATAGTCATGCGAGAAATGGGGAAATCGCTCGCGGCGGACCCCATCATCCACTGCGGCAAGCGTCCCCGCAGATAGCCGCGGCTGTAGAAGAAGACAGCTGCAGTAGGTCCTCCACCCGAAAGTCCGCTTGGGATGTGCACATGGCAGAGCCGAATAGGTAAGCGAGGCGATTGCGCATGTGAGCGAGCGCGACGGCGCGAAGGTGAGTGTTCACCAACGACATGGCGCGTGTGGTACACCAGTTCGAGTAGTACAACACGCGTTCGAGAACGGCGTCGTTTTGCATGTAGTGGCGAGTGAGGAAGGTGGTAGATTGTCGGACAGATACAGGAGAACTAAAAGTTAAGGAGACTGGTTAAATCCCTCCCGAGCAGACGTTCCCCTACCGCGCTGAGATCTGTCAGATACAGGGCGGATGGAAACGCCGAATACGAACTATTGCACGATCTCCCACACCAGCGCGTAGTGTTTGTCTTGAAATCGCCAACACTCCCTTCGCTGTCAGCAGAGCGGGCAACGACGATGTCTCCCCTCCACTTGCGGTATTTTGGAAGGGCTCTACGCACGATAGTGTTTTCGTGATAGATTGTGTCGGCCACCGGCCACTCCGTGGGAGGTTGAGGGGCGCAGAATATCATGACAGAGAACGGGAGCAGGGCAGGCGCGCCGGGAGGCCATCGCACGATCTCGAGAGTGGTAGAATCGTAGTCGATGAAGCAGGCGTTTTTTCTGCAACCGGGCGAAATCCAAGCAGTGACGTCGAGGTCGTGCAACTGGGCCTTCACCGGCGTCGGGTCAAAGAGGGGAACGTCTATCAGGCCCGCTTCTGCGTCCCCGACGGGAATAGAAAGCATTTGAAACGGCGGTTGTCCTGCCCATCGTCAATGAGGCGCCCGTGGCGTCGGGGGTTACTCACGAGAGGGTGCGTGCGGTTTATCATGGCGGTTACCTCCGAACGACGCGTGGGGGGTGTGGACAGGAAGGAGTTCCATGTGCGAAGAGCTATTGGCGAGAAAAGCGATTCGTTGTGCCTGAGTCCACCGTTCGGTCATTGGAGAAGTACACGAACAAGGGCCGAGCAGGGTACTTGGTCCCCCAGGTTGGTATTAAGACGAAGAGAGCACCGAGTCACGGTACATTACATAAGGTACTCAAGTGGAAACCGCGGTCTCTCCCGTATCTGCTTGGGACGTCACCGCAGTCGCGCGTCCCGACACCGCATCTTCCCCGCGTCGCTCGACGGCCTTGTAGACGTCAGGTCAGTCACGGAGGTGCGCGAGACTCACCGGAGTGTGCGAGGCGGCAGACGGTATGATTTCCTTAACCACTTCAGCGGACAGCGCATAGTACTGAACATGAGCAGCAGCACAACTGCACAAGCAACGGCTTACCCTGGTTTGGTCAATGGTACCAAAATCGTGCAAAAACGAATGCAAAGTGGCCTCAAGCACGATCGTTTGCCCCAGTGCAAGAGGCGCAGCGTTTGGATGACGAGGACCTTGAATCGTCGCGTATTCGGAGTGCGTTCCCGTGCGCTTCAAGAAGACAGTCTTTGACGATAGCTGGAGGATGATTTCGGTTTGAGTCGACCACTCCACGATTTCCGGATGCTGCGACTTGTTAGTCGCGCAAAAACGAAATTGAGGGAAGAGGTAGGCCAACCACGTTCCCCTCGTTGTCTTGGGCTTCAAGTACTAACTCAACGTGCCATAGCGTCTCCAGTTGGCGCGTGAACTCGTCTCGCAAGCAGTGAGCAGGCCAGCCGCACGCCTCCCAAGACGGGCGCGCGCAGCCGGACGGCGTATGCGTTATCATCGTGCCGGTACACCGTGCTGGCAACCTCCCCGAAGAGCACGATGACGGACACGTGTCGCGGGTCGGACGAGTCGGGCAAGCGAGTGAAGGAATTGTTGTGGTAATTCACCAGAGGAGGGGGGATAGAAGGTTTTCGACACTTCAGCCTTGGCAAGGTACTGGGTTCCATGCGTGTTCAGCGATATGGCTAAATGCGCGGGCGACAGAGAACAGTCTGGCGCCAAATAGTTCAGGGACGGTTTGCTGGTCGCCAGGGATAGGTCCACCAAGGGAGAGAGCATGGCAGACGAAGGTAAAGGGGAAGTAGCCACACGATCGAGATAATAACAATTTCCTCAGTACGCAACCATCGTTCATGGAAGAAGACACAACGGACCCGCCGGGCGCCGCCCGTGTCGGCGTCTGTGCTGGGAGCGGTTCTTTCGCCATTCACGAACGAACAAGTTCTCGGTTTCCTCGTTTTGGAATGCGGGCCTGTCCGCACGAAAGACCGGGCGCAACAGGGCGACGATAATATCGCACATCCAATCTCTGTCCCGCGTTCAGCAAGATGCCATCGTCGATCGAGCGCGAACGACGCCAGGAGGAAGGAAGCGGCGTGCGCCTATCGTAGCCCAGCGGTCCGCCAAGCGCGCCAGGCTAGACGGGCGTGTTCGAAACCGAACCTCGCAACGGACAAAACGGGCAGGCGTCTGGGCCGCAGTCCGTGGCAGCGATCGTCGAGGGCGAATTCATGACCTCAGTGGAAGCGACGGTGGTGGAGGATTGTATTGCGAGGTGTGTAATGTGTGCGGTAGGTTCGCGTACTGAACACTCCCAGGTTCATTGACCGTACCGGAAACGAAGCGTTGGCGAAAGGCGTGTGCATGGTCTGTGCCCGCGAAACTTTCAAAGACGAGTTGCGGCCTTGTACCCCGAACGAAATACCCAATCCGACGTTGCTACATCCGACCCACCCGCACGCCGAAGCAGGTGCTCACGGAAGAAATGCTGTTGCACCGCACGCCGGGCAGGAACACGTTTGCACCAGCTGTTTCGGTTCTCTGCGCCGCGGCCAAAGACCGCCCATGTCGTTGGCGAATAACATGTGGATCGGGGATGTACCCATCGAACTGTCGGTACTCTCTCTCGCGGAACGACTGCTAGTGTCGCAATACTTCCCAGCGGCGTACATTATCAAGCTATTTCCGCGGAAGACGGGGAAGATAAACGGCGAGCAAGGCTACCAACCAAGCGTTGCGAGGAAATGTATCGTCCTACCGTCTTAACACAGACCGCATAGCGGCCATGATCGAGGGCCGACTGTTTCCACACCCGCCTACTCTGTTGGCCGCAACGTTAGGCGTCACCTTCGTCGGCGCGAAAAACAAACCGCTATCTGTTTTTCCCGATTTGGTGTACGTGTCCCGCGTCCGCGTACACGCCGCTCTCGTCTGGCTGCAGAAAAACAACCCACTTTACGCGGACATCGTCATATCCGACGAACGGTTGCAGCTGCTTCCTCACGACGGAGTACCCGATGCGGTAGCAGACAACGCGAGATATTCTGGACGACCCCGGAGCCGTTGTTCAAGAGCACGCGAGCTACGTCCCTCGGGACGACAGCGACGACGAAGATGCGAACGAAGAAGGGTTCGAGGGCCAGGACGAATATGGGTTCTCGTTTCCAGGCGAGTGAATATTAGCCGTCACGTGCCTCAATAACCGATTTGGCAGATGCGCGTGGTCAGCCTCCCGCAGAAGGTGAGGGCGAGGAAGCGGAGTATGGTAAGTGCAGGCCCTCAAGTGGTGTTCTACGACTCAAATAGTCTCAGAACCGGACGTGTTCCCTATACAGGCTAGCGGTGTACTCGACACCGTGGGCGACGAAGTTACGGACAACGACCTTCTGCGGCACGCGGCCGAGAACGTCCTTCCCCGAAACGTCGCTCGAGAATACGGGATACGCAAAGGGAACGCATTCGTCAACGAATATGCGCGCAAAGACGAACGCGGACAGCGCAACATCGGGCGTTGCGGGCGACTTCAACCACCTGCTGGGGGCGTTCCCATTTCTGTTCCCGTACGGGCTCGGGGGTTTCGAAGTCGATCGCGAGGTCGACGTACCGTACGAGACCCACGTGCGGTGGGCGCTTCAGCATCACGACAAACGATTTCCAAAGACATCTTGTTCATGTTTGTCGCGTTCAGCGTCATCAACCGGCGGCAGATGTGTCGCGCGGCCGTGTTTCAAACTAAACGGAGCTCTTTCATGCAACACCGAGCAGCGTACCAACTGTTGTTGCCGTCGGATCTCATCGCCCGCGTCGCAAGAGGAGGCCCGCAAGAAAGCCATCAGCAATCCCGTCGTGCGAGGCCTGCGGCGACAGTTGACGGCGGTAAGGGCCAAGGTAGACGGGACGGACGAGAGCAGGATCGCGATCAGAGGGCAAATATGGGGCATGAGTTTGCGATTCAACCCGCCAACAATATGGGCGACGCTGAACCTGTCCGACACCGGAGACCCAATCGCTCAGGTTCTCGCCGGAGAGGAAATCGACCTGGACTCGTTCGTGGCCACAGCGGGACCGGGGAGCAAGCGCCGCGCCCGCACGATCGCACGTGACCCATTCGCATCCGCTGAGTTTTTCCACCTGGTGGTGAAGATCATACTCGAAGAACTCTTCGGTATGCGGGTCGGCAAGCGGGGCGTCATTCAGCGAAGGGAGGGCGTGCTGGGCTTCATCAACGGGTATATCGGGACCGTAGAAGCTCAGGCCCGTGGGTCGTTGCATCTTCACATCATGTTCTGGTTGCGAGGCGCGCCTACAGCCACGACGATGAAACACGCGCTCGCGTCGGAGGAATTTCGCGCGAAGGCGCGTTCGTTTATCGCGCAGAACATCAAAGCGCATTTAACGGACGACGATATCAACCTGCGGATGACACCGCGAGCAACGAACATCGCGTACAGCCGCCCGGAGGACCCTCGCCTCCCGGATTATCCGCGGCGCCGGACGACGCGGAACGCCGTGACAGTGCGAGTAACGCAACCTCACGACTGCGCCCGTCCGAACATGCCTGCGGACGCGAACGGTAAACTGGAGTGTAAGAGACGAGCACCGTGGGCGACTTGAACGAGGCGTGGATAAAGGAGAACGGGGAGTGGGGTCCAAAGCGGGTGTGGGGCCGACTGAATGGCTGGAACCCCCCGCTAATGCAGGTCGGCCGGTGCAATTCGGATATGAAGCTGATCACAAACGGGGGGGAAACCAAGGACATCTCATTCTACATAACGCTATATATCGCTAAAAAACAAATCCAGGCTGCGAATGCTTCGGCGTTGCTAGCGAAAGGCCTCGCTCGCCATCGACGCCTAGCACTCAGTTCAGACGACAAAAACGCGGGACGAGAACAAACTTCTTGCTACAACGATGCGCGAACGTGTTGAGTCGGCAACAGGAGCTGAGCGGCCCCGAGGTCGTCAGCTATGTCATGGGATGGGGGGATCGGTTTCTGTCGCACAGTTTCGTCCGGATATATTGCGACGAGGCTACGTGGGCTCTTCGACAGGCGTATCCGAGTTTGGCGAGGTGAGCTTGCGCCATTTGGATGTTCCTCAATCTCACATTATTCAGCGCAGCATCGAATCGAGGCGGGAGTGGGGCAGAGGAGCGTAGAGTGAGTTTAAACGAAGAAAACGACCGGAACTCATTAATGGACAGGAACCGGTTGCCCGGCGTGGCAATGGAGAACGGCCGTCTGGTACTCAAAGACCAGATGAAAGAATACGCGGACCGCGGCGTAGAGCTCGCCAGCATGAACATTTACGACTACTACACCCTTACGTATCATGGAGAACAACTGGCTGGTGCTCCAAGCGCAGGTGACGACGGGCGAGGAATCCAACGAAGAGGACCGTCCCAGAACCACGCGGGACGTCGCGCAAGCAAACGGGTCCCATACCTTCCGGAATCAAATCGCAAAGGGTGTCGCATCATTCGCCGCGAGACATGGAGACGGTAGTTCATCTCGTCGGCAGGTGGCTTCCGCGGGCAGACGACGAAAACCGCGAGTACTATTGCGCGCCGAATATTGCTGCTTCTCAAACCCTGGCGTCGTATGACGGATCTTCTTGGACCGTGGTCGACATTCGGCCGCGCACGACGAACTCATCTCTTCTGCGAGTCCACGAATGCTCGAAATCATCGATAACGTGCAGTACTATCACGACTGCAGCGACAGCGCGACCCGCCCGGCGTCAGGCTGAACGAGCCGCCAGTGGGAGAGGTGGGGAAGCGGAAGCAGCAAACCCCGACGCGTTTGTTCACGAAACGGAGGACCCGTTCATGCAAGTTAGCGAAGCCGATGTCGGGTCGCGCGAGCGAACAAATACGCTGCGCGGGAGACGCTGTATGGATTGCGCGCGCAATGGAGGTTGCGTATGGTGTGGGAGTGTTCGAACGCGACGAACCGGGCGCGGGATCGCGATTACAGGCAGTTGAAAGAGCGACGGACGCGGAGGCGCGCAAGTATGAATCGTGGTCGACGACGGTGTCCGCGATGACGAGGAGAAGCGGCCGCGTCGACAACAGCAGCCTGGTGCAACCCGACGTTGCGGACGTGGTGGAAGGGATCGTCGAAGAAGCCACTTTTGGCCCCGGAGTCGTTGACCTGGGCGATCCTTTAGCGGAGCAGTTGGTGCAGCACCAAGCGCTGGTGAACGTTTTGAACGACGAACAACGCCGGGCCCACGACATTGTCAGTCGTCACGTTCAGGCGTGCGCGCGAGCGAAACCCGCCGCAGCTGCTGATGATCGTACAAGGCGAGGGCGGCACCGGGAAAACGGTGTTGATCAACACGATTTCGCAGCTGTTCGACGCGGTGGGAGAAGACGACTTGTTAGCGAAAACCGCGACGACCGGGGTTGCCGCCAGTCTCATCGGCGGGCAAACAATTCACAACTGGGCCGGCATACCAATCAAAGACGAAGACAATCCCAGCCAGGAAACGATCGACAAACGAAAGCGCAACATCATTCCCACCCAGTATCTCGTCCTGGACGAGTATTCGATGATCACCAAGCGCGTTCTGCTCAAGCTATCGCAGATAATGGGCGCCACGCTCAACCGCGACGGCGTCAGCGGACCGTACGCTCCATTCGGGGGCGTGAACGTGATCTTGTTCGGCGACCCTCACCAATTCCCTCCTCCCGGCAATCCCACCGGCGCGCTATACTTCTGGTGGACGCCTGCAAGAAGGCCGGCTTGGCATCCAGATATACGAGCAATTCGACACTGTTGTGACTCTCACGAAACAGATGCGCATGCGCGATCCAGGCTGGATGGGAATACTACGACGTCTGCGCACCGGGTCGTGCACTGCGGACGATATCGCCATCGTCCGCACACTGCTCCTTACCGACCCCACATGCAAAGTCCCCGACTTCACGCAAGAGCCGTGGTCCCGCGGTGTTGGTTACCCCCGCCATGGCGCGTCCGTTGGAACGAGGCGTGCGTCGGACGACATGCGACGCACAGCAAACGCGTCGTCGTCTACGTATCGACCGCGGAGGACATGGTTGCGAGGGAACGACGCCCGTTGACGTTGCGGGAGCGCGTCACGGTGGCGGGGATGTCGTCGAAACACACGGGAAAGCTGGAAGAACGCGTGGAGCTCGCGGTCGGGATGAAAGCGATGGTATTATTCAACATCGCCACCGAGGCTGATCTCGCAAACGGAACGCGAGGCGAGATCGTCGACCTGAAACTCGACCCACGAGAACCCGAAATCGCCGACGGCACTGAACGCGCGGTGCTGCACTTCCACCCGCCGTGATACTGTTCAAACCCGACTCCAGCACTTTCGGCAAATTTGGCCCGCTCCCGGAAGGCGTGCTCCCCATCGTGCCGTCCAGCGCCACATTCCCCATTCCGTGCAACGACGGGTTTAACGACGAAGACGACAATTCGTCGTCGTCAATTTGCGTTGACGCCGGGCTATGCTTTTACTGACTACAAATCTCAAGGCCAGACGCTGGAATACGTCGTTATCGACCTCGAACATCCACCGAGCGGCAAACTAACGCCATTCAGCGCGTACGTGTCCCTTTCGCGTAGTCGAGGGCGCGACAACATCAGACTACTTCGGGGGATCGATGTCGACCTATTTACGAGACACCCTTCTGAGATGTTGCGACGGGAAGACGAGCGGCTGGACGGGCTGAACGAGAGGACGAAACGCACGGCGGGAACCAGGTTCGCACTAAAATGGAAACATGCTTCGTGCCTAATATTCGTGCACAGCATCGCGCAGTAGAGAATCCTTAAGGTGCAGAGTTGCTTAAATCCTGCTGCGACGAGGCAGGCGGCGTTCATCTACAGTGGCTACGTCGTGTCTGGCACACCTGTGTACGTTTACTCCAATGGATATGAGGAAGCGACGGCGACTTACTTGTGAATGGTCCGCGTAATAATATCGAAGTCGATATCGGTCCGGATTGGAACGCGAGAGGCCCCGACACTGTATTCGGTGAACAGGTTCAAAGAACAGAGCGAGAGCGTCGCCCCTGAAGCGAACGGTGCAAGGACAGGAAGCGGGATGAATGTTAACGTTACCGGCACCTGGCGCGGGTTTCGACTCGAAGATGACGACCATGGTGTACGTGCAGTCGCCGTTCGTTAGAGAGTAAACGTTCATGAATGGATTTGAAACGGTTACAGCTCCGGCAAAGAGGCCAGGAGGCGCGAGGACGGTGTCAATGCGGTCGTCGTCTTCAAAAGCATTCGGTACAATCCACGCGTGCGCACGCAGATCGCCGATGTGGGCGTAATCGGTAGCATGATCGTCCAGAGGCACGGGTACCCAGACCGGCTGGGTCCCAGCAGGAAGCAGCAGACCTTCAAGATGCGCGAATAGGGCTGTGGTGAATGAGGAACGGCTACGCGATCATAATAAAAAAAGACGCTTGCCGGGACTCTACAGCGATTGCGGCGCTTCTTGCAAGCACGCTACGCGCAGACGCGCGTCGGCGGTTAGGCGGCGATATGAGATGTCGAGGTCCAAATTGGACCGTGAGCGCTGGCGCGTTGAAAAGAACGCATTTGCACGCGGGGTTGCCGCCCGCACTCCAGACGGAAACGAGGCCGTACACGCTGGAAGAAAAGCGACCGATCGCGTCCGTGCCAGGTACATCCGGAATGTCGAAACGCGAGAGACGGAATACGGCAAAACCGCGGCCACCACGCAGTCTCCTGGGCTGTGAGAAACACGGCCATGAGCAGGCGCGATGTTCTTGTATCGGCCATGGTTGGACAGGAGTGATGGATCGCGAGGCCAAGCGCAAAAGAGTGGGAGGACGATCGAATGCTGCGTCGGTGTTCGCGATCGACCCGTCTCGGAAAACGACTTCCTTGCGCGCCCATACGCGAGGGTGACCCATGATAAACGCGCTTGGGGTGAGCACGCTGGTTCCAAGAGTACTCTCCGCAGAAAAAAGACTGCGGAGAATGGACACATCTTTGGTTGCAGTGACGGTGATGATTTGGTTCGCGGAGGTGGTGAATCGCAACGAACGGTCGTGCCATCCGCTACCGATGTGGAAAGCAGGCACGGGGCCGGCTTGGAGATTGTCCGCCAATAATACACATGGCGTGTGGGAACGCATGTAAGTCCCTGCGTACCCGCAGGTCCGCACACGGATGTGAGTCCATCCAGCCCCGCCGCAGGAATTAGTATGTTGAGATCGACGGGGCTCCAAATTCCGAGGGGCGGATAGGCGAAAGAGAGAGCAGCGGAACCGACGATGCCGCCGCCCGAGGAACCCAGAGCGGCGAGAAAAGAGACGAGGTGCGCATTGGGGATGAATCGCGAGTACAAGCGGGTAGCGCGCTCCCCCAGAGCGAAAGGCAATGCGTGATGCGCTATGACAGGTTTGTGCGAACGCATGGAGGTCGAAGATGGAGAGATTTGCGGAGATGCGGACATGAACCTCGACAGGCAAGACCAGCTTAAACGGTGCGTTATTTCCAGAAAGCGCCCCCTGAGAGGCAGCACAGAGGTCGGAGTCGGAGGACATGGACGATGCTGTTTGGAAGCGGAAATGTACATGGCGTTTAGGAACTCAGAGATCACAAGATCACGTGTGCGCGGGTCCCTCAAAATCGCCGCGAAAGGGGTGAAATGGATACACACTGCGATGCCGCCTCCGCCCTCGTCGAGTCGTTCCACGCCATTTCGCTTGGACCCTACCCTGTCAGGCATGAACAACGAAGTCAAGGTGCGAAATCAGGTGGTCGTCGGACTCGTTGGAACCGTTCTCAATAGAAGGCAGGCGGAAGTGAAACCCCTGCTCGAGGGCAGAAACGACGCCCCCAACCTTCGTCGTGCACTGGCACTATGCGGCGACAGCGCCCGCGAACTGGGCGAAAATGTGGCCCGTCGTGTTTTTCTTCTCGATCCAGCGAACATACCTCAGCGACCCGCCAACGACCGCTTCCTGCGACTTTCCTGGGAGGTTGTGGTACACATAGCACTGCAAAACGACCTCGACATATACGTTCGGGCGTGGTCCAGCTCTTCGAACGGACTTGGCCGTGGCTCCTGTATTTCGCGACCAATCGCTCTCTATTCAACATACTCGCCAACGCCGACGAACGCCATCAGCAACAGCAAGTCTTGTTGCTTGCGGGCGCAGCGTTTGCGCGGTTTTCCACCACGGCGGGCGTCAGCGAGCACGCCCTTCAGAACACAGAGGGCATCGAATTCATACTGGCGGTTTGGGACGCGACATCACAAAGGGAGAGGAAAGAGGGCGACACCGTGCACGACCTTTGCTCAGGCGGCATACACCGAATCTTGTGCGACATACCTGCGAGATCGGGCGGAATCGCAGCGGCGCTCAGCGATTACTGTCACCATTCGGTTCGTCGCGTGGCCGGATATGCGATTCGCACGTCACGCCAACACACTAGCGTGCGCCGCGGACCCCAGCGACGCGCAACCTTTCTTCGTACCCACGCAACGGCGTTGTGGAAGGCCGTGCTGGCGGAATGGCGGTCGGGCAATAATCCGGAAGGGGAACTTTTGGCCCGAGCATTGTTGCGCGGGGTATTCTCCAATCCCTCACCCTCGCCCTCTCGATTTTGACGAAGGTGGCCGCGCCGGGAAGTGTGCACGAACGAGCAGTGGGAGAAGTCCTCTATTTCGTGCACAAACTAGTGGCGACGGAAACGTCCACGTTCCCCTTGGCCGTCCGCCATCCGCGCGGGGGTTATCCGCCACACGCTGGCGGTACTCTTCCGCCACCAGGACCCATTCATCCAGCAACAGGTCGGCACTCTCGTTGTCGGGTATGTGGGCGGGAGCTTGTGGAATGTCGACGTGGTGAGAGCTTTGAGAGAACGATTATCGGACGTCGATGCGATGCGCCTGCCACTATTCCAGCAACTGTTGGGACGCGAGATCAGTGTCGCGCGGGACGGCATGCTACAGCGCGTGCGCAGCTGGAAATCACGGAAGGGAAAGCGTTGTGCGAAGGAGTGAGTGCAAATCAAACCGACGACGTTGACTCACGGAGCACAGTGCATGCGGGCGCACGAGAGACGCACATTAAAAAAGTGCAAATCTTGTCTCGATGCGTACTTTTGCAACAGAGAGTGTCAAAAGGCCGGATGGAACGCGCACCGCGAAGTCTGTGCACATCGGAAGGCAAATCGCGAAGGTGGGTGGGCTAGCTAACGTTACTCGTAACGGTGCTGAAAACGGTAGATTTTCGACTGAAAGGGATTGGACGCAGAGGAATCCGCTACCTGCGCGCCATCATGGACGCTGATTTCGCCACCAACGCGCGGAAGATCAAAACGGAAATGTCCGCACTTGGCGAACGTAAACGGGCCGCGGTGGTGTATCGTTACGAGACCGCGCGTTCGATCGTGTACGCGGCGAGCATGGAAGGATGCGTGGGACGCGGACTGATCGCGGAGTCGGCGCGGAATGGTTTACTGCGTTAGCGGAAGCGATGGAGGGACGCGTGGAAATGGATATTGCTGTGCTCGATGGGGAAGGGGGAGGAGAAGTGTGCGTGATGATCCCAAGATGGAACGAAGAGCAAATGGACGCGGATTGGTGGAGCGCCGTGAGACGGGGTGGGGAGCAAAAGAAGTTTCCATTGATGGCTGGGTAGTGGCTGGGTAAAAGAGTTTGTACATATTTGAAAAAAGCAGGTTAACGATTGAGAGGGAACGGGACGTATGGCGGCTGGGAAAAGCGTCGCGACAGTGATCCAATGATCGGGAAATGCAAGCGATCAGAGAAAGGACGGAAACGGATAATTAAGGGAGTGGGGGACCTTGCTTGCAAAGCAAGGTGATCTCCTCCTCAATCTGCGTTGGCATGGCTTCGTTGACGACGAATCCGCCCTCACCATATCGCGAAAGTCACAAGCGGAACTGCTGGACCTCGTACAAACCATGGTGCTGGGACCGCTTCGTTGGCGTCGGCCGGTAGTTTTGCAATCCTCCGCACCAGACATCGCTTCAAATATCGTACGCCCCGCCGGCGATTCCCCTTCTCCAAACTTCGAACCACTCAGAGAGCATGTCCTCCATCCGCAAAATATCAACTTCGCAAGGCCAAATAACGCGCGTCTTTTGCCAGGCGGCGAATACGTTCTCTTCGACAACCAACGTGCCCTAGAGTGCTGGTCTGTTCGGGATGGTCGGCTTATGTGGTCCCACCGCGAGGATAACTGGTCCGTCGGCGGGTTCGCATTCGACATGCTGCCCGGAGGGCGACAAGTGCACATCATGGTGTGCATCTATCAGCAAGACCACGGATGGACTTCAAGGTATGGCTTTGATCAGGACAAGATTGACCATGAAAAGCTCACGGTTTGAAGTCGTCTAGACATACTGGAGCTCGATCTCGTTCAAGAAAGTTCCGAGATGCGCTACACTTCGCATTATTCCGCCGCTGATGACGACGTGCATTGGACGCATCTCGGCATTAACGGGTCGTTCGCACTGTGCAGTTTGTACTCGACCATCCCTGGCCCGACAGAATTGCATGCTCTTCACGATTGGAAGACGGCCCCCGGCAAATGCCTCAGTGTTGCCTCAGTGCGTTTTCTTTTGCACGAGGAAACACCTTCCACGGCTAGTCACTGATTTGTCCACTATAGCCTGAAGGGTCGCAGCTCGCACTCACTACTGCGTATCTGATCATAGCAACCTTCGACCCGTCCATTCGTGAAACACAGATTCGCATAGTTTCTCTTGCGGATCTTCAATCCGTTGGGCCCTGGTATGGTTTCTTCAATGACGCCGGTTCGGTCAACGTTGCAGAACTCCCTACCCTCTCAAACTTCGTATTCCCGATGTCAGTCGCAACAATGTCTATTTCGGACGTCCCGTCCATGCGCCACCTCTCCGTGCACCGCAGCCCGCTGGACGAGAACGTCTATCGGATATGGCTCCGTTGGGCGGGGTTCCGTCGCCTCGAGGTGGTGCAGGGACACAATCGCGTCACATTCGGCGATGCTCTCTACGGCTACCATCTCCTCGCAAACCCAGACAACGCCCGTGACGTATCCCTGTACAAGCGCATGGATTATCGAACTGGTAGCAAGGGAGATACCACGTATTCAGGACACGGAATCCGCCGGCAGAGACTTAGGGACCCCTTGGAATCTGACTCGTATGTGCTTTACGCGCCGGGCGAGCCTGATCCTGTTGCATCGCTGCGGGCTACTGGAGCGGCTCTATTCCCATCTTTGTCGGTGTACAGCAGTGCTGTAACATATGCAGAGCGTGTAGTACGGGTCGCATATTTTGACTAGCAGGGCTACTTGATGCCCTCACTTGCACACAGATTTACCTCGACGTAACTCTCTAGTTGCTCTCTAGTCCAGTCACCTTTGGGCATGTCGTTTTGAGGTCATTCGAGAAAAACACATTTTAACCTGGGCCGTTGCTACACTCAAGAGAGTATATGTTCAGACGGAACACTCAAGCGCCCGCCCTCTGCGGGTCGATGGTCTGAACTTTGCCTGCGTTCGGCATCACGGCACCAAGGAACTGTTCCTCGGCAAGCGTTCGGCATGTCCCATACGTCGTGACATCCACTCGGCTCGGCGTCATCTCCTGGCATGATGATCTCGTCTCCGACCACTGTGTGGTTCTTCCAAACTTCGTCTTGCCACGGCTGCATCTGTCCCCGGCTCGAGAAGCGCTACAATGAATATCGTGCTGGAAAGGCGTGTCGCCTCCGACGTCTCCGTCGACTTACAATGCGCGCACCACCTGCCCAATCGTGAGAGCAGCCCACTTAGCCTTGGACCATGATCCACTTCCAAACCCTCGCCGCCGCCGCTTCGTTTGCTGCCGTCGCTGCAGCGATGCTACCAACGAGCGAGAGTTTCACTCCGTCGGGAAAGCCGATCTACGAAGCGCCTTCCGGGTCTTTGGTCTTGCAGAACGACACCGACATGCTCGTTTATGCGCCGAACGGCACTCTCCTGCACGTATTCGGAGGGCGGACGCAGCAGCCACGACACGCTGTAAATGTCGACCAAGTATACGTGAACTTGGGTGCCAACGACACGCTTCAGTCGTTCAATGCTACTTTCGTAGTCCCGCCCCTCCCTACGACGTTCGACGCACAGCTCATGCACTTCGCGCAAGGCATAATGCCATTCGACACTTTTGGCCGCCCCAATTTGGGTGGGGCATTACAGGTCCGTATACCGAGCCCCATCTACTTGCCAGTTTCCTTAATGAAGTTCCATCAATAGTATGGCCGCAGCTCTCTAGACACTGGCCCTTTCTATACGGCCTTCTTGTTCGCCGGGGACCCTCACGACCCTCTCATCTCCACCTCTGCCTTCCGTCGGAAATACAACGTCGGCGAGACGTTTGTGATTTCAATAACCTATCGAGGGCTCATAACCATCCCCGGTTCTCCGCCATATTGCGGTTACATGGCCGAATTTATCAATTCGAACGGAGAGATTGGTGCCGCAATAGGCCTCGCCCAACCTGTTCCTCCTCGGACCGTCGCGTTTCGCGTCGAGGAAGCAGGCGTGTCGAAGTCGAGCGATTATCCTGCTGGGCCCCTCGTGCTCAAGGATGTTAATGTGGAGCTCACAGCTGGGTTGTCGGATGTTCGTTGGGAATTCCAGGGATCTCCGAAAACGGACATCGAGTGTGAGATGGTGAAGGATGGATCGAGGGACGCGGAGATCAAAGTTCACTTCCCCGGCAATGAAGATACGGGAGCCACTTCATTCGAATATGTTTCCCAAGAGAGCTTTGAGATATATAGGCACCAAAACTGAAGCAAATTTGGCTGAACATTCGGATGGCCTAAATCTGAAATCACGAGACATGGCCCTGTGTTTGACCGTTCCTAATGCTATAGGCGCCTGGAATCGCCATTCACCAGACTGGCACCAGCGCCGTTGGTGTCTGAGCTTCCGTCGCGTTCTCAACTTCTCTGTTGACCTCTTATATGCCCAGCATGCCCAGCTGAGAGCAGCCCCAACCAATGACTTTTCTCCGAGCCCTCGCCACTGTGTTCATCGCAGTCTCCGCCGCTGTGGCTTTACTGCCCATAAGCCGCACTCCATCGGGGCTACCGATCTACGAAGCGCCATCTGGCTCGCGCGTCTTGCAAAATGGAACCGACATGGTGGTCTACGCGCCAAACGGGACGCGCCTGCATGTCTTCGAGAACGTCGTTGGGGCACGCACGTCGACGTCCACTCCGACAGGCACCGGCCCTTTGCGGGTGCGGCAGACCGAGACGGTCGGTCAAGTATACACGACCTTCGGCGCAAACGATACACTTCAAGCGTTCAACGCGACTTTCGTTGTTCCCCCGGCGCCTACGACTTTCGACAGTCAGCTCATGTATTTGAGCCAGGGAGTCACGACGCTCGATGATAACGGCGTCCCGGCCTCGTTCTTGGGAGCTGCACTCCAGGTACGTCTCTCCACCGTGACTTTATTCACTCTTGCATCGTCTGACTGCGCGCTACATCTACTTATAGTACGGTGGCAGCACCATCCAAGGCGGCTCCTTCTACACCGGCTTCGCATTCATCGAGTGGCTCCCCAACGGCGGGTACCTCAGCGTAACTCTCACCGGCAGCACCGGACAGCTCAACGTGAGCGACACAGTCGGTATCTCCATCACCTACCAGGGCATCGACAGCTTCCCCGGCCAAGCGCCGTTCTACCTCTACAACGTCGCGTTCACGGGCGCGGCCGCAGATCATTTCGCCCAGATGGAGGTCGGGCAGCAGGTCCTTCCGACGGTTGCTGGGTTCCGCGCGGAGGAGGAGGGCGTCTCGGGGCCGAGCGACTACCCCGGGGGTCCGCTTGTCTTCAAGGACATTCGGATGCAGCTGTCGACTGGGGTCCCGGATAATGTTGAGTGGGAGGTGGAGGGAGCGGCGGCGACGGGTATTGACTTTGAGGTGGTCAATGGTGGATCGAAGGCTGTAGAGATCAAGTTTGTGTTCCCGGACGACTCGTGAATCGCCATAGATCCTTTCAACTCCAAGCTTTTGGATTTCATCCTCGAAGCCCAAGACCCCATTGAATCTCGAATCGTACAAGTATCATTATTCTATGCATCATCAAACTCTAACTCTTCCTCCTCTCTAATCTTCGCCTTCTCGATATCCGTCAACGAAATATCGCTCTTTTCGCACAGCGCGCGGAACAAGCTGGTCTGGGTGTTGAAGAGGTTGACTGGCGTGTCGAATTCCGCGACTTGGCCGGCGTCCATGACTAGAAGCCCCAAGAGTCAGTCACGTGGATGGGTGGACGTAGATAAAGCCGGTGCTCACCAAGGATGCGGTCGTACGAGATAATCGTGCGCAGACGATCTTGAAAAGCAAAAATCAGAGAACGAGTCGGTGAAGAAAGTGAGGCCAACATACGAGCAATGCAGATGAGCGTCCGGTCGCTGAACTGATGGTGAATCGTCCGCTGGATTTTGTGGTCCGTATCAAAGTCGACAGAAGCGCTTCGCCGGTTCAGTTTCACAGGTATCACCAGGAAAAGAAGACGTACGTCGCCTCGTCGAGAATAACCACCCTTGAGTCTTTGACCAGCGCACGCGCAAGACTGAGCAGACTCCGTTCGCCGACGCTGAGGTTGGCACCCTCTGCTTCAATCACCGTATCGAGGGTGATACGATGCTTCTGGCCAGCACCCGGGCCATCGGCTTCCGCGCCTTCGACGGTTTCGGTCGCAGTCGGAGTCGAGGCACCGGATCGTTCGACGAGATACGAACGGCGAAGCGCGTCCCAAAGGCGTTGGTCGTCGTACTTCGAGAAGGGGTCGAGGACGGAACGGACGGTGCCGCTGAAAAGGGTTGGCTGGGTAGAGAAAAACGTCAGAAGAACACGAGATTATGGCAAGCACGAGGCGTACGTCCTGAGGAATGATGGCCATATTGCCGCGCAGGTCCGTCAGCCCTATTTTCGCAATATCCACACTGAAAATCGTTCAGCCACACCAAAAAAGAGGCATCCCCGAGGTACTCACTCATCAACGACGATTTGACCACCATATTCGACAATGCGCAACAAGCAGAGCGTCAACGAGCTCTTGCCCGCGCCAGTCCGACCAACGACGCCGATCTTCTCGCCTGCCTTGATTCTGAGCGAGATCCCGTGCAGCACGTTCGGCAGGCCAGGACGGTAGGCCATCGTGACGTCGGTGAATTCGATTTGACCCTTGTCTGGCCAACTCGGCGGCGGTTTATGGTCGGGAGTACTTTCGTGCGGCTCTTCTTGAGGGATAATATCGCCGCGAGAGTAGTGCACCACTATCAGACGTGTCAGATAATGCGAGGCACAAAGATACGAGGCGTACATCGCTCGACTGCGTTCATGTAATTCTGAACAAATGTTCAGCGGGTCCAAATAATCTGTGGATCAGGTCCTGACCTCTACTTCGGCAGACTGCCTGGTGGTCATCCCCAGCGTCTGGGTCAACGACGCTGGCAAAGCATTCAGCACAGCGTGACCTCACGTGACGAGACGGACGTACTGGTGTAGGACAAAATCAAGCCAACTTCCGCTGCGCTCACTCCATTGATTCCCACAGCGACGAATATGCCGACGAGGAACACCAAGACGGAACCCATGGCGTCAAGCCGAATCGCAAGCCAGCTGATATCCATTGGTTATTTAAAAATGGGGACCACCGACCAAGGCCAACTCACCGCTGGTTCGTGACGGTCAAGAACAGTGCGCGGTTCTGCAGGTCGATGTAGAACTTGTTCTCTCGAATGAAGCGGTCGATTTCACCGTAGCTGCGGATCGTCGGCAGTCCTTTGGACGTTCGATCAGCGTCCAGTACGGGGACGGAGAACGTGTGCGTGCGACGAACCCGTTAGCGATTCCGACAAATGCGAGTATAGTAGGGAGCGCAGCATCGAGTCGAGACGCTTCATTTCGAGAGCACCCGCGCGGTAGAATTGCTGATAGTACGCGTAGCCGATGATGATGACCAGGGCCGCGACGACTGGTCAACTATGAGTGGCATGGACCCAACGACGGACAGGGTGGACGGACTGAAGTAGTGCGTTACGATGGTGATGACGAGGATGGCGCCAATCACACTGCAGATAACGACGATGACTGGAGAACGAATGAGCGAGGCAAGAAGATTAAATGCGGAGGACATACACATTCTGAGGGACACTGAACGGCGGAATGAGTATCGCGGAGAAGCGAACAAGGCGACACATACTTGCAAGAGAGTTATCGAGGGCTAGGGAACATTGAGCACCATAATCATTTTCCAAACAATCGGCTCACTATCGATATCTTTGCCGAACTGCGGCGTCAAGGTCAAAAGGGTGCTCGGTATCCAGCATGAGGTACGTACGACACTGAGAATACGGCCCATGGGCTGCGGGTCGGAATCAACATCGTCTTTTTGACTTGAAAGTGTAGCTTACGGTGGTATCTACACCGCAGGTCAGCTGCAAAATCCCCAGCAGAATAGACGAAACACACCGAAGAAAGACATCTGAGCGTGCAAAAGGTTGTAAATACCATCGTTATGCAGACGACGAGTGGCAGCGATGATAAATTGGTCGAGTCCAAAGCCGCTGCGGACGTTCGTTCCAGTCATGAAGACACCCAAGAATGAAGAACACATACACGAAGAACGTGAAGATGGCTTGTATGATTCCGAGCAACGCATACATCACTTGATAGAACGCGAATTTTTTGTGGAACGCGCTGTTGATTCATCAACCACGACCAACGAGAAAAGAATGCGGACAACTGACTTGTCTTGCCACCAAACGAGCGAATACGAGTTGACGACCTGTGCACCTTGCATGATCACGGCCAAGAAAATGATCATCGCAGTGCGCCAGATCCCGCCAGCTTTGACGAAGTATCCGTATACTAGAAAGGAACATCATCAACACCAGAAATAAGCGAAAGGGAGCACGTACCATTCCAAGAGACTCCACCAGTCGTGCGCGCCTCCTTGACCATCAATCGCCCTTCGAGCTTGCCCGTACCCGCAGCACCGTCAATCGCGCGCTGAGCCTTGGCTTTGGCCTCCTCAACAGTAACCGTGTCCGTCATCGCCTGCTTCTTCGCGTCCTCACCCTCGTCGACGTCGTCGCCTTCCCTCTTCTTCAAGTTCGTGCTCTCCGACTCGACGCCGAACAGCCCGCCCGACTCGAGGACCACGCTGTAGGTGCCCTCGCGGGCGATCTTTCCGTGATCGAGGACGTAGATGTAGTCGCAGAGCGGGAGGAAGTGTAGTGCGTGGGTGACCAAGATGACGGTCTTGCCCTTGGATATAAGGCCACGGATGGCACCGTGGAAGAGCGCCTTGCCGACGTTGGCGTCGACTGTCCGACACGGTGAGTGGAGTAAGCAAAAAGAAGTGAAAGGACGAACCAGCAGAGATCGGGTCGTCGAAGAGGATAACCTCCGCTCCGTAATAAAGCGCACGAGCAATATTCACCTCGTAGAAATTTAGCGGCGAGGTCTAGACGCAACACGGAGCAACTCACTCGCTGTTTTTGACCACCACTCAAATTGATTCTGTGGATGGTCAGTGTCCGTCGGCTAGACCAAACAAAACGCACCCCTTCTCTCCGATTTCCGTGAGGTCGCCATCGGCCAGCAGCTTAAGATCCGGGAGCAGGCACGCATCCTCGATGACCTGCCAATACCTTTGTTCATCAAACGGGCGACCGAAGAGAACGTTGTCGCGCTAAAAGTGCGTCAGCCCCAATCCAGCCAAAGCACACGTGACCGCTAATATACCAAGGTGCAGTTCTGGATCCACGCCGTCTGCGGACAATACGCGACACGCCCGCCAAACACCCAAGAACCGCCGGTGTTGCGCATCTCGCCAATGATACCCTGCAGCAGGGTACTCTTCCCGCTCCCGACGCGTCCGACGATGGCGACGAGCGACCCGCGCGGTACGCGCATGTTGAGGTTGTCGATCCGGAACGGCTCGTACCCATCCGGGAGCGCACTGTCCTTCTCGACATCCTTGGCGGGTTTCTTGCCGCCCTTGCCTTTGCTTCCTTTGCCGCCCTTGTCGTTAACTGGCGGCGGGCCCTCCCAGACCCAGCTGCAGTCGTTCACGACGAGCGCATCGGACATGCTTTCGTCGATCTCGAACGGCGTGTCGCGTTTCGTGCTGGGTTTCTCCTTCTCCTTCTCCGGGTCGTCTGCTGGTGCGCTGCCGCCGCCGCTGCCAAAATCGGGCGCCTCGGATCGGGTTTCGGCACGCATGATAACCGAGAGCCGCTGAACGGCAGTGAGCGCGTCGGCAGTGGCAGAGAGCGAGCGCGGGAGGAACATCATCGGCTGCCTTAGAAGCTGGAACAGAGAGAAACTCGAGAAGATGACAGCGACATCGAGCGAGCCGCTGCTGGTGTATACGACGAACGCAAGCGTCGCTGCGAGCACCGGAAGGGAGAATGCCAACGCGATACTGCGTAGTTTATTAGCAGACGAGATACGGGAAAGAGTGAAAAGTCACGTGCTTGGCCGAGGCTGAATGCAGAATCTTGATGATGCCCTTGAGCTCCATCGTACGCACTTCGGAGATACGGTCTAGGAAGCTCTTCTCGTAGCAGAAGTACTTGACGATCCGCATGGCGCCGACGATCTCAGCTGTGATGCTGGCGCGCAGGTCGGTCCAGTGCAGCGATTTTCGACGGTCGCGGAATTGTCTGGCCATGATGCTGCGCTGGAGCGGGATGATGAGTATGAAGAGGCCGAAGCCGGCGAGTGCGGACGGTCCCAGTTGGACGAGGAGGATGATGAGGCAGACGGTGACTGCGAAATGGTGAGCGGTGAAGACACGCGAAAAGAGGCGTACCTTGAATGGGCGCGGTCCACGCAGCATGGAACCACTGCAACGAATGAGTGTCCGAGATATGCTGCGTTGGAAGCACGCACCTGAGCCGCCATATCAACCCGAGAGATATCAGCCGAGACAAAATTGAGCAACTGCGAGTTGGGCAGCTTGCGCCGGGCCGTCGGCGTCAAATACAGGGCGCGTTCGTAGACGGCCCCAGTGAGTGCAGCACGCGCCAAGACGCCCGTAGACATGGAACGGAAGAAAAATTGGTGCTAGAACAAATCAAATCAGGCTTGTACTCAACAAGCGGAACTGACATACCTGGCAAACGCTCGCCGTTATGATCGTGCAGAGCAGGCCGAGAGCCATTCCGATGCCGCGACCGATATTAGCTTCGGGCTCGTGTTCGTCTTTCTGGAGGGCGCGTTCTTTGGCGAAGTTGATGAGAGACTGCGATAGGTTGAGACCAAGTTCATGAAAGTAGCATGAGACGCGCCTTGACGAGGATAGGGCCCATGAGTTGAGAAGTGTCGGAGACGACCTTCCGAAGCAATTAGACTCAACAAAATGTAAAAGCGGGAAAGGCACGCACCTTGAACACGCCACCGCGCCAGAAGAGATGCCCAAGCACATCATTCAATGCCCACGCGAGACTCGCCTCTCTCTCTGACCAAGCTTTCTCCAGCTTCTTCCTGTTGCGCCCTGGAATGGACCACATCGCGCGACGCAACAGCCCCGGTTTGACCTCCCCGTCTTTGACGCGTTGGTTCCACACGTTCGCCTCCTCGACTCTGCGTGCCCAGGACGCCTCGAGTTTGCGCGTCAGGAACTCGGCTTCTTGTTCGGGTCCCATCTTCCATAGGTCCGAGGCCTTCACGAAGAGAGAGAGAGTCAACAAACAAAAACATATAGTAATTCCAAGCACAGCGTACCTGGAGCGTCCGCTGGAACCCCAGCACCATCATGGGCGAGATCCATAGGTATGTGAGGCGGCTGAACAGGGACGCCGTCACGTATGGGCTAATCTCCGCGTCCGCGATGGAGGCAGGCGGCGGCGGCGGGATACCGCCTGGGATCCAAATTTGCCACCAGTGTTGCCGGATACGCGAGCGCTGCACGCCATAGTCGAGCTCGAGGTCCTTGGCCGGTGCGTTTGCGTTCGCTTGCGGCTTCTGCTCGGACTCGGAGTCAACGTCGTCGTCGTGCGGCGCCATGGATGGAAGGAGCCGTTACCCGCGTGTGCTTGGTTCCCCCGCCCGCCCTCTTATCGTTTTCTGAGAACACGGGAAACCGCCGGACGGCCCGTGTCATGCGTCTGACATTTGGCCTATTTTTGATCGTTTGATACGGAGAAATGCCGTTCGGCGTGCCCGGCTTGATGCCTACTATCTCACTCGGTGGGCGCAGGCATGGTGAGACGAGCAGTCCTCGAAATGTCTAAAAACGTACACATGCACTACCGGCCGCCTCGCATCATCTCCACAGCTTCGTTAACCGGAAGCGCACTCGTCCCGATCGGCTCGTCTCCGCACCCACAATCGTACTCGTCGTCGAGATGCGCACAGTCGAAGATCTCTTTGCCTAGTCGCTCGTTGACGTGATTGTGGACGGAACACAACCTGTTGGAGAGAACGAACATTCGGAATCGGACGGCGATGGAGAATAATGCGTACCATAGCGAGGCCGAGCGGCGGGATGAGGTCTACAAACCGGCAATAATTAGAAAACCGGCGGAAGGATAGTGAACTGATAGTGAGGGGTACGGACTTGTGGAGGGTATTTCTGCAATAGCTGCTGGAACTCGTGTGCGCATTCGCCGCATGGGTATAGTCGGGATAACAGGTGGAAATACGAGCTTAATGCGTCGCGCTCGTCTTGAGTGGGGTTCTGGCGACGTTGGAGATTATTTGAAGCAAAGTTTAAGACGCGTCGGTACCTCAGGATAGCGGAGGGTCATGGTGTGTCTGTGCGAAGTTAAAACCAAACGGCGCGAGACGGAGGGACGGCGCACATTAACTTCCACGTAGCCCTTCCCAGTGCTGCCCTACAATACTGTCAATGACATGCTCGATATGCAGAAAGCGACTCACTTTGCAGTCGCGTTCCCCAGCTTTGACATAATAACGCCTCCCTCGACGCCAGCAAGTGGCGGAGGCGGCTGGCCCTTCCGGAGTGACTTCTCCATACCATCTTCACCGAGGAGCTCCCCAGAGAACGGGTCCAAGTAGGCGCGAGAGTTGGGATGGAGAAACGAGATGGTCGAAAGCAAGAGCAGGGCGACGACAATGGCGATGAACGCCTTGGCAAAGCGGGAGATCATGGTTGACGATGGACCGCCAGCGATAGTACCAAGGCGAATAGATGCTGAAATTACGCTGTGGTGGGGAGAGGAACGGAAGCAGAGTCTAGAATGGGGTCGAGGTCGGCGCGTAAGTAGAGCTGGGATCAACGTGTAACATCATCACACAACCCCCTTGGCTTCGACCATGGACGCGATGAGCGACGCGGCAACGCCCCGACGCTCCCTACGCGAGCGCAAGCCGCGCCCAGTCCAGCAACAAGGTGCGTGCTGAGTTCCCCCGCGAGGATGGTCTTGTTGACGCGTGGCAACCGCAGACTCGGACGACTCGGACGGCGCAATGCCACCACCTGCACCCAAGGGCGGCAAAAAACGCAAGCGCGCCGCAGCAGACGACTCGGACGCCGACGCAAACGACGATACGGACGGCGGAAAACGCAAGACCAAGCGCAAGAACGCGAAGGAGAACAAGAACAGCCCAGCAGGGAAGCAGGCTGCCCCTCGGAAAACGGTCCGCAGGACCAAGAAGGGCGGGGACGACGCGTTCGATCCCAAGCAGGCCGCGAAGGAGACCAATATCAAGGACGACAACCCCCTCTACAGTGAGTTTGCCCTAGCCACGCGTTGCAGGCCCTCACGAGCTTCTAGACGCGATTCTCAACCCTGCGGCCGCTCTGCAGTCCACTGCCGAGGACTTCCTCGAGTCCCTCAATGAGACCCCGAACGTCGCGCTCGCAGAGCTCGTCAACATGGTCATTCGCTGTTGTGCGTGCAACGACACGATGGACGCGGACAAGGCTGTCGATTACGACGGCGTCGTCGACAGACTGGACGATATCACCGAGGTGCTCAAGAAGGTAAATGGAGCCGCGTTGGGCGTTTCTGCAACTGAACGATTCCCAGGACCCCACTAGCGGCAACTACCCACTCGTCTCGAAACTACCCCTCTTCAAAAAGTTCCGCAAATCTCTCCGCGAGTTCCTCGAGCGCCTCATCATCTCCGCCGCCGACCTCGGCTCGCTCTATACCTCTGAATTGATGCCCACTCTCCAGGCATGGATAATACCCATGTCCACTTCCCAGATTCGCAGTTTTCGCCATACGGCGACGGTCATTGCGCTCGAGCTCGAGAGCGCATTGTGCCTCGTCGCCGCCAAGGTCGAGAAGGAGGCCGAGCTGAGTGCGCGCCAACGCGAGGGCGAGAAGAAGCGCAAGGGCGGCACAGCAACAGCCAAGAACGACCGCGGGCACGACGCCAAGGCCGCCCAGCTCAGAAAACACCGCGAAAAGCTCAACGACTTCCTCAAGGACTTTATCGACGGCGTTTTCGTGCACCGATACCGCGACACCGACGAGCGCATCCGCGCCGACTGCACCGAGGCCCTTGGCGTGTGGTTCACCAAGCACCCCGCGTATTTCCTCGACATGAGCTATCTGCGCTACATCGGATGGATGGTATCTGACAAAGCCACGCCGGTGCGACTAGCCGCTCTGCATGCGCTGCAGCGGGTGTACGCGCAGCCGGCATATGCGCCCCAAACCCACTTCTTCACTGAACGGCACAAGGGCCGCTTGTTTGACATGGCCGCACGTGACGTCGACTCTGGCGTCCGCGTCGCTGTTCTGGGTGTCCTCGAGGCCATCGGTGCCAACGAGCTGGAAGAGGACGAGCGTGAGAAGGTAGCGCTGTGTGTGTTTGATGCGGAGCCCCGCGTGCGACGCGCCGTGGGCCCATTCGTCCGGACGTGTTGGGAAGAGGCGGTCGAGGAGCGTCTGGTTGGCCGTACGGGATCTATCACCGACGAAGAACGCAGCCGTGCCGGCGTCAAAGCTCTTAGCAGCGTGCTTGTGCGATGGGGCACACTGCTTGACGAGAGTTTCGAGGACGACGACGAGGAAGGCGAGGAACGACGACCGCTTCGACCTAAGGAGCCCATTTCGTTGACGCAGGAGGAACGTATGAGTCGGGCTGGTATCGTCGTTGAGGCGCTCTGGAACGAGGTCGACGCGGTCAGCGACTGGGAGACGATCCTCGGCGTCTTGCTGCTCGACCACTCGACGGCGGACGACGAATCGACAGGCAACTCGCGCAAACGCAAGCCCAACGGCAAGTCTGCTTCTTCTTCCAAGAGCAGCGAGGATGGGTTGGTCGACGAGGCCTGGCGGCTCGAGGAAGACGAAGAGACGGTGCTCATCGAGGTTCTCGTCGCGAGCATCAAATACGCCAAGGAGTTCGCCAAGAAGGGCGACGAAGAAAATCTCACCAACGATATCACTCGCGCGCTCATCAAGGGCCTTCCCCGGCTGCTGGTCAAGTACCAGACGGACCAGAACCGCCTCGGGAACGTCCTCGCGATCCCGCCGTTCATGAACCTGGACCTCTACCTCGAGATGCGCATGATCACCGCGTACGAGAGTCTCTGGGACGACATCACGAAGCAGTTCTTCGCGCAGTCGGACCCCATCGTGCTCAGCGTGGCCGCGCAAGCGATAATGTACCTCTTCTCCGCGACCTCGCTGTCCAACACCAACAGCAAGAAGATCCTCGAGCTCGAGGACGAGCTGGCGTCGACGCTGCGCGATGTCGTTTCGGGGCGGGATGAGATTGACATTGCGGGTTTTGATGAGGACGAGATGATCAGGCTCGGAGCGATCTGCATGCGCATCTCGTTGCTCTGTGGGCGGCGGGATCTGAGTGCGTGGATCGAGGAGGACGAGGGTGGGAAGCAGAGCAGTGCTTGGGATATTATCTCTGCGCTGGCGGACCGCGGCAAGCTTGGGTACAAGGACGAGGCTTTCGTGAGCTCCTTTGTGCCCCTCTTCTTCCCTTAATCTGATATGTTTTTTTTTTTTGCAGATGATCACCCAGGCACTGCAAATCTTGTCCACTCACCTCATCTGGAAGGTCCGGCAGCTGCGCAAGGAAGGCGAGGCCACAACTCCCGAAAGCGAAAAATTCCGCGAGAAGCTGACGGAGCAACGCGACTCGTTGCTCGAGAAACTCGAGGAATACGCCGTCGGAACACAATCGAATACTGCGATTCTCGTTTCCCGAACGGCACGTGATCTTGATCTTCCTCCTCGAAATGCTAGCTGAACTCGATGTAGGCCTTCCTTTGCCTCATCAACACACACAGCTTATTTGCGGCGACTGGCGATATGGCTCTTTTGTTGGACGACGAGAAACAGTTCCGCTGTGCTGGGTATTTGCAAGCGGAGATTGAGCGCTATGCGGAGACCTTGTCGGAGGAGGTCGAAGATGCTGAGGAGAATGAGAGTGGTAATGAGGACGACGACGACGACGGCGCGGTCCAGAAGAAGCAGAAACGCAAGAGGAAGGTTATGAGAGAGGGTATGTGTTCACTCCTCTTTTTGGCATTGGACTGAACCTCGTTGTAGTCGACCTCAACTCCCCGGCTCAGCTACTCAACGAGTTCGCGTTTATCGACCTCATTGTCACGTTCATCCGCGCCGTCCGAACTGGTGTGCTGCACATCCGGCACACTGCAGTCCTCTTGTCGCAATATGGCCGCCTCGGAGATACGTTCGACAGCTTCACCAAGATGATCGTTGACGCGCTGCGCGAGGAAGGAATGGAGCAGGACGACGGCGGCGAGATCATTGTCACCGTCGTTACTCAAGCGCTGCAAGAGGCGTTCGGCCTGGTGCTCGACGGCATCGTCGAGGATGAGAGCAACGTCGTCCAGCTCGCCAAGGCCCTCTCGCAGGCTTTCGTTCTGCGGGGCGCGCATCTTGCGGTGCTCAAGCGCGTAGACACGCAGTACGTCGTGCAGGTGCAGACGACGGCGGTCACGTGGATCGCGAAGAAGCTGGGGAGTCTCCAGACGAGCAAGAACAAGAGAGGCTTGCTCGTCGGTGTGACTTTCTTCAAGGCGCTTATTCCGCTGCTCGCTGGGTTGCAGCAGAAGGATGCGATGAAGATGTATGTGCCCTTTTTGATGTCGATGTTCTTTGGCGCTGACGATGTTTGTTGCAGAAAGGCGCATTTGGACCAGGCGCTAGCGCAGGCCAAGGTCGACCTATCTTCGAGTTCTGCTGAGACTCGGGAGCCTCTCCGAGCTTATGAGAAGCGGTTGGCGGCGATCCAGAAAGAGAAGAGTACGTCTGGGTTTTTCACGTCTGGATCACGTGCTGATAATACTCAGACCAAGACGGCAAAGGCCGCAAAGCCAAGGCTGCGAAAGCCGATGGCGGCGTAACCGCCAGCGAAGACGAGACTGAGCTGAGTGAGGTCGAGAAGCTAGTCGAGGATCGGGAACCGTCACCCAAGCCCCGACCACGTCCCAAGAGGAAGCCTGCAGAGAAGAAGAAGAAAGCGGTCGAGCAGGACGACGACGACGAGGGAGATCAGCGAATGTCGGATGCTGAACCGGAGACGCCGAAAGCGCGACCGAGGCCAAAGGCGTCGTATGGCAAGGCGAAGGCGAAGGCCACCCACGTACCCCCTCCCGACGACCCTCCCTCCCCAATACCTTCCCCGACGTCAAATCCCGCGTTGTCTGCGTCCCCGCAGACGCCTCATCGGTCGCAGAAGCGGACGCGACCCATGAGCGACGACGAAGACGAAGATGAAGACCAACAACAACGGCAACGGCAGCAGACCGCAGAACCTGACCCGAACCCTGATGATGCACCACAGCAGCCTCCGCCTACGCCTGCGGGTGACGTGCAGATGCGTCGCAAGCGTGCTCGACATTGATGCCTGTGTATCATGCATGATGATGAGTAGAACGGGGAGGAATTCCTCCAGCGGACGTGCTTATGATTTACTTTATTCCTCTCGTCTCGATGCTTTGCAATTGCAATTTTGCTCTGTGTAGCATGTACTCAAGTACTGTAACGATTTCATGAATTGTACACAGACAAACTCTCTCCTAGACTTCAACACGTGACGACATACGAGTGGCTAGGGCAACGAGGAGTAACCACAGGAAGAACCGCTCCCGACTATTCTTGCGTTCGTTATCTCGCGGTCCGTTGCCTACACGCGTCGCAAACCAGTCAAACCGCTGTTGACCGACAGCGAGACCCCATTCTCCGCGCTCGATCTGCCCAACGAGCCGACCCCACTCGCTCAACACGCGAATCAACGTCGACTCCATAATCGCGAGGGTCCAAAAAACGCCGGTCAGCGTCGAGCGTGGATCGTTGGTCTTTTGGCGGATGAGATGACGATACAGGTCGTGAGTGATGTTGACGACGAAGATGGCTAGGAAACTGAGCGAGCTGCGTCGCGCGAACCCGATGTAGCCGAATAGAAGCGCGAGCGCCGTCGACAGCAAAGTGTAGAGAACGAGCTGCGCCGAAGTGGGCGATGGGTCGGTGTAGCATAACTCGGGGAACATAACGACCAACTCCCCGTCGCCCTTGGCCCACATGTAGAAACGCGTATAGCTGCGTTGCCCGGAATGCCACCAAGAGTGCGTCGCGACCACTTTCGGCGCTGCCTGGAACCCCGGTTTGGCTTGCTGCACAAACAGATTGCGCTTGCGCAAGCAAAAGTCGATGTCCTCTCCGCCGCCTGTCTTTGGGAAGCGCAGATCGAACTGGACGCCGTCTTTGACGCGCGGGGCGAGGAGGTTGGCGGTGACGCCCCAGGGAATGTCCTTGCAACCCGCGAGCTTCGTCGCGATGTCCCAGAAATAAGTGACGCCGGCGAGGTGGACTGCGGTCTTGAAGACGGTATCGGCTGGCGGGAACAAAGTCGTGCCGACGAGTCCTGCGCAATCGGGGTTGGCGCGGATCGCACGTTCGGCCTCGACGAGGATATCTGGGTTCGGAACCACATCGTCGTCGAGGAAGAACATCCACTCCCCGGCGCATTCGCTGATCCCGCGGTTACGGCTCGCGCTAGCCCCGAGGTTCGTCCTGTTGATGCGGATACGGACGTCGGGACGGTGGCCGAACTTTACTTGCAGAGCCGCGAGGCTGGGAGCGTTGGGATTGTCGACGATGACGATGAACATGGCTTCGCAAGTGGGAGAGGGCTGCAACTCCAAGATGCGGCTCAGGGTGTCCATGTCGACGCGGAAAGAGGGAACGACGACGTCGAGCGTGAGCTTCTTCGTGACTCCAGAAGTGCTTTCGACTTTGCGCGTCGCCTCGTCGAGAACGTTATAGGTCCACGCTTCGAGCGGCTTCTTCTCGTACCGCGCATCGTTGCTCCCACCGACAGCATTGCGGAGGCGGAAACGCGCCATCTGCGAGGATCCAAAGCGGCGATAGAGTTGGAACAAGAAAGGGTCGCCGTCCTGGTTGATGAATGCGTCCGGGATGACCTCTCCGGCGAACATGTCCATGTGGCTGCGATGGATGACGGGAAATGTGGGCATGCCGGGGAACGAAATGTCGGTGAACGCAACACAACCGAAGCCGGGCTCGACTCCGCTCGTCATTGAGAGATCCTGGAAGGCTTGGTGGATGCCGCGAAGCCAGCCCTCGTCAAGCAGCTCGACGTCGTCGCCGAATAGTGCCATGTAGTCGCAGTTATCCTTCCAAGCTGCGGTCGCACACTGGCGCCACAGCCAGCAGACGTGACCGCGAGGCACGTGACATTCAAGGCGCGACACGTCCCAAATACCAGCGTTGTGGAGGATCGTCTCGGCTTTGGCGCCTTGAATCATATCAGCGAGAGCTCTGGAATGGGAGGACTGAAATAACATACCGTCGAGGAGAAAGTGGTCGTCATCGTCAATGGCCAGGTAGACCTTGATCTGAAATCCCGACCGCACATCGCGCCAGGTCGTCGAAGCGAGGGAAGCCGCAAATTTCTGGAGGCAATCGAGACAGCCCTGAGGGGATTGACCGCCTCGGGAGGTGATGGGAAGCAGAATCCCAAAGTTGATCGTATTAGCGTTGAGGTCAATGACCGGGCTGTTTTGCAAGCCGCGCAAGAGGTCGCGACGATCATCCCGACCAACGAGCAGCTGGTTGACCTGTGCCTCGATCCAACCAACAGTTTGGGCCATGCCGTCGCGCAACGCTGTTTTGGGCTCCCAACCGAGCTCTCGCTTGACGAGGTTGTTGTTGGAATTGCGAGAGGCGACGCCTACGGGTTTGGTCGTGTCGAACACGAAGAGATCGGGGGACATGGGCACCCTAACCGCCTCAAGCGCAATCTCGGCCAGCTCGCGGATCGAGACAGCCTCCTCCGAGCCGATGTTGAACGGCCCCTGCTTGTCGGATTGGAGCAGACGTAGCAGGCCCTCGACGCAGTCGTCGATGAAAAGAAAGCTCCGCCGCTGGTCACCATCACCCCAGATCTCCATCTTCAACGACGACGAGGGATCCTCTGAGAGCTTGATCGCGACGGCTTTGCGAGCGAGAGCCGCAGGGGCCTTCTCGCGGCCGTCGTTCCAGCTCCCGCCGGGACCGAAGACGTTGTGCAGACGCGCAATGCGAACCGCAAGTCGCGTAGTGCTGGCTTGCTGCAGCAACATCTCGCCAACGAGCTTCTCCAATCCGTAAAGACCCTGGGGAGAGACGGTCCCAGAGTGGAAGACATCGCTTTCGGCCAGCTGCACGTCCTTGTCGTTAGCCGTCTGCAGGTCGTTGGGATATACACATGCTGACGATGCGAAGAGGAAGAGATGGACGCTCTTTGTGCTGGTCGCCGCTTCCAGCACGTTGAGTGTTATGGTGTGATTGTCGCGGTATACTGTAAAGTCGTTTGCAGTGTGGATGATGCCCATACCGCCCATGTTGGCGGCGAAGTGGAGGACAACAGAGACGCCTTGCATAACGCCTCGGCACACGTTGGTGTCGCGGAGATCGGCTTGAATGTACTTGGTGAAATAAGCCGTTGAAGGAGCGGGGACCATATCGACGACGTGGACATTATGGCCTTCGTCGAAAAGACGTTTCGCAACCGCCGATCCCTGCTTATTGGTCAGTAAAAAGCCTACAAGAGCGAAGAACACACATACGATGAACCCTGCACCTCCAGTAACAAGATATATTTCTTTCAGGTCCGACATGGTGAATTCGACAAGGCACTGGATCCAGGCGAGCAAGGAGGGTTATATTCGGCGCTAGTCGGGCGCTTGTTGGCCCCACGATAAGCCTTGAAATACATGACGATGAGAGCCTGGTCGAGGGCCGCAAAGTTATTTTGACGAGGTTGTTTCGAGATGCGGGGAAACAAAGCGCTGTTTAGCGCTCGATAAGGTACCAGGCGCTTGTCAAAAGTGTTGGCCGCCTCCAGTTGAGACGAACGGCAAGTCGTGTACTGGTGGATATTAACGACCGTGTGGAGCAATCGAAGAAGTTAATTTTCAATACCTAAGGCTAGGGCGTCTAACACACCAGGAAGACTCTCCATTGGGCCACAAAGGTAGCGCCCGTGTACCTCGAGACACTGGTTATCTTAGCGCTGGCGAAAAGTCCCACTATCGTGGAGTTCAGAGCAGGTAAATCGCCTCAAAAGTGACCGCGTACCACCACCACCGACACAAACATGGAACCCAGCAACCGCGAGTTCAAGTTCACCGAGACCCAAGACTGGTTCTCCCATAATAAAATCATCTGGGCACCATTTCTGGCAGAGCTGCGCGCCAGCATCTCGCATTCGCCGCGGGCCCTCGAGATCGGTTCTTGGGAAGGACGTTCTGCAGTGTTTCTGCTCGAAACGTTCTGCAACACCTCGACCTCCGAGGTCGTCTGCATCGACCACTTCGACCTGCACCAAACCGCTGCGGGTAAAGCGCGTTACGAGAAGCTGCAGCACAACCTCGGGATCTCGGGCTTTCCGTTTCGCGTCGTCGACGAGTTTAGCACCGTCGGGTTGTACCGCTTGCTCGAGGAAGAGATTACCAATCCCAAGGGCGGTTTTGATTTCGTGTACATTGACGGCTCGCATGAAGCCGACGACACATTCCTCGACGCGGAACTCGCCTGGCGGCTTGCGCGGGAGGGTGCTCTGATCGTCTTCGACGACTACGAGTGGCCGGCTGAGCCCGTCGAAAGCATCCACCACCCCAAACGCGGTATCGATGCGTTTCTGCTGCTCCATGAAGGCGAGCACGTTGTTCTGCATCGCGGGTACCAAGTCATCGTGCGCAAGATGGTCGCCATGCGCATCGGGTTCCTGACCAAGGCATGCGAGAAGCTAGACGTCTACGCATCGGCGCCGATGAATATCGCCATCTGTGCCAGCTCGGAGTACGCGATGCCGGCTGCTGTGGTGCTGGCGTCTGCGGTGCAGGTCTCCGAGAAGCGCATGTCGGTGTATATCGTCGATCTGGGGCTGTCGGCAGAGGAAAAGGAGCACCTCAAGAGAACGGTGAGGGACATGGATTCCGTCTCTTTCATCGTCCTTCCCGAGGGAAGCCGAGGGGGTGTATGGGCGAAGATTGAGGCGCTCCCGTTGCTGCCTGTCGAACGCGTGCTGTTTCTGGACGCAGATATCCTTGTCCGACACGACCTTGCCGAGTTGTGGGGTGTGGACTTGAAGGGCAAGCTATTTGCAGCAGCTAGAGACGTTGGGTTACCGATGGGACACCACGAAATTGGACGGCAGCCGTACTTCAATGCTGGTGTCCTTCTCATCGACATGTCCTGCATGCGCTCGCGACTCGGCTCTTTCCTGGAGTTCGTGCAGGCCCGTCAGTCCACCGAATACGAGGACCAGGACGCCATGAATGTCTTCTTCCGCAACGACTGGCTCGAGATTCCTGTCGAGTGGAATGCTACTGGGCTTGGAACCTACGCCGCGAAGGAAAGCAGCGATCGCACGGCTGTCTGGGCTAACGGTGAGCTTGCAGCGCTCCACCAAAAAGCGAAAATCGTACATTTCACTGGCCCGGTGCATCCCAGCATGGCCCGCGTTCTGGACGTGTACAACCAGCCGTATACAGCGAAGCCGTGGGGTTATGCTGGTGCGCCAGGCCATCCGTTCGCCGAAGAGTGGCGCAAGGTGTTGACGAAAACGGTATGGAAAGACTGGTTCGAGTCGGGGGAATACCGCAAGGGCATGATGGAGGCAGAAAAGGCTATTGTGGAGGAGGGTATAGAGGAGTTCAAGGCCAAGATTGCGGGTTGCATCCGTTGGTGAAAGTCGTGAACAAGCATGGGAGTCTCGTGATTTCAGATTTAGGCCATCCGAATGTTCAGACAAATTTGCTTCAGTTTTGGTGCCTATACATCTCAAATCTCTCTTGGGAAACATATTCGAATGAAGTAGCTCCCGTATCTTCAGCACCGGGGAAGTGCACTCTGATCTCTGCATCCCTCGATCCATCCTTCACCACCTCACACTCGATATCCGTTTTCGGAGATCCCTCGAATTCCCAACGAACATCCGAGAGCCCAGCTGTGAGCTCCACATTAACATCCTTGAGCACGAGGGGCCCAGCAGGATAATCGCTCGACTTCGACACACCAGCTTCCTCGACGCGAAACGCGATGGTCCCAGGAAGAACAGGTTGGACGAAGCCTAACGCTATCCTGTCCTCTGGACCCGGACCAAAGAATTCGCCCATGTAACGGTAATACGGCGGGGACCCGGGGGCGGTTGTGATTCCTTGATAGGTCAGTGAAATCTTGAGCGTGTCGCCGACGTTGAGTTTCATGCCGCCGTACACAAAGGGATAATCGGGGTTCTCGACTCCGAGGTCCTCGGCGAACAAGAAGCCCTTATAGAAAGGGCCAGAGGTCAGGGAGTCGCGGCCATACTAGAGCGGCTTGATCAAAGTGGGAAGCAGACGGGTCGGAATACGGACCTGGAACCCCCCACCCAAGAACACTTCGGGAGAACCGGATTCATCAAACATCATTATGCCTTGAGTGAAGTATATGAGCTGGCTGTCGAACGTGGTAGGGAGGGGCGGGACGATGAGGGTAGCGTTGAACGACTGAAGCGTGTGGTTGGCACCCAAGTTCACGTATACTTGGTCGACATTTGCAGCCGAAGGACGGTACAGGGAGGATGACTGCCGTCCGAATACGTGCAGGAGAGTGCCGTTCGGCGCATAAACGAGCATGTCGGTGTCGTTCTGCAAGACCAAAGACCCGGAAGGCGCTTCGTAGATCGGCTTTCCCGACGGAGTGAAACTCGTTGGTATCATCGCTGCAGCGACGGCAGCAAACGAAGCGGCGGCGAGGGTTTGGAAGTGGCTCATGGTCCAAGGCTAAGTGGGCTGCTCTCACGATTGGGCATGTGGTGCGCGCATTATAAGTCGACGGAGCACTGCAGCATGTCGGAGGCGACACGCCTTTCCAGCACGATATTCATTGTAGCGCTTCTCGAGCCGGGGACAGATGCAGCCGTGGCAAGATGAAGTTTGGAAGAACCACACAGTGGTCGGAGACGAGATGACGCCGAGCCGAGTTGATGTCACGACGAGCACGGTATGCCGAACGCTTGCCGAGGGACACTTCCTCGGTGCCGCGATGCCGAATGCAGGCAAAGTTCAGACCATATCTGCACATATACTTTCTTGCGGCTCGAGCCTAGCAATGGCCCGGGTCAAAATAATATGTTTTTCAGCGGCGTGCAGCGGCGTGTAACGGTCCGGTTTGTAGCCGTTGGGATCCGTCGAGACTAAGAGTTTCTGAACAATTTCAAGCTTTCCTTCCTTTGCAGCGCTGAGCAGGACTTCGGCAGCAACTTCTGGCGTCAGAGTCGCGTCGAGGGACGGTTGGAGTGTAGCGTGCAAGTGGTGGCAGGTACAAATGAGGTTGTTGAGAGACAAATGAGAGACGAGAGCGAAAGCCTATGGCCGATCTCAATAATGAGCTTAGGAGGAAGGTCTTTAGAGAGGAAGGCGGCGACCATGTCGCTGCGTGCGGGTGGGAGTCAAGAGCGGGCTGTATTTGCATGGCTGTGTAGTCAAGTTCTGGAAGTGGAAGTCGAGAGTTGGTCGAGAGCAACATCCGGCTCACGTCAAGCGGGACTCGCTGCAACAGAACTCTAAGATGCCTATACCTCAAAGCTATACTGGGCAACAGATTCGAGTACACTGGCTTCAGTAACTTCATTGGCACCACCGAGAAACTTCAGCTTGATCTCCGCCTCCCTCGATCCACCCTTCACCACATCAAACTCAACACCCGTCCCCGAAGCCCCATCGCGTTCCCACTGAACCTCCGCAAACCCAGTCATGAGCTCCACGTTGATATCCTTGAACACAAGTGGTCCCGCAGGATACTCGACGCTCGGCCTCGACACGCCCAGTTCCTCCATGCGGAATCCAACACTGGCAATCCGAGGGACATTCTCTTGAGGGACACTCATCCAGCCCATTCTCGTTGCTTTGTCAGAACCGAAGAACTTGAAGTCGTAATAGTAAGACGGCTCCGCCATATCGATGTCTTCGTGGCGTCGATAGGCGATTGAAAAACCCAACGTCTCGCCGACGGTCACGTCAGGAAGCCTGGGAACGAGGCGCCCGTTTGCAAAGTCCATGATATTCAGGATGGCGCAGTAGCGGGGCTCATCGTGCGGGGAGTTACGGCCATACTAGTTCAGACAAACGAAGACATTGAGCAAAGTGCAAGGCAGAGTCGACTCGAGAAAACACACCTGAAGCCCTCCACCATAGAAAGTCTCGGGGGCACCACCCTCGTCAAGTGTCGTTATCCCCAGGCTCAGGTACATGAACTGGCTGTGGAACGTCGTAGGCAGGGGCGGGACGACGAAAGTGGCGTTGAACGACAGAAGTGTGCCAGTGGCGCTCAAAGGCGCGGATATTTGGTCGACATTCACATCGACCTCAGGCTGAGTCTGTCGGGGTCGCATCAGAGGATCCGGACCGCGAGTCGCCAGTGGCCGACGCTGGTCGAAGACATGGAGGAGCGTCCCATTGGGCGCAAAGACAAGCATGCCAGCGTCGTCTTGCACGACACGGGAGTCAGGAGGTGCCTCGTAGATTGGCTTTCCCGACGGAGTATAGCTCGTTGGGACCAACGCCGCATGCGCAACGGCAGCATACGCAGTGAACGCGACGGCAGCGAGAGTTCGGAGGGAGAGCATTCTGCAGGTGGGCTGCTCTCGGGCATGTGGTGCACCGATTATAAGAGGTCTGGGGATGACAGCAACGTGGAAAAGACGCGAGAGGCGCCACGCCTTTGTATTGCGTAGATTGTCCGCACGTTCATAGCCAGCGTCGGAGACGAAATGAGGCCGAGTGGGTGTTGGAAGCAAACCTCCACAGGTCACGTCCGATCGACCTCCTGGTCGCTTGTCTGCGAATTCATCAAAACTCAGAGCGCAGTATGCCGGCCTCCGAAAGTCGCATACAGCACTCTACAACTGGAACGAGAGGCTCCAGGAGCGTCTCTTGGACGCTAGGCTTCAACTCGTGAAGGAACAACATGAAGCCCGTTTCAAGCTACAAGGACAAGATGCACGTCTCTCTGCGGCGCTAAAGCACATTCGCGAGCTGGAGGAAAACTCTGTGGGTGATCCTGGTCGCGTACCGCAATTTACTCAACACCACTCAGAAGCTCCGCGGGTAGCTTCAAGTTATGGCTAGCTGTTGAGAACGGCCGATGTCCCGCGCTATTCCGAGAGTTGATAATATCCATGTACCAGCCGCGATCTGCTAAATTCAATGGATGTCGTCCAACTACTTCCCGAGTCGAATGCAATTTACGAGCCGTCGGGGAACACAAACTCGATCTCTCCATCCTCCGATCCTCCCTTGACCACCTTAAAGTCAACACCCGTCGCCGCCGTTCCCTCGACTTCCCAATCTATATTCTCCGGAAACCCAGTCGTCAACTGCACCTTAACGTCCTTGAACACAAGCGGTCCGCTGGGGTAGTCGCTCGGCGCCGAAACGCCCTCCTCATCGACGCGGAATCCAGCGAGCGCAGGAGGCACTTGCAGTGCGATCCCAAATGCGGGGAGAACGGCTGCTCGTGCGATCGGGCCCACAAACTCGACGAGGTAATTGTAGGCCGTGAACGGTCCCGTCGGGCCAGTGTCGGTGGAGACGCCCTGGAAAGTCACGGATATGCCAACCGTGTCCCCCACGTTAAGTTGCTCGGTTACGGTGGCGTTTGCAAAAGTGAAGATGGAAAAGACACCCGATGGGATGTGCTCGACAAATGCGGCGCCCGTGTAGAACGGGCCACCTTGGCCGAGAACACCCCCATACTAAAATACATGGTCAGTAAAGTAGAAATAGCGACTCGCGAGTCAAAAAAAAAAGAAAGACATGCCTGAAGTCCGGCTCCGAGGAACATCGCTGGAGCGCCAGTGTCGTCGAGCGTCGTCAGCCCTTGGCTCAAATATATGAACTGGCTGTCGAAGGTCGCAGGTGCCGGGGGAACAACGAAAGTACCGTTGAACGCCTGAATCGTGTCGTTTGCTCCGAAGGCGGTGAATACTTGACTGGCCGATACGGTCTGTCTCGGTCGCAAAGGGCCGGTGCCCGTCGACATAGACGTACGTGCCCCAACGACGTTCTCGAAGACGTGCAGGCGCGTCCCGTTTGGCGCGTACACCACCATGTCGGTGCCATTTTGCAAAACGCGCGAGCCAGAAGGCGCTTCGTAGATTGGACGCCCAGACGGAGTGTGGCTTATGGGCGACATGGCCGCAACAACAGAAGCTGCGATGAACAAGGCGGCGGTGGCTCGAAGGAAGGACATTGTTTGAGGGTACTGTTCTCAGCTGGACGACGTGTTGCGCATTATAAGAGGTCGACGGAGGAGGCTCAAGCGTAGGATATAATGCAGCAGAAGCTCGACACTAACGGCGCTGGTGCCTGCTTTGAATGGCGGTTCTGAGCGGTTCTGAGCATAGGATCTGTTTCCTTGTAGGGACCGCTGCGGAATGCCAGTGACTGTACACTTTCCTTTCCTTTCGTCGTAAAGCCAGGCTAGAAACCGGCCACATACAACCGCTGTGAGATGAGGCTTCAAATGGAGGTAAGATGCGGCGAGGTGAGCGAAGTTTTGCTGTGGAGAACGGCGTTTGTGGTAGCATTAGAGCTGGAGGCGACACGTGCACCGAGATCATCATGACCTCGTCTCGGGTCGGGATCATCCCAACGAGAAAAAAGAAACCCAAGTCCTAAATCTCCAGGTGTCGATAGTTACATTATAACATATATACAGTACCCACTCTAGACCGATTAGCGCGCACCCGCCCGCCCCGCCCTACCACACCAACCACTCGCCATAGAGGTTCGGCCGCTCCCCACGTATATACGACTCGAACGTCCTTTTCAGCACCGCCGCCCACCCCAGATCGCGCTTATCAGCGTACACCGTCGGGTCCTCCGCCAGCGGGTCCCACTCCTCCGACTCGTGCATGTGGTGCAGCGGCGACAACCTGTCGTCTGCATACATTTCAAAGTCCAGATCCGTGGTGAACTTGTCCTTGTCGTCGTGCTTGAGAGGCAGCGGTGCTCCTTTTGTTTTTGCTAGTAGCTTCGCAGCTTCAGCGGCAGCCAGCGCTTTCGCCTCCATTGCTTCCTTGTGTAACGCCTTGCGTGCCGTGTGTTCGCCGACGATGAACTTTGGTCCGAGGTCGGGCCAGTTGCGGTCTGGATCGAAAGGCTTCCACCTGAGCAAGAAATGAGTATAAAAGCCATCGAAAGGGAAATGTCACGTGCCAGAAATTATGGAAACTACAACGCGTTTCAGCACATTGGATGGCACACAAAAAAAAAAGCCTGCTCACTGGTAGCTATACGATCCCTTGAAGAAGCCGTCAATCCCAAGCGCCTGCGGAGCAGCACTATTCTGCTCCGGCGTGTCGAAAAAGTCGGCAAAGTCCCAAAAGTACGGCTGCGGCGGCCGGTCGCGCTGGTAGTACTCAGTGTTGAGCCACGCAGCATCGAAGAGCGCGTCAGGGAGACGAAGCAGGAGACCCTCGAGGTAGGCATCCGCAGTATACCGTGAGACCGTCATCTGTGCCAGCGTTGAATGACCCGGATTGAAACAAAGAAACAAACGCTCACAGGGTGGAAATCAAGGCCGTTCCGCAGCGCAGTGCGGAACAGGAACGAGCCAAGCGCGGATCCCTTGTTCATGTGGAGAACGGCGGTGTTGTACTTTTCCAGCCGCGACCAGCGGTACGCGAACGCGCGCTTGGTGTTCCAAAGCTCTTCCCAGTCCCGCAGAAGAATCGTGTCCGCGTCGAGGTACACCCCGCCAAACGTATGGCAGAGAACGAAGCGCGCCATGTCCGAGAGGATGACGCTCATGCGATCGTATTCGGAAGACGACTTGGACCCCGTCCGATGCAGCATGTCGTTGCCTGTAGCAGTCTTGGTCGATATCGTCGAGTTGACCGCTGCCTCCACCGCGTCTGGGTCAGAAGCGCTGGCAGACGCAGACTTGCTCGGCTCGACACCAGGAACACTGATGATATGTCCCCCAGAATTGAAGAGCGTGTCGCGCAAGTCGCGCCATTCGTCCCGAATCTCGTCGATGGCATCGAGGCGCTCCGTGGTATTCCAGAGCTTGAACCGGATGACATCGTGGAAGCGTGGGTGCAGGAACGGCGCCGCCCACGGGTTCTTGCCCAGCTCGGCGAACATGTCCTCCAAGGCGGTGGGGTTGGGAACCGATGCCGCTGGTCCGGGGTTGATCCACAGCCAGAACTGGGGACGGCACACGGTCGTGGATTCGAGCGTCGACGCGGGTTGGTGAAGACGAGTGTTTTGCGTGAAGAGGAACGAGAGGAGCGCCAAATACGGCTTATCCGTGAACGGACCGGTCCAAAACATGTGGAAGAGCCGCGGGTTCTCGGACTCGGAGTCGCAGGCCTCCTCATTCGAGGTCGGGGACCGGGGAGTAACGGGTGGGGGAAGAGGGAGTGGTGTTTCCCATTTGGCGCCTTTCTTGCGCAAGAGGCCGAAGTCGGGGTCCCTGACCCGTTCTTTTGCCCACAAAGCGGGAGGCCGGGGCGTCAGAGGGTCTGGGCCTGTGGAGGAAGTTTCGTGTGTCGTAGAATTGTCTTCTAAGTAGATGTATTTCCAGTCTTCAAAGGACCCGCGCCGTGTTCGTTGGCCGTTGTCGAGGCCAGCGCCCATGCGGAGCACTTCCAGACAGTCCCGCACGTACTGGATGAAAATAGCATTCAGCAACGCCCACTCCCGTATGGGCCGCAACGCACCTTGCCCGTCGAAAAGTCGCAGTGGTTCATGATTACATCCAGGTCAGCGACACTACCGGGAGGTGGCCGAGGAGGAAATGAGACATTGGGAGGAGTTTTCTCGATGCTGGGGTATTTTCGTTTGGGACCGACGCCAAGGGTATCTGTGTCCGCGCGTGCGGACTCGGAGGGGGCAGCGGAGGAAGAGGACTTGGAAGTAGCACCAGGGATGTGTCGTGAAGGGGTTGTTGGTGTGCGCTGTTTGGGTGGAAGGGCTGGGTTAATGGGTGGTTTGACGATGCCAATTTCTTGCGGGACTATTGCGGACAGTTTAGCGCATGCTGGCATGAGCAGCAGAGCAGTGAGACGCACTGGTATGTGAAGAAGGAAAGTGGCCGCTGGCAATCTCCCATTGCCATATCCTCTGCAGGTCGTCTCGACGGAAAACGAGTGTTGGCGGCTCTCGACCGCCAGACGGGTCCCAATCGCCCCTCCCGAACGAGCGAGAGACAAGCACGACGGTCAGGACGACTGCCATGCATGCAAAACATACAAGCAGGGGCCCCCGCTGGCGTCTGAGGCGCAGAGCCGGTAATGGCAAGCGCAACCGTCGGTTTGGAACGCCAGGAATGGGGACGAGGACAGGCTGCACCCAGGCTGCGCCATTCTGGGCGCGTCTGAGCTTTTCCTTCTCCCGGACTGCAGACGAATGGAACGGGAGAGCCCCCGTCGCGCCCAGCATTGGTGGGTGTTAGGTCGACGGTTATTGACACGCCACGTGGACCACAAGACTCTTGCTCCTCGCCACCACCCAGTCCAAGCTTTCATTCCAGGCCCACAGACAATTTTGCGCTTGCCTTTCCTCGGTCCGAAATTTCATTCAGCAGCTGCTTCTCTTCGTTTCGCTCCTCCGGTCCGAAGTCAGCTGGATTCGTGGGCGCAGTTTCGGCGCACGGCGCAGCCTAGGTCGCACCATTGTGGCAGCGCAAGCAAAGCACATGGATGTAAGCAATCTGGAGAATGCGGCGTTTGAAGCCGTCTCGTGAAATCGTCGACCGGGCTCCCCGGAACGGGCAATCTTATCGCAAGACTTTGTAGGCCTTTACCCACTTTTTGTCTCGTCAAATTCTCTGGATCGGATCGTTTCCCAAGGGCTTTCAGGTGGAGCAGGATGCTCTAACCACTCTCTCATCGTATGTGGGAGGTATCTCTTCGTCGTCCATATTCTCATACACGTCTCGCAGCTGACTGGCCGTTGCGAGTCGCGCCTGCACCTTCGAACGTCCCAATTCCAACAAATAAATCGCTTCCTGACGATTGGACGAGACTGCAGACCTCCAACGTATCCAACGGTACAACTCGCGATTACCAAGCTGCGGGGATGCACGATTAGCTTCGTGACAGATGCCCATTTAGAAGGTCCCGAGCGCTCCGTGGGCGCTAATTTGCGCCCCGCCTCCGTGCAAGCGACGCCGACGCCACAACGTACCCGGGTTTCCCAATGAAATATAAGACCTCAAACTAGTGCGTCGTTTCCGTTCTGCACGCTCTTTTCCGCCGCCGTCCCGCATGGGCTTATTTTTCCTTCTACTACAAGTTTCTGCTCTTTTCGCGCAGGCTCTTTCGGCGACTGTCGCCAGCAATGTGGTGATGCTACGAGATCTCGAGGAGGCGAAAGCAATTGTTGCGTCTGCTACCGGTCCGACAGCCACACTACAGAACATAGACGATATACGAGTTAGTGGTTCGCTTCTTGCCCAAAACATTGTATTTACCTTCGTCGTAATAGTATGCAGTAACCACCACCATCAACGGCCGCAACTTCACCCTCATGGTCGACACAGGCTCCGCCGACATCTTCGTCATCGATCCACTCGACGGCACGTTTCCCCAGTATAACACTACTGGCTCACAGAACATAATCCTCGGCTACGCGGGCGGGCTCGTCTACGGCGTTACCGGCTTCGCAACCGTCTCCGTCGGCGGGTACACGGTGCCCAACCAAGCTATCGCCGTGACAAACGCCAGCGCCGTCGGCCTAGGCGACCTCGCATCTCTCGGATTAGACGGTTTCTTCGGCGTGAGCCCCGACGTCGCAACGACATACGACGGATCGTTCCTCGTAGCGAAGCTCGGGCCCGTCGGACAGCCGTTCGTCTACAACCTCTTCGACCAGACGCCTCAACAGAACAACTTCCTTGCAATGTCGCTCTCCCGGACGGCCGATCTCGAAGACTCGGCAGAAGCGTCATTCACCATTAACACCCTCGATCCGCGATACGCACTCGCCGCGAACGCTGCTCGTCCACAACGCGTCTTCCCAGGACTCGACGTGAACGGACGATGGAGTGTGATCGTCGACGCGATCCACGTCGGGAACACCAAGCTCGAGCTGACTTCGGTGGTACCTGGAACGCCTGCTGGCAAAATGGTGGCGGACATCGACAGCGGAACGCCTACGGCCGAGTTCCCTGTAGCGTTGTGGTACGCGCTGTTCTCGAACATCCCGAACGCAACGGTGGGCCTCTACGAGGGGCGCCCGGTCATGGTCATTCCGTGCAACACGACTACATTGGTGACCGTCGTAATTGGGTACGCGTATCTGTCTCCGTTTACTGGAAACTTCACTGAAACCGCGTTTGTCTGGTTCAGAGGCGTCAAGTTCCCCATTCATCCGCTTGATTTATCCCTCATAACGCCTGGTCCACTCGCAAACACAACCCTCGGGGACAACACTGTCTGTTTCGCGATGGCCGTCGCTGGAGCTGGCGACCCCGGCGACATCGATGCGCTTTTCGGAGACTCACTCATGCGCAACTTTTACTCCGTGTATGTCTTCAAAGACCAAACAAACCTCGTTCCTCATCAACCTGATTTCGCATATACAGCTTCAACTTTGGCAACGCAATCGCCCACTCACCCGGGGTCCACAACGCGTCCATCCAATTCGTCCCGCTCACAAACGGCGCCTCGGCACAACAAGACGTCTCGGCTGTACGGATGGCACAGTTCGCGAACGGGACGTATCCGCCCGAGCTCACCGTCCCGCTGGGCGGGTTTGAGCCTGCGCTGCCTGGCAAGCCGCCAGCGTGGTTGAACATCAGCGGTCCCACTGGCAGCTCGGAGGATACGAGTGGGAGTGCGCTTGCAGGCGCGAGCTTGTTCAAAGGCGTCAATGGTGCTGCACTGGCGACATCTGGGGACGCTGCGTCGGGTCCAGGGAGGTATACGTATGCGATTCTCGGTCTGCTGGGTGCCAATCTTCTGCTCGTCTTGGGTCTGTTGGTATTGGGGATTATGACCTACAGACGGTCGGCCAGTCGGACGCGGGAGGCGCAGTACCGTCCGGTGCGGTTGCCCAAAACAGAGTTCGAGGCGGGTGAGGAGAAGGTCGATGGACGGTACGAAGATTGAGATTCGGCCGCTTTCCCTTTTTCGGACATTGGACAATATTTTCTTTTGCTGCTTATACTTTCCCTCTTCCTCTCGATTGTACGCCAAACCACACGGAAAAACCATTCCTGAGCTAGGATTGCTCATCGTCAATGACACTGATCGGCACACCAATGTAGGCTTGTAAGTTTGTTGACTTTGCGTTGAGAATGTTTGCGGCGGCGTGGGTCAAGAGCCCGAGATCGACGCGTGGATCCTGGCTACCGACACTGTGGATCTCTGAGGAAGTGGGGGCTTCCAGATGCATCCTGATCGAGGATCGCGTAGAGTCCGCAGCTTGAGTGAGAAAGGAAGGCAAGAAGGTGGCTGCCACATGGTCTCAGCGCGGAGCGGGGAAGGTGCGCCTAAACCGCTTTTCCACTGAGCTCTGAGCTCTGAGTAGCAACGCTGGAATTAAAGGCCGCTGAGGCTGCCCGTGTAACCACGTAATCGTGCACGTGATGTTTTGATCGCAACTCTTGCTTGTCTCGAACCAACACACTCGTATGCGCGCACACACAGTCATCGACACCAGTGGTTTGTAGCGCCAGCTCCGCCGCCGCCGCCGCCGCCGCCGCCAGAACAAACTCACGACCGTCCCTTTCAAAAAATCACGCACAAACTTGAATCGCGTCGTCGACGGATGACAGTACTCCATAAAGCCTTCTGCATACACAGCTGCAAACAACACGCTCTCTCAGATTGGTTGTTCTATTCTTCGATCTGCTTCATCCCTTGTTGGGTGCTTTCCGTCCTCCAGCTTCCTTCAACGCGCACTATCAGCAGCAATTCCGCACCACGCCGCGAATCGAATTCAGAAACTGCGCTGGATAATTGACTCTGCGTAATGCGGACGCTATTTTCTCCGTTTCGCCGTCCTTTCACGCCGTGCACCGCCCACATACGGCACCGAGTCTAGACAAATGGCCACGAAGAAGTCTCGCAGCGCGCTGCAATAATTTTAACAAGCGAGATGACGCCAGCCGCAAGGACTCGGAAACCCCAAGCCAATGTTTGGGACAATGGGATCCACGCACGACGCCAAGTTCTGCTTTCCCTCACCGCTGATCCGCCACTGGCACCAGATCCTCCGAATCGAGAACGCCGATCCTTCGTCCCGACATCATGCAAATTCGAAAAGTAGAGTTTCGTCGACCATGGGTTCTCGCTTGAGTTCTCGTGGCCCTCCATGCCCGAAATTACCGCCCAGTGCGCCTGGCGACACCCAGAAGACCAAGCCTTCGGTGAAGGACTACGAGTATCTCGGCAACCGCGATCCCATCTGTCCTGGCTTTCAAAGGACCGACTTCCCGCTCTGGCGGGGCCGTGCGGAACTTCACGCCCATCACGTCCAAGCTTGTCTCCGGCGGCTTCTTCGAATTCAGTCCCGGCTCGGCGTTTATAAAAACCTGACGTGCAAATCGAACTTCTTCCAAGTGCTCTGAACCACTTTTGCCACCTCGCCGTTCTTCTATCATCGAGGGATGCAGAAGGAAACACGTCTCAGCCCTGCCAAATCTGATAACATATGCCTTGCGCAGAGTGGCCAGATCATTGCTATCTCTCTACTCCTCGAGAATAGATCAGCTTCTGTGCAGGTTTGGATCTGTCCAAGCAGCGGAGACAGCGACGGTACTATAACTTGCACCGCCTACCGGCCGTGCGGGCCAGCCAGCAACGTAAAGCGCAACCTCCGTCGGCTTTTGGATTTTCCGTCTTACGCTTTAGAACCAACAAGGAAATATTCGGACGAGCGCGGCATCTAGTTGCTGATACGTGCCCGCCCCTTCGAATTCGTGCTCTCGGGCCTCGGCGCGATGTTGGAGCTGTTGTGTGGCGACCGATGGCTTCCCAGTGTCCACTTACGGGTTGGCCTGGCACTCGATGTGAAGTGTCTCCAGCCAATCATCGTGGACTTCTGCAGAAAAATGACGTCGCAGATTCGCGGTCCCGTGCTTCAGGTTCAACTCAACTTTCCGCGTCGCGACTACGAAGGCAGGTCTGATTAAGCTCCGAGGCATGAGTGGCCCGTACGGAGGCCGTCGGAATGGTCGCGTTTGGCTGGCGCTGATTAAATACTGTACCGCGTAAACCGTGACAGCCTCGTCGGAGTTTCATGAACCCCAGATGGAGGCAAGGGATTACAGAGGCGCAAACTTCATTCTATGAATCGAACTTGAGGCTTAAAGCGGACACATTCTCTCGATTGGTTCACAAAATGAATTTCTAGCGCGATTCTGTTCGCACAACTTGGACTCCAGAAAATCCTCGACACGCGTCTTAAAAAATGCAACCCCTGCGCTGAAGCCCACGAAAGCCGGAGTCAAAGCATCCTATACCGCGTCCATGAACACAGAAAAAGGGAGGAAATGCAGCTAAAAATCAAGTTTTTGATGTGATCTGATGCGCCAACAACATACAAGGCAACCTAACTGATGCGCCACGAATCTTGCGCCTATCCCCCTCGCCATACACTCGATTCGGATGACAGTGGGCGCTAGCGCTGAAAGCGCAGATGAGCACCCACCGCAGCTACTTAGGAGTTGGTGGCGTTCGCTTGCACATCGACGAGCACGTTTTGCGGCTGTCCAGTCGACCACGGCGCCCTGCACAGCACGCGGCTACGCGTACGCGTACGCGTACGGCCACCTGTCTTCGAAAGTTGAATAGGAACACGTGGATTGGGGGATACGCGAACGCGTCGCAGTTGTAAGAGAGAGGCAGGCACCGCCCCCGCGACGCCGACCCGACCCGACCAGTCTGAGATGCAGATCGCGCAGTCCAAGTCCAACATTGAACGCCGTGCAACTCAGGGATCCACAGAGCGAGGCGGTTATATAGAGCTATAATACACTAGAAAACACGTCTGGATCGACTATCGTACACCGGCCGGCCGCGCATTCTAAGTACAGGATTGGGAGAAACCGAAACAGTGAGAACATATGCAGAGCAGAGACCTTGGTATACTATGATTAAAGAATAATGCAATGCGTGAGGGCAAACGAACGTCCGAACGTGAAGAGGACATGTCATGACTGGAGCATGCTATGAGACTGCAAAGCAGCGTTGCTGAGAACGTCGAAGGTCGTCGGCATCAGGTGGTGGACACGCTTTCGCGGAGGCATTCCAGACATATCTGGCGTGCATGCGGCCCCGTACTGGTCCGTGGCGTAGTGCGGATCTTGCATGGGGTGCTGTCCGGGATGCGGCTCCCATGTTCGCGAGTGTTTCCGAGGCTTGGTCTGTGCGATGTACTTAGTAAGCCAACCATCACTCAAAGGAAGCGGCGGCGCTCTCACATCCATAGCCTCGGGCTGATACAGGGCTTGGCCTGGATCCACGCCCCACTCCATTTGTTTCGTCGGCATCGTCGAGCGCATGTGATCAGCCGTACGGAAGTCCTAACGCCGAGAGTCGGTCAACAAACCCACGACGCCCAACACGAAACTCACATCGTATCTTGGACTGGCCTCGTCGCCAGACACGGAAGAGTGCCGCGACTGGGCGCCGGCGTCAACAGCCTGGCCACGCGCCATCATGGCCGACACTGCGACGAGATTAAATGAGTGTGAGGCGCAAACGGACATCGAAGTCCGACACGCACTGTATTCCTCGTGCCGTTTCTCCGCAGCCACTAGCGCCGCGCGTGCTTGACGCTCAACCTCCAAACAATTCGTGTATCGCAAGAAAGCCTCCTGCGACTCCTTCTGCGCGCGCGCAAACGTCGCTCTGCAGTTGTGTAGTGCTGGAGATCAGAGTATGAGAAAGTGGGACGACTGAGAGTGGCGATGCGACGCACCTGAAGTACTCTGCTGCTGCTGCTCCATATCCATCGCATGCACCCGCGGCGAATTCTTCTGGTCCATATACGCGCCGTGGTCCGACGGCTCCGGGGACGGCGACTCGTCCGACGTTCCGCGCATGCCGCCAACCATGCCCACGGGCTGCATCGACTGTTGCTGCGCTACATGCGCCCCACCATTTCGTAGTCGCGGGTTATGCTCGACGCCCGCCGTCTGCCGCTCGATAAATTTGCGCAGGAACGTGAGCTCGATGTCGTCGGGCATGGCGTACGGCGGCCCTTGTATGTCGCCCTTTTGCATCAGCAGCTCGAGATGCGACATGGTCTTGTCCTTGAGCTGCTGCAGCCACTCGTGCAGCTCCATGTGGTCCTGGTCAGCCCGCGCGTCGTAGTCCTGCCGCCTCCGCGCCTTGCGCCAAAATGTTTTCGTGAGCTTGAGGGCCTGGTTGACCTCGCCATCGAGGATGCGGTACCAGTCGCTGGCTTGCCGATTCAGCCGCACGGCAAGCACACCGGGCTGGACGCGTAGCTGCAGCACGCAACGCCCTTCGCGGTCCGGAGGGCCAAGCACGCCCTTCTGGCCCTGATTCCCTCGCGTCGCGCCTCGAGACACGTTCCCGAGTTCAGGCCAAGGCAGATCGTCGGCTGCGGCCATTTTCGAAGGCAAAATCCGGTGTGTAAAGTGGGTGGAGGTGAAGAAAGGCGCGGGATCCAGAGCCCCCCGGAGCAGTCAAGTTTTAAAACGGGATTAGGTCTCCGTTGACGAAGTTTCGCGATCATCATCGCAACTTGGTGACTTGTTGACTCTTCCATGCGCGACCCCCCCACCGGTTACGGTAACCAAGATTCCCCCACAAACTCTTCTCATGTCATCCTTTCTCGCGTGCTGATGAACAAATATATAAAACTCCTCCCGATGGGGAAAGCGTTATCGCGATTGGCACGCTTTTGACAGCGCCCGTCGGCGCTCGGCGCGTCCATGCATCTTGGTGGTTTCACACGGAAAAGTCCACCCCCTGCGCAAGCGGCGCGGCGTCCGAAAAGTTCACTGGAGGAAAAGAAAAATTGCGTCGATCTCGCGGCTCGTGCGCCCACAAAATACCACACACCTGTGCATGCGCTCCAGCGCACGTACTGTTTCCATGCATCGCCACCCGATTCGCGGCCCCTAGATCGTATCTGTTGTCGCAACTGTTCTGGGAAGACAGATTTTTGCCTCGACTCACCAGCCCGTGCTCTGCGAGAAGTCGGCCTTGAGTGGGCTTCGAACACTTTACTTGGGAGAACGGCACGCACCTTGTTGCCTCCGAACGCGGCCCCAATCTCCGCTCCGCTCGTTCCGACATTGACCTGCGGATACGCGTCAGTGTTGTGCAAAAAGCAGCGCGAAACGCCGTTGGCGTTAGCAGGCTCAGAGCGGAGCTCGCCGCATACGCATACGCACATTCACAATGCCCGTGTCAGATCCCCCGGTGCCAATCCACTTGCCCACGTTTCGCACATCCCGCGTCCACAGACTCGAGGATAGACCCTACAGAATGCGTGTTCAGCACATCTCGAAGGACGATCGTCACCCGCCAGCCATACCTGCGGAACCGCATTATTCCACCCAATCGCCTCCTCAAGCTCGTCAAACACCGCGCAATTCAACACCGGCGCGAATGTTTCCGTCTGCCACAGTGCATCCGCGGGATCAGCACTCTTGGGAACCGCAAGTGTCGGTTGTACGAAATAACCTCCGTGGAGGTGGCTTGCCGAGATATCTGCGGCAGCATAGCGCGAACCGCCCGCAAGGATATTGGCGTCGATGTCCTTGAGATGCTGGACCGCGTTTTCGTAGATTCCAATGGAGGCAGCGCTGTGTACCGGACCCAGCAACGTTTTTTCCTCGAGCGGATCACCGGGCGTGAGTCTGGTGTAGACTTTCTGTAGGCGCTCCAAAAACTCGTCGGCGATCTGCCGGTGGAGGTACAGTCGGCGCGTCGACGTGCATCGCTGGCCGGCCGTGCCAATAGCGCCGAAGAATATCGATGGCACGGCCATCTTGAGGTCGGCGTCTGGCATCACAATGGCTGCGTTGTTCCCGCCGAGCTCGAGAATCACCTTCCCGAAGCGCGACTGCACCGTCTTGCCCACGATACGCCCAACTCGCTCACTTCCGGTGAATGATACTGCATGGACGTTCAAACTTAGGTGTCCGGTGCGAACAGATCCACTCACCCAGCGGTACATCGCGGCTTTCCACTATAGCCGCACCGGCGTTGTTGTCCCCAGTAACTAGGCCCGCAACTGCCCCCGGAATCCCTGCGTTGTTGGGGCGTATTTTTAACGAAACACTAGAAGCATCGCAAGTCAAGGAGACGAACCGTTCTGCTCCAGGACGCGCGCTATTATCGTGGTTACCGCGATAGAGCACAGAGGCGTGGTCGGTGACGGCTTCCAGATGGTAGCATTCCCTGCAGCCAAGGACAGCGCGAGGTTCCTAAAGAATTTAAGTTTTGTTTGGTGAATACACAGAGAAATTTACCAGCCGTAGACCGCAACGGGGAAGTTGAACGCGCTCAAAACGCCGACAACGCCCAGCGGATTCGGAACTAGCAGAAATTCGTTAGGACGCGTGGTGAGAATAGACCGCGTACATACCTTCGAGGATTGAGTGACCGGGGCGCTCCGACGCAATTACGCGCCCGTTCATCATGCGGGAGAGTCCCACAGCATAGTCGCACTACAGTCGCGCGTTTAGCGGTAGATCGACGCGGCCACGCGAGCACCCACAATGTCGACAAACTCCTGCACCTCGCCCACGCCTTCCGTCTTGATCTTCCCCATTTCGAGTGAGATGAGTGCACCGAGCTCGGACCTCTGTGGTCGATCCAAACGTGGTTTTTGGCGGAAAGCATTGAGTTTGTACTAACCTTGGCAGCCAGTGCCTCTCGGATCTGGCGCAGGATTTCACCACGCTGCGGTGCAGGGACATCTGTAGTTCGCTCGTGTCAAACAAAGCGACGGGCTGCACCAACGAACGCACTTCGGAAGAATGTGTACGCATCGCTTGCTTTGCCCAAAGCCACATGGAGTTCCTCCGGGGATGCCTACACATACACAGTAACGCCAGTTTTGAGCGTCGTTGCTACGCAGAACCACGCGAAGATGCATACTGTCTTGACGCGCGCAAGCACCTCACCGGTGCTGGGGCAGATGCTCTCGACGACATCGCCTGCGCCTTTCCATTCGCCGTCGTAGACACCGTTGACGTCGCCGGTGGTCGGGATGTCAAGCGCCGAGAGGATATTTGCGGCTCTGCTGGAGAGACTACGTGTCGAATGAGACCGCAACGCAGGGCGTATACGTGAGATGAGCATGGCTGAATAGGGTTGAGCTGGACGATGGCGTCGTCGTCCAAGCTCCGGACGTTCACGTGATTTTGGCATCATAACAGTCCTCGACCTCGACCAAAGACTTGAAAGAGAGCTCAGCCCAAACTACGAATTACTCTCCGAATTCTACTCTGTCGCGACGCGAAATATTAGCTGGGACGGCCTCCATATGTCCGCCGACATCAGCCACACTGCCCATAAGCGCCAAACATCCCTCCCTGCTAATTTCCCCGCACCAACGCAAGCCGCGCTGACCACCTCGACCACCTATTTCTCCGCTCCCGCCAAGCTCGAAGCAGCCTGACCGCAGCGCATAAACACGGCGCTGATGGAGGCGTCGTTTCTTTTATAAAAAATGTCGCGAGAAGAAGCACTGGTACCCGCCGCCAATCTGACGCACACAGAAGCGCTAGCGGGACACCCCCCAGTCCCCCTACCTACAGCGGGAGCTACAGGCTACAGCTCGTCAAAGAACGAGCCCTGCACGTCAACTTCGTTGCGCCCCTTCTTGCGCCGCGTGGCTGGCTCCAGCACGTCTGTGGGTTGTTTGCGTTTGCGTTTCCTTGGTGCTGCCAGTGCTTCGGCGTCGGCGTCGGAAGAGTCCGAGTCTGAGTCTGGGTTTGGTTCCTCTTTAGTCGGCGCCGCATCGACATCGTCTTCTTGGGCAGCATTAGAGTCAGAATCCGAATCCGACTCTGATTTATCGCCCTCTGCTCCGTCCTCTTCGGCCTCGATCGCTCCAGGGTTGCGGAAGAACGCCTCGAGGTCCGTGAGTCGCAATACCTCGTCGTGGCCGGCGCTACCGACCCACCACTGGCCGGTCGAAGCCTCAGCCTCATCCGCCTCCTCGTCGCTGTCGTCGCTGGCCGCTTTCCTCTTGCCCTTCCCTTTACCCACCCTCGTCTCCTTCGTTTCTGCCTCGTCTTCTTCAACCACCACTCCCGACCCCGACCCTCTACCCACCGCCAGTCGCTCAACAGGCAGCTCCCCGTGGTCCGCAACGACACCAATGAGCTGCGTCGGCAGAATCTGCACCGCACGAACAAGCCCATCCGCCGAGCCAGTCAACACCGTGTTCTCCATCCCCGGAGACGAAGACGACGCGATAAACTCCTGTGGTAGGGCACAAAGCGCGTCGATCGACGATGGGTGTCTACGTTCTCGATTTAGTCCGTCCGTCGAACAAGCGACAGAGAGCCCACCCTGGAACACGGTCCACGCAGTCTGCGTAGCCTTTCGAACGGTTGAAGATGGAGAGTATGCCGAGTTGTGTCCCGACGACGATTTTGGCGCCGCTGAACACACAGTTTAAGGAACGAAACCACGCAAAAGGTAAGCGGACGAGCCCTTTAATGGTCGTAGCGGCGAGCAACTCGTCCTCCTGGTCTTCCGAATGGGCGAACGGAGTCGTCTTCTTGGACCGCACGTCCATAACCGAGAGAGTCCCGTCCCCACTGATCATGAGCACCGCGTCAGCCACCACCCTGACGAAGCGATTCAAGTTTTGCGGGACCCATACCTAGTCGCAAGCAAATGCTGCTTGTCCGGTAACCACAGAAAGTCCGAAATATAGTCGAAATGCTGTTTGTGCGTGCGTAACGCCGCAGGCTGCCGCGGATCCCAGAGCTTGATGACGCCGGAATCGTCTCCGCTTGCGAGTAGCCACGGCATAACATGCTTCAGCCGATTTATAGGGTCTCTACCTGCCTGTTAGCACGTATAAGCTAATTCAACCAGACAATGCACTCGTGCGCCGCAGCCCTCGTCTCCGATACCGCGCCAGTGGTCGTGTCAATCGTGCTAAACGAAAGCCGCGTCAACAAGCGAAGCCAATCGTAAAAACCGAAAACCGCGCGTACAAGATGGCTTTTGCCTTCCCGCCAGCAAACAACCTCTCCCCTCGGTCATCTAGCGTCAACGCCCGACAAGACCTCTTCGACGGGCGCGCAGCGAACACTTCTTCATGCGCGTCGGGCGCGAACCGGAACGCCTTGACTTGGCCGGAAAGCAAGGCGGTGTAGACGGTCGAAGCCGTGGGGTGGAACACGACGTCGAATATCTGTGAGCCGACTGGGATGTCCGGCATCGCCGCGGCGATGAGATGAGATGAGGTTGGGTGGTGGAGGAGCGGAAGAGAGAGAGCGAAATTTTGTTGTGAGTGATCGGAACCACGATACACGTGACTAAGCCGTATCCGTGTTCCTGGCCGCGGACTCGGATGCTCGGCTACAGATCGTCGATGGAATTCGAAGCTCAGTCCAGAGTCCTAGCTTAATCTCCTCGGTACCGCGACATTCAACTTCTCGACATTCCTCCAGGAACTTCCACCTCCGGGCATCTCAACAGAACGCGGCGTTTGTGCTCGGGAGACGCAGATCTACAGGCTTCTGCTGGTCTAATACGAATACGCGCCAATACCGAGATAATCGCGACGGCCGCCGGGTCTGGCCACACCAGAGCGGATCGCCAACTCTCGAAGAGGATCCGCGCGCGGCGTGGCGGAAGCAAAAGAGTGGGATCATTGAATGAGTTGTGCGTGCGCGTACGCCGTGGGGATAACTGAGGATCTTTGGAAGGCTTCGAAGATCGTCAGGAGCCTGCCTGAGATAACGTTGGTTTCCAAGCGGAAACCTTGTCTTCTTCAGGTTGGGTGCTTGTCAATGTGCACGGGTAAGTGAGTGCAACTGGGATCGCTTGCGTTGAGCAGACGATCGACAGAGAGAATTCGAGTTCTAGAAGTCCAACCGCTGGCGGTTCGTTCCAGAGATCATGAAGTAAAGTTCAGAGTTTCTCCGGAAAGAGATCAGATAGACCGGGAGAGGCTCGCAGAGCCATGTCGAGAGAAGGCGGAAGGGAGATCAAAGTTCTCCGGCCTCTCGAGGCAAGCTGAGTTCTAGAAGAGTGCGCAGCATTCGAGGGACTTGTTTTCAGAAACTGAGGCAGATGGTGGTTGGAAGACGAGCTAGCCCGGACGACGTGATGCAATCACCGCCCAGCAACTTGGCAGCAACCCGCAACCACGATAGAGTTCCGCCTTACTCTTGCTCGCCGTCTAACGGCCCCGCCTGCTCATGGAAGTTGAGCAGCCGCGCTCCCAGGGTGCGTCCATCCACCACTTCGCTTCCAACTCCTCTCCAACCGTTTTCTGCAGAACAACAACAAGATGAAGCAGAAACACTACGCAAGCGCATAACTCAACTAAAAACCGAGCTCTACACAGCGCAGGCCGCAGCCTCGGAGGCGCGGCACGAGCTCGAGCAAACCGAACACGCGCGGCATGCCGCTCGGAACCTCGCGTCCTACGGACACAGCGAGAATATCATCTTCGTGCACGAGCGCGAGACGGACCAAGGGCTCATCTACCGACTGTCGCGCGGGGATGGCGCCACCGCAAGCGCATGTCGCTTCGTGATACGCTACAACATCGACCAATTCCTCCAACGGCCCCGCGTCCACCAGTGGATCCAGAACGGGAAGCTCTACCGCGAGGCGACGGAGCTGCAATCCTCGCGATTTGAGCTCTTTTTCGATCTACTCTTCGTGGGCATGGTTCACCAGCTCTCGGAAGCTGCTGCGGAGGAGCCCACGGGGCTCGGGCTGGGGAATTACATGATCACGTTCGCGCCGGCCTACAGCATCTGGAGCGATATCCGCGACATGGCGAATCAGTTCGCCAACGACGACGTCACCCAGCGCGCCTACATCCTCTGGACCATGATCCTGCTGGTTGGATACTCGAACAACGCCAGCTCGATCCAAGTCCGGCGGGAGGAGGTGGGCGAAGCAGCGTCTTTCGCCGCCAACATCCACTCGGTCAATTGGGCCATCGGCTTCTTCGTCGTGGCCAAAGTATCGCGGGCGCTCCTCTCGCTCATCTACGCTGTATTCCTCCCGTACTCCCGCCGTCCGCTCCTCTGGGCGATGTTCAACCCACTTGTCATGGCCCTGCTCTTCTTCATCGGCATCTTCACGCCCATTCACGCGACCATCGTCCTGGCCGTCGTCGCCATCTTCGGCGACTTCAGCTTCCGCTTCTTCGGCATGGTCCTGTTCAAAACCTTCGAAGCTCTGGGCAAGCGGTACGAAAGAATACGAACCCAAAGGCTGGGGGTTTCGGCCGATCTAGAAGATCCCGATGCGTTAGAGGGACTGCGCTCGATGAACAGCTCGACCACGGCAGTAGACGAACAGCCTCCGATGTCCATGGGAGAGATCAAAATGTGCAGGAAGCTCGCTGCTCGCCGCTCAATACGTATGCCTGCGACCAACATAGAGCACCTCATCGAGCGGCTGGGAGCGTTTGTTACTATTGTGTTGGGTGTGTGTTCTATTTACCTTCCACGAGGTTTTACGCTAACCTACGTGTAGGCGAAATGGTCGTCGGCGTCTTCTTCGCCTCGAGCAACGCGGTCGGTCTCAACAGGCACGCAATCCCCACCCAACTCTTTCTTTTCTGACCTCTAATATATAGGGAATCAGGCCGCGCAATCCTCAGCCTCATGATCGCATTCAACCTCAACTGGCTCTACTTCGACTCGGCCGTAACCAAACACTTCGTGCACGCCATCCGCCGCCACTGGGTCTCGGGCTTCTTCTTCACGCTGCTCCATCTCCCGCTCTGCATGGCGCTCCTCCTCGCATCCGCGGCGGTCAACGCGCTGGTCACCACCGCCCACGTCGACGCGCCGGGGCTGAAGTGGTTCTTTGGTGCGGGCCTGGGTGTGAGTTTGTGCATTATGGCGACTATCGGCGCGCTGCATCGGAATTTGGATAATCGGGAGGGTATCACGAGCGAGGACGGGAGTGGAAGTCTGCCCAGTACCCACAGAACTGACTCCTCCGACTCCGGCCTCAAATTTAAACGCCATCGCAGCCTGAGGACCCCACTGCCGCGCACGACCATAAGCCGGCGCGTCGTCATCGGGTTCCGCTACGCAGCGGGCATCGCGATGTGCCTCGTCCCGCTCGCGAAGCACCTCTCGTCGATGAAGTTCCTCGGGGTGTATGTGGGGATTACGGGGTTTCTGATTCTGGAGGAGACGGTGGCGAGGATTGAGAGGAGGGAGGCGGCGTTGGATGTTGTCGATGATGAGGATGGGACGCGGACGGCACGGGAGGAGGAATAGACTATTTTAGAGATATCTGCTTTCTTTTTTGGTGCTTTGGGTTGTGTAACACGTCAGTGCTTTGTAGAACGTAGAGTAATTTGGTCAGTCTCATGCTAGTGCTGTCGACGAAGGCCATGACTGAACAAATTCAAAGTTCATTCCATGCGCGCATTCTACAAAGTGAAAAATATATTCTGCTCAGTGGAAATAGTTGGTGGCCACGCCCTTCACACTCAGCCAGGCCTCATCCAGCGCCTTGACAACGTCCTCCGCTACAAACCAGTCAGCAACAAACTCCTGTCACGAGAAACGAACACATACGAAGCGGGCCTTTCTCCAAGTCCAGCATATTCTGCTCGATATGGTTGAGGCTCGACGCGCCAATGATCACCGCGTCCCCGTACTCGCGCTTCATCATCGAATGGTGCGACATCCAGCGGAGCGCGATCTCCGCAAGGGTGAGGTTGTGTTTCTCGCCAGCGGCTTGAATGCTGGCGAGCGCGGAGAAGTAGACGTCGTTCCAGTAACGCTCGCGGTATCCTTTTCCAGCGCGGGTCTTCACGTCGAAGCGCGAGCCGTCGGGCGTTTCGGACTGCGTCCCGGTGTATCTTCCGGTGAAGAAGCCGCCCGCCACTGCCCAGGTACGTTTCAGCGAAAGCCCGAAGGATATTCAATAATCAAAGGACTTACGGGGATTAAAAGCGTAGAACGCAATCCCAAACTTCCGAAGGCACGGGAAAAGCTCAGGCTCGACAGCACGGTGGATCGCGTTATACAGGCCTTGATAAATCGTGGGCTGGATCCACCCGTGCGCCTTGCAGATGGCGACGGTCTCGGCGACTTCCCAGCTCATGAAGTTGCTGATCCCGAAGCGCTTGAACTTGCCCTCCTTGTAGAGCTCGTCTACGGCGCGGAGCGTGTCCTCGAAAGGCACCTTTCGGTCCGGCGCGTGCAGGTAGAGGGCGTCGATCGAGCTAGATGGCGGTGAGCCTCCTGTAAAAACTTGCGGGATGAATATGAGTCTAACGTACTCTGCGTTGAGCGCGGCAAGCGACATGGCAAGATATTTACGGACACCCTCCGGAGTGTTTGGGCCCGCGACGGAAGCGAATTGCGGGATCTGAAATATGTGATGCCATCAGATGTGGTTCGAAAATACTGAGCCAGGCACACATGGGTGGGATACAACTTCGTCTGCATGACGATTCCTTTCTTCTGGTAGTCGATCGCGGCGAGGACCTTCTCACTCGTTCCATCGCCGTAAACACGGGCCGTGTCGAGCTGCGCAATGTGAGCCTCAAAAATAAACCATCAACGCAACATTACCTCGCGATGGCCGTGGCTCAGGAAGACATCCAAGATGGCCTCGATATCCTTTAGGTCAGTAACGCGGACGTTGTTCGTCCCCGCCTCCCCAAAAGTCATGGCGCCCTACCAACTCGTGAATTTCGCAAGGGAAAAGAGAGTTGAATGTAGCACACCATGACGACGTTGAGAGCGGATTTCTGTCCAGGGTAGAGAGCGGTCATCGTTCTGCTGCTTGTTGCTGGGGATAGCCCGAGCTCAGAGGTCAGCATTTATACCCCTTGAACATGACGAAAAACAGAACAAGTCAGCGCGGGTACCTCGGTTAGCCTTCCGAGAGGTCGCGTCGAGGGCATAAGCGCAAACTCGTAAGCGTTGCACCTGATCGCGTTTCGAGGACGAGCGACATTGAAGCTTGAAGACCCCAGTGGTTTCACAACGATGAGATTCAAGGCTTTCTATTGCACCAGGCCGGTATGTAACGACGGGAAGACTAGTAGTAGCGAGAGTTGCCGGTGCCTGCAGGTGGATACGCAGCACCACCAGGGCTCAAGACCGGCGGGGGCGGGGTCGCGTATCGTGGACGCGGAGACGGCGCGTAAATGTTGCGCGGGCTACCGGAGGCCGCGATGTATGCAGCACTCGCAGTTCGACCATAGCCGTCACAAGCCTGAGCCTGAGCGGGAGTCACCGCACGCGAAGGAACGGGACTCGTCATCGGGGTGCTCGTTTTCGAAGGAGCCGAAAACGCGAATGGCGACGGAGATCGCGAGCGCGAGTGGGAGTAAGGCGTCGAGTATCCCGATGGCGGAGGGCTCAGCATCTGTGATTGTTCGGGACGCGGCGTCTTGGGTTTGGGCTGCTTGGGAGACGGCGTTGAAAGGCGCAGGGCACGTTCGGGCGAGCTCATCCCGCGGCCGAGTTGTGGCATGTACGCGTCAACAGGGCCCTCGGCGATGGGGTTGCGAGCGAAAGGACTAATGTCCAATGGCGCGACGGTGAGGAAGTCACCGCCGAGATCTTTCTTGGACTTGGACTTCTTCTGTGTGTTCCGCTCCGGGGTAGCGGGGCCGTAGGGGAAGGGGAGTTCAGACATACTGGCAATGTCTGAGTTGAAAGAAATGAGCTGGGTTCGTAAAGCCACGCACTTGAGGGAGAGATGTGGCGCGAACTTGGCGCTGGCGTTGAGATTGAAGAGAGGGTGCGGTTTATGTGCGGTTGTGCTGAAGTCTTCTCTTGGGGCGACCTTTATATACGAGAGAACAATAGAAGACCGGACGGGGTGTGGCGAAGCGTCGCTGCTGCCGAACCAAGCATAGACAGCGCTTGGTGCTTGGTTCTGTTGCGCTGATGCGCCATTGGGGTCAGCACATGGCGCGTTGGCGGGCGAGAAAATGTCGTGTGAGGTCGATATCGGCGCTTGTTGACGAGGTTGGTGGTGGTGGTTGGGTTCAGAGAAGTCACATCAACGTTTCTCTTGCGCCCACACCCACTACCAGTCGTCGCCCTCCGCTAGGGCAACGAAAGATGAAGAGTCGCCCAGGTACGCCACAACTCGCTACGGCCTTGCGTTAACCAATTGACGCACCATGTTAGGCGCCTGCGTCGCCTCGCGGCTGCAACAGATGCACCGCGCAACCAGACAACTTGGATAGTCGTCTTCCTCCGCTCGAAGAATATCGCACCATGCTACGCAGGGACCAGTTCGCGCCATGCAACGTGGGTGAACTCGAGTCCTTGCAAGCAGACCTGGCTGCCGTCGAAGCGGTCCTGGACTCCCACCTGTCGCATGTCCGAGACCTTCAGCGGACACGCGACCACACCAAAACCGCGCTCGAAATGCGGTCGTCCCTTGCCGCACCCATCCGCAAGCTTCCGCCCGAGGTGCTTTTGCGTGCATTCTCGTTCGCAATTTCGGTCTCAAGACACTCCTCGTGGCACCCACGTATTGTTCTTCCTGCCGTTTGCGCCCATTGGCGCAGGCTACTGTTGCGAGAGACGCGGTTCTGGACGGATATCAAGATTCCGGGGAATCCCAATCGCATTGCTCGCTATCTCGAGCGCTCCCAAACGCACCCTCTCACCATCCGGTTCAGTGCAAATGGATCTTTCCAAGATTTGCGTCTACTATATTCGCTCCGGCCACGGCTACGAAAGCTTTCGGCATCCAGCGAATTATTGGCCCTTCTCTACGTGGTGTCTGGTGCCCCGTCGCTTTCCTTAGTTCACCGCGAGGAATCTCAAACCCCAATAACAAACCACTGGGAGGCAACGGACGTCCCGCATCTCCGCGTTGTATCGCTCTTCGGCGCAAACTTCGGCCGCGGCAAGCTCTGGCTTCCATGGGAGCAGTTGACCTCCCTCGACATGGGATTCACCACCGTCGCGGACATCGGGACCATTCTCGCACAATCTCTCCGCCTCTTGTCTTTCTCGGCGCATATAAAAGGTGGCGAGGACGAAATCGACGAGGTTCCTTCATCGCCACTTCCATTGCGCACCCTCATCTTGGAAGGAGACGCGGTCGAATGCATTTCCTGCATTTTTCTTTCTCGCGCTGGAGGCGCCTCTCGGGCGCGCAGCAGCGCGCGCAGCAGCAGGCTTCTCCTCCTACCCGAGTTGCGCGTGCTGGGAGTGGACCACCTCACGATACGCAGCAAGGAATCTCATGATCTCTTGTCCCACCACTGTCCCCGGGTTGAAATGCTCCGCGTTAGTAGGGCCAACGCCGAATTGTCCCGCGTCGAGGTTGCGTCGTTGCTCATTGCCGCACCGACTCTGCGCATGGTCCGCCTCTTGGGCAAATCATCCCGGGTCTTGGCGTCCTCGGTGGTTTTCAAGGCGCCGTTACGGCGCCAGAAACTACACAAGGACGATGAAGCGCACGCACCTCGGAACGCGAAGGCGCCGAACCTCAAGAAGTTCACTTGGCACGACGATGTTGTTCTGTTTTACAAGTTGCAGACCAAGTTTCCGGAGAATATAGAGGCGACACGGTTGGAGCTGGGCGCGGATTCGTTGAGGGACGAGCTCGAGCACTTGCTGTATCTCTAGTCCTGCAAGTCTTTTCTGCTTCTTTCGGTTCCTTGGCTGAATGCTTTCACAGAACTTCGCTATCCATTTTACATGTCGCAATACGCATGCTGTCGAGTCTCGCGACGCGTTTTCATGATCCATCGATCACGTGGCTTTCCCAGCTACCCGGTCTTGACCTTCATCTCTTTCCACAAAATGCTGAACACGACCGCGCCTGCACCAACAGCCGCGAACAACACCGCGAAATAATTCTGCATTCCGATCCCCGTCGCTGCGAGCACGCGGGTCATCAGCCCTCGAAAAACGTACTGGTGGCAACACATACCCGCTCCCCCAAACACCGCGCCAGTCACCCTCCCGGCAAAGTTGCTATATTGGATCGCGAGGCTCATCCGGCGGTTCCACACCCCGAGGTCGGGCAGGCGCTTCGAGAGCAAGCTAAGCGTGCACGTGCTCGCGACGCTGAAGCCGAGCGCGACGAGGAACCAGCACACGTAGAACGCGCCGAGCGGGACGTGTTGGAGCGCCGATACGAGCACGAGCCCGAGGAGGATCCCGCACCCGCCGATGGTCCCGCCGACGATGAGGGTCATGCGGTCCTGGACGCGCGGTGCGATGCGGACGTTGAGGAGGAGGAACGGGAATGTGGCGAGTCCGCCGAGGGCGATGAAGTTGCCTGCTGCGAAGGGGGAGAAGGTGTATTCGAGGGCGGTGTAGTTGGGGATCATGGACTCGAAGGAGCCGAGGATGAAGAAACAGGCGGCGGAGGCGTAGCAGATCGCGAGCACGATGCTCCATTCGACCCGCGTGAGTTTGAGTGGATCTGTTGTGGACGGCAGAGATGGGCGGTCGACGGTCGACGGTTGGGTTCGTGGGAGGTCCTGGAAGAAGAACGTGGTGGCAATAGCGAATACGACCCAAGCCAAGGCTGTCGTCCATCCTGGGCTATATGGCCGTTAACTTTGGACAAGCACCAGTTAAAATTCGCACCTCGTCAATCCGTTGAAAATAGCGTTCGGAAATCCCACCTTGTACAACAAGCCGCATACAAACGGACCCGCAGCCAGCCCAAACGACTGTCCGATGACTAGCCAACTAGCAAGCATCGTTCGCCGACGGACGCCGACGAGACGCGGATCCGTGCAGTACTTCCGCGCGTACATGAATCCCATGTATCCAATACCGGTGACCATGCGGCCGATGAGGATGAGGTACAAGAAGTGTGCGCGGTAGGCAAGTGCATGGAGGATGTTGCCTATGATGAGAGAGGCGAAGATGATCCGGAAGGGCCGGGTATATCGTCCTAGAACGAGATGAGCGCTTTTCAATGTGCAAAAGAGTTTGGATGCTCACCTTGGTCGAATTTTGTGATGGGGATGAGAACGATGCCCGAAAGCACGTTCGGAATACCGATGGTAAGACCGGCGAAGACTTTGGAGCCACCCAAGTATTCCGCGTAGACGCTGGCGGAGGAAACGGTCGAATATGCAGAGAACTGGCCACGGGGAATGAGATCACCGAGACTGTGAGGGTACTCAAAACGCACTTGAAGCAGCGCGCTCGCCAGGATCATCGTACACAGCGACGAGATGTGTGGAAGGCGCAATTCAGGGTCTTCCTCGACGCCCTCTGGCACGTCATGCTGCTCGGCGTCGGAGGGTGTTGTTGGAACGCGAACCTGCAGCTGGATTGTGTGGCTGCTGCCTTCGAGCGTAGGTTCTCGGGATGCCGTGCGGCTGCGGCTAGAGAAGCTTCGTAGCAGTCGCCAGCGGCTCAGCGCGGGCCTGTGGCCAGTATATTCCGCTGCGAGTGGCATCATGGTGGTCAAGGAAGAAAATCTGTGGCGGCGATTACTTATCTGATAAGTGCCAACCAGTGCTGATCTCGGCCGAGTGGCCGAAACCACATTGTGGCTTGCATCTGCGTTGGAACTTGAACTGCGATTACAGAAACGACTACTTGCTAAGGTACATTCTAGACTGTCTGGCTAACGCTACATCTAATCGTGAATAATACACGTACAGTATAATCAATACATGGTGGTCCCAGGCGAAGGAGAGGATTCCGGTGTAGCTGGTTTGGGGGACGCAGGAGGAAACGCGTCGTCCGGGTTGAGCCAGTCGGGAGGAGGGCAAGGTGAGTGGCAACGCGGGCTCGCGTAATATTTGGAGTACGAGCGCGACGCGGTTGGAGAGGGCAGGAAACCCGAGGGTGTGTTTTTGCCACTGCCACTGGGGGTCGAAGGTCGGGAGACATCGGGGCTGGTGATAGGCGTGTTGGCCAGCGACGGGTTGTAGAACGGCGACCCGGAACGCGAGGAAACATACGAAGAGGGTGAAGTATAATCTCCTTTCGACGTTGACCGTGATTGGGGCTTGCGGCCACGACCTTGAGATGGGCCCCGGCGACGAGATGTGGCCTCGGGTGCAGGTGGAGGTGGTAAGTGTTCCGCGAGAAACGCCTCCAAGTCAACGACGCCCTTCGGCTTCGAGTTTGACCCGCTCTTTTTCTTCGACGGTGTGATGGGATTATAGAGGTTCATGTAGGACGACATTCTGCGAAATTAGTCGAAGTTAGCTTGAGGAGAATAGCGGAGGCATACCTCAGCGTGTAGATAGAAATTAGACGGGAATTAGGGAGAGTGAGGCGCCTTGCGCGTAAAGACGAGCGAATGTTTTGATTTCGAGTAAAGCCTCTGCAAACCCGAGACGGGGTTTTATACCGCGGCCCGCTGCAACAATGGAGGACCGGATAGTTCGAAGCGCGCCGGGTGCGAAATGTGCATCAAAACAAAGCTCCAAGGCCGGGTAGAGCGCTTAGATCTAGGCTTGTTGGCTTGGCCGCGCTGAAGTTCGGCAGTTTGGTAAACTTTCATCTTTTCGCCGAGAGTTACTGTCGGGTCAACCTCTTCCATGGCTCCTGCGCTGTGCCTGAGTTGGCCGACACAGCGTCGACGTCGAGTGTGGAGGCCAACAGCAGCTGTGACTTGATTGGCGGTGCCAACTGCAGTTTTCTGTCTTTGCCCACAACCCTCGCCAAAACGGACCCATGGATTAATCGGCCACACCCAACTATTACTATGTCTCGCACAGCCAGTTCACGCACCAGCCAGCACTCTTTCCGGAGCGGAAGCAGTCGCAGCAGCTTCACTGGACTCACGACCGAATACGAGTACGCGGCAGCATACGGAGAACCCGCGCTCTCAGACTCGTCATCCGACGAGCAGATTGCTCGTGCCATCTCGGAGTCGAAGAAGATGGGCAACCGCGGCTCGACGCTGTCGCGTGCGTCCTCGACGTCATCTTGGACCTTTGTGGGCCGCGAGCCCTCGGTCAACAGCAGAGCCAGTTCAATCTCGAACGGCTATTCCCCAGCGCCCACGCCTACCCCACGATACGCCGCAGACGAGGTTGTCGCCCGCAGCCTCGCCCGGACGTGGAACGTGGCGTCGGTCCAGTCCGACATTATCCACAATCCGACGTTCTCGCCCTTGTCCGGTCCACCGCTTGTAGTCCGATCACCGTCTCCGGCGGGCTCAACGTCCTCGATATCGTCGTCCTCGACGGTGTACACATACCGCCAAGACAACACAAAGAACGGCAGTCCTTTGTCTCCACTCCCGCTTTCCGCCCGCACGCTTTCAGCCGCATCGTCCCGGTCCCCGTCCCTTCGATCTCTTTCCTCAGTCTCGTCCATTCGCACCGCATCTTCCAGTGTTTCTCGAACAGCCAGCATTGCATCTATCATCTCCAGCGTCGCCGTGTCTTCACGACACGAGCCACTCGATACCGCTACCCGTACGCTTCGGGCGTCTCTACCACCACCACTATCCCGCTCTGTATCATCAGCTTCTACTCTCAGCGCATCGTCACGACATAGTTCCTCCACGAGGGCAAGCTCTTCCTCCCGAACGAGCACCTCGTCACGCAAAAGCGCCATGGACGACTCTACAAAGGCCGCGCTGGCGCATCTCCACGACCGTCTTACGAAACCTATACCTTGTACCAACCCAGGGTGCGGAGCATTGATCCCACCCTCTCCTTTAGACGCCGTTAGTTCCTTGTTTGTTGTCGCCTTCTCTCAATTCACACACGCGCCCAGATTACGTTCCCGACAAGCGCCCTGACACCGTCAGATCCACCGCGCTCCCTTTTCTTCGCGCTTCATGCGCGATGCCCTGCTTGCACGCAAAACCACTGTCGTGGCTGCGGACAAGCAACAGGGTGCGATGCCAATTGTTGCGCCCCCGTTCCGTCTGCACCAACGCGAACGCATGGCCAGCAGCGGCTCATCACGTATCCGAGCGCCTCGCCATGTACTGTGCCAACCCACTGCGGGGCGGTTCGTGCATTGGGAGCTGCTACAGCTCTGCTGGCATTCGACCGAGTTCATTCCGCCATCAAAGAACATGGTCGAACAGCAGACAAGGCGCTGCTTGCACCATTACACGCTTTGGTGTTCTTCGTTGGCCCGGCCACACAAGCCCAGTCCCAGTCCTCGGGCCTTTTGCTCTCGCAAGATGAGCCCGATCCGGCGTTGGCAGAGCTCATCCGCATCTCGCTCTTCCCGGCGTACGCTGCGAGTCTGCTACGCGCCGAGGCGAACGTGGGTCGCTGGATCGACCGCGCGCCGGCGTACGAGGCGGTTTTGAAAGTCCTGCGGGCGTTGGGCGATTCGGCGGGATGTCGGAGCGCGTTGTTGCGCCCTATTATTAGTGCGGAATCGGGGCTGGGGGAGTGGTTCCGAACGGGGCGTGTTGCTCCTTACCTCAGGAGCAGCAACGGCGAGACGCTGCGTGCATTGATTCGCCGACTCGAAGGGGCGCGAGCGGCGCTTTTACGGCTCGCTGGCGCGGTGAAGTTTGGCCCTACGGTGCAGCAGGCGCATGCGCTGTGCGATGCGGTGCTGTATCTTTTGCTGCAGGATGCGTTGGGTGATGCTGGGGAGTGAGTAGGTGTAAAGTGGTGGCTAGGATTGTTGTACTTTAGTTTGTTGTACTTGATGTACTAGTTGGTGTAGCAATTTTGCTTGTTTTGTGCCTTTTCTTCTTGACCGCGACCAACGGTGGCCTGATTCACGTGATCCCTCGATAGTCACCCCTTGTCCGCGCAAGATTGAGTTCGTGTTGTTATACCCCAGTAACCGCACTGCTACTCTTGTCCACTGCCGCAAAATTCTCAATCACCTTCTTCACCAACCCCACATCCGCTCTCGGCACATCCACGACATTCCGCTCCTTCTCCAGCAAACCAACAAATTCTGGCGGCAGTACATCCCGCTCAAAATCAAAGCTTGGGTTTCCGCGCAGAGCCAGTGCGACGGCTTCCGAGAATTTAGCCGGGTGGGCAGTCGACAACATGATCTGGACGATATTTCCAGCGTTGTGCGGGGCGATTTTGGTAGCGGCTGCGAGGCCGACGGAGGTATGTGGGTCTGCGATATAGGAAGGCGTCGCTTCAAAGTGAGAACGGATCGTCGCGAGCGTCTGTGGAAATAATAAGCGTCGAGATTAATGTGAATTCGAGGACACGAACCTCTTCGTCCGATATCCTTTCGGCGAAGAAATCCCTCCGCGCGAGCTCAAACACTGAAACCGGGATCTGCACACGGCCGTCGCTCTTCATCGCGCTCATCCAATCGGCCAGCGTCGCCGACCCAGCCTTCTTCCTGCTCGCCTCGTCCTCTCCAGTAGCATTCTCGTACGCAAGGTACCAAAGCAGCCGCTCAAAGTTACTGGAGACGAGAATATCCATCGCGGGCGAAAGCGTCTCCTTGACCCCGCTCTGGTGGCCATCGGATACAGGCAGGTCCGAATCCGCCTTTTCGTATTTTCCCGCGTTCCAGAACCGCGCAAGGATGTCGTTGGCGTTTGTCGCAACCACGAGCTTGCCCATCGGGAGACCCATCCGTTTGGCGTAATAGCCAGCGAGAATGTCGCCAAAGTTGCCTGTCGGGACGACGAATTGGATCTCTGCGGACGACCCGGCTGGTAGCTGAGCCTGGAGTTGGAAGTAGGCAAGGAAGTAGTACACGGTCTGCGCGAGGATGCGGGCCCAGTTGATCGAGTTCACCGCACCAAGACGATGCGTCGCGTTGAACTCAACGTCGCCAAACAGTGTCTTGACGATGTCTTGGCAGTCGTCGAACGTGCCTTGGACAGCGATGTTGTGGACATTGGCGTCAGTGACGGTGGTCATTTGTGCCTCTTGGATGGGCGACACACGCCCTTTTGGGTGTAAAATGAAGATGGAGATGTTGGCCTTGTTTCGGAGGCCGTAGATGGCGGCGCTGGCAAGTCGCATTAATCTCAATTCCGGAAGAAAGGAAAGAGAACACACCTCCCCGTGTCCCCACTTGTCGCCCCGACGACAGTAAGCTTCTCGGGCTTCTCCCCTGCTGCTTTCCGCGCATTCCGACGCAAGAGGAAGAACTCGAAGAGGTTCCCAAGCAACTGCAGCGCAACGTCCTTGAACGCGAATGTCGGCCCATGGAAGAGCTCCAGCACGTAGCGCTTGTCGTCAAGCTTGGCCAAAGGCGTAATGTCGGGATGGCGGAACGTGCTATACGATTTCTGCACCAGTGCGCGTAGATCCGCCTCCGAGATCTCATCCCGAGAGATATACAGTGAGAGGACGGCGACGGAGAGGTCCACGAAAGAGTAAGACCTCCAATCCGACTGCCAGTTTGGCGGCAGCGCAGGGATGGATTCCGGGATGTAGAGCCCGCCATCGGGAGCCAAACCCGTCAGGACCGTCTGTTAAACGCCGATTGAGCTTGGAGGAGGGTTGGATTGAAGGGCGTTGACCTCTTCGAACGAAAGAGAGGGCCCACCGCCGCGCGTCGAGAAATACTTCATGGTCGTTGACTCCAAGATGCGGAAAGCCGAGATTCGCCCGATGACATGGCCGAATCTCCGAGATAAGATTACACGAGAAATTACAGTAGAGAGCTACTGGAGAGCGTCTGAACGTCCATTGCTTCGGCATAAGTATCCAAGGAAGAAGATAACGTCTCATAAATTGTGGATCCATGATTATAAGCCGCGATGCATGCCGGTTGGTCCTACAGACATTCAGCTGGGTGGATTCAAGGAGATGAGGTTTACATACCATGGAGGGACTCCGCACCCAGTTCCCAACCTCCAAACAGTCCGCTTGTAATCTCAGCCAAATGGCCATCACCAGGCTTAACATCGTCTCCACCAGCAACATCTGCCTTGGCACCAAGTCCGACACCGCGGTCCTCGTCGTCGAGAGAACTTCGGATGTCCGATGCGACATTTTAGCGGCATATTGGGCGTGTGCGACCTCGTTTCTTGCATCTAGGTCCCACTCAGCTCTAATAAATCATAGTGTACGAAGAAACACGCACCGTCAAGACCTTGGAACAACGTTGACATATGAGCGAGGTTGCTGTCCAACGTCTGCGCGAAGGCGGGTCAATACACCGGGGATCCACCACCGTCGGACCCTGACCCCGCTTACCAAGTGATAGCGGGAGAGTTTCGTCTTTGCTGTTTGTTGACCGGCCGAAACGATTAGGCGGAAGGCGGTATACGCGGGATACGTCGCGTCGGGACACGACAGTTTGGAGCTCTACAAGCAAATTGGTTACAACAGCCGGTCAGCAGCGCGAGGAACGGCAACGTGGCGGCTTACCCCGGTGTATAGCCTGCAGGCACAGAGCAGTTAATTTAGCATCCTTAGGCGCCCACAAGACAACAACACCCCGTACTGTTTGATGCTTTTGTGCAACAGGGTAGTCTTGTGCGCGAGATCTTGCAACTCTCGTGGACTGGTCGAGGTCTGTTGGCTGGTTGCTCGAGCAAGCTCTCGGTGGAAATTGCTGAACACGGAGTTGAAGCTGATGGCCTTTTCGACGAGGCCAAAAGCAAGGGCGGCTTGGTCCGCTGATATCTGCTGCATGTTGAACTCTTGACGCGTCTGAACGACATTGGGCGCACGGTCATGTATGAGTGTAGCACATGCGCCTTCTCCTGCTGTCTTCTTGACGAAGCCTGCTGCACAGAGAACGGCAAAATAACGGCACAGAACACTAAACTCCGTGGTCAAACCCGAAGCGGCGGTAGATGAAACGAACGCGAACTCACTTTTGATACGAGCGGAGATATTCAGCACATTCGTTCGGAGAAGGGAAAGCAACTCGAGGTATTCCTAGACGAGGATTACAAACAGATTTACCCCAACGACGATCTTACGCTTCGGAGTCGTTTCCACCTAAATCCGATCTCAAAGACCCGTTTATCACCAAGCAGTTGAGGTACGTACTGAGGCTTTAGAGGAGGCATGATGGCTTGGATATCGACGCTATGAAGCTGCGTTGCAATAGCATCGAAGCCTTGAACGAGCTGCACCGTCGAGAGCGCCAGATTTTGTGATGCGAGCTTGAGGTCGCCCTCAAGTTCGAATAAGCATCGCGCGATGTCGAGGTAGGACAGTGGCCTTCGCAGAGACATGGGAGGAAAAACAGGGATGGTGTCGAATTTAGCGCAGCATACCCTGCGCCTTTATAGTGAGGCAATGTTCAGGGAACTGTTGGTGGTGTTACAGTCACCGGCCAATGGGTGTACAACGTCGAGCGCTGTCACCTAACCAGCGGTGTTCTCGCAGCTGTTCCCGCTTGCATCGACATCTCCGAGTTGAAAAGATCGTCGAAGGCACCGCCATTGCCGAAAAGGCGCTGTTGGTGTCTGAATGATGGGTAGTCCGCGGATAATGAGTCACGTCAACTCACCTGGCCCTCATTGATATCCCTTCGAGCCCGAAAGGGCGAGAAAACTGGATGCCGCAGGCTGCTCGGAGCGCTCGTAATCGGCCTCCGAAGCCGAGAGCTACCTGCGGAGGGTACCGGTCCAGCACAGGCACCGGTCGACCGCGCGTCGCCAGCAGCTTCTTGAGCTCAGTTTCTGCTGCGCAGGCGCACAGGCAGAAAGCTGTCGAGCGCCTCCCTGGCGCGATATCCTCTGTTCGGTATTGCCCCACATTCATATCTCCAGGATCGCGGCAACGCCAAGGAGACCAGCTACGTCGGCCGGCGCGCTCGGGGTGCTGTCGACGAATGTGGCGAATTCGCTGCGGAGGAAGTCCATATCCTCGTCGAGGTCCTCCGTCGCGCGATTGCACGTCTATCGTCTTCCTTCCGCTCTAAGTAATAGCCAGCGGCACGCGACAAGACGCCCAACGCGCACACATACACTTTGGCAGCAGCTCGTAAATCGTAGGCAGGTGCAGCAATCTTTGACAATCAGTCAAAGGAAAGCCAAACTTGGAGCGCAGACATACCATGACAGAGTCCGACGTATGCAGACCAAGAAGCTCGGTCGCTTTAAGATGGATTCGTGCGTTGGGCTGGAAGACACGGTTAGCAGCGAGGCCGACGGCGGGAGATGAAAGAGTCAACCTTGGTCAGGCACAACAGTTGGGACGAGAAGAGGCTATGGAATGGAAGACCGGTGGATTTTAAGACATCTAGCTGCAGCCGGGTGGTTCCATTCGCCAAGACTACGCTGCGAAGGTTGTAAACAGAGAGCAGCCGCGATCCAAGTCTAAGTGGACTGACAAGTGAATTTGCTTCAGCAGTTCAATGCCACGCGTCGCGTCGGGGCCACGCTACGCCGCGTCCTTCGGGAGATGGCTTCTAAATGAGCGCAAGAACGTGCCTGTTTGGTGGTGCCACTGCTCGACCAGCGTCTGTCGCACATCCTAGACCAACAAATTGACGCCCGCCGATTCTAGAGACACGTCTAGGACACGCCGCCATATGGCGTCGATGTCTTCCGCAAGCGGGAAACGGCGAAGGACTTCTTTGAAGAAGCCTGCGCGCCAATCTGCTGCCAACGCGTCGAGGTCGAGTTGCTAATTGGGGGATCACGGGGGATTTCCAGTCGGTGCATGTTCTCTAAGGCAAGGGCTGGCAACCTGAGGAGGTCGAGCCATGGGCGGAAGGGAATTAGAGAAGAGAGAGCTGGGATGGGTCGACCACATCGACGTTTCGGTCAACGTCGCGTCGGCTCGTGACCAAGTGGAAATGAATGAAATTCTGGTCGCGCTACTGGTAGTGGAAAACGAGAACAGTAACGTCGTCGCCAGGATTCCTAGACTCCATAACAGTGTCCAAAACGTATGAAGCTAAACTCTCCGCCCCACTTTCAATCCCAGCCTTCACGATAATTGCAATCTCCTCATTTGAAGCAAGATCCCATAACCCATCCGACGCAGCGACGAGCACCTTCCCTTCGTCAAACTGAAAGACCCCAACATCCGGGGTAGCCGTGATGTAGGGAGGGGTCCGATAGCCGTAGAAATACGAGTCGTATTGCGCGCTCATCGCCACTTTGCCGCTCTCCAGGTCGAAGCTGGAGAGAATGTCGACGTATCGTCGATGCTGCCAGCCATTCAGGCCTCTCGGGAGTTTGTAGTAGCCGTCGCCAAAACCTAGGCACTTTGGTGAAGGTCGGGAAGCGGAGAAGACAAAGTACCCTACCTCGTGTGCTCATAAGCTTCCCAAACAGCCGTCCACCGACTACAAGCTGGCTTTCTCCAGGATGTTCTCGCTGGAGACGTTCCTGTTCCGAAGTACTCTTCGCGTTGAGATCTGTCGTTTGTTGCAAAGCCAGAGGGTCTGCCAAGTCAAAGGCCAATGCACGACAGTCGCCTGCGTTAGCATAGTGGATGGATCTTGCTTCGCTATCGAGGTCCAGCACGAGCGCCATGCATCCTGACCGCAAAAGCCGTGCTGATTCTGTTGGTGGGGGCTTCGATATGATGGTTCTGAAGAAAGAATGCTCTTCCCGGAAGTTGTTCAAGAGGGTTTGGTCGAGGTCTTGAAAGATTTCGGCGTGTTTAGATGGCGGACTTGCGAGGAGAGCTTGGGGCAAAGTCTTACTGACGTGCTCAGCGGTATGAGCGCCGCCGTGGCCTGAAGCCCTCAGCATCGGCGCGGGTACGCAGCCTCTTTTGCGCACCGTCGTAGACACCGAGAATCAAGCGCCGTTCGTCGAGGGAAGTTGAAATCGAGAAGCGGTCCTCAATGGGCCTGTCCGTCGGCTGAAATTGGACGACGGAGAGCTTGAACTGGCCGATGGACCGTGTTTCTTGCGCAACTCGACGGCGAGTAGACATGGCGGTCGAGGTCCAGGGAGCCAGTGACATGCTGTCAACTGCACTTGCCGCCAACCACAACAACGGCGTTCTGACCGTCGTGCATGCATGCCTTGCACCATGAAATTCTCCCTCCTAGCGGGGTCCAGTTTGCGGTAACCCTGCGACTGACTCCCCAGTCCGCCTCAACACGCCGGACTGTGTGCAATCTGGTGGTTGCGCGCTCAAACTTCCTTCGCGTCTTCGAGGTCTGCGAGGAGGAGACGGAGGAGGTCAATGAGGGTATGGATGTGGACAAGGTGCTGGATTGGTGCAATGGTCGATTCCGGTTTGTGTTCTAACTGCACCGTGTCTTGCTTAGCCTCGGTCCATTGCGACCCGAATATATTTTGTTCGAGAGCATTCCCTGCATGGAATTGTGACCGGCATGGAGCCCATCCAAATCCTAGCTTCCAACGAAGACCACCTGGACCGTCTTTTAATCTCTTTCAAAGATGCGAAGGTGCGTAGTCGCGCGTTCTTCGTACGAAGAAGACCGACTCATTTTACTCCAGATTGCGCTCCTTGAATGGTCAGAACTTGTGCACGACCTTGTCACCGTCTCCATACACACGTATGAACGCGCACCACAAATGGTACGCGTTCCGCACGCGCTGATATTATATTTTCACCATTTTTTTTTTAGATTTCTATGGACACCTCCACGTTCCAAGCCCTTCTCCGCGTCGACCCAGCTTCGCGTTGTGCTGCTCTGCTGCTCCCCAAAGACTCGATTGCGATTCTGCCGTTCTATCAAACGCAAGCGGACCTGGAGGTCATGGACGAGCAGACCAAAGACGTGCCGTATTCTCCCAGCTACATTCTGGAGCTCCCCAGCAGTGTCCAAGAGAACATGCGGAACGTGATCGACTTTGTTTTCCTGCCCGGGCTGAACAACCCTACGATGGCCGTGTTATATCAGACCCAGCAAACTTGGACCGGGTGCGTGTCGAAGGGAATCTGATTTCGGCACAGTCTAACGCTTGTCCAGCCGCCTCAAGGAGTTCAAAGATACCTGCAAACTGGTCATCTTCACCGTGGACTTTGTCGGCCAACACTACCCCATCATCACGTCCGTCAGCGGCCTACCGCACGACTGCATCTCCCTCCTCGCATGTCCTCCATCCCTCGGCGGAGTCGTCATCTTGACCACCAACGCCATCATCTACGTCGACCAGTCGTCGCGCCGCGTCGTCCTCCCTCTCAACGGCTGGGCCAGCCGCATATCCGAGCTACCAATGCTGCCGCTCGCAGCAAGCGAGCAGTCGCGCTTCTTCACGCTCGAGGGTGCCCGGCTCGTCTTTGCCGACGACAAACTTCTCTTCCTCATACTCAAGGACGGGACGATCCACCCCATCGAGCTCGTTTCGGACGGCAAGACCGTCTCCAAGTTCGTGTTTTCGCCGTCCCTGGGGCAAACCACGATTCCCGACGCGGTCCGGAAGCTGCCCGACAACCTGTTTTTCGTCGGGAGCACCGCGGGTCCTTCGGTGCTGCTCAAACTCAAGCGGGTCGAGGAAGAGTTTGAAGAGCCCACGCAAGAGGATGTGCCTATGCATACCTTTGACGATGACGAAGGTTCGCTTGCGCTTGCATGTCCTTTTCCAATGCATCTCATCGTTACGCAGACATCTACGGTCCTGCGCATCACAACGACACCCCAACGGCGGCCAAGAAGACACGCGTTATCAACGAGCTTGTCTTTTGCGATACTCTCGACTCGTACGGGTCCATCGCAGACATGACGTTCTCGCCAGTCTGGTATGAGGTGCGTTTCTCGTCCCAACGAGATGTTGTTCACGTCTAACGCTTCGCAGAAACGCGCGGTATCGCAGCTTGTTGCGGCAACCGGGAGCGGCCACGTCGGCGGGTTCACGTTGTTCCAGGTTCGTGAGGTCTCTGGACGTTACCCTCGACGCTCAAGACTTTTAGCGTGACCTTCCGTTCACGACCAAGCGACAACTCCGCGCCCTCGGAGGTGCTCGCGGGATCTGGTCTCTTCCCGTTAGGTCCTCCAAGAGCAACGGCGATACATCCGAGGTCGATCCTACGGATACCCTCATAATCAGCACCGACGCCATCCCGTCGCCCGGCGCCTCTCGAGTAGGTCGAATTCATCCAACATCCACAGTGCATTCACGAATATTTGCAGCTAGCCCACCGAGGAGCAAAAGGCGACATCAACATCTCCCCGCATATTCAGGACTTTGACCGCTTGACCATCGGCGCCGCAGCGTTCTTCCACAACTCTGCTATCCTACACGTGACCACGAACTCAATCCGTATTTTGGAGCCCGGTACGCGTTTCCCCTCTCCTCGAGGAACCCTGCGCTGACCATTAATTAGATGGTTCGGAGCGCCAGAGCATCCAAGATAAGGACGGGAGTATGCCGCGCGCCAGAATCCGCGCCTGCAGTATTTGTGATCCCTTCGTCATCGTTATTCGCGAGGACGACTCGATTGGGATGTTCATAGGCGAAATGGACCGTGGCAAAATTCGGAGGAAGGATATGTCTCCCATGGGCGACAAGGTAACCGTTGGAACTTGAATATCTGGAGTGTCGGCTAACGATCCATCTAGTCCTCCCGATATCTCACAGGATCCTTCTTCACGGACAACACGGGGGTCTTCTCTCGCTGCTTCGAGAGCAACGTGCCTCCAAACAGCGCGGTCAGCGTCGACAACTCCAGCAAGTGGTTGTTGCTCGTACGACCGTCGGGTGTTGTCGAGGTAAGCTCTCAGCTTTCTAGCCACCATATGCTCAGCCATGGCTTGCAGATTTGGACGCTACCCAAACTAACCCTCGCATTCTCCACTCCCGCCCTTGCGAGCCTCCACAACGTCATTACCGACTCCCACCAACCTCCGACACCCTCCCCGCTGGAAGATCCTCCACGAAAACCGCAAGAACTGGACATCGAGCAGATCCTGGTCGCGCCTGTGGGCGAATCTCGTCCACAGCCTCATCTCTTCGTAAATCACTCCATCCATCAGTGACAGTCACCTCTCACACAGACACATTCCACAGATTCTGCTTCGATGCGGGCAACTAGCGATCTACCAGGTCATCCCCGAAGGGTCCTCCGATGACCCGCCCGCAACACCCCGCACATCAACGCTCAACCTCAAATTCGTCAAAGTCCTCGGACGGCACTTTGAGCGGCAAAAAGCCGACGAGAACATCATCGCGGACAAGAAACGCGGATCGCCCCAATTCGTGCCGTTCACCACCACGCGCGCGTCCTCGGGCAGGACGCTCTGCGGCGCGTTCTTCACGGGCGACCGCCCGAGCTGGGTCCTCGCGACGGACAAGTCGGCGCTCAAGATGCTCCCCTCGGGACACACGTACGTGAATTCGTTCACGCAGTGCACGCTGTGGGACTCGAAAGCGGACTTTCTGCTGCATTCGCCCGAGGACGGGGCGTGCCTTATTGAGTGGGTCCCTGAGTTCAGTCTGGACACGGCGCTGCCGTCGCGTTCCGTCCCCCGCGGCCGGTCGTATTCGCATGTCACGCACGACGCGACGACAGGGCTTATCGTGGCGGCGTCGTCGCTGTTCGCCAAGTTCACGTCTTTTGACGAGGATAATGCGCGGATATGGGAACCAGATGGTGGGTGTTTTTCCGTTGTGCTTATTGAAGCATCTCATGCTTCGCAGCGCCGAATATCAGGGATCCACTATGCGAAACTTCCTGCTTGGAGCTGATCTCGCCAGATTTCTGGATCTCCATGGACGGGTACGTCCGCCTCTCTTCTCCTTCCACACATCCCAACGCAACCCAGCTTCGAATTCGCCACCAACGAATTCATCACCGCGCTCACGATTGTCACACTCGAAACCTCCAGCACCGAATCCGGGAGCAAGGACTACGTTGCGGTCGGCACGACCATCAACCGCGGAGAGGACCTCGCGGCCAAGGGCGCCGTACGTATCCATCCGTTTACTCTCTCTCTGCTGCTCACGTGACTATAGACGTACATTTTCGAAATCGTGCAAGTCGTCCCGGACCCGGAGGTGGCGCCCGAGCGGTGGTACAAGCTCCGTCTGCGGTTCAGGGACGACGTCAAAGGGCCCGTCACTGCGCTGTGTGGGTTCCAGGGATACCTCGTTTCGTCCATGGGGCAGAAGGTGCGTGTCCCCGCCCGCTGTGTCGAGCAGATGGGAGTGGGTACCGAACACGAGGACAGATCTTCGTACGCGCATTCGACGACGACAGGCTCGTCGGCGTCGCTTTCCTCGACGTCGGGATCTACGTCACCTCCCTCCAAACCCTCAAAAACTTTTTGCTTATTGGGGATGCGGTCAAGAGCGTCATGTTCGTCGCCTTCCAGGTACTGTATCTCATTCGTTACTTATATTAGAATGGGCTGAACGGGAACCACAGGAAGACCCGTATAAGCTGGTCATCCTCGCACGTGACCTCTCGCGCGTCTGCGTCACCCGCGCCGATTTCTTCTTCGCGGCGGGCGACGCGGCGATCGTCACTTGCGACGAGGACGGCGTGGTGCGGATGTACGAGTACAATCCTAGCGGTGTGTCCCCGTCCGTCTCCTCACAGAAAATGCTGACGACACTCCGTGCAGACCCCAACTCGCGAGACGGCCGCGTCCTCCTCCTGCACACCGAATTCCACGCACAGACGGAATACCGCACCTCCATCCCCATCGCGCGGCGCACCAAAGAGTCCTCGCACTTGGCATTGGACTCCCAACAGCCGCAGCAGATCCCACACACGCGCCTGATCTGCGCATGCACCGACGGCTCGCTCAAGGCGCTCACGCCCGTTGTGGACGACGCGACCGCCAAGCGGCTGCAGCTCCTGCAGGGCCAGCTGACGAGGAATATGCAGCATTTTGCGGGGTTGAACCCCAAAGCGTTTCGGTGCGTTCTTGCGTTGTGTTGTGTTTTGTTGGATTGAAACTGAAGATAGTATTGTGCGGAACGACCGCGTCTCGAAGCCGCTCTCCAAAGGCATCCTAGACGGCAACCTGCTAGCGCACTACGAAGCGTTGCCGATCCCGCGCCAAAACGAGCTCACGAGCCCCATTGGGACGCGCCGCGAGGAGGTGTTGCGCGATTGGATGGGGCTGGGTGGGTCGTGGTAAATGTGTATCTCATTCGGTGGGTGGGGTAAAATACGAATTGTGTGTGCCATTGGCATAGGCGCGTGGGTCGTAAAAGTAAAATTTGCTAGGAATTTCGAAAAAAGTATTTCGTTGAGTAGGATAACTAAGGGGCAAAGAAAGGCGAGAACGGGTCCGCGACGCCGGCTCCGGCTCCGGCCTTTTTCGGGCTGGGTTTCTCCTTGGTCAGCTTGACGACAATGTCGGTGAACGCCTTGGCCAGAAAGTTCTTTGTCGGCTTCTGGCGGATGGTGGTGCGGCATTTGGGGCAGGCGTACTGAGATGAGAATTAGACGCGTGTGCGACATGAGGGAAGAGCGTACCGGTGGTGCGGGGAGCTGGGGCACAGCGTATCCATACAAATTGACCCTTTGCGCTTGGTTCACGTTGAATTGCGGATAGGTGGCACGATGGCGCGTGAGGATGGGATGGAACCAGTCCACGAGACATTTCTGGCAGAAGCTGTGCCCGCATTCGCTGAGACTGAAGAACGGACCGGAGACGTCAGTTTGAGAAGGATACGGCAGCGCAACACACGCACATCCAAGGCGGCCCCATTGTGCAGCTGCATATCTCGCAACAAGCAGTATCGTCTAACTCAGACAACTTGAATAGATACTCGTCAGCGCGCCGTAAAAGCAACAACACGCTAAACTCACCCCCTGCTTGAACGCAGCGTTCTCCTGCTCGAGCTGCTTCAACCGCTTCGCCATCCTCGCCATCTCCGCCTTGTCCGCAGAGGGCCGCACGGGGACCTGCACAGGCTCGTCGTCATCGTCGTCCGAGGAAATCTCGATGACGTCCGGCGGGTTGGTCGCCGTTGGCCGGTGGTTCTCCTTGCGCGCTTGTGGCACCGCGCCGGGTTTCTTGGTGACTTTGCTCGCTGTCCTCTTGGCGGGGACGGTGGAACGCGCGGGGTCCTCGTCGAGAAGGATGACGGAGCCGGATGCTTGTCGAGTGGGCCTCTTTGGCGGCATGGTGGAAGTAGGAGTGAAGAAGTGAGGTCTAAGCCAACGATCACATGATCCACAAGGACCTCTCTATTCCAAGGCTTCGCTTTGCCCTCTGGTTGCCGCGAAAGCACCACTACGTATGGGCCAGCTACAGCAACTTAGACATTGTGCAATTATTTCCGATTTGTTCAGAGCGTACAACCCAAGTAGAATTACACCCGGTCTGAACGCGGACGAACATTCGAATGACGTGAACGCGCCGAAGACCACGTTCAGACGAGGAAATATCGCTCTACGAGCACAGAATACTGTCCAGAAACACACGAGAGCGTTGCAAGAGCCCGTCAAGTTTCAGTCGAACACCAACGTGAAAACCAAGCCAGAATACCGGCCTCAGGCGACACACAGACGAACATCGGAACCCAAAGCCACTGCAGGTTTCTCTGCTTGATGCTTGAGACGATGGTGTTCTTGTTCCAAACGACGACGCAATGCGGCTGCGCTTCACGGTCGTGCCCCGCTAGCGACCTCTTGTCGCTCACTTTCCTGCAGCACAACATGGCCATGGACTCGGATGTCGCCTGCTGCCTTCTGCAGTAATCTCAGTTCACGGAGGTCCGCAAAACGCAAGGGGGTGTGCCGCTTCAGTCTGACTTTGGGCTGGGTTGGCGAATCCAATGCAGTAAGTCGAGGTGCGGCGACCAAAAAATCCAGAGTTGCAAAGCGCGAATTACTATCGTGATATGGGTACCGAAACATCATTTTCATCTGGCCGCTGTGAGCCATCCGGGAGACCAAACTACCTCAAACTTGCAAGACCCGTCCATTCAATGTCGTAGCATATATCTAATTATTTTCGTGATTTATTGTACTGTTTCTGCGGCTGTATTGAGGAGAAGATTTTGGTTACCCGATATGGAAGGTACCGAGAAGCGAAACAAATAACAATTTCTTGTCCTGTGCTATGGTTCAACATGGTGTACAGGTATGAGGCAATAGCTCAGACCCTTAGCCATATTTCCTACGAGACTCAGCACACAGCACCCTGTATTTGATGAGCAAAATGCAATGGAATATTGAGAAAACAAATTATGGCCGGAATCTGCATATAATTATTGTGAGCCACTCAGGTGGCTGGGCAGCTTGCAAGTTTGAGGGTTTAGTGGGGTTGGTCCTGTGTACATGTAGTAAAAAATTCGGCCTAATCGGCCCGGCTGAAGCCGGTGTTTCGCTTCCCAGTCCGTCTCGGTACCCGGTTCACGACAGTAACGATAAGGACCGTGTTGTAACACGATAATTTTGACGACTATGCGGCGCCAGCGGGCTTGGGACGGTAGCCGCCCTAAAGAGCGGCCACGAAGTTCATCTCCATATGCAAGTCTTTTCGATTCGCGGAAATTCATTCCAAGTGCCGCGAATTTGAACCCGCCGATTTCGAGGAAATCTTGGAGGAGGGGGCCTTGCGCCGCACGTCGGTCAGCAGAATCTCAGTGCGAGCCACAACTTCTTCAGATTAAATTACTGATGTGCTTGGTACACAGGTACATACCTCGGAGAGCACGGGCTTAGACTGCAAAAAGGCTGTGATCTCATGGTGATACTTGGAAATGTATGTGGACGTTCACGGAGAAGTTTCTGACGCGAAATACGAAGACTCAAAGCTGGTGTTGGGATCTAAATGTCCGGTCTCCGCGTCCCTTGTGGCGGCCACTTTAAGGGTGGCGCATCACGTGTGTGACGGTTTCCAGCACTGAACTTCCATGGCCAGTCAACAACACGTCTTCTAAGCTCGCAACTCGGCCTTTGTGAGGCCCGGGGATAGACCTTTGCCGACGCGGATACCTCACCCACGATTTAAGCCCATAGCAAGGCGGGTGTGTTTGTTTGGTGTCCCTCCATGTCTCTACCACGCTTGCTGAAGAAACTCGGCTTCAAGAGTCTCAAGAAATCCAAGCGCCCTGGGTCAAGTGACGATGGACCCAAGACCGCGGCTAGCGAGGTGTCTCTTGAGGATGTTATAGCCCGCCTCCCGGTCAACGGTTCATCTGCGCACGTCGTGACTGGCGATGTTCCACCAGTCCCACCTCTTCCTCCCCCAAAGGCGCAAGCCCCCATTCCGCAGGACCCACTCTCCGTCGTGCTGCGACCCGGCTGGAAAACAGCCAACACGGACCCCACGACGAGCAAAGCGGAGAAGATGCTGTCGCGCGTCGAGAATGGGATGCAAGAGGCGATGGCGATGGAATCACAGGGAGCATCAGCGCTCACCACAGTCGAGACGGAGCTGACTGCGGCCGGCGTATGGGAAAAAATCGAGAACGGCATCCATTCGCTGGGAGAGGGCATGCCGGTGCTCATGAATGCGCTGGACGAAGTGGCCAAGCTGCATCCGTAGGTCCCTCTTTATTACCCGAATGAGATCGTTTGCTAAACGCGGCTCAGTTTTATTGGAGGTATTTTTCGATACTGACTGATACGAAGATCCACTCAAGTCTAGTAGTTGCGGTCATGACCTTCAAGGCCGTGTGGGCCTTGCTACAAACCAGACACGAGAACGACAAGAAGATCCTCGCGTTGCACGCCGAGATGAAAGACATGATGGGTGTCCTGATTCAGTGCGCCTCTCCGTCGAGTCTGGGCTCGTGCTAATGCTCCTCGCAGGCTCAAGAGTGTCGAGGATGTCGACGCCATCGCTCCGGACGGCACGACTATCAAGGGTCGTATGCAAGTTACCGCCCAGGCGGCGACAGAGAACATCAAGGGTTGCGCCAATGGTACACGCCTCGACTCTCTCTAGCTTCCTGTGTTCAACTCGCAACAGCATGTGATACCTACGTGAAGAAGAAGATCCTGGTCAAAGTCATCCAAGGACAGATCTGGGATGGCAAACTTGCGGTGTTCTTCGGCGAGTTTAAGAAGCGGCGAAGCGAGTTTGAGCTCGCCCTGTCGATGCACACTGCGCTCGGAGTCGACGCAGCCGTTCGCGGGATAGACTCTTTGGCCGACTCCAACCAGGCAATGCAGGCAAAAATGGACATGATATTGGAACTTCTCGCGCAAATGGCCTCGCCGGAGCAGAAGGAGCTGTCCAGGTTTGTGTCTCGTAGGCTTCTGGTGTCCCTGACATCTTGGATAGGTTCATTGGCGATCAGAAAGGCATTCCTAGCGACGACACACTGAGGAGGCTCAATGAGGAGGAGAACAGGATATTGGGTGTTCAAAGGAGCGGCAAAGATGTGCAGAGCGCTGCCAAGGATAAACAGCTCGCCGGCCTCAAGGATAAACAGCTCGCCGACCTCAAAGCTGACTTGAAAATCACTGCCGACGATGCTATTGCGGCCAACAAGGAAGACTTCGACCGCAATTTCGAGATACAGCGGCGCCAGATCGAGGAAGCGGTGGAGCGTGCGATGCACAGACAAGGGGACCGAATTATTGGAGCAGTGCGTTTTTTGTCCCATATTTGCAGTATTTCTCAGACCCTGTAGGTTCTCGCGGGTCCGCACGAACGAATTAAAGATCCTAATGTCCATGCTGTATGGCAGGAGATGGTTTGTTTCGTATTATCTGCTTGCTGCCTGGTCTAACATCCCTGGGTTGAAAGGGATGGCGCGGCAGTGTCAAAGCTCGCCATTTTGTCAGGGCGTTGCGAGACCACTTCCAAGAGTACTACACACCCAGGCGTGTTCCATCGACGGCGAATAAACAAAAAGCAGAGAGTGCCGACCCAAAAGCCAGTCAGCCCCCAGTCGAAGTCCCGCTAATTCCGGAAGAAGACAAATGGGCTCTTGACTTCATCAGTCTTGTCCAGATGCAGCCTATCTCTGAAGGTTTGCTTAGAATATTACATTTTCTCTTCTGACGTGTACCACAGCATTGGACGACGACGCCGATGGATATGTGAAGATCTCGGAGGTCAACACGTTCACGACAATGCGGCCGCCCGACTGGAGGTGCACAACTGCCACCAGGCACTTAATCTGATCTCATTCCTCCAGCATTGCACGCTGGATTGCGTACTGGTCCATCGGGCACCACCATACGATGGTGAGCTATGCGGAGAAGATCAACAAACTCCTGAACAAGATGTTCGCAATCCGACCGCATATCCTCCCCGGCAACAAACAGGCAGTGAATAACTACCTCGAGGAGGTCTATGGTGACGTCTACAGCCTTGTCAGATCCCTCGAGAAGCGGTGGCCCGACCGGACAATCCAGGTTGGCCTGCCATGTCGCTTTTGATCAGCGATAGACTTCTTCCATACAGGCAGAATTCGAGTCCTACGTCACACAGAGGGAAGAGCACATCCGTCTGAATCTCGAGTCCGTGAAGTATGATCTTGATGACTCGGTGACTTTGGCGCTCGTTGCTGGGGAAGATCACATCGAGATCGTATGCCCCCGCCTTAATTCTACGGCTCGGCTCACTCCCGTTACAGACTGTTCTCCCACTACTTTATCTCCTCTTGAAGCGGCATTTTGAGATCTTCCGCGTTAGCCAGACACACACTCTTGACACTGAGGAACTGCAGGACGCCGCCCGTACTGTAGGACGGGTTATGGAAGCTGTCAACCAGCGCGTCGAGCTTCTACAATGTTAGTCGTTCATCTCATTCCGAAGCCGTATTGCTCACGTGACGATAGCCGTTTTCCAGCAAGAGAAATTGGACCTTGCGCAACAGTTCAAATCCTTTTCATTTGGCCTGGTTTTTTATCTTCCTTGTCTAAGTGTCTATCTTGAACAATTTCATAGTATGCTGCCATTAACAACCCCGACTTGCTTTGGGCCTATAATGTGGTCCAAAAGACGTTTGTTATTTCTGGTATAAAGTCAACTGTCTCCGACTCATATTGCAATGCAGGGAATTCGCGGACTACGAATACCAAGAAAGCGTCGAGGAGCCCCTTCCTGCTCTGGAGCAGATCCTAAAGTATTCTGTCGACAAGAAGCAACTTGACTTCGCCGCCTATGCGCCTCTCGGGACATCTCCTAATTTTGATGCATCGGTTGTCCTTCATGAAGCCACGGGACTATTTTTGAAACGATGGAATGGGTTCATCTACGGGGCGCTCGACGAGCTCTACCCAGTTGCCGGCATGCTGTCGATAACATTTGCACCGACCGCCCTGGAGGGAGTTATCCAGCGATTTGCCGCTTCCGAGCGCGCAAATTCGCACAAATACAACATCGATGGCGAATGCCGTCTCACTGGCGACGACTCCGATACGATGGTTGTTACGTTCCGGCGTAGCTTCCCTGCGGAGGGCGATTACTCCACCCAGCATTATCATGCGATTTGGAAAATTGGTTCCAACACTCTCATGGGGACGATGGGGTTCGATGAAGACGTGGCTGCGTACGACAAAGCATTCATCTTCAAGCAAATCGAGCCGCAGAACGCTTGCTTTATGCCGGCGCCCATCGAACTCAAGCCCGTCGAAGCAAACGACGCCTCGGGCCACAACTCCAAAGCACGCGCCTTGTGGGCGTTTGCCCTCAATGCAACTCTGCTTCGAGTACGTCGAGACGGGTGGTCTTGGTCGTATTTTCGAAGAACGGAGGCACAACAGGAAGCGGTTCATCGAGTTGTATATTCGCTCCGGCCAAGCCACCAGCACCTTCGGCAAGCGTCTCAGTGTCGACCAGGAGGGGGAGCTCAAGAAGATGAAGAAGACGTTGACAAATCTGGACTCGAGGTTCTACCATTCTCTCGCGGAGATGCAGCTCAGCACGACCGTCCATCACAGTGTTTATTGCGATAGCTGCGCTGGCAACATTGGTGGTGCGCGAGTTACTTGCCTTATTTGCCAGGTTTGTTTTCCGCCTGGTCTATGATGTTGCCGCTTGCTCGAACTTGCCAAAATATAGATGAAAGGGAGTTTCGATACCGTCGATTTTGACGAAACGGCGGACTGCATTGCTGCCAGTGTTGCGCGCGACGACATGCAGAAGCCTCATTTACCTCACCACGACCTCATCAAGCTTCGTCGCATTCTGCATATCCGTGACTTTGGGAAGACGTTCCGCCGGGCAAAGGAGGCACTCAAACACGCACGAGACCTTATGAAGGACACTGCAGCCTCCTCGGTGCCGGACGTTGCATCGGCCGAGTCGGCGGTGCAGACCTCCGCCGTGTCGAAACGTCTGTCCGATCTGCCCGCAAATACGATCCCCTTTATCCAGCCCCGCCCGCGGCCCTCGCTCCGCAGTCTCCGTAGAGACGACCATCCAAACGGCCGCGGACACCAATGCCAACAACGGGCCGCGATGCGCCAATTGCACGAAAAGCCTCTGCTTAGCCGTTCCCAGTTGGTACTGCGTGCAGTGCAGGGAGGACACGTTCATCTGCTGGGAATGCGACGCCAAGGGCGAGATAGGGATTGTGCGGTTGCCTCAGAAGACGGAGCACAAGTTCCATGCGCACGATTTGGTACGCGTACAACAAAAGGTGGAGGAGAAGGAGTTGACGATGGAGGAGCGGCTTGAGGGGGGCGGTTAAGACGGCAGTGGAACTGCGGATGGAGAAGATGGAGAAGGCGGTCGAGGAGAGGTTGGAGAAAGTTGATGAGAAGCTGGAGAGGGTTGAGACGTTGCTTCAGCTGCTTTTGGCTCGGTAGATCGTCTCTTGGTAGTCACTACCCCGTCCCTGGGCGCCGCCACTGGTATAGCACGCGGTTTCCTGTTGCTTCATTCGTCAAAATTTTCAGTCCAACACCAACGCGAAAACGAAGTTGAAGGCTTGAAGCCAAGCCAGAATACCGACCGCAGGCGACAAACCGACAAACCCAGTCAGCGCCACTCCAGGGCTCTGCTCAAAACAGCGGTTTTCCGATTCCAAATATCCCAATGGCGACGCAAAGCATACCAGACCCTCCAAGCGTCCCGCCAGCGACCGCTTGGGGCTTGTTTTCCTGCAACACAGCATGGGTGTTACAGGAGCGCCCCAGCAGCAACAATCCCAATCCACGGGGAGTCTGCAAAACGCAAGAGTGTACGCCAGATGCTCGCAAGATTCTGGTCGGGTTGACGAGTTCACGAAGTCGAGGGAACAAAAATCCAGAGTTGTAAGAATAAGGATAAGAACCGTGTTGTAGCGGCAGCGGTCTGATACTTTTGACTCCTACACAGCGCCAGCAGGCTTGGGCGTGGTAGAGACCATAAAGAGCGGGATATACGTCGCCACGAGGGCCGTGAAGCTCAATCTGGAATTCACCACCACCACCAGCTGGTCAGAATATGCACATGCATACAGATGGATAGACCACGCACGCAAGGTTCGGCAACGACCCCGAGCCTCCGTCCTTTACACGCATCGGGTGGGCGTTTATGGAGCTGTTGATGCCGAAGACGAGGGACGGCCACGCGAGGAAGCTTCAATCAAGGTGAGATTCAGTTCGGCTCGACTCTGAAAGGCTACAAGCAGGGAAGCGCACCGGTTGCGGGTGACCATAATGAGACCAGAGAGAAACATTCCCGACGTGCTCAAGAGGTCTGTGCATTCGGTTGAGCACGTACTGCGCACGACTGGAGAATTGAACGACGCACCGGGAGCCTCCTGGGCCCATGTGTTGGGGAACGAGAACTTGACCTCGAGAGCCGCATTGCGAGGATCGTCGCCGGACTTGGACATCGCAGCGGAAGAAGAGGAAGGCAGGCACGACACGTCACGGGGACAATCCAGTTCTTGCTCTCGACGCCCACCTCCCGCCTCGACCAGCCATTCGACGACGCAACCGCCGGACACGACAAAAGCCCCCGGGACCAGCACCAACGAACGGAACGGAACTCTCCAAAATAATGGGACGCTATGCAGCCATGACATCACACCGCATCCCACTATAAAAGCTCGGCCCCATGGAGCGTGGCTCACTTTTCCTCCCTCTTTCACTCTTTCATACCACAACCACCGTAACGAACCCACACGACACCAATGGACTCCAACGCACTGTTGAAACGCGCAGGCCAGAAGCTGTTTGAGAAGCACTTAGAGCAGTACACGCCGGCGGACCCTTTGTACGAAGAATATACGGCCCCGAATGGCAAGAAGAAACGCAGACGCGTACGTCTTCTCTCTGCATCTCTCCTTTGCGTGTATCGAATAACCCGCCTCCAGCGTCTGATCCCGGAAGGCCTCTCCGCGCGCGACGCCAAGATCCTCAAATCCGTACAACGCCGCGCCCACTACCTCGACAAAGGCTTCTCCATCTGCGGCATGCGCTTCGGGTGGACCTTCATCATCGGCGTGATCCCCGGCGCAGGCGACGTTGCCGATGTCGGGCTCAACTACCTCCTCGTCGTGCGCAAAGCACGACAAGCAGACCTTCCCGCGTGGCTCGTCCGCCGCATGCTCACCAACAACGCCGCCTCTGCCATGATGGGTCTCGTCCCATTCGCAGGCGACGTCGCGCTCGCCATGTTCAAGGCCAACTCGCGCAATGCCGCGCTGTTGGAGGAGTACCTCCGGATCCGCGGCGAGGAGTTCTTGAAGGTCCAGAACGCGAAGAAGGAGCGGCCGGCGCCGCCCCAGGATCTGGAGCAGCTCCAGCCGGGCGCGGGCAAGGAGCCCGGCGAGGTCGTTCCGGGCGAGAAGCCCAAGCGCGGACTGTCAAAGTTCCTCGGCGGGGGCGGCAGTAAGAGCAAAGGAAAGGGCAAGGCAAAGGCGCCGTCGGCTGATACGGGGCGCTTTGTGGAGGATGTCGATACTGGCAAGAAGCAATAAACGCTCGCGTGATACCCCCATGGACAATGTAGCTAATTCTCGGAAACGTGTATCCACTATGTGATTTTTGTAATGCGATTTTGAGGTGATACGGGCTGGACAAGTTAAAGAGATCTGCTGGCGGCGCGTTTGGGACTTGCTCGGGATGTTCTGCTAGCGAAGCGCTACAGTAATTTACAGAGCAAGGGGAAAGTCACGTGGTAGATCAATAGCGCCTACGTTGCGAACGCCACTAGTAATTAGCATTACTATTAGATGAAGGTATTATAATACGAGCATAAGATATTCGGGCGATCTACCGAGCCAAAATCTGTTCCAGCAACATCTCGACCCTCCCCAACCTCTCATCAACCGTCTTCTCCATCTTCCCCATCCGCAACTCCATCGTCTTCACCGCCTCCTCAAACCGCTCCTCCATCGTCAACTCCTTCTCCTCCACCTTGTCTCGTACGCGCACCAAATCATGCGCATGGAACTTGTGCACCATCTTCTTGAGCAGCTCCGCGATCCCCATCTCGCCCTTTGCGTCGCATTCCCAGCAGATGAACGTGTCCTCTTCGCATTGAACGCAGTACCAGCAAGGAACGGCCAAACACAGCCCTTTCCCGCAGTTGGCGCATTGAGGCCCAGTGCTGGTGTTGACGTCTAGGGCCGTCTGAGTGGTCCGAGTGGAAACTGCAGAACGAGGGCCGCGAGCGGGACTGGAGGGGATCGTAATCGCGAGTTTCGTAGGCAAAGTGGACAGTCGTTTCGACACGGCGGAGGTTTGCACCGCTGACTGCACCAATCCGACGTCCGGCACGGAGGTTGCAGTGTCCTTCATGAGATCACGTGCATGCGCTAACGCGTCCTTGGCTCGATGGAACGTCTTCCCAAAGTCACGAATGTGCAAAACGCGACGGAGCTTGATGAGGTCGTGGTGCGGTAGATGGGGCTTCTGCATGTCGTCGCGCGTAACACTGGCCGCAATGCATTCCGCAGATTCGTCAAAATCGACCGTGTTGAAGGTCCCTTTCATCTATTTGGCAAGTCAGCGGACCAACAACATCACGGAAGCGAAAAACGAACCTGGCAAACAAGGCAACTGACTCGCGCACCGCCGATAGTCCCGCGGCAGTTATCGCACCAGGCGCTGTGATGAACGGTCGCCTCGAGCTGCGCTTCCGCGAGCGTGTGGTAGAATCTCGAGTCGAGATTCGTCAACGTCTTCTTCATCTTGGAGAGCTCCTCCCATTCATCACTGCTGAGATCCTTTCCGAACTGAGATTTGCCTTGGCCAGAGCGGAAATATAGCTCAATAAACCGCTTCCTGTTGTGCCTCCGTTCTTCGAAATACGACCAGGACCACCGCTCTCGACGTACTCGAAGCAGAGTTGCGTTGAGAGCAAACGCCCACAAGGCCCGCGCTTTGGAGTTGCGGCCCGAGGAATCGGTCGCTTCAGTGGGCTTGATCTGGATAGGTGCGGGCATAAAGCAAGCGTCCTGCGGGTCGATTTGCTTGAACATGAACGCATTGTCATACGCAGCTACGTCTTCGTCGTTGCCCCACGTTCCCGTGAGGGTATTGGAACCGACAACCCAAAGCGCATGGTAATGTTGGGCGGGGTAATCCGGATCGGAAGGGAAGCTCCGCTTGAACGTGACGACCATCGTATTCCAGTCGTCTTCGGCCAGACGACATTCGCCGTCGATGTTGTATTTCACCGAATTGGCACGCTCCGCAGCGGCAAATCGTTGAATATCGCCGGCCAGCGTCGTCGGTTCGAATGTCATGGACAACATGCCAGCGACGGGGTAGAGCGCGTCGAGCGCTCCATAGTTGAACCCGTTCCAACGTTTCGAAAACAGTCCCGTGGCTTGATGAAGGCGGATAAGCGACGCGTCTGGACTTGGCGGTGGACCCGGAGGCGCATACGCGGCAAAGTCCAGCCTTTCTTCATCGGCAGGATAGTTCAGGATCTTGTCGACTGTGGGCAGAGGCTCCTCGAAGCTGTCCTCGTAGTGATAGTCAGCAAATTCCCTGATTTCAATACATCAGTCCAGGACAGTTGGCATAGGAAGGCAGGTAACGAACGTCTCTTGAATCACTTTGTCGGCCCAAAGCAAGTCAGGATTGTTGATTGCGGCATACTGTAAAGTTGGTCAGCGCACCACAGGCGCTTCACCAGTAAGCATACCAGGCCAAACGAAAAGGATTTAAACTGTTGCGCAACGTCCAATTTCTGCTGCTGGAAAACGGCTATTATCGCGTGGGCATTCTGGGGTCGCAGCGCAATTTGGATGACTGACATTGGAGAAGCTCGACGCGCGCATTAACAGCGTCCAAAACCCATGTTACAGTATCGGCGGCGTCCCACAGTTCCTCTGTGTCGAGCGTGTGTTTCTGGCCGACGCGGAAGATCTCTAGATGTCGCTTCAAGAGGAGATAAAGCAGCGGGAAAACCGTCTGGAACGGGAGTAAGGGACCCGCGGAACTGAGGGAGGGAAAAGTATACCCTCTCGATGCGACCTTCACCGGCAACGAGCGCCAAAGTCGCCGAGTCGTCAAGATCATATTTCACAGACTCGAGATTGAGGCGGATGCGCTCCTCCTCTTGGGTGACGTAGGACTCGAATTTCGCCTGCGGGAAGGAGTTCATCTCTGGCCCAACAGAAGGATGTGAAGCTCACCTGAATGCCCGTGTTGATCATCCTCTTTTCGAGAGACCCGACAAGACTGTAGACGCCGATATAGACGTTCTCGAGGTAGCTGTTCGCCGCCTGTTTGTTGGCGGGAAGGATATGCGGTCGGATTGCAAACATCTTAGTCAGGATCTCATTGATCTTTTCCGCGTAGCTCAACATCGTCTGGTGGTGGCCGATAGACCAGTACGCGATCCAACGCGCAATGCTAGAGGAATGTAATTAGATCGATATGACTGGATGGCGGTTGCGCACCTCCAGTCGTGCGGCCGCATTGACGTGAACGTATTGACCTCCGAGACGGTCACAAATCCACTGGCGTCGTCGTCGAATGCTGTTATTGAGGTCAGAACTGCGAAGATCTGAAGAAGAGACCAACGCGCCTTTGGAGATAGGTTGTAACCGGACAACACTGATAAAGTCAAGAGCCCATTCGTCTTCTTTCGGAATCGGCGGGACTTCGACTTTCGGCTGGCTGGCCTCCGAGTCCGCACCCTCTGGGGCTTTTGTATCGCTCGTCGACGGAGTTGACTTGTGCTTGTACTTGTGCTTGTGATCCTCTTGGAAGTGATCGCGCAAAGCCATGACAAAATGGCGAGCTTTGACGCTGCCGCGCCATGCCTGGGACGACGTTAGACCAATCGGCAGGCAGATACTTCGGAACAGACCATCTCCTGCCAGACAGCATGGACGTTAGGATCCTTGATTCGATCGTGCGGACCCGCGAGAACCTACAGAGTCTTAGAAATGCTGCAAATATGGGACGAACAACGCACTGCTCCAATAATTCGGTCCCCTTGTCGTTTCACTGCGCGCTCCACCGCTTCCTCAATCTGCCGCCGCTGGATCTCGAACTTGCGATCGAAGACTTCCATGTTGGCAGCGATAGCTGCGTCGGCCGTGGTTTTCAACTCGGCTTTGAGATCAGCGAGCTGTTTATCCTTGGTGGCGCTCTGCTCTTTACTATTCCCTTGAGCACCCGACAACCTGTTCTCTTCCTCGTTGAGCCTTTTGAGTACTTCGTCGCTAGGAGTGCCTTTCTGATCACCAGCAAGCCTATCCAAGACGTCAGCAAGACTCGAAGCACTATCAGACACAAACCTGGTCAGCTCCTTCTGCTCCGGCGAGGCCATTTGCGCGAAAAGTTTCATCATCATGTCGATTTTCGCCTCGATTGCTTTGCTCGAGTCCGCTAACGAGTCTATTCCGCGAACGGCTGCGTCGACACCGAGCGCCGTGTGCATCGACAGGGCCAACTGAAACTCGTCTCGCCGCTTGGTGAACTCGCCAGAAAAGGCCGCCAATTTGCCCTCCCAGATCGGCCCTTTGATGACCTTGACCACGAGCTTTTTCTTCACATAGGTGTCGCACGCTGTTGAGAGTTAAACGCTAGCAGCGAGAGAGTCGAGGCGCGTACCGTTGGCGCAACCCTTGATGTTTTTCGCGGCCGTCTCAACGATGACTTGCATGCGACCCTTGATAGTCTCGCCGTTCGGCGCTTTGGCGTCGACATCTTTCACAGTCTTGAGCCTGCGAGGAGTATCAGCAAAGGCCACTACTCGAAGGAGTCGCGCACTGAAGTAATATACTCATCATGTCTTTCATCTCGACGTGCAACGCGAGGATTTTCTTGTCGTTGTCGCGTCTCTTCTGTTCCAAGGCCCACACGGCCTTGAACGCCATGACCGCAACTACCAGACTTGAGTCGATCTTCGCATGAGGGAGTATCGCGAAATACCTCCAACAAACCTGAGCCGCGTTTAGCAAACAATCTCACTCGGTCAAAGAGGGACCTACGGATGCAGCTTGGCCACTTCGTCCAGAGCGTTCATAAGCACGGGCATGCCTTCCGCTAGCGAATGTATGCCGTTCTCGATTGTTTCCAACACGCCGACCGCAGTCAGCTCGGTCTCGACTATGGTAAGCTCTGAGGCTCCCTGCGCTTCCCTCGTCATTGCCCCCTGGATCCCATTCTCGACGCGCAACAGCATCTTGTCCGCTTTGCTCGTCTTGGGGTTGGTGTTTGCTGACTTCCACGCGTCTTGCAATGACAGGGAGAGTTCATCTTGTGGAATGGAGACTTGAACCGTTGGCGGAGGAAGAGGCGGGACAGGTGGGGGTATGTAGGCATAGCCAGTCACGACGTGCTCAGAGGAACCGTTGACCGGCGGCCGCGCCATAACCTCCCCAAAAGACACGTCGCTAGCTGCAGTCTTCGGTCCATCGTCATTTGAGCCCGTGCGCTTGGATTTCTTCAAGCTCTTGGAGCTGAGTTTCTTCAGCAAGCGCGGAAGAGACATGGGGGGACACGAAACAAACGCACCCGCGGGCTTAAATTGCGGCTTAAACATCCGAGTCGGCGTCTAATAGACTGAATCGGGATCTCTAGAAGCCATGCGCGAGTTTCGGGCTCAGAAGGCGCGTCGTGGGGAGTGTTGTAATGTGGCCCTCGAGCGCTGAGCGCTGAGGATTGGCGCGACGTCGATTTTTGACCTGAAACGGTGATGCGAGCGCCAGCTTTGAAGCTATTGGAACGGTGGCGTGCCGGCTGAACGTACACCATGGTTGGCGAGTTCAGGCCAGGGATTCGCGGACAAGTTGTGGATATGGTCTGACACGAGCATCGATACCATCAGGATGCCGAGCCGGCTTGTGCGAAATCTAGCCTGAAGCAATATGCTGCCTGGTCCTTTCCTGAAGCTTACAGGTTGCAACCCGAGGAACGCGGCTTTTTGGGATTCGGGACGCCGGTCTCTGTAAGCGCTCTGCCCCAACGTGCATTGCCGCCAACCTTGTGTATCGGCGCCGAACAGTCAGCGGCCAGCGCTGATGGTGGAAACTGAATCCAACCTACTCTCTTAGCTTCAACACCATCCTCTTGAAATATAGAGAATTCACAGTCCACTGTTTCTCAGAAAAGAATAATTTTGTCCTCCTCGACCTTCAACTCCCTGTCCCGCTCCAATTGTGCAAGCCTATCTTTGATCCTTTTCGCTGTCGCAACAGCGTACTCTGACCCCACAGGCGGCATCGGAACGCTCTTGTCCGCCTTGAGCCATGGGACGGGGTGAATACCTCTTGCTGCGTCCATCATCGCGGCAACGTCAGCGTCGTCGAACGCTCCGCCTACAATCACTGCGATGGGTTTCCGAGAGTAATTCTTCGTGCCGAGATCGCTGGAGGACAGAATCGAGGGATCCGAGTCGCCGCGGAGGATGGCGGGGATTTGCACTTTTCCGGCTTCGGGCGTTAGGATGAAGTGGATAGCTGCAAGAAGTTTTGAGCTCAGAGAAATACGAAGAGCCAAGGTCGTTGGCGTACTCTCGATTTCTGGTTTGAGGTTCTCCACCACCACGCGACCGATACTCTCGCGTCCGCCGCAGACTATGATTGGCGCGGCCATCAAAAGCATCGAAGTCTGTTGTTGATTAGAGGGAACGACGCGACTTGGATAGACTTTTGGATTACCAAGAGCAAGGGATTGCCGCTCCTTTGGCCTATGTGTGTGTCCCGAATTTCCTAGCCTCAACTCGAGCTTTATGCTGGAACCGAAGCTTGGTAAGGCGGACGATCTGTGAGCATGATGCGGATAATCGGTTGGCGTGAACTTGCCTGCTCACAAAGCGACCAGCGGGAGGCTCTGATCCGCGCTGCGACAAAATTTACCGGAGGCCACTGAACGTCATCAAGCTCGAGAGTTGAGGCAATGCACACAAACCCTCGGAGTTTCGAAGAAAATTGCGTAGCCAACGATCTACTCCTGCGTGATCAGTTGGACAGAAGCCGGAGGGAGTCTGCGCACCTAGGAGCGGACAAACTTGGATACATACTGAGCAGCGTTTTCTAGGACTTTGTTTCCTTGTAACGGGATCTTGAGAAGGGAACCCTTGATTCTTTGTGCCATCGCAACAGCATACTCCGCCCCCATAGGCGGCATCGCAACGCCTCTATCCGCTCTAAGCCAGGGAATGGGATGTATGCCTATTGCTGCCTCCAACATCGTCGCAACGCCAGCATCGTCGTACGCTCCGCCCATGATGACCGTGATCGGTTTCTTGGAATAATTCTTCGTACTGAGCTCGTTCGAGGACGGAGGCGAGGGATCGCCTCGGAGGATAGCTGGGATTTGGACTTTGCCGGTTTCGGGCGTTAGGATGAAGTGGATGACTGGACCGCCGCATAAAAGTCAGAGAAATTACGCCAGAGCGAACGACGACGACGCACTTACTTTCGAATTCTGGCTTGAGGTTCTCCACCACGACAGGCCCGACGCTCTCGCTTCCGCCACATACGATGACTGGAGCAGGCATCAACTTGAAGTCTCTTTGTTGTGTCGAGTCGGAGGGAACGGCACGGTTTTGGTGTGGTCGCTGGATTTTGAGGGTTTAGTCGACTAATGGAGCCGGAAGCTCACAGTCTGGCATCCGCGACGCGGCCCAGGTGGAATTCGACGGCAGTGGAAGTTGAATACTTAGCACCAGGATCGCAGCGCCATGGCGTCTTTCGAGAACAGACAAGTCGCTCCGGGATCCCAAACACGATCCACCCAAAATTCGAAAAATCAGTACACCATTCCACTAATCCTCCCCAACAAACCCACCGACCGCCCGAATCCCATCTACGAGCCTCCGATACTCCCCAAGCAGCTCAGACACCTCCGAAAGGCGCAAATCGTCCGCGGAGCACTCGAGGAATCGTTGATTCGGCGGTGGGAGGCGTAACCCCATGCCATGTACAGCCGGCGAGCCTGGTCGTGACGAGACAGGCGTGTCGAAGCGATTGGGGAGGAGAGATTCGCGTCTCGGAGGCGGAGAGCCCTGTAGAATGAGTGAGTGAGTGTGAAGAGGATAAATCACGTGATCGAGAAGGCTAACCTTCAAGCCAGCCAAATTTGCAGACACATGCGCAAGCCTGTCCGTTAGACTCTTGCGTGTGCTCGGTCCGCTCCCTCGTGGCGCGCGATTCTTCCTCCGATCGCGGCTCATCATGCTCTCGAAGCTGCGTATACTCCGCGCATCGTACTGCGAGCCAACCTCGAGTTCGTCCTGCGCGTCGTCGCCCTGCCCGTCCTGGTCGCTCGACTCGCCCTCTGAATCCACATCCGAGCCAGGCGCATCAACACCGTGCAGACTCGCCGGCCTCGACACCTCCTTGAGCTCTTCCTCACGCCTCTCCCTCTCCTCCGACCGCCCACCAAGGCTGATCCCGCCAATCGAGAAGCCCGTCTCGCGCCTCAACAGCCCAAACCCAGGGCGTCCCATATTCCAAGGCGCAGCCGCAGACGTGCTGTCGAACGAAGGCGTCACCGGCAGCGGAGTCTGCCCCGGCAACAGCTGCTTGAGCATCCCAAACGACGAATCCACCACGCCCGTAACGCCGTTCAGCACCCTTCCCGCGCTGCCCGCAATCGTGTCGACCTGTCGTCTTAGCACACCCGCGCCTTCCTCGGCAAGCGAGATCGACGGCGCTTTCGGGCTGTTGCGCGTTATCGGGATCGGCGTGAGGTCCGCTGTGCTGATCCCTGCGTTCCCGAGCCCCAGCGCCTCCAGGTCGACGTTCTCGAGGAACTCGGCGACTGCCATCAGGTTGACGAGACAAAAGGCCTCTTCGCCTTGTGCGACGCCGGATGGTGTGACGCGGAACCGTTGAGTGTATAGCAGGTGAGAGACCAGCCGAGCAGGGTTCGACTTGACCACCGCGAAGATGATTAGCGGAAGGAGCACGTCGGAGGAGACTGGTGTGGGGAGAGGGATGCTCGACGGAGGAGTTTGTCGTCCGCTCGTCTCTTCTGTGTAGGATGGCGGAAGAGGAACGAGGTCTGGACGGGGCGGAGCTTCCTCTGCGGGAGGTTCTACTATGGCGGGCACTTCAGATACGCTTTCTGGTGCGTCTTCGGAGACAGGTATCGGCGGTAATGGATTTTGTTCCAGCTCGCCAACGGCGGAAGGCGATTCAACAACTTCTTGCAGAGGAACCACAGTGCTGGGTTGTTCCTCAACGCTTTCCGAACCCAATGCTTTCTTGGCAGCAGCGCGCTTCCGTTCCTCCTCTTCAGTAAGCAGTCGGATTCGAGGAAGCCTCGATAAACCAACTGCGATGCATTCAGTATGCCTTCAACATGCACATAAAAAACGAACCGATGACCTCTTGGTGAGCCTGAACCATAACCGCAGCTTTCTCAGCTGGAATCTGATGGAGTTCCAATCGGGACAGAACTGCAGGGAGGGTTAGATCACGTGTCAGAAGAAAAGCAAAGCGAACCTTGGCCGCAAGCCTTGACTACGGCTTCCAAACCCTCGGTTGCCTCAGGCGGAACATCAACTCCGAGATGCTCGAGATTGAGATCCAGCATGTTTAACGCAGCAACGCGACTCGAAAGTGCTTGGTCGTGGGAAGGGTCGTCCGATGATGGCGGTGCGAAGAGTCTGAACAAATGAGGTTGGAGGAGGAAACGTTATGCAGGGAACGAACCTGTCGAAGAACAATCCACAAATGGCTTGCTCCACCGTAGCGAGCACCTCGCGTATCGACGCCTCCTTGTCTTCCTGCTCTTTCTCGCTCAACTCGGCTTCACTCGCCTCACTAGCTTTCCTGCGACCACCGCCATTACGCAGGTCGTCCTCGAGCTTGGCGTAGAATCCCTGCACCATCTCGCCGATTTCCTCCGGCTGCATCCCACCGAGCGGGTCGCCTACGACAAAGTTCACAGTGCCCTTGTCCCCACCGCCGCCGGATCGCTTGACACGTGTGAACGGATACCATGGCGCGACGAAGGAATCGACGCGCTCGGCTACCCAAGGCGGGGAGCTACAGCAGGCATGAATCTCCGCGCGGAGAGCACGGTCGACCGCGCGTGCGACGTCTTTGCGGACGACTTTGCGCGCGATGGTGAATGCTGGGACGTCCAGTGGCTGGTCGGGGTGGATGGCCTCGTGAAGGGATGCGGGCGGGGATGGTGCCGGAGGTTGCTGCTGCGCGTTCTTCGGGCCATGGGACGAACCACCGAATAAAGACGCGAAGGGGTTGATGTTCGGGAGACGCGAAGGGAGTGATTGGGGGCTTGAAGAGGGCTGGGAACCGCGGGGCCGCGGTGGTAAGGGCGGAGGTATTCGAGGCGGCAAAGGGAGCGCAGCAGTGTATGAAGGGACGCCGAATTCGGGATACGGCGTTGCGGTGGGTAGATGAGGGAGCGGCGCAATGTTTGCGAGTGTAGAGGAGCGCGTTACGGGTGAAAGCAGGTCCAGGAATGCCTTGGATGAGGGATGGAGTGTGGATCGTAGTGTAAGTGTGTTTCTTACGTCAATTAGCAGGCGAACGAGTACACCAGGGACGCACGTACCCGTCTAGAGTTCCCCGTAAGCCCGAGAGAGTGATGATTGGTGCGTTCTTGCGAGACGGCCCGTCGCAGAGAACGACGTGGTCTTTCACGAAATCCGCTGTTATTTTTTCGTTGTTTCCAATAGCCTCTAATGGGAGAAGCAGCGTCGCCTGCAGGATTCAGAAAACGTCTTCAGAGGGAGGGCGCAAAACACACCTTCCCGACGGCCAACGCACTCCAAATCTCGGTCCACTCGCCGCCCTCTGACACGACAAGTTTCTCCAGAATCGCCCACCCAACACTGCTCCCATCCAGCCCAACGTTCTGTGCAGCAGCCTTGAGATTGACCATCTGCAGCTTGCTCGTTGCGCTGGCTGCTCCGGCTTGCTGCTGCTGTTGCGGAGGAGCCGCAACCGTGGTCATTCCCGTCGTCGAAAGACCCGTGGGCGGGCCCCGTTGGCGCGGCGTATATGGCACGTAATGTGGGCCATTGCGACTGGGGCTCGGGCTGCGTTGCTTCGCGTCGAATGAGTGATTTGGGGATGACGGAGAAAGTAATGGATGCGTGTGCGTCAGCAGCTCGGACGTGGCGTGTCCTTGGCTACGCCCTATTGAAACCGCGGGGAATGCCTCCCTGTTGGAGGTCATCGACGAGGAGATGAGGTGGTCGTCGCGGTCTAAGGCAAGTTGCACGTCGTCATCAATATCAGATGGGAAGATCAGATGTATCAACCGATTTTCAGAAAGTATAGCTCAAGTCCTATTCGGTGCCTTGGCATTAGCCTTTGCGTCCGCAGGCAAATACATGTTCAGATGCTGCTTTACCAACCGCTCAACGGATTTAAGGTCCACCGCCGTCTTCTTCATCTCGTTGCGCTGCAATTCCATAAGGCCTTTTGACCCGCACGCCAGACGAAACTCACCACAGCAAACATGACGCCGCGGTACACCGCCCCGTACACTTCCTTGTACTCTGCATGCGTCTTGGGGAGCTGGATGAGCTGCATCGCCGATTGCTTGATTATCTGACACGGATTAGGCGGTGAATACTGACGAAGCTTCACGCACAGTTTTATTCGCCTTTTCCATCTGGTTCTCTAATTCCTGCCTGGGGTCCGGCTGTCCCTCGTCCGACCGCTTCCGTTTGCCCTTGTTCTCGACCACCGAGACGGATGCCGTCCCAAACACGTCCTCTTCTTCATCTTCCGCGACTGGCCCCAGTGGCCGTTCGCGTTCCTTCCCTTTCGCAGAAGCCGCACGCGGCGGGACCTCCGGAATCCGGAAAGAACCCGGCTCGGGCTGAGGAGATCCCAAACGGACGCCGCTGCCAAGACTGGCGATGCTTGATGTGCGTTTATGCGACAGTCGGGCGGCCGCAGACGTTGAACGCGAGAGAAGACTCGGCGGGCGACGGGGTGTGGGGTCGTCGGGTCGCGGCAGACGCGTTATTGGAGCAGGAAGAGGTGTAATGCGTGCTACGGCCAGCTCGATTCGTGCTCCTGGATCTGTGGATTGGAGCCGCGGGTAGATGACCATGTACGTCGTGTCGGGCCCATCGGAATCGCCGAGGGCGACCTTGACACCGGATGCAAAGGACGTGGAGGGTTCGAGGCAGAATCGCGTCTCGAAATAGACGCGGGAGAGGGTGGCATCGGGGTGTATGGTCCTGCTGTAGGTGAGCAAACACGTTCGCTCCAACGAAACAAGCACGCACAACAAAATTCCTCCAGACTCGTCGAGGTATACGTCCTGCAGCTTGACCATGCCCTGCGACCGGAGGCTTTTTACACCTCGTAGACTCTCCAGTGCAAGCGCAAGCTTGTTTTCAATGAGGGAATGGCCGGAAGACGGCTGATCGACGCGGCAGTCGAAGGTGAGGCCATCTAGGATAGTGTGCGAGTCGGGCACCGAGAGAGCCCCGCGGTAAAGTAACCGGAACGGCGAGTTGTTTCGAGGTGGTGTCGGCGTGGTAATGCTAATCGCCGGCGAGACCATCGGACGTGTCGTGGCCGGCGCTGTGAGAGTCGGACGCGTCGTGGTCGTTGCAGTGAAAGGCACGTTGAGTCACGTGGTTACACGAGCCTCGTTGTCTCCGCACACCACGACCGCACATGGCTCTCGGCTTTAGACATGCTCTCCGAACTCGCGTCCCAAGCCCTCTGCTTTGGCGAGAATCCGTTCGACGATAAACCACTCGGCATGACACCCACCTTCGGATTCTTCGAAACTCATGGATGGACAAAGTCCATGTTGTTGTCTCATGCTTGTCTGAGGCGGCAGGAGCTTGCCTGCGCCTCAATGGAATCTACTCTGTTACAGTGCCTGGCGCTTTCAGCACCCACAAAGTATGCTCCCGGGCTATTTAAGTGCCACCCACTCATCTTTCTCGTAGCCCTTATTCTCAACATGCCTTTCCATCTTCCGCACCGACGACGCACTGCAGAAGGCGCATCCCCAAGCAAGGATTCCGGTCGCAGGATTGACAAAGCCGCTATTGGCCCGCCCATTCTGCTTTCCCTTCCGCGCCGCTTCGAGATCTACGCGGGCGACGGTCCAGCTGGCCCTGGTGTCAACAGGTCCGGTAGTTGGGGAACCACGTCTAGTCGGAGTGCCTCTCCACGCAGCCCATTCCCTATTCGCGATCCAGAGGCGCCATACCCGATTATTCGGTCATATTCCCTTCCGACACCTTCCCCGTCACCCATATCGGACGGTCCGGAGGTAGCGGTCTCTGCGCCGCCAGCAGCGCGAGCCAACTCGCACTCACCGCTGCATGTGGAGACCTTTCGGCGGCCTTTGTCGCCCATCCAAGAGCAAAGCTACATTTCGCCCGTGAGTCCGGTCGCGGACAGTGAAATATCGACACTAGAACTATCCAGTAAGTTCACTCTCCACTTTTGTTGCAATTGCTGAATGGTCCTAGGTCGAGCCCCACCGAAGGTCGAGCGTATTTCGGGAAAGCAGGACCCGCCGACGATTCCGCCTCTCAGCTTCGGCCCGTATTTCCCTGGTCCACATCCGAGTCAAGACGGCGTTGGGCCGCCGCGTCGGCCTCCCAAAGCGCATACTGCGCCTGTACGAAACTCCATCTTCAGCGCCGCAGCTGGAAGTGATTCCGGCTCTTTGCATGCAGAGAGCTTCGTGACGGCCAAGTCGGTCCATTTCGAGGACGAGTTTCCCGATATCCCGGACGACGCCGAGGCTGGTCCAGCAGCAATAAATCCTGCTCCAAGCAGCACGAACAACGTGGCGTGCTCCCCGCATCCAGGCCAGCCTTTGGATCGAACAGGAACATTCGGGTCCTCAACGTCCACCGCAGTCGGCAGCAGCTTACGCCGCAGACGCCAACGTCTTGCGTTTGCCACACCCGCTTTCTGTATGTTCTGCCTTGGCTTCTTGCTGCCACCATGCTGGTGGATCGGCGGGTGGTATTTCACCTTCTTCACCGAAGCGCCGGCATCGCGGACAATGTGGGAGCACTACGTCGTCCGCACGCGCTGGTGGGCCCTGCTAACGTGCGGGTTCGGCGTGACTCGGACGGCCCGGGATGCTTCCACTTCCGCAGACGCACTAGACGATCGCAACCCGGGCCTCGCGGCGCGGCGACCCAAGACCCTCCTGCTCCCGCGCTGGGTCCGGAACCCATCGCAAACGCCTGCCCTCGACGGGATCGCGTATTACTACCCCTTCGTGTCGCGGCCGAGCCCCAAGTACATCACCACCGGGCCGCCGCCGCGCGGTTTCGGGTTCCTGCACGCGTATTTCGACGATATGACGCGCTCGCGGTTGCGTGCTGTGAAGCTCGCGAGGGAGACGCCGAGGCGGATTATTGACCCTTGGATTGGGAGGTGTAGGAGGGCGTTGTGTTATTGGGCGTTGGTGATTGTGTTGGTTGCGCTTGGGATGATGGGATGGAGCTTTGCGGTTGGGGCTGGCAAGTCAAAGTTTTGAGGAGGGCCTGGACAGCGGTGTAAGACTTATGTAGCTAGTATACTACTGAAATGAATGAATGAATATGAAGTGCGTATGAATCCGTCTCCACGACTTGGGGGACTCTTCTGGTCACGTGTTCCAGCCACTATCGTCGATTTTGCGACTCCCTCTCAGCCACTCAGCAAATAACCCGACCAGTCATTGATATCAGCACCGGTATTACGGCCCGGGCTTCAGCAATAGGCGCCGCCGCGAGTACTAGCTAGTCCGGTTAAAGAACTATACGCTGAAGCCACAAAATAAGCCTCACCAGCGCAGTAGCCCACCGTGAAGCGGGCGGAAGTCTTCGTAGTTCACGTTGGCAGACCGGAATTCGATGGACGGGAAGAGAAACAAGGCGAGTTTGGAAAACAGGATGAAGAGGGGCGGTCTTGTTGTACTCGAATCATGAGGGCCGGAAAGCCGGTCGCAGTTCATCTTCACAAGCAGTTCGGAAGAGGTTTGGTGTGGGTATTGGCTGGCCGCATTCGGATGAGGACCGTCCTAGGCCGGCAATATGAGTGTTCCCGAACAGTGAGCCACGAATGGCCCGGACTGGGTCCCAGTTGAAGCCTTGAAGCGACAACCATTTGAGCGATACATACTGTGCATCGACACTACAAGGGGTGCTGCAGTTTCGGAATGAGCTCGAGAACGCTCATTCACTCTTAGCTGGGTCCGCACGGCCCGGGATGGGCCATAGTTTGAAGTTGTGGAGTGAGGATGGTCGACGCGACATTAATATTGCTGTGTTTGGCGGTATCCCGGTCGCAGCTCATGCCATGGTGTCAGTATCTGCGTTCGCGCATCCTCGCCGCCGAGGAAATGCACTGGAGAGGCAGTAAGAGCGAAGAAAGAGGATCGTGACAATCGTCCTCTTCCTCGACGTTCATGTCCGCTACGGCTTCGACTGCCAAGCTGCCCACCTCCCTCGCGCGTCTTCAGCCGCGGGCCACCGGTCTGCGCCCGAGCTGACCTAACCGAAGGGCCTTCCATCCATCGGACTTTACGGTCATCTTGCCCGTTCTTTACCTGGACTCGAACGCGACCTGTTCGAGACGTATCAGCGGCGCAGCTTCTCGGCACTCTGCCACTCCATTTAGCCCATTGTTCCGGTGCCATGCGGAGACAGAGTGCTTTGTTCGCTGAAGTTGCCTAATCCGAGCGTTCGACGCTTCGTGGGCCTAGTCAAGCTCATATAAGGCCCTTGGACCGACGCTTCGACGCGTACGGCCGCCGACCCACCCACCATGCCCATCATGCTCAGCGCCAAGGGCTGCTCTCCAGTCGACTCGTCATCGGCCAAGCCCTCCGTGTCGCTCGAGAATGGCACTGGGACGGTGGCATCGGTGTTCACGTCTCCGTGGCCCTGGGTCGACTTTAGCCTCACCAAGAACAGTCTCGCTGCTCTCTCCGTGTCCGCCACCTCTCGCGACAGCTCTTCCGCGTCGTTGAACGAGAAGAAACCCGCGACAACGCGTTCGCCACCCAACGTCAACATTACGTTGCGTACCTCGCCTCGACCGGCTCCGAGTGGTCTCGAAATCCCCGGGCCTTTCGCATTCCTGCGAAAGATCCAGTCTGGGACCTTCGGTGACGCGATCGCTGTCCGCGAGCCGGGCTACGGACGTGTGCTGTGCATGAAGGTCCTCAACAAGCGGAGTGCTGTTCGACGCGGGGAGCTCCCGGGCATTGTGCAAGAGGTTATCGCGTATCGCAGCATTGCGCGGAATAACTCAAAAGAGGCGGTTGAGGGCGGACCGTTCGTGATGCAATTGGAAGCATCCTTGCAGGATGAGGCCAATCTTTATCTCATTATGGTTCGTGGCAGTACAACTCCTGGTTTCGGGTGGCTGATTGGGTTTGCAGGAGCTCATGTACTGCGACCTGCTCGCCGTCTACAACGGCTACCGGTATTCCCGCCGGGGAAACGCGCGCAAGTGGCTTTGCCAGATCGTACGCTTGCTCTTCGAGAGGAACGTTTATGGCTGACTTTCTTTCAGTCTCTTGGATTAGCCGCCATTCACTCTGCCGGAGTTATTCACCGCGATATAAAACCGGAGAACATCCTTATCGACTTTCACGGCAATGTCCGCATTATGGACTTCGGGACCGCCCACACGCTAATATCGTCCAAGCCGACGCCCCTGGATCCAACGAAGAAATACTCCAGCCAAATCTGGGGAACCGAAATATACATGGCGCCGGAGATGCTCGCCAATCGGAGCAAAACCCGAGAACACCGTCGGCGTTACGGGTTGGCAGTGGATTACTGGTCTTTGGGCTGCGTCGCGTATGAACTTCTGTGCGACGATTCGGTCAACGACGTGCGTATAACGCTGTGCTTCTAGGTTCTAGAGCGCAGGCTGAAACTCAATCAGGCGTTGTTCGCTGAAGAGGAAGACCTCGAAGCGTACCTGGCTTGGGATCGTAGTGGCCAAACGACGCCATATCCAGCACTCGTAGACTTCGATCCTGATGCGCGATCGTTGGTCCTTTCTGTTAGTTCCTTTCCTCCATGTATCTTCGAGCGCTCTGACCCACTTTAGTTGCTTACGGTTGACCCAAAACAGCGCGCGGGTAATGCTGCCCTCCGCTCGCATCCTTTCTTCCAAAACGGCGACGGGTGAGTTTAGTTTGGCCTCTATATCCTTCTTCTGACACGTTTCTCAGCGTCTCAGAGTTCCAGCGCGTCGTCGACTCCCAAAAGCGTTCGTCGTTTTTTTCTCTGATCTCATCAGACTCATCTGATTTAAACTCCAGCACCCCGGCACCAAGCCTCGCTCAGCCATGTCTGCAAGCAAGCGAGGGAAAACGACGGCACGAGGCCTCTCATTACCGTCTCTTTTTATCCTCCCGAGGTCGACGACACTTTCACGGATTTCGGTTGGGTCAATCCTCGCGGGATTTGGGGCTCAGTCCAGTAGTTTAGTTTAGCTATTTGTTCGTTTGCATCGTCGTCTTCTTGTTGGTTTAGCGCATTTGTATACTACTGCATGGATTTTTTTATCTTTTGAACGGCGCCGACTGACTGTCTTGAGGCCTCAATGCAGTGACCACTTTCTTGGCGTACGGTTTCTGAGTTGGTTAGGCGTTTTTCATGGCGACGCGTCTCCCAATACGCCTGCGGACGTGCCCCAAACGCGACCCACATGCCGGGCCCACCGGAAATCATGGCCGGTGTGATATTGTGAAGGAGCACTTCGTCATGGCCGCGTCCACGAGCACAAACGGACCCTCCTCGACGCGTCGCGACGCGTTTTGCGCGGAGAGATTTACGCAGACACCATATCTTGATGTCCCGACGTGTGCACCACGCAAAAAGTGGATATACGTCGCGCACGAGGCGCGTGTTGACAGAATGATGTGTGATGGGATATATGAGGCGTTCCGCGTCTTGATCATCCACCGTCTCTTGACTCTTCCCCTCATCCACCTCCCCGCCCCTTCCCCCAGCGGCCACCACACGCCATGGCCTTTGTATATAAACGTAGTAAGGGCTCATAGACCGTCATAGCCACCGTTGCTGACCCGCATTCCAGACGGGTACGTCGCGTCGCGGTCGCCCGCGACATTGGGCTGCTCGCTGACCTCGCCGCTCTCCTAGGCGCAAGGAGAAGATCCTCTTCGACAAGGTGAGCTACCCCATCTCCCACAGACCACAGCTCACCCAGCTCAGATCACCTCTCGCATCGAGAAGCTCCTCTACGGCCTCGATCAGACCTATGTGAACCCCATCGAGTGCGTGCCCTTCCGACGCGTGCCACCTTGCCCTCATTCTCCTCAGGGTCACCCAGAAGGTCGTAGCCGGCATTTACAACGGAATCACCACCGTCGAGCTCGATGTACGCGTCCTGTCACTGGTGACTCAACGTGTCGTCCTGACACGCGCCGACAGAATCTCGCAGCCGAGACGGCGGCCTATCTCACTACCAAGCATCCCGACTACGCCATCCTCGCTGCTCGCATTGCCATCTCTAATCTACACAAGGAGACCAAGAAGAGCTTCTCCCAGGTCATCCATGATTTGTACACTTATGGTGAGTGCTTGTCCGCGTATGTGGCGAGTCCTAATTCGTTTCAGTTAACCCAAAGACGGGCAAGGCGGCGTCCCTCATCTCGAAGGAGACGCACGACGTCGTCATGGCCAACGCGGAGCTCCTCGATGCGACTATTATCCACACCCGCGATTTCAACTACCAATAGTCAGTGGCTTCCTCAACAGCAACATTCTTTCTTTGACGAGCTTTCTCAGCTTCGGATTCAAGACTCTGGAGCGCTCGTACCTCCTTCGCCTCAACGGACGCGTCGTAGAGCGCCCCCAGCACATGATCATGCGTGTGGCTGTCGGGATTCACGGCGCCGACATCGAGAGTGCGATTGAGACCTATAACCTCATGTCTGCGCGGTTGTTCACGCACGCTACTCCGACCTTATTCGTTTGTGGTTTCCTCGAATCGCGTCGCGCTGTTCTAATGCTTCTTCCAGAACGCCGGCACACCCCAGGCCCAGATGAGCTCGTGCTTCCTCATCTGCATGAAAGACGACTCCATCGAGGGCATCTACGACACGCTCAAGAACTGCGCCATGATCAGCAAGAGTGCCGGCGGCATTGGCGTGAGCATCCACAATATCCGGGCTACGGGGTATGGTACGCTCGACCTTGATCTTCGCCAGTTCACCATATTTCTGCAGTTCTTACATCGCGGGCACGAACGGGAACTCGAACGGCATTGTGCCGATGCTGCGGGTTTTCGATTCTACGGCGCGTTACGTCGACCAAGGCGGAAACAAGCGTCCCGGCGCCATCGCTGTCTACCTCGAGCCGTGGCATGCAGATATTTTCGATTTCTTGAATCTCCGCAAGAACCATGTTCGCATTTCTTATTATCATCTTGGCCATGGCTCACACAACCACAGGGCAAGGAGCAGATGCGTGCACGTGATCTTTTCCTGGCGTTGTGGGTCCCTGATCTCTTGTGAGTCCACGCTTTTGGATGATGGTATACACACGCTTACCCTTTAACCCTAGCATGAAACGTGTCGAAGCTGGTGGCGACTGGTCGCTATTCTGCCCGAACGAGGCTCCTGGTCTCCACGAAGTCCACAGTGAAGAGTTCGAGGCTCTGTACGAGCGATACGAGAAAGAGGGCCGCGCTCGCGAGACCATCCCTGCGCAGAAGCTCTGGTACGCGATTCTCGAGGCGCAGGTCGAGACTGGCGGGCCGTTCATGCTGTATAAGGACGCGTGCAATGGTAAGATCAGCTCCTGGTCTTTCATTCTCTCTGCTCACGCACCTTGCAGCCAAATCCAACCAGAAGAACCTTGGGACGATCAAGTCGTCCAACCTCTGCACCGAGATCATCGAATACTCGTCGCCCGAGGAGACTGCCGTCTGCAACCTTGCGTCGATCGCCCTCCCATCCTTCATCTCGAACGGCGAGTACGACTTCCAGCGCCTGCACGACATCGCCAAGGTCGTCACCAGGAACCTTAACCGCATCATCGACGCCAACTACTACCCCATCCCCGAGACGCGCACGTCCAACATGCGCCACCGTCCCATTGGCGTGGGCGTGCAAGGTCTCGCGGATGTGTTCCTCGCGCTGCGCATGCCGTTCGAGTCGCCTGCGGCCAAGGAGCTCAACGCCAAGATCTTTGAGACCATCTACCACGGCGCGGCTGAGGCGTCGATGGAGCTCGCGATGCGCGACGGGCCGTACGAGACTTTCCAGGGCAGCCCCGCTTCGCAAGGCCAGCTTCAATTCGACCTGTGGGGCGTGACGCCGTCGGACCTGTGGGACTGGCAGGGCCTCAAGGACAAGATCGCCGTGCACGGGCTGCGCAACTCGCTACTCACCGCACCGATGCCGACCGCGTCGACGAGCCAGATCCTGGGCAACAACGAATGCTTCGAGCCGTACACGAGCAACATCTACACGCGCCGTGTGCTCTCGGGCGAGTTCCAGGTCGTCAACCCGTGGCTCCTGCGCGAGCTGGTTGACCGCGGGCTGTGGGACGAGGACATGAAGAACCTGCTTATCGCGCATCGCGGGAGCGTGCAGAACATCCCGAGCATCCCCGACGACATCAAGGCGATCTACAAGACCGTCTGGGAGATTAGCCAGAAGAAGGTGCTGGAGCTGGCGGCGGACCGCGGGGCGTTCATCTGCCAGAGCCAGAGTCTGAACGTGCATTTGGCGGCGCCGACGAACGGCCAGCTGACGTCGATGCACTTTTATGGATGGAAGCGCGGGTTGAAGACGGGGATGTATTACCTCCGGACGCAGCCTGCGTCGGCGGCGATCCAGTTTACGGTCGACAAGAGCGTGTTGGACGAGGTCAAGGCGCAGAACGCCAAGGCCAAGGAACAGACGCTCGCTGTTGCGCCCACCAAGCCTGCGCCGGTACCGGCGCCCGTTCGCAGCGTGTCTGCGTCGTCTTCCTCGACTTCGAGCCCATCACCTTCGTTGTCGTCTTCCTCCTCAACATCGTCGCGCGACCAATCCCCGGCGCCAACAACACCCGTTGAGGCCGTTCCCGTCGTAGTCGCGCCATCCAAACCCGCGCCAGCAGCAGCACCTGCAACCGCAGACGCAAGTGTTGACGACATCATGGCGCGCATGGCCGCCGAGGACCCAGAGCTGGCCGAGTCGCTGCGGCGGCTCAAGGAGCGCGAGCTCGAGGAGGCGCGGATGTATTGCGCGTTGGAGAACAAGGAGGCGTGCTTGATGTGCTCGGGTTGAGCTGCTTCAAGTTGGTCGACTGAGTTCCGTTATTAGATTTGATATCCGCTATATGTATTGTACGATCTCGCTGCTGTAGTTTTGTTGTCTGTTGTACTTGTATGGATTTACTTTCTGTTTTGCTCTTGGGTCGAGGAGAAGGACGTTCAATCTGATTCAAATTGATTCAATCGGAGTCGAAGGGAACCCACGTGATGGTGACGTCATCAACTTTCCTTGCAAGTTACCAGCACCTAAAACCTCAACTGGCTGGTCCCGGTTTAGTAGCCAGGCCCGCGCGATACACTGCGTTCGCGATCTCTCTTCCAACTCCACCTCGAGGCAGCGACTCTGACCATGCGATCCCTACTTGGCGCTGACGCACGCGGTCAGCTTGATCTCGAACCCCCGTTCCGCGCGTCCTTCGCAACCACAGATGACCTACACCGGGTCCACGGGATGGCTATAAGTACAGGATGGGCCGATCGCGCACTGTTTCTGGAGCCTTTCCTTCGTGGCTATGATCCTCCTTCATCTGCTGCCTTTCGTCCTTTCGCTTACGGGCGTGGCGCGCGCCGCGAGTTGCCCGTGTGGGTATAAAGACTCGAATGGGAATGTCTGGGTCCGTGAAAACTTGCAAGATTTCTGTTTGGTTACTGACCTCGATACCACAACACAGCGCGAAGCGATCCAATCCGACTTTACGCAAGCTTCTGGAGCTTTAGCGGCCGTCAACGCGAACTGGATTGTTTCGACCGACTTGGAAGAACAGTCACCTCTGCATATCCAATACACCGCTTCCAATGTCTTCGAGTACCAAGACGCGCTCGGGTTGCAGGCTTCTGCCTACACCGGGTCTGGAACGGTTAACTGCGCTCAGATCTTCACAAACGTCCGTCCTATTCTCTTCCATCTTCTTGTTCTAAAACACCTCGCTATCTCAGCGCAAAGACATCCTCTACGGTTCCTTCCGCATGCGCGCCCAAGTCCCGTCCGTCCCGGGCGTCGTCTTCGGCTTCTTCACCTACATCGACGATTCGCAGGAACAAGACATCGAGTTCCTCTCGTACGAATCCGACTACTACCAGAGCGTGTGGTACACCGACCAGCCCGGGAGCACCGCCGGCGCGAGCAAGAACGTGATCGTCCCCGGCGCGGATTTCACGACGTTTGGCAATCATCGGCTCGACTGGTTGCCCTCCAAGACGGTTTATTCGTATTCTGGGAATGGGGATAGCGGGGCTGCTGTTTCCGTAAGTTTCTGCTGCTCCTGCTGGTTGGGAACTCATGATATTCGCTTTGGCCAGTCTTCGACGACGATCTCCGTGAACGTCCCGACCACGCCGTCTGAATTCATCCTCAACGTCTGGAGCAACGGCGACCCGTAGGTCTTCAAGCCTCCCAAACTTTGTTCGCTGATCTTTTCTTTTTATCTTAGTGGATGGTCGAACGGACCACCCACCGCCAACGCGATCGCCACCGTACAATACGTGGATCTGTACTTCAACTCGACTTCGCTCTCTGCGGCCAGCTTCAGCGCTACGTGCGCTGCGGCCGGACATGTCGCGCCCTGCAGTGTGTAAAGGGACGCGTTCCAAGTATGCACTTGAATACATACACGTACAATCCAAGTTCTACACATTTGCTTCGGCAGGCGCACGTGACCAACCAATCTCATCCTCTCAAAAATGTCCGCCTCACAGAGTACGCACAACCAGCACCAGCCTCGCTAGAAGACGTGTCCACGTAATTCGGTCGAGAATACACTCTCTGGATATTGCCCCAGCGACCACAGCAGTCCCCAACGCGCCTGTAGTAAAAGACGCACTGGTTCTTCCCGCTGTAGTCGCTGCCACAAGTAACACCGCGCCACAGATGGAGAACTATGACGCGGTGTGCACTGGGGCGTCTGCGTGAGAAGGAGGTGTTCGGACGAGCACGAGGGAGATACAAGTTTGGTTGGTACAGTGTGTTACAACATTTTTCAAGGATCTGGCGGGCGTTTGGAGGAGCCAGCGGCGGAATTGGCGACTCCAGGTTGTAGATGAGGGGGATAGTGGTTATATTTGGGTTGCGGCTGCTGCTGGATGCTCGGCGTCGTCGGTGGCGTCACCTGTGGATAGTGGTCGACCCTGGGGTGCTGCAGGTTTGGGGGCGGGCCATGGCCAAGACCCTCCCCGTCCGGGTCATCCAACCGCTGCGGATAGTAGCTCCCCAGAGGCGTCGCAGACTTGTACTCCTCCGGCAGCGCCGGAATAACCGCTGCATGCCTCCCACCAAGCGGCCCGCCCTCGACGAAATGCTGCCAGACGTAGTCGCGCAGGCGGTCGGCGTTCGGCAGGCCCTGGATCAGGTGCTTGATGGTGTTCTGCCCCAGCCCGAAAAAGTCGGGTCCCGAGACCGAGTTGGAGTGCTGCCGCTGGCGCAGCGCGTTGGCCTGTTTGACGATGCTCGACCAGGCGCCGGTTGCGGTGCCTGCGATGACGGGTCGGTCGGGCACGTCCGACGGGATGATCTGGAACTTGGGGCCGTCGCCGCCGTCAAGGATCGTGCAGTGATAGACGACTTCGGCGTTGCGGTCGACAGTCGAGAGGTACCGACTGTAAGAGTTCAGGACGAATATCCGCAGAAAAGGCTAGTTCCTCACCGAGTAACTTCGTAGCCGACGGGGAAGATATACCGCTCAGTGTGAAAGTGCTCGCGCATGCACACATCGCCTAGGCTGATTACGGTCATGATCCCGACGTTGAGCGGCAGCATTGGCTTGCCCTGCTTGTCGCGGGGAACCATTGGGATGTTGTAGCTCTTGCTCGTGACGGTGTGGGCTTTGAGGCGCTTTGGCTTTGCAGGCCGCGGCGCCTCAGTTAGAGGCCGCTGCTGGCTTGTTGAAGCCTGCGGTTGAGGAGGAATCATCTGTGGTGGCGGAAGGTAGGGCATTCCAGGCATCGGCCAGTAGGCGTATGGATTCATGTAAGGGTATATCGGCGGGAGACCACCCGAGGGCGCAAGCATTTGATATGGGTTGTAGGATGGACGTGGAGGGGGAGTTGCAGCGGCGGGAGGGGGAGGTGGAAGGGGATCTGGCTCGACGTCTTTCGATGTAGAGGCGGCTGGGGGTGAGGCAGGTCTTGTAGTCCGCGTCGTCTTCCTTCGAGACGAACGACGAGGAGATTTGGCATCTGGAGCGTCGGAATCAGGGTCTGCGTAGTCGCGAGGCCGTTTGGCGCGTCTTGTTCTGCTGGATCCATAGGCACCCGATCCGTCGTCCGCGTCGTCACTACTCTCGGTGCCATCGAGGTCTGGATCGCCATCCGACGCGTCTTCAGACTGGTCTGCAGCCCGAGAACGAGTAGTCGTCGAATAAGCCGCGTCTCTGCCTTGTGCAGCACGCGTTCGGCGGAAAGGCCGCTGCGAACTCGAGCTCGACGATTCGGTGTCGTTAGACTGCGGCCCAGGCGAGTGGCTTCCTGAATTCGACGGAGGGACAAAGCCCGGCTGGCTCTCCAGCTCAGTAATCCGCTCAAGCAACATACTGCGAAATCTGGGTCGGTTCCGGCAGAATTGATCGTGAAAACATCGCGCACCTGCGTTCTTCCTGCATCTGCGTGTTGCGTTGCCCCGACCGTTGGAGCTCGCTACTCGTTTCCTTGTGTCTCTGCATGCGTTTAGATGACCGGAAGCGACCAAGGGACAGATTCTCACCTCCTCGAGTTCGAAAAACCGGCGTTTCAGCTTGCGGTACTTGTCGTGCAGTTCCTGCTCCTTGATCTTCGCCGGTGTAACTGCGATATCTTTGGAGACCACAGTCGCGCTCGGGGGCATAGTCCTTGGTGGGACCAATTGAAGGGGACGGGAAGGCGTCGCAGTCGGGTTCAAACACGGCGATGTCGTGCGCCCCAATCAAGCCACAACAAGACGTTGATGTGTGATGGCTGCCTTCATGTTGAACCCTTCGCATATCCTTTAAAGCTGGATGCTGCTCCGACGAATCCTCTAGGCTCGACTTGGAAGAAAATCATCTCTTCCCGCGCATAAAGCCACTTCAAACCATGGCAAATGACCCGCTCCTGCCTTGTCACCGATCTTCTGCGCCGCTGTGGCTTTATCTGGCAGATGAACACGCAAATCTGAAGCGATCTCTTCCCGACATACATACAGATTGCGGCCCTTCTCTCTCTTTCAATGATTTCTGCACTGTGACAGGAAGGATGCTTCCGGACGTTGGGCGTAGCGCGGAAAAACACTCTGCGGGAGATTTGTTGGTGGCGTGTTTCCAACGCTCGACAATCGGCACAATATCCGTCCGACAGGAACGAAGGTCGATACCCAGCAGACTGCCGTGCTCGAGCCTCGAGACAATCAATCATGGCTCCGCTTTTATTCCCCGTTGCAGAGGAAACACAGTCCTAGAAAACGCTACCCAGTATGTTTGTCCGCTCCTAGGTGCACAGACTCGCTCCGGCTTCCGTCCAACTGATCGTGCAGGAGTAGATTGTTGGCTACGCAGCTGTCTTCGAGACTCCGAGGGTTTGTGTGCGCCTCCCACCCCCGAATCAACGGTTCCTCGAGTGCTCCGCGGACGATTTGCGCCTTTCGGAGGTGTCTGAGCTGCTTGGGGAGTATCGGAGGCTCGTAGATGGGATTCGGGCGGTTGGTGGGTTCATTGGGGAGGATTAGTGGAATGTTGTACTGATTTTTCGAATTCCTTTGGGGGTAGCGGCCCGCTTGTCCTTCTGCGATCCTGGTGCTAAGTATTCAACTTCCACTTCCGTCAAATTCCACCGCGTCGCGGATACCAGACTGTGAGCTTCCGGCCCCATTAGTTGATTAAACCCTCGAAGTCCGAGCCGCTGGGTGACGCGTTCGGCGGCAACCCAGAACCGATTATCCGCACCGCGCCCACGGATTGTCGGCCTTACAAAGATTCAGAATCAGTTTTAAGCAGCCCCGGTACAAATTCAGCTGTACCACGCAAAACCTGGTGGTTTCCTCAACACAACACAACAAAGAGGCTTGATGGTTCTGATGCCTGCTCCAGTCATCGTATGCGGTGGAAGCGAGAGCGTCGGGCGCGTCGTGGTGGAGAACCTCAAACCAGAATTTGAGGGTAAGTACGTCGTCGTTCGCTCTGGCATGACTTTGAGTTTTATATGTACTAGTCATCCACTTCATCCTAACGCCCGAAACCGGCAAAGTCCAAATCCCAGCCATCCTCCGAGGCGACTCGGATCCCTCAGGCTCGCCCGCGTCCCAGTCCTCGAACGACTCGGTTCTCGGCACGAAGAATTACTCCAAGAAACCGATCGCGGTCATCATAGGCGGAGCTTACGACGACGCTGGCGTTGAGACGATGTTGGAGGCTGCGAGAGGCATACATCCCATCCCCTGGCTTAGAGCGGATAGAGGCGTTGCGATGCCGCCTATGGGGCCGGAGTATGCTGTTGCGATGGCGAAGAGGATCAGGAATAAGTTTGCGCAGTTGGAACAGGATGGGGAGTTGAAGGTCGAGGGGGCAAGGTTGTTTTCTTCTGAAATGAGATGTTGGAGATCTAGAGGAGATGAATTGCGCCAAATTTTACAGGAGATACAATTTCGAAGTGCGTTTGTTCATACAATGTTACTGGAGAATCTCGAAGAAGACATTCAAGACGACAACAGAGGCAGCCCTTGCACCGGCGAAGTCAGGCAAGTGTTCAAAACAGTCTGCGCCGTGTTGTACAACGTGCGGAGCGCATTGTTCTGCGTCGTGCTGGTGCCCTGACCGCCAAGCAGCGGCACGAGCGTGCGCAGGTTGCGGGAGAGAGTGGTGAGTGAGCCGTTGAGCGAAGAGACGTCGACGCCGCTAGATTGCAGGTTCGCGATCTATGCGGAAGGATCAACGGTGGGGGGATAGCGGAAGGTAAGGCACACATACTCTGCGAGCCAAAGTGTTCACGGTGTTAAGCAGGTTGGTGCCAGTGGTGGTGATGCTGGTTCCGGTGCCGGCGTCGGCGGAACCAGCGGCGCCAGACGGGAGAGTTTGCTAAAGGATAATCAGATGAGGTCGAGATATCCGAACGAGACAGCCTACCACTGTGTTGATAACTGCACCAAGCACTCCGTTCAAAGTGTCAAGCGAGCTAGCGAGGCTGCTGATCTGCGACTGAAAACACGATGGTCAGCGTCAAGAAAATATTCAACTGCGGTAAAACATACAGCAGAGCTGCCAGAACCACCACCGACAGCGCCTCCAACGACATTGCCCACAGTCTGCAGCAAAGTATTGACCGTCGAGGAAAGGCCGCTCGCGATGTTAGCAGCTTGGCCAAGACCGCTCAAGACGTCGGTAATCTGCCCGGAGCCGGAGTCAGATCCCACTCCCGCGGTGAAATTAGACGCGGGCGCCGGGGACGAGGTGCTGCTGCAGCCGCAAACAGTCGTCGTAACCGTAACCGTGACCGCGGCCCCGCCATCGATTGCAAGAAGCGGGTTCGGCTCTGGGTTGGGGCTGGGAGCAGCGACAGAGAAAATCGGGAGGACGAGGACGAAGAGGGAGATCAGGGATGGGTGCATTGTTTGTTCGTTCGTGTTCGTTAATGTCGTGAAAGGTCGTTCAAGTTTCTGAAGGCACAGTTGGCGGGGTGCCTGAGCTTATATACGGATGGCGAACGGCGAGACATGCAGCGAATGGAGGAGATGGTGAATTATCCGCGAAATTTAAGAGGTAACTTGAAGGGCCGACGCGGGGCGGGAACGGAGAAATGCAAAGGTTTAAGGTACCGCAGCTTGGCGCGGCTATGCTGTCGTGTTTCAGGCGGTTGGGGCCGGGGGTTGGAGGTTGGGGAACAAGATGATGTTGACACGTGTGTGCCCCCCCAAACCTTTCGCTGCCATCGACCACCACATTCGTTCGCCTGGCCCATGTTTTCCGAAGAGCTCAAGGCCTTCCGGAGGCTAGGAATCCGCCATGTATGCCTCCTAGCTTGTCTCGAAGACTAGCAGTCGAATAACGACGACCTTGCAGGTCCTCCTTCAAGCGCTCAACTTTGCCTCCGTCATCGCTTCTGGCTTGATGATTTGGAAAGGCCTCGGACTGCTCACAAACTCGGAGTCTCCCATTGTCGTCGTGCTCAGGTGCGCCGTCTCGAAACCGGGCGCAAGAAACGCGAGTAACACAGAATCTACCCGCAGCGGCTCCATGGAACCCGCATTCTACCGCGGCGACCTACTCTTCCTCACCAACCCGTCCAGCGAACGCTACCACAACGGCGACATAACAGTCTACAAGGTCCCCGGCGCAGATATTCCTATTGTCCATCGAGTGCTGGAGACGCACGATGCTAAATCTCGGTGCGCAATAATCTCTCGCTGCGTGTTTCACTCGCTAACTCTGTGTAGTGGCACATATTCACCGCTAAATCAACGACTGCTCACCAAGGGCGACAACAACGAGGTGAACGACATCGAGCTGTACCGCGGACTCGAGTATCTTGAGCGAAAACACATCGTTGGCAAAGTGCGAGGGTGCGTTCCTTTTCTTTCTACTCTCTTCCGGCCTCGTTCTCATGTATCGCGACTAGATTCCTTCCCTACGTGGGCTACGTGACTATTGCCATGGTTCGTCCCTCATTTCGTTCTTGAGGCGCATTCCATACTGACTGAACGCGCGCAGAACGACTTCCCGCAGCTCAAGTACGCGTTGCTTGGTGGCTTAGGCCTGCTAGCGTTGATACAACGCGAGTAACTTTCTCTCTGCGCTCTCCAAGAACACGCTGTATTATAGGTAGACCATGGGTATCAATGTCGCGTGCTCACTCTCTCCTTATTGCGACGACCGGTCTCCCAGACGCTCCGGTTGACCATGACGCTCCACATTGTTGTCTCTCGTCAGCAACGATTGTCCAGCGCCACGGACGGCACCCTTGCTTGCATGCATTCACGCCCCGTGTTCACATTCCCTCTGCCTACAGTACTTCGTCTCGTTGGCGCCCATATCGATAAGCTGGCTTCGGCGCTCGATAAGCTGGGAACGAGAGAGGGTCAGCAAGCTTCTTTGCTAGAAAAAGACGTCGGCATTGACGAATGTGCTTCGGCATGCGATGAATTTGGGGGCGGCGCTTGTTTATGCGTGGCGCCCGTCTCAAAGCACCATGCACAACGTCCAAGGTGGCAGATCCACGCCCAAGCACTGGCGCTGGGTATATACACATCGGATACACGAAGGTATCTTCCCGCACCTTGCCCAGCTCCCCAATGGCTTCAAGTCTGCGACGAAAAGGTTCAAACCTTATGCAGCGCATCTTTCGGACTCCGCGAGCATCCCGTGCGCCGGCACCCGAGCCCGAGCCCGAGCCCGAGCCCGAGCCCGACATAACCTCCAACACCGAGGCTATCAAAGCTGAAGAAGAGTTGCTGGCGCCGCAGGAGCGCGTAGTGGCAACGGAAGCGGCGTTGGCTAAACTCGTCGAGCAACAACGTTCGGAGGAGGCAAAACGTGCGCAGGACGATCGTATCAAACACGAAGCCGCTATCGACCCCAAGGTGACAAAAAAATTCGAGCTGGAGTACATATTCTCCACTTATAATGTGCCCTCACAGATTCAGCCACCACCCGACGAGCGGCTCCCAGAGCTCCGGTTGATCCCCCTTCGCCGAACGCGGAAACCAGCAAAGGAAGAAACAATGTTATAACGGACACAATAAAATCGGTGCAAGAGGAGTCGCAGTCTGTTTCCGGAAGCCTGGATGCCATTGAGGACGGGATCAGCTCCCTTGCTCAAAGTGTTCCAACTCTGATGAAAGTGCTAGACGAAGTTGCAAATATTCATTCGTGCGTTCTCATATGTTGGAATTACAATTCTTTAAGCAAGCACTTCAGCTTTATTAAGGGTAAATTTTGAACAAGGGAGATGCATGCAAAAAATAATCATCTACAGCTGCATGCATGCCCTTCAGAGTTGCATGGGCTTTGGAACAAAAACGACAATCCAACGACAAGAGAATACTCACACTGATTCTTGCAATGAAGAGATATGCTGCAAACATTAACTCAGTATGAGATTACTTAAAGTTATTCATATCAAATCTAAATGAACCGCAGACTGATCAAAATCAAAGATAATGAGTTGGATTTGGAGACAAAACATCAAATGCAGCAGATTTCTCAAAGTGCAGGAGAAGATATTCATCAATGTGCAAATGGTAGTGAATGCTAGCACCTTCTGCGTTTTACAACTGATTGCGAGCAGCCTGTGATGCCTGGGTCAAGAAAAGGTTCATTGTCAAAATTGTCATTGGCCCTGCCTGGGATCAGAGATTTGCGGCATTTGCAGGCCTATTTGTCCAAAGGCGCCAGGAATTCCAAACAACCTTGGCAGTGCATATCTCACTGGGTGTCAACAGTATCAAGCTTGCGACAGAGGGCATCGAGGCCACTACCGAAGAGACAAAGGCTGAAGTGAAGAGAATCACAGTTGCTTTATCAGAAATGAGAACTGATCAAGAGAAACATGCACACAAGTATGGCAATATAATACTCAGAGCATCTCACTCACATCTTGCAGCATAGTAAAGAATCTGATCGCCAGAGAAATTAGAGACCGTGATGAGGCTGCGGTTCTCAGAGACGAGAGGATCCTCAAGATGCTCATTAACATTGAGAGCAGAATGCAGGCCAACAGCACCGAACACAGGACCCAGACCAAGAGTATTGAAAATCTGAGGCAGCCCTCACAGATTTTCTTTACAAGTGGCAGTGAACCTGATGAGAAAATTGATGATAGCAACTTGGCAGACCTCAGAAATCAACTACAAATAACTCCTGAGGATGCTCTCAAGGCTAATAGAGAGCAGTTTTCATTGAAGTTTGAACGTCAACGGAAAGAGCTTGTTGAAGAAATAACAGAAGTAGTACAACAACAAGGTGACCAGATTATAAAAGCAGTGGTATGAAGCCTTGTTTACAGTTGATATATACTGATATTTGTGATTCAGAACCTTGATGATCTGGTTAAGCAAATTCATGACAAAGAAGTACGCTCTATTTGGCAGCAAATGGTAAAAACCTTCAATCCAGATTGTCAAAGCACTCAATCAGAGCAGGGATGGCGGGGTAGTGTGAAAGCCCGGCATTTTGTGGCAGCCTTTCGGGACTACTTTCAACAAAGGTTGAAAAATGTCAGAGACAATGTCCAGTACAAGACAGCAACAGACGATCAGGAACAGCCATATGAGATGAACGATGCATGGGCATTGGAGTTTATTGGGATATCACATTTGCAAGCAATATCAGAAGGTTTTTGAATCTTTCTTTACTTTGAAAATTTATCTTATGAATATAGCATTTGATGATGATGCTAGTGGATTTGTGACCCTTGCTGAAGTGAATTCATTCACAGATGCCCAGCCGGAGGCCTGGAGGTATAATTATATATACTACCTTATAATATTGATATCTTACATATTATTTAGCCTACAACGCTGGGTGGCGTACTGGGCTGTTGGCCATAATCTCACAATGGGAGACTATGTCAAGAAAGTTCACAATATTCTGAACCAGATGATGATGATGGTGCCCCATCTCTTAGTCTCCAACAGGCGGGAGGCAAATAAGTATCTGGATTGGATATCGATGATGATTTATCCACTTATAAAAGCTTTTGAAGCTCAAGGCCATGTCTTAAATGCCAGACAGACATATAATCAATCTGTCTATAGCCTTGACAAGAAGTATTTTGAGTCATATATAAGGCTTGAAGAAAATCGCATTCAGAGTCAGTAATTTAAATTAGTTGCCAAGTTAATTATTAATATAAACTTTTAGGTAATCTGGACTCAATGGATTATTACATTGATGACCTTGCAGCCCTAAAACTTGTGACAGGTAGGTTTCTATTTTCTTATGAAGCCCTTATTATTGTATATAACTCTATGAAGGTGAAGGCAGAATCGAAAAAGTGGGTTTGCATTTTTTTTTTCTTGTATTCTCTTTTATATCTTACGGTTACTTAGCATTTATTTCCACTTCTATATCTTCTCTTGCAAAGTCATCTTCAACTGTTCCAAGATTCCCAAAGTCAAAGAGTTTAATGGTGGCATTGGTGGAATGCAAAACAACATTTATCTCAGATTGATGCTGCTGTACAGCAGCGTGTAACTGTTCTACAAGGTGCTATTTGGAGATATCCTATTAAAAAGAAAAAAAAAAAAAAACTTACACAGATACAGCTGTTTTCATGCAACAGAAATTAGATCTGAGGCAACAGTTTCAGTGGTTCTCCTTTGGATTGGTAAGTTTTAAAGAAATTAAATTGCTTGGGCTGATGAAAGAACCTGTTTCAGTATCAATATGTCAATAGTCCAAATCTTTTGCAAACAACCAAGATACCTGAAGAAATGTGAGAACCTGCTTTATTTATTTCAGGATCTCACATAACATATGTCAACAGTGGACTGACTGACTACTCTGAGACTAGCAACTCAAAGGATTCGGAGGACTTCTATTTCTTCGATTTGAATGATCAGTGGAACTGGAATGACTCCAACAACTCAGATGATAATGATGACAATGACGAAAATAGTGATAATGATGTTCAGGATGAACAAGCCGAAGCTGCAAACATGCAAAAAATAATAAGCAGTCTTCAAGCTTCTCCCAATTCATATCAAGAACCTGACTATTCTCTGGCAAGATCTGATATAGAGGAAGATATTAAATCTTCCAATGCTACAGATTTGTTCCACAACCTGTGGCATGGATTCATTTACTTACAATCAAGCACTGGCTCTCTGGCAACTGGCATGTCTTCCATGGCACTAGTGCCCACATCTAAAGAGGGCAACACACAATATTTTTCAGCAACTATTTACACCAACAGTATTGAATTCCACCTCTCAGGCAGCTGTTATATTAGCAACTTGGAAAATATGCCAGTGACTTTCCAACGTATATTCCTCAAGGATAAAACTGTGACTCAGTATTATGATGGAACCTGGAAGTCAGGCTCTAAAACTCTGCAAGGAACACTGGGCTGGAAAGAAGATCCTTTGACTCATTTTGGCACCTTCATGTTTAAGCAAATCAATCCACAGTCTCTGTGCTTTATGCCAGTAGCTGTAGCTAGCTCAATGCCTACAAACAGGGCCCGGGCTCTATGGTCCTTTGCTTGCTCTGCGGTGATTTTCCAAGTCCGTCAAGATCACTGGTCCAGAATACTCGTGGAAGACCGGGGCAAACACCGCAGACGTTTCCTTGAACTTTACATCCGGTCTTCAGGTCGGAATGAGATACTCAGTAAAAAAGAGTGGCAGGAGTTCTTAAATCTAAAGATCACTATGCACAACTCTGATTCAAGGTTTTATCATTCCCTGGCAGCACAATACATACCTTCGCAGACAGAGCCCATGTACGTATACTGTGATAGCTGCGGCAACTATGTTCGGGGAGCACGGATACTATGCTTGTCATGCAAGGTTTGTGATACCCATCTTCTACTGATGTCTCTAATATTTCGCAGTATCAAGGAAAGCACGACACGTTTGATCTACACAACTCTACCACCTGCCTCGCAAAGACTGTGACAAGGGCCGATTTGCCATCACCTCACTTACCAAATCATGATCTTATGAAGTTGCGCCGTCGACTTTATATACAAGATTTTGGAAAGTCGATCCAGCAGGCAAAATCAGCATTGGCTTATGCAAGGAAACTATTGAAACAAGCAGCAGAAGATGCCTCTGGCCACGGACCGCAATGTGTTAATTGCAAGGTCCCTGTAAGCCTGGCGGCACCTTGCTGGTGCTGCGTGCAATGTCCGGAAGGGACATTCATATGCTGGGAATGTGATGTCCAGAGCGAAGAGGAGCGGGGCCTGCCGATGCTTAGGGAGCACAACTTTTATCAACATGACTTGGTGCGCGTACTGGAAGAGGTAGAACTGGAGACCATGACCGTGGAGCAACGGCTGAGTACACTGGAAGGTACGGCCAAGACGATGGACAAGCGCATGGATAAGATCGAAGAGGGCATGGGGAGGATTGAAAAGATGCTTGAAAGGTTGTTGAGCGCGCCAGGAGCGAATTCGAATGGCAAGGCTTGAGATTATGTACACATTGCTGCTGTTCTGTAGTTCCGGTTGAGAAATTACAACGTACATTATTTATTGATACAAGAGTCCGTCGATTTCGTCGACCAAATAATCCCTGAGCGCCCACACCAGGCAGCGCGCCGCGATCTCGAGCGGCTCGTCTCGTGTCCTCGACACCTCCACCACTGTCCGTTTGCTGCTCGTCGTCCGACCAGGCACAGAAAGCATCAGCCCCGCGCGTCGGGAACTAAACGCTATTGAGAGCGCAGAGAACGGGAGTGGGGTCACGGTGACCTTCATAGACGGCGGCGGGATGGGTGTTGGTGGCTCCTTGGACTTGCCGCGGAAGGCGCTGCTGAATCCCCTCCAGGATGATGACGAGGAAGAGCTAGAGCTCGAGGGTGCAGTTGATATCATGGAAATGCGCTGGGATAGCGCGGCGTGAGATGCCGCTGAGCGCAGGACCGTGGAAGATGGTGGTGCTTCTCCGGTCGAACTCCGGAGGTCGGCAGAAGATGAGCCGGGCGTGCGTATGCGTCGTCGGCGGTCGATGTAGACGACACCCTCCTCGACGGCAAGCTCCCGGAATAGATCCTCAAGCCGACTGCGCGGCTGCATGAGGTTGAATAGGTCCGCGAAGGTGTCCTCGCTCTCGAGGTGCAGCTCCGAATCGTCCATCCAGACGTCTTCGCGCACCTTGAGCGCAATGAACATATCAAAGGTGGTGGTTTCGCGTTGCACCGAGTTGAGACGCAGCATCTGTTGCGCTTGCGTGTGTGTATGGTGCGGGAATGGGTCGCTCGTGTACGGTTTCCGGATGAGGGAGTCGTAGACGGGGAGGTAGAGGGAACGCAGAACGTTCATCGACGTCGTGTAGAGCGTCCGATTGACCAATCTCAGGCCCCGGGAAAGCCAATACAGCGTCTTGCGCTGCTCTACAATGTCGGAGGAGTCGGCAAACGTCGAGTAGACGATTTGGAGCAGTAGGTGTGGTGGGAGCGCCGTGAATGGGCGCCAGCCGGCGGCTGGTGGAGTCGCTCGGCCATTGGATCCTCCGGTGTACGGCGGTGGTGGGGGCTTTTCGTCCAGAATCATAGTTAGCCGTCCGAGAGGTACACTGTTAACTGCTGGGCGGTGACGGTCAGGGTTAAGTACGCGCTGGCTGTGCTGCGGTCATGCGCAGTTCGCGGTCAAGGTCACTGTCAGATTCCGGAGTCCGCAGCGCCGCCATCATCGTCTGCGGCCACCGAACGCCTTGGTTGGTTGCTTTTTGAGCGCGGGACGCGCAAGAAATACATGGGAACGAGCGCCTATCCTGCCAGGCCTGAGAGACAGCAATTAAAGACGAAGATTCTGCGCAACGCTCCTCCACCAGGCACACCTCTCCACATGCGCCTCCGTCCTGGCTAACATCGCACTGCTCGGCACCGTTCCGCCCTCTTGGTTCGTATTCGCAGCCATAAATCCACCCTCGGACGCAAGCTTCCAAGTCGGCGATCCTTCCACAGCGAACGTATTCGGGTCGAGCGTCATCACGAACGAAGACCACCACGCAACCGCCTGCCTCGCGAGCGCATCTTGCTGCGCAGTGAACGCGTGGAACACCGGCTGCGCGACACTCGCGCTGGGTCCCGAGTTCGTTCCGTCGTAGAGGTAGAACAGCTCCGAGGTGTGGGCTGCGCCGACGTACGCGCCGTCTGCAATGAGGAGGTTGGGGTCCGGCGCGTCCCAGCGATAGTTGAACGCGGCTTTGCCGCTGACGTTGCCGATGTAGTAATCCCAGCATGCGAGCTCGCTCTCTTGGTAGGCGAACATTGCCCGTTCCCATTGGGTTGTCCAGGGTGTGGTGTTGGAGGCGGGTGGGTATGTTATGAGCATCGCGTCGGTGGTGTTTGTTGTCTAGACATAAACCCGGTTCAGTTGAGCATCCAATAACCATAATGTGCCTGTTACCAAGAGAGGATAACGCTTCAGAATCGCGTTCACGATATCCTGGTCGGTGTTGATACTCGTATTGCTCCCAATGAAGATCGCCCCATCCTGCGCCGTATGCCCAGCTAGAATGGGGACCTTACTGAAGTTCCCAGCAGTGAACATCTCGGAGGTGATGCCAGGGATGTATCCGCCGTCGATAATTGGCTCATATTTGCAGGTCGAGGGCTTGTTGTTGACCGCTGAGACTATAGCGCCGACTGAAGGAAGGCTTCACAAGTTGAATGAAGTGGATTGACAACGTACTGGAGGCTTTGCGCAAGCAGGCAACGACGTCGCTCGCAGACGCGCATCCGACTTGGTGGGTTACGTTCCCGAAACATTCCTCAGAGTGCTCGGATGTATAGAATGGGTCGTTTCCTGCCGATAATGTCATTTTCACCAAATCCATTGATCTGGAGAAGTATGCGAACCCGTGCTCTCCAGGATAGCAGCGCGAAATGGCTTTACCATCCTCAACACCTCATCGCAAAATCATCTTGAACCACTCACCGGATTCTTCTCTCCTCCAAACGCCGTAAGATGCAGCGCAACGGCACCGGCGCCCTAGTTCGCAAACGTTCAGCACATGGCCAAGTACAACTGAAGGGAACAGACGCACGGCGCTCTGCCCACCGATGGTAACCTTCTTCGGATCCCCACCAAATGCTTCGATATTGCGCTGGATCCACTCGAGCGCAGCACGTTGGTCGAATAGGCCATTGTTTGGACCGGCGGTTGAGCTCGCGCTGATTTCTGCGCCAGAGAGAAAGCCAAGTAGACCAAGCTGAAAAGTGGATGAATGTCCAAGTCTTGATCGAACCTCGGGGACAGTGACTAACGCGGTATTGAATGGCGATTGCGACGAGGCCGCCGTTGGAACGCGCGACCCAATCATTAGCGGGAAAGCCTTTCGTGTGTTAGTGGGGTAGAAAACGGTGGAAGGAACGTGCCCTGTGCTCTGAAGAAAATGAGTTGATGTTCGCTGGAGAACAAGACGCGTACGAGTTATAATAGTATCCTCCACCGTGCTGTTGCGAATTTCTAGGTGGTAAATAACAATTGCTAGTGGCGCGCGCAGAAACGCACGATATACACATAAACCGGCAGTTTGCTATTCACAGTTGCGTTGGATGGCGCCCAGATATTCAGCGTCAAACAATCTGCAGTCCGTCAGCCAGAATGCAATCGACGCGTCGCCAACGCACCTTCGCTCCCAATTCCTACCACCGCCGGCTGCTGAATGCAAATCGGGCCCCAATTGCGCGCGTCGACCACGTCGTCATTAGTCAAGAACTCGTTCGCAGATTCGTCAAGCTGTTTCGGGGGCGCGAAACGCAGGTTTCCGACGGGAGGTTGGATGTATGGTATCCCTCCGTAAAAGGTGACGTTTGGGAGGGTCGCGTTGCCGGCGTATGCCGCATAACTGGAGCAAGACGCGTCAGAAACTTAATTCTGGCGAGGAAGTGAATGGACGAGCCCAAGGTCGACAACTGGACCCAAGTCCGATGTGAGGCTGCGCCGCTCAACGACTTCTCCGTTGGAGATGAATGAAGTTCCTTCCGCGAAACTCAAGAGCAAGGATGCGCCGAGCAATGCGACTCGCGAGAGGAGCATGTTTTGGAGCAAGGGAAGAGCACCGTGCGGCTCCCAGACGCGGCCCGGTACTTATCACGAAGCCAGAGGGCGACAATCGAAATTCCAAGAAGAGGTCTGCTGACTTGGCAAGGCAGCCCAAGCCGCCGTCTGGTGCGCGGCCGATGGAGTTGAGTCTATCATCTGAGCGCGGGCGGGATGCCAAGTGCTTCGAGCTTCACGGCGCTGGCGAAGGAGCAGCAAGGTGGTGGAGAGAAACAACCAACAGCATGCGACTGTCCTGTCAATCACACTAGGATCATAGTAGTTGTTGATGGCCGGCTGCTCGTCCCTTCCGGCCCGTTTGATGCCGGAGCGTCCGGGTACCGCATGGTGACCGCCAACGTCTCTTGGCTCCCATTCTTGCCTTCCGCGCTCATCGTCGGACTCGTCCCATGTCCTCGCTGCTGCTGCTACTACGCGGTCGTCGGTGGCGATAACGGCTGCTGCCTACCGATCATCGGGCGCGTCGGCGTTTGTCGGGACTTCATCACGTGTTACGTTTTACGAATCGGCAGAGCGACCCCTTGCCTCTTCACTCCACGATGCCTGGGACTGCTCTCCCGCCCTCGCCCATCGCCTTGAACATGTCCCCGACGTCCTCAATCTTCAAGAGGAAGTCCACGTCCACTCTCACCCACAAAACCGCAGCGTCGTATCTCTCCGCGCTGTCCGAAGCCGACGCTCGCCGGGCTGGCCTGCGAGCCAATGCCCCGCCTCCAGTGGGCACCCCGGCGTTGTCCCTGTCGTCTTCGGTGACGGGAGAGTCCGAAGACTCTGTTCTGCGCGAGGACGGACCTGTCGACGCGCTGGAATACCCGTCTCGGCCGCCCACCTCCGAGCAGGTTTACACGCTCCTGCACTCGGAATACGGACACTGCAACAACGAGGACTACCGCTTCACGTCGGAATACATGCCGGGGGAGTCTCTTCAGCATGTTATGGTCCCAGGACCGTACTATATCATGTTCACGACCTACATTAGGTGCGTTTTTCGTATCTTCGTCAACGACTCGTGCTTATCATCCTCCAGCTACCTTATTCTCATTGTAATTGGCCACATTCGCGATTTCTTCGGCAAACGCTTCCACCCTAGCGCCTATCGGCACCTCATGGAGCAAAATGTGCGTCTCATGAAGGTTTTTTTCACCGGGCTTGGCATTCATGTATTCTCCAGGGCTACGCCCCCCTCAACAGCGATTGGGACTCGTTCTACACCCGTCGACTCAAGCAGCGTATGGACGACTGCTTCGGGCAGCCCATCACAGGTGTCGCTGGTCGCACGACCGTCTTGCTTGACCGCTACTCAACGGACTACAATGGTGCTTCCTTCCTTCTGGAGTACACGATTATGTCTGATACTTGTCGCAGACACGCAAACCATTCTCGATACCCGCACTCGGGCGCTCAACATCTCGTCGTACAACTATCTTGGATTTGCGCAGTCCAAGGGCGGCTGCGCGGACGCTGTCGAAGAATCCATCCGTCGTTACGGCGTCACTGCTGCGGGGTCGCGTCTCATGGGCGGCTCCACGGACTTGCATACCACCACGGAGGCGCTTGTCGCCCGCTTCGTCGGGCAAGAAGACGCGATGATCAGCTCCATGGGTTTTTCCACCAACTCGGCTATCATCCCCGCACTGGTCGGCAAGGGCTGCCTCGTCATTTCGGACGAGCTGAACCACGCCAGCATTCGGTTCGGTGTACGTTTTAGCGGTGCCAACGTCCGCACGTACAAGCACAACGACATGCGTGATCTCGAGGCTCTGCTGCGCGAGGTTATCAGCCAAGGACAACCCAAGACGCACCGGCCGTGGAAGAAGATCCTGCTCATTGTCGAGGGTCTTTTCTCGATGGAGGGAACCTTTGTCGATCTGCCACGGGTTCTGGAGCTTAAGAGGAAGTACAAGTTCTTCCTCTGGGTCGACGAGGCGCACTCTATTGGTGCTGTTGGGCCGAACGGACGCGGCGTTACCGACTTTTTCCATGTCAACCCGCGCGAAATCGACATCCTCATGGGCACGTTCACCAAGTCGTTCGGTGCGGCTGGCGGCTACGTATCGGGCAGCAAAGCTATTATCGACCGACTCCGTGTGCGGGCGTACCTTGGTCCCTTTGCCGAGGCGATGGCTCCTCCGGTGCTCATGCAAATCATCGCCAGTATGGCTAGCATCATGGGCGTGACCGCGCCCACTCTGCCCTCCAACAACAGCAACAACTCGCCGCTGCCCAGCGCCACCACCGAGATTCACCCCGGCCCCGCCCCTCAATCTCTGCTCCCTCCCTGGCTCACCCTCGACGCCAGTCTCGTCTCGGGCGTCGAGGGCCGCATCCGCCTCCGGCGGATCGCGTTCAACTCGCGGTACCTCCGCGCAGGCCTCGCCAAGCTGGGCTTCATCACATACGGCCACTCGATGTCGCCCGTCGTCCCGCTGCTGCTGTTCAACCCAGGCAAGATGATCGTCGCGCACCGGCTGTTCCGCGAGAACCCCAAGGTGCCGATTATCACTGTGGTGGTGACCTACCCCGCGTGCGACCTCATGACGGCGCGGATCCGGTTCTGCGTTAGTGCGTCGCATACCAAGGAGGATATTGATGAGATTCTGCGGGCGGCGGATCGGATTGGGGATGTGCTCGATTTGAAGCATGGGATTCCGGTGAAGGAGAGGTGGGGGATCGAGGAGGTTTGTGAGCGGGCGGTGGAGCTGTCGAGGATGGAGCCTATTGCGATTGCTGCGCACTAACAAAAGGGACGTATGCATAGACTGCTTAGATCTAGTAATTCGAGGAGGATAGAACCCTTTCTACGTGGCACGTGACCCTGAAGATGTGGTCGTCGACTCTGAGGGAATGGCATTGATGATGTTCGCTGCCTTCCACCTTTTCTCTGTGACTAGGAATGGTTTTGGGACGCTCGCGTCGGCACCGAGAATCATCTGCGCGACCGACTTGCCGCTCAGCCACGCATGGACCATGCCCTCGCCGCTATATCCCGCTGCGATCCACTCCCCGCCATCCTTCGAGGGAGCCTTGCGACGAGTGATTTTATTGGGCAGACGCCCGACCCATGGTTGTTTGTCAGCCGAGATCCCGAGGATTCCAGTCCACACTTTAAGCACCCTGCCCGCGCTGACCTCCGGGTCGAGTTTTTCTACATTTGTAGGCCGTCCCTCCTCGCCCCATTGAGCACCAAAGTACGTGCTCGGCGCACCGCCGAGGTACGCGCTGACCCCGATGCTTGCTGGTTCGTGGTCGTCTGCGTTGCCGACCTCGGCGAACAGGTCGCCGCTCGCGAGGCCGCCGCCGAACATCAGCTCTCCCGAAGTGGGTGGGTAGGACGCCGTCGGCGCGGAGGCAGGCGGCTGTTGGGTTATGTAGTTGTACGTTCCTTGGCCGTAGACCACGAACGAACGCTGGCCCGTCCAGTTGGACGGGGGAGCCAGTGTGTCGATGGAGGCTGTTTCGGAGATGGGGACGGCGCCCAGGCCCGTGCCTGGTCGGCTGGCGGACATGTGACCGCGAATAGGCACGATTTTGCCGCGCATTCCGGGGAGGAGGTGGGAAGTCCAGGCGTTGGTTGCGTGTACGATGTGTTTGGCGCGGATGAAGCCTTTCGGCGTCTCGACGAGGTAATAAGTCGAGTCGGTGGTTATGGAGGTACAGGGCGTGTTCGTGAACAGCTCGAAGTTGTCTGATTGCAGTAGACGCGAGAGGATGCCCGTGACGAATCGGTAGGGATGTATCGCGCCGGCCTTGGTCGCAATGGCGCCGACGACAATGTCGGGCGACAGTTGGAGGTCCTCCACATTCTGCACGAGACTCCATCTGTCTTGCTGGTCAGGCAAGTCGCGTAGATACGCGTCGAGATTGGCTTTCGCTGCGTCGTAGGTTGCCTGTTCGAGATGCAGATCGAAGGTGTCCACAGGCCGACACTGGCTATCCTCAAGCAGCTCTTCTTCAGTGCTTATCTTGAGCAGCTCGTCGTAATGTGCCAGTCGGAAGCGGATGATTTGTTGGGCAGCTTCTTGCCCGTGCGTCTCCTTCAGTTCTTGATAGTCGTGGAACAGGTTTGGAGTAATGTGGCCACCATTCCTGCTTCTGTTAGCTTTCGAACAAGCAAAGATAAGATACCCATAAGTACCTTGCTGTAGCCCCAGAGCACACATCCCTCGCCTCGAGCATCACAACGCTCAAACTTTCAGCACCGTCGAGAACCAGCGTCCTCGCAACAGCAGCGCCGGTAATGCCACTACCAATAACCACCACATCCGCATATTCAGGTAGGCCCTCCTTATCCGTGCCCCACCCCGATATCGAGGCAAGAGGAATCGTCCAGTACGGTGTAGTCGGGCCGGGGACTGGGATACCCGGAGACTGGTCAATGCGTTTTTGTACCTCTCTGTACTCGGCGACGGTCTCGAGGACGGTCTTGAGCGCGAGCGCGAGTCGTGAGAGGGCGGAACCCATGGCCGGGAAGGAAGAGAGTCTGCGGTCAAGGCGCCGGCATGGCTGTGGTTATCGTCTGAGATTTGATGTTGACAAGCCGCGTGTTTTCCCGGCTTCCCGGCCGAAGCTTGGGGAGATCCTCTCAATCTGCGCCCACAAGCGCTCGATATGTCCTAGAGAGATCCCGATGGCCTAAGAGACTGTCGTTGACGCACCGAGGCGAACCAGCTGCTCAAGTCTATGCGCAAATAGGTGAAGTCGCGCGTCGACGTCGTGATGCCGAACATGGCTTGAGACGAACGTCCATGTTCCCCGTCCTGCGCCTTTCGATCCACCCTTCGCGCACACTCTTGCCCTCTCCGACTCGTCGTTTCTTGTCTACGAGTAGAATGGGCCGTCCCGTCATTGTTTGCGGAGCAACAGAGAGGATCGGGGCAGGCGTCATTGAAGGGCTCAAGCCAGAATACGAGAGTGCGTCCAAACGACGTCGAATGAATGGACTAAACTGACTCGTCTTTCGCGCCAGCCATCCACTTCGTCACCAGCCCTGAAGCTGGCAAAGTCCAAATCCCAGCCATCCTCCGAGGCGACGCTTCTCTGCTTTCATCGAATACGCTCGGGTCCAAGAACTGCACGACCCCGCGGCCAGGTAGTCACGCGATGGTTCATCCCCGCCGACGAGAGCGTATAGTTCCAATCCAATGGCCCTGGTTAGCGCAGATAGATGGAGAAGAACGGCGCGGTGTAGTTGACCAGCCCGGCAGGGCTCGGGCCAGCTTCGAGGAGCAAGACGGAGAAGTTGGGGGTTTCGGAGAGTCGGTTTGCGACGACATTGCCGCCGGCTCCACCTGCGAGTGCGTTCAACAACCAGGAAAGATATAGTATGTATGTTTGGCGCACCTCCGATGACTATAAAGTCAAATTCACGCGTCTTGAAGTCCTCGAAAGACTCACAGAGTGCACCAAGGGTGGTAGGAATGAGCGCGAGAAGGAATGCCAGTGGCTGCATTCGGGACGAAGGCCCGCATGTTCTGTGGTTACAGAGCGGTTCTTATACGCGGCTGGTGACCTGCGCTGCTACTCGGGCTCCAGGAACGACCCAGTCGAGTGTCGACGGAGTTATTTCAAGACAGTTCGCTGTCGTGGCTCATCTGGAGGTCGTGGTTCGTGTTGAGTTGGGGGAGGAGGTTGATTGCTCTTATTTCGAAGGCGAGGTTGAGCTTGATAAGGACCGGAAAGGCTAGCAGAAAGCTAGTTTTCGTGTGTACGACACGGGAGCAACGGAGATGCGGTAGCGAATAGCGTCCGACAGCCTTGCCGTGGAGCGCGTCACTCTGGCAGACAAGCGATCAAGCCGGACTTGGCCAATTGACATCAAGTCAGGCCGCATCTCGGATGGAAAGGCTGCAGTGCCGTTGCACTATGCACGGTCAGATCTTCTTCAGGAACATAACCTGGGTCCTGTACTACCAGTAGGTTTGACTTATAGAGTAATCTTGTGAAGAATCCAGGCTATTATGAGCTATTTTCCGCAGAACGGCACTTGGATGGCAGTGTTCGGCTGGATTCTTCATTGATCTCACAAGCCGCTTGGCCTACTCATCGAGAACAGTCCCAAAGCCAATTAAAAATTACTCTGGCTTTGCTATACAGTCGCCTTAGTTGTTACGAGGCTATTACCAGTGTTGCCATGCAAGCCGCAACGTCGGTCGGCCTCGGCGATTCTCCTCCGACACTGGCAGGCCATGCCGCGTCGTTGCCGCATCATATGCCGTGGCGGGAGCTGGGAAGTGACTCGCACCAGTCGGCCAGGAGCCTGCCGAGAGCACCCCGGCGCTTGTCCGACAAGCATTTACGAAGTAGCTCAAGCGCCCGAAGCTTGATTGCATGTGGCGGCTTCGAATAAGAGCAATCAACCTGTTACCGTCTTGAGTTCACTAAAAGCCATGTGACACTGTGTGACTTCGCCTCAAGTCTGCGCGTAGGCTGAGAGGGCGACCATCCTCGAGCCACAGCAAGCTTACCAAGGTTTCTGGGGCTTCTTTTGGCTGGGAGATTATCTGGATCTAATCAGCCGATGATCTTGTGGGGCTTGTACGTGTCACCCCAAGACGGAACTCGGTACACTCCTTCTCCTCTCCCACCACCAACCACACTCTGGCGCTGGTCACCACTGACCGTACTGCGCGCGCGCTCAGTTCCCGGTACCTACTCGACCATGTCTGGCACTGGGGTCTCGGTCCCAGTCGTCATTCGGCGCCTCTTCAACGCCATCTCGACCTTGTCTGTGTCTAAGGAGTATCTCCTGCAACGCCGACGCTCGAAGGAAGCCGAGTCCAGCAAGGGAAAGAGTGCGCATGTTTGCCACCTGTATTCACGCTCCTCTCTGACGCTTACTAGGTCCTCTCCATGCAGCCGCGTTGTCCACAGAGCTCGAGCTTGACCCTGGCTCGGATGCGGGGCTGCCACCACCACCACCACCACCGCGGCGTCCGGAAACCATTCCGCATCCCCAACCGCGCCAACAGCCACCCCCTCCGCGGCCGCAGATTCGGGACGAACCTGAAGTTCCGCCAGAAACGCCGGACACCATCCACCTCCTCCTGCAGAACCCAGCGCTGTACGAGCCGCTTCGGACACCAAGATATCCTATTGTATTGTGCCACGGTGAGTATTGCGAGCGGTGCTACGAATTCCGGCTTATGACGTTCAGGTTTGTACGGTTTCGACGAACGCGGTCCCGCTTCTTTCCCTAGTTTGCGCATGCACTACTGGGCGAACGTCCTGAAGATACTCCGAGACAAGATTGGTGCTCAGGTGCTCGTAACGTCGGTTCCGGGGTGCGCGCTGTGCTTCTGATTTCCATCCTCGTTTCTAACTTGTACCCAGAACCGGCTCAATCGAGTCCCGCGCCGAGGTGCTGCATATGCAGCTCGAGTCCAAAGCGCGCGGCAGAGGAATCAACTTCCTCGCTCACTCGATGGGCGGTCTGGATTGCCGACACTTGATCACCCACATCAAACCGTCCGAATACGTCCCGCTGTCGCTCACCAGCGTCAGCACCCCTCATCGGGGCAGCCCATTCATGGACTGGTGCGCGGAGAACATTGGTATCGGCAAACTCAAACGCGAAGAGTTCATTTCGCGCTCTTCACCTTCTTTCTCCCTGGGCCAACTCCCGTCCTCCCTGACGAAACTCGTCCTCAACCTCGTCGATTCTCCGGCCTACACGAATCTGCGCACGTCGTACCTCAACGAGGTGTTCAACCCGCAGACGCCCGACGACCCACGCGTCAAGTACTTCAGCGTGGCCAGCCGCATGCCCGGCGCGAACATCTGGCATCCGTTCTGGCTGCCCAAGCTCGTGCTGGACGGCGTCGAGGCACGAGATCGCGAACGCTTACGCCAATTATGGGAGACCGGCGAGTCGGACGACGCGTTGTGGAGACACGACAGGGAATGGGGGAATGACGGCCTGGTGACGGTGCAAAGCGCCAAATGGGGCGAGTTCCTGGGGATCATGGAAGGCTGCGACCGTACGTCCCGTTTTCCCCTTAGCGACACATTTGTTAACGCAAAGTGCAGACTGGGAAATGAGGGGCGCGCGGGGCCTCGAATTCGGTGTGGACTTGCCAGCGATACCTGGGATCGGTCTGGGCTCGAGTTCCAGTTCCAGCGCGAGTGCTGCTGCTGCGGCTACGGCGTCGCAGCAGGGCGACGGCTGGGGTCTGATGGACTGGGGTCGGTTCGTGCGCGCGTGGAAGCGGGAAGAGAAGACGCAGCGCGATGCGTCGCCGCCTTCGCAGACCAACGAGGAGCAGATCAAGCAGAAGGCAGACGACGCGCTAGTCGAAGAGTCGACGCAGAAAACGTCGACTGCGTTCGACTGGCTTATCGAGCAGGTGCCTAGCGTGCCGCTGCCGCTTCTCGGGGGCTCGAGCTCGAAGAGCGGCAAGGCGCAGGCGGTCGAGGATGCGCGGAGGCTGACCGAGGCTGAGGTCGGGGCCCTCCATGGCGAGAATAGCAAGAAGAAGAAGCCGGTGAACGAGTTGGCGACCAAGGCTGATTTGGAGCGGTTCTATGTTGCGCTTTCGAGGAAGCTGTACGACGAGGGGTTGTAAGTAAATGGTGGGGATGGGGATGTGTGCATTTTACATAGCAGTATATATAGTTCTTGTAGCATTACAGTAACAACACACGGGCGTCCTACGTGCTTTTTGCGCTTTTTGCCTGGGAAGTCCGTGACCTCACCCAAGTCATCCCGAACCATAACGATGTCCTCCGACACCATCGCGCTCAAAGTCGAGTTCGGCGGCGGGCTAGAGCTTCTGTTCTCGAACGAGCGCACACACAAGGTCACCGTGCCTGCGACGGTACCGAGGACGGCGTCTGGGTCTGTGTCCGGGTCTGGCGATGGCGATGGCGAAACGAAGACGCAGACCACCAAGCCGGCGGACATCGCGTTCCTCATACGATACTTGCGGGATAACCTGCTCAAGGAGCGAGATGAACTGTTCATGGAGAACGAAACAGTGTAAGTGCCAAGGTCAGAAACGCGGTTTTGGACTGAGCGTCTTAATTGCTTGCAGGCGACCAGGGATATTGGTGTTGGTCAACGACACGGATTGGGAGTTGGAGGGCGAGGGCGAGTATGCGCTCAAGAACGGCGACGAGATCGTGTTCATTTCGACGCTACATGGTGGATGACGCTCACACACACAATCGGTATGGTTCGTTTCAGGAAATGAGGAAAATTGCACATTGAGTCTGGATCTTCTAGGCACCCGGCCGCTGTACTACTACTACTACGACACGCACACACACGCACACACAGAATCTCGAACTGCTTTCTATCGTTCCTTCTATCGTGTCTATCTTTCGTCACAAATACGACGCGCCCAGCGCGTTGACGTTGCCGGAACCGTCGAGGAGATCTAGAAGAAGAAGAACAAGGCTCATGATCTGCGCGCTAGCCTGAGCCCGGCAAGAAAAAGGTACGCACTGGTCTGCAAAGGAGACACCGAGCGCTAAAAAGAATTCACCGTTAGCTTGGGAAGGGGGTCGAGAACGTGGTATTACTTACCGCCAGCGCGAACCAGCTGTAGCCCCCGATCCAGGGTTGGCTGTCCAACCAAGGCAACACGGTGTTGAGGAATGTTTGGACGTCTGCGCAATCGAATTCCAGTCACCACGGATGCGAGATGAAGAGACATGACGCGATACCTGCAGGGTTGCTTGAAGTGTCAGCAAACTCCGTCACCCAGATGGGCATATTGGGATAATCGGAGTGGGCCTGTTGACAGTACGCCATGAAGTTATCTGCGCCTTCGCCGTACCTGACGGGATCCGTTATTCAGTTGCTCGCGCCGATGCTCGGTTGAGAATCGCTCACCAATGAAGAGGGATGAAGTCGAAGGTGCAGCCGACGCAGGCTTGCATGAAGCTGCTAAGCCAAGTCAACCCGCTTGGCGAGCTCGACACCGCCGGAGCACCGAGAGCAATACCATTGTTCTTCAGTGGTTGCAAGTAGGTCTGCCATAATAGCGCTGCGACGGGTGGGGCCAGGTTGGACTGCCCCGCCATATCCGGCTCGTTGAATCCCTGTTCACAAAATTCGCATCAGCAACAAGAACGCATACGCGATGTGACAGTGGACCGCACGAATATCGTCCTCGCCGGAGTTGCAGCACTGAGAACGGTCGATGCGAATGTCTCGATGCCGCCACTTCCCCACTGCATCGGGATAAACTGGATGTTTGCCGGGACACCTGGAGGTGCAGTTTCTCCCCAGTTGTACACCCAGCTGCATTGGCTGTTGGCGAGTATCGGGACATCACCGCTGCTGACGAGTGCGACGCCGCGCTTGCCGTCGCTGCGTGGTGCCAGGGCCAGCGACGCGACAGAGACCAGCTGGGTTGCGACGACGGCGAGTTGGATGCAGATGAACTTCATTTGCGCGTCTGTCGGGTGGCGGGTTGGCCTTCGGCTTTCCCTTCCTGTTTCGTTTTTATACCAGGCCCCCGCATTGATAGGACTGCGTCTGGCAAGAAACTAGCTTTCTGCATTCAGCGCCTTGACGACGACGACGGCCCATCTGAGCTTAGCGATGCCGCAAACGTCCGATGCAGCAGGAAGATGACGCACACGAGGAGTCTTCTCGGTTGCGTGGAATGCGGGTGGGGGCTGAGGAGACGAGACCGTGACGTCGACGCCTAGACTGGCCGTCCCGGCGGCAACCAAAAGGGCCCGTCTGCGGCATTTTGTCTTCCTTTTTTAATCCCGCGGAGAGCGCGAGGACGGAGATTCCGGGCGAGCAGTCCGAGAATGTTTGGATCCAGTGGCTAGAACGGCAACGATGCACATCGCGCGACGATTCAAGGTTCTTCATTAAGCAGTTGCCGTGGATCGGAGCTGAACCTCCTCGGTTCCGTTGAGTATAATGTTTGCAAATGACCGTAGAGCGGTTCTCGAGCGGCACGAGTCGGAGTTCCCTTCCTGAGAGGAATCGGAGGTGGATTCGGACTGAATCCGGCTATCTTCTTGTGGGGGGGACTTACCATATGTAACAAGACTCGAGCGTATTCCCGAGGACGAGTAGCCAATTCCGATAAGAAAGTAGCTTGCAGCCAACTCGTTTATCTTATCTAGTGCGATCAGGACTCGCGGATCAACCCAAATTCATTCCAGTGCGCGAATTTCGCGTACGCTTGTTGCGCTCTTGACTCGTAACACCATTCATGCCCACGAATGCGGTCGCCGAGAACGTCTTTGGAACGCTAGGTCGCCCCAGAACCAGTACTCGCGCCCGAACTTGAGGCTAACTTGGAACTGCAGGCACTGTTTGTTGGTCCATTCAGCTTGTACCCCAGGTATGGAAGTCGTACCGGGACAAGTCAACCGAAGGCTTGTCCGACTGGCTTGTGTGCGGGTCTCTCTGCCTTGAAGACCGCGCAAGGGCTCACTTTCTTTGGTGCCCTTGACAGCCTGTCTTGGGGTATCGCGGCCGGTTTCTTGGGTATCTATGCTATCGTGCAGAACCTCAACGTTCCGCTTATCGTCCAGCCGCAACTATTCGCGCTACTATGCATGATCTCATGGGGCCAGGTTCGTGCGATCCCGGCCGGGCCGTCTTTCCGACTCTTTCGCATCGAGAAAGAAAGCTCAAAAAGTTCTCCAGTGCCAGTATTACGGCTCTTCTCGTCCTAAATGGCAGTCATTGCTCCTTGGGGGCGGTGCACTTGCTCTTCTGGGCGTATTCGAGGTTGCAATGGTCTTCGCGGTCCGCCCATCAATGAACGCAAGCGCCATTCGTTTTTTCGGGGTCTTCAGCTCGGTGCTCCTTGCATTGGGGCTGTCGTCGCAGTATTATGAGATTTACCAGAGGAAGGAAGTTATTGGGGTGTCCATTGCGTTCATGGCCGTCGATCTTCTCGGAGGTGCGTTTTGCGTCCGTTTTTCTGTCCCCGGGCCCTTCATGATGGCAGGCGTCTTTTCGGACTTGTCGCTTGCGTTCAAGCCTAAATTCGACTCGGTTGCAGCAGCAACGTACACGGTCGTTGTGGTGAGATGGATTCCTACCTTCTGTCTTCCTTTTCTCAATGAGGAACAGGTTATGGACGGTGTTGTCATCCTACTAGCTTGGATCTTGAATCCCCTGGCGCGCAGACGGCGAGCGCGAGAAGCCCTTGCCCTAGAGGTCAGTTCGATGGATGCTGAAAGGACTGAACCAGCTGAGGACCAACCTGCTGAGCCGGAGATGAGAGAGCAAGGGCAGGTGTAGATTAGATTAGATGAAGCTTGCCGCCATCAAGCCGGTGCGGCTGATCGCTGCGTAATCGCGGCTTTACACTCGCGTCCACCACCAGAAAATGAGTGCCGCTCCTACGCGCCAATCTATCCTGCACCTGTACTCGACGATGCTCCGGACCTCACGGTCTTTCAGCTCGTACAACTTCCGCAACTATTTCGTCAGCCATACGAAGGAAAAGTTCCGACAGCTCCAAGTGCGTCGTCCCTCACAGTATGTGCCGAGGGCTCACGATAACGCAGTGCGAGAAAGATTCGGAGCGGGTCCGGAACGCTCTTCAATGACGCGGTTTCGGAGTTGGCGGTTTTGCGGAGGAGCGCAGCGGTGAATCGGATGTATGGTGGATGGAGATTAGCTGTCGAGCAAAGCAACAACGGAGCAGCGTAACGAAGCGGCCACAGTGCTCTGTCGACGGAGAGAGCGGGCATAGAAGTCGGAGTGCTGAGCGGTGGTGAAGAAAGCAAACGTACAATGCTACAATTCCTGGTCTTCGTCTGTGGTGTCGCCCACCGGTGCTTTTGGCTTCGCCTGCCCTCCAAACCACCCTTTGGACGCTCCAACTCCGCTCAACTGCTCATCCCGCTTGACCATGACGCCTTTCCCAAACACACCCTCCTCCATGCCCTCCATAAGCTGCGCTGCACTCTTGCGCGCCCAGACCGTATTTTGTTCCTGCAAAAGCAGTTGCCTGAGATCCCAATGCACGACGCGTTGAAATCGGTCTGGTCCCCAGTCGAGTTCGCCCATCCGAGACGCTCCGATGAGCAACGCAACGATCGTGAGGCCTTGCATTGCGACACGGCCCCGCAGCCATAGGTTCATGGTTCGCGACTGGCCCCGGCCCAGGCTCACGACGGCCATAACGAGGTTTCCGACGGTCAGGATACCGCCTGCGGTCGCGTTCAGGAAAGAGCGAATTTGTCCAAGGAACGCACCTATTGGAACATACGGATTCTCTCTACATTTTCGTGCCATCTTCTCGCCCACCGTCTCGAACGGACGCGCCATGGCCGGGACGGGCTTGAGGCCCCAGTTCCATGAGCCTATGCCGGTGTTCATGAGTGTTGTTTGCAAGCGTGCATCTGATGCTCGACTTGCTCTTGACCGCCAACTGGCTCCTTGGTCGCGTCGACGACGCTTCTTCTGGAACGTCTCTTGACCTCCCGAACGAGCTCTGGGAGCTTGTATTCGACCAGCTCCAGCGTAGAGACCTGCTAGCGTTATTCGCAACTTCGAAACAACTCAATCGACTGGTTCTCCCGTCCATCTTGGCCTGCAGCCGGACTTCCCTCCAGGATTATTTCGCCGGTATCTGGACCGTCGACGCAGACGTTGTCCCGCTGCTCAACCACGCGCTCCAGCTCCCCGAAATTTACGAGATAACATGCGTTTACGACGTGCATAAGGTTGCTACGCCGTATCTCCTACAATCCCTGAAGCAATTCGTCCTCTTTCGACCCGTCCGCAAGCTCAAATTGAGCTTCAGTGGCGACCTTCTATCAGCCTACAAGTCCGACTTGGTGCCGCTGACGCCGCAGCGGTCCCTCACGGAACCGTTCTGCGAGTTATTATCCTCCTTCGCGGGCGGCGGCTCTGAGGACCCAGTCGTCCTCGTCAGTAGCGAAGTTGTTTCGTCTTCCGCGAAAGACATTCAGAACTGGCAACTGGACAAATACAGCTTCGGCGCCAGCGAACCGCTCCCCGCGCGCGGTCTGCTCAGCAGACTGCGGTTCACGGCCCCAGCACCGAATCCACTGCGAAACAAAGTCCCGCTCAGACACCACAACGGGATCATCACACCTGTCTCTCCGTTCATCTCCATTTCCTCGGTGCACGTCCTCCGCATCGAAGAGCCGTTTTCGGGCCGCCCGTGGACGCTCGTTCTGCTCAACGCAGAGTCGGTCCATTGGCCAAACACATTGCGGTTGGTCGCCGCTCCATTGGCAGCGGACGAATGGGATGTCGTCCTTCCGAGGCTGCAGTTTGCCATACTGCCGGTGTTGAGGATGGATAGCGACAAGACGACTATCCGAGCACGTGCACTGGATGCCTTTCTGGCGCGCCATCCAACGCTGACGCGCATATACTACAAGCCGGACACGCGAACGCTAGACGACGTGCTCGTACCTATGAGCTTGCCGCGGCTGCGAGGAATAGCCGCCACTGCGCTTGGCGCGAGACGACTTCTACGCCAACCTGACGCGCTGCCGAACCTTTCTGGGGTCCACATCATGCATGTATCCAGCGCGTCTGAGATGCACGATGTCCTGGCGCTCTTCGCACAACTTCACGGAATTCACAAACTAATACTCGAGGCGCCAGCGGGGTCTTGGCTGGATGCGCCTCAGACTTTCGAAGACGTTATACGCCCGCTTTCGCGCGTGGACATGATCGTGCTATCCGGCGCCCGTAGTCCTGTCGACCCTGAGGCGATTATTCGTTGGGTGCGGTACTTTCCTGCGTTACGGCGGGTTGGGCTGCAGGATTGTTTGTTCCGTGAGAATGGGTGCGCAGATGCGGAGTGGGAGGCAAGGAGAGCGACATTCATCGAGACGGCGAATAAGGTGTTGGGAGATGAGGATGGGCTGGATGTTATGGTGGCGGTTTAGGCCGGATGAAGCCACTTTCTGCATGAAGTGCGCGTGCAAATCCGAACATTATAGGTAACGACAATGACGGTCGGCGCGCTATCGAAAGGCGTGAAGAAGGGAACGAGGTTGATTTGGACGACGTCTTCCATGGTATCTCTTTCATTGCCTTCATGCTCTCCACCTAGAACCAAATAACCTTCTGGTCCTCCACTGTGATCGTTCCACTTGCCTGCGTCTCCGCGAGCTTGACCTTGATCCTCTTTACCATCGCCTCGCCGTACGCTGACCCCAGTGGCGGCATGGGCACCGTCTTGTCCGCGCGCAACCACGGCATCTGGTGGAGTTCCTTCGCTATCGGCGTTTGTGAGTGTTTATATTCTATTTTGTTCATTGTTCTCAGAGGGCGAATGCGGCGCCGAACCGTAACGGGCATCTGGTGGGGACGGCGAGTATGTATGAGCCCGGTGGGTGCGGTTTGGGGTGTCGTGGATCCATATTTGAGGGTGAAGGGCGTAGAGGGCCTGCTTGTGGTTGATTCGTGGTGGTTCACGCTCGACTGCGTTTTGATTCGGTTTGACGAGATATCCAGCCTTACCTGCCAACTGGGTACACGATGACTACTACGTACATGATCGCTGAATGGGGTCCTGACTTGATTAAGGCTTTTGGGGAGTAAAATATTCGAGGACAAGACGAATTGCCTAATTTAGAATTGAGTCACGTGCCATCAGCTGGCCATGTAACGACTGAGAATGGTGACACGGCTCTTTCGAATCACCAAGCATGGGCAAAGGTGCGCCCAGGCTCGTCGACGCCGGGGGGTGAGACGCTGAACGCTTTTGTGCAGTACACGGATCGCTCGCACGAGCAGGCAAAGTCAAGGGCCAGACGCCGAAGGTGGACAAGCAGGAGAAGAAAAAGACACCAAAAGGCAGGGCCAAGAAGCGCATTCTCTACAACCGCCGGTGCGTCTACCCCTCCTCCTCCGCCCTCCCTCTGTGTCGGTGCTGACCTCGCTATGCAGCTTTGTCAACGTCACCACTTTGCCCGGCGGCAAGCGGAGAATGTGCGTCCTCGTTATCGTCTTTTTTCCTCCCGTCCCTCCTCGCCGCTTCCTCCTTCGGATGATACCTCGAAATGCATAGTTCACACTGAATCCAAAAGTGTTGAAAAACCTTCATCTAACGTCTTTCGCTCCTATCTGATTCTTCCTCTTTTCTCGCTCTTCTACCATCTCGAACGCATACTGACGAACGATGTCCCACCTACAGGAACCCCAACCCCGAGAAGTAGAGAGCCGGTCGACAGGACCCCGGTGGTTGGCGGACGCAGACGAGCGTCGTGGAGGCGAGGTGTTTTCGTATGCCGACATTGCAAGCAACAAAACCATATGCTTTCCTCCCTGCTATGAATGTACAAACACACGCAACACACCTCCATTGGCGCACCCAACGACTCTTGCTACCTACGACCGGTTGAACCCCACGTTGACGCCGACGCTGAAGCCGACGATCTCGATGTCCGAATCGATCTCTCCCTCCGCGTCTATGTCGTCTTCGAAATTCCCTTCCTCGACTTGTACGCCGTCCTCCCATTCACCGACTGCGTCTTCTTCCGAATACTGCGTATAGTCGATTTCGACGGGCGCCACGTTAGTCTCCACCATCGGCTCCGGAGCCGAGCCAAGTATCATTCCCGTGTGAGGCGACTCAGGATTCATCCCCACCCACGCTGCACGGTGTTCGTAAGTCAAAGCTCGGGATGCAGCCGTATTCAACGCACCGACTTGAGTTTCGAAAGCGGGTTCGCTCATGGTCGCCATCGGGGCGGCGAACACATCGCTCGTCGTTGGCTCGAGCTTGAGTTCGAGTTGCATCGGACTGACCCCGATTTCAGCCTCTTGTCTTTGTTGTGGTGATGGTGATGCTTCTCCCGCTCTAGCCCCAGCTCCAGATTGAGGACCCAAAACCTCGTCGATGATCGCTTGGAGGCGCGTTTCTAGCGACGAGTCGCAGTCCTCTGGATCCTCACGCTTGATGGTGGGTGATGTGGACTGGGACGGCTCCGAGTGCGGGTTGTGTTCGGGTTCCTGCTGTTGGGGTCCCGGGCCCTCGACCTGCACGACAATGCTCTCGTCGTCATCATCATCATCAGGCGGCAGACTAGACAGCTCAGAAAGGTCGTCCGTCGTCGTCGTCGTTCGCGCCACGGCATGCGTCTGCGACTGCGACTGCGACTTGGTCTGCGCTTTGAGAGCAGTCAACGTGAACGCAGCTGCTTGGTCCTCTTTCGTCACTGTGTCTCCGCTGCTAGTGGTGACTGGATTCGGCACGCTGTGGATTATCGACGCCGAGACGCGCCGCGGCGTCTTCGTCGTCGCGTTTGCGTTTGCGTTTGCGTTTGCGTTTGCGTTTGCGTTTGCGTTCTTGGGGGCAATTGCACGAGCGGAGCGCCTCAAACGCGGCTGAACAGTAGCAGGAGCTGAAATCGACTCCGAGTCTGCTGGAGCAAACGAACGCGCGTCACTGGGACCTGCGACGTCGTTCGTGCTCTGCCGTTTTACGCGCTTCGAGCTTCGCGGCGTCGGCGTCGGCGTCGGCGTCGGGGGTTCGGACGCGTCCCCACTGACGAGTAGATCCTCCAATCTTTTGCGTTTTGGCGTCCTCGCCGTGACGGTGCTTGCCAGTGGTGTCAGCGTCGAGCTCGAGGGAGCCACAGGTAATGGCAATGGGTGGGTAGCGAAGAGCGGTCCAGGAATGTTCGCGCTCCAGGCTGCGCCAGAACTGGGACTTGCAATATTGTCAATGGCGGCTGCTCGACGACGCGTGGTCATCCCCAGGCGGGCCAATGCAACGCTGGACGTCGAGCCCGGGCCAGGCACCACCGAATGCGGATTCGGATGCGCGGCGACGGCCTGAATGGCTGTTGTGGGCGCTGGCCCTGGCGCGATGAATCTGCCTACTCTGGGCACGTGGATCGGAACGGCGATGGTTTGCGTCTTTGGTTTGGATGGCCCCGCGACCGCGACTTGGGCCGCCTGAGGCGTCGGTGGGGTGATGACACTGGAATTGGCACCAGCCACTGGTAGGGGAGGCGCCAACCGTACCGGTTTTCGAGGTCCGGATACGGTTTGTTTGTCGACGGTATCTTCAAGTTGGATCGGCGCCGCGATGGCTTTCGCTTTGCCCTTCCCCGGAACAGCCCTTCTCGGTAGTCCGCGAACAGGTTTCGGCTCGGGGATGGGTGCAGGCTCGACGTCTTCGTTCTTAGGTTTCGTCGGCGCCTTTGGCTGTTTATCGCGCTTGGACGTGGGCTTGGAGGGTAAGTTCTCGATTTTGCTAATTGCTCCCTCGCGATCCTGTGCGCGCGTTACTGGTCGACGAGCAGGCGCGGCGGCAACAGCCTGAGGTGGCTTTCGTTCTTTGCGCTTGCTTGGTCCAGCCTGAGGCGCGCCGTCTGCATCCCGCGCACTGCTCGTCGAGATCACCACGGACCTGCGCTTCGGAGAAGGCTCTTGGGCCAATTGTGTCCGAGCGGATGCCTGACCCGACTTCAACTTGAGCCTGCTGCCGCGCTGCGCGAGCAGGATATGCTGTGAGCCGCGACCTTCTGACGCGAGCTTGCGTATGACCTGACCGCCGGGCAGGGCGGCCCGCGGTTCCGTTGCTTTCGAGTAGACTGTGCGTGTGTGTGGGGGTGGTAGGATAAATGGGTGGTAGTTTGGAATGGAGTTGATATCGATGGAGTTGTTGTCAATGGTTGGCGCTAATGTTGGGTAAGGAAGCGCTGGAAGGGCACTGGAAGACATCTACATTGGTTGGTTCTGAGAAGAGGGATGAGAGGACGAAAAGACGGATTACCGGGAGTGGATTGTAGTTTTCGGATTCCGAGAATACTGCTCGTTGACGGGTGCTGGTCCGTTGAGTAAGTAACTCGGCGCTTCGAGTCCAGCTATCCTGTTCAGAGCGCAAGCGAGAGTTGTCTTCTTCGCTGCGCTGGAGAAGATATTGCAAAGCTACCGACCGCGGATTATCGGAGGACTGTTATCGACGAGTCAGCCTTTTGTTCGTTTTGGACCTTGAATGAAGAGAGAAAGACTCGCCTCTTTGCTCGGATTGTGAAAGATAGTTGAGGCTAGTTGTGGGTCAGGATTCATAGCCTGGACCCGGGTACACGCTTTCAGAAAACGGGGAGAAACACTTGGATTCGACGAGGAAAGTGAAAGCTGTGAAAAGCTATTTGGAAAACGAAACGAAGCCAGGCTCAAATTCAAGAACAAAACGAAAGCAATTGCAGGATTCCTGTGGTTGGGATTAGGTAGATTTGACGCGAGTGGAGGGGGTTCAGTTGAACTGTGGGTGCAAAGGCCAACCCGCAGGTGATGGCATCACTTCACTCACACTTTCGGCTCTGAACGCGATGTCGGTCTCTCTTGCCGGTGCTCTCGAGCAACTATCCGCGTTCAGGGCGAACAACTCTCGGTCGTCGCAGGAGACCTTCAAGCAAGCCAAGACCATAATACGGGCCGCGGGGAAGACTGGCGACGATGGTACGGCCTAGCAAGCAACTCGACGCGGGAACTCACGGTGCATTCAGGTTGGGCTGTACTGGAACAGCTGTTCCTTGCTGCGATGGACCTCGGGAAGCTAGACGTTGCGGATGTGCGTTTCAGATCTTCCCAGTCGCTTCTATGCTCAATTTCGCGTAGGAATGCTTGAAACAGCTCTCCCAGCGCTTCCCCGACTCTCCACGCGTCGATATACTGACCGGGATTCGCATGGAAGCGACGGAATCACCAGACGTAGCACTACAATTCTACAACGGTCTCCTCCAAACAGACTCGAGCAACGGGGTTCGCGTCCTTCGTATCATCCACGTCCACGTCCTTGCTCATCGAGTTTTCTATCAGGCGGCCTGGAAGCGCAAAATCTCAGTCCTGCGGCGGACAGGCAAGGTAGAAAAGGCTGTCGAGGAACTTACACAATTCCTCGACACGTTCTACACGGACGTAGACGGGTGGCTAGAGCTGGCGGATATCTATTCCACATGCAATCTGTGCGTTATAACGCGCGCTTCCCCCGTTTCCCTTCTCATAACCGTGCAGTTATACCCAATCACTCCAAGCGCTCTCGCATGTCCTTCTGCTAGCCTCGCAGAACCCATTCTACTTCCAACAATTCGCGGAGACGGCGTATACCGCTGGGGACATTCCGCTCGCGCTGAAATACCACCTCATCGTGACCGACATGTGCGAACGCGACGTGGATGACCCGAAGAATACGGCGCCGACGGGTTTGGCAGTGCGTGCGTGGATGGGAGTCAAGCTGGTGCGCAATAACAACCACGGCCTTTTATCCGTTATTCACCCCCCCACTTTAGTGCGCACACAGAATAATATTGGACTCGCCACCCTCTGTGTCTGGTACCGCAACGCCGAAATCCATCAACCTGATAGAGCAGCTCGCGGTTGAACGAGTGCTTGCGGCGTACACGAGCGGCAGTGGACGGGCGAAGCAGGCACAAGGCAGGGAAGCAGTTGTTGGCTGGGTCGGTGGTGCTCGTTGAAGCTGTGTACGACCGTGAATGTATGCATCTGCTGCCTGCCTGGTTTGAGGCAGCTTTGCAGAGGGACCGCATCTACCTCAAGTCTTGTTACCAGGCTTCTGTGCCATCGTACGAGGATCCTAAGATCGAGGACTCGCGCTATCTATAAGAAGGCTTCCGAGCTTGAAGGAAATTGTCGGAGACCAGACCGAGCGAATGGAGAGTACCAGAGACAGTTCGGCCCGCACTCCGCAAGTCACGCTTTACGCGGGGTTGGTCTCCACCGTCATGCATTTGCTCGACCTTCCTCCCGAGCTGCTCATCCATGCCCTCTCGTTCCTCGACGCAGCCACACTAGAAGCATGCGCAGAAACCTGCACGCTTTTCGAGAGTATCATCCAGTCCCCTGCTCTCCAATACGCCATCGCTTGCGGCATCTCCGGTGTCTCCAACAACCCCGAATTCCACCTAGACTCTCTCTCCGACCGCCTGCGAATTCTCCGCGACCGCGAAGCCGCATTCGCTAGAGGCAAACCGACCTGGAAACGCGAAATTTCCGTTCCGTTCCAAGCTGCTGGGCTTTACGAGTTGACCGGTGGCTTATTTTGGCTCGGAGAGCAATCGCGGAAAGCGCTGCGGTGGATCCCACTACCAACAGAGCCGGACGAGATTCCCCAGTGGCAGAGGCTTGAGGTCGTTGCCGAACACGAGACGAGTGCGATTATCGACTTTGGGCTTGCGGTGGAGGAACACGATCTAGTTATGGTCGCCAAGTAGTGAGTGAAACGAGTTCACGGTTTCTGAATTCATTTTACACTGCAATTGCAGCTCTTGGACAGGCAGTGACCCCTCGTTGGGTTATGTCTCGCTCCATCCGTACTGTATTTCGACTGGAGCACCTCACCCGCTTGCCAAAGGACCGATCGTTGTTCTGGAGCAGCACAGAGGCCAGCCACGCGTATCGATGGAGATTGTAGGCGACGTCGTGGTGTTCATGACGGGGACCACTGTGTTTGGCTGGAATCCGCCAGCCGATTTGAACGACGCGGAACCCGATCGGTTCTTCGTGTTTGAATGGCGGACCGGAGTACTACGGAAGGTGTCGGCAATGCTTTGGTCTCCTAGCAAACGCGCTAAACAGGCTCCAGGAAATGAACGCGTCTCCAAAGACGTACTATGGCTTTGCATTCATCACTCCAGATATAATCATGTTGCCCAACAAACACGACGCCGTGCTCGAGCTTTGGGACATCTCGACGAAGGAGGCAAGCTGGACGGCACCCGTGCTAGCGCTGCAGCTACCAATCCTGGGGCCTCGGACAACCATCCAGTACTGGACGACGCGTTGCGAGCCCAATCCCGCCATCTACACGCACGGCGGCCACCCCTCGCGCTTTCCTTTCTCGCCCACCACCGACGACGCGATCACGGTCTTCCATATAACCTTCCAAGCGCTTGACCCGAACACTGGTGCCCCCGCGTCGGGCCAGTATCTCTTTTTCATCAAGCGGCGCTCGTTTCTCGAGATGCTTCAGAAGCACGTTATCGTTCCTCCGTCGCCTGGAGATGCTTTTGCTGGACCGTACGGCATTCCGTACAGTGCTTGGGACGGACCCGCGCATTGCATGTGGCTGCCTGCACGCGGCCTGGTCACGGACTGGATAACGACAACAGCTGGCCAGCGCGCGATGATACTGTCGACCAATGGACAGGTCTATCTCTTCGATTTTAACGTAGACCGTGGACACGTGACTCTTCGAGATCATATCGTCGAGGAATCTCAGCGTGAGCTGCAAGACGAGTCGAAGCAGCCCCAGCCCCGTGGCGTCGACAGTCTCCGCAGATGGGTCTCGTTCCTCCCGATGGACGATGTCGCCCAGTTTGCCTTTGGGCAGCGCGTCGGGTCGAGGCTGCCTGGAGCGTATCGCCAGATCGACACATCGACGCTGGGCCAGGCGCGATATGCTGGCGCGAGCCTCGACGAGGCGCGAATTATCGGGCTCAAGGTTCGCTTCGTATATGTGCCTAGGCCGTCAACTGACCCGCTGTTTCTTTCACGTAGAAGGACGGAACTAGACGAATCATCGCAGTCGATGTACTGTTTTTCGGATGACCGCCGACTGGGCGCGCACGCGTGGCATAGTTCACAGGGCCTTCCGTTCGCGTTCCGGGCGCCGGTCTGGATATCGTCGTCGGTCCACATCGTCATATCGTCGTCCGGTAGATGAGTAACTGCGATTTACGTTTGCAGGCACAAAAGCAGCCGCAGAGGAAGACGGTCGGCGTTTCGTCGTTCTCCCTACGACCCATGTTCGCGTTTCCGATTACCGCCAAATTTGTTTGTCCTTTTGCCTCTGCTTACCGCTGCGGGAGCCTAAGCTCGAGTCAAATCCAAAAACGATCGAGGAACGTGCTCTCACGGTCTCCCGTGGCGCGTGGTCGACGCGTCGAGTACGTCAAGCCCTTCGTCAGCGGACTCGTCAAATCGCAGGATTTTGAACCCCGTTCCGGGTCCAGCTGACAAGCGGGATTAAACTTGACCTCTCCGGCTTCCAACGCCTTATCCTGCCGCGGCTCCCAGGAAAAGAAGGTTTTGAAGGAGAAGGCTTCGGTTTCCCCGATGTCCCCGGGGAAAACGGCGGCGGCGCAGCAGCTAGACTAAGCAAGTGCAGCCGGCCGTCGGGCACCAACTGCCATCAATTGCGATTGGCGCTGTTCGGATCAGGCGACGCCGACGCGCTACCGACCATTACCTATCCCCGCGCCTCGACCCCTCCTATCTGGGATCGCTGATAGCGATTATCAGCACCCGACGTGCTTCAGGCTGCGGGAGAAGCCCACCGGATTTTTACTCGAGTGGAAATACACACAAAAAAGAAGGTGAGGCGGGAGGGCGCTCAGTTGAGATCAGGGACGCGCCCGACGTCGGCCAACAACAACAAAAACAGCACCACTGGCATCCTTCGCGAAGTTGAAGTGCCTGATATAACGCCGTTAATAAACCTCCCCCGCTGCCTTCTAGCTCCATCCCAAGTGCCCGAACAAACAAACAAGCAAAATAACCCACCACAAGCTTCCTTTTCCAAAGCAGAATCTCCATCGCCACCAGACCATACCATATCCGGACGACAGCCTCGAAAACCTAAATACGCCGTTCCGGATATAGTAATTTTTCTGAACTTGACGTGTGGGCCCGACATCCCCGACAGCGCTGATCTTGAGGGAACGCCACCGATACAATTTTGCGCCGCTCCCGACGAACTTCGTTAGGAAGAAATGATGCTCCCCCGCCCGCCCCCAGCGAGAATGTAAGCGGCGGAAATCGCGCAATCACCCATCTGTTCGGCCTTTTGTCCGTTCCTTCCAAATTTGGACGCTCGCACAAACAAAACACAACGATACACAACACACAACACACACACGGAATGGAAGGGGTTCAAGCATTTTTCTCGTCTTTATTGCAGTTTTACTTTTTACGTTCTAACAAAACACACAACGGAATACTAAGGACACCAAAAAATTACACATCAGCGACAACTTTTGACCTTTGACGACTCTCCAGGGTGCGTGGGTGTGCGCGAGGAGACGAGTCGAGAAGACGCGGCTCGGTAGGTTGAGGCGCCACCGGAGAGCGTGTGTTCGTGCCAAACACGGCCAGATAAGGGTATCAAATGAGCGACGGGAGCTCAAGGCGAGCCCGTAGAAATACAGAGCAAGAATAAAGACGGTGGGTGGTGGTGAGGGTTTCGTGGTGGAATTTCGTAGAGAAGAAGCGCGAGAGCAAGGAGAGCTGGGGCAAAGTGGGATCACCAAACACCCTGCACCTGAGCGTGGTGCGCAAGCTGTTGCTGATGGTGGTGGTACGAGGCCCACTTGTCGCTCTCCTCCTGCTGCGCCAGGAACATCTGGTGATGATGCAGCTGGCGCGCGTGCTGTTCGTACGCCATTGCGGGGTTGAACATGGGCACAGTGGGGCTTTCGATGATGGGCGACGAGCTCGCATAGTGCGGAGGCGAGTCAGAGTGATACTGCGCAGCGTGTTGCTGTTGCTGTTGTTGTTGCTGTTGCTGCTGTTGCTGAGCGAGCTGCTGTTGGTGCAGCGCGTATTCGTCCAGCTCTGGTTGCTGCTGCGGCGGATACTGCGCGCTAAGCTCATCCTCTTCGCCCTCTTCGCTGCCGTCGAGCATATCGCCTTCTTCGAACTCGAGTTCGCCGCTGAGGACCACGGCAAACCCGTCGGCGCGACGAGGCTCTTCGACAACAGCGACCCCAGAGCGCAGGCGCCATTCGTTGACCTCGTGGCGCAGGGCATCGGTCTCGCCCTTGAGCATGCGAAGCTGCTGGGCAGCAAGCAGCCGGTGACGACGGGACGCGTTCAAGTACGCGATGCTCGAGTTGACAATAGCGGACTTTGAGGGTCGCCGAATTTGTGACAGGTTGGGAAGCATCCCTGCGAGGTCCTGGGCGAAAAAGTCAACGTTAATGCCATGCTGGTATGTGAAGAGCAAGACGCACGAGGAAGCGCCCGTTGAGCGTCTCCCTCCGAGCACGCTCAACGGCATTGTGGGTCGCACGACGCTCGGCAGTGTTGGCGCGGCGGTTGGGTTTGGAAGTGCGCTTCACGCCACCGGCGTTGTCGGTGGGAACGGCCTTTGCGGGAGGAGTCTCCAGCGGCAGCCCGGACAGGACGGGGGTCTGTGGGGGCCCCGTCGAGACCGAGTTGGACGACGAGTGGTCGGAGGCTGCGGGCGATGGTGCAGAAGTCATGGGTGTGTGTGTTGTCGACGCGATTGCTCAGCGAAGGACGTTGGTGGCAGAGAGTCGCGAGAGGGCTCTCGAGCAGACTACTCAGCGGCGAACGGGCGGGAAGAAGAAAACCGATAAGGGTCGCGAGATCTGTAAGGGCCAGTGAGTGTCTGTATCGACTGCAGCAGCGACGAGGCGTACGCCAAGCGGTATCCTTATGGTGGTGGGGAGTGAGGCGGGGGGAAGGAAGGGGAGGACTTCAGCAGGACATCAAGGTGGAGGACAAGAGGCGCTCTTAGCTCTTTCGCATCATCATAATCAAATAGTTTCGGTGACTGCCGAGTCGGACCCTTCGCTACAAGTTTCCAAGCCGACAAGTCCGACTCGGAAAAGCCGCAGATATTCCCGATGAGGAAAAGTCGCAGGGTCGCATCCGAGTCCCGTGTCGACGTCGCGCGCATGGAGACTGCTACGCGAGGGGCTACAAACGTCATCCAGTAAAAAACTTTGGGGTAAAGTAGTAGATCACAGGGCTGGCTAGCAAGTGCTAAACATCCTGCAATAGCTCTGCAAACAAATTGTCCATCTCATACAGCGTCGAGATGTGCTTTCCCGCTACCCATTTGAGGCTTGAGTTCTTGTAGTTTTCGTGAAGCCAAGTGGCAAACTCAGGACCCAACTCGTCCTCTGTCGACGCCGCAATCACGACCTTCCTTCCCTCTGTGTGCGCCTCGTCCAGATCCTTGGGCACAAACGCCCAATCCGAATTGATCACGTCCCCACACTCGATGAAGCCCGCCCACGTCTTCTCCATACTCCGTGCCATATTCTGCGCCATCTCACGCTCAAACTCGCCCTCAGCCAGTCCCTGCTTCTCCCTCCACGCAGCGAACGCCTTCTTCTCCACCTCCGGCGCCGAGTCGAACAAGAACCCACGAATAAACTTCTCCGCGCGTTCGACGCCTTTGGGTCCCGTGAACTGCATCGACACCCCCATCGCGACGCTACGCTGCAGCAGATTGAACGGCAGCCACTGCGACGGTGGCCCGACCGACAGCCAGTTACCCCAAGTCATGCCCCTCGTGTAGTTTGCATGATACTTGAACGGCGTGAACGGCGCAGCGAGAAAGCAGCCTCGCACGAACTTGCCAAGCGGGAAGATGTCGAACGGCGCGCCATAGAGCATCTGCGCCGGGACTGTCCCGTACGAGCCGCCACAGACGAAGATCTTGAAATCTTGCACTCCAGGGTGCAAGTGCTCGATCAGCGCAGTCGTGTCGTCCGCAAGCGCCTGGTGGTAGCTCTTCCCCGTCTCCCTGGGTGAGGAATTACCCCATCCGGCGAGCGTAGGGGTGATATAATGTGCCCGCTTCTCGATGAGGACTGGCGAGAGCTTGGTCGTTGGTACACGTCCAACGCCAAAGACGCCATGAAAGAAGATCACGAGCAGGTTGGAGTCTCTGTCGCCTGTGTCTTCGTAGGCGAGAACACGGTTGTTCGGGAGGTTGAGCAGTTTCTCTGCGGAAGACATGGTCGAGAGCAAGATGGCCAGAACGCTCCTAAATAGGGCTTGCTGCTGCGTTGACAGACGCAAGCGGGCGACACTGCGCAATCGCTGCGGTTTGGCGTGCCAAGAATTTCATGTACTCGTAGCGCAGCGAAGTGAGAGGGCCCGCATGGACTGTGCAAAGATGGAAGAGGACCTTGAAGGAGAGAGTAGAGAGCACGTTGAGTGTGACTGTTCGCGTCTAGCCGCGTCGTTCTCGAGCTGCACATTCTTTTAAATTGGCAAGCCGAAGATTTTCAGCATGAACGGGTCCCTTAAAAGCTGCAAAAAAACGAGCCTGAACCTACGCATCCTTCTTATCACACATGCACAGGCTGCACCAGGCTCTCCGAACCACATCTTAAGATCTTGTACATTATTCTACAACTGCTCCAATTTTACCTACTCCGCCCCCGCCCCTACCTTCAAACCAAACCAAACCGAAAGCACAAAGCAAAGCGTCTTGAAATATTACTTGCGAGTCCATCCCCGTCCCCGTCCCCGTCCACTCCTTCCTTGTCGAACACTGAGCGCGCATGCGCATTTTGTATCACCCACCCACCCGCACTCAATTCCCCTCCGTGCTAGCGAGTCCTTCACGCATATACTCCTCAAACAGCCGCTTGTAGTGTGGGTGCCAACGACTGAGCGCCGGGCGGCCCTGCGCAACATCCGCCGCGGCCCACATGATTCTAAGCTGGTCCGACTGCAAAAGCACAAACACAAACACGTAGTGAGCAAAAGCACCACACTCAGAGGCCGCAACGCAAAAACGCACCTCGAACGTCGTCTCATTATCCGGGCAAATCACATAAAAGTCCCCCGCAGCCACGCGCGAAAGCATATACTTGACGGTCTCCTCCGCGGTCCATGCGCCCGCTGGCTTTTCCGTCGCACCAGACGCCCTGGTCAAGCCCGTGAAAGTCCAGCCGGGGCTGGAACAACATTGAGATGGCTTAGCCGTTGCGGACAACGCTGCCCCACTTACACGAAAAGATGCGCGGTAACGCGGGCGATGCCATGCACGTCGGCCTTGGTGCGAAGCTCATGCGCCAAACCCTCCGTAAGACTCTTGACCGCGGCCTTGGTGGCGTTGTACGCGGTGTTGCCACTAGAGCACAGTAATATTCTAATCAGCCAAGACCGCGGTAAGCCAAGCAAAAGCAAAAGCACGCACGGAGGGTTGGTTATGCCCTGCTTGCTGCCCGTGTTGATAATCATGGCCGGGTTCTCCTGGTGAAGCATTGCCTATCGCATATCGAGAAAAAACGTCATGTTAGCCGTGGCAATCACCGTAAAAACAGGCGGAAGAACGCGTCGCGATACGACGGTTCGGAACGCGATTGGCCATACGACGCGAGATAAACGTATCGCGCCACAACAGATAGGGAGTATGTCGGCGAGAGCCGACGCGCCTCTCGGCGGAGATATGGAACGGATGGACGGAAAGTGCTTACGGGGACGAAGGCTTGCTGAACATTGACGACGCCGAAGAGGTTGGTGTTAAAGACGTGGTGCCAGGCGTCGAGCCCGTCGTAAGCAGTTCCTATAGCCTCGAATTAGAGAGAGGTAAAAAGCGAAAACCAAAGCATACCGGTCTTCCCATCCGGTCCTGCTCCGACGCCTGCATTGTTCAGCAGCACCCCGACCTCACTCCACGCGTCATACACCGTGTCCCGCAGCTTGCACACCTGCTCGAAGTTCGAGACGTCCGTTGGGATCACCAGAACGTTGGCCTCGCCGACGACGGCCGCAAGCTCCTTGCCAATGGCATCGAGGGCCGCCGAGGGAAGATCCGCAAGCGCGATCTTCATTTTCAAGCCAGCAAACGCACGCTGCGCGCGGGGTCAGTGCTATGGGCACACAGCGGGAGGGGCGGGGTTTATAGTCGGAGGGATTGGGGGGATACTGACGCAAGCAGCCGCGCCTATGCCGGACGCTGCCCCAGACACCACGGCTACACGGCCCTCACAGCTGTTCAAAGCGTGAGCTCTGGACGTAGAGCGAGACGTAGCGCCTTACAGGACGGGGTGGTTTTCTTCGGGATGGGTTGCATCCGAAGGGTCGAATGAAGCGGTGCCCGAGAGCGCGCTAATAAACCAGTGAACGGACGCATTGCTAGCTGGCAGACCGCATACGACCGCTTGGGAGACGGGCCTCGAGAGCGCACGGCCTGCATTTTTGGGATGGTTGTGGGGGGAGAAACAAATCGAGCTTTTGGGGTGTGTTGCGCTGATCGGCCGAGTCTTTTAGCTCCGCTCCGATCAGCCAATGGCGAAAAAGCGTTTTGCCGAGGCAGTTGGCGGCGGAAGCAAAGTCGAAGAAACGCGTTAGATTCTTTGGGGTGTACTGCTACGGAAACGCAGGATACGCCAACTACAAAAACTATCACAAATAGCAGGACATGCGTCTGCGGAGTCGATGTCAAAGCGGGGAAAGAAGCGCGGTAACGAGTTGCACCGAGCGCAGGTGCCGCCGCAAGGCCGGACGCGCTGACCGAGCATGGGACCTCGTATCTCGGCGCCGATGTTCGCTGTGAAGAGTGGTCTTCTGCAAGACCACGAGGAAGTAAGCGAAGTCCAACAAGAATCGACAGGAAGTGTCGGGAATACAATTTATGGGTCTTGAGACTGTCCGCACGGTCAGAAGAAAGCCTTGCTGGCGAAATTATCACTCAAAGCACGCATGGTTGCCGAGGTCGAGCATTATCAGGGTCGCGGTCTTCGAGCCGGCGCAGCGAGCCACATGCGCTCACGTGATCGAGATGGGAAAGGCTTTTCCAGCGCAGCATACTACAAAGCTCGGTCACTTAGCCACGCCGAAAGCATCTCCAGAGATTCCTCAGGAACATCATGCGGGACGTGCAACCAAATCAGCAACAACCAAAACCACAGAAAAGGAAACCACTCATCATATGCCCCGCGCCATACAGCGTCACGAACGAGAGCGGGAGCCCCTCAGCCTGCTTCACCTGTCCCGCAACCTTGTCCTTCCCAGGGACACCCCAATCCGCCCATTCGAGCGCCTGATATTCTTCCGCCCCAGTCCACTCAAGTTTATCCACCCACATCCGATTCGCCGCCCAATTGCACTGCCAGTCGTACGTGCCTGCATAGATGAGCACACGGATGCCGCGTTCGAGAAGGTTGGCCACGTAGAAGTGGTTCGGGACGGCCCACTTATCGAGGTGCGAGACGAAGCCCCTGCTGACGGCGGAGGAACAGCCGACGAAGGGGGTTGGGACGGATGGGTCGACACCAATAAGGTCGCGGATGGTGCTGTTGGAGAGGTATGCTGCGATCTTATCGCCTTCCAGATAGCAGTTGCTGCCCAAGCAAGGCTATCGCGCAAGCTTCAGACAAGAAGCCACTCATGAAGGGATTGCGTACTAACCTTGCTGATGTCGTAGACATTCCGGCCTAGGAAATCTCAGCCAAGGTTCCAAGTAAAATATCACACTCACCTGTTGCCCACATCGCGGTCGACAAATGCGCATCGCAGAAAGAAACAGCAGCACCACAATCAATCATATCGAATTTGTCGATGCATCCGTCCTTCATGAGTTTCTGGCAACGAGGAAGCGCCTGCTTCATCCTAACACAGTTTCCGATCGTTTGGAAAGGAACCTCGAAGGCTGCCTTCCCGCATTCGATCTCGTATCGCCCCGGATACAAGCTGGGAAGGTTGAGACAAAAGAATACGGGGGACGGGGACACGGTTCGCTCACGTTGAGATATCAGTAATGCCGTTCCCGATGAGAACACTCTTGAGGTTGATCACGGGCCGGCCATCCACCTGCGCAAACTGGTTCTGGTCGTAGATCTCACTCGCAAACACCGGGAGATAGCGACCCTGCGGGAACAGCAGTTTCAGCACCAGGAAAAGGACAAGACAAGAAAGTCCACTCACTCCATAAGACTCTCCCGACAAATGAAGACTACGACCCTGGAATTGCGGGAAAGCCTCGAAGAAGAGCGAGATGAACGAGTAGATGTTCTTGGCCGCGTCTTCCGTCGTCTCTACTGTTTCCCCGAAGTCCGCATAGGAAAAACCAACGCCGACGCTATCGGGTTCGCAAATAAGTGTCTACTCAGGATTGAAGGCAAACCCGCTCACGGCTGGTCGAGGAAGAATACGTTCGCGAAGCTGTTCCAAGAATGCGGGTTCCATTTCGTCCCGTTGGACTCCAAGTCAATGTTGCACGGTCCTGAGTGCGGCTCGATTAGCTGACGCTGTTGCACGAGATAAGGCAACGACGCACCGAGCTCCATAAGCAAGCCCGTGGCAGAGGAACATCCCGGCCCGCCGTTTATCCACATAACGACGTCGTCTACCATGCGCTTCAGCCCCTTCACGCCCACGAACCAACAGGGAATCAAACAAGGCGCACCATTCGCCGGATCCCGTCGACTCTCGAAGAAATAGAAGAACAAATGCTTCGCGCCTTGGTCGACATCGAGGTATCCCGTATACACGCTTCAGACCAGCGTAAGCGTGCGTCTCGGCGGTGCGTGAGCCAGAGGTGGGGTTCACTTGACAGTGGGGTCGCAGAACTCGCTCTGCTTGACGCGGATACGGTGGTCGGGAAATCGCGCGTGAGTGAGAATGGTGTAGTCGCTGCTCCCGACGGCGGAGAGGTGGAGGGGGACCTGTTGTTGGCTCTGACTTTGGACACCGGAGACGAGTGCCAGAGCCAGGGCGCCGAGACGCGCTAAAGCACCGAACATGATGACCGTGGAGGCCAAGAGGTGCTGGACCCACGGTCACTCGATTACAAGTGGGTGAGCTTATATACCCCAATGCGCCTCTATCTACTACATAAAGGGTATTCACGACCAAAGAAGCTGAAAAACGGTATAAGTCGCGCTTCCAACCAGACCTAAAACTCTTCAGACGACCACCACGATCAATTTGAGGGAGAGACGCACCGATGAGCATCGGGTAGTGTAGTATGCTGAGTGGGTTCATTCGCTGCAGGAGAAGGTTCAAAAAGAGGACGGGAGGTGAAAACGCAACGCACGCGGTTCGTTGCATAACCAATCGTGTAGCCCACGCGAGATACTGTCCATGTTCCCAGCAACAGACTCGCGAGGATGGGGTATTTGAGGGATGTCAAAAGGGTCCTGGGGAGGATGAGAGGCAACTCAAGAAACGAAAGTCGAGCCTGCGCACGATGTGAAGAAGATGGGAAGGTATTCGAGGGTCTAGGTGTGTGAGCTTCAAGCGAGGGCCCGGGACAAGTGCCCGCATACGTTTTGGTGGGCGCCTAGAAACCATTGAGCTCCGCCATGCCAGAGATAGATTTCTCATACGCTGGATGCAGTTGAACACGTAGGCGTTCGGATTCGCGTCCATCTCAGCCTTCTCCGCGTACACTGTCGATACTTTAGCTTCCAGGAACCAGGAGAACCTGGTACCCACAGCGCGGATACTGCACCCCGCTCTTCGCTCGATACCTAGTGACAACATACGTCTGCCCTACCAAGAGCCAGACCGTGCCCAAGAACGAGGCAGCGACATAGGTCGTTCTGTAGCAGCAGGCTCAGCAAGTCGCTGCGACGTGGGACTAGCGACGCGTACTCGGCGGGGATGGGAGAAGGCATTGAGAGTTTTGCGCTGTGCTAGCACCTAAAAACTTGAACGCGTCGTCGAATGGCTGTCGTGGTCCGGAAATGACATCAAGCGATGACAGGCACGTTGACACCCCGTTCCGGCGGGTGTTCCGGAGGGAGCGACACCTGACTTTCGCGGTCACCGACGGTCGTGCTCGGCGCGCCCAATGGCGCAATTCAAAATCGCGCTCGGAACACCCACGGTTGAATTTGCCGTACAGAGGAACTCGAATCCATCCTGTTTGAACTTTCTCAAGAACAGAGACTCGCTCCGCCGGGAATTCCGCCGGCTGCTCGGGACCACGACGATTGGCACACGTGTCGTTCTCGTACGCATGGGATCTTTCTACGCATCTATCGACTGCCGGCGCCGTTCCCCATCGCGTCTCCCACATTCGTTCTAGATGCCCGCCGCGACAAGCTCGTACGCGCTGTAGGCCGACCCGAAGATGAGAGCTGGCGCAAACGTGTTAGCAACGACCACGACTCGAGGGACACGACGCACTAAGCATTCCAAAGGCGTAGAAAGGAATCCCGAAGGCGCTGTTGCGCTAGTCCTCTGGTTCAGCAGAGCGCTTCGCTGAATAAAACACAAATGCCCACATTTTTTGGGTTGCCGGAGGCGTATCCGCGAGTGTAGAAGATTCGTTGGACGACCCACGACCCGAGCGCCGCGGCAGCGAGCTTGGGGCGCGTGAGGCCGAGCACCAGCGTCCTAGCGAGCCGTTAAAACGCAGACTATATAGTGTCGGCGCCTACATCATATAGTTCTGCGCGAGGTTTTCGAGAGTCTACTCATCGTCAGCGATATCGCGTGTCTCTGAATTTTTTTGACGTACGTTTTGGTGCGCGCCTGCAAGCCCATGAACATCCCCAAACCGAGAGGGAGAAAAGACGTACGTTGAACGCAGTTGAAGATATGCGCAGCGGGATTGGCCTCCATCTCAGCTTTTTCGGCGTAGAGGCGGGGGTATTGGATGCCTGAAGGACGTGTCAATGCTCATGAGCCGACAACTCACTCCCGCCTACCTGAAAGCTTGCGGTGCGTCGAGACAAGGTGGGCCTGGTATTGGAGGAGGAACACGGTCGAAACGAGCGACGCGGCGACGTAGGAGAAACCCTCGGGAACGTGGATGGTCGACATGGTGGACGTGGACGAAATGCAACTTGTGGAAAGTTCGACAGGCGACGCGTTCGGCTTCGGCTTTAAGCTTGCCTTCATTCCCGAGCCTTCTGATCCGGGTGCCACTGGGAATGCCAGTATTTCCCGATCGACCGGCCTTTCCAGCGCCGCGGCGACGCACTCTGAGCTCCCAAGCGCGATTTTAATGGGAAAAAGAAAAAAATCCGTCTATCGCGCCTCTCCGCAAGCTTTCTTATGGCTGCGTTGTATATAGTAGACAAATGAGCACGAGAGAGGTCTAGCAACATTAAATCCTCATGAGGGTTCTACCAAGCCATCTTCGCCACGAACGACTAAAAAAAAAGGCGCGTCAGACCCCAAAAGCAACACAAAAAATACACAACACACCTTGGGGTACGTCCTCACAATCAACTTCCGCATCTCATCCATCAACAAAATCCCCGCCGCAAAGCTAAACGGGAAGCCCCAGAACTTGGCCGGGATCGGCGCCGTCGCGAACACGTGCTCGAACCCAGGTCCGTACAAGTTGACGATCGCGATGAGCATGGTGAAGACCATCGCGACGGGGACGGCGAGGTTGCGCCGCGGGCCCCAGAGCGGGTTCGAGTTGACGATCGAGACGCGGCGGTTCCGGATTGAGAGCAGGCCGCCGTATTGCATGAAGACCATGGTTACGTAGCTGTGGAAGGTCGTGTCACGGCAAGGAAAGACACATTTGAGGGACGCACTAGATGCACTGGCCGACACTGACGAAGTGCTTGAGCTGGTCGCCAGTGAAACCATGATACCCGTCGGTCCACTTGTTGTACACGCCAATAACGTCGTGGAACCCGAGGCCTTGGAGGGACATCCAGTAGAACCACATCGCCATTGCGCAGGGCCACATCATCAAGCCAATGAACTGCTCCGGGTTAGCGTGAAGCACTCGAAGACGACCAACGAAACACTGGCACGCACGAGGTAGATTTGGATGAAGAACCGCCAGTCGGTGAGCCGTTCCGTACGCGCGTTGCGGGGCTTGCGCAGCATCAAGTCCGATTCGGGTTTTTCGTACATGAGCGGGATCGACATGACGACGTCGTTGGTCATACTAGAAAGAAATTAGCGTAGCTTCATAAAGATTTTGTGGACAATTCGAACCTGAAGCAAACCTGGAGGTAGGAACTAAGCGCGCTCTGCATGCCGCAGAACACACTTCCAAGGACAGTAATAAACTCGGTGTAAGTTCCAGCCTTGCTTACACATCAGCCATCGCAGAACACAAGCCTAAGTAGAAACGCACCGGCATCACGTAGAGCATGACCTTCTTGAGGTTATCAAACACCAACCGACCCATCTCAATTCCGACCGGAATAGACGCAAAGTTATCATTGAGCAGAATGACCGCCGCAGCCTCTTTGGCGACATCGCTCCCGCCGCCCATCGCAACACCAATATCAGCACCCTTGAGCGACGGCGCGTCGTTCACACCATCGCCAGTGACCGCGACGGTGTTGTCGCCGCGCGCTTTCATCTCCTCGACGATGCGCAGCTTCTGCTCAGGCGTCGTGCGCGCGAATACGATTTCCGTGTAGGCGCCGGCGATCATGTCCCAGTCGGCGGACTCCAGGGTGGAGATCTCAGCGCCGGTGACGACCAGCGCGCGGATTCCCTCGTCATCGTCGGGTTTGATGAGATGCGGAGGCGCGTTGATGAAGCGCTTGGCGAACTCGGACGAGCGCATGTCTTCCACTGTGTCGATCTTCTCGACGGTAACAAGGCCGATCTAGCATAGGTGAGCATCCAACAAACGAAGAGGATGAGATGAATTCAAACCTGCTTCGCAATCCCAACCGCGGTGAGCTTAAAGTCACCCGTGACCATAAACACGCGAACACCAGCCCGGCGAATAACTCGTAAAACAGTCAACAAATGCTCAACGCTGGAACATGTCAACTCACCTGCAATCGCCGGAGGAACATCAGGACGAGGAGGATCCCGTATCCCAACAAGCCCAACGAGAGTAAGGTCCTGCAGCTCGTCGTACATCAGCGACTCCAGTGCCTCCGGAGTCATGTGATCGAACTTGAGAACGTCCAGCTCGCGACGGCACAGCGCCAGCACACGTTCGCCGTTATTAGACCACGCCTGCTGCGTCGCCTGTATCTGCCCATACGCAGCAGCGTCGAAAGGCACGTTGGTCCCATCGGGCTTGGCGACCGTCGTGCAGCGTCCAAAGAGCACATCCGGCGCACCCTTGGCGCAGAGATACGCCTTCTGCGTCGCCAACTCCTGCAAGATGGTGACCATGAACTTGTTGCGCGAGTTGAACCGGATCTCAGCGACGACTTTATGTCCAGCGACGGTCGATGTGATCACGTGATCGTCACTCGACAGCGCGATGGTTTCGGAGAAGCGGAGGATGGCCGTGTCGGTGGGGTCGCCTTTGACTGAGCGCTCGGCGACGGGAGTCCCGGCGTCGGCGATGCCGTCGAAGTGGGCGCCGTTGCATAGCCGAGCGACCATGAACAGGGCACGAAGCGCCTCGGGGAGATGCAGCGATCCGTCTGGCTGGGGCTCGAAGATGGCTGGGGTCGCGAACTCCTCGCCAAGGAAACCAATGGTTTCGACGGTCTAATTAAGGACATTAAGAACAGACGATAAGAATGATGGGTGGTAACGTACCATCTTGCCCATGGTCAGAGTACCGGTCTTGTCAGAGCAGAGCACCGACATGCACCCGAGTGTCTCGATGGTGGCCAGGTTCTTGACGAGAACCGAGTGTTTTGCCATCCGACGCGCGACGATGGTCAGCGAGAGGGCAACACAGATAGGGAGACCTTGGGGAATGAACGCGGTCAGGCACCCCAGACTACGCAGAATGAGCATCCATATGGCAAGAGAAACCGAGGCACCCACGAGTTGATGATTGCGCCAGAGGCCGTCTCGAAGCCAGGGAACGAACGCCTGAGCCACGCAGCCCAGATGATAATGGACAGGATAAAAAACGAAAGCGCCACTCCCGAAACGACTTTCGTGAAGAACCACACCTCCCTCTGGACCGACGTGAGCTTGAACTTTTGCGTGCCCGACATGGACACGATGCGGCCCATGATGGAGTTGTCGCCGATGGCGAAAACGACCCCGGTGCACGATCCTTGCACGACGAAGGTGGATGTAAGGGCGAGGTTGCGCGTCTCGAGCGCGTTGTCGGACGTCTCGTCGACGGTTCCCGGAATCATTTCGCTGAAAATTCCCTCAGACAAGGGTCAACTGCTAACTGGAACCAGACGCACCTCTCGCCAGTGAGCAGCGCACGGTCAAAGCGAACATCGGAGGTGGCCGTGACGATGCGAATGTCTGCCGGGACACGGTCCCCCATGGATAGAGTGACGAGGTCGCCGACTACGACGTCACGAGCGGGGATGGTCTGCAATTTCCCATCCCGAGTGACGACTGCATCCTGGGCAATGAGCGTCTTGATCGACTTCATGATGTTCGAAGCGTGAAAGTCGACGAGGGCGTAGAAGAGACTCGAGAAGATGATGACCAGCAGCTGTAAATGGTGATCAGAAGAAGAAAAAAAGGATCGAGAGACGCACCAGCAAGACAGCCACCTTTCATACAAAACAAGTCAGCACGACGAACACAGAACGAAGACGAGGGTGACTTACACCCAAGTTGAAGACAGCAGGATCCGGCTCCCCAAGGGGCTCGTACGAGAGCTGTACGACGGATGCAGCGAACACCACAACCCCGCATTTGAGTTCAACGTACTATCGTCACAATGAAAGCGACCCAGATGAGCGCGTTGAACCCGCCAAAGACGTAGTTCAGCAGTGCCTTCCAGTACTGCGTCTTGGGGGGGCGAAATGACGTTCTTGCCGCCGTCCTTGGCACGGCGCGCGACGGCAGCAGCTTCGAGCCCGCGTATCGGCGAAGACGAGAAACGCTGGAAGACTTCGTCAACGGTGAGCGTGTGTACGTCGATGCTGGAGATGGCGGCGGCGGCGCCTGAGCCTGAGCCCGCGGCTGGTTTTCGAGTGGCTTTCTGTTTGTCCTTGGTCTCTTGGATGCTGTCGACATTGATGGACAGAGTGCGATAGCTGGAGGCAGCATTAGTGCCCGCGGAAGAGACGAACGAGACCAGCCGCTTCTTACTCGATTGCAACGCGACGAGGGTTGACGCCAGACAGCTCGCGCTCGCGGCTCCCAACGCGCTGCACCTCAACCTGACTGAGAGCCTTCTCTTCGTCGACCAAGCCGGACATGGTGGGCGTTCAGAAGGAGGTCACTGGGTCACAGAAACGGCGACTTTTGAGGTCCTGTGAGGGAGTGAATCAAACACACGCTAAGGCGATATGATCTCTCGACAGCAAAAATCCCGCAAGCGCCGACGCAATAGCCAAAATACCGCAGACTTTTCGTCAACGTTGCCGGTAAGGGGACGTGGTAACAGGCACGGTCATGTAGCACTTGGACTTGAGTTGGACGCTCACGATGGAAGGCGACGTGAAGACCATCTATTCATAATCAGCAAACAAAGGAGGTCGTGAAGACCACATACCGGTCTTTGTCGTCCCACTTGCCGGGAGAGTGAGAGGGATCAAGCATCATGAAGGGATGAAGGGACGCGATAAGGATGGCGGCCACGGCAGTCGAACCGACGCCGCGAATGGTGGTAGCGTCCGCACGTCTGTTCGGTTCATTGTGGGGGACCAACTCTGTTTAGCTGGCGAAACCACAAGTGGAGAGTCGAGAGAAATTCTAATACGGTTTGAACTTCCGGGCAGCTTTGAGCTTCTCGACTTTGGCCTTGTCCGCCTCCCAATTTTTCTTGAGTTCCAGCAAATCTGTTGTATATTGAGGGACAATCCGAAATCCTGAGGGCATACGCACCGTTCCTCTGCTTCTCCGCCTTTTGAAACGCGTAAAAGTTTTTCTTCTCTTTTTTCTCCGTCTTTTTCTGCCTCTGCGACGTCTCCCCAGTCTCCTGGAACTTTTTGCTCGCGACTCCAACCCCACCACCCAAATTCTTCCCATACGCGCCTCCGCGCGTCACCAACGTAAATCCGTCCTCGTCTACAATGTCCTCGCCCTTGCGGTACTTGCTCTTCTGCTTGGTCTGCTGGAGCTCGTACTCGAACAGCTCCATGGCCGAGTCCGCATGCGCGCGAACGACATCCAGTGGTGGTCTTGCAGCGTCATATCGCGCAAGATAATGTGCGAGACCGGAGGGCTCTTCGGATGATGGCCATGCTCGGGGTTTCGACGACGGTTGGAGAGCGCGTTCGAGGGACGATTCGTCGAGGAAAATGACATGCGCCGTTCGTCCCGTCCCGCGTAGTTGCCTTAGCGAAGGCGACGGAAGGGGCACCACAGTTGGTTTTGGTGGCTTTTTGTCGAGTTTTCGGCGTTTTCGAGCAGGCTGCGAGTCTGGTTCCACTTCTTCTTCTTCCATGTCCTGCACGTCCTCGTCCTCGTCGCTACTCTCTTCCACGTCCTCCTCTTCAGCGACATCCCCGGCGAAAGCAACGCGTTCCACCGTCCCTGCCGACTTGAAAAGCAGGACCAGCTCCCGCTCCGTTGCATCCGGCGGGACATTTACGAGAAACAGCGTTCGTCGATCCGGCAGCGTCTTTGCCTGGTGTTTCTTGGATCCAGCATGCGCGCGTGCATAGACATAGTGTGTTGTCTTGTCTCCGTAGGATATTGGCAGGACTGTAAAGCCTGAGATGGTCGTGGTCGAGGAAGACATCCAAATATGTCGTAGTCTCGTGACTTTCGGCTAACCAAGATGCAAAAACTAAAATTCTAAAATATGCGTGCAGTACGAAGAATCCATGTCCTAGTGAGAAGTATAACAGGATATTTATGCCTGAGGCACAGGCACTCGGTAGAAAGAGAACGGCGCGCTATTCCGATGCACCACCATCGCCTTCGGCGACCCCGCACCTGGCGCACGCGCACTAGCCTCCCTCTTCGCCGCAGCCTCCTTCTCTGCCTTCTCCGCCTCCCCAAGGTCGATATTGAACCACCTCTGCCCCTTCTCCGCCTCGGGCACGCTCAGACGGCCAGACTTCTCGATGCGGAGGAAGATGTCGGGCGAGATGGAAGGCGGGGGCGGCTGGGGCCGTTGCGCGACGCTGTTGGAGACCATCTCCTCTTTCCAACTGTCTTCGCGGACGAGCTTCGGCTGGCTGAGGGCGTAGAGCATCGTGCACGAGTAGACGCGCGCTTGGATGAAGTACAGCGCGATCACAACTAAACATCCGTCAGTTTACACGTCTTTCGTCAACAGTAAAATGCTTACAGGCGCCGTTTTGGTTTACGGCCCACGCGATGAGTGCGAGGAGGACGATGATAGAGCTCGGCATGCCGGTGTCGACGAATGCGCGGAAGACGCGGGAAAGCACCGCCGGCCGGGGTCCCATAGTGCGCATCGCGTACCGTTGGCAAACGGAAACGAGTGTGATGCCCAACGCACACACGAGGTTGGCGATGAGGGCCGTCCAGACGAGGGACTTGATGATCTCCAGGTCGGCGTTGATCCATTGCAGGTAGGCGCAGGCCACGATGGACGAGACAGATGCGAGGACCGCCTGAAAGGACGTCAGATACGGAGTGGCGGTGAGATTGAGGATACTGCCCACCAGAACGAGGATCGACACCGCGAAAGCAGTCCCGAGAAGATGATGACGGATGCTATGAATGAATGAGAAACTGCGAAACACACAATAACAACGAGAAAACGCACTTCTTCCAGAACCGTTCGAGCAAGAAGCTCTGTGCAAGCGCAGAGGCGAAGGTTCCAATGATGAGGGTCGCAATTATGATCTTCCAGAACCGTTGTTGCACTTCGTCCCCTTCGCCCCAATGCGAGCCTTGGAACTAGCGGCGCATGAGACAGAGAAAGGACGGGAAAGTTGGAGATGCCGTACCATGTAGAGGAACGCGCACGATGTTAACGTCGCGATCGTGTCGATGAGGAGGGTGAACCAGACGCGGAACTTGGTCCACGAGCTGACTTCTTCTCGATTCTTGGAGAATAGCCGGCAGGCCATGTAGAACTCCAACGTGAAGAGGACGAGATTAACAGCCACGGCGCAAACAAGTGAGCTGCGCAGGTGTCAAAAAGAGCAGCAGGAGACTTTGAGAGTTGCGTACCCATACACCTCGGAGGCCATCGTCGTTGAGTATGAGTGTTTGAGGTGAGTGAAGCGGTGAGGGAATGTGCGGGAGATTGGAGCCGGGAGGGTGGTCGCATTTATACGCACGCAAGCCAGAAACATCCGCGATGAGACGTGCTCTCAATTTCACACTGAACCATGTTCCGCGGGTGTAATCGGGAATGGAACACCGTCAAGTCGCGCATTTTGGCAAGGAGGACGTGTGCTGTTCGCCGCTGGAACAGGGTGCTGTGGTTGAGGAGCAAGAACAGAACGAAGGAGTAACTGATGGCATCAATTCTGCTTGCACCTTGGTGTGCGAGAAAGTCCAAGCCCATAAAGATAAAAGAGAAACCAAATCTTCATTATTCGATTCCTCTCCAAATGTCCCTGCCCATTAAAGGGAGGCTGCAAGGTAAAACCCAGTGGGAGACGCGCTCTGGTTGCCCCGCGGCGCGTCGTCACTCCCCTGCACCCAGGACCTATCTAGCCTATCCTACGCTCGGGACTATCGCGGCATCGACTCGACCGTTCTGCGCGCATTGACAAGCACCGGGAATTCAACCAACTGTGGGCGAGAACTCGACCGGGCTGCCAGTGTAGTCGGGGAGGGAGTGGTTGTTTGTTTGAGCAGAACGGGAATCTTTACGTCTTACGCCTCGTCCGAGCTCGACGAAGGGACCGTTTGTGGCGCGCAAGAGATCTGAGACCGGGAATGTGGATATGACGGTCATGAGTAGACGGTCTTCACCGGTCTCGCTCATCTCTTGCGAAGCGGAACCTTGCCGATTCTGGTGCTGCTTCGAGAGAGTTATCTGTAGCATCGTGAGTGAATGTCGAAAAGCAAGAGGCGCATAAACACACCTCGAAAGCAGCATCACGAAGAGAATGCCATCGCTTGCCGACGCTCCGCATCGTCGTCGACTTGACTTGTGATTCGTCGTCCCCTGGTAGATGTTGTTATTGGTTGTTGGGGGGTGTGTCGACGACGAAAGGCCTGTGGCACAAGCATTAGATGGCTGGCATCGATGAAAGAAATCATACGGGGCCGGCAAGCGAGGCAAACAACAAGGGCTAGAAAAGCGTTCAGTACGTCCGACGACACCGGTCTGTGAAAGATGGTGAGCACGAGCGATGGCAGAAGAGGTTCGCATACCAGTCGCCTTTAGGGACAACGCTGTTCAAGCTAGAAAAGCGTTCAGTACGTCCGACGACGCCGACTGTCGAAGATGGTGAGCACTGCACACAAGCTATGGTAGATAAGTCACGTACCAGTCGCCTTTAGGGACAACGCGGTGTGGGTCCACGACGACGAAGACCAAGGTGTGCGTGTTCCACCGTCTGGAACAGCCATCAGCGTCTGCGTCGAGTAGAGCAAGGCGACATCGAGCGCGAACCTCCGTCGAAGTGACCCGTCTCTGCAGACTAGGTAGGGTACATGAGGGTAGAGGACAAAAGGCGTCTGGTCAGCTGTGGGGGATCTGTCGCTCTTTTATACACTGGGTCGCCCACAATGAGGTCAGCAATCAGATGGGGAGTACAAGGGCAGTAGAGCGATGCCGCGGGCAGTGGCTTTGAACGGGCTCTCGAATGTTCCAAAGACGCCGCCGCTCAGATGGAAGGGATTCTGATTGAGGGCCGATAGGTGTGTCGAAGGCTTCCAAAGCCATCTTCGCATTCAGTGGTTGGCACAAGTCGTCAGAGGAGGCGCCCGAATCCACGTGTGGTTCGAAAGGTAGGGAGTAGCCTGGTCCAGAGTCGGTTTGTGAACGTTGGCGAGCTCAGATAACCGAAGACAGTTTGAAAAAAATCATGTGATTGAGGGATCACGTGGAGGAGAGCTGCTACATATCGTTGTCCTTGTTCGACCGATCCTGCCTGAAGAGAAAGACGCGCGTTATGTTCGTGGGGCGCCAGCCGGTCGGAATCCGCCAGGCTTGCGTTGTACGTGAGGCCGAGGAGCGAAAACTATCCAGAGATGATCAGCAAACATCTGGCAAAAACGCTCCAAACGAACCTTGCGACACATTCCGTCTCGGCGTCGGCGCCGTCGTCCACCCATTGTTCGCCATCGGACGGCTGTTCTGTCCCGCAACCAGCATATTCTCCACCTCGTTGCTGCTCGTCGAGTCGTTGCGCGAATGGAAGGAACGGCCCGCGCCTGGGTCTCCGAATGCGGCGGGGGCAGCGAAGGGCTGGCGGTGCGGTTGCGTACGGCGGACGGGTTGCTGCGGTTGCTGTTGCGGTTGCTGCTGCTGTGGGTGAGGCTGCCAGGCGGCTCGGTTCGCAAGAGGCGTTTGCCGATTCGACGCCGTCTCCATGCCTGCGCCGCTATCGAAACTGTTGGAGGAAAAGACTTTGAGTTTGTTCTGTGCGAGGTGTGGCTCTTCGCGGGGTGAGACGTTCGTGTTCTGCGGTGCAAGGAGTGCTTTTCTTTTGATCTTGTCGAGTTGGCCCTGGAGCGGCTTCAGAATCGAGATGCTTCGACTGTAATGAACGTACTTTGAGTTTCTGATACTCTTTGTCTCGCTCGCGCCCAGCCTCCTGCATCTCTTGCACCTTCCGACGTTCTAGTTCGAGGTCGCGCATAAGTTCTGACGACAAGATGGGATTGCGAGGCAGTCGGGTGGATGTCGAATTTACCGGCATTCTTGTTGTTCAATAGACTTATTTCTCCGTTGGCTGCGCGACATGTAGCGAGTGGTACGAGGATTTCACGAAACCTACCTTCGCGTACGACGTTCTCCAGTTGTTTCGTGAGCTGCGCGTTCTTGTCGTTGACGTTGCGGACGACGGCTTGCTGAAATGAACTGGACGGCGGTTAAGCACGATCACAAGGACGCTTGTCGACGGACTTTTCTTGGTGGGATTGATATTGCCAGAAGGATATCGCGCTGCTGCTCCGTTAGAACACGTCTTGCGGTCCAAACAAGCTCGCGCACCGGCTGCATATTTCGAGGATGATAGAAGGGCTGAGACCGGAAAGCACGGACTGGTGAAATGAGTGGAGAGAGGTGGATATATGCGCGACCGTACGGTTTTGTAGTCGTTGGAAGGATGTAGGGAGCACACCTATGCTGAAGTGAGCGCAGGAAATGGACAGACGAGACGCAAACGCACCACGACATCGTCACTGTTCGACAATGAGACGCATGGAGATTACACGAGCGAGGCGAAACGTACGGTTCGGTGAGTGCAGTCTCACAAGCTGCGCGGTTGATGAGTTCTGGCCAAGGTGGGTCCGAAACCGCGTACCAGGACAGAGTCGCGATGCATTGAACAGCTCATTGGCGCAGTCAACTGAGAAAGGATGAGCATGAAAGGAATCAGGGCAGTTCTGACTACGCACCGCAGAATATATGGGAGCCTGCGCGACGATTTCAGCGACGCGGGGAGAGGGGATTTCTTACAAGTCGTCTACGCAGGTCAGCCTCGGACAAGCCTCGTTTTACAGGACTTACCACTACGGCCTTGTCGGATACAAGTCTGCGACACGTTAAGCGGTTGCACTTGAGATGGTCGCCGTCCATGGTGGTTGGTTGAGAGTTGTGATCACACACGTCATTCGCACAACCTGCGTCCTTCCACAACAGACTCGTCCGCGTCGTCGTAGACTTCGACCTCGTCGTGCCCTCATCACGGCGCCGCGGAACCTCCGCACCGCCGATCCAACGACAATCCTCCCAGGATTGACTCACAATGTCGGCGCACATTGATTCCGCCTTCGCGACGTAGAGTCGGCTTGACGCGTAAGTGTGTTTGAGCCCCAGGCAGCGTGCTCAATACTGACCCCGTCGATACATTCCTGCTCCCAGGAGGCAAAGGAGCGACCCTCGGACGCCCGCCCACCATCAAATATAAACGCACATGATTCCTGGCGTCCCTGGGCGCTAATCTATTCCACGACTCTGTCAAAAGCAGCGCCGCAAGTTTTTCGGCGCTCCCCATGCCCTCCTTACCCCGCCTGCTCAAACGTCTGAGCTCCAAGAGTCTCAAAAAATCAAAGCAAGGCTCCAGCGACGAAGGGACACCTCCTCTCAAGACCGCCGCGAGCGAAGCCTCGTTTGGGGAGGTCATCGCGGGCTCCGGGACGCGTTTTCTCAACGGCTCGGCCGACGCCAGCCCTCATGGCACCGTTACTGCACCTCTGGTCCCCCCAGTACCTCCACTGCCCGAGGCACCACCCCCACAAATACAGGCGGTGATCCCGCAGGATGCGCTCTCCGTTTCGCTGCAAGACGCGTGGAAGTCGGCGAACACCGATCCCAAGAAAAGCAAGGCCGACAAACTGCTGCAAAGTGCCGAAACCGCGGGCATGGCCGCTATGGCGAGAGAAACAACAGGCGCCGCGGAGCTCGCTGTGGTTGAGACCGAACTCACGGCGGTCGGGGTCTTGGACAACATCGAGAGTGGGATTCGCGCACTTGCGGAGGGCATGCCAGTGCTCATGAATGCCCTCGACGAGGTCGCCAAACTTCATCCGTGCGTATACGCTCTAACCGTTTCGAGACCTCCTTTGAGCTGATGCGTGTTTTAGATTTATCGGAGGTATTTTGTTAAGCATGGTCGGTTGTCGCGTTCATTCATCGAGTCAATCCAGTGGCGGTCATGGCATTCAAGGCTGTCTGGGCCTTGGAACAGAAGAGACGCGACAACGACAAGAAGATTCTCGCGTTGCATGTTGAGATGAAGGACATGATGGGGGTGCTTACTCAGTGCGTAGCCTTGGCGGAGTTCCGAATTGTGCTCATGATCACCGTAGACTCAAGAACGTCACGGATCCCGACGCGCTCGCACCGGACGGCTCGACGATCAAAGGCCGAATGCAAGTTATCATCGAGACCGCAGCAAAGAACATTAAGGCTTGCGCCAATGGTGCGTCCGCGACCAGGTCGCGCCTATTCGTTTCTTACCCGACAAACAGCGTGCGATACCTACGTGAAGAAGAAGCTTGTGGTCAAAGTGATCAAAGGACCGATCTGGGAGGGCAGACTCGCGGCGTTCTCCGGCGAGTTCACCAAACGAAAGAGCGAGTTCGAGTTCGCGATGTCGATCCACACCGCGCTCGGCGTTGATGCGGCGGTTCGAGGAATCAGCTCATTGACCAACTCGAGCCAGGCCATCGAGGCGAAAATCGATATTATGATGAAGCTCTTCGCACAAATGGCTACACCAGATCAGAAAGACATGGCGAGGTTCGTACTTGACTCCTTGTGTCGGACTTTGTGCTGAAGCTTTGGATAGGCTCGTTGATCAGAAAGGCGGCGCGTCCGTCCTCGACAACGACAAGGCGCTCAAAGAGCTGAACGACATTGAGAACAAGTCGCTCGCGGCGCAGGCAGGCAGCCGCGAGAAACACACGGGGACCTTGGCCGACCTCAAGGAGGACCTGCGCACGAGCCCCGACGCGGCGATGGACGCTAACATGGAGCTCTTCTCGCGCAAGTTCGCGGTCCAGCAGCGGCAGATTATCGAGGAGCTGTCGCACGTTGTGGAGAGGCAAGGCGACCGGATTATTGGCGCGGTCCTCGCGGGCCCACATGACCGAATCATCGATCCGAATGTGCATGCTGTTTGGAAGGAAATGGTACGTTTTTGTGTGGCTTCTACGAAAGCCGTAGAGCTAAAATCAAGGCAGGGATGGCGCGGTAGCGTCAAGACGCGGCATTTCGTCATGGCTTTGCGAGACCACTTCCAAGAGGACTTTAAACATCACCACAACAGCACTGAGGCCGAATCGCCTAAAGAGGGAGAGCCTGCTGAGGAGAAGGAATTTGTCCCACCTATCCCGAAAGCGGACGAATGGACTCTCGATTTCATCAATGTCGTCCGTCTGCAGCCCATATCCGAAGGTTTGCTCCTCCGTTTCCCGATCTTCATGAGTCTGATCCCCGCTTGTCAAGCATTCGACGACGACGCAAGCGGATTCGTGACCATCGCGGAGGTCAACGCGTTCACGACCTCGAGGCCGCTCGATTGGAGGTACGAGGGCCTATCTAATCTGATCTGGTCTGATCTCCCCACCAGTCTCGCTCGCTGGATCGCGTACTGGTCTATCGGCCATCACCAAACCATGATAGACTACGCCGACAAGATCAACCAGATTCTGAGCAAGATGTTCGCCATTCTGCCCTTCGTCCTCCCAGACAACAAATCGGCAGTGAACCGTTACCTCAAGACCATCTATGAGAGCGTATACAGTCTTGTGGGATCGCTGGATAAGCGTTATATCAACACGGTGTTGCAGGTTCGTCCTCCATTCACGAGCGGTGGATGTTACTCACGTCGCTCAGGCCAAATTCGAGTCGTATGTGAACCACGAGGAGGAGCGTATACGCAGCAACCTCGAGGCCGTCAAGTACGATCTTGATGACCTGGCGACGTTGGATCTTGTCATCGGGGAGGGCCGTATCGAAAAAGTATGCTCTGCGTTCTGACTCCGTTACATTTGCTCATCGCCGTTCCAGTTTGTGTTCCCGGTCCTGTATCTCCTGATGAAGAGGCATTTCGAGATCTTCCGCGTCTGCCAAACACACGCCGTGTCCTCGGACGAGTTGTGGGATGCCGCGGATACGATTATCTGGGTCTTTGATGCTGTTAGGGCGCGCCTTGAGCTCCTGCAGTGTAAGTTTTACGCTGTTTGTCGAGACGATTTATTCACGTGACCACTAGCGATTTTCAAGCAGCAGAAACTAGACGTCGAAGCGCAGTTCAAGTCGTTCTCGTTCGGTCTGTACGAGGTGATGAATAACCCGGACATACTTTGGGCGGCGAAAGTCGTGCAAGAGATGTAAGATTTCCATCAACAACTTGGCACACAAACGTTAATCGAACGGTACAGGGAGTTTGGCGACTACGACTACCTAGAAAGTCTAGAAGACCCTCTCACGACGGAGTTGGATAAGATCTTGAATTACCCATTCGATCAGGAGCCGCTCGACCTCGCTGCTTATGCGCTCCGGCCGCCACCAACCACCATTGATCCATCAACGGTGCTCGAGGGAGCTCTCCCGCTGCTCTCTAATCGGTGGCACGGCTTCAATTACGACTCGCCTGACGCGCATTATCCCACCGCTGGCATGCTATCGATGACGTTCGAACCCACTTCGCTCGACGACAACGTCCAGACTTTCGCAACCTCCGAACGCGCGAACATGGTCGCGTATAACGTCAAAGGCGATTGTCATGTCGCCGAAGACGACGCTAGCACGATGTTCGTTACGTTCCGCCGGATCTTCGCCACTGGGTTCGTCCAGCACTTCCACGCGCTTTGGAAAATTGGTTCCAACACGTTGAGCGGGACCTACGGAGAGGAGGAGGACCCCTACGACGCATCCCTACGTCTTCCTGTTCCGGCAGATCAACCCGCAAGACATGTGCTTCGTGCCAGCGCCGATCGAGCTCCAGTCTACAAGCGATGATTCTGGGCAAAACCCCAAAGCACGTGCTTTATGGGCGTTTGCGATCAACGCGACGATTCAGCGGATAAGGCGGGAGGGTTGGTCGTGGTCGTTCTTCAAAGAGCGGAGGGACAACAGGAAGAGGTTTATTGAGCTGTACATCCGCTCGGGGCACGGGAACATTTCCTTTGGGAAGTACCTCGACGAGAGTGAGATGCTGGAGCTGGCGAGGATCAAAAAGTCGTTTACCACGCGCGACTCGAGGTTCTACCATTCGCTTGCGGATAAGCAGCTGCGAGCGACGACGCAGCATGGTTGTTTCTGCGATAATTGTGGCGGGGCTGTTGGTGGTGCGCGGATCAGCTGTATGGTGTGCCAGGTTCGTTTGCTCTTTTTTGTGGCTCGCGGTTATGCATAATTGGCTGTAGGTGAAAGGTACTTGGGATAGCGTCGACTTCGACGAATCGGTCGACTGCTTCTCTGAGCGCGTCATGCGCGATGACCTGCAGCGTCCACATCTTCCCCACCACGACCTCATCAAGTTGCGCCGAGTGCTGCATATTCGCGACTGGGGCAAGACCTTCCGTCGCGCGAGAGAGGGGATGGAGCGTGCGCGGACCATCATGAAGGCCGCGTCTCCTCCGGTTGAGGAGTCGACGGTGTCTGACGCGTCGAAGCGCATGTCGATGGCTGCGAAGCGGCTCTCGGTCGCTCCGAAGTCGGCGCTCGCGAATCCAGAGAAGACAGCAGCAGGCACCGGTCCTCGCTGTGCCAACTGCGCCAAGACGCTCAGCCTGGCGCAGCCGAGCTGGTTCTGCGTCTTTTGCGAGCAGGAGACGTTCATTTGCTGGGAATGCGACGCCAAGGGCGAGTCGGGGATTGCGAACCTGCTCGGGAAGAAAGAATCCGAGCATGATTTCAACGCGCATGATTTGGTGCGGGTGCAGGAGAAGGTTGAGGATAAGGATTTGACGACGGATGAGCGGCTGGATGCGCTGGAGGAGACGGTGAGGACGGTGAATGAGCGGCTAGCCAAGATGGAGACGGCTGTGGAGGAGCGGATGGGGCGGCTGGAGGAGACTGTTGAGAAGAAGATGGGGAAGATAGAGTCGATGCTGGAGCAGTTGCTTGCTCAGTAGCGCTGCTGGTCCATCACGTGATCTTTTTTTTTCTGCCATACTCACCAGGAGAGCGCATTTATTCAGCATCTATTCGCAACTACTCTACCCATGTATAATTTCTGCCTTCGCCGTTGCCTTCATGGCGCTGATTCACTCATCACTGAAAAGGTCGGATACACATGTGGCGCCCTAAGACCTATGGGCGCCACATGTGGTGGGTCGTAGCCTAACGTGGTCTCCTGTGGTAGAAAGAGCCTAGAATGGCATGTTGTGGTCGGATGTTGGAATATGTGGCGTCGTGTGGTGTCCTAAGCAGCCATATGTGGCGTCGTGTGCTGTCCCGGCGCGCATATGTGGTCTTGCGTGGCGAGACTGGGCATGGTCGGCCCTGTGTGGTATTGTGTGGCGATGTGAGGCCTCACGTGGCCGTGTATGGTGTGCGGACCACTGTTGTGGCCTTGAATTCCCCAAACCCGGCCTTTCCAGGCGCAGACAGCACTCTCGCGTCGTGCCGAACGTCGTGGAGCCTGTCAGGAAACCATCTCTTGATGGTTTCCACATGCTTTTCTCATGAAAGCCCTCGTCTCGACTCTGCGTGCCTCATCGCCTTCCCGTTCCCAGCGCCGCTCACGAACACAGTTCACAGTTGTCGTGCTGTTCACCGCCGGACTTCGCTCGCGTACTTTTCGACGCTGCCTTCACACCATTCGAACAACGGAATGAGCTTCATTCGTACTCAAAGCTTGGATTACCCTCCAATCTCAGATATCCGCCCAGGTTCGGGACGCGCTCACTCCGCGCTGTGCTTGTAGCGCCCATGGGTCACAGAGAAAGCTATAGGAATGGAAAAGAAGGGGGAAATGGCAACGCAGCGGGCGGGCGGCAGGAGCGAGTGGCTTTGGATGATTTATGTGTGGCTAGCGCAGAGTAAAGTACGAGATTCGCGCCTAATTCTCGTCTTTACTCATCTACCATGCTGCCTGCACCTCAGCTGGACCTTAGTACCCCGTCCCTGTGTCGAGAGACGCGTTGTGGATGCAGTGGCTCGGACTTTGATGGCGCTCATATCTTGACCTCTGACCACCACCATCGATTCGCCAACTGCATCCCACTGCCTCCGCGGCTTCCACCACCCTCCGTAGCCCTTCCCTGCACCCCTCTGCGCCCTCTGCGCAAGTCTCAGCGGTGGAGAATAACCCTGACACGAGAAAAAAAGGGTGTTGTCTTCCACCAACATCGCCGCATTCCTCAATGCTCAGAGCGTCAGTCGCGACAAAACTGGCCTCTAGACCATGGTGCGTGCTCGTATTCACGCGTATGACCTGTTGCTCAACGCCTCGTTCAGCGACTGTCGAGATTTCACCACCCCATCTCACCACTCGCGCCGAGCAACGCGTCGCGGCCCGCGGCAGCCTTCGACGGTCTCAAAACACCTTCCTCGCACGCATGTCACCCCCACTCGTCGCGTATAACCCGCCGATTCTGCACTGGAGTGCCCTCAAGAGCGCGCACAAGCAGCCCCGGACCACCATCTTCTGCTTGTTAGCCCAGGCCTTTTCTGGTCGGAGAATACCGCCGTCCAACACTGGTGCGTTGTCGAAACGTACGATTCGACGTTCCGCTGATGCTAGAACCCGCCAGAATCAAAAACTTGGCCGCCTGTCGAGCAAACACGCCCACACGTCGCCAACTCACTCATGCGGCCAGCCTACACCACCTTCTTCGCGACTCCCTTGAACATGCTGCGGTACGTCTTCTTTAGCAGAAACCCTTACAGCTGAGCAAAGAAAGTCGCAGGTCGTATCACTTAATCGTCTCCGCTACCGCGAATCCGGAGTGTTCGCTACTCGTACCACTGCATTTAGTGAGCTACTCGGTCATTGTCCTATCCTTCCCTGCCTCAGTTCGGAGCATTGTTGTTAGGTTCCGACGACGTATCCACCGAGGTATGCGTTGTGTCATGCCCTTCGGCGTACGTTTTGTCGATCTCGAGTCGCTGCCCTCACTTATTATACTCAGAATTCTGCTGCCTTCGTCTCATTTCCATCTGACGAGCTTGTCTCGCGCATGCATCTGTTCATCGGTGAGTGCTCATCCACTCCTCTCCAATCGCTGACCGTTGCTCGAAGCACCCTGCATCTGATCCTGCATCCGTCGCCGCTCTCGATTGCTCCGCCGCGAGTGCGTCGCTTCGCCCAGCTTCCCCGTCCCTCGTCCCGGTACTAACTCGAGCTTTGCTTTTAGGTTCCAACGTCAGATCCGCGGAGGTGTGTTACATGCCTGCTCCGATACCTTCTAACGAGCGTTCAGAGTAACGACAAACTTGCCTTTTTTGGGGGCCCTGGTCTACGTATGCCGCGTCTGCGCTCGTTCTTAATCTGACCACACCGCAGACTTTTGAGCGCTACCTGCGCGTTTTCGGGCTCACTGGTGCGTTGGCAGACCTGAGTCCGCGCAGATGCTGACGCTCCGTCGTAGCGTCCCAGTTTCGGATACAGACATGCGGTACGTCGTCTCCGTTACTTGTTTCAGTGCTAACATGTGCTGTACAGAAGAAGAATTCAGCCGCAATTTCACCACCGGGTGCGTGAAGTCGCGATCCTCCATAAACTGCGCGCACCGGTCTCGTAGCAGCGCAGACGCATTGTCGGGAACGAAGTTCTCCGCCTTCGCGCGAGTTTTCGAGGTACGCGATCGAGCCGGACTGGATATCGAAGCTAACCTCGGCGCAGATCGCCGGGACAAACTAAACGCGTTAATGCGGTGCGTGAGCGGTTGTGCTGGATGCCCGATAGCTGACGCAACTGTAGTCTCGCTTCCGCGCTGGCAACAGACAACCCCAATGTACGCGATTTCTTATTCCAGTTACGGTGCTGACGTGTCGCAGATAAGCGAGTGTGCTTCGCTTCCGATACCGAACGGGTGCGAACTCGTCTTGCACAAACACTTTATCTGATTCCTTTGTAGTGCCGTCGTCGCAACATGTCCAGCCTTCGTCAACGCAATATTCCCTCGAGGTAAGTGATTCTCTCTGTTCATTGTTACGATGCTAATGCCTTTGTCCAGAATACCGTTTCATTCTCGATCTCCAGCAGGTGCGAAGTCGTGCCCTTCGCTGATTTTGCGCTTACTTTGTGTCGTAGCATCGAGATAACATCGAAGGTGATCCAGGTGAGCGCGCCTCTTCATTCGCGACCGTGGTCTAATGCAGCGGCCACACTAGGACTTGATCTTCTATCGTGTGTCCGTCTCGCTTCATATCGTTGCTCGTCTAGTCGCTGACCCGCTGTCCATAGATTATCGCGATCCCCGTCGACGCGTCGCAGCCTTCCGACGCACTGCTGGGTGCTGTTATCGTGTTTAGAATGCTTAGATTGTCGCTTAGATAGTAATACATGTTGTTTTCTGATACTACTGGCGCGATATCGTACGGGAAGAGCGGGTCCGGGGCTGCCCATACGACGCCACAATAGACCACACAAGGTCTCCTGGGTCGCCACACAATGCCACACAAGGTTTCCTAGGTGGCCACACCAGGCCACACCAGGCCACATATGCTAAGTGAGGTCGCTTAAGTGGCCTGTAAGGCCTATTGCGCCACATGCGGCCTTAAGGTCCACACGTTGGCTGGCGAGGCCTGGTATGCTCGGACCCATTTCAGTGATGCTGTGCAAAGGACATTGAGGAGAGGTCACACCATCGTGGCCAAGCTTGAAGTATGGCAACGACCACGTCCATAAACAACTGGAGCGACCTTGTGGAGCTCATACTGCCAGAAGATACCGTCGGGGCGCTATATTCTCAATGGGCAAATACTCCTCCGTGCTACGAAAACTGCAGACCACCTCCCGCCACTCCTCTTTGCGTTCTCCAAGACAACTCGCTTGTGGCTCGTTTACGAGAACGCATGCGCTCCTTCATTGAACTCAACGAACTGGGAGCCCTCCCCGCGGAATTCAAGACCGACTACGAATTTTTTCTTCGCTGTATGAGCGAGATTGCACCTGTAACCACTTTCGGAGTCAAGGCGTATGTTTGGGAGTTGAACGGGTTGGTGGACCGTCTCTGGAAGACGTTCGACCGCAGCTTTGGATTTAATGGCTTTCAGTCCGCCTCGGCGTCGGAACACTCGTCTCACACCACACTCTTCGTTGTGGACCGACGCCACGGCGCGCCTCCTCCGTTTGTGCATGCTGGGGCGTGTATACTGTCCTACGAAGACCAACTCGTGGACTTGCTGGGCGATGATCTGCCAGTGGGTTCTCCCGAGCCGATGCCTGCGGGGGCTTGTGGTGGAAGACTTGCGGTCCTGAAACAGGTATGGATGTGTTCATCTCTCAGGTCTTACGCGCCCTCACATCTCGTCCAGCAGGGTGTTGAGCTTGCGGAGCTGCAAGAGCTAGTCAGGCAACAACCACCCAATGCGATCACCACAAAGATGTTCACTCCCAACATGGATGTTCGGTTTTCTGTCGTTATCGGTCCTCCGACGTTCTGCGTCTTCGAGAGAGGTCAGCTATTGATCGGGTTCAGGGTCGTATTTCGTGCTCATAGGGCTCTAGCGACTGTCGTGCTGGATAACGGACGCGAGGGTATGGCGCTATTGGCGTCACCAGTCCACTCGATGGCTGCTTGCGACCTCGAGCCCGGGCCAGCCCCGGAGACGCTCCTCGCCGTCTGGTTCGCGCTGTCGATACCGGACCACGACTTTGTCGTTGCGGGCAAGACTATTCGCGGAGTTCCTTTCCCTCCTCTAGTCGACATTGCCACTCTTCTTTCTCCGGATTCGTTCCGCGCCTTGAAAGAGCGCATCAGCGCAGAATGGGAAGGAGAGCATGGACGCCCACCATCTATAGTTGACGCCCCTGGACTGGATTCGCCCTTGATCGTTGGCCCGCCATCTCATATCGTAAGTCTGCAACGCCCTCTCAATGGGAATTTTCTGAGCAGTTCAAGTCCCTTACATTCTCCGACGCTCGAGTAGTTCGACATCTACGTCGGATTTCCCTAAAGCATCTTCAGACGCGCGACTTCAGCGTTTCCTCGTCCGAGCCCGGCGATAGCATGCCAATTCATCGCGGAGACTTGGTCCTGACATCCCTAGTCGCGCGTCCGAAGATCACGTCCATGTACCGCGGCACGCTCCGAATCGCCGGGAATCACGATGCGCCAGTGCCGATCATCTTCAAGGTGTACCCGACCCCACACATGTCGACGTTGATCACAGAGCTTTCCGCCTACGAGAAACTGCAGCATTTGGCTGTGGTCCCCGTTTGCTACGGAGCTTTCGTGCTTGACACAAGAGCAAGAACAAGCGCGGCCGCGACTGGGATGGATGTAAGTTGGGCCGGACTCATCCTGGAAGATCCCGACGGTGTGAGGTGGAATTCATGGGACGCCCTGCCCATGCACGACTGGTGCGTGCAACCTCTTGTTCTTCGTCAACCTTGAGGCTCATGATGTGCAGTCTAGCAATCTACGACACCTTCCAACAAATACATCGTGCAGGGATCCGGTTCGGGTACCCCACTGCAGACGACGTCGCGCGGAGAGACGGGCGCTGGTATTGCGCCCATCTCGAGCGATCGAGTGGGCATGAATGTGTTGGTGGGTCGTGCGAGGAGCTTTCGGACTTGCTGAGGCGGCTGAAGATATAGTTGGATGCGGTGTAGTTCGTCGTATCTCGTCGTGTTCCTGCTCGAGTGATCACGTGCCTCCTCTGTGCGAGGAATAATTCTTCGTTCTCTCGACGCGACCCTCAAAAGGACGTTTTATCGTTAGACACGGCGGAATGTAGCAACCCAATGCACAAGCGGCACGAACTCCTTCTCTCTGTATATTCCAAGCCACGGGTCGACTCTGTACGTATCGTCGCCATCTGCATCGTCCCCTTCGTGCATCGGCACGATCTTGACATCCGGCGGAGACGCAGTGTCGACGATCATCTTGACGAACCACGCGGGGGCGGGTTCGGCCATGGTGCATGTGTTGCAGGTCGGGCAGCGTTTTTCGCGAGCAGGGAGGCGACGGATGTTGTGTGAGAGATCGAACGGCGAGGGTGGCGCGTTGCGGAAATGAGTTTGTAGGCAGGCGAGGTCGAAGGTGTGGCCGCAGGGCGAGAGGCTGGGGATAGTCAGAGTCGTGATATGTGAACGAAATGACGGCGGACGTTTGAGGGCGGACGTATGGCTTGTCGCAGAGCGGGCACGTCAAAGAGTCGCGTATCTTCGTTATCTGGACGACGATGAGCGGCAAAGCGGGGGTGCTATGAGATTCACACCTCGACAAGGTTTCTCTCGATAACCTTTCGGAAGGGATCAAGTACTTGCTCTGCCTGTGTCGAGTTCAGACTGGGTTGGAGACCGGAGACGGCGTCTAACAGCTGCAATTTCGGTGGTTGCGATCCTGGTCGTGTCTTCGTGGCGCTCCTTCTGGTATTTCTCTGCAAGATAGACGACGATAACGCTGGCTGCCCTGAGGAACGAGCCTGGCGAGAATATTTCGGAATGGTAGAAGGCTGCGATGGTTGTTTCGGACCACGTAGAGAAGAAAGACTTGGTGTGCGACGTGAAGAGAAGATGGTGGAGATGGGAGACCACGGCGAAAAGTGAGATCAGGCCAACATATGCAGCGGTGAATGCGAGGCTGAGGCGAAGCGTGAGACGAAAAAGAGGGCCGAGCCGAGCGCGGTGTTCGAAGACGGTGAGGCAGACGAGGCCGGGGAGCAGGTGCAGAAAGAGATACAGGACCAGGTCCATGGCGGTCGGAGGTCAAGCTCTGGAAGTCCCGCGTGACCAGATCGCGCTTGCACCTTGACCGCGATGAACGGCGACCGACGGCCCATATTCTCGCCTCCAACAGGGTCCAAACGCGACTCGCTCGCCGCAGAGCTGGAGCGTGGTACGTGTTCCACGCCTGGCCCACACACGAGCCTAAACGAATCCTCAGACCCACAACTTTCGACCGCGAAACGCCAACAACGCGTGCAAGCATTCTCATCGCATATGAGCAACTCCGCCCTCGAGAGGCAGCTGCTCACTGCGCAAGCCGGCAAAGCAGAGCTGGAGTCCAAACTGCGGGAGAAGGAGATGCAGGTCGAGAAGTTGGAGCGCGACCGGAGGTGGTTTTCGGACCGAGAACAAGAGGAACGCGAGGAGAAGGAGCGGGAACGCGCGGAGTTTCAGGACCAAATCGTGCGTCGCCCTCGTCGTCTGGTCCATTCCATAAGCTGACCATGTTTCAGGCGACGAAAGACAAAGAGCTGCGAACGCTTCGCAGTAATCTCACAGCGCTCCGGGAGGAGTTTGACGAGCTCAGCGACACACATTCGAACATGTCGCGGACGACTGCACAGACGATTGCTTCGCAAAAGTCGCAAATAACGACCTTGACGCGACAGTCGAGCATGCTCGAGGAAGAAGTGTCCCAGTTCCGGCACCTTGCCGAGGAGCGGAGCCAAACCATCGACGAGATTCAGAACCAACTTGATGGTCTCGAGTCTGTACCGAGAACAACGGTGGCCGGGGACCAGGAGGAGAAGGACATGCAGATCATTCGCGACGAGCTGCACCGCCAGGCCCAATATCTCAGCAAGCTCGAGGCCACGAATGCAAGGCTCACGTCCGAACTTGCGGTTCTCAAAGAGCGGCATACGAGTATCGAAGTGCTGCGTGAAGAAAACCGGAGTCTGCATCATAAACTACAGCCGATGGAGGGATTGGAGGAAAAGGTTGTTCAATTGGAAGCCCAGCTCGATGCTGCACGGCGCGAGCGCGAAACCTGGTACGAATGCTCGTTTTTCTTTCCTCGGAAACGCGTTAAACCTCGATGTAGGGCACGGAACCAACCAGAAGCGTCGTCATCATCATCTGCAACGCCCATTTCCATCACCAACAGTCTCTCCGCCCTCCGTCTCCAGAACGCTCAGCTTCTCGAGGACAACGGAGCGACGACCGCAATGCTCCGTGCCAAAGAAGCAGAGCTGGTCAACGCCGAAACTTGCGTAACGGAATCGTTGAGCGCCATCGAGAAGCTGGAGACCCAAGCAGGCATCCTCAAGGACTCTCTTGCACGTGCGGAGCAACGCGCGTCACTAGCAGATCGCGAGGTTGGTTTCATGAAAGCGCTTGTGGTGCGTCATTGTGTGTTTCTTTGTCTGGCCGTTCTTTATATTTCGGCCAGTCGAGTTACTCTTTGGAAGAAGCCAACAACAGCAAGACGGAAGACGCTCCAACGGTCATGGATAGTGCGCGCGTCAAGCAGATCGAGCAGTTGGAAGCGCTGTTGGAGACGTACAAGGCTGCGAACATGAAGCTTTCGAAGCAGCTCAACGAGGCTGCGGCACGGGAACCAGTGGCTGTGAGCAAGGATCGGCAACAAGAGCTCGAAGCAGAGAAAGCAGCGCGGTTAAAGGCTGAGCAATGTACGCTCTTTGATATCTTCCGCCTTGTGTTCGCTGCTTGACCTATTTTTTCAGCTCTCGAAGCCGTGCAGTCCGAATCCCGTCAACAACTCGAGAAGATCGACCAACTTGAGCAAGAGCTGCATGATCTGAGTGGCGAAATCGCTGGCGGTCGACATGTACCACCTGGAGTCCGCGTCTTGACGTTTGCCGACACGCCCGAGATATTAGCTCGGGATAATCCGCAAGCACGACGAGCGGAGATCGACCGCGTCAAGGAGGAGAACGCCGCGCTCATCAGGCGAATTGAGGAGCTCGAGAAGGGCGGCGTCCACCTCGTCGGCGAGACCAACAACGGCAGCGGCAGCAGCGCGATCCCAAAGGAGAGCTGGGACAAAGTCCGCCAGGAACGCGACGAGCTACAAAGCCTCGTGAAGCAGAAGGAGAAACGACTGCAGCGGCTACAAGAAGTCTTCCAAGCCAAGGCGAAGGAGTTCCGCGAGTCGGTCGAGGCGCTGCTGGGCGTGAAGCTCGCGTTCTTCCAGTCGGGGCAGGTCCGCGTGACGTCGCTGTACGACCTCAACACGACGTTTGTGTTCAAGCCTTCCGCGGACGGCACGTCGTCGCTGCAGCTGACAGGCACGGGCGAGGATGGGTTTGAGGAGAGCGCGCAGTTGATGGCCATTTGGGTCGACGCGGAGCAGTGCATTCCGGGCTTTTTGGCGAGTGTGACGCTGGAGCTGTATGACCGCAAGAAGCAGAGGGAGAAGGCGGAGATGTCAATGTCGATGTAACTTTTTTTTGCTGTTTCTGTCGCTCTGACTCTTGCATTTCTCGAGACTTTTCGGCGACGCGCTGGGTCTGTCACGTGCACGTGGTCAACATAGACTTGGAAGACGCAAGCACCAGCTATCGAAAGTCATTGACAGGCGGCCGAGCCGCGTACCCATGGAATTCACCAAAAATGGGCTTTTTCACGATTTTCACGGTTTTACATCGTGCCTGCTGAAATGTTGGAAATGGACTGGGATGCAGGCGCCCGAGACGCGTCTCGGAGGTGATGCAGAGAGTGGCGACGCGACGGAGAACCTCGAGGTGGAGGGAACGAGGCGAGAAGAAGCGGCGTGTGCACAGCCACTCAAGCACGTGGAGCTAATTGACGCGCCGCGGCGCGTTTCAAGGCGCGTTTAGAGCGCGTTTTAGGGCCTCGTGGCACTTGCTAGAGGCACGCGAGGGCCTCAGAGTGCGGGTTTAGAGTGGGCACGAGGTACGGAGAGGTGCAGGACGCGTCAAACGCGCCTGAACACGCGTTTTTCGTGTTTCAGCAGCACTGAGGGCCGATTCAGAGAGCCAGGACGAGTCAGGGATCTAAGAAAGGATCGGTATATCTGTAGATTTAGCATAGCCACATCCTAGGGTATATAAGGCGCGGCGTTGTAGTAGGTAAGAGAGAATCCCCCCCGACCTTTTGCCCCCAAAGCGGAGGTTAGGGTTAGAGCTCATCGAGCGCGACGACGACGAACGTATGAATTGACAACTCCGAATCCGAACTACGAGCTCCGCTTCTGTTTGGCCGTGCGCGACCGACGCGTCTAACCCGCTGCTGGAACGTCGCTCCCCTTGCGCGATGCGACCCGACGTGGGACCGTCTCCGCCTTCGCTGGCGAGCCGGATGGCGATCTCGCGGCTGGTCTTCCTTCTCTTCATCTCCGCTCTCTTCCTTTTCCTTCTTTTCCGACACACGACGCGCGCGACGATGGACTGCTGGGTTTTGATTTGGTTTGGTTTTGGTTTTGGGTTGCTGCTGGGACGATGCGGAGACGATCGGCGAAGGAGCTGGAGACGATCCGGAGGGCTGCTGTACACGATACGCAACGCGCTGGCCACACCACACTCCATTTACTTCCTAATCCCCATCGCGCTCGCCGCCGCTTGTTCTTTCGCGCCGTTCCACTCGATTGCAACATCCATATACTTTGGATGGAGCCCCGTACTTGCACGTTAAGTAGTATATGTCGTTAATAATTGTGGGCTTTCCGCTTACATCATCGCGCGCATTTCCGGCGTTTCGTATGGAGCCCACCGCGAGGGGCTCATCGAGAAGAACGGCGACGAAGACGAGTTGGCGTTCGGGTCGCATCCACAAAATCTACACATTCATTCATCGAATATTACATCTTTTCCCTTCACCGCACACACGTCTGGCGATCTCGCTCAGCTGGCTGGCGGGTCCAACGACGCAGAAAACGCACAAACCCATACATTAAGCTCGAATATACACACAAGAAATGCGAACGGCACGACGACGGAGACGCACTCGCAACTTCCGTTCCGCATCCCGCGCGTCCGTGGGACGCGAATCACCCTACGTTCTGCTCCGACGACGTCGATGATCTGCTGGAATTCCTCGATAACGTCGACATGATTGTCGGGCTCGGGCGCGTGTCGGGAGAACAGGCACGGAAGACTTTGTTGACAAGCTATTTGCCTGTGAGCAAGCGCACCCTGTGGCGGAGTTTGGACACGTACCAGAGTCCGCACACGTACATCGAGTTTCGGACCGAGATCGTGAATCTACATCCCGAATTGGCGGAACGCGAGGATGGATCGATGGCGGCGCTGGAGGCGTTATGCGCGAAGAACCGGGGCATGGATGGTAGCAGCGAAGGACGGCTGCGGCGATTCAACTGGGAATTCCGGGCGTTGGTGCAAAAGCTGCAGCGAGCGCCTTCGCTCGTGACGAATCTTGAGGCATGCCGATGGTATTTGGCGGTGCTGGAGCCAGCATTTGCGTTACGAGTACGCGCTGGCGTCGAAGCACTGTTGAACAGCCGCGCCGTCTCAACGCAGTTGGGGGCGGGCCTCGGTCGCAATCGGCAGCTGGGGCACCGGAAAGAGGACCCGCTTGGGCTGAGTGAGTTGCTGGAGGTGGCAAAATTGGTTGCTTGGCGGAATGGGTCTTGGCTCGCGGTGACGGTGCCGCAAACCCGCGTTGAGAGCGAGAATCCGCCTCGGAAACAGCCGGATACGACGGCGGGGATGCAGACTCGAGCCTCCCCGTCCTGGGACGGACTCGACCGCACCGTCCCGAACCGCTTGCTGGTCAACCAACGGAACCGCATTCGAGGACCACCCGAATTGGTCTCGGTATTCACTCGCGACGTAGGAGACGACGGCGGAAGGCCCTTGAATTCGACGGACGACCCGGGTTACGCAGGCGGTTTTGAGAATGGTGAGGTCGGGCTGCAGCAACACGAGATGCCGGCGATAGGATGTGCTGCGGATGACGACGGAGGGACTTCACACGCTGGACAGGCTAGGTTAGGACGAGAAACGGAAGGAATAAAACGAATCGACGCACCATGGCCGAGGTACAAGTGCTGGGATGCTCTGGCGGAGTTGATACTCGAGAGGACCACAGCCCTTGAGACAATGCATTGGCCGATGTTTGGCGAGTCCTGGAAGACGTTCGCGGTGAACTGGATCGTGTCACGAACGATGTTTTCGTTTTGCGAGCGGACTCGGAGGCGACGATGAAGGCGCGAAATGAAAAGGAGCGTGTTTTTGACGAAAAGCTGGACCATGTGAGATACGAGACAGTCCGTTTGGAACATGCACACCTACGCTCTCGAGACGAATTGGATGCCGCAAAGGATGAGGTTAGGGCGGTCCGTGAGAGGGCGCTCGACGAGTTTGGTGCCGTCCGAGATGAGCTACGCAGCCTTTGGGCTCAGCTACGCGCCGGAACTTTGGTACGGTCGCCAATTCCGCGACCGGGTATGTTTGGAGACGAGGGTTTGCATCTACATGATAGTTTCAGTGAAGTTATTCGACGGGAAGGAGCTGAAAAGTCGCTCGGAGGGACTTTGGACTTACCCAACTCGTCTCAAATTGACGCGCACGCCCGCTGGTCTACGCAGCACGCCGACGTCGACGATTCTGGGGGGCATCTGCACCTGGGAGACGAGTTTAGCGGGATAGCCAGACGAGAGGGCCAGAACGAGTTGCGCGGAAAGACTTTCAACTCACCGAGTGCCTCTCCAGTCGACACGGATACCCGCTGGTCTGCGCACAGAGCTGGCGTCGACGAGTTTGGAGAGCAGCAAACCACCATCGTACACCATTTGTCGACTTGTGGTGCCGATGGTCTCGAAGTGCAGGATCCGGCTCATGATGTGCAAAACGGGTTGTTACTGAATGGTTGGCGTGAGGAACGCGGAATTGGGTCGGATTTAAAGGAGAATCGCACCTTGGGAACCAGAATCGCGGTCCGTTGTTGACCAAGAAGCAGAAACGCGCCTTGGCGCGCGCCCAACTAGACCATAGCGTCGGAATTTCCGAACCGCAGCCGTACCGGAAAGTCGAGACGCGGAAAGCGAGGTGCAAGGGAGCGCCGTAGCACGAGAACGGCTGGTCTTGACGATGTACTTGCGGATAGGATGCCGGATGAGCGCGTGGGCGATGACTTGAGCTGGATAGCGCCGCTGGATGGGGATTCCGTTGAGGAGGACTCGAGCACGGACTTGATACGTGATCGCGAGCGTCGGAATCGGGAGAGAGCGGCGCTGGAGAAGATGGTTTGGCCAGATTCGGGTGACGAGCTCGAGGTTGGTGAGCAAGAGGGCTCAGCCGAGGATGCAGATGATATCGCAACTCAGGAAGGAGTCTGGGATAGAGAGCTCAAGTTAGATGACGCGGGAACCGCCCCAGAGCAGGAACTGAAGGACGTACCTGACGGTGGTGTTGAGGAACTCGACCCGGCATCGACTGGCGCAGATGACGTGGCGCTCGAGATGGGTCCGGAGTTGGGCTCGGATGGCTGATTCTCATGTCGGCGCTGACTGAGGACAGTCAGGATTTTTGTGTGGGGGAGATGACAGGCGGCCGAGCCGCGTACCCATGGAATTCACCAAAAATGGGCTTTTTCACGATTTTCACGGTTTTACATCGTGCCTGCTGAAATGTTGGAAATGGACTGGGATGCAGGCGCCCGAGACACGTCTCTGAGGTGGTGCAGAGAGCGGCGGCGCAACGAAGAGCCCCGAGGTGGAGGGAACGAGGCGAGAAGAAGCGGGGTGTGCACAGCCACTCAAGCACGTGGAGCTAATTGACGCGCCGCGGCGCGTTTCGAGGCGCGTTTAGAGCGCGTTTTGAGGCCTCGTGGCACTTGCTGGTGGCGCGCAAGGCCTCAGAGTGCGGGTTTAGAGTGGGCACGAGGTACGGAGAGGTGCAGGACGCGTCAAACGCGCCTGAACACGCGTTTTTCGTGTTTCAGCAGCACTGAGGGCCGATTCAGAGAGCCAGGACGAGTCAGGGATCTAAGAAAGGATCGGTATATCTGTAGATTTAGCATAGCCACATCCTAGGGTATATAAGGCGCGGCGTTGTAGTAGGTAAGAGAGAATCCCCCCGACCTTTTGCCCCCAAAGCGGAGGTTAGGGTTAGAGCTCATCGAGCGCGACGACGACGAACGTATGAATTGACAACTCCGAATCCGAACTACGAGCTCCGCTTCTGTTTGGCCGTGCGCGACCGACGCGTCTAACCCGCTGCTGGAACGTCGCTCCCCTTGCGCGATGCGACCCGACGTGGGACCGTCTCCGCCTTCGCTGGCGAGCCGGATGGCGATCTCGCGGCTGGTCTTCCTTCTCTTCATCTCCGCTCTCTTCCTTTTCCTTCTTTTCCGACACACGACGCGCGCGACGATGGACTGCTGGGTTTTGATTTGGTTTGGTTTTGGTTTTGGGTTGCTGCTGGGACGATGCGGAGACGATCGGCGAAGGAGCTGGAGACGATCCGGAGGGCTGCTGTACACGATACGCAACGCGCTGGCCACACCACACTCCATTTACTTCCTAATCCCCATCGCGCTCGCCGCCGCTTGTTCTTTCGCGCCGTTCCACTCGATTGCAACATCCATATACTTTGGATGGAGCCCCGCACTTGCACGTTGGGTGGTGTGTGTTGTTGGTGGTTGTGGGCTTTCCGCTTCCGCCATCGCATGCATTTCCGGCGTTTCAACATCCTCCACAGTCTGCGCACTACTCGTTTGCGGCTTTCTCTGCACGTACGTCTGCTTTGAGACGGAAGTCACACCTTCTGGCGCCTCCAGTTGGGACGGCCAAACGAGTAACTGAACGTCGCCAATGCGTCAATCGGAATCCCTCGCATCTAAGCGGCGTCTTTAGAACGAATATTCGAGAGCCCGTTTGTCGCAAAAATCCAATTTCACTTACAAGCGTGAAACTGCACTTCAACCGTCTATAAGCCACTTATAAGTGCTATAACTGGCTATAAGACCCCCCACTTATAAGCATGGCTCGGAGATTATTTGCAATTATTGCAGCTTATAAGCCCTTATAAGGGGTCTATAATCGCTTAAAGTGCAGTTTCACACTTGTAAGTGAAATTGATTTTTGCGACATTCAAAGCCGCTGCCCACAGCATCGCTCTGCCGGTCCTTGTACTCGCCATCTGATTGCTGACCTCATTGTGGGCGACCCAGTGTATAAAAGAGCGACAGGCCACCCACAGCTGACCAGACGCCTTTTGTCTTCTACTCTCATGTACCCTACCTAGTCTGCAGAGACGGGTCATTTCGACGAAGGTATGTGCTCGATGCTACCTTCCTCTCCTCGACGCAGACGCTGATGCCTCTTGCAGACGGTGGAACACGCACACCTTGGTCTTCGTCGTTGTGGACCCACACCGCGTTGTCCCTAAAGGCGACTGGTACGCGACCCTCTTCTGTTCAAGATCGTGCTCAGTGCTCACCGTCTTCGACAATCAGCGTCGTCGGACGTACTGAACGCCTTTCTAGCTTGAACCTCGTTGTCCCTAAAGGCGACTGGTACGCGATTCGTCTACCACCATTTGTGTAGTGCTCAACATCTTCGATAGTCGGCGTCGTCGGACGTACTGAACGCTTTTCTAGCCCTTGTTGTTTGCCTCGCTTGTCGGCCCCGTACGATTTCTCTTCATCAATGTCATTCATCTCAACTTGAACGTGCTTGCCACAGGTCCTTCGTCGTCGACACCCCACCAACAACCAATAACAACATCTACCACACCAGGGGAAGACCAACCGCAAGTCAAGTCGACGACAACGCGGAGCGACGGCAAGCGATGGCATCCTCTTGGTGGTGCTGCTTTCGAGGTGTGTTTTTGCGTCTCTTGCTTTTCGACATTCGCTCACGATGCTACAGATAACTCTCTCAAACCAGCACCAGAGTCGGCAAGGATCCGCTTCGCAAGAGATGAGCGAGACCGGTGAAGACCGTCTACTCATGACCGTCAAATTCACATTCCCGGTCTCAGATCTCTTGCGCGCCACAAGTGGTCCCTTGACCGAGCTCGGACGAGGCGTAAGACGTATAGATTCCCGTTCTGCTCAATAAACAACCACTCCCTTCCCATCTGCAGCCCGGTCGAGTTCTCGCCCACAGTTGGTTGAATTCCCGGTGCTGCTTTTCAATGCGCGCAGAACGGTCGAGTCGATGCCGCGATAGTCTCGAGCGTAGGATAGGCTAGATAGGTCCTGGGTGCAGGGGAGTGACGACGCGCCGCGGGGCAACCAGAGCGCGTCTCCCACGGGGTTTTACCCTGCAGCCTCCCTTCAATGGGCGAGGACACTTGGAGAGAAATCGGATAATGAAAATTTGGTTTCTCTTTTATCTTTTGTGACCTTTGACTTCATCGCGCACCGAGGTGCCACAGTGCAAGCAGAAAATGATGCCAACAAAGACCTGACCGCGTTTGCGAGAATGATGCTCTGGGAAGAGCTCTGGGAAGAGCTCTGGCAAGTAGGTGCCTGCTTGTATCCAATGGTCGATCCACGAGCAACACGCGTATGGCGTTCTGGTGCATGTCTCTCCTTGACGAATGCTGAGCTGTGAATTTGGCGGCGATCAATCAGCTGTGATGGCCGTTCTGTAACTTGATCCCAAACCTCCACGAACCCTCTGGTGCAGGTGCAATTGCAGGTCTATCTCGGCCGCAAACCTAGCCTTAGATTCGGATATCGAGGAGCCCTTGGCGCCGTACACCAAACGAAACCGCCAAGTCGCCGACCCCGCTCCTCGAGAAGCACCCCTCCCACTCCAACTGCTGGAACGTATCTACACCTGTACGCCGCTTCTGTTTCAGAAATCAAGCCACACCAACCCGATGTCCCAGTCTGAGATGCAGAAGATACCCTCTAACCCCTCCAATGGTGCCCTGAAAATGGCACGAACCTCTGGCAGCTATCTCGGAGGCAAACCGCGTGAGGGTTAATTCACCGCATATTGTCCTCCTGCGTACCTTAAAGCCTCCTTTGTGCCCAGGTCCATGCTGCCTCTAGCCGCGTAGAGGTATAATAGGATGCTGCTCGGCCCACGCGTCTCAGCCTTCTCCATTCCATTGCCGACCTTAGACCCTCCTACTTCCGAGCTTTGTCTCGTCCCCACGCTCCTTGCTGCGCTATAAAACCCACTCTGCGCCACAGATGCTGTCTACATCCACGTTCCTTTCACCCCACCATCGCACAAGCACGATGTCGAGCTACACTCCCAACCGCAGCGCCTCCCTGCCGTCGCCGCGCTCCTCCTCATCGTCCTGTAGCCCTACGCGCTCCCACTTCTTCATGCACTCGGAGAACAGCGCAGAGCCCACCACCACCACCACCAAACACGAACTAGACGCGTCCGCCGACACGGCGGACGCATTCTACCACCGCTCGAGCGCCGACCTCGAATCGGGCCGAAACTTGAAATGCCTCGTCCCCGGGTCGGACCTGGATGGCGCGGTCCCCGACATGACGCACCACACTCGGGACAGGCGCGGCCTCTACGCGGCCTACCGCCGCTGGTTCCGCCGCTCGTCGGCGAACTCGGCTGCGATCCAGCTCCCGTTGACGGAGAAGGACCGCGAGGACCTCGAGACGCACCGCATGGGGCTCACCTCGTCGATCCTCGAGCGCAGGCTACAAGCCGGTAGCTGGATTGCGATGATTATTTTGCTCATCCTCACCGTGTACTTCTTCATCCGCGAGGCATGATATGGCAGACTACATGATTCGGATTAGACTCTCTCATTTATCGCTTCTCATTTATCTCTGTGGTTTATCTCTTTTTCTCGCACTGTATAATTAGGCGGACAGAGAGAGGCGTTCATAGACGGGGGTAGTACTGTACAGACTGTATGGCAACACAAATCTCTTTTCTAAATAACGAGACTCGAAAGCAAGCAAGCTCTAAGTGGTCAATAAATCAGTGTAATAAATACCCCGGCCGTACATTCCAACACCACCAGCGACAGCGAGAGAGAGAGAGACAAGAAGAAACCGAAGGGAGGGAGTGTGGGGGTCGTAAAGCGTGGATAGCGATACAGTGGGAGTGGGGATATCATGAGGGAGAGTATAATGCGTTTAACGCTCGGAGAGGGAGAGAGAGATAGACAAAATGGAAATAAATCGTTCGCTCACTACGAGTAGTACTTGTTGTACTCTGGTGCTTGCGCCCAATACGGTTGAGGTTCTGGTTGCGGAGCCCAAGCGCTCTGGTCGAGCTGGTGGTATTGCTGCCGCGGCTGCTCAAACTGCGACGTGTTGGGGTAGTACGACGTTTGTGCGGTATATGCCGGTGGCGAGTTGTTGCCTCCGAACCCACTCGGCGCAGTCGTGTTGTACGGCGACCCACTGCCATTGGACCCAAATGGACTGCTACCATACGCATCGGCCGACTGGATTTCGTACATCGGCTCGTTGGTGTAGGGTTGCGATTGGGGAGCCGATTGGGTCGGAAGCTCGAACGACCGCCGCGAAAAGTCGTCTAGCGGCGTAGAAACACCACTTGGCCCAGCAGAGAAGGGCGACGCAAACTCCATCGGCGTCGGTTGCGTTTCCTTCATCGGCGGCTGCGAGTGCGAAACGACCGACGAAGACCGTGAACGATACGGGTTGATCAGCTGCGGCTGGGACGGGGTCTGTGGAGGCGGCGTATAATAAACCATCTCGTCTTGCTGTAATGACGGTGGTTGTTGCGATCGCGACGAGGACGGCGAACCAGCCTCGACGGAACCTTTCCTCGGTGGCGCAGGAACGACAGGCGAGGACGTCGCAGAGTTCGCCGGAGATCCAAAGAACGACGGCATCTCCTTGCCAGGACGCACGCGAATGCCAACGGTCGGATAGTTCGGGCGCTGCTTTTTCTTCTCCTTCGTGTGCTCCTTCTCCCGTGTCAAATCCGCCTCCCGGACAGCAGCAGCGTTCGGGCTCGGCTTGGCCGGCGACTCGGGGGCCGGGCCGTCGTGCTTGCGCTTGAGAGCCGGGTTGAGCGGCACCGGGACGCGATAGGCATCCTCCAAGACACCTGCGCGTCTTGCGAGGCCCTCCAGCACGCGAATGGCCTCGTTTTGGCCAGCCCACGTCTGCCAGATCTGGATTTGCGGGGCCTGGGCCGCGGCTCGGAGGAGGCCCAGCGCGGTGCCGAGGCCCTCCCTTGCGCCGGCAGAGAAGACCGCGATGGGGTACCGCAGGGCCGCATGGGCGCAGACGATACCCGCGTCGAACAACGCGCGCATTGGTGGGTCGACAAGAAGGGCGAGGGAGGAAGACTCGGCAGGGGAGACGGCCAACGCAAGCGGCATCGTTTGCAGTGTTCGGCATGCTTGGACGATTCCGTGGGCAGCACCAACGGCGCCGTAGACAGCTTGCATGGGTATTGTCGGTGGCGAGGCACGGGAAGAGCCTGCTGAAGGGTTGTATGCCTAAGAAAAAGATATCATTATTTGCGTTAGAATAGTAGTGAAAGCACCCACCATCCATGCCATCCAAAGCTTCAAAATCGCACGATTCGCAAGCAGCGTGACCTCCGCGCGGTGCTGCATCGCGTCGAGCTCGGTCACAGAGCACGGCGGCGGCGTCCCATCGAGGTCCATCTCGTTGCGCACTTGCTCAGAGAATGCGGGCACGTGCACTTGGACTGTCGGGCTCGCCGATGGGCTATACATCTGCGCGCCGTACATCGGGCCGCCAGTGCTCATCAGCTCGCCGCCCTCAGACGTCGCCCACGCGCGGATGATGCTCTCGGCCTGGCAAGCACCCTCCATGCCACTCAGCGTGTACACGTGATGCAGAATTCGACTGAATCTACAACAAGGTCAACGAGGAAGAAAAACATGAAAGTGAGAGCACGAACCTTGCCCAAGAGCCAAATCGGCGTCCACCAAAGCACGTGGACGTTTCGCCCTCTTCAGACCAGTCGACGGCAGGTTCAAGAAGATCCAGCTCATCGCCGTTGAGGGGACTCGGGCGAGTCCGCGTCAACGGCGGCAGATTTTGCGCACCAGTACCGAGCGCGACGGTCGGAGCAAGGTCGATAGCTTCCGCAGCGAGCCTGGCATCAAAACGTCAAGGACGAAACGCGAACGAAACAAAAAATCCACTCACATATCGCCCCAACACACGGTCCACCACGTTCGCGTCCTGAGCATGTGCACACACTCCTCCTTCTGCCGTGGGCCCGCGACGCCCAAACACTCCTCGACTTCCTCCATCTTGACAATGCCGGGTTCTACAGTAGGCTGACGGGCCTGTCGGTCCAACTCAGCCTGACGGCGTTTCCCAGTCACCGTCTTTGCGACGAGCACGGCCTTGGCGTCGGGCCCCAGGCGCTGAGCAGCCTCACGATCGAGCCCTCCAAACCGCGCAAACGTCACCGTCTGCGCAAGCTGCCAGACAAGAGTAAATCAGCTATCACGTTCTGCATTGAGGCAATAGAGCGAAGGGAAAACTTACGTGCATGTAAAGCTCCTCGCCCGGCGGTGTCGGCCAGCGCATCATGCATACGCTGACGGTCCACATTGCCAGCACCGCGTCAACTTCTGCATGGAGCCGTTCTCGCTCCTTGTGAGGACCGCTCGCGACGACGGCAAAGCCAGGCGGAGGCTCGAAATATTCGGAGGCGGCGCGACGTGCGAGGGCAAGCAAATCGGCTTCAGGGAGATCAGCCTCTTCCGCAGCGTCGGCCGACAACGCCAAAACGGCACAAATGAGCGCAAACAGCGCAATACGGTGGTCGCCGCGCGGTTGCGTCCCAGTGCGGGTGGTGTTGCTCGGATTTGCACCGGCGGGTCCCAGACGAATACGATCGGGATCGTCGTTATCCAGCTCGTCGACCTCGGGGTCAGAGCCGCTGCTGTGCTCGTGATCCGGCTGGTCAGAGTCGGGCTCAGCAAGTGTATGCACGGGCGGAACGTCGCTGAAAGGGCTGGTATTGTATCCAGACCCGGAATAAGATGACGGTTGGGGATGAGTCGCCGAAGTCGAGCCGCTGCCGCTTGCCAGCATTGACGGGTGCTGCTGAGCAAGGCGGTCGAAGTTGTGTGTTGCATTGTCGCCGCCAGAGAATATCCTCCTTGCATTCTGCGCCAGTTCCCGCTTGCGCCCCGTTTTTGTGGTACCGGCTGTGGAGGCGCTTGACGTGGCGCTGCCGTCAACCGCAGAGGCCGTCAGCCCAGAAATGAAGCTGTACGCGCGCGCCTCAAACCAGGTGAATGGGAATGGTGCTGCCGCAATGGATCGAAGGGCGGTGTGTGCAGCAGTTAAGCGGTTAGGCAAGCGCTGAGCGGATGGGATGAGTTGGAGCAGTGCGGGAGAGGCGGTCAGCGGCATCGAGGTGATTTTCGCGGATGGTCGACTCCGGACTGGCTCTGGAGATACACGGGGAGGGATTGCCGGGTTGGGCAAGCCCAGAGGCGCCAAACAAGCGGCATGGAGGTCGGCAACGGGGATCGCAAGTGGTGTGAGTGGTACTGGTGGTCCCGGGGCGGCTACTGGTTGCGCAGGGACTGTGGGGTTTCCTTGTGCAAGAAGTTGCTCGACCTGGATGAGCCGGTTGTTGAGCGAATGCAGGTCGACTTTTTCTGCGGCTGCCGGCGAGTAGACGCAGCGCGCGACTGTATCACGCTTGACGCAGGACCCACAGGGCGTGCGACGGTCGCACTTGAGCTTGAGCCGCTTGCACTCTGCGCAGACCTTTGTGGCGCAATGAGCTGCAGAAAGCCCCAGATTGCCGAAAACGGAGACGTACGACTGTGATTCGTGAGCGGACCTGTGGCGGGTTGGCGGCGCTGGAGGCGGAGGGGGCGGAGGCCTTGTCGTCGAGGTCGGCCATGGTGGTCAGGAAAGAGTTGCGCAAAACATCAGCGGCAGCGGGAAGTGCGCCGTAAGGTTCATGTGACGCGCTTGATGCGACCCCTTCTCCGCGGACTATCGCACGGTGCCCAATAAATGTCCTCATTCCGTTCTTCCGCAGGTGCCACGCATGTCAGGCCCCAAACTTACCCCCCATTCTCTGCCCACTCTCCACCCGACGCACCACTCTGATGATCCCCGCAAGTCCAAAATGCAACCAAAATAATGCCTCCGACTCCTTCCATTGCTCTCTCCAAGTTGGTCCAGTCCACTCTTCGACTTCGCGATGGATTCCCGTCATGTTGGCTTTCCTTCCAACACCACAACGCCGATCGAGAAGGCTAATCTGTTCGTTCTACGCCACGAGGCGTACGCAGAAAGCCTCTCCCTTTTCATTATCGCCGCTCGTCGACGCTGCGATCCATTCCAGCTGCACCGCATCCACGCGAAATCACCAACGCCCTGGCGTTCATTCGTCATGTTAAAAATGAACAACCTCCGTCTGCTTCTGAGGTAGGTTTAGATCGCGGACTCCCAAGCCTCCACGTTCCGGTTCCTTCACGCTAACAAGCGAGCGAGATCACGCCCTAATCCCAGTACCTAACAGCTCAAACGGTGCAAACCTCCTCCGTACCGCTTTTAGCCTCCCGGGAGGACATACACGTTCAAAAGTTGAACGATCGCGTCCGAATAAAACACTTTAGAGTTTAGAGAACCGCCACACCAGCCCATCTAACCAACTGCGGTTTGCCTTTACAGTTGCAAGAAGGACATTTGATTGCCTGCTTGCACGCAGGCTAATCACAGAAAGCCGACACACACAAGAAGCTCACCGTTCCTTGGCTTTTATTTCTCCAAACCCGGGTTAGCGTCGATTCCACCACTACCGTACATACGCCGCGCTGCAAACGCGCGCCGGCGCAGGGCTGCGGAAGCGAAACTTGAGCAAATATTCAATTGTCCGTACCTTTCCGCACCATCCACCGCGAGCTAACGTTACAGTCCCTGAATAACGCGGAAAATTACTCCGAAAAAATATACATTTCATTTTACGATTACGCGTCTTGAAGGACGGCGACCTCGCGATCCCGCCCTTCCATCGACGCCCTCTATGTGTTCGAATTCCCTTGTCATCAGAGTGACGATTGCCGAGTGCGCTCCCGTGCGCCCCGCGCCACAGCATCAAATCGCGCGTAAATCACGGCAGGTCGGCCCGACGGCGTCCAACATGAACTTCAAGCGAGCGTTGCCCGACGCGCAGTCGTTGTTGTCCTCTAGCACACACTAGCGTCGGCCTGCGGTGAGCCCGAAGTCAGAGCTGAACAGCAGGGACGCAAGACCGATATTGTTCCGCCTAGAAACAGCAACAGCGAACAAAGAAACACGAAAAAATCAGCGCAGCACATGGATCGCCCAAGGATCGCCTTGAACTCCTGCAACATCCACTTCCCGTGTTTTTCTGTTTCATCCTGGGCCGAAATGAATTCACGGCCAGCCTCTGACTCTCAACAAGCCTATTATTACTGCAAGCATGCATCCCGGACCACAGGTCGCACCAGCAAGCTACGCAATGCCTCGAACTCGCCTGGAACAGACACCAAAACAAACACTCTGCGGCGCGCGCCTCGGCCTCGGGCACCATCTCAGTCAGCTTCTGCTCATACATTCTTAGTCATCCCTACGCTCGCGTGGCTCCGGTCCGAAAATTGCGACGGGGTCCGGACGGGATCAAATGCCTCGACACCCGTGACACTCTTGGCATGCTTTGACAGGCCGTGGAGGTGCGGACATGATCTCGAGCGCCGAGTTGAGATAACGGACCCGGTTGCGGGCCCGCTGGCCGCTTGCCCGAACCCCTGCGGCCGTGAGCGCATGCGCGCAGTGGCTGCGCCCGCCCGTGCGCATGATCTAGCCCGGAAAAGCAAAGCGCGCAGCGGACTGTTCGTCTGAGACGATCCCCGCTGTGTCCATCGACGAGATTACGCCGTGGCAGCCATGTGTATCTACTCCCTAAAAAGAATCGATCCCATCCCCGTGGGGCTCGCAGACTAGACTCGTCATTTCGAGAGATCGGGATACGACCGTCGCCGAATGGGAATGGGACTTCTCAGCCTGGGACGGGCACGGCGTCGACGGCGGCGGGTCAACTCGACATGCTTCCCCAATGCTTCCCTCCGCGCATGTACTGTAGCACTATACAACGGAGCCGCTACCCGGCCGTAGTAAGCGCCGAATCCACCTCAACGTGAATAGCTCTGAGAAAGATCGATTCCATGTGCAGCAGCCTGAGAGGACGACCAGCTGTCGTAGGCAAGCCAAGTTGAGTGCTAGCGCCAGGCTGTGTCCCGCGGACGCTGCACGTCGAGAGGGCGGCCTAAGTATAACCTGTGTACATACACTATGTACTTGTTAGAGTCAGCGTAGTTGGAATCGTGGGGAATTGTCGGGCGCCTCGGACAAGGTTGACGTTCGAGTCGACAGCAAGCTGAACTACAGGCGGAACACTTCCACTAAACGGTTCAAACTCTTGTCTCAAAAATCCACCAACTTTATTCGTACACTTGGTTCAAAAAAAAAAAACTTCCTTTATCTCTCGTTCCTTGTTTTCCATAGTAGGATTCACCAGGAACACTGACCACCATCAACCTTGATACTGACAAGCAGTCAGAGTTGTGCGCAAAGAAGACCAACTGCACCTACTCGCTTCCAGTGCAGAACGTGGACGCCTCAGAGGCCAACCAAAGCGCAACGCCGCGAAGTTCTGCCGGGCGACCAAATCTGTTCATGGGATTCTGGGCCGAAAGTTTTTCCTTCAATCCGGGGTTCGACTCGAGGAAGGAACGGGTCATGCTGTTACACGCATCAAAACAAAAAATGACGGGATCAGATGAGGATAACAGACTCGGTGAAAATATATCCAGGGCTGATGGTGTTGACGCGGATACCCTTAGGAGCGAGCTCGCAAGCCATGGAGCGCGCCATTTGAATGACAGCTGCTTTGCTCGAGTTGTAGGCCACCCAGTGTTGGTTCTGGAGACTTTGTCAATCAGATCATCACTGATGAGGTTCACATCACGAACAGGATTGGTGATCGACCCGCTCATCGAAGCGATGAGAATGATGCTTCCTGCAATCTTCAGCCGTTCCATCTCCCGGCCAGCCGCCTGAGCCGTGAAGAGGACCCCGTTGACGTTCACATCCATGAGCTACATCAGCGGGGGGGTTACAAGGCGAAATACATGGACTCAAGGAAGGGCGCACCTTGCGGAATTCGTCGGCAGGGTACTCAAGGCACTCGGCTCCATGCAATACACCCGCATTCGCAACACAAACATCGACGCGGCCTTCCTTCTTCACGATCTCCTCGACCACGCCCCACGTCCCCTTCTGGTCAGTGACATTCACTTGACGGTACTCCAAGCGCGCCTTGGGCTCCAGCCCCGCGGCGAAAGCCTGCACAGCGAGCCAATCGTCGTTCGGCGCATCGGGCAGGTCCAAGCAGTACACGACCGCGCCCATTTCGGCCATCGCCAGCGCTAGCTCGAGTCCGATCCCACGCTGGCCGCCACTGACGACGGCGACTTTGCCAGTGAGGTCGAACATTGCGGGTGCGGTGCGTTTGGGCGGTGCATTGGGGAGGGAGAGAGCACGGGCGACGCCTTGGAGGTCGGATTCTTGCGACGGGGACATGGGGGCTGGGAGGGAGGGAGGAGACCAGCGTTGTTTCCGTCTTAGGACCTCTCAGGACGTCATAGAAGCTCAGCGGAGGGCTCGCCGCTCCAACGGCAGGGTCGAGCCCGTGAGTCGCGTGACTAGACACTCGACCTCCAGTCCACACAGAGGAGAACTCGTACATGGACCAAAGGTAACGTGAAGGAGTTGAACAGGACGGGAACCATCGCACCTGTTGACGTTCTCCGTCAACTATCGCTTGTCCAGTGTCGGCTGTCGAGTCTACTTCCAGCAAGAACCGCATTTACCATCTATGTTCTTTAGAGTTCGAGTCAACCGGGATCGTGAGTGAAATACAGTACCTCTCCGAGAATATCCGTGAGTAGCCCGCGGAGGGAGGCAGTACTATCAATACCTATGAAAGAATAGCTGCCCAGGATTCTGGTATGTAAGTAACAGGTTGTTGCATGAAGTCATCCTCGCAACTCGCGCGGGCTTGAATGCGACCTCCGCGGCGCATGCGCATTGAACTGCACTTTGAATTCGAGCGTATATTCGGCTCGAAGGGCATTGGATGAATGAACTTGAACGCGGCGACCCAAAATGCCGATCAGGCGTTGCAGAAGTACGACCATTCAGCGGGAAGAATGACGATGTCGGAGGGTGCGACAAGCCCGAGGGCGATGTCCAGCGTCGAGCGGAACATCTACATAGCACCGGTTGAGTTCATGGATAGTCTTGTCAACACGAAGTGAACGTACATAGTAACCGCCGCTTCAAGGCCGTCTACTCACGACGAGCAATAGAAGCTGAAGGAGCGCCGCCAGTTGCAACTGCACTCAGCTAGAGATGGGCGCGTTCGGTTCGGGTAACCGGTTCGAACCCGAACCGGACCGAACCGAACGCGCGTTCAGGTTCGAAGTTCAGCGTGAGAGCTGAACCTGAACCGAAGTTCAGGTTCAGGTTCTCTCCGGCCCTGCCTTCGGCCGAACGCGTTCCGAACGCGTTCGAACCTGAACGCCGGAGAGCCCGGGCCGGGGCATCAAATCAGATTAGATTGTCTGATATACCGTATTTGGACAATGTCATGGCCCTGCTGACCTTCACCGGCGTCCAACTTTTCTCCGAAAAGCCGTGCCGACGTGCCCTGACAGCCGCGCGACCTGTGCAACATCAATTGCGCCATGCGGCTGGCGCTCCGGACTATTCCAGAGCCTCTGATGGTGCTCCGCTTGCGCCATTTGAGCCTCGGGGAAGGAGGGGCCGATGTCCAAGCCGGTGAAGCTGTTGATGGAGATGCGGCAGAGAATGACTGCCATATCTATCTGCGCTTGATGCAAGCTTGATGGTCCATCTTGGGTTCGGAGTTCGAACACGTTCTGAACCCGAACCGAACCGCTCCGAACCTGAACCGAAGTTCGGGTTCGGAGTTCGGCCTGGGAGCTGAACCGAACCAAAAGTTCAGGTTCGAGTTCGCCAAAAATTGGCCCGAACTCGAACTGAACCGAACCTGCCCATCTCTACACTCAGGTGTATGCGGTCACATGACGAAAAGAAAACGCGCGTCGGTGGTGGTTATATACATTCCAGGCTGCCTACGAGCCATAGCTACCTGCAATCCCATCAGCATCCTCATGCAATACCACACAGAAAGACTCACCAAACTCCTTCGTCCACTCCAAATGTCCTTTCAAATCACTCTCCTTCACCGTCGGACGTACATTCTCCAACGCCGACTCGAAATCCTTCATCACCAACCGCGGATCGAGAACCTCCTCGGGGTTCATCTCCACGAGTGCTTTCTTGACAGCCCCTTGGTCGTTAGCGTCGCATGCGGTCCATTGGGAGGCGGCTCCCTCAAGCATGGAACGCTCAACGGGCTTGAAGTGGGTCGCGCTCATCAGCTTGCGGATAGGCTGCATAAGCGCGTCTTGCACTATGCTGGAGACGTCCGCGCCAGAGTATCCCTCCAGGCGTTCCGCAAGGGCACGGTAATCCGCGTCGGTGAGCTCTGACGGCGTGTCGCCGACGTGCAGCTTGAGTATCGTCTCGCGGGCGGAGACGTCAGGTAGCGGGATGTATATCCTACGCTCGAATCTACCGAAAGAATGTCCTTTCAGTCCACACTCTCGTTCAAACAAACAAACAAAAACGCACCGACGCTTGATGCTCAAATCGATCGCCCATGGAATATTCGTCGCTCCGATGACCAAAACGCCCGTATCGTCGCGACCTAGCCCATCCATCTGCACAAGGAATTCGGTTTTGAGACGTCTCGAAGCCTCTGAATCCCCGTCACCGCGCGCAGTCGTGAGGGAATCCACCTCGTCGATGAAGATCACAGACGGGCGCATCTCGCGCGCCATTTCGAAGAGGTGGCGAACCAGTCTGAGTTCATACAACACAACATCAGCCTCCAAAAAAAAAAAAAACACAAAGAAAAACAAACGCACTTCTCCGACTCCCCTTGCCACTTGCTAACAATATCCGTAGAGCTGATACTGAAGAAAGTGCTCTTCGCCTCGCCCGCAACCGCCTTCGCGAGATGGCTCTTTGCCCGTCCCCGGCGGCCCATAAAGCAGGATCCCCTTTACCGCGCGCCGTTTGCCGGTGAACAAATGCGGGAACATGTGCGGGATGATCACTGCCTCCTTGAGCGCCTGCTTGGCGCCAGCGAGCCCTGCGATATCATCCCAGGTGACTGAGGACGAGGTCGAGCCGGAGGTGGAGATGATCGCTTCAGCCAGTCCGGCGCGCAGCTTTTTAGTGTCCGGGTCGTCCGCAGCGTCGGTCCTATAACAACAAAACAAGTCAGCGGTTAAACGAGGCACAAGTGGGGTGGGCGCCCACCGCTTCACGGCAAGCGCCGCAGACGCCGTCGGAGTTGGCGGCGTAAGCGTCTTCTTCAGGACCTCTGCGCGTGCGAGGTAGTCGTCGATTTTGGACCGGATGAGGATCTTGAACTGGTCGTTTTTCTCGTCTAAGGATAGCACTCTTGAGTTTCTATACCTGCGAGGAAGCGAAAGACTCACATTTCAGGGCGAGCATAAAGTAGTCGAGCGCGTCCATGTAGTCCTTGCATGCTTGCGCGTGGTTCTGCGCCTTGTCGTGCTCAATGGCTTTGTTCACGATGGAAATCGCTTTCTAGAAGCCAGTTAGCAGTCTGAGTGGGTGGGGAAGGGGAGGAGCGTACGTTTAGGTTGGTTTGGGAGGACATGACACGGCAGAGGGCTGGATGCTGGCCTGGGACCTAAGCGAGCGGTTTTGTATCTGGGCCGCAGCCCGCAGCGCTTGGAGTCAGATCAAGCGCCAAGCATAACTTCTTTCTGCGCGCGAGCCATTCTGCGGAGAGTGTCATGGCGGTCAAGCACAACAACTTGAACAAGCCGACTCGAGTGATCGCCGAATGAACGATCACGTGCTGGTCACGCCACCACAAAACGCCAAATAAACCCAAATAAAAAGAGTGTCGCATGTCTACAGGCTAATAAATCTAAGAGTCCAAGAGAACGAGTCCATCCGCCGTCCTCGGTGTCAGTCTGAACTTGAAATTCAGCGCCAGCCTGAATAGGAATCCCGTCAGTTCAAGTTTAGCCAGCCTCCGTTGAAAAGAACGCACGTAACGAGTCCCGTCCGCCAGTCAAGGTCCTTCATCGGGTCGACCTCCTTGCCCGCCGAATCGAGCGCCTTCGAAATATCAAACAGCGCAAGGGTGTTGGTGATGGCGAGGAAGATCGTCTCCTGCGCGAGCGTGGAGCCGGGGCACACACGGCGTCCGAAGCCGAACACGAAGCTGTGGGTGGGGTGGGTCAGTCCGAGTAGGAGTAGAAGAGAGCAAGCCGAAAACGCACTCGTACGGATCTCGCTGCTCCTTGTCGCCGAGGAACCGCGACGGGTCGAAGGTGAATGGATCGGGATACATCTCCGCGTCGTGTGTGATTGCCCTACATCCAAATGAAATGAACGGCGAATCGAAGACGAGCAAGCTAAAAGCAAACCAGATGTTGGGAACGATCATGCTGCCTTTGGGTATTCTGCACTGTGAATGAGCTTCACGCGCCCCACAGGAGAGGAAGAACGCACAAGTAACCCTCGTAGATATCGTCCTGAATAACCCGATGGCGAAGACCCAAGGGAGCGACCGGTGCCCAACGCAGGACCTCCTTGATCATCGCGTTGATGTAAGGCATAGAAGCCCGGTCGTCCATATTCGCGAGACGATCGCGTCCCAACACAGCGTCAATCTCTGCTTGTGCGCGTTTTTGGATCTCGGGGTACATCGACATGAGGAGAAGGAACGACGTGATCCCAGAGGATGTCTTAATGACCGATGAGCAAATGGCTCTAGAAAGAGGATGGAATGGACGCACAGTGTGAGCACCGCCGGAATAGATTGCCCCAGCTGTCCAAGTAAGGTAGTCCGCATCCTCCTGGCTCAGCACACCGCGAGCCTTCTCATCATCATCATTCTCGCCCAGGAAGTGCTGCGAGAAGAAAGACGGCTCCGACGGGCTGGTTTCGAGCTTCTTCTTGGCCCATTCGTAGGGCACGTAAACCATGTCGCCGAGGATCTTCTTCTTCTCGAGCGCGATGCGATGGAAGGCCGCCGTGGGGAACCAAGTTGGTACGTATTTCACTAGAATGCGGTGAGCGTGCCGCAGACATTGAGATGAAAACGGCGCGCACGGAAGGGAAAGACTTCGACGGGGTAAAAAGGTTGAACGAGTGTGGGCATCGCCGTCTCCGCACGGTCGATGAGTTGTACAAAGTAGTCCTTCTCTGCCGGCTCCTCCACATCATAGCCGTACGCAATCTGCACGGCGTCTGAGTATGCACGACCATCAACTCAGGTTGTCCAGACACGCACCTTCAACGCAATCCCGCCGGTATACGTGGTAATGAGCGACTCGTAGTCGTCCGCATTCTCCGAAAGCCCTCTCAACAGACCCCGGACGCGACTCTCCATGATCCCACGATAGTGGACGACCGAACGCTTGTTCAGGCCAGCGACGAGCATCTTGCGATAGCGCGGAAAGCGCGAATCGACGGATCGGAGGCCGAACATCGCCGAGGTCTGCCCGGCCAGGTCAAGCATCACAGAAATAGGGCGGTCGGAGTAGATCCCTGCGCGTCCATCGAGTAGGTCGACCGCCGCCTTGGCGGAGTTGAGGACAATCGAGCGGCGGCTGAGGACTTGGAGCGTCATCAACGGCCCTACGGTGAATGAGCAACCAGGCGCGGAGGCTAACACTGAAGCGCACCGTAGGTCTTTGCCCATTCCGCATAAGTCAGCCACTGCTTAGTCTTGGGGAGCTGGTGCAGGTTGCCAGTCAAGAAACGCTTTGGCGGTCCGGGAGGAAGAGGGAGCGACTTCTTCTTCAGCAGCCGCCATAGAATGACGGGGACGAGGAGAATGAGTGCGGTGACGGGGATGGTCTGCATGAACCGAGATGAAGGAAGGTGAAGGCAAAGGCCGAGCTCGGCGCGCCATATGCATCGGGGGCGCTAACTAAAAGCCAAAGTGTGTCAGCTGCATCTTTCGGAGATCCGCATCTTTTGATCTGCGTTTTTCAGTGTTCATCAAAGCAGTCCTCATTCACGTTCCTAACTTCCTTGCGTTTCTTCAGAGCGCGAAACCCACACAAGATAGAAGAGAAACCAAATTTTCATTATTCGATTTCTCTTCAAATGTCCCCGCCCATTGAAGGGAGGCTGCAGGGTAAAACCCAGTGGGAGACGCGCTCTGGTTGCCCCACGGCGCGTCGTCACTCCCCTGCAACCAGGACCTATCTAGCCTATCCTACGCTCGAGACTATCGCGGCATCGACTCAACCGTTCTGCGCGCAAGCACCGGGAATTCAACCAACTCTGGGCGAGAACTCGATCGGGCTGCCAGTGTAGTTGGGGAGTGGTTTTTGTGGAGCAGAACGGGAATCTGTACGTCTTATGCCTCGTCCGAGCTCGGCGAAGGGACCGCTTGTGGTGCCACACGCAAGAGATCTGAGACGGGGAATGTGGATATGACGGTCATAAGTAGACGGTCTTCGCCGGTCTCGCTCATCTCTTGCGAAGCGGAACCTTGCCGATTCTGGTGCTGCTTCGAGAGGGTTATCTGGTGCATCGTCGGTGATCATTGAACAGCAAGAGACAAAGGCACACACCTCGCAAGCAACACCACGAAGAGGATGCCACCGCTTGCCGGAGTCCGCATCGTCGTCGACTAGACTTGTGATTGGTCTTCCCCTGGTATGATAGATGTTGTTATTGGTTGTTGGTGGGGTGTCGACGACGAGAGAGACCTGTGGCGCGAACGTTAGATGGGTGGCATCGATGAAAGAAATCGTACGGGGCCGACAAGCGAGGCAAACAAAAGGGCTAGAAAAGCATTCAGTACGTCCGACGACGCCGGTCTGTGGAAGATGGTGAGCACAAGCAATGACAGAAGGGGGTCGCATACCAGTCGCCTTTAGGGACAACGCTGTTCAAGCTAGAAAAGCGTTCAGTACGTCCGACGACGCCGACTGTCGAGGATAGTGAGCACTGGGCATGACCTTGAACAGAAGAGGGCCACGTACCAGTCGCCTTTAGGGACAACGCGGTGTGGGTCCACGACGACGAAGACCAAGGTGTGCGTGTTCCACCGTCTGCAAGAGCCATCAGCGTCGAGTAGAGCAAGGTGGCATCGAGCACATACCTTCGTCGAAGGGACCCGTCTCTGCAGACTAGGTAGGGTACATGAGGGTAGAAGACAAAAGGCGTCTGGTCAGCTGTGGGGGATCTGTCGGTCTTTTATACACTGGGTCGCCCACAATGAGGTCAGCAATCAGATGGCGAGTACAAGGACCGGCAGAGCGATGCTGTGGGCAGTAGCTTTGAACGGGCTCTAGAAGGTTCCAAAGACGCCGCTTGATTGCGAAGAGTTCTGATTGAGGGTACCGCAACGCGTCGACGGCATTCAAAAACCCCGTCAATGACCTCTCTCCGAGTCGCCTACGAGCTTAAAAGGCCCGGGATCTCATGGCAGTTGAAGGGATGCCATTATGAGGTCTGTGGTCAATGGGCCAACGTACGGGCAGAGCTCTTCGTAGTGCGGAGGATGAGGTGGATCGTGGTGGTTGAGCGTAAGACGCGCAATGCTGTCATACGCATGCCATCAATTCTCGGATCGTGCCCGGAAGAGCTGGGACCTGGCTAACTCACCTCACGGAACCAGATCCACTGCTTGGCCACTACCACAGACTAGCGTTGAGTTACAAAACTCGTATTTTTCGAGCCTTCAAGTCATGAACACATATCGTGGGTCAGTGTCCGGAACCTCCTCCAAGTCATCTTCCTCGACCTGCGGCTGCTTCTCCGCATCACGGTCTCCACCGCCAGCCCGCTCAGCCAAAATCTTCGCATTCCTCTTATTCAAATACGCAAGCCGTGTCCGCAACGCGAAAGCGCAGAGAAACGAGAGCGCAAGCATCCCGGCGGAGATCGCGTGACCGTGTCGGTACTGGTCCTTCGGGTCGTAGTAGATTTGTGGGGAAGCACTAGAAGTAGCCTGGCTCAGCGCAAGTTCAAAATTTAAAGGCAAAACCGCACATCGACACGCAGTTCGATATCGAGACGATGAACGCAGTACCAACACCGCGCTTGGATGTCGGGGAAAACGTGTTTGCGGCCCAACTCCTGCAACACAGACCATCAGCCCGATATCCACAACGCTGTAAACCGACGAACATGACAAGCGGGAACAAGCTATAGTTCGCCCCAACGACAAGGAATAGCGCGAAATACGCCGCGCCAGTGCTCTTCTGCACTGAAGTTGCGAGGATGATGTATCCGACGAGCGAGACAGCCGTGGAAGCCATGACATGCCAACCACGGTCCCTTGAACACCATGAGTAGGCAGTGCATGCATTCAAACAAACACGCACTTGGTGCGGTCACTGTGCCATGCCTGGAACACAACCATGAACCACCCAACCGCATATGGCGCGACCGTCATTCCTTGCGCGTTAATCGCCGTATACCCCAGGTCCAAAATCAGCTGCATTCATTTCAGCCCGACTCGTTCGGCCAATGCATACATTACACGCACCGTTGGGAGGAAATAAGATACCGTTGCAACACCGACATTGAAGCTCGCGTAGATCAGCATGAACAACCACGCGTTCGGGTCCGCAAGGATCGCCTTGAACCCTTGCCAGCCAGTCATCCCGCCGTGTGAGGTCGGCTTCTGGTCGCGATCCAAGCGCGCCTGAGCGATTGCGCGTTCGCGTGGGGTCAAAAAAGTCGCTGAGAATGGGAAGGACGGTAGGAAGAAGAGGATCATGAAGGCCATGATGATCTGAGCCAGACTAAACAAACGAATGGACGATGCTGGACGCAAAATCGTCCGGTTGGGATAGCCTCAATCTGGGAATATTAGGTATGAGCATACCAGAGAGATACGAAGACGGACCAAGAAGAGAAACTGCCAGCCCTCAAGTAGATTCGTCTTAGCGCGAACCAAGCCAAACGCCAGGAGACCCTGCAACCATTAGCAACACCTTTGAAATCTAAGCTGGGCGTACTCCAATGGCGCCTGGCAATGTTCCAGTCATACAGAAACTGATTCGCAGCGCCAGTTCATGTCTGCAAAGAACCATCAGTATCGTAAAGGAACAAAGTATCGAAAACGCGCTTTTTATACCAGAAGGAGAGGTAGTAAATCATTCCCGCGTAGTAGCCCGCCTCTCCGATGCCCATAAGTACGCTGGAGAACATCAGGAAAGGAGTTATTGTTGAGTAGCGCATACCGCAGAACCAGTAACCCGGTGTACCCCTTCGCGTAAACCACCGAAAGAGACGCGATTCCCCAGAAATTGAGCGTTAGGAAGAAGCTATTGCGCATCAGAATCGACGGATTGGAGGATATTGTGACGACATCGCACAAACGGTTGGCGCCGATATATCGTTGAAGGACTGAGAAGCACTTGAATCAGTTTGTGGAAAGAAACAGAATGTTCGCAGTACCGTTTGCGGGCATCTCAAGGAGGCAATAGCCCACATAGAAGATACTAAGAACCAGAGTCCATTTGTTGTTGTTCGTACTGCGATTCGTTCAGGTTTGGCGTCTCGGCGCGATAACAGGGCTCACATTCCCTAGAGATCATGTCAACGGTGCTCTGAGCCAACGAAAGAAAGCTGAGAGCTCACAAAATTTTCGTTAAATTTGGTGAGTGTGTGCGCGTTCCCGCTTTCGCTCAAATTAGCCCGGTACGACGCGTCTATTGTGGATCTCACATATTGGTTCGGTCTGGAAATTACAGTCAGTATCTAGATGCACGAGCGAAGGATTCAAGCACCGAATTGATTGACTGAATTTCTGAGTATCAGGAACAGCCGAAAAGAGAAAGCCCGATGCAACTCACAGATGTATCTATCCGCCGCGCCAATCAGCATTCGGCGAACTAACTGGGGCAAAGAAACGCACGAGCAGATGATGAGAGTGAGAACTGTCAAGTCGATCTTGCGACGGACAACGCGCTGTCCGAGTTGAGAAATGAGGAAGTGCAAATTTCTACTGCGCACCTCTTCTTCCTCAGTGTACTCGACCGTCTCCGCGTCACGATGGCACGCATCCGAGTAAGCCTTATCCAACGGCGAAAAGAAATGTGCGCGCTTGGCTTTCGGTCCCAGCAGGCTTTGGTAGTAGGTTCCGTCGCGGTTGTGAGAATTGTCAATGACGGCGGGTGAGGCGTTGCTGCTTCGCTCGTCAGTGTCTTTCGGGGCCATGGGAGTGAAGGGGAAAGAACTCGTACGGTTCGGAGTCCGGCGCTTTATCTAGACGGCTGCCCCGGAAGCCAGGAATCTAGATGCGGGGAAGCGAAGGCAAGGGAGGGCCAATCAATGCCAAGTGAGCTTGGTCAAAACGCGGTCAGCTGGACAGACTGAGCGCCATTTGGATATGAAGAGCTCCGTTTTCCTGGACCACTAGCGGGCAGAACCAACGTACTTTTCCGGATTCTTGAACATCCACAGGTGTCCACACTACTCCAGGTCGCGTTCCACCTCGTCCACCCACTGTACCCACGCCTCTATTACGTCCTGCTCTCCGGTGGGCCCGGCCGCTCGACCTCCTGCCCACGCAGAACACTCGCCCACCGTCCGCGCAATGGCCTCTACATCCACCTTGCTCACCCCAATCCTCCGCAGCCCCCGCAAATGCCAGAGCGACGGCGCCTTGAGGCCCTGCGCCAATATCGCGCTGGTTGTGACCAAGCTGGTCTCGACCTCCGATAGCACGGAATGGTCAGAGAGGAACAGCCCGTAGATCACACTCTCCTCCAGCCACCGAAAGTCCGCCTCATGGCTGCCCCAAGTCGACATTATCTTGGGAAGGTGCTCCCGATAGAGCCTCCGGAGATGCGTTGCCCCGCGTTCCGATGTTGGTGAATCCGGGGCAACATCTAGGCGCGAGCTGGCACCGTGATATCGCGCTGAAAGCACCGACGCGCTGCCGAAGCGGGCATCGGGCTGAGGTGGCGTCGAACGCGTCCAGTCTGCATTCGCAAACGTCGAGAGCGCGTGTTCGGGGAACAGTCCCAGCTTCTTCTCCGCAGCGCCGAGGGATGCAGCACCCGTAATTACGAGTGGGATGCCGATGAGCGTCCACTCCTTCAGCAGGATGTCGCGGAAGTGCAGGGAGACCTTCCTCGCGTTCGACTCGCTCGTTCCTCCCACAACTTCGGTGAATAGCGGTCCAAGCAGGTTCGGGTGCCCCAAAGCGGTGAATGTGGATGCGGGGAGGATGTAGGACGCGCTTTTGGGCAGCGTTGGAGGAAGAAGGGCGTTGATTCGCGTCAACAACGTCGAGAACGACATGCAGGCCGTGACTCTGATGAGGCTGGTTTGTCCGATGATCCGATTCTGAATCTGGTCAAAGTTTTTGCAGCTTGCGCCAAGGCGGCTTCGACGTGGAAAACTGCCCCGAGAGTATTGAGGCATGTGTACAGTAACGGCGAGCGTGAGCGACTGGTACAAAATTATTATTACAAGCACAAAGCACAAGAAATACAAGCTGGAGGAGCTACAAGATCAAACAAACAAGTAAGTACAAAAAAGACGATAACTCAAGCCTGAATATCACTGATAAAACCAATGCGCCAACTCGTCTTCCAAATCCGACTCGGACGCCGTACTAAACTGCAACCGCACCGCATCGACGTTCCCCGCCTGCTTCGCACAAAGCAGCGTATACAGCTCTTTGCTGTTGTATGCCTCGAACCCCTCGACGTCGAGTTCCGCGAGCGATTTCCACGCTGGCTCAACTTCGTCGTCGTCCTCGTCTTGCTCCTGTTCGTCGTCCGAATCGTATCCACACGGCCTCGGCGGGGGTTCCTGCGGCGTCGCCGGCACTTCAAACACCCTCCGCGACACCATCGCAGTGTTATGATCCCTGAAATGCAGTATCCTCAACGTCGGGACGGCCAGCCAGAACGGAAGCACGTCGGGCATCTCCGCACGGCTCCACGCACGCAGCGCGAGCATCTCGAGGCGACAACAACGCGCCAGGGCCGCGTAGAGGTCGGGCTGGAGACCGTTCATGTCGATACTGAGGACGCGCAGGTGCGGGAGGACGAATAATGGGCGGGGCGGGTTCGCTAGTAGGATAAGGAAGAGGACGTCCTGGCAGAACGAGCCCCGGAGCACGAGTGTGCGGAGCGGCCGGCGGTGCCCGAGGGACGGCCAGTCCGGGAGTCGCGGAGGCGATAAGAGTGAGAGGTCCGGGTCTGCGAGGCCGAACGAGACGGATGCCTCGAAGTAGAGCAACTGAGCGCAATTCTTGATACATTCGGTGAAGGTGATGATAGAGATGGGCGAGAGGGTGAGCGAGGTGAGTTGGGTCCAGGGTAGAATAATCCGAGCGGGCCAGACGTGTGCCGCGCTGACGGTGATTGATACGCGTCGGAGAAGAGGTGCGTTGGCGAACCCGGAAACGAGCTGGGACGCGTCGCGGTTACTGTCGCTTTGCATGATTGTCAGAGACGCAAGCAGCGGGACGCGTCCGGCCACACAGTCGAGAAGAGCCAGGGTCGGTCCTACGAGCCGCAATGCGAGGAACTTCCAACGCTCGCTTTCCTCCATGAACACCTTCAACAACGGTTCCTCGACTGACGAATGGTAGGCGCTGACCCCGAGCGGCTGATGTCGCGAGCGTTGGAGGTAGTGTTTGGCTCGTGTGATTCTGCGCTGCAGCGATAGCGTAGGCGTGTAAAAGGGAGAGTGTCCCGACAAGTTGCGGATCGACAACGTCGTCCACATCGTGCTATCCGCAAACACCAAACCGCGCCAACAAGCGCAGACATGCGATAGCCGCACCGCGCCATTAGTCGTCTCGGCCGTCGGGACCCAAACGGGATGCGGAGGCGGCACAACGAACGAGAACAGCAGAATCAAAACCTCGACAGGCAGCTGGCGGATGGGCGCTGCGAGGCTGCGTCGGACAGAAAGATAGTATTCGACCTCGGTTCGCCGCTGTTCGAGAACGACGATAAGCTGGCCGAGCCGGAGGACCTCACGGCCGCCTGCGGTGCCGAGGAACGCAGCGTCGCAACAGGCCTTGCGACAGCCAGGGGCAGCAGTTGGCAACGTTGCCGCCAGCTTTGCTGAACGCCTTGCAGAACGAGCCTTGAATTCAGCCTTGACCGCCTGAACGAGCTTGCGGAGCCTCGGAATCTCTCGTTCGTAAACCGCCCTCTGCGCCTCCGCGCGCGGAATCTCGTCGTTCAAATCCGGTTCGTACACGTTCGCCCGAAGTTGCGCCAAGGACTGCGCACGCGAAAGAGCGAAGTCCGGGAGTGAACGAGTCGGCCCGCAGCATATGTTCTTGCATGGTGTTGGTGCTGTTGCTGGTGCCGGTGTTCGTTTCCGGAGAGAGGGTCGTGGGGCTGGCAAGCTAGCTCGTTTCTGTGGTAATGCTATGTTGGGTACAACACGCGTCGCGGGTCCTAAGAATATTGGACAATGAGAAACGAAGAAGAACAAGGAGGACCACGCACCGGCTGAACCGCGTCGAGGGGCCTCATTCTGCGTTCTTGTTCCAACCCTCGTTGTTCTACTCTGTGGCGAACGGACTGGCGACCTCAGGGACTGGATCCACAGCCGGTCGGCCATGAGAGCATACTGGAGCAAGCGCCTCCAACACGCTCATAAATGGCAAAATGAAAGAAGCGCTCAATCACGATCATGCCCGTATCACTCGTTTCGCTCGTTCCGCGTCTGAATCGTGTTCACCACTACACCAAACACTCAACCTCGACTCTACGTCGACTACTGATATCTGACGACCGCAGTAGTACCCGGGTCCACGACGGCGACGCCATAACCTTGTCAAACGTATTTAGCAACTCCGAGATCGACCGCGAGCTGGCGTTGGCGAGCGCAGCCATGGAGCGCGAAGCCGAAATGGATGCAATGAGGCTCCCGCTACCCCCACTGCCGAAATCATCCTCCTGTTCTGCGGCAATCGCACTTGAGGTGTTCTGTGCTTCTTGCATGAGGGCGGTCAAAAGCTGCTCGGCGTCGGGATTGTCGCAATGTACGAGTTGGGGTTCGGTGTTGCGTGTGCCGAGCAGCGATGGTGCTGAAGGGCTAGCTGGTACGGCGAGAGTAACGGACGAAGGCCACGAATGCCGCGTTTCGACTAAAGCATCGCTCCAACAAACGTCTTCCCCAGAATCGACTTCTGCTGGTGACTCGACGATGATGTCGACAATAGGAATGTCGTCCTTGTCGTTCTTGTTTGGGAACCCGAAGGCGAAGAGCGCAGGCGAAGAACGGCTTGCAGGAATAGCGGGAATCTCCGGAGCGCGAAGCGCAGAGACCGAATGCCGTGTGGCGATATCGGGTTTGCGACGAAACAGACTTCCCTCCGTCCCAAGGACCCGCTTCTCCACATCTTTGAAAGCTTTCCACCAAACAGCCTCGACGGGAAACTGGACGGCATTGATCACGTGGAGATTCTCCTTGTCGCTTTTCAGATTCTCCGGGTGACGAACTTCAACGAATGTAGGCGACGAAGGGCTGCGAGGAACAGCAGGAACCTCGTCGTCGCGCAGCCCAGAAATCGAGTGCCGTTTCTGGGTCTTTTTGTGTTTGTGAGTGGACCGACTCCCGGGGCTTTTCGTCCCCTCGCGCTGCTTCTTCGCATACCAAATCTTTTCGCGGCTGAGCTCGATCTCTCTAAGCAGCTTGTGCACCATGGAGGCGGGGACGTTGGCGACGGCGGTGAGCGGCAACATGAGCGAGCGGGGATGGACAGTATGCTGGAACACGGGCGAGCCAAAGTGTTGGCGCTGTTTGGCGCGGGTGGGGCTCTTGTGTGGAGGGCGGGGAGCGCGGCGCGGTGCGGTGAACGTCAAGGATGGAGCTGGAGGGATGCATAATGGATGGTTCGGGTTCGGGTCGGTGTGGTAATGGCTGTTGTTGTTTGGTGTAAGGTGCGGCTCGAGTAGTAGCGGTCATAGAGCGGGCGGGCGAGTGGGATGCGACTGGGGCACGGGTCAGTCGACGAAGGCGAGAGGTGGTGGATTCCATGCACCTGCGATGGGGAGCAGCTGGTCCGGGTCCAGCAACTGCTCGCTCAGACTGAACAACGCCATGACGAATTCGAATATCTTGTGGATGTAGATTGTAACGAGCGTCTTGAGGGTCGAAAGAGCGGAATGCATAAAACGAGTGTGTGGTGGGTCGCGGTCGTTGGCAGAGAGGCGTTGATCGCTAACATAAGCCAACTCGACTCTTCTGCGACGCTCATGCCTCTTGCCGGGAACACCTTCCCTGCTCCAGATGGCGCCTATTTCAAGGATCTAGAAGAGCTAGACAAGTGGGCTGCGTCTCCGCGCAAGCCGATCTCCGTGCCCAAATACCATCCACGCCCTCCCTCGACCGACGCTCGGGGAAAGCTTCTGGTGAACACGACCGCCTTCGCGTACGCGTATTGAATGCCTACTTGAAGGTGTGCCACGATTACAAGGTCAGCAAGTCATTTCTAGAGCTCTGGTATCAAGACCGACACGAAGCAAGGGCGGTTACAACGAGAGTCCGTCGGCGCTAGGCTATACGTTCAACTTTTGGTCTGCGGTGGATGTTTTCATCTAGTATGTGTTCTCCTTCTCTTTCTCGTTGTTTTCTGACCCCGCGCTGCAGTTTCTCGCACCATCGAGTTACGATCCCGCCCTCTGGCTGGACAGCCGCCGCTCATCGCCAAGGCGTCAAAATGCTCGGCACTCTGTCTGTGTCTCTCCGCCTCTGGCAAACCACCACTCACGATAACTATCCAGAATCTTTGAAGGCAGCGGCGAAAACGACTGCCTGCGCCTACTCGTCGGCCGTCTCCCACAATCCAAGTCCGGACCCGCCAAACAACCAACGGACTTCAGATCTCTGCCTCTCTCACCTCACTACGCACGGCTTCTCGCAGACCTCGCATATGAACGCGGGTTCGACGGGTATCTGCTCAACTTTGAGTGCCCATTACGAGGCGGCATCGAGCAGACGCGGTCGGTAGCCGCATGGATAACACTACTCGTTTCCGAGCTCAAGAACAAGATCGGCTCGCACGCAGAGGTCATTTGGTACGACAGCGTCGTCGTCACCGGCCAACTCGCATGGCAAGACCGACTAAACGGCTTTAACCTCCCGTTCTTCCTGTCCTCGACGGGATTCTTCACCAACTACACCTGGCCACCGAGCTATATCCGCAAGATGAAGGACTACCTCGCGACCGTAACCTCTACCACTCTCGCGGGGCACGACATCTACGTCGGGATCGACGTCTTTGGACGTGGATCGCACGGCGCTGGCGGGTTCGGGTCGTACAAGGCGCTCGAGCACATCGCCCTTGCGCAGTTCAGTACGGCGTTCTTCGCACCGGGATGGACTTGGGAGAGCACGCAAGACACCCCAGGGTTCACTTGGGAATCTTGGTTCGCGGACGAGCGAAAACTTTGGACTGGTCCCCGCACAGGCGAACTGGTCACTCTCCCGAATGCACCACCCAACCGTGCGGGCGAGCAGGACTGCGCTCACGGCCCTTTCCTGCCCATCTCGACATTCTTCGAACATCGTGCCCCGCCCGATCCACTCGCCGTGCCGCTGCACACGACGTTCTGCCCCGGCGCCGGCCGCGGATGGTGGGTCGACGGCATTCGCGTGCTACAATGCGACGGCTGGACCGACGTGGACAAGCAGACGAGTATCGGTGATCTGGTCTGGCCGCACCCTGCAGTTGTCTGGGAAGGCGCTGAGGACGACGTTCGTGCGGATACTCTGCCGGTGGTCACACCCGAACTGTCGTTGAACGACGCCTGGAACGGCGGCAGCTCTCTTCGCCTGGTGGTCACGGGACCAGCAGACGCAGGTGACGATGCCGGATTCAGGTGTATCTATATCCCCATCCAATCCGTGTCGATCACGTCGAACCAAACATACGAGGCGACGCTGGTCTACAAGCTCGACGAGGAGGATCCTAACGTCGACCTCGATATCGCGTTGTCTGCCAGGCACGTGACCTCGCGGGTGAAGCGATCGAAGTCGTTCCGCAAGCCACCCCGGAGCTACCCGGCGACGCCGGTTGGACGAAGCTCTGCATAAAATTCACCTCCTCGACGACGACCAAAGCAGGATTGGGACTGGTCGTCTCGATCGTCACAGAGGACACCTCCAAGGCGCTCAAAATGGCGCTCCTGCTCGGACAACTTAACGCGTACCCGATCTCGTCGCCCGCCGCGCCGAAAACCACCCCCACCATTTTGTGGGCAGATCTCGCTCCATCCAAAACGCCCAACTCGTCGCCTTTGGACGGTCTGTTGACCTGGGAGGTCGCTGCGACATTTGCGCCCCTCGCGGGCCTCACACTCGCCGGTGCAGACGATCCCACGCCCGCCTGGCCACTCGCGCTCAATCCATCTCCATTCCCTTCTCTCTCCAGCACGACCTCCTGCACATCCACCGGCACGTGGTTCCCGCGCTTCCTCTACTTCAACATCTACGCACACCCCGGCACCGCCCCACAGCCCTCTCCGCAATCCGCACAATGGATCGGCACGTCCGAGGGCGCCCAGCAGTCGTTCGTCGTTCGACGGGAGAACCTGCCTGCTGTATTCAAATCCGGAGATGCCGAGGTGAAAGCGGCGACGTTTTACGTGCAGGGTGTGGATGAGCGGGGACAGGTGTTGGATTGGGATCAGTGTGTGTTCGTTGGCGTGAGTTTGTAGAGAGTGCCATTTGCGTGTATGGTGAAGTTTGATTGCAAGCCACTGCCCTTATACAGCACAGAAACCGGTACCACCAAACTACGCTCAGGCTCGACAAACGATCACGGCCATTCAGCTCGAAACAGGGTAGGCGCCGAGCGATTCAGCCACGGCTTGCGCGAAATTGATTTCAATGCCATTGGCCGCGTCCCATTGCTTTGAGCAAACAGACGATGAGTTCACCGACTTGAACAACTTCAAAGGAAGGAAAAAACGCACGCATTGAACTTCAGCTTGACCTGCAGCCCGGGAGAGAGAGAGAGTTAGGGCCACTGAGGAAACTATCATCTCAAACGAATTTAACGCACCAGCCTCGGGCGGGACGCTCTCAGACGAGAAATCAAAACTGTAGCCCGCGTCGATGGCGGGTTGCCAGTTGACACATTCGTCGTCGAAGCTACAGGACAGTGGATCCAGCGTTGTCCTGACCGCGATGTGAAATTCTATAGACTCACGCTTCATCGAACTGGCTCAAGGTCTGCCCTGCAGGCAGAGTGACGATCAGCGGTGGGAAGTCCCGGCGGGTGGGCGTCGCGCGGCTGAAGACGACACTGGCAGTAGCCAGGAGCAAAGCGACGATTCGGAGAGAAGAACGCATGGAGCTTCCGGTTGTTGGTGAATGCCAAGTTGAGGGCCGCCAGTGGGGTCTTGCGGCAAAGCACCTTGGCTTTTATATGTCTGGTGAGGAGTTATAAAGCGCCGCGACGTGCATTGCGACTCTCTGCTTCCTCCTCGCGACATGTAGACGGCATCCCGGTCGCTCAACAAGGTTCAATGTCCCGGATTTCGACGGACTCCGACTGGGAATCGGAGTCGGAACCTCAAGGACTCCGAGTTGGATCGAAATTCGCCATTTATACTGGCATTCAGGGTGCGTCGGCAAACTCTACAGAGAACCAATGCATCCTATCAGCTTTGACGCGTCTGAACGCGTCGGACTGTTCGCAACCCGCCCTCACATGGCCGCGGCGACCCACGGGCCGGGACGGCCCGAATCACGCCGTCATCGACCCGTCTCTGTTCCCAACCACCATGTCCGACCGCAAAATCGTCATCATCGGCGGCGGAATCATCGGCTCGACGACTGCCTACTACCTCACACGACACCCGCGCTTCGTCGACTCCGCCGTCAGCGTGACCCTCCTCGAAGCGTCGTCGCAGGGCGTCGCGCAAGGCGCGTCCGGCAAAGCCGGGGGTCTAGTCGCGAAATGGGCGTACCCGAAGGAGATCGTCGGCGTCTCGTTTGACGAGCACGTCAGGCTCGCGGAGGAACACGGCGGCACGGAGCGGTGGGGATGGCGGTTCGTCGAGACGGGCAGTTGGGAGGGACGCGGGGAGCCTGCGTCGGGTTCAGCGCCGGCAACGCACACGCGCGAAAAGAGTCTCGAAAAGACACTTGGGCTCTCCGGTGCTGCAGCACGGAAACAAAAAGGACTGCCGGACGACTTGCTCTGGGTTAAAGAGCATCTAACGGATTCGTATTCGCCTATGGCGCCGACTGGCGCAACGGCACAAGTCCACCCGTATCTCTTCACCACCAGCATGCTCGATCTGGCAAAAGAGAAGGGCCTGCAGCTCAAGATCGGCTGCACCGCGACCAAGATTTTGAAGAGTGGAGACAAAGTCACCGGCGTCGAATACACCGACGCGAATGGGAGGGCAACCATTCCCGCCACAGACGTTATCATCTCCGCCGGCGCGTGGTCGCCCAACATCCTCCCCAGCCTCCCCATCGTCGGCACACGAGCCCACAGTATCGTCATCCGAACCCAACCCACCCAGCCCATCGCGCCCTACGTCCTCTTCGCCGAGATCACTGGCGTCGGTCGGGGCGTCAACACGCCGGAAATATACGCGCGGCCCGACGGGACGGTGTACGCCTGCGGGCCTGGCGACGATTCTCTGCTCCCAGACAACGTGGACGATGTCGTTGTCGAGTCCGCTGCCTGCGACGTTTTGTTGCGGAACGTTTCGGCGATTTCAGATGAGCTCAGAGAAGGCGTAGTCGAGAAACGCCAGGCGTGTTTTTTGCCCGTGGTGTCCGTCGGAGGTGGTCCCATCGTAGGTCAGGCCAGTCCGGGGCTGTACATCGCGACTGGACATACTTGTTGGGTACGTTTCGCTCGTGGTCTGCAGGAAACATCAGCTCAACGGACTGCTCTTTCTTGTGCAGGGTATTAGCAACGCGCCAGGCACCGCAAAGGCCATGTCGGAACTCGTCCTCGACGGTAAGGTTCGCTGTGCTAATCTCAAGTCGCTCCAGCCGTCGAGATTCCTTTGAAGGGCAAGTTGTATTCATACTACCGACTGTATCACCCAAACACTGTAGCAAAATCCTAGAACTCTTATCGAAGCCTCCCTCTTTTTCTTCTTGGCGGATAATTTGAAGGGGGAAGGCCGCGCGGCAGCATAATCCTCGTCCAAGTTGGCAAAAGCCGTTGAAGAGAAAGGGATAGGACGATGAAGAGGTCGTGTTGAGCGGAGGCAAGGGAGTGAGGCTGACGATGGGTATGTGGTCAGTGTTTGACCTGCCGTCGGCGCGAGATGTGGGCGAAGCTGCCGCCTGCGAAACGGAGCAGAACGGCGCCGAGTACGTTGGAAGGTGGTAAAGAGCTTGCGTTGCGGCTAGGCGTTGTGCGCGTTTCCTGAGCTCCGTGGGCCTCATGCAAGGAAGGTGCAGGTAAACAAAAGAGACATGCGAGCGAAGTACCGGAAGACGGACCGGGTCCTTCAAGTTGACGTGACCGACGGAAAATTTTCACTGCGTCTTCGTCGACGTCGGCGGCATCGAACAAGAGCACACTGCACTTAGAGACGAGGTAGAAAAGGTTGCGCGGAACATATGCATTGAACTACTAACCCGTACAAGCGAGCGATGAACACTACCACCAACAACCACCGAGAGAAAAAAAAAGCAATCCCAGCAGAATCCATCAGACAGACGCTCAGCTCGCTGGCGCCCGTCGCAGGAGTTCTTGCGAACCGACCACGACGAGTGCCAAACGTCCTCGAGACCACCACGCGCGGAGGCGGGGTGGTCGTGTTCTCGGTTAAAACGAGTGAGCGCGGGTGTCATCGAGTGGATTTGAAGGATGCGGCATGTGTAAACATGCGAGTACTCGGTCAGAGACTATAAAAATAATCCTGCAAGCAGTGGGTCAGCGACGAGGAAGGGGTCGGACGAGGGCATGGTGGACGCACCTGATGAGTAAGATCTAAGGATCAAAGGGTGACGGAGAGGACTATATAGCTGTCACCGGATCATTTGATGGTTAGACCGGCACGTCATGATCACCTATAAGTAGCCTAGGCCTAAGCCAACTCGCGCGCGTCCAGAGTTCAAGGACGGGAGCTGAAGGAGTTCCGCAGACCATCGAACCAATTTGCGGCTTTCACTGCGACCACAAACTTCAGGATTTGGCAGCTCTGCAGTAGTTGGCGGCCAGCCGAGAAGAGCGATATTCCGAGTCGCATTCCCAGGGTGTTTTCGTAGAAATGGCGATGTAGACGAGAGTGGAGTTTGATTCAGTGGCCAGCAACCCGTTATTAGTCGCGTCGCGTCCACAACAAAATCGTGATCTGCCACATTATCTGCCTGTTCTTGACAATACATATCCCAACTCTACCTAGTCTCCGTTCATTGTGTCGGTCTGGGTTTGACAAGTGAAAGCCTCTCTTCACCGACTGAGACTGCATCCACGAACACTTGCTGGGCTGGACCTCGAAAGCCAAAATTCGCATCGCGGTTTCAATATGAGCAAGCGTCAAATGTCGACTCGCGACGCAATTCAGTCAGAAGAACGTTCTTCGCGCATGTTCGCGTCAAAGCAATGTGCCCAGATACCGACGCGAATCGTGGTCGCCTAGTCGAGCAATGTGGGGCGGCTGATGCGCGGATTGAGCGTTGGAGCCCAGCCGCACGCGTGGTTGCAAGCTTTAGAAGTCGAGTTTCCAGTGATTTATGAGCTCCTCGGCCAGTGTCCCCGTAGCGGCGCCCGAATTTGCTTGTACCCTGTCAGATCTTCGTTATCGCCCGTGGAAGTATCAACGGCGCGGCTGGTAGTTGCCTCTCCCGCCAAGAACCAGTGTGAATGAATAGAGGTTGTTCGGCCGAGCAGGCGGTAGGAGGAAAACTCCGGCGAAATAGCCTATAAACACAGGTGGCGGCTGCCTTTATGGAGCGGATGAGGACGCGTGTTGTGGCGGCGTTTCTTTTTTGAGGGCTTGGATGTTTTTTTTTTCTTCAGGGTTTGAGGATTAGGCGCTCGTCGTCATGAGTTACAAGGCATGGGAGCCAGGCGTATTCTTGGACGTGCATGTGGCCATATGTGGGTGCCTAGGTGGGAGTCGAAGTGAAAGATCAAGATATGTGTGAGGGATATCACAAGGCACACGGTCAGGATCGAGGAAAGGAGCGAGGGGTTTGTTGGAAAGGTATATAAGGAAGCTAGATACATATGTATTAGCTAGGATTCGACTCTCGCAAACAGAGTTTATCCCTGTTCACTCTCGCTGCGAATCTTTCGACTCCGCTCGTGGGCAGATCGCCGTGTCCGTCACGGCCTCTCGCCTTACACTTTTTTGAACTCGACTCTCACCTCTGTTGGCGACAACACCCTGACGACCGTCTTCGGCCTGGCCAGCTGCTCGACACCGTCAAGGTTATTCACCACCAACACACTCTCAACTCTCTAGCGACATGTCCGCCGTGGCGCGCAAGCTCCGCTCCGGCAAAATTGGGTACCTGCGTCTCCTGCGCCTGTCGGCGAGGAGAGCAACGTCGAGATGGATGCCGAGCATGGCACCTCGACTGGTGGCAGCAAAGGTGCGTCCCGCTGCCGAATCGCCGCTGACGCCTCTTTCAGATGACGGCCTCAGCGCCGATGCACCTAAGTCCCACTCCAGCGCTGCTGTTGAGCTAGGGCACCGCTCCGATGCGTCGGAGCGGGTTTCTGCGAACTCCCGCGATGCGGTTGAGACGCAGCGCTCCCAGGGCAGCGATGCTCTGGTGGTAGCAGGGTCTGCTGACGAGCAGACCCACGAACTCGGTCTTGAACGGGTCGGCGATGGCGCCCGACGTTCACTCGGTCAACGGCAGCTACGATGCGGATGCGGATTCGATCTCGGGAGCCCAGGAGCTCGAGGGAGCAGGGCCAGGAACACCAACCCCTGCCCCTTCGACGATCTCCCTTACACCCCCTCGTTCTTCGACAACCCCTCCCCACGGGCTACCTCCACGCCCGGGTCGAGCGATGGGTGGCGGAAACGCCCGTTCGTGAAGTCGGGAAACCGGCTTTCGACTGGGCGGACTCCACGGATGACGACGATCTGGGCGAGGTCCCGAGCTTTACGCATAGCATCAAGCAGGAGTCCTTCACTCCTGCTCTTCGTACTCCGTCTATAGGCAATATACGGAACTTATCTTCTGATTTCTGGGTCGAGCTGGTGGACAGTATGTCGGCCGAGGAGAAGGAGATTATTGGGCGCCGCTATCTTCGACTGAAAGATGTGGAGATTAAGGTGGCTCAGTCCGTGTCGGAGACGACTGCAAGCGTGAAACCGCTCCCGACCAAGCCGCGTGTTGATCAACGGGCTCGCGTTGAATCAGTGCCAGATGTGGATGATATCCCGACGGCGGCAGAGCAATCTGAAGCTTCTTTTTCAGAGGCAGCTAGCGTTCCGCGCATTCCAGCTGCTGATAAAGGGAAGGAAAAGGCCGCTCCGCCAGCGTCAGATATCGTAACCTCGGCACCGGTCTCAGACAGCGAAGGGCTCGAAGAAAGTGACCGTGAATATCTACTTCACGCAGACCGAATGCTTGCACTGAAAATGCAAGCAGAGCTTGACGCAGGGCGTGATCACGGGATCGTGTCTGCTCTTTACCGAAACCACCACCATCTCGCTCGAGAGGCCCCAGACTTGGGACCTCGGCGGCTCACGCCCGTAGAGGCAGTCGGCGAGCAAATCGACGCCGACGCACTTCTTGCACGCAAGCTGCAGGAAGCTTTCGACCGCGAAAGTGCCGCAAAACTGGCGAACGAGATGGAGGGCGCAACGGCGGCTCCGGGACCAGCAACGACGACAGCTCCAACTGCCTGGACGTTGGTGAAGCCTTCAAGAAGGTGAACAAGAAGGCCGACACGATTCTTCGGCCCTCAGAACCGCCAAGGTCCAACGCGAGAAGGCACCGCAGCCCTGACTGCGTCGCAGCAGGTCCCGAAGACCAGCCCGTTTTCGACGTTCTGCACGGCAAGACCACCAACACATCGTCGCATGCTCGGGCGAACCCACCGTCGGATAGCTCGAACAGTTCTTCAAGCTCGGATTCCGACACGGATCGCGGGCGTAAACGCAGCTGGGACTCTGACCGGAAGCGCAAGCACAAGAAAACCATCAAGCGCAAGTCGAAAACCGGCAAGAAGAAGAGCAGGAAGCATGCGAAGAAGTCTCGCAAGCCTCTTGGCGACCCCTCCGATTCTTCCAGCTCAGACTCGGGCTCAAGTTCCGACTCGGACTCGGGTTCGTCAACGAGCAGCTCGGATAGCGACCTGGATTTCGACAAGCTCTTTGTCGTGCTCCCGGAACCGGATTCAGACGACTCCGAGCACGCAAAGCAGAGGAAGAAGCACGACCGCGAGATCCAGCGGATGAAACTCGCGCGCCTGAAGTTGGAGCAGTCCAACATCAAGCCCGAGGAGCCGGGGAAGTTCAATGGCAAGAGTCCGAAGTGGGAGGAGACCCAGGACTGGATGTGGGACGTGCGTCGATGGGCGGAAGACGCGCGTGCGTACGCCCGAACATGATCGTCCACCATGTTGGTCGTTTCTTGTCCGGACCGGCGCGCGTCTGGTACAACAAGGAGGTTGAACCACGGAAGAAGGGACTGGATCTGGGAGAGTTCTTCCAGGAAATTTTTGATACTTTCTTCCCAATTGACTTCCGTACCCAACAACGTGAACGCTTCCGCAGCTTCAAGCAACGTGGATTGCCCATGAAGGAATACCACCGTCGGTTGGAGTCCATTGCGGACAGTATTGGCGACATCTCGAAACACGAGTTTGTCCGCCAATTCTGGGAAAACGCAGACAGCGAAATCCGCGAGCGTTGGGCCTACGACGGCTACAACCGCGAGAATGCGAAGCTGAAAACCCTGATCACCACTGGTGTAAACTACCAGATGTCCTTCCGCGTGCGCGACGCTGAGCGCAAATCAGGCGAACGAGAACACCGCGACGATAGGAAGCGCACGGAGCGCAAACGTGATAGGACAAAATTGAGGCAGCGTGAAACCACGCAGCGCACTCAAGAGTCGGGTAGTGGTGGCGGGAATTTTGGAGTCAGAAACTCCAATGGCGGTCGCTCTCGACCGCCTCAGCAAAATCAGCAACAGCGCGGGGACGGCAAACGGAACCCAAACCCCGCGCAGGCCCCAAAGAAGGGACCTCAGCTTACCAAAGAGCAAAAAGACGAGTACCGCGCGGCGGGAAAGTGCTTTACTTGCGGCAACACTGGGCACCTCAGCCGCGACTGTCCAGAAAAGAACAAGATCAAACCTCAGCTCAATGCTGCGAGCTTCGAGACAGGCGGTCGACGCGAACTACAGGATGGGATTGATTTGGGCTTGTTTGCAGCCTCTTTCTCGACGCGTCGCACACTTCCGCACCACCAACTCATCGACACGATCCTTGTGGGTTACATGAAGCAGACTCTGGAGAATTGTGTTCCATTTGAATATGACTACTACGATGATCCAGAGGACCTCCCGTACATGGAGGATCGCTTCATTATCACACCAATGAATAACGGATGGATTATCCGCGACGAGCACCTTGGTGACAGCGTCGGGATATTGCGAGAGCATCTTCTCGACCCTGGATTCGATTTCCTAGCCCACTATCTTGATGAGAAGTTGTTTTCCTTCCTCGAGGGAACACTACTCACCGAGTTTCACCCGGAACGCGTTCAGCGACGCGCCGAGTTGGCGGCACGAGATGCGGCAAGGCGCAACACGGGCCTCGAAGATCCACCGTTGTTCGATCTGTTCATGGCGGCGGTCAGCGCACGTCCAGACGCGCCCGGAGAACTGGAAAGAATCCGTCAGAAGATTCAATCTGAACTCCATGCTAATGTACCTTACTCATTTGACGTCCCCGGAATGAGATCGGAGGAAGACATCTTCTCGCCGGCGCGCTTCAACGTATACTTTGCAGACACGTATGAAGTTCGCGCTCAGACGGATTGCTTCATGTTGGACGACAACTGCTACAGGACGGGACACACGATCCCTTATCAGCCCTTCATCTCGGGTACTTGGAACGCACGCACGTACCTCGAAGAAGAGGTGCGCAGCTGGGGACCGCGATGGCGGTTGGGACTGGGGCCGTGTCGGCCTGGCGACGACAACGCCGATGCCGACGACGAAGGAGAACCGGACTCGGATACCGAATCCAGCGCCCGGCACGTCGGACTCCCCCTCGGACAGTGACGACGACGGTCCGCCGGCTTTTGGACACGCAGAGCCGGAGGGCTCATCCTCGGAGGACGGCACCGACGATATCAACACCGACATGATATGTGCGGCGGCGATATACGCGTTGCATGTTGGACAGCCGTACCCTGGCGACGAGCCGGAATACGAGGAAGAAGGGCGCTTCTTCGTGTACCCAGTGTCTGAAACAGAGTATGTTATCATAGACCACGCTGTGGAAGAAGACATTCTCGTACCTTCTGCTCTTTTGCACGATCCTGAATTCCGCATTGGCGAATGGTACTCGCAACGGATGCTGCGTACCTGGCACATTGAGCCCAGTGAGAACTGGGAACGCGATCGCTACACGATAACCATGAGCGAGGTCCTTCAGGAATTACAGGATGAGGAAGAGGACATACCTGAATCCTCGCCCGATACTGTGTTGGAAACGAGCACAGATACGGATTCGGACATGCCGGATCTTGAGGATGTGTCCGACACGGACACGTCGGACGACGAGACGGTCGGGTCGGATGAGGTCTCTGATACCGACTCGGAGAGTGACCCGTCGGACGACGACGACGACATACCGGGTCTGCAAGAAGTATCAGATACGGAATCCGAAGAAGAACCCGACACATACCACTTTACTGGGAAACCACATGACGTGTCGGCGTTTGCTGCAAAACCGGGCAAGGGCAAGCGGCCGCTTGTCGAAGGTCTCGAGCTCCAGAGGAACGCCGCACGCGTTCGCGACTTCTCGCGCCTGATCCCGGAGCCGATGGTCCTTCTAATCCACCTCAATGGACACCCCGTCACCGCGCTTCTCGATTCCGGAGCGTTGGCGGATTTCATTTCGACGACGCTTGTCGACCAACTGAAGCTCGACGTTGAGCAGCTTCAGAAGCCGATGAATGTGTCGTTGGCGGCGAACGGATCCCGGAGTGTCGTCAACTACAGCTGCACGGCGCAGCTGCAGTACCAGGGCATCGACGAACAACGTCGCTTCGACGTTATGAACCTCGCAAACTACGACCTGATCCTGGGAACACCGTTCATTTTCCAGCACCAGATCCTGTTTGGACTGGACCCACCTCAAGTAGGCATCGGGAGCCTCGATTCACAACCTCTGGAGGGCGAGCGGGTTACAAAACTCGCGTCGATGGCTACGGACTTTTATGAAGATGAGCTGGAAAGATTGCGGGCGGAGTTGAAGACTTACGCGGCGGATATCTGCGTCGACGCGTCCAAGACTCCGCTCCCACCACTCCGAGCAATCAACCATAAGATTCCGCTCATAGAGCCGTCGAAGGCGTACTCGTTTCGACCATCGCGCTGTCCCGAACCGCTCCAGGGTCTCTGGCGCGAAAAGCGCGACGCGTATCTCGGCACCGGACGTTGGCGCATGCAGGCCGGACCGAACGCGGTCCCGATGATGCTGCTTCGCAAACCTAACAAGGACGGTGAGAAAAGGCTGCGGATGCGAACAGTTTTCGACTGTCGCGAGCGGAACCTGAATACGCACAAGATGGCGTCTCCGCTACCGGACATCGAAGGGATTCCTCCGGAATGTCGCAAAACACAAATACCGGTCGACTCTGGACAACAAGGAAGCATACGAGCAGATACGTGTCGAGCCTGAGCACGTCTCTCGTACCTTGTTCAACACGCCGGACGGTACTATGGCGTCGTTAGTGATACAGCAGGGTGACTGCAACGGCGGCGCCACGTACCAAGCGCTAATGAATCATCTGTTCGGCCAGTACATCGGGAAGATCCTCGACGTGTACCTCGACGACATATTCATTTATTCCGATACACCTGATGAGCACGTTCAGCACGTCAAAATCGTCGTGGATATCTTGCGACGCGAGAAACTATACCTTTCGGCGGACAAATGCCATTTTTTCCTCGACCGAGTGGACGTTCTCGGACATGTAGTGGACGAGACGGGTATCCGGATGGACCCGCACAAAGTGGATAGCATCGAGCGCTGGCCGGTGCCGACCAACGCGTCTCTGCTAGCGGGTTTTCTCGGCGCCCGTGGGATTTCTCGCACCGGACTGCGAAGGGATTCGCATTTCCATGGGCGTGCTGTCGTCTCTGACGGGGCACGTTCCGTGGCGTTGGTCGCACACCGAACAGCGCTTTTGAGCAAGTCAAAGCTGCAGTCAGTAAGTGGCGGAATCATCGGCGGGTAGCGCTGGATTACTCACCAAACGCACCCCAGATCTTCCTGGTGACCGACCGCGTCGTTGACGGGCTGCAGCGGAGTGGTTTGCCAAGGGAAAGATCTTGAATCGGCGAAGGTTGTGTCGTTCTGGTCGGGCAAGTTCAACTCGGCACAGCAGAGTTATCCTGTTCATGATCACGAGGTTGAGTTGCTAGCAATCGTGGAATCACTGAAAAAATTTCGCACCTTGTTGCTTGGCGCGAAATTCAAGATTCTGACCGACCACCGCTCCCTCGAGCACCTCTTGACGCAATCCAAACTCTCTCCACGGCAATCCCGATGGCTTGAATCGATGGGCGAGTTCGACTTCGAGATCCAGTACATTCCGGGGACAACGAATATCCTCGCAGATGCTCTGTCGCGCATCTACAGTGACGACGCGCCTGGAACAGTGCGCGCCGCCAGCGAATTCGTCCCTCCCGGACGAAGATGAGGTCGATATGGTGGCCTTGAAGAAAGCCATGGCCTCTGTAACTCGTCCGGTTAGCACTGGCGACCAGGTTTTCGCAAACCTGGCCTCACTCACCGAAACACCACCCAAATCCACCACTCCGTTGGACTCTGCACCCAAACCGACCAAGCGTGGACGCAAGGCAAAGCCGAAAACACTTCCGAGAGTGTTTCTTCGTGTCCGGGACCCGGAAACGGGCGAGTTGTTGAGCCCGGGTCGTGGAATGGAGGGCGGGACTTCTGCGGTGACGTCGGCGGCAAAACGCGATGGAGCCGTTGAGAAAGGCTTGGGCGCGAAGCCAGCAGAGATGCTGGCCCGGCCGAGCGGGTCTGCGCAGAAGCAGAAGGGCGTGGGTGTGAATGGAGGCAAGCGGAAGCCAGCGACGGGGTCAGATGACCTGTCGCAAATCCAAACCCCGGAGGAGGAACTGCTTTCTGCAGTGGCCCCACGCTTAATCGACATCATCTCGCAGGGAAATCCCGACGTGGACATGCCCAATTGCCTCCGGAACCGGTACGCAGAGGATGAGTTCTTCAAACTCGTTCTAGAGAATCCGGACCACTACAAGAACTCAAACGAAGGATGGCCTCATCTTCCTTCGGGACAGCGACGCGCGCATCCTGTGCATCCCTGACGTTCGCGTCGGAGGTCGGAGCGCACGAGAAATTGTAATCTCACAAGCACATTCGATTCTCGCTCACCTGGGCTCGCGCAAGACCCTCTACTACCTCAAGGACAATGTTTGGTGGAAAGACCATGGTTAACGACGTCAAGGCCTACTGCGAAACATGCCCTATCTGCGCTACCTCAAAATCTAGCTCCCAGAAACCCTACGGACCGCTGAATCCACTTTCTGTCCCGACGCGTCCATGGCAGTCTATCGGCATCGACTTCGTTGGCCCGCTCCCCGCTTCGAAGAACAGACACGGCGAGTTCGACATGATCACGGTCATTATTGACCACCTATCCGCCATGGTTCACCTTGTACCGACGAAACAGACCTACAAGGCCCGCGATATTGCGGAGGTCATCTCCGAACACGTCTACTCGAAGCATGGACTTCCGGAGCGCATTGTAAGCGACCGAGACTCGCTCTTCACGAGCATTTTCTGGGAACGGTTGCATGCGCTGATTGGGTCAAAACTGAAGATGTCCTCTTCGTTCCATCCACAGTCCGACGGTGCGCTACTGAACGCGCCAACCGCACGATCGGGCAAATGCTACGCTCGTGCATCGCCCCGAACCAGAAGGATTGGGTCATCAAGCTATCTGGGATCGAGTTCGCCATGACTTCCGCACGCTCCGAGACGACCGGATTCAGCCCATTTTACCTCAACATGCACACAGGCCACACACCACCGCCCATGATCTGAGATGCGAAATCCGAATACCCTGGCGTACGGGTCTTTGCATAACGCATGAAGGAGGCGATCATGGCCGCACACGACTCAATTATCGAGGCACGCGTGAAGCAGATCAAACAGGCAAACAAACACCGCAAGACTGCGCCGTTTGCGATGGGAGATTTGGTGTACTTGTCGACCAAGAACTTGGCGATTCCGAAGCAGCGTTCTCGGAAGCTGGTGCCTAAGTTTGTTGGCCCTTACAAAATTCTGGAGGATTACAGGAACGGTACCTTCAAGCTGGACCTGCCAAGCGACCTGAAACGGCGCGGCAACCACCCTGCATTCCATTCGTCCCTGCTGCGGATCCACATTCCAAATGACGACCGTCGTTTTCCGGGGCGCCAGATTCCTCAGTTGACTGGAATCGGGGATGGAGAGGAAGAGTGGGCGGTTGAGAAGATCGTCTCGCACTCGGGCAAGGGCACGACGGCCAAGTTTGAGGTCCAGTGGAAGAGCGGGGACACGAGCTGGTTCCCCTTCAAGGAGGTCTCACACCTCTCCGCTCTTGCCTCCTACCTTGAGGCCTATGGTGCCGCATCCATTTCCCACCTCCCTGTCGGACGAGGCAATGCTCCCGACGAGACCGGAATACTCCTCGGAGCAGTCTTTATAAACCCTGGACCTTCAGACGAAGAACGCAACCACACATCGACAATGGCAGGCTTGGCACGGATCAGGGCTTCGACCTCACCTGCGGCGGCTTCGTCACTCCGGAAATCGGCGAGCAATGCTTCCACTACGCCTTCAAGCTCGCGCACGGCAACGCAGACGGCAACTTGCCAGGCGCGCTCGAGGACTACAACGAGTGGACGCGTCGTCTTACGATGCGGTACGGCCTCGAGCGCGACCAAATCCCCGGAGTCTCGCGGGAAATGGGACTGTGGTGCGCCACCGGTGCACACGCAGGAGCGCATGCAGGTACTGGCGTTTTCACGACTGGCATTCCCCACCACTGACGAATACACTAAGGCTTGGAAGGGCAAATCGAGTCTGCAAGCGGCGCCATCGACTACGCCGCCCGTCGTTATTGCGCAGGCCGCCATCTCTACCGAAAACAACACCCATGTTGCGACCAACAACACCGACTATCGTCCCCGTTACTACAACAACTTCCCGAAGCGCGATTACGCCGCGTACCTGGGCCAGACCGCCGACGAAGCCACTCGCATGGCTATGGTGGACAACATCGCCATGTCGCAGTTCTCGCTGGGCTTCATGGTCGAAGAAGGCATGCGCGCGATGAACAATACCAGAAGAAGCGCGGTCGGGGTGGACGCGGTGGGAAGAAGTGGGGAAAGAATTGGCAGAACAAGGGCTGGGAGGCGCAGGCACCACCCGTCTCATGGCCGGTGAAGGATCCGGAGCCGGAGACGCAGGCGAAACGGCGTCGTGTTGGGAACGAGGATACGGAAGCGGAGGAGCAGCGTCTCCGTGAGGCTGCTTTGCAAGACCCGCCAGGAAGCGAACGGCGACGTGGATATGGTGGAGATTACCGAGGTCGACGAGCACGGGAACGACTTGCCGGTGACCACCCAGGGCCCCGTTAACCAGAACCCACTCCCACCCGTCGCGCTCCGCAACCCGAAGAAGACCGCGGTTATCCATACGAACGCTATCGCCGGGCCTTCTCATCAGAATGCTGTCGCTGGCCCGTCGAACTCGAAGGCGATTGCAGCGGCGGGAGGCTTCGACATGGGTGCGATGAGCAGCGCGCTCATCACCACTGACCAGCCGCCGGTCGCGACTCTCGCAAACTCGTCGGAGGATGATGAGGACGAGGACGATGCGGAAGAGCACTAGTTTGAATTCCTGGATTGCATCTCAGCTCACATACGCGACTAATTAGCTACGAATCTCGCGCTGGATTTCTTTTATCTCATCTCTACTGTAAAATACTAACTTGGGTTCAATTTTTCTCTCGAAAAACTGGGAGGGCGAGTGTGAGGGATATCACAAGGCACACGGGTATATAGGAGCGAGGGGTTAGGTAGCTAGGTATAAAAGGACGCTAGATACACATGTACTAGCTGGGATTCGACTCTCGCAAACAGAGTTTATCCCTGTTCTCTCTCGTTGCGACTCTCTCGACTCCGCTCGTGGGCAGATCGCCGTGTCCATCACGGTCTCTCGCCTTACAATATGGCAGGTTGCGTGATGTAACTAACCCCGCTGAGGCCATCAACGGAACCAAATTACTTTGCAAAGCATATCCTACGCGCCGTCACCTTCTTCCTTTCTTCCACCACCACCCACCGCGCCTCGCGTCGGCTCGGTCCCCAGCGTCGCGCTGTCGGTGCAACGCATCCTATGCCGCAGGCAGCCAAGAAGGAGATATCTGCACAGAGGCAGGCGGACAAGGAGTCTAAACGCGCTCGAGGTCCGTCGTTCTGCCTCCCAAGTGGCTCAAAACTTACCAGAGGAGTCAATAGGCGCGCTCTCTTGCGCGGAATGTCGTCGGTGAGTAGAAAACGGTCTAATTCGACAGGTTGCGCGCAGCCGTTCCCTAGCTGATTGCTGGTGTCCTACGAGCCATATCCTTGCCCGATGGCCGCGAATCTTGTGGGAGGAATGCAGTCTACGCTGCTCTACGTCCTCCAAAAGCTACCAGTCGTTCAGGTCAAGGGAACTTCCAATGGCTGTTGCGCAACCTGTCCACCATGTCCTCCTCTTTCCAAGCTTATGTTTGCCGCAGATTGAAGCTAAAGTGCGATAAAACTGTAAGAAAACTCACTTGATTTTTAGTTCGCCGAATTGATTTCCCTGTCTTTCCCAGGTCCCATGCGCAAGGCATGTTTCTTTCTCTTTAAATCCATTCCAACAACGCGATGAGCGGTTTTGCCGGCGTTTCAGGGTAGCGGAACGCGCACTTCTACTCTTCTTTCAATTTCCGCAGACTCTCGTGCTGATTATGCGACCTTTTCAGTTGTAAACGACGCGGCTGCGCTGCCATTTGTCCCAACGGGAGCCTCATTACGGGTGCGTTGAGTGTTTTGTGTCGTTCAAACACGATGACTGAAGGGCCGTCTCCGCAGGGCAAGGCACACGGTACGTGTGCTACCAACCGACTTCGCGCTTTCTAAAGCGAATGCTCGCAGCTTCGTGCTTGCCGATACAGAGAAGCTGCACCAGAAGATCGCAACTATGAGCGACCGTATTCGGCATCTGGAGGACGCGCTCGCCGTGCTGCAGAGCACGGTATCGACGGACCAACATCCGCTCCTCACGCGCGAGTTACTCAAAATCAAGTCCAGCATCGAGCTCCATGCGGCTATCGACGAAGTCGACGGAGACACGTCGGCCATTGTCCCCGAGGGTGACGAACAGGACAACCCCGAGGAGTACATTGACGCGTTTGGTACGCTTGCCATTCGAGAAGACGGAGCTGCGACATTTTATGGGCGCAGTGCTGGGAGCGAGGCAAGTGGAACCAAATATGTTTGATTATTGCCCCGTTTACACATTTCTGCAGAGTCTCTTGGCTGGCGAAGCCCCGCAATCTTCCCCAATGTCGTCCCCTTCAATCCCTTCCGGTTTGAGCTCGATTGCCTCGATGCTCGGACCCTCTGTCCTCCGGCGTCAAGACAGCGAACCTCCTTCCATCTCTTCGTTTGCCTCTTCTTTCCCCTTTGGGGACTCAGGAGCCGCCAACGGAATCGACCTCGATTACCTGGTCTCCCAGCTACCCGCATTCCCCGAGACGTTCCGCCTCTGCGAACTCTACCTCTCCCAAGCACCTTGGTTCTTTGGGGCCGTAGCGCGTTCTCAGATATCCGACGAGCTTCTTCCGCTGTGGTTCCCAGATGATGCGCCGCGACCGGCTTCCGCGCCGACTGTAGCGGGCGGAGGGGGACGTGGACTGAGCCCACCGCCGGTGGGAACGGCACACGACCTCGCGTTGTTGTTTATGGTGCTGGCGTTTGGTGCGGCTGGCGACACTACGATGCCCTTTCCCGCTGCATCACCGGACCCCTCGTTCTCAGCTGACGACTTGCGACCGGATTCTCGCGGAGGATACGATGCACGGCACTACTATAGCCTCACTAAAGCCGCGCTGACGCTAGAGCCCGTCCTCGAAGGCCCTCCCAGTGTCGCGACTGTGCAGACGCTCGCGCTGATGGCAATCTACGAGGGCATTCGGGCAGGCGAGAACAGCATCGAAAATACGTGGGCTATATTCGGGCTGTCCACCAAGCTCGCGCAAAGCGTATGTGGACCGTCACCGATACGCACATTGCTGACTATATCGCGTTAGATTGGCCTTCGTAAGTACGGGGATCTCCCTTGATACCGAAAATTGAGTTGAGCTTCAGATCGGGACTGTGCGCGTTGGGGCCTCAAACCCGCGGAGGTTCAGAAGCGACGCGCGTTGTTTTGGGAGCTCTTCATCACCGACTGCTGGCAGGTGCGCCTTGGTTGTTCTCTCTCATTCAGTCTCCTTCTGATGCGCTCTCCAGGCGCTTGCGACGGGCCGGCTTCCGACCTTCTCCCTACCGTTCGTGGATTGCGAGCTACCGCAAGACGTAGACGAGACCTTCTCGGATGACGGCAAACCCCAGTCGTCGTGTGAGTGTTCCATCCCCGCTGCGGCTCCGTATTGGAAGGGCACTAAAAAGCACTTAAACTAACCAACCTGCCGCAGTTCCCTACTGGAAAGCGCGTTTCGGTGCCGAATGCGTGGCCGCGGTCGTGCAGGGAACGCTCACCTCTCGTGCCCCACGCTACTCCATCATCCTCGAGCTCGATCGCAAAGTGCGGGACTTGGAGTTCCCCAAGTACGCCACCGGGCCAGCGCCAGAAGGCGCGGGGCTGTCGCAGACCATGAGCCATTTCATGCCGACGAATTATAGGCATTTGAGTGGGTTTTTCATTGACGGTCTCTGTTTTGGGGTCTATAAAACTGAATGCGCCGTTGCAGCGCTGCTCTACATCCACCGCTGCTTCTTCGCACACGCCATCCAGAACCACCCCAACGACCCGATCAAGAGCCCGTATGCGCCCTCGTTTCTCGCTGGGTATCGGAGCGCTTGCGACCTTTTAACATCGCTCCGACAACAATTCAACACCTTCCCCGCTGAGATTGCGCGGTACTGGGTCCTCTGGACACATGCGTTCTCTTCATCGGTGTGTTTTTTTGTTCGTAGGTGCTATTGTTGTTGACATGATAAGCAGATCATGTTGTCCTCGGTGGTAACACACGCGACGCGATCCAAGGTCGCCCAGGCTGCGTTGCTCGAGCTGGGCAAGGCATGCGAGCTCTTCGAAGCCGCCGCGCAGATCTGCCCTGGCTCGCGCGCGAGCAAATTCCTCCCAATCCTGCAACGCGTTTCCAAACGCGCCGTTTCGGTATTTGAGGACGCTGTGAACGGCGCGCCGGCGACGATTCCGAACAATATCTTCGAGCCGTCTAAGCCCGACGCGACTGCAGACGAGCTGGCGATATTCAGCGGCAAGACGCATACGCTGACGACGGTCAAGAAGAAGGCGCAACCTCAGAACGCGCCTTCGCCGCCCTCGTCACGTGCGATGTCGGACTCGCCATCACAGTCGACGACCGACAACCCGTCGTTTGCTGGTGTCCACCCCAACCTCGTCAAGGAGCTCAACGTCTTTGACGGAACGCTGAACGCGCAGATCCAGAATGGATTCCACTCGAACGGGATGTATTCGCAGCAGGTGTTCGGGCACAGTCCGCCGATGGCGCCACAGCCCTACGAGGACATCACGTATCCGTTCCAGCAGCATGTTCTCCGCGAACAGCAGGATGAGTATAGGCAGCGGCAGAACGAAGAGATGTTGTATCGCCAACAGCAACAACAGCAACAACATTACACCCAGCCACCGCCAGCTGGCTACGAACCCTACGTCCCTTCACCAATCTCGCCCACCCACTCGCAGGATACACCTTTTATCCACCACTCGTCTTCGCAACAAAGTCTGCGTCAGGCATCCTACCAACCACCTCCCCAACAACACCAGCAACCTCCCCAGCGGACTCCGCCGCAACAACATCTCCACCAGCATCAACAGCAAGATGTCCCGATGCCGGGGCCCAGCCGGTCTTCGTCGCACTCGCAATCGCGGCGCAGTCTACGACAACACTCGTACGAGGCACCGGAAAATGGTCACAGTCATGTTCACGTGATCGCACCGATGCAGCAGCAAGACGGGCGATGGTACGAGCAGCCGCGCGGCGGCTGGGAGGTCCAGTCGCCGGTAACCCCGCGAGGGTACCACGGTGGCCACCACATGATGGAGCAGCACCAACAACAACTGCGCTCCAACACGCTGCAGATCGACCCGGGGTACGAGCAGCATCACTATACCCCCGACGGCGCGATGCGGGGTATCGCGGCGGAGGACCCGCGGTTGCAGGAGCACTGGCAGATCTACATGTCCAAGGTAGGCTCGCCGCGTATGATCCAAGACCCTTGATTCCCTTTCCTTCCGTCCCGTCCTTTCTTGTCTGTCTGTCTGTTGTGCTATCGCTCTCGTCGTCGTGCTGCTCGTATATCCAAAGCCAAAAACACCCTACTCCCCACATGCCCTACTCCCCACATGCTGTATCATTCCAAACGGCCCGCAGGCTCACTATCCTATCTACACTAAGTATATTGTATTACTAGCTACTCGGTGCTATGTTTCTGCTTAGAGACTCTCAAGTTGGTCTACTACAAACCCTTGCAGAGCAGCTTTCCGCGCGAGACCTGCTGGCGACACAGCGCGACCTCCATCGGGACCGCGAACAGCGACGCAAAGAGGATGCCGCTCGAGTCTGCGAACCCGACTGAGCCGATCTTGAATTCGCGTTCCTGGCGCGTGCGTTCGGCGTCGTGGGCGGTCTCAGGCGATGGGGGGTCTTGGTTGATGCGGTAGAAGACGTTGACGCTGCGGTTGGGTTGATCAGCTTTGGAAGGGAAAGGAAAGAAAGCAAACGCACTATGCAGAGCCGCCACAAATCCCTTCTAAGCTGATGAGCAAAAACACAAGCACGATACTCCATGCCTCGTCCGCATCCGCCGGGAAGATCCCCAGCGCCGACTCGAATGCCAGCGTGAGGAAGATCCCAAATTGTATCATCGCAGGCAGCGAAAGCAGACGCGCGGGCAGGGGCGGGATGCCGATGGAGATCGACGACCGGGAGAGGAACACAGTCGTTTGGTAGACGAGCTGCCAGAGCGGGTAGTAGTCCCGAATCGAATGGATGATCTTGCTTAGGAAACTTGAGGTGGGTGGGACGGGGTAGAGCAGCGTCGGTGCGATTCCTTGGTTGATGGTGTATTCGAAGAGGTACACGCAAACTTGGGTGGGTCTCGTCAGGCAGGGAAATGAGAGCAGGTATGGACGTACACAGCGGAAGCATGTAGCGGAACAACATCGGTCGTACGAGGCGCCATTTGTCGCTCGCGGTGAGGTATACCGCGTGTTTCGCGGGCGCTCGAATGCTTCCTTCCTCTTCGCCGGCGAGATCTTCGTCCCCTGTCGCGAGCGGCGTGTACGGCGTCGTTGACGCGTGGTCTTCCGTGCCGAGGAAATCGGCTGGTTGGGGCAGTAGGAAGAAATACTGCGAGAATTGGGATGAATCTCAAAACGTAGACGCGCGCGACGGACCGTTAACGGAATGATCAGAGGCATTACCTGCGCTCGTCAGAACAGCCCAGCATCAAGTTTTTGGAAGAAATGGCACTGACCGAAGATAAGCCTACACCAACGCGAACGCCAAGCCCTCGGACCTCCCACCACAAGAACGCGCCAACGAGCCCAGCGGCCCCCGTTCCAGAAGAGAAGTATCTAAATGGGAGTTACTGAGCTGAAAGGCCAAGCAAGCATGCGTGGTAGATGGACGAACCCGACACTATGGCCCGCAACGGAAGGCGGCGAATACGTCGTCGATAGTTGTAGGAACGTGAGCTCGCCCAGCCCAGACGAGAAGGACGCGAGGCCGATGCCGAGGAGGCGCATGAAGAGGGTATCGAAGAACGCGACGACCTGCATTCCCCACCCCAAAAAAATCAATTCTCGTCCTCTTTGACACAGCGGACCAACGAAGCAGACGCACCAGCATCCCAAACGCACTCAACGCGCAGCACCCGACGAGCCTGCGCGTATAGCGTATGCGGCCCTTGAGGACGTACGGCCAGCCGACCTTGGCAACGAGCGCCGGGGCGATGTTGCAGAAGGCGATGATGCCTTTGGGCGTCGCGGGCGGTACGAGGTCGAGTGCGGCGGAGAGGATGATCACGTAGAGGACTAGAACGAGTTCAGGAATGTAAGTATTGCGGGGTGGGTCGTGTGAGGGCGGCGCGCACCGTTGTTGATGAGGCCGAAGAGGAAGAACGAGCACCCGAGCTTGAGGAGCATCCGGCGCTGGGCTGGGTACGTACATACGAGCTTCTGGTGACGTTGCGAGTGGAGGGTGGGAGCAGGCGCACCTTTCTCTGGTTGGGCGGTTTCCGGCATATCATCCTCGTCGGGATGGAGCAGACTGTTCTGCTCCTCTGGCATAGTCGAAGGCATTTCGTAGGCTTCGGCTACCATCCACACAGCATGCCGAGATTACGCGGCGGCTGCAGGCACACGACGCGGAGGGAACGTGGTGGTGGGCCGAAGCAAAGTTAGATAAGATTGATGGCACTTTTTTCGCCGAGGCGAGCGAGCTCAGTTACATGTTCTACACGACTGACTTATCCGCGTTCGCTCTTCATGAGAGGTGGAACAGCAGGGAATGCGGGCATCCCAGCCAGCACGGCCGGCATCGGGGGTAGCGGTGGGATAGCAGCAGGCGCAGGGAGCCCGAGTGCTCCGAACCCCAACAAACCAAGATTGTAGTTGTTGTAGTATGGGGGTTCGAATTCGACCATCTTCAGAACGTAAGAACATCCGAGAATAAAAGGAACCAAACTACTCACAAAGCACGGCAGGACCAGATCAACATGGCGCACGACGTGCACGCCCGGGGAGCCGTTATACGACTCGAACTCCCCACTCCCGACTGCAGCCTTGGGGAGTTGTTGTGAGTAGTTCATGATCCCTGTGGGACGACCAGGCAGAACTGAGAGCAGTTAGCCACTGCGCCTGTACGATTCGGCAAACTTACCGCGGCAAGCAAACATGCGATAACCGCCTACACAATAACCGACCGACATCGCTGGGTCCTCTGCGAGGTAGATTCCACGGCCCAAAGAATGTCCGTTGGTGAGCGGGTGTCCGCCGACACCTCCGATTTTGAACCCGCCATCGAGAATGCTTAAGCAAAGGTCAGAGAGACGTATCGGTTACGGAGAGCAGCTCACAGGTCGATATTCCGGTCCGCAGTGCCATGGAAGAGCTCGATCTCACGAGGCTCCTCGCCTATGATGCCCCGCAGCGTCTCCCGCGCGGCCTCGAATTTCTTTTCGAGTTCATAGTTGACGATCCAGTGGTCTGCAAAAATCAGAACACTGCAACGGCGCAGGGAAGAGACGCACATTTCTTGATCTTGACATTCGCCGCCTCGAATTTTTTCTTCCAGGGCTCGAAACGCGCGAGATCGTCTTCGTGCGCGGGCGTGCCATCTTCTAGGAGCCCTGTTGCGATGTCGACGGCAACGCGGAAGACGATCCCCTCTGTTTTCTTCTCGACAGAGGCGACAAGGCTCTTGAGTTGTTTGTCCTCTTGAGCCTGGAGTTTGCGAGCAAGCTTCTCGTCGGCCTTTTGCTGCTTAGGCTGTAGTCGCCGGCGTTGTTGTTGTTAGCCAAAGACAAAAGACGAGATTCAGACAAGATACGTACGTTCATCTTCGCAGCCCGGTCGAGGCTCTCCTTCTCCTCGATCCTCCGGCGCCTGAGGCGCCCGACATCCCGCATAATGGGATCGTCCTCATCGACATCCGAGTCCGAGTCGAGGTTCTCGAGGACGGTCAACGGACGGCGCAGTGCTACCGCCGAGGCTTTGCCCTTTCCCTTGTCTTTTCGAGGTGGGGGTACGTCGTCTTCCGTGAGGTCGATAAACGACGGATTCGCCGGCAACGACTTGGGTGGGCGGATGGGCGTTATAGGGGTTCGAGATACCGGTGGCCGTTCGTCGTCAGAGTCGAATATCTCGATTGTCTCCCCGCAATTGGGACGCTTCTGCCAGTCTTGGATGAGGGAGTCCTGCGACAGAACAAGGACAGGGGTCCTACCCGAGGACTCGTTGACGCTGTTGTCCGGCGTTTAGCGGGTGTCTGTCTGCTGGTGGACGGGCGCTTGAGGTTAGGCGGCTCGTCGAGCAGCACGATCTCATCGTCGTCAGAAAGATCCATGGTGGGCGTCGAGGACAAGAGTCAGACGAAGTGATGGCAACAATAAACAACTAAACACAAGCAGACCACGTGGTCGCGTAAATAAACAACATAAAATATTCAAGATTTTATTTTACACCCGCTCCTTCAACTCGGACGCCGAGCGCGACATCGACGACGACGACGAGAGATCCTCGTTGCCGGAGAACTGCATCCGCTTCGAGTGCCAGCGCGAGCTGAACCATGTTTTGCTGCTGTTCGTGCTCGTGCTGCCACTGGCGCCGCTGCGTTTCAAGGTGCTGGTACGTTGCCAGGACGAGCTGGGGCGCGCCAGGCCAAAGGAGACGCGTGCGACGATGAGCGTTGGCGCGATGCCCTGAGAGTCAAACAGCGAGTGAGTTGATGCAAGATCAGATGAGATGTGGGACCTACAGTCATTTGGATCAAGACCGCCTGCGCATACCCTAGTACCCGAAAACGAGTCAGCGCAAGAAGGTATCGAGACAGAAAGACCCACCATCTGAATTAGACGTATCCGGCCCAAACAGCAGCGCCAAGTAGATACTCAGATTAATCGCGTACAACAACGCCGACTCGACGACCATCTCAATGACCACGCGGTACCCCGAAAACGCGCCGTTCCCGTTGCCGGCGCCGTTCTGGTCGCGCGCGCGGGTGAGCCAGAGGATACGGAACACGATGAGCGAGGTCGCGAGGAGCGTCGTGACGAGGCACATCGCGATGTACGGGATGGCGTAGTCGACGAAGCTGTTGGGGTTGCCGCCTGAGGAGATGTAGGATCCTGTTTGGACGACTGCGAGGACGCCGAGGGCTGTGTGTGGGGTGTTAGAAAGCATGGTAGTAGAACCTGAGAGACACGAGGGCTTACTCGTTCCACTGAGGGTGCTGAGAATGGGCAAGACCACGACGCGCCAGTCATGAGCCCAGACCGCGAAGCACCGGAAGATCTGCAAGCCGCTAAGAAAAAATCGCACCACCACCGAAGTTCAAGCTCGAACCGTACCAGAACGCAATCCGCGAGGAACGTATTCGTCACGAGCATCGTCGCTGGCGCCACCGTCCAGAGGTACGACTCCTCGAGAAGCGCGTTGAACGTGTCGATGGGGCTCGTCCCGCGCGTGACGAATGCGTAGCGCAGGTTCGCCCAGTCGATGCCTGTTTGGAGCGTGGCGAGGATGTACATGAGGATGATCACGACCATGAGCGGTTTGTTGGTCTTGCGTTTGAGGACTGTGATGTCGGTGAGGTTTTTGAGAAAGAAGAAAATGTATGAAGGCGAACCCATCCCGTAGAGGGCGACGAAGAACACGACGGAGTAGATTCCTGGGCCGAATAAGCATCCACGCGGAACAACGCAGCGCAACGCACCATTGAAGAAGATTTGGAGGAGGTTAAAGTTGAAATAATCGTCGCGGAAGGCAAAGACGAGCGAGTCGGGGTACGCAGCCGAATCCGAGTTGGAGTCGGCCATGGGCTAGCTGAGTTGGCGGGTTGAAAGAAAGCAACAGAATGCCGACAAGGTCCCCGTCCTTTTGGAGCTTCATTTATAGTTTTCGAGAAGACGTAAAAGCGAAGCGGAATTCGTAGGGGGCGGTGGTGCGTCCATGCGGGGAGGTGGCGTTGCGCGAAAGAAAGCAACAGTCGAGATGGGACGAACAATCCACATCTGTCGAGATTAGACTAGAGCGAGGACTCACTCGCGGAGGAGTCAAAATGCATCATTCGAGGGATGAGGCGTCCGTCGTGCCTTGCCAAAAGGCACGACGGTGCTTTCCGGGCGGACGGGGTTTCATGTAAGCGTTCTAGAAGCCTGACAGTAGTGCTTTCGAAGCAAAGAGTCGCGTCGCGTTCAGCCTTGGATGTACACACTCAGATCCGGCAACAACCCCATGCTGCGCTCCTTCGCCCACTCCTGGATGCGCCCAAAATCACGGCAAGTGTGCACGACGTCATCGCGCTGGATGGCCTCTTGGAAGTGCGCATCCCATTGCCAGACGACCGGCGTGGTGTCGGCGTAGCATTGGAGTGCCTGGCGGATGGCGCCGATGCAGTGGCGCAGGTGTGTCCGCGAGAGACGTGTTTCGTTTCCATGGGACGCTACCGCACTAGATGTGAGCGCCGAGATATCGGGATTATGGAGAAGGAGAAGTTTACCGGGGAATAACTCTTGGCGAATCATGTCCTGCGTAAAGTTGAGCAAACTAAATCTCATCGGAGGAGTAGGAAACGCCTACGTACCAGACAGTGAAGCTGGTGGAAAACATCCAGCGCGATAACGTAGTTTCCTGGCTCGCCGAGGATTGGCCAAGTTTTGTTCGCCATTTTGACGGCCTCGGAATGGGAGGTGCGGGATGCTGCATCTGTAGCACTTTCAAAAACCATAGCTCTACTATATCTGGCTCGCGATTTACAAGCATAGAGTTCCTCCCAAGCAGCGTCAACCTCCGGAGACCGCCGACGTTCGTAAATCGGGATATCGTCCGCAAGACCGCGGTGGAATTTGAGCTGCTTGTACTCGATGGCTTGCTGCGCTGGCGCTGTAAAGCAAGAAAGGAGAGTAAGTAATGGAGGACGAGATAGGTGGCCAAGTTGACACACAGTAGCTGGCTTCAGGAAACTGCTGCGGTAGCGGGGTAAATGCCCATCCGATGCCGAGAATCGCGTTCAGGAGCAGCGAGAGGACGAGAAGTGCGATGAGGCACGCGTCCTTGACCTCGAAGATGCGAGAAGCCGCGGTGTTGGTTGGGAGGACTTCATATTTCTGGGTGCGACGCCATAGGAGAACGAGGGAGAGCATCTTGGGTGCAGAGAAAAGCTTGGGAGGGCGGGGATCACTGGTTATGCGCCGCCTGCTTCGCCAGGAACGCGTCCAGAACGGTCCGAGCCAGTAAACTCGCCTCGTTGTGTGTCGACATTATGGCAGAAGGCAAGAAGGTCACATGGACACTTGCTTGCGAACGCCCATGTTGAGCCGTATCTCTGTGCCGCATTCGCCATTACTGTCTCTCCAGCAGGACCAGCTCAAAGCAGCCTAGTCCTGTGTCTGCGCTGCCTCCAGATTTGCACTCGAGGAAGCATTTGATGACCCGTTTTGCGGACCAAGCTATCGAAGATGACTTTCTGAATGCGCGCTTGCTTGACTGGGAGCTTGCGCCTGCGGCTTCTTCGGCGATTCAAGCGGAGATTGAAGAACTTTGGGTGCTCCTTCGTCGTATAAAGCCAGTTCAACAAGTTGGAGTCCTTCGTCTTCACCATGCGGCCATTTTCTGTGTTGCTCGTGCTGGCCCTTCTGGCCTCGAATGTCGCCTTCGCCCTCCCAATAGGTGCATGGATTCTACTTACTACGCCTTTGAACATTGACTAAACCAATTTCCAGTTGCGCAGGACGAAAATCTTCATCCGCCCTTCAAATCTAGTCCTTTGTATCGAGTTTCTAGGGACCTTTCCAGCGAGTCGAGCAGCCCGCATCGTCCATTTGACCGTAATGTGTTGTACGAGTGAGTGGCCTTCGTAATCCGCGGCGCGTTTCGTCAGGCTAACCAGCTGCCTTAGAGGTGCTTCTCGCTCGTCTCGGGTTACATCTAGGACTGAACCGCCTGGAACTAGACGTCGACGAAAGAGGTACGACGGAGCATCAGCGTCTTCAGGGTGTTCACCGCTGTATTCAGAATCTCCCATACGTAGGGCCGGAAAGACCCCGACGTATTTGTGCGTTCCGACCCTCTTCTCAAGCTCTGGTGGACAACTTTGTGCAGGGACGAAAGAGATATAACACTTCTTCGAGTTGACGGGTTTGCTGACGCGTTTGTCGAGCCCAACACCGTGAATTGTATGCGTCGTTCTCAACCTCGGGACCACGTATTGACTTGTTCACAGCGCTCGAGTTGTCTGCACGTGCTGACCCTGGCCATACCCCATTCCGGACACCGAACCTCTACGAGTAGGTGTTGACGATCTCTAGGCTCTTTGTTCTGACCTTGATATTCAGAGATCCTGCCGACGAGACGCGGAAACGGGTTACACAAAGTCAGGACTGGTGAATTGCGACTGTAGTAGCTGTTCTGCGAGATTTCGTAATCTTGATCACATGATTTTTCGACCTCTTGCCTCTGACCGCGATGTTGCTCGCCATTTGGCTGACCATCCCAATCATCACTCTGCTCTTCGCCAGCATCGTCGTCGACGGCCCGCTCGCGTACATCGAAGGCTTCTCGATCCCCTCGATCCCCTCGCTGCACCGCATCTCCCTGAAACTCGTCGGCCTCATCGTCCCCCTTCTTTCACCCGCCGCCCGTCAAGAACTCGCCCACGAGCTCACTGACGTTAAGCGTGCGTGTAACACTCTCTGCGTTGTTTCTCCACGAACTTGCTGCAGCACCTCTCATCTGGATCGTTGCATCGTTGCTCGCACCTACCGCGTTTGCGGCGGCATTCTGCTCGCCCACCGTCTTCCGTCGCATCGCCTTCTACAACTCGCTTTTCGCTGCTCTCATTGGCGAAGCCATTAATCAATACCCGAGTGTCTGGTGGAGCATGGTTGGTTCGAATGTATTCGCCAAAGGCGCCTTTGGGTCCCTCACGAGTGCGTTTGCTCTGTTGGTTTTGTGAAAGCTCTGGCTGACTTGTCTGCAGACGCTACTTTGTCGAGCTTGTCGATGTTGCGTTTCGACCTCACGAAGACGTTCCCTTTAGCGACCACAGTGCACGCGGAATCCCTTGAACGACCCGTTCGGTCTACCACAATTGTGTTCCTTCAAGCACTTCGTCGTCCATTCGCACCCCGAAACTACACGTACCTCTGGGATCACTATACGTTGCCGCATCTTCCACTTTCTCCACTCAAGGCCGCCTTCCAGTCCCAACTCTCGTTCACCAAGCAAGTATTGGCGGTTCTGAAGCGCAATGTCGTCCGCTCGCTACGTGATATCGGCGAATACCTGTCCTTGCATGTTTTCTCCCCAGCCTAACCTCTGACCCAGGCCGAACTGTTGTGTCGCACCTTCCAGCTTTCTGGGCGATCTTGCTTTCCCTCGACATCATCGCCTTTTCCGTCTCTCCGGACTCGGCAGCCATCAGGTTGTTCCTGGAAGTTCTCACTCTCCGACGGCAGTTTTCGGCGTTGCTCTCTTTCGTCACGTGTTTCCCCACCAACCAGAGCAAGACGATGTGCTACTTATCCGACCTTTTCGAGCCGGCTCGTCCGATGTCCTCGCTAGGTTGAACTCCCAGAAATACGGCTATGCTGAGGCTGACTGCTCGTACAGAATACTTCTTATCCGAAATGTCGGCCCTTATGGGCGCATGCCTCGTATTCGACTTGTCCAGTCGTTTAGAGGCAAAACTCCCGTTATACGACTCTCCGACGGCGCCACTACTCGCAATTCTCCAATCTTCGTCCCGTTTTACCGTCAGTTACCTTGTTCCCTTCGTCCTTTCCGCTTCGCGACTTGTCCTTTCGGCGATGTTCTGCACGATGCAAGCACTCTGGCGATTTACGTTCGGTTGGCTATGCGATGACCTGCGCCTTCTTACACAAGATCTGCGCCTTATGAGACTGCATTTTGGAGCGGAGAAGTTGTCGCGGCATGCGCCTACCGGACCTCAACTCCAACGACCGCACCTACCGCCGCTCGCGATACCGGACGACGAAGAAGACGGGGCGGCGCTCGCTAATCAGTCGGATTCGACAGTTCGCGGTTCGAGTCTGGAGTTCGAGGGGGCGGACGAGGCGGTGATTGGATCTGTTGTGCTCAAGGCGCTCGCGAAGACGCCGTCGCATGCCCGACTGGCTTCGATACCGAGCTCGGGCTCGAAGACGTTAGTGGATATCGATGTCGATATTGTGGTCGAGTATGGGAAGGGGTTTCAGACGAGTGGGAAGGTCGTGAAGAGGGTGTACGAGTTGGATGGGTTGTTGTAGATTATAAATGTATATGCGATTCATAGTGGTTTTTTCGGGACAGTCTTACTGTATGTATATATTTGACGGCGAACGAAACTTGAAGGAGCCCTCTGGAAGGCAATTTTCGACTGGATTCGGTGGGTTTGCTGTACCGGTCAACTAATCGATATATCCAGCCCGAAATGCTTCAACTCTGCAACCCTCGCGCAGAAAGGCAACCAAAGAGTCTCCCTCGCGCGCTGCCGGGTTCGCAACACAACCTTCTCCCAAGGCGACACTTGGGTTCGTTTGTCTTCTGTCAACCCTTGCAGGTATCCTGACCACCGCGACTCTATCATCGCCTGGAGTTTTGTCGGGTCGATGTTCCAGCCAGAGCTAACGTGGTCAATTTGGAGTATCCTAAGCTGAGGAACGGATGGTGCTTGAATGTCATTCGGGTCGTACGTCAGGTACTCGATGACCGGATCTCCCATGGCGTTAGAACAACTGTTCAATGTCAACTCGCGCAGTGAAGGCGTCACAGCGAGAATATCGCGCAAAGCCACCGCGTCGAAATCGGTGTAGAACTTGAGCGTGGCGATGTGCGGAGCGCGACGGAGGAAGTCGATGAAGTCAGAATGTATCTGTTCTGGCCATCCGTAACCAATGGTATAGAGTTTCAAGTCCTTGAGCGCAGGTAGCGTCAATCCTCGGAGTAAAGGCGCCATGTTTTCGTTCTCCGCATCTCCTGGCGGACAGGTCTCGTCGGTGAATGTTAGATACAGCTGCTCGAGGTGCGGCAACAGGTGAGGTGCGGAAGGGGCGGATTCGTTGGCGCTCCAGCAACCGGTTGCAACGCAGATTCGGACCGCTGCTGTGCATTGCCGCAGGGCGTCAAAAGACTGCGCCGCAGAGGTGTGGAAAGGGCGCATATCCAGGTCCGTCAGTTGCGCCCATGGCAGAAAAAGCGAGGCCAGAGGGGTGTCCAACAATTTGACGCGAGCAAGTTTACGAGCGGTGAGGAATGCCGGAGTCTGCGGCGCCCACTTGGCTTCCAATTCGATCTGAGTCTGCCCTGCAAAGTCGAGGGACAGATACTCGAGGTTTTCTAGACAAGGGCAGGTGGTTGCCGTCATGTCCGCCAAGAGTGCGCAAACACATGGCATCCACTCGCGAAATGTTCGCAATTAAGTGCTTGTGCAGCGACTGGGATAGTAGTGGGCCGTACAAGAGCGGGAAAGAGATGGAGCGCGAGCGCGCGAGGAACTCTTGCAGGAGTAACTCGAAATTCCTCTCTTCCATCTCTTTCGGAACTCGCATCGGCATCGTCGTAGCCCACAAGCGCGGTGTTTCCAGAGCCACCTTTCGCCAAGACGCGCAGACGTGTGAAAGACGGACAGCGGCTTGGAGCGACCTCGTCCCCTCTTTCACCTCGTCATCGTAGTTTCGATGGTAGGACGCTGCCAAATCTGGCCAAGAACGGTCGGCATTGCGCGGCTCGCATGCCCAGAGGAAGATTTCTGAAAGCAACTCGGGGGGAAGCGTGTGGACGGAAGAGCGGAGAGATGCGAGGGATGCCACGAGCGCTTCTGCATGCGTGTACCGGCCTTGCGAGACGAGATCCGCCAATCGCGCTTGAAATTGGGTCAAGTAGGATTGACCAGCAGCAATCAGAGCCGCAGCTTCGGACGGAACCTGTGAGGTGAAGGAAGTGGCGACATCCAGGCTTGGTATGGCCATCGACGAGGAGTGCAAACACCAGTGTGGCACGGACATCTGATGGCTTGATAGCATCATGTCGTCGCCCGTCACCTATATAGTCCTCTTCGTCACCCTTTGATCTTCAGATCTTACTCATCAGGTGCGTCCACCATGTCCTCGTCAGACCCCTTCCTCGTCGCTGACCCTCTGCTTGCAGGATTATTTTTATAGTCTCTGACCGAGTACTCGCATGTTTACACATGCCGCATCCTTCAAATCCACTCGATGACCGTCGCGCTCACTCGTTTTAACTGAGAACACGACCACCCCGCCTCCGGGCGTGGTGGTCTCGAGGACGTTTGGCACTCGTCGTGGTCGGTTCGCAAGAACTCCCGCGACCGGCGCCAGCGAGCTGAGCGTCTGTCTGATGGATTTTGCTTTGGATGGCGTTTTTCTGTCTCTTTCTCGTAGCATTTCTTGCTCAATCGTACTGAGTGTACCAGTCGTTCAATGCATTCGCTTCCCTCGTTATTGTGTGCCCTTGATGGTGGTCTCTCCCGACGCTGTTCTGGGCGCGAAGTGAAAATTTGCCAATATGGTCCTTGACGGCAACTCACGGTCTCGCATCGTGCCTATTTGTTCGAACACATGGAACTGCACTGGCTCTGCGCGACCCGAGCGCGCAAGACGTCCGCAGAACATAATTGCCACAGCATTGTGACAGCAACCACAAGTGACGACTCTGCGCAGGGGAATCGATCTTGAAGCAGTCCTTAACGGCGACAAATACATAGTACAATCGACAGAGGCAGCCCAACACTAACTAATCTCGATGCTCAAGCCGAGGTGCTTCAACTCCGTAACCCTCGCGCGGAAAGGCATCGTCCAAGGATCGTTCGCCGGCCCGGGCGCGTCAGTTTCCCTACGTCGGAAAAAGACACTCGTCCAAGGTGAGACCCGAGTCCGCTCTTCCTCCCCGAGTGTCCGGAGTGTTCCCGACCAGCGCGACTCTATCATGGCCAGAAGTTTCGTCTGGTCTATGTCCAAGTTGGCTGAATAGTCAACTAGGAACGCCGTGAGGCGAGGAGCAACAGGCGTTTGAGTAGTGCGGTGGGTTAGGTGATCGAAGAGCAGGTCTGCCACCGCGTTCGGACATCTATCGAACCATAGCTCGAGCAACGATGGGGTTAAGTCGATGATTTCGCATACAGCCTGCGCGTCCAAGTCGGATCTGAATTCCAACTCCTCGATGTGTGGGGCACGGCGGATGAAGTTGAGGAAATCGGAATGAGTCTCTGCTGGCCACCTGTAGGCCCACGTCTCGATCTTCAAGATTTTGAGGGAAGGCAGAGCCAAGCCTCGGAACATAGGGGACATGTTCTCGCAACGCGCGTCTTCGGGACGACCAGCGTAATTGTTGAATATGAGATCGAAGTTTTGAAGACGCGGCAAGGAATACGATGGGGATGAAGGAGATGCATTGATATCCCAGCAGGGAGTGATCAGACAGACGTCGGTGGCTGCTGTACACTGCCGCAATGCATCGAAACACTCTGCAGCGGAGGTAGAGCACGGGTTAATGTCGACCTTCGTCAGCTGCGCCCATGGCAGGAAGAGCGAGGGTAGGTGGGTGTCCTCTATCTTGACGCGACGCAAGTTGCGGGCCGTAAGGAACGCAGCCGTCCGTGCTGGTCGGTGCGGTTCTGCTGGATTTGTGCCCCGCTGAGAGGAACGGCTGAGGTCGATGGACAGGTACTCCAGATTTTCGAGGTAGGGACATTTGCTGCCCGTCATCTCCTCCAGGAGCTCGCTGTTCAGGATGCGCAGGGCATCTACGCGCGATATGTTGGCCATGAGATGCTTGCGGATCGAAGGGGGCAGTGTCGAGCCGTATAAGAGCGGGAAGGAGATGGGGCGTGAGCGAGCCATGAGCTCTTTGACAAGCGAGAGTGAGGCTGTCTCGTTGGCTATCTTCTGCCCTTGGAGCGGCAGTATCGTCGCCCACATGCGCGAAGTGTGCAAAGCGACCTTTCGCCACGCGGCACAAACATGCGAGAGACGTATAGCGGTGCGAAGCGAGTTCAATCCTGGCCGGAATTCATCGTCCAAGGACGGAAGAGAAGAGGAGTGTTGAAGCCTTGGCCACGAAAGATCGACATGGCGCGGGCTGCATGCCAGGAGAAAGATCTCCGAGAGCAACTCGGGTGGAAGTGTGTGGACGGAGGGGCGAAGGGGAGCGAGTGCTCGGACAAGTGCTTCAGCGTCTCCATGGCGGCCTTGAGAGACCAGATCCGCCAGTCGCGTCTCGATTTGAGCCAAATAGGTTTGACCAACGGCCAGAGTCGTCATGCGAAGAAAAGTGACGATCACGTGAATCACGCGGCTTGATTGTTGACTGCGATGTCAACAACCACCGAAATCCTCTTCAACTCGCCCGCGCTGCACTCCCTCAAGCGCGACCAGCTCGTCAAACTGTGCAAGATCCACTCTCTCAAGGCCAACGGAAAAAACACAGACCTCGTCCAACGCCTCAAGAGCCATGCGTTGACCCTGCCCAACGACAATCCCCTCAGCGTCGCGTTGCGGAGTGAGCAGGATGAGGCCAATGCGGGAGATGGGAATGCTCAGATGGATGAGGACGACGCGGATAGACGACCACGGCCCAGCTCGCAGTGGGAGATGGTCATGGACAGTATCATCGAAGAGGACGAGGGCTCGTCGCAGGGCACCCTTTCGTCGCTCAAGAATAGCAACAATACAACCCTCACGGGCGAATTCGGGGCGGACAGCACAAGTTCAAAGGGTGCGTGTACATCCTTTTGTGCTTGTTCCTCACTCTAACGCCCATTGTAGCAACGACAGTCAGCTCGTCGATCCGGGCCCTTGCCTCGTCCTTGGGCCTCAAACGCCATGCAACCACGTCCACCGCCTCGTCCAAGACAAAGATCATCTCCTCCTTTCCAATGCCACCACAAAACGACGAACTTACTCGTAACGCCGTGCCGTACGAATCGCTCCCACTGTCGTCCGTCGACGACCTCCAAACGGACCACTTCACTTTCGACACCAACGACCCCGCTGCCGTCCAGGCGCATCTCAACCCTATGCTGGGGACCGCGCCGCTGCCAGGCCACTCCCTACGACCGGGAATGCCTGCCCCCATCAACGCGCGACTTAGTCTTGGGCTCGCGCCGCGCACTCCAAGCAAGAAAGGGCCAACGACGACGTTGCGCCTCGTTTCCAACCCCACTGTGCCACTGCCACCCGCAGTTGGCGGTACACCCGTCCTGAAGCCGTTCCACACAACGTTCGACCTCGAAATGGGCAGCCCGCCACATTTCCCCGAGTCCATCTACCCAGCCTTGCCCATGTCGCCTCCCGACGACGTCCTCTCGAGGCGCATTAGTCTCGAGGCCGACCACCGTATCAACAAGAGCCTCGCGGACGGGGATGCGGAGGACGTCGTGATGCCTGGTGCATTCGACGCGTCTACCCCACCTCGCAATAACGCGCCGTTCGTGTTTGGCTCGCCATCACCACAACCCGCGATGTTCAGCTTCAAGATGGCGAGTCCCGCGCGGGAGCCGCAGGACCAGGACAAGATCACGGCGGACCTCATCGCGGAGATGAACCGCCGCGCGTTTGCAGAGACCGGGGGGCAGCCGCCTGTTGTGAACAGCAGGGAGATTCGTCCGTTGCCGGGGAGCGCGAAGAAGAGCACGGCGAGCAAGCCTGCGGGTCGGTTCGACAAGATCCATGAGCGGATGGAGAGCAAGATGGAGAGTATTGTGGATACGGCGGCGAGGAGGGAGAATTTGAAGCGCAAGGCGAGCGCGGCGAGCGTGCGGCCCAAGGACAACAACAACAACAACAACAACAAGGCGGAGGAGGTCGAGGAAGGGCCGGCGAAGCGCGTTCGTGTTGATGCGGAGGCGCAGGATGATGAGGCGAAAATGGAGAAACGCCGGGTCGCGGAGCAGGAAGCGATGCGTCGCAAAGTTGAGCTCAGTCGTGCGCGAAGACGGAGCAGTGCGGCGGCTGGCGGGGCTGCTCGTCGTAAGAGTGGACGTGTTAGTGGGGCTGGTGTGTTGTGTAGGTGGTTTCGCACTCTTGCAACGATCTTAACTAACACTATTTTATAGTGAAGCCAAAGCCGGCACCAGCACCACAACGCGGTCGCTTTGGATTCTTGTCCGGAGCAGCCAAGTTCGTGACGGGCGTTTGGGGCGGTGGTGCCAAGAAGGCGCCAACGTCCTCAACCACAGTATCGACGAAACCAGCTGCACCTACTACGATTCCGAAACCTGTGGCGGGACCCAGCAAGATTCCGATGGCACCGCCGCCGATTCCCGTGACCGCAGATAACAAGAGTCTGCGCGCACCGTCTGTTCGCAGCATGGGTACGACCGCGAGCTCCCGTAGTACCGCTGCGAGCCGGGCGCGATCACCTCTCCCGCCTGCGTTCGTCGGTACGACCAAGTCGACGGGTACCACCGCCTCGTCACGTGCCGGCGGGTCTTCCGTCGGGACACGCAGCTCGACTAGTACGCGGTTGTCGTCGCAAGTTGGGTCGATGGGGACGCGCGGAAGTGTGGCTGGGTCGGATTCGGTGCGCAAGACTGCAAGCCGACCGCCATCCATGTCGACTTCGTCATCGTCGAGGCTGTTGGCGCCGACAGCGAGTTCGTTGGCGAAGCGTGCGAGTGCGTCGCCGTCGATGTCGCCTGCTCCAGCGTCTGTGCCAGAGGAGGAGTCGCGTGCGTTGGATCCGATTACCAACACCGGTGGTCCAGTTGCGTCCAAGGCGTCGGGGTCCAGCAAGCCTTCTGCGAAACCAGGCTTGGCAGCGCGGAAACCCCGCATCTCGCGCTCGCGCGTCATTGCGAAGCTGGCCTCGCAACGCGTCGCGTCGGGGTCGTCGATTGCGTCTGCGTCGTCTGTGGCTTCTTCGAGCTCGGGGCGGAAGAGTCTCGGACCCATCGCACCGCGGATGCGCTCGAGTCTGGGTGCGAAGGTGCAGCGCGGGAGCTTGGGCGGGATGAAGAATAGCTCGAGTCGTGCTAGCGGTGTGGGCCCGATGGATGCGAAGCGACGGGCGAGGCAGAGTGAGTATTATGCGAGGCGACGGAGTGGGAAGGTGTCTGCTGCTGCTGCCGTGTCGGAGGAGTCGGAGCAGGGACCTGCACCGATGGTGGTGGATGCTTGAGTACTAGTGTGAGTGAAGGGGAGTTTTTCTTGAACTATCTACGCTCAGATGTTTTTTTTTTCTTTATGTCTATCTTCCTACAGTAGCATCTTGCAGTCTACTCTTGCATGTACCATACTAAACTGTCGAATGTACAGCACATAGTCGCGATTTAAACAAATAAGTTTTGTGACAGACGCGCACGTGCTGCGTGACACTTTCACCTTGCTCGCAGTCGACCGCCACCAAGAACGGAAAGAGGTGAGCCCACCGTGTTGGCGCTCGCTCCGTAGACCCATACTGCACTACAGACACATGAACAACGCAGCAGCAGTCATCCCGTCAGCGACTCTGGCCGCGGCAGGCCAAACCTACCTCGCCCAAATCGAGACACGACTTGCAACCTTGGTTTCGCAGGGCCGGTACAAGCATGCGGAAGCGCTCGTGGCATCCCTCGCAACCCTCCGCTCCTCCATTCACACCCTTCCGCCTGAATTGCTCTCCGAAATCTTTTTCTGGACGTGTGAGCCGCGGAATGCCGACCTTTCCTGGCCGGAGCTGGATCCTGCCCACAATCGAGACGACGACGACGAGGTGTACCAGACGGGAGCGCTCCAAGCCGCCGTCCGCCTCTCGCATGTCTGCGCGTCTTGGCGGAAGGTGGTTTTGGAAACACCGCGCCTGTGGGCTACCATAATGCCGATCCGAGTCCCACGCGGTATGCAAGAAAGGGCGTTCGCTCTCCTCGTCAAGCAATTCCTCGCGCGCTCGCGCTCGCTCTCTTTCCCGCTCTGCTACGGGCCTCCACTAGGCCAGTCGCTACGACGGCGCCTTGTGGCCAACATGTCGCGTGTGGACGCTATGCGTATACTCAACGCCGAGATCTTAGCGGACATGACGGGCGCCAAATGTCCTTGTCTCGAGCACCTCGAGTATCTATTGCTCGACTTTTCCAAGCAAACCGACTGGCCCGGTGGAGTCGAGTTGCAGAGGAGGACACCAGAGACCCCGGCTTTCCTCACCGCTCGCAAACTCGTTCGACTCAGGTTGCGCGAAACCCGCCTGGCTTCGCTGTTTTTGCCCTGGGCACAGCTGACCGACCTGGACATATACCCTACGGACACCTCCGCATCGGAGTGCTTTGAAGCGTTGCGGCAATGCACATCAGCTGTTCGAATCTCTCTCTCAACTGCCAGCTGGAGCGCTAATGCGTCCATTTCTTCCGCACCGTACCTGTTGCCGCGCCTCGAACACCTCCACCTTACATTCATCGACGACGTAGGTCAGCCCGATGACGCCAACAACTACAACACGACGCCCATGTTCCGAGGACTGGCGCTGCCTGCGCTCAAGGTCTTGCACCTCGATACCATCTGCTACGGATGGCCGGCAGACACACATTCCGCATTCATCGACTTCCTCCGTCGCGCTCCGCACATCGACACGCTCAAGCTGTCCAGCGAGTTCGACGCGACGGCTTTGCGCGATATTCTCGCCGTGACGCCTTCGCTGCGCGAGTTGTCGCTGGACGACTGTTCCGAAGCCCTACGAGATCCGGTCATCGAGTACCTGACGTACGACCCGGACAGCATCCATGGCCAAGCCCCCGTCCGTTCCTCAGCTTGGGATCATCCGAGTTACCTGCGATAAGTCTGAGTGGAAGATCGACCAGACAAAGCTCCAGACTATGATCGAGTCGCGCTGGTCGGGATACCTGCAGGGGTTGACAGAGGACAAGGACAAGCGAGCCCAGGTTTCGTCATGGGAGAAGATCATCTTTAAGATCTGGCAGCACGGGACGGAGAATGTTTGGACGATGCCTTTCTCTGCGAGAGTCGCAGAGTTGAAGCACGCTGGTTTGAATATCATAATGAATTGAGGTAGATACGAAGCAAACAAGATAAAAGCGCAGTTGCAGATGGGCAACGAGCAACAAGGCCGATCCAACAATAATCGCCAAGGCCCGGCGCGTTCGCCATTCGGCGGAGGAGGCATTTGAGCGCGTCCCGAGAGGCTGAGGTGTTATTGGTTTCGTTTTGGAACCCATCTGGCTTCCTTGCATTAGTTCATGGCTTGAAGAGGAAGAAACAGCGGTACTCACAGATTAGGTGCTTGAGAACTTCGAAACGGAGCCGGCGCCAGTCCCGAATTGAGACGAGAGCGACTTCTTCGCCGCCGGGGCTTGGGCGTGGGCGCGAGAGCCAATAGCAGCGGGCGCGACGGGGGCGTCATACGGCAGCGGCTGCACAAATTTCGGCTTCTTGGGCACGACGCGGGGCGCCATCCCTCCGTAACCGAACGAAGACTGGAGGTTCGCGAACGCGGCGGCGTAGTCCTTCGTCGACGTGGACGAGGAAGAGGAAGAGGATCGGGAGATGAGAGAGGTGGTGGAGGAAGAGGCAGAAGACATTGTTTATGTAGTTTGGTTGTTGGTGAGGGGGTTTCTTGCTTGAGTGCTAGTTGCGGTTGTGTGTGTTGTCGATTGACGGCGCTTTTGTAGAGGTTCGAGGGTTGCTGCGCCCGACAAATGTTGCGCTGCGCCAGGAACTGACTCGGAGTTTGATCATTGCGGACTGCGAGCTGGCTGCGACTCGGGATAGTACCGGACTGCTGCGGGCGTGGTGGTCGGGTTCAAGAAATTTCAAGTGGCCGGTCTGGCACCTGGCAGCTTCCGCGGGCCGGTGCAACCGCCGCGCTGTGACGTAGCATCGCATTCCTCCTCTCCCTTGTCTCTCATCCTACTCGCACGACCTTTTCTTCTTCCTTCACGCATCTGCGCCGCGGCGACGAGGAAGTTGTAATATAACAACCACCGAGGCTCGGACCTCGCCTCTGCGTTTGTCCGTTGACCAGTGCCGAGCCGGAGCACGCGACGGCAAGGAAGCCGCGCCAACTCTTTGTTCTCCCGTAAGTACGAGCGCCAAGTTACCTACTTCTCTCTGAGCTCAGATGTAGTCGACCTCGGTGCAGGTTGACCGTCGGATGGGCGGATGGACGATGAAAAAGCTTCTCGCGCTCCCTCTCTTCCTCCCCATCCCATATGTCGCGGTCATCCAGCTCGGAATGGCCACCAACACCGGTTCGAAAGGGCTTGCACTCATTCTTATCGGTCCGTTGTAGTCCTTCGTCCACGCGTAACCCCAGATATTAACGCTCCTGCTAGTCGCTTACGCGATACTCGCCGCTGCGGTCCTCTACGACCGGAAAACCAGACTGCCTCTGGAGTTTGCCGCTGTACTACCTGTACATATGCCATTACCAGTCGCAGCCACGGACTATGGGAACGACGAGAAAATGTTGTACACAGAGTAGGGATACAGGAATACAATTTCAGGGCTTGATGCTGCACTTCTCTCCACGTCCTTCACTAGTCTCGCAAGCAAGACTTCCTTCTGACCGTGCGGACACACGAAGAAGTCCTTCACCACGGCGTCTGCTTATCCCGATCCGTTAAAGGCACGTACTTGGGGTTTCTATGAGCATCCTCAAGAGAAAGCGCAAAACGAAAGTCGCACATTTACGCCCATAATCTTCGTCTTGGTTACATTGCCCTCCGTGTCCTTGTCGACTTGGTAGATGTATTGCGAGAGCGTACCCACAGGGATGAACATGCGTCCAGGCCTTGCGAGTTGCTCGATGAGCGGTTCGGGAATCGTTGGTGCGGCGGCGCCGACGTGGATCGCGTCGTACGGCGCTTCGCTCGGATAACCTGCAAGCAAACGAGTTGAGGACGCGGAGCCAGTACAGAAATAAAAGACGAACCAAGCCTTCCATCGCCCGCAAACATTTGCACCTCCCCACTTTCGACAGCCCGTCTGGTCCGCTCGTCTTTCTTGAGATTATCAAGCGACCAATCGACCAACTCGGGAATATGGTCGATCCCAACAACCTTGCCAGCGGGCGTCACCAAATTGTGCAACACTGCAGCTAGGTACCCCGAGCCGCTCCCCACGTCTAGCACGCGCGCGCCGGGTTTCAGGAACGGGAGCAAGTGGTCCGCGGCATATGCATGCATATGTGGAGCGCTAATCGTCGCCCCATGGCCGATGGCTCTGCAGCAGCCTTGAATTGAGACTATAGAAAGTCCTACGCAGGCAAAGGACGCAACTGCGGCGAGTCGATGTACGCGTCTGCGACGTTGCGAACGTAATGCGCTCTGTCGACGGCTTTCATGGCGTCGGAGATTCGGGCTAGAGACGTGTCGTCCGAGGCTTTGAGGATCGAGGCATTCACGAGGTTCTCGATGAGCTCGATATTGGTCTTGCCGGTGCAGCGCCAGGCCATGATGAAAGTCGGGAGCAAGTTTGTGGAGAGGGTGACGCGCTTGCTTTCGTACCACATCCACGAAAATACATGCTCTCTTCTTCTTCGTCTCCAACGTTCAATAACTGCGGCTCCGTCCACGAAGCCACCGGCCCTTTTCGCGACCCAGTCGTGTTCTCAATTCGTCATTCAGTCAACCTCATTTCCGTCCTCGAATTTTGTGCTTGATTTTTCAGGCTTTCACGGAGCGGCCTGGAGATATGCTCAGCGACCTTTGAATGGCCACCTGTGAAGCCCAGGAACCCGTGTGTCTCCGTACTGCACAGGGTAGCCCAATGGCCTCATCGGGTAGGAAGCGAAGCCCTCATGGACCTTGCTTTCCCCGAATTGCTGCTTCTAATCGGATTCCCCCCTCCATAAATGGCTTTCACCATCCCATGGGGTAACCGCCTCGAATATGTCTCTTTCCTCCACCAAGTCCTCTTCCCTCCCAGCCACAGTTCAGTCGCAGCAGCCTATGGAACAAGACGGCACCGGAACGAAGCACCAGAACCGCGTCCGGCTGACTGGGCGTTTCACGCGCCCAAGTAAAGATTACGCCGAAGCTGTTAGCTGGGACGCGGAGACGGTGGTGTATACCAAGGACGAAGAGGTGTGTTTGTGTTGCTGTTTTGCAGTTCCACTGGAGCTATCGACGCGTATAGAACGCGGTTAGACGCAAACTGGATAGAGTTATCCTCCCTCTTGTCGCGCTCGGGTTCGTAGTCCCCTTTCTGTACCTGTTCGAGCTCTGAATGACGGAGTAGGACGATTTGCAAGTGGTCAATCCTTCCTCACGCTGCTCAGACTCATACCCTCGTGCTCGTAGGCAACCAACTAGGTTCGTCTGCCTTCCACTCGCTCCAGCTTCCTTCTCAATCGACGACCACAGACAGAACTAACGTGTAATGCTCCATTCTTCTGCGTTCGCCGACATTCAATTTCATACCGAAAAGCGGCAACGCGCATGTCTTGACGAGATTCAATGAGAACTACGTGCGCCGCATTCCTCTGCGCCGAAGCCCAAATTCAACGCCATTTAGGATCTAGCGAGCAACGAAAAGTGGACCGTCGCGCTTGGAGTGTTCTATTTGAGCTATAGTACGCCGAAGCCCATTTTCGTCTCTCCTGCTCACGAGTTCCTTCAGCTTTGTTCCAGATCCCGACCAGTGGTATTGCTGAAACCTTCTCAGTGCCAACAATACTAAGCCCGGTGCAGTCATTCAGCGACGTATTGGCGGCAATAGATTGTGCGTTCGTAACCTGTTCTGGCTCTTCACTCATGTTCTCTCAGCTATTTCGTCATCGCGGCCCTCTGGGGCGCGTCTTCGATATCAATGGCGTTCGCAAGAGGATACACAAGCTTGATCCTCCTTCGGTTCGTGGACCGCCTCCTTCAAACACCACTCTTGACCAATTGATTTCCAGACTCTTACTCGGTGTTGGCGAAGGTGGCTTCAACGGAATGCTCTATTACTTGACCTTCTTTTACAAACGGTACGTCCTACCCTGTCCTTTTAAATCTAATTTCCGCGTCCGAGCTTCGTTTCAGCGATGAATTGGCCAAGCGATATGGGTTCGGCTTATTCTTCGTCTGCATCATCGATGTAAGAATTTGAAGGCTTGCTCTGAACTTCGCGTTGCCTGGCTCTGTTGGAGTGGGTTCTAGAAATCTAGTCGCTTGAACTGGGCTTATCTTCAGCAGGGTTTACTCGCTTTCGGTCTCGTACGGCTTCGGACGTCTCGTCTCGCTGGGTCAATGCGCATCCTCCTGCCTTCTCAATAGTAACATCGTCCATATAGTTGGCAGTTCCTCTTCCTGGTAAACCACACGATACAAGAACCGCGCGCGTTAACTGGCGCACGTAGGCCGAAGGCATCCCCACCGCGCTCCTCAGCTTCGCATTCCTGATCCTCCTCCCGTCATTCCCGTTCTCCGCGTGGTTCCTCTCGCCCCGCGAACGCGCCATCGCCCATGCTCGTCTACAGCGCGACCAGAAACCGCAAACCGAGGGCGGGCCACTACCCTGGTCGGCGTTCAAGGCAGTCATCAAGGACCTGAACGTCTGGCTGCTGCTCGTGGCCTATGCAAGTCGCACGTCTTCCATGCTAATAAATTCACGTCACGTGACCAGAAACTCCAGTAAACGTCGGTAGCGTCTCCATGTCCTACTTCCTCCCCACCGTCATCAAGAACCTCGGTTTCAACCCCATCACCACGCAAGGCCTCACCGCCGCGCCGTACGCCGCCGCGTTCGTCGTCAACCTCATCCAAACGGCGCACAGCGACAAGTCCCGCCAGCGCGGTTTTCATATGATGCTCGCTGCCGCGCTGTCGTTCACGGGGTACACGATTCTGCTTGTTGCTGTTAGCGCCAGCGGTGGTGGCATGAGAGACGCGTCGGCTGCGCGATACGGCTACTTTGCGCTGTTCTTGGTGGTGATTGGGAACTCCAGCTTGGTTCCGCTGGTCTTGTACGTGCCTCTGAGCCTTCCAGGTTTCTCGTATCTGATAACCAGCAGCGCATGGACCGCAAACACACTCGCACCAACCTCCAAACGCGGCATCGGCATCGCGTTCCTCTTCTCCAGCAACATCCTCTCCGCGTTCGTCCCAATGCCCACGTGACACAATCACGTGCTTACCAGATCCCCCCAGTTTCTCTCCGCAAATCTATTTTGACCCCCAATGATAACTTCCGCAAAGGACACATCATCGCGGCCAGGTGCGTTCTGGCTGTCTCGTAGGCGGAGATGAACGTACGGAAAACAGCTTCGCCGCGCTTTCATTCCTCACGTCCGCTGCGCTCCGTGCCCGCCTCGTCCGTCTCAACGCTCGGAACCTCCAACAACGCGCGGCGCTCTCTCCCGAGCCCAAACACGCGCATGAAAAGTTTGCAGAGGAGGAAGGAACCGAGTGTGAGATCGCGGATACCGATCCTCGCTATATTTTCACACTTTGAAGAGTTGCGCGAGAGAGAGAGGTTCCCAATCAATTAACGGTACAAATACGCTTGTAATACGCGAACCTAAGATAAAGATTATACAGACACGTCCAGTTCATTCCCACTCTCGTCCGAATCTCTCCGCCAGACCTTGCGCAACAACCGCAACAACCGACCCTTGCCGTTGCCAGTCGCCTTAAGCTTCCTCGGCTCGCCACCAATCAACACCTTGCCCACACCAACGCCAACGCCAGCTACAGCAACCTTGGTCTCCGCACCGTCCCGCGCATCCATCGCAGCCAATACGGCAATCGTAATTTGCTCCTCCAGGGTCCACTTCCGTACTGTCCGCTGCTTCTGGTTCTTGTTGTGGTGCTGCGCGGAACGGGAATGACGAAGGCGCGATCTTGCGCCGCCACTACCAGCACCAGCACCACCACCGTGGCCGCCGCACGTAGACGAGTGGCGAGCAGCGGGCCACGACGCCGACGTCGGGATGGCATACAGCGACGCGGTCGACGGGAATGGTACGCTGGCGCTCCGGACATCCCAATCGTCCTCCTCTTGGTCATCATGCTCATCTGCTGCCGCGTACGCTGCTGGCTTCGAATGCGGATGTGGATGTGCTGGCGCAGGTAGCCGCTCCAACGCCAATGCTTCCTGTCGACGTTCGCGGACGCTATCGTTGCCTGGCGGCCTGGGCCTCGTATACACAATCTCGGGAGACGCGAGGCAATCGGGATGGGCGTGCAGAGCATGGAGTTGCATATCGCTCTCGGAGGGATGAATGGGCTGGAGCTGGGATAGGCAGAAGGGCGATGCGAGGCCGATGCCAAGGCCCGCTTCGGATAATAGTGCCTTCATTGATGAATGGATGAGTCGGTGTGCCGTACCGAAGAGGAATGAAAGGAACGCACGAGCTCAGCAGTGGTGGGCCGCCGATCCGCCGAGTCGAGCGAATACGAACGTCTTCTCTGCTGTTGAATAGCGCGGCGCAGACGAGGAGAGAACGTCAAGAGTTCCGGAGTCTCGATTTTGTGCTTGCCTGCGACGGTGGGGACGAATCCGGGCGACGGGAAACCAAACGCGACAACGCTGCTGATCTTGGACGACTGCGAAACGTTCTGCGCATGGGCCTGCTCAGCCGTCTCCTCCAACTCGCGCAGCACATCTTCACAATACAACGCATCCGGTTCGGGCTGGAACTCTTCGACTGTGAAGTACTCGCTTTGGGGCGTCTCGTATGGGGGTTGCGCCGGCGTTTGTTGCGTGGTATCGCATCGAGAGTCGAGTATATGCGCTTCTGGAGGGTAGTTTATGGGGTCCACGTCCTCGTACCAGTCGGGAATCTCTGGAAGCTGCGTCAAAAGGGGAATGGTGATATCGCTCTGGGTGTGTTTGGTGTTGGCAAATTGGAATCCGAGCCCGGAGGCGGTCGACACGCAGGCGGTGAGGTCGTTCTCGGAGGGTCGCTGCGGCGCGTAGAGGAGTGTTACATCTTCCGAGTCGTTTGTGGTGCGCGTGAGGTTGGCGACGGTGGTGGAATCGGGGATGGCGCAGGAATTGGAGGATGAGAGGGACTCGAGAAAGAGTTTGGTATCGCTGACGGTTCGACGATGTGTTCCGGGCTGCGTCGGGGACAAGATACGGCTGTGTCGCGTAGCCATCGCTGTTGTATGTTGAGGACCCGCGAAGAAGGATGAGAGTCGGGGACAGGAGGCGAAGGGTCATGTGATGATTTGTCACGCTCCAGAAATGGACCGCCTCCGGCGCCTCGGCCCGATGTATGCCTGGGCTCCGCTCATTGTCGTCTACAGATCCCAGCAACTCCCGCATGATTTCAAGCTTAGTCTCACGAACTCCGCTCTTCTTGAGGGCTCATGACCCATGTCCGTGGATCCCATGTCCAAATCCAGGCATGGGTCTGCACCCGGCGATGATCCGAATGTTCCTTAGTTACCCGTATGACCCGAACACACGTGACGTATGACTTGCACTGGATGCCCGCTTCTCTTCTCTTCGCCCACACATCGACACTCACGATGCCGCGCGAACCTTCCCACAAGCAGCAACACGGTGGTCACGGAGGTGCCCGGCCTGGTGCCGGTCGCCCTCGGAAAGACACAACAACCCAGCAATCGGCACCCGCACGACGCAGTATCGCACGGAGACCTGCTCCTCAAGTGCAGCCCGGACCTTTCTTTCAACGACGTCGTCCCACGCAGCCTGTTCCGGGCACCAGCGATAACACATTTTGGGCGGCAGCGCATCCCGAATCGACTCTACAGGACGAGGATCGGGAAGTGCGGGTTCTGGTGCGTGTTCTGTCCATCGCCATACATTCTGTTGACTTCCAGCCTTCAGAAATGACGACCGACGATGTTCGACAGCTCCGAGATGAGCTCGATTTCGTCACCGAGAATGACGAGCACGCGGATATTGCGCGCGGAGATGCGTTGGTGGATGAAAGTTTGGTGGAGGAGGTTTTGGGCGAGGAAGAGCGGGGGATTGAAGGGGACGAGGCAGAGGCAGAGGCACCACCACCGGAGTCGTCCTCGGCACGCTACCTCCGTGCGCTGAGAGACAGACTGCAAGCAGAGATTGACTTGCATGGGGAACCATTGTGTTACCGCCGGGAGACCTGTATGAACGCGCACCACACATGATTTTCGCCCTTAAGACATCGTTTTCGCGAACAACTGCGAATGAACACCCGGAGGATATCCTCTATGCCCGCGATGTCTGTGTGTGGCTTCCGCGTTTGCTTCCTGGCGCGCCAGACAGCTTCAAGTGCAATTGTGGGCGCAAATTGTCGCGTAATGGTGCGTGTTTCGCGTTTTTCTGAGCTTTTTCTGAGCTGACTTTGATAGGTTTCAACGACAAACCAATTGCTCGACGAGTACGCTCGATGCCCGCCGACTTCTATCTCATGACGAATCGTTTCGTCTGCGATTCTCGTCGTGTCGGTGATTCTGGATGCGGCCAGAATTTCCAAGGCACCGACCCACTCATTCTCCGCCAACTGCCGCGTTTTGTGCAGGAGGCATTTCCAGGTCTGTTTCGCTCATCTTTTTGTCATCAATCTGAGCTCTCTTGCAGTGTACATTACGGCTCGCGCCGCGATCTCCAAGGTCCTCTTGTGGCAGATGCGTAACACATTTGCGACGCGCTTTGGTCCTGCGCCGTTTGCCGAATTAATCTCAGAAGTCCAGCACCGCCAGCATGCAGAGTCTGAACTCATGTACGCTGCTGCGGTGCACTTCTATGGGATTGCCCATGCAAAAGGGTGGTCCGTATTTGGAGACAAACTGCAGTACAACGGGCTACCACCTACGGTCTCGTATGTCAAGGGTGTCTTCACGGATTTTATGGCGGCCTATCGAGTCTACATCGAGCGCTACATCGCCAGCCTTCCGCTCACGATAGCAAAGGCGGACCATACCTTTGATGTACGTTTTCGCAGCTGCTATATCTTTGAATCCTTCTTTATTTTCGCAGTTTCTGAAGTACATGGGCGGCTTCAAGGGCGAGCGGATCTTCACGGCTGCATACACCATACTCAATGAGTGGGAGCAAACACGAGGCCATGTCCTGACGATGACGAAGTCGCTGGATTTTGTGAAAGAGACGTGGACGCAGATTCGGGAGGGGCTCAAGGCGATGGACTATCCCCCAACGCAGATCATCTATACAGACTCTCCGCAAGGTATGTTTGCTGCTTGTAATTTGATTCTATTGCTCACTATGGACAGCGGAGCGTAAATTCCACGAAGAACTCAATGCGGACCTGACCAAGGACATCCAGCCGATTACGGAATGGACAGACCTTGATCCATTTTCACGCTCTCTGACATTCCTCTTGCTACTTCAGATGACTCGATGCAGATCGAGTCTCTGGCGAGCACCATCTTACAACGGCTCTATTCCGGTCCTGTTGCAACTGATGCCATCCACCTCGTCGCCCTCGATATCACATCTCGACCGCCTACCAAACTGGGAACGCGTTACCTTGTCGAATCCATCCAGCTTCGCACTGTATTCGGGATCTATACTTTTGACGTATGTTTTCAAACACAAATTATGACCTGTATTTATACTGTTCAGGTGTCGAAATTTACATCCCCAACTCATCTCCTTCCCTCACTCCGCTATTCTCTCCAACTCGTCCATCATGAAGTTTGGTTGCGGAATACGTCGAACGATGGAGATCCTAGCGGACGCTTTCGAGATCAACGACTTGAAACAGTCACTCAAGTCTCGAACCCCTCCGTTTTTGAGCTGGGTGCATACGCGAGCTGAAGGGCCTGGTCAGTGATCCCATGGCCTCCCTCCACGTCCCTGGCTGGCACGGTGCTTGCTAAATCGTTTCCCGATCAACCACCACTCAACATGTCTGCAACCGAACGCTCTTCGTACCTCTCACGTCGCATTGACTGTCAGTGGCAGATTGGTGCAAGCCTCTACCGTCTTTCCTCCGTCGGTCTACGGCTTTCTCCGCAACAGGCATGTGCAAATGGCTTTCATGTGACTGTCGTGCAGGGATGCAAGGCAGTAGCAGAGGGCCTCATCGTCAGTGCCCATCCCGGCTACCTTGACGTGCCGGAGGGTGGTCGCATGAAGCGTATCAATATCACTGCAAGCCGCTCTCTTGTGAAGATCACCAAGGCCAGTACTTACCCATTCACGCCAGTCTAGTTTTTTGAGGTATCTCCAGGTTTTGAATGAAGGTTCTCTCATGGGCCTACATAAGCAGACCCTTGCCTTCATCCTGACGCACGGCGGCCAACTCGTTGTCTCGACTTCTCAACTTCGTTCCCGGAGTACAAGCGATGTATTTCGACCTAGTACCATCGGGTACAATATGGGTACACCTGCACCGACACCAGTTTTCGACGACAACGACGAGTTTATGGTGACCCGCAACTCCGAGTTCTGGCAGCCATCCCCTTCGGATACCAGCGACCTTGGCGCAGATTCTGACTCGGACTCAGACTCAGAAATGGTGCTCACTTATTTTTAACCCAGTTCCTCCCTTATATCTTCTTATAGGATGATACTGAGTACCCCGAGATGAGTTCACATATGTTTGAATGGAATATCATTGAGGTATGGGCGATTTTGATCACGTGATTTTGCGCAAACAGTCTGCTGCAGTCCGCGTCGCCCGCTGCGATCATCGCCGAGCTCGATCTCACAATTTCAACGCTCAGAGATGCCGGTGGTCGCCTACCGACACGTATTTTGGACGACGCTTTCCACTACATGGACCGCCTTATCCGACTTCTGTCCAAAAAGCATCCTGCTTTCCGCGCTTTCTGTCATGACCTGAGCGAGGCCATTTTTATTCGAGATAAATCTGACGTGCTTGCAGTCCGCGCCATGCTTGAAGCCAAAGGTGTTCGCTGGGAATATGTCAAGCGCGCCAAAGCGGACTCTGTTAACCGCCGCGTGCGACGCTACATCCCTCCTCGCCATATTCTCGTCCGCCGTCTACAAATACTCTTCGATGCGTACTTTGGGTTTGATGGTGATCAACCATTTTTCTCAAAAGACGCGTTGGAGATGTGCAAACACCTCCTCGAGACCGCACGACTTGGGTACCTCTCTGACCCGGACGGCTATGTGCTGTACTACATCATCGGTCGCGACCGAGACGGGCTCACGATTTATCGTACCATTCGTGGCACAAACTCCGTTGAGGGTGGCTTCCACATGGCCATTCGCCGCGTGTTTGGCTCCTTGCGCGCCTCTCCAGAGCTCGCCGAGTCCATCCTCATCAACTGGATTCTGCGGCGCAATCAGCGCGCGCACGTCGGCTTTCGTTCACTTCTTCTAGCATTGACCTGCTTCTTGAGGTTGGTTCACAGAATCGTACCGGAAAGAAATTCCGGGGGCCACTACGACATCTGGGTACGCGACGAAATACATGAGCTTGCAGTCGAAGCCGGCTGCTCGACTTCCTTCCCCACTCCCTCGTGTCCTTGCCACACGGATTGCAACATCGGAGACCATCGGCATCGTCCCACTCTCCCTCTCCCTCGCCAAGGATCTTGCACATCACCACCCTTCCCCGTCCCCACGTCGTTGGTCTTCCCCACCACCGCGACATCCCCATCCACATCCTGACGCGCATCTCCACCAAGGCAATCAACCGCTATCGGTATTTGCAGCTCCGGCAGCTGACGTTGACGCCCGTCCTGCCCGTCCACACTCGCACCGAATATTTGCGCTTCAACCAGCTCATCGACCAACCCCAGTTCCGCCGCCATGGAGCTCCGCATCCGCTGGGCGAGAGGTGAAAGGATATCGACTTTGAAAAACTCGCCAGAGTCTGGAATGCGTTAGTCGATGCGCAGTCCAACACCGTTTTAGACCCGAACCTCCGGTTATACTACAAGCTGCCTCAGCAGCTCGAGTCGCAGCACAAGAAGACCATCTTGTGGTCTTTGGAGCGTTCAAGTTTGGCGGCGGGTCGGAACTTTGTCGCTCGGCCAGCCCCTGCTCGAGTTGTTGAACTCGGAGCACAACTTCGCCCGCGGTCCCGACGCGCTGCCGTTGCCGGATGCCATCGCAGAAGTTGACCTGGCTGTTAATGGTGCGTTAGTTCTCGAGCGGAATTGCAGACAGTAAAAAATTGCAGGTACCTTCGACGAGACGTCATTCGACCGTCTAGACCCAATGTCAGCCACCAGCGACGCGACCTACCATGGCGACGAGCACGCCGAGGACGACGCGCTCCCCAACCTGGTCATAGTTCAACCTGGGCCAGCTGCATCGACTGGTGTGCCTGTCCCAACCACCAACCCGCAACCCACCCCCGTATCTGCGTCCACATCCGCGTCCGTCCGCATCTATGGCTGCGTCTGCGTCGGCCTCGGGCCCCCGTGCTACGTTGCACCAAACAACGCTGCTGGGCAGCCGACAACAACCGGTGGCGACGAAGGCGAAAGATCGCTGCGCCGTATGCACCAACGCGTACTGTCGCCGGCGCCACGAGTGTGCGGGCAAGGGCGGCCGCAAGTTTTGCACTTGCATTGGACATCCTGCGCTGAAAAACGGTCAAAAGGTCAGAATATCGGAGGAAAAAATCGAGAAATACTTGGCTGAGAAAGCCGCCACTGCCGCTGCGGAAGCGAATGGGTAGTACGGCGTCTGTTTCGATGAATATAATCCAGTTTTGTTGGCAATAAGCTGCGTGAGATGGGCAGAGTGTGAAAGCACACTCGCCAAGCACGCGCAGCTTGTGCGAGATCGGGAACGGGGAAACAGCGGCCGGCCGGCGAAAATATTGCAGTACACAGACGCGTGGCCTAGACCAACGCGTCCGGTGCGGCGCTCACAGCGTCAGAGGAGCCACGAGCCATGCTCGCAGTGCCAGAATGACGAGGGACCTCGACGGGAGGCTGGAACGATAGAAATACGATGAGCGATCTGAACGGACGAGCAAAAGCCCTAGCGCACCTCGAGTATTCTCGGCCTCCAGCTCCCGCATCCTCTTCCCTCCCACAGTCGAGAGCTTTGCGTCGATGCCGAAGATGGGGTAGTTTCACGATGAGCAGTGCCGCAGGGGGAAGGAGTTGGAGCTTCGTATAGTGTAGCATTGAGCGTTCGATGATGAGAGCCAGTTGCTGGAAAGAAGAACAGTGAGTAAAAGCAAAGAAAATGGAGGTTATCGACGCACCTGTAGCCCAAACCTGCCCTAGCACGGTCCGATTTCCGGCCAGCGCTATCACAGTAATCCCCCAACCCATGCTTGCCCTTGACGCGCGGCCCTCGGGCCACCGTCTCTTCATCTCCGCCTTCGTGCCGACACCGCAGCCTAGGCGATCTGCGACGACCCGTACTCCAACAAGTCGTGGTCCATCGTTCCCCCGTCGCGAGATCCTGTCTCGGTATTGACGCGCGCGCAACGAGCGTGGCGGTGAGCAAGGCGGTGCGGTGCCAAACGTCGCGTGATGCGGCCCCGGGGGCGCAAATGTAGCCGTCGGGGGTTGTTTCGCCCAGTGGTAGGCCGAGTGTGTGTGCCAAGTGAAGACGACGGAAGACCCGCACGTGATCTCGGGCGTCTGCCATCCTCACGGCGCGGACGGCTAGATACCAACTTGAAATACGATTGGCTGGAGCCCATGTCCAAATGAGGATTTATCTCCGGACGGACATGGGCTCCGGGAATCAAGGCAATCAATTGCCGACACTTGGGATTCAAGTTGATGATGCACTCGTTGCGCAAGTTGTAGCACACCGGGAGCCTCAGAATTTGGAGGAAAGGGGCATTTTGAAAATACAATGGTCCTTGAATTTCCCCCCCTTTTTCCCTTTTCTCTCTCTTTCTGCAACTTGAATTCTTCCCGCCATCCACGGACATGGGACATGGGCCCTTTTGGGCTCATGACCCATGTCCGTGGATCCCATGTCCAAATCCAGACATGGGTCTGCACCCGGCCATGATCCGAGTGTTCCATAGCTACCCGTATGACCCGAATGCACGTGACGTATGACTTGCACTGGATGCCCGCTTCTCTTCTCTTCGCCCACACATCGACACTCACGATGCCGCGCGAACCTTCCCACAAGCAGCAACACGGTGGTCACGGAGGTGCCCGGCCTGGTGCCGGTCGCCCTCGGAAAGACACAACAACCCAGCAATCGGCACCCGCACGACGCAGTATCGCACGGAGACCTGCTCCTCAAGTGCAGCCCGGCCCTTTCTTTCAAGCGCGCCGTCCTACACAGCCTGTACCTGGCACCAGCGCGGACACATTCTGGGCGGCAGCTCACCCGGAATCGACTCTACAGGACGAGGATCGGGGAAGTGCGGGTTCTGGTGCGTGTTCTGTCCATCGCCATACATTCTGTTGACTTCCAGCCTTCAGAAATGACGACCGACGATGTTCGACAGCTCCGAGATGAGCTCGATTTCGTCACCGAGAATGACGAGCACGCGGATATTGCGCGCGGAGATGCGTTGGTGGATGAAAGTTTGGTGGAGGAGGTTTTGGGCGAGGAAGAGCGGGGGATTGAAGGGGACGAGGCAGAGGCAGAGGCACCACCACCGGAGTCGTCCTCGGCACGCTACCTCCGTGCGCTGAGAGACAGACTGCAAGCAGAGATTGACTTGCATGGGGAACCATTGTGTTACCGCCGGGAGACCTGTATGAACGCGCACCACACATGATTTTCGCCCTTAAGACATCGTTTTCGCGAACAACTGCGAATGAACACCCGGAGGATGTCTTATATGCACGCGACGTCTGCATTTGGCTGCCACACCTGCTACCTGGTGCTCCAGCAAGTTTCAAGTGCACTTCCGGGAGGCAAACTATCACGAAATGGTGCGTTTCTGTTGCGCTGAGCCTGACGTGGGTTAATTTCTCAAGGCTTCAACGACAAGCCAATCGCCCGACGAGTTCGATGCATGCCGACAGACTACTTTCTGATGACGAGCCGGTTTGTCTGCGATTCACGGCGCGTCGGGCGGTGCAGGCTGTGGGTCAAACTTTCAAGGCACGGACCCACTTATCCTGGGTCAACTGCCGCTTTCTCCAAGAGGTGTTCCCAGGTTAGTTCTTCTTGTCTGCGACGAGTGAAAAACTTATTTACTTGGCAGCATATGTGACGACTCGCTGCAATCTCCAAAGTGCTTGTGTGGCAAATGAGGAACACATTTGCGACTCGATTTGGCCCGGCGCCGTTTGCCGAATTAATCTCAGAAGTCCAGCACCGCCAGCATGCAGAGTCTGAACTCATGTACGCTGCTGCGGTGCACTTCTATGGGATTGCCCATGCAAAAGGGTGGTCCGTATTTGGAGACAAACTGCAGTACAACGGGCTACCCACCTACGGTCTCGTATGTCAAGGGTGTCTTCACAGACGTCCTAACTGCACACCGGGTCTACATCGAACGATATATCGCAAGCCTCCCGCTCACTATTGCAAAAGCAGACCACACGTTTGATGTATGTCTTCCACTTGGACATGTCCTCGAACTAAACAGGTTGTAGTTCTTAAAGTACATGGGTGGTGTCAAGGGCGAGCGCATCTTCACGGCCGCATACACGATCTTGAACGAGTGGGAGCAAACCCGTGGCCATGTCCTTACAATGACCAAGTCGCTGGATTTTGTTAAGGAGACATGGAAGCAGATTCGGGACGGACTGAAGGCGATGGACTATCCCCCAACGCAGATCATCTATACAGACTCTCCGCAAAGGTATGTTTGCTGCTTGTAATTTGATTCTATTGCTCACTATGGACAGCGGAGCGTAAATTCCACGAAGAACTCAATGCGGACCTGACCAAGGACATCCAGCCGATTACGGAATGGACAGACCTTGATCCATTTTCACGCTCTCTCGACATTCCTCTTGCTACTTCAGATGACTCGATGCAAATCGAGTCCCTGGCGAGCACCATCTTACAACGGCTCTATTCCGGTCCTGTTGCAACTGATGCCATCCACCTCGTCGCCCTCGATATCACATCTCGACCGCCTACCAAACTGGGAACGCGTTACCTTGTCGAATCCATCCAGCTTCGCACTGTATTCGGGATCTATACTTTTGACGTATGTTTTCAAACACAAATTATGACCTGTATTTATACTGTTCAGGTGTCGAAATTTACATCCCCAACTCATCTCCTTCCCTCACTCCGCTATTCTCTCCAACTCGTCCATCATGAAGTTTGGTTGCGGAATACGCCGAACGATGGAGATCCTAGCGGACGCTTTCGAGATCAACGACTTGAAGAAGTCACTCCCATTGCGAAACCCTTCATTCTTTGAGCTTGGTGCGTATGCCAAGCTCAAGGGCTCGCTCAGTGACCCAGCAGCCTCCCTCCACGTTCTTGCTGGTGCCGTCCTTGCGAAATCATTTCCCGATCAACCGCCGCTCAATGCAACACCTGTCGAAGACTCTGCAGTACCTTTCCAGACGCATAGACTGCCAGTGGCAGATTGGTGCAAATCTCTATCGTCTTTCATCTGTCGGCCTACCGCTTTCCCCACAGCAGGCATGTGCAAACGGCTTTCATGTCACAGTCGTGCAGGGTTGCAAGGCGGTGGCAGAGGGCTTGATTGTCGGTGCTCATCCTGGGTACATTGACGTCCCGGAGGAATGGTCAAATGAAGCGCATCAAGGTTACTGCAACCCGCTCCCTCGTCAAGATCACGAAGGCCAGTACTTACCCATTCACGCCAGTCTAGTTTTTTGAGGTATCTCCAGGTTTTGAATGAAGGTTCTCTCATGGGCCTACATAAGCAGACCCTTGCCTTCATCCTGACGCACGGCGGCCAACTCGTTGTCTCGACTTCTCAACTTCGTTCCCGGAGTACAAGCGATGTATTTCGACCTAGTACCATCGGGTACAATATGGGTACACCTGCACCGACACCAGTTTTCGACGACAACGACGAGTTTATGGTGACCCGCAACTCCGAGTTCTGGCAGCCATCCCCTTCGGATACCAGCGACCTTGGCGCAGATTCTGACTCGGACTCAGACTCAGAAATGGTGCTCACTTATTTTTAACCCAGTTCCTCCCTTATATCTTCTTATAGGATGATACTGAGTACCCCGAAATGGCTTCCCACATGTTTGAATGGAATTTGAACGAGGTATGTGGTTATTACGATCACGTGATTTTGCGCAAACAGTCTGCTGCAGTCCGCGTCGCCCGCTGCGATCATCGCCGAGCTCGATCTCACAATTTCAACGCTCAGAGATGCCGGTGGTCGCCTCCCAACACGTGTTTTGGACGACGCATTCCATTACATGGACCGACTTATTCGTCTATTGTCAAAAAAGCACCCTGCATTCCGCGCCTTCTGTCATGACCTGAGCGAAGCCATTTTCATCCGGGACAAGTCTGATGTGGTTGCAGTTCAGGCCGTACTTGCCACGAAGGGAGTTCGTTGGGAGTATGTCAAACGCTAAAGCAGACTCTGTTAACCGACGTGTGCGGCGTTACATTCCTCCACGCCACCTTCTCGTTCGTCGGCTGCAAGTACTCTTCAAGGCATACTTTGGGTTTGACGGTGATCAGCCGTTTTTCTCTAAAGACGCTTGGGAGATGTGTAAACACCTTCTCGAGACTGCTCGGCTGGGTTACCTCTCTGACCCGGATGGCTACGTCCTCTACTACATTATTGGACGCGACCGGGATGGCCTGAACATCTACCGCACTGTGCGTGGTACCAACTCGGTCGAAGGAGGTGTGCACATGGCGGTGCGACGGGTCTTTGGTTCCCTTCAGGCCTCCCCAGAGCTTGCCGAGGCTATTTTGCTCAACTGGATTATGCGTCGGAATCAGCGCGTCACGTCGGCTTTCGTTCACTTCTTCTAGCATTGACCTGCTTCTTAGGTTGGGTCACAGAATCGTACCGGCAAGAAATTCCGCGGCCACTACGACATCTGGGTACGCGACGAAATCTACGAGCTTGCGGTACAAGCTGGCTGCGCAACTTCATTTCCAGTCCCACGTGTCCTCTCGACGCGTATTGCAACGTCCGAGACAATCGGTATCGTTCCGCTCTCCCTTTCCCTTGCGCAGGACCTCGGTATCACAACCCTACCCCGCCCTTGCATCGTTGGCCTTCCCCATCATCGCGACATCCCCGTTCACATCTTGACCCGACTCTCCACGAAATCCATCAACCGATACCGCTACATGCAGCTCCGCCAGCTGACCTTGACGCCCGTTCTTCCTGTCCACACCCGCGCAGGAGTATCTGTCCTTCAGCCAACTTATCAGCCAACCCCAGTTCCGCCGCCATGGAGCTCCGCATCCGCTGGGCGAAAGCTGGAAGGATATCGACTTCGAGAAGCTTGCAAGAATCTGGAATGCGTTAGTCGACGCGCAATCCAACACGATCTCGGACCCAAACCTGCGCTTGTACTACAAGCTGCCGCAGCAACTCGAGTCCCAGCACAAGAAAACGATTTTGTGGTCGTTGGAGCGCTCGAGTTTGGCGACAGGTCGGAATTTCGTCGCGCGCCAGCCGTTGCTTGAGTTGCTCAACTCGGAGTATAACTTTGCGCGCGGTCCTGACGCGCTGCCGTTGCCCGATGCCGCCACAGAAGTCGACCTTGCTGTAAATGGTGCGTGAGTTCTAGAATGCTATTGACCGTAGTGAAGATGTGCAGGCACCTTCGACGCCACGGCCTTCGACCGTATGGACCCAATGTCAGCCACCAGCGACGCGACCTACCATGGCGACGAGCACGCCGAGGACGACGCGCTCCCCAACCTGGTCATAGTTCAACCTGGGCCAGCTGCATCGACTGGTGTGCCTGTCCCAATCCCCAACCCACAACCCACGGCCGTATCTGCGTCCGCATCCGCGTCCGCGTCCGCATCTATGGCTGCGTCTGCGTCGGCCTCGGGCCCCCGTGCTACGTTGCACCAAACAACGCTGCTGGGCAGCCGACAACAACCGGTGGCGACGAAGGCGAAAGATCGCTGCGCCGTATGCACCAACGCGTACTGTCGCCGGCGCCACGAGTGTGCGGGCAAAGGCGGGCGCAAATTCTGCACCTGTGTTGGTCATCCCGCGCTCAAAAATGGTCAGAAAGTCAGGATCTCGGAGGAAAAAATCGAAAAATACTGGGCTGAGAAAGCCGCCACTGCCGCTGCGGAAGCGAATGGGTAGTACGGCGTCTGTTTCGATGAATATAATCCAGTTTTGTTGGCAATAAGCTGCATGAGATGGGCAGAGTGTGGATTCACACTTGCCAAACACGCGCAGCTCGTGCGAGCTCGGGGAACGGGGAAACAGCGGCCGGCCGGCGAAAATATTGCAGTACACAGACGCGTGGCCTAGACCAACGCGTCCGGTGCGGCGCTCACAGCGTCAGAGGAGCCACGAGCCATGCTCGCAGTGCCAGAATGACGAGGGACCTCGACGGGAGGCTGGAACGATAGAAATACGATGAGCGATCTGAACGGACGAGCAAAAGCCCTAGCGCACCTCGAGTATTCTCGGCCTCCAGCTCCCGCATCCTCTTCCCTCCCACAGTCGAGAGCTTTGCGTCGATGCCGAAGATGGGGTAGTTTCACGATGAGCAGTGCCGCAGGGGGAAGGAGTTGGAGCTTCGTATAGTGTAGCATTGAGCGTTCGATGATGAGAGCCAGTTGCTGGGGGGAAAAAGGATGGTGAGGAAACAGCGAAGCAAATAGAGGTTATCGACGCACCTGCAGCCAAGCCTGCCGTAGCACAGTCCAAATTCCGTCCAGCGCTATCACAGTACTCCCCCGGCCCTTGCTTCCTCTCAACGCGCAGCCCCTCGGGCCACCGTCTCTTCATCTCCGCCTTCATACTGCAGCCCTAGCTGCCTGCGACGACCCGTACTCCAACAAGTCGTGGTCCATCGTTCCCCCGTCGCGAGATCCTGTCTCGGTATTGACGCGCGCGCAACGAGCGTGGCGGTGAGCAAGGCGGTGGCCGCGGGAGTGAGCGTGGTAATGTGAGTTGATTGACGCGGCCCCAGGGCGCAGATGTAGCAGGCGGTGGTCGTTTCGCCCAGAAGTAGGCCGAGTGTGCTAAGTCGAAACGACCGGAAGATCTGCGCGGACTGCGCCGTACACGTGATCTCGGCGTCTGCTTTCCTCACGGCCCGTACAGTCTAGATGCCAACTTGAAATACGATTGGCTGGAGCCCATGTCCAAATGAGGATTTATCTCCGGACGGACATGGGCTCCGGGAATCAAGGCAATCAATTGCCGACACTTGGGATTCAAGATGATGATGCATTTCTAGCGCAGGTTGTAGCACTCCGGAAGCCTCAAAATTTGGGAGAAATATGCAGTTTGAAATTACAAATGTCTCTGAACTTTCCTCCCTTTTCTCCCTTTTCCCCTCTTCTTGCAACTTGATTTTTTCTCCGTCTCCACAGACATGGGACATGGGCCTTCTTGAGTGGTGAGCGCTCCCGTTCACCAACCGGATCTTGCTCGCCCGTATCAACGCGCAGTTCGGGAACCATACTCGTTGAAGCGAGAACTGGCGCGCCTTGGCAAGGCACTGCGGTGCTATAAGCGTGAAGTTTCATTATGAAATTAATGCGCGGCATCGTTCGCGCTCCCAGATAATGCAAGTATTGGCCCAACATAAGATCCCGCTCGCCCAATGCATACTTTTCGTCCATCAGTATTTGGAGTACTAGACCCAAACGAATCAGCATCCCGCGATAAGACAAAATAGCACACGCGACAAGACGTACCACAACACTGTCCTCGACATAGTGTGTCGAGCAGTCCATCTCCTCATACGACACCCACTTGGTCCTCTTGGCAATCTTCCAGCCAACGAACAGGATCGCAAAGAATGGGATGTTGATGTAGGCAGAGATGAACGACTGGTAGTCGAAGGGGTGGGTGATGCAGGCGGTGAAGCCGTTGAAGAACGTGATAATCGCAAACGAGATGAGCACGACCCACGAGCCCCAGGGCATCAGGAAGCTGGAGAACGGCAGCTCGGAACGCGAGAGGCCCTGTACCTTCATACCCTTCGTCCATCGGATATGCGCAAACGCGATACCCATCCAGGTAATGAGGGACCCGAGGGTGGTGATGTTACTGAACCAATTGAACGCGTCGTTGGCACCGGCCTTGCCGCAGGCGAGGAACCCAAGACAGGCAAACAGCGCGCAAATGAGCAGGGACGGGACGGGAACACCCCGGCTGTTGACACGCGCAAGAATACGCGGCGCCTTGCCTTCTTGCGCCAACATGAAAAGTGACCGAGACGACGAGTATAGGAACTCGTTGCCAGCGGAGAACGCCGACGTCAAGACCACCGCGTTGATAATGTGCGGCAGGACTTTAATCTTGGCGTTGTCGATGATAATGACGAAGGGCGACTCGGCGGCAGTGCCGGTGGCCTCTGCGTTGGCCTGCAGAAGGTTGGGGTCGCTGCGCTGGACGCACATGCCGATGAGCAAGATGGCGAAGACGTCTGGCAGAGCAATAAACGTCAGTAAAATACATTTAGAACGAGAGATGGACACGCACAAAGCAGGACAATACGGTAGAAAATGGCGCGGACAGCTGTACGCATCGAGACACGGGGGTTGGCAGCCTCGAGGCAGATCATAGCGAGACCCTCCATGCCACCATCTGCAACGAAAATGAGTGCCTACGTCCGGAAAGATAGCGGGATTTCGTACAAGAGAAGGCGGCTTGTGTGAAGACGGCCCAGAAACCAAGGAAACGCGCCTTGGATGGCGGAACCAGGTCGAAGAAACCGTTATTGAACGGCTCCAGCCTCCAGTAACGGAATCCACGGCGGTCGTGGTCAGGCGCACCGCCGAGATCAACGACGAGTAGGACGATGATGAGACCAATCGCGGTCAGAATCTTCAGTGTCGCGAACCAGAACTCGAACTCCCCAAAGTACTTTACTCCGGCGAAGTTGACGAGGACGATTCCGATGAGCATGACGGCGATGTAGATGGCCTTGTGGTTGTTGTTCGTATCCCAGAACTCGATAACGATGGACGCAGCGACGATTTCCGTGGGGCAGGTCATGACGGCCTGGAACCAGAACTGCCAGCCCATGGCAAAACCTTGTGCGGGGTCGACATAACGAGTGGAAAATTCGATGAAGCCTCCCGCAGAGGGATCCCACACCATCATCTCACCGAGAGCGTACCTGAGGGTCGCATCAGCACTGTGCCAAGAACAAAGGAACAAGATGGCGCGGCGCACATCATGAGCCCAACAAGCCCGCCGACAATCAAATAACCGAGCAAGGCGCCGACGGGACCGCCGTTGGTGAGTGCCTTTCCGGACTAGGAACACAATCAGCAACTTGTCCGGGAAAAGCATGGAGAACGGCGTACACCCAGGAAAAGACCAGTGCCCAGTGTACCCGCAATGGCTATCATGGAGACCTGGCGACCCTTGAGGGAGCGGTGCATATGGCCAGCGTCCGCATCGCCGTGGATGGCTTCCTCGGTGACGATGTCGCCCGAGTGCGAGGCTTTCTTCTCGATGTCTAGCTCGGACATGGCAGTGTCGTAGCTGGGTGGGGGGGACAGAAGAGCGTCGCAAAAGAGTGGGAATGCCCAGCCCAAGCTTTTAAAAGGCGCCGCCACTAGCCACGTCCGATGTGACGGGACAGCATAGGACAGCGCGTCCACGCGGCCAACGGGGCGATAAGTCCTCCATTACATCTTCATACAACAGCTTGCGAGCGCTTGACCTGGGAAGAGGTACCGCGATCGGGTCTGAATGGCATGAGAAGCACCTCAGAAGCCCAGACGACAATCTGGGTACCGGAGCAGAGGTCGGGTCGTTCCTGAAATCGATGCGGACCGAGCCCTAAACAGGCTGTTGACCGATGTGGCTCCGAACAAGCGTGGTTGATGGCGTGACTACCGCGTCTGGGCCGACTATGGCAGTGCCTCTGCGCGTATACAGAGCAAGCCACCACAAGGCAGGTCCCGTATTTTTCTGCTCTGGTCGTTACCAATTCACGTGATTTTATCGCGGAACCGTCGCGCCTCCGCGGACCCACTTCCAAGAACTGACAGGCAATCCCCGAAAGGAACCTTCCCTCGCAGAATTAAGGGCGGCGTCTACCTTACCCCGACAGGCAAAAAGCTAGCTGAACTCTGCACTCCTTTAACGCGTACTTGTGCGTGCATGCGTGTGGTATTTAAATTAAACAAAACAAGTTCTACAATACAAGTGGCTGGGCAGCAGCGCAGCGAACCGGGCCATCAGCCCGTCCCCCTATGAGACGACAAAGTACCCTCGATTTTGCTCGATTAGTACTTGGAGTACTAGAAACGACGCGTCAGCTACAAACGAAAACAAGGACATGAAAGAAAACGCACCACAACACTGTCCTCGACGTAGTGGGTAGAGCAATCCATCTCCTCGTACGACACCCACCTCGTCTTCTTGGCGATCTTCCAGCCAACGAAGAGAACGGCGAAGAATGGGATGTTAACGTATGCGGAGATGAACGACTGGTAGTCGAAGGGGTGCGACATGAACGTCGTGAAGCCGTTGAAGAAGATGATGATGATGAAGGAGATGAGCACGACGTAGGCGCCCCATGGCATCAGGAAGCTGGAGAACGGCAGCTCCGCGCGCGAGAGACCCTGCGCCTTCATGCCCTTGTTCCACCGAATGTGTGCGAACGCAATGCCGCACCAGGTGATCATCGAGCCGAGCGTAGTGATGTTACTGAACCAGTTGAACGCGTCGTTTGCACCGGCCTTACCGCAGGCAAGGAAGCCAAGGCAGGCGAAGAGGGCACAGACGAGGAGCGCAGGAACGGGTACACCGCGGCTGTTGACGCGAGCGAGGATACGCGGGGCCTGGCCTTGCTGGGCAAGCATGAAGAGCGAGCGCGAAGACGAGTACAAGAACTCGTTGCCGGCGGAGAAGGCGGAGGTCAAGACGACGGCGTTAATGATGTGGGGGAGGACCTTGATCTTGGCGTTGTCGATGATAATGACGAAGGGCGACTCCGCAGCGGTACCAGTCGACAGGGCGTTGGCTTGCAGGAGGTTCGGGTCGGTTTGACTGAGGCACATGCCGATGAGTAGGAGAGCGAAAACGTCTAGTTGAATGTGAGTGCGGGGAAAACATAACAGGCAACTGAAAACGCACAAAGCAAAACGATTCGGTAGAAGATGGCGCGAACGGCGGTGCGCATAGAGACACGGGGGTTGGCAGCCTCGAGACAGATCATGGCGAGACCCTCCATACCACCGTCTGTAGCACATTTAGAGCGGGAATTGCTGAAGATGGTCAAACATACACGAGAAGGCAGCCTGCGTAAGGACAGCCCAGAAGCCCAAGAAGCGCGCCTTCGAGGCCGGGACGACGCTGAAGAATCCGTTGTTGAAGGGCTCCTGCTTCCAGTAGCGGAAGCCGATACGGTCGTGGGTTGGCCCTCCACCGAGGTCGATGACGAGGAGCAAGATCACAAGGCCAATGGCGGTGATGATTTTGAGAGTCGCGAACCAGAACTCGAACTCGCCGAAGTATTTGACACCGGCGAAGTTGACGAGCAGGATACCGATGAGCATGACGGCAATGTAGATAGCCTTGTGGTTGGCGTTCTGGTCCCAGAACTCAATAACGATGGAGGCAGCGACAATTTCCGTGGGGCAAGTCATGACGGCTTGGAACCAGAATTGCCAGCTATTCAAGAGGTAAATACGCGTCGAAAGAAATGAACGGAACGCACCCCATAGCGAAACCTTGAGCAGCATCGACGTAACGGTGGGAGAACTCGATAAATCCACCCGCTGAAGGATCCCAAACCATCATCTCTCCCAGCGCGTACCTGCAGGAGCGCCACCATGAGAAAATGAACAAAGGATCGGATGAGGGACACGCACATCATCAAACCAACGAGCAGCCCAACAAAGAGATAACCGAGAAGCGCGCCGACCGGACCACCCTCGGAGAGAGCTTTCCCAGACTAGCAATCCATCGAAGTGAGATGGGACGTAGAGTGAATGGGAGAGATAAGCCTACACCCAAGAACAGACCAGTGCCGAGTGTGCCTGCAATGGCAATCATGGACACTTGACGGCCTTTGAGAGACCGGTGCATGTGTCCATCGTCGCCGTTGTGGACGACGCTCTCGGTGACGACGTCGCCGGAGGACGAGGCTTTCTTCTCGACGTCGTAGTCAGACATGAAGAGGAAGAGAGAAAGTGGATGCCGAGAGTGGATCCCCGAGTTTTAAGGCAGGCTCCAAGATCCCCCCGTCAGATCCCACCGCCCGATCTTGACAACTCACACGCGGGCGCTCACCCCCATTTGGGCACAGCTCTGATAACGCCCCGGTCCTGGTTCTACAGCTCTGTAGCTCCTTCGTGTGGTTGGACAGCCTTCGGAAGGCTGTAGGCGTCTCTCGCTCCCGTGCTTTTTGCGCAGCTCGAATTCTGGACCTCCCGAAGGTCAACGAAAGAGAGAGAGAAAAAAAACTGCGCACACGACCAGCTGAGGGGCGGACTCCACTGATACGCGACCCATTGATTGGTCCTGAGTCGCACACATTGGCGAGTGATGGCCATGGAGACACCCCTTCCGGATTCGCTCCCGGACTCGGATTCACTGTCGAAAATGGCGGACTTGGACCTGGTGGCGGGCTGTTCCAACGGCGTCTCTCATCGGCGCCTTGACCCGCTCGTGCAACGCAGCAGAATCGGGCAACCTTCCAGCTAAAGATGGCGGGGAGTCAAAGAATCACTCTAGCCGATGTCATCTCGGGGAATCAAAACCGTCGGCGTTGCCGCCGGATGTCGGTGGCCGTGTTCGAATTCGCGATGGTGGCAGCGAAGCAGCGACCACAACTTTCGTCTTGCTTCTTCGCGTCCCTTGGACCCACTTTCGGGCGCTCTTGAGCACCTCCCCCAAGCTCACCGTCCCATATCCGGGTGTTGCTGCACTCCGCTTCCCCACTCAATGCATGAAAATCTACAGAATCCATTGACAGTTGCGCGTGGTTGCCATATCATCCTCGCCAAGCAGGATCGACTAACCCATGCGCCGCCAACGCGCTCGGCGGCTCGACGACCGGACCACTTGCTATTCGTGGATCACATCGACGACGCGTATAACTTAGCTCGAAGGTTGTCGAGTCTTCTTCGTCTTGCACTGTTTCTCGCTCCAGGGCGAGCTCGACCCCAACCGCGATTTTCCACACAACTTTTGCGACTCTATACATCTGTCGCGCTGAAGATCGATCCCACTTTGCCGCTTCAAATGCCGGTCACCTTTGCTCTCACCAACTTGAATTCTTGCCGCTAGTCGTGGCGGAATGAGGGCCACAAGTCCGGGAGCTCGAACGGGCCAACGGGCGCATGCCCGTCGGCGCGTCTCCCATCTTAGCCGCCATCTCCGTCTCGACCAGTCAGCTGCGGTCGTTTCTCCGGCGTCTACGCCCGCCGGCGCCGGCGCTTCCGGGAAGACTCAGACTGGACTGGCCTCCTCATCATCCGGACTCGGAATAACTCGAGTCCGACGACGCCGCGCTTTGTGGCGCTCAGTACAGCGTGAGTCCCGGAGGGTCCGGTTGCGTCTGGCGCATGGCCAGATTAGATTGCGGGATCAATCTAAAGCAGCAAACAGCTTTTTGCGTGAAACGACCGTCAAATTAACGCGTCAACGCCTGCAGAGGAGCTTTTGCCAGTGGACCAGTGTTCAAGGCTGTAGAACAGGCTGTAGAACATCGATCCCTTCATTTCCCGTCTAACTTCAGGTCTAACACGAGCTCAGAAGCGCGCTCGATCTACGTCTATTGCTCAAGGCGAGGAGAAAAGTCTATGCGTAGGGCGATAGCCGAAGGCTATAACCGGGGTGCTGTCGAAAGCCCCTCGACGGGAGTCGCAGCGCCAGAATTATTCGCCGACGCAGCAATTGAAGGCGATGGGACGTTATCAGTTGGGTCGAGGAAGTATGCGGCAAAGAACTTTCGCCAGTTGGTTTTGGATGGGACGAAGTGGCCTGTTTTTCGTCAGTGATCCTGCACGGATGGTATGTATTCGACAGACCTCCATCGTGCTCTTCGACGCGGGCGTTGTCCGACACAGCGATGAGTGTTCGGGACCGCTCTTCAATGACCACGACATCGTTGTGTCCGATGACGTGCAGTGTCGGCGTCTGGTAGTTGGTAGCAAAGACAGCCTCGCCAAGGGCGCCCCGCATTCTAAATCCAGAAACGGCAACGCAGAATTTGCTGTACGATGCAGGGTGGTGAGAAATACCGTCTGCTGTGTGAAAGGTTGTCAACTCACAACGGCGGATGCGGCGCCTTTCCGTCTACAAGGAAGTCTGGGTACGTTTCCGGACGTTCGAGCTTGAAAGAATTGAAACGGTACTCAAATAAATAAATAGAAGCTCACCAAAGCAGCAAGGAATCCAGCAACCGTAGCTCCTTGCGAGAATCCTAGCACACCGTCAAAGTGTCTCGACTTGAGCACATCACGGAGAAACGCGATGGAGTCGGGCAGGCCAACTGCTTCGTTCTTGGTTTCATTCCAGCGGAACCATGCGCGCGATTCCGATCCCGCTCCCGTCGCATCGAGCGCCTCCGTTGACGCGAAGCCCGCAAGATCGATAGGTTGAAGGATCATCGGTGCGTCGACGAAGACTTTGACCCGGTGTTAGGGATTCGGTTCGCGGTAGACGGGAGTGTATGCACCGAATTCAACCGAGTTTCCGCATTGTTTCCGCAAAGCGCCGAGCTGAGGACACCGGAAATGAGTAGGTGGCCGCACGACTTTGCCAGTGGCAGGAGACAGACGCGTTTGGAGAATATGGACGCGTTCTGCGAGAAACTACGCAGTGGTGAGCGGAGGAGCCAAACTAAGGGTTCGAGCTGAAGCAGTACCCATGTAGAGCGAGGATAGTCGTCGCCGGGGCACTCATGGTCGTGGTTGGGGGAAAATCAGTAAGCGAACACGTGCATGGTTGATCTCCCCAACGCATCTAATCTAATCTCCTCCCTCTCCCGCTTACCACATGCAGTCCTTCCGACCCGCTCCGAAACTCTCTTGCTCTCCTTCATGCTCCTCCGCAGACCGACCGCGTACGCTCCAGGTCGTCTTACGACGCGTCTCTTCTCGTCTTCTAGCCCAACGCAGAGGCAGCGTCTGCTGATCATCGGGTCTGGTTGGGGCGGCTACCCGCTGCTCCGAGGCGTGGACAAGAAGCGCTGGGGTGCGCATGCTCCCATCTCTCCGTTGGGTCTCGACCGTTGACCGTGTTTCTAGACGTTACGGTCGTCTCACCGTCGCAATACTTCAATTTCACGCCGTTGTTGGCCAGCGCGGCGGTCGGCACGCTTGAGTTCCGGTGTACAATCGAGCCGGTGCGGGTTTTCGCGTTTACAACTCGGTTCACTACATTAACCGTGTACCTTCAGGTCCGCAGATACACGCCACAAGTGGTTCGTTTGTCTCCAGCGTTTCGGCGACTCCTTGTTCAGTGGATTGTTTGCAGGTCGCATATCAAGCCTGGTGCGACAAAATCGGTAGCATCCCATCCTGCTCATTGAGAATGGCCTGACGCGTCAAACGACAGACTGGACTCGCAAAGTCATCGAATGCGTAAGTGGGGCTCGTTCCAAAATCACCAGATCCCTCATTCGCCACAGACACCAGCAACTCCACCACTGGCGTGGGATACAGCACAGAAGACGGAGAAGTTCACGTTGCGCTGGGACAAGCTGGTCATCGCCGCCGGCGCGTATTCGCAAAGTATGTCGCGTGCCGCGTCGCTCACAAGGCTGTTACATTGATTTCTTCTCAGCATTCGGCATTCCCGGCGTCAAGGAACACGCCCATTTCCTCAAAGACATCAAGGACGCCCGCGCCATTCGAACTCGCATTCTCGAATGTTTCGAACAAGCTATGCAGCCGACGTTGTCCGACATTGAACGACGGTGAGCGCTTGACATGGCTGGCATCCAACTTCAATCAACTCAAGACTCTCTGTACAGCAACCTGCTCAACTTCTGCATAGTCGGCGGCGGGCCGACGGGCATCGAATTCTCCGCCGAGCTACACGATCTCCTGCATGCTGAGTTTGCTGTGCATTATCCCAGTCTCGCCAAGCTCGCCAAAATAACGATCTACGATGTTGCTCCGAGCATTCTGGGCAGCTTTGACCGTACTTTGGTCGAGTACGCTGAATGTTCTCTTAGTGCTGTCGTTCCCAGCTAAGATTCGTTTTTCAGATACGCAGAGAAGACCTTCTCGCGCGACGGAATCAGCATCCTGACCTCGCATCATGTCGAGCGCGTCGAAGCCGGCAAGATGTTCGTCAAGGAAAAGGGCGAAGGTGCGTCGTCTTCATGCATTTGGGTCGTAAACTTGATACTGAAGACCACGAATCAAGTTCCTTTCGGTCTCCTCGTTTGGAGTACCGGGCTCGCGCCGAATCCGCTCGTCGAGTCGATAACAGAGCTCAAGAAGGACGCACGCACGAAAAGGTGTCTGTGTTTGTGTTCTTCGAGCGACACGTGACTGACCCTCCGACCAGTCTACTCACCAACGACCACTTGAACGTCGTCAAATCCTCAAGCGGAGAAGTCGATCCAGACGTCTGGGCTATCGGCGATTGCGCACAGATCGATGGCGCCATGCTGCCGGCGACCGCTCAAGGTAGGTAGCACGCTATAGATTCGCATCTGATTGTACCAACACCTCCACAAGTGGCCAACCAAAAGGCGCAGTATCTTGTCAAGACGCTTAATAAGCTCGTGAAGGACCCAGACCAGCATGCGGTTAACGCGAAGCCGTTCAAGTTCGAGAATCAAGGCAGTTTGGCGTACATCGGGGACTGGTCAGTCTCTCACTTGACTATCTTCGGACCGTGTTGGATCGTTCGTTGCAGGAAAGCGATATATGACAATAGCTCGGAGAATAAAGACAAACTGCTGGCGAAGGAGTCTGGACGCGTCGCTTGGCTTCTTTGGCGGTACGTGTTCGAGTATGCACAGACGCGGTCTTTTGATATGCTGCTAGATCCGCTTATTTCACCATGACGCTTTCGTGGAGGTGTGTTCATCGCTTCTCGACTCCTACTCTTGCTGAAAGAAGTTTCCAGAAACAAGATCCTGGTACCCATGTATTGGTACGTGTCTGCGTATTCTGTCTTCGTCAACGTGTCCCGACGCGATACAGGTTCCTCAATTGTACGTCGCCTTGCGTTCTCGGAAAGTTGAATTGAATACTTGCACTCAGGGATCTTCGGGCGCGATATCACCCGCTTCTAGACCAAATAGCATCTCTCTCCCTCTCTGCGGGGAAGGCGAGAAATTAATGGCACAAAGACACTCGCAGCCTCAACCTCTACGTACAATACACACAAGATAATCTGCAAGATAATACATATTGTTCGTGATTATGAGCGAGTGGGGAAGAAAAAAGAACAGTAAGTAAGTAGAGGGGGTATCAGGATGCCGGAGATTCAGAAGAGATGGTGGATAGCCTCGGCGACGGCTTTCGGCGGATACGATGCATCTTGGCTGTCTCGGCTCAGGCCCATTTCACGTCCAAAAGAACCAAAACGCGTACCTTGTGGAACATCCTGCGCTAGCTGCTTCACATCCCCAGGCCAGGTACGCGCCAACGCAGGCTGGGGTTGCGGTTGCGGGAGAATCAACACCGGGCGCAGATTGGCCGCCGGCCTCGACGCCTTGATATACCCATCCGCGATATCATGCTGCTCGAAGAACACCGTCGGCGGGCGGAATCCAAACTCGGTGCCGTCGAAAGTGTCTGCCCCGCCGAGCACCGTCCACGCCCCGCCGTCCAAATCCGAGTCCGCACTATCATCGGCGGCGGCGCTGTGGTTGTTGTTGGCCGCATTGTTGCCGATGTGTGCGACGTGCACGAAGGAGCTTGCCGTCGGTGCCGAGATCGTCGGCTTGCGCGGAGCTGCCAACGCGTGGAGGTACCGTGATGTCGGCGCTATCGGTCCAGGCGGCGCGGAGTTCGGTCCGGGAGAACCGGAGCGAGTAAATCCGCTACTCACGTTCGCGAGTCGACTCCGGATGCTGCGCGGAAGGGACTTGGTCGTGTCTATCGCTACTTAGATGTGGCGCATCAGCTCTATAATCATTCAGAGAGAGAGAGACGAATTGACACGCACACGAACGCGCCGCGGCAACCTTCTCCGCCTGCAAGTGGCTCTGATGAACCCCACCGCCGCCGCCTACACTCTCTTTCACAACAATCGCCAACTCCTCCGCCTCTCTATCATCTCCTCCCGTCAACAAAAACCCAAACTTGCGGCTCTACAAAGAAACAAATTCAGCAGACAGGCTGCAAGAGAAGAACAACGCGACACGCACCGATCCGTTAAAGACATGAAAGAACGGCTTGTCGACGCGATACTCCAACGGCGCCGACTCGGGCACGCGGAACAGCCAGATCGTCCTCCCTTCCACACCCGAACCCGCACTCGCACCCGCATCCGCATTCGCACCAGCAAGCAACCGGAACCAAAACGTCTGCGGGACCGTACGCGTATCCTTCCCAAACACCAGCGTCCCGCTCAGGCCCGTCGACGCCCACTGGCACTCGTGGTTGTGGCCGTTGTCGCGGGCATGGTTGTGGTCGCGGGCATTACTCGGAAACGCCGCGTGGTACAGACGCGCAGGGAGCTTCGCGTAGACGACGTAGGTCCCAGAAGCCAGCTCGGGGACGTGCACGTCGATGGCTGCTTGCGGTTGCACTTGTCGGGTTGGCGCCCCAAGAGGCTTTTTCGGCAGGGACGATGGCGCGGGCGTGTATCTGGCGTGACCTCTCGAGCTGGGGATTGGCGAAAGCAGCTGCGAGAGCATGCCAACGGCGCGAGCAACAAGGGCAGAGAAAAAGTAAGAAGAGTGAGTGAGAGAAAGCAAGGAACTGCGTGCGGGCGCACGGCGCGCCCTTGTTCGAAGCAAGAAAGAGGGCTGGAGATGAACGCCGCAAGGCCCGCTTCAGCTTCGCCTCGCCGGCTGGCTGGCTTCGTGAGCTTAAAACGGAGAATGCACAGCACCGCAGGCTCGTGTCGGCCTCGTGTCATGCGGCTGGTAGGTAGCAACCAGGCTTTTGCGAGTAGCGTAGAGATTACAGATGGAATTTAACGTCGAGGGGAAAGAGAGGAAGATCTATTCCTCCTCGTCTTCGTCCGGAGGAATGGTCATCATATCGTTTAGACTGGTCAAAGTGCTGTTTGAGCGAGTTATTCGTGGGTCCGAAATTCACGCACCAATGGACAAAAGGCACACAAATCCGCGCAACTTCTTGAATAGTCGTCTTGAAATCGGGCGAAAGCACTTGCTCATCCGTAAATCTGCACATGGCATATCAGCTTGCAGAAACTGGCGATCGTTCGAGCTATCGCCAACGTACTGGTGCGATACCGCAAACGACCGACATTTGAGCAGGTCAATGTCCCTTCAAACCCGATTAGCAGCGCGTAAAGAAGGAAAGTGCGGCGGCAACGTACGGGTGCGTCTTATCAATTCCCTTCGGCGCGACCTTCAATTCATCGTCGCGACCAAATATGTTCTGCCGCGCGCCTGCTTCCGCCTTGCCAAAGTACTTGACGAAGGTTTTACCAGAAATGAGTTCACGTAGACGGCTGGGGTCCCGTTGGATATTAGACCTATTAGGCGGGGTCAATGGAGGAAAGGGCAGATAGAGCTGAGATTACCGAAGGGTTTGTAGCTCGTTCTTTGCGGGATCCCATGCACCAGCCGCGATGATGCTCTTGTCTCCGGGTTTGACTGATGACGTTCATCGAGGAACAAGGACACGAGCAAAGAACATACTCATGCTAGGAAGTGTAAGGACGCGAACTCGAGCAGAGCTATGGAGACATACACATGGTCTTCGGAGAATCAGTCGCGTCGCCACAGCATCCACAGAAGCAGCACTCACAGAACGCAAAGATGCCCTTGCGACCGCTTCGCGAAAAGCTGGCCGAGAATCCAGTCTTGTATGGGGTCTTGTCGTTCGAGAAACGCGTCTAGAAGCGCGTCGCGTGAGTAGATGAGCGAGAAGAGAGCGCGTCTTGCACGCACGTCGCGGTATATACGATGGATAACGTCCTTGGGTGGCAACGGGGGGATTTGATCGTCAACCTCGATGAGGACGTCTGTGAACGCTTCGATGAAGTCCTTCCATTCCTTTTCGGCTTGTCGGTAGACTGGGTCTACGGGCAAGGTTAGCCGTTGTGGCTAGCTGACTTCAAGCCAATCACCGTGAAGCTTGAACCTGAGACAGAGCACACAAAAGGATGAGTATTCGCAGCGTTATTAGAGGCGGCAGACGCACCATTCGCGGTCGTTACACTCGGGGTCTTGGAGTTGCTTAAGAAAGTCCAATGTGTTCTGGGAAATCTGCCCCGGCGGCACTGTAATCCATTAGCTGGGTCTGAGACCCTTCGACTATAGCACGCACCTCGACCGGTCTTGGGTGCCTGCACCACGACTCCAACAATCTCCTGGCCTTCTTCGAGGTCGATGTCAGCCTCGTCTGCATCGACTTTGCGTTTCTTCTTGGGCGAGCGTTGCTTCTTAACCGCGGTTGCCCGTTTCTTCGGCTTCTTCTCGCTGTCCGACTCGTCCAACGCGTCACTATCCTCGAATTCGTCCTCGGAAGGGCTGGGCTCCCTGGCGCGCTTTCGGGAACTCTTGGTCTTGGACGCGGACGATTTGGCCGAGGTGGTCATCGTAGTCAGCGGTGAAGGATTACACGCGCATGTGATGTGCCGGTCTAACCATCAAATGATCCGGTGAGCAGGTATATAATCCTCTCCATCACACTTTGATCCTCAGATCTTACTCATCAGGTGCGTCCACCATGTCCTCGTCTGACCTCTTCCTCGTCGCTGACCCTTTGCCTCCAGGATTATTTTTATAGTCTCTGACCGAGTACTCGCATGTTTACACATGCCGCATCCTTCAAATCCACTCGATGACACCCGCGCTCACTCGTTTTAACCGAGAACACGCCCACCCCGCCTCCGTGCGTGGTGGTCTCGAGGACGTTTGGCACTCGTCGTGGTCGGTTCGCAAGAACTCCCGCGACGGGCGCCAGCGAGCTGAGCGTCTGTCTGATGGATTCTGCTGGGATTGCTCTTTTTCTTCTTGCGCTCAAGTTGGTCGCAGTGTAGTGCAGGAGTTGGTAGTTCAATGCAGTTCCTCCCACCTTTCCTACTCTACCTGCGCGTCGAATACGATCTTGTTGGATGTCGCCGAGGACGACGCAGACGCAGTGAAAAATTTTCTGTCAGTCACGTCAAGGACCCGGTCTGTCTTCCGGTCGTATACCATACTTGCTTACTTGCATAGACTGGGGGTTTCTTTGTGTTCCCTTGCTTGTACGCAAGGCGTCGTATGCGAAGGTGTATCCATTTGGTGGAGTGTAGCAGTCCACGCAACTCACGAAAAAATACCAACTCCACTCCCCAATCGTCCTTGTACCTTTGCCAACTGCTATCTACCCCGAAGCAGCCGCAACGCAAGCTCCTCATCATCTTCCAGTGTACTTGGCCCCGTTCTACTCCGTTTCGCAGGCGGCGGCTTCGCCCACGTCTCTTGCTCGTCGTCGTCGTCGCCCGACGGCAGGTCAAACTCGGGCGACACATACCCATCGTCCACCTCTGCAACCGCCACAGCGCCTGCCAATGCACCGTCAACGCCAGCTTCCTCCCGCTCCCGTTCCTTTCTCCTTCGCTTCTTCTCTTTCTTCTTCTCGCGTGCCTCTTCACGATCCACCACCGTAGCCTCCTTCATCTTACCCCGCTCGCCCTCAGCGAAGCGTTCCCCGGCCTCCTTCACGCCCTTGATCCCGCCCCTGCCATCAATCCACGCACGCGAATCCTCCATCTCGTACAACTCGTGTGCCTGGCCCTCGTCGTCAAACACAAGCTTGTGCCCCAGCCCGCCCTCCATGATCGCCCGTTTCGCCCTCCCCATCTTCTGTTTCCGCTTCGAGAGGTCGGCCGTCTCTTCGGATGGCTGAGGCACGTCGTCGAGGTCGTGATTCGCGCGTTTGAGGGTGATAAAGTCCTCGTCGTCCGCGTCCGCCCCGTCGAGCAGCTTCGCATAGTGCTCGGAAAGCACGTTCTGGTTCTTCCGCTCAAACATGCGGTCGTATTTCGTGCGTACGCCAGTCTATATGAAGAGTCAAGTATGGATCACGTGAAAAATAGGGAAAGCGTACTTTGGCTGCTTTTGTGGGTTCTGGTGCCTTCTCCTCGTCCTCTTCGCTTGTTTCTCCGTCTTCGCCACTCTCTTCACTCTCTTCAATCACTTCCTCCTCCAAATCCTTCACCCGATTCTTCTTCTGCTTCGCCACTTCCCGGCTCAAAAACTTGATCTTGGGTGCTCCAGGAAGACCAAGCGACTCGGCGAATCGGTCCGTCGGAAGCTCGGCAACCTTGAACGTCGCTTTGTCCTTGTGCAGGTATATCGAGCGCAGGTACGACACGAATGCCTGCAAAACATTAACCGCAGATTAACGAGCTTCTTCTCAGTACGCACCCTCTGTCCCAGATACTTGATCTCGGGATCCTGGAACGCAAGGTTCTGCAGCTGATTATCCACGCTCGTAACTTTACTCCCCTTGGCCTTGGTCTTCGTAACCTCGACCCCACGCCGTGCTAGCGCCGCGAGCATACCCTCCTCCTCGCTCGGCATCAAAAACATGAGCGCCTTGCCCTTGCTCTGATACCGTGCCGTCCGCCCTACGCGATGCACATACGTCTCCGCGTCCTCCGGCGCATCGACCTGCAGCACCCACTCCACACCCGGAAAGTCCAGCCCTCGTGCCGCGACGTCCGTCGCAAACAACACTGCGGCACCACTCGCGCGGGTGAACTTGGTGTACGTCTCCAGCCGCGCCGTCTGCTTCATCTTGCCGTGCAGGTGCATCAACGGGATGCCAGGGTGCATCCGGCAGAAGGTGGTGAACACGAAGCGGACTTGTTTGCCCGACGAGAGGAAGACAAGCGTCTTCGAGCTGAGGTGTGTTTTGATGAAGAAGAAGAGCAGAGAGAGTTTTTGGTCTAATGGGCAGATGAGGTAGTTTTGTTGGAGGCCGGCGGGTAATGCGAGGGTTTTTGTGGTCGATTCTGCTGCTTCTTCGTCGTCTGCTTTCGGCGCATCGGCTTCGCCTACGCCGATGTGGATTGGGTCCTTCAGACTCAACCGCGCGAGGTCGTCCACCGAGTCTGTTTGAGTCGCGGAAAACAGTAATGTTTGTCGTGCTTTCGGGAGATGCGAAAGCAGCGCAGACAGAGTTTTCTTGAAGCCCATGTCCAAAATCCTGTCCGCCTCGTCCAGCACTGTTTCCGAATTGAGCGTGGAAAGACTAAAATGAGCAACACGCACCGAGAACCTGCAGCCCGTCTGCCTCAAACCCAACTGTCTGGTCCATGTGCTGCAATAATCTCCCGGGAGTCGCGACAAGAATATTCATTCGCGAGAGTCGGTCGCGTTCATCCTTCAGATTCTTTCCGCCAATAACGAGACCAGCAGAGAAGGAATGGTATTGGCCGATTGAGCGCAGGACATCGAATATTTGGATTGCCTGAAGCAAGTCAGTTCTGCACACGTCCTTTCCGGAGAGAACGCACCAACTCCCGTGTTGGAGAAATAACCAGCGCGCCTAGTCCATCCATCGCGCCCCATTTCCTCCGATAGAGTATCTCGAGCACCGGAATCAAGAACGCGAGCGTCTTGCCACTCCCAGTCCGCGCTGCACCCAGTACATCTTTGCCCTTGAGCGACACCGGCAGCGACGATGCTTGAATCGGCGTCATCGTGAGGAAAAACGACTTTTTGAGGCCGCGTTTCGTCGCATCGGAGATAGGAAGGTCTGCGAACTCTGCTAGGTCCTCCGGTGGAGTCTACTCCAATCAATACCTCGCTAAAGAGCAGGGCAAAACAGCACACACGAAATCCAGCGCAGCTCTCTCCAGAGCATCTATGCGACCCTTGGTAGCAAGTTTCTGCACTTGCTTCGTGTGTGGGTGCTTCTGCTTAGCCTTGGATTTCGGCCTGGGGCGGGGCCGCGAAGGGCCAGCGGTGGCCATGAAGGGGTTGGCAAAAATGGGTTGATGGCCGCCTGTCACTCAAACGCAGCTCTGCTTCGGCGTTCACTGCCTTGCACATCCCTCTCTCTCTCTTGTCTGCGATGTTGTTTTATCTCACCTCCCGCATCGTCAGGTCGGTCTTCACTCCATACGTGCTCTTTCTTTGGCTGATGCGCTTTCCAGTGCCGTCGGAGCATTCCTGTACCCCGGTTACGCGTCGTACAAGACACTGAGCCAACGACCGGCATCCGAAGAGGAGATCGAGCGATGGCTGATGTACTGGACTGTGCTCGGAACCATCGTCGGTGTCGAGTACGTCGCAGAATGGGCGGTCTCTTGGTAATGTCTTGTGCTCATCGGATCCGACGTTCATCTCATGGCTCGGTCTCAAGGATCCCTCTGTACTACCCCCTCAAGACACTCTTCCTGCTCTACCTCGCGCTTCCTCAAACACGCGGCGCATCATTCATCTACACAGTTCATCTGCGCCCATTGCTCGCGGCGCATGAAGCCGACATTGACTCGGCACTCGCACAGCTGCGGGTGTACGTGTTCAATTTCCTCCAAGCACAGTTGCGGTCTTTGTGGGCCCACGTCAGTGCTGCGGCGGGTCAAGCAACAGACCCTGTCGCGCCACCGACACAAGCATCTCCGACCGCCGACCCTGCAACGGCCGGTCTCAATCTCACCGGTGCCGTAGGCAGCTTCTGGCGCGCCTATGGACCGAGTATCATGGCCTCCGGGGCTGCATTCCTCCATTCCACTGCCCCGCAATCCCAACAGCGATCGATGGATTCCCCTGCGGCTCCCGGCGGCAGCACCACTCAATCCATCCTCGAACGCCGTCGGCAACTCGAAGCCGAGCTCGCAGCCCTCGGGTCCGGCGATGCGCACATGCAGATGCCCATCCCGCAACCGTCGATGTTCATGCCCAGCGCCTCACCGTCCACAACATACTCGGCCCGGAGCTCCGATGCAAGTCTGCACCAACGTGCACGTGTCGACAGCAACGCCGGGTTCCGGTTCGAGGAGGTCGAGGTGCCCAGCGACGTCGAAGGATACGATGCTCGCGATGCATCGGGCAGCGCGGCCGGCAGCCCCCCTGCGCAGCGCGGGAGCTGGTTCGGCTGGGGAAGCCCCGGAAAGCAGGGCTACGAGCGCGTCAAGACCGATTGAGCGATCCTGGAGCTGTCTCTGCGGATTGCTTACAACTACAACGGTCTTCCATCCCCGGATCTTGGCCATGGCGTGCGGGGGCTTCTGAGCTCCCCCAGCTGCCGTTTGCACACGACCAGCGGTGTAGCTTTTGCGCTGCTTGCTGATGCTGATGTTTGGATATTGTATAACTCGCTCCGCCCGTCTCTTTCTCATCCTATTTGCAATGCATATCGTTCACGTTTGAAGAGAACCAGCTTCAGTGCGACGTACCATCGATACGATACAACATGCACGCGACCACCATGTTTGTTTTGACCACATCGATGGAGACCTTCGAGGTGAGCCAGAACCGTCCATGCGGGTGAGATACCTCATCCTGCGAACCTCGCAACATCTTCCATGGAACGTGCTTTCAATTTCTGGCGTAGATAGCAGTAGGAAGGGCGTATCACGTGAACCTCGCAGCTTGCCTTCTCCCATGGCTGAACTTTCGCCAATCTTGCAGTTTCCCCTGGAAATTATTTGGCGCATCTTCGACCATGTCGTCGAAGACCACATCGAGGAAAAGGAATGGAGTGCGCTTCCCTTCAAGCCGGCCACTGTACTTGCCAGCGTCTGCCGTCCATGGCGTCAAGCCGCGCTCGGGCACTCGGCTCTATGGGCGCGCATCATCATCCCCCCGTGCTCGTATGAGGACATCCGAGACGTCCCACAAATCATACGCACGAGCCTGGAACGGGCAGCGACTCGTCCGCTTTTGCTTCGTGTCTACAAGAACGAATGGCTACCACTTGTGACCTCCAGCTCGACGCAGTGGCACGAGTTGCACCTCTACCATCCATCCGCCAACAACACCGGCCTCGCTTCTGTTCCTGGTCATATCCCCAATCTGCACAAACTCATGTTCATCGTGAACCTGTTCAACTTGTTCTTCAATGACTCGGACGACGAGGACTCGGAGAACCTGGGTCCCACTACTGCATTTTCAAACGCGCCACATCTGCGTGAAGTCGATCTCGTGGTGGCGACTACGAAGCATATTATCCTTCCATGGGCCCAATTGACCCACTTGCGCTGCCGATGGCAAACAGCGACCGGCTGTCTCCAGATTCTCCAGCAGACAACGAACCTGCAAGTGCTGGAGCTCGCGGTCACTGACGACTGGCAAGACAATGCCACGGTCGTTCTTCATCATCTACGCGTCCTCACCGTCAAAATGACAGTCAAAGGCGCGGACTTGCCACAACTAGTGTTGCCAGAGAAAGAGGCAGCGCACTCCATCTTGGGTCACCTGACGCTTCCGTCGCTCCGCCACTTCACCATCGAGCTCGGGCCCCTCTCTCTTTCACTTACGTTTGTGAGCCAGCTTATAGAGTGCAGCAACTTTCCGCTCGAATCGTTATCGTTGCTTGGGTTGGGGTTCAAGGACGAATTGCTGGCGTTCGCTGGTATCACTTCTCTCTCCCAAATCACGGTCCAACTCACCCTCCACCGCTACGACTCGGAACAGAACACCTACGAGATCATCGAGAGACTAGCGACGGACGCGACTGTCTTCGCTGCCTTGCGTGAACTTGTATTCCTTCCTCCGCTGGACTTCGAATGCTCTTTGGACTTGTACGACAACGTTGTGTTACTCCTCCAGGCGCGACCTCAGCTGAAGCGCTTCCACTTCGACGCGCGCCCATCGCTGCCGCTGAACTGCCGAGCGCAGACCTTGCAAACGCTAATCGCGCTGGCTGGCGAGGGGCGCGACATCCGGATCCACGACTTTTCTGGTATAGTCGAGGAGAGCGGGAACGGGCATGGCTAGATTGGGTTGGCGATTAATGGGTGCTGTGGAAGGAGAAGCTTGCGTTCCCGCGGTAGGTCCACGGCCGAACACGTGTGCGTGAGGGCAACATGGCGTCTTCGCGCTCGTCGTTGGCGACCGGTCAATAAGAGCACATTGGAAGTGCAGGCAGGGTGGAGGATGTTGCGCGCAACATATTAATTGGGCTACAACCCATACAAGCTAGGACCACTACCACAACACAAGCAAGAGAAAAAAAAGCATTCCTAGACGAAATCCATCAGACAGACGCTCAGCTCGCTGGCGCCCGTCGCGGGGGTTCTTGCGAACCGACCACTACGAGCACCAAACGTCCTCGAGACCACCGCGCGCGAAGGCGAGGTGGTCGTGTTCTCGGTTAAAACGAGTGAGCGCGACGGTCATCGAGTGGATTTGAAGGATGCGGCATGTGTAAACATGCGAGTACTCGGTCAGAGACTATAAAAATAATCCTGCAGGCAGAAGGTCAGCGACGAGGAAGGGATCGGACGAGGACATGGACGCACCTGATGAGTAAGATCTGGGGATCAAAATGCGACGGGGAGGACTATATAGGTGACGGGCGACGACATGATGCTATCAAGTCATCAGCTGTTGGTGTGAACCACAACCACCACTCGAATTCGAGCTGTTGACGTTCTTTCGGCACCTCCTCGACGGCCATACCAGGTCCGGCCCTCACTCGCATGAATACCACGAGCAGCCGCGGCTTTGCTCCGTCCCAGTCAATGGCTCTGATTGCTGCTGGTGAAACCTACTGGGCCCAAATTCAAGCGCGATTGGCGGATCTCGTCTCGCAAGGCCGGTACACGCATGCAGAAGCGCTTGTGGCATCACTGGCATCCCTCCGCTCTTCCGTCCACACGCTTCCGCCCGAGTTGCTTTCAGAAATATTCCTCTGGGCATGCGGTCCGCGCAATGCCGACCGTTCCTGGCCAGATTTGGCGCCGTCCTACCATCGAGACGACGATGACGAGGTGCAAGAGGAGACAGGGTCGCTCCAAGCCGCTGTCCGTCTCTCACACGTCTGTGCGTCTTGGCGAAAGGTGGCTCTGGACACACCGCGCATATGGGCTACGACGATGCCGATCCGAGTTCCTGAAGAGATGGAAGAGCCGAAATTCGAGATACTACTTCAAGAGTTTCTCAAGCGCTCGCGCTCCATCTCCTTCCCGCTCTTGTACGGCCTTCCAAGATCTCAGGTGCTGCGCAAGCACTTCATTGCCAACATTTCGCGAGTGGATGCCATGCGTTTGCTCAACACCGAACTCTTGGCGGACATGACGGGGACCAGATGCCCTTGTCTAGAAAATCTCGAGTATCTGTCCCTCGACTTTGCAAGGCAGACTCAGATCGAGTCGGGAGCCTGGGTGCCGCAGACCCCAGCATTCCTCACCGCTCGTAAACTCGCTCGCGTCAAATTGTTCGACACCCCTCTGGCCTCACTTTTTCTGCCATGGGCGCAACTGACGGACCTGGATATGCGCCCTTTCCACACCTCTGCGGCGCAGTCTTTTGACGCCCTGCGGCAATGCACAGCAGCAGTCCGAATATGCGTTGTAACTGCCTGCTGGACCGACACTGAACCCGCCCCTTCCGCACCCCACCTTTTGCCGCGCCTCGAAAAGCTGGAAATATGTTTCACCGACGAGACGGGTTCGCCAGAAGATGTGGAGAACGAAAACATGACACCCATGTTCCGAGGATTGACGCTACCTGCGCTCAAGGACTTGAAACTCGATACCATCGGTTACATATGGCCAGCAGGGACGCAATCCGAATTCGTCGACTTCCTCCGCCGTGCTCCGCACATCGACACGCTCGAGTTCTCTAGCGAGTTCGACGCGGTGGCTTTGCGCGATATTCTCGCTGTGACGCCTTCCCTGCGCAGATTGTCTTTGAATGGTTGTTCTAAAGCCATGGAAGATCCGGTCATCGAGTACCTGACGTACGACCCGAGCAACATTCAAGCCCCCTCCGTTCCTCAACTCAGAATCCTCCGAGTCGACCACGATAGGTCTGGCTGGGCTATCGACCAGGCAAAGCTACAGCTTATGATCGAGTCGCGTTGGTTGGGATTCCTGCAGGAGTTGAAAGAGGACAAACGAGCTCAAGTTTCGCCATGGGAGAAGATTGTGTTGCGGACCCGGCAGCGCGCGACGCAGCCTATTTGGACGATGCCTTTCTGCGCGAGGATTGCAGAGTTGAAGCATTTAGGGCTGGATGTATCCATTAGTTGAATGAGTTGGCGCAGGTCGAAAATGAAGATCTAGAGCTTCTTTTCTTCCCTGTCAAATTTCACAGATAAGGCGAATGTATGGTTTTGGACCGTGAGCGTTCCGCGTTCCCGTTGGAAGTTTGTGTATTTCGCGAGCGTAGGGAGCTTTGGCTGGCGCTGGGAGCCACAATCGAGGCAATTCAACAAGTTCTTCGGGTTCTTGCTAAGAGAAGATACGAGCAAAAATTCGCGAGCTAAACCGGCCGGAACAGGCCCGAACCTCCCGAGATATCAGTGATATCACTAGCAAAACGGAGATCGATGTTTGGTTGCGAACGTGTGTAACGTCGCCCGGGGGAGCGACGACGCGTACTTGCGCGCCTAGCCGACGGGCGCCACGCGTCGGGTGTGAGGCGGGATTAGAAGAAACGGAGGAAAGGCAAAGACCGCTGTTGTGGCGAGAAGCAAGGCGTAATCGGCAGATTAGCGCGTGTTTTGACCCGGAAATGATGTGCGGCTGCATCTTGCTCTCAACCCTCTCCTTCGCGGCCCCTGGGCTCCGCACTCCTCCTTCCGGTTCTCTTGTGTGGCTCGGCCAGAAATAGCAGATTTCCTAGGCGACTGCGAGGAACTGCGAATATAAGAGAGAACGGTGGCGCTATCGCCTGGTCTGTATAGGTCATTCTGGCGCTCAGAGAGGTGCGTTTCCGGCATTCCGCGGTGACGATAGCATCTTATTAACGGTTCAGAACCAAGACATAACGCCACTTGAACGACCGAGCCTCGGGTGAGTGCCCGAGTCTCTCATTCAGACGACTCGTTGAGTATCTTCTTCAGCTTGCTTTCTTTCTTCCAGGCACGACCCACAATACGAGACGCCAGAACGTCCGCTCATGACCGCGGAGACCCATACGGGCGTACCGGGCTCGGTCCCACCTTTGGAATGGGACTGGGATATTGAGCATGCAGACCGGAAACGCGAAGCGCTTGCGGACGGCGCGCAACATGGGTCTATGCCGTTTGAAGTCGATCGGAGGGTGCTCAAGGACGTGGTGTTCGAACATATGAAGACGCCCGTTGCGAGGATCATGTTTCTGAGCGCGGGGACCTTCCATAAGGTACGCCGTTCGCAGGTCTCTCCGTTAGCAGTGTTGATTCTCGTAGGCGTACCTCGTTACCCTGACCGACGGCCACCAAGTCGTTGCCCGCGTCGCACGCCGATTCATGCCGCGCCTCAAAACCGAGTCCGAAATCGCGACACTACGCTATCTGCGCGAAAAGACCACGATCCCCGTCCCCGAAATCCACCACTACGATTCAAATCCGTACAACAGGCTTGGTGGAGAATACATCATCATGTCCAAAGCCCGCGGGATCCCGCTCTCGCAAGCTTACCATTCCATGCCGTATTCCAAGCTCGTCAAGCTTATGGAGAACCTCGCACGGCTGTACATTCCGCTGTTTGGGCACCGATTTCCTCGAATTGGGTCCTTGTACAACGGCCCGGATCCGACGTTGACCGCCGCACCTTCCCCATCTCCCAGTAACGCGCCAACGCCGACACTAACCCGGCCCGCATCTCTTGCGATGTCGTCCCTCCTCGACGCGCTTACCCCGCGGGCAAATCAGGAACCGTATACCGCGTTCCCGTTCTCGCCGACACTGACGCCGCAAGTATCGTTCCACGGCAAACAAGCCCAGCAATTTCATGTTGGGCCGATAATCTCCTGGCCATTCTTCGGAACTCATCGAGGCGACCTGCCCTCGTCCGACGTGCCCCGCGGGCCATTCAAGTCGACGAGCGAATATTTCACTGCTTGCGTCAATCGCGAAGTGATGGGCGTCCAACGGGAAAATGCGGGCTCTTCGGCCGGACATAAGCTGCATCTAGATCCCGCCGAGATTCGAGCTAGCAGGCACCACCACATCACGAGTGTGCCTGGGGACGAGAGCGACGACTCGGATGAGTGGGGTTTGAGTGAGAGCGAAGACGAATGGGAGGGACCGGGCGATATGATGTATCGCGACTACCGGAGGCAGCAGCGGAGCACGTTCTTGATTCCGCATATGAATTTGCGCGAGGATGCTGTGAGGCGAGATATGGCAAGGTGGATGGCGCTCATGGAGCGATTGAGGGATGAGTGGAAGGCAGGCGCGGAACGAGTTGGGGTTGGTGGACATGGAGAGACGGAGGAGTTTGCCCTTGATGCGCATGATATGAGTTTGGAGAACGTGTTTGTGGATGCGGAGGACCCGTCTATCGTGGTACGTTGTCTCGTTCATGCGCGGTTTTTTCTACAGTCAACGTGTCTGTTTTCTTCACAGACATGTATCATCGACTGGGAATCGACCACGATTCGTCCGCTCTGGGCTGCGGCGCACTTGCCTGCATTCCTGCAGTCCTCTCCATTCACCGCAAAACTCTTCCGCGAGGCCGTCGCAGAGCTATCTTCCGCGCATGCGAAAGAGTGGTCGCACCACGAACGTACGGGAATGCGATTACGCATGGCGCACCGTGTCGCGGAATGGGATGGCTGGGAAGAAGGGCTAGTGGATAGTATCCTCGGCCCGCCAGAGGCGGAAGATGAGTGGGGACATGATCACGAGGAGCACGACGATGAGGATGGAGACGATGATAACGCGTCTCTGGCGCATGTTCCTGGGCTTGAGTTGAACGGAGATGAGGTGGACGAAGCGGCGGACGATGAGCGGGAGGATGATGACGAACTTGGAGGTGGGCAACGGCTCAGGCAGAGTCTAAGCCGGCGCCGATCCAGCGCAAACGGCACTGGCAAACCCGCCGCACCGAAACCGGGCAAAGGCGGTGCCGCGACCAACAACCCGACCAACAAGAAGTTATTTGCCAAGAATCTTGAGCGTGAGCGCGAAATGATGCTCGATACTACTGGCGACATCTGTGGTGGCCGCGGCGGAGAGTTGGGAAGGCGGTTGGAGGCATGGTTGACCGTGAGTGAAAATGCGAGTCCCGAAGATGAAGTGCGGGAGGAGCGTCCGTGGGGGGAGAAGGAGGAGGCAAAAATCTGAAAGGGTGAAGCTGACCAACTACTAATTTATTGTACTGCCAGTCCGTCTCTGAGCTCTCTTTTTACATCTATCGACATTTACAGTACATCTTACTCGTCTTTGTTCTCGCATAGCATTCTACTCGTTCCGTTCGCGTCGCACGTGCCACCACGTGATTTTCTCTTGACTCTGTCTGAACCTTCATCATGTTCCGCACTCGCTCGCAAGTGCCCTCTTCGCTCGGCAGTAGCGCAGCAAGACCCATCGTGGTCCACGACTATGCTCTGGTTGGCTCAACGCCTGAACCGCCAGAAGAGTTACTCGGCCGAGGACGACTGGCCGCAGCTCGAGATGAGCGTTGGCGGAATGTCCACACAATACGTGTCGAAGCGCGTTTTTCGGTTAAAAGTACGTCTTATTAGACCTATAAATACTGGGACTGACTATTCAGACCGTTTTCAGTTCAATGAACACGCTCCGAAGGCAATGAAAGCCACTACACGGTCTACACGGTCTACACCTGCCTTAATCGCAGAATGGGACGTCTCACCATCTGCTGAAGAGATGTTATCTCTCGTGGATCTCGAAGAATTCGAGAACACCAATCTAGACTCTCTCTTTGAATCTCGCAAGCGCTCTGCGAGTCCGGAAGACGACGACTTGGACGAGCCTGCGTACAAACGTCGTAAATACGACGAGTCATCGTTGCGAGACGTGATACCAGCCGTGGGTCCCATTGTTTGACTCTGAATCTTCCTTTGAACCGGGATGCAGCCACATATATTGCCTTCTCTACCAAATCTACCAATACGTCAATACACCGGCCCTATGAATCTAAGAGCGACGCCAACTCCCATTCCGCCTCACAAACTGCCGCTACCGCCAGCATCTCCGTACACGCGTCGCAGCTGGGTCATCCCAATTCGCGGCGTCTCTCCCTGGCGCCGCTTTGGCCTCACCACAGCTCAAGTTCTTTTCGACTCGTCCAAAACCAAACCAAGCAAACTCCCAAGTCCGCCCACCCCCGACTTGAACGAAATCACCTGGACGCCATCTGCACTACGCTCCCTCTGGGCCTTCCTGCGCGACATGCGCAAGAAGAACCAGCTCGGGCCCATTGGGCTGTCGTATAACGTCGCAGCTACGACTGGCTCGGGCTACTCGCAGGAGGACTACGCGTACGGCCAACCACAGACTGTGGAAACGTCCACCGCGCCGTCCCTTGCGGCGAGTATGTTCGAGGGCGCGATGCGCCTGCACCAGATCGACCATATTAAAGTCTATCACGACGCTATGAACTCGATGGGAGTGAGGAATGTGTTGTATGCGTGGGCGTATTTGCCGCCTGATGGCGGGGAGAAGATCCGCGTCTTGAAGGGTGCACGGTTTGTGTTGTTGGATGAGCGGTCTTCGGGCATTATGATCTTGTAGTTTATATGGCTGTCCAGGCACTCGCTGCTTGCTCGTTGCTACCGCTTCATTCCACCTGTCTGGCAAGGTGCTGGCACAATCTACTGCTGTGGGTCGGATATTTATAATGAGGGGCGGTGTGAACGCCTCGTGGGCTGCACGCTCTCTCTCTCTCTCTCTCTCTCTCTCTCTCTCTACCCTCACTTGTCCCTCTCTCTGAATCAGCTGTGGACAATGAGTCATACCGACGAGGACAACGAACGGCGTTGGAGTTTCAGTAATCCAGCGCATACTCGTCTAATAGCTCGCAGCGTTAGTTCCCGAGGAAACGAATGGCATTCCCTTGACAACAGTCCCGACAACGACTTCTATGCGCGCCAGATGGGGTCAGAACGTGTTCTTCGAGGATGCCCCTCGTCCAGGATTTACATTGCCTCGCGCTAAGACTAGCCTGTTCACGCCGGAACGGCCAGTGGGAAAAGCTCCCGGTGTTGGACAGGAGCTTCGGACTATTTTGACTCTGTCATGTGCGTTGTCTTGCGGTTTTCGCTTAATTACAACTGATAGCTTACAGATTTTAACGTGCTGCTTGTGTTTGTTCCGATCTCCGTCAGTGTTCGGTATATTACAACGCAAGCTGTTTAACATTCTATTCAGTGGGTGTATCATTGGGTTGCTAAAGACCATTACACCCTCATTATAATCTGTGAGTCTTGTTATATGAAATACACTTGCTTACTTGCTACAGTCTCTTTCCTTGGAATTATTGCATTATCCAAGGTTGGCTGATTTCATTATTCATTGAATAATAATAATAATAATAATAATAATAATACTAATATAAAAACAGCTTCTGGCCTTTGCTATTGAAGACTTGGCCCTGCGAGTTGGCTCGACTCTAGGACGCTTTTTGCAAGCAACTGTTGTATGTTAATTTAAAGTCTCCTCAATGATACTGATGCAGCCTAGGGAAACCTGTAATTTCCTATGGCCTTAAGAGGTTTTCAATTTGCTTATATTCATTTATAGTGTAGAGCTAATGATTGCGGTATGCTCTGGCTATTTTTTTTTTTCTTTTTTTGAATCTTATTCAGCTGCAGATCATTGCCCTGAGTAAATGCGGCTTGACTACTGTTCTTTCTTCTTGTGAGAAAGCATTTGGTTCTTTATTATCTGAATTCAGTCTTTTCAAGTGATTGGTTCCATACTCAGCAATCTCTGTATGCTTCATATTTTTCCATAGCTGGGTTGTCAGCTAATCTCAGTTACGGTTAGTGCTGGTGCTTGGAATGTGTTTTTTCTTTGGTGGCCTCAGATATTCTCAGCAAGGTTTTGGTCAAGGTCAACAGATTTTTAATAGCCTGTAGAACTACTCAATCAGATTTTATCAACAGATATTGCAGCTCTTGATGCATGCCTTCTGACACTCAGTGTCATTTCAATTCTTCTGCCAGCAACATTCCGCTTCTTGGCAGATGAGGAGATTGATCCTCGTCTGGGCAAACATTTGTTGAAAGTGAGCCGTGGGGTAAAGATTTTCTATAATTGAATTATATAATTACTTATTTATGTTCTAGGTAGCAATTGTTCTCTTTTGCCGTCTGTTTTTCCTTTATATTTCGTTTAAATCTTGATTACTGACCTTGCCAAGTTTACATTGCCTACTTGTTCTTCCAAGTTTACTCTCATGCACAACTCTATGATGAGATGAATCGACGAATCACCCAGGAGGGTAAACAGTCACAGAAATATATGCCAAGAACCCAGCAACAGCAATCTGAAACTGAGCCTGAACTTGGGTCTGCCCCGACTAGTTCCGACAAACAGTCCAATCATGAGGAAGAAGAGGAAAACCCACATCTTTCGGTTCCTATGGCTCTCGGCCTTTTCATTGTCTCTACCACGGTACATTCAGTATACTCAAGAGATTTTTTGTCTCACAAACTCTAGCTAGCGGCTTTCACGGCAATCTGGCTAGTAGATGCAACTCTTGTTGCTTCTGGCTTGATCTCCAAGGGCTTTGCCGACCTTATATTACTGCCAATTGCTGGAAATATAGCAGGTACAAATTCTTCAGTTTGTATCACAAGGTATTAATCAAAATTCAGATCATATTGTTGCTGTAGCCCATTCCATCTCGGACCGCCTATCTCGCAGCATACATATTGCTGTGGGCTCAAGCATAGTAAGCTTGTAGTCGGCTGATAAATATATTCTCAAGTCTTTTTGCTAGCAAATTGCTCTCTTTGTTCTTCCGTAAGACATGAAGCCATTCCCCTCATTTTTACCCTCTGCTGATGCTCAAAACGGACTCACTATTCTTATTGGGTGGATGATGGGGAAGCCCCTTACCATTGTTTTCGATCCTTTCCAGTCAATCTCGTTGTTCTTGGCAGTACTTGCTGTGATAGGAGTGCTGCAGCTAGGGAAGGCCAACTGGCTGAATGGGATCATCCTCATCTGTAAGTTGTACACCTTGGGACCATGACAATACTGAATACTTCTAGGTCTTTATATCATCCTTGCCATCACTGTGTTCTACTATCCCGGAACGGAACCGCAGTTTGCCAATGTTCTTCCTGCATGTAATTGAGCAGCAAGACATCGAGGGTTGCACTTAGGCCTGTGTTATGTCCAGATCAATGTTCTTTTATGTTGTTCAATGTGTTCATCGTCGAGTATATGGTTGCGATTTCAGCCATCTGATTCTTAGGCGGCTGCCCACCTCCTTGAGACTGCTTGTCGTTCTGGACATGGAGCCTTTCTCTTGCGTTATCAAGCTATAAGAAGAATCGCGTACACTTGGTTTCATACTTGTACAACATAGGCTTGTGTGGTATATCTCTACGAATGCTAATGCGATGCTACATAACTGCAGAAAAGTCCAAGAGGAAATAAACATATCACGCGCTGCTGCATGCCTTCATCGCGTCCAAAACGCGTTCCCAAGACTCCTCGATCACCTCGAACACCCGCGTGTCGACAAGTCCAAGCAGACACGCGTTCTGCCAGAGGCCGTAGATCTTCCGTGCGTGTGCGGCAAGACGAAGCAAGTCGCCGTCCGCTTCGCAGGGTGTTTTGAGCGCGGCGCGGAGGATGGAGGGTTGTTGCGAGTAGAGGTAACCACGGAGCGTCGAGAAAGTCTCGAGCGAGGGCACCCGTATTGGTACGACGGGGATCGAGAGCGGGGATGCGGAGGTGGATGAAGGAAGAACGGGGAAGCGCGAGCAATGGGACGCGAAAACGAGATCGTGGATCGCGATGAGCGAAACGGGGCGGGTGCTGGTGCTTGCGGGCAATGGCGCGTCGTCGTAGACGGCCAGGATGTGGGTGGGTGGATATGCAGAAACTGCGTCGTTCTCCTCGAGTTGGATGTGCTTCGGGAGACGAGAAGTTTGGGCAACGTGTTTTACGCTGGCAAGCGCGGCAGACATGCTGGAAGAAAGCAGATAAGCCATCTGGAGGTAATTGAAATACAAGTAGACGCACCCAGGCAGCAATTCAGGAAGCTGGTCGCGAACGTATTGAGGCGGGACATTCGCGAGATGGGGATGCGAAGGGGCCAGGTTTACCTCTCCGAGCACCGGACGCTGGAGGGTAAGCGGCAGGCGCAGTTTTGAGGGTCCCGGAGTGGCGCCATTGGAGTCAGTCTTCGTGGCCAGCGGCGCACGACGAGTTTTCTGGGCCGTGCAAGTGCGGGCACACTCGAGTTTGCTCGGGGCGCACGAGCGACGGCGACGGACGGAGAGTTGGTGGGCAGCGGTAGAAGGCATTGCACAGGATGGTATGGGGGAGTAAGCTTGAGATGTACAAGCACCCGGGCTGCCTTTTATTGGGAGCGGAGAGGCATGAACGATTGGTTCACGATTGCTGGGAGAGGAAGGTGTGCTTTGACACCTGTCTAAGACCTTCCTTATCGAGTAGTTTCGACTTACGAAAGGCGATTGCTGCAGGTGGACAATGGATTCTCGTGGATTGCTTGCGAGCTTTTTGTCGCGAATACGTCTTTTCAGCATACAGCTGGTACGCAATAGCCAGGAGATCTGCAGCTGAGATAATCGTTGTGAAATCGAAATTTGCTGGAGCCGCGCAAATTATTGCTTTGGCCATCAGAAACCGTTTACGTTTACGTTCTGAGGTTGGCTGGGAACCACGATGGCACAACTGGCAGACCGACCGTCTCTCGAAGCTTTCAGAGGCGCGCTGCGGCGCAGACTGTAGGCCAGCAGTTTACGCGTTCGTGAGCCGATGCCGAGCCGATGTGCCGTCGACTCTACTTGCTGATCACGAGAGATGGCTTACCTCTGAGCAACCTCCAGCGGCCCAGTTGTTTTCCCGCAGCCAAACCGTAAGATCGCCTACGAAAAGCAGCGACGACATGAAATAGCGGCCCACGACCATGTCCTATAAAATGGGCATTTGCATCGAGCAACCTCCAAGCACCTAGCGTCCTCCCTCACAAACACCCTCATGTCTACTCCCTCTGTCCTCATCGTTGGCTCGGGTCCTTCGGGCCTTGTTCTAGCCATTATCCTCGCTCAGAACGGCGTATCCGTCCGTATTATCGAGAAACAGACTCACCATCCCATTGGTTCTCGTGGAACTGGCGTGCAGGTGAGCGCAGTTTAAGCCGTCTTGGTGCTCTCCGTTGACACAAGCTGCTATCAGCCTCGCACTCTCGAGTTGTATGACACTCTTGGGTTCCTTCCAGCCATCGAGAAGGCCGGCTCTTCCAGCTCTATCCTCGCCAACTACAAGCCTGGCGTGAAGGAACCGTTCCGTACCGCGCCCATGGCCGAATGGATTGAGCCTTCCCCGAGTGTGCCCCACGTACGTCTCCTTTTGTGCTTATATTTGTCGATAACTGAGTTCGGACGCAGCCAAACGGCGTTTCACTTCCGCAATACGTGCACGAACGTATTCTCCGCGACCATCTTGCCACTCTCGGGTGCACCGTCGAGCTGGGCTCGGAACTGCGCTCTTTCGAGCAGCATTCTGACCACGTTGTCGCCCATATCACTACGACGGATGCTTCTGGCCAGTCCAAGGACGAGACCGCGACCTTCAAATGGCTTGTCGGCACCGACGGCGCGCGTAGCGTCGTGCGCAAGCAGCTTGATATTGGCTTCCCCGGCAAGGTCTTGACGGAGAACTGGCTCGCCATTGGCGACATCGTCGTCGAGGAATTAGACGGTCTCGCGCCTGGAACGTGGCACCAGTGGAGCGCAGGCCCGAACAAGTTGTGCGTCTTTCTAGTGCGGACCTGGATGCATGCTCACCTCTGCCGTAGTATTTACTTGCGGTCGAACGCGAAATACCGCGAGTGGATGTTTGCTTGCCCGCGGTTGGAGGATACAACCATCACTCGTGAAGAGTTCATCGAGACCTTCTACGCTACCACCGAGCGCCGCGGCGTCAAGTTCGGGGAAATGAGTTGGGTGTCCAACTACCGTCCCAGCGGACGCATCGCCGACGCGTTGCGCTCTGGTCGGGTCTTTATCGCTGGAGGTTAGTCTTTATCTATATTCTCGCGGTTCTATTGTGTCTAACAAGAGCTTTCGAAGATGCCGCACACGTCCATAGTCCCACTGGCGGCCAAGGACTCAACTCCAGCGTCCAGGACGTTATCAACCTCGGCTGGAAGCTCGCGTTGGTCGAAACGGGTGCTGCACCGGACAGCCTCCTCGACTCGTACAGCGACGAGCGCCGGCCCGTCATTACACAGATGCTCTCCATGACCAGCGACTTGCTCCGCAAGACCGTGGAGCAGATGCAGAGCAAGGATGCCGAAAAGCTCAAGAACGAGGCCTGGAAGCGCGGGGGCGACTTGTTGATGCTGGGCGTCAACTACGCGGGGAGCAAGATTATTCTGGGTGATGGGGACGTCACGGAACCGACGGCTGCGTATTCGTACAAGCTGGGCGAACGCGTACGTGCTGCGTATCGGGCGCCGGACGCTTCGGGGCTCGTTCTCGCGGACGGCACAGAGACGACGTTTTTCCACCTCTTCAGCATGGCTCGGCACACGATCCTCGTGTTTGGCACCGCCGACGCGGCATCGGTCGTTGCATCCCTCGGTCAGCTTCCCAAGCATCTCTTCAGCGTCGTTCGCGTCTTGCCCAAGGATACCAGCGCCGCGCAGGAGATGGTTGAAGGGGTAACCGTCGTGCGCGATACGAAAGGCTTCGCCCATGACGGCTACATTCTTCCAACTGACCAGTCGACCATCGTCGTCGTTCGTCCGGACTCTGTGGTCGGCGCGGTGGTCTCGGATGCCTCGGGGGTTGAGACCTATCTCAAGAAAGTCTTTGCGTAAATCTGGAGTGTTCTACGAATGGTAGAGATTGTAACTTGTTCTATTTATCGGTGTTAGGAATGCTATTAATCCATCCTCTCCGGCGTTTTATACCTTAAACACATCCTCCCAGTTTCTTTACGGTGTCACGTGACCAGCCGGGGCCCACACAGCTCTTGCGCTCCAGCTTGGGAGTCAATCTTCTTGAGCGTATAACGCAGAGAAAGGGGCATAAAATCCATTAAAACATCAGGATAACGAGTTGAGTACCCGAAGAGCCGATAAAGATGTTGCCTTCCTAGGTCGCGAATAGGCGTGGTAGCCCGTTGGAATACCGCGAGAACAAGATATCGGACAATGAAACTTCCCGCAAGTAAGACGAGACCAATCTCGGGAATAGCATTCACGCAAGTGCAGCGTACACCTTCTCAATTTCGACACAAACCGCACTGGTCACCGCTTTGGTATTGCTCTGCCCGCCCAAATCTCGCGTCTTCACACCCGCTTGCGTTACATTTTCGATTGCCTTCATCAAACAGTCCGCGGCCTTGACCATGTTGCCCACGCCTGGCCCGTCGACCAGTCCGACGATGTTGCTGTTCCCGTCCGACCCAGCGAGCCAGCGGACCATCTCCGTGGCGCTCCAGAACGCGCCAATGGGGTTAGCGATGCCCTGGCCGGCGATGTCGGGGGCGGAGCCGTGGATGGGTTCGAACATGCTGGGGAATTGGCGTGTCGGATCCAGGTTGCTGGACGGTGCGATTCCAATCGAGCCAGAGAGAGCGGCTGCGAGGTCGCTGAGGATGTCGGCGTGCAGGTTGGTCGCGACGATCGTGTCAAGGGTTTCTGGTCGGTTGACCATACGCACTGGAAAAGAGTGAGATATCTTTGGTGGATTTAGGTTGATAGGAAACCCACCGGTCATCGCATCAACGAGCATCTTGTCGTATTCGACGCGTCCATCGTACTCCTTTGCGACCTCGTAAAACACTGCATCCCACAAGACCATCCCGTGCCGCTGCGCATTACTTTTCGTGACCATCGTCAGCTTTTTGCGCGGACGATGGAGAGCCGTTTCAAACGCGAATCGAACAATTCTCTCGATGCCAACGCGCGTGAAGATGCTGACTTCGGTTGCAACAGTGTGGGGCGCGTGCGCTGTGGACGGGGTCGTGCCTCCATGACCAGAGTATTCGCCCTCGCTGTTTTCGCGGACGATGACCCAGTCCAGGAGCGAAGAGTTGGATACGCAAGCGGAGAGTGGGGATGAAGTTCCGGGAATGATACGCGTTGGACGGACGTTGGCGTATTGGTTGAGGGTAGTGCGGATGGGCAGGATCATCTATAGTCATGGCTTGAGATAGAGCTGGGTATAGACACCAAGCACACACCTGCCACAGGGAGATGTGGTCAGGAACATCTGCAAAGCGTCAGATTTCTTCGCGAAGGCAAATAATAAGAGAGACCTGGCCACCCAACCGCTCCAAAGTAGATGGCGTCGTATTTCTTGAGTCCCTCGACACCTCCCGGCGGCGCGTAATAGCCCCGCTGCTTGTATTTCTGAGAACTCCAGTCGAGAGTGTCGAACTCAAAGTTGAAAGTGCCGAATGTTTGCGAGAGTTTCTGCAGAACCTCGACTGCAGCCTCCGTGATGTCGACGCCGATCCCGTCTCCGGGAATGGACGCGATTTTGAAGGTGCGGATAGACATTCGCGGAGGTACGAGTTCACAAGAGGTCGTCCGTCTCGGGTCGGTTCCGGTTCAAGGTGGACGCGATTGCGAAGCTTGACCGTGAGACTGCTTCGGAACGCGGGACTCCGTGCATCGGGCTTTCGCGCCGCGTTGTAGGTTCACCGCGAAGTGGGGTGGATGCGGGGCTTGAGCTTCTCGGAAGTGCTCATGATGGTGCAAAAGAAGCTTGCATGTCACCGCTAGCGCTCTTGACTTTCGCGTCCACCTTCGTCGCCCACTGGCAGTGGCACCCATTCACCGCGGCTAGAATCCGTCCTCATTCGACCTTTTCCGTCTCTTTCTGTCCACGATGTCAGCTTGGCGTATCTGGCAGCGGTTTGTAACCGGAAGACAGAAGATACTGTACCGGAACCACACGGCGGCAAGCTCTCCTTGGCCACCGCAAAACTCTGCGAAATCTTGAGTCAAGTAGATTCCCTGCTAGAATAAACCCTCAGTAGGCCAGCCCGACCCTGCTAGCGCCCAATCCGGGTCTCTTTAACACCTCCGCGCTTGACTATCAGTCCAACCCACGGGTTCTCTGCCATCCCTGTTCCTGCGCAGAAATAGAACCTTATCCGTTGAACACTTATAATGCAGCGGCGCTGTGGGTGCACATGTGTTGAACCCTCATCCCGGATGCCATGTCGGCTGGCGAATCTGTTGAGGTGTTGGCCCGGCGTTTGCAAACCGTTCGAGTGCGTAAACTTGTTGGTGGATTTGTTATCGCCACTGAGCTCTTTTTCAGTACATGCACGGTATGGATTGGTCATATGCAGTCGAGCGCCATTGATTTGAGTCCAGTCGTGGACCTCACGATCCTGGTGAGTTCATAATTCGCCACGCAAGCCAGTTCCTTATTCAAATCATTCTCGATGCTTCTTTCAGCTTTTCGACTACAGCCTGACCATGGGGACTGAAGTACTGCTTGCACTTCTATTCCTCTATCACCTAACGTTCTCTCAGATCTCGCTTATGTGGACCTCGCGGTGGTCCATGTCCAAAGCACTATATTTCATGTCCCGATATTCGCCCATTTTCGACGTTCCGATCCTGGTTTACTGTAAGCTTCATTTTCTCGTTGAGCGCGTCGTGCTTAGCGCTTGCTGCAGATTCCATGGCCGACAATCTCAGCTCCGAGGTATAAAACCAAGTCTGTGTCGGCTCGCAGTGCTGACTTCTTTGCTGCAGCAATGCGCACAGCTCCAAACCGCGTCTTCTTGTTCGTTCCTCCGTATGGATTTGCGTCAGCTGAATCTTCTCGAGGGGGAACTGTGTTCGGAATCGCTGTTGCAGAAGGTACGACGCGTATTTCAACGCCTGCGACACCACTCACAACGTGATTTCAGCCATCCTAGTGCTCAGAACCTATGCGCTGAGCGGAAGGAGTCGCAACGTGTTGATGTTCTTCGTGTCGCTCTGGCTTGTGGGCTTCTTCATCCTTGTCTTGCCATTTACTGAGATTTTCTAGGTGGGAATATCGGCGACCGTCGTACTGCTCGTACTATTTGAGCAGTCCGTCGTGTGTTGGTGTTTAAACACCGACAAAACTTCTTACTAACGTCTGGGTTCTAGACGGAGCGGCGCCGTCACCGTTGCTTCCTGGCTGCTACATGGTCCAAGGAAATGTTATTTATGCGGGAATCCCGTTCATAATCGTCCTCGTAAACGATACAGGTGCGCCTATTGCGTTTCTCCCAATCTGCTGACGCTGAAATGTTTCGCAGTTATCATGGCTTATACACTCTGGCTCGGAGTGAAGATTTTCCGATATACGAAGAATCCACTAATTACAACGCTCTTTCGGGACGGTATCATGTATTATCTCTTTCTATTCGGTGCATTTCTAACTCTCCTGATTGCTTGTCGCGATGCTCACCCAGAGAACAGTCATTTCCGCCTTGAATGTCGCGTTAATGCTCGAGGCTCCGGTATAATCCCAGCTCTCGTGAAAATCGAATCTGATCACATATCCAGTCCGTCTCTGCGCAGCTTCTCAATACGTCGGTGTCCTCCCAACCCTTGAAACTCTGAATGACGCGGCCATACTAGTTTTCTTCGAGTGTTCCACAGTGTGTGCTCGACTAGAATCCTCTTGAACGCCCGGAACGTCAGCTTAGAGGAGGAGGAAGCGCATGAGGGTCATAGTATTACTGTACCAAGCATTAGGATCTCGCTAGCTGAGATAGATTCGCGTCTTTGAGCTTTTCTTGTCACGTGGGCGATGGAGGTTAACTCCCAACCGCCATGTCGACTCGCGCCGCGTCGCCACTGGATCTTCTCGTGCTCGCAACTCGACTCGCTGCTGTACTCGCCTTCGTCTATTTGCTCCTACCCCGACTGTTTCTGCTCCGGCCTTCGGCACACGTTTTGGCTCATCTGGAAGCTGCGGCGTGGTTCTCTATCGCCGTTGGCATCTTGGTTATTCTTGGGATGGCATATTTTGGAGGAATGGCGGCTTGGGCTACTGCGAACATAGAAGAGAATGACGGCGTGGTACGCGAGAAGAAGAAGGAAGACGGGAAACACACTCTGGACTTGCCGACCTCAGAATTCCCGACGGAAACACCGGACGCGTCGACTGCTCTCCGAGCATCAGTCATCGCCAGCGGCTCAAACTCAAACCCTAGGCTCGTTACCACTCGCGGCATATCCACACCGAAGCAGCGGCGCGCCTCTACTTCTACTTGGTCGCCTCCCGAAATCATCTCGGAATTCGACCCGCTCGCCATTTCCATCCTTGCGCTCACCAGCGACGCCCCAACGACTCCAGAAGACTTGCCTATCCGAGTAGCGACCAGAGCGAGCTGCTCGTCTACGATTTTGTGTCAACGCATGACCTATCCGCCGTCGCCTCTCTCGGATGCGTTGAAGCACAAATCGATCCCGACACGGCAACTGCAGCGCGCTCTATCGGCCAACGCAAGCACAGCAAACACCGTGCCGGACTCGACGCCAGTGCAGGCTGCGCGTGATCTTGCAGCTCAGCGCGATGCTGGAGCAAACTCCGACAGAGGGGAGAAGAGCGCAAACGGTTTTGATTGGGTCTGGTTGTTGGGGACTCGGGCGGCGCAACCTGGAGAGCCGCAAGACGGTGACGACGACGAGGGTTATGTTGCGATCGAGTTGGACGAGTTGGTGGGGATAGAGCCGGAACCGGAGCGGGATATGGAGAAGGCGGTGGCTACTAGGCAGAAGATGGGGTTGATAAGGTGGCGAGGGATGCCCTGGCGAGGCGGCAAGAGTTAAGGAACCGACTTGGATGCGAGGCACACGTGACCCAAACATCTTGTCCTCGATTTTTTTTTTTTTCATCTTGCTTGGTTTCGCGATGCAAGTCTTCAGCTGGAGAAAGGTCTCCCGACGAATATAACCGCACTCGAAACCTTCAGACCGTTTCACATCGATTTCACGACGACGACGACCACACAAAGGTCGAAGACCTATCTATTATTGAACCACGGCGTCGCCATGCAGGATCCCGACTTCTGTATCTGTTGTTCTTTTCTGCTGGGCAAGCAGCGGACGTCTCCCGCGTCATCGATGTCGACACTGTACAGTCGACGCGACGCGAATAGAACAGATTATGTCGCGTCGGTATTCATGCCGCCGGCCCCAGCTCCGTGAGCGTGCATGGAAGCTAGGTAGTTAGGTGTGCCTTGCGGATATGAAAGACTCCACAGGGTGAGATTTCGAGTCTTCTCGTTGATCTTAGTGGCCGCTCTCTCTTCGCGCTGGTCGCGGCACCTGGACTGTCTGTCTGTCACTGAGCCTCCCCTGGAACGCCAGGATGCCGTGCTGGCCCTGGGTAGTCTAAGGCTAGTGAACGCGGCGCACGGGCTGCTGGCCGCTGGAGACGGAGGCTTTGACCGCGTGTGGGTTGCTGCGGATGATGTGTCGGTGAAGGAACGCCGCAGCGCGATTTCTTGTCGGGGAATTTGGGGTGTTTTTAGTAGCCATCGCGGTCGCTTTTGTCGGTCCAGCGGCCGGAGATTTTTCTAGCAGCAGTGGAAGAATAAATGGTTGCAAAAACGATGCATCGGGGCGGTGGAGGCCTGTGCCAACAAAATCGCACGCTCTGGAAGTGAACGTCATACCTCGCTCTCAAGTGTTTCCTCTTCCTCCCATGTCGTCGCCCCAGCCGGGGAGCAGCCACGACGGCTATCCCTCCGACTCGACCCCGCCTTCACTAGATGCCCATCCCAACGACCCATTTAGCACATTGAATGGCAGCGGTCGCCGGTATTCGGACAACGACGAACTCGAGTACCCGCATCTGCCGCGCAGCGAGAACTACACAAGCGAATACGACCGCGCCAGCTCATACGACCCATACGGACGTTCGTCGCTGTCCACTCGAGTCGGCGTTTGTTATCTAACCGTTTTGTGCAGCTCCGCATGATACCGACTCGGACGGCGACAACGCATACGCCCAGCGGTTCACCACCTCCGCAGAGTCGCTCAGCGGCCAACGAACTGGCCACGCTTCCATGTTCAGCGAATACCCGAGCAGTCCTTACGCACCCGAGTCGTACCCGGCGTGGTCGTCCGAGCGACATATCCCGCTGTCCAAGGAAGAGATCGAGGACATTTTCCTGGACCTCACGCAGAAGTTTGGTTTCCAGCGCGACTCCATGCGCAATATGGTGTGTTTCGCTTTGCCGTCGCGCGACACGAGGATGACCTTGTCGCCCAGACCGACTTTCTCATGCAACTACTCGACTCTCGAGCATCCCGCATGTCGCCGAATCAAGCTCTGCTGACCGTCCACGCCGACTACATTGGCGGCCAGCACGCCAACTACCGCAAGTGGTATTTTGCCGCGCAACTTGACCTCGACGACGCTGTCGGCCAGACGCAAAACCCGGGGCTCAATCGGCTCAAGTCGCAAAGAGGCAAGATGAGCGCGCGGAGGCCAGGTCGGGAGAAGGCGTTGGGCACGGCTCTGGAGCGGTGGAGACAAGCCATGCACACCATGAGCCAGTACGACCGACTGCGACAGGTCGCTCTCTATCTCCTCGTCTGGGGCGAGAGTGCCCAGGTCCGCTTCTGCCCAGAGGCGCTCTGCTTCATCTTCAAGTGCGCCGACGACTACTACCGTTCACCCGAGTGCCAGAACCGCATGGACCCAATCCCCGAGGGCATGTTCTTGCGCTCCGTGGTTCGGCCATTGTACCGTTTCATCCGCGACCAAGGCTACGAGGTCTCGGACGGCAAATTCGTCCGACGAGAACGCGACCACGACGAGATCATCGGCTACGACGACGTCAACCAACTGTTTTGGTATCCGGAAGGGATTGCCAGGATTGTTCTCAACGACAAGGTACGCCGCTCTGTTGTCGTGTTTCCGTGCTAGCCTAATTCGCATTTTAGACGCGGCTGGTGGACATTGCGCCCGCGAAGCGGTTCATGCAGTTTGACCGCATTGACTGGAACCGAGCCTTCTTCAAGACGTACTATGAGCGGCGTTCGTTTGGCCACTTGCTCGTCAACTTCAACCGCATTTGGGTCATCCATGTCGGCCTCTACTTCTTCTACACGTCCCACAACTCGACCCCGATATACACGATCAACGGCAAGGTTCCGGCCGCTCTCTCATGGAGCGCGGTTGCCCTCGGTGGAGCGGTCACCACGCTTATTATGATTTTGGCTACTCTCGCCGAGTTCTCGTACATCCCCACGACATGGAACAACACCTCGCATCTAACCCGTCGGCTCATATTCCTCCTCGTCATCCTCGCCGCCACTGCAGGCCCCACGTTCTACATCGCGGTCGCGGTCAGTAACGGCGATAATGGCAATATCCCGCTCATCATCGGAATTGTCCAATTCGTTATTGCTGTTGCGGTTACCGTCCTCTACGCCATCGTACCCTCTGGTCGGATGTTCGGTGACCGTGTCGCGGGCAAGAGTCGCAAATATCTTGCGAGCCAGACGTTCACCGCGTCGTACGCCGATATGGGGACAAAGAGCCGCATCGCGTCGATTGCGCTTTGGACTTTGGTCTTCAGCTGCAAGTTTGTCGAGTCGTACTTCTACCTGACGCTCTCGTTCCGCGCACCCATCTCCGAGATGGTGGGGATGAAGATCCAGGGCTGCACGGACAAGTATTTCGGGAACAACCTCTGCCGCAACCATGTCGCGTTCACGCTCGCGATCATGTACCTCATGGATCTCGTCCTGTTCTTCCTCGACACGTTCCTGTGGTATGTTATCTGGAACACGGTTCTCAGTATCGGTCGCTCGTTCACGCTCGGGCTCTCGATCTGGACGCCATGGGCGGATATCTACCAGCGCCTTCCGAAGCGGATTTACTCCAAGTTGTTGGCGACCAGCGATATGGAGACCAAGTACAAGCCCAAGGTCTCTAATATTATCTTTCTCTCGTTATTCCGATGCTCATCTTTTTGCAGGTCCTCGTCTCGCAAATCTGGAACGCGATCATCATCTCGATGTACCGGGAGCACCTGTTGTCCATCGACCACGTGCAGAAGCTCCTCTATCACCAAGTCGACGCTCCGAACGGACGACGCAGTCTTCGTGCGCCTCCGTTCTTCACGAACGAAGGGTCTTCGGAGCAGTTCTTGCCTCCTAACAGCGAGGCTGAGCGCCGGATATCGTTCTTTGCGCAAAGCTTGACAACGGCTATTCCCCCTTCCATCCCGGTCGACGCGATGCCGATCTTTACCGTGTTGACTCCCCATTACAGCGAGAAGGTGCGTTACATACTCCATTGTTTTCTGAAGCTGACTGGCCCTCGAAGATTCTGCTTTCTTTGCGCGAGATCATTCGCGAGGAGGACAAGAACACGCGCGTTACGTTGCTCGAGTACCTTAAGCAGCTCCATCCGGTCGACTGGGAGAACTTTGTCAAGGATACCAAGATTCTCGCGGAGGAGTCGGCGATGATGACGGGGACTATGCCATTTTCGCCAAACGACGAGAAGGCCACGAGCAAGACCGACGACCTGCCGTTCTACTTTATCGGTTTCAAGAGCGCCGCACCCGAGTTTACGCTCCGAACGCGTATTTGGGCGTCGCTTCGGGCCCAGACGCTCTACCGGACTGTCTCGGGGATGATGAACTACTCGAAGGCGATCAAGCTGCTCTACCGCGTCGAGAACCCCGAGGTCGTACAACACTACGGCACCAACCCCGATAAGCTCGAGCGTGAGCTGGAGCGCATGGCGCGTCGCAAGTTCAAGTTTGTGGTGTCGATGCAGCGGTACAGCAAGTTCAACAAGGAGGAGCACGAGAACGCCGAGTTCTTGCTGCGTGCGTATCCGGACCTGCAGATCGCGTACCTGGAAGAGGAACCGCCGAAGCGCGAAGGCGGCGAACCGAGGATCTTCTCTGCGCTCATTGACGGGCACTCGGAGTTCATTGGCGAGTCGGGACGGCGTCGGCCCAAGTTCCGCATCGAGTTGCCCGGTAACCCGATTCTCGGAGACGGCAAATCGGACAACCAGAATCACGCGATCGTTTTCTACCGTGGCGAGTACCTCCAGCTCATCGACGCCAACCAGGACAACTACCTCGAGGAGTGTCTCAAGATCCGCAACGTTCTCGGCGAGTTCGAGGAGTTGCAGGTCGAGGAAACGAGCCCGTATTCACGTTGGGACGCCAAGACGTTCAACAAGAAGTCGCCCGTGGCCATCGTCGGAGCGCGCGAGTATATCTTCTCGGAGAATATTGGTATTCTCGGTGATGTTGCTGCCGGGAAGGAGCAGACGTTCGGTACCCTTGCGGCGCGGTCGATGGCCTGGATCGGCGGCAAGCTGCATTACGGTCATCCGGATTTCCTCAACGCGCTGTACATGAACACTCGTGGTGGTGTCTCGAAGGCGCAGAAAGGCCTGCATCTTAACGAGGATATCTACGCTGGGATGAACGCGTTTGGTCGCGGTGGGCGGATCAAGCACACCGAGTATTACCAGTGCGGCAAGGGACGTGATCTCGGGTTTGGGACGATCCTCAACTTCCAGACGAAAATCGGCACGGGAATGGGTGAGCAGATGCTCAGTCGCGAGTACTATTACCTCGGCACCCAACTCCCCATTGACCGGTTCCTCACGTTCTACTACAACCACCCGGGCTTCCACATCAACAACATGCTCGTCATTTTGTCGGTTCAGATCTTCGTCGTGACCAGTACGCACCTCTTCTTCTTTCTGTTTGTTGTCTTTATGTCTGACGTCCTTTTTAGTGGTCTTCCTTGGTTCCTTGAACGAGTCCATCCACGTTTGCCAGTACACGTCGTCGGGCCAGTTTAAGGCCGGCCAGCCAGGCTGCTACAACCTGATTAACGTCTTCGGATGGATTCGTCGCTGCATCATCAGTATCTTCCTTGTGTTCATGATCTCGTTCTTGCCTCTCTTCCTGCAAGGTACGGTCTGTTTGCTACGCGTCTACCTCTCACATGACTGACATTTTTTGCTCAGAGCTTGTCGAACGGGGTGCATGGAAGGCTATCCTCCGTCTCGTTAAGCAGTTTGGATCGCTGTCGCCGATCTTCGAGGTCTTTTCGACCCAGATCTACACGCACTCCATCCTCAGCAACTTGACGTTTGGTGGAGCGCGGTACATCTCGACCGGCCGTGGATTCGCGACGACTCGCATCCCCTTCAGCACGCTCTTCTCCCGATTCGCTGGGCCTAGCATCTACCTCGGCATGCGGACGTTGATCATGTTGCTCTACGTGACGTTGTCGATGTGGACGCCATACCTCATCTACTTCTGGGCGTCGATCCTCTCGTTCTGCATCGCGCCCTTCCTCTTCAACCCTCACCAGTTCGTGTTTGCGGACTGGGTTGTCGACTACCGCGAGTTCCTGCGGTGGATGATGCGTGGCAATTCGCGGTCGCACAACAACTCGTGGATCGGGTACTGTCGTCTGTCGAGGACGATGATCACCGGCTACAAGAAGAAGAAGCTCGGGCACCCGTCGGAGAAGCTGTCAGGCGACGTTCCTCGTGCTGGCTGGCGCTCAGTTCTGTGGACTGAAGTCCTGTTCCCCTGGATCATGGCAATCTTGTTCGTCATCGCCTACATGTTCGTCAAGTCCTTCCGCGACCCTACGACCGGCAAGTTCCCACCGAGCCCGCTCATCCGTATTCTCGTCATTGCACTGGGACCGATTGCTTGGAACGCGATGGTTCTGCTGTTGCTGTTCGTCATCTCGATCACTCTTGGGCCAATGCTCGACTCGATGTTCCCGATCTTTGGGTCCGTCATGGCGTTCATTGCGCATACGTTGGGCACGCTGGGTTTGGTCGCGTTCTTTGAGTTCTTCGTGAGTTGCTCCGTCTCCCCTTCATTACGTGACACTTAATTCCTGCAGTGGTTCCTCGAACTCTGGAACGTCTCGCATGCGGTTTTGGGTCTTATCTCCATTATCGCTATCCAGCGCGCAGTCCACAAGAGCATCATCGCGGTGTTCCTCACGCGAGAGTTCAAGCACGATGAGACCAATCGCGCGTGGTGGACAGGTCGGTGGTACGGCCGAGGGCTGGGCGCGTCTGTTATGTCGCAGCCTGCACGAGAGTTCGCGGTTAAGATCATGGAGCTCTCGCTCTGGAGTTCGGACCTCATCCTCGGGCACATCCTGCTGCTCATGCTCACACCGCCTATCCTGATCCCGTACTTCGATCGTGTCCACAACACCATGTTGTGTAAGTCGTTCAGCTGCCCAGCTGTGTTTGCAGCGGCTGACTCTTTCTGGTGCAGTCTGGCTACGACCCTCAAAACAAATCCGCGCTCCCTTGTACTCGATCAAGCAGAGGCGGCAACGGCGCTGGATAGTGCGTTGCTCATCTACTGCACTTTCTGGAACTAATCTTACGCCTTTCAGATCATCAAATACGGTCTCATCTACGTATTAGCCATCGCCGCCATCGTTGTTCTCATTGCTTTGCGTGCGTAGCTTTGTCGTCGCTTCGCGTCCTCGTCGCTGACTGCGTTGCCCAGCCGTTGCCTTCCGCACTACCCTCCACACGAACTGTTCCATTTGCCAAAACCTATAACGGACTACGTATTACACTCACGACGCCCATGAACACCACCATATCTCATAGACATCACACGATCCGGACACTTTTTGCGCACAAACGATCTTTCTTTGTTGCTTTCCCTGCACTGTCCTCCCCCTGCGCCGTGTGCTCCTGGATTCTTTATTCAACGGACTCGAAAATCCTAGTTTAGCTACTTTGTTGGATTCCCCTCCATTGACATCTTCGTACGAAGGACAATATATACTGTAATAATCGGATGCGGTTTTAGGAGTGGGTGGGTAATCAAACGCGTGACTGATTTCCACGTGATCTGTCACCGATCAAGAGATAACGTCAATCTTATCTCTGAGACATGACGCAACGAATGACACCGAGACATAGGGGCTCGCGAGGTCCTCAGATGGACGCACGCGCGCGCAGATCAGGGGACGCGTTTTGCGATCTTGTTGAGGCCGTATCGAGAGGGAGGGTCCGTGGATGTTTCGGGTTTCGGTTGATGAGAGGGAGGAGACGCGTGGCATCGAGGCGGCGGTAAGGCGCAGGATCTTGAGGGATTTGGACGTTGGTTTGCCGGGAACGGAGTTCGTTCGGGCGGAGAATGGCTCTGCTAGAAGCTTAGATACAGGCAATTAAGGCTGTCTGTTTGAATTTTGACGGGTTCGGACTTGTAGGTCCTTCTTCAGCGGCGCAGCTGCCCTGAATTTCGAAGCTCTTTTTAGGCTTCATTTTTCTGAAACAATTAAAAGGACCCTCGACGCCGCCAAGATCAAACGCGTCGGTGGTTGAATTGTTGCTCAGAGGGCGGCAAGCGTCGCAGATGTGTCTCATTTCGTCAATCGATACAAGGTCGAAGCGAAGAGTCCGAACGCGCCGTTGACGTTGGGATTTGCACATCGCCGCGACGCCGCCGTTGCATTGCTGCGAGTAATAAAGGAACTTCGCCGTTTAGATTACACGTGTAGTAGTCAGTCCCGCACTCACATCGACGTCGGTAATCCGCCAATCTGCCAGAGGCACACGAGGATTTAATCGATGAGAGTGCAGTAGGCGTTTTTTGCTAGGATTTTTGCGAGCTAAGACGGGTGCAGTCCACATTAGGAGGACATTTTTACACAAGAGAGTACAAGTCGGGCAGCTGTAGGCCGGCGTTGAGGGGAAAACAACAAAGAGTGGATAGAGTGGACAGGTGAATGAATGATGTAAAGCCGAGCAGCTTCTGCCGGACCCACGACCTTACTCGCCCCCATTTTTTTCGTTGACCTCCAACCGCCACCATGGCAGCGTATTTTCCGCTGGCCGCGCTCACTCTTTTTCTCTCTGCATCCCTGTCCTCTCCCGCCGGCGCTGTTTTCCGTGCTGTCCAACAACGCGCCATGCCGGCCTCAGAACAGCCTCGTGCCGTCGCCGTTGAGGACGTCCCCTCTGCAGCGGAAGACGCGCCCGCAGAGAAGCCTCGTGAGTAGCAGAGTCTTCCGAGCGTCGTCCGCTGAAGGTTGGACCCAGCAACAACCCTCCGCATGTTGCTCGTCGTCGCTGTCACCTACGTCCTCGCGTCAATCCGTGGGACCAAACGCACGACCGACTCGGTAACGAGCTTGCCTGACGAGGCAGACGAGACGACGCGTGTATCCGTCGTGGAATGCGACCAGAGTGTCCACGACGAGTCGCACGACGAGAACGACTACCCCGAGAGCGACTCGGACTCGGACTCGATTCACGTCCGGCCAGACACACCCTCGAGGCTCGAGTCCACGTTGTTACCTGCCCCGACCGCTGACCTCGCTGTCGCGCCCGTGTTGGCACCGACGCGGCCGGCGCTCCGGGCCTTCCCAACGCATCACATCCCTCCATCATCAGCACGCGCACCGGGACAGAGGTGCGTCCGGTTCACACAACTTAATTTTCTACCCATGTTCTTATTCGGTTTCGTTTTGCAGACGCCATGATCCACCGCCGTATATGGTCGACATGCGCATTGCATGGGAGGAAATCTGGCCGCCGCAGTTGGAACAGAACGCGCCCAAGTTCGGGTTCAACTCGTTCTACAGCCAGTTCACCATCATCGTCCCCGCTCCTGGTCCTTTCCCAGTGCCTCCGGAGACGCCCCAAGAGGACCCTGCACCCGCACCTACTCCCGTCCCCGACCTCGACGCGTTCGCTCTCGTCGAGCAGTTGGACGACGAAGACCTTATTTTCGCCTTCCAAGCTCTCGCACTTTCCGAAAGAGCAACACAAGCAAAGAACAACTCCAAAAAGCTCTCCCCAGAGCAGATCGAGTCGTTCCTCGCGTCCCTCCCTCCAGCAGGCATCTCCCCGTTCTGCCCGCCCCTACTACCACAACCTCCTCCGCCTCCACCTGCGACGACAGTCGCAACGTGGCGATTGGACTGGTACTGAGCGCAAGGCTCGTACCAGACGCGTCGTCGCTGTCGTAGGACACGCGTTGCGTCGCGTCGCGTCCATTCTTGTTGCTGTCGCTTTGCCCTCGTTTGCACGTTCTTCTGCCTTGACAACCTTCATTTTTTCTTCGTTCGTACTACATCGCACAAGAACCCTTGCCCCCCTTGCATTCTTCTCATCCTCATCCCCAACGCATCCGCATACACCGAGCCGAACCCACCCACCTCTTGCTCTGCCACCTCCCGCATGACAACTTGATACAGAAACCTGCATTCCATCCATATCCCCGCCGCATTCTCCAAAAACCAAAGCCGAACCAAAGGACCCTGCAAACCCAAAGTTACTGTACCCAAATTCGCTGTATACTCCGAGTTGACACCAAATCACTTATCGTATCCGTCCTTTAGAAGAAAGAAAGCGCGAAGAGCAAGGAGCAGAGAAAGTACATACATACAGACACATACACAACCCGACGTGCTCGTTTCTTCGTTGAGCCTTGTACATCGTGGGGGTCGGAGGATTAGAAAGAATACTATTGAAGAAACCTTTGAAGTTCGAGTCGGCACGCGCTCCGAGCGAAGCTGAACACGAGCACGACTGCGTTGCGGCGTCGCGAGGATGCCTCGGACTCGAGAAAACATGCGTCGATGGATATGGCGTAGCATGCAAGTGGCGCGGTCTTCTGAGCACAAGGTACCGGAGCCGCGTTGCCATGCACGAACCATTTACTGCGTGGGCGCAGCTCGCATCCGAGTCACGTGTCAAATACAGACCCAAGCCTCCAGCCGTGGTACCGGTACAATACAACAAATACAACATTACAGCGAAACAAAAACTATGCAAGATCATCAAGTAAACTACAAATGCTCTATATGCCAGGATGCAAGCAAAAAAAATCATCAGTGCCGTTCCTCACTCCTCGTACAACTCGGCAGCCTCCTCGTCCTCCTCGACCGGCGTTTTCTTGCGAGGTTCTACGTGCGGTAATCAGCGTCGCGTTACGGAGAGGAACAGAGCACAGAGACGTACTTCGCTTTGCTGCCTTGCGCTTAGCCGCAGCTTTCTTGCCCTGCACACGCTTCTCTAGGTCGCGGTCTTCCTCGCCCTGCGCGCGGTGCTCGTCCAAGATCTGGGAGAAAGTAATGTTAGGAGCATATCAAGAGACTAACAGGCTCTACTAACCTGCTCGAACTCGCCCAGCTCAGTGTCAGGCTTATTCGGCGACTTGTTCTGACGGGCCTATCGCAAGGTTAGCAACTCTTCTCAAGCACAAAACCAGTCTCATTTACCTTATTCAAGATCTCCGTAAACCGCTCAAACACGACAGCCTCGTGCAGTTTGTCGCGGTAGAACGGTAAGCCCTCAATAAGTTTCTTGACCGAGCGCTCAGACTTGAACGGTAAGAGCGACAGGCAAAACGCAATGTCCCGCCATTGCCGCGGGTCGTCCGAGAGCTGGAAGCGCTGGCAGAGCTTCTCGACGATGCTCTCTGCTTGTTTTTCCTGTTCACAAAAAGTTAAGGCGGCTTGAGCGAATGAAACCCGATAACGCACCTTTTCGATGAAGGAGAAGATGTACGTGAGCGTCCGCTGGAACATCTCCTCGTCAACAGCATGCTCGCCCGCACTCAGATGGCTGATAACTGAAAACAAAACCTTGTCAGCAAACAAGCACGACGAAACCAACAATCAAAACCCACTATCTGGCAGATTGTTGTGGATCGCATTATCCTTCGTCGGCAACTCCTTGAAGAACAACTTCGCCAACTCCGCAATCCTGGGTGCATCGTCCTCGAGGCGCTTGGCCATCTCGCCGAACTGGTCCTTGACCGTGATCATGCCCTTGAGAATAAGATGCGTGAGCACCATGAGCATGTTCTTCTTGACGAAAAAGTTGCGGTCCGTAAGACTCTTGTACAGCTCGTTGATGATGCTGCTAAACGACACCGCAACGTCGCCCAGCGCGATGTCAATATTGCTCCGGATGCTCGGGTTCTTCGGAATTTCGAAGAGCAGCTGGTGGATCTTGTCGCAAAAGTGCGACGAAAAGCAGAGAAGCTTGCTCAGTGCAAGTGTAGTGGTCGCTGGAAGCGTTCGGTTCTATAGAGTCGGGATCAGCCAGTGACGTTGTAGGAGTGACGAAAAACGAGCCTTGTACAATCGCGGGCCGCGGCAGACCTTCTCCAAGATTGGTCCACACACGCCAAGCAGCGACTGCGGGTCGAGCAGCTCATGCTCGCCAACATGTGCAATCCGATCGCCAATCTCGTCCTCGGCATGCCCCGCGACTTGGTCGAGCTCCTCGCGCTCTTTGGCCTTGCCACCTGCGGCCTTCTCTGCGGCCTTCTCTGCTGGAAAAGAGGAAGAAGTTAGTGGACTTGCGTGTGGTGGGAAAGGTCACGTGCCTCCTTCCTTCTCGTCCTTTTGCCGCTTCCACGCTCGACGAGCTCAAGATACACGACGTGCTTGAGCGGAACATGCCCAACGACGAAAAACATCTGAGACAGCACAAACTCGTCGCCCATGTCGTTGGTCTTGCGCTCCGGCGGGGTCCCGTCTCCAGCAGCAGGCGGCGCATCAGACGTCTGCAAGACGTCGCCGGGATGTGTCTGCGGCTCCGTATCCTCGTCCATCGCATCGGGGTCCTTCTCCTCCTGCTTCTCCTTGAGTTCCGCTTCCTCTTCCTCCTCGAGCGTCTGTGATCTCGACTTGAACTGCGATAGCCCCGCCGAATCGCCGCCCTCCGCATTGCCCCCCTCGGGAACGGCCATCGGCGTGAACGCCCTCCGCGTCAGATTCCTGATGAGGTTGCTGCAAAGCGCATCCAGATGGTCCCCGAGCGCATAGACCGTGTTGATCGCCTGCTCCGCGAGGCCGAACCACTCCTTTGAACGCGTCGGTTGCTCGAGCGCGTCTTGGAGGTGCTTGAAGACCGGGTTTGTCATCTCGAAGCGGATGGTCTTGTCTTGCAAGGAACCTGTCTCTTGTTAGCCAGCTTGAAAGTGTTCAGGAACATCATTTCGCGTACCCTTGATCTTCTTGGCGCTTCCGTTGAGCCTCTGGAGCGCAACGCAGGTATACCGTGCCAGCTTGAGGTCGTCCTGAAGCACGTCAGAGACAAGCTCACGCAAAATTTCTGGAACTCACGCGTCCAAGCCGACCCAACCCAATCTTGAGCATCACACCAACATGGTCTGCAACGACGCTCCTCCGTGCAACGGCCAACATTCCCAGAATCATAATCGCACCACGGCGCTGCTCGGGAGGAATATTGCGCGGCGTGCCTATAGTCCGAATCTCTCAGCCACAAAAAAACGTCACCAAAGAAAGCCCGAGACGCACTGTAGACATTCCAAAGCTTAGCGATAACATCCGCATGAATCTGGTCGTCCTCCATCATGATGCGCATCATCTCCTCCAAGCTCGTGAGCTCAGCGAGCGTCGCGTCCTCGGTCAACCTCGCAACGACATAAGCAAAATAAAATAAAATCGCGATCACGTGACAGCTTACAGGATCATGTTCTTCGCAATCCTCTGCACCTGCGCTTTGGGTTCCAGATCCGGGAGCGGGTCAAAGTACAGGAAGCGGTAGCACTCGAGGAGACGCTGCCGGATGCCCTTGAGCTCCTGCCCGTCCTCGGACGTCGAGTTGCTGTTGTCCTTGTTCCAGATGAGATGCAGCATCTTCTTGATTCCAGACTACCATCATCAGCCTCACAACAAGAAAAGCGAAAAGAGAACGCTCACCTCGGCCCACCCAAACTCGTACTCCTTCATAATACGGAAAAACTCCATCGACTCGAGGACCTCCGCCTTGCTCTTGCTTCCCAGCAGCTGATCCATGATTCTCCCAAGAGCTATCAATGAGGCGAATAAAGTTGAGCGCGTCGGAATACAACCTCCTGCGGAGCTGGAGCTCCATGAGGTATAAATCTTCCTTCTTCTGCTTCTCCGCCTCCTCGCCTTGAAGCTCGACGATCTGCGACTTGCGCGGCTTGAGTTTCGGCGCCTTCTTGCCTTTGCGCTTCCGCTTGCGCGACTCGTCGTCGGATTCGCCGCCCTCGGGATCATCCTCGTCCATCGCGTCCTCGTCCTTTTCCTCCTCGTGATCTGTGTCCCCGCCGCCTTCCTCGTCCTCATTCTCGTCCGGCGGCCGCTCCTGTACGACCTCAGCCTCCTTGCCGCCCGTATGCTTGGCCTGTATCTCCGCAATCTCATCCCGCAGGCGATTATACTCCGTCTGCCAGATATCCATGTTAAGGTGCCCGCCATACGGCGCCGCGTACGGGTGGGTGGTGACCAGCTTGATAAGCAACGCCGCCGCGTTCTTGCGCACCGTCGCGATCTTGTCCTCCAGCGCGGCAACAGCAACCTGCGCACGCGCCATCCGCTGCCTCGGCTGCTTCGGAATGTCGCAGAGCTTGACGAGCACCGCGAGGACCTTGCTCCGGACGTACGAGCTCAGGTCGAGCGCGCGCTCGAGCAGCGTCTCGTGCAGGTTGTCCATCCGCTTCTGCTGCGTGCCCTCCTCGCCGTCCTCGTCCTTGTCCTCGAGGTCCTCGCTCCGCGAGATATCGACAATGAGCGCGCCGACGACCTCGACGATGGCGACGCGGATAGGGTACGCGTCCGAGTCGAGCTGCGCCTGCAGCAGACTCATGTTCTTGAGCATCGCGCGCGGCGTGAGGTCCGAGAGCTTGGTGAGGAACTTGGAGAACGTGCGCGGGCCCTTGTTGTCCTGCCCGTTGAACTTCATCCCCGCGATCTCGCGCAGAATGTCGTCGCTGAGCTGCAGGTGGTCGAATTCGTCCGCCAGGACGCTGAGGCACTCGGCCATGGGCTCCGCGAGGTGTTCGTGGAATTGCAGCGCCTGGACGATGGCGATCTGTGCTTGGAAGGCGTGGTTGTGGTGCTTGACGGCCAGGCAGATGACTTTGTACGTGTGCTTGCGGATATCTTGCGATTTCATGTATTGTTCGTTCTCCATGACATGGTACGCAGGGCGGGTGATGCACCTATTGGCGAATTAGACTCAGCTAACGGCGAAAGTGGAAGATAACGCACATGAGGAACGCCTCCCGTTCAGCACTGGTCGTCCACATGCGTTGCGTCGGGAGCTTGAGCACCTTGCAAATGAGGGCCAAGATCGCGGGTATCTGGCCGAGCAGACTCCATTCGGCCGCAGAAGCCTTGTTCTTGCCTGCCGCGCGCGACTTGGCCGGCGCCTTTCCTCCTCTGGGCTTACGGGCCTTCACAGGCGAGCCAGGCGCATCCCCATCCGACTCCTTGACCTTCTCCGCAGCCGAAACGAACCACCGCAGCAGGAACGCGTATATTTCGAGGGGCGTCTTGTGTGAGGCGTACACGTCGGGCGACTCGTGCTCGTCGCGGGTGGTGGCATCGAGCTCGGATTGGAAGCCGGACATGAGCGAGTCGAGGAGCTTGCTCATGACGTGTGCTGGGACCGCGTCTGACTGCTTGAGCAGGCTGCGGTAGACGTCGAGGACGTCTGGCTCTGCGATGGACTCGCTGTTCTCGGCGACCCTCTCGACGGCGCCTGGTCGCGAGTCAGTGGCCAGGACAAGGCTGCGAAAGACGACGCACCTTCGAGCAGCTGAGCTGGGTCTTCGGAAGCGAGATCATGTTCGTTTTCGATCGAGTAAGTGTCGATGTCTTGGAGGGCCTGCACCTCGTCGTGCAGCTCAAACGGCATCGCAGTCAAAACAAAAGCGCGGTTGTGTCACAAACACGTGACATTCATCAACAAACATGCTAAGTATTTTACGTCGCAACCTCTGCAAACCGCTTCTCCGCCTCCTTGAAGTTAATCACATTCCAGATCGCGTTCAGGTACTGCAAAAGGAGTCAGCAAAAGACCTGTATGGAGAAAGAGACCTACATCGGGCTTGACGTTCTTATACTGGGACGGGGTTAGCAGAAGCTGTAAAATCTACTTCATGGACGTACTTGGAGGTAGAACGCCTGCGTTTCAATCAGCACAAAATATGCAAAGGTCCAAAGAACAACTCACATGCTCCCAGATATCAACACCAATAATGGGGGTGTGTGCTACGCCGTTTAGCCGCTATCACAGTTCCAGCAAACACAACGCACAGATGAGCGGGTCCTGGTTCGGGGTCGTGACGATCTCGAGCTTCTTCAGCGACGAGTTATAGCCCTGCACCAATGAATGAACAACAACAATCACAGCAAAGCAACACCATCTACACACCAGCCAGCCCCAGCCGCTGCCCTGGATCGCAGCAGTCTTGGTATTGAAAGTTTTCTTAAACTCCTCGACCGAGCCAAAGTCGCGCTCAATAGCACTCTTCAGCGGGCCGCTCTCGAGTTTACCGCCGTCTTGACCAGCCGGTGCGAGGTTCTTCCAGAAAAGCGAATGGTTGATGTGTCCTGTGCCGCCGTCCGTCTCAGCTTTCGCGCACACGGAGAAACACCGGGGGGACAACGCACCACCGCCGTTGAACTTGAGTGCAGCCTGCAGCGCAATCTTCTCCTTGGTCGTCGCAGGCGAATCACCACTAAGCTTCGCATACGACTCTTCCGCCGTGTTCAACCCGGTAACATAGGTCTGGTGGTGCTTTTTGTGGTGCAGCGTCATGATTTCCTCGGAAATGTACGGTTCGAGAGCCTAAAGAACGGTGTCAGCGGTAGCAACATCGGGTTGAGTGAGTTAATACACACGTTGTACGCATAAGGCAGGTCAGGGAGTGTGTGCACCGACGCAGTCAGGCTCGGTGCAGCGAAGGACCGGGCCAGAGAGGGCCGCAGGGCGCGTCGGGCGATGGTTTGTAACATGGACATGGTCGGAGAGAGCAAGGTGCGTTTCTGATGACGTAGCCGCGGAACCAACTTGAACGCGGTCACTCGTCTTCACAAAACGCGGTAGTTGTACAGTACTATCGAGGAGCAATAATCGGTCTTAGAGTAATGCAGACAGGCAGCCAAGAAAGCCATAAGTAGAGCTCAATCATCGTCGTAGTCGCTGGCGTCCGAGAACGCCCGGTCGGGTACCCTCTCGGTCGTAAACGGCGACGAGAGCGTCGTCTGTCGTTCCTTCTTCTTCCGCTTTCGCTCCGTCTCGCGTACGTTTACGCGGACTCCATATCGTGCCAGGTGCTACACTCCATATGAACGAGGTCACACAAACAAAGAGTCCACGAACCTTCGTCAACTCGGTACTACGCCCCAGCGGCGGTACCTCCTTGGACGAGTAGATCCGAAATGACTGCCCAAAGCAGTCGGCTTGGATGCGCTGGTCCGAATGTCCCGATGGCTTCGAGTAGATATCGAAGAACCGGTATCTGCTCTCCGTCAGCCAAGACCAAGCGCACGACTCAGATAATACGCACTGCAACACGAAATATCCCTCGTTCTTCACCGCCAAATCCTAGCACACCCATAAATCCTCGCACAACAAAACACAAACCAAACGCACCGCGAACGTAAACAGCAATGCCGTCTTTCCGCGCCACGGGATACTGTCCACCTGCACGAACGTCGTCCCCGCAAGCGCCGTCGTAGCCTTGGCAGTAATCGCGGACCCGGCCCGAATCGGCGAAGGTGGCCCAGAACGGAACGAATACGTCCCATCGGGACTCATGGGTGATTCGGGCGGCGAAGACTCGGAGTCGGGCGATGGCGGGGCGACTGGAATCAAGTCGACGGTGCACATTAGCCCCAGGATGTGGATGGTGCTGCACCCGCAAGCAGGTTAAGCAGACGCGCCGATTTGTGGAACTTGAAACGAAACGCACTCATAATCCAGCTCTCGTTCGATCTGCGCGGGCGTCCCTGCGTTGAGCACCTCGAAGAGCTGAAGCCAGGCCACTGCGAGCCGGGCGGTCAGGTAACAACCCCAGCACACGGAGGAAGGAAACGCACCCGGCGGCGGGTCCAACGGCCGTCGATCGACCTTCGCGTACCTACAGCACCCAAAAGTCAGAACTCACCCACCCACACACAGAGAAAAACGACAAGCATACTTTCGCCCAAACGCCGCGGCCTGGAGCTCACAGAGCGACGCGCGAATCGTCTTTCCCGCGAACTGGCCCTCGGTGAAGTGGATCGGCTTTCCGATAAAGCTGCCCGCGCTCTCTCCCTGGTGGGTGAGCGTCAGGTCGAAGCCCGTGCCCGTGCCCGTTCCGTGATGAAGCGCGCCATGTTGCGGGGTCCGGGAAACGGAGCCGGCGTGTGGGAGGTGGGAGAAATCAGCGAAGCCGTTCGCGCCGCCATACGGCTGAGCAGAATACATCGGCTCAAACGCAGCACAGACAGTGCTGGTCCGCTACAAGGGAAGGTCACGAAAAGCGGAGAGCCGGTGAGCTGTGGATATCGATGAGCAGGACACACAACGCGTGTTGTTGCGGCTTTTTATAAGAGCAGGCCCCTGCGCGCCGCTAATAGCTTGGAGATCGCGTTAATCTGGCAGCTCTGGGAAACCTGAGATGGGCAAGGCTGCACGACGGAGGCAGGAAGCCGCTGGCCGAAGCTGAGCCTAGCTACAGTGTGAGGTCATTGACCGCTTATGAATGGCCCGAATCGCCGCCACGGTCGAAGCAGGAGGAGACAAGCAAACCACCGCTCTGATGCAGATATTCATCACGCCGTTGATCTCGACCTTCCCCGCAAGAAACGAGTCGCGAATCCGCGGATAATATGCCCATTTCGGCTCATTCCCAAGAAATTAATGTCCTACGTTCATCGTCTTTCCAAAGCAGGCGCGTAATGCGAGTCTCTATCTAAGCATCTCCCGCGAGCTCTGTATTCGCCACCGGACCTCCGCGCCGTCCAGGGCAGGCACTGCCGTGATACACCGCACGCGCGGTCCGGCTCCCTAACAGCGGGTCTTTGGCTATTAGCCCGCCACCGCGCAGACAAGACCTAATCCATCTCGAAGCAACCAAAACTTGCCACGTACTGCAAAAAAAAGCTTTCTTTTGCGCCAGCAGCCTGAAAGCAAGAAACATGACGTCGTACCTGACGCGCGACAAGCACTTTCGGAAGAGAGTACTGTATGTCCCCCAGGGCCAGAGGTTTCGTGCCGGTTCCGGAGCGGTGGCGACGTTGGGACATTCTCGGAGTCTGCTGAGCTCTCGTCGGCGCAAGAGCTCAACCAGAAGCAGAGAAGAGCTCACTGCCAAGATTCTTCGATGTCCTCGTTGCGTTTGTTACTCATTGAGAATGCGCGAAGACACCAAACCTCGAGGCGCGGGCGCAAGAACTTTGAAAGCCGACTCGATGGGACCTGGAGTACGATTTCCGACGTGGTGAAAGCTTGTGGGATCCAAACTCTCCGTCACCATGCACTGGCGCACGAGTAATGTCGGGTTCAGCAGTCGAGACTCTCACCGGAGTCAGGCGAGCGTTTATTTTACGCGCTTGAACCGGAGCTTGGAGGCGCATGTTGAATGGAGAATAACGAGAATCGATTGTTGTTGACGTAGACCCAGTTTATTCGTGCTTGAGAAGGACAGGCTCATGGCCGTGGTGGATAAGAAGCTTGGCCATCACGTGCTGATTTGATCCTTGAAGACAACCACCAACACACACAAGACCATCCTCAGAAAGTCTCCACAAACCGCTTATTACCGGAAGGCCTCAGAATCAAGTCAATCCGCTGCTGTCTAGCCTGGCCTCGGTCTTCGCTATCTTCCTGGAGGACCTCAAACCGATCCCTGCTCACCTCCAAGCTCATAAACAGCTTTTCGGGGCTTGCTTCCGATCGACGCCGCAAATCCAGCGCCTCAAGTAGCCCTCTGACTAAATCTCGCCCTCAAGCCGCTGGAGCACGCGGTGGGGCTCGGAAAGCCCCGCTCTACGGTTGCAGAATCCGCTAGTTTTCTTTTGCAAGGCCGCATCGGGTCCGCAAGTAGGGCAATCAGGACAAGATGCCGTATGAACACCTCCAACGCAGGAAGGTGCATTTTGTTTCAAACTGGTTTGGACTGCGCGACGCGATGCATGCTCTCGCAAGATGGAGACGGGCACTGGCACGCATTCCCGCAATTCCAATTTATTGTGTCCAGTTTCTTTCCAGGTTCAACGGAATTCACCGAACCATTCGCACCTGCCTTTCGTCGATAGCACAAACCGGCTGCTTGGATTTTATCAACGTCCAGCTCGCTGGTTACACTTCAGGGTAGCTTCTGTCAACTGCAAATTCTGGTAAGGCGGTCGCCGACTATGATTATTCGGATGGTCTGCCGTCGGTCGACTACTCTGCACGCGAGTTACCTTGTCTGATAATCGTGCCTCCAGTTTAGACTCGCTCAGGAAGAAGCCGAACCCGAATGCGGACCCGGATCGCCTCGGACGCGGGGTCTTTCGACTCTTTTAGACTATCTATGATGACCGCTTGTTGTTGTGCGTCGTACATGCCTCGGAGAGCAGTCTGAATTTTTGTTCTTGTGGTCGCCCTCCACCGAGGAAAGGCGGCGAATGTGAGGTAGTCCAGCGGCGTTTTGCGCGAGAAGCTCGTCTAGCTGTGATCGACAGGTGCCTTCATGCAACCTTCTTGGTGGAAGCCTTCATGCACCTCCGAATGCGAAGGGTTTGCGGACCCACATTTTCAAACTCGCAGCACGTTCCGAGCTAACCAAACACGATGCTCCGGCTCCCAGACGGTGGGGTATCAGCAAAAAGTCAGCCTGACACACGGCGTGTTCCTTCAAACGGCGATAAAAAGATTCCCGGTTTCTTCCTTTCCTCCTTCCCCCCATGTCCGTCTGCTAAACCTAGTCTCTCGCGCTCCCTGTATACAACCCGTATGTCTCTGTGGGCCCTCATTAGTTCCTAGTGCTTATGGTGGTCCATAGCGTCCGCTCTTTTGTACAACCCACAGCCAGCACAGCAACGACCTTCATTTTCCACGCAAAACGCGCAATGTCGAATTCGATGCCCTCCCAAACTTCATTCCTGGCCACAGAGGAGCCTGATGAGTGCGTCTGAACGTTTTTCCTGTAGCCAGGCGCGTTTCTCAACGACACGTTTAGCGCGCTCTGTCGTCACTTCTCTCTTGCCAAAACCACCCTCCCTTCGAACACCCCGCTGCAGCCGTCGTACACAATGGAGCTCATTGCTCCGGTGCTCCATTTGCCGACCCACCTTCTGGCGGTGAAATTACCCGCGCCCCAGTCGGTGACGATGCTTCTACCGATCGACGCTCACCTCTATCATTCGGCTTTCGATAACGCGTCTATTCTCCCCCAAACTGGCCCGGACACACCTCCGCCGTCGCCGAGCCTCGACTCGGCCAAGCAGGCGTTCGTCGTGACCCTTCCCGTGGTGCCCGTCCCCGCCACCCCGCACCCAGCCTCCCTTTCCCTCGTCCTGCTCTTCGGCCTCGGGTTGGAGACGGACCGCAACCTCCTTGCCACGCAGCTGCTTCCCTCTGAAGCCATCGCCGAGTTCCCCAACGCAGCGGCGATGGCGGGCGTCGTCAGCCACCTCCGCACGCCTGATTTCGACCGCTACTGGGCGCTGAACCAGGGCGCGTGGAAGAACACGCTGGCGCTCGCGGCGCGCGATGCGAATCTCACGGAGCTCGTCCCGATGACGCTCAAGGTCGTTGCGGACGCGCGCAAGCTTCGGATTCGCCGCTGGTGACCAGCCCCACCTCCTCACGAATTTTCTAAGTATCACTGACAAACGACCTCTGTTATTGCCTGGACACGAACTATCGCCACGTATCTCTTTCTTCGTTGCTTGTCGTTTCTCTGCTACCTTAGTTTACTTACCCGCTGTTGCACTTTAGTTGGCTGACCACGGCTTTGTCGTCGAAAGGAACTCTATGCGTCGAGTAATTCTCTCAATATAATCTTGAGTTTTCTTGGCTTGATACGGCTTCATCTCTCGTCTTCAGAACAAGATGCATTCACTAATCTAAGATTGGTATTGTACATTGCGTTTGGTACTCTTAGCATGGCGCATAATAACTAACCTACATACAGAGCATAGAGAAAGGATCATGGTACCACTTGAGTCGCCTCGGACTGAGGTTCTGGCGCTGATTCCGGTTCTGGTATTGGTTCCGGCAACAAATCGACCTCCGCGCCCGTAGCGAACCCAATCGCAGTCAACAAAACCTCCCAAGCGCGCTCGATCGTATCCCAGAGCTCGTCGACGTGGATGCCCAGCGCGACGGTGTTTTGCCACAGCCCGTGGACGCGCAGCGCGTGCGTGAGCAGCGCTTGCGGGGTGTACGTCCCTGCGAGCTGGCCTGCGAACGCACGGCTCGCGGCGTCGGTTTCGAGATCGGGTGGGTTGGGGAGGAGGGATTTGAGTAGGGGCTCGGCGCGTTGGGTGTAGAGGAACGACATGAGCGGGGCGAATGTTTGGGGGTGCGGGATGCGCAGGGGCTGGACGGGGAGGAGGACGGAGTCGGGGGAGAGGTATTGGGGGGTGGTGTTTTGGACGGCGAAGGGGGGTAGGTTGGTGCAATGCACGGCCAGCATCATGCTGTGTGCGGGGACGAGGGTTACGGGTCGTCGACCGGCGGCTTGTACGGCGGTGCGCGCGCTTGTGTGGACTGCGAGCATGTGTGTTGGGGGAGGGTGGTCGGATAGTGGGTCCGCGTTGAGCTGGACTGTGACCGTTGGCGGGAGCGCGTCTTTGGGAGCATCGACCGTGACACCGACGGCGGCCTTGAGCATCCTGCAGTGGCCAAATGAGCGAACAATCGGAAGTTGTGAAGAAAGGAACTGACCCAGGACCCGCTTCCTCCAACCATTCCTTGATGTATTCCACTGGCGTACTCTCCAGCTCCGGGTCGATCTTCATGAGTGTCTCTTTCGGCGTTTCCCTGAACGGTGGACGTCGAAGCTCTCGCGGAAGGCGATAACGCTTCGTCGACCGAGCAGGGGTCGCTGCAGCCACCGACTCGGACGTCGATGTCGTCGCATCACCCATCTCGATGTCAACCATCTCCGGCGGGACACCAACGGAGGTAACATTGAAGTCGACCGTCGGCTTGGCCTTTGGTTTGAGTTTCGCAGCGGTCTTGTGCTTTGCGAGGCGCTTAGAGGTGTGGGCCGCCCGGATGCGTTTGTGGCCACTGGTGACGCTGTGGCTGGCCCGAATGCGAGAGCCCAGGCTGCCGCCCAACAGCTTTGACGCTGGTCCTGTGGAAGGCCCGTAGTTTTGGAAGTTGCTGACGCGTCGCGAGCCAAGTCCGCCGGCCATGGTGAAGGGAGAGAGCAAGGTTGGTTGGTTGGCGTTTCAGACAGGTCCCCACACATATACGAGAACAACAACGGCCGAGCAATCGAGCTCAGCTTGGATTGCTCGGGTACGATTGCTTTGTGGCCGGATCAGGGCTATTTGCCTTCTTTGGACGTTGATGGCATTCGCGAAGAAAGTTGCCTTATTTGGAAGTTGTTGGCGCAGGGGTGCTTGTGGGCACAGAAGCCGTATTGCGGGGAAGGATGGAAGAGAGTGAGGCGACTTCTAGATTTGAGTAGCGATGGAAAGGACTTGCGGCGGATTGTTCTTCCTCAAATTTGCAGTAGTAGGCGACGGCAGTCTTTGCAGAAGTTCCGCCGTTGAGTACGCGTTATCTTGTTGTTCGTCATAGGGGATCGTCGGAGCGGGAATGGATACGTGTTTTCGAGGTAGGTAACCCAAAGGGCGCGTTCCACGAGCGAGATTGGCTGAGGAAGATGAAAGAGCAGAACAACCTTGATTTTTGATGTGAGTGACAATGGCGGAAACCGGCCCGGTACTCCGGCCGTTTCTGCTTTTGAGGTTACAACGACTTGTGTTTTTTTTTCTTCCTAAATCTTTCCACTCACGATTCCGCCAGTCGGATATGAGAGTAGCTGAGATTTGGAAAAGATGAGGGCCAGGGACGACGATGACGTCTTTGGAGTGACGATACACGTGACCAGGCAGGACCGTCGTTGGCTTTCTCCGCATCCACGACGTCGCTGACGACGATTGCGACGACCACGACAACAGCGATTGCCACTCCCATCCACCCCCCGCAGTCTGCCCACGACCCAACCCGACGTTTAGGGACAGTCAACGACGATGAGCATACCCTCGCGCGACCCGTACCAGGGACGCCATTATGACCCTCCTCCCCAACCACGATCCAACTACGACATGGACGACGCAGAGACATATCCTTCTCATTCAGGAAGCCCCGGCAGCCCTGGCAGCTACCAGGACCATGCCCAGGGCTTCTACAACAACGACGACAATTACGATCCCTACCGTGCGTCTTCTGCTGCCTATTATCGTCTTTTTCCTCACCTCGTGGCTGCAGCACCCCAGGACAGCGATTCCGAAGGATCCGGAGCCGGTCCGTCCACGTACGCCGACTACCCCACCGGAGCTGGCCAGGTCCGGGAGGCATACCCCGCCTGGTCTGCAGAACGGGACATACCCTTGTCCAAGGAGGAGATCGAGGATGTGTTTCTCGACCTTACGCAGAAATTCGGCTTTCAGCGCGACTCCATGCGGAATATGGCACGTTCCGCTTGCTCTTTGCGCCACGAGGATTGCTGAGATTCTTTCTAGTTCGATTTTCTCATGCAACAGCTCGATTCCCGAGCTTCTCGGATGTCCCCCAACCAAGCATTGATCACCCTCCATGCCGACTATATCGGTGGTCAGCAAGCAAACTACCGTAAATGGTACTTTGCGGCGCAGCTCGACCTCGACGATGCCGTTGGCCGGACCCAGAATCCCGGCGTCACTCGTCTGCAATCGAAACGACAGCCGCATCGTCGTGCCGCCCACGAGAAGACCCTCAACAAGGCCATGGAGCGGTGGAGAGAGGCTATGTTTAACATGAGCCAATACGACCGCTTGAGGCAGGTTGCGCTATTCTTGCTCTGTTGGGGCGAAGGCGCACAGGTCCGGTTCTGTCCCGAGGCCCTCTGCTTCATCTTCAAGTGCGCCGACGACTACTACCGCTCGCCCGAGTGCCAGAACCGCATGGACGGACTCCCCGAGGGCTACTACCTCCGCGCCATCATCCGACCGCTGTATCGCTTCATTCGCGACCAAGGCTACGAGCTTTCAGAGGGCAAATACGTCCGACGAGAGCGTGATCACGAGGACATTATTGGATATGACGACGTCAACCAGCTCTTTTGGTACCCGGAAGGAATCGCACGGATTATTCTCAATGACATGGTGCGTACATGCACCGAGCATTCCGGCTGTTCTGGCTGACTCTTGGCCGATAGCGGAAACTCGTTTCGATAACCCCAGCTCAACGCTTCCTCGCAATGGAACGTGTCGACTGGAACCGCGTCTTCTTCAAGACCTACTACGAAAAACGGTCGTTTGGGCATCTCGTCGTCAACTTCAACCGAATATGGGTGATCCACATCTCCATGTACTGGTTCTACACGTCCTTCAACTCCCCCACCGTCTATGCGTTCAACGGCGTCACCAGCCGTGCGATGACATGGAGTGTGGTGGCCTTGGGCGGCGCCGTGGCCTCTCTCATCATGATCTTCGCCACCCTCGCCGAGTTTTCGTACATCCCGTCGACCTGGAACAACACCTCGCACCTAACCCGCCGGCTTCTCTTCCTCTGCATGACCTTGGCGTTGACCTGCGGCCCTACATTCTACATCGCAATCGCAACGTCGCAGGGAAGCGGCGGCCAGCTCGCCGAAATCCTCGGTATTGCGCAGTTCTTCATTTCGGTCGCTGCCGTGCTGCTGTTCGCCATCCTCCCTTCGGGCCGGATGTTCGGCGACCGCGTTGCGGGCAAGTCGCGCAAGTACCTCGCCAGCCAGACGTTCACGGCGTCGTACCCGTCGCTCAGCAAGAAAGCGCGCGCGTCGTCGATCCTCCTCTGGATGCTCGTGTTCGGGTGCAAACTCACCGAGTCGTACTTTTTCCTCACGCTCTCGATCCGGGACCCGATCCGCGTCATGGTCGGGATGAAGATCCAGAACTGCAGCGACAAGTACTTTGGGAACGCGCTCTGCACGAACCAGGTCGCGTTCACGCTGACGCTGATGTACCTCATGGACCTCGTGCTCTACTTTTTGGACACGTTCCTGTGGTATGTCATCTGGAACACGGTGTTCAGCGTTATCCGGGCATTTGCGCTGGGGCTGTCGATCTGGACGCCGTGGACGGAGATGTACACGCGCCTGCCGAAGCGGATCTACTCCAAGGTGCTCGCGACCAACGACATGGAGGTGAAATACCACCCCAAGGTCCTCGTCTCGCAGATCTGGAACGCGATTATCATCTCGATGTACCGCGAGCATCTGCTGTCTATCGAGCACGTGCAGAAGCTGCTGTACTCGCAGGTCGACTCGGGCGATTTGGGGAAGCGGAGTTTGAGGGCGCCGCCGTTCTTCCTTTCGCATGGTGACGGCGCGTTCTTCCCTCCCGGGAGCGAGGCGGAGCGCAGGATATCGTTCTTTGCGCAGAGCTTGACGACGGATATCCCGCAGCCGCTTCCTGTCGATGCGATGCCGACGTTTACGGTTTTGACGCCGCATTACAGCGAGAAGGTGTGTTGTTCTTGTTTTAGTCTTGTTCGTGCAAGGGAGCTGACGGTTATTGAAGATCCTCTTGTCGCTCCGCGAGATCATCCGTGAAGAAGACCAACAAACCCGCGTCACGCTACTCGAGTACCTCAAGCAGCTGCATCCCATCGAGTGGGAGAACTTTGTCCGGGACACGAAGATCCTCGCGGAGGAGACGGAGATGTTCAACGGGCCCAATCCGCTCGCGGGTGCTGGCGAAGGCGAAAAGGGCAAGCAAGATGATCTGCCGTTCTACTTCCTCGGCTTCAAGAGCGCCGCGCCCGAATTCACGCTCCGGACGCGTATCTGGGCGTCCCTGCGCGCGCAGACGCTGTACCGCACGGTCTCCGGGATGATGAACTACTCCAAGGCGATCAAGCTGCTGTACCGCGTCGAGAACCCCGAGGTGGTGCAACTGTTTGGCGGGAACACGGACCGGCTGGAGCGCGAGCTCGAGAGCATGGCGCGCCGCAAGTTCAAGTTTGTGGTGTCCATGCAGCGGTACAGCAAGTTTAACAAGGAGGAGCACGAGAATGCCGAGTTTTTGCTGCGCGCGTATCCAGACCTGCAGATTGCGTATCTCGACGAGGAGCCGGCGTCCAAGGAGGGCGGCGAGGCGCGCATCTTCTCGGCGCTCATTGATGGGCATAGCGAGTTCATCCCCGAGACCGGCAAGCGTAAACCAAAGTTCCGGATCGAGCTGCCCGGCAACCCGATTCTTGGAGACGGCAAATCGGATAACCAGAACCACGCGATCATCTTTTATCGCGGCGAGTACCTGCAGCTCATCGACGCGAACCAGGACAACTACCTCGAGGAGTGTCTCAAGATCCGCAACGTCCTCGGCGAGTTTGAAGAGTACGCCGTATCGGAGCAGAACCCGTACGCGCATTGGAACGCCAAGGAGTGGAATCGGACGCCGGTCGCGATCGTTGGAGCGCGCGAGTACATCTTCTCGGAGAACATTGGTATTCTCGGGGACTTGGCGGCGGGCAAGGAGCAGACGTTTGGTACGCTTTCGGCGCGTTCAATGGCGTGGATCGGCGGCAAGCTGCATTACGGTCATCCGGATTTCCTCAACGCACTCTACATGAACACCCGCGGTGGGATTTCCAAGGCGCAGAAGGGCCTGCATCTCAACGAGGATATCTACGCGGGCATGAACGCGTTTGGGCGCGGTGGGCGGATCAAGCACACCGAGTATTACCAGTGCGGCAAGGGACGTGATCTTGGGTTCGGGACGATCCTCAACTTCTCGACCAAGATCGGCACGGGAATGGGTGAGCAGATGCTCAGTCGCGAGTATTATTACCTCGGCACGCAACTCCCCATCGACCGCTTCCTCACGTTCTACTATGGCCATCCGGGATTCCATATCAACAACATGCTCGTCATTTTGTCGGTTCAGATCTTCATTCTGACGAGTACGTCCTTTTCTTCGTCCTTCGAATTGTTTTTGACCAACGGTTTCAGTGCTGTTCCTTGGAACGCTCAACTCGTCGGTTCCGATTTGCGTGTACAACTCCAATGGCCAGCTTGTTCGTGGCATGGCTGGGTGTTACAACCTGAGCCCCGTCTTCGACTGGATCCATCGCTGCATCATCAGCTTGCTGCTCGTGTTCTTGATTGCGTTTTTACCGCTGTTCATGCAAGGTCAGTCTTCGGTCTTTCACGTGATCATCCGGCTGACGGTCTGTTTTGTAGAACTCACCGAACGCGGGACTTGGAAGGCTGTTTTGCGACTCGGGAAGCAATTCGGCTCTTTCTCGCCGTTCTTTGAGATCTTCTCGACGCAAATCTACACCCACTCGATCCTCAGCAACTTGACCTTTGGTGGCGCCCGGTACATTGCGACGGGCCGTGGCTTTGCGACTGCCCGCATCAGCTTCAGCACGCTGTTTTCGCGGTTCGCTGGCCCGAGTATCTACCTCGGCATCCGGACGTTGATCATGCTGCTCTATGTCTCATTGTCGTTGTGGTCGCCCTACCTCATCTACTTCTGGATTTCCATCACGGCGCTGTGCCTCGCGCCATTCATGTTCAACCCGCACCAGTTCGTTCTCTCGGACTTCCTCGTTGACTATCGGTACGCTCCCTACCGCTTTTTCTCGTGCTGTGCTGACGAGCTTTGTGCAGTGAATTCTTGCGGTGGATGTCTCGCGGTAACTCGCGCTCGCATGCCAACTCTTGGATCGGTTACTGTCGTCTTTCGCGCACGACGATTACCGGATACAAGAAGAAGAAACTTGGCCACCCGTCCGAGAAACTATCCGGCGACGTTCCTCGCGCCAGCTGGCGAGCCGTCCTCTTCTCGGAGATCCTTTTCCCTATCGTCATGGCCGTCATCATGATCATCGCATACATGTTCGTCAAGGCGTTCCCCGACGCCAGCGGCAAGCTGCCGGCTAACCCGCTCATCCGTATCGCGGTCATCTCATTAGGCCCGATCGTCTGGAATGCGGGCGTCTTGCTCCTGTGCTTCTTCGTGTCGCTGTTCCTCGGACCGATCCTCGATACGAACTACCCCAAGTTCGGGTCTGTCATGGCGTTCATCGCTCATGCGCTTGCTGCGATTGGGATGCTAGGGTTCTTCGAGTTCCTGGTACGTTCTCCTTCGTCTCCGAATGTCCGTTCTAACGGGTTCTGCAGTGGTTCTTGGAGCTCTGGAACGCGTCGCATGCAGCTCTCGGCCTCATCACTGTCATCGCCATCCAGCGTGCCATCCAGAAAGTCGTCGTCTCTGTCATCCTGACCCGGGAATTCAAGCACGACGAGACGAACCGAGCCTGGTGGACGGGCAAGTGGTACGGCCGTGGGCTTGGTGCTCACGTGATGTCTCAGCCTGCGCGCGAGTTCTTGGTCAAGATCATTGAACTGTCGCTCTGGACCTCGGACCTGTTCCTTGGGCATATCCTCATGTTCATGTTGACGCCTCCGATGCTCATTCCGTACTTTGACCGCATACACGCGACGTGTTTGTGTGAGTCTTGTCGTTTTTGGGGCACCTTTCCGTTCCTAGGCTGATGCTCGGGCAGTCTGGCTGCGGCCGTCTCAACAAATACGACCTGGTGTCTTCCCTATCAAGCAGAAGAAGCAGCGGCATAGAATTGTGCGGGCATTCCTATGTCTGCGCGAGTCTCTACGAGCTCATCGTCCTTTCGTAGATCGTCAAATACGGAATCATTTATGTTGTCGCTGTCATCCTCTTTGTTGCTCTGCTCGCACTACGTTCGTCCACTCCGTTGTTTGCCTGGGGTGTTATCTGACCATCTTTTGCAGCTATAATCTTCCAATCTTCCCTTCACGCGCAATGTTCTATTTGCCACTCTATCTAACGACGACCACGAACGGACTGTTTCTCTCATGGACATGACCGTAGAACCCATTGTATTTTAGCCGCACCCACGCTTTCCATTTGTATGTCAACGTCCCAGGATTAGGGGAGTTCACGGTAGGGCGGGCAAGACTTCGGGCAAGAAATAAAGAAAGAAAAGAAAATGATTATTTTGAATCTTGCCACCTTGAACGCCGAAATTCGGCGTTCAAGATTTTATTCGTTGCCCGCGGCAAGATGAATAAAATTCTTGCCCCGCTGGCAAAATCAATCATTTTCCGCAATTTCTTTGGCTGGTCCACCGTGAACACCCTCGGGCAAGAATCTTGGCAAGGAATAAAAATTTTCTTGCCCGGAATCTTGCCTGAATTCTTGCCTATGGTCTTGCCCGCCTACCGTGAACTCCCCTATTGTACGGCCGGGCTCATTCGGCTTTAGTACATGCGCGATGTCAACTGCTTGAAACTTTCCACGAAAAGGGCCAAAGCGCTTTAAGCTCGTCCCAAACTTTCATGGCTCGTTGGACCGACGATGTTTGTTCTGTACCTCATCGCAGATCTCGGGTGTTTATCACTGAATCTAGGACTCTGAGGCCCTTCCCCCCGGAATGCGCCGTATTGGTTACGACGGAGACTCTGGTCGATATGAGTTTCAAGATGAAGAAGGGAACATCTACCAAGGCTCCGCGGGGACACAAGTTGGTTTTTTGACGCTGGTGCGACGTGCCAGACGCGCGTCCGAAGACCCGGATGAGGAAGATCCAGAGGGATGGGAAACCCAGAGTTCGATTTTTTTTTGCTCGTTAGAACACGGTTTAGAGGCGGCAGGTTCATCTGAGCTTGACGACGCGGCACCAGAAATGCTTCCAACTTACGACGAGGCGCGGGATCAGCCTATTCTCCAGCCTCAAAACGATTCTCCGGCTTTTGTCTTACAGCCACACCCTTTGAAGAAGACAAACAGGCGGTTTAGACGCGTCACTCAAGTCTTTCATGCATTAATCCGATCGCGGTCGCGCGCTCGTCCGAAGCCAACTACGGCTGAGGCCGCACCAGAGCCAGCTGCGGAAGAGGCGGAAGCTCCAGTGTACGAGGCGACGCCACCGCATGCAAACAGCGGTACCCAGCCAGAAGGCGAAGGAGCATAAGTATTTCAGTTGTTGAAGAGAGCGGTGCAAAAACTCGAGGAGGGTTCGCCTTCTGAATCCCAAGAAGTACCCTAAATTACGGTCTCTGCTATTTGTACAACACGCCCAGATTATGTGAAGACTTTCTTGAGATAGTTGTCGACCCCCGAGGCATCGAAGACCACCGCGCCGACCACCGCATCGGGGCGAACGACGACGATGGTCGACTGGTCGGTCGGAAGAATGTAGCCGTCATGGGCGTAGCCCTTCGTGTCCCGCACGATAGTAACACCATCGACCATCTGCTGGGCGGCGCCAATGTCCTTGGGCACGACGCGAACGACGCTGAAGAGATGCTTGCGAAGTTGAAGGAGGTATGCAATGACCGATGCCGCGTCGGCGGTTCCAAACACGAGGATCGTGTGCCGAGCCATGCTGAAGAGGTGGAAGAACGTCGTCTCTGTGCCGTCCGCGAGCACGAGTTCTGAAGCGTCCGGCGCCCGATACGCAGCACGCACGCGTTCGCCCGACTTGTACGAGTATGCAGCCGTCGGACTCGGTTCTGTGACGTCTCCATCTCCAAGAATAATCCGGCTCCCCGTATAGTTCACGCCCAGCATCCAGAATTCGCCCCCCACGCTTCCAGGCCTCGTTCTTCAGCTTGGAGTCGTCTTTGCTTTCTATTTGCTCGACGGTCTTGCGCAGCAGGTCGCTGGTCATGGCCAGCATCTGCCTGATGACGGGTCGGCGTTCGTCGTCGTACGAATCGAGAAGGCTGTCTGGTGCAGCACCAGTTTCGACCAAGGCGAGCTTCCAGCCCAAGTTGAAGGAGTCTTGAACGCTCGAATTGAGTCCTTGACCGCCAGTGGGACTGTGGACGTGTGCGGCATCTTTGAAACTCTTGTGAGAAACGAAAGAGTTAGCAATAGCCTGAAGAAGACCAACCTCCTGCGATGAAAACTCGACGGGAACGCAATGAGTCTGCGATACGTCCACTTGGTCTATAGTTCGACACCCAACTCATTTCCCCAAACTTGACACCGCGTCGCTCGGAGACGGAATAAAAGTACTCGATGAATTCCTCGCGGGTCATGGTCGTGTCCTCTCGAAGTCGCGGACAAGTAAACATCCACTCGCGGTATTTCCCGTTCGACCGCAAGTATACGCTATAGCCTGGTGAGTTTGCAGTTCGCATCCGGTTCGCGCTGAAAGACATACAATTTGTTGGGACCTGCACTCCATTGGTGCCACATTCCTCGCTCAAGACCGTCCAAGTCTTCGACGACGATATCGCCAATGACGACCCCACCCTCCGTGAGGACTTTGCCGGGGAACCCGATACCCAGCTGCTTGCGCACGGAACTACGCGCGCCGTCGGTGCCGACAAGCCATTTGAACGTCGCGGACTCGTCCTTGGACTGGCCAGCAGCATCTGTCGTGGTGATGTGCGCAACGACATGGTCGAGATGCTGTTCAAAAGAGCGCAGTTCCGAGCCAAGCTCAACGGTGCAGCCGAAAGCAGCAAGACGGTCTCGAAGAATCTGCTCGTGCACGTATTGCGGAAGCAAGATTGGGTGTGACTGTCAGCTTTCAGTGAAATGCGAGGAATGAGGCCAGCAAGAAAGGCGTACGTGGGGCACACAAGGCGAAGGCTCGACCCATTCAGACATGGTCGCGGTGTAGATTGGTTCCTTTACACCAGGTTTGTATTTCGCAACGGGAGAGCTGAATGTTCCAGCCTTCTCTATGGCGGGAAGACATCCAAGGATGTCATACAGCTCCAGAGTCCGAGGCTGTGGCTCGCGTCAACGGATTCAGAGGGCCACGACTGCATGAATCGTGCGCGTACCTGTACGCCAGTTCCGCGAGAACCAATGGGATGATGGGTTTGTTTCTCGATAATACGGACGGATATGCCGCTCTGAACGAGGATAATGGCCAGAACAAGGCCCGACGGCCCTGCGCCAGACTTCAAGGCATGAGATACAGAATGGGCAACAGAGCACTGTAACTCACGATGAGAACGGAGGGAGTAGACATGAGACGGGAGGCGACCAGGCGTCAATGCCCATTTTATTGCAGACCGCTGCACGTTCCTCGGGTGTACAGTAAGACCTCTCTCGTGACGAACCGGTCAGCGGACAGGTCCGCTCCGACGGCGCAGAGTATCGCCAATGAACTCCGAGTCTGGAGGCTTCAAGTGACGTTTGGTCTGAGGGAGCGGGGAAGTCATGGTGGTTCTTCGCAAGAGTTGTGCCATCAGTGCGTCGATGCGCTTGGGCATTATTTAGCTGCAGATCTCCCGGCTATTGCGCGCCAGATGTAGCCTCAAAAGACGTATTCACGCCAAAAGCTCGCAAGCAATCCACGAGAATCCATTGTCCACCTGCAGCAATCGCCTATCGTAAGTCGAAACTACTCTATAAGGAAGGTGTTAGACAGGTGTCAAAGCACACCTTCCTCTCCCAGCAATTGTGAACCAATCGTCCATGCCTCTCCGCTCCCAATAAAAGGCAGCCCGGATGCTTGGACATCTCAAGCTTACTCCCCATACCATCCTGTGCAATGCCTTCTACCGCTGCCCAGCAACTCTCCGTCCGTCGCCGTCGCTCGTGCGCCCCGAGGAAACTCGAGTGTGCCAGCACTTGCACGGCCCAGAAAATTCGTCGTGCGCCGCTGGCCACGAAGACTGACTCCAATGGCGCCACTCCGGGACCCTCAAAACTGCGCCTGCCGCTTACCCTCCAGCGTCCGGTGCTCGGAGAGGTAAACCTGGCCCCTTCGCATCCCCATCTCGCGAATGTCCCGCCTCAATACGTTCGCGACCAGCTTCCTGAATTGCTGCCTGGGTGCGTCTGCTTGTGTTTGAATTACCTCCAGATGGCTTATCTGCTTTCTTCCAGCATGTCTGCGGCGCTCGCAAGCGTAAACCACGTTGCCCAAACCTCTCGTCTCCCGAAGCACATCCAACTCGAGGAGAACGACACGGTTTCTGCCTATCCACCCACCCACATCCTGGCCGTCTACGACGACGCGCCATTGCCCGCGGGCACCAGCACCCGCCCCGTTTCGCTCATCGCGATCCACGATCTCGTCTTCGCGTCCCATTGCTCGCGCTTCCCCGTTCTTCGTTCATTCACCTCCCCATCCCCGCTCTCGATCCCGGTCGTACCAATACGGGTGCCATCGCTCGAGACGTTCTCGACGCTCCGCGGTTACCTCTACTCGCAACAACCCTCCATCCTCCGCGCCGCGCTCAAAACACCCTGCGAAGCGGACGGCGATCTGCTGCGACTTGCCGCACACGCACGGAAAATCTACGGCCTATGGCAGAACGCGTGTCTGCTTGGACTTGTCGACGCGCGGGCGTTCGAGGTGATCGAGGAGTCTTGGGAGCGCGTTTTGGACGCGATGAAGGCATGCAGCAGCGCATGATATGTTTATTTCCTCTTGGACTTTTTTGCAGTTATGAAGCATCGCATTAGCATTCGTAGAGATATACCGCACAAGCCTATGTTGTACAAGTATGAAAGCAATTGTCTTGAGAGAACACGCGTTTGATGGCATTCTAGTCTACTCATGATCTTAACGCGTAGATCGGCGTGGTTGTGGTAAGCAAAAATCGCTTGCAGGGAGTTTCTCTGAGATGAATGGGAGACTGGGAGGTTCGGTGAATAGATGATACGATGCCTGATTCTCGGACGTGAAAACGGACTTTCCTCTTGTCTCACGCCACAATGTCTTTCACTGCAACATACTGCTCGAAGTGTCGCGCCGACCTCTTTCAATCTTCGCCCTTCCTCCCGACTGCCACCCAAACTGCCGAGCTTGACGCTCTCCTCCGCTCGAATCACGCCGCGGCGGCCGGGTTCGGCGCGCCAATGCTGGACGACGATACCGCGCAATCCGAACTCTCCCGCTATGCGAAAGAGATCGAAGAGGTCCAAGCATATCTTGAGACGCTCGTCCATGAGCGTGCTCGGCTAGCGACACATGTGGAAAGGGCTCGGAGCGTGCGCCTCTGTCATATTCGCCGTCTCCCGCCGGAGATCTTGGCTGAGATTCTCGAGTATTGCGTGCCATCGCTGGAGGAATATCAAATGACCTCTCTGTTTCTGTCGACGGAGACAGAGAGATTGGCCAAAGTTCCCTTGCTCATGTTGGCGAAGGTGAGCGGTTAACAGCCCTTGCTGAGCTTCGGCTCACGATTTCTAGGTCTCTGCTCGGTGGCGTCAAATTGTCATGTCATCACCACAGTTCTGGTCCACTATCGTCTTGAACTTCGAAGCTTGGCCAGATGCAGACTGGGGACGCAGTCGCATAGAATTTCAAAGGCATCTTGATCTCGTGTCGACTTCGCTCGCCCGAAGCGCCAACCACGACCTGGTGATCGCGTTCGTCGGCTCCTGGTATGACGACGGCTCAATGCGCGAAGCCTTTCAGCTCCTTCTGGAGCATGCATCATCTTGGGTTGAGCTGCATATGGACGCCTGCTTGTCGCCAGACTCGTTCGCCTCTGCGCAGTTCCCCGCTCTCAGGACCCTCCGCATGAGCATGGGCTCTGAAGATGAATTCGACTTCTCTTTTCTGGCTCCCACTTTGCGAGTTCTTTCCTTCCAGGGATATCTCGACTTCCTGCCGTCCGTCTCTTGGGATCGAATCCAAATGTTCGACTATTCGCCCTTGGGTGGGGTTACCTGGAATCACACGCAGCAGGATCTTCTGCCTTGGGGCCTCTTCCGCCGAGAGACAACCTTCAATTTCACTGTCCAATACTACGATGCCACGGTGGATTCGGCAGTGGCCCTACATTCTGACCTTGGGACGCTGCTCCTCCGACTGGCGCCGAACCAGGCCACTGATGCGCCCCGTATCCTATCCGGCATATTCGGCAACCTCACTCTCCCAAATCTCCACCGGCTATATGTTTTGAACCACGAAGCGAACTACTGGACCGCACAACAGCGTCATTGGCTGTACTGGGACGAGCCGCAATTCTCTCAGCTTGCCGCTCGATCCCAGTTCGCTCAGAACCTTCGCTGCTTAGCCATCGGTGCGAAAATAACGCCCTCGGAACTCTTCAGCGCCCTCGAACTTCTTGTTGCGTTGGAGGTGCTCCGCCTCACCGACGTACCAGAAAACGAAATAACTGTCCATCTGATAACCACTCTGCTGCTTCAGGCTTTGAGCTCGCCATCTCTTCAGAGCGCGACAAACACGGCCCGCCTCGTCCCGAATCTCCGTCTTTTGGAGCTCATTACACGTGGGTTGTTTACTGAAGAAGCGCTTCTCCAATTTCTTGAAAGCCGCATCTCCTTGCGCGCAGCCCTCCCGGAGTCGGACAAGTTGTTCAGGTTGGAGTTGCGATACGTGGTTAACGCAGCTCAAGATGCGCCCTTTCGAGGGGGCAGCGCCGAGTTTTGGGGTCGCGTTCAGCATTGGGAGAGGCAGCACGTCTTGTGCATGGAGTTCGACGGCTACTGGAAGGCAGTTGGATGGAGACCAGGGAATGAAAAGTCGTGGAGAGAATGACCTGTTTCCACCTTTCGAGCTCCATCTATTGACTCAAAAGTACGACCTAGTGCCGGATGTGGAGAGCCAGGTGGAAAGCACATTTGTATTACTGTACGATGGATGCGGGAGCGACGACAGACGGAATGGGATGGATGTACGTGAGGAGAGAAAGAGACATCTACGGAACACGTGACTCGGCTAGGCGACGTACGCAAAGGTATCCTTGCTGCCGTCCACTCGCTCAATGTACTCCTTCTCGAGTAGCGTCTCGATTGCCTTCTTGATATCGGGGATCTTGGGCGCAAAACGCTGCGAGATCTGCGAGATGACCTCCTGGATAAGCGCTTGGTTCTTCATCGTCTTGCGCGCCTTCATGATGCGCACGATGGTCGCCTGGATAACGTACTTGCGGTCCTCGTCGACCGCCTTCAGCACCTCGCTTGCCTCGGCCTTAATCTCGGCCTTGATAGGCATGTTAAGATTGACACGGATTTTCTTGGACTTGAAGCCTGTTTGACGCGTCGGTAAGCAGCTTCAACTCGATAAAGGGAACGAGACGTACCGGGGTTGAGATCATACTGGTCCTTCTCGTCGTTGACCAACACCTTCGCCTTCGTCAACAGCGCGAGCACCTGCCCCAAGATATCGTCGCTGATCTTGGTTGCGGCTTGCAGTTCTTGCAGACTGAGAGTGTCGTTGCGGTTGTACTGCAACAGGACGGCCGCTTGGTACGCGCTGGTCATGAGGATGTACTTCTGGTTGGTGTAGTTTGTCCGCAACTCGTTCTTCGAGTAGTTATGCAACCATGTGAGCTTACGCCCCGAGTGCTTCGTCTGATAGTACCGCGTGAAGCGCTCGAAAGTTGGTGTAAGTTCGGGGGGAAGGAGGAAGTCGTGGGTCGGAGGTGCGAGCGGCCAGAAGTTGGTACCGAGCACCATGATGCTGAAGGCGATGTCGGTCCCGTCGTCGTGTGTTTGGGCCATGCGCTCCTTAAACGAGTCCGTCAAGTCCTTCGAGAGAGACATGTCCGTGAACATGCGCTGCAGCTTGTTGGTGTACTCGAAACCGCAAGCCTCTTTCAGCTTGGAAATCATCGAGGCTTCAGCTTCGTCGGACGCGGAAACACCGTGAATAAGTCGTTTTGAGAGCTTGGTGGTGTAGAAGGTTTGGAACACGTCTTTGTCCTCGAGGTACTTGAAAAGGATCATCTGAAAATCGATTAAGCGGAGGCACGGCGGAAAATGAAAAGACCTACGACACGGTTCAGCGAGCTCTCGAGATCGTCGTCGCCGGTGCTCTTGTTGCTCTTGCGAAGCAGCATGTCCGCGTGCTTGGCGAGCAACTCTGGTGAGCGGGAGGCACTGGTGCCTGTTGCGGCGTTGCGGTTGACAAACTCCCTGCATGCCTTGTCCAGGGCGGCCGCGAACCCAGCCTCGGCCTTAAAACTCCTTGCTACCGTCGCCGCGTTCTTCTCGTGCACGGCCAACAACGCATCGACATACGCCTTGGGGTCGAGTTCTCCACTCTTCTCATCCGCAGCCGCGCCCGTCGCCTTTCCGTCCGGACCAACCAACGCGCTCACTGCGCCGAGCCCTGCTGTCTTCACGTGCGCCTCGAACTTCTTCCGCAACGGCTCGAGACCCTCTGGAATGCGCGCTAGCAGAGCGTACATGCGTTGCAAGTCTTCGTCGGCATCGTAGTCCAGTAGTGCTTGGAACGCCTCCCACATGCGCGGTGCGTGTGCCCTGAGCAGGACCGACTCGCACTTTCCAACAAGCTCCTTGCGCGTCTTTGTGTGCAGATAACGCACGACACGCTCCTCCTCCTCGCGCAAACGAATCTCGGCCTTCTTGAGGTACTCGGGAATGTTGCCGCTGCCCTCTGTGCCACCAGCGTTGAGGAACGCCTCCGCCTCCGCAGTGTAGTACGTCTCGGTCGCAGCCAGAAACGGTGCCTCGAACTGCTCCTTGTAGACGTCCAGGCACTCCTTGTTGGGGTCGGACGGGTCGAGACCCAACGACACGAACGAGTCGATGACCTTCTTGACTAGGGCCTGGTCGATCGTGGCACCGTCACGTTGGGCAGCAACAAGACGGAGGAGGGCAGCGGTAATGGGCGGTTGTAAGGGCTTGAAGAGGTGCTGATGCCATTGTGATAGTGCGAGCTGCAAACGGCCAATCAGTCCGAAGCAGACGATTCGACGGCGTACGACGCACAGTGTAGACTTGATAGACGCCTTTCTTTCCCTCGTCTCGTTCCCTCTTTACCCAGTAACGGTTGAGATAAGTGAATAGTCGGTTGAGATAGTTGGCGCCGGTCGTGTACCGGTCCCACTCAGCGGCGTAGTATCGAAGGAGGGCCTCGTCCTGCAGGATTTCGGCTTCCTAAGGAGTAGTTAGAATCGGATAATCGATGTCGGGGGGAAGCCAGTCTCCTCGGAGGGGCACGCGCCGCAGCACGAGGCCACTCGGAGAGCAGGCAAGGTGGCACCAAGACAGGCGACGAACCTTTACGAGGGGCTTGAAGTGGTCAGCAAAGTACTCCGTGAGTTTGTTGTACAAATCGGACCCGACGAGGTTAGCGCCCGCTGCAGGGGTCGGCGGCATCAGCCAGTTGCTCGGCGCTCGAGAAACGGCACGTACTTCGGTTTCCCTCTAGCTTGCCATGCATCTTGGTGGACGTGCAGTAGTTGTACACGGTCGTGTAGAGACTGGTGTAGCCAGCGAAGGAAAGGCCCTCATGTAGCTTGTTCATGATATGGTCTACCCCAGTAGCAAGGAATTGCCAAGTTTCGGCCAATTCTGCTGTTTTCGGTGGCATTGTCGCAAACCTGAAGACCACAATAGTCAGCAAAGGCCGCTAATCTCACCCAAAGGCACTCACTGGTTTGAGCTCGACGAGCTTGCCGAGGTGGCCATGGTGGTTAGAGTCAGAGAAAGTCGAGAGGCAGTCACAGCCCCAACGCGGATCAATCGCAGCATTCAAAACTCAAAAGTCCTCAAGGGTGGCTTACGAGGCACTGAACAGTCTCTTCTCGCCTCTGTGGACTAGTACATATATGCTGTTGTTGTTGTTTGTGGGGCTCAAATCATCTCGGCGTTCCTTGTTCTTCAAATCTCCCGCGCGATAACCATCTACGGCAGCCTTCGGCAACCTAATCCAGCTTAGAGACGCGCTAAGGACTTGCACAGACGCGTCTGCACACGCGATCAGGATCTCCGAGGCGCCCTTTACCGCGTCTGAGCCTCCGCGGAGCGAATCAAACGCGACCTAGATGTAATCCTTGGGCACATGACCACGAGTCGAATGGCTCGCGCGACCACCTCTAAAACCATCCAATTTCTTCATTGATTCCACAATCTATTCACAATTTATCCAGACCCTTGCAAGCCTGCCATCCTCAGGAGGACAGCACCTCCAAATGTTAACTGTATCCCAAAGACATATGATACGGCGGCCAGTCCTACTACACATCGACGGTGTCCGTCCGAGAATGGGGTCAAACGAGCTCTGATTTGAGACCGAGGTAAGCAGCGGTGTGCGTTCATTCATATCCAGCTTCGGATTTGCCGGTGCATTGGAGTCGACGATCGGGCTTGTAGGAACCTCGCAAGCGAAAGTCAAGTAATCCGGGGGCATAGAGACAAAGCTGCTGCGAGGACTTTCGATGATGCTGGCCATTAAACGTGTGAGCTCGGGGGAACGGAACAAGACGAATGCACACCCTCGCATCACTGCTGCCGTCGTGGTCTGCCGTGCAGGCTGCTTGGTCACATTATCGCCGTACCAGTCTGTTTCATCCACAATCTCTTCAGCAAGGATTTCCTACAAAAGGTCAGGAACTGGTGCAACAGGAGCGCAGAAGGCAAACAAACCTCGATAATATCTGCACAGACGCATCAACTCGGAACCAGACGTGGCGAGCAAGCGAACCTTCAAGTGTGACAATCCTCAAGGCCCCTCTAGGTCGGCCTGGTGTCTGGCTCATGAGCAACAAGTGCGCCCGTCCAGTTTGGCTGCCTATAGTTTGTGTACTTATTGCGGTATATAAATGCGGATCAAAAAAAAAAAAATCCTCAGTCACATGATCAGATCTTTGTTAGTCCCCCTACAAATAGTCCAACGCCTGGAAACAGCTGATCTCTGGATGCGCTTCGGGAGTCTGGAGGGTGCCAATCCATTTAAAAATAACAGACCCTGCATCTTTAGGAATATAGCACAACAGCAGCCGATCAACCCACCTGCTTACTGTACTCAAGTATTAAATAGTTGGCCTCGGGCCTAAGGCAGAAAAAAAAAATTGCCTGAACAAACAATTGTGCACTTTTAATAGAAAGCCATAGGCATCAGAGGTTAGACTTTCAATGGAAAGCCATAGGCATCAGGGGTTAGAATAAAACTGAAAGTTTTTTTTGGCCTTGTTGGACACTAAAAAATCTAAATTTAAGAGCTTTTAGTGCAATATGCTAGCAATCTTGATTTAAGCTACTGAAAGAGTGGGGAAAAAACTAATCTTACTGTTTATTCTATCTCACAATTCCTCACTCTGTAAGGGATGAAGTTTCAGTTAATGCTGGATTGTCAGTAGGTCAATTCATCAGATCAGATTATTTGAAAGCAGGAAATTGTCTTGGGGATTATAGTATTGCTCAACTTTATTTATTTATTTACTTTTTCCTATTCACTGATGTAATCATACCCATCATCCACTTTGGTGTTTACTTCATTTAATTATCAACAAATGAATCCTGATATCATCAATTAATGGTGAATTGAGTGATGCAGTCTCAGCCGGTCAAATATATATTTGTAGGTGTCAAACTAGGCAGGTTCCTTGGTTGAGGCGGAGATTCAAAGCACAAACCAGATCCAAAATATGCACGCTCAGATACCAATAATTGTGTGGCTGTCCACTGACCAATGCTCTTATTTGTCCGCTTGAAAGGTCCCGTGGGTTGATCTTTGTGATGAATGATGGACAGACTTCCATCATATGCTGAAATGCTCACCTAATAATTACCAGTGGGGACCAAGGTAAAAGAGCCGGAATCTATTGGTGACTTCCTATACTGTAGCATTTCACCCATAAGTCTGGTTACATATTATGCAGGACTTTTTGATTTGTTCAAAATTTGGCTAAAATCGGAATCACAAGAATTTATTTTATTGTGCTTCCCGCATGGTTTTGAGCTTTTGATTCTCGAAGGGAATTATTTGAGAAATGTCTGGGTCTAGTGAGCTCGAACAGCTTCCTGTCCAATGCCATGACGAAGAAATTGCGCACCTGGGAAGACCAGGGCTGGACCGGGGTCAAGGAACAGCACGTCCTGCGCCCACTCGCAACTGCGCTGAGAGCAAGGTCCGGCAAGACAACCTTCAGGGTCGACGACGCGGATGCCAGTCTGGCCGCCGCACAGCGCCTTGCGAACCAAGCCTGCAATGGGAATCAAGTGAGCAACGCCGACCTCACCCTTGATGAAGACTACCACGTACCTGGCGTCAAGCTCTGCGGAACCAAGCAGAAGGTCTTCTATAAGAGCATCCGCGAGAAGAAGAACCGGAAACGGAAGCCGCGGGCGAGGACAGAGAAGAGAATCAAGCAGGTCACAGCTGACGTCCTCCGCGATTTCGATCGGGCCGTAACTCCGGAAGAGATCTGGACATCGACAAAGTCCAAGGATATCTCCTACAACATCCGTCAATTTCTATATCGCACACTGCACGACTCCTTCCGTCTCGGCCACCAATGGTCCGATATCCCCGGCTGTGAGGACCGTGTTAACTGCCCGACCTGTGATGTAGAAGAAACTATGGAGCACATTATGCTACACTGCAAAGAACCTGCCAACAGGAGATCTCATCAGGAAACACGGAAATGATGATGGGGACACATCTGAGCAGCTGTAGTGCTCTGGAATATGCCGTGGGACGACAGAGCCTTTCAATTGATTGCGATAGCTATCGGTAGCACCGCGTAGCACTCAATTGCAGCACGGTAGCACAATCCGGTTGCGCACAGCAAGGCTCTGTTGTGCAATGAGAGCAACGTCCGGTTCTGTAGAGCTCCGCGGAAGGCTGGCTCCTTGCCCGGCGCCAGACAAAAGCGCTAAGTCCTCCCATCAATGCACGTGTTGCGATGACGTGCTTGATGAAGTTGATCGTTGCCTTCCATCGCAAAACTGTCATCTGTCGCTCTGCGTCTCTTTCCTCTTCCCACCCCGACGACTCCAGCGCAAGCCCCCGCCTCCCACCCTACCTTGGCCTCTGGGCCACGGCCGCGGCGTGCGACAAGCACGTGACAAGCATACACACTCCCTCAATGCATAGCCGCCACCAGCAACCTTGTCGTCCCTAAGCCGACACACCCGTTTGCCAGCAAAGCCGACCCAAAACCGAAGTAGAAGGAACCAGTGATGTCCCTCCGCCCCTGCCAGCTACACACACCCGCCAGCCGCACACCGCCAGCCACACATTGAAGCCCGACAACCAGCAGGCCCCCAAGTTCCAGCTACAGCAAACCCGCAAGCCCACGCCGTCAACACACGACCCCGAGCTCTCAAGATGCCAAGGATGAACAGCCCAACTTGACGGAACCACCCCGCCTCTCATTTTCCTGCACCTGCTCGAAGAACATCGTGCCGTTGTCGTCATTGGAGGGAAGGTATCGGTGCATCTACCTGTTACCTGACGCATGCAATGTTTACTGACAGCCTCTTCAGATTTACTGGCTCCGTGCTGGCGTGCACCTGTCGGGGGTTCTCTATGAGATACGCGGGTGTGGTTGTGTTGTGGGTTGTGTTGTGGATGGAAGGGGATACGAGCGTGCGGCGCCATGTATTTTGGCTCATTTTTTTTTGTTCTTTTTGCAATGCATACATTTATTCTGCTTTTTTTACCTGCGGGGAGCTGTATATAGAGTGTGAGGTAGTTCGGATAGCCTGTGTAGTCGTGTTGTGTCCGTAGCAGGCAGCGGAACTATCGGAGCTACGCACTGCTACGCGGTGCTACCGGTGTCAATGATAGATCACCGGTAATATTAAATATATTAAATGGTGCGGGATTGCTCGGTGTAAAGGGTAACCTGTCTACAGGGCTATCCCTGCTAGGTAGCCTACGTAGCACGACGTGGGATTTACCGTGCCTCCTGATGCTGGGAAGTAGCCAAGGAACTCTGGCTGCGAGACAACGACGAATGGCCTGTGGAGTCACTCGGGGCAGTACTAGGTTGCGGACTAGCCCGCTTTAAAATGGCAGGAAAGCTCTCTGCCGCAAAACAACGATTCTTCACCGTCCTAGTGTCCGAAGCTGCTTTCCTGATCTGGAAACTTCGAAACGAGCGCCGAATCGACCCATCTGTCGGATCACACTCCGAGGCTGAGGTGCTGAACCGATTCTATGCGACAATGAATGCCAGGCTGGAAATCGACCATGTTATGGCACTGAGAGCTGAAGAACTACATCTGCAAACTATGCACCTGTCAGGACCCTGCAGGCAAGACCCAATGTATATGTGAGCACTGCACATAGACTGTATATCAAGAAAAAAGGGCCCAGCTACGGAGTGCTACAGAGGCTATATACGCTGTAGTTATGTCCCCTTTATATAGCCCTCTGTAGCACATTGAGTTGCTACTGTAGCACCCTGTAGCACCACATAGTCCAAGCAGCTGCTACAGTAGTGCTATGATATTCAGCTGTAGCCGGGCATAGCAGACACCTGATGCTCAAGGATACTCAGGTTGTGAACATGCAAAATATATTTATTGAGCTATACAGAAATGCAACTATGGCGAGCGCAGCAACAGCCTCCAAGCGCGACTGGCGTGGGGAGGATGCACACCGGTGTGTGCTGGAATGCGGGATGGAAGGGCAGGGAAAAGGTACATAGAACACAGAAACACGAGCAATTTGAAACGAAGGCACGACCGAATCTACTCACCGGAGATAGCCTAAGGTGACCAAGAATGGATGCTTAGGGCGGTACGATGGTTGTCGTTGTCGGAGTCGTTGTCATGGTTGGTGAGTGGGTTGTCTTCATGTGTTCTGCGAGACAAGTCGATAAGTCGGGCATGGGCTTGAATAAGGATGGCGAGTGGCGCTGGAAGGAGGATAGTAGGCGGCGCTGGTGAGGCCGGGAGTGGAAAATGAAGGTCTATGATGGCATGGGCGTTTATTGGCACTATAGCATGGGAGCACATTGGCACCGGTGTGTATTCACTGGACGACTGTGCCAGCTGTTGGTGGCACTGGTAGCAGGTGGAGGTGGCACTAGTGGCTACGGGTCTGTCGGTGTTGGTGGCAAGGAGCATGGTGGGTATGCAGTGCCACGGAGGATGGACTAGCTGCGGAGGGGAGGGTTGGTCGTGAGAAAAGGGAGGGAAGAGCGGTTGACAAGGCCGCTGATAAGCCGGTTAAGGAAACACGTGTGGAATGGCAACATTTTGCGCGTTTTGACTTCTCCGCACATCTTCAAGGCTAGCGTTATACCCCGAACGGCTAGTAGGGAGATATCTGCGAAGGTATTACGCGTCTGAAGGGAGTTCACACTCTGCCTAAGGAAAATGCGGGTACTGGGTAAACATAGTCAAAGCAGAGCCCATCTTCCGAGGTAATCCAAACTCGGAGACACACCAGAAGGGGTGGAAGATAGAAGTACGGCGTGGCAGCCAACTCAGGGGCGTCGATCCTAAAAGGATCTGCAAGCGGGAACCACGTGACCGCGTCTTTGGCTATCGAGGGAACCGGATAGCGACCGGAAGTCAGGATCCAAGATCTTCCGTTGATATCGGCTTGATGACTTAGGCCAGGACAACGATCGGCTTGGCGGGCCGGGTGATTTCCAGACCAGGAGATTGATTCGGGCATAGCTCTAGCTATACTTCACGGATTGAGGAGATTCAATCACCGGGAGAAAGCTAGGAAGGAGCTGAAGATGGTGGAAGAGTGTCCCTGGAGGGGAAGGCACACGGAGATATCGGAGATACCTTAGGAGCATCGACCAGAACACCCGGACGGGCACTTCCACTCGTCCTACACAACAAACTCGATCGCAAGTATATTTGAGCGGCGCTATCGTCAAGCAACACGGCAGTTGGAACGGTCTGGAACAACTTCAGAGGGAACCGAAGGACTGGAAGATGATGGGAGATGATGGAAAGTGATGGAAGACGCGTATATAAGGACTTGGGGGGATGTAGAAGAGGACAATCTAGTGTCGCTATCGACTACGGGCATTAGGGGTCTCTTCGCAGGTATTGCACTCGGTTGGACTTCGGCTATAGTCACAGCGAACAAACTGTTCTGCTATTATCTGGTCTCGGCAGCGTTATTGGTCTCGGCAGCGTTAATTCGGTCTCGGCAGCGTCATTGTGGTCTCGGCAGCGTAGTCTCGGCAGCGAATAAGGGTTTTCGGCAGCGTATCAAGGGTTTCGGCAGCGTATTCTCGGCAGCGTTATTGGTTTCGGCAGCGATATCGGATCTTCAACCAGCGACATTGGGTTCTGGGGGTTTATCCTTGCGCGAGCATCTGATTGGGTCGGTCCACTCGACAGAGGGAAACACCGGGTAGTATACGCATGCACACGTCGGGAGACTTACTCTTCTGACCCTTTCCTATCCACACTTCATCGTTCCTGCCCTACAACCTGTTTACAGGCTCTGTACCTAGAGCTTGAACTCGCTTGGGGACGCAGCTTGGCTTGAGAGTTGTCTGTGGGGTTTTGCACGGAAGATACATCCTTTCCACTCGTCTTCACTCTGAAAGGCGTTGGGGTTTTGGTGGTGTTGTCTTCTGTGCGGTTCTGCGGTCTTCTCTCTCCGTCGGTCGAGCTCTCGAGCGCCCCTTCTCACCGCGTCACCTGAGTTATTTTATACCAATCACACAATCACACGTCATTTGTGCCATGTGCCTGATGCAGGGACTTGACGAATTTGAGTCCTGTCCACCCTCTGGTCTGATCTGACGCCTTTTGCATCCTTTCTGCTGCAAGTCGAGCCATGGCGTCTTTCAGAACTTCCCCGATGTCCTTCAATATTTGCAAACTCATGCCCGACATTGCTGCATGGTGCCAAACTGGCGTGACACCGCTTTCGAACCGCTCAACCAGACACCCAAATCCTTCCTTTAGCTGCGCCACAGTGATGTTCTCGCCTGCATTATTGTTATCGTTGGTTTCATAGCTCGGTCATTGCAGCAGTGATGGTGAGCCAGTTGCAGCAGGTCGGCATTCCGCTGAGCAGGCCCTGCAGCACTTGTTCCTGGTATGCACGAACCGTCAATGTGTCTGTGCCCTTGCTCAATGTGCCCACTCTTCAATCCCATCCACTAGGTCTGGTGCGTTCCTCGAAGCAGAGCAAACATATCAGCATGTTACCAAGTAACATGTGATGGTGTAAGCCGGTCAAGTCCGGTATCTTGAGCCACCAACCGTGGCCCTTGGATGAAGGTGTTATCAATACAATAGACACATCCGAGAGAGTATTATCGTCTTGCCAGACTAAGAGCTATAGCAATAACTGAAAGTGTAAGACGCTGTGCCAGCTCCCTTGTGGTCGATGGAGTCCGAGTATGATGCAAGCCAATTGGACACCTCCATGAGACGTGCGGGGGCTGGATCGCTGGTCCAGAGGACGAACACATTGACAAGGAGGTGTAGGCGATACTTGAGCCAGTCGTAGGAGGTACCAACAGACCCTGACTAGGATTCGTGAGCGTAGGAGAGCCAGGGAGATCGCGGCATAGGGAGTTTTGCAAAATGAAGAATATTGGGGATGCGGGGGATGACAAAGATTATGTTAGGGGTGCCGGGATTGAGGGCGAAGTGGATATCATGGTCGTTTGCACACATTTGATTGAGTGCAAAGAAGACTGAGCCCACGTAGTCTGCCTCACTCGGTATTTCACCAGCTGTGTTGAGAAGGTCCAAAAAAATGGGAAGAAAGTGAGGGAGCACCAAGCGTGCCACCGCCGCCTGTCCCACGTGCCCAAACTCATTTACCGTGAAAAGGTCCTTCTCAAGCAGCTCTTTGATTATCTCTGCTCCGGGCAGAACAGAGAGCATGCCAAGGGACCAGGTAGGCAGAGCCTTACGGCTTTGGTCGCAGATCTGAGAGTAGACAAGCGCAAAGCTGGTCTCAAACTTGTTGTCGAGCAGAGCAGCAACTCGAATGAAGAAGCACCAGTAGCAACCAATGTCAATAGAGTATGGAGGTTCTACGAGGCTGGGATTGAACAGAGTCACAGGCCCTCCTGTGGGTATTTGATGCAAGAGCAGAAGGGCAGCTTCAGAAGCACAGTGCTAAAGGAGAATGCGTGTAAGACTATTAACTGTGCCATGGTCGACAGGAGGTGATTAGGCCGTGGAAGTCTTCTGCTAACATTGCTAGGATTCTAGCATGTAAATTAGACGGTATGAAGAGGAGATAGACGTTCTACTCACTTATCTTGATGTTCATGACATCATTTTGTGCATTTTCCCCAGTTCTCGGTCTTCAATTTTGCACTAAACTCAGCAGACATTTCCACACGAGCCATTTCATGTTTGTTGGCACAAAGGTAATGCAGGATCTGTAGCGCAACAAGGCTGGCGTTAGCTAGCACCGTATAGAGCCGATGAAGGGAACACGTCTCGACTGAACTCCAATTGGTGTAATGAAACATGGAGTGGTTTATCGCAGGGATTCTGGACAAGACAATGGTATGCTGAGCCTAAAGAACTGAACTATATTGCAACACCATATCTCTCATTGAAGTGAAAGCTTACTCTCATAACACAGATTTAGACACAACATTCTTGCAAAACTATGCGGAATTACTACTATATTGCAACACCATATCTCTCATTGAAGTGAAAGCTTACTCTCATAACACAGATTTAGACACAACATTCTTGCAAAACTATGCGGAATTACTACTCATGGAGCAGCGGAATATTTATTTGCTCCTACTACTAGTAGTGCTGTATCCCAAACTCTATTGTTTAGAGCACCAAGTTATGTATGTCTCCAACTCCTCTTGACCTAGCCTTTGGCAATAAGCTGTATCTTGACGGAAGACCCAGTGGTATATTGACAAGCCACTTTTGAAAACACATCTGAAATGTTAACATCTAGCATGTCTTAATACTTGCACACATACCTATGCAGCCAGGAGATATATCTACAAAGGCATGCACATAGTGCAAGAAGGGCAAATAACCCTTTGAGACTTTGCGTACACTGGATAAACATTGTTAAAGTGGAGTCCATGCCGGGTCTAGTCTAAAATCTAGCAAAACATCAAGAGCGGCCTTATTTGCAGAGTGCAAATAAGTGGGAGGTTAGATTGGCAGCTCGTATATTATATAAGCAAGGAAGAACACCAACACGGGATCCACAGTCGAGATGAATGTAACTGTGTCCCGAGCATCAGAGATTGACAATGACACTGAGCTTCTGCATTTCCAGGTTGTCTGAATAGCGTGGACTTGACCTCAGAGCTGGGGCAATAATCAGCTTGGCACACTAAGGTAGCAGACATGCACCGCATGGCCACCCCACGTGATCTTCCTGAATAGGAGATATTTCTCCAGGCCACCACTTTCCGTCCCCTTCGCCACTTTCTGGCAAATCTAGAACCAGCAGTGTGCCCCCTGGCACGGCTGAATCTTTGACCCAGGTGGCCTTTATTCTAGGCTACCTGAGCAGAATCCTGGGGCTCAATTTTCTTGTGTACCTCAATGCTTCGCCCACCTAGCTCAAACCTGTCACCACTGACTTCCTACAATATCACTGACTACGTTACGAAAATGAGGATTTCAGGCTTGGGGAACAATGGCTCCTCTAACTTCAAAGAAAATATTGAGAGCAGTATAACCTCCTGCCATAGTACGTCTACCTCGATCTAGCTCATTTCTGGTGCTGCATCTTACAGGCAGCTCTATCTCGGGAGTTTCCTTCAGTGGAGCTATACAATTGCCTGGCATTCGAGGTCGATGACATGGAGGACATGGAGGTTCCACTGAGGATAGCGGTGTGACTGCTCTCATATCGAACATGCCGACAATGTACCTCTTGACGAGCTCTCTGGAGAAGATGTGACCTTTGGCAATACTCCAAGCATTTCCATATTCCCGCTGCTTCTTGGTCAGCCCATCCAGGATGAAACCTCCGAGGACGGCCGTATTTATTCCTCACCGCCACGTATTAATGCACCTACTCTGGCCTTGACTCATGGCTGCTTCGCCAAAGTCTACTGGAATATCCTAGGTTTGTTGTCGGTGGTTTGTGTTTGTTTTAGGCTGCTCAAATTGAGGGCCAGGATGAGCTATGGACCAATGGTCTGCTTCTTCTACAGTTAGTAGCACGTGTTGTCAACAACGTGGTCTATCTACACAAGCTTCGCAAGTCGCACGCAGTACATGACACCAGCTTGGCAGAACGACTTCGAGGTAGAAATATTTGTTGCTTCTCTCTCTTACTCATTCAGCCTCAGCAAATGGGCTGTCATGCTCTTTTGGTCCAGTTTTCTCATCGGGCCAACTTCATCGAGTACTCACATAATGGCCTGCTGGCACATTCGTTCCGTCGTTACAACTGGAAGCTTTCTTTTGAACTTTTATTGCATGTCTCATTGTCCTCAACTTCGTTAATCTCAAGAAGCCGGTCCACCAAGTATGGATTGGCACCGTACTGTATACTTATGGGTCAATATGGTGCTCTTTGAGCCCAGTATAGAACAGGGCATGGCAGTAGAGCACAGTGCAATACAATTGCTTATGGTACAATGCCAACTGAGGCCAGGAATCGTCCTAGCTGCTCTGCAACAGTGTGTCAGCAGCCACACAACTATAGGTGGTTGAGTATCCTTCTAGTATTGGCTGGACACTGAAATTTGACAGTTTTTGATTGAAATTCTGAGAACTGCCAATCAAACTAATCAAACTGCATAAAGCAAGATGTCACCTAAACAAAGACTCAATTTTACTTTCAATATCACACCTTCTGCGGCCTGATAAACTGAATAAAAATGCTACAAAATGTGCACTTCCTGAGCCTGATGAAAGAGAGGACATCCATCACAGCCACTAACAAATTCTGCCCAGACTTTACCCAAAAATTTATTGAGATACTAGTCACATTTGACTATTCTTCTATGTAGCCAAAAAAAACATTAGCTAGACCCAAGTGACAGTGCCTCAACTAGAACACCACTCAAGCCTACATATCTCCTATACTTAGAGGAACTATATACCTCCTATGCTTACTCTTCTACCTAGAAGGAATCTTCCTGAATTCTCACTGCTTAAGAACTTGGTGCAAACACATGTATGTAGCACAACTGGGCACTAAATCACTATTTTCAACTCCATTAAATCTCAGCATTTTGTCGTATCGTTCCAATTTTTCATATGTCACTCCGAAGAGGACAAATATCAGTATTTTGTACTTTTCTCTTTTCTGAACTTTCATACACATGGACATGGAGAGCTCACTTTACCACTTGAAACAGTTATATAATAGCTATGAAAGCCAACTAGAATCTTCCGAAACTTGCTGTGCATCCAGCATAACCTGTATAATATTTTGATAACACAGCCATGTTGACTGAAACTGAATCAAAATTAAGTAATTTGATTATAAACTATGACATCATTAGATATTTCTCAGTAAGATATAAGTACAGTTGCTAAATGGATACTAGAATAGCATGTTTTTGATTTTTTTTTTTTTCCCAAAGAGATAATGACACAAAGACTAGATGCCGTTATATGACAGAAAAGCTTGATGGAAAAAAAGAGACTGATTTTTATCCAAAATTGCCGAATACACAAAAAAAAAACCAGCCCCAATAAGCTTGTAAGGGGCACCAGAATTTCAGAATTACTGAGGCACTGAAGTCATCAGAGGCTCTGTATAAAGTACCTATTGCATGTCAAAAGCTTAGACAAAATGTCATAATCTTAGATGATATTTTCAATTTTATTATGCAGCAGAAGGTCACTTGATAGGATCACATGACAGGATTCATGATGTGATCTGATAGGATCATGGAAATCAATAGAGCATTTGATGCTTATTTCCTAACAGGCATCTTGGATGATATCACAGGGAATTTGTCTAGTCCAACAATCTGCACTTGTTATGTATTGTGGCCCTGATGAATTAGAAAGGCCTATCTGAACACAAAGATGTTTATGACTCAACTATAACATCATGTAGAGTCCCAGATGCGGCTGACGCGAGGCACGAGCGGATCAGCCGCATCGTAGGGATAGGCTAGCGAAGCTGTGTCGAGTAGTCGCACGTGATTCTACATAGCTTGGCTCCCGTCTCGACACAGCTTCCGGGCTGTCGTCTTTGTCGTTTTTGCCTCCGTTTTGCCTCCGTTTGGCCCCGTCTGCTCCCGCACCCGGCGACGATCCTCTTCTCGGCCAGTCGTCATGGCCGAGATACGCGACGACGACCCCACAGCCATCGCGGCGCTCTCAAACACACAACGGGCAGCCATTAACCAGCAACGCATCATAAACAACTACCTTAAGCAACAACGGAGGGACAAACGTACGGAGGGAGACCCCGAGGTCGAGGCGGACGAGCCAATTCTCCCGATGGTGGACATACCGTCCGAGGCGACATCGCCGTCGCGCTTCGCGACGTTCCTCAACTCCTCCTGCCCAAGCGCAAGGCCGGCGACCAGGGCAGCCCGGAGGCCCCGGTGGCGAAGAAGAGCAGGCCCGAGAAACCTCTGGTCCCCAACGCGCCGGAGCAGCTGCTCTACGTGCCCGTGCCTCACGGAAACCATGAAGTTCGAGATGTTATACGTGCCCTTGCACGCGTTCCGCCCCGAGGCTCTTCGATACATCGCATACAACCAACACATCGTCGCCACGAAGCCCGTCCCCCTCTCCAAGTACAAACAGGGCAAGGGCCCCCCGGTCATAGATTGGGCCGACGCTGCGCTGGCGCGCTATCGGCGCCGAGACGGATTTGGTGCACAAGACGTGGCAGCAGGCATACTGCCGCTACCTGGAGGCCATAGCGGAGATCTGGCCCCCCCTGGTGCCCGGCGACGACGGGTCGATACGGCAGACGCGCTGGAATCAGCACTTCTCGTGGCTCGACGGACAAGTTAATGACCACGACATCGGTCTGGCGAAGGACCACGCGGACGACATCTTCCCGGCGATACTCGAGACGGACATTCAGCTGCGCACGAGATACGCGGTTAAGCCGCTCGCTCGACCTCGGTATACGACACGAAGTTCCAGAAGAACCTCGCGATCTTCCGAGACCGTCGCATGCGTGCCGGTCGCGCGACAGATCGCGGAAGCGACGGCCCCGGCCCCCGTTTCGCAGCCCTCTTGGCAGCAGGCGCAGGCTCCGCGTGCCCCACCCCAGGCCCCGGCTCAGCAGCAGCAACAGCAGCAAGGCTGGGCCCCTCGTGGGCGCGGAGGCTTCTTTGGGCAATGGCGGGGACGGCCCTTTCGGCCCGGGCCAGGCGCGGGCCCAGACAAACGCGCAGCCTGCCTCAAATGCGCCAGGCGGGGCCACAACGGGCGTCGAATGCCACTCAGAGACTTTCGCGGACGGGTCGCGAGACGTGGGCCACCAACCGCGGCAACAAACATCTTCCCGCGGAACGGCGCACACAGCAACACCGAGCTGTGTCGAGGCTGGAACGCTACCGGAGGCTGCGACCAGCAGCACGGCGCCACGCGCTTACACGTCTGCTCCTATTGCGGCGCCGCCGCCCACCACGCTTTCTCTTGGACCTGCCGACCCGCCCCGTAACGACGACGCGGCGCAATCTTTCTTGGACGACATTGACGTCGATTTTCTTGACCACAGCGCAGTACGCGACAAAATCGTTACCCCGTACGACGCAGACCAGTTCGAACATTACATCCGCAAACACCACCTCGTCGAACACTACGCGCTCCCGAACCTGCTTCGGCACGGATTTCCCATGGGAGACTTCCCCGACCTTGACGAATCGGTCGAATTCAAGAACCACCGCTCGGTCGCAGAGCACGCGGACTTCGTCGAAGAGTCGCTGAAGGATGAGGTCGACGCGGGGCGCATGGATGGTCCATACCAAACGCGTTTGGAAGTCGAAACAGAGCTTGGAAGTTGCGTGCAAGTTTCGCCGATCCTCGTCTCGGTGCAGACGCAGGCGCCGGGCGAGAAGGATAAACTACGCATGTGCAGGCACCTCTCCAAGGGCAACGACGTGCACCCATCCTCGAACTCATACGTCGATAAAAAGAAGTTTCCAACGCGCTCTACGACAGCCACCAAGATCGGAGAATACGTGAGTCCCTTTTCGTTTCTCTTTCGCGCGTTTTCGCCGCACCCGCCGCACCGCGCACGTGATCTTTGCCTCCGGGCTTCGCGCATACGCACGCACGCACGCCGCCGCCGTCGCTGTTCTCGCTCGCACGCACCGGAACCACGCTCACGCACGCACGTTCACATAGATCGCAAACGCGCCTCCGGGCACGCAGGCCATGTCGCTAGATATTTCGAAATTCCATCGCACCGTACCCATTCTGCCCGCACACAAGAAATGGTTCGTCGTTCGAGGCCCACGCGGGTACTACATCGACCACTGCGCCCCGTTCGGCGGCAGCGGCTCGAGCGGCAACGCCAGCAAAATCGCGACGGCCATCGAGGATATCTGGGAGGCGGAGATGGTCGACGACCCGGACCATTACGAGGACGACGGCATCGTGCCGCGCACACCCCTCGCGACCATCATGGAGGAGGACGTACTCATGGAAGAAGAGCCCACGAGCCCGCACGCGCAGAGCATGGAAGTAGACGCACCCGGAGAGCCCGACTCCGCATCGGAAACCACGCATCCCGGTCGAATCCGTCGTCGTGGGGACGACCACATACCACTACGCCTATTCCCGCGCGTCCGCGCTCGCAGCCATAGAGCCGCTACGCGTCCCTTGGCATCCGGTCAAGTGGACAGAATTTCTCTTCGAGATCGTCTACATCGGGTTCCTTTGGAATCTGCCGGAGAAACGCGTCAGCCTCCCCGAACAAAAACGTCTCAAGTTTCTGCGTCGCGTCGACGAGTTCCGGGATTTGTGCAAGCGTGGTCGTTGCTCTCTTAACGACGTCGAGAAAATACACGGCTCGTTATGCCACATATGCTTCGTCTACCCGGAGGGCCGCTCGTACCTCGCCGACATCACCGCCTTCCAAAACCGCTTCGACCCAGACGAACCGCTCATCACCCGCTATCCGCCACCGTCCCTCTACACAGCCTTGAAGTGGTGGGACCGAGAGCTCCGCGAAAGAGCACGTCTACCGAGCGTTGGTACCACGCGGGGAGCCACGCGACCCTCGCATTTTCGTCGACGCGTCAACTTCGTGGGGCATCGGGGTAGAGTGGAATGGCTTGTGGGCAGCGTGGAGAGGCGAAGAAGGCTGGAAAACAAAGACGCGACACATCGGTTGGCACGAAACCGTCGCCGTAGAGTTCGTGGTCCGATTGCTCGACGCGGCCGGCGTTCACGACGCGCACCTGTTGGTCCATTCAGACAACAAGGGAGTTATCGGAGCGTTCGGCAAGGGACGCAGTCGCAACCACGACATAAACCTGGCGCTCAGAAGGACCTTCGCGATTCTCTCCGCCCGCAACTTACAATTATCGCTTACATACGTACCTTCCGCCGAAAACCCCGCAGACAAACTCTCGAGGGGGGTCCCAGGGCCTCCGAGCACACGTATCTTGTTCCCGTTAGAGCTTCCCGAGGAGCTATCGTGTTTTACGCGTGTATAATAGTCGTATTCGCAATCGTATTACTGTTAAGCTGTGACGCGCGTGGCTTACTCGCGGGCATCATGTATCGCGCTCCCAAGGTCGACTGGTCGGCTCAAGCAGGCAACCCCAAACCGGACACCTGGAGACCACCGACCTCGCTATCGTCCTTGGGCGACGCAGGCAGCCACACCCCAGCCTTGCTGGAGACGCGACGGGCCCCAGTAACCACACCGCACGCAAACCCCAGCATTTGCCCCCACACCCCAACATCTTCACACTCGCGAAACCACCACCCGTCCCGCACCAGGGCCCCAGACCGGTACCTCTGCAGCCGCGTCCGGCCCCAGAACCAGCCCCACCCACAGACGCGTCGAAACCCGCGCCGCGCCCGAGGAAACCTAAACCGGGGAACGAGATACAACACAACGAATACCGCCCGGCCGTTCTCGCGAAGGACCGTCTGCGGACCTGGTCGTCGCCGTACGCCGTCGAGTTCAAGGCCAAACTCGGCGCCCTTTTCCCGCCCGAGAACGTCGACAAGATCGTCAACGCTTTACACAGCGCCTTCGCGCCGGGGACCCACGACACGTACGCGAGCGGCCTCCTACGTTTCCACCAATTCTGCGATACTCTGGGAATCGACGAGAGTGCGAGGATGCCGGCGTCGGGTGGAGTTGCTCACGGCGTTCGCGGCCGAGCACATCGGGGAAGTGGGTGGCGGCACGGTAAAGGGATGGCTTTCGGCGGTGAGAGCCTGGCACGACGTGGCTGGGGCAACATGGCACGGCGAAACGCGTTTACTCGAGCTCGTACGGAAGACGGCGCATAAGGAGGGCGCCAAACACTCCAAGCCCCCGCGCCCGCCCGCCACTCTCGAGCACATGCTCGCACTCTCCAAGTCCCTCGACCGCAAGAACGGAGAAGACCTCACGGTCCTCGCATGCGCCTTAGCGACGTTTTGGGGATGTCGTCGCCTGGGAGAGACGACAGTGCCCAAGGGAGACGCGTTCGACCCGAAAGTACACATCGCTCGCAGCGCGTACCCGTCGCGGACCTCAGACGGCCTCGCGCTCCACATCCCTTGGACGAAGTCGACGGGAGAGAAGGGCGGAACTCTCGTCCTGGCCGAGCGCGACGACGAACTCTGCCCGGTCAAAGCGTACTCCCAGCATTTGGCTCTCAACCACGTCGTTCCTCGGGGAGAGATGCCGCTCTTTTCATTTCGCGACTCGAAGGACGGCCTATGGAGACCGCTCACGAAGCCTTTCTTTCTGCACCGTTGCAAGCTCATTTAGGAGCACCTGAGAGAGAGCTCATAAAGTTGAGGATAAAGATGTAGTACCCTTCAGTCAGTGCTGTTTAGCATTGAATCGGCCTCATCGCTATCTTGGATCTTCCACAATATGCTAATCTGTCTTATCTTTGCCTACAGAGATATGAGCCTCAAATATTTAGTTATTTGTCTAAATTGATGTAACTTGGCCTTAAGCTGCAAGAGGTATTTCCAATTCTGAATCCATCAAAACTTAGCTGATAACTCATAAGATCAGATTGATATAGAGGACCTCATATGGCATGGCATTGTACAATGAAATGTTGATGAAATCAAATGAGATTTGATAGAGGGGTCTGGGCCTATAATATGAACTCAGATCAAAAAGATCAATAAGTAATATGATGATCCCGCTCAGATATCCAAGAGATCAAAGTTTCGGATTTTATTTACAGCGGTTTGCAAAAATGATGAGACTTGGCTGTTCTCACTAAAAAAGTTTTATTGCTAGATCTTTTAGCACTTTTTGAGCCCGTTTTTGACCCGTTTGAGCTGAAAATTGCACTCCTGTGTGCCATTTTGGGCTTTCTTTGACGTTTTGTACACACTTGAACACAATTGTGCCATTAAGGAAATTCCACTGGTCGCTGCAAAGCCAAATCATGATTTTCGAAGATGTCATTTTGTTTGCTTCATTGTGAAGGGAGTTCTGATCGGATGAAGCTACTTTTGATAGGTTCAGTTTTCACTTTTGGACGGACTTCCCAATGGTCCCTACCACTGTGACTGATATGACATACCATATAAGCAAATTGATCACATCAAATCCTGATGGCCACCATCATAAAGCTCATTCAAAACTGCAAACATCACGTGCAAACAGCATCTCACCAAAACCCAACACTGTGGTACTATAAGCTCTACAAAATGACAATAACTTTTTCAGAGAGAGCACACAAGTCTCAATAATTTTACAAACTGCTGTAAACATATTTTACAGCATAAACTGGAAATGTGATGGGAACAAATCTTGATCTAGGTTACAGAGCCGTCTGAAGAATATGATGCTTAGGATTCAACTTGTATGGGCAGAAGGCCAACTTACATCAATTTAGACGAAGAACTCAAAGAACTAAATATTTGAGGCTCATATCTCTGTAGGCAAAGATAAGACAACTCTTGTGGATCTGCACGTTGGAGCTGATACTCATATTGGTGATATATTTGCAGGACAGGATAGGAAGTGGGACACTGGCCATATCTCAGGCTATATACACAAGCTGATAGGCTGAGTTTTCACCAGTCAAGAGCCAGGTACCATAACAACTGCCTCGCCAAGTTTTGTATCAGTCAGATGATTGCTAGCTGAGGAATGTGATAAATAGTCTGATATGCCATATAAAATCACATTTATAGGTCAACTGATCTTTAAGATCATCTTTTGTGCACTGTACAACAAGGTTTGTTTCAGCATTGCGACCTAAGCATCTTTCGGATCATGGTCATTATCTTCCATAAGTTAGTGAGGTTGAATGTGGCTTTCAAAGAGTTATTATAGGTGCTGTCTTGCTTCTAGTAAAAAAATCATAATCAACAGTGTCTCAAAGCTGCTCACATTGTGAGCCAATCAGAGTGCTTTACCTGAAGAGAGAAATATGGCTAGAGAGGTGAAAAACAGGACTTTCTAATTATATATACATTATATCATGATTCATATCAATGGTTTCACAATCTCTCAAATGCACTTCAGTGGCCCACTTCCACATTCAGTCACTATAGCTGTTTGTTTTTTGTATACTCTTCTGACTCTAACTGTTCTAGACAGATGTTAAGAGGGTCATTGCTGCGATTGTTGATGAGACAATGATAGGCATAGAAGATTGATTCAAAGATACCAGATGAACTCAACATCACCTTGGTATTAGTGACACCAATGCCAATCAAGAAAACTCATGTATGAGCTTAAGCTCTGTAAAGAGACCAGGCTATGCTGCACATGCTACACTTTTTGACAACTGCCATGTTGCTTAACAATACTAATAGATTTTCATAAATATTAGGTTTTTTTTTCTTCCGATATTTCACTTAAGAGTAGGTCTGAATAAAGTCAAAATGTATCTCGCCTTTCATGTCATTTATAGAAAATTTTCATATACATCCAAACCTGTCAAACTCTCACTCATCCCGTGTCTATCTATGTATTGATCATCCAAGTTAGACTCTAGTTACTAGGTATGAAAGTAGCTGATATAAACAATTTCAAGGTTTAGTCTTATAATATGTTTCAATTGACTTCCTGTAACAACTCAAACTAACTAAAAATAATAAGTTTTAGCTGAGATATAACTCAAATAGTGTAAAAGATCCTATTAAATAGAGTATTTGGGCTTTTGTGAACTAAGCATTGAGACATAAGTAAAGATCAATTTTATGTTCATCTTTTCACGTTTTCAAACTTTGCAACTTGAATTTTTTCCCTTATTACTTGTGTTATACTATAAGATTACCTATGTCAGACACTTCTATAAAATACCTTGACATAGCTATCATGAAGTCAACACTCTATAATATCCAAGGCAAATAGCTTCTAGCATTGTCATGGTTTGAACCTTGAGATATGTGTTCATACTTAGTGAGAATATCATACTGAAAATATGATTTTACTCAAATACCATACTTTTTGCATAATATGGTGTGATTTTAGCTTGTTCCTTGATATCTCTATTATCTATGCAGCACTTGTAATGACTCAACTGGGCATGATCTGGGCATGATTTATTTTTAGCTCTTACCTCTAGTTCCACTTGACTTCTGTGTAACGAACAAGACCCAAGTCTGACTACAGCTAGCCAGTTAAGGCAGTCAGCCAGTCGTAAAATCAAGTGTATCTCAAGACTAGGGAAATATAGTCAAAGATGCTCCTACTTATATACCCCAGCTCTACATGATGTTATAAGTAGTTGAGTCATAAACATCTTTGTGTTCAGATAGGCCTTTCTAATTCATCAGGGCCACAATACATAACAAGTGCAGATTGTAAAGTCTCTTTTTTTCCATCAAGCTTTTCTGTCATATAACGGCATCTAGTCTTTGTGTCATTATCTCTTTGGGAAAAAAAAAAAAATCAAAAACATGCTATTCTAGTATCCATTTAGCAACTGTACTTATATCTTACTGAGAAATATCTAATGATGTCATAGTTTATAATCAAATTACTTAATTTTGATTCAGTTTCAGTCAACATGGCTGTGTTATCAAAATATTATACAGGTTATGCTGGATGCACAGCAAGTTTCGGAAGATTCTAGTTGGCTCTGTGTATGAAAGTTCAGAAAAGAGAAAAGTACAACTGATATTTGTCCTCTTCGGAGTGACATATGAAAAATTGGAACGATACGACAAAATACTGATATTTGATAGAGTTGAAAATAGGGATTTAGTGCCCAGTTATGCTATATACATATGTCTGCACCAAGTTCCCAAGCATTGGGAATTTAGGAAGCTTCCTTCAAGGTAAAAGAGTAAGCACAGGAGCTATACAGTTCCTCTAAGTAGAGGAAATATGTAGGCTTGGGTGGTGTTCTATACTCAATCCACTGCTACTTTTGAGTAGTTCAAAAAGTTGAGGCACTGTCACTTGGGTCTAGCTAATGTTTTTTTTTTTGGCTACATAGAAGAATAGTCAAATGTGACTAGTATCTCAATAAATTTTTGGGTAAAGTCTGGGCAGAATTTGTTAGTGGCTGTGATGGATGTCCTCTCTTTCATCAGGCTCAGGAAGTGCACATTTTGTAGCATTTTTATTCAGTTTATCAGGCCGCAGAAGGTGTGATATTGAAAGTAAAATTGAGTCTTTGTTTAGGTGACATCTTGCTTTATGCAGTTTGATTAGTTTGATTGGCAGTTCTCAGAATTTCAATCAAAAACTGTCAAATTTCAGTGTCCAGCCAATACTAGAAGGATACTCAACCACCTATAGTTGTGTGGCTGCTGACACACTGTTGCAGAGCAGCTAGGACGATTCCTGGCCTCAGTTGGCATTGTACCATAAGCAATTGTATTGCACTGTGCTCTACTGCCATGCCCTGTTCTGTACTGTGCTCAAAGAGCACCATATTGACCCATAAGTATACAGTACGGTGCCAATCCCTACTTGGTGGACATGCAGTAGTTGTACACCGTCGTATAGAGACTGGTGTAGCTAGCAAAGGAAAGGCCCTCATGGAGCTTGTTCATGATGTGGTCTACCCCAGTAGCAAGGAATTGCCAAGTTTCGGCCAATTCTGCTGTTTTCAGTGGCATTGTTGTGAACCTGAAGACCACAACAGTCAGCAAAGGCTGGCTAGTATCACCCGAAGGTGCTCACTGGTTCGAGCTCGTCTCGCCGAGGTGGCCATGGTGGTTAGAGTCAGAGAAAGTCGAGAGGCAGTCACAGCCCCAACGCGGATTAATCGCAGCATTCAAAACTGAAAAGTCCTTGAGGGTGGCTTGCGAGGCACTGAACAATCTCTTCTTGCCTCTGTGGACCAGTACATATATGTTGTTGTTGTTGTTGTTTATGGGGCTCAAATCATCTCTGTGTTCCTTGTTCTTCAAATCTCCGGCGCAATTATAACCATCTACGGCAGCCTTCGGCAACCTAATCCAGCTTAGAGACGTGCTAAGGACTTGCACAGACGCATCTGCACACGCAATCAGGACCTCCGAGGCGCCCTTTACCATGTCTGAGCTTCCACAGAGCAAATCAAACACAACCTATATGTAATCCTTGGGCACATGACCACGAGTCGAATGGCTCGCGCGACCACCTCTAAACCCATCCAATTTCATCATAGTAGTAGCGTCATTGATTCTGCAATCTATTCACAATTTATCCGAACCCTTGCCAGCCTGCCATCCTCAAGAGGACAGCACCTCCCAAGGTTAACTGTAACCCGAAGACATACGGCGGCCAGTACTACTACACATCGACGATGTCCGTCGGAGAATAGGTTCAAACGAGCTCTGATTCGAGACCGAACCAAGCAGCGGCGTGCGTTCATTCATATCCAGCTTCGGATTTGCCAGTGCGATCGGGCTTGAGGGAACCTCGCAAGCGAAGGTCGAGTAATCCGGGGGCATAGAGACAAAGCTGCTGCGAGGACTTTCAATGATGCTGGCAATTAGACGTATGAGCTCGTGGAAACGGAGCAAGACAAATGCATACCCTCGCATCACTGCTGGCGTCGTTGTCCGCCGTGCAGGCTGCTTGGTCACGTTATCGCCGTACCAGTCTGTTTCATCCACGATCTCTTCAGCGAGGATTTCCTACAAAAGGTCAGGAACTGGTACACCGGAAGCGCAGAAGGCAAACAAACCTCGATGATATCTGCGCAGGCGCGTCAGCTCGGAACCACCGTGACAGACTTGGAGAGCAAGCGAACCTTCGAGTGTAACAATTCCCAGTGCGCCTCCAGGTCGGCCTGGTGTCCGGCTGATGAGCAACAAGTGCGCCCGTCCAGTTTGGCTGCCTCAATCCTCAGTCCCATAATCGGATTTTTGTTCGTCCACCTACAAATAATCCAACGCCTGGAAACAGCTGATCCCTGGATGCGCTTCAGGGAGTATCGACAGAGAGAGCGACGCAACGGTGCACGCTCGGGAGGTATCGTATCGTAGCAGCTGCATCGAACGAGTCGTCAGCATATCATCTGCTTCCTCAGCGAGCCTAAACTCACCTTCTTGACCAGGAGCAGCCCGATAAACGCCTTGGTATTGCCTTTCTCGTGGACTGGGAATCGTGAGTAGCCGCTGTTCAGACTAGAACACAGTATTCGTCAATAACCACGTGATCTTCTGGAATCGAATCGCCTACATGAAGTCGAGAAGCTTGTCGTCCAGAATCGCGTCTGCGGCGAGAGTCACGACATCCTGACCGTTCAGCGGCACTGTCTTGGAAATTGAAACAAGTAGCTCACCCGCATCGGCGTCATAATCTGTTCCACGCTCTTCTTCCCCAACTCCAGGGTCCCGTTCAAAATACTGATCTCGTCATCGCAAAGCGGGTCCTCCCCAGTCCGATGAAGCTGCAGAAAGCTCTTAAGTTGCGTCTTCTTGTACGTATAGGCCCCCTCCGCGCCGAGGACCCAGTCGAGAAGGCGTGCCATGGGGTATGCGACCGGCGCGAGCAGGTACATCATCGTCAAGACCAATGGCGCACACGCAGCGCCAATGCGAAGGCCGTAGCGGACCGAGAGCGCCTGCGGAATCACTCTGTTAAGGACCTTGCGTCAGTGCCAAGGACTCTAGTCAAAACGGCCGGTCGTAATGGAACGCACTCGCTGTTTTAGCCAAGGAAAGGTTGATGGAGAGCTCCGTCAGAAATCGCCGGAGAATGCAGCGCTGGGGAAGGGAAGTAGCTAACCCGAAGATGACTGGGTGAACGACCATTCAGCTTGTGCACTTTGTGGAATGAAAGAGGGCTCACCGATTGCGGTCGTGGACAGAGCGACGGCAGCGATTCCGCCTCCAATCTGAACGCAATGAGGAGACGTCGGAGATACTGAACCTCCGAATACGAACCGCGCTGTCTAAGAATATTGGCAAGCTTTCGTTGATAATTACATTGCTGAGCAACAACACCTACAGGTGGTATTTCAGCGAAGACGAGGAATTCGGAGGCCAGATACTAACCACAAGGACCCAATGGCGCCCTTTGTGAAGTAGAGCCAGAACTATGATGTTTCGGTGAGAGGATAGATGAAAGGAAGGATTCATCAACACCTTTCTTTGCGTTCGCCTGCTCAACCAGGTCCTCCGAGGATGCAGCAAGCACCTTCAAGTGCAGCTCATCCAGTCCCATGAGGGCAATGGTCAGCCTGCCGGTCATGAAGTCATCAGTAGTTATATTCGATGAACAAACAACTCAGACCCACCCAGCAAACACCCCACCAAGCAACACAAGCACCGCGCTTGCGGCCATCTTCTCCCAAAACGCATTGGACGTGACCTCAACACCCCCGTCTTCAACCGCAGCGAGGTTCGCAATAAGCGCAGCAGTAGGCATCGCGAGAATTCGCTTGAGTGGATTTGCGCTGTGCTGGCGGTGGAATTTATACTGGTAGAGCAAAGAAGGATGGATGGCTGATGAGTACATAAAGATAGGACGGCACAAAGCTCGCATCGGGATCCAGCACGTGAGCCAAGCCAGACGCCAAATGAAGGCATAGAGCTTAGGGCGCCAAGACGTAGCAAGACGTGAGGTTGTTCGAAGACGGCTGCCACCGGATTCCGGTTCGGAGTCTTCCCGCGACTCTTGGCGCGTCGGCCAGTCGTGACACGTCCTTATCGCAGCGCTGGATATCACGAAGGCAGAGGGTTATTGCAGCCCATTTCGACATGGGTTACGGCTATCGACTCTGGGTTGGCTCTGCTCAGTCCTCGTCGTCCTCCAAGTTCGAGATAGGTCTGCGTACCGATGACGTTCATCCCGGCCCCGCACCTTGGCATCGACTACTCCACCAACCTCCGCGGCGAGCGGCTTGCTGCGGCCCAGAACACAAAATCGTGACCGCGATGCGTAAAGGAGCAGGTATTGAACTTCGGCCCACGGCCCAAAGGTGGCGCAGCGCAACGGGCTGGGCATGCGGAGTCCGAAAACCGACGAAAACTGCTGCTTTGGGGGGTCAGAAAAGCACGCGCTAAGCCGTGAATGGATCGCGTACCTTCCTCCTAGTCCGCCAAGCAAGAAACCTTCGGCAGGACTCGGGTGCCTAGGAGGTTCTTGGTTTCGGTCGCCGTCGGACTCTCTGAAGCCAAATGATACGCGTCGGGAGCTCTTGATGAACCGCCTCGGGCACCTCTAGCGCCTCCCAACCCAATGCCGAAACATCGCGTAGCCTGCGGCTGCACAAGCAAGCACGATGACGGCCAGCGTCGTGCTGCCGACAACGGAGGTTTCGTGCTCGATCTATTCGTCGTGTTTAGTGCGGAGTAGTGAAGCGCAACAGAACACACGCACAACGCTGGTGAACGGCGACAAGATGGGGATTGTGAAATGCTTTGCTGGCGGGCTCTTCGCGTGGTGGCTTGGAGACCGCGAATGCGAGAACGCTAGAGCCAGTAATCCAAGCAGAAGCGTGGCAACAAGGACGAGAAGGATTAACTGGAGCACCATAAATGGAAAGATACGGAACGAATGAATGACAACGCACAACGACCCGCTCGAGCTTCGCGTGTCGCGCGTCGTGCCGTTCCTGGTCTTTCTGGAAAGAGTCGGCATTGGTTTGGTTGTAGGGTAAGGGTCGACTCACAGCCCTTCGAACCTCTCCGTGCTCGTAGCCTAAGAGTGTTGTCTCTGCCGCGAAGGCCCGGGCGGCCCAGTATTGCTCCACGCGAGTGCGGGGATGGACTGCTTCATTTGTTGTCGCAAAAGACTTGAATGCCGGTCTTGCAACCTCGCGTGGTTGCAGCTCAGGCTCCGAGGTGGAAAGTGGGAGCCCTAAAGCAGCGCGCAGTGTCTGCGAAATGACTGGTTGACCATTGACCGGGGGTCGGGTTGCTACGGCGTTGGGAGGGCTGCTGGCGCCAGCATCAGACGTAGCATGGCTTTGTCGGCGCAAACGGTTCATGAGAGTCGGGAGCAAGCCGCTTGTGATCGACATCGACGCGTTCCCAACCTTTAACAGTACAGTGAAACCAATAACGCCCGTACAGACTCCGATTCATTCTTTCCTCGTCTTTGCACGCCCAAGCTTGCTCTTGCCTTGGTCCTCTTCGCCAATTGTCGAATCACCGCGCAATAGCCCGTAGCCATCCTTGTCGCCATCTGGTTTGGGCTTCCGTGCACTCGTAACGCTCCGTCGCAGCCCATTCACCACATTCTGCATCGTCCCAGTCCGCCGTACCGCATCGCGGAAACGGCTTGGAGTGCTGGGTTGAGGGGACGACGGCGACGTGATCATATGCGGCGGAACGAAATCGTGGAAGGTAGATCCATCGTCATTTGCGTGCGGGACGATCTCGAGGGAGAGGCCAGGTTTCAAGTTGGACTCTACGCAGGGGAGTTGAGGCAAGAAACGAACCGCGCTGACTGAACGCACCAGCAAATGCGCCGGGTCTGTCGCTCTCATTGGCCTTCCCCGTCCCGCGCTTCACCATCGTCAAGGTCCCGTATTCCTCATGTGGCGGCCCAACATAAATGTTGCCTTCGTTATCGCGAAATGTGTATCGAGCAGAATCCGCATCGTATGCGACCCGCTTTACGCCTAGCAGGGTCAGAAGAAAGTCTTGCGCTCGAGACTATTTCACACCCTCTGGCAACCGAGCTGCGTCCTACATGACACTGTGTTGGGATCGCTAACTAGCCGCAGGAAACCCAAGCGACGCACCTCTTCTTGCTGTGTCCATCTACCCATGGTTGAATGCTCCAGTCAGGAACGGTTGCTCCGCTACTTATATCCCAGGCCGGGGCCACGCCGCATCCAGTCAGGTAATTGTTGCCCGTTCACAGCTTCGGCGATGATCATCGTCGCCAAATGGAATCCGTCGAATCCAACTGCCGGTCGTGTGCCGCTCTGTATCCCCGTTCTTGCAACGACCACCCTGCCAACGCCAGCACACAGGACGACGCAAGTTGCAGCCCTTGCATCACGCAGTATCGGAGCTTGAGAAGCGCCTGGTATCCACGAGATAACACCGAAATGGCACGCACGGGCCCAAGAAAGTCGCGAGGGCAAATCTTTCACGTTTACCTGACAACTACGCCAGGTAACTTCGCGCGGCAATCCACCCAGTTATCGCGGCTTCATGTCGCCGTTTTCGGTCTTTAGCGGATCTATCGCCCAACCTTGCATTCGTGCAGCCTGTTGAATCGGAGAACAGTTACACAGGAAACCACTTCGCCCATCTCCGCACTGCAGTTCGTTTGAAAGCATGGTCGTACCGTCGTCGAGGGCGCCCAAAGATGGAGGAGGAAATCAACTTAGTTGCCCGAAGAGTATATCCAAGGTCGCCATGCGTGTACCGTGTACGATCTAGCGCGGCCACTCCACGGTCGTTTGTACATTTTGCCGTCGCTGAGCGAACCGTACCTTGAAGGGCCTGCAATGAATTGCTTCGTAGGATGACTGGATCGACAATCCTTCCCTTCGAATTAGGCATTGACCATTGGCCCGTGAACCGACGCTGGTCCTGGATTGGGTATGAATTGACGAGGCTCTTCTAGCGTTCACGAACACTGCCCGACGGCGGCGAATTCGAGTGCAAAGTCTTGAGCTCGGTCCTCGGCGAATTCCTTACGTACGCTGTACGCGGATAAGGTCGGCGGCGTTGTTTGTTGCAATTGGCGAAGATGCAGAGCAAACAATCGAGGTGAGCCAGGCGTTTGAAGAACACGACTAGAGCTGGATGACTTCGAACGGGTGTTGCATTCGTTTGCGCGGAAGTGGGAAAGGGAAGCGAAGACCGCAAGAAGTCTGTGCGATATTCGAGCAGTGCGGTGGACGCGAGGACCCAAGGTGGTGGCGGGAGACAAGAAACGACGTGATCGTGTTTGCGGGTTGCTCTTGACTCCCAGCTCGCGTCGCATGTGATGGTCAATTTCCTTCTCTTCCTCGTCATCTTCGGGGCTTTGGGACACACGAATGCTTCAGAAAACCAGACGTTCTGGGCTGGAACGCTGGGACGAATCAACAACTGGGTCGACGTTGGCGCGCAATACGTCTTTTCTGGCTGTATGTCGGCCTGCAGTTCCTTACTGAACACCCCGTTGAATTATGCCTTAGATGGGTCCCGTTCAGTCGACGTTATCGAAACGAATTTTTCGCGAATAGCCGTCCCGAACCTTTGCGAAACGGACGTCAAGCAGTATTCCGGATATTTCCATATCTCAGAGAGCAAGCATATGTTTTTTCGGTGTGCTCGACGAACAAACGCGGTGAACGCGTCTTATAACCAAGATTCTTTGCAGATTTTTCGAATCTCGGTCCTCTCCGTCCACTGACCCACTGATTTTGTGGCTTCAAGGGGGACCAGGTCGGTATTTCGTCGCTTTTCGGGCATTCCAGCTCATTCAATATCGCAGGTGACAGTGGAGCTGTCGGATTGCTCCTCGAGAATGGCCCTTGCTCCATCGCAAACGGCGGAAAGTCAACAACGCGCAATCCCCACAGCTGGACCAACCACGCGAACGTGTTATTCGTCGACCAGCCCATCGGTGTCGGGTTCTCCTACTCCAGCAGCGAACTAGAAGAGCTCGTTCACAGCAACGCTCAAGCAGCGACCGACGTCTATGCCTTCCTGCAGCTCTTCTTTGCGCAGTTCCCCGAGTACGCGACGCTCCCGTTGCACGTCGCCGGCGAGAGTTACGGCGGGATCTATGCGCCGCACGTCGCGTCAGCGATATGGAAGGGAAACCGGTTGAATGCGACGACCAAGATACGGCTTGAGTCTGTCATGCTGGGCAATGGGATAACGGACCCGCTTATTCAAATTCCGTCGATTGTGGACTATGTCTGCACGGGCCCGTTTGCGCTGTATCCCGACCCGGAAGCCGCCGAGTGTAAGGCGCTCAGATCTAGCGCGTCGACATGCAAGATGCTCATACGAGCATGCAACTGGTATCCGAACGAGTCCGTCTGTGGGAGGGCGTCGCGGTATTGTCGGTCACGATTATTCGAGCCGGTAATGAGTGAGTTTGATCCTTCCAGTTCTCCTTCCAAGCTGATAAAATGGTGTAGAGAGCGACCTAAACTGGTACGACCTCCGCACGCCATGCAACGCAACCGCCCTCCCGCGTCCGGAATGGTGCTACGAAAAGACGTCCTGGGTGGAGAACTACATGAACGACCCCAAGGTCAAACGCGCGTTGGACGTCGATGCTGACCGGAAGTATCAGAACTTCAATATGGAGATGAACCGCGATTTCAATGCTCGCGGGGAGGGCGTGCTGAATGCGGCGCGGTTGTTGCCTGAGTTGGTGGATGGCGGGGTGAGGTTGTTGGTGTATGCTGGAAATGCTGGTGCGTACCTCATTCTCGTCGGTGATTCTATCTGAAAATGTGAGGATAGACATGATGGCAAATTTCATCGTCTGTGTTGCGCCCCATTTTCTGTATCAAGCTTGTCAGCTCATTGGGACAGGGAAACCAACGATGGGTCGAAAACCTCGACACCAAGTTCAAGGCCGAGTTCGCTATATCCGAGGCCCGGGACTGGATGCTATCTGGAACCAATACCGTCGCCGGCAGAGTTCGTAGTGCAGGAGGTGGAAATTTGACGTTTGTTGAAGTTTACGAAGCTGGGTGCGTTAGAGTTTCCGCCGTTGGTCTCGTTTCTGACTGCAGCTCAGGCACATGTCTGCACACGATCAACCTGTTGCAGTTCTGGTTGGTTCTTTCAAGCTCATCTGTGCTGCAGTATTGAGCACCTCACAGGATTTAGTAGAGAATTGGTTGCACCGCTGAGGGATCAACTTGAAGGGCGTTTTTGTTACATATAACTCGAGTCCAGACGCGTAATACTTGCTCCAAAGTGGTGTCTACATGAGAAGTATATTCCAATGGGCGGCGACGCGTCCAAAACGCGCTCGTCTAACGCGCACCTGACTCTCATCAAACGTCAAACGCGTTGCGTAACGCGCTTATTGCTTTTATTCTCGACGACCATGCTTGGCACCTTGCACCCGCACTACCCCCAGCCGCCCTTGGTGTTTGCTTCTAGCGCATGGTCGTTGGCAACCGCTTCAACCTCCACCAACAGCACGAGCACAAGCATGGCCAGCCCCGCTCGTCCTACCCCGCGGCCGACGCCGACTCGGCGCCAGCAGTACAAATCCCATACGCGGCTCTCGTCGCGCTCCCCCGACAAACCCACACAAAACCAGGCTGGAGACGCTTCAAGCACGACAACACAGACTATGCGGCTGTCTGCGTTGGAGCGAGCCGCCAAGGCGCGTCAACGAACGGTGCAGCGCTCGCGGGGTGTCGCTGCTGCACAAGTGGGTGGCATGGAGCTCGATGGGGAGGACGAGGACGAGGCTGAGGATGAAGACCCATTATCTGAAGAGGTACGATTCCTTTCGCCATTGCTGTTGAGGTTAACGTGACGGTATAGCTCTTCGACCGCTTCATGCGGCACGACACGCACACGCGCGCCGACGGGTACATGCGCTCGTACGAGCGGGAGCTCGGAGACGCTGACCTGGACGAGGAATGGGAGGCGGAGCTTGGGTTCGGTGCGTTTTTCTCTTCTCGTTTCTCCTTCGGCGAAGCTGAATATATGTCGCCCTTCGTTAGATGACCCCGAACCAGAGCTGTCTGAAGACGAACGGGACATCGATGAGCTCGCAGCGTTTGCTGAATTCGCGGACATTCCGGCCGAAGAGCTATTCGATGACCACTGGGACCTTGATTGTGCAGAGGCGGACGCGGATGCGATGCAAATTGGTTGAGGCTCTCTTGTGTTGCGGTGCTCTGCTAGGGAGCGCCGCAGATGTACTTTATTGTTTCTTGTCTGCGAATGAACGGTCCAACTGGGAGGTTTTGAGTGCGCGGACTAAGTACGGCAATGAAAGACGAAGCATCCGCAACTATCCTTACAGCGGTCTAAGCTGTGAAAACGCCGCCATGAACTCGTTTACAAGGCTTGTCTCTGGCTTATGGTCAGCCAAATGGGGAAATGCGGGCGCATCACCGACGTGTCTCCACAGATTTGAATGGTGACTCCCGACGGGCGCATCACTGAGTCATCCCGCCGCATGGCCGACGCGATAGGCGCACGTCGTCGGCAGGTATAAAAGCCTACCCACGCTTTGCCACTCACCACTTACCACCACAATGTTCCCGCCTTTCCAAAGTGTAACCGAATTCTACCCTGGCCTCTTCCTCTGGTGCGACCCACTCTGTTTCGGCAGAAGCTTGGCGTCGGCCTTGTGGCAAGCTGGCGAAAAGCCCTCCTTCCGTTCGCGCGACTTGCGTCCGTGTCTCGTCATTAGCGTCGATGCCGCCAACTGGACCTTTACTGCTGCGCCATTGTCTGCCACGGAGGTGCGCGGTCTTTGTCGCCACTACTCCTAATCCTCAACACCACTACCACCGCAGCCCGCCGACCGAGATGGGTGGATCCGCATCGACACCTACCCAGTCTTGACCTGGAAGCTCAATAACGCGTGGCTCTGGGTCGGCCCTCCACCGGTGATTGCGATGAGCTTCAACCAGCCCAAATTCATGCACCGTGAGTCGCCCTCGTCGCAACTCAGAACCCACCTTCTGGAACACGCAATCTCTTCCCGTCAGCCAACAAGGACGTATACTACAGCGCCGAGCCCATCTTGTCCACGAACCTCAAGCACTATTGGGTGCATCGCAATACGTACGAGGCCAAGGTCCTCAAGGGTGCGTCGTCGTTCTCCACATAAACGCGGCTAATTTTGGTTTCGTCTGCGAAGGGCTGGAGGATTCCGCACTGTCGTATCACAGCCGTGTCCGTAGTAGACTCTCGACCCCAAGTCCTTCCCGCTCCAGCGCGTCCTCGTCCGCCTCCTACTCGCCCGAACTACCCCAATATTCGACCTACCCAAGCTCGCCTCAACCACCCGCCTACGTCGCGCGTCAAGCTCCGCCAACCTCATCTGCTCCGTTCGCAGCAACTGTCTCCTCCGGATCCCGTTCCCCAATGCACTCGCACTCACATTCGCATTCGCATTCGCATTCGCTACGAGCCTTCCAAGCGCATGCTGAAGGCATGCCAACGCAGCCGCTCTCGCTCCCTCTTCAGCCCGCGGTCGTCCCACAGGGCTTCACCGAGGCGCAGCGCCCACCGGGCTGGTGGCGCAACCCCAGCAACGGATGGTGCTGGCACGCGGAGCACGGGCTGGTCGCGCCCACGTTGACGACGGCCCACAACCCCGGGCCGTATGGACGCGCGTAGAGTGTGTGTTCGCCGTCGTGCATTCCAGGTTGTGTACAACCGGGTGCCGATGTGCGAGCTGCTGCTACCGCGGAGCATCACAATACCAAGGAGCGGTGGGCGCGTCGTTGTGTCGTGTCGTGTCTTTCCAGTCGCTCGAGACGGGGACATGGGCTTGGCTTGGCTTCTGTTCCGGCTCTTTTGCTATCGTTTGCGATTTCTTCGTGTTTTTCTTTTTTTTCTCTCGACTTGTTCTTCTTCCTTTTCCTCCTCTCGCGCTTGCGTACTTACCTTTGGCTCTATTGATTGGACTCGGACTCGACGTGTAGATCATCATCTCCCCTCAAAATTGCCTCGTCGACTGGCGAAACCGTGTATCCATATTACATCAGAACTTCTTGCAAAGCATTTATCTTGTTTGTACTGCAAGAAGTAAAGCGAACATCGGAGAAGGCGTTGAGCCAAACCAGATCACGTGTTTTGCTTCTCGTCAAATTTGTGGAAATGCCGAACAGTCTCTCACGCTAAATTGCCTGCAGCGACCATGATACGGCGGCAACCGTCGTTCTTCAAGCAGCCGCGGGAGGACCTCCAGGAGATTGCGCGAACCACCCTTGCTGCTGTGGCCCGCGGCTCGTACCACACCGACTTTGACGAGGTCGACCGCGCACATCCCTTTCCCGATCTGTCCGCGGTGCCAGACGCGACGAGATACTTCCCAGAAGACGCGTCCGCAGATTGGCCTTCGGTGAAGCAGCTCCCCAAGACGGTGGCGACAGAGCTCGTGCTGTATCGCGGGTCCACGCTCGAAGCCCTCCGACTCTGTTTCCCAGTTGAACCGCAGTGGAACGGGCCTTCGCAACCTCGTCCAACCATCCTTAATTTCGCGTCGGCAACGTCCCCTGGAGGTGAATCTTGCTCTCAAATTTGATCTGCCGTCTCTGACTCTGCTCCTGGCGGCTTCCTACACGGTTCCCGAGCTCAAGAAGAGACGCTAGCCCGCTCGTCCAACCTCTACTCGTCCTTGTCCAGCAAAATGGCTGCACCATTCTACGCCTCACACGATACCCAACTGGACCCGCGTTATTCGCATGGGATGGTCCTCACGCGTGGCGTGCGGTTCGTACGCGACGATGCCGGGACTTGGGTCGTCCCTGCGGACGCGGACGTGCTCACCAGCGCCGCCGTCAACGTCAGAGCCCTACGCGCGTCCCTACAAGAATCAGGAAAGATGGATCGCGGCGAAGACACGCCCCTCCCGCCCGCCGTCGTGTCCGACGTGCACAACGTCATGCGAGAACGCATGTCGCGTATTCTCTACACCCTGTATCGCACCGGCGCGACAGACATCGTGCTTGGTTCCTTCGGAACCGGTTCGTTTGGGAACAACCCCGAGTTTGTGGCGCGGACGTGGGCTGAGCTGTTGTTCGCGGGAGAGGGCGTCTCGCCGTTTTGGGATCTATTCAGGACGGTCGTGTTTGCGGTCATCGACCAGTCGACCTTCGCCGTTTTTCAACAAGTTTTCGCGCGCATGGGACTCTTGCAAGGTTAGGAAATGAACAATACGGAATGAACTCAAAAGTGTAATTTTATCATTGTATTGTATGTACTTATTTTGTGGGCCATGACTGGCGGGGAAAAACAAAGGGACTTGGAGGTAGTATGAATGTGCATTCTTCGGGTATCATGCCTGGCAGCATCCCATGGACGCCTACTAGTGGACACACGTCGAAACACAGTTATCCACAACAAGAAAGAAGCATTACAGACGCGTGATTATCTTATTGGCAGGAAACGGAGGAGACACTAGGAGATACAGACAACAGTGAGTAGAGAAACAAATGAGAGTGTGAAGATCGAAAATGGGGATAGGTATTTGGAGTTGGATAACGACAAAGAGACGATAAAAAAGAGACCAATGAATGGATACAAGAGGATGAGTGGTCGATAGCAGGATGCAGGGGTGCGTACAATGAAAGGGTAACACCGAAGGGACGACAAAATCAACTCGTTTGCAGGTTGGCGCAACGAGCACGATTACTATGATATGTTTTTTTAAGAAGGCAAAGCAAATGAAAGGCAGGGAAGAGGGAAAAGTCCCAATCGCGTCGAGCTGGACAACGCGGGGTAGTCGGTACGCGGAGCGATTATGCGCCAGGACTGTGAAACTGGGCGTCAGAACGGATATCGCAAAGAGAATGGAAAAACGTACTGTCCGTACATATTATACTGTCCCAGCGGCGAATACATCTGCGGATCTGGCTGGTGTGGATGCTGAATATTGACATCCAACGCAACAGGATAGCCTTGCGCGACTGGAGGCGGCCCATACTCGCTCCAATATTGCTGATGCGGCGGAGGCAGCTGTCGTTGAGGATACCTCGCCGTATCCGGTCGATGGTGAGGATGTTGTTGTTGTCGCTCGTCGACCAGACCCGTGCTGAACGTGGGACCCATCACGGCCGTGGATAACGCCTCGCCCGCGCTCTGGAAAGCCAGCGCACCCATATCCGCCGACTGGTGTCCTTGCCAGCGTGGGTAGTCCGACACAGGCGAGGGATAGAACGAATCGCGAGTTTGCAGCGCGTAGTGTGTGTTCGACTCGAACATTTCGTACGGCCGCGTGGCTACAAACGATTCGCTCGCGTTTGGATTTCCGCCGACGAAAGAATCGTCCAACATATGCGTTGCAGACCGTTTTCGTCGGACCGGAGACGGCGTAGGTTCAGTGCCACCAGCCTTGGCGGCATCCGCTAAGGACGTTTGTGCACTCCGGAGTAACACCAGGGCACGGGCGGCCGCAGGCCAAATAATCTCCATGTCGCGTAGTGCGTTCATGCACTTGTTGAGCCCCATGCGTGCTTGAGGATCGTTAGGATACGAGAACACTGCCCGAATAGTGTCAGCACCTCAAACCGTTGGGGTCACCATTCACTCACGCGAAGTAACGTGTGTTATGCTGGCCGTGAACGTATAATAGCACAGAAACACTGCGCAGTGCTTGAGCGTATATGTCTCGGAATAGAGGGTCGCTGCAGGAGGAATTAGCAGATGGATTCACAGTATGTTCATTCAAACACGGACCGATGCTGGCGATATGATTGGCTGCGCTTGCACAAAGTTCGTAGCTTTTCTCCGCATGACCATGATCGTCAAGTACTCTGCGGCACAGATTAGAGGAGAACATGATGAATGCGCAGGATTTTCTCTAACCTCGTTTTGCCTGGGCTCTGGATGCTACGAAAAGCTGGTCAGCTTCGTAATCCGACAACATAAAAACATACTCACAAAGGACGGTAGAGCAGCAAAACCGTACACCAGTACTGCATATGCAGTGTCAACACAGGCGGCTGCGGCACGTCCGCTGCTGAAGTCGGCCGCACGGCCGGGTCGTACTGCAAATGCTCCGGCAAGGAGAGTCGCCATTTTTCGAGGAGTCCGTCTAGAACAACCAGCTCGGCGTGCCGACTGCCCTGAGGACGGAGAGCGTAGATGGATTGCAGGATCTGGTTGACGATTGTGGCCAGACGCGCCGATGCGTTGAAACAGGAGATCACGTGCCCAGGACGTGGTGCAAGCTGGACCGGAGAGTCTGGCGTAGGCCACCAGTCCTCAGTTTCCTCTGCCTGCAAAGATTGTGAGCGAGAATATCTAAGAAAAAATAAAAGGCTTTACATCAGTTTCGCTGGGCAACGAGGTGTCGTAGTCGCGTTCGTAAATGGCTGGGGGCCGACCTACGCAATGAGCTTGGGAGAGGACCAAACAGAAAAGGAAACTCACCAATATACGTGCTGACATATTTGTCCATGATCACGCACGCGTACCAGATCCTTCGTCGTTCCGCAAGCTCCCAAACCGCAAACAACCGCCCGTCCTTGGGCATCCGGGCATCGTCACCACCCGTGCTCCCACTCTCGATGCCCAGAGACCGCGACCGTTCTCTCTCCTCTCCATACTGCGAGTCACCTGCATCTCTGGACGACACTGGTGTCCCCGTACTCGCAGCATCGCTCCCACTTGCACCGCCAGCTCCCGCTCCCCTCCCAACCTTGACCCCGGCCCGTACCCATCCCTCCGCCTCGCGATGAAGCCCCAGATCCTGCGCCATCCTAACAGCCATCCCGATATAGATCCACGCCTGAGCCATGGCGCCAATTCCAATCTCGCGGAAGCCCATCAAGAGTAGCGCCGCGCACGTGCTGGCACGTGAGGAAGCGTATGACGAGTCCAAAAGCGCTTTTGCTCGAAAGAGGAAGACGTCGCCGGCGGGCCACATACATTGACGGGCTTCGAGCTCGTCTCGGGTGGGTTGCGGAGCGTGTCGCGCGGCCAGTGCGTACATGGCGAGCAGCAGTAATGGTGGTGGACTGGTTTCGTGGTTTGTGAGTAACAAAGACAAAAAGAGTAGTAGGAACGCACCCTTCCCTGCGTGAAAACGCATCCATCAAAGACTGTTTGTGCACAACAGGGAAAGTGGGATGGACGTGGAGGAAATAGCGCTCCAATAATGTCGCCTGCACCTCCCGCGGAGGGAGCCCATCTTCATCTCCGTCGATAGCGCCATCCCGGTCCCATTCTTCCGGAGCCGGGGCCGCAGGCCATACGCGTGCTTTGGGAAACCGCCTGTAGAAAATAAATGAAAAATTCCGGAATAGAGGAGCAACTTGCCATATCCCACCAGCATTCTGTCCGTCCTCCGGATCCTCCTGCTTCACGGCGACCTCCGAGGAGTCCCTTTCCTCCGACGCACGCAGATGCGACTGCCTCGCAAGCAAATGCAAGCCACTCGCTTTCCCATGGAACCTCACTTCCTTGTCCTCGTTTAAGCTCAACTGGCCCACGGCCCCGGCAAGCCCCGCAGCCAGTGAATTGACCATACTGGGGCTCGCAGGCGTCCCGCTCGCATCACCACCAAGCCGACTTCGACTCCGTTCCCGCTCAGCATCAAAGTCCACATCGACATCCAAATCCAGCTCGACATCGCTGCCACCCGTGCCAGAAGCCCCAGGCGAGTCTGAATGTCTTGCGAAATACGGAGGTGCGGCGCTAGAGCCGTCATCGACGCGCCGTCGCAACCGTCGACTATCCCCGCCAGCTCCAAACGGCATTGGCCGGGCATCCGGAGTCGCAGAGAGCGGCATTGCGCGTCCGTGTCCTTGGCGGGGATAATACGGTGCCCCATCTGCACCTGCGGACAAAGGCATTGAAACACGGCCGTGACTGTCGAACGAATGTGCACGCCTGTCCTCGAGCGGACCAGCAGACTGCGGGTAGCCACGAGGGTATTCACCCAGTGCCGTTACGATTGCAGGTCGTTGCGGCGAACGTGAAGGCGGAGGTCCAGACGGTTGTGGTTGCTGTGGATACGCGTAACGGTACGCGGACAACCCGTCCGTCCGCGGAAGTCCGCCGTTTGAAGTTGTCGGTGAGTGGGACCGGTCAAACGGTGGATGTTGTTGGCGGCTTTGGCTTCGTCGGAGAACTGCCTGGATGACGCGGTCCATCCATTCGTGCGAAGGACTGTTACAAAGAATAAGGGCTTCGGTAAAGGATCTGAAAGTAACTTACTGCATGCTCCCAATGTCACCAATACTGCTGGCGTCGGTACCGGCCCCGTTGCCGCGTACAGGAGCTGCGGGACTGGCCCTGCCACTACTACCCGCACCGCTACGTCCGGAGCTTGTAGGAAGCGAATTCGCGCGTCCAGCGGGACCATAAGCGCTCTGATCTATCCTGAGTAGAATCGCGCGTGCAACAGGGTCCTTGTAAGCGTCAGCTGCAGACTCAACAACACAGAAAGCCATACGACTCCCTGACCTCGGCTAAGTCGGCCATGAGTTCTTTGGCGCGTTCGTCGACGTATCTGTCGCTCGGAGCCTCCTTCCTCGACGTAGCTTGTCGTCCACGACCGTGTTCGCCATCATCGTCGGCGTTTGTGCCCTCGGCAATGGTAGCCGAGAGCCGGACACCGCCGGCAGCGAGCAGAATCCCGACGAGCGCCTCGGTTTGGTGAAGGCGCGCCTCGATCGCGTCGATGTAGCCTTTTGGAGGACCCCGTTTCCTCGACGGGCCCAAGAAGGTGCAATCTGGGACACTTTAGCGCGTTCAACGAATATAGTTTGAGTTTATTTGTACCTTGTTTCAGCGAGGCACAGTTTCGACACGGCGACTTGGGACCTGCGCCTTCGCACTTGCACTTGCTTTTGCGACACTGGTCGCAGGCTAGGTGCGGAGAATGTAGTCAGAGAAACACTAACCGAGACTGGTATAAACACAACAGGGATGCACCTTTGCTGCTTCTCCTGCGAATCGCGCGGTCCTTCGTGTCCTCGTCGTCGTCGTAGTCTGTAGGAGGCATTGTATACGCCGTGGAACCGTCTGGCCAATTCAGGCTAGCCGTGGACATTGAGGCTATCTGCGGGCTTGTTGGCGCCGAATGCTCGTTGCTCGCAGACGGAGTGGCGGGGAGGCCGAAGCGAAAAGGAGGGCTGTCGTGGGCCGGCGCGTGAGGATTGCGGAAGCGGAGTGGCTGGAGATGGTCGTGGTTTGTGGGTGAGAAGCCGAGCAGAGGCGGATATTCCTCGGACTTTACGTCAGTGTCTTGGATGATGATGGCGGGGTTCGCGCGATAATCCGGGGTGTCTGCAGACATGCCTTGGTGGCCTCAACCACCAGCAGACTCAAAGCAGACTACCAGGGGGATAGAAGGAAAGCGACAGACTTTGTCAGCTTTTACTATCGGTCGCTGAAGAAATCCGGATCGACGCTTTCCGTCGATCCAAAAAATACGCGTGTTCTCTATTCCGACCCCTTGAGCCTCCACACGCGTCCCGACTTGAGCACGTCATGGTGCAGCGGCACACCGAGGTCCGCTGTTCGCTTAGGTGCGGATCGCTTCTCATGCACCCACCATTTGCAACAGTATCACAAATTGTTGACCGACGCCCAGTTGCAGCGCACTTGGCGCCTGAACAACTCGCTCGATTTTATGGTGGCGTTCAGGGTGCATGCCTTTACTAAGGCTCTCCTCGGCCGAAAATTCCCGAATTAAGTCAACCGCCGCGGCGCGAGCACGCGAGGCGTTCCTGCACCACGCCTATGCGCCAATCCAATACAGTTATCCGTTGTGGGAACGGATACCCGTTCATTGTCGGCATGGGCCGCCAAACACTGCAACGTGGTTGCGAACACGCTGGTGAAATCATCAAGAAATCATCTATTCCGCGCAAGCGGACACATTATTACCTGTACCACGCGTCGCACCCACTGTGAACACCGATTGCAACTCAGGTTCGGCCAGAGTTCGCCGTTGGAACGCGTATAGGACGCGTCAAATCGATTGGCGAGGGTCCCTCCTTAAGAAGTCTGGCCACAATCGGCCAGTACGATATTCTCCGGGTCAGGAGAGCTCTATGCGCGGCCTAAAAGATCGAAGCTAAGTCGCTGTAGGCAGGCTCCTTTGTCGGGGATCCGGTCGTAGCCCCAATAAAAGTCCCATGCGAGACGGAATAAGGTAAGCGGCGACGCGAATAAAATTCGGTCTCAAACCGTCGTCCAATCGCGGTGCGCCGCAGGTCTGAGACTACGAGAGGACGCGATTATCGGAGAGGAGTACAGATGAACACGAGCACGTGCGCAGTGGCTGTGACAGTGAGTGGATCCCAAATCCAAGGATCGTCGCCCCGAAAATCCTTCCAGATCCGAGATATGTCCGTTGAAGAGGGCACACATTGATCGTTAAACATACGGAGAATAGTGCTACGTCGATGCTTGTCCAGGCCAATAAGTACACCACTCTGATCATCATGCCCGAGTCCTCCCTTCGCTCCGACTCTCCAGTTGCAGTTGGGCCGAAAAAAAAGTTCCCGACGTTCGAAGCTTTCGAGTCGCGGTGCGATAGACTTTCTGCCGGTGGGGGGTCAGTCTGCATACCAGCGGAAATCCAGCCACACAGAGAGAAAAGAAAAAGAAGAAGAAAAACGAGAACTCAGAACTTATCGCGCATTCCTTCTTGATGGTGCAGCGGCCCGCCGCCCTCCACGCCCCGTCCGAGCATAGCCGGTATTAATCAAGCCCTACCGCGCGCTAGCATCCCATCCGTGCTCTCCAACCCGCAGCTGCAGCTCCACGTTCGCCGGGTACGCCTATGGAACCTTCAGGACCGAACGGAGCTGCGCCGACAGGCCGCACGGACAGTGCCCGTCAACACTCGGCTGTATAGGCTGAAACGGCACGGCGCGTGGAGGAATTAAAAAAACGGACGGCGAACGGGAGTTTGCTGCCTGCCGACCACCGGCACGGCCCGGCTGGGACGTCTTCCAGCCGGGCCGCGTCGGTGGGGCACTGACACTCTCGCCCTCCCGTCGCGCTGAGCCGCTGGTCTTCGGCGCGTGGGGGCTCACGGAGTGGGGAGAGGGATCGGAGTGATTGTTGCGACTGGATTTACTGCAGACCGCCCCCCCACCTTGGTATTAGGGAACCTTCTGAGGACGTTGAGAATTAATGTGGCACGAAGAGAAGCGTGGCAACGCACAAGGAAACGGACTCCGAGTCGTGGTAGTACCCGACAGCCTGAGTGGCACCGCCGTGACGGCGCGTCGCCTGCGAGGACGGTCAATATATCGGGGAAACTTCCCAGGCTTTGCGGTGGACACGTACTGAAAAATCGATAGCAAGACGCGACGAAGACGCGATCTCGAGAATGGGGTCCGCGACGTTGAGTCAAGGCTCAAACTTGATCACAACCAGTGTTGCCCCCGCGCGACGTGTTGAGACCAGTGCTGGTGGAGGGACGACGATGGGAGTCGAGATGAAAGAAGGGTTGGCCACACACGGTGTGGGGGAGTGGCTTTTATACCCGCGGGGCCGCATGCCGTCAATTGCCAAAGCGCGCCCACAGTCGCCCCAAATTGGGAAGCTTTTTTGATTCCGCACGACAAAAAAGCTGTTGAGCGCATCAAAGCATCCACAAAGCGGGGCACGCTTTGGAAGACTCCGATTCTGCCGCCGCGGAATCAATTAATCAAGCAGATTTAGGCCCGCGGCCGGCTCGTCATTGACATGGATTCCGAACGTGAAAAAATCGCTGTCGCCACTCACGGACAAACCAACGACAGTCCGAGTCTGATTGCCTGTTCAAGAACCCTGATCCTGGACGACAACTCGCAGTTTGTGGCTCCCTTTGAAGTTCTTCCGCTGAATGTCTGGATATTTTGTCGTCAACGGTAAAGGTGAGGTCGACAAGTTCCTGAAAGCTCGTGGAACTGCTACAATTGCCACGCATGCGTTTGGTCCACGAACATTCAAAGGCCGGTCTGCGCGGTCAGAAAAAGCAAGTGGATCTGGGCGTCTGGTCTGCGCAGTCGCAGTCAAGAGCAACGAAGACGACGTGACCATTTCGGATCAACTTGAAATCCAGTTTCTGGAGCCACACCAGGCATTCGATCCCGCCGACGAGAGAAAGCTTTGCAAAGAAGTACTAACTAGATATCATGAGTTCATTAGTGTTACAAATTTTATCCTCATAAAACGCATCATGCCGTCTGCTTCTCCGTGCTTATCCTCTCCTCGCTGGCTTTCTCGTTTTCGTGGTCGCCCGCCTCGAGGTCGGTTTCTTTCGCAGCAGCAGCAGCAGCACCATCCTCATCGATGTACGCCTCATCAGACCCTCCACCTTCATCGAACGCAGCACGGTGTTTCTCGAAGTGAGAGCCGTGGTTCCTGCACAACAGCAATTAGGACATACAAAGAACCACGCTGGACGACGCACTCGGGGCCAATGACAGTGATGAAGAGGGTGAACGCGGCAATGCAGCCAATGAAGATACCCTGGACCTTGGCATAGTCGGGCACGCTTTTGCCATTGAGCGTCGTTTTGAGATGATCGCCACCAGCTGCGCAAACCAGTTACTATCTGAAGCAATAGGTTCATCGAAGGGCACGTACTAGCTTCGATCTGCGCGCTAGCAGACGACACCATGTTGCCGAGTTGGTACGCAACACCAGGGAACGTCGCACGGAAAGCGGGGGGCGCGAGCTCGGCCAAATGGATGGGGATAACTCCCCAAGCACCTTGGACACCGAATTGCACCCAGAAGCCACCGGCGGAAAGGCCGCCGAAAGTACTGGGAAGGATCCACAATGGGATGAACACCGCGACCAAACAAACGAAGACTCTGTTCAAGATAAGCCTGCGCCACTATGAGGAGAGAGGATCGACGTACACGATCGTAATTCTCCGCCCGAGGAACTGTGATACGTAACCCGCAACGATACCGCCAGAGACAGCGCCCTGAAGAGAGCGATCAGAGCCAGCATGAGGGCTATGTACAACGACTCACGCAGTTGCTGATGATAGTGGCGATAGTCGCGTCGTGAGCACTGAAGCCTTTGGTCTTCTCGAGGTAGGTCGGGAACAAGTCCTGCGATCCGTGGGAGAGGAAATTGAAGCCTAGGCCACCGGATGTGGGTCAAAATAGAAGCAAGGAAGTCGGCGAAGGCACGAACCCGTCATAAGAAGCACTGCGTATATGCACAGAACCCAGTGTTTCTTGAGCATCTCCTTCGTCTCGTGCAAGAAAATCCTGGTCTTTTCCTTCTCGGAGATGAAACCGTGCTTCTCGGCAGCTTCGCGAGCCTATACCGCAATGAGTAGGGAAGGCCGTCGGTGAGCATGAACGAGCTGACCTTCTGGAAGACAGCGCTTTCAGGCAGAACCGCCCGAACAGCGGCACCGAAGGCGGAGATACCAGCGCCAGTCCAGAAGAGTGCGCGCCAACCAGGGTGGACGGCTGGCACGAGTTTCAAGGAGATACATGCCGCAAACTGTTTCCGTGAATAAGAGACCGCAAGAAGATAAGCGAAGTATAACGCACGAGGTAGCCCACAGCGTATCCCTGCTGCAAGAAACCACTCCCAATGCCACGTAGGCCGACAGGAAGGTTCTCAAGCGCCGTGGATGCCGCCAAACCCCAGATACCACCCATGCCGATACCAAAGAGAGAGCGCACCGCAAGGAACTGCTGGTACGTGTTGCAGAATCCTGCGCCTAGCTCGAGGACAGCAACGAGAAGTAGGTTGAACACGAGCGGCCATTTGCGTCCAAAGCGGTCGGAGAAGACACCAAAGAGTACGGCGCCGACAGATCGGAAGAGCAGCGTGAGGGTGATGGCTTGAGTCTGAGCAGAAGAAAATAAGCACCGGAGCTAAAAAGAACACGGCAGACGGACGATTTTGGTGGTGTCCCGGTCGAACTGCTCGCCCAGCGCGGTGACGCTGAGTGAGACACTGAAAAAGTCGATCGCGTCGCAGCACCATGCGAGCCAGCCGACGAAGAAGAAGCCCCATTGGATTGGGGTCACCTCGAGCAGCAGCTTCCACACAGACTCCTGGGGCTCGGTGGGACGGGGCGCGAGGCGCAGGGGCGCGAAGAAGATGGTCATCGTGCGGGGCGGGCGGACGCAAGCAGCCAACTCGTGACACCACGTATTTATACCTGGCAGGGAATTTGATGTCTCCATCAAGTTCTGGAGTTCGTTCCTCACGTCGCTTGGAGGGTACTTATCCCACACACCCTCTCCCCGTGAGACGAGGCCAAGCCTATACCACGAACCCTCGTTTGCGGATAGAAAAAAAGCTCAGAGCCAACAAATTGTGGGCGATTCCACTTGAAGTTGCCGATCTGATATATTTTCTGCATTTTGATTGTAGCCCCATGGGGTAGATAGGCGACCCCACTCTGGAGGTCCGGGACCGACTCCGAGTAGGATGGCTAATGCTCTTGCCTCAGAGCTGGATCCCAGCACGGTCAGACTCGGGCGTCAGGTTCCTGAGCGGAGTACCGGATGCGCCGCTTTCACACTCTTCGGAGTCCGCTATTCGGCGCGGAACTAGCTCTCACGCATCCTGTGGGAACCAGCGGTTCAGCACTTTTCCGAGGTGAAGGGTCCTCTGGGTTGTTTTTAACGGGATCGCCCAGGCTGCAGCTGCAGGAAGAAAGTTCAAGAAACGCCTCCTCTTGCCCTCCTATAGACTGATGAAGGAATCCAGTCCCGCATATGGTCGGCTATCTCGGCCGTTATCAACAATTTAGATAAGAGCGCCCACAACCCGTTGGTGATGCTCTTGTTGCTCCGCGTCGGCAGCTTCATCCCGCTATAAGTAATTCTCTCCGGGCTACTGCGCAAATCTCACGTCGTCCCGGGTCTGTTGCTTTTGTCCGGAACGTCTCACGAACTCTAAGTTCAACCCAGCTCCTCTTCGCGCGCGTTGCACGACGCCCTTCCGCGTCACCTCGTCGTGCTGCATCTTACGCCACGAGTCAATGCCACCCGCAACGGCATGTCGTGTCGTGTCTGCAGCTGCGCGATGGACTCCCGCATCAGTACTTGAGTCCCATAGAATCTTCATTTGGTTGCATGTGGGTGGGCTGTAATCACACGGATTGTCTGTTGGCGGAGACAGAGACGGTACTTACTCGTAGCTCATGCAGACTGGGAGAGGCTGGGTTGTGTTGAGTGACATCAATCAAAGTCGATTGATCAGAGGTCCGACGCACAGCCACATAGCACGTGGCCGTTTACTTCTTTGACTCTCCCAACATGGCTGACCCAACGCTTTGCTCGAGATGCCGCATGAACCTCTTTCGCCGGTCTCCTCTGCTGCCCACGCCCACTCAAACAGCCGAAGTCGACGCCTTGCTCCGGTCAAACCTCGCAGCGGCGGCCGGCTTCGGCACGATGCTGGACGACGGAACTGCCGAGTCCGAGCTCGCTCGCTACGCGACGGAGATAGAGGGGGTTCAAATGCGGCTGCAAGAGCTAATTATGGAGCGCGATAAACTCGAAGAATACATCTCTCGCGTCCGGAGCGCATGCACTGCCCACATACGCCGACTACCGCAAGAAATACTCGGAGAAATTCTGGAGCACTGTGCGCCTTTGTTGGAAGAATACAAGATGCGGCTGGGAGTAGTGGAATTTATGGAATCTGAGCGCGAGCGGCTGGCTAAGCTCCCGCTGCTTAACCTCGCAAAGGTTTGACTGAGCGCAATCCAGACACTCCGCGACAAACTCATCGTTCTAACAGGTCTCTTCCCGCTGGCGACAAATTATCATGAAGACTCCGCAGCTTTGGGCCACCGTCGTAGTAGATTGGCACCTCTGGCGCGACTATGATAAAGAGGTACACATGGATCTACTCTCGGAAACTATCGAGCGAAGTGCGCACCATGCGCTCACAGTGATCCTCCTCGGTCCCGTGAATACCTACGACTGCCCACCTATACGGATCCTACTCCAGCACGCTTCCTCCTGGGTCCACTTGTATGCAAACATCACCTCAACACTTCATCTATTATTTGCCCCATCCCGCTTTCCCAACCTAAAATCCTTGGAGATTGGATGGGCTGATGCCCCTCGCCTCTTTTCCGTCAAGGGGGCCAATGCAGTGCCGAGTCTGCGTTCCTTCTCTTACAAAGGAAACCTCAACAATCTTCCCACTGTTCCTTGGAAACAGCTGGTATTCTTCGAATATACTGCAGCCTCAAGCCACGCCTGGTTCCATGCTGATCACTTTCACCAACTACCCTGGCGCATTCTGCCTAAAGGCTCAACGCTGCACTTCTCATCGCGCCTCTACAGTCCGGGATCCAACTTCCGGCAACGTTCTCTCAACTCGTCCCCTATTCAAGCGCAGATTGCGCGCTTGACCCTCCGACTGGGCCCAGACGACCCTCAAGAAGACGCAGCAAGCGTCCTGCCCGTCTTATTCAGCGACCTTGTGCTTCCGGAGCTTGTTCACCTGCACCTCCTCAACTACGAGGAATCCAGTCCCCAGTGGCCTATATGGGAACCACACGAATTTGCCGCCCTCGCATCGAGATCGGGATTCCCACAAAACGTCCGGTCTTTGGCGCTGGGTGTGGATATCACGCGGGTTGAGCTCTTTGCGGCGTTGCGTCTTCTGGAGGCTCTGGAGGAGCTTCGTCTAAGCGACTGTCCAAACAATCGACAGCCGCTCATAACGGATGCACTCCTTCAAGATCTGAGCAGCCCGCTATTCGACGAAGACACAGGAACGGGTGATGATTCAGATGCCACCCATCTCGTTCCTCAACTGCGTCTTCTCGAGCTTATTACCCTTGGTTGCTACACGGAGGCTGCTCTGGTAGACTTCCTTGCAAGCCGTGTATCGCTCCGTGCGACGCGACAGGATGTTGAAAGGCCATTCAGAATCGAGCTGCATCTTGTGCGTGACCCAGAGGAGCAGACTTTGAACGGGAGGAGCGAAGAATTTTGGAAACGCGTGGAGAATTGGAAACGGGAACGCGTTTTAGAGGTCGAATATAACGATGAGTGGAACAGGCTGGGATGGAGGGAGGGCGCTGAAGATTCCTGGCGTTAGGTCTGGACTGGCGAAGGCGGGATGCAGGAGGAGCAGCCGAGTCGACGCTATGAGCAGCAATAAACAAACCTACGGGTTCACGGGCTCCAGGCAACTCAGAACTGAAACGAAAGAGCATTATAAAGCATAGTAATTTTCGGCAAGACAAATTCAAAAAGTCCATATTCAATCTTCACTCTCTTGCTCCATCTCCTCCGTCGGGAACTTGGCAAACGCGTCCTTCAACTTGTCCGCCGGCGCCATAAGGAACCCAAGAAGGGTTTCAAACGGTGGCTTATTCGGAAGACTCGGATGTGCGCTATACCACAGCACATAATGAACATCATCTCCTGCAAACACTTAAGCAACCACGCACCGAGTCGGCACGAACTTCTTCGTCCGCATGAAATCCGTCGCAGCAGTCTTGCTCGTTCCAGATCCCTCATCTCGGTAGTTGAGCTTTGGTTCAAGCAGCGGGAGGTCCTTCGTCTCCTCGTCCTCGTTGTGCTTCCGCAGGCCGACCATCATGGGGTCGATGACCGCGTCGTACTCGGTAGTGCCTGGTTTGAGCGACTCGAGCTTGGCCAGGCTCTCTTTCACGTTCTGATTCAAACTTCCGTTAGTGGATGTAGGCTTCATGAGCGCCGCCACACACCTGGTGTTCTTCGCGATCGTGGTCCGCCAACCGCCGACCCTCCTCGCCCAAGTATCGCTCCATGAGTGGGTAGACGACGATTTCCTCCGCAACTGCATGCCGCGCAATCTCCCAAGTGAGTTGTCGCGCCCAACGAGTTTGCGCATCGAGGTCTCCAGCAGACTTGCGGTAATTATCGTAGTATTCGTACATCTGTAGGGCTCGATTAGCAGTGACTCTGACACTTGAGGTGCTGTGGCCGACCAACCTCCTGATGGTCCTCCAGAATAGCGTGCGTGAGTGTTTGTATCTTGCGTTCGACCATCGTTATCGGGGTTCTGAAGACTGGTGTTGTTGTTCGAAGTGGGTGAAAACGGCGCAGTGCCAACATAGACAAGACCCCGCGCGCGTTCGCGAGCCTTCAAATAGGCCGACTCGCATTCGATGACCTCAAGGATGACCGTCAGAAGGAAATGGAGACGGAACGGAAGACGTCGGAGCGGAGCTCGATTCCTCGACTCGGAGTGGGGATCGGCGTCATTGCAGGTGACTTGCGGAACCCAAAGGCACTTCGTTGGCCCTTCATATTCGTACAACATGTCCAGAGTCTGCGCATTACTGCCTCGAAATCAGTGGCACGAATCGCACAGGGAAGGGATCCACTCACCAACTACTCATCCACCCTCTCCAAAAACCCAACCCCTCCATTGCGCACCTTGGCCACAAAACTCTCGTACCACTTGACAATCAAGCTCATCGGCACGCTCACATCCCCGCTCACACTGCCCGTGAAGCCCGCGACGTAGTTGAACAGATGCTTTACGACGCGTTCCGCGAGCTGCGCCGGGTCCGCTAACGGGGACGGCCTTGCTGCAAGCACCATCGCAGTCTCCGCTGACGGTTGTTGTGAAGACTGCAAAGTCGCCATCTGCGCAGCGATGTCGCCTAACGGCTCGATCGCGAGCCCGAGGACGGCGGTGACGTCGTCGGTGGGCTGTTGCTGTTGTTGGGACGAGAACGCAGAATGCGCTGCGCTGGACCCTCGTTGCGGAGAATAAGTTCCTCGGAGGCGGAATATGGCGGAAGGTTTCTCATTAGAGAGCCTAGGAACGCGTTAGACTCAACGCTCGACGCGTTTCAAAGACACGCACATTCCGAGCAACTGGAACCCCTTCCCCGGCCAAAAGAAATGCACCGTACACCCATATCCATCAGGAAACGGTACTATCCTCGGTCTCAGAATCAGCTTACAGGGCATCCAGCAGAGAATAAACCGCGACGTACCCGTCCCCAAGAGAAACACACAAACATGATTTATCGAGCTGGCAGCGGGCAGCTCGAACATCGCGTGCGTCTCGTCGATCTGCTGCAGGTTCGTTTGCAGGAGGCGGCCGGCGACGCAGCAGCCGAACATCGTCAAAATCGCGTGAGGGAGGAGGACAAGAGTGCAATGCGTGATCGTGATGGCGCCTGCCCTTTTGAGACGCGTTGCGGAAAGGACTCGAAGCTTCGCCCAAAAACCTGTTTATTCCAGCCTACGCGACGACATACAAAGCTACAATGACCTATGCTGTCTAAAATACAAGTCCAACGGTATGTATGACTGTCCGAACCCATGTAAAATCCAATACGTTTATGCACAATAGATAGCTCTTTTACATGCTCTACTCAAATGAAATCCTGTCAGAAGTCGCCTAAATCGACCTCTATGGCTTGGGCGACCGCATGCAGCGACTTGCCGAGCACACCCGCAACCGGGACAGGAGCCGCGACTGCAGACGTCGTTTGTGAAGCGGGGTTCGGAGTGGTGGGCCTATAGGTGATCAGCACGGGTGAAGATGAAAAGTTGGATTACACACCTGGTGCTGTTCGGTGTAGCATTCTCGAACGTCCTCGGCACTGTCCTCAACCGCGCGCTCGGGTCATGGACCTTTGGCACGGGGCTTCCCTTCCCAGCCGCTGCAGCCGCTTTTCTGTCTTTTCTCTTCCTCTCCGCTGCCTCGAGTTCTGCTTTCCGCACTGCCTCCATATTCGCCTTCCGGTTCCGCTCGTTGACCTTTGCAAACTTGTCCTCCTCTTGCTCACGTGGCTTGATGATCGTCCCATTCGCCTCGTTGAGCTTCCGCAACTGCTCGTCAATCTCCGCCATCTCGACATTATCGTGCCTTGCCACAGCCAGCTTACGCGCCGCCGTCAGCCGCGCACGCTCGAGCACGACGCTGTTCGTGGTCGGTCCAGTCCCCCGCTTGCGAGTGATCATGTTGTTCACGTCCTCCTCGGTGACGAGCTTGGTCACTTGCTTCTCCATGTTCATCAACTGGTTCGTTGCCTCGCGTTTCGTCGGGAAGCTGACTTTTTCGTTCATGCATGTGTGGAAGAGACGATTGTATTCGTCCTGCAAGATATCAATAAGAGAAGTAGACGAGACGGAAAGCGAGGCGCACATCATTCCATAGCGTGTTCGATGTACGATCCATCGACCATACGCGTTCCGCCTTGCCATGCTTGAGTTCGAATGCTGTGTTCATGGTCACTTTACGACCATGATAGCCCTCCATCTCATACGGCTTGACGCTCGGTACGACCTCTGCTTCGCGTAAGCTCAGCATGCTGAGGAAGACGAAGGAAACCAACTTCGAATCTGGCAAAGGCGGTATACCATGGTCTCCCCTGGCCCACCGCCAATGCAATAACGAACCCAGCAGCCTGGCGTTTGGTCAAAGAAGCGCCAGTCCCAGGATCGAGGCACACACCAACGATGATCTGTTCAAAGAACGGCGACGAAGAGTGCTTGACCAGGTCGTTGCGGCTGAGAGTGATCCGCTTCAACAAGTCGATGTCCATGGGCTCGTCAAGCGAGTCCCGCTCCGGACGCCCGTCTTCCTCAGGCCCGTCGTCTTCGGACATGGACATATCCATGTCGTCTGGAGACGCGGAACGAGGGCGGGCTGAACTCGGGTTGTGTTTCTTCTCGTCGCGGGCCTTGCGTTTCGCCTTCAAGGCATTGAGGGAGCGGTCCTTGGTCCCAGACCTGTCCTTGCCCGTGGTCCGCGCCGTACGTCGTTGTCCACCAGCGTCGCCATCGTCGTCGGCAGTTGAGCTGTTGACGCCCGCTATTTGCTGTTGCCGTAGCTTCTCAATGTATTTGCGGTCACGAATGCGCTCGACCTCGTCGAGACGGGCCGCCAGAATCTCTTCTCGCTCGATTTCGGGCATGCCCAGCAGTCTGGAGAGGGCATTAGCTGGAGGCTGAATGTCTTTCAACAACAACTCACTCCTCTCGATCGGCCTCGTCGATGTACTTGCCCTCGAGGGGATACTTGTCGTCGTCATCCGCCTCCTGGGCGGTCCCCGCCCGACTGCCTCTCGGCCCTTCATCCTCTTCGCTCTCCGGCTCAGCGTCAGAGCTACCAGCCAAGCCACGTCAACAGCCTCGAAGCGGACTCAATGTCGTCGAAAACGGACGCACTCTGCGGTCTTGCGTTTCTTGCTGGCGGGTTTCCCGGGAGAGTCACGCAGACGCTTGCGGGACGACGACGAGACCGGGCGCTCCTTGCCGTCGACAAGCTCGAGCAGTTCGTCGTCGAGCTCCGAGGACATGGTGGTCGGGGTGAAAGACTGGGCCGTCACGTGGAGCGACGGGACCTTCATTTCGCCGTTCCATGCAGCTCTTATCCGCACCGCCATGGCCACGGCCCTTCCTCCAGCAACCACCCTCCGCGTCGCTGTCTGCATCAGCGACGAAGTCACCCTCTCCGATTTCGTTCAGCCCATCGAAATCCTCGCGGGTATCAACAACGCTGCAACACCCCCGCCGCTCCCCGGATACGTGCCTGTAAATGTACCGTTCCGCGTCGTCTTCGACTACCTCGCTCCCAAAATGCAGCCTGGTTAGTCTCCGATACTGGGAGCGCGAGGTAAAGGTTGACTTGGCTTACCAGTGGTGTCGGCGTTCGGTCCGTCGCTCGCGACTTTGAATCCCAGCAAAACATACGCGGAAGCGATGGCCAGCGGACTACAGTACGATATTCTTTGGGTGCCTGCTGGACCGCAGCCGAATGCGTTCACCGGCGTCGACCGGACGCCACCCGAAGAGATCGCGTTCATTCGGATGCAGGCACCTGGCGCCAAGTATATCCTGTCGGTCTGCAGCGGGGCGTTACAATTGGCCCTTGCGGGAGTGCTCAACGGCAAGAAAGCGACAACAAACAAGGCGTTCTATCGCGTAATTACGGTGCGTGTACTCTAACATGGAGAAGGCGGCTCTGAACAACAGAAAGGAAACGGCTTCGACGGCCTCTGAGATCGACTGGCAACCAAAGGCGCGTTGGGTCGTCGATGGGAATGTCTGGACTAGCTCTGGCGTCGCAGCAGGTACGAGACACCCTTCCCTTCCCTTTCGTATTTGTTTTGACGCTCGTTATAGGTAGCGACATGGCCCTGGCCTTCCTCGAACACCTCGCAGGTGCCAAACTCGCGCGCCAGGTTCGAGGGCTTGTCGAGATCCCGGAAGTGTCCCAAGATTTTGATCCATTCGCCGAGTTCCATGGCCTGGTGTAGAGGATTCCGTCGTTCGCAGCATTCATATACGCGCAATTAACATTGTTTTACACGATTCAAAGGTGCTGCACCAAGTCGCCAAAGTATGTGAGGACGCCATCCTCATCTTGATCGAGGTCAATTCCTTCGTTCCAGTCTAATCTAAGCATCCCGGAGTCAACCAGCGTCTGGAACCGTCCGAATACTGCGGGATCCGCCTCCCGCATTTCCGGCCCGATAGCCGGAAGCGTAATCGAGACGCGCGCGTGTTGGAGCTGCGCCTGCCGAGACTCGAGCATGCATACAAGGATTGCAAGGTTCATGGCGCTTCCATCGACGGCGGCGATTTTGAGAAGTTGAAGATGGGGAAGCATCCGCGCGTCCGAGTCGGGCTGCACGGTCATTGCAAGGAGGAACTCATCGTTTGGCCCCTCGATGAACCGTAGCGTCAACGAGCGCAGATGCGGAAGCAAACGCAGGACTGCGGCGAGTATGGGGCCGTTGAGGAACTCCGTGTCCACGATGAGGTCTTCGATAGGCGGTCCACCAGATCGGACGAGGAATTGCTGGATGGGCTCGGCGTCAGAAAAGCTCTGCACGTCTAGCACGCGTAGTGCGGGGGCAGCGAGTGGTTGGAATAGACGGGCGACGAGCTCCACGTTGTCGAAGTGTCCGCGGAGAACCAGATGGTTTAGTTTCTGGAACGATATTGGCTGAAGGTTGGTTGGGCTCAAATGATCCCAGAACTCCTCCGCTTCTATCCACAGGCGTTCCAGGTTCGGTGCATGCGCAAAGCTTGCATAGCTCGCAATAATATCCTTGGTGTTGTACAGCGTGATCTCCACTGAGCGTAGAGCATTCCAGCGAGAGTGAGGGTGGAATATCGCGTCTAAACTGAACGAGCTGAATGACGCTGACCCAGAGAGATTGAGATGTAGGTGACGAAGCTCCGGCAGTGTGTGCAAGGCCGCTATTTGCTCCGGCCATGTGTCCACCATCTGAACGAGCTCTATAAGCCGTAGATCGAGGCGCTCGAGCTTTGAGAAAACGTCGCTGTCCATGTCGACGAGATGCTCGATGGCCTTCAGCGGCCCCATAACCGTCAACGCCCCAATCCGATGACTGCTGGATTTCAGGAAAGCCAGAGGCGCGCCAGCGAGCGGTCCCAGATACGACGACATCATGGTGACCCGAAGATCCAGATGGAACGGTTTGCATAATCTCAGATGCAAGTCCAGCAACTCAAAGATGCCCTCAGGCTGCTCCGAATGCATGGAAGCGGAGATCAGGATGTCCAGGACGCGCCATAGCGCGGGGGTGGTGCGAGATATTTCTCTCCAGCGCGTGCAAACAGAGGATAGATTCCGTGGCATGCGCGTGGTGGTTGACGACCAGTCGGAATCTGCACCGATAGTGCCGCCAACGCTCACTGGCATTGTCGCGGCGAAAAGGAAGATCTCAGCGACGATTTCGGGTGGGAGGCGGCCAATGGGGGATAGGGTGCCTCGTTGAGACCGGAATTTCGCCTCAAGGAAAGCATCTTTCTGGACTAGGACCTCGTCCGGAACGCGTTTGTCGGCTACGATTGCCAGTATTGCGCCAGGTTCAGCTTTTGACGTTGGTGGATTCGTTTGGGAAAGCTCTTCGAACAACATTATGGACTAACTTGTAGGATAAATCAAATGTAAGCACACGAAGCGCAGGCAACTTACCAACGAGTTGGTGGACCCGGCGTGAGTGATTCCTGCGACACGTGAACGGACTTGTTTTGAACTCTCATCCTCTACGGTCCACGCCGCGTCTATTAGCTTCTCATTTATCTCCGCTTCAAGCTACCGCCCCCGAATGCTTCTGTCGGGGGCTTCGTAGACCGGCTGAACTCCGATGTTTGCCAGCCCCGGAATGTTGATCACGTACTCGAAGTTAGTATCGCAAGCAAGACTTTCTTCTGACCGTGCGGACACACGAAGAGAAGACTCGAAGTAACCGGCATGGCCTGGGACTTGCAATGACGGCGAGCAAGGACCTGGACCGCAGGCGAGGGCTTCTCGAGGTACAACCTTTCAGGTACGCCGTCCTTCAAGCCCGGAGGATTGACTGATTGAGAGTGCAAGCAGTCGCCAGCTAGCCGCCGTGTCTACGCCGATATCGATTACCTCGACGCGCCCGCGTCCAGTTCGCGGTTTCGGATGGATCAGACTGGCAGCTTACTTTCATTGAGCGGCATGACTTCCTTCGACCCCGGCAAGGCTAGCATGTTCTACGGAGGCTCGACGAAGCGCAGCGGAAGCGGTTCTTCTTCGGCGGACCAAGGCACTCAGCCCTCTCTTTCCACTCTACCTCCTTTCTGACCTTTGCGATCCAGAATTCAATCTCCAGGCGTCAAGCGTCAGCCAACCAGCGACAAATCTGGGCTTCTTCTGCCGGCGGACCACATCGAAATACGAGGATATATACGACATCCACAGTCAGAAGACGAAGATGAAAAAAGCCCCCGCCGTCCATGGTCTCAGCAGCTTTCTTTCGAATCGTTACGTGCTTCGCCAGCGCGGCCCTCACTTCGGCATCCGCTTCCCCGAGGCAACCCGTCCTTACGCCTCGAGGCTACCGAGATACAGCCGACGTCCATCTCGTCCCACATGGCGGTCGTATCTCGCACGTCGGGAAAGAAATTCACGTCGCACATGCCAATGGAACCATAATCGAAATCGTTCCCGCGCCCACCTCGCCAACGACGTCCGCGGCTTCTCGGGGCCCCGCTGGCTCCGTTCCACTGGAGACAGGCTGGCTCTCGGACGCATATTGGATCAATCCAAACCCTGCGGGAGCGCTTCCGATCAAGTGGTTTTCGACCGACTTTGTGGTACCGCCGCCGCCGGTTATGGTCAGCGAACAGACATTGTTTCTGTTCCCTGGCCTTCTCCCTTTGGACGGCAGCTCAATTCTGCAACCGGTTCTCCAGGTTCGTGCTGTCCGTCTTTGTTGTGGTCGGCTCATGACCCGTACAGTACGGAGTGTCCGCGGTTGGAGGCTCTACGTTTTGGGGCGTAGCGCTGTGGTATGTTATCGGAGACCAAACTATCTTCGTGACCCCGTTGAGATCGGTCTCTTCTGGCACCAATCTCCAGGGCATTCTCTCCTTGCTCAATTTTACTACCTCCACTGGCGCCCCGACATACACTTACTGGACCACTATGCTCCCCGGCGCAAACTCACCCGCTGGGCTGACGATTGACGTTCCTTTCGAGTTCACCTGGAGCACAGTGACACTCGAGGCGTACAACGTTATCAGCCTTGAGAGCTACCCTCCGGGATCTACAACGTTCAGGAATATTTCTCTCCAGATGGAGGATGGGTCAGTGCCGAAGCCGCCACAACAGACGTGGAGCGTCCAGAATGATTGGATGGACGGGTTCCAGACGACGGTGGAAGTGGATTCATTCAGTGAGGGTGCAGTGGTCATTGATTACCCTATCTCCGAGTCGTCTTGAGCCAGAAGCCAGAAGTATCTTTAATCTAATCTGATTTTGGATCCTGCTACCCACGAAAAAGCTCGTGACCTGGGTCAGCAGCGTCGCACTCAGGAACCCTATGGAGCAATGGTTTGGCCGTTTCGTGCGCATTCTGGCGACAATGTCCGACAAACAAACAAGGATGATGCTCACTATCCAGACAACGCGAAGATGCTCCGACATTGAACCTCGAGGGTGTAGACCCAACCTCCAAATGCGGTAAATGAAGTTTGCGCTCGTGACGACAGACTTGACTCTCGAAATCAATCGGGATTCCGAGAACGCCTGCAGAAAGGATTGACCCGCATTGAGTTGGATGCTGGCCAACGAGCAATGTGCCAGCAGGCCAGCGTCACTATCAAGATCTTTTCCGTAAGGCCAGCGCACTCGGCGACCAAAAAAAAACTCTCCGCGCATGAGGTCACGAAGCAACCAAGGAAGCCTCGGTGTTCCTTTAATAACCTTTTATCGGAAAGAATAAATGCACGAGCGTTGCAGCAGACCCCAACTTGAACGTCCAATGTTCTTCTCAACACTCCTCCCAATCCTTGCGACGATCGCAGCGGTCTCCGCCGTCGGAATCCCCGCTCGCCGCGAGGAGGAGTCGAACCTCGTTCTGACGCCTGGTGGCCATGCAGACCCCGCCAACGTCCTGCAAGTTCCCGACGGTGCACACATCTCTCGTGTCGGAGAGAACTTCCATGTCGCGCATCCCGACGGGAGTCTTTTCGCAAAAGTACCCATTTCCACGACCGCGAGTTCGAAAGTTCTTCCCGAGTCAAGTGGATGGGTCACATACGCGTCGTGGGTCAACTCGGACACGTCTACCCCGATCACCAAGTTCACCACCAACTTCGTCGTCCCGCCGGCGCCAAAGTCGTACACGGGCCAGACGGTCTTCTTGTTCCCGGGCCTGATGCCAGAAACTGGGACGTCGATCTTGCAGCCGGTTCTCCAGGTCTGTCCACAGCGATTCGAATGCTGCTGAGAGCTGACGCAAACTAGTACGGTCCGTCAGCGGCTGGAGGCGGAGAATATTGGGCCGTGGCATCGTGGTACGTGCCGGACGACGGCGCCTACTTCGTCACCTCGCTCGTCAAGGTCTCCGCTGGGCAGTCCTTAGAGGGTATCATGTCTCTGGGCAGCTTCAACGTGGCAGAGAACACGTACAGCTATTCCTCAAGCATGTCACCCATGTCGCAGACTCTCAACGTCGATCTGAATCTTCAGCTCAACTGGGCCTCAATAACATTGGAGTCCTACAACTTGAACAGCGCCAGCGCCTACCCGGCGGGCACCACCGAGTTCTCCAACGTGTACATAGAGTTGTCGACCGGGCAGAGTCCGACGACATCGTGGTCGTTGGTCCAGGACACGGCCGACGAGGTTACGACGGCTATGGAGGTTAATTCGATGGCTGGGAATGGTGTTGCGGTCATCACCTACTAGGATTGAGTAGCAGTATTTGTTGACCAGTAATAAAAGTTCTGTCGATACTCCAGTCGACCAGGGCATGAGCATTCGAATTCATGGGTACCAGACTCGAGCGTGAGATGAGCAACATGAGAGCGGAGGACAAGAGAGAAAGTGTTACGTCAGCAGTCACGGATCCTCTCGTTATCAATTCGGCCATCCGGCCCGAGATGCCGTCGGTTTCGGTAACCTAAGACTCCGAGCGCCAAGGGATGAACTCTTCGAAAAGAGTCCAAAAGGTTGCGAAAGGGCATCGGAAAGCACCGACTCTAAGTCGAGACGCAGTTGCCGAACAGCTTGTGCAACAGGTTAAGTTGTGCAGCAAGTCTAAAGTACAGCCGTCGGGGCGCCGAGCTCGAGGGAGAGAGAGATCTCTTTATGATAACCACGAGACATTCCCTCATCCCGTAGGCTTCTTTGTTGAGTTTCGGGCGGTGTGATCAAATAACAATGTGCTCAGAGACGGGATGGGAACGCATAACCGCGTGAGCGTGGATACTGCGTGGATTCGCAAGGAAGCTTGGAAACGGCACGACGATCGTCGGGGTATTTAAGCTGCGGGGCGGCAGAGGATGGGTAGGCGTCAACCATGTACTTCTCCGCTCTCTTGTCCCTCCTCGCTAGTACCGCCGCCGTCTCGGCCGTCGGAGTTCCTGCCCGTCGCGATGCGGAATCAAACCAGGTTCTGACTCCGGCTGGCTACAAGGACGCGTCCAACGTCCTCCAAGTACCCGACGGCGCGCACATTTCTCGCGTCGGAGAGAATTTCCACGTCGTGCATCCCGATGGAAGTCTGTTTGCGACTGTGCCGGCTCCCAAAACCGAGGGCAAGGCGGCAGTCCTTCCTGAACAGACGGGATGGATTACCTACGGCTCGTGGGTCAACCCCGACACATCGAACCCGATCGCAAAGTTCACAACAGACTTCGTGGTCCCGCCCGCGCCCGCGACGTACACAGAGCAGACGGTATTCCTGTTCCCGGGTCTGTGCCCGTCCGACGGCACGACGATCTTGCAGCCCGTACTCCAGGTCCGTCCAGAATTGTTAACCAAGCGCGATTGGGATTGATTTGTGCTTCAAAGTACGGTCCCTCGTCGGCAGGGGGGAGGTGAATACTGGGCTGTGGCGATGTGGTACGTGACGGAGACGACCTACTTCGTCTCGTCGCTGGTCCCGGTTTCCGCCGGGGATTCGCTCGAGGGTGTGATGTCTTTGACGGGCTACGACCTTTCGACGAGCAGCTTCAATTACACCACCAGCATGCCGCCATTGACGCCCACGCTCAACGTAAATCTCGACGTGCAGCTCGTCTGGGGCACCCTGACATTGGTTCGTCGCGTTGCAGCTTCATGCACTTGTTGACGTCGCTGCAGGAGGCCTACAGCATCGAGAACGCCAACAGCTACCCTGTTGGAACAACGACATGGAGCGACGTTTACCTCGAGTTGGCGGACGGCTCGATCCCGACGACTCCGCAGTGGTCGACGATTCAGGACACTGCCGATGGCATCACGACTACCTTTGAGGTGAATGCGTTCGATGGGACTGGGGAGGCGACGATAAAGTACTAGATTGGGTGGTATCCTTCTAAAGGTCGTTGATTGGACGTTATTTATTTGCGATTTTCGAGTCGAAGGTGCAAAATTCAACGCGAAAGTACTTGGGGGTACCTCATGTCGTCCCTGGATGTCCTCGTGAGTTGGTGCCGTAGAGAGAATCGGAGGCCCGGTTGGTCGCCACAAGCTGCGTCAACTTGCAGCTCAAAATCCGCTAGAACCTCGGTGCGGAGCAGGTTCAAGTTTCTTGGCGGCCAGATGACGTGAGGGATGGCGCGCTAGTTGCATGCGGAGACGACGCGGACGGCGAGCTTGGTCCAGGTGACGGTCAACTCGAAAGTGGCGGTTGGAAGATGAGTTGCAACAACACGTGTAGTTGGCGATATCGGCCGCGGCGTTCGCGAACTCAATAATCTCTTCTACAATTCCTGAGCGCGGCATTCCGCCGCGTCCCGATTGGCTCTTATTTTCCCTCGACGCGGGTCAATCGGGCCTGTGCCCAGTCTGTGCCAGCACGCCGCGCGTCATGTTCAACAACGTCCGCGCATGCAACAACCGATTGAGGTTTGGATCTGTATATTCTTGCTGTCCCTGGCCGATTCGCCCGCGGAGCATTAGATCCAGGTTTCCTGTGCAACTTTGTTGTGAAGTTACATCGAAACGAAAGCCCAGTCCCGCATTAGTCGTCACTCCAAGATCTCAAACTTTATTTTGGCCAGCTAGCCATTGTCCAAAGGATCAAGGAACGATACAAGGTTCGGATACCCCGCCTCCGCGGCGTAGGTATCGCCGCAGATTGAGCGACAGCCTACCAAGAAGCTGCCAGCGACCTTCCGGCATCCGCTCCGCTCCAGGATCGGGGATTCTCTGTTGAACGTGGAGGGTGAAGATGGGCGCGGCGGCGGAGGACATTGGTCAGCGAATTTTTAGAAAACAACTTCCAAGTGACCTCGACGGTAAAACGATTGAGAAAACACCGACATGGAGATATAGGTGCACCATTTAAACCTTGGCCAAACGATTCAGAAACTTCTTGTCGTCCGAGTCGCCACTCCCTACTCCGATGCTGCTCTCCTCCATCGTTTCAACTCTCGTGTCCTTGACAGGTGCCGTGCTCTCGGCGCACGCGTTGGCCGTCTCCGGCCCGGGGCCGACACTGCCAGTCCAAGCTCGAGACTCGGACCCGAGCCTCGTACTCACACCCGCGGGATACAAGTCTGCCGGGAACGTCCACCAGGTCCCGCACGGTGCGACCGTCTCACACATCGGCACCGACATGCACGTCACCGACAAAAACGGCGCGCTCCTCAAAATCGTGCCCGGGCCGGTCGGTGCCGACGCCCGGGCCGCCACGCGAACCACCTCAAGCCCCATCCCAGCGCAGACCGGCTGGATCACCTACGCGTCGTGGGTGAACCCCAACGCGACGCTGCCCATCAAGACCTTCTCGGCCGACTTTGTGGTGCCGGAGCCGCCGCAGGTGTACACCAACCAAACGGTGTTTTTGTTCCCTGCGCTGCTGCCGGTGGACGGGACGTCGATTCTGCAGCCTGTGCTCCAGGTTCGTCTTTAATCCATCAGAAACCCAAGTCCGCGGCTGAGAGGTTTTGCGTAGTACGGTTCCTCTGGGGCGGGAGGCGGGGAATACTGGAGCGTGGCGATGTGGTACGTCTTCGACGGGGACTACTACTACGTCACGCCGCTCGTCCAAGTATCGTCCGGCCAATCGCTACAAGGCATTCTCTCGATGGTCAGCGACGTCGGCGGATACTACACCTACACCACCTCGATGTCGCCCGTGACCGCCGCCGGCGCGCTGACGGTGAACATCTGGGTCCAGTTGGGCTGGGCGACCCTGACATTGGAGGCGTACGGCGTTACGGACGCGAAGAGTTACTCGGCGGGGACGACGACGTTTAACAATATCTTGCTCCAGACGACGGCCGAGACGAGCCCCACCGCGCCTTCTTGGTCGGTGATCAATGATGAGGAGGATGGGATAACGACGACGATAGACCAGGCTGCGCTGAATGGGAAGGGCGTGGTGGTCATTAATTACTAGTTCTCGCAAAAAAGCGGAATGAAATTTGGGTTAGATACATCACGAGAACGCGCTGCACCCTCTTAACGTCGTCTGATTGCACGCAGCACACCATTCCGCGGTACTGTTGATCGCTGAGGGCTTTGCGAGTATAAGTCGGGTGAAAATGGAAACAAAAGAGAACACACAGTAAGTTTCGCGATAAATTCTGAAAGCGGCACGTGATCTTGCCCGAACATCTTGAGAGGATGAAACACGTCCGCCGTGCCATTCTTGAAGCGCAAGTTCACCGTCGGCTCCGGGTCGCCTGCGTGAACTTCGATAGACGCGAGGGAGTTGTAGTTTTCTGGCGATTTGAGTGCGGGCGAAGCATGCGAAGGAAGCACACACCGATACCCCGAACCTCTGGGTTCGCCACAATCGCTTCAGTGAGATTGAAAAGACTGATGAACGGCTTGTAGCTGATCCCGTTGAACGCGAGCTTGAGCGGGTCGCTGGCGTTTGCGATACGCGTGAGGGCAGAGAACATCGCGGGGAGCATAACACGCGTGCCGACTACCGAAAGTTAAGTTCATTCATCTGCGGGACAGAACCACCCGCACCGTTGCCAATCCCGTCGGGATGGGGATCCGAGTAGACATACCCGTCGTGAAAGTCTGCTAGGACGCGAGCCTGGTTGACGTATCCTTTGGGAACTTGGTGTAGGTAGGTCGCGTTGTGCTGTGATTGGACGTCGACAAAGTCCCACATCTGTGCGTGCGTTGGTACATTGTAGAGGTATAGTAAGACGCGGGCGTACATTGAACTAGAAGTCATCTCCGCGTGAGCTATCCACCACAAGCCCCGAAACACACGTACCATGAGACTAAAATCGATCGGTCGTCCGCCGAGGTATGGCTGGAGTTTTTCGAGGAAAGGCTGGGCTTCTTGGGCTTTCTGGTGGAATAGAGTAGAGTTTTCCAGTGCGGCGACGTGAGCGTCAAAGTTCTGGACCCGTGGTCAACAGCACAAACAACCATGAAAGCGCAACCAACCGGACACGAAAGTAGCCCGTTGAGTGAAACATCCACGTTCATATCCACCGCATTCACTATCCAAGTCAGTTCCGAGCAACATGCAGGCAGGCTAGAAACGCACTGGGAATGAACTGATATCCAGCCAAGGACCCCAGCACTCTACGCCCATCCGCCAGCGTGATCTCATACGCGCTCGTAGGCGGGTAAAGCCCCTGCACCACCGCCGTCGCGCTCTGGAGGAACACCTGCCCGTCCCCCGACGAGTCGGCGCGCACGAGCAGCTGGTTGATGTCCGCTACGTGCGGCGCGATACCCGGGATGAGCGTTGGTGACCCCGAGTGCGGGTCAATGTACGTGTTGCGGAGGTACGTGCCCGAGGCGAAGGCGTCGTGTGTGCCGAGCGGGGTGATGAGGGTGTTGTAGGTCGCGTATGAGGATGGGCTGGAGAAGGACTCGATGCGGTCTGCGTGTCTTGCGAAGATGAGTGCGCCGAGGATGCCCGTTGTGTTGACCATGGCTGTTTGGAGTCGAACGGAACGGAGCAAGGTCCGTGCTAATTGCACGCGGGCTTCAGCTTGGCGCGAGAAGCCTCAACCGAATAGAAATCCATGGTCAAGACAGGAAAAGTCACGTGTCAATCAGTCGTCACTCAGCTCTTGGTCTGGCTACGGGAGACAACAAGATCTCTAACCAAGGCCAACCAGCCTTGGAACGTGCAGATGCAATTGCGGGTAAGAACATAATAATACAACGAAAACCCCAGAACTGTCCTCAGAACGCGGTCTTGGCCAGCGGACTCGCAGTCATCGTTGTCCGTATCGTCGTCATCCCGCCATTCCTCGACGCCGTCGTCGGGATCGCGGGCGGTTTCCGACGCTGCTTCGTCGGTGGAGGCGGCGCCGCGCGTCGGTGTGGTGCTTGTGTTTGCGTTTGTGTATATGATGGCTCGACCATGACGAGCGCGGAATCGCTGAGGCTTGGTAGTGCAGGCACAGGTGGTGCGAGCATCGTCTGGGCGTGTCGTGGATGTGGTTGCGGATTCGAGATTGAACGCGGTTGATGTTGCCCGTGGATCGCAGTGTCCATGCTGCCCTTGCGCGCAGGCGATATCGGCGAGGTCGGGGACATCGGCCCCGTGCCCAGTGTCGCAGAGGTGACGAGATTGAGCGAGCTCGCATTGCTCGGCCTCCGCGTGCCCAACGCCGTGCTCGCATTCGCCGCTCCGACCTTGAGGAACTCCATGCTCTTGCTGCTCTTCAGCGTGCGTCCCTTGGCTGACGCCGTCCGCTCCACCGTCACCGTCGCAGGCGTGTCCATCCCACCTCCCCTTACCACCCCAATCCCCGACCCCTCGCTCCTCCGTTCCTGCTCCTCCTCCTGGCTCTGCCTCCGCGCCGCCCGCAACTGCACACACCACTCCCCGCTCAAACACCTCTCCACCAGCCGCTTCGTCGTCGCGCTGACGTCCCGAATCCGCGTGTTGCTCGTCAGCGCCTCCAGCGCGAGCATAATCTGCGGTCGTTTATACGGCACGTCCTTGAGCTGCGTCCTCGTCAACAGCGGGTGCAGCACACGCAGGTACGTGTGCCTCAACGACTCGCTCTCGTCGCCCAGATCCGCCAGCTCCCTCAAAAACACATCCACCAACACACACAGGTCGTTAGTGTAGAAAAAGTCGGACGTGCCCTTGTTCGTGAACAGCAGATACACGAGCTTGAGCACGAGCAGCTGCATGCAGAGGTCCTCGGGCGTACGTTCCGCGCGGTTGAGCATGAATATCATGTTCTCGCCAAACGTCTTGCTGGAGCCCAATCGCCGCATGAGCACCCGCAGGACGCGGTTCCGGGGCTCCGAGGGCTCGCCGGTCTGGTCGGCGATCTCGCTTGGGAGTGATGCAACCATGAATTGCTCGTTAAGCGCAACCTGCGCAGGTGGTTCATTATTAAGCCGACGAGCAGTGAAAGGAACGCACAATGAGCTTGATAACCGAGTAGTTGAACGTTTCGTCCTGCATGTGTCGTGTCTGCTCCACGAGGTCGAAGAGAAAGTCAATGAATGCATCGTCGAATATCCCTGCATGTAGTTCGTCAGCACCAGTGAAGCCAAGAAAGATTCGGGACGCACGAAGATCCTGCACGGAGAACTTCTGCACACGACAGACCTCGTACAGAAGCCGGATCGACAGCGCCCTCAGCTTCGCTTCAATCGGGACCGGTACGACACCTCCTGGACTCTGGATCTGCATCGTATGGCCATGCGAGGACCCAGCAAAGTATGCGTCCTCGACGTCCGAGTCGATGTCGAGCAAGACATGATCCATGAGCAGCGGGAAGAGCGGGACCCAGCGTTTCTGCGAGCGGAAGAAGTCGGCGCGGCGGCGGCCGTGGCAGAGGAGGATGTGGTACGCGATGAGCTGGGCGTGTGGGTCCGTGTTCTGCAGTTGCGAATGCCAAGTTTAGTGTTCTTCTTCTGGGAGGAATGGAAGCCCACGCACGGAGCGGATATCGTCGACGATAATATCGCACATGCGCTCGGAGTGGAAAGCGAAGAGCTCCGACTCTGCGATGAGGTTGCAGGCGTGTTCGAGCTGGAGTGGGCTTTGCAGGTATTGCTCTGGTGCCCTCGGTGAGCCATCGGACCCGGACAAAAGGCGTCGGGACGCACCGTGGTACGCCGCACAGATGGCCATGTACCTCCTCAGCGTCGAATCGAGGCGCTCCAGGGTGGGCACCTCGTCCTTCGGGGGCTCCAGGATATCATCGAGCTCTGTGTGCCTGTGAGGATGGCTTGCGCTGAGGTAAGCAAGAAAGACGACAGACCTGACCAGAACTGCTGGGGAGTGTCGACGAGGTAGACGATGCCTAGCCCGTCGTCGATAACCATCGTCGGCGACAGAGGCTTAGCTGGTCATGTGATTTTGAGGGCAGCTCCTCGCCTGAAATAGAGCGCTGTTACAGTTTGATTAGGCAGGTTCTACACGTCTAGTTACAGCGATACAACAAGCAGTCGAGAGCAGTTAGCGATACAGCAGCAACAATCCAGGTACAGTCAATCACACATCTCCCCAGCCCCCTTCCTCGAGTTTGTACGTCGCTTCGCTCTCCGGGCGGTCAGGGCTGTCCACGAGTTTCGCGACACGTTCCTCGGCGCGGCCTGCACAATGTCCATAGTAAGCAGAGCGAGAATCAATGAGGCCGATCCCCACCTTTGCGGAGGAAGATACGCGTGGCCGACGCGTGCGAGAGGATATGCCCACCGATCGGCTTGAGCGCGCCGCCTGCGACGAAGGTCATCGTAGCTCCCGGGTCGGCTATGCAACGACTGAATATCAGCAGTAGAAACGAGGTAAGATGGGTGAGGGCGGACATTGGACTTGGTTCGTGAGCAGGATCGCGATCTAGACGCGTGTTAGTGTCGCAGCGGAAATACTGCGCAGACGTACGTTGTACTCCTCGGACAACTTCGAGAGCTTGGAGAGCATTTGTGCGAGCTGAAATCGGCGTTAGAATAGGTATACGTTAAGAGCAAGCCGACTGACTTTCTGCTGACGCTCACTCAACTCTCCACGACCAGAAAAGTCAGTCCGGAAGAGCGCCATAATCGAGTCGATGATCTGGACTCAGCGTCAAGATGGGGATTTGGTTGTAAAACGCAGAACGCACCAGGAGTCTGAAATCCTTGTCCTCTGCAAAGCGCGACGAGCACTCGTTGATGAGCTCCATCTGGTGTTCGCTATTGAACGCGCGCGCTACAGAAAAAACCTTTAACAGCGTCGATACAACTCAAGAGGCACGGACCATAAAGGATGTTCTCGAGCGCCATAGTCGAATCGACACCAAACCGTTCAGCGATGGCCTTAATACGGTCGGGGCGGAAGGTTCCTGGATTGTAGATGAGAAACATCTACAAGAACAAGTAGAAAACGCACCCTCGGTGTCAATATATGCGACCTTGCCCGACGCGCCACCCATATCCGGCGGGAGCTGCGCGACGACGCTCATCGTGTGTGCCAGCTGCGTCTTGCCCGTGCGGAACTCGCCGTAGACTGCACTAACAAGTCAGTCAAGAAGAGCTGAGTGGTTGCATAACGCGCCTTCAGAGATGGATTGCGACGAAATACCGCCTACGTCAAGAAAATCAGCGAAAGTGAAGAGACAACGAGGACGCAACGCACCGCCCATGATATTGTCGACCGCCTTACTACCCGTGCTGACCGTGAAGACGCGTTTGCGCTTCTCCTGGACCTCGACGCCAGTCGCGAACGCAGAACCCTACCCGCGTCAACGAGTTTTGGGGACGAATGTGATGAAGAGCACCATTATCTTGGCCGCAGCATCCTAGGAAGACTATAAACAAACGCAGAAGACGTCGGATAGGACAACACGCACCTTGACTTTCTCAACCTTCGCCTCGGACATACCCTGCAGTGCATGTGAGCGAAGCTGACCTGGATATATGCGCGTTTTAAACGCGCCTTGATCTTCAGCAGCTGCCGCCGAGTGGTCATAACGACCCCAGAGACGGTATTAATTGCGGCAGACTACGTTCTGGTCAGCCAACGCGTACAGAAAAGAAAAACGACGCGCCTTGAGCTTGAGGATGTCCTGGACGTTGATTCCCTGTCTTGGGGCGTCAAAAAGGTGGATATATGCGGGTGGAATGGGTTGGGTACGTGTTGCTGGAGTTCGTCGACGCTGTCGAAGAAGATGGTCTTCGTACTCGTGAGTTGGCGATCGGGCTGAAGAGCGAAGGAACGCGACGAACCTCTTCTTCGTCTGCTGGGGGTGGACTGGCTGCACGGGAAGGTGCGACAGACGCGTTGGATGGTGCGCGACGAGGAGGCATTGTTGCAACTCCAGATAAGTGGGCTGGTGAGGGTTAAGCGCAAGACGAGAGCTCGCGTCGAGTTGCAGCTAAATCAACTCTGATCGCATCACGCCAAACAGCTTTTCCACCGAAACTTCCGCATTAGGAAGGTCCGCGGCTTGACTCATTCCAAGCTTCTCGCACATGTTCTCCATGACTCGCACCGCCTGTTGAACTGCGGAGAGACCAAAATGTATCCTCCGGAAGACGCTCCGCCGTCCTTGCTACTTATTTAGCGCCCGCGCCGCGCCACTTCACCGCCATGATGCGGCGGCTGTGGCCTAGATCAGTCGGGACCGACTATAATGCCGCGCTCGAAGCGAAGCCCGACCCCAGAACAAAAAGGCCCGCCTGCTCCCGACTCATCCTATTCGACTCCGATTCGCCCCGGTGACTCGCTTAACCGACTCCCTGGTATTTAACCAGCCTCATGGTCTACCGCGCGTCGTCAACGTCTCTCCTACATACCACCACCACAATGGCTACTTGTGCAGTCTGCTGCGAACGATTCACGGCGCCAGTCTCTCTTCCATGTGGTACATCCTTTGAGTTCCGCTTGAACAAAGAAACTGATCCGCTTTTCTTTTGCAGGCCATGTTTTCTGTCGTGATTGTATTCGCAATACTGTGAATGCGGTTGCATCGCCTGCCCTCGAACATTATTGCCCGTCATGTCGTGTGGCCTATGCTGTCGGTGAGGATTCTACGTTGTTGCATGAGTCTCCAAACGACTGAATGTGGACCCCAGTGACTGTCGACACGACGTTGGTGCCGCCCTACCTACGCCCGCATGTGCTTCCTCCCATCCGCCCTCTTCTTCTAGAGAGCAAAGAAGCCAAACAAGACTCGCATGTCGTCGAGTCAGCGCTTCCTCCCCCAACAAGCGTTGACTCGGCATGCTCCGAGTCTCAGTCTTCGTCATCTTCCTCCGACTCTTCCTCATTTATTCCCGTCTCCCCCGCCGTCTCTTCCCCTGCCTCCGTCTCCTCTCTACGCACCTCCCCCGACTCCTTGGCACTCCACACGATGCCTCCGCCGACATATACCTCGTCTCCCGAGGAAACCAGCCCCGCCCCACCAGCACCAGCACCGTCGTTCGCCTCGTTGCGCCGCACGGCCGCAGAAGCCGACGCGCTACGTATGTCCTGCCAGACCTGGCGCCAGCGCGCAGAAGTGCACGCCGCCGCCAACGCTGGCCTTCTCTCCTTCGCGCGGGCTGCTCGGAACGCGGCGTTGCGCTTGCGGACCGAACGCGATGATGCTCGGAGACGAGTTGCTGTGCTTGAGAGGCAGCTTATGGAGGCGATGGAGATGCAGGCCAGGTTTCAGCCCGCGTCCCAGCCCCGGGCCCAGGTTCAGACCCAGGCCACGCAAGGCCAGAGACCGAAACGGCTCCTTCCCGAGCTTCTCGTCAACACCGAGACGAGCCGTGACACAAGCCCCGAGTCCGTCCCGATCCGGACGACCCAGACGCGTCCAGTCAAGCGTGGACCGAGTCTGCCGAATTTCGTGGTCCAGCAGCGTCAGGCGATGCGTACCGTCGTCGCTGGCTGGGATGCGGAACCGAGTCTCTTGGGTCCGCCGCTCAAACGTCGGAGGCTCACACCCAGCCCGCCGCCTGTCGAAGTTGCCTAGTACGTATGTATATGTACAATATCTTTTCTCTTTCTGTGGATACACTACAACGCCTCTTCTCTCTCCTCACGGAACTCAACCCCAACCTGCGTGAACATCTCTTTAAACATCTTCCAGCTCCCCTCGTCGATCACCGCGAACACCACCTTCTCAAAAACGTCCTTGAACGGACCGTGAAGCAGCTCCGCCCACGTCCGCGCAACGAAATCGACGTTATTCCGGAAGGCACCCGTCCCGAAGGAGCCCAAAATAATCGTACTATTCCCATTCAAGTTGCGTGCAAACGCAGAAAGTATCCGCGCCATCCGCGCACGCATGATCCCCTCCACCTCAATGCGCGCCTCGTCCGGCAGAGGTGCACTAGACGGCACGTTCAGTCGCCTGCGGAGCGCGTTGGCGTTGACCGCGGCGCTCGTCAGCACGTCCGCTGCCACGGGAGCGAGCCACGCGCCTGCGTCGTCCCGCGCAAAATGCACGTGTCGCGTTAGGAGCATCGCGTGCGAGTAGCGCGGGTCCGGAGAGGCGTATTCGCGGTGGTGACTGGCGTAGAATGGATGCGCGGGGGAGCTGGTGAGTGAGGAGTAGAGGTTCGAGGAGCGGGCGAGGGTTTCTTCTTGTGCGCGGGCACCGCCGAGGAAGCCTCCTCCGGGGGAGGTTGCGGAGGCAAAGTTCAGTACGCCTAGTGGCTGTTCTGATGACTCGGACGCGTAGAGGCGAATTGCCTGCAACGTCGATGCCAGGTGAATCACACACTCTGTCGGCGTGCTGCGCGCAGGCGGGATTGTGGTCTCCCAGTCATCTAGCGCGTCTGCGAGGAAGTAGGTCGTCGAATCGGGGATTTCTGAGAGGTTTGGGAATGGGTGAGTGACGTTGTGTTGGTCCGCGTACGAGCCAGCTTTGACGGCTGCGAGTGTCTCGCGGGCGATGAGGACGAGTTGTTCGCGCGGGCGGGAGACGAATGCGGGTGCGACTGGGTTGAGAGAGTGGCTTGACATGGTGGTGGTTTGAGGTCAAGATGCGGAGCCGAGTGGCGATGCGTCGTCGAGATTAGATTAGATTAGATTGCGTGAAGGGGCATAAATGAGCCGCGACGCGTGCATTGCCATCGCGTGACCGTGTTGCCATCAAAACTGGTCGCCTCGGCGAGAGGCCGGTGGCGCCCTCCCACGATAACCTTGCTCCAAACCATGAGGGTTATCGGGCCTATCTTGGGCCTTGCGGCCGTTGCAAGCGCCGCTCAGACGGTCTTCAAGGCTCCTCAGTACGCGCCAGCACACAGAATGCGTACCACGTCCTCATAAACCCCCGCCAGATACGACGACGGGCTGTTTACGCCGCTGGAGGATCTCAACGCGCTTTCTACCTCCGAGTTCACTACCCTCGGCCACCCCGTGTTCCCAAACTACAACGTCCGCATCAAAAAGAGCTCGTTCTGCGACCCCACCGTCAAGTACTCACGCGTTCCGTTCCGTTCCTGGACGATAAGCTGGTGCTGACGCGAGCTCCCCAGGTCGTACACGGGCTACATCGACATCGAAGCGCGGCACATCTTCTTTTACTTCTTCGAGAGCCGCAGCAAGCCCGACGAGGACGATGTTATCTTCTGGACGAATGGTGGTCCGGGTTGTAGTTCTTCTATGGGGCTCTTCATGGAGTTGGGTCCCTGCCGCGTTCTGGACGCCAACGGCACGAAATACCATCCGGAATCGTGGAACACGAACGCCAATATCTTCTTCGTTGACCAGCCCGTTGGTGTGGGCTTCTCTTACGCCGACTACGGCGAGACTGTCGTACGTCTATGTGTTCTTGTGCTCCAAATCATTCACCCTCTCTCCAGTCGACAACCGAGGACGGCGCAAAAGACATCGCTGCCTTTATGTTCGTCTTCTTCGAGCACTTCTCGCAGTTCAAAGGCCGCGCGCTGCATATGACTGGTACTTTCCTCCCTTCCTCGGTTTAAAAGTCGTTTGCTGAGCTCTGCAGGCGAGAGCTACGGCGGTCGCTACGTGCCTGTGTTCGCTTCCGCAGTCTACGACCAGAATGCGCAGCTGGCTGCGGCTGGCTACACCCCAATCAACCTCAAGTCCGTCATGATTGGTGCGCTTTTGACCTCTTTGGCTTCGGATATGTAGAACTGCAGCTGAGAGACTCTTCCGCAGGCAATGGTATCACCGACTTTTACCGCCAAATGGCTTCAGTCTACGACATGCAGTGCACGCATGCGTCCATCGACCCTCCATCCTCTATCGGGTGAGCAGCAAATTCGCTACAGCATGTTCGGGATGCTAAAACTTTGAGCAGCGACTGTGTGATGATGAAGCGAATGGCAAGTGTTGCGTCCATTTGGATGAGCCTTTGTGCTTAACGTTCTGCGATAGATTCCTCGTTGCCTGCAGCGCCTCAAGGAATCCTGCGTCGACATCTTCGACGCCGTCGACTGTGCTGCAGCCAGCAGCTTCTGCTCGACGTACGTGCGTGGGCCGTACCGAAAAGCACGTACGTCTGGGTTTCCTTGCCCCGTTGTTAATTTTATCGTCAAACTTATTCCCAGAGCTCAACCCGTATGATATATCCAAGCCCTGCTCCGACGAGCTGCTCCAGGAGAGCTTATGCTACCCAGAAACCGCGTCCGTCGTCTTTGCTTGTCTCATCACGTGACTGACATGTGACCTCTCCAGCCACATCCGCAATTTCCTCACCCTCCCCTCCACTCGCAGCACGCTCGGCGTCGACCCCGCCGTCCCCGCGAACTTTAGCTCCTGCTCGACCTTCGTCCTACAAGACTTCCTTGCGCACCTGGACTCTCTCAGCGCGCCGACGCAGGAGTACGTCGCGGGTCTACTGGAGCGCGACGTCCGCGTGTTGATCTATGCGGGGAATCTGGACTGGACGTGTAACTGGCGCGGAAACATGGCGTGGACGGAGGCATTGGAGTGGACCGGCGCGGAGGCGTTTCGAGGGGAGGAGCTTCGGGCATGGTCGGTTAGTGCCACCGGGGAGAATAAGACGGAGCCTGCGGGGCTGGTGAGGAGTGCGAATGGGCTGACGTTCTTGACTATCTACGGGGCGGGGCACATGGTGCCGTTCGATAAGCCGAAGGAGTCGTTGGATATGCTGCAGCGGTGGCTTTCTGGGGAGGGATTTTATTGAGGATGTTGTTTGCTTCTGTAACAATTGTCCTACAACCAAATAAACTGGCCCTTTTGCCTGCTACGATTACACTAGAGATTCAACTTTGTAGATACAGAAAACTATATGGCCCGTTCACAATTCGGACACTTGATCAACGGCGGTAAATACAGACTCGTGCCCAGGTCCAGAGGTTCCACAATCGCGTCCAACCAGTCGCGGAACACAGGCTGCGCGCCCCAATTCTCGAGATCGACGTCCCCGTCCCCGTCCCCGTCCGCATCCGCAAGGAGGTGTTTTAGCACAAGCCGACGCGCCGCGGACACTGCCGCTAAGTTGCCAGCGATGCCGTAGTCGACCCCGCCACGCACGAGTGGTTGGGCCGCAAGCAGGAGGAGTGGTTCGGGGATGAGGGCGCTGAGCGTTTTGAGCGAGGGGAGTGTGATGAGGCCGTTCGTGGTCGGGTCGCCGTCGGGGTGATTTGTGAGCCGCGCGCGGACGAGTTCGTCCATCGTGAGCGTGTCGTCGTCCATGTCGACGTCGCTGTCCTCGTCGTCGCTGTCATTTTTCTGAAGGTCCAAACTGCGATGGTCTTGCAAACACCCATGATGGAACCCTCTCCGACATGTGGGTGCGGGACACCAGCGCTGCGCCTCGTCTAGGTCGGGCTCTTCGGGGTAGTACGAGTGCGCACAGAGGGTGCATCGGACTGTGCAGATTTTCCCTTTGCTTAGGGTTGTGGGATCTACGTCTGGTGCTTTTAGGTATTGCAAGATGGAGAAGCCGCCGTCAATGTCGAAGTAATATCGACAGAAAAAGGTTTCTGGCGGGATGGGAGGCTGGTCGGGATCGTCTTCGCGGAATGTGAGGACTTGAATTTTGCCTGGTAGTCTGGGTGAGGAAGAAAAGAGCGGTTGGTGACTCGGAGGTATGTACCGCAGATGTCGGCGACGGAGATGCTCTCACAGTGATGCGAATAGAGGAGCTCGAAGGTTGCTCCGGGGGATGGTTGGCTAGGAACCGAGAATAAGAGAAAGTTTCTTGAGGATGAAGGACGCACAAAGCCGGGATGTGTTTCTTTAGCTGGGGGTCCGACGACAAGTAGTACCAGTTGAGCTTCACCCACGCCTATGGCCGGTTATTGCTTGAAAGAAATAGTTGTTAGGTCGTACCTCGCCCTTCTCTGCGTCGCCTCGGATCTCTTGAATCTTACCAACCCAGTAATCTTGCAGCCGGTACTTGGCCACTTGTTGCGGGGTCGGTGTTCCGTGAACGAGGGTAACACTAGAGCATCAGTTCAGCAAACGACGCGTCCTACTCGACGAATAAGACAAAATACTCGTCTCCGGCCTTGAACGTCTCCAATCCGCCGTGATCATCCTCTGCCGACGCGTGAGCTTCCACAGTTCGTCGAAACCGATGTTACCTAGATCCAGAAGGTCGAACGGCTGGAGCGCGGCCCACTCTTTATCGGTTAACACGCCGCCGACCTGGCCCTTTACCAATTTGCGGCCGAGCTTCTGCTTCGCCATGGTTGAGTCCAGGTTGACGTTGAGAGAGCGCATATGATGGGAACGGGTTTCCCAATTTGGTCAGAGCCTTCTCCTCGCGAACCACCACGACTGTCGACGCGATGGCACGGCGCAAACCGGGCGTCAAGCGCGAAGAGAAACCTCTCGGGCTCGAGGACGGTGCCCCGACCCCGGCGCAGTGGGCCAAAATGACCACATTCTACACCTTCCAAGGTCCGCCTGTTTTGCGACTGGACGCGCATCGGCCTAACCTTTGCCAGTGCAGGACACCAACGACGAGCCAAACGACTTCAACCAGGGCAGCTTGTGAGGTCCTCCGACTCGTATGCTCTCGGGCTCACGCTCTGCAGCGCCATTGTCGTGCCTGCCGACCATGATATCGCCACGAAGAAGCCTTTGTACGAGGAGGACCACTGGTTTTGTCAGATTGAGGAGATTCGCGCTTTCCCCGACGAGACGGTCACTGGGGACCGTGTCTGGGTCAAAATCAGAGTATGTGAAAGAGCCTGACTGGAGAAGCGACGGTACTAATTCTCGGTAGTGGTTCTACCACCCCACCGACCCCGCCCTGGCCAATGCTCCCGGCTTGTATGCTATCTCCGCTTCTAGTCCATCTCACGTCTGACTCAACCGACAGCGACCCACATCTTTGCGGCCACTATGAGCGTATCAAGTCTAATCACACGGACTGCGTTTCGTCCACGGTCTTTCAAGGTGTTTTCTCTGCTTCATTAGCATCTCGAAGAGACCTAACGCGTCCCGCAGCAACTGTGGACATGATTAGCTTCGACGAATCGAACCTTGAACAAGAATTCATCCCTCCCGAGACGTACTATTACCGCTACGAGGCCGACATGAACAAGAAGAGCCGGAAAGCGAATAAATCCCCACCTGCGCCCACTCTCACGGTGCGTCTTCTGCGCAGCATCCGGAACCTGGCTTACACGATTCGATAGCCCAAACCAAGCGCGACCTGCGTCTGCCTCCAGCCTTACGACGCTCTCGACCCATCCCCCGGAGGCGTCATGCACCTCTGCCCCCAACCTACATGCCGAAGATACTTCCACCGCGAATGTATCGAGAAGAACGCGGTCGCCGGACGTTCACGCAGAGAGTATCTGCACCATAACCCCGACACCGGCACCCCCATCCTCGAATCTCCGTCTTCATCCGCATCCCGCCCCTCTGCGAAGCGGCGTAAAACTTCTTCCGCATCTACATCCAAAGCAAAGAAACCGGTACTGGATCTATCTGCGCTGCCGCCGCGTCTTGTGAAAGCCGCCGCGCAGCCGATCGTGCGCGGGCAGGGATCTGGCGTCGGGGTTGCGGGTAACGTGCGCGCGGTGATGACGGCGCGGAGACGGGTGTGCAATCTGCTGCAGGGCGACGACGCCGACGAGGTCGAGGCGCATTTGATGCAGGAGGATGGCGAAAACGAAAACGACTCGCAGCTGGCTTGGGAGCAGGCGATGCCGGATTATTGGGAAGACGCGATGGTCGATGGGTGGGAGCTGGATCTGGAGGATGATGTTGAGGAGGGCGTGCATGTGAATGGGCATGGGAAGCGTGGGCGGAGACCTAGTGGTGCTGGGCCAAGCAAAGGGAAGCAATCGAAGGGCAAGGTTCTATTTACGCTCAAGTGCCCGACTTGTGGAGGTCCTATTTGACACGATTGGCTGCTGGTGTTGTACATATTGTATTTTACAGCGATCCTTGCAGATTCCGTCTGCTCTTGGAGGGTTTGGTTGACCGTGACCATTTTTTTGTTGCCGCAGACCACCATATCGATTCTTGCAGTCGACTTCGTATAATTTTACTGTGCACCACTCCCTTGGTATGGCAGACTCCGAATTTCCTTTCGACTGTGAGCCTCTTCCTCGTCGTTTTGCGCAAACACTTAACCAGAACAGTTTCCGAAGACCTCATCCTCGTTCCACCACCAAAAGAACCCTCTTACAACAAATTCGCATCCGAGCTGCTATACGAGCAGATTCTCGCAGCACAAGCCAGTGAACAGAGACCTCTATCGCTGCTCGACCTCCCCGAAGACCTCCTCATCGCCATCTTCGTGCTCTCGACCCAGTCGGATCCGGGTTCCGCGCGTTCGCTGGCTCTGTCGTGCAAGTACATCGCACGCGTCACTCGCAGTGCGCGACTCTCGAACTGTCTCGTCCGGACGGCGGGAGAGCTGACGGCCTTCAAGCAGTTCGTCTGCGCGGAGGCGGACGAGCGGGACGTTGCCAGGTTCGTGAAACATCTGTGGCTGGCAACGTCCGCTGGACTCGAGGCGGAGCGCCAACTCGTCCCCGAGATCCTTGCTGCATGCAAAAACATTGTGTCCCTCACCGCCGGAATCCGCACGATTGGGGCCGCCGTGTCCGCTCTGGGTCGCGACTACCCACACAGCGATGGTGTCCAACTGACGGTCATCGATCGTTTGACGGACTACCCATCCGGGAAGACGAGTTTCTGGTCGTACATGGCACACGCGGACCAGACCCGCACCGTTCTGCAGAACCTCACGCATCTCCGATTCGCGCAAGCCTTCCCCAACTTCGGCATGGACCTCGCGATGGTACTGCCCGACCTGCCGCGCCTGACGCATATTGCGCTCCGGGCCAAGTCGATGGGGAGAGTGGACTACCACGCGGAGATTCGCGCTTTTTCGGAGATGTTAGCGTCTCTGGAAAGACAACTCGTCGCAGCGGTCCTGGTGATTCGCGAGTCGCAGGCGGGTAGACGGCTGCCACCGCTCGTGGAGCTGGGAGAGACGGCTCGAAAATGTGGATCCGCGATCAAGGTGTTGGTTTTGGGAGGCGCGTGGGACGTGAAGGAGTCGAGGCTTTGGCACAAATGCGCGCTTGAAGGAGAGACGCTGTGGACATTGGCCGCGGCGCAGATGCGCGACGCAGCAAGTAAGCTGCTGCGTTAATTGTGTTCGGTTTTCAAGCTCAACACCAATAGGCACGTGATCCTCACGGGGCCGCTGCAGATCCATTACTGGCCGCCTGGATCGCATCTCCGCTTGCGGCGCAATTCGGTCAACTCGTTACGAGGCTGCTGGCACTGTCCAGCACGTATAAAGCCTGCAAAACACGTCCAATGGTCCAACTACATCCATAGCCATGCCAGAAACACTCCATATCGCAGTCTGCCTCAGTGATGAAGTCACACTCTCGGACTTTATCCCGCCCATGGAGATCCTCGCGATGCTCAACATCCCAGACCACCCTTCCCTCGGCGCGCTCTTCAGCGGCTTGGAGATTCCGTACCGCGTCAAGGTCGACTACCTCGCGCCGACTCGGAACCCGATTGTCTCCAATCATGGGTTGGCGCTGCCAACGCTAAACCCGACGATGACTTATTAGGAGGCGACGGAGTCGAAGAAGCAGTTTGATGTTATTTGGGTTCCTGCTGGTGGGCATTCGATGCCCTGCTAGTGGTTATGTGCTGTGCTGAGTTGGGATGAACCCGCAGGACCGGTGCTCGACGTTAACACTGGTGCAACTCGCATCCCGCAAGAAGAGACCGATTTCATCAAGCAGCAGGCACCCGGGGCGAAGTATGTTCTGTCGGTCTGTGGAGGCGCGCATCAGCTTGCGCTGGCTGGCGTCCTCTCTGGGAAGCGCGCGACGACCAATAAGCAACTCTTCCGGATTATTGAGGTCCGTTCCAATCCACCGGTCTAAACATTGTCCACGCTGAATCCGGCCTCGCAGCGCTTCACACCCACGGACATACAGTGGATTCCTAAAGCGCGATGGGTCGTCGACGGGAAGGTCTGGACGAGTTCGGGTGTCTCAGCCGGTATGACTCGTTGTTCTTCCGCTCAAAGTCAGAGTGCGCGACTAATCTGAAGGACTGCAGGCTCGGATATGGCGCTCGCCTTCGTCGAGCACCTCGTCGGTCCCGACATCGCGCGCGTTATCCGTGGAGGTGTCGAGGTGCCGGAGGTTACGGATATGGACGACCCTTTCGCGGAGTTTCATGGTCTTGTTTGATGTTGCAGAGTTGGATTTCATGCAGCTGTTGAGTCTCGCAAGCGACACATTTGAGGGCAGACACGATCACGTGGTGGATATTCTGAACCTGAAATCGAGAGAATGGACGCGTTCTGGTGGATCACGAAGCTTTCCTGAGAGGCGCACGATACTGCCGCCATGCTGACCAATAAATATTCAATGAGTTCTTCTACTATGTGGCAACTAGCAGCTCAGGTACTGTCGGGGAAAACAATCGCGATCTGCGAAACCTGAGAATCGTTCCCATCCACCTGAATTTCTAGACCCGGCTGCACGGTGGAGTTGGTGTCGGTAGTCCAGGAGACCGACGCGGTGCTCGGTCCAGTCGTCGTGTTGAAGACGAGACTAACGTCCTGGAAGAGGACAGAGCCAGCAGGATAGTCGCTTGCCTGCGAAACACCCTCTTCCTGTGCGCGAAACAGAAGAGAGGTAGGTGCTGGAGACTGGAAGACCTGGGAGACGGTGAGGTCTGGATCGTTGTTGAACCCGAGGGTGTATTCCCATAGACCGGAGAGGCCGAACTCGCTAATGGGCGAGACGGATATGGACATGTTCAAGACATCTCCAGGGTGGACGATGGGGTTGCCTAGGTAAGATTGGAGGAACAAGTTCTGCGGGACGGATTCGGACATAATGGTCAGTGTCCAGTATGGGCCGCCTTGGAATTCGGTCCCTCCGTACTAGGAGAAGGTCAAAAGGTGTTGTCAGAGGGGAGGCTCCAACGAACCTGAAGGCCAGCGGACAGAAACAGCTCGCCGTCGTCGTCAAATAAGACGCCATACGTGAAGAACATGATTTGGCTATTGAAGGTGGTAGGCAACGGGGGCACCACGAGCGTCGAGTTGAACGAGAGGATCGTGCTGTTGTCTGGGAGCGAAGTAGTTGCATCCACAGGGACGCTCAAACTCTGCCGCTTCGTTGGTCCACGGTCCGGGCGGCCGCGCATGAGGTTTTCGAAAACATGGCTGATGCTCCCGTCCTCAGCCACGACGTTGAGGTCGCTCCCCGACTGCCGGAGATGCGATCCCTTTGGCACAGAGAAGATACGTGTGCCGCTCGGAGTGTAGCTGACTGGGATTTCCGCAAGAACCAAGGGTGTGAAGAGCGAGAAAAGGAGAAGACGCATCGTTCCTTGCTATTGCGTCGAGAGCGAGTCGCTTCATATATGCTGGACTCGAGACTATCATTGCGTTCTTCGAAGGTGCCTCCCACGACGGGCTGAAAGGTGCGGTGCCGCCGAGGACAGAAGCAAGGGTGGCGTCACGGTCGTGCTCAACACTTGCTCTCGGCGCTCATGTTGATGCTCACCAACGGCACCGACTTCGACGCACAGCAACGGCAACGCACCAGCGGCCTACCTCCCCATGCATATACTCCCATCCTCGCGAATGGTACGCGTCCTACTTGGTTGAAGAGCACAGAAACTCAAGTGCAAAAGCCATGTTTCTGCCGCCGTCCACATCCACTGGCAGGTTCTGCCTGCTAACCCTCCGCTCTGGGCGTCCCGAGGAAGTGTCATGGGCGCTCGGCCGCAGCAATCTCAATTCAACGAAGCGTCGAGGAAGGCAACCTGAACTTGTTGTATCCGGAGTTAATGTCGTTCTCGAAACCTGGACCTGAAGATATCTGAGTGGGAGAAACAGGCAATCCGAGCCCGTTGTGGGACTCGCACCATGCTCCCTGCAAGTCGTACGTGTCAATAAGTAGTCCGCACTCATTTGCGGTACTGACCAACTTCTCTTCTCAGCGCAATGGTCTTGCTTAGCGCGAGTTTTGTTTTCGCCGCTCTCGTCGAGCTCGCGGCTACAACACCAACTGGCCGCGAGTCTATGGTCATTCACGAACGACGTGCTGAGCCTGCCAAGGGTTTCGTGAACGCCGGTCCAGCAGATTCATCGACACAACTGCAGTTCCGCGTCGCGCTTGTCCCGAACAACATTGCCGGGCTTGAGAGCGAGCTTTACGCTGTTTCTGACCCGAGTAGCTCGCGGTACGGCCAGCACTTGACCGCAGACCAGGTGCGTTGCCCCAACAGTCGTTTGAGCAGTACTAAATCTGTACGTAGGTTGCAGAATACGTGAAGCCCGATGCCGCGTCGCTCGCGGCCGTGACCAGCTGGCTCCAAGCGAACAACATTGCCTCCAAGCCCATATCCGCTGCCGGTGACGTCCTGCAGATCCAGATCCCGGTCTCGCAGGCAAATACGCTCTTTGACACTCAATTCTCCACCTACACGCACTCCGCCATCAACGGCACGAGCATCCGCACCCTCCAATACTCTCTTCCGTCCGATGTCGCCCCACATGTGGCCTACGTCCACCCAACGACAAGCTTCGTCACCCACTGGCCGTCGCCAGAGGTCAAGCCAATGCCTAGCCAGGACGGAAAGCGCTCCATCGACCCCAGCTGTGCCGATATCTCGGTTCCAAGCTGCGTAATCGCAGAGTATGGGATTCCGACCACGCCAGCGACGCAGGCCAACAATGTGTTGGCGGTTTCTGGGTTCGAAAACGAGTTTGTGAACGACCAGGACATCAAGGTATGTTGTCCGCTTACTCGAAATTGATCTATGCTGACTTCCTACAGGCCTTCCTCGCCCAGTATCGCCCCGAACAAGCCAACCAGACTTTTGGTACCGAATTCTTCGACGGTGGATCCAACACGCAGCTTAGCGGCGAAGGGTGGGTCGAAACGGTGAGCTTTACTTTCTGGTTTCGATGCCTCAATTCTTATTACGTTACCAGACTCTTGAGATCGAATATACACTGGGAGTCGTTACTGGCGTTCCAGTGACCTATATTTCCGGTGGTTTCCTCCAGAACGACGGTATCGGTGGTTACCTCGACGAGATCAACAGCCTCATAGCGGCGGACTCTAGGCCGACGGTCATGACCACGTCCGACGGCTGGACCGAGGATGACCTGAGCCTCGCTGTTTCGCAAGGGCTTTGCAACGCCTACATGCAGCTCGGCGCGATGGGCGTCTCCATCCTTTGGGAGTCTGGCTCCAGCGGGGTGGGTGCGGGTGATGTTTGCGATGGCTTTGTGCCCAGTAGTCCGTCGACGTGCCCGTGGGTTACATCGGTTGGGGGCAGCCAGCTAATCTTGGAAAATTTTTCCCAAAACATTTCAGAAATTGCGGCTGATTTCTCGACTGGTGGTTCGTAGTTCCTTTCTGGGGGCTGTCCACAGTTGCTCACACGTCCCAGGCTTCTCGAACTACTTCCCCGTGCCCGCATACCAGCAGGAGGTTGTTGCCAAGTACATTGCTAGCCTCAATGGCACCTACGACGGTCTTTACAACGCCACTGGGCGCGGGTTTCCCTGATGTCGCCGCCGAATCCGTCAATTTCGTAGTCTTCCAGGACGGTGAAGCAAGCCTTATCAGCGGCACGAATTGCGCGACCCCGGTCTTCGCCTCGGTCATCGCGATGCTCAATGACGAGTTGTTGGCCGCTGGGAAGGCCCAAATGGGATTCCTCAATCCGTGGCTTTACAGCGCCGCTGGACGAGCGGCGTTGAATGATATCACGACGGGTAGTAACCCTGGCTGTGGAACCAAGTACGTTCTCTTCCGGAATGTGTTGGTTCTGGATCTGACGGAGCGTGCTTTTGTTTGAAGTGGGTTCCCGGCGACGGTCTCGTGGGATCCAGTGACTGGACTAGGTACCCCCAATTATCCTTCTATGAAAGCTGCCCTCGGGTTGTAAACATATATTATGCTGGGTTTTCTTTGAAAATATGCACGAGGGTGATGTTGGCCGGCAGAGGTGATGATCCTGCAGCTAGACTGAGGTACTTAGAGCGGTATTTGAGGGTATAAGCACGCAAGAGTTGCGAGACATGCAGACGAAACGCGAGTAGCCCGTATCTTGGCTTAGATAAGCATTAGTAACCCCGTCCGAGCTTCAGCTTTTACTTCGACTTCGACTGCAGATTGATTCGTATTCTTTGGTTCGCGCCGCCATGTCCTGGACTGTGGCCCAAGCCTCATTCTCCCTATCGCAGGTTAGAGTTGATACTGCAGTCACCGCGTTCTCCAATCCGTATGCAATGTGAGCTCCAATTTCTCGTTCTACGGCCAAACTGACCATAATTCTCAGCTGGGAGGACTCTCTCGCTATTCCCATTGTAACAGCAGCTGGCTCCTCAGTCGTCCTGCTCCTGCATCTGTTCCTGGCGTCCGTCCGGAAAACACCTGAGCAGCCTGACGACTCTGTACGACCTCCGGCCGGAAGATATGCGCAATTCAGGCAGCACGTCGCCAACCACGGCGGCCTCGTCATCTTCACCTTCAAGTTGTTGCGCCTCGTTGCGTGCTTGACGCTGCTCGCTCTGTCCATCGCGTCGCTAGTGTTGACCAAATCGCTGGACTGTCAAGACGTTGGGAGGAAATGGTACGCCGAAGCTTCTTCAGCGCGTCGTTCGCTAGCTAACACTACTTGTGCAGCGTCCGGTGGCATTCGTCGCCATCCATTGTAGAATGGACGCAACTCGGAACCTCCGTGGTGTTCCTCTATGCCTCCCTCCTTGCTGTCGTATCTGTGGTTGCGACTCGTCGGTGGAGCCAAGCTGCAGTCAAGCATCTGAATGTCGTTCTGCTGGCTATCTTCTTTATGTACGTCTATCGCGACGTTTTCCCTCTGGTGACCTACCGTCTTGTTCCTCGCGACGCGTCGGAGGGATGGATCCTTTGGACTAAAATTGCGACCGTATTCGTGGCTGCGATCGTTGTCCCACTGTTTATACCCCGTCAGTACATCCCGGTCGACCCCAAGGTACCCGTCCAAGTCCATCTGCAATACCGGCTAAAGGATGCCAACAGAACCCGATGCCCGTGCCCAATCCTGAGCAAAGCGCGTCGCTCTTCTCGCTCATGTTCTACGTTTTCCTGGATCCTATTATCCTTCTGGGCTACCGCCTACGCCACATTACTCCCGGTTGGTTCCATTGCGCCCGCTCCATCGCCCCCAACTCACGCGTACCCAGACCAGCTGCCTCCGTTAGCAGACTACGACTATGCTGCAAACATAAAGGCGAAGAACTTCGGGGTAAGAGTTTGGATTTCTGACAGAGTATGTGGGGCGCTAACAACGCCGCGCAGCACCTCGAGGCGACCGTCAAGCACAAGCGCCATTTGTTCTTTGGACTGTTGTGGACATTCAGATGGGCTTACGTCGGCATGGTGTGTGTTATTCGACGCGCGCGCCCCGGTCCATTCAACACATCTTTGTCAGGCACTGAGCATGATTGTTTTGGCCACCATGAACTTTGCCTCACCGTTGGGCGTGAACCGACTGCTCAAGTACGCCGATCTCACAGTGCTTTCTTGGCACTCAGGACTCATATTTTCGTAGCTACCTCGAGAATCCAGATGTTGAGCCGGTGATCCAGCCATGGATCTGGATCCTCTTCCTCATCATCGGTCCGATGACAGGTCCGTCATTCCTGTTGTGAATCGTAAACAGTGTTGTTAACCTATCCTAGCGTCGACTGCTTTACAATGGTACATCTACTTGGCCACCCGCACTCTCGTCCGCTGCGAAGCCATCATCACCCAACTCGTCTTTGAGCACGCTCTGCGCATTCGCGTCAAAGCGGAGAGCAGCGATGGGACGACGAGCAGCGGTACATCGACTCCGACGCGTCACGAGACCCCTTCGCCGAACGACGGCTCTGTCGACGAGGCTGCAACGGATGGCGACGCAGCATCGCAGAATGAGACGCTTCAGGCAAGCTCGGCAAGCGTCAAGTCCACCTTGTCCGCAAAGAAGGGGGCTGAGGCCGGGGCCAAAACTGAGAAAGACAAGGAGAACTTGGTTGGCAAGCTCACGAATTTAATTAGGCATGTTTGCCCCACTGGAGTCCGCTGCCATCTGACGCGACTGTAGCACTGACCTCACAAACATCACCGAAGGACGCGACTTCTTGTTCGTCTGCCTTCTCATACCGCTGGAAGCAGTGATTTCCGCCATCTTCCTCTACCAGGTGCTGGGATGGGCGGCTTTTGTGGGCATGGCCACGATGGTTTTGCTCTTCCCAGTGCCTGGATTTGTGGCATCGAAGATCCGGCGTACGTTTCTGTTGACCCACAGCACATTGTTCATTAATCCCCGGATAGAGGTTCAGCAGCAGCGTTTGAAGAAGACCGACGCTCGAGTGCAGGTCGTCACGGAGACGATGAATGTCCTTCGCATGGTCAAGCTTTTCGGCTGGGAGCGTCAGATGAACGAACGCGTCGCCGCTGCGCGAGGCGCGTTATTCTGTGTCTCATTTTGTACTCAGCTGACCTCCTTACAGGGGAGGAACTCGTATGGCTGTGGAAGAGGCAGATGCTGGACCTGTTGAACGGCAGTCTCAAGTACGTGTTACGGACCCGATACTGGGCCCGCTACTCACATCAGCCCAGTTACCTTATCCCGGTCGTTACGATGATGGCTACGTATGCCACATACACCGTCATCGCGAAGGAGAACCTCAGCGCATCCAAGGTGTTGACACGGCTCCTTTTGTCAAAAGCAATCTCACCCGCGCCAGTTTCTCGTCCATGTCCGTTTTCGACATGCTGCGCAGCCAGTTGCGCTTCATGTTCTGGGCGCTTGGCCGGACCGTGACTGGGAAAGTGTCGCTGGATCGTGTCAACGAGTTTCTGCACAAGGTGCCGCGTCGCGCAAAGCCCGCAGCACACCTTGACCTTGACTTACTTTCATTAGACCGAGCTTCTTGACCAATACGCGGAGCCGGATCATGCTGCTGCCCAATTATTCATCCCTGCCGAAGCCGAGGACAGCCGGAAGATCGGGTTCCGTGACGCCACATTTGCCTGGACGAGCGAGAAGATCGACGGCACACTCACGCCCTCACGTCGCCGCTTCCTACTCAAGATAGATGGTGAACTTGAGTTCAAGCCAGGTTGTATAAACCTCGTCGTTGGTCCTACTGGCTCCGGAAAGACCTCGTTGCTAATGGCGCTTCTTGGTACGTGCTGGAGACAACATCCTTCATGGCACGTGACTTATTCGTGGTAGGCGAAATGCACTTTATCCCGTCGAAGCCCTCATCGTGGTACAACTTTCCACGTGGCAGAGGTGTATCATACGCTGCTCAAGAGTCTTGGGTTCAAAATGTCTGTTCTCTGTCGTCTATACATGGAAGATTGCCTAATGCTGACGTTCGGTACAGGAAACGATCAAGGTCTGCGGATCTTGCTCGGGGGGGTTATTGGTGCACTCATGCGACCTCAGGAAAATATTCTATTTGGCGCTGAATACGACGAGGAACGTTACAAGAAGGTCCTCTATCAATGCGCGCTCGAACGAGACTTGGAACTCTTCGACGCCGGAGACGCGACGTGAGATACGATACTTGGTCGATTCTTGTCGCTGACTTGTGCTTAGTGAAGTTGGGGAGAAGGGCTTGACGCTCTCAGGTAAGCTCGGAAATCTCGTCGCGGACAAGGGAGCCTGACTCCATGTTAGGTGGTCAAAAAGCCCGCGTCACTCTTGCTCGCGCGATCTACTCGAACACTGAGATCATACTCCTCGATGATGTATTGGCAGCTCTTGATGTCCACACCAGCAAATGGATCGTCGAGTATGTCAAAGAGATTGTTCTTCGCTCCTTCGTTGATTCTTTGGCAGCAAGTGCTTCCGCGGCGACTTGGTCAAGGGTCGTACGATCATTCTGGTCACGCACAACGTAGCGATGGTCAAGCCGATTGCAAGCTTCGTCGTTTCCATGGACGTGGACGGAAGCATCCACAGCCACGACTCGGTCGCGGAGGCGTTCGCCAACGATGAAGTTCTCGCCGAGGAACTCAGCAAGGATCAGGCAGCGCTCGACAAGAATATGGATGAAGTTGACGCGAAACTTGCAGCGGATGGCAAGCTGATTGTGGCGGAAGAGGTCGAGGAAGGTCACGTGAGCGTGGACTCGCTCAAGCTCTACTCCAAGGGTGCTTATGCGTTCACTGAGATCCATGCTATTGCTGACTAGTCAATAGGTATGAGCGGAGACCATGCGCTGTTGTTCTTTAGTCTCTTCATGGTCGGCATGTTCGCCGCCGAGATGTGCCGAGTGGTTCAGACTTGGTGGATTTCTTGGATCATCTCTATGCTGCTATTGACCTCGTCGCCAGGTTCCTTGGATTGTGGGCGAACCAGTACAACACCAAGGACCCGGGCGATGTTGACGTCTTCTATTATCTCGGCATTTTCTGTTCGTTGGCGTGTTTGCTCTTCGGGTGGATGCTAATGCACTTGAAGGCACGCTTCTCATCATCGCCATGACGGTCTCCGCCATTTCTTATGTCTACTACTCGTGCGGAGTCTGGAGAGCCTCGAAGAAAATACACGAACAACTCGTTGACGCGGTGCTTGGGACCACTTTGCGGTACGGTCGCACTCGTCCTCACCAGTCCCAACTGACTAGCCTAGGTGGCTCGATATTACTCCCACATCGCGAGTCATCACTCGATGTACGGTCGATATCAGGCAAGTCTTCAAGTTGTTTCCAGTTTGCGCAAGCACGACTAACGGGACACCAGAACCGTCGATGGACCCCTGGCGCAAGGACTGTGGGCGCTGGTTGAGATGTCGGTTTCGATGTTTGTCAAGTTTTTCGCCGTCATGATCTTTGCGCCGCTGTTCATCTTTCCGGGCATTCTCGTTGGTGTGCTCGGGGGCTGGTGTGGGGTGCGTCGGTTTTCTTTCTTTCGGCCACAATCACGTGATCATGTTTTCCTTCAGCGAATGTATATCGCAGCCCAGCTCGGCGTCAAGAGGGAGATGTCCAATGCCAAGGCACCAGTTATGGGACAGTACGTGCTCCAAGTGCTTGAGAGCCAAGCTGATCCATCGGGCCTAGTTTCGGCGCATCGATTGCTGGCCTGAGTATGTTTCTGCAAAGTCAAAGGCCGACAGTTGATTAAACCCGATGTGTAGCTTCGATTCGGGCCTACGGCGCAGAGAGCTCTAGCATTGCCATGTCGCTGTCGCGCATCGACAAGTATACTCGGTATGCGTGGCCAAGGAAAATGCGGACACGAGCTGACTTGATTCAGGACCGCTCGCACCTTCTATAATCTGAACCGCTGGGTCTGCATCAGAATTGACGCTCTCGGCGGTCTCTTCGTATGTCTCCAACGGATTAATTCGTACTTGATCTGCTTGCTGATCCTGGGCAGGCTGCCTCGCTCGCTTACTACCTTGTCTACTCTAAGGCAAGTTCATTCTTCTTTGAACGGCCTCAAGGCCCTGATTGATTTACAGACCTTCAACCCCAGTAACGTCGGCTTTACGCTGAACATGGCCATTGGGTTCTCGGGCATGGTTCTCTGGTTAATGAATTTATCCTGCTGATGTCGCGTTGCACTAACGCCTGAGCAGGTGGGTTCGTGTCTTGAACGACTTTGAAATTCAAGGCAACTCGCTGGAGCGTATTCGGGGGTACATCGAGATCGAGCAGGAGCCCAAGCCGACCTCGAGTGGTGTTCCCCCTGCTTACTGGCCCGCGAGCGGCAAACTCGAGGTCCAAGGACTATCTGCGCGCTACTCCGTCGATGGACCGAAAGTGTTGCAAGATGTCTCGTTCGAGGTCGAGGCCGGTGAACGCGTTGGTATCGGTAAGCTTGTTCGTTTCTCCGTCACGCGATATTTCATTGAAACCGGGATAGTTGGTCGTACTGGGTCTGGCAAGAGCAGCCTGACTCTCGCTCTCCTCCGCACGATCTTCACCGAGGGCAACGTGCTGTACGATGACATACCCACTTCATCTCTCAACCTCGACGCGCTTCGCAACAACATCACCATCATACCGCAGATGGTGAACCCACACGCCCTTTGACGCTGTTCTTGTGCTAACTCTATTGACAGCCTGAGCTCCTCGCTGGCAGTTTGAGGAAGAACCTGGATCTCTTTGATGAGTTCGACGACGTGACGCTGAACAGTGCCCTTCGCTCTGCCGGCTTGTTTGCGCTGCAGAGCGAGATGGACGAAGGGAGAATCACACTCGACTCGGACATCACCGCAGGCGGAGCAAATTTATCGGTTGGCCAAAGACAGATCTTGGCTCTTGGTTCGTGCTGCATTTACTGGAGCTATGATTCCTCGTCTGATGACTCTTCGCTGCAGCGCGCGCGCTTGTCCGTGGTAGCAAGCTTCTTATACTCGACGAGTAAGTCTAACTAACTGTCTTACTTGTAAACCCGGGCCTCGCGGGGACTAATGGGAAACTCAGGGCAACGTCCGCAATCGACTACAAGACCGATACAATCATCCAGTCGTCGCTCCGCAATGAGCTCCCAAAGGACACGACGCTGCTCACTGTGGCTCACCGCCTCCAGACGATAATGGACTCTGACAAAATCGTTCGACTCTATGTACTCGTTGATGTTATTTTGCGGCTAATCAAGGTGCAGATGGTGCTCGACGCTGGGAAGATTGTAGAGTTCGACACACCTGCGGTTCTGCTGCAGAAGAAGAACGGGAAGCTGAGGGCGTTGGTTGACGAGTCGGGAGACAGGGACGCGTTGTATAAGATGGCGGGCGTAGCCTGACTTGTCGTGTCGTCATCTTGCGTATCGGAAAACAAGGCGATAGATTCGACTACTACACCGATGTTGGCACCAAAGCCATGAGCTGGAATTGCTTATCGCCGTTCTTCGTGAAGGATTTCACAACTTGAAGCCCTCCACGAAGCAAGTCGCGCTCCCCATCCAAGAACGCGTCGCGATCCACGAAGCCGTTCCGATCCCCGTCCAGCTCGTATATATGGCCGTCCTTCGGAGACTTTACGAAGCAGACGTAATGAAAGTCGACCTCATCCTCCGCGTCGGGTACCGCGGTGCTGCCTTGTGTTGCAGCATGGCGGTGAGCATCAGCGATAGCCTGCGAGGACTCGAGCGCGGCGGCGCGTTTCACGGGATCGAGAAGTATGCATTCGGCCAGAAATCGCTCCAGAACAGACCCGGATGCTGTCGTCGAAAGTAAGGACAAGCAACCCCGGGGCGAGGACGCATACCGATGTGGGTGTTTCCAGCAGCCCCCAGATTGGAAACAGCGTGCAGGATAGCATAGAGCCCGCAAGCGTTCCCGATCGTCTGCTCGAACCAAATTACGGGCTCGTCGTGTCCGCTGCCTTGGTATTGCGTTCCATCCAGTCGAGCGCGTTGCTTTGCAGCCTTGAGCTCAGACTCGTACTCTTGTGTGGTCGGAAATGCCAAGATGAATGCATAAACTGGTCCAGGAAGTGCTAGCGCGCCCGAAGGTGAGAGATCCTCGAATTCGAGGGAAAGAACGTCGTGAAATTGGAGAGAGTTGACGCCGAGTGCTTGGATCAGCTCGGTGAAGATAATTGGGTCGGATTCGAGCGGGATGTAGTGGATTTTCTTGTTGGCCTTGCATCGATTCAGCGCATTGAGGTCGCTAGCAGCCGGTTCCGCGGAAAACAGACCAGTGGGGTGCTGCTCATCATCGTTTCGGGAGAGGCACAACAGAACGTGACCGTCGGTCCACCCTTCTCTCACTTCCTTCGCCGGCGGATCCGACTGCGCAAGGCTCACGAAAACAGAGCTTAGCGAAGACGCCGCCGATTCATTGCGATGACACCAACCACTCATCTCCGCCAGCCTCCTGGCGTCGAGTAGAGTTGCGCAGTTTGCCGTTTTCGCGGCTGAACCGTTCGGACGCACCGGATTTTCGGTGTTCGAAAAATACGGGCAACTGGCTTCCATACGCGGGCATATCGCCTTTTATGAGCGGCGACGACTCTTGTGAACGAACGAGGAGGTCCAAAACTCGGTTTGCCGTCCTCCGACTTTGGGTACGTCTTTTCCTCTATCTTCTTCGCGTCGCCCACTCATGAATTAGTTTGCAGTGGACACTGCACGTGTGTTTCCACTCGGCCATTGTGGCAAATTTCCACTCAATCTACTCGTTGGAGGAGACGAATGAGGCCTGGTAGGATTTGGTGCGTCTATTCCCCAGCAGCCCGTTTGAGCTGGTTCTAACACCGTCTCTTACCCAGGGGATTAAGCATGGGAAATGCGTGTCTGGCGTAGCCCAGCGCTAAAGTACGGGGTCGCGGCGAAATACACAAATCTTGGCCACCAACCCTGTTTGGGTCATCCAATTGCCTTCCGGTGTGCATATTCTCCATTATCTTTTGCCTTGCTGTTGAGTGCTGATCTGCGTGAACCTTGACAGCGGTCCCAGACCGGCTTTTTTGGCGACGCGAGTGCCCACTTCTTTCGAGTCTTCACCGCGAACCCCTGTTCTCTCGAGAGCAACGCGGACGAGTACATGCCACAAGGGCCCGCAGCTTGCGCAGCAGGTTTTAATGCCGAGGGGAACTAGCTTTTCGCTTTTTATCCCCCCCTTGATGACTCGTCTGGCCTCGCGTTTTCCGTCTGGCTTGCGGAAGCATACGTATGCCTTACCGACACGCCCCGACTTTGGCAATCTAAGCGCGCAATATACGGAGCGCTATAAGTAGAGGCAGGGTTGTGCATTTGCGCACCTTCCTCCCCAATGCACAACCACTCTCCACCCACCTCATCCTCGTCCTCTGGTTCGTCCCCAGGTTCTGGCTGGTCTGCTTTGCCGCCAATACCTGCCTACAACCCGTACACCTCTGCGTTCTTCGCTGCTCATGGGGCAACTTCACTTCCCGCTCGTCGAGATACAGGTGTGTTTTCCCTTCGAGCTGCACATTCCACCAAGGCTCAAGTCTTACGAAGGACTCGAGATGTTGATGCGCGCCGGCCAGCCATCCATCCAATGCCTCAAACAACCGTGTCTCCCCAAAACTCGCAAAGACATCATAATGGCCCTCTATGGCTGGGCCCACGACTCGAACCGACGTATCGCTTGCTTATGCGGCCCGATGGGCGTCGGCAAATCTGCGGTTCTCTGCAGCGTCGAGGAGCTGCTTTTCCAGGACGGCATGCTCGCTGGATGTTTCGACTTCCAACGTGACCAGCGTCGAAACGAGTCGGTTATGTGCGCGCTTGCACACCAATTGGCTCGTAATATTCCCAGTCTGCGGCCTATCATCTCCCGTGCCGTTCGCACCAACCCATCCATTATCGAGGAAAGCATGGCTACGCAACTGCAGAAGCTCATTCTCGAGCCCTGCCGCAAAGCCGCAATTACTTCTCCGCTGGTCGTCGTTCTCGATGGGCTCGACGAGTGCGACGACTCGTTTCTGCGTGTGGTTCTTTCTCTGTTTGAAGGAGCCGTTCACGCCGACCAGTCACCGTTGCGCGTCCTCCTTGCCAGCCGAATCTCGTTGGACATCTTCCAGTCCGACTCGGTCACGTCGTTTACCCTCGCCAGGTCGTTCGATGACGTGCGGACGTACCTCAAATCCGAATGCAACAAGATCCGGCACGGCGCCAGTCCGTGGCTGGCCCACGGAGCACTCGACATCGCTGTCCGCATTTCGTGCGGATGCTTCCTTACCGCCCGCACGCTCATGCGATTCCTCGGCGATCCGGCTTTCTGCCCCATGCAACGAATCGCGCAGCTCTCGTGCCTCGCGGCGACGCCTCCCCAGGCCTTCCCGCACAATCCCCTCGACAGCATGTTCTTCATGATCCTCTCGTCTGCCGACCCCTCGTACGGGTTCCAAATGAAGCTGTTTCTCCGCGTCCTTACGACCCCGCAATTTGCGGGACTTTCGATCGCACATATGGAGCAAATCATCGGGCAGCTGCAGCTGGGCGAGCTGCGGACGAAGATATTGCCGCATTTACGGGCTCTGTTTGCGCGGATACCTGATCTCGACGCGGCCGGTCGACTTGAGGTGTTCCATCGATCATTTATCGACTTTGTGCTGGACCCTACCCGCTCTGGCGACTTTTGTGTTGCCGGATCGATATTCGACGTCGCCATTGCGGGTTGCGTGCTCAAGGCGCTAGGCTACGACCACGAGGAGCCGCGCGTGAATCTGCAGGGGCATGTTGCGTGGGCGCATGTCGATGCGATGGTTGATTTCGTAACCTCGGTCGAAATCGACCTGACGGTGAACGACGAGATACTTCCCTTCCTCCAACGTGTCAACCCCGATTACTTCTTCCAGTCTTTGACCAAGTTCGACGAGACTGGTGTTCACATGATCAGGTGGCTGAAGGTGTGTTCATTTTTTTCCTTCTTGCACGCTTGCTCACTGGCTCTAGAACACAAACGGAACTCCGCCTGACCTCATCGCTCTTTGGGAAGATTACGAGTACATGGCGAGACTCCACCAAGCCGTCAGCGACTTCGACCTCGACGACTTTGATGCGCAAGATGGATGCGAAGCTGGCCTCACGCCAGACGAAGTGCGACTGCTGCACCAGCCCAACTTGCAACGCTTTATCCGCACATCCGTCACACTCCCCGCGCTGACCCCGCTCACGCATTTTCGCCTTCTCCTCGGCGGGAGCTACGAGGACGTGCGGTCTGTGATGTGCGAGGTCCTGCGGCCTTGCTGTGCACGTGATCTTCGCCCGCTGGAGAGGCTCTGGGCGGCGCATGCGCGGATGAAGCCTGCACCGGGTCTGCGTGTAGCGACGACGACTGAGGCGGCGTGTGGATGGGGCGATGTGCTGCGCCACCTCGCGTGCAACAGCATCCATGTCATGCAAAGCGTGTATTGCGCGCGCTTGCCGCAGGAGTATATGGGGTTCTGGCTCGAGTGGGGCACGTTTGTGCGTGGTGTGCCGACGGGCGGGGAGACGTGCGAGCGCGTGTTAGAGATGTTGAGTGTGTTTGAGCCGAGTGCTGCGGATTGGGAGTGGGGGATCGCGGTTGAGCATGAGGTGCATAATGTGATCAAGTGGTTGGAGGTCAGTGTTCTTCATTTTCTTGTTTCTTGCTCATGTCTTCTGCAGACGGTCCCGGCTGCGCCAAAACACGAAGTTCAGCGCTGGAAGGACTACCTGCCTCGCGGGACAGTGCACGAACGAGACGACGCATACGAGGCGCGATGGGAAGGAACGCAGTGGTAGATAGAAGCAGCATACACGGTACGAACTCTGTTACGCATTTTCTTCGGGAACAAGGACCATGACATGGCCATACGGCCGCTGTGGGTCGGTGCGTTTCGCGATGAATTCTTGCGCGAGCTTCAACCCGGCGCTCAGAATGTCCTGGTCTCCTCCCAGCCACTCATTCTGGTCAATGGGCCCGTTCTTGCCGCCGTCAAGCTCGTAGATGTGCCCGTTCTGTGGGGAGCGGGTGAAGCAGACGTAGTGGCCGATCGCTTCCTCTTCCGCGTGTACGATTTGAGATGTGCCGCGGATAGAGGCGGCGTTGTATGCTTCTGCAATGCCGAGGGACGATTTGAGCAGGGCCGCACGCTCGGCCGGGGCGAGAGAAAGCGCATCGCGCAACAAATTCGAGAGCAGGGAGTTTGGTTCTGTGTTTCATTAGCAACCCGAGATAAAGCGTCCTGGTTCGCGATTGCTCAGACCGATGTACTGTCCATCTTGCCCGGCCGGACTCAAATTCGCAGCGGCATGCAGGATCCCCATGAACCCACATGCATGCCGAATCGTCTGGTCGAACCACAGCGTCGGCTCTTCCGCACCGACACCGGCATACCCCTTCCCGGCATCGCGGGCATCCTGGCGCTCCTTACGCAGACCGGCTTCGTAGTCGGGCGTCGTAGCGTAGATCAGGATCACCGCGAGCACTGGCCCAGGCAAACTGGCGCGGACCTCTTCGAGCGGGTCGAGGAAGAGCAGGTCGTGGAATTGGAGGCCCTTGACGCCGAGGGCGCGGAGTAGATCGGTGAAGATTGCGGGGTCAGACTCGAGCGGGATGCCGCTGTAGGGACCGGGGGTGCTTCGAGTCATCTGGTAGAGACGCGTAAGAGATTCACGTGATTGTCACGTGGGCGTCGGGGTTCTCTTCTCGGGCGCTGATCGCAATTGGGCTTGCGAGCCAACCGCCATGAACTCCCTTCCCCTCGAACTAGAACGCGAGATTTTCGAGTTGACAGCACTCCTGTACCCCGAAACTATCCCAAGGTTGATGCTAGTCGCCCATAGAACATTCAAATGGTCTGTTCTGCTCAACCTATCCTATAAGTCCATCCAATGACTCTGGTGTTCCTCAGGATGGAACCACTGCTCTATCGAATCATACGCCTCGACGACTCTAATGCGAGCCTCGGTTATGCTATTGAGAACAAATCCCTCAAGTTTCTTTCGGCCTACGTCCGCTATGCAATCTTCGAAGAGAAAAACTCCCATTTGGCTACTATCAAGATCCCTCAACTTGTGGTTCATGATCCAGAAATCCCCGTCGATGCTGCAGACATCTTCGCTGTGTGTCCACGGATAACACGGGTCGCATTGAACGGTCCCTACTTCCACCACGGGCGCTTAAGCAGCTCTCCTCTCAACTTGAATCCTGCCGCCCGCAACGCCCTTGCGATGCTTCCAGAACTCACCCATCTGTCTGCATCTCTGTGGAGTCTATTTCAATCATCCACCCAGAATTACACCTTGCTGGACGCGATGAGTGCGCATCCGTCATGGAACACACTCACGCACCTCTCTCTATACGACCTCTTCGTCTTCCAGATGCGCGAGCAGATCTGGGACATGCTGCCCCGCATGCCGCGGCTCACCCATCTGCGAATGCCGATGTTCTCCAAGGATGCATATACGCTCCCGGCCGTTCATGAAGTCGTGGGTCTGCTCTACGCATCCCCACGGCTTCAAGTCCTCGTCTTATCGGTAAATGGGGCCTTCCCGATCGACCACTGGCAGGTCCAGCCCACCGCCGGACAGGACCCGCGGCTCGTTTGGGCGGTGTACGCGAGCCTCTTTGAGGATCGAGTGCTGCGGGAGGATTGGTTGCGCGGGGCACGCGGCTTGGTTGATACGTGGGTGTTGGCGGAGGAGCAGGTTCGCAGGCAGAGAGCGAATCCTGGAGTGACTGGGCGGATTGCCGTGCCAGAGTGAAATGTCGCAGGTGTTCCGTCTTCGTAACAGGGTATTCGTTACACTCGAAGCCGTTGTAAATTATTGTAAGTATGCCAGTGGGTCTAGTCTAGTCCGTGTTTCAACTCGAGAGGCTTCACAAGCCCAAAGCCGCCTTCATCGCAGCATAGTTCGGGCTGCCCAGACCTGTCACAGGGTCCCACGAAACGCCCGCTGAGAATCCACTACAAGCAGAAAGCGCCATGCGTTAGCTTAATCCCAACGACGAACCAACTAATCAAACGCACTTGGTGTTGCAGCCAGGGTTGCTGCCGACGGTGATATCGTTCAGCGCCGCTGAGCCCGCCGGGCTGTAAAGCCACGGGTTGAGGAATCCCATTGGGGACTTGCCGGCGGTCAACAACTCGTCGTTGAGCATGGCGATGACGGAGGCGAAGACGGGGGTCGCAAAGTCTGTGCCGCTGACCAAGCCCGTGTCTCCATCGTCGACGTAGTAGATGTAGTTGACGGATTCGGCCGCGACGTCAGGGAATCCGCGTCCGGTTGTATTGTAAAGGCCAGCGTAGGTGCCGTTGAGGCTGGCAATATATTTGGAAACAACCTCCTGCTGGTATGCGGGCACGGGGAAGTAGTTCGAGAAGCCTGGGATGTGTGAGCAACTGTGGAAAGCGCCAGAGAGGAACTACGGACCTCCAGTCGAAAAATCAGCCGCAATCTCCGAAAAGGTATCAGGAGTAAAGTTTTCGAGAATCTGCTGGCTGCCCCCGACCGACGTGACCCACGGGCACGTAGATGGGCTGGCTGGTACGAATTCCGTACAGAACTCGCCCTCGCCTGCGCCAACTCCGCCATTGCCAGACTCCCAGAGGATGGACACGCCCATGGCGCCGAGCTGCATGTACGCGTTGCAAAGCCCTTGCGAAACAGCGAGGCTCAGCTGGTCCTCGTCCCAGCCGTCAGACGTGGTCATGACCGTGGGTCGGGAGTCCGCCGCGATGAGGCCGTTGATCTCGTCGAGGTAACCACCGATTCCGTCGTTCTGGAGGAAACCGACGGAAATATAGGTCACTGGAGCGCCAGTGACGACTCCCAGAGTATATTCGATTTCGAGAGTCTAGGAACTTAATAAGAATCGAGGTATCCGAACCAGAAAACAGGACTCACCGTTTCGATTGCGCCTTCATTGCTGAGCTGCGTGTTCGATCCACCGTCGAAGAATAGGGTACCAAAAGTCTGGTTGGCTTGCTGAGGGCGATACTGGGTGAGGAAGGTCTATTGGAACTCAGCATGGATCGATTTCGAGTAAACAGACCACATACCTTGATGTCCTGGTCGTTCACAAACTCATTTCCGAACCCGGAAACAGCCAACACATTGTTGGCCTGCGTCGCGGGCGTGGTTGGGATCCCATACTCGGCGATTGCGCAGGTCGGAACCGAGATATCGGCACAGCTTGGGTCAATGTAACGCTTCCCGTTCTGGGTGGGCATCGGCTTGACCTCTGGCGACGGCCAGTGAGTGACGAAGCTCGTCGTTGGGTGGACGTAGGCCACATGTGGCGCGACATCGGAAGGAAGGGAATATTGGAGAGTCCGGATGCTCGTGCCGTTGATAGCGGAGTGTGTGTAGGTGGAGAATTGGGTATCAAAGAGCGTGTTTGCCTGCGAGACCGGGATCTGGATCTGCAGGACGTCGCCGGCGGCGGATATGGACTTGGAGGCAATGTTGTTCGCTTGGAGCCAGCTGGTCACAGCCGCGAGCGACGCGGCGTCGGGCTTCACGTATTCTGCAACCTACGTACAGCTTTAGTACTGCTCAAACGACTGTTGGGGCGACGCACCTGGTCTGGGGTCAAGTGCTGGCCGTACCGCGAGCTACTCGGGTCAGAAACGGCATAAAGCTCGCTCTCAAGCCCGGCAATGTTGTTCGGGACCAGTGCGACGCGGAATTGCAGTTGTGTTGATGAATCTGCTGGACCGGCGTTCACGAAGCCCTTGGCAGGCTGAGCACGTCGTTCGTGAATAACCATCGCATCGCGGCGCGTCGGTGTCGCGGCCGCGAGCTTGACTAGTGTCGCCAAAACGAGCCCGGCTGCAAGTAAGACCATCGCCGTATCCTGGAGAGCTCGGTAAGTTGAAGCCGCTGGTACTTATGGACGCGCATACCTCGCAAAGGAGATCACGATGGGCTCTCACGACGGGCTCGAAATGCCCGCCAGGTTGCCGCCGGAGGTCTTCTGAGGCGCCGAGGCGGGAGCATATGTATGTATGCAACAACTCGTCAATCCTTTCGAAGCGTGCTCACAGCAATTCAGTCTCGCTTGATCTTTTGCTCGAAAGCCTCGACGTCGGACGCATGCTCGCGCATTTATAGGCGTAGATCGCGCAAGGTTCCGGCAAGTTGTCGCGCATTGCGTAGCACGGAAGGGTCGACTTGGAAGGGAACCGACGTCTCTCTCCGGTTTTCTCGAGAGTTGAGAGTCGAGCCGACGGTCGGCGAGAGCAAGCCGCGAAATTGATACCCGTCTGCCATCACTCCGCAGCCTCGGCGATCTTCAGACCGCCGTGTGAAGCGTTCTCGACCACCACCACGGACCACTGACAAACCAGCGAGATGCTGTGGTCTTATATGGATGGACCTGAGCGTAATAGCAAGCAAAGATGCGTCTCTCCCCCGCTATCGTTCTAGCGCTGTTCACCTCGGTCGTTCTTGCGGACATCCCCGTCACCTACCTTCCGTCGGGCACACCGATCTTCTCCTTGCCTCAAGGATCGCATCTGCAGCAGTCGGGGAGTAACCTCAATGTCGTCTCAGCGGACGGGACCACCATTCATGTTTTCGAAAACTTGCGCGGAGGTGGTTCCCCCAAAGCTGCGAAGCGACAGAGTTTGAGCGTCCCCGTGGATGCCACCGCTCCGCTCCCCGACAACAGCACCATCCTTTCGTTCAACGCGACGATCGTCGTGCCTCCCGCGCCTACAACCTTCGACAGCCAGATCATGTTCTTCACGTATGGCGTGGCGTTCCCCGACCCGGACGACGGTGGGCCGCTGTACATGGCGGCTGGCTTGCAGGTCTGTCGATAGTTTCGGCGCTAAGAACCTGCGCTAACACTTTCGTAGTACGGCGGGACTATCTTCCAAGGCGGCCCGTATTGGACGCTGACCTTCTTGTCGGAATCCGTCCAGTCAAACCTCTTCCTCCAACCCTACCTGGGAAACTCCATCGTCTACCCAGGAGATGTGCTGAATATGTCCATCTCCGTGGCACCGTATACTGCGTACGATATCCCCGGTCTGTGGGCATACACCCTCGGGTTCAACGACGACCCTAACCTGTCGACCACCGAGATCTTCGAAGACCCTCCGCCAACCACCTTGGTTATCCGTGGACAGGAGGAAGGCGTATCGCAGGTCAGCGATTACCCCACTGGATCGGTCGTCTTTCAGGACATCACCCTCGTCTTGAACACAACGACTGGACCGAGCAGTCCTGCGTCCATCTCGTGGACCACGGACACGAATTCGACTGTAGAGCCGAACCTGGAAATCGAGTTGGAGGGAAACGGTTCGAGCGATTCGCAAATCACAATTGTCTTCCCCGGTAGCGGTTAAGATTTCTTGTCCCGCGTATTTACTTTGGGACACGGGGTGAAATGGAATGTAATGGTTTGGCGCTTGCAGACGCGTCGAAAGAGGTTATCCCAAGTCACACGTGACCGTGAAAGGTTTTCGAAAGCAATCTTTCTCGATGATGAATATTTTACAACCTCTTTAACCACTACCCAAGCGATTTCCGCCCGAGCCCCAATTATAGCCTGTCGTGCGACCGCCTGCCTCCGGAGCATCGGTCGTCCTCCGTGGCGCGATGATATGCACACCACCACCCGCATTCGCCCGACCGGGTTCGGGCGCGCCAGGAACCGTCGGCGTCTGCTGCATCCAATTCGCGAACCAGGCCGGCGCGGCGCCCCACGGGTAGAGAACCCCACCGCCGCGCGTGCCTCCGGTGTCACTGCCCCAGATTCCCCACCACCACAAGTGGCCAACGATTGCGCCAGGGAGAGACGCCGCGACAGCGCCGGGGCCACTGAGGAGATCCATCCCGAGCATGACGTAGGGGAACCAGCGCACAGGGAAGGTGAACAGGCCGAAGAGGGAGGTTTGTGCGCCTGGAGGGGCGAGAGAAGAGCCAAGGTAGACGATGCAAAGAACGAAGGGCCTCGTGAAGAAGAATGAGCTGACGGGGATGCTTGTGATCTGTAACTTCGCGTTAGGTCGGGATTACATGCATGAAGAGGTACGCACGATGATGCTTATGCTGGCGACGAGAAGTTGCCAGGCAAGGTCGGCCGATTTTTGGGCGTAGGGACCGCTTTCGATATCGTTCATCGTACGACTGAGAACGTTAGTTCGTGCTGAGCATATAGATTCTCCCGTACTATAGCATCGCGAGCTCTGGAAAATATCAGAATCGCGCGGCGCGCTGATAGACCCACGCACCAAATAGATAATTCAAGCCTCCACCTGGCCGAAGCCGGTCAGTCAGCAGGCCCAACAACGTTTAAGCAAGCGGACACACTCCCGAGGAAGAAGCTGGTGTAGAGCCTCCATACCTATCACCAAGTGAGCCTTTCAGGACTCAGTCTCCAGTAGTTCACGCACCTCAAGCTCCCAGAAGACCTTCTCAGACGAATAAAAGATGTGGTAGGGCGAAAGCATCTTTGCCATGACTGGGACGGTGACTGCCACAGAGGAGATACATAGTAGTCGGGTTACGGGCGGAATCTTCTTGATTTCGGCGACCAGGTCGTTCATGGTCGTGGTTGTGGTCCAAGAATGAAGACGTGTCGCCGACGTGGGCGGTGACGCAGCCCGGATCAGGCTTACCTTCCGTTGTTGATCCGTTGGATGCACGTAAAGGTTCAACCACGATGAGCGTTGCGCAGCTTTATGCCCAGTATCTCCTCGATGTCTTGCGAGCCTCCGATTCGTCATGGAGGAGGGCGACAACCCATCACTGGCCTTCCCGGTACAGATCCGGTTCATAATCCGCGACAACAGTCGAGCCACAAAACTTCTCCTCCTACCACCATGTCCTTGCAGGATTCGTACAACACCTACCTCAGAGGAACGACGACCATCCCGGCAACTGCGATTGCATGCCCAGTGACGCTCTTGGTGGAGGAAAACGGGCAGCGTCGGGATGTGACGGACGACCCCGCATTCCAGCACACATTAGCCCTCACCCAGCGGTGTCTTATTCACCTCGCACATTCCCCTTAGTGCGCTCGATGGTATACTTGATGTTCTGGGCTTCCTCGTGCGGACCGAGCCTGCGAAAAATATACGTCTCGCGAAGGTGGACCAGCAGGAGCTGCGCATGTTGCAGCGGAAGCCTCTCACTGTAGTTTTCAAGAAGTTGGACGACGGAAAGGACGTTACTTGGAGTATGGTCGATCGCGATGAGGTCGATAACACCGTATATGTCAGCCTCGAGTTCGTTCAAAGTCTCAGCTTGCCTCTGGCTTAGGTGCGTCATCTGTCCGTGCTTCTCGTCGTGTCCTTTCTAATCCCAGACCAACAGGTACATACCATTGTCCGCTTCTTCTGCTCAGCGCATGCGCAGCTTCCAAGAGTTTCTCTATGTGGTCACCATATGCCACGAGCGAATGAACGCTCTCACCAAAGCCGCTTTTCTTGGCGTCAAGACGCCCAAGGTGAATGGCTTCGAAGTCGATCCAAATGGAGGCGGTTCCAATGCGGGGCTCGCTTTTGAGATCAAGCTCCTGGACTTTGTGGCCGAAGTGGTCTGGCTTAAGACAGAGGTGGAGAAGGATGACCGCTTTTGGCGAATGCAGGAGGTCGTTGCGCCTTATATATGCTGCAAGCGCCGCAAGCTGCTAGGTGGGTTTGATTCTCTTCTTGTGCTGCAGTGCTCAATATGGATTTGGACGCTGTAGATGCTACCATCCTGTCCAACATGACCGCTTCGTTCCTCAATACGCATGCTTGGACGCCATCAAGACACGACCTCTCCGTCTACACGAAAACGCAAGAGCAAGCTTGTTATCGAGGTTATTTGGAGGAAGAGGACGAGGACGAATCAGACGATGAGATCGTCGTGAGCAGAGTTTGTTTGGGGAGCCGGTACTCCAGAGGAAGAGGAACCTCGCGTAGTGGGGGTGCCACAGTGGTGACGGATTTTTAGCTATGGATTGAGCCGGAAGACCTGCGTCGTCGTGAATTGAGCTGGAGTGCAACCTAACAAAGGCTGCTGCTCCGTCCTGCGTGAGATGCGGAAAGGTTCCACGGATCACTTTCGTGCGATCAGGCGACTCGACCAGTTTCGAGGTTGCTTCCTGCGCCGATGGAGGGGCCTTCAAAACGGCCTGGCAAACCCCCAGAACTCGATTCAGCCGAATTCGCCCGCCTACTCCGTGAATCCTACGAAGGTGCGGCCCTCGCCTATACCCGTCCGATTTCAACGAACGTCTACTGCAGCTCGCACGAACAAGCCTTTTTCCAGCGACGAGCGCAAACACTACTACCTGCGCGGGATTGACGATGCGCCGACAGAGGTGCGCGCCAGATGGTCCTCGCATGAGATTCGGACGGCGGAGGATTTGGCGGGAGCGGTGTCGAAGAAGGTGTTGCGCAAGTGGTTGAACAAGCTGAGGAAGGATGGGTGGAAGGAACCCCATGCTGCTGGACACGAAGGGGCTCCGTATTGGGTGGACAAGGCCGACTCGCAGACGCCGAGCTCACCAAGGAAGGCGCCGACGAAATTGGAAACCGATTCTTTGCCTCGGGCTGGGCCATCGCGAAATCCTTCAGCGCCACAATCTTCCTCTATGCTCGGGAAACGCGGTCGCGAGCCTGCGGTAATGGCTCCTCCACCCTCAAAACGACCCAGAACTAACGACACCAAACTCAAGACAACCCCGAAATCGCAAAGTGCTCAAACGCAGTTATTTGGTTCCCCGATCCCCACATCCGCCCAACCATCTCAATCTCGGGAAAGCTCAACACCACCATCCACATCCGCAACACTCGTCGAGGACCTTACTTCCGACGCTGGTGCCCCTCCCGCCGGCGCAAACCAGGATTACTTCCTCTCTCCCGACTTTCCCGGCGTCCGTTTCCCGCGCTCTCCGCCAGACCTCGCGTTCGCCATCAGCGAAGCAGACCGCCTGCAAACCGCCACAGAGGTCTCCGAAGAGTTCAAATACTCGCATTTGGGGCATTTGCTACTTCAGATGTCGGTCGCAGACAACGTGCTCACTGGCGAACCGCTTCTGGGTGTTTTGCGCACCATCGTCGGCGCCGCAGGACTCAGTGGACCGGACTCGCTTACCGCAGACACGTATCTGGTTACTTTCCTCGCGAAAGAGCTCGACCACCCTGGGTCGGAGGACCTGTTTCGGTATCTGAGCGTGGTATTTGCGACGGCGGCGTCCTATGCGAAGCAGGTGTCGCGGCGAAGACGCCAGAGTGCTGGAACAGGGGGTGCGGCTGCGGACTCGGGCGCGTCGGCGGGTTTGGAGGAAGACTTGAAGGAGCTGGAGGAGGATTTGCGGGCGCTTACCAGTGTTGGGTCAAAGGAAAATCTGATGGGCAAGGGAAAAGAGAAGGCAGATTCAAGAGACGGACACGGAAACGAAAAGCGGCACTCAAAATCAAAGTTGAGGGAGCGGCGGCGAGAGAGCTCTGGGACTGCCGGGAGTGGCTTGGAGGTCGAATATGAGTTGGAGATGCCTCAGGGCAAGGGGAAAGGAAAGGCGAGAGAGAAGGAAGTGCGACGAAAGCGGGAGGACCGCAACGACACGAAATCGAAGAAAAGCCCTTCACTGGTGGATCTGCCGTTGGAGGATGACTGGGAAGAGTTGCCTGCAGATGTTGCTTTATCGCCGCATGGAGGGTCTTCGAGCAAGGGCGCGGAAAGGAACGTAAGGTTACGGGGATTCGGAAGATCGAGATCGCTGCTCAGATGGGGCTCGACGAAGTCCAAGATAAAACGGCGACCGCACGGGATTCGTACGTAGACCACGCTCATTCGAACAAGAAAACAGCAGAAGACTGCAGACTGAATGCGAATAAAGCTTCACCTCCATCTCGCTCCATTCGATTTTCAGCACTCTGAACAGCTCTTTTCGCTTCTGCGATGCTTTGCTTGGGACGCCTACGACCTCACACCACGTCTCGGCAAGACGATCATGCTCTCCCACCCACAAAATCGCCTCTTCGTTCTCGATTCCGCGGAAGAGCATGAAGGCGCGCGTGATCACGCAGGGAGTCGGGGGAAACGCGAAGGGGTCGGTTGTAGGCGGCCTACGGCAGGAACGTGAGGATGATGTGCTTGTGCGCCATGAACTTCTGCAAGTACAGGAGCCAATATCTTTGCAAAACTCAGCAAGGAAGAACATTGATTGGAAACTTGAAACAGGTGTAAGTATGTGATAGTGGCGATCCGCATTTCGACATCCAAGCCAAGTTCAATGAGCGCCGTATCGAGGTAGCGCTGAGCCGTGCCGTCAACCAGCAGCATAACGGAGGTTCGGGGGTTGAACGCGGCGGCGTTCTTGGGGTACGCAGGATGAAACTGCAGGATGAACCGCCGCGACACGATCGAGGACAGGCGATGGCGTAGCAGGGTCGATGCTGTAACGATGTCTGCGAAAGCTTTGGAGAAGATAAACAAACACTCACATCGTCTCCCAGAACAGACCAGTCGTTTTGTCGAGCAAAGTCCCATTTGCGCGTGCATGAACAGACCACCTTACTGCTTGGTGCAGACCCGCGTCCTTGGCCTGGATGACGAGTCCAACGCGGAGAACGACCTGGACCAGCTCGGGACGAGCGGCCCTGCACCGACACGTCGGTATCAGGGCCGCTTAGTGGGCGAAGGTAGATGACGGGCCTGCTGCCATTGAGGCACAGATAGCATGTCGATTCCTTCTCGTTATAATCCGCAAGAGTGCGATCGTCATCAAGCTGTTTTCCCGCGAATATGAGCCTCTCCTTTGCTGGCACGACGCCAATAATGTCTTGAATTTTGTTTGAGATTCAGACGGAAGAAATCGTTCGTTTGAATCCAATCCAAGTCACTCAAGTTCGAGAGTGATCGTTTTCCGCTGAAGACTTTCAAGAAGAGTTCCATGGCTCGTGATAGTCGAGAGGAAGTCTTAACATCACTTGCCGCACACCTTCTGACGAGCCAAATAAGCTTAAGCTCAAGAACCCGTGCCTAGTACTCGCTATGTTGCCAACGTGTGTTTCCAATGCAACCTTCCCGACATTCAGGCGGGTGATGGAATTGATGGCGTAGAACGGCACCCAGCGAGGCGTGCTCCGACGCGTTTTTCGGCGCGTTTCCGCATTTGTAGTCGAGGTAATTCATTTCAGACTGCTAAACGACGCGACTTCTCGTGCAAAACACGCGATTTCCCTATATTTCGGAGGTTCTCGTCTATCGTACACCAAGTATTGCAATCCCAAAATGTGGAAGAGAATGTGGCAAGGGAGTGAAGTTCTGATACAGTCTAAGGAGTGAGGAGTGGTATGGAATGAACGAGCGAAGTCCCGCGGAGCAGAGCAGCAAATGAGTGAGGATATAGCGGCGATCAATCTACGACCAGCCGAGCGATGGACGAGCGAACCTCCACGAACTCGCCAGGTTCCTTCAAAAACTCCAGCTTCACCTGCGGGCCGAACACCAGGGCGTGCGTCGAACCCCCAAAGTGGAACGTTCCCATTCCGTCACCCTTGCTGACATGGTCGCCTGGGCGAACCATGATTTCGCAACTCGAAACCTCTGCCATCCCGACGGCGAGGAAGCACATGAGCCCGATGCGCGGGTCGTCGGCGAGGATGAAGATTATGGCGCGGGTGGCAACGTGGGTGAAGAACGGCTGCTGTTCGTAGAACGCAGTGAGATCGGGTTTGCTTGGCGCGTCGGGATCGGAGAGCACGGCGAAGTACGTGCCCGGTACAACGTATGCCTTGACGATCGTACCGGAAACCGGCGCATGCCAGCGGTGGTAGTAGTAATGGCTGAGGAAAGCCTGGTATACTGTACCCCCGATGAAATAGTTGGCTAATGGATCGGCGGCGAGCATGTGGGTGAGCGAGTACGGCAGCACGTCCTTGAGCCAGAACTTGTCTCTGTCTCTGACGTCGTAGCTGCATCGTAGGACCGTCGACTCGCACGCGCTGGTGATGTATGTGCTGTCGGCGGGATGCTCCACGGGCCGGGCGTTGGGCCGTAGCCTCCGGGAAAAAAAATCGTCCCAACAGGTGAAGCCCCAATGCCGTTGCTGAGGGTCGCATTCGAAGAGGTCCACGAAGCCTGGCATGTTGCACATAGCGTCTTTCCCGAGCCAACCCTCCGGCCCGCGATTGAGCACGGAGGCCGACTTCGGAGAAACGAGGTACTTCGACCATTCCGCGAAAATGAGCCGGAAATGGTCGTTGACCCGCCGGTCCATGAGGAGGGTGAAGCCGTCTGGCGTAGACATCCACCAGTGCAAGATGGTAGTGAATGGGAGGGATACAAGGAAGTTGGAGTCGTGAGCCGGGGCCTGCTCGATGATTTTGTCGAAGCACTGGAGCATCGTCAAGTAGTCTCTGACCTGGCATAAAAATCAGAAAGAAAGCTTCGGTCGGGGATGGAAAACTCGACCTGCAGTCGACCGCGAGCATCATATTGCGGCGCACCGTCGAAGTTTTTGTGGAAGCGCATGTAGAGCTCCGGGTCGTTTTCGATGGTGTCCTTGAACGCGATCACGGCGCGGCTCTTGATTTCCTCGCACCCGTCGACCTTGTGCAGCAGCCTTTCCATCCGCTTGGCCACACCGCACTGGTCAATGACGGGGCCATGGGGGTTCATGGAGAGAACTGGAGGATGCTCGGCGCTCGCGCTGAGAACTGGAGATGTGATCCGGGAAAGAAAAGTCTTCGCGAACGCAGATGTGCAGCGCTGAAGTTAAAAAGTTTCGCCGATCCCGCGATTCCATCCGAGGCTGTCAGGCAACGCCACGCTTCTGCGCATGTGGCCAACAACCGGCTGTGAATCCCGTTGACAATGATATGTGATTTCGGCGAGTTTTTGGACTACCAACGCCGCGAAGCCAGGAAAGTGAAGGTTGCCGCATGCCCCGGTAGCGCAGCAATTTTCTAGTGGGAGCGGGAAAGCAGGGAGCAGAGGAAGCGCATCGGACTGGGAGCAGACCTTTGGATCACCGAGAACCCGAACTTGGAAGCTCGTGCGGCCGATCTTGTGGGCATCAGGCCGCCATCAGCCACAAAGCTCTCCAGCAAGGAACGTAAGATGAGTATCCCTGCTGGAACGACGTCAGGAAGACGAAAGCCGGAAAGGGGCTCAAGAACTCACTTGATGAACAATGTCTACATGGAGCTTGATCGGGATGTTCACAAGGTAACGCGCAACTTGTGGATTGGGATTCGAAATCGTAAACCTAGGTAGCAGAAAACAGGATATAGGCGAAGGCAACGGGGTTTTCGGAGCATGCCGAGACGCTGAAAAAGCATCAGGTGGCGTCGAAGAGAGCAGGGTAATCCTTCCCCAAGCAGAACGATCGCTGTGTAGAAGCATCCCGTTGGTATCACGGTCGGTGGCGCACCTCACCTTCCATCGACTCCGACGATCGCAAGGACCAGCATCCGTTGCGAGAAGTCGTAGCAGGGCCAATCCAGGGCAAGAGAGGAGAGCAAGGAAGCGACCGAGAATGATAATTCGCCACCAAGACCGTCTGCTGACCCTCTGGTGTGCGATGCGTGCAGGCAACTCGACGTCGTGCAAGTTCGGATCAAGGTCGATGTCGTGACCCTTGTCAGCATCAGCTCGTTGATGGAATCACGCCACAAAGCTGTAGCTTTGTGATGCCGAAGGCGTGCCGAACGGTCAACATTAGCTTACACACAATTGCCTCCCTCTTTGTGCTCGCGTGTCTGTAATCGAGCTCAAGGGGCGCCTAGAAAAAGAATTCGATAGCAACATTGATGTGTGCTTCGGACCAACCTTCGGCTGTAGCCTGGCTGGAATCCTTGCGAATTCGAACTTGAACATCAACCAGCATTACAGAGAATTTGGGAAAAAAATATCCCCGGTATACTCCAAGAAAGTGCGTACTGTACTACGTCGACGCTTCACTCAAAGTACGGCGGCATGGGCGCCATCGGCCAGTGGCAATGCTGCCAGGGCGGAAGAAATACTTATTTTTGGCGATGCGATCTGTACTGGTATCCTTTCGTCTGGTCTCTAAGTTGGATGTGCCAAGCACTCCGAACACCGACCGAAGAAGGGCGCCGGGATAGACGGATCTAACATAATTGCGAGGAGGTCAAACGATAGATTGTGGGCGCGGCGGCGGCGCGCAGATTGACTCGCAGAGTCGCAGACACCCAACCCAGATCTACGGAGACTGCAAAAAACTTTCCAAACATGCAATGCCAGGCCCGGGGACTCAAAATCGCCCTCAGTGTTCTGAGATCTCAGGTGACAGGAAATTCAAGAGACCGCTCGTAGAAATCGATTGGACTGAGAACAGTACATAAGTAAAATAAGGAGGCCGAGACGAATGACAAGTACAGCGGGAGAAGCAGGATACTGTATGGACGATGAACAACCAGTCATGGTCGAAGTGCGGACGTATAGTTTGGATGCCAGTGATCGTAGTACTGGTCTGCATTCATTGCTAACCAGTTCGAGGCTCCCAGAGCATACACGTCCTCGGTTCCAGAACCCATCTGCCAGTTCGGCGGATACGAACCCTCATTATATTCACCACTGGAATATGGCTCAGAACCCCATGCCATCTCTTGCTGGAGCATATTGAGCTGCGATAATAGATCGTAGTCGACGCCCACCGGCATTTGCTGAACCGGGAGCCAATGAGGGTGTTCGTTAGCTCGCGGCCGCGGCGAATGCGAGTACGGCTGCGGCTGGCCACCGTAGATCGCGAACGCTGGTTCATGGAGTTGACGAAATGCAGTCGCCTCTGCGGCTAGGATTGCGTTGGCAAACTGGGGCGATCCAGATCGCAGCCACGGGAATCCTTGAGAGCGAGGATCTGTTGTCGAGAGCGGCTCGTAGAGACTCTGCCGAGCACTCCAGGCTGGTGCCGACACCTCGAGCGACTCCATAGAAGACGAGTTCGAGAACGAAAGCTCGAGGGATTCGGTAGATGATCCTGCCGAGAACGAGCTGGAACCCCGAGAGAGAGGCCGAGTAGCATGACGATAAGGTGTCAGTGTCCGTGGAACGCGTCCCGGAGATCGCGGCTCCGCAGAAGTGGATCGAGAGGACAGAGGGCCACGATGATAGCCTCGACGATGTCTGGTTGGCGAGGAGGCGCGCAGCGGCGTCGTGCTGCCAGCCACCACGACGGGCCCGATATGAGAAGGCGATGGCTGAGTTGGCACGGGAAGGCGTCGCCGCCCATGATGCGTGTGGTTCTGGACAAGGACGGATCCTGGGCCACTGGTTCCGAATCGATATTGCCATTGTCGCTGTCGCTGGCGCTGGGTGGGCTCGTATACGCACTCAAAGTGCGACAGGCAGCACCGAATACAAGGGCCGTTCCTGGACCTGGCAACACACTGCACGCCGCGAGGTTAAGTACTTTTCTCTCCGATAGAAAAAGCAAGTCGAACGGAACCTTGGTTTTGGCTCTGCGACAATTAGAGCAAGCGCGGGTGACGCGTACAGGGGCGTCAACATCAGAGGACCCAAGAGCCGACAGCGGAGAGCGGTCGGCTTCTGCATTTGGAGGCGGAGGAGGCGCTTCCATCTCCGTCTAAAGCCAGCGGAGAGATACGGCCAAGTTGGGACGCAATAATGGGGCCGCTCCGCAGGACCCATGTCTTCTTATACGCTGCCAGTGTGTTCTGCGACGACATCGGCGGAAAAGGGCGCGCGCCTGTTCGTAAAGTCTCGTGAGCGTGGACTGGATGGAGTGAATGATGAAAGGAGCGCTCATACGAGCGGTCCGCCGTACTTGGGTTGTTCGCAGTTGGTGCAAGGAGAAACGAGGATGATCTGCGCCGCAAAGACGTTGGCAGCCGTCAATCCACTGATGGCCTGCCGCGGGCCGAGCCATCGGTGCCGATGGTGCTCATGCGAGGCTTAACGTTCCCAACCACCAGCGGGAAAGCACTCCTCACCCGACTCTTGGTCCACAAATTGAATTTTTGGGGATCCCCAGAGACCCTTCACCGTGTTAAAAAACGACGTTCAGTCTGGTACCATCCCGATCGAACTTGAACTATTATCCGAGTAAGCAGCAGATTGAACCCCGTAACTTCACGGGCCTGTGCCAGCGCTTAGGTTCTGCATATAAGGCCGGCGTCTATTCTGCCCGAATTCACCGACTGCGATACCGACCTGCGCGTTCAAGATCGACGCCCACCTCGGAACAAATTCCCATCGCAGCTGTTCGGGAGGCTTCTTGACGCACACAGACTCCTGCGCGGGCATTTGCGGCCATTAAAGCTTCTCCCGCTGACACTCGATAGAGCCCGACAAAGCATGTAGCTCTCAAAGTCAGGCGGATGTGAGGCGGCCCAAGAGGTCATGGTGAATACAAATCCATGGGGATGCTTACTTGGATTGCGACAACGTAGCCCGATGTAACTCGACATAGCGAAGCGAACGAGCAAGGTCCGCAAGTCCATCGCTACCTCGGACTCGGAGTGTTGGGTAGCCTTCAGAGTTGATGCGACCGCATGCGCAACTTCAGAGAGCACTGGCACACGGCACACGGCACGGGGCCGAGCGCGGATGGATAGCTAGTGGGACCGCTGGCGAAAGTGACGCAACTTGTCGCCCGAGGTTTGCGGGAAGAGAGCAACGTTCATGGTAGTCCTCAAGGAGGTGCCTTTTGGTTCAAGGCTGGAAACTCAGGTTAGAGGTCCCGCGATGGTCAAGCTTCGACGTTCTCTTCACCTGGTTGTCGATCAATAATTATAAAAGGCTGGTAAGAGTTTAAAAAATCAAAATGCTCACCGCCATCTTTTCCCACTTGACCACCCTGAATCGCCTGGCTCCCGCATCCCCACGAATCGGCCACAGGTCTGTCTGTTGTGGGGCTGGCGAAGCGAACGAACGCAAGCTGAATGCAGACATAGCATTTTCACGTAGACGGCGAGGACTGTTCGAGTTTATTCATGGTAGTTTTCAAAATTCCGGCTGGTACAGATTATCCCGGGATATCCGAGCTTCGACTGGGTTGGCGATCAATAAAAGGCTGGCAAGCATTCGAAGATACTCACCTCCATCTTTTCCCACTCTAAACCACCAGCAAATATCCATCAGGCCCGCGTGTCGGAGCTACGAACGCGGCAACTCAGCAAGATCGTCGAATCACTCCCCACTCCCTCCCGCGATAGCGTCTCCCGGTCTCGGAGGAGTCTCCCCGCATAAGCGAGCTGTTGCAGAACCACAGGAACGCCATCCCTGACCTCGACCATCTGTTTGATTTGCGCTACCGTCACGGGGTCGAGGAGGATACGGAGAACGCAAGCGTGGTGCCGGTTTGGGTTTTCACGAAGACGGATGCGGTGCGTGGGTGGCTCGGGAGGTCGAGGTGGGCAAAGACGATGGGTCCGTCTGGGTCGGCGGTGGAAGGCAGCGGTGACTTCCACGCGTCGCGAACTGGAGGGAGGACGAGATGCACCGTTGAGCGCCGACGGACGCCTTCTTCAGCGAGGGTTCGGCCGTCCTCGAGTTCTCCCCATGCGCAGAACAGTCGCTGTCGAGCCGCCGGGACGTCGGTTATATCCTCGATTCTGTGCTTCAGGTCCTCGACGGTGTCGGATCCCGAGACTCTGAAGGTGAGAATCTCGCCTGCGAGGTTCTCGACGAAGACCCGCGAAGTAAGTGGGTGAGCTGGGAGGTCGCTGATGGGGGTGCTGGGGCGGGGGCGGATAATGAGGGAAATTGTATCCATGTGGCGGATGCCGTAGGATGAGAGGAAGTTCGCGTCCTCCAATTTTCCGTCGTCGAGAAGGAGGACTTGACGGGCGATTGGAATGCCTTCCTTGAACAAGATTTTGGTCTTGAGGCTCTGCGCCGTCTCGTCGGCACCGACGGTCACTGAGAATGATTCCTCCGGCGATGTCTTCACGAGGATAGTCCGGATGGACGGCGCGCGATGACGCGGACGCTCTTCCTCTTCGAGGTCGTGTTCCCACTCGATAGTGTACTCATCGACCACGCCCATATACCCGTCGCGCTGCGCAGCCAGGAACGCTGGCCACGCAGCGGCTGGCATCGGGACGTCCTCCGGGTCGATGTCGACGGAGATTTCGAACGGATAGATGTGCAGCTTTGGAAAGCAGCTCCGGACAAAAGGGACGACGTTCTGGGTCTCAGCAGTCGGTGGCACGAAGGCGTGAAGGAGGGCAGGGGCCTCGAACCTGGTAGTGCTGCAGCATTTTGCGTGCCGGAACGATCTTGGGTTCGTAGGTCTTGCAGTAGAGGTATACGTTTTCCGGGATCGTAGACGCCATGGAGGGGAAAGCAACAAGGTCATGTCCTGCCGCGACCTCGATTTATGGTGCGAACTAGGCCAAAGCGTGAGGACCGAGGAGCGCATTGTGTGAATGCGGATGGATCATTGGTTGGACGGCGGTTGAAGCGGTTGAAACGATGCAGATGCCGGGATTTGGAGCAGCGAAGGTAGCACCAGCGTTCGGAGGAGAGGAAGAAGAGATGAGAGCAACAAGACGGTGTGACGCATCACGTGTCTGGGCATAACGCGACTTGACCTGTTCCTCCACTGAGGATGGGCAGATGGACACAGTACGATGAGGTTCGTCCTTCTCCATCACCAACAGCGACCTGACTGACGCCCGAGCAGGACAGCTACAGACTCCCCGAAGGTATGGTAGTATTGCGCGGCTCAGTCCCAACTCAGGAACTGCGAAGGAATGGTGCGGACGGGCTACGATGCAGACACTGGCCAGTATCACTTCCGGGACAACAACGGGCGGGGCAGGGTCTATGTGGGGGAGCCGGGCGCGCAGTTTGGCGTGCTCAACCCAGGTACGTCGTCAAAATGATGGTCAGACTGCGTCACTCTCTGACCACAATTGTCCTTGCCCAGCGGGCGCCACCGACATGCGCGCCGAGCCCCCACAAAAGGCCGTCACCCACCGGCGCAGCTCCAGCGCGACCAATGCGTTGCGATCCTTGCGCAACTCCCTCAACACCGTGCGGCATCCCTCGCGCTGGGGAAGCATCTCCAGTTCCAGGGACGATGACGCCATGGGTCAAGACACCGCGGACAACGATGTAGACCAGGAGCCGGTCCTGGTCGAGCGGCCTTCAACCCCACTGCCGGAGCCAGCATCAACACCAGCGACTGCTACTCCGGTCAAGAAGCCGCGCCCATACTCCTCGGCGACCCTTCCAGCGCGTCGCAACGGGACGGACCAAAACAGCCGCTCCGGCTCTGGTTTTCTGCTCCGTCCACGAGCCCGAGCCCGCGGAAAAACCATCGCAGCCCCTACCCCCGTCTTCCGCACGCCCATCTTCGACGCGTTCCACACCATTGACGTCGCGCCCATGGCCAGAGCGCTCGACGACTCGGTCCTGCCCAACCCCAACCCCAACCCCACCCCGAAAGGGCCAGCCTCCAGCGCCAAACCCGCACCCAAGCCGCCCAGCAGACGTCATTCCGAGGCCCTCGTGCCTGTGATCGTTGCCACCCGCGAACCGCGCGCGGCGTTTACCGTCGTCTCGCGTCCGGCGACCCCGAGGAAACCGGTACCTGCGGTGACTGCAGAGCCTGCGCCTGATCAGCAGAAGTAGCTGATTCGGCATCCACGATGCACCATTTTATTCTTATGCATTTTTTACACGGACGGGATCATCTATGCGACCACTCACTCTACTGTACAGTACTGACTATCCTTTGCTTTTTGCTTTGCTCTCTAAGTACCTCATACCCAGATGTGTTTTTAGGAAGGTGGATAAACGTGGAATTATGCATGCTTTCTTTTTGAGAAAGTGCCGGGAGGACTCAGAGTGGGAATGTGGACTGAGTTGTGGAATCCGCCTCCAAACCAGGCGAAAGAAGGTGGCGAAGCTGGGACCGACGAGGATCACGTTATGTTATGAATTCACGGCAAGTGTGACCCGCTCATCTTCAGGCTCAGCGCTCAGCCGCGGCTCAACCTGATCTTGCGTCCCTGCAGCTGCTGGGTCTCTAAAACTGCGACGCGATGAATCTCTAAATGCGGCTGCGGGCCCGCAACATCGCACTTCACTGGCAGATCGTCGGAGGGTCTCCCGAGCGGAAAACAGACGTTTCTCTCGCGTTGCAGATCGCGTCCTTCAACAACACAGCCGTGCGGCACGAACTGAAAGCACTGTTTGGTGTTTTTTTAGAGTGCAGGCTCAAGTCGTTTCTCCAACTAACCCGGTACCTGTTCCGCTCGGGACAACTTCCGTCGAATCCTTTACCGAACAGCGCCCGTCACATCGCAGTACTTAACATGGTATTGCTAGTGCTAGCGAAACAAAGGGCTCGTCGCGCTTGCCTTGAAGTTCATGCCCAGGATCACCAACGTCCTCCCGTTCTCGCCATTACCTTGCTTTGCCAAGGTCCCCCACCGTCGAAATTACGTCACAAACAAGGACATCTGTGGGTGTATAGCCACCCGGCGCCTCAGCGGTGATTTACGGGCGTTGACCATGTCTCTCTGCTTCTCTCCCACCATCTCGCGTCTCGAGACGGGCTAATGCATTCATTTTCACAATCTGCGGGTCTCTCACAACTCTGCGCGCACTGGAGGTGCCTCCCCGACTCCGTACATCACCGGCGATGTTTATACCCGGCGGCGATCCGATTTTGGCGGCGGCTGCGCGACGCTCGATTCCGGCGGCTGCGCGATGCTCTCGCATCGTATTTCCCGCTGCGCGCGCTGTTCGCGCGACGACTGTGATCATCTTGAGCGACTGCGTGTGATTCTGGCCTTGACTCCAAGTTTTCTGACGTCTGGACGCGATTCTCATAAATACCGGCACTAAAATCTCAGTGTTCTCGTCCAAGCGCCCGTTCCTTCGGCGTTCATGTCTGGTGTGTTTCAAATCTTTGGTTTGGCATTGTCTCATTTGTCTGCAGGCCCTGGCATTGAAAATGCACTCGAATCATGCACCATCCCCGAAATCCTCGCCCTGCTGCCCGCCGACCACCGGCCGCCGTATGCAGCGACGCGAAAGCGCCCTCTTTTGCTCCAGTTCATCGACACACTCCCCAACGACGTCAAATCCGCCATTATTGCAACAGCGCTGGCCTCCCCGGGCTCGAAACGCGTCCGCCCACCGCAGTTATCGGCGCAGGCGCGCAGAGCACAGCGCTCTCGCACCGAAAATACTGTCGATGCTGTAACGGACCTCGTACATGACGGCGATGTCCAGTCTCTCATCGACGGACCGTTTCTGCGCCCCGTCTCGGAGGGTCTCGTAAAGCAATGTATTTCCCGGTATGTCCGAAGTCCAGAGCCGTGATTTTCCAGGCGCTGATGCATCTTTCGAAGAACAATCGATCGGACAGGGAACACGGCCTTCAACCAAGTGCTGTGCATGGTTTGTGCACGCCGTCTATTTCTAGCCGATCTCGTGCCTTGCTCGCCAGACGACATTCCCAATCTGCAACTCCTTGTTCCTACCCATCCCCATCCGGCCCAAGTCTTGGTTGATGGTGTTCTGCTTCACCAACCGGCCCTCCGCACACCCGCCACCTTCATCTGCGATCATTGTCGCGCCAAGCTCAAGTCGCAGCAACGCCCTCCCTTCTCCCTCTCAAATAACATGTGGATCGGCGACATCCCTTTCGCGCTGTCTATCTTGACTCTTCCGGAACGTCTTCTCATCGGCCTTTACTTTCCCGCGGCTTATATCGTCAAACTCTTCCCGAAGAAGGCTGGGCGAAATAAATGGACTGCCGCCAACATCAACGACGGCCTGCGCGGGAATGTTTCTACATACCGGCTCAACACTCGTGATATAGCCGAGATGGTGTCCGGTAATCTTATGCCGAGGCCGCTTGGTATACTCGCAGCTCTTGTCTCGGTGACATTTGTCGGCACCAAAAACATGCCTCTGATGCTGCTTCCCGAGATGTTCGATGTCCGGCGCCGACGTGTTCTTGACGCGTTGGTTTGGCTGAAAGCCAACAACACCGTTTACGGGCAGATCGAAATATCCCCCGAGCGCTTGGAGGAGCTGCCCGAGGGCGGGGTTCCCGATGCCATCAGCCTCAACGCACATTACGCCGATGACGCATCCATACTGGATCGCGAACATGCGGGTTACGTGCCGGTTGATGTTGGTGACGAGCTGGAAGGCGAGGAGGAACATGAATTGCCCGATGAAGCAGAGGAACGAGCGGATCCACCTCTGCCCGACAGTGAGTGCCTCTTCAGACTCTCCCGTGTTGACTGACATTCATTGCAGATCATGCCTATTTTCCTCCTGACGCACCGTCTGATGACGAGTCCCAGCACGAGGGCGATCTCCTGGTTGACGACGACGGTATGGACCGCAGTGACAGGCCGCATTCTTTCCGACTGAATTCATTTTACAGAGCCCGCGGTTATCCCACTTCAAGCCCATGGCACGGTAGACATCGCTGGGGAAACTGTGCCCGACACGGAGCTATTTGCCCATGCAACGGCAAACATGCTACGGCTTCCGCCAGCGCAGCGCGAGTACCTGGTCCGCAAGAGCGGCTCGTTCGTGAACGAGTATCCACGCACGCGACGGGGAATCGTGATGGGGAGCGATTTGTGGGAAATCCCGGCGATGTGAATCACCTGCTTGGCGCTTTCCCCGCCCTTTTTCCGTATGGACTTGGAGGCGTGGAGGTTGATCGAGCGATCCCTGTGCCTTACGGCGATCATCTCAAATGGGCATTAGAGTACGATGACGGCCGATTCCGTCGCGACTTCTATTTCATGTTCCAGGGATTCGGGGTTCTTCAGCGGAGGCAAATATGCTTTTCGTCGTGCTTGCAGATCAAGCGGATCACATTCATCTCGCACGAAGCAGCCTTCCTCGCTTTGAAACCCGCGGACTTTCTCGCTGCGAGCCACGAAGAAGAACGGAAGACAACCCATCAGTAACCCCGTCATTCGGAGTCTGCGGAAGCAACTCACCGCCGTCCGAGCCCGCGTCATGGGCACGGACGAGAGCCGAATCGCCATCCGCGCCCAAGTATGGGGCATGACCCTTCGCTTTAATCCGCCAACTATCTGGGCCACCATCAATCTTGCCGACATGAGCGACCCAATTGCCCAGGTCCTCGCTGGTGCCGAAATCGACCTCGACGAATTCCTCACAACAGCAGGCCCCATGAGCGATGCGCGGTGTCGAACCATCGCGGGCGACCCCTTCGCTGCTGCACAGTACTTTCACCAGACCGTCAAGATCATCCTCGAGGAACTGTTTGGCATCTCCGCCGCTTCTCGTGGCGCAATCGACCGGCGGCCGGGTATTCTTGGCACTGTCAACGGGTATATCGGAACTGTGGAGGCGCAGGCACGTGGAACGCTGCACCTGCACATTCTCTTCTGGCTTCAAGGCGCACCAACCGCCTCCATAATGCGGGATGCGCTTCAATCAGATGAGTTTCAAGCCAAGATCCGGTCGTTCATCCGTCAGAATATCCGTGCGCATCTTCCGGGCACGTCTGGTGCGCAATTTATTTCGTCCTATTCGTGTCAACACTGACGAAACTCAACAGGCGCCGACGTCTTGGATATCCCCTTGGAGAAGAACATTGCATACTCCCGTCCGGAAGATCCTCGCCTTCCGGACTACGAGACGCGTGCCGCTGCCGCAGAGCGACGTATCGCACGCGCTGTACAACCCCACGACTGCAAACCTTACACCTGCCTGAAGCTCCGCAAGGGTCGTCTTGTGTGTAAACGCAAGGCGCCATGGAAGACTTCAGCAGGATGATTGGGTCTTGGAGACGGGCGAATGGGGCCCCAAACGCTTGTTCCCCTACCTTAACAGCTGGTGCCCGCCGCTTCTCCAGGTTGGCCGTTGCAACCAGGACATGAAGCTTGTCACAAATGGCGCTGACACAAAAGACATTACGTTCTACATCACTCTCTATATTGCGAAACGTCAAATCCAAGCCGCCAACGCCTCCGCCCTGCTCGCGAAGAGTCTCGAGATGCATGCCAAGCGCGATGCACGTGCAGCGCGGCTTGAGGGCATGAATAAACGCCTTCTCCAGCGGTGTGCCAACACATTGAGTAGGCAGCACGAATTTAGTGCTCCCGAGGTAATCAGTTACCTCATGGGATGGGGTGACCGATTCATCTCCCATTCTTATGTTCGAATCTTTTGGGATCGAATCACGTTCACGCTCAGGCGAGCCTTCCCGGAAATCTGCCAACATGGGTGTGTTCCTTGCCTTTTTTTTCACGCTGGACTGGCACTCATCTCGGTTGTATTAGGTCCGGTTCGGAACCTGATGCAACAATGGTCCGTGATAATGAGATGCGGGATCGCGTCAATCTGGTACGTGATCTCTTTCCTGGTGAAATTTTCGCTCACGCAATTTCAGGAATCTTCGGCGCCGTTGGCTATCAATGAGCACGGCCAGTTCGAGCTCAAAGACCAGCTCCGGCAGTATCAAGATCGTGGGCATGCCTTGGACGACATGTCACTTTATGACTTCTTCGCTCAGACATACGAGGGCAAATTCCTCGAGGAGCGCCAATCGGAGACTCCAGCCCGTGGACGGCCCCGAAGCGTGCGCGTCCCGTACCTTCCCGAGTCCAATCGAGAGGCATGCCGAATCATCCGAGGAAGTCAGCAAGAAGTTAACTTGCACTTCATCGGGCGATGGTTTCCGCGCGCCGACGACCCCAAAGTCGCTGAGTACTATGCCGCCCAGATGCTCTTGCTGCTCTTTCCATGGCGGTCCCTTTCTGACCTCAAAAGCCATCACCCAACGTTTGCTGCGGCTTTTGCTGCATTCAAGTCGGAACACGCATCGCCACGCGATCTTCGAATCATCGAAAACATTCAATATTTCTACGACTGTTCCGATCGTGCAGCACAGCGACGCGACGAGGAGGCGGCAACGGCGCCGGACGGTTCTCAACGTTCCCACACCACCGAGGACTTTCTTGATTCTGAGGAAGTACTTCCCGAGCCAACGGACGCGGACATCCAGAAGGCTCGCCAAGACCAGTACGCTGCTCGAGAACACGCTTTTGGGGCGGCGGCAACGGAGATCGCCAAGAACTTTGGCATCTTTGATGCACGTGGCAGTCCTTCTCACGATAACACTGATTCCGCCGGTGTTCCCGCCCACCACCGAGCCACAGCGGCCAATATGGTCACCTACGGAGAGTGGGGAGCGAGAATTGCTGCATGGGACCGCTCAACGGGCTCCTCGGCTCGCAACTCTCTCATAGCACCGGCTGCTGATCTTGGCGGAGTTGTCTCAGCAACCGCGAGCGCCTCCGCGGGACGTGCTGATCCCGGAGCTGTCATCGACGTCACCCCCGCTCCGAACTCTGCTTCATCCATCATCCTGAACACGGAGCAGCGTCGCGCGCAGAACATCATCATCAATCACCTGCAGTCCCAGCTCCGCGGGGAGAATCCCGAGCAGTTGCTGATGGTCGTCCGAGGCGAAGGTGGGACTGGGAAAACGGTCCTGCTCGACGCGATCTCTCAAGGCTTCAAGATGCGTGGCGTGTCGCATCGTCTCGCCAAGACAGCCACGACGGGCATTGCTGCAAGCCTCTTCGGGGGGCAGACTTTGCATAGTTGGGCTGGAATTCCCATCGGGACGCCGCGCACCGAGAATTGGAGAGCTCCGACAGAGAAGCGCAAACAGAGTATCGAGCCCGTTTGGTACTTGGTGATCGACGAAGCGTCGATGCTCACTAAGCGACTTCTCGACATGCTCTCCCAGATCCTGACATCCGTCAAGGTCGCCGCCGGACAGTGCGAAGAAATCGACGCCTTTGGAAATATTAATGTGATTCTATTCGGCGATCTTCCACCAATTTCCGCCCGTCGGCAGCCTCAAGCAAGCACTTTTCTACGACGACGACTCGGACTCCGACACGTCGTCACGCCTTGGCCTTTCGCTCTATCGCCAATTCAGCACCGTTGTCACCCTCCACGAGCAGCGACGGGTAACAGATCCCGTGTGGATGGCGCTTCTGGGTCGCCTCCGGACGGGCGACTGCACGGAGGCAGACATCAATGTCCTGCGATCGCTCGTCGTCGGCAGTAATGACTTTTCGGCCCCCGACTGGAGCGTGCCGCCGTGGAATATGCCAATTCTGGTCACTCCGCGGCACGCTGTTCGCATTCAATGGAATGCCGAATCGCTCAAGAAGCACCGGGTTCTCACCGGCAATCACCTCTATTTGTGCCCCGCGCAAGACACCGTTGTCGGTACCGATCGCGCACCAACTGCGAGGGAGCGCTTGCTGATTGCAGGCGTGAAGACGCGTCATGCGGGGCGGCTGTCCGAGTTTGTGCAGCTCAGCGTCGGTATGCGCGGGATGGTACTCTTCAATATCTCAACCGAAGCTGATCTGGCCAATGGTACGCGCGGTGAGGTGACGCGCATCATTTTGGATTCCGAGGAGCCGCTGCCGCCGGAGACGGACCCGTCGACTGGCGAAATTCTCCTCAAGTTTCCTCCGGCGCTGGTTCTGTTTAAAGCCGACACCACTGACTTCCCGCCTTTCGAAGGCCTCGACCCCGGCATCATTCCCATCATTCCATCCTCAGCTCGCTTCACGGCCAAGAATGCGTCTGGGAAAGTATCCGTCCGACGGCGCCAATACGCATTGACGCCCGGGTATGCATTCACCGACTACAAGTCCCAAGGGCAAACTCTATCACACGTCATCGTCGACCTTGGAAACCCCACCCCACGGGGGACTGACACCATTCAGCGCGTATGTGGCGCTATCGCGCAGCCATGGGCGCGAGAACATTCGCATTCTCCGCGGTTTTGATCCGCGATTGTTTACGACCCATCCCTCGGAAATGTTGAGGAAAGAAGATGCTAGACTAGATGCCTTGACAGTGGAGACTGCTCGGATATTCCCTTCAGGCTCACAGTAGAATAAATTCAATTAATCGATGATCCACACCCTTTGGCCCGAGGCAAGAGACTTTGCCGCAAAGCAAGGTCGGCGCCGCCGTCAGGCTGGCATTTCATACGGCTACACGCCGACGGAATACGTCTGCGTCATATATGTGGTGCTGTTCTCCCTCTCCACCAGTGCGTGCGTTTTTCTCCTTCTGGGTTCGGGGGAGGTAGTACTGTGTGACTGAGGAGGATCTTTTCTTGCAGTCATCCATATCGGCCAAGCAGGACGCTATCGCCTGTGGTGGCTCTTCCCGACGGCAATCTTCGCGGGGTTGATCGAGATTGTCGGATGGGCGGCGCGTCTGTGGTCGTCGATTGCGGTGCATGAGGTCAAGCCTTATGAGATCCAGTACGTGCCGTGCCGTTCCAATTCCTCGCTCTGCACCAGCTGACGAGGCGCGCAAAAACTTGAAGGCTCATCACGACGCTTTGTGCGCCGACACCGCTCGCTGCTGCGAATTTTACGATTCTGGGCGGTGTGATCACCCGGATGGGCACACAGTATAGTCGACTTGGGCCGAAGAAATGTGCGTTTTTGCGACTGTTTTCCGTTGTGCGTTACAGACGTGTGTGGTAGACACCGCGATCTTCCTCTGCTGCGACGTATTTTCTCTGTTGGTGCAAGGCATAGGTGGTGGGATTGGCGCGCATGCCGTCGCCGTGAACAAGTCGCCCAAAACGGTTTGTTCATTTCCTCGCCTCGAGCAACGCGTCGATGCCTACTGTATTTAGGGCGGCCACGTTATGCTCCTCGGGATCATACTCCAACTGCTCACAATCATCCTCTACGTCCTCTGCGCCGGCGAATTCGTGTATCGGTATCTACACGACCGTCCGCTCTCGAAGCGCGTTCAAGTTGAAGCTGGTAACATCGCCCCGCCGCGCGGGGCTCTGAGCCCCGATATGCGGCTTCTGTTGTGTGGAATGAGCTTCAACACGCTGTGTTTGCTCATCCGTGCGATTTATCGTGTGATTGAGCTGGCGTTTGGGTTTAGGGGGCGTATTGTCGAGACGCAGGTTTATTTTAGTGCGCTTTTTTTTCGGTTTCTGCGCTTTGCGGGAGTTGACCTGTCTGCTGCAGATGTACTGGACGCGGCGATGATTACTTTGGCCATTTGGGCGCTGAATTTTACGCATCCTGGTCGGTTGATGTATCGCGCCTCCACGACAAGTGGGAGAGAGGAACTTGTGAGCGCGGAGGAAAAGGGCTAGTGTAGAGGATGAATAATCTTTGGTCGTGTGACAGGATACACGCCTGTCGTCTTCGGTCATGGCGGATCCCAGTCCGCGTCTTCCGCCGGAACTGGAGCAAGAAATCTTTGAACTGGCCTCTATCGCGCATCCAGAGACGGTACCGACGCTCGTACGCGTGGCCCGCCGCGTTCAACAATGGTACGACCAGCCTGCAACCCATCTCCGTCCCCCTCATCCCACCTCGGGCAGGACGGAACCATTCCTGTACCGGACCCTGCGCGTCCGCGACTCGACACGCCTCTCTGCATTCATCACAGCGCTCCAGACCAAACCCGCTTCATTCCTCGTGCGCGGGCTGCGCCACGTCCTGTTCGAGTCTGTGCCGGAATGCACGAACGAGCTGTGCCTCGAGATTATTGCAAAGTGCCCGCACATCACGAGCGTCGGGACGACCAACACGTTTTGTGGGCCCGCGGCGTTCGACGGGCTCGCGTCGCTGCGCCACCTGCGCCGCATGGCGGTTTCGCTGTGCGAGATCATGCCGTGGGACGACACCGCGGACGACTTTGAGTGGGAGCGGCTCTGCGTGGACCCTGCGCGCGCGAGCCCGGCGTTGGCGCGTATAACGCATCTGAGCTTGCACGATAATATGGACCAGACGCACCATCTGGTGTTGGATGCGCTACCGTGCATGCCTTGTCTCACGCATCTGCGGCTCAAGCTCCGCGGCTTGCCGGCTGATACGGCGAGGAGTATGCTTTCGAGTCGTCGGCCGAGGCTTGAAGTGCTGCTCTTGACGATGGGATATCGTTCTGACGCCTCGATCAAGACGTTCCCGGTCGACGATATACGGCTTGTTTGCGGGCTGGCGCACGACAGCTACGACGAGTTCTGGGACGAGTGGACCAAGAGCTCGCTTGGAGAAGACGATATGTGGACTGTCGCCGAGGAGCTCGTCGACCGCAGGCGGCAATCGCAGCTCGCTCTTGCTCTCGAGAATCTCACACTCGCGGACCAACCACCTCGACAAACGAAATCTGACGATTACGAGCACCCGGAAGCAGTGCTTGCGGAGCTCGAATGGGTATCACAGCCGAGCAGGTCCCCTGCGAGCGCAGAGTCCGACTCTGACGAAGAACAAGGCCAAGCATTAGACACGCAATAATATAAGAAGAAATCTCTACGCCGCGACCATCTCAAGCTTCTTCCCCTTGATGCTCTTCCACTCCATCGCCAACGACGCCACCAACGAGATCCCACACATGGCGACCGAAACCGTGAACGCAGACACCAGCGCGTGGTTGTAGACGTGCAGCACGGCGGGCAAGTCGGCCTTGTCGATGACGCTAGCCAACTCTGTCGCGCCCGCGTTAATGACGACGAGCGGTGACACGCCGGGCACCTGCTTCTCGATCCCGGCGATGAGCTTGTTGGTGAAGACGTTCTCTGCGCTCGAGATGAACAGCGCGCCGCCGATCGTCTGTGCGAACATGACGAGGCTCGTTCCGAGGGGGACTTGTGCCAATGGGAGGACGTTCTGCGCGGCGATGATGGGCTGCTGTAGCCCCACGCCCACGCCGAGCCCGAAGCAGATTTGGTACCCGATCCAGTGCCCCGTCGAGGTGGTGGTGGTGAACGTCGAGAGCAGGCCGGCGCCGACGGTCATGAGCACGGTCGAGAGGATCATGAAGGGGGTGTAGTAGCCCGTGACCGTGACCAGCGCCCCGGAGAAGATGCTGCCCACGACGACCGAGAGGAGGAGCGGGATGTTGTCGATGCCGCTGCGGACGGGGGAGACGTTCTTGATTGCCTGGAACCAGATCCTACTGCAGTGTCAGCCTGTGTGTAGTGTGTTGGTGAAGGGCACGAACGGGAGATAAAAGACAATAATGAGGTATCCCGCGCCGACGCACAGCAGGAACAACGCCCCCGACCACATGCTCCGGACCATGAACACCTTTGGCGGAACCGTCGCGTCGTCCTTCATCCACAGCTGGATGGCCACAAACGCGATGATGAGCACCCCAAAGACGACGAAAAGCGCAATGATGCGTCCGTTGCTCCAGGCGTACTTGCTGCCGCCCCATTGCAGTGCCAGTAGAAGAGATATGATGGCTGGGATGAACACCAGCGTGCCTAGTGGGTCGAACTGCCAAAGGGAAGAAATCTTGCGGCGCTCCCGCTTTGCACTCTCTGGGACGTGGAAGAAGAAAACCATCACGAAGAGGGTGACCGCGCCGATGGGGAGGTTCTGCGAGAAGGAGAGTGAGCGCGAGGTTGTGAAGGAGTGGATCTGCGGACTGACGATATAGAAGCACCAGCGCCATGTAACTTTGTCCGTGAACGCTCCGCCCATGAGTGGACCTGGACTGGAGTAAGCCGACCAGTATACCAAGTGGAAAGATTAACCGCACCTGCGACAGAGGCGATTCCGAACATACTGCCGACAGCCCCAGTGTATAAAGGGCGCTTTTCCAGCGTTACAGAGTGCGCTGAACAAGGGCCTGAGTTCAGTCACCTGCTGAGCAAAAGGAGGCCGCACCGAGAATGATCATCCCGCCACTGAAAATCCCCGCGCATCCCAAACCTGCGATGGCCCGTCCGCCAATGAGCGCGTCGGATGATGGTGCGGCACCGCAGACTGCTGAACCAATTTCAAAGAGGACGACGGCTGCGATGTACACCTTGGGGAAAGTGAGTGCCAGGAAGGATCGAGGCGGAGGGCTGAGCCACACACCCATTTTATGTTGAAGAAGGAGTAGAATTTGCCGTAGAGGAGTTGGGTCGCGGCTAGGGCCTGTGATGATTAGGTCTGAAGCCTCGCGGCAGAGGAATGAAGTTCACCAGGAGGTATCTGGAGCGGTTTGAGTAGTCGGTTCGGAGAGGATGGAGAAGACTTACGCGCTTCCGTACCAGCCCACGTCTCCCAGCGAGTCAAATTCGTCTGTAATGCGAGGGATTGCGGTGGCTGGAAGGCCGATGAGTTGGATAGCGTGCAGGTTTGAGAAAGAAGGCACCGATGATTGTAATGTCCTGGTCGAATGGTCAGGATTGAGCCGTCGCCGAATAAAGGTTGCTCACCAAGGCCACCAGGAAAACAGAAAGGCACAGGGCAATCATCAGCAGCGCGAGCTTGAATCCATGCGGAAATTCGTCCTGGGTATCTTCCTTCGCAGAGGCTGCGTCGGTTTCGGGACCAACGACGACGTCGGATTTTTCTGGTTGGTCTTCGAGCATTGAGAAACGCGAAAGTGGGAACGTCACTAGCGAATGGCGAACAACATGTCGCCTCTTTATACCTAGGATACCCAGGCTCCATCGGCAGTCGATGATCAGAAGCCGTGATGCCGCCCGATGTGTGGATTCTTGGCGTAAAATGGGCGGCTCGTCGTCGTTTCTGGTGCATCTATGCTCTGAGCACCGAAGCACACAATATGCAGACGTGTATTTTGTGTAGGGCTCGCAATCTAGCGCGTTCTACGCGTTGTGGAGGCCCAGGACGCGGAATGGATCGGAGAGAGGCCGCCTGTACTCGCCGAGCGTTTCCCTGTGACCGGCGAATTCGTCCTCCGGCAGCCACGGGCCATTGAGATTTGTTGAGGCAGGTTGTTCTGGCGGCGAATTCCCCATGCCGGAGCGCCAACATCCGGCGAGAACCGGAACCGTGAGCTGTCAACGCTGTGTTTCGTCACTGTGCCAGTTGTTGTCAATGAACAGGGGGGTGGGTTAAGGAAACGAGGCTGGTCAGATTTAATGCCGCTGCTGTGTGTTGAGGGAGCAAGTCGCAAAAGGTCGATGAAGGCGGGATGAAGCAAGGTTGTTGATGATGTGATCAACACCACGTGACCGTCCGGATGCTGGTTGCTGTTCCCACCCTGTTTCCGTTCGCCGCTCTTCTTCGTTTTCGGCGCGACTGAAGACTCTCCTCTGAACGCCAGGTCATTCGCCGGCGTGATTTTCTCAAACTGCAGACCACGGAAGCCAATTTTCTCTGCTGGAGGTTCGTTTATACTTTAACGTGCTCTTCGTTTCATTGAATGCTAAAATCCGCCAGCTGTTTCTACCAAAACACAATTTCTTGCAAGCGTCAACAAACGCCATTTCACGACATACCTCCCCTCTACCACGGCTGCTTGGTGTTGTTGGAACGTATCACCGAGCCCGCCCACTCGTCATATTTTCCTTGAACGACATCGCGCATGAACTCTCCGCCCAAATGAGGCTCGCGCGCGCCCATCTTGCGCAATGTCTCCGGCGAAATTCCACCCAAATTCGTCGCCAAGAATCCGGGACTGATACCCCAGACCTTGACCCCGTCGTTCTTGAGAATCCTTGCCCACTCGCGCATCAGCATATTCAGTCCCGCCTTGCTGCTGCGATAGCTGGTAATGGGGTTGACTTCCTTGGGCTTGGGCCAGCCCGCGACGGGACTGGCATTGATACGTGCAAGCGGAGGCATGCCGCCCCAGTTCGCTGGGTCGGTCTCCCAGATGGAGCTCGTGCCCGAGGTGACAAAGATCAGGCGCGGGTCCGACGATTTCAGGAGGAGAGGAATTGCGAGGGTGGTTAGGACGTGGTTGCCAGTGACGTTGGTGTCCCAGCTGGCGTTGAATGCGTCGCGAATGGACATCTTCTCGTCCCGGATCTGCCCGTCGAAGCCTGCGCCGGCGTTGTTCACGAGCGCGTCGATGCGACCGTGCGAATCGGTGATGAGGGCGATGGCGGCTTCGAGGGAGGCGTCCGAGGACACGTCGGTTTGGATGACGGTGAGGGTGGAAGTGCTTTCAGGGACTTCGGATTTGAGCTGGGCTGCGGCGGCTTCGCCTTTGAAGAGGGTGCGGGACCCGAGGAGGAGCGTGTAGGGCTGGGGCGACGCGTAGAGCGCCTTGATGATTTCGTAGCCCAGGCCCGTGTTAGCTAAAATAAGTTCAAATCTACAGCGTCGCGGAGAGGAGGAGTGCGGGATGGCATACCGCCAGTGACGAGGACGACTTTGGCTTCGGTCATGGTGGAACAGGATCAAGTTGGGATTCTGTGACCTGGGGTGTTTTCCGCCGCTATGGATGGCACGCGTCAGCCCTAGTAAGCAGGTATGTGAGGACGTCGAAATCGCGCGAGGGGGTTTCTGTGTGTCTAAATCGGAGCAACCCGGAGTGCATGCCGAGCCAGCCGTGGATTGACAGGCGCTCTCGTGATCGTGTTTTGACATGAGGGCTTTTCTGAAGGTTGGCTTTGGCTTTGACGGACCTCGAATATTACAGCTTAAGCTGTCATGAACCGCGGCCAGCAGCGTCTCTTGCCCGCATTGTGATGGCCTTCCAAGTTTATCCGCTGACCGTGACGTTTTCCCCGCCGCTCTTTGGCTTGTCTCGATGCCGCCTCCGAGGCCGATTCCGGGTCTCGTGTATCTCCACTGCAACGACAAAATCAAGCTTGTTCCGGCGTAAAAGATGCTGCATTCCTACATGGTGCGCCTTCAAGCCCCCTCCTGTTCCCTACGACAGACTAAACGCGTCCAGACCATCCATACCCACTTTCCCGAGACCCAAGACCGCGAAACGAGATTTGTGCCTTCGGCGCCGTTTGCACTTCAACTTGCTACATAAGTCCAGCTGGAAGATCGGTCGACGCATTGCGAAGTGAGGCTGAGGTTTACATAATATCCGCGCCAGCCTTCTTCGACGTCGCTTCCTCGCTTTCGTCTTCCATGGCGCCGCCACCGACCATCCCAGGCCTCGTATATCTCTATTTTGAGGACAAGACGACTCTTGTACCCACGAAAAAGCTGCTGCAGTCCTACGATGTAAGCTTCCTCTGCTTTTGCGAGCCAGCTCAGTACTAAGCATACGGTGCCCATCCAGATCGTCGAGTCATACATCCAGAGCCATTTTGCCGGACTAACGGACCGCGCGTTCGATATCCGCGTAGATTTGGACGGGGCGGAGGATGTGTCCATTGCTCCGGAAGCATGGCACTACTTCGTCGACGCGCAGAAGGACGAAAGCGTGCCGATAGTTCGTGCGTATCGGATCGTACTCGAGGACGAGGAGGAAGAGTGTAACGACGAGATGTGCACCAGCGACTCCTCTGCTTCTGCGGACGGCCATCCGATTTCCACCCACTCGAACCCATCGCCAACTTGGACCATCATCTTGAAGACGCGCGCCGGGAGAACGTGGGCGATATCGGTTACTCCGGACGAGTCGGTCGGGAGCGTCAAAGCAAAACTCGAACAGCTCGAAAAGGCCTGGCTCGTACGCCGACAACGTCTTTCACTCGGAAACCTAGAGTTTAGCGACGAGCGTTTGCTCAGGGACTACGCGGTCGACAACGGCACGGTGATTGAGGTCGCCTTGAAGGGTGCATCAGCCACTTCGAGCAACCTGCAGCCACCACCGGGCAGCGGTCAGGTCTTCGTCAAAATGCAAACTGGGAAAACGATTACACTGAGTGTTTCGTCTGCAGATACGATCATGCAGATCAAAACGATGGTCGAAGAGATAGAGGGCATCCCAGTAAAGCAACAACGACTTATATTCAACCGCAAGCAACTCGAAGATGACATTCTTGCTGCGGACTACGGTATTTGCAAAGACTCTACAGTGCACCTGGTCTTGCGCCTTTGTGGAGGCAAACCGATCATCTACCTTCGCTCTCCGGAAGAACTCGACGCGTCGGTCCAGATATCCCTCGTATCCGACTGGTCGTTCTCCGTCGTCTACCCCGTCGTTCCAGTCAGCGAGCCGGAAGGCCTACGCTTGCACCAAACGGTCGCTTGGTCCGTTTGTGTGCGCCCAGACGGGACGTTGCTCGACAAAGATTCCGGCACAGATGTCAGCTATCTTTTCTGGGAAGCTCTGTGAGTGTTACACTTCGGGCTTGCTCATGCGCATCTAATGTTCGCTTCAGCACCAACCCTCCCTTCGACCAACTTTCCCCACCGTCCTCGCCCGTCGTTGGACGCGTCGAGCCTTTCTGTCCTGCTTCCGCCAACGACGCGTTCAAGACCGACACTTCCGTTGTCCTCTCTATAGACGCGGTCCCAGGTTACCTCGACAAGGTGCTTCTTGAGTTGGGATTGGACGTCGAGGCGCGCACATCGTTTATCACGTATGGTTCTCGTTCCTCGTTCGTTCTGTGCTGACTGCTCCTCAGCTACTGGCTTCCTTCGTTCCTCGAACACAGGCATATCCTCTTGACGTTCCTTCCGCAAGCTGCATACGAACTGGCAGCCCCGATGCGTGTAACTCCTACTCCGGATGTGGTTACGCGCGTCTTCATGCTGTTCCGCGGGGTCGAGGGCGATGAGATGGGTCTGTGGGTTGGGCTTGAGGAGCGTCCGGTGGGCATGTGGCGCGATGTGGTTGGTGTGGCGAGAGACGCGCTGCAGCATGACGGGAGTCTTTTCCGTGTTCTTGAGTGGGGAGGGATGGAGGTCAAGTCGTGAGCGAATCGCGCGTGTACTATGAGTCGTTTTGCCGCTCTGAAGCGCAAGAGGTTGAGTGAGCTGATCGTGTGAAAAATGTCGCGCTTGCGTCCGCCCACTCTGTCGTTGACCCGCAAAGCCTCAAACCTCGTCGCCAAGTTCTTCACTGTGCGTCGCAGCGGACACCGGGGACATATCTTCTCATTCTCGGCCAGCCGTCTCAGCCAGCCACATCCCATCCGGATGAGCCTGCTTTATCAGCCTTCCCGAGCCTTCCGCCGGAAGTGTGGCTCCAAATCCTCGCCTTCCTCCCGCCCTCGTCCCTCAGCGCCATAACCCTCGTCTCACACACTCTGCGCTCACTCGCACTGCCCGAGTTCCTGCATACGCAGCTCTTCTTCCCGTTCCGCGACACCTTCGCATTTCGATGGCGGAGCGTATCCGCTGAGCTGGCAGGCTACGAGGCGCGCTCTCTCGCACGCATCGAGCTCCTACTACGGGACCCGGGCGTGCTGAGAGAGCTGCTGGTGTCGCCGTACCCCAAAGGCTACAATAGGCGCCACCGAGGCGAGCACAAGCCGATCCAGCGTGTGCTCGATGCGCTATTCGCGGCCCTACCGTGTTTTTCTAACCTCACAAATCTGGTGTTGATACTGGTGCCGCCAGATGATGGGTTCACAGATGCGCTAGGCCAGTTGGAGCGGGTGGAGTACCTCGAGCTGGAGATCCCGACCACGGCGAGGGGGCGCGTGCCGGTTTCTGCAAGACGGACATTCGTGGTGAATCGCAACACCAGCTTGTTGGGCCGCTTCGCAGTCGGCGCGTTGGAGCTCTCGTTCCGCTTTCCGAAGCAGATACAGCAAGTCGTCGCCGGTCCAACCGCCTCGGAACTCGTCATTGCAGCGCTTGCCCAGTCCTCCTTCCCCGCCTTGCACACCCTCGACATCGCACTCGTATCCATCTCTTCAACGCATTTAGTCCCGGCGCTGCTTGCCACACCCAACCTGCTTTCGTTCCGCCTCCGACGAACACTATTTGACATTACGTTCACGACGCTGAACGACTTCCCTGCGATCCCACCCTCCGCGGTACCCCATCTTCGAACATACCACGGCCCCGCGCCGTTTGCTTCCGCTTTTGCTGCACGCGGCACGCGGCCACTCACAACGCTGCGATTGTGGTCATCGCAAAGCGTATCAGCGGCAGACACGCGCTCGCCGGCCGACCTCCCCCCGCTTCTGCGACAACTCGGCAGTGTGCTGCCCAGCGTAACGCAAGTCGAAATCGGGGCTGTGCGCGTACCCGACACGCTCCTGGCGACGCTGCTCGACCCCAGGACTTTTCCGGTCCTTGCCACTCTGTGTATCAACGCCCATTTTGACGTATTTCATCCGGGCTCCTTCGAACGACGCGTAGCCGGCGAACCACCCGACGCGCCGCTTGTGCCGCTCTCGTTGTTGGCATCACCGGCGGCGTTGAAGGTCCTTCGACTAGGTGCCCAGCTCGGCAGCCCAGCTGCCAACCCACACGGACTTTGTGGTGCGGCGCGAGAGGTCCTCGCAGGGTTCCCGGCGAAGTATGACCCGACGAGCTGGCACGTGTGGGTGGTGGATCAGCCGTGGTGCGTCGTGGAGTGGGCGAGGATTAACGAGCACGTGACTCAGACTTCTGCTGCGGGAGATCGAATTCCTGCCCCAGAGAAAGAGTGTGACGGCAATCCAGATGCGAGACTCGGAATATCCATGCTGGGAACTGTACGGGTCGAGTACAGCGAGCATTATTTCCAAGGGTTCGAGCGTGGGGCGAGGATTGCGGGAGAGAAGGTTGAGGAGGCGATGGCGAGGATGACGTGCGTGATTTTTTTCTTCTTTCTTGTTCGTCTGCATGACTCTCTGACTGTTTGTAGCGCGTCGGTGGGGTAGGACTGCTGCACCTCTCCCCCTGGAGCCCCATGGAGTCCACCATTCTCGCGGGGAGGGCAGATTGCCCACGATGTCTGCTGTTCAAGTTGGGTTGACGTTGACGTTGAAGACCGCTTCATTCAGTCCAGTACATGCAGCAGGAATGCGAGTGCGAGTGTCGGGTAGTCCACGTGACCACATATCTGTTCAGGAAATCGGTCGTTCAGACTCGTTCTCGCAGACGGACGAAACGAATGCAGTTCGCAAGAGTGTATGTGAATTTGGTACATAAAACAACTACAGGCGGGAGTAGGGTGTTTTAGGTGTTGTACACAGGTAGTTTAAGTCGTGAATATCTTTATACGCTTGTAGGCTTTGCTGCTCCAGCAACGCTCCTTCTCCTTGCGAACCACTGGAAGAGCGGAATCGTGACACAAGAGATGGCAATCCACACGAACAGAACCCCAAAGTTAAGGCCCAGCTCGTTCTTCGTCCCGAACACAATCGCGCGGACCGCCCGCGAGATGTTGTACACGGGGAACGCGTAGCCGTAGTGGTAGACGTGCGGCAGCGCCGCGATGGGGAAGACCGCGGCGGCGACGTTGGAGATTATCCAAAGGATCAGGAAGAATGGCACGAAGCGGATGGTGAGGAGGGTGAGCATCGCTTCGAGGGCGAGCCCACACGCGAGCATGCCGATGAAGTTGAGCATCCAGAAGACGGGGAAACCCGCGGACCCGAAGTGACGCGAGAACGGGAGCTGGAAGGCGCGGCTGAGGAGCGTGTAGAAGAGGGAGACGAAGAAGTAGGCGACGAAGGCGGTGCCTAATCGCAGCGTCACGAGTGAACGCAGACAGAGGTTGATTTCGAGGCCGGATGATTGGCGGGCGGCGGCGGAGACATTCACGATGAAGAACGTCAGGATGATGAGGTAGATGAGGCCCACGAAGGTCACTGCGCTGGCGACGGGGACATCGAAGGGCCGTAGGTTGACCGTAGAGAAGTAGATTGGCCGGGAGATGACCTCGGGAACGCTCGAAAGCAGCTGCGAGAGGTTGTCCACCGAAGAGATGTTCTTGAGGAATTCGACCGCGAATTGGTGTGTGATAGCCTCGAGCTGGGCTGAGACGACAATCGAGTTGATTGCGCTGCAATAAAATGAGCTCAGGAATGAAGGCAAGGAGGATGAAGCGCACTAGATGTTCTCGTTTCGTGCTTCGGACCCAATGAAGGAGATGGCACTGGATGCCTCGTACGACGCGTCTGCAGAAGAGACCGCCGAGGAGAGGTTGGCACTGGCGCCGGCGTTAACTGAGATATAGGTCAGAGGTTGGAGCACAGATTGCGGGCAAGACGTACTCGCGACGGCATACCACACTCTTTCGTCTACAATGGCTTGCTCCAGCTCCGAGATGCCGCCAGGGAACTGGCTTGCCGACACAACTGTCCAGGCAACGCCAGCGGGCGTTGGTTGTATAGAACTCAGTGCTTGAGCGACTGTTTGGCCCACAACTCCACCGTCGAAGTCCTGCGAGTAAAATTAGCTTCAAAGCTGAAGACATGGAGGAAGTGAACTTACCACAATCCAGCCAGGCAGTGAATGCCTTGGAGAACTCCATACGGAGCCCCAGTAAATCGAGAAGATGGCGAAAATAGCGATTGAGATGCCGACTAGGCCGCCAACGACCGTTCTCAAGTACACGGCGCGGGCGGCAGCGGCTTGCGGGGTCTTGTCGAGGAATCCGGCAGAGGGCAGAGAAGGCTGCTCCTCTGCGAGAGTGGCAAGGGTGTCGACGGAGATGCGTTTCTGGTTGGACGCCATTGAAGTGTTTGGGCTGAGGATGAGGTAGCCTGCGCTCCATCTCGGGTTATATAGGGCGGGACTGCAAGCAGACTAGCCCGTCGAGCCGCCATTACGCGGTCAGCAATGGGCGTCGGCGTCAGCAACAAGAAAGTGGTAAATCCGTTATTCGGGCGACGCAATGATGGCCGAGTCTGCGGTTGACCGGAACGCTCACCAATCCACTCAAGCTTTGCCTTCGTCATGCGCGCCACCCAGCTAGCGCTCACATCGATGTGCTGTATTGTGCATCCTAAGATCGACAAGAAGTGGGCACGAAACAAGACCCAATTACGCGCCCTGGTCTGCGCAAAGAGTACCCAAAACCCCTGCCTCTCTGTGCCATCGGAATCAAGGAATCTGGTTATTTTACTCCAACTTTGGAGGGTTGGGAAGGAAGAGCTTCGCCAGCCCGCCAAATACAGTCACGAACTGCGTTAACGGTTAGGGCATCAAACTCAACTAAAACATCGAGCTCACCGCGACGTCCAAGAATCGGAAATACAATCCCAGCGAAGGATACCCGTCACCGTCATAAGAAGCGCGCATCATGCGCCAGAACGAGAAGGGATCGGACGAGAAAGCGTCGTTGAAGAATCTTGAGTGATATATGTGCACAAATTGTGAGTGGCCAACAAGCGAGCCCACCGTTCCGGAGAAGACTCACAAGACTTTATAATCCCCAGCCGGATCTGCACTTTCACGCATCACCAGCCTCTCTCCCTCAAATCCTTTGAAACTGTGAAGCGCTAGCCGAGGAACAATAAAGTCGTCCCCTGCGCGCAGTATCTTCTTGTGTCCGTCAATCGTCGCCTGGACGCGTCCTTCCAGAATCGACATGTGTTCGGTGTGGTTGCGATGCCAGTGCGGGGGGGACGTATAAGGCTTCGGATGAGGGTTCACCATCTGCGATGGCCTCGGAAAACCACCTCAAGGGCGAGTCTTCGGGCTGGGAATCATCGCGATACAGGCTTAGCTGGACACCCTGTATTCGCAGCGAACTTGTCGGTGGGTTTGGGGCAAGAAGCAGGTAGTAGGGCATACTTTGCTCAATTTGAGTGTTTTGAGGTGCGTAGGCCCGTTCATTTGTCTCCGCTCGTGAGACGGCTTGGAGACGGCAGAAGGCAAGGAGGGTTAATCTGACCCCACGCCTGACAGCTGCTCAAGTTCGCCGTCAACCAGAAGTGTTCCTGGATTGTATGCTTTCGCTACCCTGGAATCATTTTCCCTTAAATAATCATACTAGTCGTACAGATTCAAGCCAAGCGCCATTATCAGTGAGAACGTCTTTCATTCAATCTTCGTCGGCTTCTTCGAATCAAACAACTTCGCAATCCCACCGAAAATCGTCACGAACTGCCACCACACGAGGTTGAGTGAAAGCAAAGTCTGTTTCAAGCGCGCTTACCGCAATATCAAAGAAACGGAAATACAAGCCCATTGCTGGATAAGTGTCGCCATCGTAGAACGCGCGCATCGTATGCCAGAATGCAAACGGTGAGTCGCTTGAGAAGACGTCGTTGAAGAATCTGTTTTGAACATGTTCACCACACCGAACAAAAAATAGAGGAAGCCTCGCGTGAACTCACAAGACCTTATAGTCGCCTCCTGGGTCCGCCCTCTCTCGTATTACCAGCCGTTCGCCCTTGAAGCCCTTGAACCCATGCACGGCCAAACGTGGGATGACAAACTCATCGCCCGCGCGCATAAGCTTCGTGCGCCCGTCGATGGTCGCCTCAATGCGGCCCTCGAGCACGGACATATGTTCGCTGTGGTTGCGGTGCCAGTGTGCAGGTATGTAGACGGCCTCAGACGTGGGCTCGCCATCGGCGACAGCCTCGGTGTACCATCGCATAAGCGAGTCCTCCGGTTGAGAATCGTCGTGGAACAATCGAAGCTCAGAGCCCTGGAAAACTTCGAGTTGAGTGCTCTCGAAGGCGGCAACTTCATTATAAGACGCACCTTGCCTAGCTTGAGCGTTTTGAGGCAGGTCGGACCGCTCATCTTCGCAGCACGGTAGTGGAGGAAGGAGAGAAGCGGAGCGGATCCGCGTGTCAGACAAACCCACATCGCGGCATTCAGTCGTGAGAGATTTTGTTAAGCGGAGACTCCAGTGGATTTTGCCTTGTACATAGATGGCCAAGCTGACTTTCATGCCGCTCGCGTATCGGTGAGCATGGCCTGCACACAGGCCGAAGAGTTTTGAGAATCCGAATCAGCCAGCAATCATTTACATCAGTTGGACATGATGGGTGTTCTACCAGGAGGCCCCGGGAAGCTGCTGTCAAGGGTTGTCCGGGCCATCAAAAACCCAATTTTTTTGACGTGTCTCCGCGATTGCGCTCGCCCATGGCGCTGTATGCCATTAAAACCCTGACCAATCGATCCGGCCAGCCTAGGGCTACCCGCCTATATACAATTGATCGCCGAATTCGGCCAGGCGGCGGAGGAAATCGGCCATCAAGATGCCAATCAAATTGGGTTTTTGAGGGCTTGGGCCGACACATTTTTTGATCAATTGGTCTATATCTCGGCAACGGCTTGAGATATCGGGGTGGGTCTTGTTGTGGGCTGTAAAGGACATCTATGCGGACATTTTCCGCACTCTACCCGACCACTGAAGGTCCGAGGCCCGCGGTAAAATTTTGGCGGGGGCCGGACAACCCTTGACAGCAGCTTCCCGGGGCCTCTACCAGGGCTGCGTCTGCTGCGCGCGAATGGCCAACCCAACGCGGTCATCATACTTCCCCTCCACCACATCCCTCACGAATTCACCACCCAAATGAGGCTCTTGTGCCCCCATTTTGCGTTGCAAATCCTTCGGCACCGAGCCGAGCCCAGTCGCGAGGTAACCCGGGCTGATGGACCAAACCTTGACGCCATCCTCCTTCAGGATCCGGGCCCACTCGCGCATAAGCATGTTCAGCCCCGCTTTGGTGCTGCGGTAGCTTGTTATCGGGTTCATTGACGGCGGCTTGGGCCACCCGGTGGGCGGGGATGCGTTGATGCGCGGGAGGGCCGGCATGTTGCCCCAGTTCTCGGGCAGCGTCTCCCAGATAGAGGAGGTGCCCGACGTGAGGAAGAGCAGCCGCGGGTCGGATGACTTGAGCAGCAGCGGGACCGCATGAGTTGTCAGCACATGGGTGCCGGAGACGTTTGTGTCCCAGCTTGTGTTAAACCCATCGCGGATGGAGCGTTTCCCGTCCTGAATCTCGAGGTCAAAAGCCGCACCCGCGTTGTTAATCAGCGAATCGATGCGTCCGTGGGTGGAGGTGATCAACGCGACGGCGGCTTCGATGGACGCGTCGGAGGACAGGTCGATCTGAACGACGGAAATCTCCGAGCTGCTGGTTGCGACTTCAGATTTCAGTTTCCCGGCAGCTGCTTCGCCGTTCGAGAGTGTTCGTGTGCCGATGATCACCGCGTAAGGTTGAGATGACGCATAAAGCGCTTTCACGATTTCGTAGCCAAGTCCAGTGTTACCTGACGGACAATCAGATGAACAATCTGTACCTTTGACGGGAGAATTTTGGCGCACCACCAGTGACAAGGACAACTTTCTTTTCAGCAGCCATTCAAGTTGTAGAGGATGGGGTCTGAATCCCACTCTTTCCCAGTCGATCCTTTATATACGGCGCTGAGTAAGGGACCCGAGACAGGACACGGGTAAAAGTGGGTCTCAAGGACCAAGTTAAGGTGACTCATTGAGGCGGAAACTAACCGATGTGGGTTCATGGGTATCAACCCGAAGACGGTGTTCCGAAATCGTATAAAAACACGCAGACAGGGTGGACTGAGAAAAATCGAGAGAACACGGTAAAAATGATCCGACCCAGGTTCGAACTGAGGACCGCCTGTGGTAACAACCGCGAAGTGTTAGACAGAAGTGATAACCAACTACACCATCGGACCTTCTTCGAGCTTGAAAAAAATGCTCTCCTGATTAGCTTTCCTGGTTCACAGAAACATATTTTAACCTCAAGGATGATGAAAAAAAGATAAGCCGATGCCAGCTTATTCTCGCGATTCTGGCAATCGAGCCGGAGCAGGTGCAACTGGTGGGGATCACCGTACTTGACGCCATCAAGACTAAAGTGATTCAACGACTTGGCACCTTATTTCCTGCCACGAGAGAAAGTGGTGAGGTCTGTGTGGCTCGTCTAATCTAACTAAGTCCATATCTTTGGAATCAAGCCGTTTGGACGCCATTGGTTGCTAAAATTGACAAGCTGTTCATGTGCAAGCCATTCATCGCGTTCAAACCAAACCTCTCCGAGGCTCTCGGAACCGTTGCATTCACGCCACAATGATCTTTGAAGCTTCTCGCCCGCCGCGTGTCCCGCAAACCAGTGTTCACAAGCCAATGGGAGTTATCCAGGGCTTCCGGTTGGCTGACTGCGCAACGGCTGCGTCCGGAAAAAGGTCGCGCGCCGATTGGCTGGTTGGTGCAGGATCGACGTCACCCTCGGCACGGCGATCACTGCTTAGATGGCAAAAAATGCCGAGCAACGCGCTCTTTGAGCTCCAACCGCCACCACGACCATGTCCTCGCCCGCGGCGCCACCAACCTCTGTTCCGCTTCCCCGCGCGCGGCCCACTGCCGCTGCCGACTCACCCCCAAAGGCCCCTGTATGGGCCCTCGACGCTGCTGCGCCTGAGGTGGGGACGCCAGGAATCCCGTCGTCTGCAAGGTGTTCTCGCCATGTGCGCCCCGATGGCGTGTGCTGCAAGGAACTCAAGGGCGACGAGCGCACGCTCATTGACCCCGATGTCGTTCGAGACGTGTACGTCGTCGTTGTTTTTGCGGCCACATTATTCTGACTGCCGTCCAGCGTCATCGGCCTCTCAGACGGGCTCACGGTCCCTTTCGCACTCACCGCCGGCCTCTCTTCGCTTGGCGAATCGCGCCTAGTAGTCCTCGGTGGCGTAGCCGAGCTCATTGCGGGTGCTATCAGCATGGGTATCGGGGGCTTCCTCGCATCACAGGCCGAGCGGGACCACTACCGCTTCCTGCGGGATACCACCGCGGCGCGCGTCATCCGCAGCTGTGACGGCGAGATGGAGCGCGAGGTCGCCGAGGTGCTCGCCCCCATCGGCGTCGATGAGCGCACCTGCCGTGCCGTCGCCCGCTGTCTGCGCGACGTCGAGGTCCCCAGCGGCACCAACAACAACACTACCCCGATAACCCACCACGACCTCGAGTCTAATGAGTCCCTGCGCTGGAGCAAGGAGGTCGGCTTGACACCGTTCCTGCTCAAATTTGGTGCTGGGCTTGAGGAGGTGCCCACCCGCCGCCTCTACATTTCCGCTATCACTATCGGCTCGGGGTATCTCGTTGGCGGCATCATCCCGCTCATCCCGTACTTCTTTATCCCCAAAGCGCACGTCGCGTTGGTTTGGAGTGCGGTGGTGACGGGTATCGTATTGTTGGTGTTCGGTGCGGTCAAGGCGCAGGTTACCGGAGCGGCGATTGGGTACAAGGGACTCCTGTGGGGAGCGGTCAGCACGCTGCTTGTGGGCGGTATTGCTGCGGCTGCGGCGTTTGGGATCGTTAAGGCGTTGGAGGGAGGAACTGAGTAGGAGGACCAAAAATGAGTTGGGCCTTTCTCTGTATGATACGGCCTGTATATTGTGTACAATTCCTCGCGGAATACAGCTATCGTCTTAATACGCCCGAGTCGTCTAGGTCCGGAATGCCAGACGCGCGACGAGAGCTGGCGCGTGTCTGCATACGTGGGTTCGCGGGAGGACTCGAATCCCTCTGCATTGGCATACCCAAAGGAGGCGTCCCTCGGCGCTCTGCAAGACCGCCTGAAAGCATTCGCTGCCTTTCGCGTTCTCGACGCGTCGCTGGGGGTGTCGGCGGCGGTGGGGTTATAGTTAACAGTGGATTCGGCGGCGTCCCGCTGCGCTTGCCCGACACCGTATCCAACCCAACACCCAATCCAGCAGACACCGGCGCCTGCCCTGTTTGTGGTTGTTTCCCGAACCGCAACCAGGCGGGCCACCATGCCCACGCCTGCGCGATCCGCGCCTGCTGCTCGCGCTCGGCTCTCCGGCGCTCGAAGTTTGCGCGGTAGCGCTCGTAGCCTTCGCGGAACGCCTTGTCGATGCGCGAGGAGAAGCGGAGTTCGCCGCGCGGGTTGGTCGTGGGTGGCATGGGTGCGATGGGGATCGGTGTGGGTGGGGATGGGGATTGTGTGGGCAGGGTTTGGGTTACGGGGGAGAGGTGGGTATAGGTGAGTGTTGTGCTTGATGAGCCCGGGCCGGGGCCGGGGCTCTTTGGGCTCTTTGTATTGGACGGTGGGGATACAAGGCTCGGAACGCGCGAGTGTGAGGGAGTCGAGACTGGTGTTGGGACGGTCTCCTCGATTGGTGGACGCGGGATGAAGAACGCGAGTGGGTTGAGGTGCCAGAGCTTTAGCTTGCTCCGCAGTGGTGGTTGGCGGACGTTGAGCACCATGTTGAAGGAGCGCAACGTCTTGTTCGCGTGTGGGACATATCTGCGCGGCGTTTGTGAGAGCTTTGTAGTGCACAGTACGACGCACTTGTTCGCATAGGCGATCTTATCCGCGTACGTCCCGCTCGCAAAGAACAGGGCGAGCGTGGTGACGCTCACGAACAACAGTCCCGTCGCAAAATACGGGTGGACGCGCACCTCCGCCGCGGCCTCGGGGGTATAGATGTCAGGCAGCAGGCGCACCAAAACGGCGCGTAGTGGGATGGCGATGAGGGAGATGTCTGGGGGGAGCAGGACCTCGAGCAGCAAGAAGGCGATGACGCAGAGCAGCTGGACCAGGAATACTTTGTGATAACTCAGAATCCGTGTTGGGGAGGAGATGTAGGACACACGTTGATACCGCGCCTTGCGCTGCTGGAGACTGGCGGCGGTGGACTTTAGGCGCTCTTCGAAGAGAAGCAGGTCGCGGTAGGTGGCGACGTCGTTTTGCGGGTAGATGTTCTTTGGGGAGGGCGACGAGCGCGGGGGCATCCCGACGCGCGGGACGGGAGCGGGAGCGAAAGATGGGGGATCATGTGCAGCACGTCACTTGCGCCAAGTCAATCCTAACCACAACAACCACAAAGCGGGCTTTTCTACTCTGCGCCGCATTCAATGTGTTCGACGATCTTTGACGGAACAAATGGTGGCACACTCGGGGAGCGAAAATCAGTTCGTCAATCTCCAGAAGAGAGCCTGCTCGGAAAACAATGAAATCGTTGGTGTCTACTCTCGATGTTGGTCCTGTTCGACCCATGACAACTCTACGGCCAGCCTCCCGTTTCCTTTCGCACAACCACAATGCCACGCAAGTTTTCAACGACTTGACCTAACCAGAAACCAGACCAAGCAATACGCGTATAGCCATAGCCAATCCCCAGGATCTGCTCTTGTACCTCTGCAAGCGGTTAGCGCTTGCGCCAAATCGACCGAGATGTAGACCCCAAAGGTTGCTTGAAGAACATGTCTCCTTCTTCGTACTTGGTAGGAAAAGCTCACCGGCTGACCGAGGCTGCTTGCAAGACTGGATCGACACCTAACAAGACACAATTGAACAACTCAGGCGAGAGCGGGAGATGTACGAGAGAGCCACACACTTGAACCGTCTAGAGAGGCTTCTACGTTGAAGCAGCCCGGAGATTAGATTTATTCCTCGTCCCGATTCTCTTCCAGAAAGCACTCCACGGGAATAAAAATTCTTACCAGCGTGCCTCAGGTTCAAGATCTATGTATAACGCACCCCAACTAAAATCGGAACAGGAAGAAGAAAAGAATCCCGCCCCGAAGCCCATCCCGCGCTGAATGTCAATGTGCGACGCGTTGGACTCGAGAACCCAATCCTAGCAGATGGCCAGGTACATGCACCAGGAAGTCGTTGGTATCAAAAGGGATAGGATACGTGTTGGGTGAAACGCAAAGTGAAGTCTAGACCCCAGGGAAATCTCGTGTCCATTTGAGGCGCGGCACGACGATCAGAAAAGTCGAAAGAGTGAGCTGGAATGAGTCAAGCACAGAGATCCTGGAGTTGCTGCGGGCGTAGAGGTGCACCGGATGAGGAGAAAGGCACCCGATTTTAGTCGAGCGCAGTAGCCCTCGGCGGTTCGGGTTCGGTGCTCGGATGGATCGGGCAGTGCTTGGGCTTGGAGCTAAGACGTACAACTCGTTGTTTCCTGCTTCCACTCGGCGATGGGCGGACACTCTAGCAAATTGCGCGAGCAGCAGCGTCGAACGGAGCCGGAGTCTCCTGCGACGACTCGCGAATCAGAAGACACGCCGCCGTCGGAGAGACTGACTTCCGCTGTTACGGTCAGTGGCTGTCCGGCCAAACCATCATTTCGTTTCGACCCTCACCTTCGTTCCTTCTCTCCCTAGACCCACCACCCCCGCATCTCACTCCCCAAACGCCCTTCGCCCATGCCGCCCGCAACGGTGCCCTGCCAGGTGCGCGGTGCGAGGCTGCAATCTATGCCGATCTCGACTGACTTTTGTGCCGGACAGTATCGCACTGGGAAGACTCTTGGGAGCGGGACGTATGCGATTGTGAAGGAGGCCATCCACATCAAGACGGGCAAATACTATGCGTGCAAGGTCATCAACAAGAAGCTCATGGAGGGCAGGGAGCATATGGTCTGTCCACACTCGTTTCTCTCGCTGCTCATCGCGCCGACGCAGGCCACGTATCTAGGTGCGCAACGAAATTGCCGTCCTCAAGCGTATCTCGAGCGGCAACCCAAACATCGTGACGCTGCACGACTACTTTGAGGTACGTCTCTCCGTCGACTTCGATCGGTAGCGATATCAGACGGCGGCTTACCCGGGTCTTGCAGACGTCGCACAACCTATATCTCTGCTTCGACCTGTGCACGGGCGGCGAGCTGTTTGACCGGATATGTGCCAAGGGCAATTACTACGAGGCGTGCGTCCCTGCCCTGCTCTGCACTCCATGCTATCTGACCCTAACGAAAAACTCCTGCTTGGCAAATACAGCGACGCCGCCGAGCTCCTGCGCACCATCTTCACCGCCGTCGCATACATCCACGCGTCGGGCATCGTGCACCGCGATCTCAAGCCCGAGAATCTGCTCTTCCGCACGCCGGCCGAGGAAGCAGACATCATGGTCGCGGACTTTGGACTGAGCCGCGTGATGGAGGAGGAGAAGCTGAGCATGCTCACCGAGGTGTGCGGCACGCCGGGATACATGGCGCCCGAGATTTTCCTCAAGACGGGGCACTCCAAGCCCGTCGACGTTTGGGCGCTCGGCGTCGTCACATACTTTTTGCTTGCTGGGTATACGCCGTTCGACCGCGATACGCCCAAGGCCGAGATGGAGGCGATCATCAAGGGCGATTATAAGTTTGAGCCGGAGGAGTATTGGGCGAATGTGTCCGAAACGGCAAAGGACTTTGTGCGCGCGTGTTTGACGATTGACCCGGAACAGCGGCCTACGGCGAAGGAGGCGTTGGAGCACAAGGTGTGTTGCCTCTTTTTGCCTGGAGTAAACTCAATTTTGTTCCAGTGGTTGGCGTCGGCGACCCCGCATTTCGTCTCGAGTCCGACGGGCGGGCCCGCGGATTTGCTACCGCACGTCAAGAAGGCATTCGACGCCAAGAAGCAATGCAAGTCGCTACCGATGATTCTGTCCATCAAGCTCTAACACGTTTTGTAGGGAAGAAACTTGCGCATGGATTCAGGGCTGCGCGCCACATGTCGCACCTTGCGGGCGTTACGCACCCGTTGGGCCAGGAGGCGCACGAGCTCAGCGAGAATGTACGGCAGTACAAGGAGGAGAGCGAGAAGGAGGTTATGGAGGTGCGTCACTTGTTAGGTTTCTCGGATTTGAGGTGCTGATAGTAATTTGCAGGAAGCGTCGATCATGCACCACCACTTGCAGGACGGCAACTCGACACCGACGTCGCCTACCCCGGGCGGAGATGTCGCGGCCAAGCTGCAGAGCACGCATATCGAGTAGACGTGTATAACCTGGAGGCGGCTATAGGAAGGGTAAAGTGTATTGTGTTGTGTTCTTTGCTTTCTCTCGTGTAAAAGACGCTGCGTTATTTTATTCGCGCTTTTAGTACTACTTGTCTCGAAACTACCACATAACGACCGTGTGCGGCCCTGGGCGGATGACCTGACCGACCAATTTGTCGTGCTGGCCCTCGACAACGGCGCGGATGAACTGCCCGCCGGTGCTCGGCTCCAAAGCGCCCATCTTCTTCAACAGGTCGGCGCCCACGCCGCCGAGGTTGGTCGCCAGGAAGCCAGGGCTAATCGCCCACACCTTGACGCCGTCGTTCTTGAGGATCCGGGCCCACTCGCGCATGAGCATGTTGAGCCCCGTCTTAGACGAGCGATACCCTACGGACGAACGGAAGCCTTCTTTGGGCCAGCCCGCCGGCGGGGGCGCATTGAGGCGCGGGAGCGAGGGGTGCCGTCCCCAGTTGGCTTCCTCAGTCTCACCGAGCGACGCGGTGCCCGAAGTGATGAAGAGCACGCGCGGGTCGGCGGACTTGAGTAGCAGGGGCACGGCGAGCGTGGTGAGGACATGCGTGCCCGAGACGTTGGTGTCCCAGTTGGCGTTGAACGCTGCGCGAAGGGAGGCGGCGCTGCCTGCCTCGACCTGCGTGTCGAAGAGGGCGCCGGCGTTGTTGATGAGCGCATCGAGGCGGCCGTGCGTCGAGGAGATGGTGGCGAGCGCGGCTTCGATGGAGGTGTCGGAGGAGACGTCGACTTGGATGACGGAGAGCGAGGAGTGCGAGGTGGGCACCTCGGATTTGAGCTGGGCGATGGCTGATTCGCCTTTGGAGGGGGTGCGGGCGCCGATGAGGAGGGTGTATGGCTGGGATGATGCGTAGAGCGCTTTCACGATCTCGTAGCCGAGGCCGGTGTTGCCTGGTTGTCTGAGTAAGGAAGGAAGAGAAGAGAATGGGACGTACCACCGGTGACGAGGACGACTTTGTTGTCTGCCATTGGGACGATGATGGTCTTGGGAGAGAGTGGTGGAGCTTTTAAGGTGTTCGGGTAACAGGTTAGAGGGTCATCTGCGTAGAGTCAGCTGCATCGGATGGTCTTCCGAGAACGTGACCGCGTAACACCCAGCACGTGATTTGCATCAGTGAGTCCGCTATGTAAGTACCTAGTAGCACCGTTCAGGCATCGGTTCGATGGTGTAGTTGGTTATCACTTCTGTCTAACACCTCTCGGTCGTTACCACAGGCGGTCCTCAGTTCGAACCTGGGTCGAATCATATTTTGCCCCTCCAGTCTCCGTTTTGCCGCTTGGGCTTTCCTACAACAACAGTCCGGACCGTACGTCGCGATGATCGACACGGATATTTGCAGGCCGACGATCTCAAACTCCCACACATTATATTACCGACAAAGGTCGTTCGCGTGTCCTCGGCGCCGCTGCCGCAATTTGCTACAGGCGGACCCACCTCTCACTACGTTGCGCCGTTTCAGGGAATTCCGAGGACCAATTAACCGCCCATTCGCGCCGATTATCCGTCCACTATTAAAGCCCTTGGCTCTCGACGAACTTCAGCAATCTCATTCCTCTAGTTTCTCAGATGTCCACTGACAAGAAAATCGTTTTGGTGACTGGCGGTCAGTCTAAACTTTGCTCATCAGTTGATCGGTCTTATGGTCTTTAAGGCAACACGGGCCTCGGATACGAAATCATCAAGGCCCTGTACGCGTCTCCGCACGCGTATGCACTTATCATCGGGACGCGGACCGTCTCCAATGGCGACGCCGCCATAACAAAGCTGCAATCCGAGGTCCCGACTCCTGGCGGCGCGTCGACCCTCTCGGTGGTGCAGATCGACATCGCTTCTGACCAGTCCATCGAAGCTGCCGTCGCGTCCATCGCCTCGTCTCACGGGCGCATCGACTCGCTGATCAACAACGCCGGCGCGAACTTCGATACCGATGTCCGAGACGGCAAAGTGGGTCTCCGCGAGGGGTTCAACGCGAGCTGGGACGTGAACGTCTCGGGCACACACGTCCTCACCACGCACGCGATTCCGCTGCTGCTCAAATCCACAGACGCGCGGCTGATGTTCCTCACGTCGGGGACGAGCTCGATCGCGGAGACGATGCCGGAGAATTGGGGGAATATGTATATGCTCCCGAGGATCAACGCGTCGCCGCCTGCGGGGTGGCCAAAGCCGCCGCCGATGCACCCGCTCACGACGTATCGGAGCACCAAGGCGGGGTTGAACATGCTCATGCGCGAGTGGGCACGGATTTTGAAGGAGGATGGGATCAAGGTGTGGGCTGTGAGTCCCGGGTTTCTGGCGACTGGGCTGGCGGGGACCGGGGTGGATGTGTTGAGAAAGATGGGCGCGTTGGAGCCGCATGTTGGAGGAGAATTTGTGAGGGATGTTGTGGAGGGAAAGTATGATTCCCAGGCTGGGTTGGTGATTCGGGCAGAGCAGCCTCAACCGTGGTAATTTGAAAGTGGTTTGACGGGTGCTACATATGTGTTTGGCCAATTTAATGAGCGCCTTTTGAAGAAAATCAAATCACCTTGATATTCCATCAATAGTTGATGAATGTAGTGGAAGCCGCTTCCATTGGCCACGGCCCCATCTTGAGATCTGTCATCGCTTGTGTGGCTGGGATGATCCGACGTCTACTCTGAATTGTTTTTAGCGCTGGGTTGGCGCCAGGAGCGAGACGCACGCGGAACTCACACAGCTACCATGAGCGGACCCCAGGTGCTGAAGACGTTTTCCATGGGCAAGGTGCGTATCGCAACTCTTCCCGACCCGCACAAGTTGAAGCTGAGACTGGTCAGGGCCTCGAACTGCGTGTCATGCACGACCCCTCCGAGCCGGAAGACTCGATTTCGCGCTGGTTCACCGAGGTCACCGCAGACGGCGGGCCTGACTCGGAGGTCTTCGTCGTACCTGCACACTGGCATCGTTACCACACGGAGAACATGTCCGTGATCGAGGGCCGCGTTGAGGCGACTGTGGACGGGAAGAAGAAGATCTTCCGTGCGGGGGATGAATTTCTCATCCCACCGCTTGCGGTGCATGCCTTGCAAGGATTCAAAGGCGAGCGGCTGGTAATGCGCGAGAAGGCGGAGCCGGGAGGGGATTATAAAGTCTTGCAAGTGTTTTCTTTCGTCAGTTCTGTTCGACTCTCATGCGAGATTCGAGGTTCTTCAACGATCTTCTCCACGATACTCCCGGCTTCTCATTCTGGCGCTTGATGCGTGCGTTCTATGATGGCGACGCGTATATCTCGCTGGGGTTGTATTTCCGGTTCTTTGACGTCGCGGTGAGCGGATTGGCTTTACATAAGCTCGTATGTGTGCTCATTCGACTGCAGTTCGTGACGGCTTTGGGTGGGGTTGCGAAGCTGTTTGTGTCGAAGAAGCCGATGAAGATCGAGTGAGAGTTGAAAATCCGATTGTTGCGGTCAATATTTGTTGGATGATCATATGAATCAAAATGACAAATTCTTTTTCTTCGTCAGCTTAACTTTCCTCTGAAAAATTTTGCGCTAGGGCAAATCATCGGTATGAGGCCGAGTATTCAATGGCACAGCGTCGGGTTGCCGATCCTGCTTCCGTCGGTAGAGCAGTAATCATTACAAAAAAGTGCCCTGTTTAGCCGCCCGTCGCTTCAGATTGAAGCTTATAAAACTGGGGAGCACAAAGGACGTTCTTTAACCATGGCGTCCTCCGACCCAAAGATCGTCCTTGTTACGGGTGGTACGTCTCCTCCAACGATGCGCTCATATTTCTTGCTCATTGGTTCGCAGGCAATACTGGTCTCGGATACGAGATTATCAAGGCGCTCTACGCCTTGCCTGAGCCATACACGCTCCTCATCGGCACCCGTACCATCTCGAAGGGCGAGGCTGCCGTCAATCAACTCAAATCCGAGATCCCGACCAGCGAGTCGACGGTCTCGGTCATCCAGGTCAATGTTTCCTCCGACGTGTCGATTGAGGCCGCCATCGCGTCGATCACCTCCACCTACGGGCGTATCGACGCGCTGATCAACAACGCCGGCGCGGGCTTCGATGGCGAGATTCGCGACGAGAAGATGTCCATCCGCGAGGCCTTCAATGCGAGTTGGGACACGAACGTCTCTGGCACTCATGTGCTGACTACCCTCGCCGTACCCTTACTTCTCAAATCTGCCGACCCGCGTCTCATGTTCGTCACTTCGGGAACGAGCTCGATGTGGGAAACTCAGCCCGAGAATTGGGGCACCATGGTTGCTTTAGCCCGGATCAACGGCAGTCCCGTCGCCGGCTGGCCGAAACCGAAGGAGATGGCCCCCATCACGGGTTACCGTTCGACGAAGGCTGGGCTGAATATGCTGATGCGGGAGTGGACGAGAATTTTGAAGAACGACGGAGTCAAAGTGTGGGCCATCAGTCCTGGGTTTTTGGCGACAAATCTGGGTGGTCTGTCGCCGGCAATGCTGCGGAAGATGGGCACGCTGGAGCCGCATGTAGGCGGAGAGTTTGTGAGAGATGTGGTTCAAGGAAAGCATGACGATCGCGTTGGTTTAATAATTCGCTCCCAGCAGACACAGGCGTGGTAGACAGAAATTCTTGCGGTTTAATTGCGATGAATTGTGGGCCGTAGTGAATGTTTAAACTTCGACGATGGGATCTGATTGCGTTGAAGCTGATGACTGGGAGTTGTTGACGTTAGAGCGGGCATCCGTGATCTGCATATCTGGGCTGCGAAGCTTTTCAGAGTCTTCTCTAGAGCAAAGCAGTTCCGCGCGCTTACCGAGCGCGCAACGCAAACGCAAAACGGCCGTAATCAGGCCTGTGTCAGTCAGCGGATATAAATTGAGGGCCGAGCGGGTCTTCGCCTACCTCACACCCACAAATATGGGTGGACTCCAACTCGTCAAGACGCTGAACATGGGCAAAGTAAGCCTGATGTGCTTGTAACTCGCGCGCCTGAATGTTTCGTCCGCAGGGCGTTGAACTTCGGCTCCTGTGCGACGACTTGCAACCCGAAGACTCGCCCCTTCGATGGGCCACCGATGGCGCAGCCGACGGGAAGGCATCTTCGGATGTCTTCAACGTTCCGCTGCACTGGCATCGCTACCATAGCGAAAACATGACCGTGCTCGAGGGACGCGTCGAGGTAACGCTCGGTGGTCTCAAGAGAGTAATGCACGCCGGCGACGAGTTCATCATCCCGCCCAGGGTCGTGCATGGATTTCGGGGGTTCAAGGGAGAGAAGATGGTCATGCGCGAGCGGGCGACTCCCGGTGGAGACTACAAAGTGCTGTGAGTTTCTTCTTTTGGTTCATGAGACAGTAGAAGTGACGAACCAACTGGCAGGTTCTTCAATGACCTCCTCGAGGAGGTGCCGTTCGGCCTTGGGTTCTGGCATGCGATGCGCTCGTTTTATGAGGGCGACGGATACCCTTCGCTGGGATTATATTTCCAGTTCTTCGATGTTGCGGTAGGTGTGATTGCAATGGTGTTCGACGTGCCAGTGGTTGGGTGGCTGACGAGCTTCAGTTCGTGACCGTTTTTGGAGGCATCGCGAAGCTGTTTATGCCGAAAAAAGTGAGCAAGATCGAGTAAAGTGGTCGTCGTCTCAAGGCGTAAATGTGGAGGAAGTTCACGCTGTTCGCGACTTGTGAGTTTGATTGAGTTGTACATATTCGAATTGGAGGAGGCCTGATGTTCGCGGATAACCGGAAGTTGATGCTTGAAGAGGTGGTCTTTCCGCAAGGAACGCTGAGTGGGTGCATGACGAAGGCCAAGCTCGACTGGATTGGTGAACGTTCCGGTCAACCGCAGACTCGGCCATCATTACGTCGCCCGCATAACGGGGCCGATTTACCGACGGGCACTTTCTTGTTGCTGACGCCGACGCCCATTGCTGACCGCGTAATGGCGGCTCGACGGGCTAGTCTGCTTGCAGTCCCGCCCTATATAACCCGAGATGGAGCGCAGGCTATCTCATCCTCAGCCCAAACACTTCAATGGCGTCCAACCAGAAACGCATCTCCGTCGACACCCTTGCCACTCTCGCAGAGGAGCAGCCTGCTCTGCCATCTGCCGGATTCCTCGACAAGACCGCGCAAGCCGCTGTAGCCCGCGCTGTGTACTTGAAAACGGTCGTTGGCGGTCTAGTCGGCATCTCAATCGCTATTTTCGCCATCTTTTCGATTTACTGGGGCTCCGTATGGAGTTCTCCAAGGCATTCGCTGCCTGGCTGGATTGTGGTAAGTTCACTTCCTCCTTGTCTCCAGCTTTGAAGCTAATTTTGCTCACAGGACTTTGACGAAGGCGTTGTGGGCCAAACAGTCTCTCAGGCACTGAATTCTATACAACCAACGCCCGCTGGCGTTGCCTGGACAGTTGTGTCGGTAAGCCAGCTCCCTGGCGGCATCTCGGAGCTGGAGCAAGCCATTGTAGACGAAAGAGTGTGGTATGCCGTCGCGAGTACGTCTTGCCCGCAATCTTTTGCTTCAACCTCTGACCTATATTTCAGTTAATGCCGGCGCCAGTGCCAACCTCTCCTCGGCGGTCTCTTCTGCAGACGGGTCGTACGAGGCATCCAGTGCCGTCTCCTTCATTGGGTCCGAAGCACGAAACGAGAACATCTAGTGCGTCTCATCCGACTTGCCCTTCATTCATGAGCTCATTTTATTGCAGCGCAATTAACTCGGTTGTCGTCTCAGCCCAGCTCGAGGCTATCACACACCAATTCGCAATTGAATTCCTCAAGAACATCTCCTCCGCGGACAACCTCTCGCAGCTGCTTTCGAGCGCTCCCGAGGTGGTCTCCCGGCCAATCTACTTCTCCACGGTCAACCTACGGCCCTTCGATGTCCCCGTCGCCAGCGCAGTGACCTTCGTGGGCCTCATCTACCTCATCATCCTGACGTTCTTCATCGTGAACGTCTCCGCCGCTGCCCGCCAAGCATCCGGCCTCGAAGCCAACCTCTCTCTGCGTTCACTCGTGACGCTGCGATTAGGCACCGCCTTCGTCGCCTACTTCTTTGTCTCCCTCTTCTACACGCTCCTCAGCCGCGCCTTCCAGCTCCCATTCTCGCGTCACTTCGGGTCCGCGGGCTTCCCCGTCTTCTGGATGCTCAACTTCATCGGCATGCTCGCATGTGGGCTCGCCCTCGAAGCGATGCTCACTCTCCTCACCATCCGCTTCGTGCCGTTCTTCTTGATCCTCTGGATCATCTCCAACGTCGCCGCTGCGGTCTTCCCCATCGCGGCGCTGCCGCACGTCTACCACTACGGCTACGCGTTCCCCGTGTACAACATCTCGCGGGCGGTCCGCGCGATTGTGTTTGGGACGAAGAACGAGTTGGGCCTTAACTTTGGGGTTCTGTTCGGGTGGATTGCTATCTCTTGTGTCACGATTCCCCTCTTCCAGTGGTTCGCAAGGAGAAGGAGAGTTGCTGGAACAAACCCTTCAAGCGTCGTTATCTTCACGACTTAAAATACCTGTGTACAACACCTAAAATACCCTAGTCAAACGTGTAGTTATTTTATGTAGCAAATCCACATACATTGCCTCAGTATCTCATCACGGCGAGCAGTGGACTTGGAGAACGCGGTTGCTTCCAATATTAATGCTCGACAAGAGGCAAGCAGTAACTCTGATGCATGAGAACGGTATCGTACGCTCTATTTAGGACAAGAGATATCTCCAAGGAACCCAACGACCTCACCATTTCACCCTCATCCCAATCAATGGCAACAGCTTTTAAGGCCTAGTTTGGCCGCCAACCATTCGCATCGCAGTCCCAAATAAACGTCTTCATCCATACTCACGAATCCACCTTCTTGCTCCTCTCAACCGTCCGATTCGGGATCGTCGCCGGGCACCAGCAGATGCACCGTCGCGCGGCGACGAACCGATTCTTGCGCCAGCGTTTGACTGTCCTTGAGGTCTGCACCGGCGTAGACGAGGCGCTGGTCCGCTGACGGAATCCCCATCGCGTCTTCGACTCTTTCCTTCAATCCCTCCACCGTGTCCGACGCCGAGACTCGAAAAGACACGCATTCGCCTTTGCTGTTCTTCACGAGAATGTGTGATGTGCGTGGGTGCGCTGGGAGGTTGCCGAAACCCATTGAACTCGCGCGTCCGCCGCGCAGGACGAAATGCAATACAGCCGCGTCGTGAATTCCGTACGAGGCCAGGGAGCGCGTGTCGTCCAGCTGCTTGCCAGTGAAGACGAGGATTTGTTGGTCGACGGGAATGCCTTTAACACGACATATCTGGTCCTTGACGTTCTCCACCGTCATCTTTGCTGTAGCAGGCACGCGAAGAGTTTGACCGGTCAACGTCTTGACGAAGACGGTCCAAGGAAGGGCTTGGCTGGGATTTGTGCTGATAATCGAGTCCGCGCGGAAAAGAAGTTCGGCTGTGGTCGCCTGGAACTCCACGGTGAACTCGTCTACGGCTCCCATCGAACCGTCCTGCTGAGCGGCAAGGAAGTCCGGCCAGGCTTCAGCCGATATCAAGACGTCCTCCGGGTCGATGTCGACGTAGATCTTGAAGGCGCGTGTGCTCATCTTGGGATAGAGGCGACGGATATACGATACAACGCCCTAGAAGTTTCGTTGAGCAGCGCGTAAACGGGGGCTAAATTGGCCACGCACCACATACTGCTGCAGCATCTTGCTTGTTGGAATGCGCTTAGTCTCGTAGGGCTTGCAGTAGAGATAGACGTGGTCTGGGGTTGCAGCGGCCATCGCGGCGGGAGGAAGGCCGGTGGCAGGTCCGGAACGCTTGGATTTAAGCTCGTGTCGCGTCTCATCGTGGTGTGATGCGTGCCAATGGAAACTCGGTCCAGTTCCTTTCTTTCCAGGGCCAGATGGTCGAAAACAAAGTCGTGGGGTGTCCCGTGACGGACCGACGCTCTTCAGAGTCTTCCATCCAAGAAAAAAAAAAGTACATTCAGCCGCGGCCAAGGTCAGACAGACGATAGAAACTTGTCCCTCATAGAAAACACTTTAATCGTTTTCGTTCTTTCTCAAATCTCTTAAGGTCACTGAGGTCCTAGATCTATACATCTAACTGAACATCCTGCTACGGTTCGATGGTGTAGTTGGTTATCACTTCTGTCTAACACCTCTCGGTTGTTACCACAGGCGGTCCTCAGTTCGAACCTGGGTCGAATCATGTTTTGCTTCTTCGAATTTAAATTTATATACTTTTCCAGGCAGTTGTGCATACCCGCTGAAGCTCAAGTGGAGTTTAGACAGTGTGTCTTTGGCTCCCCAGCCCAGCCATGCAAGAATTGGTAGATACAAATCATTCCAAAACCCAAAAGCGTAAACTACACATATGCATGGAGGTGAAAGCTTCCTTCTTAAAAACGAGAGTCTCGTCTCAATCACTAAGCTGATAAAACTACACCCGCCGTTCGTAAAAACCAAAATTAAACCCTCCCCGCACCGGTAATCTCCCTGAACTCGCTTTGTGAGCTCTCCGCACTACTACTTCCCTGCACGATCTGGACCTCAGAGTGGAACGCCTGCGGCGGGACGTGGATCGGCTGGATGTAGATGCTCCCGCGCGCCAAGCCGTGTCGCGCGTTGACCGGGACTGGTGTGGCTTTTTGCGGGGCGCGTTGCCGGCCGACGGACTTGACGCGTGCAGGCGGCCCAATCTGGACCGACTCGCGCTCGACGGGCGCGGGCTCATAGTCGGCGTCGGCGTCGGCATAGCGCTCTGCGTCCTCCGCGGGGTCATGCTGCAACCACGAGCTGGCGAGCGTGTTGGCGCTCGCCGCAGCAACCATCGTCGTCGTGTTCGTCGTTGGTTTCCGCCTCTTCTTGAGGGTATGGCGGGACGACGCGTTCGACTTTGTCGAGGGCGTCGAGACGAGCAGGCTGGGCGTGAACTCTGCCGGAGCCCAGTCGATGTCGTCGCGCTCGCGCTGGGTCATTTGCAGAAGCGCAGCCGAGTCGCGTTCGTACGGTACGCCGCCGTTGCGCGGCCCGTCACCCATGTACACTGGCTGCATGACGCCTTGCTGCTTGTTCGCGTTGTTGTCGTACTGGAACGGGTCCACATTACTCATTTCTGTTTCCGGGGTATCGACGATAGGTTCGGAAAACGGCGAGAGATACGCCAGCCCGGCACCACTCTTCAGCGGTGAAGTGCCGAGCGTAGTATCGCTCTGCGTTGTGTGATGGCGGCGCGGGGGCGAGGCGGGGTTGACGACGGGCGGCGAATACGCGTACGGGTGCTGTTCAGGCGAGCTGAGGTTGCCGTCGTAGGTGTACTGGTAGACAGCTTCCTCCTCCGGCGAGCTAACCACGCCCCCGACATACACGCCAGAGTCACGTGGTCGCTGGATCTCGTCGTAAGAACGCCGCGAATTGCGCTGCGACTCGGCGTCATCGTGCCACTCACTCCGGACCGCTGGTGGCGGCATCAGAGGCATCGGGGGCTGCTGCATGGGCGTGCCGGGGAACTGGTCAGCCAGATCTCGGACAGCAGAGTGTACGGAGCTGCGGGTGCTGAATTCCGAGTATGCGCGGGTGTGGGCCTTTGATTCCGGGGTGACGGGCTGGCTCGGCGGGATTCCGCGATCGTAGATGAACTCGGGGTACGATACGGGCACGGGGGGCGCATCGAACGCAAACGATGGCTCGATGCCGCTTGGCGCGTAGTGGGACGAGCGCGCAATGGAGACCCAGCCGGCAGAAACGGGCCGCGACTTGACGCTCTCTGCGATGACGGCGGGACTGGGCATATCGAGACCCGAGAAGCGCATCGACAACGTCGGTGCCGCGCCGCTGCCGTAGTGAACCGTGACGCGCTCTCGGGGCCGCAGATGGCCTTGACTGTCCTGTGTGTACTGTGACCCCACCGTCGCTGTTCTTGCCAAAGAAACTGGCCGGGCAAGAGTAGTTTCGCGGAGTTGAGAGAACTGCGCCATCTCTGGCTGTTTCTCGGGCGTCGGTTGACGGAGGATGCTGGACTTGGGCCGCGCGCGGGGCGCGTTGTAAAAGGTGGTGGCCGTCGGGGTCAGCTGCTGGAACGTGCTGAAGCGCGGATTGGAAATGAGGTTGGCCAGGCGCGATCTCCGGACGGCAGGACGGCGGCTTGCATCCAGTTCACGGGTGATCTCGGTAAAGTCGTCCATGCGGTCGGGGCCCTTAATGACCCCAATAGCCAACAACGCGCGCGCGACAAAGCGCAGGATGCGGCGCGTGAGGGCGCCACCGAACCCGCCCTGGGCGTACCCAATGACAGTCTCGATAGCGCCGAGCTTGATGCCGGCGGAGACCCAGCCAATGCCGCGGATAGGATGGGCCTGGTCGGTGGACGTGGTTTCGATGCGGCGCTGGTCCATGAAGGCACGGACGAGGCGGTAGAAGGCGAAGAAGAAGTTGATGGCTTGGTAGGCCGTCAACAGTGCGAGGGCGATGGAGGTGAGGAAGGTCCAGAGCTGTTGGTCCGACGGTGCAGGAAAGCCGATTGCGACTTGGGGCTTTCCATTGATGACGAGGGTGCCTGAACAACGGGTCAGAAATGGCACAAGAAGAGTGGGCTACAGCACGCACGACGCGAGATGCCAATGAACGAGGATAGCTCGACGAGCGCAATAATTGCAGGGATGAAGATGCCGAGGAGAGCACTCGCGAGACCTTGGTAGCGGGTGGGCAGAGTGTCGACGAGCTCTGCGCGGGTGAAGAGGAAGAGGAAGAGCGTGTAGAAGAGGATGGGGAGGAAGGAAGTGGCACCGAGCACGGTGTCCACTACGCTGAACACAGTAACACTGTCCCGCACAGCGGGCAGAGTGTGCGAGAGCAACTCAACCAGCGCAAGCCCAAAGTATGTCCATCCTTCTGCTGTCAGAAGTAGATGTCGACTGCGGAGTATTAGAGTGAGCGTTCGGGAGATAGCCAACGACGCACCGGCTGGTACCCCAATTGGTGAAGATGACCGCCGTCGCAAACAAGAGCTCCAACGCAGTCGGAATAATGAGCAGCTGGGACTCGAGGGTGGTGAACGAGTCGCAGCGGAGGATTGCGGCCGAGGAAAAGCACAGAGATCCCATCTACTGGGATGAATGCGGGTTTCCTCTCACTGAGAGGCCGTAAGCATAATCAGGTTGCAGCGCAGCCCTGTGCAAAGGAGTGGAATGCAGGCTTGCTGCAAGCAGTCGACCGGCGCCAAGAAACGAAAAGGAAGAAGAGAAACCAGGTCCTTGGGTGACCCATCATTTGGTTGCCAACCCATCCACGCACGACACCGCACAGGACAGGGCTTTGTCCGAAACCCGGAACTGCCCAGCCTTGGCTAGATTGGAGCCCGGTAAGGCAGCAGACACTCTGTTCAACAAAACAATCTACTCGAAGCTCGCCTGTGTCTGCCTCGAATCGCCATCTCTCTTTGATCGTCCCTCGATGACGACGTGGTCAATTGACTGACGCCGACGGATGGATATGCTCTCTCTCAGGCAACGGCACGAGTCCAAGCTTCGGAACATATCTCCCACTCTTCTGAGTCTTCACAGGCCAATTAGCTTGGGGCCGGCTCCGTGGTGCGTGAATAGCGTCGCGGGACGGCACCCGGGTTGCAAATGCAACCCGCTGCGTTTGAGCATCAGATTGTATACGGCCTCCAGACGGCGTTTCGTGGAGGACGGCGTCGTTGTTCAGAAGAATGGAGCGGAAGGTTGAATGGAACGCGTTCACTTGGCATCCTAGCTCTCGTTGCCGTCGTCAGTCGCAAGAAAGTTTACGGTGTGTTCAGAGACTGGCCGGGACAGCCGTTGTACGGTAGCCGGAATGTATGAGGAATGGTGGTGGTCGGAAGCAAGAAATTATCGCGTGACATTTTTGCCAAAGGCCGCCATGATTGGCCTGAAGGGCACTCTCAACGTATGTCTCTCGCCTTCTGTCTCTCTTCCTTTCCAACGCCACCACAGATAATAGACAACTCTGGCGCTCTCGTCGCCGAGTGCGTCAACGTGCTCAAACAAAAAGTTAACAACGGCTGGGGCTCGGTAGGCGACGAAATCGTCGTCGTGGTCCAACGCGCGCGCCCCGTCTCGGCCGCCGCCGCCGCATCCGTCACTGCAGTCAAGGTCCGCAGGGGCGACGTCCGCCGCGCCGTCATCGTCCGCACGCGCAAAGAAGTACGGAGGCCGGATGGGAGGATCGTACGGTTCGACGACAATGCGGCGGTGTTGTTGAATAACAAGCGCGAGATGCTCGGAACGCGTATTGCGGGGGTCGTGAGTGCGGATTTGAGGATGAAGGGGTGGGGCAAGATTGCCAGTTTGGCGCCAAAGGTGTGTGCTTTTCTTCGACGTGTGCGGTTTGGAGGCTGAAGTTCTTGCTGTAGGTTTTATAGAGCACGCCCGTTTAGGCCCTCATAATAATACGCGTAATGCGACGCTACGAAATCATCTATCCTCGCGGCAAACAGTCCACCGACGGACCACAAACGCGCTCAAATGACACGACTGAAGAACCCTCGGTCCAACATGCAGTTACAGGGCGCTTCCGATGTTACCATCTGTCTGTAGACGTGGTCCTCGCTTGCTGCATGCCGTTCTCGTCTCATCTTCGTCCAAGCCGGCCTGCAAATTCATGCACTAACCGCGTCGCCGACAAAGTTCTCGCGTTCGCGGAGGCTACGGGGGATTTCCTGGTCGCCATTGGCAGAGCTGGCAGGCGCGCGCGCGAACAACCTACATATTCGCGTCCCGAGATTTTGGGCTGGGTGATGAAAGCTTCTCCCTGTTCTTCTCCGCGTTTTCGTGTTGAGCAGCGAAAGCCAGACGCGGCAACCCATGAGGAGATCACAAATCATATCTCAGTTGGTGCCGTACAAAGCAGGTAGCAAAACAACCATATGGTAAGGAGAATGGGTGACTGGAATGGTGGTGGGTAGAGTGGGTGAACAAAAGAGGTTTTGGCTACAGAGCGAGGTGGAAACAGCAGCGAGGATAACGAATTACTAGCAGGATTCAGCAGAGCGCGTAGATTATGAGAACGCCGGCAGCAAGATTTAAAGTGGCTTTGTCTTTTTTTTCGGGAGAACGACGAGCAAGAAACCCTTCACCGGACGGTGATATTGCGCTCGACGTAAACATGGACACCCAGACCACGAGCAACTTCGTCGGCAATGTCGATACTCTTGTGGGGCAGCGCGTCGACCTACAAGTAAACGGTACGTATCAGCGCCCACAAAACCCGATGCTCAACAGACGTACCACATTCTCTAGCTCGATCTCCGACTGATTCCCGGGGATCGTCGTCGTGCCGGCCTTGAACTCGATCCCGACGCCGCGCGTGGAGCGGGAGCGGCTGCTGTTGCTCGGCGGGAAGCTAGTGTAGTCCTTCGACCGTCTGCCGGAACCGCGACTCATTTCTTCGCGGAGGTGCGCGCGCTTGTTGAGCCTAGTGGGAGATTTTTCTCTCAGTGAACGAGTTGGAGCAGGGAAAGACAAACATCGCGAGCATGCTGTTCATGTACACTGGAAATACATTCAATGATCCTGCGCGGCAAAAGAAAAGAAAAGATATACGCACGCTTCGAGCTCGGTGCGAGACCGAGAAAGAACCAGAACGTGTCTGGCAGCGCGAGGAACTACGACGACAGTCAGAGGAGTTTTTTTGTTGTCTGGGAAGGAAGAAAGACTAACCAGCACAAGATTGATTCCCGAAGCCAACGCCGTCAACGTCCCGCGCCTAATCGCTTCGTTAATGAGGCGGTCCATGAGGTTGTTTGTCCTGTGATACAATATCGAGTCGGTTAGGAGCCAAGCCAAATAGAAGTAACGAGTTGCATCCTTGCTTGACCAAAGAAAGCACACTCGACTGGAATGAAATAATGCGTACCTTTGGATCTCGCCCTTCTGGCCATTGAGGAACAAAAACAGGAAGAGCGTGATGAGCAGGTCACAGGCCAACGACGTCGCCGCTTGAACGGTGGTGACTGCTTTGGTCTGGTCGATCTTGAGGTACGAGCGGATGACATAGGTCCACGTGGTCTGGGCAATGCCTGCGAGGATGGAAGCGCCGGCGAGGAGATACTGTTGTTGGGCCGGTTGAGCGGCAAAAGTTGGACGAATGGAACGGGGAGACGAACGATGAGGAGCATCCCGATCTTGGCGAATGGGTTGCCCACGCCTTGGGTGACTGCAGAAACGTGTAAAAAATGTGGAACGAGGTGAATCGACAGAGACATACGTTTGTAGATGCGGCTTGCGAAGAAAAGCTGAACCACGAATGCGCCGAGGTACTGAGACGCGTTAGGACAAGCGCAGAAAGCTAAAAGAGACGCGTCGAACCGCGGCAAGGAGTTGAAGCGAGTCCTCCCTAGTCCGCCATTCAGCCATTCATGCTACGACAAGACAGAAAAGGCGCACCAGATCAAGTCCGTTTGAATAATCCCGAAGCGCTCGACAAAGCGGAAGTAGGTCGAGCAGAGAAAAACGACGAACTGGACCGATTCCAAGAAGCTGGGAACCGCCATTAATGGGGTCTAGTGTTAATGACTTGCGACGCCTACAGAACAAGAAGGACCTAGTCAAAGAACTGAGAAGCGTCCTTCGGACTCGGAGGACAGCGGAGGACACGTACAGAGACCCAGATGTAGCGCGTATCGCGCAGCCCACGCAAGGTGAAGTAGTCCCAAGTCTGGAGGACGCCCATGCCGTAGAGCACTGCTTCGAAGGCGAAAGAGATGAGCCAGGCACCGTACGTGGAGGCAAGCGAGGGGAGAGTGGCAGCCACAGGAGCCGGCGCGGACATGGTGTACGCGGGTTGGAGAAGGAGTGTTGTGGGTGCGAGTGGAAAATGGGAAATGCTGACCCAAGATCACGCTCGTGGTTGCAAGACTTATACGTGCGTTGGAATCGAGGGTCCGCCGCACAAACGGCTAGCGAGAGTTTGTTTAGCGACATTTCTATGTGGAATAAATAGTTCCGCACCCCGATAGAAGCCTTTTCACCACCCTGAATGTGGGAGAGGCGACAAGCGGCGGAATCGTTCTCCTTAAGTCCTGTTTCGATTCGAGTGTTGGACAGAGCCAGAGCCACAGCTACAGTGCAGGGCATCCACGTCCCAACGCTGTACCGCGATTGAAGCTCAGGCGCAGTCGGGGATGAACAATTGGGGAAATCTTCCTCTTTGGGGACGACAGTGCCCAGAAGGTGTTTGGTCTACAGCATCGTGAGTAATTTATCTCGCACGGTACCAAATATGGATACACACAGAATGTTCGTCTCGCAAAGTACTTAGGTGCTGTTGCCCTGGTGGCGCTTGATTCCCGGCAAACGTACACCCCGCTTCTGCGTTGATTAATCGCGGTTTGTTGGCGCCTTCCGGGCGAGAAGAGTGTCTATATCGCCCACTAATGTTTGACGCCGACCCTGGAGAACCTAGTTGGTCAAAGCTTGAGGTACTGGTGCCGATGTGGTTGCGGAGAAGATTTGTCAGATTCGGGCAAATGTGCGAGGAGAGATCCTGCTTGGGGGCAAGGACACATCGCGTCGACCGTCGTCGCGGTCAAAGTGATGCCACGGTCACGTGTTGAGCAACAACATCTATTCCTTCGTTCTCGTTCCTCCTCGCCTTCCGGGAGCATCCCTAAGACCCAGTCGCTCAATAAAATTCCAGCATCATCCGCTGCACGCATCCTGGCATGGCATCGCGCACCATCGTCTGCGTCGCGTCGCTCATCGACAGCAAGGGAACGGGCCTCTTGCCTACGTCGAGCTCTTTTTGCGCACACGCGAAACTGAGTTTTCGCAAATAAGAGAAACGACTGGAGTCTATGAGAAGCGCGTCGAGAGTAGCGTACGATTCGCTGGTCGGCGTAATGAAGGAAATGGTGTAATAGAGGACGAGGGTGATGGTCTCGAGTATGTTCTCCGGGGAGAGGCTTTGAAGGAGATTCAAGATGATCGAATTCGAGGCTTGGGCGTCTGCAAGCAGACGCAGGTGCCGAAGAGAGCGCAGTCGGTGAATGGCGACTTGCCCAGCGCCGCCTAGTATAGTCCGATGAATTCAATAACAATAAAGGGCGTTGGCATCGCACCTGGGTTCGGAGAATCGAGAGTCAAAGACTCGATGGCAGCGGCGGTTGGACGCGAAAAATAGTAATCGAGTGGGCCGGGAGCATGGCGGGGAACATCGTGCAGAACGAGAGACGTGAACCGGCGCTGGAGGTTTTGCGAATCGAAATACGCCAGAATGCTGTAGTCGTGCACCTCGAGGATGTGTAGATCACGAGGAAGCAGAGCCGCGTTAACGTTGCTCTTGGCCGTATCCCAGTGCAGCCTGCCGACCTCGTTCCGCCAAGTATGTGTCTGGATGCTGATTGACTGCAGCGCCGGAAACGACGCGAGATATGCCAACATCGAATGGACTGAGAAGGCGCCATATAGTGCCAGATGAAGGTGGGTTATGGAGGACGTGTCTGTCGACGGCAGCGACGTCTGGGTGAAGTGACAGTCCAGGATGACGCGCGTCGGCCGGACATGGCGGAGAATTTGGGCAAGAATATCGCCGGCAGACCACACCGGAGTCCCGTAGGATGGTCTGTGGTGAATGTGGACGACGCGGATCGCAGCGCGGAGAGTGCAATGCCTCGACGCGAGCAGTTGCAGCAGAGGCTTGACCGTGTCGCTTGCGTGGTCGCGGACGACTGAGATGGTCTGAAAACCCCAGTGACGACTGCGGGTTACCCAGGGCGAAGCGACCAGCGCACAGCTGGCCAAGGATTCAGCATCCACAGAGTCGAGGATGAGGTCAACCAGTTCCGAGGGCAACATTGTCACTTCCATCAGACGTCGACGATCTCCGCGACGCGTGCAGCGCGCAGGGTCTCCTCGATTTGGTCCTGCTTCGGTACCGCGGTTCTCTCTGCAGTCGCACATGCTGCCAAGTTTTTCTTACGCCGCTCACCACAGCGACCCCGTCGTTTGCTGCAACAAGCTGATGCTTCCGCATGTCGTCGCTCGTTGCGTCCCTAGTTGCCGCTACGACGAATGACCGTATCCCGTCGCGGTCGCGACCCGCCAGCTGTGTTTTCCTGGATGTGGGGCTGTCCCGGCGCCAGCTTCTCCGGAGCATCCCGCACCTGCATTCCTGCGCTTCTCGAATTCAGTCCAACGCACCACTGAGCGCGACGATCCTCGCTGGATCGGGCTTAATTACTGAATTCGACCTTCTCACCCGCCCATGCTTACGCGCTACTGTACATTCTCTCCAGTTTCTCCGCAATGCTCGTGATTTTGGCGTGTATCCCTCCAGGGTGTTATAACAAACGTCGTTGGGCTTATCGTTGTCCTTCCAAGATCCACCACCAGGACCATGGACCTTGGATTGGGCGTCCCCAAACGCGTCGCCGTCGCGTGTGCTCACTGCAGGGAGCGCAAGATCAAGGTCCGTGTTTCGTTCTCGTTGCCTGCTCTTTCCGCTCATTGTCATTATTACAGTGCATTACCGAGTCCAAGGACAAGTCCTGCCTCCGCTGTCAGTTCAACGGCATTCAGTGCACGTACCTAGCCACTGAGAAGCAGCGCGCGCGTGCGGTGGTCAAAGCGCGTCTTGGACTCGTAAAATCGGCAGCAGCCACCCGTCGGAGACGTGCTGTTTCCTCCCCTGTTCGGGAGATCGGAAAGGGCAAGGTACCTTCGTCGCATCGGAGTCTGCAGCCGCGGCCTGCTCCAACACCAACCCACGCCGAGGATTCACAACCCGATCCCCATTCAGCGCCACGGCCGCCAGCGGTGCTGCGGCCGGGGTTCAAGATCAAGCCTCGTCCCCGCGACCTGCTAGAGGCTGAGCTCGACCTCGATGCGGGCTTTGCTGGGCCGCCTCCTTGCGTCAGCACACATCTCCGAACTCGTATCCACCCGGGCTCCATCAACACCACCTCTATGCAGTCCTGCTCCCACCCATCTCCAACACCTTCCGCATCCTCTTCATCGACTGGCACGTACTCGGAATCGTCGGCTTCGAGCTCATATTCCACGCCTCCGTCGAGCGCCGGAGCGACTGCCCTGTCGTTTGATGCAACCTTCGACCCAAGTTTCGCGTCGCCCGTCTCGACCCCACAGCCGCGATCCCACAAAAACTACACCTCCGAGTCTGTGTTGGCAGACAACCTGGCTGCGTACGATCTCGCGTTCGCTCAGCACCCATACCGCCCAGGCCGCATCCCGATTCTGGCGCCTGTGCCGTATCCGGGACACATGAAAAGACTCCCGTACGCAGACATGCTGTGATCGGCTTGGCTGTGACATACTCTACTCATCTTTATTCACTGTATCCTTTGTTTACTCGACTCGACCGACCCCGGAATAACGCTCCTTCACGCTTCTCTCTTTTCCTTGGACTTGGGACTTTGTTTTTGTTACTGTATTTACCAGTGTAGAATTTCGAGCAGAAAAAAGCTCTGCCAAAAGACTGAATGCAACCGCATAGTAAAGCTCCGAGCAGTCCTTTTTCCGATAGTGTACGACGCTGACGTTGGGTCATGTCGGTTTACACGGGTTTGGGAGATGACCAAGAGGTTAAAGACGCCGCACAACTAAAAACGACTAGTAGAAAAGCCCTTCGTCCTTGTCGTGGAAGGTGCATCGTCGTCGTGATCGCACTCATTTCCAGCGCATATCCACGATCCGGTATGCCACCAATGTCCGCAAGCATTGCGCGCTTGTTGCCACGGAAAGTCATCGCCATGCTCGACGGACTCCGGCTCCCTCGACGACGAAGACAGAGCATGAGTTTCTTCTGCGCCGCCGCCGGGGCTGTACTCCAGCACATCGAGGGCGATGTAGTCGTCGCTGGTCTTCGCACGATGGACGAGGCCCTCCCAGACGCGCGCAGCATGTTCGCCCTGCCCGACGAGCTGCGCGATCCCGGCGGCGGTGATACTGGCGGAATTAACCCCACGAATGTGGGGGTCCAAGTTGGGCGGCAGCGACGATTCGTCGTTGTCTGGCGTTGTAGTTGGCTGTTTGGTGTAGGGGAACAAAGTTAAGTGTGTCGAGGATTTGAGTACCCCCAAGCCGGTCGCAAGTTTATACCCGCGCTATGTGGGAGTACAGCATCTTGCGGTCATGTTGGTCATCAAGAAACGCAGGAACTCGCACTCACAGCGGCGGTTCAAGAATTTGCCGGTTGCTGAAGTTGTTCTCTATGAGCTAAGTTTAGGACTGAAAATAATTTGGTCCGGAAACTTTGCATTTCGGGAGGATCACGTGCTGGACATCGACGTTGCTAAACGGGAGCTCATGCACTACACACGGCGCAAACAAGATGGCGCACCCGCAATACGACTCCCCGGACCCGACGACATAGATGTCACCGTAGTTGTCTCACCAACGCTGCGATGGCTTGGCCTGTACCTCGACCGGAAACTCACCTTCAAACACCACGTCAAAACACTGGCCGCTCGAGCATCGAACACGGTAAACGGCATCACCATGCTCGCAAATACCGTCCGAGGGCTCTCACAAACACACATGCGACAGCTGTACCAGGCATGTGTCGTTCCTGTTATGTCGTACGCAAGCTGCGTTTGGTGGACAGGGAGAAAAAACACACATCAACGAACTGGAAAGAGTACAACGAAGAGCACTACGGCTCATCTGCGCCGCGTTCCGAACGACGCCCATTCACGCACTCGAAATCGAAGCGTCACTACCTCCGGTCCGACTCATCCTGGACCAAGCGAACAGACGCGCGGGAATCCGGTTCAACAAGCTGAGTGCTCGAAATCCAGTGATACAGAGGCTACCTGATGCTTGGCGAAGCGACAAGCGACCCACGGTTCTCCCCCCGCTTCCAATGAAACCTCAGAACAGGAACAAGAAAGACCAGGCCAAGACGACCCAGCTGGAACAACTCGCGAGACACACGAGCCCATTCGACGAACGCCTTCTCCCATTCCTTACGCCACCATGGCGTCGAACGATCGCAGACTTTGGCGGCCGGCTCAAAGTCCGCGGAACAGCAGGCGCAAAGAAAAAGGATGCGGCGGCCGCACACACGCAGGAGATCGCGGGACTCGCGATACGCGCCTCACACATACTTGTCTACTCGGACGGGTCGATGCGGACGATCCACCGACTTCGGCGCGCCGGAGCGGGTGTGGTGATCTACCGAGAAGACGAAGAAGTTGCAGCACTCTCGATCGGGCTCGGCGGACGCGCCGAGGTATACGACGGAGAGATGGAAGCACTATTCCTCGGCGCGGCAAAGGCGACTGCAATGGCAAAAGCAGACCCGTCAATAAAGCACATACACTTCTACGCCGATAACACAGCCGCTATCAACACCATCTTTGACCCCAAACCACGACCTGGCCAGATGTACTCCCACCAGTTCCACCGGATGGTCTCCGAGTTCCTGGACCACGATGCGGAACACACGGTCGAGATTGCCTGGTCACCTGGACACCAGGATATCCGCGGGAACGAGCGTGCGGACGAGTTAGCGAAAGCCGGCACGGAGATGGCCACGACACTGCGAGGAACCCGCGCTAACGCGCTACGCCGGTCCAAGGCGATAATGCTACGCGATTGGCGCGCAGAATGGAAGCAGCTGCCCAAGGCAGGCGGATACGCGCCGTCGAACCGAATACCACCATCGCTCAAGCCAACAGTGCACTTCAAATCGTTGGAGGGGAGACGAGAGCTCTTCGGGCGGGTCACCCAATGCCGGACAGGACACGGGTACACAGGCGAGTACTACAGCCGTTTTGTCCCAGACGAGAACGTTCACTGCCCATGTGGGGCGGCCTTTCAGAGCCGGACCCACATTCTCCGTGAATGCCCTCGATACACCGACAAACGTTACATCCTACGAAAGGTCTCACGCGACATTGCGCTTCCCGAGATTCTGGGCACCAGGGCCGGCATTGCGGCACTCGCCAGGTTCCTGCAAGAAACCGGCGCGTTCACCAAGACGGGACGACCGAGACGTGAAGTTTCCCTCCCTACGCTGGAGGAAGAGCCTGAGCCGGCTATGTCCGGACGATGAAGACGCCGAGGACGACGGCGACGACCATGGTTAGACGGATGGAGAAAAAGAGGAAACCGGGAGCGGCGGGATAGCCCTCCACGATGGAACCCCACCCGACGACGCGTCCAATTATGACCCATGATCCATGCTCTATGACCGGCAAAACCCACACTCCACTGAGCGCGCGAGACCCAGCGCCGCGCGGTCCAATACAACCCCACACTCCCACAAACACACACACAAACCCCACAGGGCAACGGCTATGCCACAGCTCTCACAACACACCCTACCACCTGCTCCTTGCGAGCCCCGCGCCTTAGTAGTTCATACGTACTTGCCCGCGGTTTATAAATGTGATCCAAAAAAAAAAAAAAAGGGGAGGATCACGTGACGTCCGTACCAGCCAAAATGGGGTCACGTGACACTCCCGAAATACAAAGTTTCGGGTCAAATTATTTTCAATCCTAAACTTTGTCAACAGAAAACAACTTCAGATCACCAGAAATTGCTGAACTGTCGAGGTGACTGCAATTGTGACCTGTTTTCAGGTCGACCTGAAATGCCACGAAAAATGTCTAGTTTTAGTAGCCAATTTCATTTGAGCAAAAATCAGTAGTTTCTTTGTGCCTGAAATATCTCCCAAATTGCTTGGTTTCCACACTCAGTTTGGCGGCCGCTGAAATGCCTCGTTTCAGTGACCATCTGAAAGGCATGCTGAAATGTGGTGTTCCTTTCTTTCTAAACTGCCACCTGAAATGATCCCTTTCAGTTCAACGGAAAGGGTTGCCAAAACGTCAAGTTTCAGCCGCCATTTCAGCAGTTCTGAAAGAACTTCTTTCAGCTCCACTAAAACGGCGGCTGAAAGGGATGTTTTTTGACGGGCCAAAAATGCCTGTTTTTGACGGCTCTGAAATGGCAGCAAAAGTGGGCCATTTTGGTGCCGCAAAAATGCTGCTTAAAACCATGAATTTCAGCGAGGCAAAAATCTACGCTGTCGGCTGGATTTAATGTTATCCACTGTACGTAGTCGGGAGCGGCTTTGTCCGGACAAAACGCACAGGAGTTCTTTGAGTTGGTGAAGTAGGTTTTAGTCCAATTAGGACTTAGATGGAGGTTTAGAGTGGTGTAGTAAGGGTTTTTGGAAAGTTGCCTTATTTAGAAATCTTTCAGACTTTGGGCCAAAATCAAATCCAAATCGATTCGGATCACGCTAACTCGGGCTTGCCGAACTCGGTCGCAAAACGCGGTCACGTGACGCAATTGATGGGATCAAAGGAGGCGCGCAGTTCTTTCAAGACCTTTGGAACACTTCAATAGGTAGAAGCACTCAATAGGTAGTTCAATAAAGGCAACTTTAGTAGTATTCAAGTGTGTAGTACTCTAAGTACTTGGAAACTCTAATACAAAAATGTGCTACTGGGGGGCGGGGAACTTGGGGACGCGCCCGCGAAGGCTTCCCCTTATATACTACTCTAAAATGACTCCTTGTGACTCCCTTGTGACTCACTTATTGACTCTTGTTGACTCTTGTTGACTCAATGTATTTACTGCATTAATTTGGGCGCTTGATGATGTAACTGATGCGCCTGATGATGCGCTTGATCCGCCATCAATCATGTGACTTCCTAATTAGGCAATTTCTCCAAAGATGCTCCGTTTCATTCCGTTCGACTTGTGCCAAGCTTGGTTTATTATTTTCTGATGATATGGCCTTACTATGCTCTTGTGCTTCTTCTTGCTAAACATAAACTAGGCCTTACAACGCTAAAATTAGTAGTTTCAGGCGTGCCCTAGGGTAGACCCTGGGGTGGACCCTGGGTAGTACCCCTGGATGTACTGGCGGCAACACTCTATGTGTGTGACCACACCACATTAACGCGGCTTCATATGTTCTCCAGCCACCACCACAACCACTATATTCAACAGCACCAAACACACCAAGCTGTCTCTCCGGCGCCGAGCAGGCCTTGTCGAGAAGTGTCTACAAACTCGCAACTCCGCTGCCTCCGCATGCTCATCGCAACTAACACCGACCCGGCGCGGGTCTAGCTCGGACTCAGAAACCACGTACGACGCGTCAACGACTACAAACTCACAAATCCGCCGCTTCCGCGTGCTTATTGCAGCCTAGCACCAATTCGGCCTGGGTCTGGCTCGTCACCCGCCAGCCCGACGGCCGCTCGACGGGAATCTAGTGAGTCTCGACGTGTTCCGCCGTGCTCCCATCTGCAACAAGTCGCGCCGGCCCGCTTGTGGCCGTCTCGGATGCGTACGGACCGTGCCCGATCCAACTGGGCTGCGTTTGGATGTACAGAAGGTTAGTGTTGGTTTGCTTGTTGCCGAATGAGAAACTGAACTCAAAAACGGCGGCTGCTCCATCGAGTCTGCATCCCAGTACTACGAGATGCTGCGATAGTACGGCAACGACCCAACCCTGCCCGTCGCCACTCAACCCTCTCCGCCGCGCCACTCAACCCTGCCCGTCGCCACTCAACCCTGTCCGTCGCCACTCAACCCTGTCAGCCAACGCCGACCCCAACAGTTGCTGGCTGCGCTCACGACCAACTCACCGACGCGTCCCATTATGGCCGACTGCCAAGAAAGCCTACAAAACACACGGTCAGTAGGTTAATGCGAAGTACAGACTTGTTTGGCTTACTATTTGTAGAGCTTGGGTCGTTGTAATCCGCCAAGTCCGCGTGGGCCGTCCCGCCCTAGTCGTCGAATCCGCCCAGAACCACCTGTGCCACTCAACCCGGCCCGCCGCCACTCAACCCTGCCTGTCGCCACTCAACCCTGACAGCCAACACCGACCCGCATGCGGATCTCTCCATCCCCAAATTCAGCGTCCCAAGCACCGTCGGCTCGTCCTCGCTCAAACCTGCGAAAACAAGCGCGGAGCGCCGACGATGGCGAAGACGACGCCGCGACGCGTCGGCGCGTCAAATTCGGGATGTCTGCGAAGGAAGGTAAGCGTCCTTCTTGCAACTGACCAAATGAAAAGCTCACCGAGGCGTTTCGAAGTCATATCTGACGACTGCAACAAAGGTGAGGTCCCGTTCAGTGAGATCTGCGAGCAAGGGCTCACGGACGATTCAGACTACGCGCTCGGACACATTATTCGACTCGATCATGAACCGTGTCGAGCGTGGGCGGGTCGGAATGCCAAACTACGGAGGCAACGCGCTTAGCAAGAAATCGCCAGCGGGCATTCACGGGCGGGTCAGCACGACACGGAATCTGAGAGGGAAGCCCAATTGGGGAAAACCTGATATGCCAACATTGGACTGGTCGAGATGAAGAGGAGAGCAAGTTGGGCGTTGGAATGCGCGGACGAGAGGATTTCCAAGAAGCAGTTGGGTCGAGACGGATTGAACACGGCACGGATGGTCGGGATGTAGTGTAGGAACTACTTTTGCTAGGCTTGTACATATGGCGGTAGCGAACGACGATGGGAGAAACGACGCTCCCCTAATCAAACCGGCCCCCTTTGCAGCCTGGCTTCCGGTATACCGTGAGGTGCTACCCTAGGGTCCACCCTAGGGTCCACCCTAGGGTCTACCCTAGGGTATGCCTGAAACTACTAATTTTAGCGTAGATTTTTGCCTCGCTGAAATTCATGGTTTTAAGCAGCATTTTTGGCACCAAAATGGCCCACTTTTGCTGCCATTTCAGAGCCGTCAAAAACAGGCATTTTTGGCACGTCAAAAAACATCCCTTTCAGCCGCCATTTTAGCGGAGCTGAAAGAAGTTCTTTCAGAACCGCTGAAATGGCGGCTGAAACTTGACATTTTGGCAACCCTTTCAGTTGAACTGAAAGGGATCATTTTAGGTGGCAGTTTAGCAAGAAAGAAACGCCAAATTTTAGCAGGCCTTTCAGACGGTCACTGAAACGAGGCATTTCAGCGGCCGCCAAAATGAGCGCGGAAACTAAGCAATTTGGGAGACATTTCAGGTACAAAGAAACTACTGATTTTTGCTCAAATGAAATTGGCTACTAAAACTAGGCATTTTTCGCCGCATTTCAGGTCGACCTGAAAACAGGTCACAATCGCAGTGTCGTGGCCAGTGGACGAAAAAAATCGCGTTTGAGTCGTTTGGAGTGGCTGCATTAGCACTTGCGAATCAGTAAGACGTTAAGCGTACGTATGCGCTATTCTTTGGGCCCTTGCACGCAGTCTTGTGTTGGTCGCGTCGACTTGGCATTCCACCGAGCAATAGTAAACTATGTTTCAGGCGGAGCAACGCTTGAACTGTTCATCGGCGACCTTGAAGCACCGAAAGATATCCACCTATAGAAAGAGCAGACGAATCTGAAAGCTATCGCCAACGCGAGGCATGGTGAACCTTGGCGTAGAAATTCCGAGAAAGCAGGTCCAATCTCTTGTCGAGTAGCGGCTGCATCGTGTTCCATACGTCAATCGCCGCCGTCTCTACCGAGAAAACAATGTCGGAAAGTTCTTTCTTCAGCACAGCGAGAACGCCAGCATGAATGAGGGCGTTTGGAAGGGTTTCGGAGAAGAACGGGATAATGTGGGTTGTGCGGACACGAGCGTGCTCAGAACCAAGAGAGACTGCACAAGTTGCTTGTGATAGCGGCGAGAACCAAGGTGAAAACTTTGCGCCGCAAAATGGGGTCGTATTTCGTAGCATCGTCTATGGCGGTTAGACGGAAGGAGAGTCTTCCACGTGATGGCCCATTTCGGGCTCTTAACTTACGCTCACCGAGCCGACCCGCCCACCCTCTCTCTTCATGGCCGCATACTTCTTCGCGTCACCCATCGACGTCGACATCAAGCTCGACGCCGAGGAGCAGCGCAAACATGTCGACGTCAAGACAGACAAGGACAAGACCGTCTCGTCGCCCGTCTATTTCGACGGCGACGGCGTCAGTGGAACGGTCTCGGTGCGGGTACGAGACGGGAAGAAGGTCCAACATGAGGGCATCAAGGTCGAGTTTGTGGGGAGCATAGGTGCGTGAGGCTCCGGAGGCATTTTCGGGATTGTTGAGGGTCAAACGCAGAACTATTCTACGACCGAGGCCACCACCACGAGTTCTTGTCATTATCGCAGGAGCTTGCTGCACCGGGCGAGATGCGGCAAGCACAGACATACGAGTTCAACTTCAAGAACGTCGAGAAGCAGTATGAGAGCTATACAGGAATAAACGTCAAGCTGCGGTGCGCTGTGCTGCACTCTCTTTGCATTTACAAGCTGAACTGTCCTCCGCAGGTACTTTGTCCGAGTCAGCATTTCGCGGCGGATGGCCGACGTGACCAAGGAGCGCGACATTTGGGTCCACTCCTTCCGTCCGCCAGCAGACACCAACGCCCAGATCAAGATGGAGGTCGGCATCGAGGACTGCCTGCACATTGAATTCGAGTACAACAAGTCCAAGTGCGTGCCCTCATTCCTTGGTCTTTGCGCGTACATTGACCGGCATGCACCCAGATACCACCTCAAGGACGTCATCGTCGGCAAGATTTACTTCCTCCTTGTACGCATCAAGATAAAGCACATGGAGCTCAGTATCATCCGCCGCGAGACGACTGGCGCGCCTCCAAATCAGTACAATGAAAGCGAGACCATCACCAAGTTTGAAATCATGGATGGCGCGCCGGTCCGGGGCGAGACGATCCCGATTCGTCTGTTCCTCGGAGGGTTCGACCTCACACCGACGTTCCGCGACATAAACAAGAAGTTTAGCACGCGGTATTATCTCAACTTGGTCTTGATTGACGAGGAGAACCGGAGGTACTTTAAGCAGCAGGTGCGTGGGCGAGCTTGGTCGCTCTGTGCTGTCCGCTGACGATACGGTTCAGGAAATTACCATTGTGCGGATACCGGAGGTGGGTACTCCATTCTAGTCTGCTTCCAGCAACTCATTACTCCCGCAGAACTGATCGCTTTTTTGGCGTTCTTCGCTGGATGTATTACTACTAGGACCCATTTATCCACGACATAAGTTACGGCTCTAGATCTATTTCTGCGCCCTCTACCGGTCTACCATCGTGGAGAGAATGCTCCTCAGGACCGCTGGAATGTCGGATGTGTTCAGTACACGGAAACCACGGCCGGGGATGACCGTCGGGATCCTGGCCGCCCTCATCAGCTTTTGGTATTAGTTGACGAGTACAAGGACGAACCAGGTCGCGTCGGCGCCTTCGCCGATGCAGATGAGGGCGGTGTGTACCTTGGGGTTGGTGTTCATGGAGCGCGCAATGTCCTCTGGTTTGATCATGTATCGCCCGAAGTTAGCGTCCTAGAAGAGTGGTCAGTGACTCCGACGCAGAGTTAGCGTTGGAGAGGCTCACGGTGATCGCAATGACGAACCAATCGTCCCCGTCGAAGGATGCGACCTCTTTGATGCTTTTCTCAATTGCCTCGACTATGAGGGCGTCCTATCAGTTGGGACACCAACTGCCTGTAGCAGACAGGACAGACCTGTGTAATCTCCTGAGAACGCGTATTGCGGGATCATGTTCATCTTCTCGACAACCTTCCAGCGCTCTTTCATCTCCGTTGGAGGCTTGAGCGGGTCGACAAGTTGGATATCTGGGCCGTCGCCAGACTATGAAGAGGCGTCTTAGCCGCTAATGGCAGCAGTAGATCGGGACAAACATGAGCATACATCTGGAATGCACAAGAGTCAACAAAGTGCAATGCGGAGCACAGAGTTGTGTACGTACATCCCAGACGTATTTCTCCTTGCGCGATAGGCGGTCGAAGGTCTCCATGAGCATCACCGCTGTTCGGTATTAGCAGTGAGCGAAAGTTCAAGTGTGCGGCCGCATACCGGTTTCGATGCTCCGTATCAGCCGGCCATCGTATTGAAATCGGTACCTTTTCGAGCTGTCAGCGGCCAAAGAGTTGGCTGGTGGCAACACTTACATCGACGCGCTCAAGTCGAAGAGGAATCGAATGCGTTTCGGTCTACCAGCACTAGTTAGAACCCCCTGAAAATATGCCGGAGAGGTAGAAACGCACTTCATTTGGGGTCTTCCGAGCTCGGGTTTCTCCATCCCACGGCGCTTGTACACGGTGGCTTCGCCAGTCAGACCTTCGGTGAGTCGGCTATCGTCCAGCTCTCCGTCGGTCTGGCGCTTGAGCCAGACGCGTTCTTCCTCCTTTGCAGCAAGGTCTGTGAACGGAGATTTAACATGAAGGAAGTGGAGCTTGAATACCGGAACTCACGCTCGAGCAGGTCGTATAACGAAAGCATGTGCGCCGAGGTCGCAGCGAGAAGCTGCCCATATCCTGATGCGTCTCCCTGGCTCATATCGAGCTCCTCTAGTCTGCGTTGGAGCTCTTGACGAGCCATTTCGCGCGCCTTCTCTCGGATGTTGTCGGGTACCTGAGCCTTGAGCTCGTCGGAAACCTGGAAAAAGGTTGAACGTCCCCCCAACGCCGATGGACTTGCGCATACCTGTTTGATGTTTCCGCCTTTATAGACGCGTTTATGACCTCCTCGGCCGCCCATTCCTGCGGTGTCGCGACCGCCAGTCTATCCTTGTCACAAATCACGTGATATGTGACAGAAGACGGACTTACACCTCCCTGCCAGCGATTTCCACCCGAGTGCTCTTTGTCATCGATGTCACCCTCCTTCGGCTCTGTCAATCCCGTCTCGCCATCCTTGGGCTCGAACTTGACGTCCTGGATCTTCTTGGTCGCTGCCTCGCGCGCCGCTTCCAAACCCAGGTGCGGAACGTTCAGCCCGTGGCGCTGCAAGATCTTGGCCAGCTCGTCGATCGTTTCCGGTTTGTACACGTCAAAGTCGAAGATGTTGCGTAGCGCATCGCCGAGCGAGTCGTTTGGGAACGCTTGCATGTGCTTGACGAGGTTGATGAGCTCTGTTCGTCGTTAGCGACAAGCCAAAAGGAACATGCAACCCGGCGCACCTCGCAACGAATACGGGTAGTTGAGCGTCCCCGCGTCGTAGCCTTGGCGCAGATCTTGGAACGCCCCGACGAGACGAAGAATCAACTCCGAGTCCATCTCAGGCGCGAGTTGGCTCAAGAGGTTGCGCTCTGATGCCTGGTCGGGGTTGGTGACCGAATGTGCGGAGAAGGTCTCGCCGAGAACCTGCAGAAAGTGGTTGCCAAGGAACGCTACGACATGGTCATGAAAAGGAATAGAAGAATAAGAAACGACGACGAACGATATCCAGGTCGATTCGCCAGCAACACCAGTCGAAAGTTCCGATGAACGACAATATCGGTTGGGCGCGATCGTGTTCTGCGTACTCTCCTTCCGTCGGAGAGTGTCAATTCTCCTTGACCAGCGAGGCTGCGGAAGATGGCTACAACATGCTCGGGGGCCTTGTCCGCCTCGTCGATGATGATGATGCGGCCGTAAATAATGGCGCGCAGAAGCGGCGAGTCAGTGTACTTGATGACGCCGCTCTCTAACGCGGTGGTAAACATGAGCTGGTTGACAGTCGTGTCGCGATGAAGTTGGATGTATTCTCGTGGTCTCCCGAGAAGCTGGCATAGTCTGCATTCGCAATGGATAAGTACGCGAAAGAGGAGAAGAGCAGACGAACCGGTCAACGATCTTGTTCTTCCCCACTCCCTGGTTGCCCAGCAGCACCACATGTTCACCCAGGACTTCCAAATCGACAGCAATATCGCGCATCAGCTCCGTTTGGAGCGAGTTGTTGTAGAAGTGGTCCATGTACGGGACGTGTGACTTGACGCCCTGTCGGTCGTCCGCGACATTGAACAACGGTATGGCCGTGGAGAAGCTGGGCCCGCCGCTGGTGCTGGGTCCGGGGAAAATAAGGGAATCGTTCTGGACGACACAGTCGGGGTGGACCGCGGGAGCAATTCGTTCGATGCCAACTGCGTCAAGCATGCCGTCGACATTCATGCGTTCCATGGCTGGCATAAATTCGCAGAGAATTGTACGGCGTAGAATGGCGCGAAGGTCGCCATTACCTTCGCCGTCCACAGCCGATCCATCTACGGCAAGACGACGCGCAACGCGTACGAGCGAGCGAGTCCCAAGCTTGCGGTTCTTCTGGACATTGTCTTCGGACATGCTGGCGCGGTAGCGTTCGGCGAATGCAAGCATGCGGGTGATCACGCGCGCGTCGCAGCCAGTCGAGAGGAGAATATTACGTTCCTCGTCGTGCTCCATTGGTTGTGCGTGAACGGCGAAGAACATGTTGGAGTGTTCGGCAGACAGCCAGTCCTTGAGCGGGAGAGACTTGGAGGCGGTTGCGATGATGCGGAAGGAGGGTTGCGCGATGGAAAGCTCTGGCGCTTCCAGCTCTTCCGCAGTGGCTTCTGCAACCATTCGCTTCCCTGCCCACAGTTCTGCTTCGCGATCTTGTACGAGCCTTGCCAGCGACCCGGCTGTCGCGCCAATAACATCCAAGCCGGAGAGATGGACGAGTTTGCCCGCCCATGCCGACTCGACGATTGAACTGGGTTCCCACGTCGTCGCGCCTCCTTCGAGAATACGCCTTCGCATGAACAACTCGCGGCCTCCGAGCTCCTTGTACATGTGCACAGCCTCCGCATCACGTGCGTACCCAAGCAATGCGGAGAACGTCTCGATGAGGGTTGTTGTACTGGAACTCGCTGTTGCAGGCATCGCTGGGGGGATGAGCGAAATGTCCCAACCAAGCGCGTGCGCCTGAACCACGCTGGTCAGTAGACCCACGAATCGCGGGGATACGGCGACTGGGATGTTGGAGGGAAGGGGAAACGCGAGTAGCTCGGCAGGTCCGGCGGGGATGGTGAGTGTTTGGCTAGGTTGTGTTGGGTGCGTGAAGGTCGCCGACGCGGTGACCGGTGAAATACGTGTGATGCTGGACAAGATGTATCCCAGCAGTCCAGTACCGTCCGAAGTCGCAGGACTGGACAGCCCAGGCAAGCCAGCTTCCTCGACCTGGCGATTTAGGATGGCCCAAGCTGGTAAAGGCGCAAGAACAAGCGCGGGATGGATCGTAACGAGCAAACGCGACAGTTGCGATGAGGTTATGGGGTCTGCTGGCGGGAAAGCTGTCACCAACTCCCTCAACTTCTGCAAAGCCGTCTGCGGAAATGGCGGAAGGGCGCTCTTTGATACGAGCGAAAGCGCGTCACGCGATTCCGAGGCATATTGTGTGGACAATATAAGCTCTCGCAAACGCGTCTCGAGGGGAACGTCTTTCTGCGATGGACCGCAGAGAGCAAGAAACGAGCCGGTGGGGTCTACAAAGCGCGCCTGAAAGCGACTTCGGAAGGGTGGGTCTAGTGGGTGGCCTGGAAATGGCGGAACAGGGGCAGCAATGGCAATGACACGGAAATTCTTGTGCGCGGGTATGAATATGTTGCCGTCGTCGTCTGTGGACGTGTCTAGTTGAGAGTAGCGGTGTGGATGGATTATGTGGGTGCCGTCGTCGAGATTCCTGCCAAAAATGAGAGACGCCAGACGAGAAAGCACTGTGCGCACATTTCGCGGTTTTCAAGCAGATTGTTTAGTACTGGCATGATACCTCGCTCGGCCTTCTCGATGCCCTCTAGAATCAGAATGCGCCCGTGCTTGACTGCATTGACTGCCGGGCTGTCCGTATACACCAAGTTTCCGCCAGCCCGAATCTCTCTTCCTTGCTTGAGCTCTGTTTCGCCTACATCTCGGTGTAGGGCAATGTACTCGTATTCGGAGTTGATAAGACTGGTGCTAAGTAAGAAGACGCAACAGAAGCTGATTTTGGGCCTCGCACCTGGCGAAAGTCAAAGCAAGCCTTCGCGCATACGGGCCTGGCTGCGAGGTCAGGAAGATATCCTGCCCGAGGAGATACTTCTGCAGCATCCAATGCAGATTGTCGACATTTATCGCATTCTTGACATCGAGGACGTCCTTTGGACGCGCGTGAGGAAGACGGGATGGCTGCTTGGCGGCGGGGACATCGTAGATGATGTCGCCGAGGGTGAGTGTGCCGACGACGTCGGGCGACATCATTGTGTCGGCCACACGCGCCAGACGGCGACGCGGAGTCGACGAGGCCATGGTTCGGGCAAAGAACCGAGTCCAGGACGCCAGTGGTCGAGGTCAAGCTACAAGGTGCATGAAATCAAGTCGGGATTCGGCAACGGTTCAAGCCGGTCACGGTGGACTAGTGGTGGATTCTTTTGTTCTTTCTCAGTCGTCAGGCTTACGCTTTGCCACAAGCGATAACAATGCCTCGCCGCTGTCGCCAAGCCGACCAAGAAAACAAAACTGCACTGGCAGTATAAATCCCCCACTCGTCGGCAGTGTCCTCGTCGCCCACCGCTATGCCCATCCACGGCCTGGCTCTCGAACTGCTCTCTGCTATCTTCTCTGAATTGCGATACGCCAACGACAACGAGGACCTGGTTGCCGCCAGCTGCGTTTGCAGCCTATGGCGGGCTGTGGCCACAAACAATCCCAACTTGTGGCGCGACATTTTTGTTGCACGACGAAGCGTCTCTCGGAGGGGACCACAAGTTCTCCGCTCCGTTCTTCAACGCTCGGAGCCGCTGTCCATCCGTTTGCACATCAACTGGCAGGACTCGCCCTACGCGTACGGAACATCCAGATATCCAAGTGACCGCAACCGCGTGGTCAGCACTTTCTTCAACGTTATTCTGCCGCATGTGAACCGCTGCGAGCTGCTGGACATAGCAGTGGGGCCAGAGGTATGGAAATGGCTTTGCGACGAGTACTACTACCCTGAAGACCTCGACCGCCACAATGACCCCATCCGGCATCCCGCCTTTCCGCTACTCTCGACGCTGTCGCTGAACAATCTGGACTCTACGCCCCAATGGCAGCGCACTATAGACGAAGATGACGGGCCAAGTGAGCTCAGATTCCCCATGCTCACCTCGCTACACCACTTGCAACACGTCACGTTAATCGGCGGATTCACGCTATGGGAGACAAACTGCCCTTCAATCGAGCATCTGGAATGCTATGGCAATATCCCCTTCACAGCCTGGCCCGACTCGAGCCTATTTTCTAGCCCTCGCCATCTAACTCTCAGCAATCTGTGCGTACCCGTGCCAGAACGACCTCATGCAGAAGACTTCCGCCACGTAGTCAATACGTCCAACGTTCAGCATTTGGAGCTCATAAAGCTGAGCACGGCCAGTGCTTCGATATCTATCCTTAGCCCTGAAGCTCGACGAGAGCTAGACGGCACCGTCTTTTTCTATCAGCTCGACACGTCGCACGTTCGAGTCCTCTTCATCGACACGTGGAACTCGCGTAGCAATATCTGCAAGGACTTCATCCGCGTACTCAAACCGACCCAGAGTATGCTGCCAAACGGCGATGTGGTTTGGGTACCGATTATCAAGTTCCCTCAGACCACGGAGTTGATGATTCGGGGCATCGAGCCGTTTTTGGAGCTATGTGTGTGCGAGATGGCGCCCTGCAAATGCCTTACGCGTCTCTTCGCGACATTTCCTCTGCTGGAATACCTGGAGATCATGCCGCTCAATGATAAAGTCGAGGCGGGTGTGTGCGAGGTTGTGGTGGGATTACTCAAGCTCAAGCCGGAGTTGTGCCCCAGATTGCAGCGGATTCGTGTCGGAGAGCATGTGGTGCTTCGGGACGACCCGCTAATGGCCGGTTTGGAGGGTTTCTAAGGACAATTCTCTGTATTTTGGACTTAACATCTTACATGACCCGCTATCGCGCTGCTCAATCCACTATGGGTTCCACTCGTAAAACCTTTGCGAAGTTCCCTGGCTGTTTTATCGTAAGTTCGAGATAGAATAAGTATCGGGAATCCGCTCACCGCCCCCGGATAATGCGACAACAAACAATCCGGCTTGTCCTTGAACTCCGTCCCAAATATCGCGCTCGCTTCTTTGGCAAACGCACCCCTCGGATATTCCTTCTCGACCTCTCGTACCGTCTCGCGATCAATCAGCATATCGCGCGACCCCGGTCCTTCTACATCAAAGCCTCCAACGTCAAACCACGCAGCAAGCGATAGCAGCATCGCGGTCGCTGACGACGTGCCCGACGGCCAGTCCGGCGCGATGGTGTGCAGCATGATACTCTGCACAATGTCTCCGACTTGCTTCGCGTCGAGAGATGGAGAATGGGCGGCGAGGTGCTCGAAGGCCATGATGCCGCCGTGTAGTTCGAAGCTCATCGCAGCCGCGAGATGTGTGCGGCCTTCGGGCTTGTCCGTCCAGCCGAGATCATGGAGAAGCGCTGCATGGTACAGTCGCTGCATAAGCTCCTCCGCAGCGATCTGCGGAACGCCGGGCGAGTTTGAGGGAAAGCCGCCGTAGAGGATCCCGAGCGCAAAGTAATAGCACCGCAACGAGTGGAGGAATCCTTCGTGCGGAACCATCTTTCGCGAGTAGTCGAGCGACGCAGCATGCTCTGCGTCAGCGGGAACCGTGTTGTGGAGTGAGGAGAAAGCGACGTAGGTCGGCTGGAGCTTTGCCAAAGCAAAGAACTGTTTGAGGTTGCTGGGGACGTAGGCGTCGAATGTTGCTGGGAGACTCATTTTCGATATGGTCCAAGCTCTGAAAGGAGCACCATATAAGCTGGTCTCGCCGAGGTGGGTCGGTCAGCTTGCATGGCCGATGGTGACCGCGACATGATGCCTACACGTGATCGCAATTACATTCTTGTCTTCTTCTTCCCGGCCGGCTTAGCGCGATACTCGTCATCAGCCAACTTGGCTGGCTCCTTGCCCCAAAGACGCTTATACACCGCCAACAGGTCCGTTTCGATCTGGGGGCTTGTGTAATCGCTCAGCTCTATTTCCTTCCTCTGGACGAGTGGCAGAACCACTTCGACCATCAGCCCCATATCGTCCTTGACCCTCCAGACATCTCTGAGCAGGATGCCTGAGATCTTTTTCACGAATTCGCCCATCGAACAAGAGCCGCCGTCGGCAATGACCAGTTGGTAGCAATCCACAAGGTCCGGCTGCCCAGGAATCTCGGGACACGCAATTTGCAGCACGGTGTCCGCGTAGCGGACCGTTCTCGCCGGCTCCCATTCCGCTGTCCGGAGCCCCGCACGCGTATGCGCTTGTCGTTTCCGTTCCGCCCAGATAAAGTCGTGCGAGCAGCGAATCTCGCCCTCGGCTCCTCGACGCGCCAACACCATGAGGTCCGGGTCCTTCTTGCAGGCGCGGAAGCAGGCCTCGACAAACGCTGCCGCCTTTGGGTCGGTGAGCGACAGCCCGCCACATATCAAGTAGCTGTAGGCCGTTTCGCTCCAGTGCGGTGGGCCACCGGCCCCGCAGTTGCATTTCGAGATGATGGAGCGTTCACCGGAGTCGCTGAAATTGGCGAACATGAAGCCGCAGAGGTTGAAGATTTTCGTTTCGGGGTATGCGGGATTGTCGTATGTGAGTGAGGATTGGAAGAAAGGACTGCGGTCCAGGATGGCGTAGCGCGTGAGCGTAATGACCTCGTCAATCTGCAACAAGAGCTGAGCGTGCAAATTGGGATAGGAATATACGTACCGTCTTGCAGACGCGGCGAACACAAGAGTAGCACAAGAAAACAGCAATCAAATGGCCCCATGCTCGAAAGGGGAGAGGGTTTCCGCTCAAAGATTTGTGGACGCGTCCTCCGAGAATGGTGAATTCGTCTCCACCCTGGTCGCATCGAAGAACATCATCTGTCGTACATTGACACGAATTTCCGCACAATAAAACCAGAACTCACCAATGGAAGCTCGAACCTCATGACTATCGAGACGACGGATTGCGTTCCAGAGACTCTGAAGGACGGCGACATCCAAGTCAGAGTCCGCGAGCATTGCATGAACTGAATCGTAGCTTTGCGCTGCGACGAGGAGCTTGACATCGGTGCAGACGGCGCGTCGAACGCATGCGTGGATGATGTTGACGCGTTCGGTGTAGAGTCGCGGCGGGGCGGAGGCACAGTAGCGCGCAAGTCGCGTCTTGATTTTTTCCCAAAGTAAGGAACCCCTCGAACACTGTTAATGAGAGCAGTTTCAGATAGACCACGACGTACTTTTCGCGCAGCGCCACGTCCAATGGGTCTTCCACATCCGTAATATCAGTGGGGTCGTGCTGTTTTGGTTTCGAGGCCGTCGCAAGCAGGCGGTCATCGTGCCCCGAGCACTTCTCGGTCTCTTCCTCTGCATCGACCTGGTGCTCGAGAACCCACAACGCGTTCTGATCCTCCAACAGCAGCTGACAAGCGCGCTGTTCGACCTCTCCAAGCAAAGCTTCGGTTTTCTGCAGCTGCTTTTGCAGGAAATGCCAGAAAGTGCGGTGTCCGAAATCCATGTCGTTTCCGAAGAAGCGGGCTGTGAAATACTCTCGTGCGTTGATACATCTATCCAAGTGAGAAATAGAACAAAAAAACGGGGGCAGTCGGACAGGAAACGCACCGGTTGAGCAGACAAAATTTGGTCATGAGCAACTTATTCCACCCTCTCACCGTCTCCAGACAAACACACTTCTTTATCATGCCCACCGTGAGCGAGAGGTGGGGAATAGCCTGCAGGGTGGCATGATGTGCCTTGTAATTCACGTAGAGCTTGACGCGTTTCTCGTCGTGTCGCGGACACCACCGAGAGTCGTTTTTGGTGGGGGCATTGCATGCGTCGCCGTATGAGTTTATAGCAGCGCAGAGGAGCTGCGAGGATGGAATGGGTTTTGCGCTCGTCTTCGCGGGCATGAGAAGAATATTCACAAGCACGTGATAAGTTACGGTATCCTACTTACGAGCGATGTTCAGCCAACCCACTCACCCGATACGCAACCGCCCGTTGGAACAACTCAAACTTCGACAAAAATGTTAGCAACATCAGTCCCATCCAGCTCACAAGTGTCGAAACCAATCCGCGACGCGCCCCGCTCGAGGTGATTGCCAACGCGCGTTTCGTTAGCGCAATAACTGCAAGTGCCTTTGCATGCCTGTCCGCACCCCACTCCTTCAACAACTGCTCATCCACACCGCCAGTATTTTCGAGCGACTTGATCACCGGCGCCAGGCTAACAGCATCGCGAATGCCGAGACTCATTCCTTGGCCACCGAGTGGTGAATGGATATGGGCGGCATCGCCGACCAGGAAGACTGGGCCGCCGTTTGGAACAAGCACGACACATTGTTCAGCAATCGCGGAGCGTGTACGGTAGCGCGACGACCAGTAGAGCTTGTTAATGTGTCGCGGATGCGGTGTCCGTCTCGGATCCGAGGAGAGGAACGAAGGACCAGTGCGGTTGAGCAGCGATTGGATGTACTCGATACTGGGTGCGTGGGGTGCGGCACCGTCCTCAACCGGGACACCGGACGCGAAGCGAAACACTTGGCGCGCCGGGTCCGGTGTGGCCTTCTCCGGGAACGGGGCCAAGAGGACAAAGTTGCCGTTTCCTGTCTGCAGGAAGAGGGTCGACGGGAATTCGGGGGCCGTGTCAAAGGCAATATCGCCGAGCACTAGCTGAGAAACGTCCCCGTAATCGAGGGTCTCGTCGCCGTCCGGATCCTTAAAATCGACGCCGAGATGCGCACGAACCTGCGTGCAAAATGAGAACTTTCGACGGATCTTTCGGTACCAGTTTCAAGTTGCTTACCATTGAATGAGCGCCATCCGCGCCCACAACATACTTTGCTCGAACCACTTCCCCCGACTCGAATTCCACAATGCAGCGCCCGTCCTGTCCAGACTCGACCCCGATGGCTTTGAAGGGTCGCAAGACATGGATTCCGATGCTCTCCAGCTTCTCCAGCATCACTTGCTCAGTTTTCATCTGCGGAATCGAGAGACTAAACGGAAACTTGGTGGCATCCTGCAGAAGCGAGAATTTGGCGATGAGGAAGGGGGAAGGCGAATCTCCACCGCTAGTCGCCTGGAGTTGGTCGACCTTGGTGCCGATATCGAGGAGTTTGTCGACACAATCGACCGCAGCAAGTGCCTACTCGCGTCGTTGTTAGAACGGTTGTTGCTGAAGTACTATCAAACTCGTACCTCAAGTGTCCCAGACTGGATGACCATCGCTCGTGAGGTATTTTGCCCTGCCAAAAGCGCGTCGACGATGGTGATATCGTTCGCCCCAAACCCTCGCGCACGAAGCGCGATGGCAGCGGCCATTCCGACGGGACCAGCACCGATTATGAGTATCTTGGTTTCTTGCGGTAGAGTCGTAGACATGGGAGCTGGATTCAAAGGTCGATTCTGGCGTCATTGCCAGTCTATATACAACGTTATGGGCCCGTTTACCCGCTTATCTGAGGGACAGAGACTCAGACTTGCCAGGATAAGGCAACTCGACGTCGGTGGAGCAGTGGCTTGGACAGGAACAGTCGTCATCGTTGAGGGGCCTCGACTTCAAGGCTCAAGATGGCTTCCCGACCGCTGCGGAATTTATCCTTTCCTCTCCCGATCAGCATGGCGCTAAGACGGGAGACGGTGTAACTGTAAGGCCAGAGGTCAACTTGTGACGATCACGTGTCACGGTCTTTTTTTTTTTTTTTTTTTTTTTTTTGATTCACATTTATTAACCGCGGGCAAGTACGAGTAAACTACTAAGGCGCGGTGCTCGCGAGGAGCAAGGTCATGCGGTGGGGTTGTAAGGGTGCTAACTAGGCGTTAACCAGTGGGGGTATTGGAATGGGTGGATGTGAAGTGGGGAGTGGAGGTGTACGTGGACAGAAAAAGAAAAGTGTGCCACGACGTTTGGCAGAATAGGACAACGTAGCTTAAAACATAGAGAGGGGGCATAGAGGTCGGCCGGTGGTCGAATCGTCGAATGCGCAAAGTCACAACCGCCTCCGCGCTCTGTTTCGCCACGCCGGCGAGCCACGGAAGCTGGAACCTTTACTAGCTTTGTGAATGTAGCCGCGTTCTACACCACAAACCCGGCGGCCTATGGGAACCACTCCAATTATCGGCAAGGCCGAGCCAGCGCGTCGCGGTTCTGTGGTCGGTGGAGAAGAGATTGCGGCATTGGGATTGACAATGGCACACGGTCATCGTCGTTGACGAGAAAGGCGTTCCAATGGGTGGGCTGCACGAGGCGTTTCCTTCGGGATGGGCAAGCATCAGGTTGTGCGAGGTGCGTTTGACGGCAAAAAGCGTCGGGGTGAGCAACGGATGGACTCAACGGAGTCGGAGGCGTTGGGTGGGGGTTGGTCGAGACTACTGCACGTTGGAGGTCCGGGCTAGCGCCATGGACAGCAGATAGCGGGTTGCGTAGCTTGTTTTGCGTCCGTGGGACCAAGTGAATGGCCCGACGGCTCCGCGGGCGACGTTGTGGGTGAACGGGGTTACCCAGAGGGCAAACGGGTTTCCTTCGCAAGGGAAGGGGCAGCGGGACGACGAGGTGTTGTCGTTTGAGAGAGCACGGAGCTCCCCTTCTGACGTGGCCATGAAGGCCCAAGTCAAAAGACACCTGACGTGTCACGGTCTCTACAGGTACATGTCCTTTTCTTCGTCGAACGGGCGGATATCCAACACTGGACCTTCCTCCGCAGCCATGGCCCGAAAGCTTTCAGAGTCATTAATGCTGTTCCCTAACCCCACTCGCACAACGATGATTGTTGGTGCAATTCCCTGCTGCACGTTAGAGGCGCCGGAGTGAGAGGGCGAGGACTGACCGAAATTTGAGCCATCGCGGCAAGCACCACATCCTTTTGGTATGTTCAGCAAAAATATTGGGAGCGAGCAGGTTCATACACACCGTAGCTGAGCTTTCGGTCAGGGCAAGCAGCAGGTAGAGGATTCCTGGAGTCAAGGACAGCGCCCCAGACTCCAGGCTACCCAAAAGTCAGGCATGATCAATACCGTAGTAACATGGACGCGGAAGGTACTCACATCATCGCCATAATAGTTCGGTATTGACGAACTACAGTGGGCCCCATTATTGCTCGGGCGCTACGAGCGATCCACCAAATGCGACCAGCAGTCAACGTTACCAGAAGCGCGGTGGTTAAAATCGAAAAAAGCATCGAGACGGGGAAGATCCACGTGAGATATAGGAACTCGGCGATATTGCTCTGGCCGCAGGTGATAACGCTGGCAAGCCCAAGACCTACCAGAGGTCAACGCAGGGAAATTCCAATATCCAAAACGTACATGCTGAAACGAGCAGCATGAGGATCGGGACGGCAACAATTCGTTTCTTGCGGCCCCAAATGCTGTAGCATCGAAATACCTGGTTACTTCCAGTGTTGGAGAGGGGTTTTTTCTTCATAAAATGAAACTGCGCACAAAGATGCTATCTGCAATGATGCTAGGCGCAATGAGAACAATTCAAACTCGGGAGGGTGGAAATGCACTTGTTCATGACGAAAAAGACACCCATGGCGATATTGATGCGGTTCCACATCTGCGCGGGTCGCGTTTTGTCCGCTACAAAATCTTGTTCGTGCTGTTTTGCTTCGAGAAGCTTTAGTGCAATGAATTCACCCGCGTTGACGAGTTGCAGGATCCAGTGCGAGGTGCTGAAAAGGAACATGGCTGAGACGCCGATGGTGAATGCGCGTCGATAGGTCATTCTAGAAGGACGCGGGCGGCGGAGAGTGCGGAGACAGAAGACGAAGAGAACGAGATAGATTCCTGTTAGGTTCGACCAATGTTTCGGCAACAACGCAAGAGTCTGGCGGTACCATAGAAAAGCCACTCGATCTATTTTGTGCGCTCAGTCTTCCTCCTCGAAGTTGAAAAATGTCGACGCACCGACACTGTGTAGAGGGAGAGCGCCAAGCTCCCGGAGATGGCTTCGAGTTGCACCTTGGAGTGGTGGCCCATTTACGCCCGCCTATCCGATGAATCTCGGGAAAGAGAAGGAGCGACAAGCACCAGCTTTGCCGCTCGAGTCCCGACGTTCCAGTGCTCGCGAGGGGGCAGATCAACTTGCCTAGCTGACCACCACGAATAGCTGCGGGGTTATATAGTCGCGGAGTCAAAGCCAGACTACACCGCACCTCCATTGGTCGCATAGCCTGTAGAGATTTAATTTGCCAGTGGTGGCGGTTGAGATGGCTGACCCCGGGCCTGGAAGCCTCCGCATGATGGATCTCTTAGTTGCTTCACGACCCACAGCTGCGTGCGGATGACGGAACCGCATCGTACTATGAAGAGACCATCGGTGAGCTTAAAACAGGAGACGGAATTCCGTAGTGGGGTGATGGTTGCGTCCAAGATGGTAGAGGCACCTCGTCGGCCGATGAAGCCGAACTGCCGTTCCTCTTACGCTCATGGCTGTCATCGCGATTCTGGCGCCAGGCGTAATGGGGGCGGGGCTCGCAGCGCGTCTCTATGCGTCCGGATCCGGATCTATTCTCACCAACCTCGAAGGTCGCTCCGCGGCTACACGCGAACGCGCTGCACAAGCCCACATGGAGCACGCATCCTACGTTGACATCGTCCAACGGGCAACACATATTTACAGCGTAGTCCCTCCCGGAGAAGCTTCTGCCGTCGCTCAGACCATCCTCGACGCGTACAAAGAAAGCGGGACGACTCACAAGCTTATCTTCGCCGACTGCAATGCGATTAACGTCCAATCGGTGAAACACATGGCGGCGCTCTTCGTAGACTCTGGGATTACTTTCTTGGACGGCTCCATTATCGGTTTGCCCCCCTCTGCGAACTTCAATCCTGCGATATATCTCTCCGGACATGCCGACGATGGCGCAGCATTGGAGAGTTTCGTGACTGCGGGCGTCGGACTCAATATCGTCCCGCTTCGAGGCGATGGCGCGGGGATTGGAGACGCTAGTGCAGTCAAGATGGCGCATTCTGTAGGCGGTTTAGGCTCACGCTTACTCGCTCATCTCGATTAGGGTGTTGTGAAGGGCCTATTGGGATTGTTTTCTACGTCCATCTTAGGTCAGTATAGGGAAGGTACACAACTTCTTGCTGAGGAACGAGTCTAGCCGCAAATGCATCTTCTCCCTCGACGGCAGGTGGACTACTTCATGCACTGCAACATACGCAACCCGCGTTGGTCCAATGTCCGTTTGTTTTTTTGCGATAGGTCTCGGCTTCTGACTGCTCAACAGTTGCTGCGAAACTTCTCCCGCAGGCGTTACCAAAAGCATACCGGTGAGTCTTGGAACCATCGTTAGCTTGGTTTGCTCAATCTGTTGCTAAGATTTGTCGCCGAAATGGATGAAGTCGGTGGCTTCGTGGGTGGCAATGGGGCTCAGACATTCGAGGGACTGTCTGCCACCTTTTCACGCATCGCGGACGCAGACGCGCGGACCCCGCCCGGTTTGGAGATCGAGTTACTCTTGAAGTTCGCGGAGGAAGCGCAGAAAATTCAATCCAACTAGACGCGAGCAAGGCGTTCGCCGTCTTTACGAAAAGATTTCATTCGTGGTCGTAAGCGCGGCGTTTCGTGCCCGTCGATATCGCTTCTTCTTCTGCGACTTTGGAGTCCAAATGCAAGCACCTCCAGCGTGCTCTGAAACGCAGGCTCTTCGTGTCCCTTTGCCAGCAATGGCCGCGATAACGACTTGGATAACACTTGGGCATCATCACATTCGGCTGCCAAACTGAAACGGGTTCTTTTCAGGTTCTTACTCGAGCAGAGAGTTGTTTTCAGTCCAAATACGCGCTGCTTGCTCTAGTAGTAGTGGGGGTTTCTTTTGGCGCTGGCTGCGTCCCGCTTCATCGCTGTATCCGTTATCACAAAGAATTGCTCGCGGTGTTTCGGCACTTTGAATTTGATGCGTCGCCGAAGTGTCGGCGGAGACTATAAAAAAGGACCCACAACTGGGAGCACGTTTTTCTCTCCCGTCCTCCGGTCCCCATCCTGCCCCGTCGCACACGCACATTCTTTTGACCCCGCCGGTGAACGCACACGAGATGCAATTCCGTGCTATCATCAGCGTCCTCTCTCTCTTCGCGCTCAGCGCTACGTCGGTATCGGGCACGGCGGTCCATGGCCGCGCCACTCCGGCGAAGCGCGCCAGCTCGCACCAGCCTTCCGGCCTGAGCAACCCCTGGTATAGCTGCGCCCCCACGAACAAATACAACTTTGGCAAGGTGGACGAGCTTTGCGATAGCCCGCCGCATAGTGGTTGGACCTTCGGGTGCACGTACGTTGGCCAAACTAGAAACAATTTTTCTTCTGTGCTCATTCATTTTGTAGGTACAGCACCGGCAAGGGTACTGGCACGCACAGCTGCACGTACGACTCCCAGACCGGCGAGTGCAACGGCGGCGACCGTGATTTGTGTCCCGAGACGGCCGTCATTACCCGTTCGCACAAGAAGAAGCGCGACCTGCACGAGTACGACTTCTAGAGTGGTCCATACCTCGTGCGTTTTGTCCTCCGCTTGCGTTGGATGCGTGTTGACGCGACGATAGCTTTGCCTACCCTCCATCGATTCTCGCTGCGGCTCACTAATTGGCTCACATACCGGCTTCATACCCTACACTGTGGCTCCCGAGCCCACTATAGACTTCGCATGTTCACGGACTACTGCAATTGTTTCAACTTACTGGACCCTTGCTACATACTAGATGTCTCTCGCGTTGGCAGCTTTATTGTTTTCATTGCGTGAAGTATGCTTTCCAAAGGGATCTGTTGTCATCTATCTAGTTTTCTACGCCCACTTCTCCGTGAATTTGAGATGGAACCGTTCCAGCTTGCCCACGTAGTCCTCCACACCAGGGCACAAACAGGTCAAGCGGTAGTGCCATTCGCCTTCCTTCTGGCCGAATCCGCTACCGGGGACGGTGCAGATACCCGTATCGTCGAGAAGCGCGAGCGCGTAGAACGCATCGGGCTCTTTGCCTGCGGCGACAGCGGCCTCGACGGCCTTGGACGGGATGTCGATCTTGGGGAAGAGATACAAAGCGCCTGGGCTCTCAACGCAAGAGACACCGGGCAGCGCGTTGAGGCGTGCGGCCATCAGCTGCGTGCGGGAGGCGAGGGCGGCGTGGATAGTGTCGGTCTCCTTCTTCCACAATGCAAAGCTTGGTTCGCCCTCTTTTGGCGGACGGACCATGCTGTCGACCCCGATTTGGCCAGACAGAGGCGGGCATAGACCAACGGACACGAGTTTGTAGACCAAGGCGCGGACCTCAGCCGAGATGTTGGTGAGCTCGAAGTAACCGCCGCGTCGGCCGCATTCGCCCGAGACGCCTTTGGAAATGGAGTGGAAAGAGACGAGCGGGATGGGGGATTGCAGTTCGCGCACGACCTTTTTGAAGCTCGTGAAAGGGTGCTCGGCAGCGCGATGGAGATTATTTTGGTAGACTTCGTCGGCAAGCAACACGAGCGAGTGCTCTTCACAGAGCTTGACGAGATCGGCCATCGTATCCCGCGTCAACAACGCACCAGTCGGGTTACCTGGGTTGATGATGACGAGGGCCTTGGGGCTGGTGCCGTCTTTACGAGCTTGTGCAAGGCCGGCCTCGATTGAGGCGACAGACGTCGACCATCCTCGGGATTCGTCGAGATAATACGGGATGGCGCGGCCATGATGTTGGGCAAGGGCGGCAGTGTAGAGCGGGTATTGCGGGATAGGGATGAGGATCCCCGCGGATGGATCGGTTATGAGCATGTTGATCAGCAGGGATACGCCCGCAGACGCGCCGGCAGTGAGAAAAATGTTGTCGGGGTCAGCAGGAAAGCCATCGCGGTCTGTGCACAGACTGTGTGAGTATCACAAACAGACGATTGGACGGGAGCGCACCGGAGATGAACTTTGCGACATTCTTGCGGATGAAGGGCACGCCTTGGCTGTGGGAGTAGGCGCCAATGGACCCGATCTCGTCGTACAGCTCTTTTGCGCGAGCAACAACGTCCGGGGGGAACACGCCGGGTGCGAGCTCAGCCAATGCAGGCCACTCGGAAAGGGCGGCAACCTGGCGCGTAAAGGTAATGGGGGGCTGGTCGAGGCCCTTCTGCTGGGGGTTGCCGATGTTGGACGAGATGACTTTGTCAAACGGAAGCGACTGCGAGCCCGACTTGAGCTGCTCGCGATACAGCTCGGCCTTGATGGCGAGTTCTCCGCGAACGGCGTACTGAACCTCTTGGAGTTGCTGGTTGAGTACATCGAGAGTGAGAGGACGCATAATGACGGCGCGGCGGAGCAAGTGGGATGAGCGCGGAAGGCAAGAGATTAGCAACACCATCACGCTCCGTCACCCAGCCCTTTCCGTTATATGGATGGTCCCAAGAACGTTTCTGCGCGACAAACGCGAGGCGCTGGGCAGAGTGCGGCTCGACGAAAAATGTGGTTTCTGCCACGAAACGTGCTCCGAGAATAGCCGATGTCGGCCGATTTACAGCAGCCATCGCCTCCAAATTCGGCTTGCATCCTGCCGTCATCTCGAGCAGAAACATGCTTAGTTTCCAATACGTTTGGTGTCGCGTTGCTTTTGTTTCCGGTTGTGTCTCTACCTCGGTAAAGGATTTCGCCGCTGATACGTATACGTGGCAGCAGCGCCGACTGCTCCGTTGAAAAGAAGTCGGACTTGGACTACAACGAAGTAATAAGTAATTGATTCTGGACAAGTATATTGTAGTGCAGGTAACACATCCATAAAACAACTTGAATGATGAGTTTACAAACACTACACGTGACCGTGTCCAGCTAAGTCAGAGGCTCGAATACAGAGCGTTCCCGGAGCCATCTTGCGGAACAGCCTTCCCAAAGATACGTCAGACCCTCTTGGACGGCCTTGACCGTCTCCTCCGGGGTTCCCCATCCTGCCGTCGGTGTAATCGTGCATAGATGCTCCTCAAACGTCAGCATCGCGACCGGTTCCATCGCAAGCACTCACAGCGCCCATGTGTTTCGCAGCCGTGCCTGCAATATGGTCTTCCAATTCGCCGCAATGCGCGCGGTAGGCAATGAGGAATGCTTTGATCAACGCTGCAGCAGCCTCGGCTTTTTCTGGGTTGAACAAGCCGACGCAATGTACTTCGGCACAGAACTGCCCTACGTCGAGGGCACGGATGCCGGGTTTCGCCAACTCCCAGTCGACGACTTTAGTGGTGACTGCGCCGGAGGTGGAGTCGACTTGGATGACGATGTTTCCTGTCCAGAAGTCGCCCATGGTTAGGGCCGTAGTTGCTGACTGGATTTCCGCCGTGCGTTCGGCGACGATGACCGCGATGGGTTCGAGGTCTTCGTCAGAGATGGCCTCAGGAAGGAGCTCGGTCGCGGGAATCTTGTGCGTGGAAAGCATGGGGACAAGGCGTCCGTAGGTGATACTCGCGGTCATGGCCTACAATGATCTGAGGTTTGTGCGAGTACGATATTCAAGTTGCTGGGGCTGACCTTTGCCTGCGCATTCTTACCCAGAAATTCGAGTAGTTGCTGCTGTCCCAATCCCCATGCATGGAACTTGCCCAGAAACTCGCCAAGACTTTTTCCAATTTGCGCGGCTGCCTCGAGGGTCGGCGTGTTAGCGAGCAGAAACTGCTTGAGATTACTCTCGCCGCAATCCTCGAGTATGAGGAAGTTGCCTGTGGTGTCGTGGTGGAACACTTTGGGCACGGAGACGAGATCGGAGCAGACGCCACTGCTGAGGACCTGTCGAAGGATATGGGCCTCGTAGATCTACAAGACATGAGATCGAGAATGGCTGGCCTTCCGCGAACGCACCTGCCGCTCGACGGCGAAGGGGACCCCAGGACGGTTGGCAAGGTACGGCGCTGCATGCTTCAGGATGACCGTGGTTTGTTGTTCGTACGGATTGCGAAGAAAGAGGCGGTATGTGAAGTTGCCGATGCCGCCTGCAAGAGGAACGACGCGACTGCAAGCGAACTCGGTTTCTGCGAGATAGGCTTCGACACCGTCGATGGTGGCAAGATCAGGTATTGCTTCCATTTGTGAATGGGAGTTGCTGCAAGGTTAGCGCAGGGTGGATTTTATATGAGCACGTCGAGTCAAAATCGGTGCCGCTGGCGAATGAAAAGAGTACTCTCGGGATTCGGGTAGTGAGGCGGTTTCTTAACTCGATTGTTAGACATATGCCGCTGTGAGGTCTGCTCGGGAAAGGCGGGCATATGGCCGGGAAAAAGAAGAGTGAGGTCATACACGTGCAGGCGGCGACAACGACTCCGTTCTAACGACCATCCCCGGGCTCGCCTCCCGTCTCCCCCATCCTCGCCTCGCTCTCCCGCAGCCCTCCAGGACGCGCAATGCAGCGCCAGTCCACGCTTCACCAGCGCATGGAGGCCGTCAACGACCTGGCCGCGCTGCCCAACCCGACCGACGACGCCATCGTAACCTGCCTCCGCGAGCGATTCCTCGCAGACACCATCTACACAAGCATAGGCTCCTCCAGCCTCGTCGCTCTCAACCCCCACAAATATGTCCCCTCCACCTCCGACTCGGTCCTGCACCAGTACGCGACCGAGTACAGAGACACCTCTGAGGACAAGCAGCCGCTCCCGCCCCACATCTTCCAGCTCGCAAACAATGCGTACTACCACATGCGTCGTACCGCACAAGACCAGTCCATGCTCTTCAGGTCGCTCCGTTTTCACTCCGTCTTTCCCGCGTCTTCTCACACCCACCACTTTTAGCGGCGAAACCGGCAGCGGCAAGTCCGAGAACTACCGTCTCGCCATCAAAACCATCCTCGAGCTGAGTGTCAGCAACCCGGGCAAGAAGGGCTCCAAGCTCGCCACCCAGGTTCCCGCAGCCGAGTTTGTCCTCGAGACCTTTGCCCACGCACGCACGCTCTTCAATCCCAACGCCTCGCGCGTCGGAAAGTACACCGAGCTGCAGTTCAGCGAGCGCGGACGTCTGCACGGCGTCAAAACGCTCGACTATTTGCTGGAGCGTAATCGCGTTGCCGGCGCACCCAATGGCGAACGCAACTTTCACATATTCTATTATCTCGTGGCCGGCGCGTCGCCCGAGGAGCGACAACATCTCCATCTTCTCGACAAAACCACCTACCGGTACCTCGGCCAGCACCGCACTGCCCCGGCTCCTAACGCGCGTCCCAACGACGATGCATTGCGCTTCGAGCAACTCAAAGTCGCGCTCAAAACGATCGGCTTCTCGAAACGCCACGTAGCGCAGACATGCCAGCTCATTGCGGCCATCCTCCATCTTGGCAATCTGGAGTTCACCATCGACCGTCATCGGAACGAGGATGCTGCCGTCGTCCGCAACACCGATGTCTGCGAGATCGTGGCCGACTTCCTCGGCATTCATGCCCAGGATCTCGAGAGCTCGCTGTCGCTCAAGACGAAGTTGGTCAAGAAGGAGTTGTGCACCGTCTTCCTGGACCCCGACGGCGCCGCGGACAACCGAGACGACCTAGCCAAGAGCCTCTACTCGCTGCTCTTCTCGTGGCTCAATGAGCACATGAACCAGCGTTTGTGCCGGGAGGACTACGTCACGTTCATCGGCCTGTTCGACATTCCTGGCCCGCAGAACATGTCGTCGCGGCCTAACTCGCTCGACCAGTTCTGCATCAACTTTGCCAACGAGCGGATGCTGAACTGGACGCAACACCGTCTATTCGAGTCGCATGTCGCTGAATACACCGCGGAAGGACTCATTCCGCGTTGGATGCCCGCCAGCATTCCGTACTTTGACAACGCCGAGTGCATTCGCCTGCTGCAGAACAAACCGGGCGGTCTCATTCACATCATGGACGACCAGGCCCGTCGCGCTCCCAAGAAGACGGACCACACGATGGTGGAAGCGTTCCAGAAGCGCTGGGGTAACCATTCGTCGTTCAAGACGGGCGGCGGACTCGACCGTGCCGGCTTCCCTACGTTCACCATCAACCACTTCAACGGGCCTGTCACGTACAGCTCCGAGAACTTCCTCGAGCGCAACATCGAGGGCATGAACCCGGACTTTGTCAGCCTCCTCCGTGGCACTGTGAATCCCTTCGTCAAGAATCTGTTTACGTCCAAGGCCATCAACCTGCAGGCCCACCCGCGCAACGAGGACACGATCGTCGCTGCCCAGCAAAGCGTCAAGCCGATGCGTGCGCCGTCGACGCGACGTAAGAACACGGTCCGCAGGGTGGGAGCTGCCGCAGCTCCCAGCGCAGCAGACATTCCGGAGGAGGATGAACCGGCCCAGGAGACGTCGGGCACGTCCGTCGTTGCAGGCGATTTCCGCGCTTCGTTGGATCTCGTCTTTGCCACGCTGGAGGAGACACAGGCATGGCATGTGTTCTGCATCAACCCAAACGACTCGCAGCTGCCGAACCAGCTTGAGGGCCGGAGCGTCAAGGGCCAGGTGCGCAGCACGGGCTTGGCGCAGATCGCGCAACGGAACAAGGCGGTTTGGGAAGTGGGGATGCTGGTGGATGAGTTTTGTGAGCGTTATTCGGTTGCGTTGGAGGCGGGTGGGGTGGTCGAGGGATCGGCTCGGGAGCGGGTGGAGCAAGCGCGAACTGCGTTTGGATTGGGCGACCGCGATGTGGTTCTTGGCATGCACAAGGTTTGACCTATTTCTCTTTACTGATCAAGTACTTATTCGGAACAGGTTTATCTCAGCCAACTCGCCTTCCACAAGTTCGAGGACCATCTACGATCACGTGATGTTGAAGAACAGAAGCGGAATCGTATCCGGGAGGCCGAGGTCGAAGGCGGTTTGGACCCTCGCGGCATTTCGTCGGACCCGTATGCGCCGTACGCTACGACCCCGGTGGAGGCCGATCCTGCGCCATGGGGTGCCTACACCGATAACTACAATGGGTCCAACCAGGCCCTCCCACTCGTCGCCAACGCGTCTCCGTTCCAGCGTGCCGACTTCTACGAACGCGACGACGATGCTTACGACGAAAACAAGTCCCTGCGCGGGCCGGACTCGGAGTTCGACGCTCGCAGTCGATTTACCTCTCACGTCGATGCCGAATCTGTCTCCAACTTTGGCAGCGAGAGCTATGCGCCCTCGCGGAACATGTTTGGCACGACCGACGCTAAGGGCGTACCGCTTCTCGACAAAGATGCACTCGCCGGTGAGATCCAAGAGGGCGAGACGAGCGAGATCCTCAAGGAGTCGAGTGCGCGGCGGCGGTGGGTTATGCTGTGCTGGATATTGACGTGGTGGGTTCCTACCCCATGCCTGTCGTACTTTGGCCGCATGAAGCGGATAGACGTGCGGCAGGCTTGGCGCGAAAAGCTGGCGCTGAACCTGCTCATCTGGTTCATTTGCTTGTGCACGGCTTTCGTCATCGTCTATCTTGGCCGTCTCATCTGCCCTACGGAACACGTGTTCAGCTCGTCGGAACTTGCGTCGCACAACTACCTCCTCAACTCGCAGAACGTCTACACCTCCATCCGCGGAGAAGTCTTCGACCTCAACACTGTCACGTCCCTTCACGAGCGCACCGTTAGCGTTGTTCCAGCCAAGACCATTCTCAAGACATACGGTGGTACTAGCGCCGACAATATCTTCCCCGTCCAGGTACGAGGATATTTTTCCCTGCTGTTCCTCCCCTCCTAATCAGCCTCACAGGTCAGTGCGTTGTGCAACGGGCTCGGCAACGGCGTCAGCCCGTATGTCGTCTTCTCGACCACCAACAACACGGACGTCAACTCCCAGTACCACGACTTCCGCTTCTTCACCAACGACTCGCGTCCGGACTGGTACTTTGAGTCAATGGTCCAGATGCGTTGGACGGCGCGTGTCGGGTGGCTCGGGCTGACGCCGAAGGAAATCCGCACCAAGGCCAACAACGGCAGCTCGATCGGTGTCTACGACGGCATCGTCTACGATCTCACGGGATACGTCCAGAACCCTCGCGGGCTTAAAGCTCCTGCCGGCCAGAGCTCGCCTGGGGCCGACACCAACTTCATGTCGGAGGCGGTCGTGGACATCTTCAAGCTCAACGCAGGTGGAGATGTCACGAAGGATGTCAACAACCTCGTCGGTAGCGGCGCCCTCACGTCGGATCAACTTGCCAGCCAGAAGGTCTGCCTGCGCAACCTGTTCGCCGTTGGCAAGGTCGATTCCCGTGAATCAGCCAAGTGCGTCTTTTCGACGTATCTGCTGCTCATCATCTCCATCATCATGGTTTCGGTCATCGGCTTCAAGTTCCTGGCCTCAATCAGTCTTGCCGGCGTCCGTGCTCCAGAAGACCACGACAAGTTCGTCATCTGCCAGGTCCCTTGCTACACGGAGGGCGACGCGTCTCTCCGGAAGACGATCGATTCGCTTGCGCAGCTCAAGTACGACGACAAGCGCAAGCTGCTGCTCGTCATCTGCGACGGGATGATCGTCGGTTCGGGCAACGACCGACCTACGCCGCGGATCGTCCTCGACATCCTCGGTGCGGACCCGAACCTCGACCCAGAGCCGCTCAGCTTCCTGTCCCTGGGTGAGGGAGCGAAGCAGCACAACATGGGCAAGGTCTACTCGGGGCTGTACGAGTGCAAGGGTCATGTGGTCCCGTATCTCGTCGTCGTCAAGGTTGGCAAGCCGACTGAGCGCTCGCGCCCGGGCAATCGCGGCAAGCGCGACTCGCAGATGGTCGTGATGCATTTCTTGAACAAGGTTAGTGGAACTGTTTGCTCACTTGTCATCTCCCCTGTCCTGAGGTACGAATTTTCCAGGTCCATTTCAACGCACCGATGAACCCGCTCGAGTTGGAGATGTACCACCAAATCAAGAACGTCATCGGCGTCAACCCGACGTTCTACGAATATCTCTTTACTATCGATGCCGATACCACTGTTGACCAGTTCTCGGTCAACCGGCTCATCTCTTCGTACGTACTCACTGCCTGACGATGTCCATGCTCACGCTCCCTTTCTCAGCATGATTCACGACAAGAAACTCCTGGGCGTCTGCGGCGAAACACAGCTCGCGAACGCGAAGCAGTCCATTATCACCATGATGCAGGTAACCCGACTGCTCTGGCTCCCGTGGCGATCGTTGACTGTCCGTAGGTTTACGAGTACTTCATTTCGCACAACATGGCCAAGGCGTTCGAGTCGCTCTTCGGTTCCGTCACCTGTTTACCTGGTTGTTTCACGCTCTTCCGCCTGCGCACGCCCGACACGCACAAGCCGCTACTCATTTCGAATCAGCTCATCCAGGATTACTCGGAGAACCGCGTGGACACACTGCATATGAAGAACCTACTTCATCTTGGAGAGGATCGATATCTCACAACGCTCCTTTTGAAGCACTTCCCCATGTTCAAGACCCAGTTCGTTCGCGACGCCCACGCGTACACCGTCGCGCCGGATGACTGGAAAGTTCTCTTGTCGCAGCGTCGTCGTTGGATCAATTCGACCGTCCACAACCTCGGTGAACTGGTGTTCTTGGAGCAGCTCTGCGGCTTCTGCTGTTTCTCGATGCGATTCGTTGTCATGATTGATCTCGTCTCGACGTTGACGCAACCAGTGACTGTCGCCTACGTGAGTTTTAGTCTATACCCGACTGTATAGCCGCTCACCGTATCTAGATCGTGTACCTCGTCTATCTCGTTGCTGCAGAGCACGAACAAATCCAGACCATCTCGCTCGTCATGATCATCGCGATTTATGCCATTCAAGCGTCGGTCTTCATCCTTCGACGGAAATGGGACATGATCGGGTGGATGTTCTTCTACATCCTTGCTATTCCCGTTTTCTCGTTCATGCTTCCCCTCTACTCGTTCTGGAGGATGGACGACTTCTCCTGGGGTCAAACTCGCGTCGTCCTCGGAGAGTCGGGCAAGAAGATGATCGTCCACGTATGTGTGTCCTTTTCTTCCGTCAGACAAGAATGTTAACTGTCGTAGGACGAGGGCAAGTTCGATCCGCGCGTCATCCCCCTCAAATCTTGGAACGACTATGTATGGTTCTTTCTACTGCCTAAGCTTCTCGTTGACCTGGGTGTGCAGGAGAATGAGTTGTGGGACAAGGAATCCAATCACAGCATTGGTTCGTGGGTACCGCCACCGCGTATGAAGAACGACGGTTATGCCGAATCGCACACGGCGTCTATCTATGGTCGCGAAACAGCATACGAGCCGTCGCACGTCGGCGGGTACGCGCCTCTTCAATTCCCGGCTCCCGGGTTCCAGTCCGGACGCAACACCCCTCAATCCATGTTCAACACACTAGGCGAGTCACGGCCGATGACCAACTATCTTGGCAACGTCCCTATTCCGCAAGCGAGCAGTCCCGGCGCGTTGGATCTCCCCTGCTGGTGCACCGACAGAGGATGAGCTCGAGCGCGCCATCGGACAAATCATCAGCACTGCCGATCTCAACTCGATCACGAAGAAGGACATCCGGCGGCGCCTCGAGTCGCATTTCGGCCAAGATTTGAGTTCGCGCAAGACAGAGATCAATGGGATCGTCGACGACGTCTTGCTGCGTCACTCGTAGACGCGTGCAACTTGGTGGACATTTTGTGGACCTCTTTAGTCTTTCTCCCATGAACCTTCCGTTGTTACATCGTCACTGCATGTTATATATCTTAACGGACTCTCTGCATTTGTCTTGAAGTTTATCATAGTAATAATGACCATTTAGAGGTTTCATATGTGGACCGCCGCCAGAAAAATATTCAATCCGCCAGAGATGGCTTGTTGTTACAGCTATTGGGTGCCTTTCCGTAAGGTAGATGAGTTTCTGTAGATGCCAGACGCGGTGCCAAAATGATGGTAAAACACATCTACCGCTGGATATACAGACGGTCGGTTCCCGTAAGGTTTTCTGGATTCTGTCGAGCCTCCGTCGTCCCGTGCCATCCAATCCACCCACCCCGACACCGCGACACGTGTCGTTCGATGGAGCCAGACGCGCCCTTGCTTCTCATGCAGCTGCAAATAGGAATAGGAGGAGGATCTTGGAGTGGAAGAGGGTTGTCGCTGTGCTCGCAATGACCGCGAACTGCCCGCCGAACAGCGGGAAAGCAGACACTCCGGGCGTAGAGCGCCGCTCCTGCCCAACCCACGCGTAGATACTTTTTGGCAGCCATTGTACGCGTCGAGGGATTATCGTGCATTTCTTACAACAACAGGATTCGATGTCGGGCCATTGTCGGCTCACCGCTGGTTGTGGCGTGGCAGGGTACAGTACACCATCCCAGTCCCCGGCACCATGGCTCTCACAATGGTAGCCCGTGCCTCGCCTCCTTGTCTGCAACCCATCGGCCCCTCCCTTCGCTCGATGGCCTTCCCAAAGTTTCCGGTCATTGATCCTGCTGGTGAGCGCGACGTGCAGGCTAAGTTTGCATTGGGCCTGGCCATAAGCAAGCGGGTTGGGTCGAAAATGGCGACAAATCCGCCAAGGGACGATCTTCGTATGTGACCAAGATAGCTGGGCGGCGTTAACAGGCGGCAGAGGGCAGGGAAATAGCTGGAAATAGCGAGGGCCACGGACGTGAGAGTCAAAGTCGATGCGTCATCAACGCATGACGAGCTTCCAAATTGGGTTTATTCGAGAAGAGTTTGGTCTATTCGGGGGGTCTTGACCCCCTTGCTAGATTCCGGTCTATTGGAAGGGTTGTTGAGTATTTCTACCATCCGGAGTCCTAATGGGACGCTCGGCATCGCGGCAAAAAACTAAAAACTATGCTAGATTCTGACTATCTACCTTGCGGAAAGGCACCCATTTTCAAAACATAGGGTCCGGTGAGAAGGGGCGCTCGAGAGCTCGACCGGACGGAGAGAGAAGACCGCAGAACCGCACAGAAGACAACACCACCAAAACCCCAACGCCTTTCAGAGTGAAGACGAGTGGAAAGGATGTATCTTCCGCACAAAACCCCACAGAACAACTCTTCAAGCCAAGCCGCGTCCCCAAGCGAGTTCAAGCTCTAGGTACAGAGCCTGTAAACAGGTTGTAGGGCAGGAACGATGAAGTGTGGATAGGAAAGGGTCAGAAGAGCAAGTCTTCCGACTGTGTGTGCGTCCGCGTACTACCGGGTGTTTCCCTCTCTCGAGTGGACCGACCCAATCAGATGCTCGCGCAAGGATAAACCCCCAGAACCCAATGTCGCTGGTTGAAGATCCGATATCGCTGCCGAAACCAATAACGCTGCCGAGAATACGCTGCCGAAACCCTTGATACGCTGCCGAAACCCTTATTCGCTGCCGAGACTACGCTGCCGAGACCACAATGACGCTGCCGAGACCGAATTAACGCTGCCGAGACCAATAACGCTGCCGAGACCAGATAATAGCAGAAAAGTTTGTTCGCAGTGACTATAGCCGAAGTCCAACCGAGTGCAATACCCGCGAAGAGACCCCTAATGCCCGTAGTCGACGGCGACACTAGATTGTCTTCTTCTACATCCCCCCAAGTCCTTATATACGTGTCTTCCATCACTTCCCATCATCTCCCATCATCTTCCAGTCCTTCGGTTCCCTCTGAAGTCGTTCCAGACCGTTCCAACTGCCGTGTTGCTTGACGATAGCGCCACTCAAAAATACTTGTGATTGAGTTTGTTGTGTCAGATAAGCAGGTATGCCCGTCCGGGTGTTCTGGTTGATCCTCCAAAGGTATCTCCGGTATCTCTGTATGTTTAAACCTCCAGAGACAATCTTCCATCCTCTCCGGCTCCTTCCTAGCTTTCTCCCAGTTGTTGAAATGGCCAGAGCTATGCCCAAATCAATCTCCTGGTCTGGAAATTACCCGGCCCACTAAGCCAATCATTATCCTGGCCTAAGTCATCAAGCCGCTGTCAGCGGAAGATCTTGGATCCTGACTTCCGGTCGCTATCCGGTTCCCTTGATAGCCGAAGACACGGTCACGTGGTTCCCGCTTGCAGATCCTTTTAGGATCGACGCCCCTGAGTTGACTGCCACGCCGTTCTTCTATCTTCCACCCCTTCTGGTGTGTCTCCGAGTTTGGATTACCTCGGAAGATGGGCTCTGCTTTGACTATGTTTACCCAGTACCCGCATTTTCCTTAGGCAGAGTGTGAACTCCCTTCAGACGCGTAATACCTTCGCAGATATCTCCCTACTAGCCGTTCGGGGTATAACGCTAGCCTTGAAGATGTGCGGAGAAGTCAAAGCGCCAAAATGTTGCCATTCCACACGTGTTTCCTTAACCGGCTTATCATCTCCCCCATTCTTTAATCGATTGTCCCCAATCGACTGTCTTCAGCCTATTTAGGTATGGCAGCTTCCTCTTCCGGATTGTCTCTCCATCTCCGCAAGTGTCATAATCAACTTCAGCATTTTGCTTCCGTGATCACTAACACATCTCCTTATTCTATCTCATGTGGGTCCCTGATTCACAACTTCTGGAACCAGTCTCTTCTTGCCTCCATCTCCAACGCCTGCTCCTTTTGCTCGACAACGTCTGCCTTGCAAAACCTCAGTCTTCCATCCATTCAACGTTTCCTTGGCACTCTTCTCAAGCGAAAACAAGCTTTCGGCCGCAGTATCGGCCTCCAGTCGCTTAAGCTTCTGGGGTCTGCGTCTCAGGGATTCTATTGCACCCCGTTACGACACTTTCGGCATCGGTTAGGTTCTTTTAAGAACCGCTCTTTTGCACGAAGGCCCCATTCTCTCTTCCTTTCCTCCCTCATGTTCGAATTCCCGGCGACGCGCACGCTCCCCCCCGAGCACGCCCTCTGGGCGTACCTGGCTGGCTCGTCTATGCAGCCTTTCCGCGAGATGATTCAACGTCTCATCGCTGAATCCACCGTCGGGCGCCGCGTCACCTGTTTCCGACCAGGAGTTCGTCAGCGCGTTGAATCGCTTCCTCCGTCCTTTGGTACGTCCTCTTTTCCTTTCTCTTCGCGGTCTTCTTCGTTGTTAACGCATCGCTTTTCAGCGATACATCCGGTATTCGTCCGACGCCTTGTCGGCGCTCGGTACCCCGGCTCTCGCGTCTCTCTTTCGCCTTCTCCAGCTGCGCATGTCCTCCATTCCGCGCTGATCTTCCTTCCGACTACTTCACCATCAATCTCGAGCTCTCGTGGTGCGTCGCCTTTTTCCGTTGTTTTTCAACGAAGACCGACTTCCATAGGGCCCTCCTCCTCGGCAACTGCCCATGATCTTCAACAAGTTCATCGCTGAAGTCTCGCTGGCGCGCCTTCCTCCTTTCGACTTTTCCGACACCCCCTTCAATCTCACAACTCATCGCGCGCGTCAAGCCGCCGCCGCTTTGGCAAACGACCCGGGCAACCCGTTCCAGATTACGACGCCTATGGCGTCGGGTTCAGGGAAACCTCAAGCGCACACCAAACCGTACGTTCTCGTCCCGTACGCCTCTTCTCTCTCTCTCTTTGGGTTATTTGATTTGCTAATGCGTTTACGTTTTCTGAAGATCCCCGGCAAACGCGTCTTCGGCGTCTGCCAGTGGTAGTCGCAAGCGCGGACGGTCTGGGTCTGTGGAGACCGCAGCGCCGCCTGCAAAAGCCGCTCGCGCCTCTTCTTCTTCCACGGTACGCCTCTCCCTTGCCATTTAACTCTTTTTGCTGCCGAGTATTCGTGCTAACGGACCTCTTCTGCAGACTAAACGCCCGGCCCCCAAGAAGCTACGCCCGCCGGCGGATGCAAAGGGCAAAGCCAAGGCGAAAGCCAAGGCTAAGACCGAGCCCACCGCGGCTACTTCTAAGGTATGTCTCTATCTCCACTCTTCCGTTTCTTCTTCTGACGTGTTTATTCCTCGTAGACCGCTCGTCGCGCTTCCGTCGCTCCAGTCACCGCCGTTGACGACGACGAAGACGAAGAAGAAGACGAAGAAGACGAGCTCGAGGAGCAGGTCGTTCAGCGTCGCGCCGCTCCAGGTTGTCGTCCAACCTGCGCCTGCCGCTGCGACCCTCCCCGCAAGGTCTTCCAGTACAAAGACGTCGACATCACCACCAACGAGAACCTGACGCCTATCGTCCGTGGTCTCGGAGAGCTTGCCTCTCGTGCCGCGGCCGACAAGTGGGGTACGTTGTCTTCTCCTAGTTCTTCTCCTACTAACTCCCTTCTTCTAGCGTCGTGCCTTATCGGCATGCCCGGGCTCAAGAACTTGCTCGTCACCGTTTCGGACCCTCAGCAGCGGAAGGCGACTTTCCAGACGCTCCCGCTCCCAGAAGTTACGTTCCACGGTGAAAACCCGCTCGCGTCGCCCGAATGGACGTGCGCCGAACCTGAGCCCATCCCGCTCGTCGGCCCGAGACGGCCGACCCCACGGTCGATCCGCTCAAAGGAGTAGGTTCTCTCTCTCTTCATCTTCTACTCATTCCGCGACTTGAACTAACCTGAAGTTCTTCCAGGTCAGTGTCAAGTGCACGAGTGCATGACTCGGGCTAAGCTTTGCATCTCGCAGGGACCGGGCCTCTGGTGTTTCGAATGCGGCGCGAACAAGGAGTGGGCCAAGTTCTGCTCGCATCGGTACCCGACCGTCGCCTTGAATCGCATCTCCGACGAGGCTGTTCCTCTCTCAGCGCTCGCGCCCGCCGGTATGTCATTCTTCCTCTCTTCCTCAACGTCTTCTGATACTAACATCCATCTTCAGAAACTCGTCGACTCGTCGAAAACATGGGCCGTGCCAAGAAGATCCTGGCGCAGGCCGCGTCGATGCACCTCGAAGCGCTCAACTCCGTCGCGCACTCCGTCGGCGCCCTCAACAACCACCTCCTCGAGGTCAATCGCACGATGGGCACGGAGACCCTTGCCGCGCGGTTCGACTCGCGGACCAGACTCCCGCGCAGGCGCTGAAGACCATCTCGCGCCTCTTCGACCGCATGGACAAGATGGCGACGATGTTCCACCACACCCCTGGCGAGGACCCGTTCGCTCTGGACGATGCTCCAGACCTTTTTCCACTGACTTCTCTTTATAGCCCACATGTGTTTCGACCTCCGACGCTCCCGTGCTTTCGTTCTGGTCGCGTTCGGGTTGGTGCTTGCTGGTTGTCGCGTCATTTCTTTTATTTTTCCTATCATCATGCTCTCCACCCCCAATATTTGTAATACTGCCCTCTCCGCGCGTTAGGTAGATCTTTGTATAGACTACCACGCGTCAATTAGACCGTATTGTGCTCTTCTTCTGTGTGAACGCGTGAAAACGCGTCGAGTGAATTTGTACGCGAGATTCGAGTGTGATCAGGATTGCTTAGTCAGCAAATCCATCCACAGAGAATAGTCAGGAGATGCTCCACGCCGATGGAATAGGTTCAAACTCGCTTGTGGGCGGTTGTAGCCAAGTCAATACGATCGTATCTGCCTCACGTAGGTCTAGAATGTCGCGGAAACGTATCTTCCGCGTATTCCGAGCCCTGGAATTCATCCAAATCGCTACAATCAAGATCGCGCAAAATTTACGCTGCCTTGTAGAGCTCCTGAGACTTCATCCTGTGATTCTCTCCCCTCCCCCATTCTTGAAATTCGCTGTCCCAGCGAACCCAATAAATGGAAAGGCGACTTTCTCCCCTCGCTCATTCTTGAACAAGATCCCCACATATTCCTCTCTCTTCGTGGTCCACCTCTGCCGACCACAGCGACTCACTCCTTCCTCTTCCGTACTCAGCCATCGTTATCCCCACCTCCGGACATTATTCTATATCCTCTCGAAATGGGCGACCACGAGGCTCCTCTTCACAACATGCTTGGTGCCAAAGTCGAGCGTCGGTCAAGGAGGCGTTCGCTTCTGTAGCGGCGTCCAAGACCCAGCCGACCTTCGTCTTGAAGATGATCATTAACGGCGCCTTCGAAAAGCATGTGCGTCTTCTATCTCTTTGCCCTTTCTTCCTCTGAAGTCCTCGCAGAAGGGCATCTTCAAGGACCCTAAATTCCTCAATCAACTCGCGCAGTGCTCCGGAATTGTCGGAGAGCGCCGGCTGCGAAACCCGTCCTCAAGAAGTACTTCCAGGCTGTCGATGCTGCCGACACTGCCGGTAACCTCGCTATTCTGGCGCACAACACCGTGGAGAAGCTCCAGAACCTCGCCGCCGGGTTTGAGGCTATCAAGACCCGCGTATGCTACGATCCCTTTCGACCGGAGTCCTTCCAGGAAGTGCTGAATTCCCTGGAACAGGCCTTCGTTCGTCTTCTAAGCTCCGACTCTTTCTTCGACTCAATCTCTCAGAAGGAATCCCAGGCCCGCGCCAAGAAGGACGCGGAGAAGGTGCGCGTCCCCCATTCTTTAACTCTAGCCCGCGTTCATATGATTGCAGGCTGCCGTTAAGAAGGTTCTTAACACCGACTTCCCTGCCTTCCGCACATTTCTCAACTCCATCCAGGCGGCCAACGAATCGACAAAGCCTAAGGTCGGAGAACCTAATCTCCCTTCATATTCTTCATCTAACGTCTCTGCCCAGACGCGTGGCTCGTCCAATGCCAAGGTGCGCTATCTCCCGCGCCATTTCTTCGTCTCAGACTTATTCCAGCGTCAGCGCGACTCCGAAGTCCCCGAAGATGGCGAGGTGCGACTCTTGCACTGTCACCACACTCCACACGATAACGTTCCCTGTCCTGCGCATCAGGTCGTTGAGACCACTAAGCGCAAGAAGGTACGCTTGTTCTCCACTCCACTTTCCCATCGCTAATCTCTTCCTAGCCAAAGAAGGCCGCCCGCAGCGAGTCCGAAGACCCGTCTCTCACCACTTCCGGAGAGTCGGACGAAACCAAGGCCAACACCGATAGTTCGGGAGACGCGGTTATGACCGACGCCACCTCGGGTGCGACCCAGGTTGCCATCGTACGCGTTCGCATTGCTATATCGCAGATCTCCATCTTATCTTCTGATAGATTCCCGCTGATATGGTTCGCTTCCGTGTACGTGCTCCTTCTTATCTCATCTCCGCTTCCGTTGACAGTTCCGGTATCGCCACCGATAGGTCGCGAATCCGTATCACGTCAACCTTAGCTGCCCCGCCGACGTCGAATACACCTCCGTGAGCGACCTCCTCGAACATTGGTTCGCCGACAAGACGATTTCCGCCACCAACGCCCAACTTCTGGAGCTCGTTACGAATGCGCAGCAAGAGGCCCTTGTCGCTGTCCAGCACATGGCTTACGCGCGCCGGAACTACACCACCGTTGTGGAGGCGTACCGTGGGCTCGTCCAAGTGTGCAAGGAGAACGATATTGACCTGGACGACAAACTTCCGTGCGTCCATTGGATCTTCGCTCAAATTCACGTCCGCTCACTTCTTCCAAATAGCCATGCTGCCGAGTACCTTGCCATTATCAACGGCGAAGCCAAGGTGGCTACCATCTAGACTCCCGCATGAGTCCATCTCACGAATCCACTTTCTTCACGTCTCTCCTTAACCCCGTTCCAATCTTCCACCACTGTCGTTACAGTCCCCCGTCCTTGACCATTGTACTACTCCACCAGGCATTTACCGCAGCGAAGATAGTTTGTGTATCATCTTTCCCGATCTTCCTCCCCCTTCGTCTCGTAGTTACTTCGACGATGACGAGTGTCAATGGGAGATGGATTACGAGTTAGATGGATACCTCGATTGAATGATCATTGTGTTCCGCAGATATCTCCGCCAGAAACAACAGGTTCCCGGTTCGACTCCCGTAGTGAACACCTCTCTTCTACTCAGTATCCGAATCTTCCGAGTCTAGATTGACACCATCAAGGTGAAGGTCGTTCATCCAGAACTCGTCCAACTCGTCTCCTCGCTCTTCCAACTCTCTCAACTCTTCAGCGGACATATCAATGAGCTTCTCCACGTCCTCCGGAATTGCAATTTTTGCCCGGGCTTCGTAAGGAATAACTCTGAAAGCCGCAACTTTTCCTGGCCACATCGCTCCATTCAATTCGCATACGAGATAAGAGCCGCCCTTGGTTCTTCTGACAACAATCATGGGTCCCAGATATCTGAACTTGGCCTTGCGGTCCAAACTGTTCTCAATCCGAGTGTTCCTTATCAGAACAATGTCCCCTGGCTTGAAGTCGTAGTCCATGATCACAGCCTTATGAATCTCCTCGTAGCGCCTCACTGCTGCTATCTTCTCCTTTGATACACGCGCCCGCATTTCAAGAATATGCTTCCTGTGCTTTGCTAAGGCTCGCGCTCGTAATCCAACCAATTCCGCGGTCGAAATAATCCTGTCTGGATAATCTACCAGCCAAGTCGCTTCTACCACATCCAATGGAAGGATGGGATGACAGCCAGTCGCCGCAAAATACGGAGAACAGCCTAATCCCCTTCGCACAGTAATTCTGTCTGCCCACTTTACTTGTGGTAAGAACCAGAACCACTTCTTGATATTTCCGCCGCATGCTTTCACAATAGACTGCCGAATATCCCTGTGCCCACTCTCTACCGGTCCATTTGCTTGCGAATTATACGGAGAGATTTGTATTCCCGTTATCCCGTACTTCTTCTCAAGCCAATCCATCGCTGCAAGGAATTGCGGAGCATTGTCGGTCACTATCTCCCGTGGACAACCCCATCGGCAAATAATGTATTCCAACAAGAATCTCCCAACTGCTGCTGCATTGTCAGATCGTAATCCCTGCGCTTGAGCCATCGACTAAGCGAATCTCGAGCAGCAATTACGAGCTTATGCCCATTTGATGTTGCGCCCATTACCATCACATCTGTATGAATCTTCTGGAAAAGACTCGGTGTGTGGGTAGGAACCGGAGGTATCTTCAAAAGTCGCGACTGGCGTACTTGACACATGTGGCAAGATTTAATGTACCAGGACACATCTCTCTCCATCTCCGGCCACCATAACCTGAGTTCCAGTAAGGATTTCGTAGCGTAAACGCCCCGATGCCCCCAGACTATCGTGTGCCGCTCGCATCATGAACATTCGGTGTTCAGGTTCGACTACAATCTGTATCGTTCCCTCACGACCCTTCCTCAACAATCTTCCGTCTCCTCCGAGATAGAAGTTTCGAGCGTACTTAATGAGCGACCTATGTGCCCGGTCGGAAAATCCTTCCGGTCGCTCAAGTGGGTTTTTAAGCCATTCTCGCAGCACAGAGACACGGTCATCCATTATTATTCCGTTCTTACTCCTCATATTCTTCGGATACGGTTCTCTCTTCACCTCATCCCATTTCAGAGAAGTGTCCGGGAGTAACTTCTCAGTCTCCCGAACGAATTCCTCTAAAAACACAGGTATAGGCTTATTCTCTTTCGCATAAGCCTCTCGAACCACAGATGTCTCCTCCCGGGTTCGAACATCCACCTCATCACAATCGGCCAGGAATTGAGATAAGATAATGTCTCCGCTATCTCCGGCAATCTCTTGAAGGTACCCGCCTCGAGTATCAATGTTCTTCTTGAAGTCCTCGAAGTCGTAAGGTTGCGGAATTGTCTCATTCCAATTCACATCCTTCTCCGGTATCAAAATATCCGGAGGACCATCTGTCGAAGGCCACTCTTCATCCCCTGGTTGTACATCTCGTCGCGAAAGCCCGTCCGGTGTGAACGTCTTCCCCTTCACATGTTGAAGACGGAAATGGAACATCAGAATCTGCTCTATCCACCGATTAATGGTCGCGTTAGGTCCCATTCCCGGATTTTCAAGCATTCCCTTAATGTACATTGCGTCCGTCTCGACCACAAGGTTCCTGCATCCCAGTAACCAGTATTGCATCGCTTCAAGAGCTCGCTTCAAGCCCCAAAGTTCCCTCTTCGCTTGGGAGAACCGGGCATGATGCTCATCCAGCGGAATAGACGCAAAACGCGCATAGTACCGCTTGCCAGGCTCTTCCGGATGCGTTTGGTAGACCGCAATTCCCACAGCTTTCCAAGAAGTGTCAACTTGTAACACAGTCTCGTATTCCGGGTCATAATTCAATGGCCGAATAGCTGGGCAACTCGCTACCGCGTCCTTCAAAGCTTGCATGGATTTCTCTTGCTCTTCACCCCACTCGAATTCAACTTCTCCCTTCAGCAACTTCGTAATCGGAGCCGCCATTACTCCGAAGTCCTTAATGAAGTGCCGAATATAGGTCAAAGTTCCAATGAACTGCCTTATTTCGGACACATTCTTCAAGGGACCCCAGCGAGAAATAACTCCGACTCTGTCCGTAGAAGGGCGTCTTCCAGCAAAAGAACAAGTGTGGCCAACCACCTCAAATTCATCTGCGCAGAGTACCGCTTTCTTCCCGGAGATAGTCAATCCCGCGTGTTCCAAACGCTGAATAACCCGATCTACGTTGGTCAAATGCTCATAGACGAAGCGCCTAATCCCAGGGTTATCCGGAATTCGCTCTTCAGTTCCGTCTTCCAGAACATAGCGCGAATCCGGGCCTCGGACCGGAACATCATCGATATATGGCATACTGACATGTGGGATCTCATCCCGCAGAATGTAGGTTACGTCGTCATGGAAAATTGGAACGGAGTTGGTCCAGCCCATTGGAAGTTTAACCAATCGCATGGCCCCGAAGGGCGTCTGGAACGTAGTGTAGTCTCTCGACGACTCCGCCAAATCCCTGGCATCGTACCCTGAAAACAGATCCAGAAGAGCGCCACAGGCCCTTCCGGAGAAATGATCCGCTAGTTCTTCCGTTGCTGGTGGAATTCCTGAGTGCGCGATGGTTACCGCGTTCAAAGGCTCCAACGAATGAACCAAACGAATGCTCTTCCCATCCTTCTTCACCACTCCGAAGAACTTCGAGCGATAAGACGCGTTCGAAGGCTCGTATACACCAGCCTTGACTTTGTCCTTAATAATCTTCACGAAGTCTTCAAACTGTCCCTTTGGAATTGGAATGCTCTTCTCTACCCAGACCTTGTGTGGAACCGTAGGTATCTCAATTGGAGGGAAGAAATCATGGCGAAGAGTGCCGCTCAGAGTCCTCCCACGCAAACGCGTTCTGGATGCCTCATAACCACGTTATGCATCAACTTCCGCTCTTCTGGCAACAAGAAATCGCCACCATGAGCTTTATCCATCATCTCCTTTCTTTCTTGAGTATACCGTCCAGTAGGAACAAAGTCCATCGGTTTTGTAGGCAGTGGCGTTAAGCCTTCCAAAGGATCATCCAAAATTTCCCGCTTAATGCGGTACTTTTCCGGCAACTCCCCGTAAACAGGCCTGGTTTTCAGCGCGACAGGTTTGTATTTCTTGCCTGCGAACGCATCCAAAACCCGCAAGTCTGCATCTACTCTCGCTCCATTCTTCTCTCGATCGAACCCCGCCTGGCACATTTATAACAAGCTTTGGTTTCATCATGGCGATGTTCAGTCCCGAGATTGAAGCCTTCCAAGGAAAACACCTCTCCCGTTTCTTCATCCATAACTCCATCCAACATACTGTCTTTCCAGTGCAGAATTGGAAGCTCCACTCCGTCTTCACCAACTTCTAACTTCGCCTCTCCGGCATACATTTGAAGCAAATGCGCCGCCTTCTCATCCTTCTTGAACGCTTTCGCGTCTTTGCTAGCCAGAAGATAATTCAATTTGATTTCTTCGGCCCGGAAACGTTTCCCATCCTCGGGTAAACCGTATCCCTCTATCCAAACCTCTCCATGCTCATCTACTGAAAACGCCATACACATCTCCTCGCCTCCCCAGTCATTTCCGACTAGTTCCTGGACGAGCTGTGAAAATCCGACTGAGCTTCAATTTTCATTGCTTGCTCTCCCGGCATCTTCGACTGCTTTGGCTCTTTCTCTTTCCCTTCTATCTTCACTGGCTTCACTGTTGAGAAGGTACCCCGCGCTTTTGTCGGAATAACACATCTCCGACCCGAATTCGGATCGCGAATGGTAATGGATTGATTTCCATTCGAGAAGTTCTCGAGCCTTGATTCCGTAAGGATATCAAAAGGTCTTCCCAAGAGAACTTTGTACGCGGGTTGGTCGATAATATGTACTTGAAGATAGACTGCTATGTCGCCGAATAAGAAGCATACATTCCGCGCTACCCCAGCAGACTGTTTCAGCTGCCCATTCGCGCTCTGCATCATTATCCGAGAGTCGGGATCCCACGGAATTGACAGTTCTTCTGCCAAGGTCTTTGACATAGAGACTATCTGCGATCCGCTGTCCACCACGCATTCTACATGCTGTTGCGAAGCTACGAGTGGGTAAACCACCCTAAGCGACGCCGACTCCGTACTCGACACGACTTGCCGTGGGGCTTCCCCGTTCGGAAGGGAAGCCAGATACTGCAAATACGGATCTAATCCAACATATCCACCATCTCCGATGTCTTCGTCTTCTTCGTTCGAAATATAGAACGAATCAACGGCCGGAAGATCGTCAATCGACATTGCATCTGCCGATATCCGGTCTCCCTCATCATCTTCCATATAAGGCAAGCACGACCCCTCTTCTCCGAGTGGCTGCTGTAACACTGCTTTCACAGGTTCTCGTACTCGACTCATCGACTTCCTCAACTCCTTGGCATAGTGGGGAGACATGGAGATTAAATCTCCAACAGTAATGTTGTCGATGCTCATCTTCCCTGTCTGCTCCACTAGCTTGCGCACCGTAACCGCGTCGTCAAACTTAGTTACGAGTTTATAAGCTCTCTCCTTAGGCTCTGAAGAGGCTTTCTTCTCTCTACTCGGCGACTCTGACTGAGGCTTGATACGATGAACTGAGTCCTTAGAAGAATCTCCCTTGTTAGAAAGATCTCCCTCAAACCGCGTCCATTTTTCCGCCGGTTTCCTCGGTGGAACCTCAATCCAAAAGTCAGGCTGCTTCTTCCTTGGCGGAAGAGGCTCTTCCTCCTCATCACTCGACTCTTCATCCGTATCCACATTATCCACGCGCGCTCTCCAGTTCCTTGACTCGTCTGCAGCCTTAGATTTGTTCTCGGGAGGCTTGGCTGCCTTCTTCGGTGGCCCCACTTTTTGTGCCTCCTTCCTCGAACTCTCTAAAAACGCTGCTTAGATCCATCCTCGCTCTGAGAATTAGATCCTTGGCGCGTCTGAACCATCTGCGGCTGAATTCCACTCCCATTCACCAACGAATGCAGGGATTGTTGCAAATTGCTCACAACATTCACCAACTGCGACACATCTGACCCTCCTGGACTCTGCTGCTGAGGTTGCGACATCGGAATGAACTGCTGTTGGCTGTTCACGTTGTTCCGAAGCGCTCCCTGATTTTGGTATTGTGGATGGGCAAGATTCGGATATATCCCCGGTTGCTGAATAAACTGCTGGACCGGCGGAGAAGACATATGTGGCGGAACAGCGTTCTGCATCCACTGCATATTCTGCGGAGGAGGCTGGAACATCTGCTGCTGCAGCTGCTGTTGCAAGCGCGCATTCGTTGCTTGAAGTGTCCGCATATGATCCCGAGTAGGATCATATCCTGGGTCTTCCGAATCATCGACGGCATACATATTTGCCTGAGAAGGGAGTCGTAGACTTCCCTTCTGGATCAAGGCGCGCACACGCGCATCTCTGGATATATTATCCGGAAAACGCGGCACATATGAGCCGTCGCACATCTTCACCTTCCCACTCACTTCCACCAAAATATAGCCCTGGTCAATCAACTCATTCTTCCCTGGACAAGAGCCCGACATATGGCCCTTTCCATCGCACCACCAACAATCGTAGTCCGACGAGTTGGACGTGAATTCCCTTCTAGGACCATGTCCCAAGTTCTGGTTCATCACACGCATCTGTTCCGCTTGGACCATCTCGAATTTCCGGAATACCTCATTCATGCGCCTGTCTTGCACATTGAGGGTATCCTTCATCGCGGCTATGTCCAATTGAAACGTCTCCAACCTGTCCGTAACCTCGCGTTTCATGGCGGACTCTGCTTTCCGTTCCAAAATTACTGGTTCGATTTTAATGGCTGGAACCATTGTATTTCGCCCGTTCGTAATGGAAAACAACGCCTCAGTCCCAGTCCAATTCTCCGCAAGATGTTCTACAATCTTCAACACCTTCTTCCACGATAGACGATCGCCACGACGAACAAGTGCTTCTTCGCCCTCAGGTCGCGCTGCTAGAATAGCTGCGTCGTCCTCAGCAATCTCCGCATCAGTCGCCCAAATCGTCTCTATCCCCAGGTTATTCATCGCTAACCCAATCTGCGAACTAAAGTCCGGATGAACTGTATCCAGAATAGTACCAACCAGATTACTATTCGTAACCTGAGCCGGCTTCTGAATCAGCTTCTTCGCTTCGGCCGCAAAGAAGGTAGTGAAGCGTAGGATTCTTCCTAGCTCACCCCGCGTAACACCCTCTGCATCCTTGCAAATCTCCCTAAGTCGTGAAAGACTTCCTAGGGTTCTCTCTTCATGCTCAGGATATATCTTTCGTAGACGGATAACCCAATCTGCGTAAGAAGTCCCAGCTTGATACTCTCGCACTCCCTCCCAAGCCTGCCTAACTTTCGCCGTAACGTAAGAAAGCACTTGGTTCTTCTTCTCCTGATCTCCAGTGATTCCCGACGCGGTGATAATGCGATTGCATTGGTCCATGAAGTCCAGGAAGAGCGAAGGATTGCTCCCATCGAACTCCGGTCTGTTCTTGTCCCATGTCTCCGGCGTACGGAAATTGACTCTCTCGCGGCCTTGCGCCGCACCCCCTGGATTGTTGTTGTTATGCTCCTCGTCTGCCATCTCAAATGGTTGTATAAATTCTTCTTGTAATAGAGAGCGATTGAAATCGACCTCTAAGTCGGGAATATCGAACGACTCTTGTTCTGAATGCTCCGGTGCTTCGACTAAGGGTTCTTCGTCGAGTTCCGTTAATTCGCTCAAAGAATCGTCGTCCGCTAGCTTGGGAGTGTACGAGGTTGTCTTCTCCTTATTCGCTGGTGCTCTCCCCTTTCCCTTCGTATTGAGACTAGGCAAACTAGACGCGTTCGAAGAAACTGCAGTTGTAGGCTTTGACGAACTTCTCAACCGGCGTGAGCTGGATGAAGCCGTAGCGAACTTCCTTGTCTCCTCTCTAGGCGCGTTCAATTCACGTTCGTCCCTCAGAAAAGATCCGAGTGAGACTGCTCCAACAACTTCTGGAAACGACTTCTTCTTCTTCTCCTTGTGTGCTCTCGAAGACGAAATCTTAGAACTGAACGTTCAAGATTCGCTCTCAACTCTTCTACTCTCTCGTTCTCCTGAACCAGCTCCCGAACCGAAGTTCAAGAAAAGATTCGCTCCAAGGATCCACACCCCTCGCGGTGGGCTCCAGATGAGAAGGGGCGCTCGAGAGCTCGACCGGACGGAGAGAGAAGACTGCAGAACCGCACAGAAGACAACACCACCAAAACCCCAACGCCTTTCAGAGTGAAGACGAGTGGAAAGGATGTATCTTCCGCACAAAACCCCACAGAACAACTCTTCAAGCCAAGCCGCGTCCCCAAGCGAGTTCAAGCTCTAGGTACAGAGCCTGTAAACAGGTTGTAGGGCAGGAACGATGAAGTGTGGATAGGAAAGGGTCAGAAGAGCAAGTCTTCCGACTGTGTGTGCGTCCGCGTACTACCGGGTGTTTCCCTCTCTCGAGTGGACCGACCCAATCAGATGCTCGCGCAAGGATAAACCCCCAGAACCCAATGTCGCTGGTTGAAGATCCGATATCGCTGCCGAAACCAATAACGCTGCCGAGAATACGCTGCCGAAACCCCTTGATACGCTGCCGAAACCCTTATTCGCTGCCGAGACTACGCTGCCGAGACCACAATGACGCTGCCGAGACCGAATTAACGCTGCTGAGACCAATAACGCTGCCGAGACCAGATAATAGCAGAAAAGTTTGTTCGCAGTGACTATAGCCGAAGTCCAACCGAGTGCAATACCCGTGAAGAGACCCCTAATGCCCGTAGTCGACGGCGACACTAGATTGTCCTCTTCTACATCCCCCCAAGTCCTTATATACGTGTCTTCCATCACTTCCCATCATCTCCCATCATCTTCCAGTCCTTCGGTTCCCTCTGAAGTCGTTCCAGACCGTTCCAACTGCCGTGTTGCTTGACGATAGCGCCACTCGAATATACTTGCGATCGAGTTTGTTGTGTAGGACGAGCGGAAGTGCCCGTCCGGGTGTTCTGGTCGATCCTCCTAAGGTATCTCCGATATCTCCGTGTGCCTTCCCCTCCAGGGACAGTCTTCCACCATCTTCAACTCCTTCCTAGCTTTCTCCCGGTGGTTGAATCATCTCAATCCGTGAAGTATGGCCAGAGCTATGCCCGAATCAATCTCCTGGTCTGGAAATCACCCGGCCCGCCAAGCCGATCATTGTCCTGGCCTAAGTCATCAAGCCGATGTCAACGGAAGATCTTGGATCCTGACTTCCGGTCGCTATCCGGTTCCCTTGATAGCCGAAGACACGGTCACGTGGTTCCCGCTTGCAGATCCTTTTAGGATCGACGCCCCTGAGTTGACTGCCACGCCGTTCTTCTATCTTCCACCCCTTCTGGTGTGTCTCCGAGTTTGGATTACCTCGGAAGATGGGCTCTGCTTTGACTATGTTTACCCAGTACCCGCATTTTCCTTAGGCAGAGTGTGAACTCCCTTCAGACGCGTAATACCTTTGCAGATATCTCCCTACTAGCCGTTCGGGGTATAACGCTAGCCTTGAAGATGTGCGGAGAAGTCAAAACGCGCAAAATGTTGCCATTCCACACGTGTTTCCTTAACCGGCTTATCAGCGGATCGAAAACCCCTTTATAAAGAGAGAATTTTACTTCTGAGTAAATCATGTGTATCTCCCTCAAATATCAAGCATTTCGGGCGGGAATATGTGCATCTTAACGGCGCCGTCGGCGCGCATCAGCCGGCACCAAAATTTCCGCAAAATTCCTAATCTGAGTTTTGGCCGACCCTCGCAACCGCGCCGTGTCCGACACGTTTGGGCCAAATACAACGGTGGTAGGCAGTGCCCAGAGGTCGTTTAATGCCCTCTAGGACCCTGGATGGAGGCGGGGAGCATTGTCGATGGCGGAAACCGCATCGCAGTCTGTGACCAGTCGTCACAACGCAGCTTGCTCCCGACAGGCATGGCTCGTAGCTCAGGGCCGGGTGCACACCCTGCTATGGTGCATATCGCCCCCGTGTCCTCCTCCGAAACCACCTGGTTAGCCCACTAAACACTGAGTATTGTCAGTGCAACCCTAACAGGGTTGTACTGACAACTGCCCTATGCTCCAGTCATGTCAAGGTGCCATGCAGAGAGAGGAATACGCAGCTGGTTTATGTAACGCCAACAGACGAACGTCTGCCCAAGCCCACAAGCGTAGAGACGAAGTCCGATAACTCCGGAGTGCTCCGGAGTGTTGTGAAGAAGCCGGAGGAGTTGGAGCTAGCGGAGGAGAGTAGCAAGAAACGTTAATAATAAAACTGCTATACTGAGCGTCCAGCAGTTGCTTATATACGAGTACAGGACCGTATGACGAAGATAGAGACAACAATAAGAGAATTACCATAAGATAAGTAAGAACATGTGGACAAAACATGAGGAGAACATGAGGCAAGACAATAAGGATGGAGAACAATAAGACAGAGTTATACGTGCCGTTTACAGGTCCCTGCTAACGCCCAAGGCGCTCCGAGGCGCTCCGGAGCGCTAGATGCGCCGGAGTGAACTCCGATGCGCTCTTGGAGTAAGTCACGTGATACACGGATGTGACAGTACCCCCCCATTGGGTCTCGAGCCCCCGAGAGACCAATTAGGAAATTCCAGAAAAAGAATGCTCACAGCCGGACTCAACTCCCGACCTTACGGTCGGAACCTCAGGCGAACTCGAGATCAAACGTCAAACTCCGGGGGGTTTAAAAAGCCGCCGGAGGTCATGTCACGTCCGTTTCTCTCTTGACTCTAAACCACCACCATGCCCCCCCACGCACCAAAACACGGCAACAACTCGGACTCATTGTTCGAGGAGCCCAACGAGCCGGAGGAGGGAGCCAACGAGTCGGAAGACTACGAGGAGGAATGGCGCCAGGAGCAGGAGAAGAAGAAGAAGGCCGGAGAGGGTCGTGGGGACGAGGACGATGAGGACGACGACGAGAACGAGGACGAGGACGAGTACGGCGGTACGCCGCAGTGGTCTGGATTGACCGGAGCTGACTCGGAGCGCAGCCTGCGAGTGATGTCTCGCAAAGAACTATTACTGCGTGCTGCAAGTCGGGCACCCCAAGTCCACGTTGTGCAACGCCTGCAACCGCGCAGCGCCAAGTGCCACCGTCCAGGGGATCCGGGAGGTGCCGAAGCGCACCCGCTGTAGGGCCCGGCGTCGAGGTCGGACGTCGATGACCGCTCGAGCATGGGATTGGGTCGGAGCGGGCCGGAGGTCGGCGGAGCTTGGGTCGGGCGGAGTCGGCGGCCGGAGCCTCGGAGATTGAGGAGCTCCAGGACCAGGTCCGGCGTCTGTCCGGGCCAAGCAGAGCTTCCGGCCCAGTACGCCCGCCTGGCTCAGCAGAATGAGCTGCTCCGCCAGGCCAACATCACCCCCGGAACCGTCACCGCGAACGCCGGAGGGCCGACGAGTGGTATGAGACCAACTCCGCGCAGCTGGAGTACTCGGAGCACGCGTTAGACACGGTGATGGGAATATAGAGGCGGGCAACGAGGAGCCGGGCGCGTGGCAAGAGTATGCCCATGAGTACTCGGTGCAGGAGGCGCAATGGTGGAGGGATGCGCACGCCGGACGGGAGTTCACGGAGCCGACGCTGCCGGAGGCTGGACCGGGAGGCTGGACCCAGCGATCCGGCACTTGCTCGAGCGGTCCGGGAGATAGTCGTTCAGAACGCGGCGAGTCGGGATGTGGCGAGGGAGCTGGCCAGGGCGCAGTTGAGGGAGTTGTGGGGCGAAGACGCGGAGCCGGCGGAGCAGGAGATGGAGGAGATGCAGCTCCAGAAGAAGGAGGAGGAAGAGGAGGAGCATGAGCCTGGGTGGAAGGGCAAGGGGCAAGCGTAGGCAGAGGGAAAAAAATGTATGAATATGTAAATAGTCGGAACGACAAAAAAAGGCGCAAAAAGAACTACGGAGTGACGAAAAAAGGCGCAAAAAGAACTACGGAGTGACGGAGTAAGCCAAAGAAGTATTGGAGATGGATTGTAAGTAAATGAAATGATAACTCAGCGTTAATGCGGACCGGGCTTTTCCGGATGTTGTTCATGGAAACTCCGGAGGAGCTCCTTGGCGTCTATGTCGTCCGGACCCCACGAATATTGTTCATCAGTACCCTCGTAACCCAACCACTCTGTAAGGGCACCAGCCATCACAACTGTGACTAGCATGACCAGTGCCCGTCAGCCACACACACAACTACCCCAAGGGCGGTGGAGGCTATGGTAATGACCGTACCGGTAATGACCGTACCGGCAGGGACTGAGGGGGGTGACCAATGGGGGGATGAGACCATGACCAAGAGTGATCACATCATGACGATGGGGAGGAGATTGTGATGATGGACCAGGAAGGACAGGACGACCTCGGTCGAGCAAGAGCCGGGATACCGACGAGAAGAGTTGTCGCAGATATCCAGGCAGGGAAGAGGGTCCAAGCACCTAGTCACCGAAGCAAGTCTAGCGACAGCTGCGCAGCCGGGGCGGCGTGGTAAGCGATGTCGCGACAAGCAAGGCAGCCAGCAAGTAGGCGCCACAGCCGAGGCAAGGGGCGGTGCCAAGGCCAGTACTAGAGTGTGCATGGTGGGTAAGGGGAAAAGCCATATGTGCAGTCAAAGATGGGCCGGGCCGAGCGTCGTTGAGGTGACGGCTTGGTAGAAGGCGCACGAAGAAGACCTAGCCTTAGAAGGAGGGAAATAGCCAAGTCGAAGTGCGAGGTACCAGCGAAGAATAGACGCCAGAACCACCCAAGGTACGGACCGCAGCCGAGTCGGCGCAGGTCGACATACGAGGACGGAGGACGACGGGATGTCGGACGTCGTTGGGAGAGGGAAGGCGGTACAAGGGCGAAACCACCCAGGTAGAGAAAGGGAGGACACAGTGCAGACCAACACCGTGGGGGGCGACACAGAGTGCATCACAGAGGCGACGTATGACGGGCGTCGCCAGGGGGCGGAGAAGTTGTACAACGACCAACCACACAGACGAAGGAGGTGGCGAGTCGAGGAGAGGGGCAAGGTTTGCCAAGCGGTGGTGAAGACCCAAGCTCCCCAGAGAGCGTCAGCATGGCCCGCGATACGCACAGACGGCCAGAGGCGAGAGGCCGGAGTAACGAGGGACAGAGCACCTGCCGACAAGGCCGGGACCGGGCGACCCAGCTGGCAAGATGACTAGAGGTGTGTTCACCAGCGCAGCGGTTACTAGGGCATCCAGTAGGTCATACCAAGGCCGAGGAACTGCAGTGCACCACCTCTACGCGGGGGGGATGATCTGCGATAAGGAGAGACAACGACCCAGGGGGTGAGGAGCCCCAGGTCGGGCGAAGGAGAGAGTGGGGAGACCGCACTGACGGCGCGAGCAAGCAGAAGAACACGAAGCAACCGACTAGCGAGCAGAGAACCAGAGTAAATTAGCACAGTCCCAAGACAGTGTAGCTCTAAGACACACCTAGCGAGCGGAGAACCAGAGAGATCAAGCGTCTCTGGTGCTCCTCTCGCCTCTATACTGAGCTACGACGCGAGAAGGGAAGCCTGTGCACCATGAGGTCCGGCAGTGCAAGGCAACGCACATGCGGCAGAGCATGTGGTGCGCAGCATGCTCGCACAGCAGCCTGGGAACGAAGATGTGGTAGCGTACTGGGAATGGTCTGGAAGGGGCATAGCTGGAAAGAGGGGAGTCTGCTGAACACGATGATACCACAGACGAAGGGGAACGGATGAGGGGAAGTGGAGGAAAGGGAGGGAGAAGGATGGGAAGGCTATCGCTATGCAGATAAGAGCGCAGCATGTGAACAGCCTTCAACAGATGGAAGCCAGGCAGTCCAGCCCAAGTCCAGAGCGCCAGGGGGATCACGATCAATGATCAGAACATGATGATGGCGATGGAAATAGTGATGGGAGGACTGGGGGAGTGTGCAGTGCCGAAGGGAGTCGACCAAGGTATGAAGGCAACGCGAGGGAGGCTGCAGAGCGCCGGAGGTGGTGCAGGGTGCATCACAAGTGATGTGACGCGCGACGCGTGACCGGTGTGACGGCGTGTCCCCTTACACATTCGACAAGATATCGGAGCAGCTCTCGGAACCTCCGGTCGCGTTTGGAATCAACGACGGCCTTGATCTCGTAGTGAGCATAGTCCTCGTCGATTTCGACCAGAGCCGGTGGAGGATCCTTGCGGCCAGGGAAAGGATTGGAGTAGTGACGTTCGAGTTGTGATATGTGGAAGACCGGATAGACGCCCCGGAGCTGTTCCGGAAGCCGGAGTGTATACAAAGCGGCTGAGGGTTTTGCAATAACCAGTATAGTCCCAAGTACTGCTCCGAGAACTCGCCGTGGGACGCGTAGTAGAAATATACTCGCGTTGACAAAGACGTATTCTCCAACCTCGAAGACAATGTCCGGAGTTTGCTTGCGGTCAGCAATCTCCTTGTATCGAGTGGAGGCGTCGGTAACAGAGTCTCGGAGGTACTTGTGAAGGGATTCGAGGTCGACAAGGTAGTCTTTTGCAATGGTGTTCGCAACATCGCGCTCCGGATAAACCGTAAGTGCGGGTTATAACCTTTATTCGCAAAGAAGGGAGAAACTCCGGTTGTGGCGGAGGGAGCGTTGTTGTAGCGAACTCAGCGAGAGGCAGGAGTAGGTCCCAGTCGTCTTGTTGATAGGACACGTACATCCGGATGAACTGCTCGATCGTCTGGTTTGCACGCCGACCTGGCCGTTGGTGGAGGGATGCCAACCGGAGGTGAAATGGAGTTCCATGTTGAGAAGCTCTCCGAGAGACCGGAAGAACGAAGATATGAACCCCTGCACCTCGATCGGAGGAGACATGTTGCGAACGCCGTGTTTGAAGAAAACATGAAGGAGGAAAAGTCAGGCCAGTTGTTGGGCGTTAAGGTGTTCGTCGCAAGGAATAAGGATAGCTTGCTTCGAGGTGCGGTCGATAATAACGAGGATCGCGGTGAAGCCATTAGAACGCGGAAGGCCCTCAATGAGGTCCATGAAGATCAAGTCCCAAGGTCGGAGCAGCTGCTGCACTCAGCTTTGCACGAAAAAAAGTGGATTTTACCACGTGGTCGTGCGCGCAAAAACGTGGATTTTCCAATGACAAATCCTGCTTATATCTAGCTGCTCTCGGCCCATGTGCCGGATTGATGATAGCATCAAATGTCAAACAAATTTTGATCTATGCCGATGTTTTTTACCTATTTAATCACAATTATTATTTTGGCTGATGCCATCACAGATTTTTTCATAAAATAAAAAATAAAAGAAATAGAGAAAAAAATCACCGTTCCCTGGTGTCCCAAATAGGAAATTGCGCCTGTCCCCAAATCTGCACGTGACCGCCCATAATCACCCTCTGCCCCTGCCCTTGCCTTTGCCCCCTCCGTACTTCTCCGACTTGTCAAGCACATTACTGCCGGTATGGTGAACAGTGAATGGGGAATGAAACGATCAACGTGCCGCGTCATGTTTTCAAGGACCCATTCGATGTCGCAGACCAGTTCTAGCCACTTCCCACAGTCCGCCGGCTGCCCGTGCATCTGCGCGCCTCACCAATAAAGGCACGCCAACACAGCAAAAAAGCCGTTGGGCCTGGGCCAGAAGATTGAGTACCAATCCTTGTGCTCGCCGGTGTTGACGAGCCCAAGACGGCGGTCCGTGGTACGCCAGCGTGGATTGATGTCGAACCACCACTTTCGGACAGATTTTCCGAACTGCACGACGTCCGCTTCCGTCTTGAGGTTCTTGATGCATGAGATAACTTTGAGCGGGTGTGCGACGCCAATCCAGGAGCCGACGGCATCGGGATGCCGGTCTGTGGAGAAAATGTATGGCTGTCGTGTCTGGAATCAGCGCCGAACAGAGGATCCACCGTCAGATGACTTACCGGACGGGCCGTATCTGGTTCCTGGAATTCAAATCGCTTCTCAAATTGTACCACCTCTCAACCGTACTCGTCCAGTCCGCCCCACCTCTAGGCAGTCCCAAGAGCCACTCCTTGCCGTCCGACGCCCAGCTCGGATACTTCTTGACCGGCTTGAAATGCAAATCCAACCCACCACCTTCGACCAACTCGTCGTGAGACTTGGGAACACGCGTCATCGATTTCTTCGTTGGCCCCGACACAGCTCTCTTCGTTGTTGTTGGGTAGTGCGCATAACTGCGTCAACGTCGAGGTCGCCTGAGTTTTGGCAGCGCGACTCGGCTTCGCCTTGACCTCCTCGGACTCTGGCTCTGGCTCCGACTCGTTCCCCGCACACCGAACTTGTCCCGCCCACTCTCATCGTCGTCGACATCCATGCCGCCCTCGAACGTGTTGTCGTTCATCTCGTCGAGCTTCTCGTTGAGCAACGCAGACGCCGTCTCCTCGTCGACGAGGTTGGGATTTTTGCGACCCAAGCCTCGAGGCTATCGTCCTGCCCGTCGTCCTCCATCAACTGCATATCTTCCCGCCCGTCGTCCTCCATCAACTGCATGTCTTCCTCGTGCATGCTGCCCGCCTCCTCAAGTGAGGGACCCGGCTTCTTGACCGGGAGCTTCCTCTTCGGCTGGGGACGTGGCCTGACCGAACGGTTCTTCGCTTGCGACTGCGATGGCATCAGATCCTGCGGGATCTTCTTTTGCTTCCGCTGCTTCTTGCACGGTGGCTTCTTGTGGTGCGTGTCGTCCGTCTCGCTTTCCTGCTCCTCGTCGTTCCCGCTCTTGCGCTGCTTTCTCTTCTTCTTGCCATCCGCAGCATCAGAACCACCCCACGACGCGACATTGAGCATCTTTCGCTCGTTGGCCGCCTTCCTGACTCGCGCCCAGCACGAAGCATCCTCGAGCTGTTCCTCCTCCTCCGCCAGCGCCTCTGGATCCATACAGCTCGTCCGTTTCACGAATGTGCGACGCTCTTCAACGTCAACGTCGGGATTGCAAACCCAAGCACGCACGAGCGGGCCGATTTTGTGGCGGTATTGAGCCAAACAGATCGCAGGTGGGTCGCTCAAGCCCTCGAGGTTGATGATTGGCTGGTGCCTAGGGTAACGGATATCGTCGAACAGCCTATACAGGTCCATGCCACGCAGCACCATCCCCAGCTCCTCCTGGCCTTTGCGGTCGAGCAAAACCGGGTTCCGACACTCGGGTGGCGGACTGTGAGCATCGTGGTCCTCCGCACGCTGGTTGCATTCGTCTAACATCTTCTCCCCGTAGACCTCGACGGCGCCCAGAATAGCCCGACGCTTGTTCTCCGGCGTCACCACAACCGACTGTTGGTCGTCGTCATCGCCATTATCTTCCTCGTCTACCAGCGCGTCGACTAGAACCGGCATGCAGCACTGCGGAGCCTACAGCGCGACGAGCAGAGCTCGACGGCGGTCGTCCGCATCCCATTGCCACCTGTAGCTGTAACCTTTTGCAAAATGTCCCTGCCCGTGCAGGGGCTGCCTGGAAGCATTTTCACCTGGTCGGACAGGGACCCTGTAGGTGCAGCTACCATTTGACACCAGGTAGCATCTTCAACGCAAGCTCAACCTGGGCCATCAACTGCATCAATAGGATCAAACCAAGCAGCCGATGATCCAGTCTACTTTTGAGCTGATTTGGTGATTTTTGGAAATCTTTTCCAAAACAAGAAAAAAAGTGATGGATGCAACAAATCAAGAGCGGAAACTTTGATGATATATCAGCACTGATGGCTGCCTGCCTAAAAAGGTAATTTAAGCAGGTGACTTGATACAGTTGGTGGCATCATCATTTCCATCATTAAAATCAAAGTTGTAGATAATTTTGATCTGAACAACTTTTGTCAATTGACCATACCCTGATAATCAACGGTTCTTGCACAATGCACTCATCTATTGCTTGATTGAGCTGATTTACAACTGATTCACTGATATCTTGCTATTGGATTGGCGCTTTCAGATGATTTAACTGCAAATAACCTACTAGAATAAATCGTTACATGCTGGTATTGAGTAATCATGCTTATCATGATCACCATCACTGCATCATCATCATAGATAGCCTGGTAATAAATGCAAATCTAGATAGATTTGAACTATAGAGAGCTTGAAATATGCCTCAGGCATGGTGCTTCTACTAGCCGATACATTACGCTCACATAGAGAGCCTTATCCTCCTTAAAACACTGTAATACTAATGAAACAATGCAATCAAATTCTTGATTCTGTGATATTTTGCTTGTAGGTGTACATATTTATTTGATTTAAGGTACTATAGTAATGAGTATCATCCACGCCACATTTTAGACACTTGGGATCACACAGAGCATATAGCTATCAACAAATCACAGACCTAGATTTGCTACTAGGGCATATATGTACACATTGATCTGACTATGCAATATAGAACAATAGTGGTTCAATATGCTTACATTGGCCTAGACCATATCTCATTCGTCACTCCATGATTCACAGCTCTAAAAGCTAGAAATACCTGGAGAATGTTCTTGATGTGGTGATTACTTGCTTGATATTGAGATCCTGAGAGCATCTTTCAATGGATAATGAAGATCTAACCTGTCCTAGGTTTGAGAGTTAGCTCCCCTCCTTAATCACCATCAAGTCTATTTTTAAAATGTCTATTAAACTCATAATCACTACAGAGTTGCAAAAGTTTTTGGGGTCAAAAAGTTCTGAATAAAATCTGAGATTTTTTGGGAACTTTTTGGGCGCTAAAAAATTCTAGTTTTGTACCATACTTTGGGATCAAGAAAATTCGGCTAGAAATCGTACCTTTTTGAGCACGTTTGACGAGTCTGAAAACATGAAATTTTCTATACAACTTTTGAGCCCTGAAAACGCGACCAAAAATGTCAAATTTCCACTCAGGTTTTTTGGCGCCCAAAATTGACTACAAAATTCAGACTTTTTTACAGAGCTTTCAGTCGCAAAAAATCACATCTTTTCAAGCAACAAAAATCTATTCCAAAATGCGACCAAAAATACACATTTTTACGCGACTAAAAACTGCGGGTTTTGGAAACGTTTTTGGGCGCCAAAAAGCGCGAATTTGCGGCGCCCAAAAATTTGTCCGCGGAAAATCCGCGGACCATCGGCGGATCAGTCGCGGAAATCTCCGGAACATCCGCAGACATCGGCGGCTGTTCTTCGGACCGTCGGCGACTTTCCGTGGACCATCGGCAGCTGTTCTGCGGACCATCGGCAGACATTCGGCAGACAGATGGCGGACTGGAATACAGGCGTAAGATCGGCGCAGGCTGACGCGGGATTTGAAACGACACAGCTCTAGAAATAAATTTGAAGTGAGATAAGATTCTAGCTACGAGACAGATTCAGTACTACAGAACGGTCCCCATAATCAAATCGTGCGGCATGTGAGATAATCTGATCTGGCGTTATAGTATCGCGAACGTCAAGGAGTCGGGACGAGTACATCGAGGCTGGGAAGTGGGGCTGGTAGCGCGCAAATGGGTCCGTGGATCCCTCGGGAAGGGGAGCTTGGCGCCGGATCACAAACGTCGTCGTTTCTGCATGAGACAAGATCTTCTCGATGGACCCGAAGATCGGCGACGTCGCGGACGCGTTGGGGTAATAAAAGACGAGAGAGTCGCCAACGTTGCTGGAGGATCGGCTGAATTTGACACCGTTGTGTGTGAATGAGGCACGCGTGCCGTCGTTGACGAGATCTCGAGAGGAGCCGAGGTTGTCGCGTCTCGACGTCCAAAGGCTCGCTCAAAGACGGCCTTGAACTGATGGACCAGTTCCGGGCAGTCCGAGCGGCGAAGCCAGCGCCGGAGATTGGCGGCTCGGGCGTAAGCCACTGTCATTATTCCCTCCAACTGCCCGCCGACGCGGTGGTTTGTGTTGATGTTTTGCAAGTGTCCGATCATCCGCTCAAACGGGAAGCTCCACCAAGCAACGACGGGCCCGAAGAGAACGAGAAAATCCGCGATATGGAAGGCCATGTGGATGTTCGGGCGACGGGCATGTATTTGAGTATGCGGGTGGTGAACTTCCAGGCCCTGAACCCACTCCTTGAGGTGATGGCGGTAAGCAGCGACGCGGTCCTCGGTGATCACGTGGCGGCACACGAGGATGACCGCGCTGAAGAGGGCCATGGAATGGTCGAGCATGCCGCGCAAGCGCGGGTCCTCCTCCTCGCCGGTTCCCCAGAGCAGAACGAGCGCAATCGGCAGGTAGATGGTCGACAATACGCGCCATTCATCAGCCTTGATGGTCCCTGCGCTGCTCTCGCCGTAGTTGCTGGGTACGCCATTGACCCACGACGGTGTCGCTGTATTCGCGATGACGCGCTGGATGAACTTCAACTGGTCCGTATTGATGGCTTTGGGGCGGACGTTCTCGTTGTTGCTTTTTCGGGGCATGGTCCGACGCTGTAAACTGTGTCAGATAAGGAGAAGGAGCGAACAAAAGGAACGTACCCAAACCATGAGAATGCGCGCGTAGTCTGCCCTCTTTGTTACCCCCGTCAGATCGAGATCGAGGGAGTGGGCCACCCAGCGGAGAGCACGCAGATTGCCCAAGGCGAGTTGATCTTCTATCTCCCGCTCCGAAATCGCGCCAGAGTTGCCTTTTGGCGTAGGCTTGTTGGCGTCGTTCTCGATAACAACCTCTTCCACGATCCCTTCCTCCTCCCCATCATCTTCTTCGTCAGCCAGAGCCTGTACGAGCTTGGCTTGCACGGTGCGGATCTTTTTGATGTGCTCGGGGGACTTGAGTTGAAAGCCGGGGTGACACTCTGCGTGAATGTACTCTTTCCAGTCGTAGTCGAAGGCAATGTGCGGACTATCCTTTCTCTTTGCAAACTCAGCATCAATTCGGAGGACTCTACGACAGTGATAATGAACAACGCCCTCCAGGATACAATGCATCGTATCAACGACGCCCATGCGCGTCGGATCCCAGTACGGAAGCCGCCAAAGCTCTGACCATCGGACGCCGTGATCCTTGAATATTTGGTCGCGCTCCGCTTGGCTCGCGGCGTCCCTCCATGCACAAGCCCAGCGGAAAAGCTCTTCGCGATTTCGCAAAGCCCAATCAGGATGTTCCGTGTCCGCCCTGTGAACGTTATCCGCGCCCTTGCAGTTGCAAATGGTGCAGACATGGTTGGAGCCGACGCCGGCGAGGCCAAGGATTTTACGCGTTGCGGGGAGGTCGTTGACGGTGAGAGCCATGGCGAGATCCACGCGGACAGGCCCTTCCGAGCCGCCAACGCGAGACAGATGGATGCCATGGGTCCATCCCTCGACGAACTCGTCGATTACGGGCCGCAGATACGCGCCAATCTGGTCATGGTTGGGCTCCCTGGGTCCGAGGATGACGCTCACCCACATGAACTCGGGCTTGTAACGCTTGTTATCGGGCAGGTTAAGGTTCGCGAGGGCAAGGATGCCAACGGAGTCATGGTTGCCGCGTTTGCGTAGCCCGTGCGGATTGAAGAAGTCGATGAGAATCTCGAACGCGAGGCGCATTCGATCTCCTCGTTGGATGAACAGCTCGTTGGGGACTGGGCCGGGGGAACGTGCGGATGAACTCGGCCTCGAATATGTTGTTCACAAACTCGGCCGACATTTTGCTGTTTCCCTTCTCCGTTGCGTCGCGGACAGCCGTCCAAGCCTGATCGCAAGCGGCGTTGCACTCGGCGACGATGTCCGGATCGGACAACGTCGAGGCGAGGTAGTCCTTGAGGTTGTGGTAGACGAAGGGTTTAATTGGGCGGAGTTTTCCATGCCGCTTTTCGACGAGCAGTGTATCGCAGACAACTGCAGGCCCTTTCTTGTCAACGAAGACGCGATTGCGACAGCGCATAGGATAGACCCCATCGCCTGTGAGCCTGTGCGTGCCCTTCGGGGGATGAGTGTGGTGGCAGGCAGGACAAGCCGCGTAGATCGTCGTTTTCGGATCCAGTTTCAATGCGCGCATCGCCGAGTCCAGCGTCAACGGCATCTCCGATAGGACTTGCTCCTGCTGAGCGTCGAACTCCTCGTTCGGCCGCAACGACAGCGACATCGCTCCACGGATTAAGAGAATAACCGTGTCGAGCAAGAAGTTGCACGGGTCCGTGCCGACGCCTATGATGATGTTCGCGACGGCGGCGAGGAGAATGACGACTTGCGTAATGGCGTTGTAGGCTGATACTGGGTTTTGGAAGTAGTTTTCTGCGATAGTTAGTGTCTTTTCCTCGGGAAGATGAAGGTCGCTTACCAGTATTGTATACCTGGCCAGGTTTGTCGCCATCGCCGCCGTCCTCGCTGTCTTCCTCGCCATTCCACATGAAGGCGCCGATGCAGGTGATCTGGGAGGATAGTTAGTAAAAGAGAATGCAATGCGTAAAGATTGTTTACCTGGTTGTCGAGCTCGACGGCTTTGTCCATAGCCGCTTGCCACAAGCGGACAATCTCCGGCGAGCGTGCACGCTGCGCGGACTTAGTCCGTTCAAGTATTTCCCTCGCTTCCTCAAGCAGGCTGCCCGCCGACTTGAGTTGTGCCGCCCTTCGCTCAACATCGACATCTGTCGCGAGGACATCGCCACCAAAGTCGAGATCGTCCAGCGCAATGTCCAGACGAGCGAGAAGATGGCTGAGGGCCTCTTCCCGCATCTGCGACTTGGTAGCAACCGCGGGGCGCTCGACTGGGATCGGCCTAGCATGTCTTGCGGTTGCTGATGCAGCCGTAGCGAGGGTCGCGATCCCCTCAGCATGGGACAGCGTCGGCATTTCGACGGGGACCTTAGAAGCGGATGATTGGAATTCGTCGCCAGAACTAAACAGCTTCGAATGCTGTTGGCTCCGAGGATCGAATCCCTCGTCGTCGAGGACGACGCCGAGGAAAGTTGCTGCCGCCGCTGCGAGGGCTTGCTCTTCCGCCAGTTGCTGCTCCCGCGAGTTCACGCCTCGCTTTCGCGACGGCGGCGGCATGGACGGGAGCATCCCTCGTCGCCAGCGAGTGGCTACGGCCGCCATGCAAGGGACAGTCGAGGCAGGTCGTCGATCGATTCATCGAAGTGGCGAGGTCGCAAGACGCAAAGCAGCCAACGACGGGGGGAGGGGCCTCAACAGACGCAAAGCGTCTATCAAGTGGAAGGAGGGGAAGAAAGGGCTCGACGGACGCAAAGCGTCCGTCGAGCCTTTTGTGGTGGTGGCATAAAGCAAGAGAAAGAGGTCACGCGGAATCTGTCAATCCGCGGATTGACAGATCCGTCGGATTCGGATAAGCGGCAACAAAAAAATACCGCCAGAAAAAGAGACAACGAGAGGATCGAACCTGCGCGAGGGCAGAACTAAGTCGACAGCAAACCACATGGATACCTCGTGTGTACCGATGGCCCAACTGAGCATGCAAAGGGATGGTGTCAATGGGCCTTGACGTGGCGCTAAAGCTTCTACAAAAGGAAAAAAAAAAAACCGGCAAAGCTGATCCGGGAATCCGAGGTCAGCGTCCGAGAGCCGATGTTAGATTCCGCCATCCGCGGATTCGGATCCTTATGTTGCCGATTCAATGCCGCTTCGCACAAGTGCCCTATGCGGTGCCGGGTCGGTGCCGGATCCGGCCGAGCTGATGTCGATCAATACCAGCGGACCTGCCGATGCTCGCTGATGGCATGCCGCATGCCGCCGAGCTCCACACACAGATTCAAGCAATACATATCATAGATCTAGTACAAATACAGTATAATACATAGAGCTATTTACTCTACTTGGATGGTTCGTAAAAAAAAATGCAATAGAAACACACGCGAACAGCGACGAGAACCAGCAGCTACAAGTAACCCGAGGCAATTGTATCCAGAAAAGCCAGAGCGAGGTCCTGGTGATGCGAAGAGATCTTGAGTGCTAGATTGTTGCAGCGCTGGTGGTTCCAATACGCGTTGTTTTGCAGCTGGAAACTGCCGTTTTCCATCGACGCGCTTTGCTGTTGGTACCAACGCTCGCAGTTCTCGTTCCAGATCCCCATGCTACGTGCCGACTTGTCCCACGAGTCCCACATCGGCCACCAGGACAAAAACTTGATCGAGAAGTCGCCCACCTGCTCGACTTGGACGGCGTAGACCCCAGAGACCAAGTCTTTCTCGTCCCTCGTCAGGGTTTCTTTGTACAACCCATAGCCAGGCTCGAGGTCGGCCAGCAAGATAGCCTCGTCGAGGTCTTGGTCCTCGGGGCGCATGAGCAGTGCGGTCGCGTAGCCCGGGACCACGGCGCGGCTGATCCGAGCCCAGATACCGCCCTCGGCGAGCATCAACAAACCGCGATAGCTGTTCAGGTACCTATTGCGGCGGTAGACGTACGCGCGGTACTCGGACGCCGAAGCTGTGTGCCCAAAGGGACGATTGCCAAGGTGGGGGATATCTCGAGCTGGAATGGTCTCGACTCGGCTCTTCTCCCGACGCCAACACACGGAGAACTTTGCTCCGACCTCAGTGAGTCCCCGAACGAGCTCGTCAGTGTCGTTAAACGCGCTACGAAGCGCAAACAACACCGTGGCCGCGTCAGCCAAGATAAAGGGCTGATCATCGTCGTGGTCGGGGAGGATCATGAACAGCCTCGATTGGCCCCGAAAAACGCGCTTCACGTTGAAGTGGAATTGGTGTTGCACGAGCAAAGGGGCATGTCGATTCGAGAGGTCGGAAAGGAACCGCGGGATATCACGGACTTGCCCCGCTTGCTTCATGTGGTAGAACATGAGTTCGGCGAAGGGAGTCGTCGTCGGAGCTTGCACGTCGCCCAGGAGCCATTTTGTCGCCAAAACAGCTATCTTCTCGTCTGCAGGGCGTGCTTGAGCCGCTGCGACGTCGGTCACGTAAAGCCCGTACCATCTGGCGGCTATCCCGGCGGAGGAGATTTGGTGGTAGCCCACCCCGGGGTTTAGCACGACGGCGGGCGGGTACATGTCATCGACGATCTCGTTCGCATCCTGCGTGACGGTACTCGTGGCAGCGGGCAACTGCCCAGACAGCGCCTCGTCCTGGTCCAAATACTCGCCCGAATGAATCGTCGTGGTCCTCGTTTTGACCGGGTACATCGACCTGCGCGAGAATCGCCGAGGTTCGCGTGTTCAACGCAGAACGATACTGGTTCGCGCCAGGCATGACGAAGAGCTCGGGACGAGGATTGCGCTGCGACACACGGCGGTCGTTGGGATCGAGGTTCTCGATCGGCGGTTGCCCCCTCCCGCTCTCCATTCCGGTACCACTCGCGCGCGCCCTCCACGGACTGAAGGCAACCTCTCCGGGAAGCCCTTTGAGGTACTCGACCTCGGCTTCATCGGGGATGAACTGGTTATACACCAGCTTTTCTGGAATTGAGTGTATTTCCAAGGGAAATTTTACATCGCCGAATAAGAATGCCAGTGGAACCTTGTGTTTCCCCAGCACCAACGAGAAAATGGAGCGTCTGCCGGGAGTGTTTCGATTGTCGGCCCACGGATTCGAAATGTCGACCATTCCGCCCATTCGCTCGACGTTCATGTCGCCGACGACAGACGACTGCAAGTCGTCGAGGAATTGCCAGTTCAAGCCAAGCGTTGACTGCAACACACGGCGCCAATCACGAGTATTTGCCGACCCGGAAGCGACGCGTTCCCGTTCGACTTGATCGTCGAGGAGAACGAAATACAACGTGATGGTAGCCATGAGCGGAAGGAAGGCCGCTTGAGCGCGCCTGACGCGGAGGACGATAGTACGGGGGTCGGCGGCCTGTTCGTAATACCTATACGCCCACGGGATCGAGAAGGCACTCTCATATCGCGGTGTATCGCTCGGTAGCATGCTATGCAAGGTGCGGATAATCTTGAGGAGGATAATTTCCATTGTGGTCCACTGCTTGGACACTTTCGCCCGTCAGGATGTAGCGTTCATCCTCCTTGGTTGCGCCAGGTAACCGCGTTATGAGGATGCGGTTCAAGTCGATGTCCAAGGGCGCGAAGAGTCGATCGCGGAATGGGGCAGCACGGGGCAGGAACATCAACTGCGCCGTCTTGGGTGTGAGCCAGGACGGTGTAGTGAAGTCGCGCTTGTAGCGCCCGAAATAGGTGCGGCGGCATCTCCCATTCAGGCATGTTGACGAGGAAGTTTAGGTCGCCGTAGTGTACGCCCCATATTCCTTGCCCGTCGCGCATGAACCCATCGAAGCAGGCTAGATGCTGGAATGAGGTCAGTTATGTCGGGATACAGCCGTGGTGAGCAACATACCTTGGGGAGAGTGGGGCAACGAATTTCGGGTGGATCCTGTTGGCGTTTCTGTTGGCGTTTCTGTAGACGGGTTACGCGCGTTTGTCGGACACAGGAGAATAGACTCACGAGAACGGTGGTGGCGGGAACGGTGGTGGCGGGAACGCCTGGGCAGAGCAGCTGCGGAAATGGGCTCATGGGGTCCCAGGCAGGGTCGAGCGGGCTGTTGTCTCTGGCGGGCGGAGACGACGGTGGCAAGTCGATTTCGTCGGAATTGTTGTCGGATTCCCGGAACGTCAGAAGTCGGCGGATTCTGCGTATTCTGTGAAGATTCGTTAGTCCTAGGTTCTGGAGGCTGAAATCCGAAATCACCTCGACGGGCATGATGGTCGGGGACGGAGGCGGGGTGGGTTCCCCCGAAGTCGAGAATGTCGTCCTCATCGAAAGTGACCGTCGGAACGCAAAGCGTCTGACGACCCTGCTCGGGCGGTGGTGAGGCAGAGGCGGATGCCGCACTGGTGGGCGGTCCGGGGGTAGGCGACGCTTGGTTGTCGATTCCGACGGAATCGACGTCCATGGCATCGTCGCGTTGGTCGTTGTCGGGGCGGGGCACTAGATCGCAAAGCGACTGGCGCCCCTCGTGAGGGGTCGAGAGGGGGACGGGACAGCGTCAGAGGAGGGACTGGTGGGAGCAGGGAATGGGGAGTGGCTCATGGTGGTCGTTGAAAGCAAAGAGAGAGATGCGTGTGAGAAATCTGTCACGTCCACGTGCGCGTTTTGATCCGTTGCGGATATTGAAAAACGACCAAGGCAACGCGCAAAAATAAGGCGAGACACATTATACATTTCACCAAGACGCGTACATGCTAACTAAGTACTCTACCTACCCGTAATCTTACTCAAAAACAACAGTCTCGTCCAAAAACGCGAATGTCTCCTTGGAAATCTGGAGCTTCTTGACGACGGTAAAGTCCTGTTCAGCTAACCAAGAAGAACTGTACAACGACTGCGAGAGCTTCGCCGGGCGGGGCCGAGGCACTCTCCCTTCGCATCATCGCGCTGTCTCTCTTGATACTTTCCGCCGGCCCCAGTGCGCGTCGCCGCGAACTTGACGGTCTGTTCGTCAACTTTGGCCATGAATGGAGCAATCCTCGGCTCTCGCCAGACGCATACGAGAACGGAGAAATGAGAGAAGAGTTTCGTTCTCTGGGATTGCACGCCCTCTTCCGAGGACATGCCCAGTGCGCCAAGTGCATGGATCAACTGGAGAATCCACTGCCAGTACACGACATCTTCGTCCCCTTCCTTGAGCAAAATGCAGATGACGCGCTCGATCGTCTCGACTCGCTTTTCGTACTTGCGATGCTTGCTCGAGTTGCTGCGCGCATAAACTTGCCGCTTCTGCTGCTCGAGAGCGGCGCGAAGCTGCGCGTCGTCCAGAGTTTCTCCTTCTTTCTTTTGCGCTTTGCCCCAGTGACCGCGATAACCAACGAGCTTCTCGGTAATCACGATGCCAAGCACTTCACGAATCTCGGGAGTATTCTCAACAATGCTGCTGTCCTTCTCCTCGAAAAAGGCGTCGATGATGGCTTCGACGACGAGCGTGTTCCAGCGCGAGCAGAGATATGTGAGCAGGTTGAAGTCCCAGTGCCAGTGGCCATCGTCGTCTGGGCCGGGCTCGAGATCCCCGAAGTTACAAGCTTCCAGCTCATCGTCGGAAGCAGGCTTATGGAAAGCAAACTCCCATGCAGTCTTGATATTAAACATTCGTCTGATAACGATGCGTAGGATGCGGTTGGCCTGGTTAAGTACCTCCTGCTTCGGCAACAGAACCGCCTTAAGATCTCTGTTCTGCGTCTTTTTCGACCCACTGCCCGCGGATTTCTTGGCAGCGGCGCCCTTGCTGTCGCTGCTCGCGTCGGCACCGCGTTTGTTGGTGCCCGCGTCCTCGTTGGCGTCTACCCGTTGTTTGAGATCGTGCATTTGGACCGTGAGCGTCCTCAGGAGACGCATCATCTCAGCCCACTCCGCGTCGCTGGCTGAATTCTTGTCGGCCATTGTCGCGGCATGTCGTTGTGCGTGTGCTTCTTGTGCGGGTGTTGCTGCAGATGCGTAGCCGCTCGTATCCTGCGTTGCAGCTGCAGCCGCTGGAGCGGTTGGACCACTAGATGCGGTTCCAGACTGAGGAGGTTTTGGCGCGCGAGGCCCAGTCGGCGGGACGACAAGCTTGATGATTGGCGCGTTGAGACCTCGCACCCGGCACGGTGTTGTGAACGCTCGAGCGACGCCTCGCGGCTGGAGTTTTCGGTGCCTCTGCCTGCGCGAGATTGTGTCGCAGCTGGTTGTTCTGGTCTGCTTGTTGCGTCTAAGCCCACATCAGCAAGAGGGGCGGACGGAGAAAATGGAACAGAAACTCACCGTTTGGGTTTCGAGCTTGCGCACTTGCTCGGCGTTCGCACGCCAACTGCGTTTGAGCAGCGGCAGCAGACTCCTCGAGCCTGCGCACTTGCTCGGCTTGGCTCTGGAGCTGTGCTTGCGCACGGGCAGTGGATTGCTCGAGCTGTGTGCCGTAGGCTTGCTAAACCTCTCGTTAGCACGTCCTTGCAGTGGTAATGCACTAGTACTCACCCATTGCGCCTGGGTCTGCTGTAAATTACGCCGGTCGTTCTCGAGCGATCGGATGTACTCGCGGTACTGCGTAGCTTCATGTTCAAGCCGGGCATTCTTAACGCGCGTTTCCGTGTACCGTTGTTGCCGGACCTGCTTTAACGTTAATCAATGAGGATGAGATGGAGAAACACGGACATCAAAGTATTCTTGAGGTGGATGTTGATACGCAGTTTCCTTGAGGCGCTTGGATGGAACATAGTTGTCGTCTGGGCGCTCTCGATAGGCCGAGATTGACTGAGATGGCTGAGCGACGGGACCCTGTTCCCGGTTAGGAATCAAGAAGATAACGAGAAGACCACATACCTGTACGTTCGAGCCATACGTCGAGGCGCGCGGAGTGCTGAGAGAAGACATGTCCACATCCGAGACAGCGTCGGAATAGTGCGAAGACCCAGCTGATAGAGGGTCGGAATACGTTGCCTGGCCGCCGTTCCAATTCATGCCCAGGTCGCCAGCGGCGCTCTGCTCGTTGTGGAAGTGGAACGGCTGCTGCTGCTGCTGCCATTGCGGCTGCTGTTCGTGCTGCTGCGCCGGATGAGGCAGCGGCATCGTCGAAGACTGCGACTGTTGCGAGGGCATCGTCGGATACAGAGGCTGCTGCTGCCCGTGCTGCTGCTGCCATTGCGGCTGCTGCTGGTGCTGCTGCTGCCATTGCGACTGCTGCTGGTGCTGCTGCTGCCATTGCGGCTGCTGCTGGTGCTGCTGCGCCGGATGAGGCGGCGGCATCGTCGAAGACTGCGACTGTTGCGAGGGCATCGTCGGATACGTAGGGAGCGAATGTTGTTGCATCGGGGTGTGGGCGTCTTGGGGCACGAACTGGCGCAAAGCGTCTGTCCGTGGGTCGGAATTCGGTGGGTCGGGGAAGCCCATCGGCGCAAAGCACGTCAGAGCTGGATTCGAGGGGTGGCAAGTCGCGCGACGGCTCTTTTAAAGCTCGCTGCGTTAGAGTCGGGCGGTTTCCGGCCATTGTATCCTTTGGCCGGAAATCGTTTGTCTCGCCTTCTTTTGTCCGCGCAGTGTCCGTCAACAGGCGTCGACGCCACCCGCGATGGACCAGGGACGCGGTGAACGCAAAGCGTTCACCGCGCCAGGTCCAGTCTCGGACGTGGTGGTGGTTTGGGAAGAAGAGGGTCACACGAGTCGGAGGCACGGGACGGAAAAGATCCGTGATCCCCGGAAAAATCCGAGCCGCGGAAAGTCCTCGGAAAGCAGAAAAAAATGCTCACCGTAGGGATTGAACTGTCAACCTCACGAGAGCTCGAAGGTTGGAAGATCTAAACGAAAGCCCTTTCCGAATAGACCACAGAGGATTACGACCCTTAATGCAGCTCGTCCTGTACTCGGTATCCTCCCTCTCTCTCGATGAAAAAAAAAACGGGTCGGCGTCGTGCCGGACCCAGATCCGGCGTTGATTTGATAGAAGATTCGATGCCGCAACCTTACTTGAACTGCAGACTCGGAGTTCGGCTGGCTGTGCCGAGGTGCCGACTCGAAGCGGAAAGCAAATACATCGAACAAAATTGGATTCCTACGATCTACATGTACATACTATCCTCCTCCATGGCTTCCAACTCGGCCGTAAAATCCTCCGCGTCCTCGTCCTCCTCACAAAGCTTTGCCTTCTGCTTGCCCTTCATCTTGAACATGTGTTTGACGATTTCACGAGCCTTCTCCGTTTTCTTCGACCCAGTGCCTTGGGACTTCTTAGCAGCGGCGCCATTGCTTTCCCCCGCGCCGGTGCCCACATAGTGGGCGTTCAACCGTTGTCCGACTTGGGCTACTTCCGACGCGTGAGCGTCCGCAGGAGACCATGTATCTCAGCCCACTCCGCCTCGCGGGCGAAACGTTTCTCCGCCTCGAGCTTCCGAATGTACTCGCGATATTCTTGAGCCTGCTGTTCAAGTTGAGCATTCTTGATGCGTGCTTCCATGTACCGCTGCTGGCGACTCTGGTTGAACGTCATACACGAGGAACGCACGGGACGAAACACGTACATCGAAGCTCAAGTACGAGGGCTCCATGATCCGGATCTTGGTGGCGCGAACGTCGACGTCGTCGATTTGGGGCTCTCGATAAGTAGATGCTGACTGAGAGGGCTGAGCGACGCGTCCCTGTTCAGGTTTAGGATCGTAAGGAAAGGGATCAGAGTACGTACTTGTGCATTCGGACGACCGCCGTTCCAGATCATGCTCAGGTCGACGGCGCCGCTCTGCTCGTTGTGGTGCTGCAAGTACTGCTGTGGCTGCAAGTACGCCATATTCTCCTCGTAAGCCGACGCATTCAGCGGCGACATGGTCTGATACTGAGGGAGTGAATGCTGCTGCATCGGTGTGTGGGCGCCTTGAGGCACGAACTGGCGCAAAGCGTCTGTCCGTGGGTCGGAAATCCGTGGGTGGAGGAAGCTCATGGGCGGTCAGAGCTGGATTGGGGTGGTGGCAACTCGCGCGACGGCTTTTTGAGGCTCGCGGACAAAGCAGTGGACAAACAATGCTTTCCGGCCAAACGATACTTTGTCCTGCCTTCCTTTGTCTGAGACGTCCGCAGTGGTCGAGGACGCGGTGGACGCAAAGCATCCACCGCGCGTTGACGACGACGACGACAACGACTAGTCGTCAGTTCGTCGTCGTAGTGGTCCGGAAAGACCAGTGGCAAGCGGCGTCACACGGATCACGTGTCAAAGATAACGATCCGAGGTCCGCGGAAAAATCGGAGGATGTCAGATCCGCTCATCGGCGGCAGATCCGAGTAGAGGCCGAGGCGCCAATCGCATGATGATATCAAACCTTGGACTGCCGAGTTGTTCCCGAGCTAAATGAGGTCGAGATCCGATTGGGAGCCGAAAAGGCAAAGAAAAACGCGTCAAACAGGATCGCATTCCTACATAGTTGACTACATCTACTTCGCCTTCTGCTTTAGCGCTTCAAACTTGGCCGCAAAATCCTCCGCATCTTAGTCCCTCGTCCCAAAGGCTCGCCTTCGCCTTGCCCTTGGCCTTGCGCGATTTCACCACTTGGACGATCACCTCGGGTGACTTGTTCCTGCTCGTCGTACGCTTGAGATAATACATCAAAATCGCGTCCACGGGCCAAAGATCGGCATAGAATTGGAGAACAGGGAATTTCTTGGCGGCCTAGTCGTCCAGATCAGTTAAATTGAAGGTACAAGGAAAAAGAAACTCGCCTCTTTGCGAACCAGCGCGAGCGCCTCCTCGTTTTGGTTCGTATGGTTCTCGGCTTCGTCGAGATGTTTGCCGGACAACATCTGGACATACGTCTGCTACACGTTAAGCAAAACTCACGAGTCAAAAGGCAGCACGTACTGAGATGAGCTTTTCGCAAGTTCGGAGCCATCCTGCCACTCTGAGATTTTGTGGAGCGGACGACCCGAGATGCTCCCGGGCCTGGGGACGACCGCGCGAGAAGAGGGCTTCTCGTCCTTATCCTTATCCTTAGAAGTCGAGGCGTCCGACGTCGAGGCGTCCGACGTCGTTGCGGTACCGGAGATGGGCTGGGAGACCGGCGGGTAGGTGGAAGTGCTGGCGGCGGAGACAGACTCGCCACGAGTAGATGCCACGCCTGGGGCAGAACGCGCAAAAGCGTGCTCCGCCACCGACGGTGTGCGGGAGAGGCGGATGATGGGCGCGACCAGCACCTTGGGAACGTCGTTCTCCTCCTCCTCCTGGACGGATTCGGCGAACGACCCGGGGGCGTGCATGCGCATGAGACGAGCGCGCGCGCTGGTCAGCATGAGCGAAAGGAAAACCTGTCGCGAGACGCGGGCCAGGAATCCTGTCGTCAATGCGGGACTGGATTGCCTCGGTCTCCGGCGTCACGTCGAGAATCGAGTACGCGATGGACTCGCCGCGCTCGACGCGGCGTTCGTAATTTTTCACGATGTCCTTGATATCGTAGTCGAGATCTTCGTTCTGGATGAGTGAGGGCTGTCGCGGCACGGCAATGTCGGTGTGCATGACTGCCCACGACGTTCGCCGATGGGGCGGGATTGCCTCGAACGAAGCCGAACATGACAAGAGCGAGATTGACGACGAAGGAACTTGAGAGTGGCTATAAGGGCGTGGGGCATAATGGCGTACTTTGTCGAGACATAGCTTTCTTTTCCTTTGTGGTGATCCTTTGCTTTGTGTCGACCTCCGTGTCAATGGAAGAAAGGGAACTGATTTCGCATGCGTGTAAGGGAATACATAGTGGCATACGATGTGAAAGTACAAAGTAGGGCAAAGCAACAACGTCGTAATGCAGCGCAGATGCCTTAAGAACGGCTTAGACTGAGCGCTCTCAACACATTCTGCCATGTCTTCTCCCTCCGCGAACCCGCTCACGACGACTCAGCTCGCTCCAACCCAGCCGATCTCGAAATTCGGGAAGTACGGTCGCCAACTAGACTTGCGCGGGAATATTGGTGGCGTCACTGCGCTCAAAGCAAACGGTAATGGTCGTTATTTGGCGGCCGGCGGTGCGTCCTAGCAATCCCTCGAACAAATACCCACTGAGCGATGATAGGCGCGTACGGGCTTGCCATCCTGGGAAACGGCGAACGGTCGTCAAGTCAAAGCCCCGACAGCCTGGTCTGTCGATGCTCGGGGTGCCGTCCACGACGCTTCTCTGGATCGAGGGTGCGAGCACGAAGGCCTACGTCTTGTTCGTCGGGACAGCCAAAGGCCGGGTGTCGGTGTTTGTCTCCCGAGAGGGATCGAACGTGAGTTTTGTTCATTCGCTCAGGATTCCGTTTGAGTAGACCCATGTCCGCAGACCGAGGTTCGCTTTCTCGAGAAGTTCATCGCCTGCCTCTTGATCCCCGGGCGAGTGCGAAGTGACATCCGCGGCGTTCGACCTTCCAAGCGGCCGCCTCGCGCTTTGCGTCCGAGGTGGTGTCGTCGTCGTTTTGAACTACAACATCGACGATTACCAGCTCGAAATCCTTCACTACATCGACTTCACAGGGCTGGGCCAGAAGCTCCTTCCGAAGGCGATTATGTTTGGGGCATTCGCAGACAGGAACCGCCCGGGCGTGTTGAAGGACATGGCTGTTTTCAGCATGCACGGCGGGGACGTGTGCGTATCTCAGTTTGAGCGAGTACACGGGATTGACATGTTGCAGCATTATCTTCCGCGGGGAGCGTAGCGAGTTGATACGCGAGTGGAACGTCGGCGGCGTCATGTAAGTTCGTCTAACGCGCCCGCCCGTGCCTCGCTGATACCCCATGCAGCGGCAATGCGGTCTGCGAGGGACGAGAAATCGTGATCGACGAACCCTCCATCGGCCCCATTCTCTTCCAAGGCCAGACCGCGGTCATGTCATGGAAAGTTCCGGTGACCAGACGGAAGCGTCCCCGTTGCGTCGCATTCAGCCCGGACGGACGGTTCATCGTCAGCGGCAGTGACCACGGGATTGTGTACTTATTCGACCGCGAGGGGAACAGCAGCGGCGCAGTCGACGAGTTGCATCTTGGAGAGGATGATTGGGTTCAGGCGATCGAGGTAAGGATGTGTTTCGGGGATTGGATTGTTTATTGATCAACCAGTAGACAACGACTATCAACGGTATTTCCACCATTTTTGCCGCCAAGTCTCGCTGCGACTTGGACGAGGCCATGTACATCTCTGTGTGGCAGCGCCGCCAGACCGTCTACCGGCCCACCGAGACGCTGCTTGCGCCTGCGATCGTGTTGACGCCTGCGCCTGCGTTGCCGCCTGCGCCTGCGCCTGCGTTGCCGCCCGCGCCCGTGCCTGAGCCGACACAGACAAACTCCAAGGCGGAGAAGGTCATTCCAGGTAACATTTGGAGCGGTGTGAGCAAGTTCTGTGCAGCTGTTTGGGAGACGATGAAGTTGGCGGCGTTGGCAGTGGTTGTGGTTGTGGTCGCCATGGTCTACGCCGACCAGCGCTTCTGGATGTGGGTCGACCGTGCGTAGATGGGATTTTGTGTCGTATAGCGAATAGGGCGAAGTTAGTTGATTTAATGCATCTGCGAACGAATTAGCATCGATAACCAGGAAAAGAGGCCCGAACACACCTGAGACTTTCTCATCGACTTGAATGTGAATGCTACTCCCCGGCATGTGGATCTGCAAGCAAGTTAGTCTGGAGTAACGAAGTCGAGGTATAATCTGACTCACCACGCAAGAGCCCAAAAAGCCATTCGTTGAATTAAGAACGATGTGAGAGATCTGTGTATGTTTAGAACGCGGTGTTGCGCAAGCGATAGAAGGATAGCGTACCTGCTGGAGAGACTCGCGATTTTGTCGACGAGGAATCCGTCGGTGTCGTCTAAGGCAGAATCCGAGCACGAGCAGCGGACGCAAAGCGTCCACCACTCAGAAGCCAAGCCGCGACGGCGGGCGCAAAGCGTCCGCCATCCATGGGGAGAGCGCCGTTGAGGGCAGGGAGTCGTCGACGTTCACGGTCGACGGGTTGGTGGGAGTCAGAGAGAAGGTGTGAACGTGGGAGTCATCTGTCATCGCCCGGTGGCAGGCTGACAGACGCCGAGACGGTCTAGACCTAGACGGTCTAGACGGTCAGATCTAGACCGTCTAGACCTGATGCTCCACACCGCACGTGCGCCGGACTCCTCTCGCGTAGCCACCACCCTCCGGACGAACGAAGACCACGACGGTGAACGCTTTGCGTTCACCGTCTTCCGGCAACCCTTGGCGGAGGACGCTTTGCGCCGTCTGCCCTCTGGGAATGTTGGGATCACGTCGATGAGGTCGATGACGAGTCCCGACGCCGTCGTTTTCGACGAACTCGATGCGTCTCAAGGGACTACCCACATCCTCCGTGACTGACCCTGGCGTAGTACACCTACCTTTGCAGCAGGATGAAGGTGGCAAGCAACCTCGGCGATTTTGTCGGATTCGTCGGGTTCACGGACTCGACCTCGGATACCGTCGGATTTGCCGGGGGCGCGGATTCGTGGCAGCGTGCTGCCTGCACCGGTATTCTCTTTCGCCATGACAAGCTCCGAATATCCCACTGGCACCCCATTATGCCCACACAAAGCAACGACTTCAAAGAACCCCTTCATAAGGCTTGCGGACTTTCACGTTGCCACCGACCCTTGTCCCCCCGCTACCCATCTACCCCCGCACGCGAAACACTCTCCTCACATGGCCCACGGTCGTCTTTTCCTCGTTCGAACTCGCAAAATGCGACGCACAATCAAAGTGCGGCTGTATCCTGCAGACCGCCGACCGCGCCAAGTCGCGCTTCCTATCATCGATCTTCCTATTGTTCACGCACGCCCATTTCTCCCGGTCGACGTTCTCCTCAAAGGACACGGCGTCCAACCGTTTGTCCACGAGGCCCGCTTTCGCGTCGGCTACCGTAGCAACGGCGGCCGCCGCGTATGGGCCAACTTCATCGTGTTCTTCAAGAAGCATGTGAAGCTGCCGACAAACGACCACTTTGTCTTCCGTGGTGACGTCGCTGTTGTACGGGTCGCATCCGCGACCTCCAAACAACCAAAGCGACTCCGCGATGATCTTCGTCATGCTGCGGACTTCCTGGTAACCTCGTACGTGTTCTCGCCTCAACAATTCTGGATTAAGCTGACCCAAAGTCAGCATTCAAAGAGATATCCTCGCGTGCCAAGACGGCGGGAGGCGCACACTTAAATCGCAAACCATGCTCTTAGCCGCAGACTATCGTTCCCCTTTCCCGCTGTTATTTTGAAGCTTGAGTAGTACAGTCTTGTATCGTTCCTAAAATCCATACTCCCTTCCCCCAATCCAGCCACGAGCTCGCGCCTATTTTTTATTCCGCCGAACGCCCCCCCGATGGTCCGCGGAATAGCCGCCGATGGTCTGCGGAACAACTGCCGATGGTCCATGGAAAGTCGCCGACGGTCTGCAGATGATCCGGAGATTTCCGCGACCGATCCGCCGATGGTCCGCGGATTTTCCGCGGACAAATTTTTGGGCGCCGAAAATTCGCGCTTTTTGGCGCCCAAAAACGTTTTCTAAAACCCGCAGTTTTTAGTCGCGTAAAAATGTGTATTTGTGGTCGCGTTTTGGAATAGATTTTTGTTGCGCGAAAAGACTTCTTTTTTTGCGACTGAAAGCTCCGCAAAAAAGTGAGAATTCTGGGGTCAATTTTGGGCGCCAAAAAACCTGAGTGAAAATTTGATATTTTTGGTCGGCGTTTTCAGGGCTCAAAAGTTGTAAAAGAAAATTTCACGTTTTCAGACTCGTCAAACGTGCTCAAAAAGGTAAAATTTCTAGCCGAATTTTCTTGATCCCAAAGTAGATGGTACAAAACTAGATTTTTTTAGCGCCCAAAAAGTTCCCCAAAAATCTCAAATTTTCTTCAGAACTTTTTGACCCCAAAAACTTTTGCAACTCTGTAGTGAATATCAAATGTTTACATTTCTGATGCTGATATTCCTGAATAATGGGTTCTACGTGAAATGTTTTGGTTCTTGGGTGTAAGAGGAGAGATGTACCTCCCGTATATCTTCAGAATATTGGAGATCATGAGAGAGCAAATTCCACTCTGCAGCACATATCTACTGAAGTACACAAAATGAACTCAGTAATCCATCCGGATATCAGTGATATGTAGATCGATAAGCTATTTTCTTATATGCACTACTAGAGGACAGTATTGTGCATCTTCCAGTTCAAGTTTGAGAAGGATCAGGAGACTTCAACCTCTTATAAGAAGAAAATACTAGAGTCTTTTAGATTCTTCTTAATAAAAACACTGTTTTCGTACCCTAGAGTCCATGAAAACATGTCAGAAGCTATCTTGTACATGTTAACAGATGTCTACTATCATCTTAAATCACATTCTAGCAAGTTCATCTCAGATGCTGAAGAGTACATGGAAGATGGGGTAGGTATGCTTATGCTGAAATATACCTGCTCTAGTAGTGCCACTGCCGAAACACTTTTTTCAAGTAGGTGCTTACTGTATGAGGGGAAGTTGAAGATACTTTTGAAATGACCTGTTCAGCACAAGAATCATGCTAATCACTCAAGTGGATCTCCTGAAAATGTCTAATCAGTGTTGTCTTTGCCATATAAGATCTGTTCATAGCCCAGCTAATCCTTGCTTTCTGTGCCTGATTATTATATCACCCTTGAGAAGAAGGTTCAGTCTTCCAGAATCAGGCACATTTATGTAGATTACATATTATCACCTTGTGATATTTTAGCTGTAGTATTTAACAAGAAATAGGGTATGTTAAGGGCTCTTCACTAGGTATGTAAGTCTATATCTACTAATTGAATAAAATTCATGCCATGTATAAAAGCCTGACTGACTTAAGTCAACAGGTTTGGTACAGTATTCAGCCTACTATCAAAAATATCAGCAATTTTAGCTAAAGCAATGCAAAACAAGCATTGCACCTGGTATGCATAAAGAATCTAGACAGATATATAAGATAATAGCTTAGGTTACACTTCATTAGCTATTGAACACTATAACTAAGCTATTTGGTGCAATGAATAGAGGGCTACAGACCGATCAGTACTCATCAGCTATTTATGCAGAGACTAATTTGTGGTCTGCTCCCTTACTTCTGCATGTAATACTCCAGGATTCACAGATTACACTCTTCTGTTAAATTGCTACTACCTAGCATAGCTACTAAGCTAACATAGTATCACAATTGTATATATCTGTCTGTCCTACTTAGTTATTGAAGAGTTCTGCTATAGAAGGTGATTCAAAGTCATTCAAAGCTTCTAGAAATGACCATATCTTGAAGAGGCAAATTTCACCTCTCTGGCAGAACCTGGATCATCCAAATCAGCCCAGAGAATAGAGAGAACAAGCTGACTACTATTCTAGAAAAATGTATTTTGAATATTATTTATTCACTGTGATGATTCATATATGAATCAATTATGAAGTTTGCACATCACAATTCACTCTACAACTTTCATTTTTTGTGACCTTTGGGATACTGTCACCCAGCATGTCCAATCTGAAGAAAAATTCCTTTTTTGGAAGGTAGTCACATTATATGACAGATCCTTAATTTGGTAGGCTGTCAAACAGTTTATAGGATCAAAGGATCAGAAATTGATTTGGTGATGTAAACAAAACCTGCAAATGCTGGTCTCCTTTAGGCCTGGAGGCAAATGTCCCTGTAGATGGTCTAGCCTGCACACACAGGCAGATTACTTACCAGGTCGGCCTGTACTACAGGTACCTTTGTCATTATATACCGGCCACGGCTCGTAGCTGCGGCCGACTCCTCAGACTGCGGCGAACTTCATTGTCGGCGAGCCATGTGGGGTCGCACACATTGACTGGCAGACCTGGCACGTATTTCTCGTTGCGGACACGGGAGCAAATCCACGACGCGGCTCGGAGGTTGGTGCTTGGAGGGAAGCTACAGCATCGAATCGATGTTTCCACTGGATGCACTCCTGTGAAAGATGCGGCTGAACATGGCGACGATACGTTCCAGGGTCCTCGGCATCTGATTCGTCGCTTGAAGTGCCATCAACCCCAAGGTTGAGCAACATCTGAACATGGGGACGGTTTCCGCAGTCAAGAGCCGCCGTTGAAACGTCTACACCAGGTCAACATCGCGCTCATGATACATAGACACCAACATAGTGAAGGCGGGTGGTGACCCGAACGCGCTTCTTCTTTGCGGCAATGCGGTCGGTGCCTTTTTGTAGGTCCTTGAATTGGCGCCTCAAGAAGCGCAAGTGCTCGTTGAACGCAGTGCGTATGCGGCTTATAGCAGTCGGCAGAATACCATAAGAATGGTAGAAGTATTGAGTGATGACCCGTGTAGCGGACGCTGTCACGGCGAGGTAGGAGGCGACGATATATCGATGCGAAAGTCCTCGGGGCTGGTTGCTTCGGCCGTCGAATCCGCACTACGGCGAGTGTCGTAGGCCACACGATCCAGCCGCGCTAACAGTGGCGGCGAGGCGTTTGTCCGGAGGAAGGAGCTTGTGGAGTAAATGGCGGAGACGAGCCTGTTCAACGCTGAGTTAGCTGACAACGCCGCTCTAGATTCGGGAACCATACTGCGAGATTATTTGCTTCTGGGGTCCGACGTTGAGGGCGGTTTGCATGCGTGCGCTGCCGAGAAGGCGCAGGCTGTGAGGGATCCTGCGTACGGTGGTGTGGTGGATCCCCCGAATGTGCGGAACCGCAAGGGGAAGGGCCAGGCCCTGGTCGCGAACTGCTGGTCGACTCACGAGAGGCAAAGCCCTTGATGAAGTCGTCGAGTTTTTCCCGATACCATCCAGCTTGCGCTCAAGAAGCAAGTGGCGTTCGAGAGTGACCCATGGCATCTCCGACTTTGCAAGCAACATTAAAATATGGGTGCAACGCGGACAATGGCTTACCTCGGGGCGCGCGACCGGGACCTTGGGAAGGTGGACGCGATGGATGACCACTCGCACGGTTTGGACCTCTCGCCTCGCGAAGGCGGACGCGACTTGGATGAGAATTGGGCGGAGTCCGGGCTGGAGAGGTGCCTGCATATTCACTGACGGGGCCGTCATCGCCCTCATCCCTGCGCATGCCATGTTTCAATGAGGCTAGAGGTATGTATGCCCAACCGACGCACAAGAAGTTATACGCCTCCTCGAAGTCGTCGTCGCTCTCCATGCGCATTGCGGTTGGTGAAGAGGGAGTTGAGAATATAAGAGTACAGCAGATCTAGATCTAGATCCGGGGAAGGAGCTGTACATGTCGGTGAAGACATACACGCGGATACACGCGGCAGCACTGAGCGAGGGACGTCAAGGGATGATCACGAAATTTCAAGGTCAAAAGCAGGAGGTCACAGGCCGCAATCTACCACATCCGGATCCATGCATCTCCTCAACCGTCGCACACGTTCGACCATTACGCACTTGAACTCCAGGTCGAAGGACGCTCCCAACTATGCCAAACTGACTCCAGTGCAACGCGATGTGCGCGCAGACCCATCACGTCTGCTATATATCGCTGACCTCTTGCTTACCAGCCCAAAGACGCGATTATCGTCAACTCCCGCAACCCCGAAATCGGAAGGAACCAGGTTTCATTCTCCTCAAACTGCAACTGCACTACCTAACCTTATCGCTTGTAGACCTCCCCGGCCAACCGAAGAACGTTTGCGGTCCTTGGTCAAAGATCTTGCGCTCAAGCAAGGGGGATCCCTTAAGATCCTCGTTCAATCCTTGAAGGGCCTTCAGCAGTCGTCCAAGGTCGTCGAGGTTCTACTGGAGCACGCTGCTGTCTCGGAATGGTCGCGGTTGCTTCACATTTCTTCGAGCATTAGGTGGGCCGAGTTAACACCCCCTCCATACATTTACCCAAATATCCAGCGAGGTGCTGGGACTGCCGATTGGAGTTGGCGCAACCTCCCTACCGACACCACCTGCGTCTGCTGGACCCCCAGCAAGCAATCCATGGGCAAACGACAGCATCTCATCTACGTTTGGAGCGAATCGCGCGTCGCCGCAGAGCGCCCCGCAGCCAACACCCTCAGTGCCCCCATCCGCCCAGCCTGCGCCCCCAGACCGCGCAATTCGCTGCTCAGCCCGCGCAGCCTGCGACGCCCCAGCCCGCGCAGCTGCTCCTCAGCCCGCGCAGTCTGCTCCTCGGCCGGCGCAGTTTGCTCCTCAACCCGCGCAATTTGCTCCTCAACCCGCGCAATTTGCTCCCTCAGCCTGCCGCGCCGCAGCCTGCGCAGTCGGTTCCTCCTCCACAAGCCGCGCCGCAATCTGCACAGACTCCCCAATCCGCGGAACCGGCTCCGCTCATTGCGCCCGAACCGCGAGGGCAAGCTGCCCCCGTGCCTCTGGTCAGAATGCGATGGGACTGGTTCTGTCTTGATCAATGCGCCCCCCCGAACCTGTCCGAGCCGCACTGAGCTGGCGATATCTATGTGCATCGCGTGCCGGGAATGAGCCCGCAGGCTTGGTACCGCGCCGCTGATAACTCCGACGCCTGGGTTGATTTCACCAACGCTGCTCAACAACTACCCGAACCTCACCACATCTGCGATAATTTTCCACCCGACGGAAAGGACACGAGTGTTCACCAAGCGGCGGGATAATTATCCCAATGCCAACTATGCATGGCTCACTGCGTCGGCAATCAAGAGGCCGGCGTCCAGGGGCACTCTTGCGGCTGCCAATTGGTATTCTTCACTCTGAGTGTACGTTCGCCGTATGCAGAATGACATGTATAACGATAACGACTCGTATGACGATATGCATTTTCTACATGACGTTGAGCCAAGGTGGACAAGAAACAAAACAAGAGCCCGCACCGGTACCAGAGTGTTAAATGGCTGAGTAGGACTCTACAGTCTCATTCTATTTTGCTTGACAGGACTCTTATCTGCATCTTATCTGATCCTATCTTTGCTCCTTATCTGTATTGTTAGCTATCTGTTAGCCATCCAGAGTAGATATCTTATCACATCTTATCACTGGTGCATATCACTGTTTAGCATCTGACACCCTACATATATAAGTAGCTGTAGTTTGCCCTGAGGTCCCCAGTTTCTCACTGTTGACCTCAGGCAAGTTGTATCTCTCTTATGCAGAATAGAGTTTCTCACTGTTGACCTCAGACCACTGTGCTTGCCTGTTCTAACAGGTTATGGGTCCTGCTCTCTGAGCATTTCTGAGCGATTTCCGTGAGACTCCCCTCATCTCGACTTCTCTGTCCTTTGTGTGTGTGGCCTTTTGTAGCTAGGAGCTCGAACGGTTGGGGTAATCCTTGGTTTCAAGGCATCCTTTGATCCATCCAGTACAAGATTTGCAGTGTCCCTGCTGAGTCTGGAGGATAAGTCCGCTGTGACTACAACTGCTTGCTCATTACTATACTCTACCTACATTTACCTACCAAACTTCGCACCCACCACACTACTGAGGGCGCCACTTGCTTCTTAGCAGTGGTTATAGCTTCGGATCTCTGTGTCCATCCATTACTCTCTCTCTCCACACTATGGGCTCCTCTACCCAAGGACCAATCCTTGCTAAGGACACTCCTTTCCCTGAGTGGCAAAGTGACTCCAAGGCCTTCCTGCGTGCACATGAGGCATTTGCCCCTTGTGTTACAACGGATGCAAAGGAAAAAGAAGCGCTGGGCAAGCCTGCCATTGAGAAGTGTGCTGGTCTGTTGTGGCGTATGCTATCTTCAGATGTCAAGCCCCTTGTCAGGAAGCATGAGGACGATCCTCAAGCGCTTTGGGCGTCTTTGGAGACGATTTTTGCTCCAAAGAAGGCTGGTGCTCGTTCACTGCCTACAGAACACTCACCTCTATTCATCTGAAGGAGGATGAGTCACTTCTGGCGCTCACTGCTCGTGTTTCCACTGCCATGACTTTGCTCAAGGACTCAAGACCTGAGGACTTTGACTTGACCAAGGCAGATGAGGAACTACAGTCTGTGGTTCTTCTCATGGCTCTTCCTGATGACGGTCCCTTAGGGGTCCTGAAAGCACCTTTTGAGCAAAAGTCAGAGCTCAAGGTGTCTGACATCGAAATTGCCTTTGCCAATCACCAGGCATTTCGGTCGAAGCAGGATGATGATGCAAGCCAGCAGAATCCTCTCTCTGGCATTGCTATGGTTGCCCAAGCCCCCACTCCTCCTGCCCCTGCTCCAACTGCCGCTCTTGTTGCTGCACCATCATGTGCAACAAGCACCATGGAGGTGCTGCTCTTCAGTGCCCAGATTTTCTGGCACTGCTGAGTGGCAAGAATCGTCCCAAGAAGACGAAGAAGGGTGCAGCAGCAACGTCCCAAACAGCAGCCAACGCAAGTCTTCTTACCAACTCTACTCTTTCATCTGCTGACAAACGATGGAATGCAGACTCAGGAGCCACTGCCCATATGACCCACCAAAAGGATCGTTTGCGCAATGCCCACCCGCATAGAATACCCATCCAAGTCGCAAATGGAGTTGTAGTATACTCAGAGTTGATTGGTGAAGTCGAGCTGAAGCCACTGATACACGGACGTAGTAGCCGACCTATACTTCTCACGAATGTCCTATATGTTCCCTTGTTGTCTCACAATCTCGTCTCTACCACATATTTATCTCGTGTTAGCAATGTCTCTGTTCTAATGAAGGGATGTATCATCTCCTTTGAACGTTCTGGAGATGTGTTATTCGAGGCAGATATTGACGAGAGGAACCAGGCATATGTGAGAGAGGTTGTTTCTTATTCTGGTTCAGCTTCTTCTGCTTCTGGGACCTTGCCTCTCGATTTGGACTTGTTGCATCGTCGACTTGGCCACCACTCTGACACCCAGAGGATCTTGAGCAAGAATCTGGTGACTGGCGTGAAGCTTACTTCGCAAAAGAAGCCAGATCCCATTTGCGAGCCATGTCTTGCTGGCAAGCTGAATGCGGCTCCTTTTCCCTCTACTGGTCATCGGGCTGCAGCGCCTCTTGATTTGATTCACTCTGATCTGAAAGAGTACAAGACTCGTACCCGTGAGGGTTACAAGTATCGTATCTCATTCGTTGACGATCACACCAGCTTCAAAGTGGTTCACCACTTGAAGAAGAAGAGTGAGGCTCTTGGTGCATTCAAGGTGTACAAAGCGTATGCTGAGAATCACCATGGCCGGAAGATCAAGGCGATGCAAGAAGATAAAGGTGGAGAGTACATGTCCAGGGAGTTTGAGGATTATCTCACTTCTGAAGGCATTGTGCGTCGCCATTCGGTGAGGAATAGACCACAACAGAATGGAACAGCAGAACGTGCAAATCGAACTATCGATGAGCACGCTACGGCTATGTTGCACGAAGCAAACCTCCCTCCGTCTTTTAAGACTTTGGCTGTGAATGCTTATGTTCGCGTTTCGAACATGCATCCTTCAGCTCATATTGAAGAGGACAAGACTCCTCATGAGCTGTGGTACAAGTTCAAGCCGGATGGCAAACACCTTCGGGTGTGGGGCTGCCTTGCCTATGTGCATGTGCAAAAGGACAAGAGAGACGCTTCTGGAATTCATATTCAGAAGTGTATCTTTGTGGGTTACCCAATGGGCTATAAAGCATGGGCTTTCTACAACCCCAAGACGAGGAAGATCGTGTTTGCAGAGCAAGCTGTGTTCGACGAGCGCTACTTTCCTGGCAATAGTCCGACCCAAATGGACAAATGCCCTCGGATTCATCCGTCTGTCTTTTCTCGGCTTCGTCCTAACCTTCCCAACCCGCTTGTAGCGGATGGGGATGATAGTGACAATGACGATGACGATGACGATGATTTTCCACCTGCTCCTCGTGGACCAGCCTCTCCTCCTGCTCGCGATCCCACTCCCCTACCTTCTCCTTCACCTCCACAATCACCACCACACTCTCCGCATTGTTCTCCCTCACCTGATGAGCCACCTGAACAACCGCCCTCTCCCATTGGTGTTGCGGCACGTCGTCGCTTTCACAACCAGAGGACCGAGCATAGGCCTCCGGGGGAGTGGTGGAAAGTTCGCTCACCAAGTCCTGCCATATCTGACGTCCCTGACCAGGGAGCGCCCCCTCAGTCGCCCCTGTCTGAGTCTGACGATGAGTTGCTTTTGCAACCTGGCAGTGCGCTTATTGTTGCGCATGAGGGCGATCCGCTGAGTGAAGTGCTTCAGAAAGCCAATGTAGCTGCTGCTGACGGTATTCGGAATGCTTTGCACTCTGAGAAGCCTCCGCGCACCTATCATGAAGCACTGCGTCGTTCTGATGCACACTTGTGGAAGGATGCAGCTGTCTCCGAGATTAACTCTCTTTTGGAGAACTGCACTTGGGAAGTGGTGGATCCTCCTCCTGGCGTGAAGCCTATTCGCTCCCAATGGGTGTTTATCATAAAGCACAAGTCTGACGGCTCCATAGAGCGCTACAAGGCTCGGCTTGTTGCCGATGGCCGCAGACAGCGCCCTGGTGTGGATTATAACGAGGTCTTCTCTCCCACCTTCAAGCCTGCTACCCTCCGTACCATCTTTGCTCTTGCTGCTCAGCACAACATGAGACTTCGTTCCATTGACTTTTCGTCTGCCTATCTCAATGGGGACCTTCAGGAAGACGTCTATATGACTCAACCAGAAGGCTTTCCTCAGGGTAGACCCGGCCAAGTGCTTAAACTTCTTCGCTCATTGTATGGGTTGAAGCAAGCCGGCTGGCAATGGTACAAGAAGCTTGTGGAGAAGCTCAACTCAATGGGCTTCCGGTGCCTCCAGTCCAATCGTTCCTGCTATGTCTTTGCTGACAGCAGTGTTCGTATCATCCTCCCTATCCATGTCGATGATGGCGTTATTTGCGCTAGAAATGACTCGGACATTGACCGGGTCATTGCTCAACTTGGCACTTCATTCAAGGTCAAGGACCTTGGTCCCACTGAGTGGTTCCTTGGTATTAAAATTGAGCGTGACTCTGGGACTGGAGCCATTTCACTCTCCCAGCGGCAATATGCTCTGGATATGCTTGAGCAGTTTGGCATGGCTGATTGTCGAACTGTGCAGACCCCCTATGACACCTGGTCTTGTCTTGACCAAGGAGATGGGTGCCTCTACTGAAGAAGAGTCCAATCGCTACAAGAGTGTCTATCTCTCTGCTGTTGGCTCTTTGATGTATTTGGCCACTCAAACTCGTCCTGACATCTCCTATGCTGTGGGTGTTCTTGCCAGGTTCAATAGTAACCCAGGCCCCGCTCACTGGAAAGCTGTGAAGCACTTGTTCCGCTACATACAAGGGACACTTGACTTTAAGCTGACCTACACTCGCCAAGCGCCTTCTCCCCATCCTTTCGTCACTTACTCTGACGCTGACCATGGTGGCTGCAAGGACTCTGGAAAGAGTACTGGCGCCTACATGGTCATGATGAATGGCGCTCCAGTGAGTTGGAAGAGCAAACTGCAGAGCACTGTCTCGTTGTCTACAACGGAGGCAGAGTATATTGCAGCTGTGGAGGCTGGCAAGGAAATCAAGTGGATGCGCAATCTGCTTCTCGAGTTGGGTTTCCCTGTGTCTGGACCATCCCCACTTCTCATGGACAACCAATCTGCGATTCAAGTCTCCAAGAATCCAGAACACCATGGGCGTATGAAACACCTTGACCTAGCATACTTCTGGCTCAGAGACGAAGTTGCTATGGACCACATTGGTGTTCAGTATGTTTCCACACACGACCAACTTGCAGACATCCTGACCAAGGCTCTGCCTCGTCTTACTGTCCTTTCTCTTCGAGAGCGCTTTGGATTGCGCACTTGAATGAGACTGCTCTCATCCCGGGGGAGTGTTAAATGGCTGAGTAGGACTCTACAGTCTCATTCTATTTTGCTTGACAGGACTCTTATCTGCATCTTATCTGATCCTATCTTTTCTCCTTATCTGTATTGTTAGCTATCTGTTAGCCATCCAGAGTAGATATCTTATCACATCTTATCACTGGTGCATATCACTGTTTAGCATCTGACACCCTACATATATAAGTAGCTGTAGTTTGCCCTGAGGTCCCCAGTTTCTCACTGTTGACCTCAGGCAAGTTGTATCTCTCTTATGCAGAATAGAGTTTCTCACTGTTGACCTCAGACCACTGTGCTTGCCTGTTCTAACACAGAGCAAATAGTGAGAGTTGGGAGCATCGCGGTGGACACACCAGCAAGCGTTACCGATTGGAGGTTGCGGATGGACACATCTAGAGTTGACGTTCATCGACGAGCAGGCCATGGATGGCGGAGAAACTCACAAGATGTCAATAATGCAGAAGGACACAAGCTCGGGTGGAGACACGTCGAGCTTCGAGATGAGATTTATCGACAAAGAGCAACGGTGCTAGTTGATCAGCGACGGCGAGCGTCGAACTCCCAGGAGCGATGAATGTATGCGGGTGAAAACACCTCGTCGAGGCCGAACTGGAGTCGATATCGCCCAGACGGCGAGACAAATCAACGCCCGCGATAAGAAGTCCCGCCTCCGATTCGACGTCGGCTGACATGCGGGTGAAAACACCTCACACGCATCCAACCACAGACTCTTCTCGTCGTCGAGGCCGAACTCGAGTCGATATCGCCTAGACGGCGAGACAAATCAACGCCCGCGATGAGAAGTCTGCCTCCGACTCGATGTCGACCGGAAATCTGCAGTTCCGTGAGTCCCAGAATCGAGAAATGAGCCGAGGTGCGCACCTTGGGCCGGAGGCGACGAGATGCGCGATTTCTGGTTGGGTGGTGAACGTCTCTGGCAAACTACAAGCGATGTGACATCCCTTCTGATCTTGACTTGCGACTACGACGACGTCCTCTCCGCCGGCCGTGCCTCTTGCCCCATCGCATCGGTCCCGGGTCTTCTCAATGCGGGCGTTGATTTCGACTCGGTGTCCGTACGATGTCGGTTCGAGGTATGGCGGGATGTGCGAACGGCTTGAGGTGTTGCCACTCAAGGTATCCTCGACAGCCCAGCACTCAACGCTTGTATATCCACTCGAGCATCGGGACCACAAACGACCCTCCGGACTCTCTCGCTGGTGTCTCCACCGCGATATTCTCATTTTGCACCGCTCTCAACCGGCACTGTCCTCTCGCCTTCACGGCACCGCGACGCTCATTCGAATTCTGCTCCTCGTCGACAACACTATAGCTAGTGAGTTACTCGTTCCCTGCGTTGCAATGACCCCACGCTGATCGTGGGTTGCTTCTGCAGTCTGGCGGTTTCGCTTGGCGCGCAAAACCCCGGTGAGTTCTTCAAAATTCAAAACGGGTTATTCTGGCCTTGTTCTCTCTCCTCCCAAATGGATTATGCTGATTTAGTTTCTGCACCTGCAGCTCTTCTCTATCAACGTGTTCACCGATTCCAGCGTCACTTCCTCCGGATCCTGTCCAACGGCAGGTCGCCCATAGCCATCACGCTTCTGCTTTCCACTCTCATCTACATAGTCAATGCCCGCTGGTGTGTTCACCGCGATGACTCTGCAGTCGTTTCCGCCTTCGCGCGCCAATAACCCTCCTGGCACTACCATATTCTTTTCAACGAAGCCGCGCCCGTTTGGTCCCAGTTCCTGTCCTAGGTCCAACGGCCCTGCCTCTACCAATTGTCGCCGAACACTCGACGCTCGGAGTGTTTCCACTCGAGCTTGTGTTAAAATTTCGTGGCTTTCAAAGTTGCTAGCTCGTGTGCTCACTGCGACGCTTTCAAGCCACACCGTCCTCCGGCTGGTGTATTCACCGCGGCGATCAACTCCCATTCGTCTTCTTGTACAGATCAAAGCTTAGGGTGTTTCCATCTGAGCTTGTGTCTTAACGCAACGCGACTGCTACTACGTCTATACGACTCTGGAACGTGCTTTGAATCGCCCACAACTTGGCTATATGAGCAAAGGATCCTCGGACTCGTCAGACGCGAGCCCGCTCCCGAGAGGTCGTCTCTGAGGTGGGCTTTGCGGAGTAGAGATATATACTTGTCCGTGAGTTAGAATCGTTCATGTACCGTTAGAAAAGGCTCACTCGAACCAAAGGTCGGACGTGGGTGAATATTCTTGGCTGTCCACCCACAATTTTCATGTGCGCCTTTGCGTGCAAAGTGGCCTTTGAGATGTGAAGGCTCGATCACGTACTTCTGCTGGTTGGGTTCTTCACGGCAAAGCCACCCAGTGATCTCCAGGGGGACGTTCTGTGCCGTTGCGTATTGTTGGAACATGTCCAGAGCCTCGGGAATGGGGCTAAATACGCGAACGATCAGATACGTGCACCAGGATCCCTCCTCCTTCGCATCGGGGCATTGGACGATGCACTGGATGACGCCGACCTGCGGACCGGAGCCATCGTTTGTGTCGAATACGATATTGGAATCGCCATCTCGTACGCCAAGGTCTTTGACGCTGTACAGCGTGCAGTCGACACGAATTTTGTCCAAGAGCCGAGCCTCCCAAGAGATTTCCGAGTCGACATCCATCGCTGTTGTGTTCATCTTCTGGGCGTGATAGCTTTGGACGAGTTGGTTATCGAAGGGCTCGATAAGGCTCAGGGTTGGCTTGCTTCCAATGGGCAAGATCCCCAGGTCATACGATGCGGCCAAAGCACGGCCTACGTCCAGGTTGATCGTGCTCGGTAGCCTTCGTAAACGCCTCGACGGCGTTGCGCGCAGCAGCATGCACGGTCTGGTCGTGCTCGAGAAGCGCCAGGAGGTTGGCCTGGCGCGCAAGACTGCGTAGAAATGTGGCGTCCATTTGCCCTGGCGGGCTTCAGTAGGTACGTACGAACCGAACATATCCCTTACCGTCAGGTTTATTGTTGGTATTGATTAGGTGGATCAGGTAGATAAATCGCTCGTAGAATTGCGCCCCTCGCGAATGCGCTGGCCCGTATTCCTCAAGATTCTTCCCTATGTGGCCCCCTTGATGTATGGTCGGCGTGACATTCTCGTCGGGGAATAGTTCCATTAGCTCGCGAAACCACTCGCCGTACGTGTCGCGATAGCGTAGCGTAAGCTCGTGCGTGATTTCACGGAGAGCGGCCATCTGAATGATATCCACCAGCTTCAGGATGTGGCGCAAGATCGCGCGCATGCGCTCGGCAGGGTGATCATGCCAGAGTCGAATGAGGGTGTAGGGAAAGTGGATGAGGAATATCGTGTGCCACTGAGCGGCGCTGAGTTTGCCGAAGGACTTAGTGCCCCAGCCGTTCGGTGCCCGAGTGATCCAAGTAGGCAACACCGTCGACGCGGTATCGGTCTTGATTTGGTCCATGACATCGTGGCCCAAAATTGCGCCCTTGCCCGCGTCGACTTTCGTCGCCTGGATCTCCCGACGACCGGCACTTATATCTGCGTCGGCGAGTAGCGCATTGAACAGGAGGTCTTTGGTTGTTCGCGTATTTTTCGGGTCGAAGTGGTCTCCACTGTCGTTCTTGACACCCAGCGTTCGACACAGCAAAATGAACGTCTCCCGCTTAATGTCGCTTGGCGCATTGTCGCCACCGCTGCGATAGATGCGACGCAGTAGGCCAAGACAGGCCTGTTGTTTCGAAAGCTCTGTTTCGTCTGAGGTTTCGGGAACTTAACTTGTAATGCGAGCAAGGCCGAGTTCACGATCGTCGCCTGGATTCCCCAGGTTGTGACACTGGGGGTATGGCGAAATTCTCGGCGTCGTTGGCACTCCGATTGTACATCTGCCCAGTGCTGAGATGGAGAATGGATAACAATGTGCAACGAACCCATTTCGCAATGCGATAGATGTACCAAGATAAATGCTTGGGACCCCCCCGCAGTTCGCAGATCAAGAGCAGCGCAGAGGTACCACAGACGGCGATATTTATCGGCCGGTGAGCCCTGCATTGTTTTGTTCAACAACCCTTTCCACCATCCTTCCTCGTTGCTGCCGAATTTATTCGATTGTTGGTGCGACAAACCACGAACTGATGCAGAAGGAGGCGAAGGTCCTGCTGCAACGCCGCTAGCTGTAGCGCCGGCGGTGGCACCATGCGAGGGAGCAGATCCATCGCCGCCCTTCCGTTCTTTGTCAATCTCCAGCCAGTTACGGCAGTACTGTTGGATTAGGCCAAGATCCTGGTTGTGCATCGGCTCAACAGGCGAGGGAGATAGCTGGCTTGCATAGGGTAGATTGAGTGGATGAGGGCGGACACCATGCATGTGTAACAAACGGACATGTTCCGCAAGTGATTCAGCTTCCTTGTACTGCTGGGCGTACTTGACAAGTTTTGCAGCCGGTCGTGGATGCCAGGCGGAGATGTTGAGATGCTCAATGTTGTGTAGTGAGATGCTGCAGCAGAACCATGTCACTGAACTTGCGCCGATGAGCTCACGAAGTCCTAGTGCGTCGGCCACCTCGAATCCAACCATGGCGCGCACAGTGCGACCCTGGGGGGTATTTGTGGGTACGAGTGAAAAACATCCCCGGGTCGTAGACCGTTGCTAACTCCTTGCAAATGACAGCAAGTATCGAAGGGCCCTCTGCGTCGACCGAGGGCGTCGGATGAGGGTGGCTGCCCAAAAAGAACAGGTTCTGTAGTTTGAACCGCTCGTCGGGAGGCAGGTTCAACACTGCAATCCAGTATCCCTTGGAGGATTTCGTTTGCTTGGCCGTTGAGTTCGGGTTGAAGCCATCGGCAGACAATAGGAGCAGCAGACGCAGTTCTGGGCCAGCATGGTCGCAGTTGCCTGACGAGTCTTGAAAGAAATCAATTCGGAAAAAGGGCAAGGTATCCGCTCCGCGCAGTTTCCGAACCGAAGGAGTAGGGCCTGACTTGGATCATCCGCGGATGATCCATCATCCGATGATGGCATCCGCTGGATTTCCGCATCCGCTGGATGGCATCCCTGCGGATGATCCCGCCGTTCTCGCCCAAATGACCTCGCCAGCCTCGTATGTGTCGCTAGAAGATCCCTCTAGGTTCCCTACTTGAATGTCATTGTTTTTTTTTTGGCGCGCCGCGCAACTTTAGCCTCGCATCGTGTGCATTTTCTTTTCTATGGACGAATGTACATACCTACTCACTCAAAATACTACAGTAGACACATTCTAGCTGATACACATGTGCAACTGCTCTGAAGCTACACATACAATGGTACAATCACGGCTTGCAAACGAGAAACGAGAGAAATAGTGTACACCGGGAGAGGAAAAACAGGTAGGTAACGCAAGTCGGAAGAGGTAACGCGAAGAGCTCGTGGATTCGGGACAGATAACGAGTGTGGGGGGGTACAAAGAAACGAAGAATCACAACAATTACTCACTGCTGCTAAGAGACGGGCCGCGCAACGCACGACTGTGCTTATCGATGATTTCTTCGGCAAGCGCAATGTCGAAGAACGGGGCACGCACCCAGGACCCAACGCTCATCTGCTCGCGGAATGTTTGCGAGGACATTGAACGCTGGTTCCATGCACACTGATTGCGTCCCTCAGAGAATGAGCGCTCTGCATCCACGGACGTTGCCGGCGCCGAGAGGTATGTGAGGGCCATCTCGGCAAGATCGGGGTGCTGAGCGCGTAGTTCGTGCCAGTGGAGGAGGACAGACTTGCCCATGAGGTCGATAGTGGGTGCCGCAAGGTAGGATTCGATGCAATTTGGTGTTTGCGGAGATCGTGGAGGTCGTGTGGGTCCAGCAAGCGAGCACGTCCAGTTACGGGTGCTGGCGCCGCGGAGGCGGTGGGTGTTGCGGAAGACGATGGGGATGTGGGTTTGTAGTCCTTGAATCGCTTAATCGCCGCTTTGGTGAGCTTGCGGATTTCGCTATCAGACCAGCCATGGTCTTTAAACCACTGTGTCTTCCAGTCGGGTCGAAATACTGTGCAAGTACACATCAGCGTATAGAAAGAGCGCAAAGAGGGAACACGAACAGATAGCGAACACGTATGCTTCGCACTTGGCAAGCAGAGGCAGGTACTTGTCGAGGATGAGGACGCCGCCGTAGGCCGCAACACGGCAAACATCGGCAAGCTCGACCATCTTCGAGGCAGCCAGTAGGTCGGTCTTGAGCTGCTCGATCTCGGGGATGACGTCGCACGCAAGCGGCCGTTTGTCCCCGCCTTGCGACATCTTGAGTGTCACATCCTTGAAACACTGCACGTCTGTGAGACCGAGCGCAAGAGGGAGCGACGCGGGACGTACATCAAGAACATCGTGCAAGTCCTGCGCAAGAGGCCATTGGTCGCTCGACAGCCGATAGACCTTGAGGTTGAAGTCGGGGCTCTGGAGCAACTTTGCGACTGGGCCCTTGAGTTTGAGAAACGAATCCAAGGAGTCGTAGTCCGTGTTCCAGCGGGATTGACAACGCGTGGCAAGAACACGGATGTCACTGGTGAGGGTGTTGTCGTCTGCGACGATTTGCGCGAAGGCAGCCGCGACAGTGTTGGAGTCGTGGGTCTTCTTGGCGAGTCCAGTCACCTGCATCCAGCGATGGTGTCAGGACTTGCAAACAGGGAAAGAAAACGAGGCAAATACGCACCCGGGGCAGCAACTGAAGCGCAGCCTTGGCCTCGGAGGCCGAAACGCGAACAAACTCCTTCTCCGCCATGTATTTGACGGCTAGCTGCCGTGTCTTGCTCACGACAGCGTCATCGTGGGCATCACGCGCTTCAGAATCGGCAGATGCGTCGCTGGACAGTGCTGCGCGCTCCGCTGCATCGTCGTCGAGGAGCCGCTGCATCTCGGCGTCCTCTTCCTGCTCCGCGCTTGGACCATCGACGATAACCTCCTCCACAGTATCGTCGCCGTTCGCAATCTTGACTTTGCGGGTCTTGCGCTTGACAGCCTTGCTGAACCACGAAAGGACCATCTTGCCGACGAGTTAGCATTGCCAAACAAACAGATGAACACGACGAACCTTGGCAGCGAGCTGGATGACGTGCAGATCGCACCGTCCGCGCCAGACGGTACCCTTGAACACATCGTTGATCTTGGCAAGCTCCGTCGCTGTCGTATTGCAGTTACCGGCGTTGTCCATCGTCAAGATGCATAGCTAGTAGTGTGAGAGCTAGCCAAACAAGAGCACAGAACTTACCTTTTTGTCCAGACCATACTTCTTGAGGCAGTCGTTGAGCTCGCGAGCAAGATTCTTGCCGGTGTGGCTCTCGTGAAGTCTATCATGATAGTATTAGTACGAGAACTAAAGGAACGGCCACAGACGCACCGTATAAACTCGAGCGTCATGTAATGAATGTTCGCGTCTTGCTCCCATTGGATGCCGCAGCCCACATACGACGCGTCAATTGGCGCGGTCCAGCCATCAACAACACCGTGCAGGCGACGATTGCGTTTCTGAATGCATTGAGAATGGGTCGATGCAAAGCAGGAAGAGCATACGTGGAAGTACCACCAGACGATGACCGAAAATTCGACATAGATTGTGTGGACATCTTGGGCAACGATTTTTGCGGACGGTGCAATGACCCCAGGGCGCAGGAGCTCGACCTCCATTCGATACCACGGGTCATCTTGCATGGCATACGGGCGCTTGCAGGCAGCAGCACGAGCAGCGCAGATAGCTCGATGGCGCGCCTCGTTATACTCGTATGGCCTGGAGCAGAATAAGTGGTGAAGAGGGTAAAGAAGAGAGTACAACGCACTTGACGGCAGCACTCTCGTTCTTGTCGCCCATCCCGCACTTCTTCACGTCGCTATTGAGATTGGAGGAGCCTTGCGCGAGCTTGCTGCGCTTGATCATCTTGCGTGCGTGCTTGGCATTCTTGAAGCGGCAGTCCAGCTGGTAGGAGATGACACCCGCGTCGTCGATAAGGGTGATGTTGAAATGTTTCCAGCATTCGGCGGAGCGACTGCTGAACTGCCATTCTGCGAGCAGTCAGAACACGAAAGGATGAAGAAACGGCTACGCACCGACAATCTGCTCGTGAGTAAGACAGCTCTTCAGCAACTGCTCGTCACTGAGGTCCCCAAACGCGACCGCCTTCCCATCCTCCGAGTTGCAAACGGTTTGGAGCTGGGGTCCGTGCCGACGCCAATGCGGGAGTCCCGGTCCTGCGGCGCTTGGCCGGCGGCTCAGAGGTAGCAGGAGGCGGTCGGAGGTCGTCCAGCTGTCGATATGCATCGACAGTGAACGACCGATTGAAGGAAGGTGACACGACACGGGCGGTGGATGTGTGCGCGAGGCCGGCGACAAAGACCAGCGCGAAGGAGAAATATAATTTGTCGTGTCTTGGAGAGGAGAGAAGGGAATCATTATAGTGTATGCGTATTAAGGTACAGTCGGGCGCAGAGAGCGGCGCCAGCGCTTGTGGTGGTCGAGATCAAGCCTTGACACGCTGGCATCACACACTCGGCGGATCGCATCCGCATCCACCCAAATCCATCAACACAGCATCCATCCGCCATCCATCCACGGATCAGCCATCCAACTCAGACCCTACGAAGGAGAACCCCAAACATCGGTCAGCGTCGGTGGCGCCATGGGTTCGGGGTCGATGCTGAGGCGGTCCTCAATTCCAGGCCGCGCGAGAAGCCTGCCCAGCCAGTCCTTGAAATCCTGCAGCACTACAGTGCAGAAAGGCCTGACGATGACTTTGTTGGTTGAAGTTGTCCGGGTCCGGGTCAACGCCGCTCCACATGCTTCACCAAGCCTCACAACTTTACAGAAAGAGAGCTGTGGGGGACTGGCATGCATTTCGTGGCGGATGGATGATACCGGCACCAGGCCACGGCAGGCGGGATGTGGACACACCGTGTGGGACGTTGTTGCAGCGTTGAGGTTGAGGATGTTTGCGACGGTGTCGATGTCGCGAGGAATTTTCTCCATGAAGCGTTTATACCCGGGAAGGGTGGAAATCACGTCTCGAAAGCCCGCAAGAGTAATGTTGGCGCCCGAGTTGGTAGGTGGTAAACATATGAGGTCATTGCCGTGGTGATCAATGCCGCCAACACAGTGGGGTCTGTCGGGCGGTGGATGAAGGGGGCATCTCAGGACCATTTAGCGACTGTACTCGATGTCAAATATGTTCGAACACACCATTGAGCACGACGTGCTGTTTTTTGACTGCATGCAACCGCTGATGCGTCCAATGTGCCTGCTTTTCCCTGTCGATGGCAAGGAGTTCCCAAGCAATTGCATCCAGCGTACGGCGCCTTCGCGGTTCCTCGGTGTCGGGCCGGGCAGCCATGAGGAGGTACAGAGCGTGGAGGCGCGACTCGTTCTCCAACAGTCGGTTGTTGTTTGGATGATTAGGGCGGAGTGGGTGATTCAAATTGGGTTCCATGACGTTCCAATCGTCGAGCGGGGAGTATTCACTTGCGGCAGGTGACTTTCGAAAGGCAAGGGGAGTCGAGAATTGGGTGATTTGACGATTGTGACGCGCTTTCACTTCTGTGTCAAGACCAGGCCCGGCAATCCGGCTTTCTCGGCAGAGCGGAGTTAAACCCCGCTCTCACCGGGGTCGAATCCCGGTGTCGACACTTTCCCGCCGGATTGGGAAGAGTGGTGTTTCTGACAAGACAGAAGTTAGGCTCACCCTAACTTCCGTCGCCCTTTTATCTACGCGTTCTAGTTAGGGGATCGGTGGGTGTTAGAACAGGCAAGCACAGTGGTCTGAGGTCAACAGTGAGAAACTCTATTCTGCATAAGAGAGATACAACTTGCCTGAGGTCAACAGTGAGAAACTGGGGACCTCAGGGCAAACTACAGCTACTTATATATGTAGGGTGTCAGATGCTAAACAGTGATATGCACCAGTGATAAGATGTGATAAGATATCTACTCTGGATGGCTAACAGATAGCTAACAATACAGATAAGGAGCAAAGATAGGATCAGATAAGATGCAGATAAGAGTCCTGTCAAGCAAAATAGAATGAGACTGTAGAGTCAGCCATTTAACAGTGGGCGCATGTGGCGCGTCGATCCCTTCCCTTTACTACGCCCATCTCTACGTCGATCCCTGCGTGCTGATCCTCGGGCTAATCCCCGGTTTCATGACATTCTGCATCAACCATGTCGAACACAGTTGCAGGCAAATCCGCAGGCGGAGGCTCCTGGGCGCGAGAAGAATCCGACATTTGAGCATGGGCAGAACTGTGCTGTTCTTGGCATTCCGAACGCGAAAAACGGCGGGTTGCTGCCATCTCGGCGTCCTTGCGGTGGTTATTCCGCGTTGTGCGTGAGATCGGGGGTGAGGTTGGATTGCAATAGAAGTTGCAGTCACAGTGCACGGCATCGGCGTAGTAGTTTGGTGGGTCAATGTCCATTTCCATGATAAGCAGAGACAAGTCGCGATCGGTCACGAGTGCGTAAGCTTGATCGCCGCGCGCCTCATTGCCGCGACCACGATGAATGTCCCCCCATCTACGCCGCAGCGCAGTCCAGTCGCGACGATCGCGAACTCCAGCGCTTCAGCATCCAGCCTGCAGGACTTGAGTACCACGACACCGCTCAGCGCAAACATGCATGCTGCATTCCAAAACACCGCAACCGAGGCCTCGAAAAGGCTCTTCGCCAATATCCAGCGGGATTTGGATCAACTGGAAGGCTTGAAAATGCCGAATAAGAAGACTCTCAACGGGATCATCATGAGGGAGCTCAAGCTCGCTGAAAATAGCGAAAAATACCTCTCCTCTGTGAGCAAACGACTGATAACATTCATCCGGTGCGCTTATCTTTATCGCCGAGTCTAATTAGCTCATGATCATTGCGGGTATACGTGGTAGCTTGCCGGGAGCCCCGGTAAATATGTATGCGCCGCCAAAACCAGCGCTGTTCTGGGGAGTCTTTATGGCTACCCAAATCATCTGTGCCTCATTGAAGGACGGCGAGATATTCTACCTCCCCCGAACTATCTACGGGTTTGACGCCAAGCTTCCCTCCATTCTATCCGCAGACGAGCTCAAATCCATCGCCGAATTTTTCTCGTTATTTGTCGCCGGGGCAGCCTTGTTGTGCAAGAAATTGGATCGTGACAGTGCCTCACAAATCTTCGAGCGCCGCAGGACACAATACAACTGGATTGTGGGCGGGGAATTCTTCGGTCTTGACGCAGGCACCGACTGGCCGGGACGGCTATTCTCGCGCTCTGTGATTAGCTCCGCATTCAAGGACCAGCGTGCAGCCGCGACCGCTCCCTTGCTCTTCGCCGAACACTCAACGCTCATACGCCTATTTCACAGCCAACGACTGGCGTTTTCGACATCAAGTCCGCCAAATCGCACACGCTGAAGGCCGGAAACCTCCTCCTCAAGCGGAGGCGAGCTTTCAGGCTGTAAGAGAAACACTTGAAGCGCAGCTTGCGCAGGCTCACCGCGACTTGCAAGCCGCCGTCGAGTCGCGCCAGGCGCTTAAAACGGATCTTGGTCTCTTGCGCGCCGAGCTGACAACCTCTCGTGCCGAACTGGTTGCGTGTTGCGCTGAGGTTGAAGGGCAAGCGCTTCGCCTCCAAGAATCTCTGAGTTGCGCAGAGTCTCTGCGCTGAAGGCGAGCTTAACTCTATCACAGACACGAACACCGAGCAAGAATCTCGACACCGCAAGGAGCTGACCTCAATTGAACTCGCCCGGGACCAGCTGGAAACAGCGCTGGTCAATATCGCTCGTCGCACGACCACGCAAACGAGGAGGTTGGGAGGTTGGGCCCCGAGGTTAAGACTCTCAAAGCCGCGTTGCAAATGTCCAAACAGTATTCGGACGACTTGTATGCGTCAAATCAGGTTGGTGCTCGCCAGACCGCGCGGCAGCAGGTTGACGGATCGTATGTAGGCGCTGCAGAATAACCTTGCTCAAGAATCGCTCCGACAACGTCGCGAAATCGAAAGCGCTGATGCAGACCGGTTGCGACGCGAGGAGCAGGAAGCGGAGTTGAAAGCCCAGCTAGAAGAGGGTCGACGCAAGGAAGTTGACCTTGAATCCAAAGTCCAGCATCTCGACGCACAATTGGTGTCAAAAGAGGTCTACATTTCCCAGGTCGAAAGCAATTTCAACAGACACAGGTCGAGCTCGATGCGGCTGTGTATAAGTACTAATGATATTACAGGCCGCTTTAAACCAAGCTGAGGCAAAATACATCGCCTTGAAGAAGATCCACGACGACACTGTGCTCAGACTGAAGGCCGAACAGGAAGTATGCTTTATTTATGAATTGACGACACACTGACTACTGAAGCAGTCCAAGCGTGATGCTCAACGCGAGCAGCGAGAAAAGCGCCAACTCGGTGATCAGCTTGCACACGCCAGAAACCGCGAGGAAGAGCTGCAAGAAGATATTAAATCCAAGGTAGAAGAGATCGAGACACTGAAGGAGGAGAGAGACCACAGCGAAAGCCTCCTCCGAGAGATGGAAAAGCGCGAAGAAGAGGCTCAAATCGTCGAGGCACAGCTCCGCCAAGACGTCGATTCCCAGCAAATTATCATTGCAACACTCAAGAACGAAACGGCGGTGCGGTGGCCCTTCCCCAAGAAAGCAATGTCAGTGAACAACCGACTAAGAATGCGCCAAGTTAACAATCATATCAAGGCGGAACTGGATATTCAGCTCATGGCCGCGCATGTGCTGGTAGATGAGCTCACGAACGACCTTGGCCACGCGCAGCGGGAGAAGGTCGGGCCTGATCGAGAGCGACTGTTTCTGACAGTCGCAGTAGGTGGACTGCGAGAAAACAATCGCTAGCTTACGTGCCCAACTTGAGCTGGCGGAGAGCCGCGAGCAGCGGCGGTAGAGGAGTTGGAGCGTGAAGTTGGGTCGCAGGAGCAAGCGGACGGCAGTGGAGACACCAGCGACGTGTGTTTGAGGGCGGTGTGCGTTTTGCAGTGGAAACACTAGCGGCGACTTGGGAGAAGAAACGAAAGCGACGGACTAGTCACCACGCCTAACACTTTCGCTCTAGCAACTTCCATCTTCGCCGCTGGTGTGTTCACCGCGACGCCGGACCCTCCACCATGGCCCGCTGCGCCATGGCCCCAATCGCTGGTGTGTCCACCGCGATGATCAACTCGCGCCGTCCATGCTTTGCCGTCTCCTCGTTGGTGTCTTCACCACGATGGAACTCTCTTCGTCGATAACCTCAAATCGAAGCTCGACGTGTTTCCACCCGAGCCTGCGTTCTACACTCTGTGTTGATTCGACTTGGCTTCCGCTCCATATTCCCTTCGAAACTGGTTAGGTTGGCGCTATTTGCCCTTGAAATCGCACATCCTGACTTCGTTTTTCGCAGTTCAAGCTCACCTCCGGTCGGCGCACGCTGTTGTCTTCACCGCGAATTCCCACCTCCGACCATATCGTTCCAGTATGCATACGTATGAACATTCTCTCTGAGTATACCTGTCCTTGCTCAAACCACCTTGTAGGTCACGGCGCTGTCGTCAAGCTCAACCACTCAGTGTCCTCCGTTCGAGGCTACACCTAATCAAGAACCGGCTCCGCCTATACGCTTCACACGACTTCAGGAACGTGTGGAAATCGATACACCTTGCGCCCCAACCACCATGCCGACGCCCAGGCACCCCTCTCCCGATCGCGATGCCGACCTCCAACGACGGATTGAGCTGCAGCGTATGAGCACCGAGTTGGCCGCCGTCCGTGCACAGATGGAGCAGATGCGGCTCGATCAGCTCGAGACCCAAACACGGCTCGATCAGCTCGAAGCCCAATTGCAAGCAGGTTCCTACTCATCGCGATCGTGAGCCTTCTCTGGATCTGGCCTTATCTGACCCCAAACTGAAGAGTAGCTACAGGGCACCGTCGGGAACCTCGCCATCGCCGACCCAGTCGCCCAGGTACGTCCGATCACACCTCCTTAAGTTGATTTTCTCATTTTTGTAGGGCTCATGGCCCGCCGCAATCATCCTCCACACGCGCTGCTGAAGGCCAACGCAGAAGTGCTGAAGGTCAACGCAGAACTGCTGAAGGCCAACGCAAAACTGCTGAAGGCCAACGCAAAACACCCAGAGAAAGACCATCCAGCGTCATCAAGAGCGGCTCAAACATCGTCTATGTGGTCTTTCGAGGCTGGACTATTGGTACCATGCGGACTATGTGAGTTTATATCGCGATTGTTGCTATGGAGCTAAGCAAAGATTTTAGGGACCAAGTCAAGGACAGCATCGCCGACTTCCGTGGTTTTGTGTTTCAAGGCTATCCATCAATGGAGGACGCCGAGCGCGCGTATCGTGTTGCATCGAAGGGCGGACTGACCTCAACCACGAGCCTGCCGGTGGGGCAACTTCCTGTCGCTATCGATACTGTCCCGCAATCCATTCGGGCGCCGGATCTGGCCGACGCAAGACACATGGAAGGTCGCGCCCGAACGATCTGTGGTACGTTGGGTGCGTCGCCATCAACCCCGGCGTCTATCCAACATGGTATGTCGCCGCAATGGAAAGAAAATCGAGTGCCTTATAGCTTCCAGGATCGAGTGCTCCATGAATTCCGAGTGGGTAGTTGGTGGTGACTGGGAGAAATTCGCGTCATTCGAGGATGCTCGCCGGGCGTACGTTGATGCCGTTGCAACTAAGACGACATACGTTTCGTATACTCCATCGGAGCATGGGACGCGCAGGTTGTAGTGGTTATTTTGTGTGCTTGTTCTTCTTCTCCATACTCACTGTACATGTATTCGGACTTGAACAATTATTTCATTCGTTCTTGAAAGTACAAATTGAGCGTTCACCATCGCGGATGCTGTTTTATATCAACCATTTCGCCACAAAGCTGGTCAAGCTTCCCTGAATTTCTCCTGCGTTCCCCGCCTTGTCCATGCCCACCATGTCCTTTATCTCCCCAAGCTTCTGGATCCATTGGGCCAGTTGTCGCCGCCGGAGGATCAGAATTGCATTGTACTGAAAATCTTCAATGTGAGCAAAAGAGCTGTTAAGCTAAACAGCCACAAACCTTAGCTTTCTTGCTCACGACGTGCTCGAGGATCAGAGCCTGTGCCTCAAGGTGGTCCTCGTCGGCCAGAGCGCAGCCGATAGCCAAGGCAACGTTGGCTTCGGCACGCTGAGAGATGTTGCGGATCCAGACCTCGTCCGGCTCTGACTCGTAGTCCTCCTCCCTCCTCCACCTCTTCTTCTTCCACCTCCTCCTCCTCCTCTTCAGAGGGTCCTTTCTCCTCAGAGGTTGTTGTGGTCTCGACACTGAACGATGTACGCGCACGTTTACGCCGCACGGAGGGACTCGTCGTGCAGGCGCGCACGGAGGGACTCTTTGGTGTTCGCCTTGTCGTCCTCAGCGAAATTTCCCGACGCAGGGGGGGTGAGGTCGCGTCGGTTGGTGGAATGCGCGTCGCGTCGGCTGGTGGACATGGTAGATGAGGGCAAGTAGAGAAACACAGTCACAAGTTTTGATTATACTACCACATCCTGGATATGATCAGAGAGTCTTTTACAGTAACGCCGGAAGCTAGTAGCTAAGATGGTGATGTGTACCTGCACCCGTGCGTGTCGTCTATGCAGCTGTATCGAGGTTTTCTACGTGCCCTTTCGGTATCCACTTTGCGGCGGCGTCTGCGTTCATGTGTCCTCGGGTAGAAGAGAATGGGGGTGGCCAGACTGGGCAAAACATAAGTAGGTCTACAAAGCTGGGGGAATGCAGGGCTACCTGAGTGTACACTACGTTTTACGTTCAGAGACCACTCTCATCGTTGAAATTGTCGGCCGAGGGACCATAGTCTTCGGTGCGCATGCTAGGCATGTCGGGCTCAGCAACATTTTCCGGATCCGTCCATTGGACGCGGCGCTGGCGCGCACGACTTTTCTACAAATAGCTTCAGTCTCGGCATGCGCTGCGATGAGAAGAGCGAGTACCGTCAAATGCATGTCGAAGTTCGGCAACATCGTCCATCCAACGCGTTGGCGGCATCGCGCTCCCGCTTGCCATACTCTCGATGGAGACCCGACCGTGCGCGCGCAAGCTTTCTACCAAAAATATCAATGGGCGCTCAATGTCGGCTTCAATAGAATCCGCGACCGTTTACGCGCGGAGCTCGGAATGGATTGAGTCGGGAAAGAACTGGAGGCGTGGGTTGAAGACACCAACGAGCGCCAAACGTTGGCTGGTGGGCTAAGTAGTTTGAAGCAAGTCGAGCGAGCACAGATTCTAGGACGAAGGCTCGAGTTGAGATTCATCGACAGGCTTCCAAGAAACATCGTGGTGAAGACACCAACGAGTGGACGGCAACGAATGGATGGTGCCAGTTGATCACCGCGATGGATACACCAGCAATTGCGTCCATGGCGCGGATGACCGTGGTGGGAGGTCCGGCGTCGCGGTGAACACACCAGCGAGCGAAGATATCGATGGACATGGGCGGAGACAGCACCTTCGTTGCACGTGAAGAGTAACAGGCTCAATCGGGATCCAACAACAACTTGAATAACCATGTCGCAGTCTGCTTCAAAATGGTATTATACAGTCAAAAAACCTCTGCTCAGCTGCCGCAAGCAAGTCTTCCATCCATCAACAATCTGCCTCAAACTCTCACTCTGCCTCCAGTTGCGCAGGCCACTCCCTCTCGAACAACGGGTTCGTCACCGTCCATCCCGCATCAAAACCATCCACACTGTACGATCCCAGTTCAGGCACACGCACGCCGGATACACGGCTCCATCCAGTCCAGATCACCACACTCAGAGGGTTCCTGGTTGCTGTCTGTGATCAATGGCCCACAGACCGTTAATCTCAGCTTTCCACATGAATGACTTCGTAATGTCCTTGAACAAATACCAAAACAGGCGACTAGCCCGCCGAGGCCAGTCTTGGACATTGGAGTCGCGTGGGTCAGCTTACACTGCAAGGAAATCAGGATTTCAGGCCCCCTAAAATGTTGAAGAAACTCTGAATTTTATCAACATTTTATCAGAATTTTAGGCCCCCTGAAATGTTAATGAAATGTTGAAGAAACTCTGGATTTTACCAGCATTTTATCAACATTTCAGCCCCTCTGAAATGTTGAAGAAATTCGGAGTTTTATCAACATTTTATCAACATTTTATCAACATTTCAGCCATGCTGATATTCTGAATTTTAGGCATGCTGAAATGCGAAGATTTTGATCTGCTGAAATTCTAAGATTCTGATGTGCAGAAATGCGAAGATTCTTAGGATTCTTGATTGATTGATTGTTTCCTTGGATCATTGATGATATCATTAATCTGCTTTAAAAAATTAGAGCTGACTAAGGCTGTGCTTCACGATCAAATGAAGCATAGCCACAATTTGCAGAGATTTAAGTGCACTAAAATTTTTGACCATCCCAGGTTTGAACCAAGGGCCTGTAAGAGACATACAAAGTAAACTATCCACCAAAGGCCTTACCACTAGAGTAGACACACATTATTTCAAACTAGACATTATATGGCTGTCACCATTAGAAAGAGTGAAATCTATCTTACTATGTACATTGAAGATCTCTTTGTATTTTTGCATCTTATTGGTGTGACAGCATCATCTTTTATTCATCAATAGCTCTCTTTCGCAATATTGCAACTGCCTACATCCATGAATGCATTGTATGGGACAGGATCCTCTATTGGACTGAGCGCTCAGGACGTGCAGCAAGTTTTGCTCGCAAAACCTGGGCTACTGGTCATGGGCTTTGCGCGCAAGAAGTGGGGTTGCCATATAAAGAAGGTAGAAAAAGAAATGCAGACCCAGGGTTTGAACCGGCGACCTGCACAAAATAAGAAAGACAGATTATCAGCGGAGGTACGTGATCCAAGTAAGCTAACGAGGAATTGCTAAGGCCCAAGTTCCTCAGTATAGGTGTTGCAATCTCTTAGCGCTGATTAGTAGTGGTTAGTTGGTTAGGGTTAGTGGTTAGGGTTGGTTAGGGTTGGTTAGGGTTAGTGGTTAGGGTTGGTTAGGGTTGGTTAGGGTTGGTTAGGGTTAGTGGTTAGGATTGGTTAGGGTTAGTGGTTAGTGGTTAGCAAGGTATATTGAAAAAAAAAAAGTGTTGTTGACATATTCAGTCCAGTAGTGGTATAGTAACATCAATTATCCAGCCTTGTATGGCTTTGTAGAGTATTGGTTATGTTGTCGGATCTTTCTGTGCTTTGGTTTCCTGTGGTCCAGGGTTTGACTCTTATTGTTGTCATTTCTTTTCTATTTACTTGGCTGGTGCCTTGCCCAATTTCGCGCAAGGCCCATGACTAGTAGCCCAGGTTTTGCGAGCAAAACTGAGTGAATGGGCTGGAGCGCTTCATCAGCAATATGGCAACTGCTTTCAGGGTACTTTAGGGACACTTTGAGTACTTTGAATACTTTTGGCACTTTGGCCGCCACTTTAATTTTGACTTTCGAGGCTTTGAGTACTTTTGTGACTTTCAAAATGAGTGGCGGAACTTTGTGAGCTTCTGTATTGTTTTGGTTGCTCATCAAGGTGGGCTCGGAAGTTGGCGGCACTCAGCACTTTTACGCGTGCCATTGGCCATTATAATGCTGCATGCAGTCGGCAAAAAAACCTTCAAGTGGTAGACATTTTGATTTGTGGATAGTCTCTGTGTGTAGAGCGCGAAAACTCTTTGCGGCTCGGCGTGTACTGGTACTCGAGGATAGATTCCGAGCCCCAGTTGTAGCGGCAGCGAGGTGCGTCTGTTCACCGCAAATTTCCAAGTCGAAACTGAATAGAGCGGGATTGATTTGATGCGGGTCGCCAAGTCGACAGACGCGTCAGCGCGTGTCTGGCAAAAATAGCGCAACCCCTCCTTGCCTTTTCCCCCCATCTCGCCTGCCAGCTCACCGCCCATTCCCGCACCTCGCCCGCCAGCTCACCGCCCATTCCCGCACCACCAGCCCTGCGCCACGACCCGGCCGCGCTTCCGTGTCCCCCGCCTCAGCGCGCCGCCCCCAACGGGCCACGGTCTGGCCGCCAGTTAGTCGCCAGCAGTCCCCCGCGCCGAACCCAAGACCCAGCAAGTGAACCAAGCCCGCGATAACCCGACCACCCACGTATCCTCGACGCACCGCCGGCTGTAGCCATTCCCAAAGACAAGACACCCGGAAGACAGATCCAAGCCCGACGCCACTGCCCCAGCCTCAAGAGACCACCCATCCAAGACCTCGCACCCCGCTGAACACCCAACCATTACCCAGGACAACTTCCATGCCCACAAAGTACGCAAGCCACACAAGTCTCGCCACTCGCGCCCTCCTTCACCCCCTGCACCCTCCCTCTGCTTTCGCCGCCTGCGTAGGGTTTGCAAGCAAAGGGTTCCGTTGGTGAGTAGTGCGCTCCTTCTACCGCTAGCACGCTGACTGACACCCTTACAGGTTGGTGCTTATGGCCCTCGGTGCCTTGCGACGTGCGTCTCTTTTCTGTGCACTCCTTGTACCAGCTGTGTGTTATTCACTTTGGATCCACGCCTGCCAGTGCGCCGCCGAGCACCGCCTCCTGTCAGAGGTTGCAGACCTTTTACACTCTAAATGACTCTGACGAGTACTGATGCATCTTGCCTTCTCTCTTGCACCACCGACAGTCATGGACAGCATTTGACAAGCTGGCTCCAATGCTGGAGATGTTCTAGCTGCTCAGGTCAACTTATCTATGCACATGGCGCTGACATGGAGTATCCTGAACTAAATTCTCCACCACCTCCACGGTTCCCTAAATGCATAGCCTGCACCTCCTCCTCCTCCTACCCCACTTAGGAGCCATTTGCACCTCTCAAATCTGTGCAAAGCCCCCACCTATCTTTGACAATGACTCCTTCATGCTGTCCACACCTATGTTAGACTTGTCCATTCTATGTCAATGAGTAGGTCTCAGACACTAAGGTCATGTACTTTACACTTCCGTACATGTCCTTTAGGCAGGCGTAGAAGTGGACAGAGTGGAGGACGATCAGACCTTTCGGAGGAGCTCATTGTGTGCTTCTAGAACACTGAGGATGTCACCAAACATGCACATGAAGCAGAGAGCAGTACACCCTTGTCGGTATTGGGTAATCATTTCTCCTGTTTGTCTCTCCAACACAATATGTGTGGTACATCAGATAAAGCAATGGACGTACCAACACCTCCTAACTCTCCTTTGCCTCATCCAGCCATTCCAGACCTAACTCCGAGCCTGGATATCGTCCGGATTGTTCTCACCTATGTACTCCATAAATGACCCAATGCCTTTCAGAGTGGTACCAAGTCTCTGCTGCCACTGATCCCAACTTGCTGCACCTCCTCTTGAGATTGAATCTACAGAGAACACACTTGAGCTCTCTGTTCAAGGCCTTGTAGGTAACATCTGATTGGACCACCCTTGCGTGAATCTGGAACCAACCCTGAGGGGCTGTTGTCAAGCTGCTATGCTCAGCATGGGGTTGCTAAGGAGTGCTAACCCCCATATCATACTGTGTACTCAATACAGCATTGGACCACCCTGTCAGCAATGGCCAGATCACAGGTTCAACGTCGCTGAAGCGAGGTCCTAAGCGGGCTACAGCAGGGTTCTTGACAGGTGTCGCTCTTCACAGACACGGGAAAAGGAGAAAGGTTGACGAGAATGATCTACCAAATACAGGTATCCAGGAACACTATTTATTCTCCTGAGGTATTGTACCTGAGATCTTCGGGAATACGCAGTGGAGGCTGATGAAACAAGGTCAGTATGGGAAAATGGGTGTCTTGACAGCATGTGACGTTGGAGTTGGACATGTGGGCATCAGGGGTAGGAGCTGGGGTTGGCCCGGGCCGAGGATACATGAATCTGAAATCAGCTCTGTGAAACCATCAACAAGCGGCTTGAATGCTATGCTTGGTGCTGACCCCATGTCAGGTGTTCACCCGAATTTGGCCTTCTCCTTATTCTCTACCCCTCTTCATTGGCTGTTCATAGTGTTAAGGTTGACTTCACGGTATTCAGATACATGACATAGTCTAGAAGCTTTTCGTTGAAAACCTCCCATATAAAACCCGAGTTGATGGGGCTCTCCTGGCCTCTTCCTTCTACTCCTCATGCTGTCTTCCTTGTCATCTATATCCCACTGTCGCTTCCGTCGCTTGGGGTCTCTGCTGTATGACCTTGTGCGCAGGTACTGGTTTTCTACCAACATTCCTGCTGCTGCCAACATCTGGACTCTCCAACATACAGATGACTTTCACCTACAACACAGTCCAAACTGGTATCACACCACCTACAGTTCTTACAAAAAGCCTCGCTACCCCGTTCAAGACATCATGCACCTTTCCCCCTCTCTTGACATTGCCAGGTTATTCTCGCTTCCTCACTGCATATATTTCAATCTCAACCCCGACGCCTCTATTCCTGGAACTTATGTAGTATTCGATTCTCTTCACCCTTGCGGAATCCCTAGAGCCGTTCCAAATACTGTGAACTTCGCTTTGGTTGACTGCCAACCAGAGATTGGTTACCGCTAACCAGAGTTTGGTTGATGGCGGCGGATCAGCCAAAGGCTGGTTGTTCTTGAGGTCTGGTTGTTTGGCTTGTTCAACCAGAGGCGGGAGCGGCGATATTTTAGGAAAAAGATGTTGGTTGATTGTCTGGTTGTTTTGCATTGGTTGAATCCAGTTCAACCAAATTTTGGTTGGCTCGTTTAGCCGGGCCAGCACGTGAGGTCACGACCCATGGCCGCGCTTCCGCATCAACAACCATGTCCGCCGCCGACGAGGACTTCCCTTCGTCGCCCATCCAGTACGAATACCAAGAATCACAACTCGACGATGAGATCCTGGCAGGCTCAAGAAGCCGCTTACTCTCCGGCGACACAGAAGAGCCGCAAACGCGAGCGGCATCTAAACCGCGTCCGCCACGGCGCTTCGCCATCTTCGTCGCCGGAGTCCAGCCCAGGGCCACGGCCGAGTGCCAAGAAGTCGCGCTCAGATACTGCGTGCGTTTTATTCTGCTTATTTCCTTCCTGACACTGATCATGAGCTTGGCTTGCAGCGCCTTTTTTGAGCGCGGCGGATTTCTGGATTCGCAGACCGGCGACGGGACGTACATCGACCATCTTTGTGGACTGGAGCTGAAGCGCGAGGACTCCCAGCTGGAGACTGGGTCCGATTTCGGTGCGTGGCTATTCCTTGAGGTGCTCTTTCTCGATACTAATCCAGCATGCAGAAGAGGACCAGCTCAAGGACGAAGAATACTCCCAAGTCCAGCGCTTCGGACTCTCGCAACCCCATTCCTCACCACACCATGATCCCAAACGTGTCTCTCCTGCCGCTGATATCGTCGCGGATCTCCGCAGGCAGCTTACAGCCATGGCAGCTGAACGCGACGGATTACGCGATGAGTGCGACGAATTACGCGACGCATGCGCGCGTCTCTCGGGCCAAAACCAAGCGCTCCGGCAGAGCTTTAACGGGATAGTAGATTTCGACGTGCTGGGTGCGGAGGAGCTGCGTGAAGCGAGACAGAAGTGGGACTTGGAGCGGAAGGAGTTGGAGCAGCAAATTGCGGTGAAGAATGCGGCATTGAAGGAGTGGCGGAGAGTTGCCTTACCCGTTTCCCAGCTTTACAGAACTTTGCCATGAAATTAATCATCTTCCAAGTCGTCTAAATACCAAGCACGCGCCAGACTACCGCTACGATCAACAAACGCCCATCCGCCTTGCCCATCCGGAACGCGCCCAACAAGACAAGCGAGCGCCGTCGCGTCGATCATATGCGACCGGCCCGTCTTCTTGTAGAACGGCAGATCGAGTCGTTCGTCGACGTGTGTTATGTCGCAGCTCTCAATTTCCACCATAATAAGAGATGTGTGGGCGGGAATAGTGGTTTCTCGTCCATCCCGCCGAAGTTCGATGTCGTGAGGATTGTTGAGCTCGATGAGGTAGATGTGCTGGAGGCGGCCATAGAAAGACTGCGGCTCAAGTTCCACCGGTGCGTTGGGGTCGTCCTCGTTTATATCCACATACATCTCATACTGTAGTGGTTCAGCTCGTTTTAAAACTCTGAAGGGGAGACGTACTCGAACAAAGGTTGCATCGCGTCCATCCTGGCGGTGGTGGATCGCCACAGACGGCGAATTGTATGCAACCATCGTGTCTCCTGCCGTTGAGTCGACACGCCGAATTTTCGACCACTCCGTGCAGTATGCATTTACAAGCACCCGATTCTTGAGGACTGAAAGCGCTTTGATAAGGTTGAATCGTGTTGCGAGTGCGCTCAGAAGAACACGATAATTTGGAATTTCCTTGAGAGGAACATCTTTGTGGGGCCCTAAAAGCAGCGCGGCCTTATCTGGTAGGTAGGTTAGTAGAAAGAACAAAGTGCAAGAAATTACGCACAGCTCTCGACGCGCTTGGAGCCGCGCGGGTCATGTGATCGCGGTGTCCTGAGGGCTAGCTCGTCGGAGACGTTATGCAAAACCCCGATTTGGGCAATCCTGGCTGTCTCGAGAACATGGCGGTCGAGAGAAGCGAACGGAAAGCGCCTGCTTCGGATACCAGGCTGCAGCCGGCCACAGTAGCGTTCCATGGGGTATGCCCAGTAGCACCATTGCGGGCCAGCCCATTTCGATTGCATCTGGTATGTGGAGCAAGCCGTGAACGGTGAGCGTGCAAGTCGAAAGACGATCTGGGTCGTATTGGTAGTAGATGCTAAGAAATAATATTATGAGCAAAAGTAGGGCGCAGAATGGAACAAAGCGCACCGTTCATATGTAAGGACCCAGTCGGGGATCGTCTGGCGCAACCACTGAATCTCGTTCTGTCGTAATCTCAAACTGCAAACATTTGTTCAGAATTTGCACCAGAAGAACGAAGTGGTCATAGTATTCTTTCCGCTCGAATGCATTCCGAAGACAGGTCGGCCCAATGAACTGCACCCAGATGGAGTACATCTCTGCGGAAACGGATGTCCCGCCTTTGTCGGCAAGGTTCGGGACTCGGGTTGCGCGAAAATACATCCAAGACTTAGTTGCTAACCATCCAGCGTGTGGTTGACTATCAACCAGCCCTTGGTTGTTTACTCTGGTTGCCATTGAACCCGCGCGGATTTCCCAGAGAAACGTCCCCCAAGAACCAAAGAACAGGAAACTCCGTCGACACTTCCACCCCCAGGAAATGCACAACTGCACTTACGCCGGTCCGCCGATACGGCTCGCCGGTCGCGTCATGTGGGGCTGGAGCGAGTCACGACACCAAAGTAAGCTTTCTGTTGTTACTGGCCCACACCCACCAAAACCTGGGTCACCGCTGCAGGACTAGTCCAGTCCGCAGGGAGTGTGTCTTTGTTTTGCAATGTCCTACGCCATGTTTCGTGGATGAGTTTTGAGTTGATACACTTCTTCCATCTAGTGGGTACTGTGAGCTGGCGGTCTAGCTTGAGGTGGAGGTTGATTTGTCAATGCCAGCAGTTCTGAATCTCGCAATCCGAGGCTGGATCCCCGCCATCGCGTTAAATCCTGTGGTCAAGTTGCAGGCACCAAATCAGGTGAGCGGATTCAGATATGAGTATTCTGAAGAGACACGTCATGAGGCCGTCTGTTTTCCCGGTGGACCGGAGCTTTTTTTATCGCACCACACGCAGAAGTATTTACCCAAAGGTTGGTGCCAGGAGGTTTTCCCGTTTGGTGCTGCCAGAGCTCTGAGACCAGTCCCAGATTTTTTCTTGCCCGGTTGATGGGCATTGGGTGAGTATGTGTTCTATCGTGTCTTCGATACCGCACGTCAGGCAGTTCGCTCGGTCCGCGTGGCCGGGATATTAGCCCAGTATTTACCAACTTGCCAAAGTTGGGGGTGATCTTCAAGTGATAGCATTGCTGATCAATATGCTCCAGCACGCATGTGATGCACACCACTCTCGCCAAATCCCCCTGCCCAGACTAACTCTGCTCTTGTTTCCCTATACTCCATCTCCCGAATCCCAGTCAGCCATTTGTTCCTCTTCAAGTTTGCCACCAGCACTCCCGATCCATTGTTTCCTTTATTTTGATTTAATATCTCAATGTTCGGTTAGCTGAAACTCCCGTGTACACTAGACTCACGCCACCCCAACTGCTCGGTGACAGCTGGGTGCAAAATCCTAGGCGCGGACAAGACTGCACACTCATGTCGGCAATGCCTGGCAAGCTGGGCATCCTGGAGCTTGCGGCCTTGAGGCTGCTGGACGTCGTACATGTGCATGAATTTTACACGCCTCCCGTATCCAAAACTCAGTTTTTTTTGCTTTGATTGGCGGGCTTCCAGCCGCTAGCCACTATTAAGTATACTGGATACCATTTATAAATTTATGTGTGCCCTCGGGTTTTAGAATTTTGGTGGATAGTTTACTTTGTATGTCTCTTACAGGCCCTTGGTTCAAACCCTGGGATGGTCAAAAATTTTAGTGCACTTAAATCTGCCGCAATTGTGGCTATGCTTCATTTGATCGTGAAGCACAGCCTTAGTCAGCTCTAATTTTTTAAAGCAGATTAATGATATCATCAATGATCATGATCCAAGGAAACAATCATCCAATCAAGAATCCTAAGAATCTTAGCATTTCTGCACATCAAGATCTTAGAATTTCAGCAGATCAAAATCTTAGCATTTCAGCATGCCTAAAATTCAGAATATCAGCATGGCTGAAATGCTAATAAAATGCTGATAAAATGTTGAGAAAACTCCGAATTTCTTCAACATTTCAGAGGGGCTGAAATGTTGATAAAATGCTGATAAAATTCGGAGTTTCTTCAACATTTCATTAGAATTTCAGGGGGGCTAAAATTCTGATAAAATGTTGAGAAAATTCAGAGTTTTTTCAACATTTTAGGGGGCCTGAAATCCTGATTTCTTTGCAGTGTTAATGGGAATCAGACTTGAGGACATAAAGGCAAAGATGATTTCACCAAAATACTTTGTGATCCCCTCCAAGTTCAATGCTGGCAAGAAATTCAACAGCTTGAGCGCTTCAAACATCCCATTGACTACCGACATCGGAAGGCTATGGTCAACAGCCTCAATTAACTTATAATAGATGTGCTCCACATTCACAAGGTCCCTTGGCTTGGAGCCAAAGCTCCAGCACAGCTGGGTCAATCAATTTAGCCGCATTTGTGCCTGAAAGACGAAGCCACCACTAACTATTAATAAGTTCCTAGGACGAGACGTCTTCTTTGTCCAGCTGCAGTTGAGCAGCACCAAGGGAGAGATCAAGTACATTCACAACGGTGTCAATATTCCACTAGCTTGCTTGGAGGTTAACTCTACTCCTAGCTGTCGAGACTGAATCCATTTGCAGGCGTCTTGCAGTTTTGGAAGCTTCGCCTTGTGCTATCCGAGTAGCATGAGCATGCTTGGATGGAATATGTGAGCTTACCTGTGAGATTCACTCAAGCCTAAATTAAACCAATGCGAAGTTTGTTATGAGGTGAGCCACTTTCTCTAGTGCGACTATTAACTGCGCAGCCTAGTTTCTGCCTGTAGCCACGACCAATTCAACCACTTTACTGCATATCCCACGCTCACTAATAGGGATAGAGATGCGGGAAAAAAGTCGGTGGCCACAGATCCGGATATTTGCGCAGGATCGACTGTGCCGAGCTTGGAGATCTCGAGGATGCTTCTTGCCATAAACCAGTCGATCTCCAGCGGCTGTAGGTGGACGATACTGGTACTGGACATGGCATAGACGCGGGCCCAGGTGGAGTTCTCATTGCAGCCGTCCAGCAACTCGACAAGTGCTAAAAGCTCTTGATTGTGGTGGGTATTCAGATTCTGAAGGTTGCGCGTAGATGGTCGGCGTCGGTTCATTCGCGGCACTCACCTGCAAAAGATACATCGGCACCAACCACGGAAACCCAACGGCAAGGACAGAGCAGCTGGCCATGGAAAGAGTAGCCATGGGTGGCACTTGCAATTGGAAGCGATTGGGCATGCGGCGCCAGCACGTATTATAAGGATCCGGAACAGACTCGTGGTCTTCGTGTACATGTAGCAGCCTCATGTACATGTTGTTCATCGGCGTTCGAATAATCCATGTATATGTGCATGTATTCCAAGGGTGTCTTTGCTACTGCTAAGTAAACCGCGGCCAGGCTTCCTCGACCGAACCGGCTCGACCACAATAATCAGTCACTGCCGGAGGCGGGGGCGAAGGACCAATCGCGATTGTGAACTAGAGCCCACTCTTGGCTTTCCGGAGACGCCTCTTGGCTTTCCTAAGACGCAACCGAGGTCGCGGGTGCGGGAGCCGACGACGTTGCGGGTGCGGGAGCCGACGACGTTGCGGGTGCGGGAGCCGACGATGTTGCGGGTGCGGAAGCCGACGACGTTGAGGGTGCAGGGGCAGACGGGGTGCAGGAGCCGACGATGGTGGGGCGGCCGGAGTCGAGACGCTAACGGCGCGCCCACGTATGCGTCGATATATGTACCCGACGATCGCGATTGCGAGCACCGCAAGACTGGTCCCCCAAAGCCACGGCTCACTGAAGACGAGCGTCACGGGCGTACACTCATGCTCACAACATCGTGGAGACTCATGTTGCGCAGCTCAGCAGTAATGAGTTCGAGAAGCTGGGCATAGAGGGTCGCGGGGGAGGAGGAGGAGGAGCTGCCGCAAACATCCAGCCAAAAGCACGGACGGCCAAGGACGCTGGATATCTTGTTTTGACAAGACCACCAAGAGCACCGATAGCGAAGGACACTGCGAGTGATGTACCAAGGCCAATCGCGAGCTGTTACTCGTCATGAGCAATGGCGCCGTCAAGCTGGCTGAAAGCGCACCAAAGGCAGCGACAGGTCGCGACTTGGCGATGCATTGTCGCCAATCCAAAGGTACAATTTCCCGGCATTATCGCCCATGACGAGCAGAGCTTTGCCATGCTTGCTTCCTAGGCGCTAGATAGAACCCTGAGCAACAGCGCATTACGGGCGCATGGACAAACTTACTGCGGTCATCGCGACGATCTTTGCTGGAAAAGAATGAGCTGGATCATGCATCCAATAGATGTAGAGGATACTCACCGGCATCGGCAGGGAGGCTGAGCACCTTTTCTTCCTGCTGATGTTGCTCGCGGAGCCGTTCGACATCGTACATCGAAACGCGACGACTGCGTTCGGACATCTGCACCGCCACCACACCGTCGGCGACGAAGGTAATGGGCAGGACGGATCGGTGTCCGTACGGAATTCCGGGTGGGCGAGTGTTGATCTCAGACGGATGCTCTTGGTCCGAATTTTCGGTCCCATTGGGAATTTCAACCCAGAAAAGGCCGTCAAATACTGTGTGGATTGCGGCCAACTCTCCGGAAATGGCAAAGGCGGCGCTTGATGCACATGAACATAGATTTTGAACGACGACAAGGAAACGTACTAGTGATCGCTTGAGGTATGAGCAGCCCATTCACTCAGTTTTGCTCGCAAAACCTGGGCTACTGGTCATGGGCTTTGCGCGCAAAGTTGGGCAAGGCCCCAGCCAAGTAAATAGAAAAGAAATGGCAACAATAAGAGTCAAACCCGGGACCACAGGAAACCAAAGAACATAAAGATCCGAAAACATAACCAATGCTCTACAAAACCATACAATATGGGATAATTGATGTTAGTATACCACTACTGGACTGAATATGTCAACAACACTTTTTTTTTCAATATACCTTGCTAACCACTAACCACTAACCCTAACCAATCCTAACCACTAACCCTAACCACTAACCCTAACCAACCCTAACCAGCCCTAACCAACCCTAACCACTAACCCTAACCAACTAACCACTACTAATCAGCGCTAAGAGATTGCAACGCCTATACTGAGGAACTTGGGCCTTAACAATTCCTTGTTAGCTTACTTGGATCATGTACCTCCGCTGATAATTTGTCTTTCTTATTTTGTGCAGGTCGCCGGTTCAAACCCTGGGTCTGCATTTCTTTTTCTACCTTCTTTATATGGCAACCCCAATTTTGCGCGCAAAGCCCATGACCAGTAGCCCAGGTTTTGCGAGCAAAACTTGCTGCACGTCCTGGTATGAGCCCAGACGCAGTACATGTTTAGTTCTTGGTCAATTGTATAGACGCTGAGTCTCGATTGAGAAACCTAGCTCGAACGTTGCCACGACAAGATCACTCACCGCAAGCCAGTGCGATGCCAAAGAACAAGGAGATTTCTTCCGGAAAATAGGCACTCGAGAGTCGCGTCGTCTGGGGCGTTACTCTCGACAGAGTTCTCACGAATCCAAGCTGTAGAGTTTGAGTTTGCGGCTCAACGAGACGCCAAACATAAACGCACTACCATCCCGGCCGTGACGCGATGCAACTGTCGCCGCGCAATGTATCCAGCCGCAACCAATTCCTCCTCCGGGCGCAGATGCGAGGGCGTTGACCGGAAAGCGTATATCCTTGACGAGACGAGGAACAGGATGGCGTAGAACGCGGCCGACGTCCCCACACTTCCCCATTGGACAAGCCGACAAGAATGCTATCTTGGTCGGTCCAGGCAAGCGAGTGGACGGCCAATTAGCGACACAGCTGTTCATCTTCAAAAGATGATGCGTGGCGACGTTCCAGATGATAGTGACGCCGTCGGCTCCGCCTGAGGCGATGTGCAGGTTGTCGGGGCTGAACGCAATAATCTTGACCTGGCCGGAGATGAGCGCTGGGCATGCAAGCGTGGTTGAAACCCACCTGGCCATTATAAGCCAAGTTCGGAGGCGAATCATCTCGGAGAGCAAAGGATGGAACGATGTTGGTGGTCATTGCAAGTCCAGAGAGCTGTAAGAGCGCCAAAGAGGGACTCGGAATGTGATCAAGGACGAGCTCATTTGTAGCCATCCGATGGCGTCCTCCGGATCCGCCTAGATGCGAGGAGAATGGCGTCCTTCGCCTTGGAAGATCAAAACTTGGTTGCCGACTCGCTACGACGGCCCGGGTGGAACGCCTCGAGAATAGAGTTTGAACACGCGCTTGAATGCGTGGTTCTGGAGCAGCAAGTGTACATGTCGCGGAAGAAGTGAAAGGAGTGACGTGGTGGATACACCAACGAGCAACTCCGGACGGTGCGAGTTGAGAGAGAGCGGTGGGAGTTGAGCGTGTCGTGGTGAGGAAGAAGCAGGACGATTTCTGGAGGGGGTGCGAACGGGTGGTGAACGTCAGCGGAGGTTCATTTCCGTCGAAATTGTACAGAACGACTCACAAGCTTTATCAACGAGGAGCAGAGGTGAAAGGAGTGACGTGGTGGATACACCAACGAGCGACTCCGGACGGTGCGAGTTGAGAGAGAGCGGTGTGAGTTGAGCGTGTCGTGGTGGATACACCAACGAAAGCGAAGGTCGAAAGCAACGAACGTAGGGTGACAAGATCACACTTACATCCCGCCGTACCTCGAACCGACATCGCACGGACACCGAGTCGAAATCAACGCCCGCATTGAGAAGACCCGGGACCGACGCGATGGGGCAAGAGGCACGGCCAGGGAGAGGACGTCGTCGTAGTCGCAAGTCAAGATCAGAAGGGATGTCACATCGCTCGTAGCTTGCCAGAGACGTTCACCACCCAACCAGAAATCGCGCATCTCGTCGCCTCCGGCCCAAGGTGCGCACCTCGGCTCATTTCTCGACTCTGGGACTCACACTACGATTGTGACCTACTTTCAGCTCGAGCTGAAAGCTGGCTTAAAACAGATGTTTTTGTAGCTATGTTCACCAGAGCCAAAATCAGGACTTTTTTACAGAGCTGAATTGCTACATAAAATGGCTATTTTTAGTGGGCATTTTCACCAGTGCTGAAATTTCTGGTTTCAGCAGCTAGCTGAAAGAGCCACTGAAGTCTTGAGTTTTTGCCTTGCTAAAATGTAAGCTAAAAGTGGCTCTTTCAGGGCACCTGAAAGGGCAACCAAAATAATGGATATTTCATGGCAATTCAGTTACAGAGAAAGCAAAGGTTTTTTGCGTGGCTGAAATTTCCCTTTGTTTGAACAAAGGGAAATTTCAGCGGGATTGAAAGCAGTCATTTTTTATTTGCAGAAACGCCAGTAAAAATTCAAGCTTTCAGCCAGCCTTTTAGAAACTCTAACAGGGCTATTTTTGGTTTGCATTCTGGCCAAGCTAAAACACCTTGTTTCAGCAGACATTTCAGATGCCTGCTGAAATGCGGAATTTCAGTGCACATGAAAAGGTGCGCTAAAAACAGCCCTTTTAGATGCCGTTTCAGACCAACAAGAACTACTGATTTTGTCCAGATCTAAATTGCCTACAAAAAGCAAATATTTTTGCTGGTATTTCAGTCCGAGCTGAAAGCAGGTCACTTTTGCAGTGTCACGGAACTGCAGATTTCCGGTCGACATCGAGTCGGAGGCAGACTTCTCATCGCGGGCGTTGATTTGTCTTGCCGTCTAGGCGATATCGACTCGAGTTCAGCCTCAACGACAAGAGGAGTCTGTGGTTGGATGCGTTTGAGGTGTTTTCACCCGCATATCAGCCGGCATCGAATCGCAGGCGGGACTTCTCAACGTGGGCGTTGATTTGTCTCGCCGTCTGGGCGACATCGACTCCAGTTCGGCCTCGATGACGAGAAGAGTCTGTGGTTGGATGCGCGAGGTGTTTTCAGCTGTTTCACTCAGATTTGCACGCAAAACCCTTGGTTCCCAACATGGGCGTTGCGCGGAAATTCTTGATTTACCAACTGACAAATCGTGCTTACACTAAGGCCTTCCGGCTTCAGGATGGCCAGTGATGATCCAGTGATGGCCTGAAGCAAAAAATCGCGTTTTTGCACCAAAGCAAATGTATTTCCCAAAATGGCAGCATGTCACGTAGTGTTACTCTTGTCACACCTTGTGACTGTTTCCCAAAATGGAAATTTCTTCGGATGGGTCCGGGAAACATGTGACATTGTCACAGATGTCACAGAAACAAAAGTTGTAGCCCTCGTTGAGCTCTACAATGTTTCTCAATTGACTTTGGCCTGATTCTTATCCGTTATCGTGCAAAATGCCAAATACTGCTGTAAAAAAGGGGAATGTAGCTGGTTCTTGCCAGCCCCTTGGCCGTTTGAGATGAAACACATACTGGCAGGTAGGGATGGGCGGCCTGAACGAGATGAACCTACTCCCATGAGCTTAGGATGAGCCCTTGTTGAGATATCCTGCATTTACTGATATGGCTATATATAACCATGGGATCCCTTGCTCATATCTGGCAGATAGCAGGGACTAACTGAAGGGACACCCAAGGAGACCATTATAGCAAAGTTTCAGAGCTCTTCGTGCATAATTGAGCTCATAATGGGCAAATCAATTTCAAAATTCATCCATGATCTCACTGATTTGTCTATAAAGCAGGATCCGCTATATGAATCTACTTGCTTATGAGCTCATTCTGTGCATATAGATAGCATGGTTCCATTGCCATACTGGCCATACATGTAGCTGTGGTAGATCCTGAGATATGCCTTGTTTTCTATGGCTACATTGCAAAATAGCGATATAGGTGATAGCTTCCCTGGTTCTCATCCAAAAACGTTGATCTTTGGGCCCAGATGTAGGGGACATCTAGGCCTACCCTTTAAGCATAAGACTATCTTGATAGCTTCAGAATTGCTCATAGAATGACCAGTATACTATTGAATATTGTACCTGCAATTTCATCCGCAGACCATCATAGATTTTGGTATTTTCACATATTTTGGGAAGCTTCAGTGAACTCCTTCCCAACCACACCTCAAGTATCCAGAAATGTTGAGAACTGGTGGCGCTACATGTGAATCTTTATTGGTCTAGATAACACTGATTAGGAAATTGTAGGGGATCCACTGTAGTGATAAGGTTGCTTTCAATGCCTTACAGGGTCTTTGGATGGTATCTACAACTTTTCTGAAGACACTAAGAGCCCGCTCAAAAAAAGTGTTTCGGGCAGTGTATTGCTAGAGCCTAAACATTTGGGCCTATGCATACCTACCCCATCTTGCCTGAACTCTTGAACAGCTCAGATAATTCTGCCAGAATCTGAAGTAAGATGATTCAAAACATCTCCAAGGGCATGTAGGACCTTACCTAAGCTATTGACCATGGGTATGGAATAAAATACCACATTTGGATTTTCGTTCATTTCAAGAGCAAGAGCATTTTTGTGCTGTGAGGCAATCTGATCTTCCTGAAACTAGGGTGGGAAGCTATACAAGACCCCTCTGAACTACTCAGCATCCTCAGAATTATTATCCATCTACATTTGCTCCATATCCATGGAAAATACTGCAGCTCTTTTTATCCAATATTTTTGAGCTGCTTTTCTGGGCTTCTAGAGCAGATAATGACCTCATATTTTGAGACGAGATAGTGTAGCACTATGAATCATGTCTCACCCAAACTTCATGGGAATTTATTGAGAATTGAATGCACAGTGAATTTAGTTTGCCCCCCAGGTAATCTGTGATTTCTGCCATAAATACAGGGTTTAAAAATAGACTTGGTGATATTTCTAGAAACCACGCTATAGGACTGCTAGAAACTGAAGAGATTGACGTGATCGGATGAGAACTGCCAATGATATTGCACAATCAAGCAGGAATCACCTTTTTTTTTAACTGTTTTTCGTGGTTATTCTGGTTTTAGAGATGCATATTCATATGCTAGGGGTAGGGATCAATTGCAAAGTGAAAGGAGCAGTCCTCTGGCATATATTAAGCGACTGAGTACTGAAATTGACCAAGATTTGCACAAAATATCACCTAATCCATATTTTTGATCTTTGATCAATATCATGACATGTGTGATGTCACTATATACTTTTGTTAGGAAAAAAAATCGCTTTCTAAGAGTACCAAAATCAGCTCAAACGGCCCATCCTAGGCCTACATATAGTGCAATCAGAGCAAAATCAGCAGAATCAGGCTATCATTTTGTAAATAACGCAATAACCAGCAAGCTTCATGCAAAAGTCAAAACAGAAATAGTGTTCAGATTTGTAATATCTACAACTTTGATTTCCATCAATTCCGTGATGATGTGACTGACTGTATATAGTCACCTGCACAAATTGCCTTTTTGGGTCACCAGTGATGGTATCTGACCACCTCGGCAGGCCGAAGAAATTTCCTATTCAGGCAGGTAGTCACTAATGTCACACCTGGAATATATCTAATGATTTGTGTCCAAATTCTTCTTTTTTAGGAAGCCTTTTGGTACACAGACGTATTTCCTCTGTTTTTGGGCGGAGTTGTCACAAATGTCACAGTTGCCGGGATGCCGGAGAGTGATCCTAGCCTCAAGCCGGGGCCCAGAACTGAATTGCTTGGTAAATCAAGGATTTCCGCGCAACGCCCTTCTTGGGAACCAAGGGTTTTGCGTGCAAAGCTGGGTGCAGATCCTGGTGTTTTCACCCGCATATCAGCCGGCATCGAATCGCAGGCGGGACTTCTCAACGTGGGCGTTGATTTGTCTCGCCGTCTGGGCGACATCGACTCCAGTTCGGCCTCGACGAGGTGTTTTCACCCGCATATATTCACCGCTCCTGGGAGCTCGGGGCCAAATTACATGACACTCTACATCTATCCGTTTCTGACTTAGATCTTCGTTGGTGTATCCACCGCGATATCGTTTCCAACTTACATGTTGTCTCCAACCTTCAATTTTGCCATCGTTCGTGTATCCACCGCGATGTTCAAACTCGCATGCGCATGAGCACCGTTTGCAGCTCGCAAGCTCCGCTCGCTCGTGTGTTCATGACACGATTTGGTTTGGTCTCTGGCTTTTACCACACCACCAAGCGACCGCTCCGTCCTTTTACATGCTCGTTGTGCTTCCACTCGGGCTGTTGCCGGGCCGGGTGGGGAGCAGGATATCTCACAATGAGGTGAGTGTCAGTCATACCTGGACTGGAGCTCTCCAACCTAATTCTCTTGCAGCCGTCTTCATATGTGCTTTTCAGCGCTGGTGTGATCACCGCGATGCGCTGATAGGCGCGGCCGACATAAACTGTCGGTTGCGGTGAACATGGAGTCCTCATTTGGGCGCAGGACCAACGCGTTCTGAGGCGCAGCCAAGCAGCAATGGAAGTCCACGAGGAGAGGGGGTGGGCGTTCTTGCCGGAACCAACCAGAGAGGTGTTTGTGAACGCGGTGGACGATGTACGTCGGACCAGGACCAAAACCGCGAGGACCCAAAAGGCGAGCGCAGGGACTTGGAGACTCGACACTGATCTTCAATCCGGCTCGCCTTTGACGGATGCGACACACAAGCGCCGGCACCCACCTCCGTTTGTCGCCGGCACGGGCAGACAGCCTCCAAACTCGCGACTCTCGTAGACGCGACGCACGCGTCTCGAGCCGGTCCGTCCTCTGCTGGCAACAAACCAAAGTCGAGGGTCGCGGAAGGTGTAGAGGCATTCGCGTAGAGGTCACGATCATATCTTCTTGCGTCCTGCACCCATGTCGTCGCCCAACAACACCAACGTTCCAACCACCAGTGGCGTTCAGTCGGGCTCGGGCAGGACGTGCAGCGAGTTTTGCTTGCAAAACCTGGGCTACTGGTCATGGGCTTTGCGCGCAAAATTGGGGTTGCCATATAAGGAAGGTAGAAAAAGAAATACAGACCCAGGGTTTGAACCGGTGACCTGCACAAAATAAGAAAGACAGATTATCAGCGGAGGTACATGATCCAAGTAAGCTAACAAGGAATTGCTAAGGGCCAAGTTCCTCAGTATAGGTGTTGCAATCTCTTAGCGCTGATTAGTAGTGGTTAGTTGGTTAGGGTTAGTGGTTAGGGTTAGTGGTTAGGGTTGGTTAATGGTTAGGGTTAGTGGTTAGGGTTGGTTAGGGTTAGTGGTTAGGGTTGGTTAGGGTTAGTGGTTAGGGTTAGTGGTTATGATTGGTTAGGGTTAGTGGTTAGTGGTTAGGGTTAGTGGTTAGTGGTTAGGGTTAGTGGTTAGCAAGGTATATTGAAAAAAAAAGTGTTGTTGACATATTCAGTCCAGTAGTGGTATAGTAACATCAATTATTCAGTTTTGCATGGCTTTGTAGAGTATTGGTTATGTTGTCGGATCTTTCTGTTCTTTGCTTTCCTGTGGTCCCGGGTTCAACTCTTATTGTTGCCATTTCTTTTCTATTTACTTGGCTGGGGCCTTGCCCAACTTTGCGCGCAAAGCCCATGACCAGTAGCCCAGGTTTTGCGAGCAGAACTGAGTGAATGGGCTGGCTCGGGCTCTTCCGCGGCCCAGGCAGACCGTCTGCCAACGTATGCAGAGGTGCGTGGTCGATCGTCTTCATTCTACTAGCTCTCACGCGCGATTGTCCGCAGGCCCAGGCCGAGGATCGCCTCCGTCGTCGCGCACAGTTGTTCCCATTCCAGTTCCAGGTGAGTTTCTCTGCGTTTTCCGAGTATTCTGACCTCTGTGGACAGACGAGCGGTCCGGCTCAGCGCGTTCCAGCTCAAGAGTGCCGTCGGCGCTACCGGTGAGCAACATCGATCCTCCGCGCGTTCTTGTTCACGAATCGTGCAGCTCGGCCAATGCAGACAACAACGACTGGCCGTAAACACACCACGTCTCGCTATCGTCACCTTTTTCCATGTATAGTCCTGCTATCTACTTACCATCGAATGTAAACGCGCCGATTTCGGTTTCCTTCCATCTCGCGCCGACCTCGACCCAAGCCCCATCCTCCCTTCCCCTCCATCGACCTCAGTGTCCCGAGCGACACCGGCATGATGGGCAACTCGAGACCGAAGCGGCGAGACAGGTTCGTCCTTCGCCATCGACATCCCCGTCCTCATCGAGGGCACACGTCAGCACCAGAGAGCACACCTCCGGTCCCCCAACCGTCGCTTCACTCTCCCCAGCCCTCCAGAACGCGCAATGCAGCGCCAGTCCACGGTCCACCAGCGCATGGAGGCTATCCATGACCTAGCCGCGCTACCCAACCCGACCGACGATGCCATCGTAACCTGCCTCCGCGAGCGATTCCTCGCAGACACCATCTCCACAAGCATAGGCTCCTCCAGCCTCATCGCTCTCACCCGCACAAATATGTCCCCTCCACACTCGGTCCTGCACCAGTACGCGACCGAGTATAGAGACACTTCTGAGGACAAGCAGTCGCTCCCGCCCCACATCTTCCAGCTCGCAAACAATGCGTACTACCGCACAGGACCAGTCGATGCTCTTCAGGTCGCTCCGTTTTCACTGTCGTTCCTGCGTCTTCTCACACCCACTACTTTTAGCGGTGAAACCAGCAGCGGCAAGAACCATCCTCGAGCTGAGCGTCAGCAACCCGGGCAAGAAGGGCTCCAAGCTCGCCACCCAGGTCCCCGCAGCCAAGTTTGTCTTCGAGACCTTTGCCCACACACGCACCCTCTTCAATCCCAAACGCGTCTCCCTTCTAGCGTGCGGATTTCTATGAACGAGACGACGATGCCGACGACGAAAACAGGTCCCTGCGCGGGCCTGACTCTATTCACCCTCGCGGAACATGTTCGGCACGACCGACGCCCAGGGTGTGCCGCTACTCGACAAAGGACGCGCTCGCTGGCGACATCCAAGAGGGCGAGACGAGCTAGATCCTCAAGGAAGTCCCTCCACGAGCGCACCGTCAGCGTCGTTCCGGGCAAGACGATTCTTAAGGCATACGGTGATACTAGCGCCGACAATATCTTCCCCGTCCAGGTACGAGGCTCTTTCTTTTTTTTGCTCTTCTTTCGTTCTGATCAGCCTCGCAGGTCAGTGCGCTGTGCAATGGTCTCGCGATCGGCAACGGCATCAGCCCACATGTTGTCTTCCGACCACCAACAACACGGACGTCAACTCTCAGTACCACGACTTTCCCTTCTTCACCAACGATTCGCATCCGGACTGGTGCCTCGAGTCGATGGTCCAGATGCGTTGGACGCCGGCGTGTGGGGTGGCTCGGGTTGACGCCGAAGGAAATCCGCACCAAGGCCAACAACGGCAGCTCGATTGGTGTCTCACGACGGCATCGTCTACGATCTTACGGGGCACGTTCAGACCTCTCGTGCGCTCAAAGCTCCCTGCAGGGCAGAGCTCGCCCGGGGCTGACACCGACTTCATGTCGGAGGCGGTGATAAGCCGCTTTTGAAAACACACGTAGAATGGCAACATTTTGCGCGTCTTGACATTCGCGCACATCTGGAACTAGCGTGTTTCCCTGCGCGGCTAGTGGACTTATCTGCGAAGGTGTCGTGCATGCAGGAGAAGGGCATACCGCTCGTCGAGGCATTGCTGGCACTGGGTAAACCTTGTCAAAGCAGAGTCCAAGTTGGGTCCAGTCCAAGACCTAGCAAAACACCAAGAAGGGGAGCAACCTGGGTAACCCGGAGAACCCGGAGAACCAGGGAGAAGGGTGTGGCAGCCCGGACTCGAAGGAAGAACACCGACAGGGGATCCGCGCATGGCAATAGGCATGTGACCGTACCTCGGGCATCGCGTGGGGCATGACGACGTTGCAACCCGAATCTCCGGATTATCCGCGAGACGCGGGCCTGATCGGAGAGCCAAGGCGAGGATCGGATGGGCTCCAGACGGTGTTAGGAGGGTTGCCTATGGCCTGACGAGGACGATTCCGTCAAGTACTGGGCCAACTGGGATGTTTGGACATGGAGCGGGACGGCACAAGAGCCGCGGAGAAGGAGGAGAAGAGTTCCCTGGGAAAGGGAACGGCCCGAACGGCAGAAGACTCGCGCCGAGCGGCCTCAACAGTACACTTGGACGGGTAACACCGGCGGATGTGATCGGACAAGCTCTGTCGATCGCACTTCGCAACACACACCAAACCTGGAGAAGCCGGAGAAGCCGGACTTGGATAGGCAAGGGATGGACACGAGCCAGGATAACGGAACGATCGGCTTGGGAGCGGCAGCAAACGGATTAGGGTATAAAGTAGATAGTGGGGGACTTGGGGAGGCATCCTATCGCGCCCGGAGTGCTGCAGGCATTAGGGGTCTCTCACTTGTACTTTGTGCGGGTGTTGGGAATTGCTACAGCCTTGTCGGTTACAATCGCATTTTGGGTTTCGGCAGCGTCTATTGTCTCGGCAGCGTTCTGTGGTCTCGGCAGCGTCTTCTGGTTTCAGCAGCGAAAGTGTCTCGGCAGCGAACAGTCTCGGCAGCGTTTTAGTGTTCCACGCGGGGAACTTGGGAAAGTCGGACAAGTCGGAGAAGTCTTTTACACGTTATTTGACTTTGTCAATTTGGGATCTGGGGCTATAGTCGAGAGGCTTTACATCTACGCGCGCGCGAGCATCGGGTCTGGTCTTTCACTCCGCCTGGAGGAGACATCGGGCAGTACGCTTACGTTGCAAATCAACCAAACCACCAATACAACCTATCTGCGAAACTCAAAACCGTATCCAGCCTCTACAACCTTTACCACAAAAGGCTCTGTCCCTAGAGCCAGAACTCGCTCGGTGTGCGGCAGCGTACGGAGATCCCGGAGAACCTATCCACTTGACCCGCGGTCCTCGTCTCCTCCCGGAGAAGAGGTTTTGTGTGTGTTTTGTGTGTGGTTTTGTTTTGGGGTTTTTCCCAGTCTGTTTCTCGAGCACCCATCTCATCTGGAGCCCACCGCGAGGGTGGATACTAGCAGATTTTGGTGGTTTTTGGGCGATTTTGTGAACTTCGAGTTCAACAATTGCGCCGGAGAAGAAATCGGGAGGGAAGAAGAAGGCTTCCATACCAGAAGCAGTTGGTGTACCCTCACTCGAACGATTCCTGAGGGACGAGCGGGAGTTAAACGCGCCTAGAGACGAAACACGGAGAGCGAACACGGCGTCGAACAGTCAACGTACTCTTCGTAGCTCGAATAAGCAATCTGCGGGACCCTCCAAGGTTGTGCAAAGAACCGTTCAGAACAAGGGAAAGAGAGTTGCACCTTCTCCTACTACGCCGGGGCCCTCGACCTACCAACCGAAACTCGGAGAAGACGAATCCTTAAGCGACTTAACGGACCTTTCGGAGGAAGACTCTCTCGATCTTACCGACCTATTACTCGACGCAAACCAATCGCTTTTTCAAGAGACTTTACAAGAATTTTACAACACAATGGCGGACGAAGAAGTACAACAACCACCACCACCACCGCCCAACAACAACCAAAACCAACGCAACGTTAGTTTCCGGGTACCGGAGTCCTGGGAGAATAATCGACCGAAGTTCGATGGGAGCAAACCCAGCGAAATTAGGGAGTTTATCGCTCAGTGCGAACGTATCATATCTATCGGCGGGGTTACGGATGATCAGGAGAAGAAAGACCGTGTTATCGGCTATGCTCGAGAAGCTGCGCAATGCGTGGCGCGCTCGACGAGTATAGGCGCGAGGAGTCCTTTGAGAGTTGGGTGAGGAAGCTTAAGGCTATCTATCCCGAGCTCGAACGACAAGAGAAGGGTAGCTTGGAGAGTCTGCGCGAGATCTGCCAAGAAGCCCGGGGAGTTACGAGAGCGGAAACCGGCAGAGTGCTGCGGTTTTGCGCGTTCTTCCGCGGAGAAGCTGTCAAACTGACACTCCCGCCGGCGGAAGTTACGAACAGTAGCCTCGTAGCTACATTGCTTGAAACCCTGAGTCCGGAGTTTTCTACGTTAGTGGAGAATAACATGAACTCACCGGGAATCGAGGCAATCTGGGCTGGGGACCGCGAGATTAGAGAGGAGGATGCTGCTAGGGCAGAAGAACCGTTAGTCGTGAGACGCGGGGATCGACTGTCGTGGCAAAAAGTGCTCAAGATTGTGGAGTACTTGGCGGACAAGTGGACGGGACGCACGGGCGTTGTTCCAGTTGACCGGTGGGCGCCAAACCATGGAACCCGCGGTTAACGTGAACACCGGACCGCTTCTCCGGGATCCGAGTATCAAGCGCGAGGTGTCGGAGAGGATAGACCATTTCGCTCTCGATATCGCAGTGATGAAGGACACTCTGAACGTCCAGGATAAGCGTATGGACGCGGCCCTGAAGCGTATGGAGGCCGTGCAGGCGGAACAATTGCGGGCTATGAACCAGAGTCTCAAGGAGGGCACCAGCTATAAGCGGGAGTTCACCGCGGATCACGGTTCTAGGCCGAACTTCTCGAACGACATCAGTGGGCTAGATTGTTATTGGTGCAACGAGAAGGGGCATATGTCGAGCTCTTGTCCGAGGAAAGACGAGTTGATTGAGCAAGGATATGTGGTAGCCGGAGAGAACGGACAGTTGCGCCTGTCGGATGGGGGATATATTCCTCGTTATCCGGACAACCTGTCGAGGGATCAGCGTGTGCGGGCGATTATTCGCAAGGGAACGTTGAAGCCGAACCAGTCGGCAAACTTGTTTGCTGCTGGGGACTTCTACGACGATGGTGGTCCGGGTTACGACCCAACAAATGACCGTCTCCGTACCTTGCAAGTACAGAACCAGCGCTTGCAAATGCAGCTACAGCAGCAAATGCAGCCTGGGCCACTAGCGCAACATTGGGGACAAGCCGGACAAGGTCAAGGGATGGGGTTGCCGTATTCCAACGCGCAGCCTGCGTCGACCTTCTTCCAGCAGCCGGGTATTTACGCGAACCCAATGCATCCAATGAACCAGCGGGCCTCTCCAGGTTTTGTGGGCTCACCCGGACACCTAGGACAAGCTCCGCAGTACATTCAGCAGGGTAGTCAAGGCGTGGATGTCGCGCAGTTTATGAACGTAAAAAATGCAGCAGTCGCTCAACGCGCTTTCTGGCAATAATCCGGAGAGGTCGCAGTTTGCGCAGACTCGGTCCGCAACTCAAAACGAGGGCGGGCAGCAGCAACATTTTTAGAGGGTTCGAGGAAGGAGGCTGCGAGGATAGGTTCGCCTTCTCGTAAAACAGCGAAGCCTCCGGAGAACACTCCTAAAGCTGCGGATAAGGCGGATAACTGGAGAGCGAGAGTTGAAAATGTGGATTCGGATGAGGAGGACGAGGTGTCGTCTCCTCCGGTACAGAAGAAGCAGAAGGAGCCGAAGTTTTGGGTTGAGGTTCCGCGCATGAAGCCTGCTCAACGACGCGCGCGTTTTGAACCTGAGGAATCGGAAGAGGAAGACCCGGAGATGATTTATCCCAGTCGGATAAAGCCCCAGTCGGAATCGCCAACTCGGGAGAAGAAGCCGAAGTCGGAGGGCAAGGAGAGGGCGTATAAACTGGTTACCCGATTCGACGACGCAGAGACTATCAAGAAGTTGGTTGCGCAAACGGGCAAGATGAGTGTTGAAAACATTACTGTTGGAGACCTGGTCGCTATGTCCCCGCGCTACGCCAAGGAATTGAGGAAGTCGATGAGCAGAGTCAGGGATCCAGCTAAACCCGTCTTGCAACAAGTGCTTGGAGAAGAGGGGCCTTGTTTGCCTTATATGGAAGATGACGTTGCGGGAACCGGAGATGTCGGAGAAGGATTAGCGCATGATGTGCTGCCTGTCGAAGATCTGCCGGCTGTCGACTCTTTCTATATCTCAAGCGCGGAGGATGAGGATATTGCTAGCGGTGGCTACGTGGCTATGGACCCGTACCTGCAGTACATGGCGAGCGTCTCGGATAGCGAACAGCCTAAACAGGTTGTCTCCGGGATGGATTCGGCATCCCTACGGGTTGTATTCCCACTAGTGGCGTCGCAGCAGCATGTGGAGTGTGTCGTGGATAGCGGATCTCAAATTGTGTCTATGTCGCGGACGAGCAGATTATGATGCAAAGTGCAAACGGGCAGCTGAAGAAGTCCGCGGGGCTTGCGCGTAACGTGTGTTTCTTATTCGGCGACATTGCCGTTTATCTGCAAGTACACATTATCGAGCAACCTGCCTACAAGGTTCTCCTGGGAAGACCATTTGACATCCTAACGGAGTCGCGGCTGGAGAACTTTACGAACGGCAACCAGTCGATTATTATCACGGACCCGAACTCCGGGCGCCGGTGCGTAATTCCGACTCGTGCGCGGGAAGCTTCTCGATCGCCAAGCCTGTCCACCCACCGGACCCGCCAAAAACGGAGAAGCAACAGAAGATACCACGCGAGCAACAGATGAAATCTGAAGCTGGTACGGATTTTCACAACTCGTCCAGGAACTAGTCGGTGACGATTGGGGAGGCGAGGAAATGTGCTTGAAATTGGATTGGACGGAGAAGGGGAGGTGGTTATTGAGGGATACGCGTTGCCTAAAAATGGGCGAACATTCACGGCGGATGAGGTGAAGATGAACTACCTTCTTGCTAGTCAAGGTAGTGGAGCGTTGTCAAAGGACGAGGAGGCGTCGAAACTTCTCAGCATATATGCTGGAGAAGCTGAGTTGGAGAAAGATGAGAAGACCGGGGAAGTCTATCAAGTGCTACAGTGGCGGGAAACTCTCACGGATGGTGTTATGGATGAGGAAACCGGTGAAGTCTTCGATATAGAGGATTTTAACCTTGGCACATCTCACCGGCACAACCCGGAGAAGGCCTGTTACAAGTGCGCGGACGCCGGCCCGACAGAGAAAAGAATGGCTCACGCGTGGAGCCAGACTTGAGGGTGCTTGACGCGTTTGTGGGCAAGAAGTATAAACCGGTCGCTTTGAAAACGCGCCCAGTTTACGGAGAGCTTCCGGAGGAATACCGGATCAAGCGGGAGATTCGCGATGACCCGTTGGAGGGCAAACCAAAGCTTCCGACGCACCCCACGGACTTCGTGCCAACAGGACGATATACTCAGGAACGGAAGGAGATGATGGATAAGGCTCACCCGGAGGGATTCCTTCTCCCGGAAGAGCGGAAGCTGGTACACAATATTGTTATGATGCACCCTAACGCGTTTGCGTGGGACGACTCAGAACGTGGTACCCTCCGTCAAGACTACTTCCCCGATTAAGATTCCTACGGTACCGCATAAGGTGTGGGTGGAGAGGACGATTCCAATCCCGAAGGGGCAATACGAAGAGTTCTGTCGGATCATCAAGCAGAAAATCGAAGCTGGAGTTTATGAGGAATCCTCAGCTCAGATCGCTCCAAGTTCTTTGGGGTGGTCAAGAAGGATGGGAAGAGTATTCGCTTAGTTCACGCGTTGGAACCCTTGAACGCAGTCACCATTGCGCACTCGGGTATCCCGCCCGCAACGGAGGAGCTTGCCGATCACTTCTCAGGACGCGTGTGTGTCGCGCTTCTGGACTTGTATGCGGGGTATGATCACCGGGACCTAGACGAGTCCTCCAGGGACTACACTACGTTCCAAACACCGTTTGGAGCCATGAGATTGGTCAAACTGCCTATGGGATGGACTAACTCGGTACCCATTTTTCACGATGATGTGAATTTTGTGCTGAGAGAGGAAGTTCCTCACGTTACGATGCCTTACATTGATGATGTGCCGGTCCGAGGACCGGCGACCCGTTATGTCTTACCCGACGGAACCGAAGAGCGGATCCCGGAAAACCCGGAGATACGCCGGTTTGTGTTTGAGCATCTCGAGAACGTTCTCCGTGTTATCCAGCGACTGGAGCACTCAGGGCTGACCATCTCCGGGAAGAAAGCGGTGTTGTGTGCCGACGCGGTAGAGATCGTCGGGCACATTTGTGCATTCGAAGGCCGGCGGCCATCGACAGATCGTATTGGGGTTATACAGCGGTGGGGTCCATTGAAAAATGTTTCCGAAGTGCGCCAATTCTTTGGCGTACTGACCTACATGAGGCAGTTTATCAAGGATTTTGCCGTCAAGGCTAAGCCCATTAATGATTTGTTGAAGGCGGGTGTCGAATGGGAATGGGGTGAGGCGCAGGAGAAGTCCATGCAGGCATTGAAGGACGCGGTGGCAAACTGTCCGGCTATCCGACCTCTGAACTACGACCCGGAGTGCGAAACAGTGCTTCAGGTTGACACGTCGTGGAAAGCTGTTGGGATCGCGATCTATCAGACGCACCCGTCGGCCCCGGGAAGCGCTACTACGCCAGATTTGCTTCGATACCTTTGGACGAGAGACAGGCGCGCTTCTCCCAGGCGAAACGCAAGCTGTGGGGAATGAAGAGAGCGTTGGAGCACATGCAGTACTGGCTGCTGGGTTGTAGGCACTTGGTGGTCGAATGTATATTAAGGGCATGCTCGAAAATCCAGGAATGGGACCTAACGCGACCATAAACCGTTGGATTGAGCAGATCCTTATGTTCCACTTCCGTCTCCGGCATGTGCGGGGAAAAACATTTACTCCAGATGGGCTCTCCCGAAGAGACGTTCAACCCGGAGATGAAGAGTACCCGTCAACGGATGACCCACCAGATATTTTCATCCCGCAGAAGGACGCGGGCTGGGATGAGACAGCGCCGCAACCTTACGACTTCGAGTTCAAACATTCAATTGACACTCAAGGCGGTTACTATCAAGATAACGTAACCGAAACCGGAGAAGAAATTCTGGGGAGCTTTTTCACGGATTGCGCGGGAGACCTACTCCGGGATTCGCGACGACGCTGCGGTTGTCCGGGAAGCATACGCAAAGGAGGAGAAGCCAATCCCTGCGTACTTGGAGGAGTTTGCGAAGGAGACGGAAATGTTACTACCTGACGTCGCGCTCAAATGGGACGACGTGAAGCGGGAGCCTTATCCTAAAGAGATGCGTTCGAAGAACGGAGTGCAGATGGACGCGCGGCTCGCGGTACTGAAGGAGTGGCTCAAGAATCCGTTAATTCGGCCGAAGGGCTTCTCTGACAGCGCCATCATGCGTTAATCAAGTACGCGCGAAATTTCTACCTTAGTCGGGACGGGCGATTGTTCCGGAGAGGCAGGGAAGGGACCGCGCAGGTGGTGGTTGAGCCCGAGCATCGAATGTTTATGTTGAAAGCTGCGCACGACAGTCTCGGACATTGCGGAGTGTACGCGACCAAGTCCTTGCTTGAGTTGCGGCTTTGGTGGCCTGAGCTGGAGAGGGACGTGTCGTGGTATATCAAAACTTGCCACTTGTGTCAAGTCCGGCAAACCCGACTACTGAAGGTCCCGCCGGTACCGACACACACGCCGAGTCTTTTCCGGAAGATCCACACGGACGTGATGATCATGGGCGCCACGTCAAACGGGCATAAACTGGTGATTGCGGCGAGAGACTCGTTGAGCAGATGGCTGGAGGCCATGGGATTGAGATCCGACAACGCCGCGGCTGTTGGCCGGTTGTTGTTGGAATTTGTCATTTGTCGGTGGGGTTGTCCTGAGGAAATTGTTACGGACAACGCGCCACAATTCCTGGCGGCGCTGGAGTGGCTGGAGAAGAAGTACGGGATTAAGGGAATAAAAATCTCACTGTACAATTCTCAGCGAATGGGCCTGGGAGAGTGGCCATCGCGATGTGCGGCAGTCCATCGTGAAGGCGTGTGGTGGGAACGTCAGTAAGTGGTACTGGTTCCTTCCACAAGTGGTGTGGGCGGACAGAGTAACAGTCCGGAGAGGCTTGGGCTGTTCTCCGTATTTCGCGGCGACTGGTTGTCACCCGATTCTGCCATTCGACATTGTCGAAGCAACCTGGCTAGTGGAGTATCCAGACCGAATTATTACGACGGCGGAGCTGGTGGGTTTCGCGCGCAAAAGCGTTAGCGAAACACCGCAAGCATATCCTCGAGATGCGTTCCGTGTTTCCAAGGAGAAGCTGGCCGCGGTGCGCCGGTACGAGGAGATCCACAAAGCGGTTATCAGAGACTACGATTTTATTCCTGGGGACCTAGTCCTTATTCGCAACACGCGCGTATCGAGAAGAGTCTCGACAGGAAGGCGAAATTCCGTTATCTCGGGCCTATGGTTGTAGTGCGGAGAACGAAAGGCGGATCCTATCTAGTGTGCGGGTGAACGGCGCAATGTGGCCTGGCAAGGTTGCAGCGTTCCGCGTTATTCCGTGCAGTCTCGGAGAAAAATACAAATCCCGGAGGATGTGGAGAAGCTAATCGACATGACAACTGAGGAGCTGAAGGAATTGGAGGAGCGCAGGACAAGCTGGATGAGTTTTGGATGAACGACCTTCAATTCGATGGAGTTAATCTGGACTCGGAAGACTCGGAGAACGAGGAGTAGAAAATTGGCGCTTGTTGGGCTCGAACCGGCGATCTCGCACAAATCGGATAAGATAAACGAGTGCGGGTGCGATTGTCATTCAGTTATCAGCGAACTCGTCGTCCTCGTAGTCCCAGGTACACTCGTCATCGGCGAGTAACTATAATGGGATCGTGTGGGGCGGTCGGGCAAGATGATACACATGGCATTTTCGCTACGATATATGCCTGGGGGAGTCGGAGCACGAGCGTCAAGAATGGGGGACTGTAACGACTGTGGTGGAAGCGGATAACGAGTTGTGAAGGAGTGTGGAGAAGGAAAGGAACGGGTATCGTGAGCGCGGCTCATACGGAGATAAGGGCGGACTCAAGCCACCTTGTCCGAGCTGGAAATCGCCTCGATGTACTCGGCGGCCTGACTACTCCGGGTTAGTTGGGAAAGGTGGAGAAGACTGAGCGACGCACGGGAGATCTTCCTTAGGTCGATACCGCGCGCTCGTTGCAGATCTTGACGAGCTGGCGGTACGAACCGATGGTCGAGAGGTAGTTGGTGCGGGGAGTAAGCCATGCGCTGAACCCCGATGAGCGCCTCCTGCTGCGCGTACTGGACCAAGTCGAGGAGCTGGTCGTTGGTAACGGAGATCTCTCCGACTTGGTACCACGTCTCGATGAGGTCGTTAACGGACGTGTATTCGACGTCGGCCGGGCACGCGAGCTTGACAGGGTGCGGGTCGGGGATCTGCACGGAAGGAGAACGCGGAACTGTCAAAACGGGACAGGTGACAGTTCAATACAGAACGCACCTGGAACCGGAGAACGGTTTTCGTGGGCTACGGGGAATGAGGAGAGTGCGGAGAAGCTGACGAGCAACGCACGAAACGATCCGTGGACGGGGGATTGTCGACGGCCATCGCCGAATCGTCGGCTTCCTCGACGGAGTCCTTGGAATTGTCGGAGACGTCCGTGGGAACGAGAACTTCCTCCGCGGGCTGCTTGCCGCGCTTGGGCTGGGAGACTCGTAAGTTGAGGAGAAGGTGTAGCGGAATCAACATACGCGAGAACGCTTCGGCGGTTCAGCCTCAAGCTGTTCCGGGCAAGGAGTGTTATCGTGGGGATGGTGGTGACAGTGGTAGAGGCGCACCTCTCCATCCTCGGCTGTAGCAGTGTCGCTGACGCTGCAGAAGCTTGAGAATGGAAGGGAGGAGCAACGACGAAAAGCCAACTTTGCTCGGGCCAGTGCGACTCTTATCCTATGAAGATGATTAACGCGGAGAAGAAAATCGACGAGGACGGGAATCGAACCTTGAGCTTCGAGTTCACCGCCTTGATGGATTCCTCCTGGATCTGAGGATAATTGAACGTGCGAAAGGCGGGGAAATTATCTTGATATACCCGCTTGGACTCCGACTGGAAACGCGTTGAACGAGGAACGCGGAGAAGGCGAAGTACTCACCTTGGGAGGAATGGCGTTGACGGTGGACGCGAGTCGTGCGTGCTGTTGAGCGGCCTGTAATTCCGGGTCAGCAACTTGCGAAAATGCAGTGTTGGACGGACCAGCGCCTGTTCAAGGGCGACGAGCAGTGAGCGAAAGGATTCCGGGGTGAAGGGATCATAGCGTACGCGCACCGCTTCGGCTTCCCAGTGCGTGTTAAGGTCGATGAGGCGATAGATGTTCGTCCGGAGTTTCTGGATCCCATTGAACGAGGGATTCTGAACGCTGAGAGTCTTGGTTATATCGATCAAGACGTCAACGGCGGCCTTGGCGTCGGGGAGGATATCGGGGTCTTGGGCGAGCTGGTTGGTGAACTTGTCGTCCGCGAATAGAGTACCCTGTGCTTCTCTGTCAGTCCTGGGAAACACGGCGACCACGGAGATGATGCATACGTGCTGCGTAAGAATCGCGGAAAGCGAGGACAGCGATGGTGGGCGGCGAACCCTTCAACGACTTAATCGTCTTAAGGGTATCGCGTATCGCATGCCGGGAGAGTCCCTCCGATTTTCACGGCGAGCTTGGGCTCCGCGTCGGGCATCGGAAGTGGGTGTAGAACGATGTTTGGTGGAGGAGATAGATGTCCACGAGTGCGGAAGAGATAGGAATGAGTGTGGACGGTCGGCAAGGCTGGCTGGCCGAGTGAGAGAAGAGAGATGGAGTCGCTGTCTGAGAGGGACAGTGGGGAGAGCCTCCCCAGCATTTAAGGATTCGCTGGGACAGCGAATTTCAAGAATGGGGAGAGGGGTGAAGTCGTACTGACTTTCTGGGTATCTCAGTAAGGCGCGAGTTTTTCGCGATCCTACCCGGGTTTCCAGGAGAAGGTATCCGCACACTTAGGAGAAGCCGGTGAAGCATTTCAACGGTGTATTCTTTACGCGGGGCTAGGGAAACGCATAATCTAGGACGTTTGGGCCTGGAAACAGCTTCTCCTACTTGTCCGACTTTCCCGACAAACTTGCCCATTTGGCTGGACAAGCTTATCAAGCTTCTCCGATCAGAGATCTGTCAATTGACGATTCGGGCAATTCACGCGAAGAGAAAGGACACACGTCTAATCAATTTGCAAACGTATGGTAGAACAAGCAATTGGTTCTACTCATACGCGGGACACGGAGAGCATGGTGGATAGGTAGATACATTTTTTACGGGCGCGGCGACCCCGGACAGCGACAGCGACACGACACGACGACACGGCAACGCGAAGACAAACGACGAAGAAAACGAGGCGCACGGAGAGAATGGAACTTGCAGAAAGGAATCTTGGAGAAAAGAAAGCTGAAAATCAGTGAGCGTGGAGAACCCGGAGAAGGGAAAAATGTACCTTCCCGGATCTTTAAACGCGCTTGCGTCCCGGCTTTCCTTCTCCTCCTACTGCGAACCTTCCCCCTCGCCCTCGCCCTCGACCGACATGTCCATCGGAGACGTTTGCGACTGGGTCGCGGGGACCTCGTCGTCTTCTTCGCCTTCGGCATCTTGATCGGAGTCAGCGGCGGCGTTGAGGAATGGGAGGAGCCGTGCCGGCCAGCTTCTTGCAGCTGCTGCACTCAGATTTGCGCGCAAAACCTGGATTTTGCCACAAGGCGTTGCGCAAAACGCCGGATTTGCCACTGACAAATCTTGCCTACATTTGGGGCTCCCGGCCCAAGGCTGCCTTTGTTGATCCAGTGATGGCCTGGAGGAAATTTTCGCGTTTTTGCACTGTGACTGGTGAATATTTGTGACATTTGTCACCTATTACCCAAAGTGGAAATATGTCACATATGTTACTATTGTCACACTAGGTGACTATTTTCCCAAAATGGAAATTTCTTCGGATGACTCCGGAAATGTGTGACATTGTCACAGACATCACGGAAGCAAAAGTTGTAGCCCTCATTGAGCTCTACAATGTTTCTCAATTGACTTTGGCCTGATTCTTATCTGTTATTGTGAAAAATGCCAAATACTGCTGTAAAAAAGGAGAATGTAGCTGGTTCTTGCCGGCCCCTTGGCCGTTTGGAATGAAACACATACTGTCAGGTAGGGATGAGCTGCCTGAACGAGATAAACCTATTTTCATGAGCTTAGGATAAGTCCTTGTGGAGATATCCTGCATTTACTGATTTGGCTCTTTACAACTATGGAATCTCTTGCTCATATCTGACATGCAGCCAGGAGTACCTGAGGGAACACCCTAGGAGACTATTATGGCAAAGTTTCAGAGCTACTCATGCATAATTGAGCTCACAATAGGCAAAGTCAATTTTCAACTTTATTCATGATCTCACTGATTTGTCTATAAAGCAGGATCCACTCCATGAATCTACTTGCACATAGGCTCATACTGCTCATATAGATAGCATGGTTCCATTTCTATACTGGCCATACATGTAGCTATGGTAGATCTTGAGATATGTCTTGTTTTCTATGGCTTTGCTGCAAAATAGCGATGTAGGTGATAGCTTCCTTGACTCTCATCCACAAACGTTGATCTTAGGACCCGGATGTAGGGGCCATCCAGGGCTACCCTTTAAGCCTAATAGTATTTTGATGGCTGCAGAATTGCTTATATAATAACCAGTTAACTATTGAATATTGTGCCTGCAATTTCATTAGCAGACCATTATAGATTTTAGTAATTGTACCCATTTCGGGAAGCCTTAGTAGACCCCTTCCCAACCACATCTGAAGTATCCAGAAATGTCGAGAACGGGTGACACTACAAATAAATCTTCTTTGGTCTAGATAACACTGATTAGGGAATTGTAGAGGATCCACTTGAGTGATAAGGTTACTTTTGATGCCTTACAGGGTTTTTAAATAGTATCTACAACTTTCCCAAAGACACCAAGAGCCCTCTCAAAAAAAGTGTTTCATCCAGTGTACTGCCCTATGCACACCTACCCCATCTTGCCTGAACTCTTGAACAGCTCAGATAGTTCTGCTAGAATCTGAAGTAGAATAGTTCAAAAGATCTCCAAATATATGTACAACTTTGTCTAACCTATTGACCATGAATATGGAATAAAATACCATTTGGATCTTTGTCTATTTTAAGAGCAAGAGCATTTCTGTGCTGTGGGGCAATCTGATCGTCCTATATAACTAGGATGGGAAGCTCTATAAGACCCTTCTGAACTACTTAGCATCCTCACAATCATTATCCATTGACATTTGCTCCATATCCATCGAAAATACTGCAGCTCCTTTGATTCAATATTTTCAAGCGGTCTTTTGAGGCTTCCAGGGCAGATAAGGACTTCATATTTTGAGAGGAGTTAATGTAACACTATATATTGTGTCTTACCCAAGCTTCATTAGAATTCATTGAGAATTGAATGCACAGTGAATTTAGCTCTCAACCCAGGTAATTTAGAATTTACGCCCTAGATACATGGTTTAAAAATAGACTTGGTGACATTTCCAAAGGTCAGACTATAGGACTGCTAGAAAATGCAGAGATGGATATAATCGGACAAGAACTGACAATAATATTGCATAATCAAAAAGGAATCAGCATTTTTTTCGCTGTTTCTGTAGTTATTCTGGCTTTAGAGATGCATATTCATATGCTAGGGATGGGAATTAATGGTAAACAGAAAAGAGCAGGTCTCTGGCAGATATTAAGCTACTCAGTACTGAAATTAATCACGATTTGCACAACATATCACCACATCTCGATTTTTGATGCTTAAACAACATCATGCTATGTGTGATGCCACTATGTCATTTCGTCAGGAAAAATAATTGCTTTCTAAGAGTACCAAAATCAGCTCAAACGGCCTATTGCAACCCAACATTTATGGCAATCAGACCGAAATCAGCTAAATCAGCATATTGTTTCCTGAATAGCGCCATAACTAGCAAGAATCAGGCAAAAGTCAAAAGAGAAACATTGTTCAGATTACAAATCTCTACAACTTTGACTCCATCAACTCCGTGATGATGTGACTAACTATATATAGTCACCTGCACAAATTGCCTTTTCTGCTTGGCAGTGATGGGATCTCTAAATCATGATATCCCACGGAAAATTTCCTTTTTTGGGTAATAGATCACATATGTCACAATTTAGGCTACATCGGTTGATTTCACTTCCTTTTTGGGAGTTTCCAAGCAGAGATCAGCTTTTTTTTCTCTTTTTGGGCGAAGATGTCACAAATGTCACACCTGCCGGGTTGCCGGAGAGTGATCCTGGCCTCAAGCCGGGCTCAGAACTGAATAGGTGATGAATCCGTGTTTTTGCGTGCAACGCCCTGTGGCAAAATCCAGGGTTTTGCATGCAAACCTGGGTGCAGATCCTGCTTCTTGTTGAGCTGCGAGAGCGAGAGGCCCTCCTCCATCTCGTCGTCCTGCATCTGGAGCTCCGGCTGGGCCACCGAAGACCGACGACGCGCCCGACCTCGACGGACCAGCCACGGGCTTGTCGCTCTCGACGATCTTGACGTTCTTGCGCTGCCTGGGCGGAACGCACGACGAGCCGAGCAGGAACTTCTGGATCTTGTCGAACCGCACGAAGAAGTCGTTGATCTTGGCGATAGTGGCGACCGGGCCGAGACCAAAGTCGAAGCGCCGCAATACCGTCTTGACCGAGCGAGTCGCCGGTGTCTGCGATGGGCGCGTGGAACGCGCGAATGGCCTCGGCGCACTCGGCGACTGCCGCGCCGTGAAGGTCCGCGGTCCGCGTCAGCTGCTCGTTAGCTCGGCCGATTCTTTCGGACGAGCCGACGCGTCTCTCTGTAAATCGCGGAGAAGAGAAATGTTAGATGAGGAAGAAAACAGGGATGTAGGAGATGGAGTAAACGTACCTCCGGGGCCGGTCTCGACGAGCGGGCGCATCTCCTCGGCGACGCGATCCATCGCGTTCACTGGGAAGAAGTGCGTGCACCACTTGACGAAGTCGCGTTGGTCGGCGCATTCTTTGCACCACGACCCGTAGCCCGTCGAATGGCAGTCGAGCCCCTTGATGACGCAGTGGGCGCAGCGATGCTTCTCCTGCAAAGTCGGAAGGTTAGCGCGATACTCGTGAAACCCGGAGAAGGAAAACACGTACTCCGTGCGCAGGCGTCGTTGTTGGATCGACACGAGCGAACTCTTGAAGAGTAATCGGGTTCAGCGGTACCCAAGTCGACGACGACGAGGGATCCGCGAGCCGAAAACGCATGTCGTTGGTCGGGGGACGCGCCGTGAAGATGTTGACGTTGCGGCTGCCGGGCGAGGAGAGAGTGAGGAGAATGGTCTTTGCCGACCCACCGGGCAACGTGATGGTCACCGTGCCAGGGCTGTTTCGCGGGCAGCGAAAGAACCTCCGCAATGGCGCGGAGAATCGGCTCGATGATATCGACCTTGTTCATCTTGACGCCGTTGATCTGGATGATCTGCGGAATCGTGTCGGGAGTTGGGGGAGTCCCGGAGCGGGCGCGAGCGTGAGGGTTTCTTCGTCCTCGGACTCGTCGGGCGTGGCGGCCTTCGCGGCAGCCTTGGCCTTCTTCGACGACTTCTTGGACGACTTGGCGGGAGCCTTCGCGGCCGACTGTCAAAACCATCAGTAATTGATCGTTGAAAGACGGGGCCGTAGGAGAAGGAAAACGCGTCGAAAGAGGTTCGACGCGTGAGGAAGGGAAGATGTGGATGTAAGGAAGGGACTTACGCGCCGAAGAACGGTGCTTCTTGCCCTCGACCTTGCGGGATTTGGTCGGGGCGGGTGCGTCCGATTCCTCTTCGCCTTCCTCGAGCTGGAAACAGTTAACACGAGTAAGACGGAGTAGGGAAAGGGGCGTACCTCGTGCTCGCCCGAGTCATCGGTCGACGGCGCGCGCTTGCGCTTAGCCTCGGCGGGCTTGGAGACTGGACGGCGGCGGACTCGACCTCGACGATCGACTCGTCGGACTCGACTCCAGGCCCAGCCTCGTGGTCGTCGTCGTCGATGGTGATGGTCTTGCTGGTAGACGCCGACGCGCGTTCGGCTTGGGCGCGGGCTTGCCGGTCTTGGGCGGCGCGAACGGCTTGCCTGTTTTCGGCGGCTGAGTCGGGACATGCGTGGCTTGCCTGGAGTGTGGCGTTAGAGTTGAAACAAGAATGAAGGAGAACGTTGACTTACAACAAGTCGAGGTACTGCTTGTCCGGCGAAGAGTTCGGCAGCGGCTGAGGAGTTGCGGGGCGAAGGAAAGCCTCGCCCGCGTCCAACGACGCCTGATACCCGAACGGCGCCAGTCGGCGGGACGGTCATGGGCACGAGAGTGCGGATGTAAGAGTTGAAGGAGCGACTGAGCGGGGGAGGCTCGTGGTAGAACTGTGAAACGGAGTTAGTTAACGTGGATACATGGGCGCGTCGAAATCCGACGCACCTGTTTCGCGTATCACTCGGCGTGAATCGAGAATTCGCGGGTTCAAGAGGTCGCGGTCGCACATCACGATGCGGTCGGCGAGACACGAAAAGAACGCGGCGATAGCCTGAGGAGTCGTCGTCGACGCGAGGCCCTTGGTTCGGTGGAAGATATAACGCTAGGAGAAGAAGGCGTTAGTGGCGGCAAAAGAGGAGAGTGAAACAACACTCACCAGAGGACGACGGGCAGCGGAGAGGGCTGCGGCGAAATCCCCTGTCCGACACCGGCTTTTCGTTGGTGATGTGGGGGGCGAGAGTGAGTTGCTGGACGGTGCGGACGATGTTGACGCATTCCTCGCCAAGCGAGGATGCGGAGCAGAGGGTCCTTGGCGTGCTCGGCGACGGCGGTTTGGGACGACATGGAGGGAGAGGGAAAAGAGGAAACGATGAAAAATTCGCCCTCGACGCCTTATGAACTCCGGAAATGGGGTCTGTCGTAAAAGCCGAAGGGGGTCCAATACAATTGTTGGATCAGGTTCTCCGAGCTTGTTTGGCGAAACAGAAGCCGAGGCGGTGGCTAAGCGGCCTTGAGGATGACTTGTCTTGAGCTAGAAGGCGAGCCTATTCTTGATATCCGGCTGCGGTCCAAAATAAGAGAATTGTCGAGCTTGAGGAGATGGTCCAAGGAAGCAGGAGAAGACGGAGAGCGGCGAGGAGCGTCAGAATTGAAACCCGCGGGTGTCAACGACTAGGGGCGGTGACAGTCATCACGGAAGCTTTTCATAAGAAGCCTGATGATTTGCCTCCGTGCCCGGATCGGCTTAGTCGGGGACCTAGGGGAAAGGAATGCCACACGGAGAAGGCGGTCAATTGGGACAATCGATTTAAGAATGGGGGAGATGATAAGCCGCTTTTGAAAACACACGTAGAATGGCAACATTTTGCGCGTCTTGACATTCGCGCACATCTGGAACTAGCGTGTTTCCCTGCGCGGCTAGTGGACTTATCTGCGAAGGTGTCGTGCATGCAGGAGAAGGGCATACCGCTCGTCGAGGCATTGCTGGCACTGGGTAAACCTTGTCAAAGCAGAGTCCAAGTTGGGTCCAGTCCAAGACCTAGCAAAACACCAAGAAGGGGAGCAACCTGGGTAACCCGGAGAACCCGGAGAACCAGGAGAAGGGTGTGGCAGCCCGGACTCGAAGGTAGAACACCGACAGGGGGATCCGCGCATGGCAATAGGCATGTGACCGTACCTCGGGCATCGCGTGGGGCATGACGACGTTGCAACCCGAATCTCCGGATTATCCGCGAGACGCGGGCCTGATCGGAGAGCCAAGGCGAGGATCGGATGGGCTCCAGACGGTGTTAGGAGGGTTGCCTATGGCCTGACGAGGACGATTCCGTCAAGTACTGGGCCAACTGGGATGTTTGGACATGGAGCGGGACGGCACAAGAGCCGCGGAGAAGGAGGAGAAGAGTTCCCTGGGAAAGGGAACGGCCCGAACGGCAGAAGACTCGCGCCCGAGCGGCCTCAACAGTACACTCGGACGGGTAACACCGGCGGATGTGATCGGACAAGCTCTGTCGATCGTGTCGGTGTGTGGGGATCGGCGATGGTTGCCGGGGAGAGATTTGCACCCGCGGAAGCAGAATAGATTGGCGTTTTGGGCGCATGTGACCTCACCTCTCTTGACGAGTAGCCGTGAGGTACGTGCGCCCGGCGCCTCCAGTAGCACATTCACTCACATGTATTGCAGCTTCAGAGTTGCTCATTAGAGTACAGGTGTGCAATCTGACCTCTCTTGACGAGTAGCCGTGAGCTTCAGAGTTGCTCATTAGAGTACAGGTTCCAACAGGTTATGGGTCCGTAAACGCGTTTATCCCCCTCGACGCAACGGTTCCTGTACTCGCCAACTCGTCTCCATTCCCCTCCGTCGTTTTCCAACGCGTTTTCCGCGGCCTCGCCGTCAGCGAGCCCGTTTTTCCGTGACGCCATGTCGTTCCCCACCTCGGCTTCCAATCCATTCCTCGCCTCGTCTGAGGCCCCGGCACCCTGTCCGTCCCCCTTCCACCGGCAGGTGTCTCCCGCTGGGCCCAGCGTAGCCGCTTTCCGCGACCAGATGCTGCCGTCCTCGTCATCGAACATGTTCCTCGCCCCGTCTGCAGTTCCGACGCCCTGCCCATCTCCCGTATTTCGGCAGGCGACCCCCGTCGGGCCCAGCGCGGCTGTAGGCGGCGTTCCGCCAGGCCCTCGTCATCCACAACCCGGTGTCGTTGTTGCCCCATTCCCGGTCCTTCCCCAGCTGTTCCCCGCTCAACCAACGCACACCCACGCGCAACAGCAGCAGCACCCGTCTCAGCCGTTTCCTCCGCACCACCCGGTGGCCAATGCCCCTGCCAGCCACGCTTGCCCCCACCACGGCTATCCGTACGCGTCGCATCCACACCCGTATCACGGCCATTACAACCCCCAACCGCATATCCCATTCCTGCGGCCGCTCACGCTCACGACGACGGGCTGGGATGAGGACGACTTCCTCTCGTTGACGAAGTCCAACTACGCGACGTGGGCGGCGCACGTACGACGGCACATCGGCTTGCAGGCTACGGCGCTACGCTACCTTTCGGCCGAAGAGGCTATCCCCGACGTCGACAATTACCCCGTCCACCATTCCCAGTGGCTCGACAACGACAGTGTCGTGCGCTCGTTCCTCGACTCTGTCTGTAGTCCGACCGAGGCCGACGTCGTCCGCGCATGCCCTACGGCCGCTGTTGCATGGGCCACACTGGCTCGCCGTCACCTCAACCGGGGCCCGATGAAGCAGATCCGCGACATCAAGGATGCCTTTGCGGTGTCTTTTGGCTCGGAACCATCGACGTTTGAGGCGACCCTCAAGACGCTACGGGATTACAACCGCGACATCTGGGCTGCGGGACCGCCGGACCCGGAATCGTTCCTGACCGCGTTGCTTCTTGGCGCGTTATCGGCGAATCACATGGACCTCGTCAACGGCTTGCTCACGCGTGCGGATCTCTCGCTGGACGTGGTGGAGAAGACGGTGCTGGCGAAATTTGAAGCGCCGTCATCAGCCGGTAGTCTCGGGAAGGTTGCTTTTGCCGCCACACAGTCGAGACCGCCGAAGAAGGAAGTCTGCACGGTCGTGTTGTGCAAGGGGAATCGGGACACACACACTTCGGAGTTTTGCATTGCTGAGGGCGGAGGAATGGCGGGAAAGACCATCGCCGAGGCCAAGGCGGCGCAGGCGCTAGCGAGGGCGAAGAAGGCGGCAGGTACAAAGAGACCGGCTACCAACGAGCAACCGCGCGTCAAATTCAACGCGCAAGGACGCGCATACGCCACCATCGACGGACAGGACTTCCTGCTCGCACCCGTGGCCGCCGCGCCGGCTGTTGCCCAGCCCACGCCGCCGCCACCGGTTGCCGCAGTGAACTACATTAACCTCCAAACCGACCAGCTCCCGTCCTTCGATGCGACCTACCTCGCCGAGACCTATGCCGTACTTGACGACGCCTTCATGCCTTTCGACTGGTCTGCTTTCCCGGAAATCCATGTTGCCAAATCCGATTTTCTTCTCTACGCCGACACAGGCGCGAACGTCCACATCACCCCGTACCGCGACGACTTCTTCGAGTTTACCCCAATCTCCCCGCGCCCAATCAAAGGCTTCCAAGGCAGCTTTATCTTTGCCACGGGAGTCGGCTCCGTGGTTACCGACAAGTTCACCATTCGCAACGTGTTGTTCGTCCCCGGCGCCTCGATCCGTCTGTTGTCGGTCAGCCAGCTCTGCCGCGATAGCGGCTTATCTTGTCATTTTGATGCACAACGAGCTTGGGTGAACGACGCGGACGGGGGAGACGGTATGTACGGGCACACTTCACGGTGGACGCGCCCTTTACCACCTCGACTGCTCACTTGTCCACCCATCTGCCGCCACCGTTAACTCTGCCCGCGACATCGATTCCTGGCACCTCCGCCTCGGACACGCCCATCACCAGGCATGCGCCGACCTGTTCCAGACAGGCGCCGTTACCGGTATGCACCTCGATCCCACCGCTCCTGCGACCCCGTGTGACGCTTGTATTCTTGGCAAACAGGTCCACGCGTCGATTCCGAAGGAGCGGGAGGGTCCGAAGTCTACCAGGCGGTTGGAGAAGGTGTTCGTGGATCTGAGCGGGCAGTTTAGCGTGCGGTCGCGGAGCGGGAACTATTATATTCTGGACATGGTCGACGACGCGTCTACACACGGATGGTGTATTCCGATTCCCTCCAAATCATCAGCTTGCGAGTTCATGCAACGTTGGATCCTTGCGGCAGAGAGTGCGACGGGCGAACGTGGTCGGGGAACTGCAGATCGACAATGGGGAGCTGAAGTCGACGAAGTTCGACAACTTCTGTGCTGACCGAGGGATCGTGGTCCGCTATACGGGCGCGGAGGCTTCGGCACAGAACGGCAAAGTCGAGCGTTTTCACCAGACGATGCACAACAAGGCACGAGCCATGCGCATCGCATGCGGCGCGCCAACGAATCTCTGGGACGAATTCTACGTTACTGCAGCGTATCTTCACGCACGCACTCCGTCTCGTTCTCAAGGCGGCAAGACCCCGTACGAGTGCTTCCGCCTCAAGAAACCTGATCTCTCTCACCTTCGCGAGATTGGCTGTCGCGCGTTTGTGCTGATTCTCGGCCACAACGCGAAGCTCAACGTGCGCTCTATCGAGTGCCGACTAATTGGTTACACGCCCCATTCAAAGGCGTACCGTTGCTGGGACCAGTCCACCGGCAAGGTTTACGACTCAATCCATGTCCGCTTCGTCGAGTCGTCGCAAGTAATCCGGGTTCGGTACAACAAGGATCTCCTCGCCCGCCGCTTGGGGGAGTGTGCACGCGAGGAGACCGAACCGTCCGAGCCCGAGGAACCTCTCGTACCCGACGACGAACCCGAGGCCATTCCTGTCTTAACGACTTCGACGCTGCCCAACCAAGCCCCGGAGCTCCGACGTTCGACCCGGGTCCGGAAACCTGTCGCTCATACAGTCGATGGGGACGACTCCACGAGCGACGAGGATTTGGATCTCGTTCACGAACGCGAGCGCCTTATCGCCGAGACGCAAGGCGACGACGATGGTTTTGATGCCTGGCTGCTCGATGAGCTCAATGCTTGCGCGGCGGAAGCTCCCATCGATGTTGAACACCCAGCTGACCCGCGCTCGCTGAAGGAGGCATTAGCAGCGCCGGATGCGGACGAATGGCTGCGTAGCACGCACGAGGAACTCAACGGGATTCGAGACATGGGGGTGTACGAGCTCGTTCCGAGGGCTGAGGTCCCGCAGGACAAGACCATTCTCGACCTCAAACCCGTCTACCTCCGGAAGCGCGACGCGGCCGGTGTCGTCAATCGCCACAAAGTTCGGTATTGCATCCTCGGCAACAGGCAGGTCTACGGCCGCGATTACCTCAACGCCACGTCGCCGACGGTACGCCTCGAGTCGTTTCGGCGCCCTGCTGCACCTCGCTGCGAGCCGAAAATCTCGATCTCCAACAGGTCGACATCAAGACCGCGTATCTGAACGCGCCACTCCCGGCTGACGAGGTCCAGTACTGTCGCCAACCGCGAGGGTTCGAGGAACAAGGCAGTGCGGACTGGATCTGGATGCTTCTCAAAAGCGTCTACGGCCTTCACCAAGCCGGTCGATGGTGGAACAAGACCTTGAACGCCGCGATGTCGGAGTGGGGATTCAAGCGCCTTCGGTGCGAATGGTGTGTCTATTACAAGAAGGCAGACGACGGACAGTACATCATCGTCGTCGTACACGTCGACGACATGCTCTCCGCCGCCTCCACACGCGCCCTCAACGACACGTTCAAGGACCAGCTCCGATCGAAGTGGACCATTTCCGACCTGGGCGACGCGTCTTTCTGCCTCGGGATCTCCATCGTTCGCGACCCGGAGCGTCGGATGCTCGCAATATCCCAGACGGCGCTCATCGACCGCATCATCGCCCAGTTCGGTCAGACTACCGCATACGCCGTCGACACCCCGATGGTCACGAAACCCAACCTACGCCGTCCTTCCCCAGGCGATCCCGAACCTAATGCGACCGAGCTCGAGCGCCTCAAACGCATTCCCTACCGTTCTCTCGTCGGGTGCTTGATGTACTTGGCGGTTGGAACTCGGCCAGACATCGCGTTCGCAGTCAACAAACTCGCCGGCTTCCTCGACTGCTACCGCGAGGAGCACTGGCACGCTGCCATCCGCGTCGTCAAGTACCTCAAGGGGACCCGGACGCATGCTCTCCATCTGGGCGGGGATACGATCCGTTTGTCGGGCTACACCGATGCCGATTACGCGAACGACGAGGACGCGCGCAAGTCCGTCATGGGATACGCGTTTTCGCTGGGCACGGGCGCCATCTCCTGGGCTTCACGCCGGCAGAAGGTGGTCGCTTTGTCGTCCACGGAGGCGGAGTATATTGGCGCGTCCGAAGCTTCGCAGGAAGCCTGTTGGCTCCGTAGCCTGCTTACTGGCATCGATCTCCCTCCGTCCGGTCCGACCCCGATCCGATGCGACAACGACGCGGCGCGCCTGCTCGCGAGTGACCAGCAGTTCCATGCTCGGGCGAAACATATCGACGTTCGTTACAAACACATATCCGACTGCGTCGAGAAGGCTAAAATCGCACTACCTCGCGTCCCCACGAAGGAGAACACGGCCGACACTCTGACCAAGCCACTCGCCAAGGACGATTTCCTCCGCCATCGTATCGGACTTGGGATTCTGCCGGTGGGGGGTGCGTGATTGGGGGGTGCGTGCGTGGGGGGTGGTTGCTGCATCCATCCCGATCGGGGGTGTGTCGGTGTGTGGGGATCGGCGATGGATGCCGGGGAGAGATTTGCACCCGCGGAAGCAGAATAGATCGGCGTTTTGGGCGCATGTGACCTCACCTCTCTTGACGAGTAGCCGTGAGGTACGCGCGCCCGGCGCCTCCAGTAGCACATTCACTCACCTGTATTGCAGCTTCAGAGTTGCTCATTAGAGTACAGGTGTGCAATCTGACCTCTCTTGACGAGTAGCCGTGAGCTTCAGAGTTGCTCATTAGAGTACAGGAATCGACAGATCGCACCCGCAACACACACCAAACCTGGAGAAGCCGGAGAAGCCGGACTTGGATAGGCAAGGGATGGACACGAGCCAGGATAACGGAACGATCGGCTTGGGAGCGGCAGCAAACGGATTAGGGTATAAAGTAGATAGTGGGGGGACTTGGGGAGGCATCCTATCGCGCCGGAGTGCTGCGGGCATTAGGGGTCTCTCACTTGTACTTTGTGCGGGTGTTGGGAATTGCTACAGCCTTGTCGGTTACAATCGCATTTTGGGTTTCGGCAGCGTCTATTGTCTCGGCAGCGTTCTGTGGTCTCGGCAGCGTCTTCTGGTTTCGGCAGCGAAAGTGTCTCGGCAGCGAACAGTCTCGGCAGCGTTTTAGTGTTCCACGCGGGGAACTTGGGAAAGTCGGACAAGTCGGAGAAGCGTCTTTACACGTTATTTGACTTTGTCAATTTGGGATCTGGGGCTATAGTCGAGAGGCTTTACATCTACGCGCACGCGAGCATCGGGTCTGGTCTTTCACTCCGCCTGGAGGAGACATCGGGCAGTACGCTTACGTTGCAAATCAACCAAACCACCAATACAACCTATCTCGCGAAACTCAAAACCGTATCCAGCCTCTACAACCTTTACCATAAAAGGCTCTGTCCCTAGAGCCAAAACTTGCTTGGTGTGCGGCAGCATACAGAGATCTTGGAGAAGCTATTCACTTGACCCATGGCCCTTGTCTTCAGAGGGTTTTTGTGTGTTTTGTATTTGGTTTTGTTTTGGGATTTTTCCCTGTCTGTTTCTCGAGCACCCATCTCATCTGATGGTCTGTGAACGGATGTTGCCACCATAGCTCAGTGGTATCAGAGCAACTCATATGCAACGAGGAGGTCCTGGGTCTGAATCTCAGTGGAGCCACTCTTTATATATGTATTGTCACACATGGTCATAGCACATGCCTTTCAGCGGTCGTGGATATTTTCAAGCTCAACACCGGTGGAGATGTTACCAAGGACGTCAACAACCTCGTCGGCAGCGGTGCCCTTACGTCAGACCAACTCGCCAACCAGAAGGTCTGCCTGCGCAACCTATTCGCTGTCGGCAAAGTCGATTCCCGTGGTTCTGTATCAACCCAAACGACTCGCAGCTGCCGACCCAGCTCGAAGGCCGGAGCGTCAAGGGCCAGGTGCGCAGCACGGGCTGGCCATGGGCGCAGATCGCGCAACGGAACAAGACGGTGCGGATGAGTTCTGTGAGCGGTATGCGGCTGCGTTGGAGGCGGGTGGTGTCGTCGAGGCATCGGCTCGGGAGCGGGTGGAGCAAGCGCGGACTGCGTTGGGACTGGGCGACTGCGATGGAGCTCTTGGCACTGGTGGACGAGTTTTGTGCAGCTTGCGGTTGCTTTGGTGAAGTTTTGTGTGGGGACCGGTCGAGGTGGCATGTATGCAATTGCAACAGGGTCCGAACTTTCTGTAGTATTGTCGAGTATACGTGGTGGTTTAGATTCGGACTAGCACTGTCGGGTGCAGAGATGGGGCTTTGGTTCAATCGTTCTGGTGTCCTAAGCTACTGTTAATATACTATGTTGTGCTGTTGTGCCGCAATCCTCTTGCGCTGCAATCCTTCAAGAATCCCAGGATTGCCCCGTGTCAGAATCTTAGAATATTCCCAGGCAGGAATATGCTGAGAATATGATGAGGATATGCTGAGGATATGCTGAATATCCTCAACATATTCCTCTGCTGAATATTTTGAGAATATGCTGAGAATATGCTGAGGATATTCAGAATATCCTCAGAATATTCTATACCTGGATATTCTGAGAATATTCTGAGAATATGCACAATATTCTCAGAATATTCAGGGCCAGAATATAGAGGATTCCCCGCAGTGACACGGATCCGCTATCCACACAGGTCACTCGGAGGCCACTGCCATATTGGAACTGCTTCATCCCGAGTGTATCCCAATGCTTAATATTATCGCCCTCAGTTGGACGAGCCTTCTGCTTGTGTGCACTGTCTTGGGAGCACCACAAGCATGAAGAATACTTATCGACTCTCCTAGGATTGTCTCACTTGCTAAAAGAAAACGTCAGAAATCACTTTAAACTGGTAGAAGAAGAATGTGTATATGAATCTGTAGCTAGTGACATTCCAGATCTTAGAGACCACCGTGTCCATGCGTTCCTTGTCCTCGGTGAGAAGGTCATCAGGAACCTCAATAGTTTCGCGAAACAGGATGCTGGGCGACGCGATGAATGCAGATTGGAGTGCTTGAAGTAAGGCTTGTCCGTCGGCTGTAAGCCTGCTGCTTACTGTAGGCATCAGGTGTGACGTCACATCATCTTTTTCTTCTTTGTTCTCTCATCTGCTGTACCGTCGATACGTCTCTGGAACCCCAATACGGGTCTTGTTGTTCTGTGTTTGTTCCCTGGTCTTAGTGTAGCCCGCTCAGGTGAGCAGGCTTCCACTTTTGAACAACTTCAACAATTTTTACCTTCCTCGACGTCCCCGACCTACCGCTCCCCTTCGCACCCATCCCCCTTCCCCTGGTGTTTCCACGCAAACACCGTTCCCCTCCCACACCTTGTCGACCCACGCGGCACAAAATATACCTTCCCCGCCTTCCCCATTCCCCTTCCCACCTCTTCCTGCCACATGCCCCAGCTGTGCCCGGGTTGCGAGGAATGCCATTCCCACGCCAAGCACCCCCCGTATCCACCCCCAAACCCATTCCCGAGCCCATTCCCAAAGCCCCCCGTCCCCCTGCCTGTCCCAGTCTCTGCCCCTGCCCCTGCCCCTGCCCCTGTCCTGGTCCCTGCCCCCGCTCCCAGCCCTGGCAGGCCCCCATTGAGGTCACAGCCCGGAAAGCGCCGGCCAGTGAGCCACTGTGAAGGCCCAACGGCCGTGAGCGCCGATTCAGCCGAAGAACCTTTGAGAAAGTCGACACATATCCTCTTGAACAAAAATGATGCCATTTCAGAAAATGGTGCCATTTTCGATGGGGCCGCGTCAGCCTCTCTCTTAACTCCCACCCCCACCACGTGACACCCTGCCTCTGCCTCTGTTTTGCCTCTGCGGAACCAAACGCCGACCACGCCCCAGCTCTGTCCCTGGTGCGCAACAGAGCCAAGGGCTCGTGGCTGTGAGCGCTGACTCGTCGCCCACAGAGAACTCTACCATGCCCCCCGCTCCCAAATCCCTCCTCGCCCCGCCGAAACCTATGAAGGTTGTACACCCCATCGCGAAGCAACTGCCCGTATTCGAAGATGGCGCATTCTCCATCCCCTTCGCGTCGGACGCGTTCAAGGCCGGCGCTAAGTATATCGCGGTGACGAAGACGGGCCCCGGAGTGCGCGACTCTCGTCCTCGCGGATTGCTTCAAGAATCTTCGGATCCAGGACCTCGCCGCGGACCTGAAGGCCGAGATCGCGGATGGGATGCCGTGGGAGTCCTTTATCGAGGCTATACGCGACAAGCTCTGCGGCGCCAACTGGCCAGCTTACGTCTGAGACGAGATTTCCGCGCTCAAGATGGCCTCCGACGAATCCTTCATCGACTACAATCTTCGCGTCCGCACCGCCAACCGCTACATCTGCCACACCCCCTACTTCATTGACGACATCAACATGCGGGCGCTGCTTACAGCCGGCGCCGTTCCCTCCCTCGCTACCCGCATCCGCGCCGACAAGTCCCTCCACGACGCCGAGGACATCGCCGACTGGTGCACGTCGGTCGAGGACCTCGACGACGCGCGTTTGGCCCTCGCCGCCGAAATGGTCGAGCTCTACAAGGAGGAGCAGCGCAAGGACAAGGAAAACCGCCGTCCGGCTGCCTCCGAGTCCGAGCGCCCCGCCAAGCGAGCCCGCGTCGACACCGCGAAGACGACCACCGCGGCCGACGCCGTCGCAGGACCGTCCTCCGGCACGTCGATCCCTCCGCTCACCGCCGACCAGCGCCAGATCCTGAAGGAGCACAAGGGGTGCTTCCGCTGCCGCCGGTTCTATACGAAGTCCAACGGGCGCTGCGAGAACGACCCGGAGTGCAAGTCCGCACGCGACGAGAACGGAGTGCTTCGCGTCGTCGACCTCAACACCGCCGCGCGCTGCTGCTGCCAAGGAACGCGCCAAGAACAAGTCGGTGAACGTGGTGTACGTCAAGTCGGAGGAGGACGGCGAATACGAAAACTACTCCGGGTCGGGCTCTGATCTCTCGTACCGTGGCGTGCGTGCCCGTCCCTCTGTGCCCGACGTTGTCTCGCCACTGACCACCGCAGCAGAATGCCTTGTTCACGGAGTCCCCGTCCCCCCGCCGCCGCGTGTATACGCCCGACCCCGTCACCGTCCCCACGCCGTGCTCGGTCCCCACCTCACGCAGCCGGAATTTCGCAAAAAATCCCTGGCTAAGCCAGTGGGCGTTGCGCGAAATTTCGGGGTTTCCTTTTTGGTTCCCAGCCGGCCAGCGGCTCATTTTCGATGATGGCCTCGGCACCTCGGCACCCGTTATATGTGTGATGGTCGCAGCAAAAAAAAGCTATCCTTATTTAATAGCATCCCAAAAAGGCAATTCACGCAAACCACCCGTATTTACGGTATTTGGTGCAAATATTACCCAGCCTACACATCCCATTCGTCCTCATCCACATCACCACGCTCTGCAAGCTCCTCGTCGTCCGTGTCTGTCTCAGCCTCCTGCTCCGGGTCCCCTTCCACAGGCTGCAATGGGTCATCTACAACCACCTTGCGCCGCGTACGCCGGCCACGTGCCACCTTCGCCTGTGTCCGCGTCCGGTCTGCCGAAGCCGCCAGCGACTGGTATAGTGCTGCGCTCTTGAGGCTGTATGCAAGCATTCCCTCCGCTTCCGGGGTCGAAACAGAGCCCAGCGGGACGCTCCTTGCGCGCTCGAGCCACCACGACGCTTTATGTTGGAGGAACACGGGAATCCGACGCAGTTCTTCGCCGAGCATTCGCACCTCTTCGTCCCAGCGCCGGCTGAGCGCCAACGCGTTGCACCATTCTATCCGGACAGCTGGTGATTGTCAGCAGGTTTTAAACCTAGTCGGCAACAAACCGCACCTTCATTCATGCCTGCGTCCGCCCCAACTTGGGCGCCGTGCCAAATCCAAGACACCAGCTTCTTGTTCGATCCTTCCTCGAACTGCTCATCCTCCCCGCCCTCGTCCTCGTCTGTTCTCGCGTCCTCGTCCATGGCGTCCGACTCCACCAAATCGCCCTCCTGCTGAAGTCGCTCTTTCCTCTGCATTGCCCGCTCACGACGCTTTTCCTCCCTGCGAGAAAATACCTCCGCATCTTTGAGGCAGCGAATATCTTTTTTCCTCAACCGGCGAAAGCCAACCGCTTCCAAATCCCCGTTCTCGATCTGCAGCAACGCCAACCACGACGTCTGGTATTTCCCGCTGTGGAAGAGGACGTGGCTCTCATTCTTGGCGATGATGGCTCTAGATCGCGTGTTCATCGCTTGATGACGAACGTGCTTCTTCTTGAAGAATACGAGGTGGTACTTGAGGTGGAGAAAGTTCCTCAAGTTGACCAACGACGTTTCGCACTGGCCCCGTCGGAGTTTGCCCTCGATGGCCAAGAGTTGTTGCTGCATGGGCTCCAACTCGTCGTCATCAGACACGCTTCTTCGCCAGACAGCGGCGAGTGCGGATGGAAGCAGCAGGGGAACCTTCTCCGCCAGCACGTCCTGAGGCAGGTCGAGGGCATGGAGTTGAACCAGCGCATCCGGCGTATAAGCAGCCTGCAGAGAGCGGAAACGCTCCTGCTCGACATTGAATCTCTTGCGCAGAGACCCGAGGTTGATCTGTTCCGCAGTAGATTGGGATTTCTTGACGGCAGCTTGGGTTCTTATTTTTCGTCTGGCGGCACATGACTGGGAGGAAAACGGAGAAGATGGAAAAACATACTGCAGGTCCTCTAACGAGAGCCCGAATTCAATAAAATCGACGGGCCCGACTTCATGTCGACGCGATACCCGACTGCGCTTCGCCTCTCTTTCCTCTTCTTCTCGGACTTTGAGCCGAGCTTCGGCCTCGGCCATGCCTACGAGAGGGCGTTAGCCAACAAGTCAAGAGCAATAGCCCAGTCACTCACCCTTCACCTCCGGCGCGTACGGGTCATTCTTGCTGCCGTCCTCTTCGTGCTCCAACACCATATTCCGCCATTCCTCGGTGTGCTCAGCTTGCTGCTGCGAGAACGACTCGAAGGCTTCGAGTTGCCGGTCGCGTTCGATCTCCGCGTTGTCAAGTCGCCGCCGAAGCAACGATGCTTTTGAGGAACGTCAAACAGAGCTTGAAATATGTGCTGAGCAGACTTACGCAGACCGATCAACTTCCGCCAGTTCCAAAAAGACCAGTAATCATCCAACAGGTCGGAGCGTGCTCCTGGCCCCATTTGCCGCGTACTTGCGGCCATTCGGGCTGCTCCTGCCCAGGCCCGTTCGATCCCTTCCGCATCCGTCTGCCCACCTCCCGGAACGTAGTTAAGATTGTATTTGTTCCTGCAGTCGCTGGTATGTCCGAGGATGTGAAGCTTTGGGACCACGAAGCGAACGAATCGGCGAACAAGGATGACCCTGATGAGCGCAGAAAGCTCCGCAAGTCGCTCAAACACCCCTTTGACCACTGACAAACGATGTCATACGACACCATCAGTCGAAGCAGTCGGTGCAAGTGCCGTAGAGCAGACGCGAATAAGTAGTCGATGTTCGAATATCTGAAACTAGTCAATACAAGAGAAATAGAGCCAACCATGACATACCTTTCACCCTTCTGCAAGTCTCCAACCGCATTGGGGAGAACGAACTCGTGGCGGGCACAAACGACCATGCCAACACCGGTCGCAGCGTAACCCTTGGAGAACTTGGTATTGGCTTGCTCCAGCGCAGCCAAACCGCTGCAAGTGCTCATCTAAACCGCGATCAACCTAGGTCAGCTGAGAAAAAAACGACAGACGAACCTCCTGGTCGTTGGTTGCAGTCCGAAGGTACGCGCGATACGGCGCGGATTCCACCATGTACGAAGAACCTGACCCCAAAGCTGGGTCGCGAAGTTCACTCGAAACTAAGCGCCGTTTTAGGGCAAAACAAGCATCCGTGGCCGTGAATTGGGTATAGAGGCACCTGGAAGCGTTTAGCATCCAGATGCGCCTATAAAGATCCACTTACTGGTCCTCCGCGGGTGCATCGAGCCAACCTGGAGGCAGATTGACCTCCGGACGTGGACAAGCTGGACACCGAAGAGCGAGCTGCCCAGACTTAACATCCTCCACTGCATTTCCCGCCGTTCCCAAAACCCCAGCGCGTTTGAGCATCAACAGTGCGCGGTACTCGCGCGACATCCGGAGGAACGCACGGTAACGATTCGGAGGCTTGAAGCCGGCCGCATTCGTTAGAATCTCGAGAATGGCGTAGAAGTTCTGCGCTGTCATGCCAGCCTGCAGCGACGCGAGCTGGAAGCGCTCCAAGCAGCTGAACGTTGCAGAGGTCTGCGGCCGTTTGACGGTTGCAGGAAAGAGGCGACTCCGCAGAAGCTGAAGGTATTCCGGCTCGTGCAGATCGCAGCCGCAAAATCAAGAGCGACGACGTGAATCCCGTTGGTATGGATGACGACAAACTCGTCGCAAGCCACCTTGGGACAAGGACACGCGCGAGCGAGATCGTCGTGCCCCAGCTGAAGCCGAAGACCCAGACTCTTCAGCGAGGTTTTGGTGAAAAAATTGTGCTCCCATTTCTGTGAAGGATAAGGGTTGGGTCTTAAGGGTCGAAGGAACTAGCTTACGCGGATAGTATGGAACGGGAGCTGCCCGTGAGCAGCAACGCAGCAGTCGTTGCAAACCACAAGATTGCTGCTGCAGTCGTCGCAGCGGTAGCACGCCGCTCGGCCAGGGTCGAACAAACTGGGCAGCCGTCGTTGCTGAGATACCCGCGACCGTCGTGCCAGAACAGCGCGCGTAGATAGTTGTCGCGGCATGACTCCGCCCAATACGCCAATGCGGGGTCCTGCCGGGCCGTCGTCAGCTTGTGCAAAAGAAAAGACCGAGAGACCCACCGAGGGCTTAACGACTTTCACTTGAGGCTCAATCGGCCCTAGACCTTCATCTGCTTCAACATCTAGCTCGTAGAAGTCTTCCTCAAGCTGAATGGCGGACGCGTCGACTCTCGGCGGCAACAGACGAGCTCCGGCGCCGTTTTTTGGACGGAGAGGGCGCATCAATGAGAGCCGTTTCGGTACGACGGCGCCGAGCGTTGTCGGAGACGCGAGTCGTCTCAGCCGTGAAAGACGAGCCAAATAGCTCCTCAGTCCCAAAAACCTCATCAACGACGCTCTTGGCTGCGTAATTATTCTCCCTGAGACGATTGTTTGCTGCGCGGCCACGGCCCGCCATGGCCAGCAAAAGGTGAAGGCCGCCTGTGGTTCGGTTTCAATGCAGGAGGCCGCGCCAGGGTCATAGCACGCAACAAAAGCTTGAAGTTTGATAGCCGCCTACAAAGGTACGTGCCAAAGCGACCCTGCTGCACCCTACAGCCACCTGCGCCCCAGCATCCTCGCAACCTAGCCATGCTCCAGCTACCCGGTATGCCCCCAGAGCTCCTTCCTCCCCAACTGCGTGTCTCCCGCTGCCCATATCACGCTTAGACGCGTATCCTGTGGCTTCCGTCTTTGGATATCCAGGAGATGTGTTTGACGCGATATTGCCAATATTCGCGCTCCTTTGGCCTCGCCAACGCTATCCTACGATACCGCGCACTGACGCAATCCCCGTAGCACGCAAAACGCGCTCTGGGCGGGATTACAGCGAGTACCGCCTAGAAATCCCTGGACGTGGACGCCGAAGAGCTGGCAAAACGGACAGCCCTCGACGCCTACGCGAGCCGGAGGACTCGGAGGACTCGGAGGCTGACTTCAAACGGATGCGGAGGAGGAATCGGAGGATGACGCTCAGATCACGCCTGTCACCAACGGGGCTCTCGCGAAACGCCCACTGCTAAACGGAAGCGGAAACGCCCTCAGTTCATCGGAGCCCCATCCCCGACGATCTCTGCGCAGGCCGAATCGTCTGCGGCACCCACCCAATACGCAGACACCTCCCTCCCTCACCTCGGCGCTGCGGCCCCAAAACCAGATCGCCAACGGCACGCGTCGGCGAAAACGCCGGAAGACGGTGCGGGACGAGGCCCAGGCTGAGTCTGGCAGCTAGATTTAAGGCCTACTGCGCGAAGCGCACCGCCGAAGCGACTCGTATTGCGGTCGATCTCGACCTCGACTCGGATGCCGCCCGCGAACCCACCGCCGCGTCGGGCTGGGTGTGCCTGAACGACGCCACCATCGATCGCCGTCGCAAGGCCGCGAGCTCAACGGAGATGGATGCAACGCCGGTCCCCAAACTCTGCAAGCCCCCTCTGGAGGAGGCTCTCAGGCTTGGATTCTCGTACGATGAGTGGGACGGGTGCGTGCTGCCGTCCCACCAGCTGCGTTGCCTGACCATCAGTAGGAAGTCTCAAGTCGTGTACACAGACCGTCAAGGACGAGCTCGCCGTACTTTGCGGCCAGCCTCGCGACGAGAAGTGGGATACTGAGGTTGCTGAAGCGGGGGCCAACCTCATGAAGAGCCTCTCGGCGCAACTCTCCCCTCTGGACCCAAGCGCAACCAACGACGCCCAGCAAACGCCAAAGAAGAACAAGAAGAGGAGAAAAAAGAAGCGGAGCGTTCGTCGAGGCGATCATCGAGCGGAGACCGTTGGGGTTGGAATGGGAAACGGGCGGACCGAGCCAGGAAACTTCCGCAACAACGATGAAGATGCGGCCGTCCTTGAGACGTTGCTTAGGTCGAAGCCATTCACACGGATAGCGGGGTTTTGTAACTGTAAGACTCAAGCGCCGGTCACCTCAAGCCTGCTTGCTGATTTCTCCAGCCATGCTCCTGAACTTCGCCCCGCGCCTACATGACTACTACCAGAAGACCATGGACGCCCCTCTTTGAACGCTACCCGTGGCTGCGTCGTATCTTCGAGCGCAACGTCTCGGTCTTTCCATCATGCACATTCAATTTCGGTCCACAAACCGTCACCATCCCGCACCTCGATCTGCTCAACCTAGCCTGGGGCTGGTGTTTCATCACCGCCTTGGGCTGGTTTGACCCAAACAAGGGTGGGCACTTGATCTTATGGGATTTGAAGCGCATCGTGCGCTTCCCTCCCGGCTCATCCATCGCGATTCCCTCCGCCCTCCTTCGACACTCGAACGCAGCGATCCAACAAGGCGAAACTCGATACTCGTTCACTCAGTTCGCCGCCGGCGGCCTCTTCCGCTTCGTCGAGAACGGCTTCGAGTTGAACGAGTCAGTCCGAGCGAGGGTGGCGCGCATGTCGGTCGAGGAGCGAGCGCAGTGGGTTGCAGCAGAGGCTGCGAGATTTTCTGAAGGGCTCAAGATGTATAGCGTCCATAAAACCCAGTAGGTTAGGCCAGTGGAAGATGACATGGGCAGGCTACGATCTACTGAGTTTTCAAGAATTTGAGATGATGGAGCCGGTCCAGCTCAACGGCCAGCCAATGCATGTACACCCTCGACATCGCCCGCTCGCGTGCCTGCGTTTTCACGTCGTACCTCTCTAACCACTCCTTACGTAGATCCCACAGAATGCGCAGATGCTGTTCTTGGTTGCGCCATGCGTCGGTCGCGTGTGTCCGACCCCGTTCCTGGAGCCGCCCGACGTGCCGCCTCGAGATCTTGAAGCGCGACCATACGACGAGCATGAACAGCACGAACCAGCTCCAGCGTCTCGGCTCTGTAAGCGGGGCCCATGCTTGCAGGACGAAATTCATCGGGGATATCGAAGGGCGGGGCTTCGAGCCAGTGCGCGATGGGCGTCGCGTCGTAATCTTCTCGGAGCGCCTTACGGAACGCAGGCTCCTTTGCCAGTTTGGTGTGGTCCTCGCGCTGGACCCAGAGATAAACTTGGCTGGGAAGGGGTGGGGCTCGAGGAAGACGAGAAATGGTAGTGTGCCGGCGCGAGCGACCCTGTCTCTCGTCCTTTCGAGTAATACGACCACTGTAACTGCGTCAGTAAACGAAATTCGAGAGAATTAATTGGCGCACCTTTGAGACTTCTCCCAGGCGGCCTTCTGTTTTGCTCTGGCGACAGCCTTATCCGCTTGGGTGAACGAGTGCGCCGTCCGGCCCATGTTCCGGGGTGAGGCGCAGACGGCGGTTTAGGACAAGTCACGAAGTGCGTTTGAGTGGAGCCTTGAATCACACATCGCGATATGCACAACAGAGACCTGCGGTTTTTTTTGCACGAGTCGATAAGGGAGAGGCAAAGAACAAGCTTGCGATTTTTTCTTGAATTTATTCCGGATTAGATGGTCCAATCTGAGGCGACCGACTTGGCTACGACTTTTATGCGATTCCTGATTGGCTGGCGGGGGAGTCCGGAATCGGACCCCCGTTGATCGTAGTTTGCCTTCCTTCTCCCACCACGACGATGGCTCAGTCCAAGGCCGAGCGGCAGGAAGCCGACAGGCAGCGCAAAGCCCGGTGTGTATGCCTTCCAAGCCCCAACACAGAGGCTCATTTTGCGGCAGCAAATGGGCTGAACTGCGTCTGAATCCCGAGTTGTATGAGGCGGCTCGCGAACGAGCCCGCAAGGCGAACCGCGATTATAAAAGAAGGTGAAATGAGCGCCCCCATGCTCTTTACAACGCTGAATTGAGGGCAGGCACGCCGCTTTCCTCGCTGCCAAGCAGCGGCTCCGTCGTTCCAAGTGCGTTTTCGATCTCACTTGAGCATTTGACCAAGCTCAGTCCGCTGCCCTCCAGGATGCCGCCCAAGCCTCGAACGCCCGCGCGTACCAGGAATACCGAAAGAAGAGCAAGACTGCATTGACTTGTTATTCTTGTCCCAGGCGCCGTCAAACTGGTCATCCAACGCCTCTGCTGGCTCGGGCTCTTCTGGCGCACACTCTACCGGCTCGGGCTCCTCCGACTCGGGCTCTGCTGACTCGCCCTCCTCCGACTCGCACTCTGATGGTTCAGGTTCGCACTCGGGCGTGGAACAAATTTAAATTCTCGCGCGTAGACTATTTACGGCTACTGGAAGTCGGGGTTCGTCCCAGTGCCCACCCTCGCGGTTGTAACGTCTCCTTTGCTGCTGCTCAAGCCTGGTTAGTTGGGTCGTAGTAGCCCTTTGTGCGAACTTTGTTGTTAGTTACGGCCAGAGTATCGATATCCTGCCTGCTTGGAATGTGACAACCTCGTGCCCTTTTCTCTTCCGCACCACCACCACACCTTCATCACCCTGCTGCTCATGGAGTCGCAGCGTGAGATCTACAATCGGCAGGCGCAGCGTGAGATCTACAATCGGCAGCACAAGGCTCTTCAAGACCTTGAGAAGATGCATCCCAACCTTCCACGAACCTTCTTTGCGGGACACTATGCAGTCCAGGTCAGAGCAAACGTCGATCTACGCAGTCCATACTCACCGACTTGATTAGTTCAAGCTTCCTTTTCTCTCTACAGCCAACAATGGAGAGATGGTTGAGCGTTGGGCTCGCGTTGATCTCACAACCCTACCCCGGCCTTTATCGATGTAAGCCATTACTTATCGATGGCCTTTGAATTTTTGCTGATTTCGACGTTCAGCCATCCAGCTCTACGTTCATTGCTCAATAATTCCCGAGAGGCGGTGTTTCTTGAACGCGGAGAACCTTTCGCGCACCCTTTTTACACCGACATAAGCCTCGTGGGGCCGTATTCCCTACCGCGTCTCTCTTACGACTACACGGCGTCCACTGCCGTCGACCATGGCTCGACTGCCATCCTCCGACCCAAGAAATCGTGCGCTTCACCGTTATCATTTTTGTTGCCTCTGTGCTCATCTTCGAATCCAGTCCAAATCGGTTGTTGGTCGATGAGGACGCGACTGACAACAACTCGGGTATGTGATCTCTCTTTCTCTCCCTTATAAAACAGCAGCCTCATATCTTATAGTCGCCACGCTGAACCCGACAATTGTGTTGTTCAACGATGGTAACTTCAGGTTGGGTCGGCGTCGCCTCACCTCGGGCCGCTCTTACCTCCCATTCGACTTCGCCGATGTCAACCTGGTTGGTCGTCTCAAAGACCTTCGCGTGTGCGTCGCGGACGCGGCCGACGATGCGATGAAGGTCGAGGAGGAGCATGTCTGAGGGACGACGACCTATACGCGTAGGGCCGCTCGCGCGTGAGCAACGGCGACTTGTATGCGTAGATCGCAGACGGGGCAGCTGCTCGAGGGACGACGACTTGTATGCGTGGGTTGGCAAGCGCGTCCAGCAAGGATGACTCGCATGTCTAGGAGGATCTTACATTAGTTTGTTCTTGCTATCGTTTCTGTTGTGCTTTCGTTTCTCCCGTGTCTTGTGGCTCAGTTTTGTTTCAATTACCACATTACTTTTGTTTTCGCTGTTGTCTCCGTCGTTTCCGTCGCGTGCTGTTTGTTCAAAGATTCTATTTTGAGTTCGGATACAAATCACCATGAGCGGCTGTAAGTACAGTACAAGTACTACGCCATTGTCTATTTCTATGAAAATCATATCGAGTTTTTCTAAGGGACGTTGGACAAGTTGAACGCGCGATGCAGCGCCCAGTCGGGCACGCGAGGCTCGTCGTCCTCCAGTATCAAGTCGACGCCGGGGTGGTAGTAGAACCAGGCGCGGCGGGGGCGCCCGGCGCGTGAGTGGCACGCTGAGGGCATCCTTGGTGGCCCAAGTGGGCATTGTGCGCGCCGCCGGGTCGGTGCTGTAGCACGACGCCAAGCTTGCCACTGCAAACGCTCGGCGACGATCGACCCAGGCCCAGTCCACCGCGCCTGGGTTCTCGGCGGCGCGCTTCTCAAAGTCTTCGCGAATGAGCACGCGATGGTAGGCGTTCCACATCATGGTCTGTCGGTAGAGGGCGGCCGGCTGGTTACTGGAGCCTTGTCAGTCGTGTACTCGAAAGACAAAGAGAAAAAAACTGTAGACGCACCCATTTTCTGCCGGCCTCGAAGGAACTCCCGACAAAGTTTGTTTTGGGCGTGGTTCGGCTTGACGACGCCAATGATTTGGCCACGCAGGACGTCGCGACCTTTTCGCATCTCTAGGCGGTAGCGTATGGCTCGGCGGCTTGCTTCATTGACGATGGCGTGGGGTTGGTTGCGCAGATGGCGGCGCTTGGGCCGAGGGAGCCACGGGCGGTTGAGGTAGAACCGCATCTGAGAAGTGGTGGCCAAAGGCCAGAGGGAGGCGGGAAAATATCTTATAAGCAGAGAATCCAATCACGAGGAATCCGCACGTGCAAAATCGACCCTTGTTTACCTCTCCTCTTTCATGTCGAATAACAATAACGAGGACGGCGACCACGTCGAATCGGACGACGAGATTCACGACCCTTCTGCCCCTTCTACCAGTGTCCCCACAGAATATCTCGGTCGCAAAATAACAAAAGCTCGGGCGAAAGCGATGCAGGAGGGACGGCAAATGGGAGCTGCGAGGCGGAGCGGCGAAGGAGACTTCAAAGGGCCACTGCTGGTCGTTCTCCAGGAGCATGCTACCCGCTTTCCAAAGAAAAAGAAAGCAGAATGGCCGAGCGTGCCTCCCGGGCAAACGCATTGGGACGTTCTTATGGCCGAGGTCGCGAAGGTTCATCCGTGGCGTTTAGACGTCGTTGACGTCCGCCCCGGACCCGGACTCGGACGACTTCAATCATCTCAACCGCGCTCCGGAAAATGACGACGAGAAAACGACCAAACAGACGAAGAAGAATGAGCTGTTAGCAGTGAGTTTCATTTGCCAGCGGTTCAAGAGATGTGTTACTGACCTATTTTACAGAAGATTAAACGTTGGTTCGGCCGCCATGGAGCGTCAACGGCCGGCACGAAAGCTATATTCCAACCCATTCTCCAGAAGTTGCGCGCCAACGACCAGCACGCCCCGCATCGGTCTGCGGACTATCAGTTCTTCTTGTCGCATCCAGAACACAAGGAAGACGTACTCGCCGCCTTCCGCGAGAAGTATCCGGACGCGAACCGCAAGACGTTCATCTCGGCGTTGAATACGCTTGCACGAAGCATGTACCGCGAGGTTGACGAGGAGGTGCGGGTAGCTCTCAAGGCCGAACACGACACCCTCCACGAGGAAGCGCTCGCCAAATACCAGGAGGCGTTCGAAGAAGACGAGTTGCTGATGACAGACAAGGCACAACAAGAGTGAGTGACGTGTTCCCTTATACCCCCACTATGTAGTACTGGCAATGATTCACATGCTGATCATATTCTGCGCAGGGCTCGAGACAAGTTGGGAGCGGCCCTTGTTCCGCTTATCGACCAAATCGAAACCCTCACCGGCATGCGGATCGCTGTTTACTGCGCTCGCGTTGAAGACACTGGCGACCCGGATCCTCAAAAGAGGTACTCGTTGCAGTTTAAATCGTACGTTTTGCTCTTTCGTGCATGATTTAAAGCTGACAATGTCGTCAGCTTGCTCTCTGGTTTGCGCGATGGCCAGCCCGACTACGAGGACATCCGAAAATCGTTTCCGGACCTACATCGCGAAAACATGCGGAACTGGGGTAAACACGTTATGAATATCCGTAGGTCCCTCGAAAAACAGCAAGTTCAAAATCTAACCTGCTGGTAGACGAATCACAGCTCGCCGCAAGAAAACGCCGATGCCGATCTCGAAGACGACGGTGATCAGGCTCAGAACGGCGACGAAGGCGAGCAGGCAGAGAGCAGTGGCGACGGCAACGCTCGTAACACGCGCGCGGAGAAGCGGGCTCAGCATGTCGCGAAGCCTGCTGCCACGCAGAAGGCCGCCGAGAAGCCTGCTGCTGCGAAGAGTGGACGGCGCAATGCATCGGGCGGGAGCCTCCCGCGGAGATGCTGCTATGGCTAGCGATGACGACGACGAAACCAACGGGAGCAACGGCCCAGCTGCAGCGAGGTCGCTGCAACACGATCTGAAGCGAGATCGCATCCTTGCCGCAGTCGCTGCCGAGAAGGAGAAGAAGATTGCGCAGATGCGCGAACTTCGACCCGAGCTTCGTTCCTGTGCCCGAGTTGCCAGACCGCAACCGCGTCTTGCTCTCGAGAGAAGGCGAGGACGAGGTCACGAACGCGTTGCGCGGGCTTGGCCAGGACTACATCACTCTACTCCGGCACGTCCGTTACCCGCGTTACGACCCTGCTATCGGAGAAAAGAACGAAGACGTACCTGCGTACTGCCTCTCCCAATACAACCATCCTCTTCCGCCCCTCGTCCGAGCTTGGATCTGCAACCCGAGTTTGACCGTCCATGATCGACGAAACTACGTTCTTCGGACGGTCCATTTTGACCCAAACAAACTCAAGAAGGAGGACGAGCGGCTGGAGAATGCGAAGTTGTGGAGGACGTTGGAGAAGGAGGCAAAGAGACGGGAGTTGTTGGGGTCTGCTGCAACGTGGGGCGGGTCTGATCTTGCGGATGGGTTGCAAGGCTGCAAAAAAGCGCAAGCGCCGAGTGCAGGATGCCACCGACGAACCGGACACGCAGTCCCCGCAAGCGCAAGAAGCAAAGTAGTAAAGAGAAGCGGCGGTTGGACGAGGGCGAAGGCGAGGGTGAGCCCGAGACAGGCTCTGTTTCGCGTCGCAAGTCTCGCTCGAAGGCAAAAGCAAGCCGCAAGAAAGGGAAGGGGTGCAGGAGGACGGCGAGGGCTTGACTTGGGTGATGAAGGAGGTCGAAGATCCGCGTTGGGAATCCGGCGAACTGAAGCAGTGGTTGCTCAGGTTGGAGGGTGGCGGGAGCATGTGGACAGAGGCGGTCGACGCCCTGTTCGAATACGAGGCCGCGTTCAGCTTCCAGACGCCCGAGACTAAAAGACCGGTAAGGGCTACACGTACCGGGTTGTTGATGCCAACTCATGGTCCTCCTAGTCAACGGTGTTTGCTACGTCGGGTCGTCCTAGTGCGGTCGAGTGGTGGGTCAGCCGTGCACGAACTGGAAGTTCCGCCCATTCCCAACGTCGAGGAGTTCGGCAAAAGCGTGCAAGGCCTGGTGGCGCAAGATAAACCCTGACTGGCGTCGCGGTCAGCCAGATGAGCCCTTGGTCAAGCAGCGCTCGAAGCATTGGACCTGCCTCTTGTGGCCCGGGCCAAACGGGTTCTTCAACGTTTTCGCGTGTCTCTTCTGGTGGGCCGAGAAGCTCAATGGGCGCGCAACTGAGAACGGGGAGTGGCGGGATATGGTTGACGACGTCCGCTGGGCGATTGGCGAAATCACGCGGTCAGTCGTATTCCATCTTCGATTCTTTCCAAAGGCTGATAAATTACCAGAACCCTGCTTCCGCGGATCGAAAAGCACTTCAACGTCGACGGGGCGGGAGGACGATATGCAGGTAGATTGACGAGGGTGGGCGGTAGGCACAAATTTCCCAATCGGGTCAAGCTCCATATATCGTGTATTTAGCTATTATGTTTACTGCCCATTTGGGCCAAATATTATTCCGCGCTATTATTTTATTATCTGGATCAGTGGGATCAACCGGAGACCAGCGGCCAGCAGTGGCCAGCTTGCTGCTGCCATGCTGTCCAAATTGGGAAGGGGTTAAGACATGGAATTTCGCGCAACAACCACTGGCTCAGCCAGGGGTTTTTCGAGAAATATCGAGTGAATCGGCTGCGGTCCCGCCGAAGGGCGTTCGGACCATCTAAGGTGGAGATGTCTGCTTCCTTCGAGTGACTTCCCGATCCCCCGTACGTGCATTGATAGATTCTGACCTTGTAACCCGCGCCCGGCTTCCCACGTATTCTCTCGAAAATCCTGTACAATTTAATACGGCTGTTTCTTGTTCCTCCGTATCACCCCGCCCTGTAACCAAGTACATAACTCTAACACCACATACCGTCAAGAGGCCCCATGATCTATTTTCCTATGCCGACCTTGTTTCATCAGTGCCCACCGTGCGTTCCCAAAGATCCCGGGTACAATACCCCGGGAGGATAAATAGCGCTCCTGGATACTTGTATTTGGTAGATCGTTCTTGTCTATTTTCCCTCCTTTTCCCACATTCATGAAGAGCGACGCTTGTCGAGAACCCCGCTATAGCCAGCTTAGGACCCCGCTTCAGCGTTATCAAACCCCGCGATCCGACGATCGCTGACAAAAATGGAGGTAACAGGGAATTTTTAGTCTAGCAATGGAAGTGAGAATAATTGACGTCAAAGAAAGGGTTAAAAATAGGTGAGGTAAAGATGATGGTGAAAGGCACCACTATCTACCCAGAACAATTTTAACCTCTAAAATACATGAAGATCCTATGCCAGTATTAGAGCATCAAGGAATTTTTGCAATGCTCCTGGAATATGGGCTAATCTATCATTCTGATGTACAATGAGCAGCACCAGATAAAGAGTGAGTCCATAGCATTGAGAGAGCACTAGAATCTTGCCATTTACTGCTATTATAGTGCTCAATGAGGGCAGAAGTCTGAGATCAAACTGAGTATGTAGCCTTTTGTGAGCTAACTAGAGGGAATCATAGAAAGGTCAATCAAGAAACTATATCTAACTTTTTGATCTCTACAACTTTGATTTTGGTCACATATGTGACACAGGCCGTGATATGAGCTGTTGCTTGGAAGAAATTTCCTTTTTGGGAAGTTGTCACATTTCGTGACAGAGTGACAGAAACTACCATGTATGGATATTAGAGTGACTTTGGGTGCCGTAGCTATTCTGAAGCGGAGTTTAGTGGATGGGTATAGTGCAAGGAAACTAGAGGCTACTCAAAGCACTTTAGTGCAGTTGGTTATGATGCCGAATGTAGACTTGTATCAGGTTCAATTCCTGTCCTGGCCATTCCTTTTGTCTGCGGATTCTCTCCGAGAATCCTAAGAAAATCTTAGAATATTGTCCACTCGGAATCTTAGAATATTGTCCGGGTGAAAATGCCGGGCAAAATGTTGATAGAATTCAAAATATTGCCAGGGTGAAAATGTTGAGAAAATACTGCAGAAATTCTGACAAAATTCTGATAATATTTAAAATATTGGCAGGGTGAAAATGTTGATAAAATTCTGACAAAATGTTGAAAAAATGTCGAATATTATCAGAATTTTGGCAAGGATAATATTCGATATTCTCTGCAGTGAGACTACGCCGAACGGCGAAGAACTCGGCGGGGACGACCTTGGCGGTGGGGATGACTTTGGCGGTGGGCGCCCGGACGTCCACGACTCGGACGATGACGAGCCGGACGTGGACGACGACGACGAGCTGTTCGAGGGCGATGAGGACGAGGACCCCGACGGAGGTGTGGGTTCGACGGAGGAGAAGGATGCCGAAAGCGAGGACGAAGGGGACTGGGTCATTCGCGACCGCACCGAGGTCGACCTTGACTTCGGCAACGTCGTCCCGGCTCGCAACCGCAAGTCGAAGAAGCCCACGAATATGGAGAAGCAGGAGAGGGCGTTGACCAACGCCGACAAACTGCAGGCAGTGGCGGAGTTCGAGGAGAAGCAGCGGGCGGCGCGAAAGAAGTTCGCCCAGAAGCTGGCCAAGAAGTTCAGCATCACCCCGACTGCGGCAGAGGAGCTGCTGGCGAGCGCGTCCCACTGGAAGCCCAAACGCGCGGTCACCTTGAAGAACGCCAAGGCCTCCTACTACATGAAGCAGGTCAACGCGCGTACGTCCCTTTCCCTTCCCTTCTTTCATATTATCTGATTGTCATCCGCAGAGCGTGTAAAAGACGGCAAACGCCCAATTGGGCTGCCCCGGGCGCTCAAACGCATCAAGGCCAACCCCAAGTTGGTCGAGATGTCGCCGGAGGAGGAGAAGAAGATCGAGGAGGCGCTTGTCGGGCAGCGGAAGCTTAGGGCGACGGCCGCGAAGAAGAGCACCATGGCCGAGGCCAAGGACTTTGGCCACATGGTCAAGGCTGCGACGACCGAGGTGCGTGCCTCTTCCTTTGTACTTTCTTTTGCTAATCAAATATCGCAGCTGATGAATTTTGGGACGCGTAGCAAGGCCGCGTTTCTGCTCGTCATGTCGCCGGCTCAGTACGGTGCGCCTGGCGACGCCGTCGCGTTTGGGATGAATGGTGGGGAGGAGTTCGTGGGGGTCAAGTGGGACATGACCACGTCTCAGCTGGCGCACGGCTTCCGTGCGTTCGTCGAGAACTCAAACTCGAGCCTGCTGCAGTCGAGGCTGCGGAAGATGACGTTCGAGAAGGTCAAGGAGGCAGCACGTGATGCTATGCTGAATGGCGCAAGTGAGTCTTCGTCTATTGTTCTTCGTGAACACTCAATCTAACACATGGCTTTCAGATGAGCTTGTTGGCCAACAAGTACGCCTTCTCTTTACGGAGGCCTACTTCACCAAGTTCGTCCAGGAGCGCGGCATATACTGGTCCGGACATCCAGAGGGCTGCCCATTCAAGTCGCCCATGGAGTACACCTCGCGCGTACACGCCGAAAGGCTTCTGTTTGCCATCGAGTCGGGCACAGCGAAATGGCGTCGCGTCAGGGACGTGGACCACGAGCAGGAAATCCGGGAGGAATGGGAGGAGATGAGCGGGCTCAAGGCAGACAACCAGAAGGTCCGCAAGAAGCGCACGGATGCGGGCCAGAAGCACAAGGTCCGGAAGCAGGCCAAGGCGTCGAAGTCGAAGGATGCGGAAGAGGATTCGGAGGGGGACGAGGAGGAGGAGACGGTCACCATTCGTCGCGCCAAACGGAAAACCCCGAAGTCCAAGGAGTTGATCAACGACGAGGATGAGGACGACGACGAGGATGGCGACACCCAGGAACTGAGCAAGCCCAAGCCCAAGCCCAAGCCCAAGCCCACTGGTGGACGTGCATCGGCGCCGCCGAAGCTTGTTCCTGCAAAACGCAAGGCGGCGGCAGACATCTCGGACGCTGAGGGCTCGGAGGACGAGGAGCGGACAAAGAAGAGGAAGAGGAAGCCGAAGGTGGCTTGGGTGGGGGGCGTGAAAGTGCCGGTTTACAGCGACGATGACGGCGAGGACGATGAGGGGCAGAAGAAGAAGAAAAAGAAGACGACCTCAAACAGGAACCGCGGGGATAGGGATGGCGGCAAGGATAAAGCAAAGAAGCAGAAGAAGCGGCAGGTGGACTCGGACGACGACGACGAGCCTGTGGCGAAGCGGCCACGCACAGAGCAGGTGAAGGTCGGAAAGCCAAGGGCTACTGTTAGGGGCAAGGCAGGGGCAGGGCCACCTGGTATTAAGGTGTTGCCAACTAGGGCTCGATAGACTTGGTTCCGCTGAGCTTAAATGTGCTTGGGCCTTCAACAGGCTTGAGGTGTTTAGATATTTATTGAACTTTATTGGTCTGTACCCAAGGGTTCAATGTATTTCAACTTTATTGGCTTCTATGTGCCAAGTGTCCAATGTTTATTGAACTTTATTGGCCAATATAGGGCTGTATCTAGTGTCCAGCTTTATTCAACTCTATTCACTTGTATGGGTGCTGGTAATGGCAGCCAGTTACCATAGTACATTGTTCAACTTTATTCACTAGTATGTACAGACACTGTTGTTTGGACTTTATTCACTTGTATGCACAGTTGCCATCATCAAAGCCTACCATATATGGCGAAGGTTTATTGAACTTTGTTCACTTGTATGGCTGTGCCCCTCTGAGTATCCACAATGTTCAGCTTTATTCACCTGTATGGGGTGTTGGCATCATCAAACCTTGCCATATATGGTCCTGGGTTTGTTCACCTTTATTCGTCCTTACCCTCTCTCATCTTGGCCTCTAAGACCCCTAATAACCTTTATTGACCACTTTATTCGCCTGTGTGCGCCAAAGGGCGCGGAGCCTATTAGTAGAGGCGGAACCTGGGCTTGATTCCACCTCTACTAATAGGCTCAGGGTGGGCTTTACAGGTGTCCGTTCCCATAGAGCATGGCTGGCGGAGCACGTGAGCGTTGCATTCTGAGATGTGAAGAAGTTGCGGTCGGAGGCAAGGCGCTGAGTGACGGTCTGGCCCATGACCGCTTGATTTAAGCAGCTCAGGCTGGCACTTTCCGCATTGGGAGGTGCTTAAATTCGACGGTTTGTCACATTAAATCTACCTAAACTATGGCCCGCATATGTCCAAATATTTTCAGATTTTTGGGTGAAGAGACCATGGATAAAAACTCTCAACAGCAAAGCAGTAGCAATGCTGATGTAAGCCGCCATCACCCTCGTTGGCTTTGTCGCTCCCCACAAGAAACGGCCTCAGATGTCCCCGTCCGGTTAGTCTATTTCCGGATTCGCGCCGAGTGACGGGGCGGGCTCTCACGCTATTCCGTTCTGATGTCTTGCTCTTGGGATGACAACACAAAAGGTACCACCTGGTTAGCCCACTACTCACTGAGTATTGTCAGTGATAACCTATGAGGTTAGCACTGACAAGCCTCCTGGATTTCAGCCAATCCATAGTAATGGATAATCCTTTGGTAATGGTAGCAAGTCCAATGGAACTGAAGCTTATCACCGTAATCATAGGAGTGGATAATTATGGTTTGTACCTACTAGTCATTGTAAGCCCAAGCCACCACAACCATAGAAATGGAATATATATAATTATGGGTAGGCCGGGTGTATCCCGACACACACCTTTCTCTAAAATGAAATTTCTCTGAAGCCGTAGTCTTGTCACAATATGTGACATATTCCCCAAAAGGAAATATCTTCCGAGTGAGAGCTACTTGCGGGTACTATGTCACACATGTGACCAAATCAAAGTTGTAGAGATTAAAAAGTTGAGTAGGGTTCATCAATTGACTTTGATCTGATTCTCATCCTGTGGTGTGTTATAAGCAAAACACTCTGTTTGATTCATCATTTCCATATTGATTCAGGTATATCTACACAACCACTCAACCAATTCGCTTGGTCTTTGTTGTAGATAACAGGCCTGACTGTTAGCTATCCATTCCAGCTATTATTTGAATATTCTTGATCGGTATTTTTTTTCAGCTTTAATACTTGATCATCATCAATCACTGGTCCAGGGCTCAGATATTGTCTGTTATATATATCCAGTCTAACTCTCAAGCTTTCATAGCCATATGTCTTGTCACTGAGCTTGTAGGTGGACATCAGTATTAACTTGGGTCTATCACAGTTTCTTGATTAAGGCATAACTGGGCATGGTATTTATGGATTGACCATCTTGACACTGCAAAAGTGACCCGCTTTCAGCTCGGACTGAAATACTAGCAAAAATATTTGCTTTTTGTAGGCAATTTAGATCTGGACAAAATCAGTAGTTCTTGTTAGTCTGAAACGGCACCTAAAAGAGCAGTTTTTAGTGCACCTTTTTATGTGCACTGAAATTCCGCATTTCAGCGGGCATCTGAAATGTCTGCTGAAACAAGATGTTTTAGCTTGACCAGAATGCAAACCAAAAATAGCCCTGTTAGAGTTTCTAAAAGGGTGGCTGAAAGCTTGGATTTTTACGGGCAGTTCTGCAAATCAAAAATGACTGCTTTCAATCCCACTGAAATTTCCCTTTGTTTGAACAAAGGGAAATTTCAGCCAGACAAAAACCTTTGCTTTCTCTGCAACTGAATTGGCATCAAATATCCATTATTTTGGTTGCCCTTTCAGGCACGCTGAAAGAGCTACTTTTAGCTTACATTTTAGCGAGGCAAAAACTCAAGACTTCAGTGGCTCTTTCAGCTAGCCGCTGAAACCAGAAATTTCAGCACCGGTGAAAATGCCCACTAAAAATAGCCATTTTAAGTAGCAATTCAGCCCTGTAAAAAGTCCTGATTTTACTCTGGTGAACATGGCTACAAAAAACATCTGTTTTAGGCAAGCTTTCAGCTCGAGCTGAAAGTAGGTCACAATCACAGTGTGAACATGTTTCAGGTAGATTTCTATCTTGCCCTCTATTGTAGATCAAGATCAGAATACTTGCATCAATAGCTATATCTCTAACCTGTATATTGTCTATAAGTCAAGCTGATGTCCAATATTCCTCTGATATCTGTGGCAGTCCTTGATGAATCTTTCTGATCTAACTTGGAGACTGAATATATATTTGTAAGGTACTTGCTGACTCACCACCACCACTGTAGCTTACTTCTATGGCAGGCTATGAGATGAATACTCTGATAATTTGCACCTGGAATATTGCAGTGTGTATATGTGATATGCATCTAATACCATGCAAATTGAGCAGGTCCTATGCTCCCCTCCAATATGAGCCCTTGATCATCTGGCTCCTCTCTGACCTGGGGTAGTAGTAGCTAGATCTTGTTCTGCATAGATAACACTGATTAGAGGATTACAGAGGATCCAGAATAGCTATGACATTGATTTCAGTGCTGAACAGATTTCTTCAAAGGGCCGCTGTAATCTCCAGATTTTTGTAATACTTACTTGAGAATTTCGGAGTTTTTGCTTGTTTTCTGATAGCTGGCCATATGGGAGTGGGTAGATTATAGGTGGGAAGCTGAATAGGCTAGTCTCTGTGTGCATGTCGTAGACACAACGCGGGGAATGGATCTTGTGCATCCATTCGGGCCCTCGGGCCAAAGGCCCTCGGGAAAGGCGGCGAGCACTTTGCGCCGGGGGGGAGAGTCGGCCCGGGTCGCCGCGGGCCGCCGGATCGCGGGGATCACGGCCGGCGCGTCGCGGAACGTCGGGAAGCGAAGCCCGGGCGGACCCGGGACCGACTCTGAGCGCGCGGGTGCCTTGGGACGCGCGCGCGACGCGTGTCGGCGCTGCCCCGGCCAACCCAACTGGAGCTATGCTCCACCAACCAGCCGGGCAGCGCCGCAAGCGGGCGCCGCACGGCACCCCACACAGGAGCATAGCGGCTTGTACCGTTAACTGATAGTCTGAAGTAGCGAGCGTACAAGAAATTATTTAAAGCGTGTCATGACTCGTTCTGAATAACGTACTCGTTGAGCTGCAGGGCCGTGATGCCACTTTGCACGCGGAATTGTTCAAAAGCCTTCGCCAGATCGTCGAATGAAAGTTTGTGGTATGCTGCGCGAATGGCTTTCGGGATAATGTTGCCGAGTTTGCGCCAGTAAAGGAGGAAGGCGAGCGAAGACCAACCGCCGGTCGCCGCTACGATCTGCGGCGGGACCCCCGCCATGAGCAGCTCGGACGATCCGCCGATCTGGAAGCTGTGCCCCGCGACGTTGTCGAGGCCGTGTGCCTCCCAGATCAGCTTGCAGCGGTGCAAGAAGTAGGCCTTTGTGAGTGGTTTCCATTCGCCGTCCTTGGAGTCGCGGAAGGAGAAGAGTGGTATCTCGCCGCGAGGCGCGGTCTGCTCGTGGTTGATGTGCTGCGAGAAAGCCTTCACAGGGCACAACTCGTCTTCGCGTTCGGCCAATACGAGGGTCCCTCCCTTCTCCCCGGTCGACTTCGTCCAAGGAATGTGTAGCGAGAATCCGTCTTGAGTGCGCGTAGGATGTGCGCTGCGCGCGATGTGCACCTTCGGGTCGAAGCCGTCTCCCTTCGGAACGGTTGTCTCTCCCAATCTGCGACATCCCCAGAAAGTCGCGAGCGCGCAGGCCAGCACTGCCAGGTCTTCCCCGTTCTTGCGGTCGAGGGACTTGGATAAGGCGAGCATGTGCTCGATGGTCGCGGGCGGGCGCGGGGGCTTGGAGTGTTTGGCGCCTTCCTTATGCGCCGTCTTGCGGACGAGCTCGAGCAGACGCGCCTCTCCGTGCCAAGGAGCTCCGGCCACGTCGTGCCATGCATGCACTGCCGACAGCCAGCTCTTCACCGTGCCCCCTCCAACTTCCCCGATATGTTCTGCCGCGAACGCGGTGAGCAGCTCCGTTGAGGCTGGCATACGCGTGTGTTCGTCGATGCCCAGTTTGTCGCAAAATTGGTGGAAGCGCAGGAGTCCGCTGGCGTGCGTATCGTGAGTGCCTGGCGCGAATGCGTCGTGTAGGGCGGCTATGATCTTTTCGACGTTCTCGGAACGGCGTTGCATCCGCAACACGTACACGACGCGTCCTTGACGCGCCAAACCCGGAACATGGCAAACCTGCCTGTTCCCGCATGCGCAACTGCGCTACACACTCCTTCCATCCCGCGCCAACTTTCTGATATGTTTCACGCGCCGTATGTACTCGGCGGACACGCTCATTAGATAGTATCTAGATTTCTAGTCTGTAGGTATTTAATCTGTACTGTAGTAGTTTGCAAGGCATTCCTTCCGCTCTCCATTTCTACAGTATTCTGAGAAAATTCTCGGCAGCACCACTCTCGTCCAAGACCGCACGTCAAACCACAGCGACGAGCCCCATCACTTGCACCAACACCACCGCAACGGAGATGCTTGGCGGAGCGCTCGCTGGCGTCCAGTTCGCGCTCGAGGAGATCAATCCCTAGTGCGTGTCTGTTTTTTTTCTTCTTCTTCCATTCCATACTCAAGAACATTCCGCCACAGCGACGGCGTCGTGGACCCCGCACCTCTCTTCTCTACTGAGCTCGCAGTGTTGCCTGTCAAAGCCGTCGCGGATCAACTCGGCAATCTCGCGCTCTTCCCGACTCTTCCGCCACAGAACCCTCCCGCCGCAACGGCGCTGACGGATCTGGCGACTGGGTTGAGCGGCGTGCAGACCCTGCTCGCCAACATTACTATGTGTGGCATGCTCTCTCTTTGTACAACGGCAAGTTGGTGACATCTTTAGCAGTGGTGGACCGGCATTGACCACGGTGCTGGGAAACAATACACAAGCGCTTGCGGAGGCGAAGCGGAACCTCAAGATGGCTCTTGCGGTTGCGGGGAATTTGGGATGCACCGTCAACTCGTCGTGATTGCGCTATACGCATAAAATTGTATTTCGGAAGAGAGAAATGTGACTGAAGCTGGGAATCGTGCGCGAGTTGCCATCATCCTCCTATGATACGAGATCATACCAGATTTGCCGGCTTTCAGAGAGCTGGATGGCGAGCTGGGTCAGTCGATAAAGAACCATGCTTTGAATCTCTCGCAAATTTGCATAGATAGGACTCCTTGATATTACAGCAGATGTACAGACACAACAAGGGTAGGAATACAGAAGGTATACAGCCGAGGCATCTATGTGGGGTGTCTGGGTATAGGATGGGTATGAAATATGCTGGATGCCGGAAAGCGAAGTAACGAGGAACAGCGGAATAAGATTTGAATGGGCGCTCTCACCAGCCCTGTGCAGCGGCCAACCACGCCGCTTCGTCAAACATAGGGACCGCATCACTACTAGCAATAGCGACATGGAATCCCGTCGTCGGTACAGCTGCGGTCGGAGTTGGGGATCCAGACGATGCTCGCGCAGGAGCAGCAGCAGATGCAGGCGCGTATGGGTCCGTGAGGAGGAGCGGGCCCTCACAAGTTGCTTCAGACGGAACAGCTGGCCGTCGGCGCCGCGAAGCCATCAGGAACTCAGCGTCGTCTTCTTCGTCAAGGAAGTCGCTCAGATCCAGCGGATCGAACGGGGGCTCGTCACCCGCCAAGACAAGAGCGAAGCCCTCATCACGAGTGGGGACGACTGTTGGCCGCATTCCGGCTCGCGCGCGCCAGGCATTAACTTCCCGCCGAAGAGCATCGCATTCCGCATTGAGAGCACGAAGTTGTGAGGAGGCCATAGTGCGATAACGGCGAGCCGCACGGACGTGGGCTACAGAGGAGTTCACGATCGCGGACTTGGAGGGACGACGGAGATGTTTGAGGTTCGGAAGCAGGGCAGCAAGGTCCTTGAAACATGTCTGTCAGCAACCCAGAAGATCCAAAGTTGGACGAGGACGCACGAGGAATCGCGCATTTAAAGTCTCTCTCCTTGCGCGCTCCACGGCGTTGTGCGAGGCACGGCGCTCAGCGGTGCTGGTTTTCGGTTTTTGGCTGAAGGCGTCGCCGTATTCGGCCAACGATGGAATGACGACGGCACCGGAGATGGAAGTTTGGCGGAAATCTGGCGTACTAGGTGTGCGAGGCCCCGAGGAGCGAGAAGATGCAGACGAAGTCGGCGAGGGCGGCATCTGGGTGTCGTAGTAGGACATCGAGGGCAATAGATAGCGAAAACGAAGGTTAAATGCAGTTAAAGAGAGTTGCGAATGAAAGTAGGTTGGCTGCGAAAGGCAAGCGAGCGTGTGCGGCTGTAGGGGCACGGACTTAGCGGGGCATCCGTGGCGTGTCTTTATAGCGACCGTCTTGATGACGACAGGGTGCCGCCAAAAATCACGGCGTCTCCGACGACACCGCCTCCGTCTCTAAACAACCGACGGACCGTGCCTCGTTGCGACTTCGGGATGGACGTTAATGATTCAAGTTGAACTAGGGCTCTGCGCTTCTCCAGCATTCCAGCAACCGGTGATCAGCACATTCTCCTCAAGTGCATTAGATATCCGCAGGGACGAAGGGTGTTCACACCAGGAGCTTCTGAACTCCGCGCGTCATCTGCGCCCGTGTCTCTCGTTGGCTTTCCGGAGCGGAACGATATCTCCTGCACGCGAAATTCAACATGGTGTCCGCGTGAAAGCACTGTTGATCGCGGAGTTGAACCTTGGGCTGTTCCCACTTTGTTGAAGGACGGTCGTTGAGTGGCCGGAGGCAAATGCGGATCCGCGATCCGGCGGGACGACCTGTCAAGCCCCAATTACATTATATTTGGTTACTTTTCATGATCTTCATCGCCCATCGCTTGTCTGCCAAATGCAACGAATCCTACCATGGCGACGACGTCGGACCGCGGCGTTGGGGGCGGTTCAAACCGAAGAAGCGGAACCTTTCCCGAAACGCTCAAGGGCTGCCTGCTGCCTAGGGTCGACGCCTTCGCGTGCTCGAGTTCAGCTAAGTTGTAACTTGAAAGAGTGGCAGTCAGAAGCTATTGCGGAGCCGATGTTCGGCTAGCGCCTCTCCCGCGGGACGATATCGCGACATCACGATCAAGACCTCAACTTGCATCCACATCTTCGAAGTTTTGCAGTATCAGGCGCCGGGGCTGGCCGCGGGCTAACTAGCGCTAACTGCCCGGATAAACTGGGTCTGGGCTGCGCCGCTGCGGCCATGAAACTCATCTAAAAAGGTCCACCATCCATCTTCCCAAACCAATCCGTGTTTCGCAATCATTGACATGATCATGGCGGGGACATGGTCATGAATCAAGCCTCCGCACCGCTCTGACCGCTCGGCTTATACCGTACGCATGTGCGCGGGATGAGGTATCCTCGGGCCACTGTGCACCGCGCGGACTACAACCAGAGAGTGTGGTACTCGCTTTAGAACAGTGGACAAGCCCTAAGCACATGTACAAATCATGGCTGGGTGCGCTGGTGCAGGGTAAGTAAGTGCTCCTGCTCTGCTCCCAGCCTGCTGCCTGAGCGCCTGAGCCTGCTGGTACAGTGGAAACTCCGATGCTCGGGCGCGTAAGTTGCAGTCCAAATTGCTTGGAAAGTCGCGCGATGTTGAGGGGGCGGAATTAAATCATGGCGTGGCACGCTCAGGACGTTGCGAGAGGCAAAAGGAGTTTTCGTAGAGTCGTCGTATCTAATCTGATCAAACCGGATCTCGGAGGTCGGTTTCCATCTTTGGTCATGCGGCTGACATGCTCATCCGCACAGCCCGCTCCCATCTTCCTTCTCTCAACCCATTTTCAAGCCATTCCAGGCATAACTGTAGCAAATAGAACCGCCCAGATTCAGACAGTGTATGGCCAGTGATATCCCGGAAGCGCCTACAGACACCCACTGGCTCCGTCGGCCCGTCGGACTCCCACACATCCCCGTTACGCGTTTCGCCGTCATGCGCTCTCAGCGAAAGCTGTCCGATGTAAATCACCCTTTGCGCGTTCTTCCCGCTTTCCTCAGCAGCTCGTCGATGCCCGCCAAACGTACACCAAGAACTATGCCGGATGGTGGGGGAGAGACTGTTGGCAGCACTACTTCGAAGAGAGTGCGAACGAAGGCGGGACAGGCATGTGCTGCGTGTCGGAAGAGCAAGGCCCGATGTGAGATTACTGCGGTTACGCGTGCGTCTTCTCAAGTCTTTGCCTGCCCCCCGCTAAAACAGCTTCGGCGCAGGAGGCCGCTGCCATCGGTGTACTGTCCTCGACCTTGATTGCTCCAATGGAGCCGGAAGCCCCGACTCTCAGTCTCGCGATCGTTGCTCTCTTCCTGTACCCAAGGCTGAGCCCGACTCCCCTCCTCCGCGATTCTGGGCCTTTGGCCCAGAGGCAGAGGTTCAGACTAGCCCGGGAAATGAAGAACAAGATGCAGCGCTGGCATGGCTACATCCGATTGGCGTCGTGCGGGGCATCTGTGCTGGGTCTGCGGCGACTGCGGATGCTGCTAGACGGGATTACAGAGCTACAATCCTGAACGATATTCTGGCTCCCGGAATCCGCGAGAGGCTTGTCACTTTGTTCGTTCCTTCCCAGTCCTTTCTTCCTCGCTCTGACTTTCGTGGATATGCGACAGATTCGACACTCACTACCGGCCATGGCTATCGTTCAACCTCGCCCGTAACGATTTCGTCGACGCGAGTTGCTGTACTGTCGCCCTTGGCGCACTCAAAGCATTTCCCCTACCGCCGGAGACGAGCCGCCGCCTCGACGGGTTCATTACGGCTCAACTTAGAGAAATACCAAGTACGGTTGAATCCGTTCAAGGCCTGACGATATTAGGTGTCTGGTTCCCCGCAGGACTACACGATACGTCAGGCCCACGGTCGCTCCTTCAGGATGCAGTGAAGATGGCGATGGGCTTGGGATTGAACGACTCTGTGGAGGTGGAAGAGATGCGTTTGGTATGTTCTCCTCATGTGCGTCCTTCTAGGGGCTGAAACTAATTGTCAGTGGACGGCGTTAATGACGCTTGAAGCTATGTGAGATGTTGAACTTATCTTATCTCGTATTATTTTATCTTATCTCATTCATCAGACACTCGCTCGGCACCGATATCGCGCCACTCACAACCATTGACGTGGATCCTCGTCAGCTTCATTTTCCCAGGACAGAAAGCGTATCAGCGCTTGAATGGGACGCGCTCCGAATGGGGCTGACCGGAGCGCATGTCCAGTTGTACCGCGAAGCGACGCTACTGCGGGTGGACGCCGATTCAAGTGCGGAGGAGCGGGAGGCGTGGCTGCAGGAGATGTGCAAGTGCGTGGTTCCGATTAACGCTTGTCTGATGCTCTTGCGACTGACTGAGGCCTCGACGCCGCAGTGTTCTGTCAAAGATGGTCATGCGCAGCAGGCTGCTCGCCCCGCTTTCAGGCACGTCTCTGCGTGATCCTCCTTCTCTCAAAACGAATGTGAGATTTACAGTGACTGCACCATTGACACACCGTCCCCTCTTCCTTGCCACCCAGATTGCACAAGATCTTGCACGTATTTTAACGCTCTACCATGCATTCATCGCGGCGCGCAGTGCCGCCCAAACGGCGGACCCCCCGAGCTCTCTTCCCCGCTCAACCCACACGGGTAACGCTGGCGGTGGAGGCTGGCAGCATGCTTTCCTTCCGGATTCAACTCCGCCGCCGAAACAAAAGCTGGCATCGGGCCGAGATTCCGATCCTCGGGTCCACATTACCGGGGCGAACCGGAACAACGCTGAAAGGCTGCTTCGGCATTGGGGCGCGGATATGCTCCGTACGACCGAGACGCTACTAGTTTCATTTTTGCAGCTTACCGAGGTCGGGTCTGACTCGGGCGGCCCGAGTATCATTCAAAGTCTACCCGACGTCTTCATCGTCGGCGCCGCGTTTGCTGCTGCACTCCTCGTGGGCATGAACTTTGTCGGGCTGCGTCGAATTGGTAGGGAGGTCCTTGGCTCGGGCATGGCGGAACTGTTGATCAAGAAGGTTGCGAGGGTCTTGGTGGGTGATGACCGTGGTGGCCCTGGTGGTGGCGTTGAGGGCGGTCTCGCGCAACAGGCTGGCGCGTTCGTGCAGCGAGTGCTGGCGAAGTGGGAGGCGCGGCATGGTGGTAGGGCCTTGTTAACCAAAAGCGGCCCCAAACCAGGCCGTTCGCCGGTATCGAGGCGGGCTGTTCGTTCCCGCACAACGCCGGCCATCTCCGTCGCACTCCCGCTGGCGCCTCAAGCGTCTCCCGCTGCCAATCCCCTTCTATTCCCGGCAGACCTCGAACTCAGCCTCCGCCCTAACCACGACGTGAATTCTGTCTTCAATGGTCAGTCGCAGCTGGACATTCCAGCCAACGACGGAGATTCCACCGCAAACTTCAAGCACGACGCACTGGATTTGGACGTCGACGGTGATTTTAATTTCTCGTTGGAACCAGATGTTGATGGGGCTCATTCCGGGTTCGCGCTGCTCGACGCGATGCTCGGCGGGCCTGGGGTTGTTGCGGGTGCGTTGGATATAAACGTGTTCCCGCCCCTCGAGGATGGTATGCGCGAATCACAGATGTGGCCGGACTGGATTTGAATACAGTTGTTCCGAATCTCTCCTCATCCGTCCGAGTCAAACATAAAATGAGTGCTTGCGCCTGAACTCAACGAGCGATGTAGGCCGAGCACCGCCGGTAAAATTATGACGTCGACGGAGTCCGTTTATCCGACCACAAAATTCTGCTTGGTAAGAGGTGGATCTACAGTCATTTACTTAAGTTGGGTCCGATGTTGAACTTCCCCCAATGTCCGCGTCTCCCTACCCGCCTGTACGCCGTGTTGTGACTGGGCACACGCCGGAGGGCGAGTCCAGCGTCCTCAAGGACATGCACCAACCACCGCGGTTCTGGTACCCAGGCGCTACGTCGCCAATCTACGATCTTCACTGGACGAGCGAGGCGCCTGCCCGCCTCGACACAGAACTCACCTCCCCGAATCGGGAATGGGTCGACGAGAGTCTGGGCCATCCCGAAGTTGTGAGCCCCAATGGATCCGTGTTTAGGGCTTTGGATATGGCCCCAGGGGATTCCTCGGTGAGTTGATTTTTCTGTGAAGACCTAAAATAATTTGACTTGCAGCCTTGGCATCGCACCGAATCGTGTGACTATGTCATCGTAATGAAGGGAATAATCTCGCTCGAGTTGCAGCACGGCGAACCGACCGTTCTGAAGACTGGCGATGTAATCGTGCAGCGTGCGACGATGCATCGCTGGGTCAACAAGAGCGCAGTTGAGTGGGCAACCATTTATTATGTCGCTGTTCGTGAGTACCTCACTCAACGGGCGTTTGGGGAGCTGATCGAGGTTCTGGAGCTGCGATCCCGGTGGAGGTCGGCGGGAAGAAGCTCGAGGCGTATTTCCCACCGCAATAGAGCATGTAACTTCGTGTTCCATCCCTCGAAACCAATCCTAATGTTAATCTTATCTCTGCTCCAATCGACGGTCCCGGGCGCACAATTCCTTACCTCACTCAATTTTGACCACTGAAAAGCGAGCGTGTGCGGGGCCCCCAGTCATCTGCCATGCGTGCCTTCCTCTCGTTCCTTGCGCTGATCTCTGGACTGACGGCCGTACTACGTGTCACGGCTCTCTCTGAGCAAGGATGCTCAGCTGAGGGCGACTTTTGCGGCGTGGTCCACGACAACTATTTCCACAAATACCGTGAATGTTGCGGAGAGCATTCCGAAGTTCAATGCGGCGGCGATGACTTTGACTTGGAGAAGTTCAAGCATATCGAGGTGGCCGACGCGGTGCGCTGAGTTGCTGATTCCGACATTCGCCTGATTTTTGGTAGCATTGTGCGCGGGTCTAACCATGGGATCGGCGGTGTAGACACTTGATGATTTGTGATGCCTTGTGAATATTCATCTTCCTTCCGCCTTCCATGACTCGGGGCGCCTTGTGAGCGCCGTCCGAGCACCGTCGTTCAACTCGATGGCGCTTCGCCCGAGGTACACGTCGCTTGAACCTGCGTCATATTCCACATCACCACGACTTGTTCCTCCAAACACCTTCTTGAGCGACACGCGGCAGAAAATGTCAGTCACGCGTCCGCAGCAGGCGCGAGGCTCTCTCCGCTCTCCCACTAGCCATGATAATCCCTGAACCGACTTGGGCCACCCACGAAAAGAACGAAAACGCGTCTCCAGTTCTGCAGCAGCTTGCGCCGGCGGATGGGGGCTCCGTGCCAAGAGACACGCACGCAGGGCATGAGCATCTCTGTGCACACTGCGGCAGCATCGACGCACCACCCACCTATGCTGCGAAAGCCGAGGTCGGGCTAACATCCTCAGGCTCTGCTCTAGAGTCGTCCGGATCCAGTTTTGCGAGGAGAAGCTCAAGGGATATCCGCGTCTTCACAGTTGCTTGCGTTGGTGCGCCGCTCGATTCATCCGAAACCCGCGAAAATCTCATTCAGTGGTTACAGCTGCTACCTTCGTCTCCCTTGTCTTTCTAGTTTTATGTTGCGACATCCTAGGATTGTCATATTCATCCCCATATTTGTGGGACGCGTCTAGTGAAGCAGCAGTCCTTCTTTGTATCGCTTCCCTCGGACTGACAGAGCGGCAGGCGTCATTTCTGCGCCATGGGGTGTGTTCGTTGCATGGGCTCTGTGCAATCTTGGTATCGTGCCATTCATGTTTGAATTCCACAGCGCCTTGTTGATCTTCGACTTAATCTCGAGCCCAGATTGATCTCTGGACGAAGAATAGCTGCAGCATCGGACACAACGCCAGATACCTCCTCCGCACGCTTGGTTACGCGTTTTGTTACGTTGATCCTGCTCTTTCTGGGTTGGCTAGGTTCGTATTACAGCTTAAGCTTGACGACTTCTAAGTTGTTGTCCAGTCTGCGGAGCTTATAGTGCGATTGGACAGCTCGTAGGCACCTGCCAGCCTTTTTTGCGGATTGTACTTCCCGCGCTGTGCGAGGAAGTGGCGACTGCCGTGGGTTTGACCTTCGTCTCGGTGGCTCTCTGTGCGTTATTCGACGGCTTCAGGCCACAGCGACTGACCTTATTTAGTGGTGATTGCGGCCGTGGCTATTTGGCGGACTTCACGCGCTTTGCGGAGGGTCGGACTCGGAGTGTCAGTGAATTGAGAGTCTTGCGGAAATTACCCATAAACTTGAAAACATTGCCTTCCTATCCGTCCAATGAAGATACGAGCTCGTATTTTGTCCGTAGTACTCGCGCGGAGAGCTAAATCTCCGCAGGGAAGTGTGACGCGAGTCTCCCATCCTACACCGACTTAAAGCAACATCAACCCCACAGCCAGTCCACCGATCGTCGTCCCGGCCAGATCCTTGGCCCGTACGGACCTCGCCGACGAACGTGCTGACGCGGAGGGCTTGGCCGCCTCTGTGCTGGCGTGCGGCATCTCAGAGACGATGGTAGCAGAGACGTAGGTAGTCGACGTGAGCGCCGCGGAGGTCGTGGCGGTGGTCTCGAATGTGGAGGTAATCGTCGTAGCACCGCTGCGCGGAAGAAGAGAAATTACCGTATTAAATCACAGGTCGGAGAACGCCAAAGGGGACTCACGTCGCGGTACCACGCACCGATGTACGCGCAGTGGACTTGGTCACAGACACATTGGTTGCAGAGCTGGATGGCTTGGGAGCAGGCGCAACCGCGAAAACGGGGCTCGACGCAAGGATCTTGGTGGGGTCATCCATGTCGAGGAACGCGATAGTGTAGTCGTTGCTTGGCGGTACCTCTGGAATTGGGACCACCGCCTTATTGTCCTGCGGGTCCACGTTGTTGGCGATGGCAAGGGCACCACTCTGCGTCGCGAGGAGAATGGTCGCATTAAGAAGAGCGAGGATTGGTTGGATGATGAACTAAGACGCACGTAGGGCGGCGTGTCGCTAGGGCTGAGGAGGGCGATGATCACGTCTTGCCTAGAGAATATTGGGTGGGCACCGGAAAACGAGCGAAAAAAAGGCAAAAGCACAACGCACGGGTCCGAGTTATCCGACTCCCAAGTCAACGACGCCGTTCCGCCGGACACGACCGTGCCAGTGACCTGGAGGTTTGAGACAGCGGCGCGAGAGACGGCAGTAAGTGCGAGAACAGTGATTCTGTGCCGCTGAATGAGAGAAGATTGAGAGACGAGACGCGCACTGACGGGAGGAGCGTCGACGGGAACATCCTCGATGTGGGGAGCAAAGTCAACTGAAGAATGAGGGATGAGTGTTCGAGAAACGCCACGTAGCAGAGCGAACTTTAAGTAAGTATCCCGCGCCTCATGGGCGCAACCGCGTCGGAAGAAGACGCAGCACGCACAACACGCTGCGGCAAGCCTATTCCCCCGCGGGAGAGCTTGGACACCCGGTCCCAGTGGTGACCATGTGGCGGCCATGAAGGATCTGTACATGTGGAAGAGCGAGAGTTAAAAGCAGAGGAATCCACTTTCCTAAGCTTGGACTCATTTGCTGCAGTCGCAAAAGGCGAAGATCGGGGACCGCGGCACTGGCATGGTTCGGAGATGGTTGATCAACGGTCACGACATCACGTGCAGCATCCATTCATCTCGCAAAGAAAACACGAGTATTACTCTCGATCCAAACTCACAACAAAGACTGCGCCGAGGAAGCGATGTCCCCTCCAAGAATCGTTCCGCTTGTTATGCCCGTCAGGGCTGTCGACCCGCCGATCGGGCAACTCAGAGACAACCTGCGCTGCAGCTCAAGAGTGCTAGTCGGTGCATCGGAGCGCGAGGCACGGCGGTTGAAGCGTGTGAACCTCCTCGTTAACCGAGGGCGGCGATCATGAAGGCGCGCGGCGGAACGTCGCCGGCGGGTGGAGGTTGTAGTCGTATTACTGGTGCTGGTGACGCTCGAGATGGATGCAGTATCCGAAGCATCTGTGCTGTCGGTGTCGGTTGTGGTCGAGTTACCGCTGGTCGAGCTTCATTTTGTTCAGAAAAAGGTGGTAAGAAACTGCAAAACATACGCATCCGTGCTGTTTGCAGCGGTCGCATCGTCGCCAAAGCATTTCTAGGGTCATTATCAGTTCCGTAACCGGCTTAAAAGCCCGTTTAAGTCAGTACAGACCGCGAAAATATCAAAAGTCTTCGTGAACAGCGTCTTGCTCGCAACATCATTGAACAGATCGAAGAAACTGCCCTGGGCGCCAACGTTCAAGTTGATGTTCGCCGTAACGTTCACGCAGCCACCCAACGACTTGGTAGTGGAGGATTGGTTGTCCCCAATTTCGGCGGTCCGATTGACCGGGGCGCTGCTGATCGTGGAATTTGCGGAAGTTGACGCGATTGATGCGCTGGAGGGCGCATCAGTGATGCGCCTGTCAGGGCAGGGATGCTTACTCAGATTGATCCTCGGTCCCTGTGGTCGAATTTGCAGTCACCGAGGCGCTGGAGGATAGTGTCAGCCATATAAGTCGGAAAACTGGAGATAACTGACCTGTCGACGCTAGCTACGGTCGAAGTATTGCTAAAATCGCGTTTTAGATTGCGGGTGCAAGAAGATGTAGAACTGACTTAGCGGCACTGCCTGTCGTAGACACGACGGTGCTGGCGGTACTCTCAACGGAAGCACTCTCGCTTGCGTCTGCTGCAGTGGAATTGGCAGCCGCCGAGACCGACGTTCTGAAAAACATGCATGAACGCCCATGTCGCGAGAGGAAGAAGAAAAGACTGACGTGTCTTCCGATTCATCGGCGGTCGTACTGCACGAACATCAGGCTAAGCACGCTGGAGTGAGCGAAGAGACCTACGTGGCGCTATCGTCAACCGTCTCATCAGTGGTATCGACCGAGCCTGAAGTGACGCTGGCGTCGTCCGACAGGACACTTGTGACCGAGGCCGCGTCGGATTCGGCGGTACTGACGAGTAGATGAGAGAAACTAAGACATATGTAGGTAAAACGTACGTGTCGACCGTGGCCGAGTTCGCCGCGACAACGGTGCTTGCGGTAGTGGCTTTGGATTTTTCTGACGCGGTGGTTGTTGAGCTCTTCTTGCTGTCTGCGCTCGGCTTTTTTGACGACGTCTTGTCGTTAGCCTTTGCGATGGGCACAGGCGATCGCTTCCGCGCCCTTGAAAAAGAAAATCATCTCACGGAAAGCACGAGAAAGTCTATCACCTACCCGCCATTCCGAGTCTTCTGCGTCGCGATCGAGGCATCCAGATTAAGATCCAATTGTGCGCTAGCAGCCATCGCGAGGAACACCTCCGCAGCGATTTTACCACCGAAAGCGCTCAGGCCAAGCTGCAGCGACGGGGTAAGCGTCGCAACGAGCGTTCCTTGGGCCTGAACGTCCGCAGCCGTGTTGAGGGTCAAGGCTTGACGCGAGGTAAGCTCGTGAGCAATTCGGCCAGGATGACTCACGGGTATCGGCCAGCGAAAGCGAGTTGCTGTCCACCTTATTCTTTGCATCAGGCGGGAACGCAATCGTCGTATTCGCGAGGTCCAAATTAACACCAATCTGCATCTCCATCTGTATATCGACGACTCCGTCGATCTCGGCATTCACGTCGAAGGTGGGGCCAAGCTGTAGGATGTCGGGAATGTCTAGACCAGGGATACCGACAGTGAAGATTTGGATGCTACCGGAAGAGATCGAGCCAGTGATATCGGCCGTGATGTCGATTGCGCCGCCCACCGCGCCGGTGAACATGCCGATGACAGAGAAGTCGTTGAACTGTGCAGAATTTTGTCAAAATTTGACCCAGGAAGTATTCAACTCGGAAGCAACGACGCACAGAAGGCGGAACGAGGGTCCCCGCCGCCGTCGCGGCGACTACGGCCTGAAGATCAGAGGCAGACGCTGCTATATCAACGGACAACGAGAGATCAGCTCCGGCGCAGGACAAATCCGAGTTGATTAGGTTGGCGCTTTTGTTGAAGTTGATGGGCGCAATGTCGAAGTTGTGGGTGTGGTTGAACGACGTGGCCTCTGCGACGGTGAGTAGGTTTACATAGGAAGCATGAAGTCGAAGCAGCCGCACGTTTCACCTCAGATGCCGCATTCTTGGCCGCAGTCGCCACCTTCGTAGCAATTGATTCCACATCAGATGCTGACAGATCCATCAGATGAGCTCAAATCTGCTTCAGAAGGAAGCCCACCAGCTTCAGTGGCGACAGAAACGACAGCACTCGCTAATACTATCAGGTCAAGATTGGACCGGCTGGAGACAGCACATACCGGCTTCAGTTGCAACGCTCTCAACGGCGCTTGCTAGAAGATGGCGTCAGAATGTTTTCTACGAAGACAACAAGACAAGGACTCTCACCAGCCTCTGTCGCGACCCCAACGACTGCGCTCGTAGCATCGGAGAAAATGCTTTCAGCTTTGCTGAATAGCCCTGCAGCCCAAATTCAGCCAATGCAGGCACGGATAAGTAGGACTGTCAACGCACCACCGAGGAACCCGCGTTCCTGCATCTCGACGAGACTAGGCTCTCCCCGCTGCTGACGCTGAATTACAGCTTTCGCCGCCCGCTTGGCGATAGCTTCGCTCCGCCTCCTACTCGCAGAAGTTGGTCCCGATCGCCGCGAAACAGTCGCCGAACTGGTATCAATATCACTGACGTCCAATCCCGGCGCGTTAACGCCTTGAAGCGCGATGTTGACCATGCCGTTTTTGCTCCACGAAACGGCAGTCCAGTTCGTGTCGAGAGTGAGGGATCGGACGATTGGGGCGCTGGAAGAAGCGGCGTTGCGTCCAGCGAGGGAGCGCTCGTATGCGAGGCGGCGCGAGAGGGAAGACGGCAGGGTCTGGTCTGGAGAAACCGAGGATGACGCGACACGCGCAAAGGCGCTCGACCCACACTATCTCATGCGTCAGTTCTTGAGCAAAGACGAACCGAGACGATATCGGATAACGCACATCCTCAGGCAACCTAACCAGCTTATTCACTGGGCCATCGTTCTGATACAAATGCGCACAATTCGAGGACGTATCATTCGCGTCGCCCTGAACGCACACGAGGCGGATGCTCTGCGCGTTGAGACTGGGATCGCAGTCGAGTATTTGCCAGCCTGCAGCGGGAGTGATGTCTGAAATGGCGCTGGCGCTGCCCCAGATTTTGAACGAGGCCGAGGCGTTGGACGTGGATGGGAGGTCTGTGCGATGATTTAATTGGTAACATAGGTAAGGGAGAGGTCTTCACCGTAAGAGCACGAGCCGAAGAGGCAGGGTACCGACCAGTCGTTCTTCGCGTGAACCGACACTGCGGTCGCGAGAGTAAAGAGTGCGAGGGTCGTAGAGCGCATATCCGCGAACAAACAAGAAACGTCGAAACAACAGGAAATATCTGCTCGCCGGGGCAGAGAAAAAATGGCTCGCCGCCGGGGCTGGGGTGAGAAAAGAAAAAGGCGAGAAGGGCGACAAGTGGGGAACCGAAAGACGCAGAAGAAAGCGCCAGTCTTTGGTCGTAGCGGTTATATATCACGTCCCGCGTCCCGACTTGGCGCGGGTTGGACGGGAATCAAACCAGGGAGCGGCGTATCAGGCTGAACAGGTTTCGTTGCAGACTCCGAGTCGCCCACTGCTGCTGGTACCTTCGAAAGAAGTTCCTCGTTCGAGTGCCGCTCGTGTAGTGTTGGCTATCGTGGGGAGCCACGTCCTGGGACCGAACGACCTGCGATGCGGCGGGCTAGCGCTAGCTCAATGACTTTTGAGATCCTCGGGCGGCGTTCACTGGCCCGCGAAACACTGAGCCCCGCGTAGGCTAGCGGAACTGCCAGTGCCACGCTCCGACGTGTCTCGCCGCGTTTGCTCAGTGGACGGTCCTTTGCTCGTCGCATAAGAGCAAAAAGCCGCGGACGAGCAAAGACGGAGGTGGCGAGCACTGTTAAGAGGCGGATTAGTTCGGATCATCTCGGCTTTCTCCGCACCGCCACCAAAGTACCACTTGCCTTCAACTTCCACCCACGGCGAGTTGGGACTGCTTTTGAAAATATCCTTCACCTCGAACAACGAAGCGACGCGGACCTTGCACGGAACAGTCAATCGTCTCTTCCTCCGGTGTCTGCTAAACGGCGCCGTGCGGACCTGGGTAAGTGCTCTCCAGACCCGTCGTCACCCGTCGACGTCGTTCCCCAGCAACACCTGGCCGAGTCCTCCGACCTCGTCGTCTTGCCCGCCGCCGCGGCCGATCGGATTCTCGCCTCCACTGCTTCGCGGGGATCCAGGATCTCCCTATCTAAATTTATTTCCGTTCGTCGCGAAGTGGATAGATTGTCTCTCCGCGAATCAATGGGCATCGCATCACCGTGGTTCTCGGGGACGCCGACGGCGGGTAAACCTCCTGCAATTGGGTCTTGACCCAAAATTGACCACCTTAGCAGCAAGGGGACTTGCAGAGCGTTCCTGCAAGGCCAAAGGAAGGACGGATACAAAGCCAGACTAACGAACGTATGTAGGTCGCATGAAAGATGGGCTTTGCAACGACACACGCGCACCCCGCTCCAAGGCCGTGTCCGCTCCACGCCGAGCCGAACACGTTGCGAGGGCAGCGCATCGCATGACGCGATGGCAACAGAATCAAGGGAGCGTGTTGTCAAATCGATCGGGACCTGGTGCGTATAAAGAGCTCCTTGTCCTTCCCACCGCCCTTTTCTCCAGAGCTCTTCGGTCTCCTCCCTTCCTTCTCTCTATCACTCAACAGCGAGCGGCGCTCGTTTTTCCCTCTTCTCCCTCTGCTTTTTCTTTCCTCACGACAACACACACACACTATCATGGTCTCTTCATCGATCCTCAGGGTCGCCTTTGCCGTTAACTGTGCGTCGTCGTCGTCTTTCTTGTACTTGACTGACCTTTGCATGCAGTGGCACTCGCGTTCTCCGGCGTCAACGCCATCATTCCTCGCCAGGCCAACGGTGGGCCCGCCTTCGACCCCTCCGGCGCCAAGAACGTCGGCAATGGTGCCGGCCTACAATTCATTGGTGGCCAGTGTCTCTCTGCTGCGGACTGCGGCTCAGGCTGCTGTGCTGGCCCTTCGGGTATCTGCTCTGGCGTCGGGGCCCAGACCCAGGCCGGCAAGACGGGCTGTGGCTTCGTGAGCGGTGGTGCCGGTGCCGCGCCCGCTGCTGCAGCGACGACTGCAGTGGCCCCTGCCGCTGCCGCGCCAGCTGCAGCTGCGTCGACTGGCCTCCCTCCCAACGTTGGTGGCCCACCCTTCGACCCCGCCGGTGTCCCGAACGTTGGCAACGGTGCCGGCAAGCAGTTCATTGGTGGCCAATGCCTCTCGGCCGCTGACTGCAACTCGGGCTGCTGTGCCGGTCCCTCGGGTATCTGCTCTGGTGTCGGTGCCCAGACCCAGGCAGGCAAGACGGGATGCGGGTTCGTGAGCGGGTCGTCGTCGAGTGCCCCGGCTGCTCCCGCCTGCTGCCCCCCTGCCGCCGCGGCCCCTGCTGCCGTCTCCACCGGTGTGTTTTCTCTCCCGTTCATGCATTCTGAGCACCGCGTTGATGTCTTGCTCGCAGGTACCCAATTCATTACCGGCGCTTGCACATCTGATACCGACTGTGCATCCGGCTGTTGCGGCGCCACCTCCGGGAAGTGCGCGGCTCGTGCTGTTGCCGAAGGACCTGGTGGAGGAGGCGGATGTGGGTTTGGTCAGGCAAATGCTGGCCAGCCCGGTGCTCGTCGGTGAATGAATGGTGAATAGTAGAGCACGATGTTCCGTTGTGGCCACGAATACAGTGAAATCAATACATACCGTCCTTCAAGGAAGAGAGATACAGAGGGTCGCCACTTTTTGCTCAAAAAGTCGGTCACGTGACATTCTCTCTGGTCTTCCTCGCAGGCAACGGCATAAGGACATTTCCTCGGACTGTAAGCTTCCCAACTACCGCGACGGACCACATGATCGGACCCAGCGCCTACATTCCCTTTGCCCACTTCCCACCGTCTGTGAACGGAAGGAAAGAAGTCCACCAGATCAAAGGACATGCCGTTGCAGGACGTACTGCCGTCCTCTCTCTACTGAACACTTCCGCTGGCAAGGGTCCAGGTGGCTTTTGGATTCACAAGGTCAAATACAATTTATTATCAAGAAACGCTAGAGAATTCGTTTGATGAACCTTAGGACTCCATCTTGACCGCCGCCTCTGTCGCATCGCTCTCTGTAAGACTCCTGCAACCGTGAATCAGCCAGATCTTCCACTAACACAGCGAATTGTACCCCTCAGCCATGAGCCGCTGTGGGTGTAGGCGCCGGCAATGCGGTCGGCGGTGTTGCACGTTTGTCCTCCAAGTTGCAGTCTACCCAAATTACATGGTCAGTCAATGGCCAGAAAGAAGAGGACACCTCACCAAGGACATCGTCCCCATCAAGTCCCAGTTCTTGAAGTTTGCTTTGAACAACATTGAACATCTTGTCATACATTCCCAACCAGTCCTTGAACGTGCGCCACTTCGCCGAATGCTTCGCGCACTCGGTCTTCAGCTGTTCCGCTTTGCGGGCATGTTCTTCTATGCCTTCGCGCACCACAGACTCTAGCGAACCCTGGAACTCGTCGCTGACCAACAGTCAAGTTCATGCCAGCAGGTCGGTGTAACTTACATTTTCTGCCGCAATACCTGATTCTCGGCTTCGGCACTAGCCAGGGCCGTCTCATGTTCGCGATTAATTTCTTCCCTATCGAAATCTTGTTAACTTCCACCCTGACAACTCAGCGGACCAACGTACATCCGTAGCACCAGCGCGGCATACTTGATTGCCGTTCCCGGGTCAGAGCTCTCCGGAGCAATATCCAACATTGTTCGTAGCATCCCCACGGAAATCAGCTCAGGTAGACCGCTGTGCCCGCGTTAGCCATCCAACCAAACCCACCCTCAGAGGATCGCACTCACTACGCCTCCGCAAGACGTGAACATGGACCGAGGACCTCGTTCCCGACACCCTCCCTGTAAGCTAGGATCACCATCCGCTCCTTCTCCGACTCGCATCGAAGAGCCTTGCCAAAAAGCTCCACCATCTTCCCTGCATCATCGTGCGCAATGATGTCCCGCACCGTCAGATTGTGCTTCAACAACAGGGCCAACAGGCGTTGGCTCTGGCGGCCGAGTAAGATAAGATGCGGCGCCAGCATTGGTGTCTTTTCAGCGTCTGCCCAACAGCTCGTCAAGATACCAGAGCAGCGATCCTGGACAACCACAGACCAATGTGTGCACCCTAGAGATAGACGTAGAGAGATAGAGAGAAAAGAAGCTGCGTGTCACATCGATGCTGACAAGGTGCACGAGGAGGTCCGATCCGAACTCAGTGATTTTGGCCGTTTGTGTACGCAGACTTTTGGTCAAGAGTTGTACGCATTCGGATCGGGTGGGGTCCAAAGTAGCGGTTTGTGTACGCAAACGGGATTGGACATTCTTCCAGGCGGGCCATGTCCGCATCCGGGATTGGACCTCGAGAACGGCGCAATGTGTACGCATTTGATCTCAGACATACGAACGCGAGCGTCTATACTAAGTTACACGATCTCCGAGCCATCGTCCCCGCCGCCGTGCTTGACCATATCAAAGAACTTCTGCGCTGCGACCCATAGAAGAACGCGGTGCCGTACAAAGTCGTTGTGCATCGCCATGCTCTCGTTGCAGAGCATAACGAGGACCATCGGATGGCCGTAAGGTAAAGTTTGCACGACTTGACGCGTAATAGTACCCGCCCAAGATGCGAGAGAGAAGACGATGTGGGTGCGGGGGATTTGGAGGATCAAGGTGTTGCCAGTGCCGCTCGCAAATGAGCTGAAACAGCCTGGGCCGACAGACCCGAAGACCGAGACAGCGACATAGGACGGGTCGCCAACGCTGACGGCTTGAGCAATCCACTCGTGGCCTGTCGTGCCGCCCTTGGAGTAAATAGTAAGCACTGGATGAAACGTCAGTCTCGAGAAAACAGTTTTCGGGTCAATCTTACCTTCGCCGAGAACAAGGTCGCCATCGGGCTTGAAGACCAGCACGAAGTGCCCAGCTTTGAGCGGATTGAACTCGACAATGTTTGCGTAGTGCATGTTTTCATGAAGCAGCGGGATGCTGGCAAAGGCTTGGCCGCGCAGACGCACAAAGTTCTGAGGAAACATTGAGCACATCACAGGAATGATTTGAGAAGAAAAAAACGTACCGCCCGATGCGACAGCCCGTACAGTGGCCTTGTTTTGAGCGCGAACACCACCGCTACTGCTACTGTAGGTGCCGGTGTGCCGGATTTGATGAGCAACACCACTGGTTGTTGCATTGGATGTGGCGTGGACCTTGAGCCGATGGACAAGCTAGTCGCGCGCAAGGAAGGCTCCGGCACGAGCTTCGTTTTGGCGACGGGTGCCGAGCCAGACTTGAGCATTTCTGAGAGGCGACCTTGTTTCCGGATTGCAGCCCCCGCAAATTTCATTTGATGGCGAGTGCGTTCCAAGACGATGAGCTCGCGATTGAGCTGGTTTTTGAGGAGAAAAGGGAGCGCATGGTCGGCGGGGTATGGCTGTCAAAATTCAGGTCGCGCACTCCCAGATAATGTGCAACATACCGAGGACACAGGCGGAACAGCCGCCTGCATCGCTTTAAGCTCGACGCGCAATTCATCGAGCGACTCTTGCGTCGAGTCCCGGAAGCGCCTCACTATGTGGTTAGGTCAATGAACAGCCGCAAAGACAGAAAAAAAATAGGAACGAACATGGCTTGCGACGTGTCAAAGCGACCTCCGCGGTCTCAACGATGCGATTGGCCCTCGAGGACCTGGTTGGAACAGATTGGTACAGTGCGGCGGCTTCCAAGAGCTCAAGATGATCGGGGTAGCGTCTGGCGTGCAGGTGGGTCTTGATAGCTGCGCAAAGCAGTCTCAGCATTGATCCCAACAAGCGTACACAACTCGATGACCTCCTTCGTCGCAAAAGCAGCAGCCTCGCGCATCTCCTCGTTACTGGGGAACAAACCCAATGTCGGCAGATCCAGGTCATCTGCCTTGAAGAACGTGTGGAAGTAGCCGGACGAGTACTGCTGTGCTTGTTGTTCCGCCGTAAGCCCACCGAACTCGCCCATCTGGAGCGCGCGCCAGTTTGACGAAGTCGGAGAAGTCGTGCGACCAGACTTTCCCGACCCCAATCCATTCCGACGCGACGAAAGCGTCAACGAGGTCCCACTCGTCGTCACTGACCTCCATAGGGTCTGTGGGGCCCGCACCGCCAAACATTCGAACGTGGAACCAACTGAGAAGGCATGAGCTGGAGATTTGAAGCAGGGCATTCAGTGCACACTTACAAGGAGCAGTGAGCAGAAAGATGTTTGCGAAGGGAAAGCGCTTTACGATGCAAGATGGCCGTAAACCAGGTCGGCGGAGACTGCTTGCATGACGGCGGTGACGCAAAACTCGGTCTGCGTTCAGCACGCTTGCTAGTTGTGACCGAACGTGCACGTAGTCGTTGGTGCAGCTTCTTCCAGCGGTCGAGTCGAAGGTGCGACATGTGCGTGCGTCGATAACGCTAGCGCGTCGTCAAATACGGGAACAACGACGGCCGGACTTGGATAACTTGAAACGTGTTCAGTCAACGCTGGAAAGAGAATCGGGAGATACTTGACGTACCAACCAACGAGAACAGAGCCGAAGCAAGGAAGATGAGCACCGTCATTGTAAATGCAACCAGAGTCGACGACTTTTCGCGCAAAAAGTCGGTCACGTGATGATGTGACTCTTTGTTATTCCTACATGACTAATCAAATTTTCTTTTGGTGCCACCACCACAACCGCAACCAGGCGCTCACATTCACTGTCTAATCTCACCCTGCTACCAGCTAGACCTCATGGCTCATCCCACCACCAGTCCCGTCCTGCCCATTTCCCGACAAATTTTAGACTCTCTTCACAAGCATTGGCACAAATATATCTTCAATCTGCGTGTAAGCTTTCGATTTCCCGCGCGACTGCAACCTCAACCTCGCACAAGGGCCGGAAACCGAGATCAGGAGCCACTGCTTACACTCCGTTCGCCCACTTTGCTCACAGGATGAAAGAAGTCCGCTAAATGAAGGACTGTCTATGCCATGCAGTCATCACGTCGCATGTTGCAGACTCGCCCTCAACTCCATACTGCTGTTCGCTCTCTGCTGGATATTCTCATCAGCAGAGATGTTGCTGCCCAAGATGCTCTTGTTGAGCGCATTCACGCCCTTTACAACGATGCCGTACCTCTCATTGCTGGCTTTCACGCTCACTGGGCCCCCAAAATCGCAGCAACGCCTACGTTGCCTCTTGCTGCCATCGACCATTTCCGCGATCCCTCCTGGCCAAAGTCTGGCCAGAAGACCATACTCGAGCAGTCCCGCCTCAACCACGCCTTGCTTCCTGAAGATGACGACAATGATGACTGGGAGGATGGGACGGATGAGGATCTGGACGAGGCAGAAACTAGCAGTGATAGTGGAGCGAGCGATGTCAGCCATCCTGCGGTTGGAAGCCCGGACCACGGCGGTGATTGGAATATGGATGAGGACGACGAGGACTGTATTGAAGGTGTCGAAGCCTGCGACGAGCAAGACTTGAGCTTCAAATCGGGCGATCAAGTGGCTATTGGCAGTGGGTCGGATGGCAACACTGCGAGTATGTGCTCTGGTCAAGAGAAAGACTACTTTCCATCTCCAGCGCCCCCAATCAGCGATGTCCTGGGTACACGCTCACGCTCCATGCGGAAGCAAGTCGAACTTCGACTAGACAACCAGCAAGAGCCCATATCTCTGGCTGCGGACACTGTCCTCCACACGTACACAACAGGACATCTCGGGCCAGACTTTCCGACTTTCGCCATGGCGGTCGCTGCTGTCCAGATCGAGCATCAGAAGATCGCAGAAGACCCCGTCATGAAGTCGGTAAAGATGTTACGCACACCATCGCACGCCTTCAGCCCAACTTATACTCGACGTGCAATTGCTGTCCTCCTGGTTCGTCTAAATGATGCTGGAAATGAATCTTAACCAGATGCATCTACAGAACATTCTCAAAGACCCAGCCTTTGACTTTGTTGCCAACAACGCACAGACGACCCCAATCGATCTCTCTTCATGAGTAGCTCAGCTCCGCAACGAGATCCCCTTCTATCTCGCATCATTAGCTGTGCACAAGCATCCTACTGGATTCGTCATTGCCGGTTGGGAACTGTTCACCGCCGTCACCCGTGATTTCCATTCTCTCCGTAATGAACTAGAGTCAAAGTTAAAGCTACCGCATCTCCGGGAACAAGCACGCATGGAGGATTTACAACATGTTAAGGATGTTCTGGCGGAGATACTTCATGTCGACTCCATTTTGGACTTCGCCATGCCACTGTTCTAGCACAGCTGTGAGTTCTGGATTCCTCGGTGGGTGCTAGATCTTCCCACAACCAACGGTCTGATACTCTGTACTCAGGTTGGAGTTGAAGATCACGCTGATCTGTGGGAAAGATACTCAAAGCTCCTCAATCACAAATGCCGCTCGCCTGATTGCACTCGACGCTTGCGCCGTGGCGGGGTATTCAAGTCAAGCGTCCTGCAGCGCAATCGGACGATCAGAAATCGATGTGGAATGTCAACTCGGGTATTCTGGTATTGGGGTACAGATGCTACAAAGGTTGATGTGTGCAACTGATCTGACTCGGCGACACAACCGACATTATCACCTCTATATGCTTGGAATTGCCGGATTGGTCGCATGGATCTCACACCACCGCTACAAATATCGATTTGGGAGGGAATCCATTGGGCTTATAGGTGTTGGCGGTATTTGAATCAAATTATCTTGTCATTTGTTAAACTGTCAGTCCGGTACAGTACGAGTCGTATCCGGTTCAGTCGAGTAGTGGTGCTCAATTCCTGTTTCTTGATAGCTAATTTTTGTGTTACATATTCACCTCCTGATGCACTACTACATTCCAACTACAATTAACCAGTTCAGACAGCTCCCTGTCCGGAGCATTTCAAGCTGCTTTGAAGGTGTCACTGACGAGAGGAGATGAGAGAAGTGATATTGCTCTTGAAGCACAAGTGGATCATACCTTGAGTGTGTCCTTTCGCCAGTATCTCCGGCCATAGATGGGGCACAAATGTAATACAGGGACCCCATGAATTGCCGTCTCATGCCGCTGTACCAAATGTATTAGTTGGTGTGCTATAAAAGAGGTAACAAAAGACTCACCGCCAAGCCTACGTTCAGTGAAAATGTTTCCTTGCATCCGTCGACAGCGCAGCAAAACCTAGCATGCATATTGAAAATGTGGTCCTGATGAAGAATCAAGTAGGAACTTGGCAAAAGGATGAATGCATACAATAAGCTGGGATTGTGCGTTGAGGCGCAAACCACATATGATTTTCTCATGCCTATACCCACACAGGTATCCTCCCTCGGGTCTTGTCAACTGCAGAAGCCATCCATGACTGTCAATCAGACCACGATGTGCAAGATAACCCATCAAAGCCTCATCCTTGCTGGAAATGCACAGAAGATCTTGGAGGTCATCGTAGCTCATGACAGTCCCCGGGGCGGCATGAGATGGCTCTAGTCGAACACGCCGAGCCGAATGGCTGACTTGCATCGGCCAAGGCCACTCGAACAAAGAGACAGGGGTCCAATCCTGTATCGATGCATCTGATGGCATATCGTCACGTGTGGGGGCGCGAGAGGGGTTTTGCGATATTCTGGGAAGGTGGTGGGGGGATTCTGGTAGTGCCAAGGGATCTGGATGTGCTTGTAGCACAGTGAATTCTCTAAAACATTGAGAAGAGCAGTCAAACACACCCAGGAACAAATCTGTTACATCACGCATTGATCTCTCTTGTATTTCCATCCACCGCATAACTGGGATCCCCATGATACACAAGCAGGTACGCTTGAGGAAGATCCAACGGCGGACTGGGCACAGAAGGCATGATATGTCCGTCGGAGTAGCGATACCATGCTCCCGTGCTATCAGCACAGTCTGTAACATAGCACAGTTGTCGTCTGGGAGGCTGCTCTTGGATTTTCAAGACGATAGCACAGAGTTCGTATCGCCAAATCCTGTTTGTAGTTTCGAGCCGGAATTTGGGTGGGTATTGAATCTTTTGGGGTGCAAACACTGGATCTGCTTCTGATTTTGTCAGCTTAATGCACAAAATCTCAGGGGCTTGCTCAATGGAACGGTGACATTCAGCACGATGCCCATTGCTGCCTGGGGGGACAGCTGGATCATCCACTGAATATCAGCTGCAAAAAAAAAAAAAAAAAACACTTCTGACAATTCAACTGTAATGCATGCTTGCCAAGAAATGTGTCTATCCCCTCCAACAATGAATCCTCAGCAAAGGTGGGAGTGAAAACGAAACTGCTCTCGGTTACAGGCTCGTTGATATCCTCGCATACCAGGCAAGTTGTGTGTGTGGTTAGCCTCATTTTGAAGCAATCACGAGGCCATGGGCGTGGCAATTGCACTTGAGGAGCCAAATCAAGAATCGAACTAGCAATATGCATGAGGAGGTCGGCAGGGTCGGCGATCTGCTCAGTGGAGTGCAATGGGACTAATCAAGAAGAAGAGTTAGTACAAGAGTGCGAGAGCCCTAGAAGACTTACGCTGAAGTAGGTGGGTTTTCTGTATAATGTCTGTAGGGATAGTAAGAGGTCCTGGCAAATTGGTAGCCAGATGGAGGACATTCTGTAGAGCACATTCCGAACATTGAACACCTGACACACAGCATTGATCTGCAGATAGACAGAATGAGCCTGCATCCCTAGACAGACTGGGTTGCAGATCCTACTCACCGCTGGCCAGGTGCTCTGCCAATCGGTACACAACTTCTTTGCTTCTCAGTAGCAGGTGGATCACCACCCCGATGAAGGATGTGTTGTATGGGGTGAGGAAAGTTGTTTCGCGGGGCAGAGGGCTCGACATCCTAGCAATTCCATGATATATGGGGTAGGCTTCTTGGGAAGATATTGCTTTGCTGGGATGCTTAATGCGTTGACGTTTTGCGGCGGTGGTGGGAGGTGATGAAGAGGACGGTTGACCTCTGTTATCCCGTACGGTCGGGGCGGGTCCAGGTGATGCAAGTAAAGCAGGTGGTTGGATAGAGGGAGATGGAATACGAGAAGGGTGGTGTCCAGGTGGGGTCCGCCCCAGAGGCAGCCCCACTTCTGCATAATATAGTGGGTTTTGGGTGCCAATGAAGCGATATTGCGGCGCAGGCGGCGCAGAGGTCCAAGGTCATCCTTGTCCAAAGGAGGAGGAGGAATAACCAGCCATATAAGATGCTCGATCCATGCACGGGTCCTTGGATGCTGGTAAGTGTCGTGTATTGATGAGAGTCAAGGTCAAGCGTCGATGGAGTACGTGACATGCTAGGCTGCGTACAAGAAGGCAAAGAATATTCTAGCAAGCATTCCGCAAGAAAATACACCCTGCATGGTCAACCAGTCCACCAACCCATCTGATCCTCATACATTGGGGTCCCCAGCAGCTGTTCTATGGGCTGTTCCATCGGCTGTTCGATTGGCTGTTCCATCGGCTGTTCGAACTGAGATCCCGTTCCCATTCTTGGCCCCAGTCTCATCTCCGATCCCGGCCGTGCCATCCCCAATCCCATCCCTGGTCCCGGCCCCAATCCCATCCCAAATACCATTCCATGCCCGGCCCCGGTCCCGATCCCATTCCCGGCCCCATTCCTGGTCCCATTCCAGGCCCTGGTCCTGGTCCCATTTCCGGTCCCATTCCCGGCCATAGCCCCGGTCCTGCCGGCCCTCTCATGGTTGGCTCCTCTGTTAGGATCTGGATCGCCCACGACCCTGCAATATGCCCAGCTGCCTGAGGATCACGGAAGCTAGCGTCTCTCTCTGCCGCATAATGGGGTAAACGGGTCATATTGCTGGGCCCACCCGGTGCCGCCCATCCTACCACTCCCTGTCTCCTTGGTTGCAAGCTTGAGGCGCCACTAGTCGCATACGCAGGCAGGTTATGAGCGAATTCATCCGCATACGCCACAAGCGAACGGGCAAGGTATGTGCTCAACCAAGCACTATGATATTGTTCAACATCAAGCTGCCTGTGGGCGTGCGCCGCATGAAAGAATCGTGGGTGGCGGTAAGGAAATTCGCATCGCCAGTCTTCACAATGCAGTGCTGAAGAAAGGCATGTAGAATGTGTGTGTATGTTTGCAAAAGGGCAATTTTCTGCTCGGCAATGTCCTCATCCCTTTCTGTGCGGTGCTGAGGTGCATTGGATGACTCGAAAGAAGCAGGAACGGAGGAGGCGCCGCCCAGAAGGTTAGTGAAAGTCAATAAATGTTGCACCATGTGGATGGGACCCACCAATTTCTCCAGAGCATCAAGATGTTTTCTGATAGAGTCGACATCACCGATTTCCTGTGAATCGGCCTTAGCGCGTGAATGGCGGGCAGAGAAGCGGACGGAGAGCCAAAAACACACATCGCGCTTTCTTTTGCGGGAATTCGACTGCTGCTTAAACCCTGAGAACCAAAGTTCAAAAGTGAGAGCCAATGCACGTACTTGTATCTCAACCGTGAGCATTTCCTCGCCAGTGGGTTCAGTAGCAGTTACAGGCTGTATGCCCTTCAGCTGCAGTGGAGACTTATAAGAAACACTGGCCTTGGATTTGCTGCCCTGCACCACTCGCTTGCGTGATGGCGGCGGCTCTTTGTTCAAGTCCGCATCTAGGTCCGTCTCGGAATAAATGCACTCCAGGTTCTTGCTTGTGCATTTATCGCACGGTGCTCAGCGATTGCACTAAGACGCTCAGACAACATGTACAGCAGTCGGAAGCACACAGAGTGGTGCACCTTTCTCTTGGATGAACGACAGCCATCACATGGCCGCGGAGGTTATTGAAACTTTTGGTATGTCCACGGAGTATACCTTGCAAGGGATTTTGGTTTTCACTGTCGGCCATGACGGTCAAGAGAAGAGATGTGTTCCTTATATAAGCCAGTGATCGCTCGTGATTGTTCAAGGGAAGAGACGTGTTCCTTATATAAGCCGGTGATTGCTCGCGATTGTTCAACAAATGGTCTCAGATAAAAACGTGGGTCATTTCAGTAACCTAGATGCAGCAGACGACTTTTTTCGCTGCATTGTAAAGAACAGGAAATAAAAATAAAAAATCAAATAAATAAAAAAAGCTGACATAAATCATGAGTGATGGGATGGTTTATGTCAGCGGAACCACATGTGAGTGCAATGTCTGAAGTCCGAGATCACTGGCGAGGTCGGACTTGCCGCGTATGATGCAAGCCCAAACCTACGAGCCAAGTCAGCTCGGAGCGAGCGTTTGGTGCAGCACGGTCGAGAGGTCGGCTTGCAGGTCGTCCAGTGCTGAAGATAAAAGGTGCGGGTAGGCAGCAGGTGAGCTAACTTGTGCTTTAAGAAACCCGCGACTTTTTTTTGGGACCTCTGACCAAGAAACGGTCTAAACGACGAGACCCTTGCTCATTCCTTCATGTCCCGGTCCTACATCCTCGACCTCGAGCTTAGCAGCTGCGAGACTCTCTGTTCCACCACCGCCGTTGTGCGGATCTGGGCCGATTATGACGTGCGCTGAACCGTTTGCAAGTGCTGCGACGTCTGTCTCGAGGCTGAGTGAACGGAATTCGTGGAGCGCGCACGATCTGAGCGTAATGGCGGGTCTGACAGAAGGCCAGTTTGGATGTAGGAGGCTTCGGTTTGCAAATGGCCGCCATGGGATGGACGTTTGGGAAGAGTGTGTTGAGGTCGCGATCCCCCTTTCCGGGTACCCTCACGTCCTGCTGAAGCGGCTTCCGCACACCGCTGTCCTGCCATGCCGAACCGTTCGCCAGATGGACGCGCGTTACGATTACGCGTCCGTAAGGCTGGTCAAGTCGTCCTACTTAGTCGGCAACAACGACGCAAGCCGTCGGCCGGCAAGACCACGAAAACACTCGGCCATGAACATGAACCGACCTTCACATAACGACCAACTACGAGCCAGTGTATAAAAAACGACCCCAAACGAACGCGAAGCCTACCAGTCCAACATGACTACTCGCACCCCTCAAATTGCCATCGTCGGCGCAGGCATTGGTGGCCTCACCCTCGCGCGTATCCTACAAATCCGCAAACCGACCGCTCCGCTTGAGTTCAGACTCTTCGAATCCGACGCGGATGAATCCCAGCGCGGCGCGTTCGGGCGAGTCTCGACCTCAAGCTCAACACTGGACAACGGGCATTGCACGCTGCGGAGCTGCACGGCGAGTTATCAAGCTCTGCCGCCCCCACGGGAGGCGCGCTGCAGATCCGTGACCTCACCGGCAAGATCTTCTTCGAGAACAAGGGCACCGGAGACGATATGTTCAACCCCGAGATCGACCGCGAACAGCTTCGCTCGCTCTTGATCAACTCGCTCCCCGCCAACACGGTCCAGTGGGGACACAAAGCGACTACTATAACCCGCGACGCGTCGACAGGCAAATACATCATCGAGTTCGCGTCGGGCAAGAAGGAGGGCGACTTTGACATCGTCGTTGGTGCAGCCGGGACGTGGTCGCTTGGCCGGGTGCAACCCCATCCTACACCGGCATCACGTTGGTCGAGACCAGGGCAACCTCAAGGAGCGCCCCGACCTCCAGGCGGTCATCGGCGAAGGATGATCATGACTTTGGACCAAGGCAAATGCATCATCGCTCAGATGAGCGCCTTTGGCGTGCTCACAGTTTACTGCGCGCAGCGTGTCCCGGAGGAATTGGAGCGCACATCGAGCATCGCGCTCGCCGAGACGGACGAGGAGAAACTCAAGCTCCTGCTGGACGAGCTTGCGGGCTGGGATGAAACGATGCTCGAGTTCATCCGCATCGGGAGCAACCCCGCTATTCGCCACATCCACGCGGTTCCGCACGATTCGCAGCCGCAGACCAAGACGGACAACGTCGTCCTGCTTGGCGATGCGGCGCATGTTATGAGCCCCTTCGCCGGTGCGGGGGTGAACCTGGCCATGGCGGATGCAGCGGACCTAGCCGAGGTATTGGTGACGGGCAAGCCACTCGAGGAAAACGAGAAGACGATGCGGGAGCGGGCAAATAAAAGTGGGGCGGGGTCTGCGCTCGTGCGTATTACCCTCCAGTTTTCTCCAACTAAGCTTCGTAGATTCCGACAACGATGAATACGACGAAGAGTTTCTGGGTGACAAGGACAGAGATATGGAGATTTTTGACGACGAAGACTCTAGCTGAATCCTGTATTTCCCGTCAACAGCCACTATTAGAGCCCGTGAATCGGACGTGTCTGGCTCCTCTGGCGCTAAACCAGCCAAATGTGTGTGTGACGCAATGGTATCAAATGACAAACACCTCTCTGCTCTAAACCACCGCGTGCTCCCTTGGCTTCGATGAAGAAAGAGCCTGTGGACACTACGGTCCCGGGTCTGCCCTTGCCACGTCCGCGTAGTGAGTTCGTCCCCGTTGTAACTGGTTGCTCTTCCTGACGGTTCCTTTCCCAAGACTCTGCGGTCGAAACCGAATACAGCGCCTCCCCGGACCGCCAATCACGCAGAGCCCGCGCTGTGCCGTCTGCTTCACCATCGCGGCTGGTCAAACGCCGAAATCGCTCGTCAAGTATCCCTGTCGGCAAGCACGGTTGGGCGAGCGGTCAAAAACGTCCGCGACACTGGCCGCACTGTTAAGCGAGTGCGCGTTTACATACAAAACCGTGATGACGAGGGGGCGGATGGAGAGCTCGTGGACGCGGAGATGCTGGCAAATCTCATTGAGCGAGCGGGGTCTGGGTATTGGCGGGCCGCATCGCCGCGCTGCTTTCTCTCGCCAATACCGCCCATACTCAGCGCGTCGGTTTTGAGTGAGGAGCACTTTTATCCCAAGCAATTCATGATTGACTCAAAATGGAAGATATTTTGCACATAGACAGACCCAGGTATTGGAATTCAGGACTTGCTTTCTGTGTTCTCTGCGAGCCGTCGGGAGAGATCTACACAGAAAGGGTCATGTAAGACGTTCACCAACCTGCAACCACAGCTTCCTCTCGTCGTTTCCGCTCTCGCCGAAAGGCATCTGGACGCGCCCAGGCAAGCCCGAAGTTTTTGAGGTTCAGACTAAGATGGCTTACCGCGTATCACAGCCTGTTTCTCCCAAAACACCATCTCGAATCTCCTGCCCGTCGGGGCGCACCCATTCAATATAATTTGGCCACCACCATCGCACCCGACGCGCCGCTCCCGTTTTCGTCTTGCCCCACCCAAACCGCCTTCAGCTCTTCCCCGTCGTACATCTCTTCGGCTTGGTTGCGGCCGACGAGAGGATATTTGGGGTCGGTGCGTCTCTTGCTTCCTTACTTTTCTGGCGCCAGAGATCTGACCTTGTTTGTTTAGCTCGTCTCTGCTGACGCGACCTGGGTGTGTGCCCGCTGCGTGAGTTTTCTAGCTTCCCGATCCCACCATCAGGAACTGACCTCGCTTTGGTCCAGCGCCATCTCCGTCGTACCCGAAACGTGCGCGGACTGGTTGACGACCTCCAACGTGAGTTTTGTTATTCGTTCTGTGTTCTTTCTTGCATCTGTTGATACTGACCTTGCCTGTTAAGATTGGACGTCGACTGGCGATGCGGTCGGCTCTACCTCGACGCCCTGTGATTTCGACGCCAGGGTTAGTGGGCGTTGGGTGTTTGTGTTGGGTTTCGACGAGTAAGCACAAGCTGCATCGTCAATGGCGGCTCCAGCGGGGCAACATTTGCTGGCGTAGCTCGTCGTCCACCGCTGTGTCCAAACTCGGACACAACCTCTACCTTGAGCTCGACGCCGTCATTTGGTTGCTCTTGGTTCGGACGTCTTCTAGGTCTGTCTTGTTTCCAATAACTCTGAGCGGACTAACCCTCTTCTCCAGTTGCACGGCTACAATTCTGGTCTGTAAATCCGCTGAGGTTCTTGTCCTGTAGTTGCTTTTGTTCCCGCCGCTGACCTCTTTTCCAGTCGCCGTCGATACGCTACTGCATCCATCCCGAGTCGAAGGCGGGCCTCGCCACGTGTGCCTCTCCTTGCGTATCCGAAACATAGGTGGGCGGTGTGGGTACCAGAGAGAGCTGGTGTAATGGACACCGGCTCGGTTTGTGCTCGACGTTGAGGTCTTTTGTAGAAACCAGTAGTATAAACAAGTAGTATTGCGGATTACACAACACGAGCATTACGAGCGTTGTAGTTATCGCGAGCGGTTTGGCAAACGCGTGGCACGAGCAGTGTTACGAGCATTGTTGGTTCCATGAGTGCCTTCTGACCGAGCTCCAGCGTTAATGGCTCTAACACTCGGCATAATGGTTGCATGCCAGTCGCGTCCGTCGAACAGCCTAGGTTTGATAAATATTCGAGGGTTTGGTATCACGTGTTCACATACCAAAGTGAATTTGTGCTTGTGCGAATTGCAACCCCATACTCCACGTGGGAAGTTGAAATCATTATCGCCGCAGTTGTCCTTGGAGGGTCTGGAAGCAGGGATGGAGAACGCCGCCGTTCAACATCATCATCGCGGTGGACGCAGGTGACGTAGTTGTGGCAGCAATAACCAGTGAGTGCGTATTGACCCAGATGGGCCAGCTCTGCCTCGTTGGTCAGCTCGGTGTACTGCCGTGCAACACCAGAGAATATTGGGCGACAGCCCTCAACAAGGAGGTCGATAGTCTTGATTGTTTTCAGTAAAAGATCAAGATAAAGCAGAATCGCACACCTGGCCTTGCCCCAACAAAGCCTGCAGATCGTCAGGAGTCTCTCCCGTGTGCGACGCGTAAGGATTATAAATATCAGCTTTGATACCACCAGACGGCTGGCGGCGTGCCGAAGCCCGTCATGGTTCCAATGTGCGACCACTGAGCCAGAGACTCACGGCGGCGCACAGTATGCACCTTGACAAGCAGATGGTTTGCACGCAAAGTGTGCAGGACCTCCTCTGAGAAGGTATCGAAGCTAGCCCCACCAACCTGCAAAAATTGGGTGCGTTGCGAACGAGGATAATCCATAACTTACTAAACGGCGCTTTCCTCCCTCGACTACGTAGAATCGGACTATGTCCCGTCCACACCGTTCACGAACGCCGTCGCGTTTTCCGTGAGTACCGCAGACCAAGCTCCTCAGGAGACACAAACCGCTGGGGTTTCGATCTCTTTCGTGCTTTGGTCTTCCGCTTCTAAAACTCGTTGAAAATCGTGTCATGACCGAAAATATTAGACATGCCTTCACCTTCGTCTTGGTTTTCATAGCGCGCTGCTGCAGACGATCCTTGCCCTGGGCATGGGTTACCGCAAAGTCCTTGTAGCGAGCACAATCTGTATTGCGTTCAACGCGGACAAGGCGAACACAGCGGTGCTCTTCATCCAGCATTGAACACTTTCCACAGTCTCGGTCTGCCCACCATGAGCACAGAACGACGGAAGGATCATCAGAATCCTCCATCTCGATGCTTTGGGAAGCTGCATCACGTAGCTCTTTAGTGTTGGAAAGGGAGGGCAACGGAGACAGTGGACGCGCTGGAGGAGAAGGCGATGGTGGTTGCGTCGAGAGAACAGAAGTAGCTGGGCTTGATGACTTGGAGGTTTCAGCGTCTCGCCGTTTTGCGTTCTTCCTCTGCGTCCTCGAACGTTTGGAACTTGAAGGTGCAACTCGGTCGTGGAGGCTTTCGGATGAACGCTTCCGGGCGGTGGTGGTGGGTGGAACCAGAGATGAACCGGACGAGGAGGACACAAACCTCGGCGGCTCACGGTGTTCTTTTTCCATGAGGTCAGCACGGGTGCGTTCAAGGAAATTACGCTGCCATGCAGTTTCCTGGAGCACGGCACGTAGCCGAGCGTCAAGTTTCGCGACAAATGGAGCCGCATCGGGCGACAAAGCTTCCTCCCGGGAGACGCTCCGACCCTCGAGACGATCCTCTCGAGGAACGACAAGAAAAGCCATGAGGTGCTCGTAGATGCGCGTCGGATCCCACAAATGTGGGTCCTGATCACACTATTAGCTCTGGGTAAGCGCAGGGTTCAGTGGGGCTGACCTGGAATTTCTTGTGTTTCTCATTCAATGCAACTAGGTGGGCTCCCAACCAACGACGCCAGTTCACTTGGAACGCAGAGAGAGACATGATCATGAAGACTGCCATTGGGTTGTAAGACCAAGTATGGAGCTCATGGTGGTCGCTCATGAACTGGAGAAAATCACGCGCAAAGCCCGCGTAGCCTGGGTCGACGAGTCCAACAGCCTGGAAATGTTGAGATGAGATCACGTGATCGAGCTTGCGCACCTCTTTATATGCGGCTGGTGGTGGGAGCCAGCGGTCGAGCAACAGCATGAAAGCCAGCTTCCAGTTATGCTTACGGAATGAAGGAAGGAGAAGGGAGTTGTTGCTGAACTCGATGAGGTTGCGGGGGTGGGATAGAAAGTTGAGTTGTTTGAGGAGACCAGTTTGCTTCAAGCATTCAATATTTCTAGATGGAAGCAGTTCAAGGCCATACCTCGAGCCTAGTCTGCCAGGTCTCCTGCCTATACTCCCGCTCCGGGATTTGCCGGAGATAGACAAGAGCATCCACAAGGCGGCCCAACGCCTGTGTCAACTCGGCAGATCGATCCAACGTCCATGGAAGCAACTTTGCTTGCAGTGAGAGTTTGACGGAGAGGATCTCAATGTACGCACCGGAAAGAAGACAGATTGGATAATATTGCGCACTTCCTCCAATGTTGGATCCCCCTTGCGCAACTCAACCAGCACGTCTCCATTCAAGACGTCCCAGATCTTGAACACCTCTTGGAGTTGCTCCAGCTGGGCATCCTCCTCAACATCAAGATCCATCTTGTCTGGTTGGAAATCAGACTCTGTGTCAGAGTCCAGCTCTGTGAGATCCGACACATCCTCGTCAAGGTCAAGACCCGCGAGCTTGAGACGATCATGGCCGTAGGGTAAAATATCATCCTCGCCACCCACGAGAGTATACTCGCGGTCAATGATGGTATACTCTGGATCCAGGACCGGGAGGTGGTTGAGCACGGTGATGAGAGACTCGGACATGGTGGCTGGGAACAAGTCGGCAGTCGGGCTGTCACGTGAAGTGCAAAAACACCCATTAATGAGTATCCAAAGTACAGTAAAATAGTCTACTACTGTGCTCCAAACCCCTTGTAGCCCACTTAGATTCTAAGAAAGCACATTGGTTTGTGAACACCGAAGGCCTGACCAATTATCCATGGTGCCCTCGACAGGACGCGGGTGGATACAGCGAATTTGGCGAGGCTGGCGAAGAACGTGTCGCGGGGAATCCCAGCACGCGCCGCCCGCCTGTGTCGCGTTTGTCCGCCGACCCAATCCCGGCCGTCAGCGCGCATTCTCACTCGTGAAGCTGAAAATAAAGTCAGCTGCTGCGACTGGATTCTGCACCAAACCCGCTGACTTTGCTCTTCTCAGCAAATCCCGCTCTTGGGCCAGCTCTGAGATGCTGGTGCGCGTTGCATCGAGCCCAGAGTCCGGGCCGCGCTCGAGTCGACTATCAACGCGTGAGTTGCCTGCGGCTCAATTTGAGAACGAGACGCAACTGACCTGGCTGCGTTAGGTCTCTTGCTGCGTCGGATCGGTGCGCCATCATTATTTGGATTCTTTCATACACCCTCGCGCGAATATCTCATCCACTCGCTAACGGCCTTCTTGACCCTCTCAGCCTTGACCTCGTTTTCTTGCAGCGTCGTCCCACGCGTGGTCCATGGCTGCGCCCGCCCGTGCACTCCATCCCGCCAGTCGTGTTCGTGTTCGCGCAGCTTGCAACGAGGTCAGTTTTTGCGAATTCGGATTCAGCAACTAACTCGCTGACCTTAGTTTTCTAGCAAATGCCACCTTCGGGCCGGCTGTCTGCGTTGATTCATCAAGGGCAGGAGTGCGGTACTATGATGCCGGTGTGTTTGGTCTGGTCCTCGAGTCTGAGCTGGATACTAACGCTGTCGAGTAGGATATTTCGACTGTTAACGCGTGAGTTGCAGCTCCGGCTGGATTCAGTCCAAGACACAAACTAACCTCGTCGTTTTAGGTCCTTCGCTGCGTGCGGGATGGCTGTCGGGCCCAGACTGGGATAGGTCGGTGTGTTGGTCGTGGTCTTTCGAACGAGTTGGCGCTGACGTTGCGCGTTTTGCAGGTTGCTGGTTCTCCGCTCCCGCAACCAGGCGGTCGAGTCGAGCCGTATGTGCCGAAGCTCGTGCTCTAATTCGTTGGTGAGTTTCTCATTCAGCTCCTCGTAAAATCAACAGCTCACCTTCGTTTCGCCTCTGAGTTGTGGAGCCGCGGTTACCTCCATCTCCAGATCTCCGGACTTTGACGCGCCGAGTTGTTGACATGGCAGGCCCGAGAGGGGAAGCCAAAGGCGATCGTGAGCGGCGACAAGATGAGAGTGCAGCGGCGGGTTAGAGATGGTCGGCGGGGTTGATGTGAGTTCGCGTCCAGAAGATGCAAGGCCGAGTTGGGCTCTATCCCAAAGTAAGTTTTTCGCCATTCAGCAATGCGGAAACGGAAACTGACCTGGTTCGTGTCCAGAAACGGCCTGGCTGGACTCAGCGCGAGTCGCGAGTCGACTCGTGCGCGTGCTGGGATCGCATTGGCAGCAGCAGACGTGCCGGGACTCGTGCTGAGACGACAGGCTCATTGGTGCTATATTACAAGGTCAGTTTGCGGTTATTCAAAGACGAGCAAACCAGAACTAACCTTGTTTACAGCCAGAAGCAGCCCGGCACGGCTCGCGGGCTCGCGAACGGACTTTCGTGGCGAGGGCACGCCGAGCTCGGCGTTGATGCAGTCGTAGGTGAACGCTAGGCGGCTCGCGCGTATCCGAAACGGCCGGGAGCGGGTTCGCACACCGTTGCGGAATCACAACGGAACGAGTCGGGACTGGTCGGATACGCACAGAACCGGCCTCGGCCGTTTGGGTTTCTGTTGATACACAGGTAAGTTGTTGATATCCGGGTCCAGACTAACGAGAACTCACCTCCGCGTCGTTTAGCCTCGTCTCGAAAGGCCGACGAGCGCCATGGGTAGCGAAATCGCTGATACAAAAGGTGAGTTTCACGTATTCCGGCTCTAAACGAGTGAAAACTGACCTTGTCGTCGTCAAGAATCATCTCAAAACGTCGACCACCGCGCGCCGGCGTCGTGGGTCGAGTCCATGCGCATGCCGCGCCTTCGCCGCCGTTGTTGCTTGGGTGCCGACAGGTCAGCTTTTCGTGTTCCGGCTCGTTATGAACAAACACTGACCTTGGTCTCGCCCAGGATCGTCCCCGGCACCCTGCAGTCGACCCACATTGCCATCCGCGGCTGGTTATACGAGGTGTGGTGTCAGACCCGTGCCGAATTGGGATTGAGCGGCGTCAGGGAGAGACGGGCGGGCCGTTTAGCGAGTTTTGTAGCCGTCAATAGCATATTTTCGACGGACCGAGCCGGATTGCGGCAACGAAGCGAAGCTGCGGCTATGAGCCCAGTCGTCGCTGAGCAGCACGAAGGAGCTCGTGCCGATGTGCCAAGCGCCAGAGCTGCAGCTTTTGCGGATGGAGTGAAGTTGCGAATGAGAGTGGGCTTGAGCGGCCCGTTGTGGTTGCCTGGCTCGGGCGGAGACCCTTGCCGGGTCATTTGGAGTCAGCGTCGGGCGCGCTACCGCACGAGATGCGACGTGCTGGTCCGACTGGATCGCGATGCGGAGTCGTGCTCGCGATTGGCCCGAGACTGCTTGGCCATACTGCTGGGCCATACTGTATCGACTTAGCCGGGGCATCGGCGTCGTGAAGTTGCGGCATACGGTGCCCGGGTGCCGTGGTGACCAGCGTCGACGGCTGGTGAGCGGCGGGTCGATGAGGGCCGAGGTGGTGGTGGGCGTCTGAAGTCAAGATGCGCATGAGCACGTGCCGATTGCCTGGCGTCTCAAGGTATTTCTCTCTTTTTTTTGTCTCCTGCATGTGACTTGACTACGTTTACAGGTACATAAAGAGGACGCTATTGTCCCTCGGCGCGAAGAACGCCAGCCGAGGGACGCCAATCTGATGCACATCGCCTGCAGACCAAGGTAAGTTGTTGGGATTGTAGCGGAGAATGTCTTGCTCACCTCGTTGTCGTAGGATCTTCAGCGCCTTCTATGCCAACCTTACTCGCAAAAGGTGAGTTCCTAGGTTTGTTTCGTGGACACAAGGCTCACCGGTATATAACTCTTTCATTCGGCAACGCACGAAGCAAAACTGACCTTGTTTGGATTCAGAAGCAGCCGGCACGCCAGCCTGGGCATCGATCCAGCCGTAGTTCTGCCGGGCGGCTCGCGCGTATCCGAGACGGCAGAGATGAGGCTGGGGCGCGTTGTGGGAGGCGGACACCCTCGTGAGCCTCCTACATCTCTTCGGTAACAGTCTTTCTGGGCCGACCACGGCGGGGCTGCTTCGCTGGCCGTTCCCTCGCGCTCTCTTCTCGTCGAACTTGCTCCATGAGGGCTGCCCGCCTTCTTCTCGCTTCGCTTGTCTTGGCCGATTTTTGAAGGTGGTGGATGCGGGGGCTCTGCCTGGGAAGTGAGTTCAGATGACACGGGGAGCGAAACAAGACACACACCTTGGTTAAGCCTAGCACCGCTCAGACATCTGCTCAACTACCTCTCCTCGAGTACCCTCTCCAGCTCCGGCCGTCTTGCTGTACCGAGACTCCAAACCGAGTGGTTCGACGAAAGACGCGATTCCTCGTTTGTCGTCTGTCGTCGTGCTTGCCGCCACCAAGACCCAACCAAACTTCCGTCGTCACAAGCGGCGTGAACGGTCATGGCGGCGACGCCGACGCGCGTGAGTGTCTCGTCGACGCCGCTGAGGCTGCATCGTGGTGGTCGTGGACAGAAGGTCATCCGTGTGACCTTCTGTCTAACCTTGTCGACTCGACAAGCCTGCAGGCTCAGGATGTAAACTACAGGTACTATTTTGCCTAACTACGGCTACATTGATAACGGTGGGTGCTCTTCCGAATCAGGTTTCGGGTCGGCATGCGGAGGACAATGTTGGAGGTGGTATCTGGCGCGTCGGGCGCGTCGCCGGTGCTCTCGAAACACTGGCGTCGGACGCGTCATGGGTCGGACGCGTCATGGGAGCGCTGTTGAGCGCGGTGGGGGTCTTGGTCGGCACAAGTTGGGTGGAGCCTGGCCTGAGTTGGGTGAGTTGTGGACCATCGTGCGTGGTGGGTGCGGGGAGGGTCGAGGGAGGGATAGGCTTATTGGGGCCCAGGCAGGCTGCGTTCATGTAGTGGTTGGAAGAAATAAAATCCCAGCAAGTCGCCCTGCAGGATTTGCGCGTTGAACGTGTCCCATTGCGGCCATGCCACAATGGATCCCTGCTACACCAAAGCTGTCGTCTCGAAGGACCCAACCTCGACCACACGGGTCAGAGCCTAGTCGCACTAGATTCGGCTCGTGGTGGGGATGAAGGAAGCCAGGGTTGTGTGACCAGTAGCTTAAATACGGAATCAGAATAAACAACGCGTGTGGTCACTGCACGGGACCACCACGGGATTGGCGTGTGTTCGTGGACTGGGGTTTCGCCAATGAAAAGCTTTCGCTTGCCTTAGGTCTAGGTACAGTTGTGTATGAAACCAAAAGTACTCTACCCTGTTTTAACTGCAAGCCTCTGGATGGCTTTACCCTTTTTCTTCGCCTTCTTGGGTGTCGTTCCCTTCTTTGACGCCTTTGCCACGCTGCCCTGCTCAGCCTTGTCGTCCTTGCCCAGGTCTCCATCCTTTTGAGGGAAGATACAGGATAGCACGTGGGATGCCTTGAGCTGGGCCTGGATATCTTCGTTTCTGAGCTTGCTGATCGCGTACTCAACGAGCGTCAGAAGCTTGGGCATCTGGCAAGCTTCAGACACTCTAGAGCGGCAGGAAGATGGTGCAAACCTCGTTGGTGGCAATAATCAACACTTGGGGAATGAATGCGGACAGAGCAGGCTTGAGTTGTTGGAGATTCTCGAGAGAGCCCGTGGCCAGAGCTTCAGTGTTCTGAGCTGAAGAAGCCGCATCCAGCAGTCTCTTTGCAATTTGAAGGACCGGGTAGAACGCGTCCCACTGAACCTGGTAAAGACGAGCAGCGCCGTCGACCTTGTAGAACGCCTCAGATGACTCAAGCCAAAGGCTCCTGCGGCGAGGTAAGTTTGTCGAAACGGGAGACTAAGTAGACCACGCACGAGTCCTCCAGCTGGAATGAGTCACCGTCCACCTTCCATACAAAAAGGCTTGCTCCCTTGAGCGTGAACTCAATAGGCACACCGTATTGCATTTCTGCCTCTGGTGTGTCAGAGCCCTCGTCATCCCATCCACTCTCCTCCTCCTCCACAATTGGCCCGACAACACCACTGACGGTGAAGTTACCCTTCTTGAGCTGGGCATCCAGCCGCCCACTGAGCACATCCCACAAGCTTGGAAATGTTGGGCCGTCCATGGTGGGCTTGAAGATATAGATGTTGGAGAGGGTTCGGGTGGGCTTGCCCTGGCTGTCGCCTGCAGGGGGTCTCGTTGAGCAAAGCCGGGAGTCGCTCCTCGTCGACACAAGAAAAAGACATGAGAGTCGGCTTCAGGCTGGCGTGTCACGTGAAATGTCACGTGATCACAATTCCCAAGACTTGAAGTTTGAGTTAAGTGCAGCACAATTTATTCCCTTGAAGCTAGAGCTCTAGAGTACAATCCAAGTAGTCTGAATCTTTTTCCTCACTCTCCGACACAGATTCCGAATCCGAATCCGAATTTGTGGTCCGCACGCTCTCTTGGCCTGCCTGTGTCATTGCGGGACCCAACCCTCCGCAAACAACACACCTGCACCAGCCATCCTCGTCAGGCCACTTGTACCCGAGTACAAGCGGATGTCGCTGCAGGTGAGTTAGTATAGATTCCAAGTGAAACGGACCGGAACTCACGGATTCGAAGGTTTTCAAAGTTGCGTTGGGTCGTTTATAGCCCAAGTCCCAGCCCACTCTACGTCGAAGCAGCAGCCATGTCAGCACCGGACCCAGACGGGCAACAAGAACAGAACGACGTACCTGCGCGCATTGGCTTGCCCGCTCGTCTCGCTCCATCACGCCGAGCTACGATACAGCCAACGTCAGCCAGAAACCCCCCGACCTGCACCTGCCCGTTAGTGCCCGCGGGCGTCGCTGCTACATTGATTGTTCACGAGGCGAGACCTACGAATCAAGGTCAGTTTGTCAGGATTCAAAGGGAACGAGGGGGAAACTGACTAGTTTTTGAAGGCTGCTCGTCGATTGGTTGGCGCGAGCTCAACGCGAACAGAAGCAGTGGAGAACTTGTCGACGCAGCAGCTTCCTGCGGGACTCCCCGCAAATAAATGGTCACCCTGGTTCCAGGCTGCGATAAGATATAGTCAGTCACCCCAGAAGTCAACGCGGTTTTAGTAGAACGCCGCCGTCGTACCTCGACGACGGTTTGCTCCTCGGCGCACGTTTCGTTCCGTCCTCTTTTAGTCCTCGGTCGTGTCCCAGGGACTCGTCCGGAACGAACGCAGCCCGCGGTAGCTCTGGAAACGCGTCCGCGCGCAGGCACATCATCCGGCGTGCCCATCTCGTCTGGAAACATGAGGTCATCCTCCTCTTCGCGCTTGCGGTTACGCCAGGACTGCAGTCTAGAAGAGGAAGCGTTGTGAGCGACGACACTTGCAGCCAATAGAAAACGCGTAACTGCTTGGCCTCTTCTTCGTTGTCGAGATCTTGGAAAGCCTCCACGCTCCGGCGGCCGCCGTCTGTCTCTATTTCGTGATCTTCGTCATCGTCGCCAGCCTCGCATGAGGTCTAGCTGGTGGCAGGTTGGGATAGGTGGTGAATGAGCCTGGTGCGCGGAATGCCCGGAGCGTAGGAGGAAAATTTGAAAATTTGATTGTCACCAGCAATAACGGAGTGATGTCGTCACGTGACCGAGTTTTTGCGCAAAAAGTCGTCGACTCCCGCACGTTTCTGGTTATATATATTACTGTATTCGAGTACGGGCATCTCCGGTATGCTGAATGGCATGCTAGAAAGAGCCGACGAGAACGAGAAGAGGATGGCCTCGCGCTGGGCTGACTCTCGGCGCACTGACATGATCCGCCTCCTTCCCCTCGATCTCCGAACGAGCAGTTTATATGGCCAAGGGTGCGCTCGCAGACGCCGACGCCGCCTTTCCTCATGCCTTCTCATCGTAGACTGCGTTCATCTTCCCGGAAACACCGTCGCGGGACCTTCGCGGACGCCTCCAATTTCACCTGGGACCTTTTACTCTCCCAGCGCGCAGCGGGCGGTGCATGGTCCCGTCCGCTCTTTACTCAGCTTATCTCACTGCAGGCATGAGCCTGTCTCCAGGCCCATGCTGATGAGATCGCCACGGCCAGGAACGCACAAATCCCCGACCTCCAAAACCAGCTCGCAAGCGTCGCCGGCTCGCAAGCTCGCCGCCGCAAGTTACCTCCGTACCAAACATGCTCCGGACGGCGTCGTCACCCCGTTCAGCTCGCACTCAAGCTCACACACGAGGACGGTGCTATGCGCTCACCGGCGCTTTGTGCGTCGTGTCCTCCCGGTTGGATGGGCTCGCCATCGCGAGGAATATGAGTGTCGTATCACCGTGGCCCTTCTTGTCGGAAGAGTTGTTGAGCACCGCGCAGATCAACGCCGTCAGCTTAACACCACCAAACGCCGCCGACTCGAGTGCCTTCATCTGCTCGTCCGAGAGCGGCCTGCTGCCCGTCTCGGGGTACAAGGCTTTGCGGAGCGTGTCCATCGCGTCTCTGTGGACGACAGACCGAGCAGCGCAAACATTGAAACATCGCTCAGAACACCAAACGGTCCAAACCAGACCGGACCGGGTTTGCGGTTTGCGGTTCGCGGTCCGTATTTTGGACTGAGCTCAGAGGCAAATTTCGTAGGCACGTTAGGCACGCGCGTCGGACAGTGCATACTCATTCATCCTCAAGCTCGATTAATTCATCTCCAATTTCAAACTCATGTGAACAAAAGGTCTGCAAGATGAAGCTGGGCGTCTGGTACGACCTCCGGAGTGGCGAGCAGTACATCGACCAGACGGACGCGGCTGGGAGCGACAGTACGGTCTCTCAGCGGCTGAACGCGTGCAAAATAAGAAAATGGTGGACTTGCTAGAGCTTACAGGAAAGAAACATACTGTCTCTGGTGCACCCGAGTGCCCGTTCAAATCCCCTTGTTTCTTGACAAGACCCTTCACTGTCAATTGTTCTCGGTATCCAGGATGTAGAGCCAAGACACCAGCACGCACGGAATCCTTCTTTGCGCGGCAGCGTTTTGCGTCGGGAAACACATCGGATACGCATTTGCCGAAGGCGTTGAGAGCAAAGCTGTTAGAGTCAAGCCCACGATCCTGGCAGTACTTGAGGTGCGCGTCGTAAATGATCCTCTGGGGCTGCTGAGTGGTTGGGGTCTTTTCCATCTCGTAAAAAAGACGGAGGCTGGAGAGATTGAATCGGATCCTTTATGAGAGAGCCGGGGGCGTACTAGCGACGAGAATGTTGGCCGAAAGCTTTTGCTCGTGCAGCATCCTTGTAGCCGAGCCGATTCTCCGCATGTGTTGCCCAACGAATGACCTGCTCCAAGACGGCCATGGTAGTCGACTCGTCACAGATCAAGTTGTACACCGTCGGGCGCCCGCTGCAGTTCAAGGCGGCCTGGAGTTCCTGGAAGCTGGGGACCATCACGGTTCGGAGCAAAAATGTGTGATAGTCACGTTCTTGCGTTACTGCGGCAGTCCGGCCCTCTCCTCCGCCCTTCTCAATAAAATAGGAACAGGAATATAACCCTAGCATGGTCTCAAATCAGGCGATAAACATAAAATTTATTGACACAAGGCTATATATCGGCGCGTCAAAGGGGATCGAGTGCTTGCGCGCCGGTCAGGAGAACGCGGATGGCACCACGGAGAAAGCTGGCGGTGGCAGTGGCGTTCCCGGAATTATAGATAGGCCTTGGTGATCGACGCGGCAATGGAAAACGACAGAATATCTGCGCGTCGGGAACATGGTGGGGCCTCTTCCAGAGCGGAGTGCTTTTTGGGCTTGAATTGGATGGCGCGGGTCTCGGAGCACTACAATCATAATAAAAACACCGGCGGAACAGCAAAAGAAGATCTTCTCCTCCTCGTAAGGGTCGTTTTACTCGATTAAAAGAAACCACACACCATAGATGATCAACTCTGTATGTTTTCCTCAATACCACCTGAGCTGGAGGAGCTGCTGTGACACTGCGACGATGGAGGGGGCGGGGGAACATACGGGCCCCACCCGTAGACAACTTGAGATCGGACCGCGGCGGTGATCGTCTCCGCTGGCAGCACCGCAAGCGTCCGGTGGTGAGCTCCGTCTTCCTCGGTCTCCGAAACAAAAGCGGTGATGACTGCCTGAGCACGGAGTTCTGAGTCGGAAGCGGCAGCGGGATGAGTTGACTGGATATGCATTCCATGAGCCAACGTCCAAGCCCGGCCTAGTTCTGCAGGATACTGGAGCATGTGGGTGATGAGAGCCTCCTTTTTGAGTCTTGAGTAGGAGGGAACACCGCCGTGCTTGCATATTTCTTGCAAGGCATGGAAATTGTAGTTGCGCAACGTGTCCTGGGTGTACATTTTGGGAAGGCCTACGGGTGTGACGGGCCGATCTGATTTTCTCCAACTACAACCACACGATCTGCCTCTCTGGCGAGCACCCCCATGGATCCGGATAAATTCAAAGCATGGCGCGGGCTGGGACGACACAAACTGCTGGCTGTTGTGAAAGCAAACAGCGGCAGCCTGGAAGTGGTGGAAATGATGCTGCAGTTCGTTAGCTCCGGGGGTGTGAAGCACTGGTCGCCTGAGCAGGTCCAGTCACTCTACAGCGCAGCGCAGACGGCATATATCCAGCATTTGTGAGTTGTCTATCTTCTGCATCTGTCTAGCGGCTTATAGCCCAGCATGAGGCTCCACTACGAACGTGAAGAGCCACCCCAAAGCTGCGTGCCCGTGCGTACTGTGCATGAAGAATACAAGGTTTTCTGTGCAAAGAATGGTGTGAACAATCCGCGGAGTCAGCTCCAACAATTTGGAGGAGCGGCCGCCCGAGCCTTTCCTGGCATAAGCAAGATTCTGCATGGAGAGTGTATGGTGCCTTCTTCAGGTCCCAAGCGTTGTTGCTGACCACTTGTTCCGGCGCGACAGTTGTTGGTATTCACAAGAAGGGAGAGGCTATTAGTGCAGACCCCCGTGTCGCTGCTGCACTCAAGAAGAAGGCAGAGAGCGGCCATGACCATGGAACGACCTCAAAAGGGAAACCTAGGGAGGCGGAGACAGAATGCGAGCGGGAATGTTGCGGTGGACTCGGACGAGGTATGGTCAACCAACTCAATGCACTGTCTTTGCTGATCCTGTGGCAGGATGCAGTGACGTTGACCCACTGGGAGCCCCAAAGCGCGGATTATGACACGCCCACAGCTGGCCCAAGCTCATTTGCTGTGCCCGCCCTGGTCTCAGCTCGCAGTGCTTCCCCACTGGAGACACATCTTCATCTTTCGGATCTGCTGCAGACACCGCTCGCCAACATCGAGTTATCCCCCACTTCTGCACGTACAAAGTGTTCTGGACGACTTCAGCCTTCCACACAATCAGCTATTCGGTGGTTGGAGGTCCATGAGAACGAGGCCAGACGACTCAGAGGCTCGTGGTTACACCGGTGAATGTGAAAAAACCTGTCTCGGACATGTGCTTACCTCTCCACAGATGTCTCGCGTCCGACCGATCCCGGATTTGGTCACTAAGCGCCGTTGAGTAGTGCAATGAAGAGATTAGATTCCTCTGTATCAAGTTCCAGTCTCATTTGCTCTCTCTCTCTAAAAAGTGAGTGTGATTCTGAAGTGGCGGCATTCATGCATTGTGAAGTCGGCCGGCCGGGCGCCGGGACTGGCCGGCGCCGGGACTGGCTCGGTGGTGGGAGTGCATCAAACTTGTCGGTAGTGGCAAAGCCGAGTTGGGCGCTGAAAAACAAGTGAGTTTCTCGTTTTTCCGCCATAACAAAAGCCAAACTGACCTTGCTTGCGTGCAGAGTCAGTCCGGAACGACTGGAAGTTGCCGAGACTGACGGATTAACTCGGCCAGCGCACAAGCATTAGTCGAACGCCAGATAGACGAATGGCGCAGAGACTGACGAGACAGTGCGGCAATGCGGTCGGTTTGCCTCCAACCCGTCCATGCACACGACCAGCTTATCCAACGCGCCCAGCGCGTCAAGCCCGTCGTCGTCAAGCTCGCGCCAAACAACCGACCAGCAGCCTTCAAAAACAGGTGAGTTTCCGCGCGTTCCTCTCAAACCTTGACAGACTGACCTTGTTTCGCAGGTCGGGGCTTTGAAATGGCGCGAGACGGCCTTGAATACCTTGAAATCGGTGAGTCTCTCGTCGTTTTGCTTGGTTTTCGTGCCTACTGACGTTGTTCCTATCCAGCACAGACTCGGGCGGAAACGGGATGAAGGAAATGGGTCGGCGCAGGTGTGTTATCTGCGTTGTTGGGGTTTTTCCGGGGCTGGTAGCGTAACTAGGGCGGGATTCGGAGACGGTGCGGGTACGTGGTTCCGTTCTCGTTTCGTGCGGGACTGGCGGCGCTGACGCGCTCTCAGTTCGTTGGACTGTTCGTAGCCGTGTGTGCTGGAGTACAAGGTACAAGGTAAGCGAACCATTCGTTCGGCTTTTAATCGCCGTCACTAACCTGGATTCTAACGTGTCCGACTCGACATGGCGCTCGTGGGTGAACAGACTACAGGTGCGTTAGCGCCGAATCAGACTTGGCGACGGAATTCACTGACCTTGCTGTTTCAGCGGATGTCCTCGGCGTCGAGCGGCGGGATGAATGAGGGGAGTTGTGGGCGGGCGGGCGGGTGGGTGGTTGGCGCTGTTCTGTGGTGGTACACGGCGTTGGGGTGGGCGGATGTGCTGGGCGCTGGAACAAGGCGAGTTAGCGAGAGCTCGATTTGAAGACTGCATCCGCTGACCTTGCTGATTTAGCGAACGCTGGCGCTCGGCGTCGTCGTCGTCGAGCTCGGGCTGGGGCCAGTCGAGTTGTGGATTGCGCTGTAATACAAGGTAAGCGGTTCTGTCGTTGGTTTGGATTCAAATCGCAGTCACTGACCTTTATTCAGCTATTTCGGGCGTGTCGTTTGTATGCCTACGCTACGCGCGGCTAACGGGAACGAGACGGTGGACGGGTGCTAGTGGAATTAGTTAGTTGCGGGACTGGGTGCTGGTACTTATTGCGCACCTCGGGAGCGGGAGATTGGCGGCATCAGTCGGCATTCGGTCTGCGCGAGTCGGGCGCGAACGGGACGACGGGACGGCGCAGGTGGATTGGTTGCGTCGTTGGGGCCGATAGTGCTCGAAAATGCCAAACCGCCAAGGGTTGTCTCAGTGACGGTTCCGCCAAGTTCTCTAAGCCGTGAGCGCGCCCGCGCGAAAATCGGGTCGTGGGGGTGAGAGTGAAAGCCACAAATAAATACTCATGCGCGTCGTGTCGAAATGTTGCCTGGTTGGTCACCCGACGTGAGCGCCGAAATCCTGTTCCGGCTCAATGGCTGCAGAATAAAAGCAGAACATATGCGCCGTTTCAGCGACTTGGGAGGCGTTGGAGCTGAGGTCATGGAGGCTCCTTCGACTGCCTTCATCATGTTTTCTTCGACTGCCTTCATCCGTTGTCACCTGTCAACGACCTCTGGGCAAACGACCACCACGATGGACGATGCGACGGCAGTAATAGAGCTCGTATGCACTCAAATAACCTCGGAATCGCGCTCAAACCCGTTCAGTTGGAGCAGAATCTTAACACAACGCGACAAATATCGCAGAAGATGATATCGCAGAAGATGACCTGTGCGTCGGCTGTCTCGCGTTTCCGCACTCGTTCATGGCTCCAGCGTAGCGATTCTCAACAGCTTCGACTCTTGAATAGCCAAGCTCGAGAAGTCTATACTTCCGCTCTACAACTCGATCCAGATTGTGAATCGACGCGCCAGCCCGTAGAACGGCCAACTCGCCGCCTACCAAGAGGCATTAGAGCGTCTAAATGCTTCCATGGCGTTCAAATCCGGCGACCGAGACGTGAAGGATACAGCCCGCTTGGTCGAGACATGCGCGAAGAAGTTAACGCAGCTCTTTACCAAGCTCGCACGGGCTCAACACCACCCCGAATACCGACATCACATCCGCACCTTTCCCTTCCAATCTCCTCTCGACGCTGAGGCCACTCGTGGCCTTCATCCGCACCCTATCGTTACCAGCATCCCATCCCTCCCATCCGGCCGCTGGCAATCATGTCTACATTCAAAGAAGCACAAAAGGGCTACGCCGACATGCGGGGCAACTGGGCACGGAAGTGTCTTGAGACGCCCTACTCCCTGCCGAACCCCATCCTTGCACTGTTCAGCAATACATTCACCTCACTTGTTGGGCTCATCAAACGCTCTCTCCACAAATACTCTTTCCTCGCCCTCGCTTCCTACGAGACCCTCATCGCGCTCCAACCGCGCTGGGACACACTTCTTACGCAGAGGGGCTCCGAAAACGCGAAAGCAAACGAGCTCAAGGACGGACTGAGCACGCCGCGTTCCGTCTGCCTGCGGTCTTTCCCCGAATGCCTGGCTGATGTCAAGATCGCTAGTCTCGCGAAGGGCGGATCAGGCGGAGACGGGAGCACAACTATCGCGGATTTCGTGTTCTCGACCGGCACTTCATTGGTAGCCACATAGCGCGAACGCGCGTGCATCGGCATGGACCGAGTAGGCCGCGGACGGAGGCGCGTGGCAAGCATGATGGAGACGGGCAGGACCGCAGGAAGTTAGTCTGCAGGGAGTTAAGGTCAGTGCGTTCAAATTAACTCGAGTTTTGGGCAAAACTTACTTGTTTAAAGGTCAAGCGACGCAAGCGAGGCGAACGCGACTCGAGTGAGGACACCGGCGCGGACGGTGTTTTGCTCGTCGTTCGTTGTCGGGGCTGGGGTGGTATAAGTAATGCAATGAGATATGTATGCGAGGGTGTGGATGCAGAATTGATACGGCGCACCTTCTGGATCGTGAGCGCAGTGACCCAGACGACATCGACGAGGCTGAGACTGCAGTGAGGTGCAAATGGAAGTGAGGGAAGGGAGGAATACCGCGGCTGGAGATGGTGCCTGGGGTGAGTAGGAACTGACGAGAACGCGCAATCGCAGGTGGTACAGGTATTAGGCATGTACTTGAAACCTCGTTCAGCGCCGTCCCAAGAAACCCATGTCCGCGGGGAGGTTCTGGGGCGAGAAAGGGAGAATTGGACAACATACAGAGCGCAAGCAACCGGATTGCTATAATGGTGGGCCAGGTCACTAAGCGCCGTTGAGTAGGGCAACGAAGAGATTAGATTCCTTTGTCAGCTGCCCACCCTGAGAATCCCAAGCACTACAAGAAAATATATTCAACTCGCAAGCCCTCTCAAATTCATTGGACAGTCTGAATATAATATGTTACACTTGAAGCGGTCCAAGAGAATCCATCTGGCCCAAATAGAACCTTCTCCATTGCAAATCTGGGCAGGCTGTCTGCAGTCACCTAGAAGAACCTGAGCACAACGGAGATAAGACATTCCAGACAGTGTACCCTCTGTTGCTTGGAGCGTCCGCGGGTTCTCTTGACAAAGGGGTACAAGAGAAACAACCCGGGCGCCCTTTTTGAGAAGATCTAGTCGTAATCTAATTTGTTGATTCACTGGAAAAAGTTAGTGTGATTCATGTGCCAGGAAGACTCTTACTCTGTGGGGTGAAGCAGGTATTTGCCAAAAAGACCACATCCGCCGACGGCAGCAATTCTTCTACCCGCCGACTTTCGAGCATATCACCAGCATCCAGCTCTATGTTGCTGCATTTGAGGCCTCCCAAAGATGACAGTGTTCAACAAAGCTGGCAGCTGCGCGTGTGGCGACTCGTGCACGCTCCGGATGCTGTTCGATCCCATAACTCTGGTATTCTGTCTCCAGACTGGCTTGCATCACCGTGTTGCTCATGCGGCTGCTCAAATATAGATATAGTGAATAGGTTGTTTGGCCTGCAGTGAAAATGATATGAGATATAAGGCATGGCTAGACCTTGCCATCTGTATACTCCCATGACTCATGCTGCAAAGCTCCTCTGGACTTGATATGTTCCAGCTCAGGGGCATTACATTGTTGATGATTTTCTGCCAGAATTCGCCAAGGGAGCTCCGGGGGCAATAGAGAGTGAGTCCAAGCCTTGACCGCTTTGAGGATACCGTTCAGAGCGTTGGCTTTGAGCGAGAGTACTATAGTATTGAAGCGCTGAACGACGGCAACGAAGGCGGGACCGTCTCTGCATCTCAGGGACTCGTGGAGTTGTAGCAGGAGGGTGTTTTTAGGGTCGGATGAGGGGCTGGCCTCTTGAGAATGTGGGAGACAACCGCTGTCCATCGGGATGGGTCCGAATAACGTGTACTGTTGTTCCGCGGTAAAGTAGTCTGACACCAATGGTGAGTGTCCTTAGTATGCCTGGAATATCTACGCACGTTCGGCTATGGTATATATGCTGCTCTCCAGATCCATGATCGGAGCATATTCGTTGGGGTCCCTCGGTGCCAACAAAATGAACCTGCAGAATAAGATTTGGCTGATCCAGCGGCATGGAGATAAACATACCGCTCCGGTGTTTGGCCGTTTGGATAGTGGAGTGACACCGTGGGATATCGTTGTGGATGTGGGTGCCAAGAGCCATCGTCTAGATCCTGAGGGTTGTGGAAGTCTGGAAGAGATGAACGAGCAGTGGTGGCACCGAGAAACCACCTACAGTACCGATACTTTCTGATGTTTGCTCGAACCGTAGCTTCTGAGCTCTGCAGTATATCAACTTCGGGAGATTCAAGGCCCAATCCCATTGGAGCGGACGCGGCCGGTTGACGAGACGATATTGCACGGGCGACGTCATGCGCAACAACGAGACGGATGAACTTCGGCAGTCGGCCGCTGATCAGGTTCGGAGGCAAAAGCAGAGAGGTGCTCGAGCACGTGCCTGAGTCATGATCTGGCTTCGTCGAGATCGACTGAAAACGAAGATGGGGCCGCTGACTCACAAGCCCAGCCGCGGATTCCTGCGAGTAACATCCACATCGTCCATCAGCGCTGCTCAACCTACAGCTCAAGCTCGGGACATTCTCGACTTCGTGTTGTTCGGCCGTCCTCATGTATTCAGGATACTTGAAGTACATGGCTACTAGCATACCGTACCCTCACCGAACCATATCCATCCGACAATCCGATCCCAACGGGCAGGTCCTCGAGCGCCAGAAGGGACAAAGTACGCAGACCTGAAGAATTCAGCAGCAAACAACAGCAAAGATCAACAAGGCCGGTGGCGAAGAACGCATCCGCGATGTCCAGAGTAGTCTCCGCATGTGGTCAAGGGTGACCAAGACGAGGAGGACGTTGATGGGTAAAAGTGCGGCTCGCAGTTGAACCTGACGAGGGGCACTCGAGAGTGGTGATCCGCGTGCCTGGAGGCACATGCATGGGCTGGTCCGAGCCCCACGGGCGCAAGACCCGACTCTCCGCGCCCGGACGAGACACGGAGAAAGTAGACGCGAGGTTGCCAGGAATGCAAGCTAACTTTAAAGCATTCGTCAGTCCAAAGAACAGCATCCGAGATTGAGGCAACGTACCACAGATAGACTGGGAGCGCATCGCGACTCCAACCACCAAGATTGGGAGGATAAGGGTGAGGAGGAGCGAGATAGTGGTGGTGGGAACCAACGCGCCGGCTTCTGCAGTGGCTGGTCAGGACAACTGAACAGAACCCATGAGCAGCAAAAGAAGGACGGGACCGCAGGTGGACGTACCTTGGTTCGACGCAGGGCTGGAGATCTACTGAAGAGGTCGGTGGATGGGGAGAGAGTGGTCGCCGCCAATGTTGACGGCCACATTGACGGCGCGCTGACGAGCAGGCCCGTACCTAGACGAGACATGATGTCCACCCATCCCCGAGCGCCTCGATGTCCTCTACCGCTCAACCCTCCTACGAGCGTTGTCCGATGCGAATCGGAGACGGTGTTCACCGATCTTGACGTGCGTATTGTGTGGGTGTCACTCGGGAGGTTAGGCTTGGGTGTGTGTACATGTGCGGATGCGCCTACGCCGAAAACACGCAAGGCCGAAGATTCGGAAGGGAAAACGGGCACACAAAGCGCGTTTGACGCGGCTCGGGAGCGCATCCTTGCGGGGGACCTTGCCGTCGGGCGGTCCGACGGGGTCCTTGCGACTGGGTAGGGCAATTCACGCGTTTGCTGGCATTTCCGCAGCAGCCGTCGACACGACGACCACGACAACGGACAGCAGCGTCGTAGAAGCGAACTCAAAGCCTGCTGCGGGTCGTTAGTGGTGCTTAGCACTGGCTTGCGGACCACGCACCCGGGAGCAAGCCCGTCATGCTCGTCTTCAGCCCGACCTGCGGCAACAACTCGTTCCGCGACCATTCTGCGAGGATGGAGAGGGCTGTCGCAGTGTTGAGGCTCGGCGCTGGATATGGTCGACGCACCGACGAGCGGGTGACGAGCGGGGATGGATCTCGACATGAGCGTAGAGAGTATAGCGAGAGACTGCGTGACGCGCTTCCCTTCGTCTCCCGTCTTTCGCCACATATCCGAGTCGTCTCTTCCGGCGAAGCACAGCTCCGAGCTCGAGAACTAGAAACTCAAACCTCTGGGGAAACACATGAATTTTGCCGAGGGCCTCCTCGCCGAGCTCCAAGCATCCGAGACCGACTTTCCACGTCTAATAACGTCGTTCAGAAGAGCCCGTCGGGAGCAAGGACGAGGTTGCTGACATAAACCATCCCAGCAGCATCAGTTTATGTCAGCAATCCAGCATGGCACCGTCATCATCGACTGGCCTGGCTCAGCTTAGCCTCCACCGTGTGGGGACTTCGGCTGGTGGCGGTCGGCAAAAACACACCCTCTATTGTCATATGCGTCGGAACCAATCCCTGCTGAACTCGACGAGCTCTACCGACGCCTTACAATACCCGTCCAATCCCGGTTTCCGAGAAGTCCGTCTGCGCTCGTTGGACAGTTGCGTCAAGTGTCCCAAGACAACTTCGCCCTCATCGTGGCACGTCGGGATGAGCTCCGCCACTATCTCACCACCTGTCCGGATGCCGATGCCCCGGCTCTCCGCGACACCTTCAATCGTGGCGCCGACTCGTTTCCCCAGGCGTTCTGTGCGGCTATGCTGCTCGACATGATAGTCGACCATGCAACAGCAGGCATCGTCCCCACGGATTGTGCTGCTCTGTCGACAGCCGGGCCAACTAAAGTCGAACTTCTTGTTGGGCGCAGACTTCCCGAACGGCCTGTTGGCATGCCGTCCCGTCGGTCGGCCTGCACGAATGAAGTCAAGGCGGTGAGTCGAAAAATTCTGGGTTTGTGTTGAACTCAGACTTTCTCTAGATGCTAGACTCCGAGTCTGGGCCCTTCAACGCCGTTGCTGCCATCGCCCAGCTCCAGTCTCCCCACAATTCGGGTGAGACAGTCGGTTCTGATGAGCTACAGCCATATCTACGAGGATTCACGAATACCAAGCAGCAAACCCGAGCGAGCTCTGCTTACCAGCAAGAGAGGATCGAGGTTACTATGGCACATGCAGTGCTCACAGCAGCACTATTAGTTTGTGTAAGCGAGTCCAATAGCAATCCTTCCTATGATTAAATAATTCTACAGGGAGTGGATCTACGTGACAAGGGACGCGTGCGCGACGGACTAGACAAGTGAGTAAGGCTGTTGACCGTCCAAATTTTATTGATGACACCTTAGGTACCATCAGGAGTTGGGCAGCCCCTTACTGGAGACTGTTTTGTGTCGTGTTCGAGGAGGAAACGATATGCTGGGACCCCTCAACGTGGCCCTGGGACTCGGAGTGCTCCAGGTTCTGGGAGTGAAACGCAACTTTATGCATGCTGGTTTTACAGGAACATTTGCTTTATTCGAGGTAGGTTGCTTGAGAGGCAGGAAGCAGCACATGCGCTAACTAGATGCAGATGCACTTGCAGGAGGAATGGCGCCTAACTAGCGCATCCTTGCTGTACGACCTCGAATACATGGCACGTGACTACTTCCTCAAGTCTGTGGCTGGCGAATTCCACCCTGCCCTCGTTGTTTCGAAGATCTTATATGACCCGGACTTCTCCGGCAAGGTTCAAGCCCGGGACGACATGCGAAAGACGTTGATGGCAGCCGAGAAATTGGAGATCTTTGGATACTCGTTGAATGACCCATATCCGGTATGTTGCCTTGTCCTCAATATCACCAATGGCTCAAATTCTATGTAGGACATGGACATAGATGATTCAGAAAAGCTGTATGGTGAAATCCAAATGATAGATCATGCGTTGACCAGAAGCAGCACAGCGCATGAGGAGAATCGGACGATTGATATTCCAGGAACTGAAGGCGTCAACACGGATATATTGTCAGTGTTATTATCTCTCCTACCAAGTTCCAGTGACACAACTACAGACCGATTCACCCTGCCAATTCATCCCACCTTTCAAAATCTGGCGAGCCTCTGTATGTAATTGACAAGCTCATTCAATCGTATTTAATTATTTGCAAGTTCTGAGGATGCTCAACATGATGGTGAGACGGGAAGTGGTCTAGTAGACGAGGCATCAATGTAGGTCTTGGAGGACCAGCGCCCGCAGGGAATGAAGATGGGAGCGCAGCAGGGAACGAGTCCCAAGACGACGTAGAAGATGAAGACGACAAAGACACTGAGCACCCCCCACCGCCCAAACGACCCAAGATGAATGTGATTTTGAAACGGTTTGACTTGTCTGACACTAGCGGGCCAGAATACATGTTCATGATCTTGTGCAGATGGGAGGAATACGCATGCTCGGTGGGCGACAAGGGATGGGGAGAAATCATCAGCAGTCTTGAACTCCTGCCGAGTGAGCCAAAGAGGGGCCCTCTGCAGTTGGCGTGCCTACCCGAAGGGGTCTGCTTGCACTCACCCAAACCGGATGCAACTGAGTGGACCAAAACCTACCAGCATCACATGCAGGTAGAAGCACCGGCATCGCGTGTGCGTACACATTACTTGTTCTTCAGCCAGCTCTAACTGCCACATGAAGCTATGCACTCTTCTCAGTCTGCGAGATCTGCTGGCCCGCAGCAGCAAAGCTCCCAACGCTGAGGAGCTTGTGTTTCTCACAAACAAGAAGAAATTGGCCCAGGCTGCTTCCGATCAGCCTCGCTGGGCGGTGCTCGGCAAGCTCTTCTCACAGGGAGCAGTTTTGCTCACCCAAGAAGCCCGACCGGAATATAACCTGTTTGCTTTGCCCGAAGAGTTTGCCCACCAGTTGCTCACGGATATAGCTCCGCCGACCATCGGCATTGTGATTGAAGGTTTTGCTCTTGGTTTCCAAATTGTTCCAGCACATTGAAGGATTGTATAGATATGGAGCTGGACAACACCAAGGCCAATCAGTCTCTCTGGTGTGGGTCCATCCTTGCATTTGAACCATTCAAGGGTACTCGAACACGATGGATGAATATCGTCGGCCGACAGTGTCCTCCATACGTCGCACCTCGGTCCCAGTTCGTGAGGCTGTGGCAACTTTTGCTGGAGCAGAGCTACGGCTCCCTCACGGCTTTGCGTGCGTTCTTCCTTATGGGTTCTGATGGGCTGGACGTTAATCACAACCAGTGATCTTTCTGCCGATGCGTGGGCAGCGAATCAAGCCCGTATGGTCCCCCAATTCTCCGGGAACAAATTTCCTCGCCCCATCCACGACCGTGTCTTCCTGGACGTCACACAGGAACAGTTCATATCCGACTTGGACTGGGACTGCATGGGCACCATTTATCAGCCCATGTACAACCGGATGGTGTTGATACTCGTTTGCCCTGATCAGACAGTGTCGCCGGATCACTGGCGCTGGTTGGATTCTTCCTGGAACAGGTGCTTGGCTGATGAAAAGCGCACTGATGTGGTATCTCTGGTGTTGGAGCCTGGCCTTGCACTGTAATGTTTTCTATCTGTGTTATCCTACCTGGTGACTGATTGCTACAGATTCATTCCTCCCTCTTGGCCTCATGCTTTTTACTCTCCGGAGGATACTCTTATGTGCCGGCGTCCCATTCTGACCGCAGGGACACTAGGAGACTCCACGCTTGGCACCATCCAACAGGTGGTCACTGGTTACATGGGGCGTAGATTGGATACCATGTCTGCCGGTTGCTCTCTCCGCGAGCTCTATTTGGCTCAGGCGACTACTATTATTTCTCGTGCACCCTCTTGTGCTTAGTTGCTCTTCACTGACTCGATCAGGATCTCATCACACATCGCATCATCAAGCACAGCTCCATTCGCCGGCAGGGGCCTATGACTGGTTCATTCTCCAAAGTTTCTGCATGCTATTCCCAGCACTATTCCCAGCACTCTACTGCGAAAAAGAGAGCTCTTGAAAACGGCTTGATTTACATGAATGCTTGCTGGATGATGCTCCTGTGGTGTGGGTGCATGCATGCAAGGTTCTGACGCATGTCAAGTCACAGTTTGGGGACCGTCTTGGAGAGCAGTATGAAACCTCTTGCCAGGCATGCTCTTGGTCTTCCCATTACTCTTGCACTTATATTAATTTCATGCAGTCTTCACTGGTACACCTAGCCCCCTCTCTCCCACATTGTTGAACACAGCATTTGGAGGATTCGAAGGGAATGGCAAAATGCGGCTGCAGAGATCTGGAGTCTGGAACAGTTCTGTATGAGCGGATTGGCTTGGTGCTGCAAGCCATAGATCTATTCATGGCGGAAAAAGTGGGGTCTCTTGGACTATATGATGCCTTTACAGCCGGAGAGACGGATTTGGGCTTCAAAATGCAGCCTTGGGAGTATCACAATGCACCATTCCTTACTTCAAATGTAACAATCTAACCAGATTGGTAACCAGACCAGCGACCGAGTAAATGCCACGATGTGTTGATAGTCAAGTTTAGAGAAAGGGCTTGGTTGCTAAGCCCAACTAGGAGTTGTAAAAGGCAGTCACCATCTTGGACTTTCAACTCCAAGCCACAAAAGTATTGTTGAACTTGGGATAGTCAAGTTTAAATAAAGGGATGATCTCAATATCCACAAGATGATCTCCACATCCACAAGTTATTTCTAGCACCAATTGCGCTTCATTGCCAAAAAATACAAGAAGAAAAAGTACACTCCTGTCACCTATGTTTGCTCTGCTAGTCTAGCCTGGTCCTGCCGCCCACGCTCAAGGTCCATACATACAACCCTGTTCAAGAAGCTCTTGATGTGTATGGCAAGCGCAGGATCAAGGGCCTCTGCAATCCTCAGCACAGCACAGTGGTTGACGCAAAACGTCTGGTACACTTCCGCATCCATCTTACTCTTCTTGTCCAGCGAGTCGTAGAAACGTTCGACCACGGTGGCGTGCCCATGGGCGATGCGCTGGTGAGTGATGCCCAACTGAACCGTTTATCGAAAAGTAGCCCTGGGCCAAACTATACTGTTTAGCCATGGGGGAAAAGAATCTTGTCCACACACCATCATGAATAGGTGGGTTAATCGCTTTGCACCCATTGCCCTCAAGAAATGTGGTTTCTTCCGCTCTGCAAATGCTTGTTTGCGGCTCTCGTCTTGATGAATGAATGTTTCAAAAGTGTTGTCGTCGGGCTGTCTTGAGGAACAGAAATTCGGGTTGGCTTCCGATCTCCATGCGATAGAGCTTCAACAGGACACGTCCACGGATGGCTTGGGTCTGCATCTCCCAGGCAATGGAGTACGTGATGGCGGTAGTTGATTGGAGCGCATGTAGTGCTAAGGCGGTCCCTTTCGCAGTGGTTTCTTGAACATCGCTTGCCTGCAAAACACATTCACGTTAAAGCCTATCAGTTGGAAGAGTGTTCACCAACGCATTGTCCACCAGGTACTGAATTATTGCATTTTCGTGTTGTGGGTCGGAATTGTCAACCGCCGGTTTGACGGGACATGCAGGTATAGCCATGACAATGAAGCTGACTGTTTGAACAAGACCAAGCTTCCCTGCAATTTGAGCCCTTGGAGAGATGTTTCACCCTGAAATGAGGGCGGGCAAGAACAGGAACGCGCACCCATTGACGCTGAATTTCGCTCTTCGACATCAAGTCAAAGGAGGTAAACCCGCACGACAACCAATTCAATGCTGCATCCTCTCTGGCAGCTTTATCTGGTGCATTGGCAATGCCAAAGTTGGCTTTGACAAGGTTGACAAATGAGGCTGGGCTTGCCAGTAGTTGCTGGAGCCACTGAGTTGCAACCTAGTCTGGCATTAATTCGGCCTGCACATAGTGTTAGTAAATAGACATTGGGGATGGTTGAGTGCACCTTTGCTTTTGACTTTCTCTTGTTCTTGCGGCCTTCTTCGGGGCCAGCTTCGGAGCCCTGTGTGGTGGGATCAACATCCAGAGGCGCTGATTGCATTGTGTACGCATGCTTCCCTTGTCTTTTTCTGGGGCCGCCTTCCCTGGGTTTCCACCTCCGACAGTTCCCTCCTCGTCTTCATGCGGGTTTGGGTTGCTGTTGCCCTACACCGGATTGGAATCACTGGATGGGGAAAGCAAGGAGCCGTTCAACATGCCTGGGTTTGTCTTGTGGATCTACGGCGGGCCGGATTCGCCGGGTTGTCTGTGGACTGGGTGTTGCTGCCCGGCGGGCCGCTAGCGCTCGCCTATGTTGCTGAGTAGGGACTGGTTGGAGAAGTCAATCACGCACCTTTGTTTTTCGTGGGCGTGGATTGGGTGTATTATTTGCAGATTCCGAGTCGGCCCGTGCACGGATGGAGGAGGAGAAGGCCAGAATGTTGTTGTTGTACGTCTCGCGGAACTGCACGGCTTCGGGGCTGCCGCTGTTGACAGCCGAGAGGAGGCTGTTGGGGCTGTGGTCAAAAGCTGCAGCCAGCTTTTCGCGTTTTGCAGCTCGTGGGGACGTGGAGGGGTCGAGGCCATGGTAGTAGGAGGAAAGATGGGTAGCGTGACTCAACTACGTGAGTTGTGTTCCATCTCACGTGACCCGCTTTTTGCACAAAAAGCCACACAGTTTACTAGTCCCTAGTCGTCCCTTACTGGGAGCTCTGCTCCGGCCGCCGTCGCTCCCCCAGCGACGGCTGCGACGGCTGCTGACGATGGCGCTGCTGCCGTTGCGGCCACTACCGTCGCTGCTGGCGCTGTTTCGACTGGTGCGTTGTCTTTCCTTTCTTTCCTTGATTCCATCCTGAGCATCTTCTAGGCACTCAATTCATCACCGGTGCTTGCACTTCCGACGGCGACTGCGCCTCGGGATGCTGCGGTGCGACCTCTGACAACTTGACAAGTGCGCTGCTCGCGCCCGTCGCTGAGGGCCCTGGTGGAGGAGGAGGGTGCGGCTTCGGTCAGGCCAACGCTGGCCAGCCCGGTGCCCGCCGTGCTGCTGCCCCCGCCAAGCGCAGCCGCCGCAACCGCATCTAAGGATCCGACTTTCGTAGTGTAACTTCGAGCGGAAGAAAATAATCATTGCATACTACTGTACTGGGAGTTAATGGAATTGAAAGAATGAATGTGGAGCTTTTATCACCTTTTCGTGGGTCCCGAAATCGCCGTAAGGAGACAACGGTGGCTGGCAGGAAATTGGATTGGTTCAGTCGGAAAACGGCGCAGTTCTGCTTGAGAAATCGAAAGGGAATTACTGGCGAACCGCGGTTTGTTTGATTTTGATTGACAAGGCACGCAACCCTCTTGCTTGCTTTAGGCCATGGAGACTGCCTCTGCAGAAGAGAAAGGTTCAACAACTTCAATCGATGGCCGGCGTTGACCCGCTGATTCACGGAGTGATCGAGGAGAAGACTTCCGACCGCGCGCGCCTGTTGGATGTTCATTTTACTGCATCGAGGACTGTTCTCAAGTCCCTGCTTTCACTTCCGCGGTCGCCCAAATAATAATGCTCTCTTCATATCCCGACCATCATACTTTCATAAGCCAAATTTGCGGAGAAGTAATTCATGGAAGGATGGAGATAGCACATGACGAAATTGGTTTGCACCGGTTGCAAGGATCCTTAGAGCTCTAAGAAAATGGGCAATATACTTACCTGTGAGCACTGGCAGCAGCATCAGCGGGTAATGTTCTCGTCGATGAGCAACGTATCGCGTCTCTCATTCTCCGAGTCCGCGGACTCGTCATCCGTGGCCAAAGTCCATCTTCCGCGCCTTAACTTTCCCCTTCAAGAAAAGTTTCGTCCAAGCGCGGGCTTTCAACTTCAGTGCGGGATGTCCCGCCACGCAATCAGTTTTCACCAGCTCCTCCTCCCGGGTGATTGAACTCCGGACCAGCCTGGGTAAATGCCGTTTCCTCCCGGGGAGCCCGCTGCAACGGATTATGTACAGAGGCGGGCCTGCTTCCGTGCTGGACGTGGTCAACCAGGGTGATTGAGATCAGGGCGAGCGCTTCAATTTACTTCCGGAACTGTCAACGCCTTGCAAACAAGCTACATCGCTTGCCAAATGGGGCGGGGTCCCACATATAAGACATGCGTGGCAGCTCCATGAGCAGACAGAGCTCCCTCTCTCCTTCCTCCTCCCCGCGCAACCTCTGGCAATGCGCCTGCCAGATGACTTTGACGCGGTTTCGGACGCGGTGGACACTGGTACGGCTCGCCCTCTGCTCTCTCGTCCGTCCGCGGGGTTTCTGAGCGAGCGACCTCACAGTGAATGTCCTGAAGGCCAAGCTGTGGGACTCAGCCGCGAAATTCGACGCGGAGAAGGACAAAACACAGTTCCGACAATACGAAGACGCGTGCGAGCGGGTCAAGCGATTCTACAAGGAGCAACACGGTACGGAGCTTGCTCTTTGTGTTGGCGACGCGTCAAGGCCGTCGCCCGAGCTCCCGCGATGGCGTACCGACGCGTCTGCTGACCACGGATCCAGAAAAACAGACCGTGGAATTCAATATCCGGATGCGCGGGAATATGCGCCGGTCCGTCAGGGCGCGCATGGGTGCGTGTTAGAATGTTATTTCCTCTTACGCGCGCGCTCATCACTCGGCGTGTATCAGGCATCTGGGAAGCCATGGAGATGCTCAACACCCTCGTGGACGATTCAGATCCAGACGTACATTGGACTTCTTCTCTCGAGATCCGACCTCGTTGACGCCGCACCCAGACCGAGCTTTCGCAAATTGAACACTTGCTGCAGACGGCCGAGGCCATCCGACGCGACGGAAAACCTGACTGGATGCAGGTTACCGGACTCGTCCATGACCTTGGCAAGCTGTTGTATCTTTTCGGTTCAGAGTGCGTTGTTGTGCTGCTCGAGCCGCGAGCCGCGTATTGACGAATTTGCCACAGAGGACAGTGGGATGTCGTCGGTGTGCGCTTCCTCTCCCGCCATTTCCGCCGCTTCCGCGCTGATTGAAGGAAAGGACACTTTCGTTGTCGGATGCGCCTTCTCCGATAAGATCGTCCTGAACGACTCGTTCGCGGGAAATCCGGACTCGGCCGACGAAGTTTATTCCACCACATATGGAGTGTACCAGCCGAATTGCGGGCTGGATAATGTTATGCTGTCCTGGGGACACGACGAGGTATTTTTCTCGCTGGCCAGCTTCCGTGGAATCACTGAACCCCGGTAGTATCTGTACCACGTTCTGAAAGGGCAATCGTCCCTGCCCGACGAAGCTTTGTGGATGATTCGGTATCATAGCTTCTACCCGTTCGTCTTTCAATCGTTGATCCATGGACGGCGCTCACTCTTGACAAAGCTGGCACCGAGAAGGTGCATACGAGCATCTTACCAATGCCAGCGACGAGAGAGCCCTCGCCGCTGTGCGTGCTTTCAACCCGTACGATCTCTACAGTAAAAGTGATGCGGCCCCATCTGCGGAGGAGTTGAAGCCGTACTACCAAGCCCTCATCGCAAAATATTTCAACGAGATTATAGAGTGGTGAACCATAAACAGATAGAAATATTCATTAGAAATTTGTCTCGCATGCGGGTAGCACTGAATCATTCATCTGCGACGACAACGACGGCCTTCCCCATGTTCCTGCCTTTCTGCACCGACAATATCACTTCCCCCGCGTTCTCCAAGCCCCTTGTGATATCTTCAATGTACTTGATCTCACCAGTCGCCAGTTTCGTTGGAATATCAGCCCAGAACGCGGCGGCGTGCTTGGGGAATATGTTTGTTACGAGTATCCCGTGCAGGTGGAGGGATTTGCCGATGGCAAGAGGAAGGTTCTGGGTGGTGGTTCAAGTTGAATGAGTGGTTCATGAAGGAGAAGGGAAAGGAACATACTTTGATTGGAGTTTGGCCGGTGTTGTATCCTGAAATCGAACCACAAAGCTGATCAAAAGGTCAACGATACGACGAAAGGGGAGGCAAGCAATACGCACGATGATCCGAGCATCGATGGCGGCGTGTTCAATGGCCGCGTCCAGGACATCGCCGCCGACGTTGTCCCAGTATCTATCCTCGCAAGGCAAACGTGAGCGAACAAAAGTAACAATTCCATGCGTTGGAACTTGCATATCAATCGGCCCTTCTTGTGCTAGAATCGCTCGAGTATCAACATCTTTGTAGTTGAAAACAACATCGGCGCCGATGGACTTCATAAACGCTAGCTTCGCTTCCGAGCCCGCGGAGCCAATCACTTTGCAGCCGGCTTGCTTGGCGAGCTGGATGACGAATCTGCAGAAATGGTCGCTGGGTTAATGGCCGAAGAGAAAGATGAGAAAAAGCGGACGAGCCGACGGGACCAGCGCCGGTGGTGACGAAGACGGTCTCGCCCTAGTCGCCTCAGTTCATGCATGGGTGAGGGCAGAAGGAGGGCGACGCACGGCTTTCGCATGCGAGTGTTCTTTCCATCCCGCATAGGCCGTATGACCGGGCATTCCTGCGGCGCCGACGTACGTGGTGAGGTTCAAGCTTGGGTGTTTGTTGACGAAAGAGAGCCAGGGAACAGATGATGGGGGATAAACGGCATATTCCGAGGACTCTGAGCAGACACGAAATGTCAGAGTCAGTACATGCCCGCGGAGACTGAGACAGAAAAAGGAAACCCAACCGATGAGTACTCCCATAATATACTTGCCAACATCGACGGCGGGCGTCTCTGAGCGCAGCACGACGGCGATGCCCCAGGTGGAGAGTCTGAAAATGAGACCGCAACGTCAGTTTTTTTTCTCTTTCAGCGGCCGACTCTGCGTACGGCTTGCCGATCTCGTACGCTCCCTCCGGGAAAAAATCATCAATCTCGGTGGCAAAGAACTACGCTGGCAGGACGCACAATATAGGAGCGTTTGCCCTGATTACCGCGCATCCGACCTCTGAGGTACGGATCGATGGAGAGAATCAGCGTCTTGGCCAGGAAACCGCCGTTGAGAGGTACATTGTCGAGATCAATGTGCGCGGTGGTGTCATAGATGGTCGTCTCGCCAGGGACGGGGTAGTCTGGACGAGATATTAGTGGACGAATTGTAGATGGCCACCGCATTGTGGACCTTTTGGAATTGAGTTGAACAAAAGACCTGCATTGCGGATGGGAGCCATTGGCGAAACGCGCTTCGTGCCGTGTGGGATTTTTTATACTCACAGATTATCCAGCAAATCCCGATTCCCGTGAGGCTGACCAAGTCACTTACTCATCTCCCATCCATTGCCATTGGTGGTGGTTCGAGGCAAGGATTGACAGATGAGTCATCGTCCTGTCACGTGCACAGAGCTGTCGTTCAGCGTTCGAACCAGGCATGTCGCAAGATTTGAGCGCGTGAATATTGAACAAGCGACACGAGGCCTTACCGGCTACATTTGCCGCTGCAGAAAATCGTACGACCCATGGACTCGGAGTTCCCATTCTCGTTGAATGAAACGTAACTCCGAGCAACCCGAGGTCTATTCACAGATCGGAGTCGAACCCATGCCAAAGCCATGCTGAAGTCATGCTGCGAGAATGCTGCCGTCCCCGATCGGCGTCGCCGAACCTTCTGCCGCAGGTAGCTCGGAGTTGTAGCCCGCGCCGGGTGCTGTCCGTGCTGAGCCCGAGTCGGAGTAAATTCAGGCACGCTGAGATTTGGGGCGCAGAGAGGAACTCGCGCTCGAGACCAAGACCAACAGGGGATTTCCTCTATGTTTATGCGTGGCTTGCTCTTTTTCTTCCCCGTCGAGGACCACCAGCTGCACACTTTCCGCCGTTCTACCCCGCATGTCCGATCGACACCGAGGCACATCGCTTGATCGAGGAAGAGGCAACTGTCATTCTGTAATTTATTCCGCAGAAAGGGCGCGCAGCTGCCTTGCCAACCGAGGAAGAATCTTCCCAGGTCAAACACAACTCCGCGTCCTCGATGGCCCAATATGGCTCGATTATATGGCTATCAAGGCTAGGCGCTAGCTTATGGGGATCTTCTAACACCCGCACAGCCAGGTTAGTTCGAGGCTTATAAAGCGCTAGAGGATCGATGGTGGAAACTCACCTCCCCGCCTCCCACCTCCTTCTTTCCTTTGAAACAAAAATGCTCGCCTTCGCCTCCCTTCTCGCTGCTGCCGCCCTCGTTGCGGCTCAGGACCAGGTACGCCGCTAAAAGTTGTGGTTATGCGTTCGACCTTTGACTCCGCGCATAGACCATCCAAGTCGGCCTGAGCACCAACCCGCCGGGCCTCGCGTCTCTCCAGTTCATCCCGAACAGCATCACGGCGAAGAACGGTTCCGTCGTCACTTTCGTGTTCAGCGGCATCCCGGGAAACCACAGCGTCACCCAGAGCACCTTCGCCGAGCCTTGCAAGTCGTTCGAGGGCGGGTTTGACTCGGGGTGGGTCGGGATTCCGGCGAACACGAGCGTCTTGCCGACGTGGAATCTCACCATCACGGATGATTCGAAACGTGCTCGGAGATCTTTCGTTCGTGGGCGCCGGGAGTGCTGATGCAGCGTATAGCAATTTGGTTTTTCTGCAAGCAAAGCGTGCCTGAGCCGCACTGCAACCTCGGCATGGTCGGCGTGATCAACGTCAAGCCCGGGCCGAACAGTCTCAGCGCGTTTGCGGCCGACGCCAAGACCGCTGCCCTCGATGTATGTCTTCTCGTTTCCCTCGAATATACTTATTTCTCACACGGATTTGGCAGGCCCACGAAGGAGGACTTGCTGGTCTCGGTGCCTCCGCGTCTGCTTTGCCGGATCTCGGCAGCGGCGCCAAACTGTTTACGACTGACAGCGCCACGGTCGGTCCGGTCACTGCCGCACCAGCGTCCTCCGGCTCGGCTTCCAACTCGGCGTCCGGAGCTAGCCAGAGCGGGAGCTCGGGCAGCAAGACCGGTGCTGCCTTGGGTTTGACACAGAATTTGAGCACTGTCCTAGGCTTGCTCTTGGGCGGTGTAGTGATTGCGGCGACCATGGTCTGAGGGTCCATAGCTGCGCGCAAAGTTAATTTATTGACTGGAGACCATTATCGTTTTTTTTTTTTTTTGGTCTGCGAGTAATGTTGCGAGAGACAAGGTAGAGAATCTGAGATAGAATCAACATCGCGCGTTGTGCAGAACGAAGTATCTGTCCAAAAAGACTAAACACGAATTCGAATTATTTCGTAGAAGGGACTTCGCTAGTCGAACGGCATTTCTGAACTTGAAAGCAGGAGGGCAGAGGAAGCCTTTCCTGAACTTCTGTCCCTTTTCCGATGAGAAAAGCCAATTACTTAGTAAGTAGTACATAAGTTCTGTGTTGAACGACGCGATAAATATGGTTAGGCATTGCTCAACGGGCTTGCCTTCAAAGGCTGGTCGGGGTCCAGCCAAACTCATCGACAGCAGTGCGATAATACGACGCTAGCACGCGAATTATCAGCAAACCGATACGCTATGGCATCAGCAGGCGAACTCACCCGACGGGTCTGCCATGCGCCGCTTGACCACGACATCCGCAAGACACCAGTACGTGCGCTCGCCGCGTGCCGAACGCACCCAATCCTGCTGGAAGTCCGCCTGCCCGATGTACGCGAAGCGCGGATCGGCTGCGAGGCCAGTGGACCACTGCGCGATGTCGCGTGGGGCTCGGTACTCGTTCTGCGGCCGCAGGAGGACGATGGCGCGCAGGGAGGTACAAGCCGGTGCGAGGGTCGCATTGTGGATGGGCGCGCAGAGGGAGAAGAAGTTGAATGCGAGATGCGTAAGGGAGGGAAGTTCGGTCAGACCTGCCCACTCATCCGCATGGGTGTCTTTGGGGTCTTGCACGTCGAGCAGCTCGAGATGGGTGACGTTGCGGAAGAGGGAGTGCGAGAAGTCGCGCGGGGCTGGCTCAAACAGGCCTCGGGTGTCGATCGTGAGGTAGCGCAGGGGCATTGCTGCGAGGAAGGGAATGTAGGGCGCCATTTTCTCGGTGGCGAGGAGCTTGGAGACGCCGGTGCAGGCAGAGAGGATATCGGTCATGGAGGCTTTGGTGTTTGGGCCGCAGATTCCGTACCGGGATTTGGACGGGGAGGTCGCAAGAAATAGAGACTCGACAGCGAAAGAGAGAAGGCCCGGTCGCGTGTGCCGGGTTCGCTCGGCGACGGACATCAGGATGTCCGGCGGGGCATTGGGTATACCTGCGAGTTTCTCGAAGTGCGAGATGAGGACCAGCCGATAGAGAAGAGGTTCGAGCCTGCAAGGCCTCAGACGTTGAAGACATCAGGAACGAAGGATGACGCACCAGTATTTCACTCGTTTGGCAATCAACATGAGTTTCGGAATCGCCGTCGGGTTCTCCATGGCCGCGTCCTCGAGCACCAGACGCTCCAGGTCCAGCGGGAGCCGAGGATCGAAAGCAAGAGCAGGGCTCTCTCGACAATAGGGGACGACCATGAGCGCAGGAGAGAAGAATCGAAATGACATGGATCCCGCGTCGGTACCACGCTCGTCTGCCCGAGACACCTTTTGCGTCTAGACTGGTGATAAAAACCAACAAGCAGCCGCTTCAACGGCATCGCGTGAGTCGTCGGAGATGTACACGGTATACCCCTGGGTGAGTGGACTACCCAACACTAGAGCAGTTCTGGACAGCAGCCTTCCTTGTCGCTCCATTGGCCATGTAGCGCGCCATCCAGGACATGAACGTTCGGAAAAAAGTGGTGGCGCGTCAGGCGGGCTTACGTATGACCGAGCCGTGCCCGAAGTTGCTTTCAACAGAATTCGCGTCGGTCTTGTTCCTGCTCATTTTGAGTGCTCAGGCTCAAAGCTCCGCCTCTCGAAATGAAGAAGGAAAGAGCGTGGGAAAGTGACATGACAAATGCCTCTTTCCTTCGCCCTCCTTCCGCAGCGCAAGCCGCTGCGCCTTTCGCCCTTGTATCTCCTCACCTGGCTCTCGATCTCCCTCTCTGGAGTCATCTTCGTCTCGGGCATCCTCGACTTGGGCCTGTGGATGGCATTATCGGCGTCGCTCGTCACCCTCCTCTACCATGCCGCTGTTCTCTTCCTGTCCGCCCGCACGCCCGACCTCGCGCCCGGAACTCTCATTACCAATTTCTCGACTGCGGGGTGTGCCGCCATCCTCGGTGCGTGCTTCTCTCATCTATCCAAGTCACTCGAACTCATTTTGCTCTCAGTCTTCGCTTGGATCGCAGGCTTCGCCATGACCCTCCTCGCGCTTCTAGTTGGGCGCGAGAATTTTCCCGGTCCCCCACCGCTCATTCAGATGACCTTCCCGGTGCACTTCATGCTCGTTGTGCTCTCGGGTATCGAGCTGGCCGTTATGGGCTTCGTCGCCAGGCTTTCGGGGCACACCCTACAGCTGCTCTTCCGCGACTCTACGGGTGGACACGGCTCGACGGATAGGACAGGGAGGTCGATGTTTGGACGAAGCTTCATGATGAGGCCGCTGGGGCAGAGTGCGCGGAGGGTATTGAGCGTGTGAGCGGGATGGCCAAGGGCCCAGGTGCGTTCGTTGCCTGCATACACGATCGCGTCTGCTTATGACCGTTCAGATGTCCTTCCGGTCATCGTCTTGCATTCCCTTCCGATCGCCGCAGTGCTGTGCCGCGGCCTTCTCCAGTCTCGTATCGCACGAGAGCCTTCCGCGGATCCGTCGTGGAGCACGCGTAGCCTCTGCGACTATGCCAGTGCAGCACGACGGCAGTGGATCGTCCGTGTGCGGCTGCGCCGGGCGCGCCATAGTCGCGCGTACTTGTCGTACAATGTTTGCGCTGTACCGTCTCAAAACCAATACACATCCTGCTGCTACCGGTCTCTTTCCGTGCAACTCCATAGCGGCTTTTAGCAAATCCAGAGGGGAGAGCGAGGCTACCATCCTACCGGAGTTCTGCTGGACAAGTTCCTGTAGCTTCCCGTCGTGTTCGCTACTGAGGCAAGTGGCGAACTCATCGTATCCTTTAGTCTGAACGCGATCCGCAGGCTAGAACTGGAACCGGCGTCATTGGACGCGTCATGGCGGAAGCAAACACGGACAGGGGCTTGTCGAATTACCTATAAAACCGAGACCCGAAGACTCGTAACGCTCAGAGCCTTTCTCTTCTCCTCCACCACCACACCAACAAACAACCAACCATGTCTTCCGCGCCCAGCCAAGCCAACGGCCAGATGCACAGCGTCAAGGGCACCGTCGTCGAAACCGTAAGTCGCGTTCTCCGTACTCGCCACTCGCTGACTTTCTACTCGCAGATCGGCAACGCGACTGGAAGCGAGAGCTGGAAGACGAGCGGGAAGGAGGAACACGCGCAGGTGCGTTTGCCGCGTCTCTCTCTGCCGTGGTTTTCGCTTATCCTTTGTTGTCGCGCAGGGCGAGGCCGAGGTCAAAGCCGCGCAGGCTAAAGAGTACACTGGCGGAGCGATGGACCGCGCGCAGGGCAAATTCGACGCTGTTGTCGGCGCTGTGACGGGCGACAAGACGAAGCAGGCCAGCGGTGAGTTTTCTCCTCCGACTCTTGTGTTGTCCAGAAGCTGAACACGAACTCGCCAGGCAACATCCAGGACTCGGCAGGGCAGGCGAGAATGGAGGCCAACAAGCCGATGTAGATTGTAGTATAAGGTCTTCCAAGCGAAATGAAACAAGTGTATTTTCTGGGTTGTAAAACGAGTGTCCCGAATTGACACTATTGGCGTGAGGCTATGCTTTCCTTCTTTGCTCAATCTCTCATGTCGCTCATCGACCGCATCCCGACCGAGCTGCTTGGCGAAATATTCATCTGCACCCTGAGGATGCCAACTCCCTTTCTCACTGGCGTCCCCGTCGTGGGCGGCGAAGGCTACACCAAGCCCTACACCGGCCACTGGCATCGCGGGAACTGGAAACCGCGGACCTCAATTCGCTGGGTATTCGACGCGCCCTGGACTCTGCCACATGTGTCTCAAGGCTGGCGCGCCGTGTCTCTTGCTCTTCCGCAACTATGGAGTACATTCATCGTCTCGACAGCGATGCGGGAGCGGGAACGGAGGCTGCTGCAAGTGCAACTCGCCCGCACCGCCGACGCGCCTCTCGATATCATCATCCGTGTTGCAGACCAGGGCGCCGACCATCCCAACATCCGACCCTACAACGGCTTCCTGGCTGAGCTCGTCCAGCACTGCGCTCGCTGGCGTTCGCTTCGCATCCAATACGATCGCTACGCGACGCGTCTAGCGGAGCTGCAGGCTATCGATGTCGATATGCCGCTGCTTGTCGAGTTCCAAGTAACATCTTTGCACATGCGCTACTATCGACTGAATAATCGGTTCGCGTTCCTCGCGACCCGGTTGGCGCCGTTTCTCAAGCACCTTTTGGATGCGGCCCCGAAACTGCAGAGGCTCCAGCTCACGGATTCGAACCGGGATATGTCGTTTGCACCCGAGCCTCGAACGGGCTTGACGATGTACAAAGCTGTGTACGACGATCCTGCGACCCATCTGGAGTTTCTGACGCGGTCTTCGACGACTCTGGTCGAATGTGACTTGCATTTCCCGGCTGACGCTGAAGCCGTTGCTTCGGGACGTGGCTTTCAGGCTTTCGCCGAGGCAAAAGTCGTCTCCCTTCCCGTACTTCGACGTCTCACCACTAACGACGCGGCGGTCCTCGACGTACTCGACACGCCTGCACTGGTGGATCTCAACATCAGCGGAACCATCGCGCCAATCGGCGTGTTCCTCGCCCGCACGAAATGCACTCTAGGCCGGCTCACGATCGTCCATCCATCCGATTCTTTGAAGGAAGTCGTCTCAATACTGCGGCACACCACAACCCTCTCGATGCTCCGAGTTGCGCTGGAACTCAAAACGTCTCACCAAGCGGATATCCTTCAAGACGCGTTGGCTGACGCGGAGCTGGTCCCGAAGCTTCGCACGCTGGAATGGACGGATCGGACTGATATGACAAGCCGCAACGCCCTCGCGCAGTTGGTCGAATCGCGAAGGAGGACGACATCTGAGAGTTGTTTCAGAGAGCTGAGAGTGTGTACGGGCCGGTTGAGGATGGGTGGGTATAAGCGGCGGATCGAGGCGGTGGGTGTGGATGTCGAAGGGTTTACTGGAAAGAGGGCTGCGAAGCGGGTGGCTTCTTGGACGGCGATTTAGACTTGGTGGTTACGAAGGTGCCAGTGAATTCAAGGTGTTCTGCTAGTGTCTTCACCGCGCACTCTTCGCCGAGGAGTAGCGTGCTTGATCTGACGTCGAGAGCAACCTGGTTGATTTGGCTCGTTCAATCTACCGTATGGCCCTTCTCCATTCGACGCGCGCCCGGCAAGCTTGCATTTGTTGACTGATACTGTAACTTCTCTTTCGCGGTCCATCGACTGCACGTCTACTCCAGCAACCGGCCGGAGATGGAGAACAAGAATTGTGGCTTGGTCATCACCAAAATAGCGGAATCCATTCAAGGATTGGGATGCCGACAATCCATCAGAAGGCGCCGAGAAGCCTGACAGATGCTGATCAAGGCATCTGAATGGCACACTCAGCCTATCTATTGCTTTGAATGGAATCCAGAAGCTTTCCATGGCCTTGAATGGCTCCAGCAAGCCTTGACAAATACACATGCTTAGTGAAAGATGATGTATGATCAATTTTAAATTTTCAATAATTTTTTTAAAATAGCGTCCAGGTGGGGTATAGTGTAGCCGGGGTGCTAGAATATAACAGTCTATTAGATCAGTGGTCTATCGTGCTGACGTTCAAAGTTTAGTGATCCTTGTGATCATGAGGTCGCCGGTTCGATCCGCTGTCGGGTCATAAAAGTGTACTTATTTTTAAATGATACTATGATGTTTTCTTGTTCCAAAGCAAAGCGAAATCCCTATTAGGTGCCTTGAAAGTCCCGACAGTGCCTTGAATGGCCGTCAAGTGCTTCCTGGCCTTTCAAGGGACCCTGCCAGGCTTGGCAGAAATGGAGGTCCCTTGAAAACTAGGTCGGAGTGCTTTCTGGGCTTTCAAGGGCTTCTGGGGCTTTCAATTGGCCCTGAGAGGAATTGAAAGGATCGCGCACTTTTGGTGATGGTGGTGCTGGAGGAGAGGGAGCAGAGTGAGCTTTATTTTGGCGCCGGCGACGGGTTCAACGGTTGCGAGGGCGGTGAAGGCGGTCGCACCGTGGCCACCCTAGCGTTTTCGCTGAATATGGAGATGGACGCGGGGGAGGAGAAGGCGGGGGCGCGCCTTATTCGCGGTGTGGCCAGCCACTGGCCCAATTCTCGGACGCGCTTTACAGGGCGGACCGCCTAGCCAATTCCCGCACGCGCCTTACAAGGAACCTGTGGGCTCAACACGAAGGACGGTTGGGAGTGCTGACCACGGAGAGTCGCGGCGGCCTCGCTTCTGCAGAGGCGGTCTCCATGGCCTAAAGCAAGCAAGAGGGTTGCGTGCCTTGTCAATCAAAATCAAACAAACCGCGGTTCGCAAGTAATTCCCTTTCGATTTCTCAGGCAGAACTGCCCGACTGAACCAATCTAATTTCCTGCCAGCCACCGTTGTCTCCTTACGGCGATTTCGGGACCCACGAAAAGGTGATAAAAAGCTCCACATTCATTCTTTCAAATTCCATTAACTCCCAGTACAGTAGTATGCAGTGATTATTTTCTTCCGCTCAAAGTTACACTACGAAAGTCGGATCCTTAGATGCGGTTGCGGCGGCTGCGCTTAGCGGGGGCAGCAGCACGACGGGCACCGGGCTGGCCAGCGTTGGCCTGACCGAAGCCGCACCCTCCTCCTCCACCAGGGCCCTCAGCGACGGCGCGAGCAGCGCACTTGCCAGAGGTTGCACCGCAGCATCCCGAGGCGCAATCGCCGTCGGAAGTGCAAGCACCGGTGATGAATTGCGTGCCTGGGAGATGTTAAGCACTCAACGTGAAATGAAAGTGAAGACGCACCAGTCGAAACAGCGCCAGCAGCGACGGTGGTGGCCGCAACGGCAGCAGCGCCATCGTCAGCAGCCGTCGCAGCCGTGGCTGGGGGAGCAACGGCAGCGGGAGCAGAGCTCCCAGTAAGGGACGACTAGGGACTAGTAAACTGTGTGGCTTTTTGTGCAAAAAGCGGGTCACGTGAGATGGAACACAACTCACGTAGTTGAGTCACGCTACCCATCTTTCCTCCTACTACCATGGCCTCGACCCCACCACCTCCCCCACGAGCCGCAAAACGCGAAAAGCTGGCTGCAGCCTTCGACCACAGCCCCAACAGCCTCCTCTCGGCTGTCAACAGCGGCAGCCCCGAAGCCGTGCAGTTCCGCGAGACGTACAACAACAACATTCTGGCCTTCTCCTCCTCCATCCGTGCACGGGCCGACTCGGAATCTGCAAATAATACACCCAATCCCCGCCCACAAAAGAAAAGGTGTGTGATTGACTTCTCTGACTAGTTCCTACTCAGCAACATAGGCGAGCGCTAGCGGCCCGCCGGGCAGCAACACCCAGTCCACAGACAACCCGGCGAATCCGGCCCGCCGTAGATCCACAAGACAAACCCAGGCATGTTGAACGGCTCCTTGCTTTCCCCATCCAGTGATTCCAATCCGGTGTAGGGCAACAGCAACCCAAACCCCTCTGTGAAGAAGACCCAGAAGAGGAGGGAACTGTCGGAGGTGGAAACCCAGGGAAGGCGGCCCCAGAAAAAGACAAGGGAAGCATGCGTACACAATGCAATCAGCGCCTCTGGATGTTGATCCCACCACACAGGGCTCCGAAGCCGCGGCTATGCCTGCATGTCCCAAACCGGCGGTTGACAATTCCGACCCACAACACGAAAATGCAATAATTCAGTACCTGGTGGACAATGCGTTGGTGAACACTCTTCCAACTGATAGCTTTAACGTGAATGTGTTGAATCTATTGCAGGCAAGCGATGTTCAAGAAACCACTGCGAAAGGGACCGCCTTAGCACTACATGCGCTCCAATCAACTACCGCCATCACGTACTCCATTGCCTGGGAGATGCAGACCCAAGCCATTCGCGGACGTGTCCTGCTGAAGCTCTATCGCGTGGAGATTGGAAGCCAACCCGAATTCCTGTTCCTCAAGACAGCCGACGACAACACTTTTGAAACATTCATTCATCAAGACGAGAGCCGCAAACAAGCATTTGCAGAGCGGAAGAAACCACATTTCTTGAGGGCAATGGGTGCAAAGCGATTAACCCACCTATTCATGATGGTGTGTGGACAAGATTCTTTTCCCCCATGGCTAAACAGTATAGTTTGGCCCAGGGCTACTTTTCGATAAACGGTTCAGTTGGGCATCACTCACCAGTGCGTCGCCCAAGTACGCCACCGTGGTCGAACGGTTTTACGAATTGCTGGACAAGAAGAGTAAGATGGATGCGGAAGTGTACCAGACGTTTTGCGTCAACCACTGTGCTGTGCTGAGGATTGCAGAGGCCCTTGATCCTGCGCTTGCCATACACATCAAGAGCTTCTTGAACAGGGTTGTATGTATGGACCTTGAGCGTGGGCGGCAGGACCAGGCTAGACTAGCAGAGCAAACATAGGTGACAGGAGTGTACTTTTTCTTCTTGTATTTTTTTTTGGCAATGAAGCACAATTGGTGCTAGAAATAACTTGTGGATGTGGAGATCATCTTGTGGATATTGAGATCATCCCTTTATTTAAACTTGACTATCCCAAGTTCAACAATACCTTTGTGGCTTGGAAGTGAAAGTTCAAGATGGTGACTACCTTCTAAAACTCTTAGTTATGCTTGCCAACCAAGCCCTTTCTCTAAACTTGACTATCAACACATCGTGGCATTTACTCGGTCGCTGGTCTGGTTACCAATCTGGTTAGATTGTTACATTTGAAGTAAGGAATGGTGCATTGTGATACTCCCAAGGCTGCATTTTGAAGCCCAAATCCGTCTCTCCGGCTGTAAAGGCATCATATAGTCCAAGAGACCCCACTTTTTCCGCCATGAATAGATCTATGGCTTGCAGCACCAAGCCAATCCGCTCATACAGAACTGTTCCAGACTCCAGATCTCTGCAGCCGCATTTTGCCATTCCCTTCGAATCCTCCAAATGCTGTGTTCAACAATGTGGGAGAGAACGCCTAGGTGTACCAGAGAAGACTGCATGAAATTAATGTAAGTGCAACAGCAATAGGAAGATAAAAAGCATGCCTTGCAAGAGGTTTCATACTGCTCTCCAAGATTGTCCCCGAACTGCGACTTGACGTGCGTCAGGACCTTGCATGCATGCACCCACACCACAGGAGCATCATCCAGCAAGCATTCCATGTAAATCAAGCCGTTTTCAAGAGCTCTCTTTTTCGCAGTAGAGTGCTGGGAATAGCATGCAGAAACTTTGGAGAATGAACCAGTCATAGGCCCCTGCCGGCGAATGGAGCTGTGCTTGATGATGCGATGTATGATGAGATTCTAATGGAGTCCGTGAAACGCAACTAAGCACAAGAGGGCGCTCACGAGAAATAACAGCAGTCGCCTGAGCCAAATAGAGCTCGCGGAGAGAGCAACCGGCAGACATGGTATCCAATCTACGCCCCATGTAACCAGTGACCACCTGTTGGATGGTGCCAAGCGTGGAGTCTCCTAGTGTCCCTGCGGTCAGAATGGGACGCCGGCACATAAGAGTATCCTCCGGAGAGTAAAAAGCATGAGGCCAAGAGGGAGGAATGAATCTAGCAATCAGTCACCAGGTAGGATAACACAGATAGAAAACATTACAGTGCAAGGCCAGGCTCCAACACCAGAGATACCACATCAGTGCGCTTTTCATCAGCCAAGCACCTGTTCCAGGAATCCAACCAGCGCCAGTGATCCGGCGACACTGTCTGATCAGGGCAAACGAGTATCAACACCATCCGGTTGTACATGGGCTGATAAATGGTGCCCATGCAGTCCCAGTCCAAGTCGGATATGAACTGTTCCTGTGTGACGTCCAGGAAGACACGGTCGTGGATGGGGCGAGGAAATTTGTTCCCGGAGAATTGGGGGACCATATGGGCTTGATTCCCTGCCCACGCCTCGGCAGAGAGATCACTGGTTGTGATTAATGTCCTGCCCATCAGAACCCATAAGGAAAAACGTATGCAAAGCCGTGAGGGAGCCATAGCTCTGCTGCAGCAAAAGTTGCCACAGCCTCACGAACTGGAACCGAGGTGTGACGTATGGAGGACACTGGCGGCCGACGATATTCATCCATCGTGTTCCGAGTACCCTTGAATGGCTCAAATGCAAGGATGGACCCACACCAGAGAGACTGATTGGCCTTGGTGTTGTCCAGCTCCATATCTATACAATCCTTCAATGTGCTGGAACAATTTGGAAACCAAGAGCAAAACCTTCAATCACAACGCCGATGGTTGGCGGAACTATATCCGTGAGCAACCGGTGGGCAAACTCTTCGGGCGAAGCAAATAGGTCATATTCCGGCCGGGCTTCTTGGGTGAGCAAAACCGCTCCCTGTGAGAAGAGCTTGCCGAGCACCGCCCAGCGAGGCTGATCGGAAGCAGCCTGAGCCAATTTCTTCTTGTTTGTGAGAAACACAAGCTCCTCAGCGTTGGGAGCTTTGCTGCTGCGGGCCAGCAGATCTCGCAGACCGAGAAGAGTGGATAGCTTCATGTGGCAGTTAGAGCTGGCTGAAGAACAAGTAATGTGTACGCACACGCGATGCCGGTGCTTCTACCTGCATGTGATGCTGGTAGGTTTCGGTCCACTCAGTTGCATCCGGTCTGGGTGAGTGCAAGCAGACCCCTTCGGGTAGGCACGCCAACTGCAGAGGGCCCCTCTTTGGCTCACTCGGCAGGAGTTCAAGACTGCTGATGATTTCTCCCCATCCCTTGTCGCCCACCGAGCATGCGTATTCCTCCCATCTGCACAAGATCATGAACATGTATTCTGGCCCGCTAGTGTCAGACAAGTCAAACCGTTTCAAAATCACATTCATCTTGGGTCGTTTGGGCGGTGGGGGGTGCTCAGTGTCTTTGTCGTCTTCATCTTCTACGTCGTCTTGGGACTCGTTCCCTGCTGCGCTCCCATCTTCATTCCCTGCGGGCACCGGACCTTCGTCGGATATTTCCGTCAGGCTGGAACGCAGTTCAACATGAGCCATATAGGAGAAACTGTAGGGACGAACGGAGATGGAAAACGAGCATCTTCATTGACCTCGCCTGGTTTTGATGTATCGCTGTTGTCTGCTGCTGGCTCCGGAACTTGATCAGCCGTTGCTGGCAACCTGTAACACCGTTCAACACGAGCCGTATAGGAGAAACTATAGAGACGAACGGAGGTGAAGAACCTGCGACCATGTCCAGGTCCAGGACTTCGTCTTCCTCTCCTATGTCATTTTGATTCCGGTTGCTGTGCTCTGCAAACCCGGCGGTGCCGTCTTCTTCTGTATCCATAGCATCCTCGTGGGGGTTGAGATTGGCCGGGCGTCTGCACTCAATTAGCAAAGGTTGAGAGAAAGAGGTCCTCCAAGACCTACATTGATGCCTCGTCTACTATACCACTTCCCGTCTCACCATCAGGTTGAGCATCCTCAGAACTTGCAAATAATTAAATACGATTGAATGAGCTTGTCAATTACATACGGAGGCTCGCCAGATTTTGAAAGGTGGGATGAATCGGCAGGGTGAATCGGTCTGTAGTTGTGTCAGCTGGAACTTGGTAGGAGAGATAATAACACTGACAATATATCCGTGTTGACGCCTTCAGTTCCTGGAATATCAATCGTCCGATTCTCCTCACGCTGTGCTGCTTCCGGTCAACGCATGATCTATCATTTGGATTTCACCATACAGCTTTTCTGAATCATCTATGTCCATGTCCTACATAGAATTTGAGCCATTGGTGATATTGAGGACAAGGCAACATACCGGATATGGCTCATTCAACGAGTATCCAAAGATCTCCAATTTCTCGGCTGCCGTCAATGTCTTTCACATATTGTCTAGGGCTTTAAACCTTACAGGAAAGTCTGGGTCATTCAAGATTTTTGAAACAAGGAGGGCAGGGTGGAATTTGCCGGCCACAGAATGCAGAAAGTAGACGTGTGCCATGTATTTGAGGTCATACAGCAGCGAGGCACTAGTTGTGCACCATTTTTCCTGCAAGTGCATCTGCATCTAGTTAGCGCATGTGCTGCTTCCTGCATCTCAAGCAACCTACCTCGAATAAAGCAAATGTTCCTGTAAAACCAGCACGCATAAAGTTGCGTTTCACTCCCAGAACCTGGAGCACTCCGAGTCCCAGGGCCACGTTGAGGGGTCCCAGCATATCGTTTCCTCCTCGAACACGACACAAAACAGTCTCCGGTAAGGGGCTGCCCAACTCCCTGATGGTACCTAAGGTATCATCAATAACATTTGGACGGTCAACAGCCTTACTCACTTGTCTAGTCCGTCGCGCACGCGTCTCTTGTCACGTAGATCCACTCCCTGTAGAATTATTTAATCATAGGAAGGATTGCTATTGGACTCGCTTACACAAACTAATAGTGCTGCTGTGAGCACTGCATGTGCCATAGTAACCTCGATCCTCTCTTGCTGGTAAGCAGAGCTCGCTCGGGTTTGCTGCTTGGTATCCGTGAATCCTCGTAGATATGGCTGTAGCTCATCAGAACCGACTGTCTCGCCCGGATTGTGGGGAGACTGGAGCTGGGCGATGGCAGCAACGGCGTTGAAGGGCCCAGACTCGGAGTCTAGCATCTAGAGAAAGTCTGAGTTCAACACAAACCCAGAATTTTTCGACTCACCGCCTTGACTTCATTCGTGCAGGCCGACCGACGGGACGGCATGCCAACAGGCCGTTCGGAAGTCTGCGCCCAACAAGAAGTTCGACTTTAGTTGGCCCGGCTGTCGACAGAGCAGCACAATCCGTGGGGACGATGCCTGCTGTTGCATGGTCGACTATCATGTCGAGCAGCATAGCCGCACAGAACGCCTGGGGAAACGAGTCGGCGCCACGATTGAAGGTGTCGCGGAGAGCCGGGGCATCGGCATCCGGACAGGTGGTGAGATAGTGGCGGAGCTCATCCCGACGTGCCACGATGAGGGCGAAGTTGTCTTGGGACACTTGACGCAACTGTCCAACGAGCGCAGACGGACTTCTCGGAAACCGGGATTGGACGGGTATTGTAAGGCGTCGGTAGAGCTCGTCGAGTTCAGCAGGGATTGGTTCCGACGCATATGACAATAGAGGGTGTGTTTTTGCCGACCGCCACCAGCCGAAGTCCCCACACGGTGGAGGCTAAGCTGAGCCAGGCCAGTCGATGATGACGGTGCCATGCTGGATTGCTGACATAAACTGATGCTGCTGGGATGGTTTATGTCAGCAACCTCGTCCCTGCTCCCGACGGGCTCTTCTGAACGACGTTATTAGACGTGGAAAGTCGGTCTCGGATGCTTGGAGCTCGGCGAGGAGGCGCCGGCAAAGTTCATGTGTGAGTTTCTAGTTCTCGAGCTCGGAGCTGTGCTTCGCCGGAAGAGACGACTCGGATATGTGGCGAAAGACGGGAGACGAAGGGAAGCGCGTCACGCAGTCTCTCGCTATACTCTCTACGCTCATGTCGAGATCCATCCCCGCTCGTCACCCGCTCGTCGGTGCGTCGACCATATTCAGCGCCGAGCCTCAACGCTGCGACAGCCCTCTCCACCCTCGTAGAATGGTCGCGGACGAGTTGTTGCCGCAGGTCGGGCTGAAGACGAGCATGACGGGCTTGCTCCCGGGTGCGTGGTCCGCAAGCCAGTGCTAAGCACCACTAACGACCCGCAGCAGGCTTTGAGTTCGCTTCTACGACGCTGCTGTCCGTTGTCGTGGTCGTCGTGTAGACCGTTGCTGCGGGAATGCCAGCAAACGGGCAAATTCTCCTACCCAGTCGCAAGGACCCCGTCGGACCGCCGACGGCAAGGTCCCCCGCAAGGATGCGCTCCCGAGCCGCGTCAAACGCGCTTTGTGTGCCCGTTTTCCCTTCCGAATCTTCGGCCTTGCGTGTTTTCGGCGTAGGCGCATCCGCACACGCACACACACCCAAGCCTAACCTCCCGAGTGACACCCACACAATACGCACGTCAAGATCGGTGAACACCGTCTCCGATTCGCATCGGACAACGCTCGTAGGAGGGTTGAGCGGTAGAGGACATCGAGGCGCTCGGGGATGGGTGGACATCATGTCTCGTCTAGGTGCGGGCCTGCTCGTCAGCGCCCGTCAATGTGGCCGTCAACATTGGCGGCGACCACTCTCTCCCCATCCACCGACCTCTTCAGTAGATCTCCAGCCCTGCGTCGAACCAAGGTACGTCCACCTGCGGTCCCGTCCTTCTTTTGCTGCTCATGGGTTCTGTTCAGTTGTCCTGACCAGCCACTGCAGAAGCCGGCGCGTTGGTTCCCACCACCACTATCTCGCTCCTCCTCACCCTTATCCTCCCAATCTTGGTGGTTGGAGTCGCGATGCGCTCCCAGTCTATCTGTGGTACGTTGCCTCAATCTCGGATGCTGTTCTTTGGACTGACGAATGCTTTAAAGTTAGCTTGCATTCCTGGCAACCTCGCGTCTACTTTCTCCGTGTCTCGTCCGGCGCGGAGAGTCGGGTCTTGCGCCCGTGGGGCTCGGACCAGCCCATGCATGTGCCTCCAGGCACGCGGATCACCACTCTCGAGTGCCCCTCGTCAGGTTCAACTGCGAGCCGCACTTTTACCCATCAACGTCCTCCTCGTCTTGGTCACCCTTGACCACATGCGGAGACTACTCTGGACATCGCGGTGCGTTCTTCGCCACCGGCCTTGTTGATCTTTGCTGTTGTTTGCTGCTGAATTCTTCAGGTCTGCGTACTTTGTCCCTTCTGGCGCTCGAGGACCTGCCCGTTGGGATCGGATTGTCGGATGGATATGGTTCGGTGAGGGTACGGTATGCTAGTAGCCATGTACTTCAAGTATCCTGAATACATGAGGACGGCCGAACAACACGAAGTCGAGAATGTCCCGAGCTTGAGCTGTAGGTTGAGCAGCGCTGATGGACGATGTGGATGTTACTCGCAGGGAATCCGCGGCTGGGCTTGTGAGTCAGCGGCCCCATCTTCGTTTTCAGTCGATCTCGACGAAGCCAGATCATGACTCAGGCACGTGCTCGAGCACCTCTCTGCTTTTGCCTCCGAACCTGATCAGCGGCCGACTGCCGGAGTTCATCCGTCTCGTTGTTGCGCATGACGTCGCCCGTGCAATATCGTCTCGTCAACCGGCCGCGTCCGCTCCAATGGGATTGGGCCTTCGAATCTCCCGGGTTGATATACTGCAGAGCTCAGAAGCTACGGTTCGAGCAAACATCAGAAAGTATCGGTACTGTAGGTGGTTTCTCGGTGCCACCACTGCTCGTTCATCTCTTCCAGACTTCCACAACCCTCAGGATCTAGACGATGGCTCTTGGCACCCACATCCACAACGATATCCCACGGTGTCACTCCACTATCCAAACGGCCAAACACCGGAGCGGTATGTTTATCTCCATGCCGCTGGATCAGCCAAATCTTATTCTGCAGGTTCATTTTGTTGGCACCGAGGGACCCCAACGAATATGCTCCGATCATGGATCTGGAGAGCAGCATATATACCATAGCCGAACGTGCGTAGATATTCCAGGCATACTAAGGACACTCACCATTGGTGTCAGACTACTTCACCGCAGAATAACAATACACGTTAGTTGAACCTATCCCAATAGACAGCAGTTGTCCCTCATATTCTCAAGACACCAGCCCCTTGTCTGACCCTAAAAACACCCTCCTCCTACATGTCTGTGAGTCCCTGAGATGTAGAGATGGACCCAACTTCATTTTTATTGTTGGGCGCCTCAATGCTATTGTACTCCCACTGAAAGCCAACACTCCAAACGGCATGCTCAAAGCAGTCAAGGCTTGGACGCACTCTCTCTTGCCCCCGGAGCTCCCTTGGCGAATTCTTGCAGAAAATTATCAACGATGTATTGGCCCCGAGCTGGCATGTATCAAGTCCAGAGGAGTTCCGCAGCATGCCTCACCCGGAGTATACCTACGGCGAGGTCCAGCCGCGCCTTATATCCCACATCATTTTCACTGCAGGCCTGACGAGCGATTCACTCTATCTGGATCTGGGCAGTGGCGTCGGCAACACGGTGATGCAAGCCAGTCTGGAGACAGGCTGCCGGAGTTATGGGATCGAACAGCATCCGGAGCGTGCACGAGTCGCCACACGCGCTGCTGCCAGCTTCATCGAACGCTGTCATCTTTGGGGCCTGAAATGCGGTGATATAGAGCTGGATGCTGGTGATATGCTCGAAAGTCGGCGGGTAGAAGAATTGCTGCCGTCGGGCGGATGTGGTCTTTTTGGCAAATACCTGCTTCACCCCACAGAGTAAGAGTCTTCCTGGCACATGAATCACACTAACTTTTTCCAGTGAATCAACAAATTAGATTACGACTAGATCTTCTCAAAAAGGGCGCCCGGGTTGTTTCTCTTGTACCCCTTTGTCAAGAGAACCGCGGACGCTCCAAGCAACAGAGGGTACACTGTCTGGAATGTCTTATCTCCGTTGTGCTCAGGTTCTTCTAGGTGACTGCAGACAGCCTGCCCAGATTTGCAATGGAGAAGGTTCTATTTGGGCCAGATGGATTCTCTTGGACCGCTTCAAGTGTAACATATTATATTCAGACTGTCCAATGAATTTGAGAGGGCTTGCGAGTTGAATATATTTTCTTGTAGTGCTTGGGATTCTCAGGGTGGGCAGCTGACAAAGGAATCTAATCTCTTCGTTGCCCTACTCAACGGCGCTTAGTGACCTGGCCCACCATTATAGCAATCCGGTTGCTTGCGCTCTGTATGTTGTCCAATTCTCCCTTTCTCGCCCCAGAACCTCCCCGCGGACATGGGTTTCTTGGGACGGCGCTGAACGAGGTTTCAAGTACATGCCTAATACCTGTACCACCTGCGATTGCGCGTTCTCGTCAGTTCCTACTCACCCCAGGCACCATCTCCAGCCGCGCCATTCCTCCCTTCCCTCACTTCCATTTGCACCTCACTGCAGTCTCAGCCTCGTCGATGTCGTGTGGGTCACTGCGCTCACAATCCAGAAGGTGCACTGTATCAAGTTTGCATCCACACCCTGGCACACATATCTCATTGCATTACTCATGCCCCCGCCGACGACCAGCGAACCCCCGCCCCAGCAACACCGTCCACGCCGGTGTCCTCACTCGAACCGCGTTCGCCTCGCTAGGTCGCTTGACCTTTAAACAAGTAAGTTTTGCCCAAAACTCAAGTTAATTTGAACGCACTGACCTTAACTCCCTGCAGACTCATTTCCTGCAGTCCTGCCCGTCTCCATCATGCTTGCCACGCGCCTCCGTCCGCGGCCTACTCGCTCCACGCCGATGCACGCGTTCGCTCTGTGGCTACGAATGAAGTGCCGGTCGAGAACACGAAATCCGCGATAGTTGTGCTCCCGTCTCCGCCTGATCCGCCCTTCGCGAGACTAGCGATCTTGACATCAGCCAGGAATTCGGGGAAAGACCGCAGGCAGACGGAACGCGGCGTGCTCAGTCCGTCCTTGAGCTCGTTTGCTTTCGCGTTTTGGAGCCCCTCTGCGTAAGAAGTGTGTCCCAGCGGCGTTGGAGCGCGATGAGGGTCTCGTAGAGGAAGCGGGGCGAGGAAAGAGTATTTGTGGAGAGAGCGTTTGATGAGCCCAACAAGTGAGGTGAATGTATTGCTGAACAGTGCAAGGATGGGGTTCGGCAGGGAGTAGGGCGTCTCAAGACACTTCCGTGCCCAGTTGCCCCGCATGTCGGCGTAGCCCTTTTGTGCTTCTTTGAATGTAGACATGATTGCCAGCGCGCCGGATGGGAGGGATGGGATGCTGGTAACGATAGGGTGCGGATGAAGGCCACGAGTGGCCTCAGCGTCGAGAGGAGATTGGAAGGGAAAGGTGCGGATGTGATGTCGGTATTCGGGGTGGTGTTGAGCCCGTGCGAGCTTGGTAAAGAGCTGCGTTAACTTCTTCGCGCATGTCTCGACCAAGCGGGCTGTATCCTTCACGTCTCGGTCGCCGGATTTGAACGCCATGGAAGCATTTAGACGCTCTAATGCCTCTTGGTAGGCGGCGAGTTGGCCGTTCTACGGGCTGGCGCGTCGATTCACAATCTGGATCGAGTTGTAGAGCGGAAGTATAGACTTCTCGAGCTTGGCTATTCAAGAGTCGGCTGTTGAGAATCGCTACGCTGGAGCCATGAACGAGTGCGGAAACGCCCGAGACAGCCGACGCACAGGTCATCTTCTGCGATATCATCTTCTGCGATATTTGTCGCGTTGTGTTAAGATTCTGCTCCAACTGAACGGGTTTGAGCGCGATTCCGAGGTTATTTGAGTGCATACGAGCTCTATTACTGCCGTCGCATCGTCCATCGTGGTGGTCGCTTTTGCCCAGAGGTCGTTGACAGGTGACAACGGATGAAGGCAGTCGAAGAAAACATGATGAAGGCAGTCGAAGGAGCCTCCATGACCTCAGCTCCAACGCCTCCCAAGTCGCTGAAACGGCGCATATGTTCTGCTTTTATTCTGCAGCCATTGAGCCGGAACAGGATTTCGGCGCCACGTCGGGTGACCAACCAGGCAACATTTCGACACGACGCGCATGAGTATTTATTTGTGGCTTTCACTCTCACCCCACGACCCGATTTTTCCGCGGGGCGCGCCACGGCTTAGAGAACTTGGCGGAACCGTCACTGAGACAACCCCTTGGCGGTTTGGCATTTTCGAGCACTATCGGCCCCAACGACGCAACCAATCCACCTGCGCCGTCCCGTCGTCCCGTTCGCGCCCGACTCCGCGCAGACCCGAATGCCGACTGATGCCGCCAATCTCCCGCTCCCGAGGTGCGCAATAAGTACCAGCACCCAGTCCCGCAACTAACTAATTCCACTAGCACCCGTCCACCGTCTCCGCCCGTTAGCCAGCGTAGCGTAGGCATACAAACGACACGCCCGAAATAGCTGAATAAAGGTCAGTGACTGCGATTTGAATCCAAGCCAGCGACAGGACGTCTTACCTTCTTGTTACAGCCGAATCCACAACTCGACTGGCCCCAGCCCGAGCTCGAACGACGACGACGCCAGGCGCCAGCGTCGCTAAATCAGCAAGGTCAGCGGATGCAGTCTTCAAATCGAGCTCTCGCTAACTCGCCTTGTTCCAGCGCCCAGCACATCCGCCCACCCCAACGCCGTGTACCACCACAGAACAGCGCCAACCACCCACCCGCCCGCCCGCCCACAACTCCCCTCATTCATCCCGCCGCCGACGCCGAGGACATCCGCTGAAACAGCAAGGTCAGTGAATTCCGTCGCCAAGTCTAATCCATGCTGACTCACCTGTAGTCTGTTCACTCATGAGCGCCATGTCGAGCCGGACACGTTAGAATCCAGGTCAGCGACGCCGATTTAATGCTAAATGAGTGGATCGCTTACCTTGTACCTTGTACTCCAGCACACACGGCTACGAACAGTCCAACGAACTGAGAGCGCGCGTCAGCGCCGATCCCGCACGAAACGAGAACGGAACCACGCACCCACACCGTCTCCGAATCCCGCCCCTAGTTACGCTACCAGCCCCGGAAAAACCCCAACAACGCAGATAACACACCTGCCCGACCCGACCCATCCATCCTATTTGCACCCGAGTCCGCGCTGGATAGGAACAAGTCTAAGGTCAGTTGGCGCGAATTCCAAGCGAAACAAAGAGAAACTCACGGATTTGAAGGTATTCATGGCCGCGTCGCCCGATTTCCAAGTCTATATCTGCGAAACAAGGTAAGTCTGTGAAGGTTTGAGAGGAACGCAGGAAACTGACCTGTTTTTGAAGGCTGCTGGTTGGTTGTTTGGCGCGAGCTCGGCGACGACGGGGCTTGACGCGCTGGGCCGCGTTGGATAAGCTGGTCGTGTGCATGGACGGGTTGGAGGCAAACTTCGACCGCATTGCCGCACTGTCTCGTCAGTCTCTGCGCCATTCGTCTATCTGGCGTTCGACTAATGCTTGTGCGCTGGCCGAGTTAATTCGTCAGCCTCGGCAACTTCCAGTCGTTCCGGACTGACTCTGCACGCAAGCAAGGTCAGTTTGGCTTTTGTTATGGCGGAAAAACGATAAACTCACTCGTTTTTCAGGGTCAACTGGGCTTTGCCATTACCTACGAGCTTGATGCACTCCCACCACCGAGCCAGTCCCGGCGCCGGCCAGTCCCGGCGCCGGCCGGCCGACTTCACAATGCATGAATGCCGCCACTTCAGAATCACACTCACTTTAGAGAGAGAGAGAGCAAATGAGACTGGAACTTGATACAGAGGAATCTAATCTCTTCATTGCACTACTCAACGGCGCTTAGTGACCAAATCCGGGATCGGTCGGACGCGAGACATCTGTGGAGAGGTAAGCACATGTCCGAGACAGGTTTTTTCACATTCACCGGTGTAACCACGAGCCTCTGAGTCGTCTGGCCTCGTTCTCATGGACCTCCAACCACCGAATAGCTGATTGTGTGGAAGGCTGAAGTCGTCCAGAACACTTTGTACGTGCAGAAGTGGGGATAACTCGATGTTGGCGAGCGGTGTCTGCAGCAGATCCGAAAGATGAAGATGTGTCTCCAGTGGGGAAGCACTGCGAGCTGAGACCAGGGCGGGCACAGCAAATGAGCTTGGGCCAGCTGTGGGCGTGTCATAATCCGCGCTTTGGGGCTCCCAGTGGGTCAACGTCACTGCATCCTGCCACAGGATCAGCAAAGACAGTGCATTGAGTTGGTTGACCATACCTCGTCCGAGTCCACCGCAACATTCCCGCCGCATTCTGTCTCCGCCTCCTAGGTTTCCCTTTTGAGGTCGTTCCATGGTCATGGCCGCTCTCTGCCTTCTTCTTGAGTGCAGCAGCGACACGGGGGTCTGCACTAATAGCCTCTCCCTTCTTGTGAATACCAACAACTGTCGCGCCGGAACAAGTGGTCAGCAACAACGCTTGGGACCTGAAGAAGGCACCATACACTCTCCATGCAGAATCTTGCTTATGCCAGGAAAGGCTCGGGCGGCCGCTCCTCCAAATTGTTGGAGCTGACTCCGCGGATTGTTCACACCATTCTTTGCACAGAAAACCTTGTATTCTTCATGCACAGTACGCACGGGCACGCAGCTTTGGGGTGGCTCTTCACGTTCGTAGTGGAGCCTCATGCTGGGCTATAAGCCGCTAGACAGATGCAGAAGATAGACAACTCACAAATGCTGGATATATGCCGTCTGCGCTGCGCTGAGAGTGACTGGACCTGCTCAGGCGACCAGTGCTTCACACCCCCGGAGCTAACGAACTGCAGCATCATTTCCACCACTTCCAGGCTGCCGCTGTTTGCTTTCACAACAGCCAGCAGTTTGTGTCGTCCCAGCCCGCGCCATGCTTTGAATTTATCCGGATCCATGGGGGTGCTCGCCAGAGAGGCAGATCGTGTGGTTGTAGTTGGAGAAAATCAGATCGGCCCGTCACACCCGTAGGCCTTCCCAAAATGTACACCCAGGACACGTTGCGCAACTACAATTTCCATGCCTTGCAAGAAATATGCAAGCACGGCGGTGTTCCCTCCTACTCAAGACTCAAAAAGGAGGCTCTCATCACCCACATGCTCCAGTATCCTGCAGAACTAGGCCGGGCTTGGACGTTGGCTCATGGAATGCATATCCAGTCAACTCATCCCGCTGCCGCTTCCGACTCAGAACTCCGTGCTCAGGCAGTCATCACCGCTTTTGTTTCGAGACCGAGGAAGACGGAGCTCACCACCGGACGCTTGCGGTGCTGCCAGCGGAGACGATCACCGCCGCGGTCCGATCTCAAGTTGTCTACGGGTGGGGCCCGTATGTTCCCCCGCCCCCTCCATCGTCGCAGTGTCACAGCAGCTCCTCCAGCTCAGGTGGTATTGAGGAAAACATACAGAGTTGATCATCTATGGTGTGTGGTTTCTTTTAATCGAGTAAAACGACCCTTACGAGGAGGAGAAGATCTTCTTTTGCTGTTCCGCCGGTGTTTTTATTATGATTGTAGTGCTCCGAGACCCGCGCCATCCAATTCAAGCCCAAAAGCACTCCGCTCTGGAAGAGGCCCCACCATGTTCCCGACGCGCAGATATTCTGTCGTTTTCCATTGCCGCGTCGATCACCAAGGCCTATCTATAATTCCGGGAACGCCACTGCCACCGCCAGCTTTCTCCGTGGTGCCATCCGCGCGTTCTCCTGACCGGCGCGCAAGCACTCGATCCCCTTTGACGCGCCGATATATAGCCTTGTGTCAATAAATTTTATGTTTATCGCCTGATTTGAGACCATGCTAGGGTTATATTCCTGTTCCTATTTTATTGAGAAGGGCGGAGGAGAGGGGCCGGACTGCCGCAGTAACGCAAGAACGTGACTATCACACATTTTTGCTCCGAACCGTGATGGTCCCCAGCTTCCAGGAACTCCAGGCCGCCTTGAACTGCAGCGGGCGCCCGACGGTGTACAACTTGATCTGTGACGAGTCGACTACCATGGCCGTCTTGGAGCAGGTCATTCGTTGGGCAACACATGCGGAGAATCGGCTCGGCTACAAGGGATGCTGCACGAGCAAAAGCTTTCGGCCAACATTCTCGCGCTAGTACGCCCTGGCTCTCTCATAAAGGATCCGATTCAATCTCTCCAGCCTCCGTCTTTTTTACGAGATGGAAAAGACCCCAACCACTCAGCAGCCCCAGAGGATCATTTACGACGCGTACCTCAAGTACTGCCAGGATCGTGGGCTTGACTCTAACAGCTTTGCTCTCAACGCCTTCGGCAAATGCGTATCCGATGTGTTTCCCGACGCCAAAACGCTGCCGCGCAAAGAAGGATTCCGTGCGTGCTGGTGTCTTGGCTCTACATCCTGGATACCGAGAACAATTGACAGTGAAGGGTCTTGTCAAGAAACAAGGGGATTTGAACGGGCACTCGGGTGCACCAGAGACAGTATGTTTCTTTCCTGTAAGCTCTAGCAAGTCCACCATTTTCTTATTTTGCACGCGTTCAGCCGCTGAGAGACCGTACTGTCGCTCCCAGCCGCGTCCGTCTGGTCGATGTACTGCTCGCCACTCCGGAGGTCGTACCAGACGCCCAGCTTCATCTTGCAGACCTTTTGTTCACATGAGTTTGAAATTGGAGATGAATTAATCGAGCTTGAGGATGAATGAGTATGCACTGTCCGACGCGTGCCTAACGTGCCTACGAAATTTGCCTCTGAGCTCAGTCCAAAATACGGACCGCGAACCGCAAACCGCAAACCCGGTCCGGTCTGGTTTGGACCGTTTGGTGTTCTGAGCGATGTTTCAATGTTTGCGCTGCTCGGTCTGTCGTCCACAGAGACGCGATGGACACGCTCCGCAAAGCCTTGTACCCCGAGACGGGCAGCAGGCCGCTCTCGGACGAGCAGATGAAGGCACTCGAGTCGGCGGCGTTTGGTGGTGTTAAGCTGACGGCGTTGATCTGCGCGGTGCTCAACAACTCTTCCGACAAGAAGGGCCACGGTGATACGACACTCATATTCCTCGCGATGGCGAGCCCATCCAACCGGGAGGACACGACGCACAAAGCGCCGGTGAGCGCATAGCACCGTCCTCGTGTGAGCTTGAGTGCGAGCTGAACGGGGTGACGACGCCGTCCGGAGCATGTTTGGTACGGAGGTAACTTGCCGGCGACGCTTGCGAGCCGGCGACGCTGCGAGCTGGTTTTGGAGGTCGGGATTTGTACGTTCCTGGCCGTGGCGATCTCATCAGCATGGGCCTGGAGACAGGCTCATGCCTGCAGTGAGATAAGCTGAGTAAAGAGCGGACGGGACCATGCACCGCCCGCTGCGCGCTGGGAGAGTAAAAGGTCCCAGGTGAAATTGGAGGCGTCCCGCGAAGGTCCCGCGACGGTGTTTCCGGGAAGATGAACGCAGTCTACGATGAGAAGGCATGAGGAAAGGCGGCGTCGGGCGTCTGCGAGCGCACCCTTGGCCATATAAACTGCTCGTTCGGAGATCGAGGGGAAGGAGGCGGATCATGTCAGTGCGCCGAGAGTCAGCCCGCGAGGCCATCCTCTTCTCGTTCTCGTCGGCTCTTTCTAGCATGCCATTCAGCATACCGGAGATGCCCGTACTCGAATACAGTAATATATATAACCAGAAACGTGCGGGAGTCGACGACTTTTTGCGCAAAAACTCGGTCACGTGACGACATCACTCCGTTATTGCTGGTGACAATCAAATTTTCAAATTTTCCTCCTACGCTCCGGGCATTCCGCGCACTAGGCTCATTCACCACCTATCCCAACCTGCCACCAGCTAGACCTCATGCGAGGCTGGCGACGATGACGAAGATCACGAAATAGAGACAGACGGCGGCCGCCGGAGCGTGGAGGCTTTCCAAGATCTCGACAACGAAGAAGAGGCCAAGCAGTTACGCGTTTTCTATTGGCTGCAAGTGTCGTCGCTCACAACGCTTCCTCTTCTAGACTGCAGTCCTGGCGTAACCGCAAGCGAAGAGGAGGATGACCTCATGTTTCCAGACGAGATGGGCACGCCGGATGATGTGCCTGCGCGGGACGCGTTTCCAGAGCTACCGCGGGCTGCGTTCGTTCCGGACGAGTCCCTGGGACACGACTTCGAGGACTAAAAGAGGACGGAACGAAACGTGCGCCGAGGAGCAAACCGTCGTCGAGGTACGACGGCGTTCTACTAAAACCGCGTTGACTTCTGGGGTGACTGACTATATCTTATCGCAGCCTGGAACCAGGGTGACCATTTATTTGCGGGGAGTCCCGCAGGAAGCTGCTGCGTCGACAAGTTCTCCACTGCTTCTGTTCGCGTTGAGCTCGCACCAACCAACCGACGAGCAGCCTTCAAAAACTGGTGAGTTTCCCTTCGTTCCCTTTGAATCCTGACGAACTGACCTTGATTCCTAGGTCTCGCCTCGTGAACAATCAATGTAGCAGCGGCGCCCGCGGGGCACTAACGGGCAGGTGCAGGTCGGGGGGTTTCTGGCTGGCGTTGGCTGTATCGTAGCTCGGCGTGATGGAGCGAGACGAGCGGGCAAGCCAATGCGCGCAGGTACGTCGTTCTGTTCTTGTTGCTCGTCCGGGTCCGGTACTGACGTGGCTGTTGCTTCGACGTAGCGCGGGCTGGGACTTGGGCTATAAACGACCCAACGCAACTTTGAAAACCTTCGAATCCGTGAGTTCCGGTCCGTTTCACTTGGAATCTATACTAACTCACCTGCAGCGACATCCGCTTGTACTCGGGTACAAGTGGCCTGACGAGGATGGCTGGTGCAGGTGTGTTGTTTGCGGAGGGTTGGGTCCCGCAATGACACAGGCAGGCCAAGAGAGCGTACGTGGACCACAAATTCGGATTCGATTCGAATCTGTGTCGGAGAGTGAGGAAAAAGATTCAGACTACTTGGATTGTACTCTAGAGCTCTAGCTTCAAGGGAATAAATTGTGCTGCACTTAACTCAAACTTCAAGTCTTGGGAATTGTGATCACGTGACATTTCACGTGACACGCCAGCCTGAAGCCGACTCTCATGTCTTTTTCTTGTGTCGACGAGGAGCGACTCCCGGCTTTGCTCAACGAGACCCCCTGCAGGCGACAGCCAGGGCAAGCCCACCCGAACCCTCTCCAACATCTATATCTTCAAGCCCACCATGGACGGCCCAACATTTCCAAGCTTGTGGGATGTGCTCAGTGGGCGGCTGGATGCCCAGCTCAAGAAGGGTAACTTCACCGTCAGTGGTGTTGTCGGGCCAATTGTGGAGGAGGAGGAGAGTGGATGGGATGACGAGGGCTCTGACACACCAGAGGCAGAAATGCAATACGGTGTGCCTATTGAGTTCACGCTCAAGGGAGCAAGCCTTTTTGTATGGAAGGTGGACGGTGACTCATTCCAGCTGGAGGACTCGTGCGTGGTCTACTTAGTCTCCCGTTTCGACAAACTTACCTCGCCGCAGGAGCCTTTGGCTTGAGTCATCTGAGGCGTTCTACAAGGTCGACGGCGCTGCTCGTCTTTACCAGGTTCAGTGGGACGCGTTCTACCCGGTCCTTCAAATTGCAAAGAGACTGCTGGATGCGGCTTCTTCAGCTCAGAACACTGAAGCTCTGGCCACGGGCTCTCTCGAGAATCTCCAACAACTCAAGCCTGCTCTGTCCGCATTCATTCCCCAAGTGTTGATTATTGCCACCAACGAGGTTTGCACCATCTTCCTGCCGCTCTAGAGTGTCTTAAGCTTGCCAGATGCCCAAGCTTCTGACGCTCGTTGAGTACGCGATCAGCAAGCTCAGAAACGAAGATATCCAGGCCCAGCTCAAGGCATCCCACGTGCTATCCTGTATCTTCCCTCAAAAGGATGGAGACCTGGGCAAGGACGACAAGGCTGAGCAGGGCAGCGTGGCAAAGGCGTCAAAGAAGGGAACGACACCCAAGAAGGCGAAGAAAAAGGGTAAAGCCATCCAGAGGCTTGCAGTTAAAACAGGGTAGAGTACTTTTGGTTTCATACACAACTGTACCTAGACCTAAGGCAAGCGAAAGCTTTTCATTGGCGAAACCCCAGTCCACGAACACACGCCAATCCCGTGGTGGTCCCGTGCAGTGACCACACGCGTTGTTTATTCTGATTCCGTATTTAAGCTACTGGTCACACAACCCTGGCTTCCTTCATCCCCACCACGAGCCGAATCTAGTGCGACTAGGCTCTGACCCGTGTGGTCGAGGTTGGGTCCTTCGAGACGACAGCTTTGGTGTAGCAGGGATCCATTGTGGCATGGCCGCAATGGGACACGTTCAACGCGCAAATCCTGCAGGGCGACTTGCTGGGATTTTATTTCTTCCAACCACTACATGAACGCAGCCTGCCTGGGCCCCAATAAGCCTATCCCTCCCTCGACCCTCCCCGCACCCACCACGCACGATGGTCCACAACTCACCCAACTCAGGCCAGGCTCCACTCAACTTGTGCCGACCAACACACCCACCGCCGACGCTCTCAACAGCGCGTCCCATGACGCGTCCGACACTGTGGTTACGACGTGCCAACACGCCGGATACCACCTCCAACGTTATCCTCCGCATGCCGACCCGAAACCCCACTCGGAAGAGCACCCACCGTTATCAATGTAGCCGTAGTTAGGCAAAATAGTACCTGTAGTTTACATCCTGAGCCTGCAGGCTTGTCGAGTCGACAAGGTTAGACAGAAGGTCACACGGATGACCTTCTGTCCACGACCACCACGATGCAGCCTCAGCGACGCCGACGAGACACTCACGCGTCGGGCGTCGCCGCCATGACCGCTCACGCCGCTTGTGACGACGGAAGTTTGGTTGGGTCTTGGTGGCGGCAAGCACGACGACAGACGACAAACGAGGAATCGCGTCTTTCGTCGAACCACTCGGTTTGGAGTCTCGGTACAGCAAGACGGCCGGAGCTGGAGAGGGTACTCGAGGAGAGGTAGTTGAGCAGATGTCTGAGCGGTGCTAGGCTTAACCAAGGTGTGTGTCTTGTTTCGCTCCCCGTGTCATCTGAACTCACTTCCCAGGCAGAGCCCCCGCATCCACCACCTTCAAAAATCGGCCAAGACAAGCGAAGCGAGAAGAAGGCGGGCAGCCCTCATGGAGCAAGTTCGACGAGAAGAGAGCGCGAGGGAACGGCCAGCGAAGCAGCCCCTGCCGTGGTCGGCCCAGAAAGACTGTTACCGAAGAGATGTAGGAGGCTCACGAGGGTGTCCGCCTCCCACAACGCGCCCCAGCCTCATCTCTGCCGTCTCGGATACGCGCGAGCCGCCCCGGCAGAACTACGGCTGGATCGATGCCCAGGCTGGCGTGCCGGCTGCTTCTGAATCCAAACAAGGTCAGTTTTGCTTCGTGCGTTGCCGAATGAAAGAGTTATATACCGGTGAGCCTTGTGTCCACGAAACAAACCTAGGAACTCACCTTTTGCGAGTAAGGTTGGCATAGAAGGCGCTGAAGATCCTACGACAACGAGGTGAGCAAGACATTCTCCGCTACAATCCCAACAACTTACCTTGGCTCCAGGCAATGTGCATCGGATTAGTGTCCCTCAGCTGGTGTTCTTCGCCGAGGGACAATAGCGTCGTCTTTATGTACCTGTAAACGTAGTCAAGTCAACATGCAGGAGACAAAAAAAAGAGAGAAATACCTTGAGACGCCAGCAATCGGCACGTGCTCATGCGCATCTTGACTTCAGACGCCCACCACCACCTCGGCCCTCTTCCTCTGGCTCAGAGCCATTCACCCACCGCTCACCAGCCGTCGACGCTGGCTTCCGCGGCACCGTATGCCGCAGCTTCACGACGCCGAGGCCCCGGTTAAGGCGGATACAGTATGGCCAAGCAGTATGGCCCAGCAGTACTGGGCAAATCGCGAGCACGATTCCGCCTCGCGAGCTAGCGGACCAGCACGTCACATCTCGCGCGGTACGCGCCGACGCCGACTCCAAATGACCCGGCAAGGATCTCCGCCGCGCCAGGCAACCACAACCGGCTGTCAAGCCCACTCTCATTCGCGACTCCATAACCGCCAAAGCTGCGGCTCTTGCGCTCGGCACATCGGCACAGGCTCTTTTGGGTTGCTCAGCGACGACTGGGAACCGAGCCACAGCTTCGCTTCGCTGCCGCAACCCGGCTCGGGCCGTCCGAAATAAGCTACCGACGGCTACAAAACTCGCTAAACGGCCCGCCCGTCTCTCCCTGACGCCGCTCAATCCCAATTCGGCCCGGGTCTGGCACCACACCTCGTATAACCAGCCGCGCATGGCAATCTGGGTCGACTGGAGGATGCCGGGGACGATTCTACGCAAGACCAAGGTCAGTGTTTGGTCATTTTGAACCGGAACACGAAAAACTGACCTGTCGGCACTCAAGCAACAACAACGGCGAAGGCGCGGCATGCGCATGGACTCGACCCACGACGCCGGCGCGCGGTGGTCGACGTTTTGAGATGATTCTTGACGACGACAAGGTCAGTTTTCACTCGTTTAGAGCCGGAATACGCCAAACTCACCTTTTGTATCAGCGATTTCGCTGCCCATGGCGTTGGTCGGCCTTTCGAGATGATGCTAGAAGACGCGGAGGTGAGCTTTTGTGTTGTTTGGACCCAGATAACGAAAACTTACCTCTGTATTAACAGAAACCCAAACGGCCGAGGCCGGTTCTGCGTGTATCCGACGCGAGTCCCGCCTCGTTCCCTTGTGATTCCGCAACGTGTGCGAACCCACTCCCGGCCGTTTGGATACGCGCGAGCCGCCTAGCGTCCACCTACAACTGCATCGACGCCGAGCGCGGCATGCCTTGGCCAAGAAACTCCATTCCCAACCCCCAACCCGTGCCGGGCCGCTTCTGGCTTTAAACTCGGTCAGTTCAGGTTTTCCTGTTAGTGAATAAGCGCAAACTGACCTTGCGATAGAACCCGGACGAGTCTGTTGTCTCCGGGACAAGTCCCGGCACGTCTGCCCCTGCCGATTCGATTCCAGCACGCGCAAGTCGACTCGCGAGTCGCGCTGAGTCCAGCCAGGCCGTTTCTGGACACGAACCAGGTCAGTTTCCGTTTCCGCATTGCTGAATGGCGAAAAACTTACTTTGGGATAGAGCCCAACTCGGCCTTGCATCTTCTGGACGCGAACTCACATCAACCCCGCCGACCATCTCTAACCCGCCGCTGCACTCTCATCTTGTCGCCGCTCACGACGCCTTTGGCTTCCCCTCTCGGGCCTGCCATGTCAACAACTCGGCGTCAAAGTCCGGAGATCTGGAGATGGAGGTAACCGCGGCTCCACAACTCAGAGGCGAAACGAAAGTGAGCCTTTGATTTCACGAGGAGCTGAATAAGAAACTCACGACGACGAAGTAGAACACGGGCTCGGGCGCATGCAACTCGATTCGACTGTCCGGTTGCGGGAGCCGAGAACCAGCGACCTTGCAAAACGAGCAACGTCAGCGAGAACTCGACCGAAATCGCCAAAGAACCCTGACCGGACGCATCCCAGCCTGAGCCCGACGGCCATCCCCGACCCAGAGAAGGTCCTCGAATGACTAGGTTAGTTTGTGTCTTATGCTGAATTGAGCCGGAGCTGCAACTCACGCGTTAACAGTCGAAATATCCTACCGACAGCGTTAGTATCCAGCTCAGACTCGAGGACCAGACCAAACACACCGGCATCATAGTACCGCACTCCTGCCCTTGATGAATCAACGCCGATGGCTGGCCCCAAGGCGGCATCTGCTACAAATAATCAAGGTCAGCGAGTTTGTTAGTGTATCCGAATCCGCAATAACTGACCTCATTCGCAGCTTCGCGAACGCAAACACGACGGGCGGGATTGAGTGCACGGGCGGGCGCAGCCATGGACCACGCGTGGGACGACGCTGCAAGAAAAACGAGGTCAAGGCTGAGAGGGTCAAGAGGGTCGTTAGCGAGTGGATGAGATATTCGCGAGGGTGTATGAAAGAATCCAAATAATGATGGCGCACCGATCCGACGCAGCAAGAGACCTAACGCAGCTAGGTTAGTTGCGTCTCATTAACAAGTCGAGTCGGAGGCAACTTACACCTCCACAGTCGACTCCAGCGTGGCCCGGACTCTGGGCTCGATGCAACGCGCACCAGCATCTCAGAGCTGGCCCAAGAGCGGGATTTGCTGAGAAGAGCAAAGTCAGCGGGTTTGGTGCAGAATCCGAGTCGCAGCAGCTGACTTTATTTTCAGCTTCACGAGTGAGAATGCGCCTGACGGCGGGGATTAGGTCGGTGGGCATACGCGATATTGGCGGGCGACGCGTGCTGGGATTCCCGCGACACGTTCTTCGCCAGCCTCGCCAAATTCGCTGTATCCACCCGTCCTGTCGAGGGCACCATGGATAATTGGTCAGGCCTTCGGTGTTCACAAACCAATGTGCTTTCTTAGAATCTAAGTGGGCTACAAGGGGTTTGGAGCACAGTAGTAGACTATTTTACTGTACTTTGGATACTCATTAATGGGTGTTTTTGCACTTCACGTGACAGCCCGACTGCCAACTTGTTCCCAGCCACCATGTCCGAGTCTCTCATCACCGTGCTCAACCACCTCCCGGTCCTGGATCCAGAGTATACCATCATTGACCGCGAGTATACTCTCGTGGGTGGCGAGGATGATATTTTACCCTACGGCCATGATCGTCTCAAGCTCGCGGGTCTTGACCTTGACGAGGATGTGTCGGATCTCACAGAGCTGGACTCTGACACAGAGTCTGATTTCCAACCAGACAAGATGGATCTTGATGTTGAGGAGGATGCCCAGCTGGAGCAACTCCAAGAGGTGTTCAAGATCTGGGACGTCTTGAATGGAGACGTGCTGGTTGAGTTGCGCAAGGGGGATCCAACATTGGAGGAAGTGCGCAATATTATCCAATCTGTCTTCTTTCCGGTGCGTACATTGAGATCCTCTCCGTCAAACTCTCACTGCAAGCAAAGTTGCTTCCATGGACGTTGGATCGATCTGCCGAGTTGACACAGGCGTTGGGCCGCCTTGTGGATGCTCTTGTCTATCTCCGGCAAATCCCGGAGCGGGAGTATAGGCAGGAGACCTGGCAGACTAGGCTCGAGGTATGGCCTTGAACTGCTTCCATCTAGAAATATTGAATGCTTGAAGCAAACTGGTCTCCTCAAACAACTCAACTTTCTATCCCACCCCCGCAACCTCATCGAGTTCAGCAACAACTCCCTTCTCCTTCCTTCATTCCGTAAGCATAACTGGAAGCTGGCTTTCAAGCTGCTTCTCGATCGGTGGCTCCCACCACCAGCCGCATATAAAGAGGTGCGCAAGCTCGATCACGTGATCTCATCTCAACATTTCCAGGCTGTTGGACTCGTCGACCCAGGCTACGCGGGCTTTGCGCGTGATTTTCTCCAGTTCATGAGCGACCACCATGAGCTCCATACTTGGTCTTACAACCCAATGGCAGTCTTCATGATCATGTCTCTCTCTGCGTTCCAAGTGAACTGGCGTCGTTGGTTGGGAGCCCACCTAGTTGCATTGAATGAGAAACACAAGAAATTCCAGGTCAGCCCCACTGAACCCTGCGCTACCCAGAGCTAATAGTGTGATCAGGACCCACATTTGTGGGATCCGACGCGCATCTACGAGCACCTCATGGCTTTTCTTGTCGTTGCTCGAGAGGATCGTCTCGAGGGTCGGAGCGTCTCCCGGGAGGAAGCTTTGTCGCCCGATGCGGCTCCATTTGTCGCGAAACTTGACGCTCGGCTACGTGCCGTGCTCCAGGAAACTGCATGGCAGCGTAATTTCCTTGAACGCACCCGTGCTGACCTCATGGAAAAAGAACACCGTGAGCCGCCGAGGTTTGTGTCCTCCTCGTCCGGTTCATCTCTGGTTCCACCCACCACCACCGCCCGGAAGCGTTCATCCGGAAGCCTCCACGACCGAGTTGCACCTTCAAGTTCCAAACGTTCGAGGACGCAGAGGAAGAACGCAAAACGGCGAGACGCTGAAACCTCCAAGTCATCAAGCCCAGCTACTTCTGTTCTCTCGACGCAACCACCATCGCCTTCTCCTCCAGCGCGTCCACTGTCTCCGTTGCCCTCCCTTTCCAACACTAAAGAGCTACGTGATGCAGCTTCCCAAAGCATCGAGATGGAGGATTCTGATGATCCTTCCGTCGTTCTGTGCTCATGGTGGGCAGACCGAGACTGTGGAAAGTGTTCAATGCTGGATGAAGAGCACCGCTGTGTTCGCCTTGTCCGCGTTGAACGCAATACAGATTGTGCTCGCTACAAGGACTTTGCGGTAACCCATGCCCAGGGCAAGGATCGTCTGCAGCCGCGCGCTATGAAAACCAAGACGAAGGTGAAGGCATGTCTAATATTTTCGGTCATGACACGATTTTCAACGAGTTTTAGAAGCGGAAGACCAAAGCACGAAAGAGATCGAAACCCCAGCGGTTTGTGTCTCCTGAGGAGCTTGGTCTGCGGTACTACGGAAAACGCGACGGGCGTTCGTGAACGGTGTGGACGGGACATAGTCCGATTCTACGTAGTCGAGGGAGGAAAGCGCCGTTTAGTAAGTTATGGATTATCCTCGTTCGCAACGCACCCAATTTTTGCAGGTTGGTGGGGCTAGCTTCGATACCTTCTCAGAGGAGGTCCTGCACACTTTGCGTGCAAACCATCTGCTTGTCAAGGTGCATACTGTGCGCCGCCGTGAGTCTCTGGCTCAGTGGTCGCACATTGGAACCATGACGGGCTTCGGCACGCGCCAGCCGTCTGGTGGTATCAAAGCTGATATTTATAATCCTTACGCGTCGCACACGGGAGACTCCTGACGATCTGCAGGCTTTGTTGGGGCAAGGCCAGGTGTGCGATTCTGCTTTATCTTGATCTTTTACTGAAAACAATCAAGACTATCGACCTCCTTGTTGAGGGCTGTCGCCCAATATTCTCTGGTGTTGCACGGCAGTACACCGAGCTGACCAACGAGGCCGAATTGGCCTATCTTGGTCGGTACGGCCTTACAGGATACCACTGCAGCAACTTCGTCAGTTGCGTTCATCGCGACCATGATGTTGAACGCCAAGGTGGAATTCTTCATCCCTGCTTCCAACTCTCCAAGGAAAACTGCGGCGATAATGATTTCAACTTCGCCTACGTGGAGTATGGGGTTGCAATTCGCACAAGCACAAATTCACTTTGGTATGTGAACACGTGATACCAAACCCTCGAATATTTATCAAACCTAGGCTGTTCGACGGACGCGACTGGCATGCAACCATTATGCCGAGTGTTAGAGCCATTAACGCTGGAGCTCGGTCAGAAGGCACTCATGGAACCAACAATGCTCGTAACACTGCTCGTGCACGCGTTTGCCAAACCGCTCGCGATAACTACAACGCTCGTAATGCTCGTGTTGTGTAATCCGCAATACTACTTGTTTATACTACTGGTTTCTACAAAAGACCTCAACGTCGAGCACAAACCGAGCCGGTGTCCATTACACCAGCTCTCTCTGGTACCCACACCGCCCACCTATGTTTCGGATACGCAAGGAGAGGCACACGTGGCGAGGCCCGCCTTGACTCGGGATGGATGCAGTAGCGTATCGACGGCGACTGGAAAAGAGGTCAGCGGCGGGAACAAAAGCAACTACAGGACAAGAACCTCAGCGGATTTACAGACCAGAATTGTAGCCAGGCAACTGGAGAAGAGGGTTAGTCCGCTCAGAGTTATTGGAAACAAGACAGACCTAGAAGACGTCCGAACCAAGAGCAACCAAATGACGGCCGAGAGCTCAAGGTAGAGGTTGTGTCCGAGTTTGGACACAGCGGTGGACGACGAGCTACGCCAGCAAATGTTGCCCCGCTGGAGCCGCCATTGACGATGCAGCTTGTGCTTACTCGTCGAAACCCAACACAAACACCCAACGCCCACTAACCCGCGCGTCGAAATCACAGGGCGTCGAGGTAGAGCCGACCGCATCGCCAGTCGACGTCCAATCTTAACAGGCAAGGTCAGTATCAACAGATGCAAGAAAGAACACAGAACGAATAACAAAACTCACGTTGGAGGTCGTCAACCAGTCCGCGCACGCTTGGGTACGACGGAGATGCGCCTGGACCAAAGCGAGGTCAGTTCCTGATGGTGGGATCGGGAAGCTAGAAAACTCACGCAGCGGGCACACACCCAGGTCGCGTCAGCAGAGACGAGCTAAACAAACAAGGTCAGATCTCTGGCGCCAGAAAAGTAAGGAAGCAAGAGACGCACCGACCCCAAATATCCTCTCGTCGGCCGCAACCAAGCCGAAGAGATGTACGACGGGGAAGAGCTGAAGGCGGTTTGGGTGGGGCAAGACGAAACGGGAGCGGGCGCGTCGGGTGCGATGGTGGTGGCCAAATTATATTGAATGGGTGCGCCCCGACGGGCAGGAGATTCGAGATGGTGTTTTGGGAGAAACAGGCTGTGATACGCGGTAAGCCATCTTAGTCTGAACCTCAAAAACTTCGGGCTTGCCTGGGCGCGTCCAGATGCCTTTCGGCGAGAGCGGAAACGACGAGAGGAAGCTGTGGTTGCAGGTTGGTGAACGTCTTACATGACCCTTTCTGTGTAGATCTCTCCCGACGGCTCGCAGAGAACGCAGAAAGCAAGTCCTGAATTCCAATACCTGGGTCTGTCTATGTGCAAAATATCTTCCATTTTGAGTCAATCATGAATTGCTTGGGATAAAAGTGCTCCTCACTCAAAACCGACGCTGAGTATGGGCGGTATTGGCGAGAGAAGCAGCGCGGCGATGCGGCCCGCCAATACCCAGACCCGCTCGCGCTCAATGAGATTTGCCAGCATCTCCGCGTCCACGAGCTCTCCATCCGCCCCCTCGTCATCACGGTTTTGTATGTAAACGCGCACTCGCTTAACAGTGCGGCCAGTGTCGCGGACGTTTTTGACCGCCGCCCAACCGTGCTTGCCGACAGGGATACTTGACGAGCGATTTCGGGCGTTTGACCAGCCGCGATGGTGAAGCAGACGGCACAGCGCGCGGGCTCTGCGTGATTGGCGGTCCGGGGAGGCGCTGTATTCGGTTTCGACCGCAGAGTCTTGGGAAAGGAACCGTCAGGAAGAGCAACCAGTTACAACGGGGACGAACTCACTACGCGGACGTGGCAAGGGCAGACCCGGGACCGTAGTGTCCACAGGCTCTTTCTTCATCGGAGCCAAGGGAGCACGCGGTGGTTTAGAGCAGAGAGGTGTTTGTCATTTGATACCATTGCGTCACACACACATTTGGCTGGTTTAGCGCCAGAGGAGCCAGACACGTCCGATTCACGGGCTCTAATAGTGGCTGTTGACGGGAAATACAGGATTCAGCTAGAGTCTTCGTCGTCAAAAATCTCCATATCTCTGTCCTTGTCACCCAGAAACTCTTCGTCGTATTCATCGTTGTCGGAATCTACACGAAGCTTAGTTGGAGAAAACTGGAGGGTAATACGCACGAGCGCAGACCCCGCCCCACTTTTATTTGCCCGCTCCCGCATCGTCTTCTCGTATTCCTCGAGTGGCTTGCCCGTCACCAATACCTCGGCTAGGTCCGCTGCATCCGCCATGGCCAGGTTCACCCCTGCACCGGCGAAGGGGCTCATAACATGCGCCGCATCGCCAAGCAGGACGACGTTGTCCGTCTTGGTCTGCGGCTGCGAATCGTGCGGAACCGCGTGGATGTGGCGAATAGCGGGGTTGCTCCCGATGCGGATGAACTCGAGCATCGTTTCATCCCAGCCCGCAAGCTCGTCCAGCAGGAGCTTGAGTTTCTCCTCGTCCGTCTCGGCCAACGCGATGCTCGATGTGCGCGCCAATTCCTCCGGGCACACGCTGCGCAGTAAACTGTGAGCACGCCAAAGGCGCTCATCTGAGCGATGATGCATTTGCCTTGGTCCAAAGTCATGATCATCCTTCGCCGATGACCGCCTGGAGGTCGGGGCGCTCCTTGAGGTTGCCCTGGTCTCGACCAACGTGATGCCGGTGTAGGATGGGGTTGCACCCGGCCAAGCGACCACGTCCCGGCTGCACCAACGACGATGTGAAAGTCGCCCGCCTTCTTGCCCGACGCGAACTCGATGGTGTATTTGCCCGTCGCCGCGTCGCGGCTTATGGCAGTCGCCTTGTGTCCCCACTGGATCGTGTTGGCGGGGAGCGAGTTGACCAAGAGCGAACGGCTGTTCCCGGGTCGATCTCGGGGTTGAACATGTCGTCTCCGGTGCCCTTGTTCTGGAAGAAGATCTTGCCGGTGAGGTCCCGGATCTGCAGCGCCCTCCCGTGGGGCGGCAGAGCTTCATGAACTCGCCGTGCAGCTCCGCAGCGTGCAATGCCCGTTGTCCAGTGTTGAGCTTGAGGTCGAGAGACTCGCCCGAACGCGCCCGCTGGGATTCATCCGCGTCGGATTCGAAGAGTCTGAACTCAAGCGGAGCGGTCGGTTTCTTGGATTTGTAGGATACGCGCGAGGGTGAGGCCACCAATGCCTGCGCCGACGATGGCAATTTGAGGGGTGCGAGTAGTCATGTTGGACTGGTAGGCTTCGCGTTCGTTTGGGTCGCTTTTTATACACTGGCTCGTAGTTGGTCGTTATGTGAAGGTCGGTTCATGTTCATGGCCGAGTGTTTTCGTGGTCTTGCCGGCCGACGGCTTGCGTCGTTGTTGCCGACTAAGTAGGACGACTTGACCAGCCTTACGGACGCGCAATCGTAACGCGCGTCCATCTGGCGAACGGTTCGGCATGGCAGGACAGCGGTGTGCGGAAGCCGCTTCAGCAGGACGTGAGGGTACCCGGAAAAGGGTCGCGACCTCAACACACTCTTCCCAAACGTCCATCCCATGGCGGCCATTTGCAAATCCGAAGCCTCCTACATCCAAACTGGCCTTCTGTCAGACCCGCCATTACGCTCAGATCGTTGCGCGCCCCACGAATTCCGTTCACTCAGCCTCGAGACAGACGTCGCAGCACTTGCAAACGGTTCAGCGCACGTCATAATCGGCCCAGATCCGCACAACGGCGGTGGTGGAACAGAGAGTCTCGCAGCTGCTAAGCTCGAGGGTCGAGGATGTAGGACCGGGACATGAAGGAATGAGCAAGGGTCTCGTCGTTTAGACCGTTTCTTGGTCAGAGGTCCCAAAGAAAAGTCGCGGGTTTCTTAAAGCACAAGTTAGCTCACCTGCTGCCTACCCGCACCTTTTATCTTCAGCACTGGACGACCTGCAAGCCGACCTCTCGACCGTGCTGCACCAAACGCTCGCTCCGAGCTGACTTGGCTCGTAGGTTTGGGCTTGCGTCATACGCGGCAAGTCCGACCTCGCCAGTGATCTCGGACTTCGGACATTGCCTGTGGTTCCGCTGACATAAACCGTCCCATCACTCATGGTTTATGTCAGCTTTTTTTATTTATTTGATTTTTTATTTTTATTTCCTGTTCTTTACAATGCAGCGAAAAAGTCGTCTGCTGCATCTAGGTTACTGAAATGACCCACGTTTTTATCTGAGACCATTTGTTGAACAATCGCGAGCAATCACCGGCTTATATAAGGAACACGTCTCTTCCCTTGAACAATCACGAGCGATCACTGGCTTATATAAGGAACACATCTCTTCTCTTGACCGTCATGGCCGACAGTGAAAACCAAAATCCCTTGCAAGGTATACTCCGTGGACATACCAAAAGTTTCAATAACCTCCGCACCACCTCGTCCGTGGGTCGGCCATGTGATGGCTGTCGTTCATCCAAGAGAAAGGTGCACCACTCTGTGTGCTTCCGACTGCTGTACATGTTGTCTGAGCGTCTTAGTGCAATCGCTGAGCACCGTGCGATAAATGCACAAGCAAGAACCTGGAGTGCATTTATTCCGAGACGGACCTAGATGCGGACTTGAACAAAGAGCCGCCGCCATCACGCAAGCGAGTGGTGCAGGGCAGCAAATCCAAGGCCAGTGTTTCTTATAAGTCTCCACTGCAGCTGAAGGGCATACAGCCTGTAACTGCTACTGAACCCACTGGCGAGGAAATGCTCACGGTTGAGATACAAGTACGTGCATTGGCTCTCACTTTTGAACTTTGGTTCTCAGGGTTTAAGCAGCAGTCGAATTCCCGCAAAAGAAAGCGCGATGTGTGTTTTTGGCTCTCCGTCCGCTTCTCTGCCCGCCATTCACGCGCTAAGGCCGATTCACAGGAAATCGGTGATGTCGACTCTATCAGAAAACATCTTGATGCTCTGGAGAAATTGGTGGGTCCCATCCACATGGTGCAACATTTATTGACTTTCACTAACCTTCTGGGCGGCGCCTCCTCCGTTCCTGCTTCTTTCGAGTCATCCAATGCACCTCAGCACCGCACAGAAAGGGATGAGGACATTGCCGAGCAGAAAATTGCCCTTTTGCAAACATACACACACATTCTACATGCCTTTCTTCAGCACTGCATTGTGAAGACTGGCAATGCGAATTTCCTCACCATCACCCACGACTCTTTCATGCGCCACATCGCCCACAGGCAGCTCGATATTGAACAATATCATAGTGCTTGGTTGAGCACATACCTTGCCCGTTCGCTTGTGGCGTATGCGGATGAATTCGCTCATAACCTGCCTGCGTATGCGACTAGTGGCGCCTCAAGCTTGCAACCAAGGAGACAGGGAGTGGTAGGATGGGCGGCACCGGGTGGGCCCAGCAATATGACCCGTTTACCCCATTATGCGGCAGAGAGAGACGCTAGCTTCCGTGATCCTCAGGCAGCTGGGCATATTGCAGGGTCGTGGGCGATCCAGATCCTAACAGAGGAGCCAACCATGAGAGGGCCGGCAGGACCGGGGCTATGGCTGGGAATGGGACCGGGGCCGGGGAATGGGACCGGGGCCTGGAATGGGACCAGGAATGGGACCAGGAATGGGGCGTGGAATGGGACCGGGAATGGGACCGGGACCGGGGCCTGGAATGGGAATGGGGCCGGGGTCGGGAATGGGACCGGGGCCTGGAATGGGAATGGGGCAGGGGTCGGGAATGGGACAGGGGTCGGGAATGGGACCGGGAATGGGACCGGGACCGGGACCGGGGCCTGGAATGGGACCGGGAATGGGACCGGAATGGGACCGGGGCCGGGAATGGGGCCGGGAATGGGAATGGGACCGGGGCCGGGATTTGGGATAGGATTGGGGCCGGGACCAGGGATGGGATTGGGGATGGCACGGCCGGGATCGGAGATGAGACCGGGCCAAGAATGGGACCGGGGATGGGAACGGGATTTCAGTTCGAAGAGCCGATGGAACAGCCAATCGAACAGCCGATGGAACAGCCCATAGAACAGCTGCTGGGGACCCCAATGTATGAGGATCAGATGGGTTGGTGGACTGGTTGACCATGCAGGGTGTATTTTCTTGCGGAATGCTTGCTAGAATATTCTTTGCCTTCTTGTACGCAGCCTAGCATGTCACGTACTCCATCGACGCTTGACCTTGACTCTCATCAATACACGACACTTACCAGCATCCAAGGACCCGTGCATGGATCGAGCATCTTATATGGCTGGTTATTCCTCCTTTGGACAGGGATGGCCTTGGACCTCTGCGCCGCCTGCGCCGCACTATCGCCTCATTGGCACCCAAGACCCGCCATATTACCCAGAAATGGGGCTGCCTCCGGGAGCGGACCCAACCTGGACACCACCCTTATCGAATTCCATCTCCGTCTATCCAACCACCTGCTTTACTTGCATCACCTGGACCCGCCCCAACTGTACGGGATAAAAGAGGTCAACCGTCCTCCTCGTCGCCTCCCATCTCCGCCGCAAAACGTCAACGCACCAAACATCCCAGCAACGCAATATCTGCCCAAGATGCCTACCCCGTATATCATGGAACTGCTAGGATTTGAGCCCTCTGCCCCGCGAAACAACTTTCCTCACCACACACAACACATCCTTCATTGGGGTGGTGATGCACCTGCTACTGAGAAGCAAAGAAGTTGTGTACCGATTGGGAGCACACGGCTAGCGGTGAGTAGCATCTGCAACCCAGTCTGGCTAGGAATGCAGGCTCATTCTGTCTATCTGTAGATCAATGTTACGTGTCAGGTGTTCAATGTTGGGAATGTGCTCTACAGAATGTCCTCCATCTGGCTACCAATTCGCCAGGACCTCTTGCTATGCCTGCAGACATTATACAGAAAACCCACCTACTTCAGCGTAAGTCTTCTAGGGCTCTCGCACTCTTGTACTAACTCTTCTTCTTGATTAGTCCCATTGCACTCCACTGAGCAGATCGCCGACCCTGCCGACCTCCTCATGCATATTGCTAATTCGATTCTTGATTTGGCTCCTCGAGTCCAATTCCGCGCCCATGGCCCCGGCGATTGCTTCAAATGAGCCTAACCACACGCACAACTAGCCTGGCATGCGCGCATGTCAACGAGCGCATAACCGAGACTAGTTTTGTCTTCACTCCCGCCTTTGCTGATGATTCATTGCTGGAGGGGATAGAGACATTTCTTGGCAAGCATGCTTTACAGTTGGATTGTCAGAAGTGCGTTTTTTTTTTTTTTTGGCAGCTGATGTTCAGTGGATAATACAGCTGTCCGCCCGGCAGCAATAACCATCGTGTTGAACGTCACCGTTCCATTGAGCAAGCCCCTGAGATTTTGTGCATTAAGCTGACAAAATCAGAACCAGACTCCCCGGTGTTTGCACCCCAAAAGATTCAATACCCATCCAAATTTCGGCTCGAAACTAGCAACGGGATTCAAGATATGAACTCCGTGCTATCGTGTCGAAAATCCAAGAGCAGCCGCCCGGAAGACAACTGCGCTACGTCACAGACTGTGCTGATAGCACGGGAGCATGGTATCGCTACTCCGACGGACATATCATGCCTTCTGTGCCCAGTCCGCCGTTGGATCTTCCTCAAGCGTACCTGCTTGTGTATCATGGGGATCACAGTTATGCGGTGGATGGAAATACAAGAGAGATCGACGCGCGATGTGATAGATTTGATGCTAGGTGTGTTTGACTACTCTCTGCAATGTTTTGGAGAATTCACTGTCATACAAGCATGGCCAGGTCCCTTGGCGCTACCATCGCACCCCCACAAACTTCCCAGAATATCGCAAAACCCCTCTCGCGCCCCCACGTGACGATATGCCATCAGATGCATCGATACAGGATTGGACCCCTGTCTCTTTGTTCGAGTGGCCTTGGCCGATGCAAGTCAGCCATTCGGCTCGGCGTGTTCGACTAGAGCCATCTCATGCCGCCCGGGGCTGTCATGAGCTACGATGACCTCCAAGATCTTCTGCGCATTTCCAGCAAGGATGAGGCTTTGATGGGTTATCTTGCACATCGTGGTCTGATTGACAGTCATGGATGGCTTCTGCAGTTGACAAGACCCGAGGGAGGATACCTGTGTGGGTATAGGCATGAGAAAATCATATGTGGTTTGCGCCTCAACGCACAATCCCAGCTTATTGTATGCATTCATCCTTTTGCCAAGTTCCTACTTGATTCTTCATCAGGACCACATTTTCAATATGCATGCTAGGTTTTGCTGCGCTGTCGACGGATGCAAGGAAACATTTTCACTGAACGTAGGCTTGGCGGTGAGTCTTTTGTTACCTCTTTTATAGCACACCAACTAATACATTTGGTACAGCGGCATGAGACAGCAATTCATGGGGTCCCTGTATTACATTTGTGCCCCATCTGTGGCCGGAGATACTGGCGAAAGGACACACTGTCATGACACCGCCCTCGGCCTAACCCCGAGGCTTCTACCCCCTGACGCCCACACGTCCAACTCTAACGCCACATGCCGTCAAGGTACCCCATGACCCATTTTCCCATGTCGACCTTGTTTCATCAGCGCCCACCGCGCGTTCCCGAAGATCCCGGGTCCAATTCCCCGGGAGGATAAATAGCGTACCTCGTATCTGTATTCGATAGATCGTTCTCGTCCGTTTTCACTCTTTCCCCCCGCGTCCGTGAAGAGCGACGCCTGTCGAGAACCCCGCTGCAGCCGGCTTTGGACCCCGCTCCAGCGTTATCGAACCCCGCGATCCGACGATCGCTGACAGAAGAACGATCTCCCATTACTCTCGACACTCGTCGTCCCCATGGACAACCCCGACGACCACCCCGCCTCGAGCGGGGGCCCTACTCATCGGACATCGCCGAGTACCTCGGGATGTCCGCACAGGACCGCGAGCGTAGCATTCTGACGCTGCTGCTCGAGATCAACGGACGCACCCACGCTGCGGAAGCCGGACAACTCCAGCTGGCCGAAAACCTCGGAAGAGCCGAGGTAGCGATGGGCGATATGCGTCTACAACTCGACAACGCCGGATGCCCTGGTCATCACCCTCCAGAACCAAGTCCGCCAGGCCGGGCGCGCGGCTCGACACGAGCTATGATCTACTCCGCGACGCGATGACCTCAGAGCCCAGCAAGGAGCTGGGAAGGCCGCGTCGGGCGGCAAACAACCCCGCGTCGCCGCGCCCAAGGACTTCAACGGCGACGCCACGACGGTCGACTCCTTCCTGGCCGACTGCTTCCTCAACTTCAACGGCAACCCGCTCTACGCGGGCGACACCGCGAAGATCAATTACGCTCTGTCGTATTGCAAGGAAGGACCCGCGGTGGTCTGGAAGGATACGATCGTCCAGTCCATGCGCAATGGAACCGGGACGGGGTCCTTCAAGACGTGGAAGGACTTCGAGGACGGGTTCATCGCCACGTTCCGTAGCCCCGCGCACGTGGAACTGACCATCCAGAAGATGGAGACGCTGCGTCAGGGCAAGGGCGAACCGGCGATGAACTACTTCACCTTGCTGGACTCGTACAACCAGGTCGCCAAGTACGACGACACCAACCTCACCCGGCTTCTGCGCCGGGCCCTCGATCCACGCATCATCAAGGGTATCTACGGGCAGAGTACTCAGCCCGTCACGTACGACCAGTGGAAGAAGGACGCGCTCAAACACGACGGGTTGCTCCAAGAGTGGGCGGCGGTTGAAGCGACCATCCAAGCGGAACAAGCCGCCCAGCGAAACGCGAACCGGGCTGCCAATCCGCAGGGGAACCGCGCAGCCAATCCCGCGGTGGCGAAGAACAACCCCGTTCGCACCAACACCTGGAACCGGGCTCCGACGACCGCAACCACGGGAGCCGTCGTCCCGGCGGGCAACCTCGCGCCAGCCCAGCCGGCGGTAGCCGTGCAAGCCCCGGTGCCTATGGAAGTAGACCGGGCGGCGGCGAACGAGCGCCAGACGCGCAAGGTCATTTGCTATCGCTGCGGACTCGAGGGACACATCGGTCGTAACTGCACGACTCCCGCCGCGCAATGGGTGCGCGGCCAGGTTGCCGAACCAAAGGAGGACCCCGCGCCCGAAGGCGGGGCGGATTTTCAAGCCGCTCGCGGGTGAGGAACGCGTCCCCACGAGCCCTTTCCCCCAGTACCACTGTACTTCGCAATAACAATCGATTTGCCGTTTTTCGTACACCGGATCCTGGGGGAACAAACGCGTTAGAAGAAGAAGAAGAATCCCGGCTCGAAGCCGGGGACACGGGATCCAACCCCGCTGCAGCGGGGTTCAACCCCGCGGTGACCGGATCTAACCCCGTTAGACGGAAACCGAAGACGAAGGGCACGGATCAAGAGCCGGCCGCATGGAGGAGGCTCCCCGACGGATCGGCGGAGCGAGTGCTCTCCCAGATTCGAACCCGACCTCACACTAGCACAGAGCGGCTTCGACACTGGGTACACCCACGACGGCGAGAGGAGATAACCCCTGAGGTGGTCCACCTGCTGCAAACGAGCGTCGAACCCGACGCCCTCCTGGCGCTCCGAAGCCTACAGGAGGCGCCAGCGTTTACCAAAGCAGTGGCCGAGAACTCGATGCTCCTCCCAATGGTCGTCGAAGAGCTCAGCAACCTGCGTGGGCACACCGTTGTCGGCTTGCTGGATAGCGGGGCGACAAACGGGTTCATCAACTCGGAGTTCGTCGAACGCCACGGCTTGGACCGAGAGGAGCTCCCCGTGCCGGTGCCGGTCTACAACGCGGACGGATCGGCAAACGCGAACGGCCTCATCACGCACGTAGTGCATCTGCGGCTCCGCATCCACGACCACACAGAAGTCTTCCCGTTCGCGGTGACCGACACGGGGAAGAGCGACATTATTGTCGGCTTCAGTTGGCTCAAGAAGCACAACCCCGAGGTCGACTGGCAGGCGCAAACGCTCCGATTCACGCGCTGCCCGCCGGAGTGCAAGCGTGCCCGCCTCGAGGAGGAATGGGAGGAGGAAGACAACGCCCCGCTGGAAGCGGGGGACCGAATCTTCGTAACCCGGATTTACGCCGAAGCCGACAACGATGCGCGGGGTCCGGACCCCGCCCTGATTCGCGCCATGGGCAGTGTGGCCACCAAACTGGCAGCGGCAGCGCAGGAGAAGGTGGGCGCGAAGACCGTCGAGGAACTGGTTCCCGCCCACTACCTGGAGGAGTTCCGGAAGGTGTTCGAAAAGCAGGAGTTCGACAAACTCCCCGCACGCCGGAAGTGGGACCACGCGATCGAACTCGTACCGAACGCTGAGCCCGTGAAGGGCCGGAACATCCCTCTATCCCCCGCGGAACAGAAAGAGCTGGACGCCTTCATCAAGGAACACCTCGAGACGGGACGGATTCGCCCCTCCAAGTCCCCGTTCGCGTCCCCGTTCTTTTTTGTGAAGAAGAAAGACGGCAAGCTGCGCCCGGTTCAAGACTACCGGAAGCTCAACGACCTGACGATCAAGAACCGGTACCCCATCCCACTCATATCCGACATCATGCATAAATTGCGGCGAGCCCGGTGGTTCACCAAACTGGATGTTCGGTGGGGATACAACAACATCCGCATCCGAGAAGGAGACGAGGAGAAAGCCGCCTTCATCACCAACCGCGGGCTGTGGGAGCCACTCGTCATGTTCTTTGGCCTCACGAACTCCCCCGCGACATTCCAGACGATGATGAACGAGATTTTCGCGGATCTCATCGCCGCGGGACGAGTTATCGTGTACCTCGACGATATCCTGATATACTCGGAGACGCTCGACGAACACCGCGCCACGGTTCGCGAGGTCCTGAAGATTCTCGAAGCGCACGACCTCTACCTCAAGCCCGAGAAGTGCGAGTTCGAGCGGGAAGAGGTGGAGTATTTGGGAGTGATCGTTGGGAACGGTAAAATCCGTATGGACCCGGTCAAGGTGGCTGGGGTACGAGACTGGCGAACCCCGCGAAACCTAAAGGAAGTCCAGAGCTTCCTCGGTTTCCTCAACTTTTACCGACGCTTCATCCGCGACTTCGGCCGGCACGCGAAGCCGCTCACCTCGCTCACGCGCAAGGACACCCCTTGGCATTGGGGGACGGAACAGGAGACGGCGTTTCGCAACCTCATAGACCTCGTCACGACGGAGCCCGTCTTGCACTTCCCCGCTGACCGCGGGGCTTGGCGAGTGGAGGCAGACTCCTCCGACTACGCCACGGGCGCGGTACTGTCCCAGGAACAGGGCGGTACTTGGGTGCCCATCGCGTTCATGTCGAAGTCCCTCAACGACACCGAACGCAACTACGACATCCACGACAAGGAGATGCTGGCCATCATGCGCGCCCTCGCCGAGTGGCGTCCGTACCTACAGGGTGCTGAAGACACGTTCGAAATCTGGACGGACCACAAAAACCTCGAGTACTTCACCTCGAGCAAGAAGCTGAACCGCCGACAGGCGCGATGGTCCCTGGAATTGAGCGAGTACGACTTCAAGCTGATCCACAAACCGGGCAAGGAGCACGGCAAGACGGATGCACTTTCACGACGAGGCGGGCATGACGACGGGAAGCAGGACAACCAAAACCTGACCCTACTCCCATACCACTTCTTCCGCCGCGCCGTGGCCAGCCTCAGCGGCCGGGACGGCGGTGACGCGGGGTTCGACCCCGCGCGAGCGGGGTTGGACCCCGTCGCGACGGAAGTGCGGGAGGCAATCAGGGCCACGATGGTGACTCTGGAGGAAACGGAAGGAGACCGTATCCTGGACGCGATCCGCGAAGCACAGACAAAAGAAGGGATCCCCGCGGAAGCGGGGAGCGACGAGTGGGAAAAGAAGGACGGCTTCTATACCCCAAAGGGGCTCATATATGTCCCGAACGATGGAGCACTCCGACACAGAGTGCTCAAACATCACCACGACACCGCACTGGCGGGACACCCAGGGGGGTACAGAACAGCAGAGGCAATAACGCGCAACTACTGGTGGCCGTCCGTGACGAGGGACGCACGCAAGTACGTGGCGGCATGCCCGACTTGCCAGAGAACGAAGATCTTCCCCGCACGGAAGCGGGGTTTCTTGGAACCAAACGCCGTGCCGGAGCGGGTTTGGCAATTCGTATCCGTCGACCTGATAACGGGTCTACCGGAGTCGAATGGGTACAACGCAATCCTGGTCGCGGTCGACCGGCTAGGGAAAGGGATTCGAGTGCTACCTTGCACGAATCGGTTAACAGGCGAAGGAGCCGCGCGGCTATATCGGGACCACATCTGGAAGGACTTCGGATACCCGGAACGGGTCATCAGCGACATGGGGTCGCAATTCGTCGGAAACTTCATGCGGGACCTAAACAGGTTACTCGGCATAGAAGTGAACGCGTCGACGGCGTACCACCCGCAGACAGACGGCCAGACGGAACGAGTAAACCAGGAGGTGGAGCAGTACCTCCGGGTGTTCTGCAACTTCCGACAAGACGACTGGGAGGACTGGCTGTCGATGGCGGAATTCTGCTACAACGACAAGACGCATACCGCGACGGGGTTCTCCCCGTTCTTCACGACGCTCGGCTTCCACCCGAGAAAAACCAACGAGCCTCGACTGGAAGTCGCGTCGGAAGCGGCAAAGGATTTCGCCGTCAGGATGGAGAACACACGGGCAGACGCCGCCGCGGCCTTGCGACACGCGAACGAAGTTATGAAGAAGTTCTACGACGCCAAGCGACAGCCAGACCCCGGCTACGAGCCGGGAGACAAAGTATGGCTCAGCGCCGAAAACCTGACGACGCACCGACCGACGAAAAAGCTGGACGACAAACGCCTCGGACCGTTCAAGGTGAAGCGCAAGATCGGGGCGATCTCGTACGAACTCGAGCTACCAGACTCGTGGGACATACACCCGGTGTTCAACACGGTCCTGCTACGACCATTCACGGAACCAGTCGCGGAACACCAACGAGTACCAGCACCGCCGCCGCCGGATGTCATCGACGGGCAGCCGGTATGGGAGGTGGAGGAGATCCTCGGCGCGAAGCCCAACCGAGGCTCCAAAGTCAACGCTCTTCCTTATCAAGTGGAAGGGCTACCCTCGCGAGGAGGCCAGCTGGGAACCGCGAAGGAATTTCGAACAGATGGAAGAGATGCTGCAAGAATTCTACGAACGCAACCCCGACGTACCCCGCGAGACCTCAACGAAGCGCGGGTGGCGACTACCGCCACTAGCCGAACTCCCCGAATCGTGGAGACCGAAGCCAACGAAGAAGCGAACAGCCAAAGACCGCGCCGCACCCACGCCGCGAACAAGACCCCCCACCGCGTAAACGGCGTTGAACCCCGTGGGCAACGGGGTAGAACCCCGCGTTGTCGGGACGACACGCGGCTAGAGGGGGGGTGATGTCATGACACCGCCCTCGGCCTAACCCCGAGGCTTCTACCCCTGACGCCCACACGTCCAACTCTAACGCCACATGCCGTCAAGGTACCCCATGACCCATTTTCCCATGTCGACCTTGTTTCATCAGCGCCCACCGCGCTCCCGAAGATCCCGGGTCCACCCTGGGAGGATAAATAGCGTACCTCGTATCTGTATTCGATAGATCGTTCTCGTCCGTTTTCACTCTTTCCCCCGCGTCCGTGAAGAGCGACGCCTGTCGAGAACCCCGCTGCAGCCGGCTTTGGACCCCGCTCCAGCGTTATCGAACCCCGCGGTCCGACGATCGCTGACACACACTCAAGGTATGATCCACTTGTGCTTCAAGAGCACTTCTCTCATCTCCTCTCGTCAGCGACACCTTCAAAGCAGCTTGAAATGCTCCGGACAGGGAGCTGTCTGAACTGGTTAATTGTAGTTGGAATGTAGTACTGCATCAGAAGGTGAATATGTAACACAAAAAATTAGCTATCAAGAAACAGGAATTGAGCACCACTACTCGACTGAACCGGATACGACTCGTACTGTACCGGACTGACAGTTTAACAAATGACAAGATAATTTGATTCAAATACCGCCAACACCTATAAGCCCAATGGATTCCCTCCCAAATCGATATTTGTAGCGGTGGTGTGAGATCCATGCGACCAATCCGGCAATTCCAAGCATATAGAGGTGATAATGTCGGTTGTGTCGCCGAGTCAGATCAGTTGCACACATCAATACCTTTGTAGCATCTGTACCCCAATACCAGAATACCCGAGTTGACATTCCACATCGATTTCCGATCGTCCGATTGCGCTGCAGGACGCTTGACTTGAATACCCGCCACGGCGCAAGCGTCGAGTGCAATCAGGCGAGCGGCATTTGTGATTGAGGAGCTTTGAGTATCTTTCCCACAGATCAGCGTGATCTTCAACTCCAACCTGAGTACAGAGTATCAGACCGTTGGTTGTGGGAAGATCTAGCACCCACCGAGGAATCCAGAACTTCCTCATGAAAGAGAACATTGCTTCCGCCACAGCTGTGCTAGAACAGTGGCATGGCGAAGTCCAAAATGGAGTCGACATGAAGTATCTCCGCCAGAACATCCTTAACATGTTGTAAATCCTCCATGCGTGCTTGTTCCCGGAGATGCGGTAGCTTTAACTTTGACTCTAGTTCATTACGGAGAGAATGGAAATCACGGGTGACGGCGGTGAACAGTTCCCAACCGGCAATGACGAATCCAGTAGGATGCTTGTGCACAGCTAATGATGCGAGATAGAAGGGGATCTCGTTGCGGAGCTGAGCTACTCATGAAGAGAGATCGATTGGGGTCGTCTGTGCGTTGTTGGCAACAAAGTCAAAGGCTGGGTCTTTGAGAATGTTCTGTAGATGCATCTGGTTAAGATTCATTTCCAGCATCATTTAGACGAACCAGGAGGACAGCAATTGCACGTCGAGTATAAGTTGGGCTGAAGGCGTGCGATGGTGTGCGTAACATCTTTACCGACTTCATGACGGGGTCTTCTGCGATCTTCTGATGCTCGATCTGGACAGCAGCGACCGCCATGGCAAAAGTCGGAAAGTCTGGCCCGAGATGTCCTGTTGTGTACGTGCGGAGGAGGACAGTGTCCGCAGCCAGAGATATGGGCTCTTGCTGGTTGTCTAGTCGGTTCGACTTGCTTCCGCATGGAGCGTGAGCGCGTACCCAGGACATCGCTGATTGGGGGTGCTGGAGATGGAAAGTAGTCTTCCTCTTGACCAGAGCACATACTCGCAGTGTTGCCATCCGACCCACTGCCAATAGCCACTTGATCGCCCGATTTGAAGCTCAAGTCTTGCTCGTCGCAGGCTTCGACACCTTCAATACAGTCCTCGTCGTCCTCATCCATATTCCAATCACCGCCGTGGTCCGGGCTTCCAACCGCAGGATGGCTGACATCGCTCGCTCCACTATCACTGCTAGTTTCTGCCTCGTCCAGATCCTCGTCCAGATCCTCATCCTCCCAGTCATCATTGTCGTCATCTTCAGGAAGCAAGGCGTGGTTGAGGCGGGACTGCTCGAGTATGGTCTTCTGGCCAGACTTTGGCCAGGAGGGATCGCGGAAATGGTCGATGGCAGCAAGAGGCAACGTAGGCGTTGCTGCGATTTTGGGGGCCCAGTGAGCGTGAAAGCCAGCAATGAGAGGTACGGCATCGTTGTAAAGGGCGTGAATGCGCTCAACAAGAGCATCTTGGGCAGCAACATCTCTGCTGATGAGAATATCCAGCAGAGAGCGAACAGCAGTATGGAGTTGAGGCGAGTCTGCAACATGCGACGTGATGACTGCATGGCATAGACAGTCCTTCATTTAGCGGACTTCTTTCATCCTGTGAGCAAAGTGGGCGAACGGAGTGTAAGCAGTGGCTCCTGATCTCGGTTTCCGGCCCTTGTGCAAGGTTGAGGTTGCAGTCGCGCGCGGGAAATCGAAAGCTTACACGCAGATTGAAGATATATTTGTGCCAATGCTTGTGAAGAGAGTCTAAAATTTGTCGGGAAATGGGCAGGACGGGACTGGTGGTGGGATGAGCCATGAGGTCTAGCTGGTAGCAGGGTGAGATTAGACAGTGAATGTGAGCGCCTGGTTGCGGTTGTGGTGGTGGCACCAAAAGAAAATTTGATTAGTCATGTAGGAATAACAAAGAGTCACATCATCACGTGACCGACTTTTTGCGCGAAAAGTCGTCGACTCTGGTTGCATTTACAATGACGGTGCTCATCTTCCTTGCTTCGGCTCTGTTCTCGTTGGTTGGTACGTCAAGTATCTCCCGATTCTCTTTCCAGCGTTGACTGAACACGTTTCAAGTTATCCAAGTCCGGCCGTCGTTGTTCCCGTATTTGACGACGCGCTAGCGTTATCGACGCACGCACATGTCGCACCTTCGACTCGACCGCTGGAAGAAGCTGCACCAACGACTACGTGCACGTTCGGCCGCAGCTAGCGAGCGTGCTGAACGCAGAACCGAAGTTTTGCGTCACCGCCGTCATGCAAGCAGTCTCCGGCGACCCGGTTTACGGCCTTCTTGTGTCGTAAAAGCGCTTTCCCTTCGCAAACATGTTTCTGCTCACTGCTCCTTGTAAGTTGCTTCAAATCTCCAGCTCATGCCTTCTCAGTTGGTTCCGCGTTCGAATGTTTGGCGGTGCGGGCCCCACAGACCCTGTGGAGGTCAGTGACGACGAGTGGGACCTCGTTGGCGCTTTTGTCGCGTCGGAATGGATTGGGGTCGGGAAAGTCTGGTCGCACGACTTCCCGACTTCACAAACTGCGCGCCCCAGATCGGCGAGTTCGGTGGGCTTACGGCGGAACAACAAGCACAGCAGTGCTCGTCCGGCTACTTCCACACGTTCTTCAAGGCAGATGACCTAGATCTGCCGACGTTGGATTTGCTCCCCAGTGACGAGGAGATGCGCGAGGCTGCTGCTTTTGCGACGAAGGAGGTCATCGAGTTGTGTGCGCTTGTCGGGATCAACGCCGAGACTGCTTTGCGCAGCTATCAAGACCCACCTGCACGCCAGACGCTACTCCGATCATCTCGACCTCCGCAAACGCTCTTGGAAGCCGCCGCTGTACCAATCTGTTCCAACCAGGTCCTCGAGGGCCAATCGCATCGTCGAGACCGCGGAGGTCGCTTTGACGCGTCGCAAGCCGTGTTCGTTCCTATTTTTTTTCTGTCTTTGCGGCCGTTCATTGACCTAACCACATAGTGAGGCGCTTCCGGACTCGACGCAAGAGTCGCTCGATGAATTGCGCGTCGAGCTTAAGGCGATGCAGGCGGCCGTTCCGCCTGTGTCCCCGGTATGTTGCACATTATCTGGGAGTGCGCGACCTGAATTTCGGCAGCCGTACCCCGCCGACCATGCGCTCCCCTTTCCTCCTCGAAAACCAGCTCAATCGCGAGCTCATCGTCTCGAACGCGCTCGCCATCAAACAAAATTTGCGGGGGCTGCAATCCGGAAACAAGGTCGCCTCTCGGAAATGCTCAAGTCTGGCTTGGCACCCGTCGCCAAAACGGCTCGGCACCCGTCGCCAAAACGAAGCTCGTGGAGCCTTCCTTGCGCGACTAGCTTGTCCATCGGCTCAAGGTCCACGCCACATCCAATGCAACAACCAGTGGTGTTGCTCATCAAATCCGGCACACCGGCACCTACAGTAGCAGTAGCGGTGGTGTTCGCGCTCAAAACAAGGCCACTGTACGGGCTGTCGCATCGGGCGGTACGTTTTTTTCTTCTCAAATCATTCCTGTGATGTGCTCAATGTTTCCTCAGAACTTTGTGCGTCTGCGCGGCCAAGGCTTTGCCAGCATCCCGCTGCTTCATGAAAACATGCACTCCGCAAACATCGTCGAAGTTCGATCCGCTCAAAGCTGGGCACTTCGTGCTGGTCTTCAAGCCCGATGGCGACCTTGTTCTCGGCGAAGGTAAGATTGACCCGAAAACTGTTTTCTCGAGACTGACGTTTCATCCAGTGCTTACTATTTACTCCAAGGGCGGCACGACAGGCCACGAGTGGATTGCTCAAGCCGTCAGCGTTGGCGACCCGTCCTATGTCGCTGTCTCGGTCTTCGGGTCTGTCGGCCCAGGCTGTTTCAGCTCATTTGCGAGCGGCACTGGCAACACCTTGATCCTCCAAATCCCCCGCACCCACATCGTCTTCTCTCTCGCATCTTGGGCGGGTACTATTACGCGTCAAGTCGTGCAAACTCTACGGCCATCCAATGGTCCTTGTTATGCTCTGCAACGAGAGCATGGCGATGCACAACGACTTTGTACGGCACCGCGTTCTTCTATGGGTCGCAGCGCAGAAGTTCTTTGATATGGTCAAGCACGGCGGCGGGGACGATGGCTCGGAGATCGTGTAACTTAGTATAGACGCTCGCGTTCGTATGTCTGAGATCAAATGCGTACACATTGCGCCGTTCTCGAGGTCCAATCCCGGATGCGGACATGGCCCGCCTGGAAGAATGTCCAATCCCGTTTGCGTACACAAACCGCTACTTTTGACCCCACCCGATCCAAATGGGGACATGTTCCGACAAAAACCTTGCGTACACAAGTGGCCAAAATCGCTGATTTCAGATCGGACCTCTCAGCGCATACGCCGGGGTCCTCGTGCACCTTGTCAGCATCAAATGTGATGTGACACGCAGCTTCTTTTCTCTCTATCTCTCTACGTCTATCTCTAGGGTGCACACATTGGTCTGTGGTTGTCCAGGATCGCTGCTCTGGTATCTTGACGAGCTGTTGGGCAGACGCTGAAAAGACACCAATGCTGGCGCCGCATCTTATCTTACTCGGCCGCCAGAGCCAACGCCTGTTGGCCCTGTTGTTGAAGCACAATCTGACGGTGCGGGACATCATTGCGCACGATGATGCAGGGAAGATGGTGGAGCTTTTTGGCAAGGCTCTTCGATGCGAGTCGGAGAAGGAGCGGATGGTGATCCTAGCTTACAGGGAGGGTGTCGGGAATGAGGTACTTGGTCCATGTTTGTGTCTTGCGGAGGCGGAGTGAGTATGATCCTCTGAGGGTGGGTTTGGTTGGATGGCTAACGCGGGCACAGCGGTCTACCTGAGCTGATTTCCGTGGGGATGCTACGAACAATGTTGGATATTGCTCCGGAGAGCTCTGACCCGGGAACGGCAATCAAGTATGCCGCACTGGTGCTACGGATGTACGTTGGTCTGCTGAGTTGTCAGGGTGGAAGTTAACAAAATTTCGATAGGGAAGAAATTAATCGCAAACATGAGACGGCCCTGGCTAGTGCCGAAGCCGAGAATCAGGCATTGCGGCAGAAAATGTAAGTTACGCCCACCTGTTGGTCAGCGACGAGTTCCAGGGTTCGCTAGAGTCTGTGGTGCGCGAAGGCATAGAAGAACATGCCCGCCGCATGGATCTGCGCCGCAAAGCGGAACAGCTGAAGACCGAGTGCGCGGCGTTCGGCGAGTGGCGCGTTCAAGGACTGGTTGGGAATGTATGAGACGTTCAATGTTGTTCAAAGCAAACTTCAAGAACTGGGACTTGATGGGGACGATGTCCTTGGTGAGGTGTCCTCTTCTTTCTGGCCATTGACTGACCATGTAATTTGGGTAGACTGCAACTTGGAGGACAAACGTGCAACACCGCCGACCGCATTGCCGCGCCTACACCCACAGCGGCTCATGGCTGAGGGGTACAATTCGCTGTGTTAGTGGAAGATGTTGCTCATTCATGACTACAGGAGTCTGACAGAAAGTGATGTGACGGAGGTAGGGGTCAAGAGGGAATCCTAAGGTTCTTCAAACGAATTCTCCAACGCTTGTTGATGATAAACTGTATTTGATCTTGTGAATCCAAAAGCCGCTTGGACCCTGGCCAACGATAATGTTGAGTAGAGAGAGGACGGCAGTACGTCCGGCAACGGCATGGCCTTTGATCTGGTGGACTTCTTTCCTTCCGTTCACAGACTGTACGGAGTGGGCAGAGGGAATGTAGGCGCTGGGTCCGATCATGTGGTCCGTCGCGGTAGTTGGGAAGCTTACAGTCCGAGGAAATGTCCTTATGCCGTTGCCTGCGAGGAAGACCAGAGAGAATGTCACGTGACCGACTTTTTGAGCAAAAAGTGGCGACCCTCTGTATCTCTCTTCCTTGAAGGACGGTATGTATTGATTTCACTGTATTCGTGGCCACAACGGAACATCGTGCTCTACTATTCACCATTCATTCACCGACGAGCACCGGGCTGGCCAGCATTTGCCTGACCAAACCCACATCCGCCTCCTCCACCAGGTCCTTCGGCAACAGCACGAGCCGCGCACTTCCCGGAGGTGGCGCCGCAACAGCCGGATGCACAGTCGGTATCAGATGTGCAAGCGCCGGTAATGAATTGGGTACCTGCGAGCAAGACATCAACGCGGTGCTCAGAATGCATGAACGGGAGAGAAAACACACCGGTGGAGACGGCAGCAGGGGCCGCGGCGGCAGGGGCGGCAGGGGCGGCAGCAGCCGGGCGCTCGACGACGACCCGCTCACGAACCCGCATCCCGTCTTGCCTGCCTGGGTCTGGGCACCGACACCAGAACAGATACCCGAGGGACCGGCACAGCAGCCCGGGTTGCAGTCAGCAGCCGAGAGGCATTGGCTACCAATGAACTGCTTGCCGGGCGCCGTTGCCGACGTTCGGGACACCGGCGGGGGTCTAAAGGCGGGAGTAAGCTGGGTTGGCGAGAGCAGGAGCTCAAAGAAGCGAAAGGGAACGAAATCCTCGCTAGTGCGTGCATTCCCAGCGTGAAGAGACGTCCTCATACATCGCCCTGCGGTGTAGATATCCGAAGCACCATATTGTGGGTCCCCAACTCCAGTCCCTGGATTTCTTCAGCCCCAGAAGCACTTCGCGTTGAAAGTGGCATGGCGATAAGAACCGAGAGACGAAGCGGCACAGACTCTTGCAGTCCCGGTTTCCCGCGTCGGTGGTCTCGGTCATCCCTCTCCAATTGACGATGACTGGAGAACGGGATTGGATCGTGCGTCGGCATGTTGATGAGTGCATGGTCGGCGGGGAGAAGCGCTTCCTGCGGTGGTGGATCCCATGATAACGCCACGAGCTGAAGAGGTTCGCCCGAATAAGAACGTGGGTTTCTGAGATTCGCGCACCTTTATCCCGTCCAAATTCACCACCCGCGACCCACCGTCGACCTCGTCTCTCCTTCCATCCACATAAACGTCGAAGATTCTGGGGATGGAGACAGCTTTCCTTTCGGCAACAGGTGCCTGAATGCGCCGCGGATGCCGGGCGGCGTAGAAATGTCCGAAAACATAGGCCGGCGATAACGACGAAGAGCAATGCTCCCACCGCGGGCGAGGCTGTAGGCTGCCCGTTTATCAGCTCTGGGTCCCGCTTGGAGTGCACCACGATGGCGCACCGTAGAACTGCGATGTGGCCTTGTGTTGTGTGCAATCCACCGGCGAGAAGACCGACTGGCAAGTGGTCCTGGTTGAAGAGGGAGAGGGCGCGGCTGACGAGGACGACGGTGAGGACATGGTGGGGCGGACAGAAGCCCGGGGAGACGTGGGAAGGACCCACATCTGTTCCTGACGATGACCCAACGATGACCCCACTACCACCAGAAACCGCGTCCAACGCCGTCCAACGCGTCGCGCTCGATGGCCTACGCGCTGAGCTGTCCGCCCTCCGCAAGGCTTTCGTCGAAGAACGCCGTCAGCTCGAAAACGCGCGCGTCGTTGCAGAAAGCGAGCTCAAGAACGCCGACTTCCGCACTTACACCCACATTTCCGCACTCCCCTTCGAAATCCTCTCCATAATCTTCGTGTTTTGTCTTCCGAAGGAGGGTGGCCCGCCTTCCGCGTCGTCGGCGCCGTTGCTGCTTTTGCATGTGTGTCGGAGGTGGAGGGCTGTCGCGAGGACCGAGCCGCAGCTGTGGAACGCCTTGGAGTTGCGGCTCTATTCGGTGGACACTGGAAGCTATCCATTTCAGCTGAGGAGGACGAAGCTTTTGCCCGGAAACCGGCTCCAATTCTTCGACTATTGGACGAGGGCGGGACGCGACGGAAGACGTGAGCTCACTCTGCGCCAGTCGACGACTCAGGCTGTTGGGCGATCGGTGCGTCCTTGTCCTACCACGAAACTCGAAAAACTAATCCCGGCTAGGCATACAACTCTCTTCTCCCCATCTGCTTGATGTCTTTGCCGCTGACGACTCTTCGCTCCCTCGAAAGCGGACCTTTCTCCGCAGCAAATGAAGCACATTCTCCTTCCCAACAAGCCCCTGCCTTACCTCGAAACGCTCACAGCGGCGCTCCACACCCGCCATCTCGAGAACGTCCTCCAGAACGCGCCAAGGCTCCGCTTCTTGCGCCTGCGAGAGCTTTCCGCCCGTACCGTCGTATCTTCTCCCACTTTGACCCATCTGGAAATCGACGATCCCGCTTCAGGGGGCAACGTTCAATACGCTGTCCACGATATTCGTCGGCTGCATCGTTCTCGAGCATCTCAAATGCGCCGTCGCTGCTCCTACTTCCGCGGAACTTGGCCAAGAGCCAATCAACGTCCCGACTCTGCGCTCTCTACATCTGTCCTCTAGCCATCATGATGCATTCAACTCGTTCCTCGTGCTCAGCCTCCTCACCCTCCCCAACTTGATAACCCTGGCAACCAGCATGAGCGGTTCCGCCGCGCTCAGAATCCTCACTGAATTCCAGACGCGGTCTTCTTGCACCATTCAAACCCTCTCCTTGGTCAGACCCTGCCCCGTCAACTCCCAACATATCCTCTCCGACCGGGTATTCTACGGCGACGACGAAGAGTGGTTCCACCATGCAGCCTTTGCTTGCGTCTCTTCTCTGGATCTTGATCTCACCGAAGGCCCCGCGTTGGGTTCCTTCCCGGACTCGGACGCGCCGTATGAAGACGTCTTCGACTGCATGCCTTCCATCCAACAACTCACTCTTCATCTGCCTACGCTGTACGACGCAACAACGACTCGCGTCAATCACCGTCGGCTCTGCAGCATGCTGGATGACGCGTCGTTGCCAGTATCCCTCCATCTCGAACTCACCTGCGCGTCGCTTGCCGAAGCCAGACCGTGGACGCCTCCTCACTACCTCTCCGAAACTCTCCGCCCGAGCTTCTCCTACACGGCCCGCAGCCTCACTGCAAACCAAACGGCAGGGGAGGCGTCTGTCCTTGCTTGTTGGCCTGATGATCTTGCAAACCGCGAAGGCATGACTCTTTCTTTCCTCTTCCTCCCTGATTCGGGGCTGATGAAAGCGTTCTTCCGATCCCAGAGCGATGCCCGGTGAAACTGCACTCGGATGTGATCGTGGACCGATACGGGACCACGACGGTGGTGGACGATGTACATTCGGATTCGGAGGATGGCTGAGTACTGTACGAACGTTGCGACGAGTCGTATTGCGATCCGAGAGTTAAAGAGCCATCTGAAGGAAGCCCGCGCAGGAAACGCAAGACCTTCCGCTATCGGCGATCGCCGATAACACCCCGACAAGCATGCGAAGGCCCGAAGCAACTCCCATTGAGCGGCGGCAGCTCGTGTCCGGTTTCTTTGCTGGCAACTTGAAGCTAAATACGGATGATACCCTCCCGTTGCAGCTTTCCGCATACTGCCATGTCCTCCGAGCCACCAGCCCCTTTGAGTCCATCTGCAAGCGCCGCAGTGCCTTCAGCGACGTCGACATCTCCCGGCTGCCTAACAGTGAACTGCAAGGGAACTTCTTCCAGCCGCTCGCCAACAATTTTCTATGGTGCGTTATCAAACGAAAATCTAGATAGTAGCACAGCTGATATACATTCTAGCCTACACTGTTGCAACGATGTGCTCATTCGTTGCCGCTGTCGTGGCCGGGTTCCTCGTATGGCGGATTTTGTACCGGAACCGGAACCGCGAGCGCAGTGGCATCGGAAGGCGTGCGCTGCGGGTATCCGAACGCAAAGAAGCCCCAATAATTTTTGATGCTCATTTGGATCTCGAAAAAGCCCATAAATTCCAACAAACCAAGGTAAGTAACCTCTTCCAAACTCTTCGAACACCACACAGACGGCTGTGCCCAGATTGTGGCGTTATCCATGAACTACGCATACGAAGGCAAAGAGCAACACACACATCGGGCCATGGAATGGCCCCGCGACCCGGACAGCACGCTCAGCCGCCTCAGCGAAAGTGAACTGGACGATCGTGATGTTCGAGTCTGCGCGGTGGTGCTCGTTGCGATGCCACTTCACTCACAGACAGAGGGGATCCGGGGACTAGAGCTTGGTTCATATCAGTCTGTACTTCACACAAACTCGCAAAGTACCTTGTAGAAAATTCTACCAATATCGCGGATCACTCGGCGAGGCCTATTGAGGTGATCGTCAAAACTCCCACGTCACATCATGACTCAGCGGCAGCATCTTGTCTTGAGCGGTCACTGCCTTGTGCTTGCGCAGGTAACTGCTGTTTTTTTTTTCCCGTATTCACTCTGAAGAAATGCACATGGGCTGCTAGGTCATGAGGACGGCGTCTTCCGTTCGTGGAACAAGGGTGTTCTATTCGCGGAATAAGTACCTTGTCCTAACCACAGAGGCTCTGCGACGCCGTGGAATAATTCCTGGAACTTCGGAGTTGGCCCTCCCTGCATGCTGACTTGGCGGCCTTCGCGGTGCGGCGGAACCCTGCTCGAACGACTCAGATGCCGAACGAAATCTTTCTACCATCGGGTATTAAGCTACTAGTATCCATCTGCGCCGCATTCCAAAGGAAGGTTCTCCACGAGTCCGTTGCCCTGCAAATCTTCGAGCCTTGCTTTACTTACTGGCCACTAGATGGCCCCCGAAAGTCTTTGCCCTGACCACCCTGTTCAACTTGGAGCATTTCCTCCGCCGCCGATGGATCTCCCCCCTCCAAGAGGCTCCTTCCATGAAAGGTGCCGTTATCTGGCTTCCATTTTGTCCGACTCATTCTCGGCCCCGCCGGCGGCCGCACCTGCCGAGACGAAAATGCTTGCGCGTTCCAAAGGCGCCGTCGTCACTGGCACTTTCCTGTGTTGTCACGAGCTGAATGTACGGGCCATAGCGCAAGTTCAATAAAGGTTCGGTGGAGGCGCGACGCCTTGGACAGCAACGGTGAGTGGATGCAAGGCGGGAGTGGCATCCCTGTCCCTGCGTTCTTCCCTCCCGTTCGCCCCAACCTCGCCTCCCTCCCCATCAACGCCCAACTTGACGACTATGCGGGTCTTTCCCAGGCATTGAGAGCCGGGTTGCAGACTTGGCTGTGGGAACTGCAAGTCCAAGCTCACGCCGCGCCACTCAACCAAACCCTCGACAACAGTCTCCCCTGGACGTTCCCGTTCCATACCACCCCGCATCCCCTCCAAATCGTCGCCATAACCCCCGCAGGCCACCATTTCTTGTGCGTTGGACAACTGGAATTCGATTGGGCTTCAGACTCTCGAGAATTGACCTGGATCATCAGATTCTGTAAGTGTTTGTTCTCATCCGACGCAGCGGCTAACGCACCTCCTAGACAATCGCATTTTCGCCCGCTTCATCGTCTCACGGAGCCTGACCGTCGACCACCCCAGCCACGACCCCGGAGTCAGCATCAACGGGGCACTCGTCCTGAGTGCCTTGCGCCGGTCGGTCGCGGCAGGGCGAAGGACCGTCGTTCTCGCGTCGGCTGTTGCTTTGTATCCTGCCGGCGTCGACCCGGCGGATGCGAACGCGCCGCTTTCGAGCACCGTCGAACAGAGCCTCTTCTTCGAGGACTTCTGGTTGCGCATCCCGGAGCTCCGGAGTCGGAACGAACGCGCTCGGTTTGAACGGTTCCTTGGCCGCATACCGTTGCGCGTCTGAGGGAGAATGAACCGCGCGAAACGACTAATAGTGTTTGGCGACGCACCTCAACCGCTTACTTCCATTTTTACCGCTCTTGCTCGACTCTTGAACTTCACTCTAGAAAGTGTATCAATACGCCCACCTACTTGTAGAAACGCGGATTTTTCGACCAAGGGATAGGAACGGACGCGTAGGAGTACTGGGAGGCCGGCATTGCAGGGGACATTGTTAAATACATAGTTGTACCTTGTTCTGAAAGAGCACAAGAGCATTCAAAGGAATACTTCTTTTGGAACAAATACTCTGAAAAATCGTCGGGCCGCACGCGGATCTGATGAAACATTGCTTGATGATGACGCATCAAATGACCAAACTCCAGAAGCCAGAGAAAGAGGGTATCAACAATATTTGTTCATTGTAGGAAGAACACCAAAGTTGTAATAGGTAGATAGTGCTATTCTCAAACGGGCGGACACCCTTTACGAGTTCGAGTAGTGCAGCCAGTCGTCGAAGTTGCTGTAGGGGATAGTGTCGCCAGTCGCGGTCCAGGTCATCAGAGGAGTCCACCAGTCCGCGATGACGTCGTTCACAGACCCAGGCCATTGGTCGCCGGTGACATTAGCGGCGGACATGGCACCGTAGACGAAGTCGATGAAGTTTTGCTGGGTCATCGGGCAGCCGTCGTCGTTGCAAGAGCCAACGATGTTGGCCCAAATCTAGGAAGGAATGAAATGGGATGAGAGGAAGAAAGAAATTAACGAACAGTGCCAGAAAGGTTCGGGATCTGGGTAGCCGGCAGAACATTCGGGTTCTGGCACTGGTTGAGAGTAATGACGCCGTAGGTCTGAGGATCGCAAGTCAACGTCGTTTTGTTGAATATCTGGGGAAAAGTACGCACTCCTTGGCACATGGCCGCCGCAACACATTGGGCATGACTCCAGATACTGGTGCCGTTGAGCGCGATGCAGGACTGGGTGACCATCGCACAGCCGGCGTAGTAGTGGATGCCTGAAGCTCGACTTGAGCGAAATCGTCGGCGACACAAAAAAAAAAAACTCGCCGCCGTTGTCGTAGGTTCCCTCGCTCTTGTCGTAGCCTTGGCAGGTGACGACGGGAATATCGACGCGTGCCTCAAGCTGAGGCTCCGGCGCGCGCTCCTCGATGGAGAGTCCAGAGACGAGGGTTGCCGCCCCGAGCGCGAGGACGTGCAGGGTTGTGAAGCGCATTAGATTTTTTGGAACAGAGAGCGTGGGTAGGTGTGAAGGGGAAGAGGCGGAGAGGAATGAGCGTCCAAGAGACAGAGACGAAGTTTTAAAAACCAATGACTGTATTGACGGAGGATCGTCACCGTGAAGCGGGCCCGCGATCGTCGCTTCGCCCATATGGACGACTCTCACAGTGGCCAACACGGCCAACCAGCGTAGCAACCGCACGATAAAGTGGAGTAACCAGTCTGCTTCATGAAGTCGAACGCTCGGCTCTAGCAGATCGACGTTCGGATCTGCGCGGATCGCGGAAACGTGAGAGCGCGGCACCTCGCTGTTCGGGCCGTGCGCCCCAAACCGGCCCGGGTAACGGCCTTGCGCTTCTGCGGCCGCCGTGATAAAGAGCACCTCACGGAACATATCATAGTCCCATCCCCAACACAGTCCTCCAATCGAGGGTCGAGAAAGCAGTTTCTGCGAAACAAATCAGTACTTAAACGCTGCAATCCGGGCGCTGAAAAATATACGCGTACTGGGTATCTTGCCGGCGCTTTTGAGCTTCACAAATTTATCCGCAGTGAACCAATAACCATCGTCCCGGATACATTCATCCCATTCGCTGTATCGGGTCACTACGAGCCGTAGGTCATCCAGCTCTGAAGCGACGGCCACGGCGGTGGCTTCTACTGATGCATCGTCATCTTGCTCGCGGAAGTAAAACAGCAAGGCGACCACCTCCAGGCAGACACACCCATTTAGCAGAGGACGCAGCGTATCGCGATCCGGCGAATCTATGTTCAACGCCAGATGCGTTAGGCGGGGTAAAGCGAGTAGGAAAGATGTGGCTTCTGGTCGGATCACTTCGTCGCATAGATCGAAGTGACTGAGAAACCGGAATGCGGATGCTTTTGCGAGGAAGTCGGCCGAGACACCGCACGCCAGTCGGCGTAAGTTCATCGTCGACATCGCCGGGAGGAGTGTTTGCAAGATAGGCAACTTGCTATTCAGATCTTGGAGGACGGCAAGGCGTGTGATGGACTCGGAGGAGCAAGGAGCGAGAGCAAGTTGAATCCTCTGGAGGTCGTCCTCCGTTGGAAGGTAAACCGTTATATGCCGAACCCCGCGTGCGACGCTGGAGGCTCTATCACCGCCTGCGGAAATGACGGCTGAGAGGGAATCCTGGGCCTTCCGGTTGTTTCTGAAGCCTCCGAAATCCAGCCTTTCGTACAGTATCGGCTCAAGCCTGCAACCATCAAGCACCATTCTCTTCGAATGCCGACTTCGTACCAGTCATGTATTCGTTGCGCTACTTGGAGTAGCGTCGGAATCATCTCCGGATGAAGGCCCGCGGTTGTCTCGAAAATCTCGCGCTCGAGCTCCGGAGGAAAACTGGGCTCAAACAGTGCCGACATGAGCGTTGCAACGAGGAAGTGCTGAATGACAAATCGTGAGTCAAGCGAAATCAGCAACAAAATAGGCCCGATTTATACTGATTTTAGGGGTCAAAAAACATTTCTCACCAGCATTTGCTATATCTATCGCGTTTCGCCGTTGTATTTTCTCCGGGAGGACGGGCGCTCAACCCACTATTACGAGGAAAGCATTGAATATCATGATCTACTTGAGGTTTCTCTAAGAAGCTGATGCTACAACTGCGGCACTACTATTAGGACTGAACCACGGGTGCGGGCAGCGGATCCTCGACCCTCTCCACGATCTACTACGATCTGGTTCAGCCCATGGCGAGCGGACAAGACACATACCTTCGTCATACGAATGCCGATCCCAAACCCATAGCCCGGCCCTTGCTCCAGATCCTGGCTCTGTAGAGACAACGCAGCTAGACCCTCCGAACGCATGTAGACATCGCCGTCTACGGCGCCGGCGTGCTTCATCGAGGTTCCGCCAGTCGCGGGAGATAGCATGACGTTCCGCTGTTGATGCTGGTGTCGCTGCAGGCTGCTCCCGTGACCAAAGGACGCCGCGTTGAGGGCTTGTCGTGCGTTCAGTGTCGAAAGCAGACAATTGGTGTACAACTTGGACAGGGCAATGTCCCAGACAAAATTTCTGGGATAAAATGAGCGCTACGGAGGCAAAATTGAAGCGAAGGAAACGATAGCGTACACGGCATAATGTGGGAGCACGAGGAAGCACACAACATCGAGGATCGAGAATAATGCACTGTAATAGTTGCTTTAGCACAAAGTCGAAGGGTCGGAGGCGAAAGAGCAGCCAAACGTTATCATGCCCGTCTGAATTGTGGCTAGAGCAGACGTCAGCGAAGCGCCCGAGGAGTCAACGGAGTCGACAAGCGCACTCTGGATGATCCTATCCACCACCGAGTCTGTAGCAACGAAGCCGGTCTTCTTCTTCGACTGGAGGAGGTCTTTGATCACTGTAGAAGACGAAGAACGGAGAAACACGCACGAGAGTTATCACCAGGCTGACTGTAATGAGAACATCCGCCACGCAACTCGACCAGAACCAAAGCAGCGCCGGGTTATGAAGCAAAGGTTTCTTGACAAATTGTCGTAACAGCTGCACCATCGCGGCCGTCCACACTCCGCCCGCTATCCGACCGTTAGTTTATGCCGAGATCGAGTCTTTTTTGCGCAACGTACCAAAGCTCGCCGCCGCGAAGACTCCGATGATGCTAGAGACCCACGGCGACTTGGTGAGCTGGTGGATTCGCCAGGCGAAGAAGAGCTGGATGGGCGTAGATACGAGGACGACGCAAAGCGGCTCTAAGTCAGTCTGAGACTCGGAGCCACGGAGTAGGGAGGGAAAAAGGCAAGGCGCACGCGTCATGAAGACCGTCGGAAAAAACACCGGCTTCTGCCCGTACTCGAGAATGAGCGGTTGGTACATTATCGAGATGTTCAGAGCGGAGTTTGCCGTTTCGATGACGAAGAGAAATGCAACGAAGATCCGCATCCAGGAAGCGTCTCTATTGGAGATGAGCAAGAAAGGTGCACCGTGGAGACGATGGACGCGCCTCGAGTAGAGCTGGTAGTAAGTGAGAACCTGACCGATGAGGACTCCGTAGAGGATCATGTTGAAGAAGACGCCGATGAGCATGGGTCCGTAGCTACAAACCAAGTTGAAACCCAGCCAGAGTTAGCGCGAGAGAGGGAGCGGCGAAAACAACTCGCGAAAGCTGGACATTTGGGAGGGATGCCGATCGAGTGGCCATGGAGAACACAGAATGGGAGGATGAAGAAGAGAGCGACGGAGGTGTGTTCATCCATGGAACGACAGGTTTGTAAAGTATTTACCCTGGGCTACGAGAGGTAAATCCCGCTCAAGGCGGGCCTCCTAGTAGTCTTGTCAATGATACTTTCGAGCGCTTTGAACGGCCCCAAATGTCAAGCATGCTGGAGATGGCGGCTTTGGACAAAATCGGTGATGACCTCGTGACAAGCTCATGAGCGACCTCCAGCGCTCAATGGGCGGGCGGGCGTTCCGCGCAGCCGCGCTTCGTCAGGTCCATCTCGACGTCGACGACATTGCAACCCCCGCTTGACGGCGCGCACAGCGGGTAGCCTCGGGAAGGGTGAATTGACTAGATGTACCGACGGCCCGCCGCCCGGGCATCGTGAACTGAGACCGGCAGGGCGAGACTACGAAGCGGGGAACGATATATTCCAGGTGCTCGGTGACGGTCGCCTCCTTCTCTCCGCTTGCTCCCATGGCTGACCAGTCTCCGCGCCTTCCACCAGAGCTCGAACGATATATCTTCGAAATTCTCGCGAAAGCGTCGGGAAAAGAGTGTCTGGGGCTTCGACTGGTCGCTCAGCGGGTCCGAGCATGGTGCGTGGCAGTCTGTCCGTCCTCGAATTAGGAGCTTACGAAGGACAGGATCGAGCCTTTCCTTTTTGAAACCCTCATCCTCGATGGCCAAGACTGCGCTCGGCTGCTTGATGTCGCCGGCGCCAGCAGCATGTCTCTTGTACGGCGGCTGGTCATCACAAACACGACGCGCTGTCCAGAAAAGATTCTGGTGTGCTGCTCTGGAATAACACACCTCGCGCTAGACTCCGTCGTGTCTGGAGATCCATCCCTCCATCCGATATTACTATCGCTATCCAACCTTCGACATCTCTCCATCCATGCACTGGAGCTTCCCCCAAACATTATCGCATCTGCGGAATCCCATGCAGCTCTCCAACAACTGAGCCATCTCACGATACTGGACTACTTTCACTTCCCCGAGCCACTGCTATCATTCGTTGCATCCCTCTCTGCGCTCACGCACCTCGCGTTCTTCCACGCCCCGCTCTGCGTAACGACGCAACGGTTCCTGGACATGTGTCCCAATCTCGTCGTCCTGGTGCTCCTTGCGGAAGACGAGGCGGATTTGGCTCGGAAAGCACTCGGAAATAAAGGCGTTGTGGCCCTGGGCGATCCTCGGGCCGTGTTTTGCGTCGGCGGAGAGTGGTGGAACGGCGCGACGGTCGGGTCGTCGATTGAAAGCTATTGGAGGTCGGCAGAAAGGTTATCGCAGAGACGAAGCATGGAGCTAGCAGAGCAGCCAACGGCGTCTTGGACCGGTACGTTCGTCGCAGTGCGGACGAGGACACTCACCAAAACTCCAATCATGTCGTAGAAACGCGCAAAGAATAATTAGCATTCTCCCTAGAACAAGTAATGGTACGGGAGGACCGCTGGCCAGATGCCTTTCCGTGCTTCTTCCGATCTGCCTCAATCCCGCACCCCGTGAGTGGCTGTTAATTCAGCCCACACAGCGCCCACCGCCGTGCCGTCGGTGTCAGCTAGGCCAGCGTGGATTCAAGCAATTCAGAGAGTTGAAGGCTCTCCCACGTCGGGCTGTCGTATCCGCCGTGAACGTCGAGCAGCCACTGAACCAGCTGCATCAACCCGGGTACCATCCCTCGACTCGCAGTCATTGAGAGCTTGCTTGTCCCAGCCTCAGGAGACATTTCACCCCGCCCCAGTTTACGCGCATTCCCTCGAATGAATTCTGAGGTCGCAAATCCCCTCCATTCAAAAATCAATCAATGTGGAGATCATACGCCGATCAATGGCAACGCGTTTTGCCGGCGCGAGGCGATATAAGAAAGCAGCGCGCGTTCGCCATGTTCTTCATTCGCCCTTTCGCAGCGACCCCGTCTCTACTCCTTCTTCTACGACAATGCGCTCCTTCTTTAATACCCTCCCCGCCCTCCCCGTCGTCGTCGTTGCTCTCGCCGGCATCGCGTCTGCTGTTTCGCTGGAACAACGAACTCCAGCCCCCGAGCTGAACCAACTTCAGGCCCGGGTCACCACCGACCCCCAGACGTGTGTCGAGTACGAGAAGTACATCGGGATCCACGACGTTTCGGGCGCCTACTACCCCGGCTGCGCGGATATTACCCATTCGTGCTTGGCCCTCAACGGCACGAGCATCTGGAGTCACTCGCAATGTGTGGCGGCCGCGATGTGCCAAGGCGTGCGTGTACCTGTTTCTCAGTTTTTTTTGCAGAGATTCGCTGACCATCTCTTAGACTACCTCGGTAGTCTACCTCAACCAGTGCCAGAACCCCAACGTCAAGGAAGCCGATGCGATTCCCAACCTCTCCGGCGCTGTATGTTTCCGCTTTCTCTCAGTTCGTTTTCCTTTCGCTTAGCCAACTTCGGTAGATCTGGGCGAGCATCGTTGGCTCGTGCGTCGACGACGGCTGCCCGATGACCCAACAGAACTTCATCGACTTTGTCTACGGCGCCATGTCCGCTGCCAACACGACCCAGTGGCCGACCTCCTCCGCCAACGTCGTGACGGACTGGTGGGACCCCATCCTCTCTTGGACCGCGACGGGAACCACAATCCCGTACAACAACCTCGACGACTGGCTGCACTATTCCAGCTCGTAAAGGACTGAACTACTCTCTCTGGTCATGATACCGTCGTCCGGCTCACTGTTTTGCATTCTCGTAGTACTTCGCAATGGACAATTAGTGTTTTTTTTTTTGTTCCAGACGGCATCCGTGGATACAAGTGGTCTTCGCCATTCAAATCCTGATTTATTCCCCTGCCCTCTGTCTAATCTGCGGAAGACTACATCGGTTTCCAGCACTTCGCCCACTCAACTCCCCAAACGAATTGGTCCATCCCCAACCTCTCGACGCCCTCTGGCCTAATCACCATCTCATTCCATGGATAGCATACATCTTCCTTCATCCACGCCGGAAGGCGGAAGACGCGTTCAGAAGCTGCGTTCAACACCCAGCGGTCTCGGATTTGCGGCTTGGAACCCCACGCCATCTATTTGCGTTAGCCTCAGGCTGGGGGGTTCTCGAGGATGGACGCACCTGGCCAGATTTTTCTCCTCCGTCGAGCTCGAGCGTCCACACGCGAATTGTCCCGTCCTCACCACCCGATACGACCTTCTTCCCGTCTGGCGAAAACCCCACGCTGCGCACCCACCCACTATGCCCGATGAACGGGCCGGCGACGAGTTGCCCCGTCTTCGCGTCCCAAACGCGGACTGTGCGATCGTCCGAGCCCGAAGCAATCAATCGCCCATCGGACGAGAAGGCCACGCTGTTGACCCAATCGCCGTGCCCTTCCAAGGGACCAAGCAATAGCGCGCCGCTCGCACAATCCCAAAGGCAGACGGTGTTACCACGTGAAGCCGAGACGAGTTTTCGCGAGTCGGGAGAGAATGCAACGGCAGTGACGACGTTCCGGTGCTTCAGCGGACCGACGCTGACTAGACCAGTCTGCGAATCGACGATGAACACGTTCTGATCATCCGATGCTGAGGCGATATGTTTCCCGGAAGGCGAGAACGCGACGCAGGTAACCCAGTCCGAATGCAGCTGAAGCTTGAGCTGCTTCGGGGGCTTCGCTGACGGCGCTGGATTGAGCTCCCAAACCCGGATAGTGCGGTCCTGCGAGCCCGACACGATGCGTTGCCCATCGGGTGCATAGGCCAGAGCGGTCACAGCCTTCTTATGTCCGCGTAGAACGCGTCCGAGCTTGCCTGTCGAGAAATCCCAGATGCGGATACTCTCGTCCGTGCTTGCGGACGCGATGTGGGTCCCGTCCGGCGAGTACGTCGCAGCCGTCACTTTCCCGAGATGCCCCGTCAACGGACCCAACGCGACCTCGCCCGAAATTGCATGGAATGCGACGATGGACGAGTCCCCGCAAGACGCGAGGATGTGTTTGCCGTTTGGCGAATATTGCACGGAAGTGATGGAGCCGTAATAAGCCGGAGTCTGAGGCGCCGTTTGAGGAGAAGCAATATCCCAAACGCGAACGCTGCAGTCGTCGGATCCCGAAATGACTCGCCGCCCATCAGCCGAGAAGCCGACGCTCGAAACGACGCCAGTATGGCCTTCAAGCGGCAGTCCAATTAGGTCCCCGTTTTCCGCACTCCAGATGCGAAGCGATCCGTCCGACGAGCCCGTCAACACACGCTTCCCATCGGTTGAGAACGCAACGTTCGCGATGCTGGACTGTTTGTGTCCGCTGATTGGGCCCAAGCTAACCGCGCCGCTCTCCGCATCCCAGATGTACCACACGTTGTCGTTGGAAGCGGAGAGTACGAGCCGCCCGTCAGGCGAAAACGCGACTGCATTCACCCAGTGTTCATGCATCTTGAAGATCACTCCGGGCGAAACGGCTGATGTGCCGAGGTTCCAGACACGGCATGTCTTATCCGTAGACGCGGAGACGACTCGGCGCGAGTCTGATGAGATGGAAACGGCATGTACGGGACCCGCGTGTCCCTCCAGAGGGCCGGCAACCAAGATTCCCGTCTCGGCATCCCACACTCGCACTGTGCGATCATAGGATCCCGAAACGATCCGACGGCCGGAAGGTGACAAGCCGACGGAGGTGATACTCTCCGTATGCCCCTTCATTGGCTCGCGCAGCGGCGTGCCCTTCTCCGCGTCCCAGAGGCGAAGTGTGCGATCAGCCGAAGCGCTGACTAAGCGGCGCCCATCGGCCGAGTACGCCAATCCGGTGACGCCATTCGCGTGTCCGATGAGGGGTTCGAAGATTAGAACCCCGCTGCTGGCTTCGATGATGTGGATAGTATTATCCCAAGACCCGGACGCGATGTGCTTTCCGTCAGGGGAGAAAACCACCGAGGTAACGCCACGGGTATGCGTCCGGAGTACTGATTGGAGGACGGGCCAATGCTCCGTGAGGGGACTCGAGTATTGAAGTAGCCGAGGGAAGGCACGGCGGTAGGCTTGTTTGAAGAGGGATTGCTTCGGAGCAAAAGGCAGAGCCGAAATATAGAGATGAGCTGGATTCTGCGCGATGACCGAACTGAAAGCGGAGAGGAAACGTTGAGCGTCGGAGAGCAGCGGGACGAGAGAATTGATGTGAGCCTGATAACATGAGAACATGTTCAAAAAGAAGATGCAGGAAACTGACCTGCGCATAAATCAGAGCAACCCGAACAGCTCCAGCCGCCAGCCCAACGTTTCCCAGAACGCTTAGCGCCTCAAGCCAGAACAATGCCCCGCGTGAAAAGAACGCTTCCAGCTCTTCATTGATCGCATCGCAAGCCGCCGCTCCGCTAAGATGATGCCCCCAGAATCGAGTCGCGTACAACAGCTCGGCAGAGAAATGCTGCTCAGCGAGTCGAACATCGGAAGAATCGACGTTCGAGGACTCGATCTCGCACATGTTGAACCGCAGTTGGGAGTTTAAAACCCGGAGACAGCTAGTCGCCAGGAGTTGGTGGCCGATCGCGGAATCGACGCGCCATGGCTCTGCGTCGCGATTCCCTGGAGAGAGAAGGAAATCTGCGATGCTGGTATGTGTGAGGCGCGCAGTACTGCCAGGCGCCCAATCAACAATCGCAGCAAGCACCCGTAACACGCTCGAGGCCCTCCCATCATCGAGGCCGAGCAGCGCATCAAACTCCATTTCGCTGAGCGGCGCCTGCGCCAAACCCAACACACTCAACACCCGCCGCGCATCGGCTGCCGTAACGGGATCTTTCCAGTCGATAGACTGCATCAGCACCGCGCGATACAGCGCCGCTAGACTTTGTTCCGTCTTGTTCGCTGGCGCGAGCAGGAAGGCGAGGCGTTTCTTGGGATCGTACGAGCCGTGAACAAACCGCGTAGCAGTGACTGCCCAAATGAACGACGGTGCATAGTCTGCAAGGAGCCGCAGGGTGACGTCGCTCGGCCACGCCGCGTTGGTGATGCCCTTCGTGCGACGGGTGGCCGCGAGAGAGAAGCGGAGGTAGGTCGAGATGTCGCGTCGCGACTCGGGTTCCGAAGGCATGGAGCGGGAGAGGATGTGCTGGGATTTCAGTGGCTGGGTGCAAGTCACCAGGACTCGGACGGCTGCCGGCAGGAGCGCCAAATCTTCCATGACGAATGACAGAAGACTTTCGCTGGCTTGTGGGTCAGCCCCGTCGTCGATGCCGTCAAGAACGAGGATTATCGGGCCAGGGATAGTCCATTGCGCCTGTGCAAGGGGCTCCAGGACAAGGCGTCGGAACTCGGCCCGAAGCGGAACTCCCGGAACGCCGCGGGCCGGAACCGGGACGAAACGGCTTAGCTGATCCGCAACACTATGCACAACGGTTCGGGCACCGGACGATGCGGCATCGTCTCGCCGGATGAAAATCGCCGCTCCGAGGCGGCCCAAGCCGTTCACCATTCGTGCGATGCTCAGCGCGACGGTGCTTTTGCCAGTTCCGGATGCGCCATAGAGGCAGAGAGTGTTCTGCGATGGGGTTTGGGCCGCGGCGAACAGCCAGTTTGTCAGCTCACAGAGCAGGTCATGTCTCGTGCCAGGGAGGCAGCCAGAGTTATCTGGAAAGAGACTGGACGCGCTCACTCTGAGCAGCGACGTGTTGGAGGCCGAGACGAGCAGATCATCACGATCAACGCCGGCGTCGATGGCAGTCTTGATAACGACGAGCGCCTGCACGACTTCTTCCATCTTCGCCGCATCGAAACCGGTACCATCAGCTACGAATATTTTCAATGAGTTAGAATTTGACGTATTGGATTGAACGCACCGCTCTGTAGACTGGCCCGCAGGAAAAGAGCTGCCTCGACCGTCTGGCGAGCCATTCGTATCATCGTCGAACCCGCGTCCAGTTTGTTGACGAGACCGGCGTATATTTGCCCTGTCGTGCGAGCGAGAGGGACGAGCTTCGAGCCACCCATCGTTGGGTGAGACTTCTCGTCCTTGGAGTCGAAATTAGGCCGACCGGATTAAACCAGAGAGGAATGGCCATACGAGAGATATGGCGGAGATGATCTTCCAGGCAAGATGAACGTGAAGATGAATCTGTGAAACGATTAGGAACGCGTTCAAACAGAGGCAAAAGAAAAGGCGCACCATCGCATGCTCGCTCGAGCCCTCTGTAGACCTGACGATCCGTTCCAAACTCCCAACGGCTTGTCCCAGAGCCTCAGAGAGAGGCCCTGCTGCGCCAACCTGAGCCGGTGTCGCCCGAGGACTAGATCCAACAGCGGCAGTCAAGTCGAGACTGCCGCGTCCTGCGCGACGCCCCGACAACCTTCGCGATCGTCTCGCAACACTCCCAGGCGGAGTCGGCGTCGATTTGCGTTCGGTGTTGTTGGTGGTAATAGCACCGCTGAGATCGACGCTCGTTCTGGGACTGGACGCGGGCGAAACGGGGGTAGAACGGCTAAGGCGGACGGAGAGGCGGGCGGACAAGTGGGATTTGTCTTTGACGTCGAGTTCGACTGTGTAATGGAGGTGAATTAGCACAGGCAATTATGATGCGCAGAAGACGAGCGTGCCTTGGTCACGCTCAAGCAGCTCGCTAATATTCGTGCTACACTCGCCCAAAAGCTCTGGGCCGCGACCAGGGAAGGTAGTGTCGTGGTAGAGACGCAGCGCGATAGCGGCATTGGCGGTCATTTCTGGCGCTCTATGTCTCCATTCAGTTTTCAAAATAAGAGGGGAAATGCGCAACGCACAGAGCCGCAGCAAAATCCCATCTTGGCGCCAATTCGCGTTTCTTGGTTGGCGTCTGGACAACTCGTCCGTTTCCCTGATCGATCTCGACGTGCAAGTTCGGCCGTTTACGGTGATAGAACCCAGGGTTCCAAGAGACTTTGTCGACGCTCTCGACTGGAAAGATGTAAGCGAGCTTCTTTGAAGGGAGCAAGAAACTCACTCAAGAGGGAATACATCGTGCAGCTAGGATGGAGGGAAACCCACTCGGTCGCGTAGCGAGTTTATACACCCATACATGCGGATGCAGCACTGAAGAATATCTCCGGCACTCGAAGGCACGGTTGGCGCGTTGGCAAAGAGCAGATGGCGCAGCGATAGCACGATTTGCGGGCGCCCTCGATTGGTTGATTTCGGTGAGGGCGGGATGACGCCGCCAGGACATATCTCCGGATCGCGGCTAGGCGTGGCGCCGTCAGTGGAACGCAGCGCAACGACCTCCGAAAACCTAGAGTTAAAGTGTCGAAACTCGTCAAAGCACGAACGTGCGCATTGGAATTTGGAAACGGACGAACGTGCGCAGTTACGTGGCATCGTAAGTCGATGAAGACGCGTTGCCGCGTAATGGGGCGAGGTTCATGCGCGGAAACTGACCGTAGTCTGGGCTGGGTTTGCCTGAAACAGCGCATCTGGACAGAATTTTCTTGAGGTGACGTGGCGAGTGTGGTGCGCGGAGGATTGCCAGAGACAGGATGAATGGGGCAGGAGGTACGCAAGCGGTCTGGATGGTTTTCACTGCGATGTAGGCTTCCTGACGCCTGAGGAGCGATGGTTTCCGACAAGAGAGCCGGCAATAGATTTCCGATCACTGACGTAAGCAGTTGGCTAAAGCACGGTCAAGAGAGCGCATATGTTCATCCAGCAAAATTGCCATTACAGTTTGTGGAACGCTCATATTAAATAACCCATTAACCCATCTACCATTGTATGCGAAGATACAGTACCTTTCATGCAGCTAGAGTCCTCAACTCGAAATTCCGAACCAAACCCCAACCACCACCCACGCAACGACCGTCACGGATCCAACCCCGGGCCTGTAGGGTCGAGCGGCGTTGGTGTGGAAACCAGCGCCAGAAGCTGCATCTCCACCTGAGGACGAGCCTTTAGACGACCCGGACGAGCCCGAATTTGACCCAGATGAGCCTGAATTTGACCCGGAGGTCGAGCCTGAAGACGCAGCAGTCGACGGCGTGGGCTGTCCGATCTCCACACTGGACGATGTCTCCTCGCTGCCTCCAGCGGTGGTCCCGACCGTCGGTGTAATCGCCGTAAACCCAGTGCCAGCTCCACTGATTGTGGGTGCAGTAGAAACGCTGTCGTACCCCGCGTCAACGCAAGCCTGGACATAACCTGCGCCGAGCCTCAGTCCGAAAGAAAACCAAGGAAAATTAGCATTTTTACGCACCATCAACGACCTCCTGCGCCTCGTCGGCCGTCGACGCGCCAGCACCGACAAGGCAATCGTAGCACGTCGCGTAGTCGTTGAGCACGCTGGTCGAGCACAGTGCGGACAAGTTTCCTGCGTCGTTGGTGGCGTCCGTGTTGATCGCTGTGCATGCAGAGAGGCAGCTAGTCGTAGACGGGATTGACTGTCGTGGGGCGAGGGGACGAGTTCCGTCGGGACGAGGTCCGGGCCCGGGCCCGGGAGCACGGGCGGCGGGAGGGAAAAACGTGCCAAGTGCTGCAAGGAAAATGAGCTGGAGAGTTATATTCAAAAGATACATTCACGGACCCGAAGGCACTGCGAGTAGTACAGCGGCGAATCGAGAAGAAAGCATGGCTGGTTCGTGAGATGGAAGGGAAAGGCACGGTGCCGTCCTGAGGCACACAGCGGAGGTGGGCCTTTTATGAAGCCAAAGGAGGCTGTTTCCTGACAGGCAGGTGACATGACAACGACAGGTGAAGGTCCAGATCTGCAAGGGGCCGAAGACTGAGGTGCGTCCAAGCGGCGTTGTTAGCAGTGAAGCGAAACCGGTCGGCGCCGGAGAAAGCACTGGGAATGGAGCAGCTGGCACGAAAAAATCGCGATTCGGAGTTGGTACATACCTATGTTGTGTCGAGTTGAAGCCTGAAGCTCGGCAGACGTCTACCGATTAATGAAGCTGTCGACGATGACTTGGGGTGATCAAGGGTGGCGTCGCAAACGCAGAAGCCCAGTGGAGGGCCGCCGCCGCGCAAGAAGCGCCTCTTGACTGCGAGCAAATGGACGGTGGCCGTGTGTCGCGGGTTGACGCCAACCAACGGAGATGAGAGAGCGGAGGCAAAGTGGAGGAAGATCAGTTTCAAGGGGTGATCCGCGGATCCGGCCACCAACTCCCTACATTCGGAGCCAACTCGGAACGCACACACTGCACAATGAAGGCGAAGCAGCGGTATTCAGGTCAGTACATATACTGTATGTTACATTTCTCTGTTCAGCGCTCTGGATATTCTCAATATGCGTTCCTTCCACTCATGTCGGTCGTCGTCGGACGGTTGCCCATTTGCGTTGGGTTGATGTAACCCATTCCGCTGGGTCCTGGACGAGACACTTTAGCACGACTCGGACAACTCGATTCTTGGGAGCCGACCTTTATCTTCGTCCCCATACGCTCCGTGAGGGTTCGGGTAGGACGGAGGCTGGTTGGGATTCGATGACGTCGTGGTGGAGTCTACCGGCGAGTTGTCAGTTGAGCTCGGCCACAGAGCGCAGAGAAGCAAACGCACTCTGCGCGTACTCTTGTCCACGCGGCGGGGGGAAGCCGGTGCTGTTGACCGTCGCGTCGGGATTGGCCCCGTTAATGCCCGAGCCCCAGCCTTGTCGAAAGAGGTGAGCGAAGTCATTGAGTTCGGACACGAATGAAACGCACCCTGCAGAGAGTCCCCCGGACCCATGCCCGCGCCAGTGCCCGCATTGACGGGTCTGCCCTTAATCATGGCAATACCCTGCTCCATCTCCATCCGCCCGCGGCGGGCAAGCGCGTCATTCGCGCTCGAGTCGCGCTTCTCGACAGCATCGATCGCCGCCATTGTCGTGCCGCGGATGTTGTTGTTGAGGCCTTGGGCGACTTTGGTGCCGCCTCTGGGTCAAGAGCGGAGCAAGGTTAGAGGCGAACGCAGTAGAGAAGAAGGGTCCAACTCACTTCACCTTGGTGCTCAGACTGGGCTTGTTTCCGTTATTCTGGTTTGTAGAAGAAGACATGGTTTCGCTGCGCGGGCGCAGTCCAGCGTAGCCTTATATGCTAGGCCCCGCAGCATGACGAGCGCTGAGCTCACTGCGGAGTCGCGGCTTGGGGCAAGATGCGTCGATGACGTGGGCGTCGGAGACATTCGGCCGTCGAAATCCGGTACCAGACAGGCAGGTGTGAAGCAGAAGATTATCTTGATCGGGAGATGCTGGTCTGTTGAGTGCGGGTTCCGTGTTCAAGTTGGTTGACTGGATTCATTGCCGCGAGAGTAACGAGTAGCTGAACGCGCCGATGATCGCGAAAGCAAGATGGTACTGGAGTTCGGCGCGGGGAGCGAGGGTTTCGACGTTTGCCGTTCGTAGTGATGGTTTCGGAGAAGAAGAGATGCCCAGGCGCCACTGATGGTAAAGCGACAGCTGATGGGATCATGATCATGTCTCGGCATGTCATGTTTATCCTTCTCCGAGCGATGAACAGCTTTGGCAACAGCCTGGAGCAGCTAGATCTGTGACTCTTCTGCATATCTCAGTAGATCTTCGCTGGGTCCGCTGGCTGACGCGTCCAGTTTGCCGCCGCCGGCACTGCCGGACACGCGGCTCGGCCGTTGAAGAATATCCAGATTCCAGATAAGCTTGCTGTAAATTATGTAGTAGCCATGGCCGTCTTTCAGCCCAGAGTATATAGGCCTTTCCCGGGCCATGCTAAGACATCGCGGTGTTTACCGTTTACAGACAATGGCGGCACTCAGTCCAAGGCAAGCACTGATTCTCACCTGGATGGCTCGGTTCCTTGTATTCCAACGAGAGCGTAGCTGCGCCATCATGCAACTCTTCCACCAGTCTTGATATTCTGGAGAAATATGCTGGCCATGACGCGCCAGTCCCTTCCGCTTTCCTTCAAACGTTCAAAGACGAGATAAGGGTGTTTCAAAGTTAGGTCCTGTAGGACCGTTACGTGAACTTGAAGAGCGGCCTTACACAGCTCAACCGTCTGCAAGGGAAACCACAGCTATTATTTCATAAACAAACCAATCCGCGGTGGAAGGCAACCCAGTCCCCTTACTCAAGTCCTAGGTCCGACCCTCGAGGCTCAAGTATTGGCATGTTCTACTAGGCTATAAGTCGAGCAACTTAGAACCCAACGTCTAGCAAACCTCCTCTTCAAAATCGCGAGGTCGCGGCGAATGGCTGTCGACCATGACATTGCCCCGAAGTCCTCGACTCGATTCCCGGACCCAGCAACGAAAGGAGAAGCGGCGCGATGAGTTGATTCGATTTTCCTGTGCGCATCTCGTCCCGATTTGGGCGCGCCCGAGCGCAGCAGGTCCTAGCGCATCAGCGCAACATCCATAAAACTTGACGGCGCGCGGCGCACCAGCCACACCGACGAGTCCAGCGACATGCAAAATCCGCTCCTCCCCTTAATCCAACTTCCAGCGAACACCGACCTCAACGTCCACTCGACGCTGATAGGTCCTTTGAGACAAGGCTTGGACGTGTCTTTGGCGGATCTGCAACTCGAAGTTACAACAGACCCACGAACGCCCGGAATACAACGCACCTTGCCGCAAGCCTTCCCTCTGCACAATACACCGCATCGCGTCCGCGTCCTCACCACCATGCCCACCGGCCAACAGGCGCTTTCCATCGGGACCCTCACGTGCGACTCAACATCGGATCCACAGCTGTTTATCTGGAGAATAACACTGCGTGAGTAGTTCAGGTCAGGGCCAACGTTGCAATTGACGCACCCAACTTGAAAGACGGTCGCGTGTTCGGCAGCTTCGTTGTCCGACGAGACGCGACTAGGTTTCTGAGCGACGTTCTCGTCCTCGACGCTCTCCGTCGCTCTGTAGCCGCAGGACAGCGCGTCGTATTGGAATCGCGATGGATGTCTTACGCCGTCCACGCCAGTCGAACGGATCCTCACCCGCCACTAGCCCCCGTGTCCACCCAAAATCAATTTTACGAAGAATATTGGCTCCGGCTGCCTGACCTGCCGCCACATCAGAGGTCTACTTTCGAGAGATTCGTCGCTCGCACACCTGCCAGTGCTCGCGCGTAGACGCCCGCATTCGCTGTTCGCATTCTCGTTTTTCGATCGAGGCTCGAGCTTGTGTATTTGTATCGGACCTATAATTCGCACTTGTAAATATCACTATCCTGGACTGGCTGTGGATTCACGCACCTGTAGACCTGTATCCATACTTTGTAGCTTGTAGTCGGGGGCGCAGAGGAGAGCATTTGCCGTGCCAATTTGAATGTATTTATCGTCGCCTGGACCTTGTTCTAGTGACAGAGTGGACCTTGTTCCAGACAGAGAACAAGGAGAAACTTGATTCTGGTTACAGTAGGAACAAGGAATCTTGAGTTGATGGAGACTTACTTTAGGAACTTGGCAACGTCAAGTGCGGCAACGGCGTGGTCGTAAGGGCCCGCGTTACTGAATCTACTTCCAAGTTTGACTCCGGCTCAGTGAGCCTCAGAAGTAACGCCGTCAGACCGTCGACCCAGGTTCGGAGCGGCCAGTGAAGCGGCTCCAGCGGGCTTGTGAAGTCCCCCAAGCTAGCGGAGCCATGAAAGTTTCGAGAGATGGACGTTGAAGACAAGAGGAGAGAAGGAGTGACAACGATCGAAATTTTATTGACGGGGCTGATGCGCACAGGTTCGACTCCCTTCGATGTTTACAACATGGGTACGGTGACCACCGACGTGCGCGCCACAGCGCTCGAGTTCCTTGCTACCTCCGTCAAAGTCCGCCCACCATCCGTTCGCCGATAAATTACCATACCGCCGCTCGTCGCCCCCAGCGCGATGATGTAGTCTTGCCCCACATCTCCGGCCCCGAGGTTGAGGTTCATCCCGCGAATCTCAACAAGCCCGGTATATACTTGGTTGACGACGGAAAGGTTCGAGGGTTCGAAGATGCCGATGGTGTCGCCGCGAGGATCAACAGTGCCGCCAATGTTCCGGTTGGAGATGTAGATCAGCGGCTCGGGGAGAAGCGGCAGGAGGATCTCTGCTGCGGCGAAGGTTGCGTTCGGAGGAGCATCCGCAGCGACTGTGTTCGTGGTTGCAAGGAACGGTGAAGTGCCGTTGGGATAGGCAGGAATGGCCTGCTTCGTAAGCAAGTTCGCTGTTTCGTGGAGGAGGAAGATATCGTTCTCTGTCGCAACTAAGCAACTTCTTTGGAGCCTTGGTGAATTCGACGCACCGTAGATAGCCATGTGGCGTGGCCCCGTGCCCTTGGGCTGCTCAATCAACCCATGAATAGCGAAATCTCCCGGTCCTCCGCCGGGAACTTGACCCAAGCGCCAAACTTTGTCGCCTCCCTGAAAAACGTTGAACGTCATGGAAATGAAACAGAATTGCGCACGCACCAAGTCGGGTACAAAGACCTCATTTCCATGCGCGTATGCCATGTGTGGGTTCGAAGTTCCGTTCGGTGGCGGCGTGAACGTCACCAGCACAGTCGACGCATTGTCGAATTTCGTTCCGCCGTTGACGGTGGGGACAATTTCGCCGTTCCCAGACGCGTACTGGCACAGAAATAAATCAGGAAAATTGTGGCGAGGAAAAGAAGACTTTGCAGCATGTGCTTTGACGCGGTTGCCGCGGCCAAGAAAAACTTACGTTCATGATGGCAACCTGGTCATCCGAGATCGGCGCGCAAAAGGCAGGCCCCGCGCCGCCCGAGGTGACTTCGTCGAGGAGTGTGAGACCACCAGCGGGAGTGGCGCTGTAGACCTGGAGGACGCCGAGCGGGTCGACTTCGTTCACAGCACTGCGCTCGCGGTTTGAGCACTCCGCACGAGACAAATGGCAACGCGCACTAGATGAGATTGGGGTTGACGGGGTGCTGCTTCAGCCAGGAGGGGTCTGCGGACGTCGGAATGGTTTCAAGGTAGGTGAGGGCAGACGTCTGCGTGTCGAAGAGGTACGAAACGATGAAGGAGGCTGGAAGTTGGCGAGTTGAGCAGCTAGGAAAAGAGAAAACTTGGACGCACTGTAGCCTCCAGTGTAAAGCGTGAATTTGACCATGGTCGTCGTCGATGGTAACGTCGCTGGCGCTCGGAATGCGTAGATATATGGCCGCGCATGATTTTCCGGCCCGGAGTCAATGGAGCGGTCGCGAGGAGGGTCCGCGAAGTATCCAATGCCATGCCGCAGAAGCACCGCTATCGCCGCGCGGGGCTGCCTATACGGTGTACAGTCAGCGGCCCGCACTCCGGCCCGTCCTATCACTGCGTCATCAACTTGCCGCCGCTCAGATAACGGCGGGCCGGACGGCGATAAGGAAAAGTCAGATCACTGATGTCATCGCAGCTTGCTCTCTACGGCCATCTCGGATTCAGCGTCGCACACAGCGCTGCACCTGCGCTACCCTGAACTGGTCCTCCGCCGCACTTCGCATAGCGTCGCAGTTGCCTTAGCCACGGCTCGCGCCATCCAACGAGTTGGCAACGACCTCACGCGTGAAGACACGGCGACGAGATATTGCGATGCGCACTGCATCTCAGTTGGCCATCGTTGCCTGTTGTCTTGTTTCGCTGAGCAACCGCAACCGCTGCTGACCGATACAAGAAAAACGATTGTCATCCACGCTGGAGATTCTCTCCTTCATCCACAGAAAGTTGACTCGGGGCGCAAGAAATTCACCCAACTCCTCGCCATCGAAATCGCGACTGCACCTCCCTGCACATCACTCCCACCGGCGAGCTTCTCATTGCGATATCACCCCACTCATCGCGTTCCTCTCATCCATCCACTAGCCAGCTGTTCTGTTTCCCCACCAAGCCGTTGCTCTAGGAAGCCCTGCATGACAGATTCAACAAACCTCAAGGCACTCGCCGCCTCCCGTTGTCGATCAGCTCGGTCCCTCTGAGCGTCATTTAAGGCGTCTGACCTCTACCACCCTCTCAGCTGCGCAGAACTCTCTCTCCCAGCTCGTATCTCCGTTCCTCCGCACCGCACCTCGATGAGCACGGAGCTCAAACCGTGTTCGCAAAGCACCCATTTCTGGTTCCGGGATCACGGCATGCTCATCTTCGAGGTAAAGTCCGAGCGCTGGTCCATTCATCCATTCTTCCTCTTAAAGCTGAGCCGTGCGAGAAGGTCCAGAACGTCCTCTTCCGAGTGCACGAATACTTTCTGCACCGCGACTCGCCGGTTCTTCGGGATATGATGCCCCTGGAAATCTCACCCAACGGGCCGGAGCCGATCTTCCATTTGGACGGCGTCAAGAGCAAGGATTTCGAGGCTTTCCTCTGGCTGTATTATAATCCGTGAGTTCAGGGCGCAGTGCTCTTTGACTGAACTCACACGACACCCCTTTCAGGACCGTCACCAACTACGCTGCGCCCAAGTCAACCTGGCAAGCGATTCTCCGGCTTGCGGACCGCTTCGAGATGGAATCTATCAAGAAGATTGCTCTCCGCAACCTTCTCGCCGCGGATCTTGATCCACTCGAGAGGATCATGCTGTGCGAGAGGGACGACCTGGCGCGCAGCGATGCGGAAGACGCGTACATCGCTGTGTGTACTCGCGAGGCTCCTTTGGGGGTCGAGGAGATGGTGAGGTGGGGATTGACGGTGGAGGTGATTGCGATAGTTACGCAGGCAAGGGAGGCGACGCTGAGGTTGAGGGAGGGTGCAGGGAAGGGGGCAAAAGACGCCGTCAAGGCTGCTTTGGCGAAGAATGTGAAGGTGGAATAAAGCTAGCCCTGCTGTATAACTTGAAGGACACTGACTGTACATTGTGGACTCCTGTATTTGGTGTACTGATAACATGCTTCCTTTGACAAGTTTTGAAGGATTCATCGCGCTGGGAACCGAGTATGGACGCCTCCTCGACCCCACCAGTCAAGACAACGCCCTCTGCTCAAGTCCCCAGCAAACCCGGAGCACCACGAAAAGACCGTATTTACTTCGTGAACGAAGCTATGTATAGAAGCAACAAAACGCAAACCCGCAAGTACTAGGTAGGTATGGTATATAGATAGTCATTCTGTCCGTCCGAGTCCAGCGTCAAATTCGATCGCGAGGCGAGAGGATCCATGCGAGCCCGAAATCAGGCAAGCACCAACGCAACCCCACCCACAACACCCACCAACACACTCGTCAGCACACCCACCCGCACGGCCACCGCGCCGCTTCCCTTGCCGCTTCCACTCCCGCTGGACCCACCGCCGCTCGACGAACCACTGCTGCTGCCGCCGCTCGGGCTCGAAGCGGCCGGTGCTCCTGAGCTCGCACTCGGCGTGAACACAGCGCTCGGGCTGGTCAGGCACGAGCTCACCGCGTCGCTCACGCTCGACGCGACGGAGCTCGACGTGGAAAGCGTCGCGTTGCCAGCGAAGTCGCACGACGTGGACAGTCGGCCCGTGGCTTCGTAGTATTGCGTGAACTCGTACGAGAGGCGGGTTACTTCGCAAGCATTCAGTTAGTATGGATTGAAGAACAGCACGATGCAAATACGCACCCGGGTCGCAGCTTGAAACTGTTCCATAAACGCCCGACGTCCCATTCGCCGAAATATCCGCGCAGCTCCCGCCATTCTGTGCAAGGAACGAGCACACCTGCCCAGTCAGCGTGCCAATGACGTCCGTGAAGTCGCCCTTCGCGACAAACTGGCACGCAAGCGCACTCGACAGACACTCGCACGCATCCGTATTCGGCGTCGGCGGCAGCGTCGTGCTCGCCTCAAACGCCGTGCCTTCTGACGGGCACGCGGTGTATGTGGCCGACGGAGCCGCAGCCTGTGTCGGGTTGTTCGGCAAGGCCGTGAGGGACGCGTACTGAGCAACGAGGTTGGCGAAATCCTGGTTCGTCGTCGCGGTGCTGTTGTCAGACGACAACGTCACCATCCCGAACTGCTCGTTGTTGGCCGTCGCGTTAAAGTAGCTGAACGCGAGACCTCCGGACCAGACGCCCGCCATGGGCTCGGCGAAGAGCGTGGCAACCTCGGTCCACGGACGGACGCCCGGATTGCACGTCTCCGAGCCGTACTCGGAGAAGTAGGCGACGATGTTGTAGTTTTCGAACTCGGTGTTGATCGAGTTGTACGTCGAGGTCGGCGCGTCGCCGCACCATTCGCTGAAGGTGGTGGTCAGCAAGGGGAATCAAAAAGAGAACGGGTAGCGCACTAATTGTTAAGCCCAAACAAGTCGATGCTCGTGCTCCCGTCGTTCTTGTTGCTCGGGTCGCAGGCGAGGTATTCCGCGACCGCATCTCGGAAGGCCGACGGGCCATCGATGTCCGCGTACCCAACGAGGGCAGACGACCCGATTTTGGTGAGGTAGGCCTTGATATCGCGCGCGGCAGCCTTGATGAAAGGTGCGGCGCTCGTGGCAGAGGCGGTGAGGACCTCGTTGCCGACGTTGTACGCGAGGACGTTGTCGTACTTGCTGAATACGTCGATGGTGTTAATGTACTGCGGAACGTGAGTGAGCGAGGGAAAGGGGAGAGACGAAAATACACACACCTCGTTCAACAGACTCGTGCTCCAGGTGGGCTGGGTCGTGTCGATGGAGCCATTGAGAGCTGCGTCGAGTACGTCAGGGAGAGCAACATGAGGGACGCAGACACGCACGCAAGGTCAAATCCAAGCTGCAAGCATGTTAGCGATCGCCGGAGCTCCAGGAGAGGGCACATACATGACATATATCCCTGCGCCGCTCAGCGCATTCATGCAAGAGTCATGGTCGAGGGTCGAGTCGACGGAATACGCGCGGATGGCGTTTGCACCGAGCTTTTGCAGATTCGGGAGGTCGCGGCTGCAGCCAGCACCATCGGCGAGATTGTCCACGACTGGAGAATCGTGTCAGCGACTCCTGAGGAGAGACTGGGAAAACGCACAGGTGGTAGGCTCGCCGAGCGGATTGGCCGCGCCCGTTACGGTGACCTGCCCTGGAAAAGGAAGCCCGAGTCAGGTCCGCAAGGAGTACAAGGCACTGGACACGCACCTTGCTGCTGGTAGGCGATTCCCTTGATGAAAAACCGCTCGCCGTTGTCGTCGTACAAAAAGCGCCCGCTGCGGGTGATTTTGGAGAGCGCGGAGACGGCAGGCAGAGCCGTAAGCAGAGCAGCTGAGAAAAGTGTGCTTCGGAGCTTCATGGCGAGCGCAAAGCCTTAAGGAAGGAGGGGGAAGAAGGCAAGGCGCAAGCGCAGGGGTCGTGGAAGACGGAGAGGGATGAATGAGCTGACACTGCCCTGACGGAGTGGCGGCGAGTGTTTCCCGAGGCCGGTGGTGGGAAGATCTGTGTCAGGCATGGGCGCCGGCTCGGCCCAAAATATTATTCAGGTAGCCGGTGCTGCGGCAGACTGGGGATTTCTGGAGGCTCGAAGAGTTTCCTTCTTGAGCACTCATACGATGAACTGGTTTCTACCATCTTCGAAAATCAAGCAGCAGGATCCAACTCAGCTAAAAATCTAGAGAAGAACAGAGAAAGATGATGGCCGTCTGCTCCGATGACGAAGCTACCCCACAATCCAGTGACGTGCCAGCAGCCCATCCCGCTTTCTTGAGCCCCACCACATCCACCGAGTACGCCGTGTCGCTCGACGCCAAACACCCTCCCACTAACGTCACCTCGCAGTCTTTATTCATCCACCATGTTCTCTCGTGCATTGGTCCGCACATCCGCGCCCATCCGCCGTCTCGCATCGACGGCCTCGGCGGCCAAACCCGCGTCGTCGGCGTCGCACACAGCGGACAGCTACTCCAAAGACGTCGACTCGAGCCCCGCGCCCGACTCCAAAGTCCACCGCGTCGATCCCAACTCGCAGACCGTGCAGCGCCCCCACGACCCGCCCTCGAATGCCTACAGCCAGACCGGCGTCGAAGCAGGCGTCAAGCACGCGCAGGGCAAGCCGGAGGGGAAGAAACAATGAATGGGGAGAAACAAAGCACCTGTGAGGGAGGCGAACTGGGGAGGCGAATCGAAAGTACCGAATGGTGCGTCTCTGTCTTGCTTCTTCGCCTCGTTCCCGTCCTGCGGCCGCTGACGCGCGCCTCTGCTAGGTCGAATCTCTTGTACATAACCATTATTCTGAATCTTGCACTTCGTTGCTGTCAACTTGAATCGAAATCCAAACTGCATTGGCCATTCGTGAAAGAGACAGTATCGTACACGTTTCTTCTTTACCACTTCTCAAACGAAGGGACTCCGTTCGGCACCAAGACCTTCACCCCAAACACCCGTTCCAACCTCCTCAATCCGTCGAGGTCCGAGACCTGTTGCCGAACCTCTTGGATCGGGAAGATCACCACGAAGTCCTCGATCTTACTGACCGAAGGGCCATCCTCAGTTCCTTGTTCTCGCGGACTTTCACGCGCACGAGCGGCGACAGCATCGACGTATGGCCAAAGATACACCGTGAACGCCAAATCCAGGGTCAATTTCTTCAGAGCAGGCAAATACGTCCCTTCGGCGAGGTTGGAATAGAATTCCAACGCGTCCTCGGCCGCCATCTGGTCGTCCACAGTGAGGATTAGCTCGCGGACGCTGGCGCATGCCGCAGATTGGAGGAGATGCTTGAGGTCTCCGCTCGGCGGTATCGTCGCAAGGTACAAGACGCGTAGCGTGCATCTCGATCGCGACAGGCACTCTACGAGAGCCTCGACACCGTGCAGGCTTCGAAGATAGATCGTCTTCAACGCGGGAACCGTGAGGCGCTGAAAGATATCGTCGTTCATGAACCGCTCGCAGGATATCGTATGAAGGTGTTCATGAACGGGGAACGGCTCCGCATCGAGAGCCCCTTCCTCAAGAAACGAGGCTGAGCCGAAGATCAGGATCTCCAGGCGCGTCGTCAGGCGCAAGAGGGATGCAAGCGTCGACACAGAGGAAGACACCGTCAACTCCAACTTTGTCAGATTTTGGACAGGAAAGCGCAGGGCGAGCTCCGCTGCAGCACATGCGAGGGACCGGAGCAGCGATGCTCCGCTGAACAATTCAGGCCACAAGTGGGGAATAGTCCCCGTAAATTCCTCTAGCAGCCCGAAGTCGAGAGACGTCCCTGTATCGAGAGGGAGGTAGAGCTGCCCGAGCGAATCTTGAGGCGATGGCAGAAAATGTGCCGTCTTCCAACGTCCTGCGGTTGACAGAATCGCAATTGGGACACTCCAAGGGCGGGTGACGAGGACGGTGAGGTGGATCGCGAGATCCTGGGCGCGATCCAGGAAGCAAAAGAAAAGGCTCTCCAGATCTGTCATCGCCGTACTCAGCGAAATATGCGCCCAGAGAGCTTTGGTTCCCAGCGCAATCCGGCGCCATTGGCTACAAACCGCTGATATGACCAGCAGCTCCGACAGCTCTGCCGCAGCCAAGATCTGCTGCGTCACCTCGTCGGGAATCTCGAGCACAGGATAGACGACATCCGAAAGTTCGCTCTCGACCGCGTCCAACTGTGTGCGGAGCTCTCTCAACGCGTCTTCCGCCCTCAGGATGGATTGTTGTATTTTTGCCTTCCGAGCACGAAGGTAGGGCGGGGATGGGTGGGCCATGATGGACTGGGGCGGTTGGTCGACGGGTCGAAGCCCCGTTTCGCTCATGGGGATTGTGGATAAGCGCTAAGCGCTGGCTTCGGCTCCAATCCATACGCTGTCACTCGCCGCTGTCCGATTTTCTCCTCCGCCGCTCTTCATCTTTTTGCTCGGCCCTTACTCAGTCGCTTCACTTGCCCCAGTCGCAAACTCTCCGCGATACACGAACAAAGCCTGCGCACCTAACCGGCCCTTTTCCCTCGCGTCAGACACTAGCACTGGCAACACCTCCTGAATTCGGCAAGAGCCCCGTTGCGCGTTGCGTATTAACCGCGCCTGTCAGTGAAGAACCTGGTCCGTTATAAGAACTGTCCCCGTTGGCCAAGTCGCGAACAGGGCGTGCGCCATCGACGTCGAACAGACTCAAGAAAATCCGCCCGACGGGAACCTGGAACCACTCGCTGCGAAGATATAACACGACGGTGGTGGCACCATGGTGCGTTCCAGCGACCCAAGGTACATACCCTTCATGACAGCATCCATTTCGCCGTGGACCGCCCGCAAGGACGTCTGCGACTTCATCGCGGTCCATCCCATCCCTGAGGGCGTTGCCAAGGAAGACTTCGCCGCGCAGCATCGAGCGCTTCTGGAACAGCTGGCACGCATCCCCGTCGTGCAGAAACGATTTCGCAAGATGGTCCAGGTGCGTTCCGTCATACTGTCGTGTTCTGTGCGGTAGTAGTAATGGCCCTTCATCGCAGTATATCCAAACGGATGAAGCGACAGACTGGCTCGTGCAAGCAGGACTCGCGGCTCCTCGAGCGATGATTATTACGCACGCAGTGCTTGAGCACGCAGAGCATCTTCAAGAGGTACATCTACTGATGAATCTGTCTGCCTCTGACGAACGTCTGTCTGGTCAGGTTGTTCGCGACGAAGAAGTGAAAGCGCTTATCCATGCGGCCAAAACCGAGATTACGGGGTATGAGACCGGTGCGACGCTGGGGACTGTCGATGGGCTTATGCAGACTGGCGACCACCTCAACGTCAACGACGGCGAATACCACACCGCGTTTGCAGTCTTCAAGGTCCCCACCGGCCTAGAGAGCACGCAGGAGAAATTTCAAGAGGATATTCGCCTCCTAATGGAAAAATTCCTACAGACCAAGGGCTACAAGAACTTACTTGTCACTCAACTGCTGGTGAGCCAACGTTCAGTTCTCGCGCCGACTTGAAGAGATCTGATATGAGAGTTAGTGGACGACGAACTCTAAAGTTGATAAGGATATAGAAAATCACCTCGGCATGCCGGCTCGAGAGAGTCTGGTTATCGGGAAATACGAGGCAGGTCCCCAGGTTTTGCGTGGCGAATATGGCCCACTGACGGTCTGTTTAATTCTCTCTCCAGTTTGTTGGCGGGATGGCTCAGGTTGGTTTCCGTCTTTCTTCCGACAAGATGGCTAAGCCCGCATCGATGCGCAGGTTATGAACAGCCCGGACTGCGCTCAGTTTGTTCGCGAGGACATGGGCGAGAAAGGAGTTTTTTCAGCGCAGCGTCCACTAGTCGAAGGGGATCTCTTCATTGCCCAGAAGTTCGTGAGCTGGGATCAGTTCTGGCGTTAACCGCCAAATTCAACAACGACTTCTCTGTCTGCTCGGTTCGAAAAATCTCTAGTCCGATAGTAGTACTGTACCGTGAAAAGCGTAACGACTTGATTTCGGGTTACAGCGGCGCCTGAGTACTGAGTACTGAGTCGCTTCATGGCCGCTGGATCCAGTGATCATTCAGTCGCCAGCATCTGTTCTGAGCGAAAAAAATAAGCGCTGGCCCAAACTTGAAGGAATATTTCTCAAGTTCTCAGCCAACTTTCGCTAAACATTGAAGCTGCCCGCCATCATTGCGCTGTCAAATACCTTTTTGTGAAGATTTCCTATCACCCGCTCTTCGCCTTGACCATATCGGTGACTCGCGGTCGCGCTTCTTCCATTGTCCTCCTTGGGCCTTTGCGCGCTTTCGCTGCTGCCACGGTGGCCGGAATGGCCCATACATAAACCCACGCTCGGTCGGTGAGCGGATTCTCCTTGCTTTGCGCCCCCTGCGCTTCGGGCTGACGACTTTCCTTCCCTGCTCTCTTCCCTTCCCTTCCTTTCCGACGACTGATATGGCTTCCAACGCCGTTGTAACGACTCCACCTCGCCCTCTACGATCCTCACGACGCCGGCCGCTCCTGCAGGATCAGGGATTCGGTCCGGCTTATGCATCCACACACATTCCTTCCCCAGCCCCAACTCTACCCCCAGCGCCTCGAGAGCGCACGACCTCAATCGAAACCATTCGTGCCACCGTACCTGTCCGGCCCAGACTCTCCGTCGCAACGCTTCTAAAGCCTAAGCCGGCGCTCCCTCATCTCCCTGGCTCCCAGAGTGTAGATGCGCCGGTGGGAACGGGCTCGAACACGCCGGCTACGCTGAGCGTAATGAAACGAAGCCTCACCAGTATTGCCAGCTCAACAAGCACGAGCAAGAAGCGCAGGCACTCTGAGGCTGCTGCGTCGTCCGAGCCGGAGGCGGACGTTTCACTTTCTCCTCTTGGAGGGACGCCCGCGGAGCCCTCAAAGCACGCCCGTAATCGACAGCGGACGGATAGTTTCGCTATCCGCGCACGCAAGGACTCTGAACGATTCGCGTCTCGGACCCAAGTCGCGATGAAGACGAAGGATGAGGAGGAAGCTGTCGAGACGAACACCATCCGGATGAAGAGCTCAGCCGGTGCAGCGTCGGCGTTGAAAAAGCTGAAGGAGAAGCTCAACTCGACGCATGGCCAACTGGACCTCGTTGCGATGCATCGCAGAAGGTCCCGCTCACCGTCGCCCGTGGACGCAGCAGAGCTCTTCGCCTTCCCGTCGGGAGATACTCCGGACCACCTTGCCACTCCGCCACCGCCTGCGACGACAACCAAGCCTTTGCAGACGCTTTCGCTGAATACGGAGCCCATCACAGTCTCCTCGTCCTCTTTCGCCCGCCGCCCTCTGCGTGTCGTTCAGGGCGCCAGGATCAACAAATTTGGGTGCTACGAGCCCGATATCAGCGAATTTGAGCTGTCTATTGCGTCCGTGACGGGATCTGCGACGCCGGAGTTCGAAGTTTGGGACCAGGAAGACGAGTGCGTGTCGGTTTTCCTATTCTCTCCCATCTCCTGAGCACTGTGCTGTGCAGATTGTTCTTCGTTGGCCCTCTCGCTCTCCATCTGACGCTCAAGGATCCCGTCAAATGGGCGGGCCTGCCGCTCTCCCATCCGGACGTGGTCGTCGCAGAGATGACTTGCACCAGCAAGCCCATCCTCAGCGCAGCGCACCTCTACCGCTCAGCGTCCAGCACCACTAGTGACTCGTGCATCTTTTCTTCGTGCTACGAAGCTACCGAACCCAAATCAAAGCCCAGATCGCCCTCCTCCACTACGCCAATCGTCCCTCCGGACCCCAAACGCGGCATAGTTATCGAGCCGCTGTGGATGCGCACGTACCCCGACACAGACCCGTATACCGGAAAGCTCGTTGGCCGGCGCGGGTGGGCGACGCATTTCAGTGTCCCAGTCGCGACGCGGTTGTTTGAAAGGTGTGAGACGCGGGAGTTTGGCTTTAATGTGAAGATTCTCGTGTGGGGAGACATGCTGAGGGTCGACGGAGGAGCGACAATGTGCGTTAGCCATTTGCATAGGGATCGGGACATGGCTGGCCATACTAGTAACGGCGCCATATGACGGGCCAGTAGGACTATGGATGTGTTTCCCTCTTCTTACGAACGACTGCGAAAATTACAGCAATATATAATCTGGCATTCACTTGTGCTAAAGCTTGTTCACAAGCAACGCAGGGTCCGTACAAGGCAAACTACAGCTCAGTCTCCGCAGACTACTTTTTCTCGAACAAAACAACCTTAGCCGCAACGAAGAAATCCGCCGCGATGGCCAGTGGCAAAGCGCCGCTAAGCATGGTGCCTTGCACGAGAAGCTTGACCGCAGGGTGACAGAGAATCTAAAGCAAGTCGGCTGAGAAACAGACAGCAGGGCCGAAGGAAATGTACGCACCTCACTAATGTTCCCGATAAACTGGTGATAGACAAGGAAGGTTGTAAATCTTTCGAAGCTGGAAGAGAAGATTGGAAAGAAATCACCTCGTGCTTGACAATAATGAGGCGCTGTGCAAGCGGCATCGCAACCTTCCCCACGACTTCTGAGGCGACTGCGTCGCTCAAAGACCACTGTTAAAATGACCCGATATCAAAATCGAACATGAACCCGAATTGTCTGATGAACGCACAATCGTATAGTTCACAGTGCGCTCCTTGATAATCGGAATCTGCAGAGCCTGATCCAGGAGCAGACGAATCTTGTCTTCGAATAAGCGCTTCGGGAACGCCGGCGGGAATCGGGAACACCCGGAAACTGGTATTACAGTCCTCCCGGAGGACGAGACAACGGCACCACCTTGCTGAACCTTTGCGTGGAAAGTGGACATCGTAGTCTGTTGGCCGTAGCCCGGGATATTGAGCTTGGCGGCTTTCATGAGAGACTGGATCTCCGAGGCAGCAGAGAACCTTCAAATTGTTAAGTTAAAGCACAGTCTGCCGTCTCCGGTCAGAGAATAATTTCACTGACTTTCTTGATTTTCTCCACATCGTCGACAACAATATGCGTGATCAAGCATGCCCCGCGCGGGGGGAAAGCCAATCGAGGTGACTATCTGTTGTGCGGCATCGGTATGCACATACTGCGAACCCCGGCCCAATCAGCCGTTTGATCTGCAAGGAAAAAGAAACAAACCTGAGAAACTTTACGGCAATGCTCTTTCCCCACAGCCGTGCCGATAATGTCCTCCAAGAAAGCACGATGCTTCGCGGCGATGTGTAGGCCTTGTTGGTCCCCGAAGTAAGAGGGTGGATGGCGAGAAAGTCGCACACCCCAGCGGGGGAAATCCAAGAGCTTGCTTCCGATGCAAGAGCAGCGGCCGAGGCAATTGCAGTTCCTGCCACACCGGCAGCCAGTGTAGCGCCGGCGACGCCTGCATCAAGAGCAGACTCAGCGCCAGCAGCACCCGCGGCAAGCACAGCGCCTGCAGCCCTCGGAGGCCAAGGTCGCTCCGACAGCGCCAGAGGCGACTGCACCTGCAGCAAGCGCAGCGCCCGGAAGCAAGCACATCGGAGGCCAGCTGTGTAGCACCCGCGGCGAGCTCGAGTCCGACGCCGGACCCAACGCTAGCGACGGGGAGCAAGTCCGCCACCAGAGGCGATTCCGGCGGCAATTCCTGCGGCACCGATTGCGCCGTGTCAACAGCGGAGGCAATGCCGGCTTCTCCGGCGGCACCGAGATTCAAGTTCACGCGGGAAGGAAGGCGGCGAAGGACATTGAGGTGTTCAGTGGATGAAGAACATTGCCAGGGTCAGCGGGGCTTTTATTGTTGGATTGGATTCAGGAATTGGGTGGTACGTTTTTGCAGCATTCTCGGCTGGTGAGCGAGAAAAGCGGGGAGCGATGTCGGTGACGATTCGCTGTGGGAGCGAAGAGTTCCGCCCTTTTGCTGGTTGGAGAAATGCTCGTTGAGGCGACTGCTGGACGAGGTACCTTACATTATCGCCCGCGTAGGGCCCCCCCCCCCCTGTCTGTCTTTCCCCCCTCACCCAGGAGGGCGAACGAAAACATTTTTTGGTGAAACCCTCCTCTGTGTTTTTCCCCCAGAATCATTTTTCCATTTTGTTTCTTCTTCCGTTCTTCGTCCCCCCGACCTTACCGTTTCGTTAGTTTGTTGCGCATCATATCAATCTCCAAGTCTAGATCTTCTCCAGGATCACCGACTTCTCAGCGACGAAGATGTCCCCGGTTGGTCCAAGCGGACCTTCGCCACCCATCAACTCATTCACCACCAAATCTTGCACCTCAGTGCTGCCCATCATCTAGGCCTCGCATCAGCCCGATTGCTTAATGCAGGACATTACAGATACACACCTCGTCCAGTCCCCCAACGAACTGGCTCACCAGAAGATATTTAAAACACCGTGACTGCAGGCGGGGTACTTGCCTCGTATTTAATGATGGCGAAACGTTCCGGCGCCGGTAAAGCAATGTGGTTTGTGACCTCGGACACGACGGCAGAGTTTTGACTCCACTGCAAGAGAAAAAGGGAACAGGGTCGACGAAACAAATACTAGCAAAGAACTATTGGGACGTACCAGAGTGTAGTCCAGTGTTCTTTCCCGCACAAACGACGACCCCATAACCACATCAGCGAATGAGCGGATCTTCTGTTCGAAAAGTTGACTGGGTACATCGTTGGGAATCCGGAAGACCGCAAATGCGGTTTGGTAATTATCCTCGGCGGTTGTCGTTGCACTACCGCGCTGACTGACTGTGTCCAGAGTGGACATCGTCGATTGCTGCCCGTATCCGGGCACAGTGATCTTGGCCTTGTTGACGAGGAAGCGAATATCCGAATCGCACAGAACCTGGTGCGCAGGATGAGACGACACCTCCGCGGCGAGTGTCGGGACAAATTACCTCTCGCATATGCTCCGGATCCTCCACCACAATATGCGACATGATCATCTTGCGCGGAGCCGGGACGCCCAAAGCAGTTATCGCGCTTGTGGCCGCGTCGGTTTGCACATACTAGGACAGCATGAGAGGAGCCGTGGAAACCAGAAGCAGAGGGCTCGAACCTGCACAAACTTGAGGAATCGGTTCCTCCCGATCGGAGTCCGAACTACTTCCTCGATAAACGCGCGGTGCTTCGCGACTGCCTCATCCTTGTTCGCATCAGCAGGCAAGGGATGAATGGCGATGAAGTCGCAGATATCTTTGCGCGCGGCCCAGGCGGATTTCATTACTGGAGAGAATGAGGCAAGCGGATGCCCCTCCGCGCTCGTTTTAGCTGCGGGGTTTCGTTGGGAGATCTTGAGCATATTGAACGTGCATAGTATGACGGCGAGCAAGCTTGAAGGGTTACATGCAGTCCATGACCAGAACGGGCCGAAGTGCGAAGATTCAGAAATGAGATCCACCCAGGACGATACCGTACATGAGGCCGAACAGCTACTCTTTCTCGTAGAGGACGTATTTCTCAGCGAAAAAATAATCCCCAGTCGAGCCAAGCTCGGTGGACGGCGTGCTTCTCGACGGCTTCGGCCGTACCGGGGCTGCTGACCATCTAGCAGCCAGGATTAGCACAATGTCTCGCGACGGGATCCAATTGTACCTTGTGGACGTCTCCCAGGAACTACGGTTGTGGTCAGTCGCTGAAAGACCCGGTCGAAATATGCTCGCCTCGTGTCTGATTATCGCGACGTTCTCTGGAGCAGGCATCGCCAGGTGGTGAGCGACCTCGGACGCCACATCGATGTTTGGCAACCACTAGCTCGGCGTTGAGAAGGAGACTGCTTTCCGGAGGAGAAACGCACAATCGTATACTTGACGGTGTAATCCGAGACCGTGGCTAGCGCTTCGTCGACGAATGCGCGAAGCTTGGCCTCAGAGTCCGCGATGGAAACGCTAGCTGGCATCGGGACTATGCCGAAGCAGTATGTCGACTCGGACTCCGATCCCGAGTTAGATCCCCGCGAGACCGCTCCGAATGAGTGAATCGTACGTGGCGCAGCTGGTGTGCTGTCCATAGTTGGGGATCGTGAGCTTGGCGCTAGCGATGAGTGATTTGATATGCGGGTCGCGCATGACCTTCACAAACAGCATCTGAGCGTCCTGCAGAAAAAAAAGCGTGGGTTGTACGCACCTCTTGCATGTTCTCCGCCTTCTCGACGACGATATGGGACAAGATCACCGCGCGCGGCGCAGGTAAGCCCATAGCGCTCGTCCAATCAGTAATAGCGTCCGTCTGGACGAACTGCGAGAGACTCGGTGACTTGACAACACCAAAGAATCTCAGACACGGACCTGGGTGACTTTGAGGAAGTGCTTCTGCGCAACTGCCGTCGCGACGACGTCCTTGAGAAAGTCTCGGTGCGTGGCGGCAAGTTCGGCTTTATTGGCGACCAAGCTCGTGGGGAGCGGATGGATGGTGAGCAAGTCGCAGACGTCTTTCCGCGTCGACCAGCTGGTCATCTTTGGGATAGATGGGTAGCAGCGAGTCAGCGACACTCTTTATGACGAACGGAGAGGGTGCGTGCCTTGAGCGTATCGGACGGGCATGCGAATAGGCGGCCTTGAAGGAGCAGACGAGGGGGAGCCTGGTCGACGGCGCGAAGATGGATGTCAGAAGGAGAGTCACGTTCGGCCCAAGTTCGGCCCGACTCTAACTCAGACCAAACTTGAAGCTTGAATTCATCGTCGATTCGGAAAATGTCCTTGGCGTGCGTCGAACGGGACCCGGCCCAGCGGCTTGAGCTTCGTGAAATGACCCAGAGGCACTTTCGTCTGCGGATTTGCGTGATCCGTCTCAAGCCGGCCGAAGAAGGGTCTGGTTAGTATCAGAATCATATTCTGCATCTGAGCTACGGCCTGTACTAGCAATCTCCGCAGTTCTGCTCCTGCAAGCTATCTAAATACTCCAATGCCGAGCAAACGACTGGCGGTACCATCGGGATCGGCAGCGCCCACTGTCATCATATCTAGAAGCCGGATCGGGTTCAACGGCGACCCCTCTTGCTTCTCCATCATGATGAACTTTGGTAATAATAGGCGTGGTTCAACAGCGGCGGAGCAGGATGGAATGTGGAGTAGGTATTCAAGGAGACGGGGAAGCGCAAAATTCGGGACAAATATATTAATTCGTTAGGAAAATGGGTTCATCGACCGCTCAGAGAAGGGCCCCATATGCAGCGGTTGAACCGCATAACCGAGGTCCGGATGGTGAGGCCGGTAAGGCTGAAAGTCATCTAGCTGATCTATTCCAAGGAACCTGCGCGAGTTCATCCGGTTTCTTGCGTGATGCCCACGACGCGACTCCGTCGGGTAGACACAGACGCGCTTTCGGCGCATGCATTGGCTGGAAAATAAAATGAGGTTCAGAGCAACTTGGTAGGGACAAGAACGTACTTGCAAGTCTGATCAGGCTCGTCCTCCTGCGGTCGAATGCACCCGATCTTCCGCTCGCGACAAAAGAGACACGCCATAACCTGCTTCTTTCCATTTTCCGATTTCTTCGAGCCGGTTTTGCGGTTGGCGGCGGGGAAAGCTTCCGGCCACTCCGAGCCACGAGAATTTCCCACACCGAGCTCGTAACCCGCCCCGAAGCCACTGCCGTTGAAGACATTGGGAAGGGTTTGTGGCAGTGAGATAGCAGCCGAAGTTTGACCGCCAAAGAACGCGTCCCAGGCGCTTTGCGGACTCGCGAAGTAGTCCATCCCAGACGCGGACGAACCCCCGAGACTCGCCGCTGCATCGTCTCCAGTACCAGATAGGACGCCAAATGAATAGGCGTTATAGCTCGATGAGGATGGCGCGCGGTTGGATGCGAAATCTTGCTCGAGGACACCAGGAAAGGCCTGCAAATATTCAGAGCTCAAATGCAGGGAATCGACGCACATACGCACCGCAATATTCAAGTTTATATTGGAAGGGAAAGTGCCGCTCCATGCATTTGACGAAGTTCCAGACGAGGAGGAATCAAAGGATATGAGGGATCCGTCGGGAGAGTCGGGGGACGCTGTGCGCGGCAGGCGATATAGCGATCCATTCAGCGACATTGGCCCAAAACAAAGAAAAAACAAAATCCACTCAGACCTTGACCCAGCTTTATACAAGGACGCCTGCCGAAGCAAGCTGTGCAAACGGCAAATGTCCGTCGCTGCATGTACGTGGTCCAGTGATTCCATCATCAAAAAACCTCGTTCCTGTACGCACACAGGGCGAGATGAGATCGTCGCGCTTTTAGCCGGCCGTCCTGTTTGTGCCGCTGGTCGTTCTGCACATCCCAGCAGCCGAGCCGCCTCTAAGAAAAGAAGATCCAACCGCGATACACACTGAAGAAATCAACGACGTGTGCAGGGAAGGTGAACTTGAAGAGGACTGACGGATCTCGATGCGTCCGCCAGAGCTCGGTCTTCGGGCGTCTTACGGGCGCGAGAGGGAAGCTTTGCGCGTCGCGCTAGGCTTTCAAATCGAGGCGGGGTTCCGATAAAAGAACAGCCGCGAACGTCTTTCCGCACCAGAGTGCCTAAGAAAAGGTGCGCCAAGAACACCATCCACTGGCACTTGCCATCTTTGCGAAATTCAAATACTGTACCCCGATCCCGAGTCGGTTTTCAGGTTCACGTCGTTCCTCCGAGTCTGATAGGCTTGCCACTCTGGTGTATTCTCGGTGCAGTACAACCCGGCTGGCCATCGCGGGACCAGAAAACGGCAGTTGACTCCGTGGAGGTCATTGACGGTGGGCATCCTTACCTTCGAGACGACAACCAGAGCTCCGCTGAGCGCAGCGCCGGGGAAACGGATGCGCTGCAAACTTGAAAATGATCAACCGCTCCAGGCCGAGCGATTATCTGCTCACCACAAGCAATGAAGGACCAGGCTGTTAACTGTATGCACTTCCGCCAGCTGCCTGTGGGGCTCTGTTCAAGACAGGATAGGTTCTCGGGCGACTTCTAAAACCGAATACACCTTTGTTGTATGCTTGAAGAATGGATCAGCGCTGATCGATTTGCGGTGATGGTCTGCCCCAGGGGCGCGCGCAGAGCTTGCCCTGAGGCCGTGGAAGTTGGTGTAAAAGCTCAGTGTGACGTGGGAAGCGGAGCCGCATTTGGCCGCCAAGTTCGCCGCTGTCTGGATGTTCGGCATTCTGATGGCCTTCCCCAGTTTTTTCGACTCGGACTCTGGACTCTCCCCGCCGTATTATATCGGGGACAAGTGCGATGCCCGACCGCCAACCGAGGCTTAGGCCCCGTTCGGGCGCACTGGGTAACTACCCGGCCGGGATGGGAAGCTCGGCTAACACGCCTCGGACCTCGGGTCACCTTGTCAGTAACGCTCTTCCACACCTGTCATGAATTCAGACGCGTCCCATTTCTCAGCCCTCGACGCGTCTTTCACTGAGAAATTTGAAGGACTCGTGTTAACCATTATTCGATACGCAATTCCTCAAAAATATCAAGAATAGATGACCTTCAACTCAGACCCGAAGCCCTCCAATTTCTCCCGACAGCTCTCGTAAGACGTTGCCAGGGCCAAGCGTGACATCAATCCGTTGCTGCCTTCCTTGATACAAAATCATCCCGACCGGCAACGGGTAATTTTGGCTGGCAGCGGGTAGTTACCCAGTGCGCCCGAACGGGGCCTTACCTTCTCCATCAATGATGTACGCCTCGGACACCGGCGTCTTAACACCCGCTGGCCGATGACAAGCCCCGTCTTCCCACCGCCGCTCACGCTCGACTCACGCGGTGGCGTCGCTCGCCAGCCCTCAGCGTGCTGCGCCGGCGCTGAGCGTTCCAATATTGGATAATGCAGCTCTTCGCTGCGCGCGCGGACTCTTCCGCCGCTGCCAGCCCCGTACCGTCACCATCCGGCTCGTCTTCGTCGTCCATCTGCGGACTGGGATTTGGAAGTTGCAACAGCGGTCCTTCAGCGACCCTGTACCGTACGTCCACAGTCCAGTTCCGTTCAGACATTGATGGATGGCTTGCTGTTCTTTGTGTCCAGTATACCTGAGCATCGGGACTCTTATGCTCGTCGCGGCCCTCACGATGGGCGTCATCTGGCGAGCTCAGCAGATCCGCCGGATGCGTATTGCACGTGCGGTCGCCATGAAACGCCCCTCAAAGCGCGGTCCCAAGCCGAAGATGGTCGACGTTTATATCGAGCCTCCTTCAATGGAGTCGGCAGGGTTGGTGGATGGGTCTTCATGGGCGAAGATTCAGGTGCGTGAAACTACGGCACACGCTCACATCTTTCCGCTGACCTTGTTTGGCCTCCTACAGCCAGTCTCCCTTGATCGCAAACGAATACCTGGTACAGCCAGTGGGTCGGCGACCATTGGCACTCTCATTGCCATGCCTTCCGCCCTGCTGGTGCCACGTTCCGCGAAACATGCTGAAGAGGAACCGCTGCCGTACCTAGAGGTCGGCGTCGTTCGGTGCCAATACCACGATGGGGAACTGGAAGGGGAGAACATCGGGGAGAAGTATTTCAGACCACCAGACGATGTCGCAGTTGTATAACAGTTCTCTAACGATTCCTTTTCTTTCTTTTTTACTTGTGGCGGACGCTTAAGGCTATCAAGTGTTGTTCTCGAACTATAACCTGAAAATTCGAGATTGATGATTCGTGTAGGCAGGGGATTTGACCAGCCCATGGTTGTGGGCCAAAGGTAGGCACATCTTGGTTGTGTTAAACCAAAGAGCCTCGAAATAATCGACAAAAAATACAAAATTCTAACTCGTCACCAACATGAGCACTCTTCCCTGCTTACTGTCATCCGGCGCCTCTTTCAACCCTCGAAATATTGTTTTGCCGCACAAGAAATCCACTCGCCTTCAACCCCTTGCTGCGCTCCTCCTGCTCCCGCTCGGCCAACTGTGCCGGGCCAACACCACTCCTCAGCGCCTCGGCCCGACAACGGGACGTGAAGGCCGTGGAGATTGCCGACTGCTGTGCTGGCGAAAGCGCCGCCCAGTCATCCTGCGCGATGAGCGAGTGCATCGAATGGTGGATGGATGCGAGGACATCGCCGAGGGTGATCGGTGGTCTTTGCTTGTCCGATTTCGACGAACCCTTCGAGTTTTCAGACTTGTCCTCGTCCGGGAGGCGCAACACGACGGGCCACCAAACCAGCTCGGGATGCACGATCCGCAGCCCAAACCGTGGCGGGAAGAACGCTTCGTTGACGTGTTCCGTCCGTCCAAGGACTTTCCAGTTTTCCTTCTCCCCAGCGCGATTCACTGCACATTCTGGCCTGAAGTCGACGACTGCGAGATCGAAGCGGAATATCCCACTTCCTTGGTGCGCCGGGTGCGTGAAAGTCGGCATCGAGCCACGGATGGGTCAGCGATGGACGAGAGGAAAGGAGCGGAGGCGGGGTAGCGAGGACCCAGGGTGGAGGGAGCGCCCCGTTGGCGTTGATCAAGGAAGGAGCGGCGCTAAGAATGGCGGCGCTTGTGACCGCAGCTTGCGAGATGAGCTGCTTGACATTTCCCGACGACTTGGACTTTTGGTGCCCCGGTCTGAAAATGCCGCCGACGCCAGTGGGTGAGAGGAACTTGGCGGGCGGAGAGTTGTTTTTGGCCGCAGTTGGAGGCGCAGTCAAGGAACTCGTACGCTGTCGTTGCGGCTCACGGGGCCGAGCGAGTGGAGCCCACGATGCGCCGTATGCCGACTCCTTCGGCTGCCCAGAACCGGGCCAGCGCGCATAACCCTCAGCTTTGAGTTTGGAAGGCGTTCCTGGGACGGACCCGGCGGGAGATGCGTTGTAGATGAGTGGCGATGGCGGGAGAAAGGGCGTATGTACGCTCCCTGGCGTGCCAAAGCCGTAGTAGTTTGGTGGAAGTTGAGGCGTTCCAGGCGCAGACGATGCAAAGGCAGCAGCGGCTGCTTCGGCCTCGGGGACGAAGACGAAAGGAGCGGACATCTTGGAATGGAGGATGGGAGGTGTTTCGATGAAACTGCGCGTAGATATCGTAGCTCTAAGCGCTAGGAGCGCAGCGGAGCGCCTTGAGAGACCAAGAAAGCGCTGATCAGCAAGCAACCTGCCAGCAAGGAGTACTGCGCTAATCTGCCAGTAACCTACCTGTGCGACGAGATAGCGCGGTGCTTGAGCTGTTGTTTGGTAGCGAACGCAAAGAAAGATGAACGCCGGAAGCAAGAAGCACAACTACGTGACGGATCGTCTGATGCGCCCAAGAGTGATATGATGGGCGGCGCAGAGATAAGATGTAGATTTTGGAGCGAGTCGTATTTATTGGGATTTCAAGTATATGATGTGTCGACCCAGTCCGTCCAATTGCTCCCCAAGATATTCGCTGCCATGTAGTCCGCGTTGCTGCTAAGGACCGTCGCAAAAGATGCTCGAGTGCCAGAAGCACCAGCGCCTGAGAGATCAGCTCTGCAGTAGGATTGCAGGGCCAGCAAGAAACGCACCGCTGCTGTGGTACTCTGCAAAGAAAACATCCTCGGTGTTCGGCTCAGAAGTGCTCCAGACTGACCAACCAGCGGAGTTGATGTGCGCGCCCATGGTCGTGGTAGTGTAGACGACACGAGCCCATTCGGTCCAGGGACGGCCGAGGTAGACCTCGCCAGTCAGAGACGAAGTCGCGTCAGAGGCGACGACGAGCTCTGATTCGTTGATTATAACTGAGGTTTCGGTTCATTCAGGAAATGAGCGCAAGGGGCAAGAAAGGACGCACAGATACTATCGTCGGCCGCATCGCTCGGCCCGTCGGCGGTGATGCAACCTGCCCCAACGGATGCGATGACGCTCCGCTGGATCCAGGTCCTGGCGTGCTGCCCCCAGATGAAATCGACGGCCCCCTCGATGTAGTTGATGCCGTAATATTGGTTCCCAGTCTCGGTGAGGAGCGTGTCCTGGTAGCCGTAGAACGCGCAGCCGTAGTAGCCTTGCTGTGTCCCATATGCGGAGAGCGCAAGCGCCTGAGAGCCCTGGCTGAATATACTATTTAGCTGAAATGCTCGCGAAGGATGCGGTAGAAATTACCCGTATCTACGAGTCCGGTGTGGTTGAGCGAAAAGTTAACCCGAGTTCACGATAAACGTACGTGTTCTTGACATTCACGTTATAAAGCGCGAAGTTGTTCTTGTGGACGCGGAGCGTCCCGGATGGATCGTCGGAGCCCTCCTGAGCAGCAGAGTCGGAATAGGTGATGGTGACACTGTTGGATGTGTACGAGGCCGTGTTCGTGGTCGAGCCGTAGATCTGGACGAAATGAGCTCCAAAAACGCCACACGGCCGCTGAACTCGCCGTCAAGGGACCGGTACGCGTGATGTAGACCTTCTCGGTGTATGTGCCTGTGGTGCATTTCAGCCTACTAGTAGTTGACACACAGGAGGAACAAACCTGGGTAAATGAAGATGACCTTGGTTGAGGAGTCATCGAGAGACGCAACAGCAGCCTATTAGCCAGGTATCAGCATTCGAAGAACTGACGAACTTGAAGGAAAAACGCACCGAGATGGTTGTGTACACCCCGCTGCCACCAGCCTTGTTCACGACAACTGCACCAGCGGGCGGAGTCGTGCGGCTTGCGCGTTTTTCGACCACAGAAGCTTTTGCGCCGAAGAGGCCAATGGAAAGTAGGAGGAGCAGCTGGCCGAGCATCGTTGCGAGCAAGATCCTCCGAGTCAGAGAGCCTTCTTATAGTGGATTGTAGCGGGCCGGGTGGACAATTCGCTCGGGTAATTGTCCTTTGCGGACACGATTGAGAACACATGGCTCGGTCGCGGCGGGTCGCGTGAAGGATTTCGAGAGAAGAACCGACGAGCGTCAGGCGAACTTTCCGCGCGTAGAACTTGCAGAGGCGCGGACCGGCGCGGGACGGTAGACGCCGAGGAATTCGGGTCGTCGTGGTGCAAGCCCTGAGTCGACACGTGCGGCCGACACTTCGCTCTCGACTTGCATCTCGGGATGGATGGATGCCGACAATCCTCCCAAAACTTGCGTTCATCTTCCTCTGAGACGTGATTAGGATAGCCGTCGGTGAGCGGCGTTGCTACCGCATTCCAAAGACGCCGAAAGCAATACTTATAGTCATCTTCGGTGCGCCATCCAGTGATCCCCGTTCTTCGCTTCATTTCTTCTTTGCTCAGGATGCCCTACCCTTTACCTTCGCCCACGGCCAGGAGCCGCACCTCAAGCCCAGATGTGCTCAGCATAGCCAGCTCGGGCACAGAGTACAGCGTCGGGTTTGACTGGGAGCTGTACACCTGCACCAGTCCCGCCAGCGCTCTCTTTGTGCCCAACAGAGTTCCCAGTGCTTTCCTGACACACCGAGGGACATGGACTTCCCGGGATCGCCGTCGTCATTCGACTTTACGCTGTCTCCGGTCCTCGAAGACACACTTCACCCACGGAACTTTCCCCACTCATTCCTCAATTTCCCCTCCCAACTTCGGTTCCGTCGTCCGTCAACAACTCCACGCGCCTTCCCGCCAGTGCCGATCCCGTTCCTCTCCGCGGTCTATCGCGTGTACCGAAGATCAGTGGAATGCTAAACGCTACACGGCGCAGGGCTCACACAGTGGACGTGGCCGCTCCGCAGGACGTGTTGCGAGACGCACAGCCCGAGATTCGAGTGGTTACGCCCGGACTCGGTGATTCCTGGCGTCCGAGACGCAGCGCGACGATGCCCTCGGCATCAACGCTGTTGCGGGGTATGTTGGGGATAGATGACACCCCGACTTACGCCGACCCTGGAATACGTACTTCGCCAACCCCCGAGCCCGCGCACTCGCACTCGGCAGACGTTCATTCTGCACCACCTCCAGCAAAACCCGCAAAGCAATCCTCCGCGCAGACCAGCCGACACACCCGGGATTCGTCCTGGGGCGACGTTCGTGTAACCAAAATGTTCACGCAAGCAACGGGCGCCGCAGATCTGGGATGAGTTGGACGATTCCGTTCGCGAGGCGTTGTACATCAATGCTGCGTTGCGGTCCCGCGGGTTATCGTATCTCTGTGCCGCAGCAGAGAAAGCAGAAGATGCGACTTCGACGGAGAAAATGCCCGGGCTAGCAGCTCAAGCGTCAACCCAGGCTCGATCTGCAAATCCTCGTCCGCCGGCTACACTCCGTCGCACGGCAACTCTGCTTCCGGTCCGTGTCCCGTCTCTGCGGCCCAGCATCTCGGACGAGGCGCCGATTTCAGCGGAGCCGTTGCAGATTTCGCCGGCGCTACGCAAAGCGGCGCCAAGTCCAAAACGCCGAAGACCGTTGCCTGCCATTCCGAGTCCTGTCCCCGCTCTCCCTAGAGCAAAACTCATTCCAGCATCTTTCCCGGAACAACTCGTGGACACTCAAGCTCCGAATTGGGCCAAAGAATAGGTCGGGACGAGTCACGGCTGGTATTGGTCATCGCGTTGTTGGGTACGGGATTAAAGAGTCTTCTGCTAGTTCAGAGGGCTGCAGTGCGAGATTAAGCTTGTCACGTCTGTATTTATGTGTAAATGTACGAATAGTGAGAACGCGAGCGTGTGCCGCCATTTGACTCTTCTGCCGCCAATGATGTCCGAGCCGGCCCGGGACTCAGTCGTCAGAGGAAGATTCATTCCTTTGTTGCACAAATAGGGACAGACAATGTGCGCGATATGAAAGGCTATTGACGCCGCCGGCTGGCTTTGTTCGCGACGCGACTGCATAGTTAAATACGGCCACCTACGGCGTTCTTCCCTTCGAATCCCTTTCAAAACTCTTCTCCTCCGAAAAATCGAAAACACATTCAACTCGCAGATACACCAGCGTCCTCCCAATGCCGACCGCCAGCCTGATTACCACCATTGTTCTCGTGGCTGTTGGCGTGGTCCTCTGCGTCTTTGTGGCCTGCCAAAGCCACCGCGGGCGTTTGATGCGGAGACGCCAACGTCGGAGTGGGTGGCACCTGCGTTATCCGGCCTTGCCGCCAGCGATCCCGGCATCCGCGACTCCGTGCCAGCTCGAGGAAGGCCTCGGGGATGTGCCGAGGCACGTCCGGGGCCCAGATCATTTCCATCAACAAGACACCGTGATCCATCATGATGTGCAACATGCCGGCGAGGCAGCCCCCCGGCTCGCCCTCGGCTCTCGTTGCGCGGCAGCTGTCCTTTGAGGCAGAGTTGCGTGCAAAGTTTCAAGATGATTTCTCGAGAATTCCGACAGAGTCAGAGCTTGGGAAAGTGTTGAAGAAAGGGCAGGGGCGGTCTAAGGTGGGATTGCAGGCCGAAGAGCTGAAGTTTGCATGGTTGAGACAGAGGAGTATGGAGTGAATATTTATTTTTATTGTATCCTCCACAGCGATGAGAGTTAGAGTTGGTTCAAGGGCTAGTGATAAGAGGTTAGTTGGTTCAAATTTAACTTAAAACATGTACCAATGCCGAGTATGACTGGGCGCGATTGACGGCGGGAAATGGGACTTCAAGCTTCAAGTGGGACAGCACTATGAGAAAATCTTTTAGATGTAAGGGGTCGTATATGAGTGGCCATTTGGCCCAGCCAAAAAAAAAAGTTATTTTTGCTGAGAATGCAAGGCAAGCCAAGTGCAAATTCCAAAATAAAAATCCAAAACAGTTACATGTGACTTTTTGATGGCACAACCAGTCGCTGCTCAAAACACAGGTTCTGCTGCTTCCAGCACTAAAAAGTTAAAGAGCCTTAGTTGGGATACAGAACCACCTATTCCACAAAAATTGTATCTCTATGCAGCCTGAGCAGCTCTACAATCTTAGACTTATGTTCTCGGTACCAACTTAGACCAGTCTAAGCAGCTTGAAAGGTTTTGAAGTCATCATGGATACTTCTCCGGCCAGCGAATCCGCCCGGGCCGTTCCTCTGTTGTTCGCTGTTCAAGGAAATGGCGGGCGCAATCTGATGACCGCCCTATGCAAATATCTGAGCAGGGCCCAAAAAATTAGGAAAAGAAGAACTTACTTCAGAATATACATCTGACAAAGAAATGACAGCGCCAGGCGCAGAATTGATTTGACTAGCGAGATTTGTTCGAGAATTCAGGACATAGAGAAGGGTCTGAAGATGTTCAGTCTAAAGAATTTCAATGCTGTTCCATGGCTCACATTTGTGTAAATTCTTCCCAGGTGGATATGCAAACATCATGTAGAGGTATGTTTGCTGGTCAAAGGCAAATGAAAAGAGGCAGGCCAGAGCAAACACGGCAACAAAAACTCCAGTTTGGAGGGCCCCAATGATCAGGTGCGTGAGGATTGTATCTGTTCTTCGAAATCCTGTACGCGAGAGGAAAAGTGCCGTGCTCAATGAGACTGCGATACCGATGTCTGTAAAAGCCTCGAATGACATCCAGGATATGACCCATTTGATCAGCGGGTGAAATTTCTCAACACTGGGTAGATCTCAGTAGCTACTCTCTGACACATGAACAAATCTGAAACCTTACCTTCTGAGAAGTGTAGCATACACTCCACAGCCGATTCCAAGAACAAAGCTTATGGTAGCAGTAGTGCCAAGCACACCAATGACGAGCTTGTTCCGGGTAAACACATAGACTCTGGAGACCTGAGTTGAGCACAACTTGAAGGATTCAACATCTGCATGAACAAAAATCACCCACCGGTAGAGCAAAAAGATCTGTGTCAATATCGCTGTGATGTCCGTGGTCCAGGAAGTGAGGGTAACAACCCAGTCAACATCTAAGATTCACAATGAGCAGAAAATATTTTGCTTAGAAGTGAACTACTTTTGGAAAGTTGCAAGGTTGCCAAAGTTGTTGACACTTTTGCAAGGAAATTGTTTTCAGGCAAATCCAAGCAAAGAGAATAAAAACTCACCACAAGTTCCAAGCCTCGTAGAATTCGCTGTGGCGCTGTCACTGGACCCGAAGACGCCGATAGAATTGGAATAGACCTACGTTGCTGTATGGACTGTATCTATAATGAACAGGGCCCACACAATCACGCTGGATTGAAAAAAAAAATCAGGTCAGACCGGCTAGTATTTTGGTTGATGCCATACCGAATCCATGCAGCATCTTTTTATCTGCACAGAAGATAAGTTGTTGCCACCCAGAGCTGCCTGTACTCACCAGAGTTGATGAAATACGTGATAAACTGGCCAAGGACAAAGCCATGAGCAGGGTGTTGAACAAGATGCCCAGCAGGCTGAATCTTAGAAGGCTGTTCAAGATTTTTGAGAGCAAGGCATGTTTTACTGACCAACCAAGGAAGTGACGGGGGAGATGGCCATGGTGGGTGCGACGCAAAGCCCAGGAAGGAGCATTATATACTGACCTGGCCACTACTCCGCTGCCTCTCACGCCGGAAATAGGAATTTCGACGTCGGCGGGGCTCTTCCATGGAGTTGTGCGACGGTGGGAAGCTTGCGGACTCGTACGAAGCAGGTGCGGCGGAAACTGCAACTTGGACCGTACTTTTGGATGGTGCCGAAAGAATGTAGTCCAAAATTAATGCCATAGCTTGAATGCGATGTCGGCGCTTTGCCCCCCCGCAAGCCGCCCGCTAGTGATGACTTCGATGTCCCGAACTGAAGGAGTTGTATGCTGAGTTCCCGGGAATTCAGATCAGCGGGCTGGAGGCGGTCTCCCGGTCGTTCTCGCTCACACGCCGCGACCGTCAAGCATGTACCTTTTCTGTATACAAAAACATCGGAACACTCAATGGTTGTTGGGTTGAATCTACTGCTTGCGTGAAAAACAGGACACTGTATCGTCGAACCCGAATTAACAACGCGCTCTTGACGTGGAGACCGACAAATCCACATACTTTTCGTGTCATTTGAGCGCGAAACCATATACTACATCCAGTCGAGAGTGAGAACCATCCATGAACTCCAACGTGTCCCAAATAACGTGGAAGCAGCACGACCGAACACGGACGCATGCGCCGGGTCTGCCTGGCAACCCGACGAGAAACCTGGTGCCAACGTGCTGGAGCAATACTACACTCCGGGCGAGGGGCACACCACCTGGCGAGCAATCTGCGTGGCCGGCGCCGCGGGAATGCTACTACCAGCGCGCAACGAAATCACACCGGCATTGGTCAAGACAAGGCTCCGAGCGAGGCTAGCCACGATCCAGGGCGACGCGAGCCCAAAGCAGTCAGCGACAGGCTGTGTCGAATATCGACGAGGACACGCTTGGAGGCTGATTGGGGTTGCCGCCAGTGGGATCTCGTGCGTGGTATATCCGGGGTGTGTGATCATAATAAACGCGTCGTCGTCCCTGCGCAGGAAAGCTTCAACGACAACGGCGCCAAATGAAGATCCCTGACTACTTGGAGAACGGCTCCGACGGGAAAATCGCCAGACGAGATGGAATCCGGCTAGCGGAACCCGCGCAGTCTCTACATGTCCGTCATGCAACAACGGTTTCGAGGGACGGACGGACGCACCGAGAAGCAGGAGCTTTCGTCTCTCTCGCAAGATCTCGCGCGCGTAGACAAATCGATGTTTGCGACAACACCCGGCGAAAGGACACCTTGTACGATCGGTGCGAAGACGTACTGGTGCCCTGTTGGTTCTGGTGTGAGCAACTGACACGGGACAGACGTACCCAGATTTGCTTCCTAGTAGCATGAATGGCGTTCACCAACGTGCCCACGTCGTTCGACGCTTTGGGTGCCTCGAGGTTGACGCTGAGGGTGGAGTCGAGCGACGAAGCAGCGCGCTCAGAACCAGGGTGCAGCACCCAATGACGCGACGCACCACCGATTGCTGAACAACCCGCTCACCAACGCATGAGACCATGGTGACCACCTCGTTGCGCCTGGAAGACCTGGTCAAGCTGTGTGAGTTTCGTGGATACAACTGCGTAAAAGCAAGCCAAACGAGAAGGGGTCAGGATAACTAGGATATGTCAAGGCACATTGTGCGTAAGCACTCGCAAAGATAGGTCATGGTTTATCGTCATTCTGAGAGGAAAGGGGCAAATGGAAGAGACTCGGGACGCACGTGTGCATTGAGCGCGACCGTGAGCGCGAGCTAGGGCCCCGAAGCCCGCTTCTTGCTGCCTTCAAGGTCGAACAACAACGTCCATAGCTGGGAAGAAGGGGCTGTCAGCCACGAGTAATTCATACAGCAATGGCCGCGCACCTCATCGGCAGTTTCGGGCATCCTTAGCGGCATCCTTGGCGCTATCCAGCGTCGCAGCAGGGACCTGTTGCAGACAATGAGCCAAGGAAAAAGGGGCCGAACGACGACGGCCGAACGACGACGAAAAGAGCAGGGTCAGAAAAAGTGTGTTATCCACGCATGGCACGACCGCGTCGCGGGACTGCTCGGATTTTATGGGTGTAAAAGCATCATGAAGAGGGCAAGTATGGACGGCGCGACTCACAGCGAGACATGCTAGGGCCGGAGGTGGGTCTGTAAACGCGTCAGTGTCGGGTCCGAGCTCCAGCGACGACGAGAAAACGAGGCGACGGGTCAGGATAACTAGGATTTATGTTATTCCACGCATCGCACTCCAGGGGAGCACTCGTCGAGTGGTGGTACATAGGATCTCATCATCGAACTGCAAGGACGGGGGACCTCACCATCGTGGTCGTCGTCAAGTCTGGGTCGGAGTTTTGTGACAGCTATGACCAGTGGTTGCTCTCAACCAGCCCATATGCAGTGCTCCCCCTGCTTCAACCCACGCGTCGTCTCGTTATCAGCACCTGGACTCCGCTATAAGATCTTCTCCCGCTCCTCCGAGTCGTGCCAAACCGCAAATCGCTTCTTGCCTGTGCCTATCGGTGGCTTCGGCGCAAAGATTCCTGCTCATCTCAAGTCCGAAATGAAAAGATCACAAAGAGTTCCTTCCTCTCCGAGAAACCCTACGAGTACCTGAACGCAGTCGCATTCACTCATACCCGCCAACTCGAACATCCTTCTACTTTGAAGATGGTGCCCCAGAAGCGCCTCAACAGTGTCCTTTGCTGAACCAAAGCCATGAATGCCTCGAATCAGCCGCCTAGAATGTTAAAACCCCGAGCTCGCCTTACTGATCACCTCAACTGCCAACATTCCCATCTTCTGTCCGCCCTTGCCTCCGAAAGTAGTCCGTGGCCTTCATCGAATCAACCACGCCGGCCCACAACCACCACTCGTGCATTGTCTCTATTCTGGGCATCTCGACCCGCCTTCGTATAAATCCGCTGCTTCCCCAGATCCTTCGGTCCCTTCAAGCCCCGTTACTCAAGACTTGTACTTTCCTCCAGCATTTTAATCCCTCTTGCAATTCTCGATTTACGCCCACATGGCCGTCATGTCTGTTCCGTACGCCAAAGTTTCCATTGCAGTCTTTATGTGCTGATATCAAGCCCAGTGTCCTATACACCGTCGGCGCTTTCGTGCTGTTCATCGGAGGATTGGGCCTCGGTGTGCTCATCGCGCTTTTCATCGACCGGCGCGAGCGCCGACGAGTTGCGCCCGAAGACGCGCTTGCCCGTGATGCAGAGGCTGGCGTAGTCCCGCTCGATCGCGCTCCTTCGCTGCAGAGACTGTCAACAGTCAAGACAGTCGAATCGCCAGTCGAATCCCACGAATCCAAACTGGTGGTCTCTGACTCGGAGTCGTCGAGGATGCAACTCGACTCCGATTCGCAAACCACCACCACCACCACCACCACCAGCGCAGATTCGCCTATCTCGCGCCTAGTGCCTAACCGCCCAAGGAAGATCTCAGAGCTGCTCTTGGCGGATTCGATGCGCAGCGATCGCGACAACTTGCGGGCTGTCAGGAAACTTCCTAGTCCACCGGGTCTCGACTCTCCAAGCTCGACGCTTCGTCAGAGCTCCGTCAACGAGCGGCGTTCGAGCGTGGGGCAAGTTTAGCACAACTCTCCTTCGGGGATTTCAATTTTCATGACGCTTTGGACTGTGCAGACGTAACAAGACACGGACTTCTATTACTGCCAACCTTTATGATGGAAGATAAAGCCGCTATGCGGCAGTTGCCGAACCTTCTCCAGGAGCATTTCTCTGGTGAGCCCTGAGCGGGTGAATTTCTACGACAGGCGTGTTCTAATTAGTAATCACTGGCATCTAGTTCTGGCGAAAGTCACTCGTCGAGCGGGTAAATCCAGCGCTGCCGCGACGTTTGGTGGGTGAAAGCCGTCTAAGTACATTTGCCAGTGGAACGGGTGAACTTGACTAGCAGCAGCTGGCCTCAGCCCGCCCAATCTAATTTCTTTGAGTGACATTCACCGGGCGGTTCTCCCGCGCAACAACAGAAATTATTCAAAAGTCGCGCAAGTCAAATAGGGCTGTGAAATGCATATATTGTCCATTCTCTATGCCGCACGGCACGCTCAAGTTTGCGTCAATCAGCCGGCGCTGGTTGCCTCTGCCGCTTGTGCAGGTCACTGGTCACCGACACGACACTCGCTTTGTCCCATGTAGGTCCAAGTTGAAACAACTGCAGGAACATCATCAGCAGCAATAATCACACATGGGCTGTACTCACTTGTGTCCCGCTGTTTGCGGTCCCAGTCTATCTGCAATCCCGGTGACTAGAAGAACACCTCATCCAGCTCTTCCTCGCCAAGCAAACTAAACACAGCCCTTACACACCCCATCTTCCTCCCATCCAGCATGAACACTGTGTCCGGCAACGCCAACACGCCCCTCTCAAGCGCCTTAATAATGGTATTATTATGGCAAATGGGCCCCACAACGGAGTACCCCGACTGGTCCTCACAAACGCCTCCAAATCATCCTCCTGCCGCGGCCTGACTGCGGCGTGATCCTCCCACCACGTCCTCCCCCAGATGCCTCCGCAGCACCGCTTCCAACACATCACCCAATCCCCGTTCTTGTTTGCGGACGTCAGGGTCGCCCACGTCGCGCCATATAGACTGCATGCGACCCCCCAAGCCAGCCAGTGCCTCTCGAACTCCGCCGGGCGTTCCGACGTCGTCAGAAGCGCACCGTCGTTCTCCCACCCATACACCTTCTCCAGCTCGCATAGGTCGTAAGGACATGCGGCCAGTCAACATGCACGAACTTCGTTCGCGATCTGCGGCCACACGATGCAAGGCCATTCCGCAGTGTCTGCAGGACAAGGTATGTCGACGATGGTAACGGCTTCCTCCGTCTACGGCTTCGTCGTCGTCCAGGTCCATAGGAACGGCCTCGGAATTGCACATGTCCGGCGGTGCACCGTCGACAGAAGAGTCAGGTTGTTGAGCGGGTCGTCAGTGGCGTTGTCGGTGGTAACGACCGGCGTGGTGTTGTCGGTGGTAACGACCGGCGTGTCATCGTCAGTAATGGGGTGTTGTCGATGCTGGTGTTGTTGGGGTTTTCGCTGTTGGACTGGTTCTTGTTCCTCGATGAAGTGACGAGTTAGAAGCAAGGACTTGTCGCGAGATTTACGCCGGGCGCGGGGGCGCCTGTTTCATCTTTGCTGGGTCGTCGTAGCCTTGCGTCGCGTGCAGGAGACCCAGTTCCTCGAGCATCTTGAGGTTCCTGGCCGTGTTCTTAGCAACCTGAGCCTCATAGGCCCGCGCCTCGTCCAGCTGGCGGGCATCCCGCCTCGGCCTCCGTCTCCGTCTCCCTCGGCCTTCTTGGCCCGCTTCCGCCATCCGGGCCCATCCCTGTCCCCGCTGGGTGCTCGCCTTTCTCTTTCCATCGACATCGTCGTGGAACAGCACTGGGTCGCCTGGGTTAAAGAGCGCAACGATCGCCTACCCGAGGCCTACACACCCTCAGCATTCGAATCATGCAAATCCAGGTAAGCCCACATACCTTGGAAAGCAGTCCTGCGACCCATTCCCGATAATCAGGCTCCATCCCTCGCCCTTCTCTCGCCCATGCACCACAGCGCCACCCGCTGAAGCTCATAAAGCCACTCGACGAGCGCCGGCAGCCCGTCGTGGGGCCATATTGCAGCGCCGCTTGCAGTTCCGCACTCGGGAGCGAGATGTCGCTGTCTTGCGCGGCTAGTTCGCCGTTGGCGGGTGGGGCGGCGGTGAATGTTAGGCCGGTGAACGGGAACGACGCGGGGCTGGGCTTGCCCGCAGGAGAGAGAGTAGGCCCGGAGAGTTCTCGGGGGGGAGGAAGGGGCGTGGATGGTACGAGAAAGACACCGCAGAGGTGGGGATTAGCGGTAGCGGGAGTGCACAGCATCACCAAATCGGGACGTGGGAAAAGCGCGAAGACCAACACGTCCACAGAGCAAGCTAGCACAGCATATTACTCGATATGGAATACACGTGATTCAGCGCGGTAACGAACATATCGTATACAGCCTAACCTGAAGGTTCGGCAATGATTGGACTTGACCGCATCGTACATTCTTTCCCTCTTTATAACCTAGTGTACGAGCCCTCGGGTGTCGAGCTGTGCATCGATATCCTCTAACAGAATAACTTCGCCTGTTTTCACGTTAGAGCCCTCTGAGATCCACTGATCAAATTGGATAGCTGACTTACGAGGGACTCTCCCTGCCCTTCGCCTCGCAATAAGTTGATCCGCGCTCTTCCAATAATCCGCAGAGTCGCTCCAAAGTCTCCCTTGCTGCCAATCTTTCCAATAGTCCCCCTCCCGTATCCAGACGAAGCGCCCATCTTGTGTGATGAAGCTGAATGCGGCATCGTCCTCCGCCCCAACGAATCCAATTCGGCTCGATGTCGAGAGGAAGACCAGCGCCTCTAAGTTTCGTCCCTACACGAAGAATCTCGACGCAAACATTGTAGAGAGGCCGGTCGACGTTCAATGCTAAATGAGTGAGCCGCGGCATGGAACAGGCGGCAACCGCGGGGCCATCGTAGCCCAAGAGTTCGAGGTGCGTGATGCTGGCGAAGAGTGGGTAGGTCGCGACATCTACCGCGGAAACGTCGAGCACGTTTTCCGAGCTGCAGTACAAGTGTGTCAGATTGGGTAGGTCGTGCCCTAGGAAACAACTGTCGAGCAGTGAAAAATGTTCGGGGTGTCGGTGGCTTACCAGAGGAAGGTCCGAAGAGATCGCTCAAGTGACCATAGGGCCAGACGATGAACAAGTTCTCCACCCCAGAGCACACACTCAACACTTTTCGGATAGCATCCTGGTCCAGGCCAGCAGCAAAGATGTTTTTGACCCAAGCCTGCAGGAGGGCGGGCGATTTTAGGTCGAGGATTTGCTCGATGATCGCTCCGCTGCACCGCGGTAGCTCCGGGACAGGAAGACAATGGTGGTGAGGGAAGAACAAGGTGCGGTATAGGATTGCTTCGGTCCTAGTCTCACAATGAGCAGGAGGGCTTCCCAGGGCCATTTGAGTACCATTCGCGGACGCGCTTCGCGACGAGAGCCAGCGTTGGCACAGATTTTGGATGAGCGAATGCGGCGAGCGAAAAGATGTGCAATTCGAGCTCGGGAGGGAGCGCAGGCGTCATGGTCGCGGAGAAGAATCCAGATGAGTCTTGATTTTTGATGGACTGCAGAGCTGTTTATAAGTTTAACTTTAGCTGCAGCGGTATATTGCGGCCAAGATATCATTCTATTCGTACGTGCTCCCAGTCGTATCCACAGCAATCAACTGCCCCGTCTTGGTGGTAACATATAATATCTCTTCCTGCTCTTCCCCGCGGCCAAACGCCACAGCAGATGGCCCATTAAACGTCGTGAGATCTATCCCGCTCGCATCGCCCGCCGCGGTGTGCTGCACCAAGCTCCCATTCGCGGCCCGCTCAAACAAAACAATCTCGGACGGATGAACCGCCATCCATACCCTGCCCGCGCGATCGAACGCCAAATCGTCGGCGCTTTGGCCCGCGACGGTGTACGGATTGTCGATGGGCGCCAGGACCTCGACGACGCCGGCCTCGATGGTGTGGTGGTGACCAAGCGAGACACGCACACGGCCAAACAGCTCCTCGACACCGGCGCTCCAGTAGGCGTATCCGTCGTGGTATTTGAGGCCGTTGATTCCCAGCTGCACGGGCGCGGATGCGTTGGTCGTGGCGATCCACTGCGGGGAGCTGGCGACGCTCGTGACCGAGCCCGAGGCCATGTCGAAAGCATAGATGGCGCCCGAGACGGACTCGGCTCCCAGGATGACGGTCGAGCTGAGCGGGCTTATCCCATTGATACAAATTGCGTTCTGGGGTGCCGCGGTGTTGGAGTTAGGGAGCAGTGGGACGGAGACGGCGGGCGAAGCCGATATGGCGCCGGTCTTGGCGTCGAAGGCGACGCTCCAGATGACCACCGTACCCAGTGCCTCGCGCGGCGGGCCAAGTGTAAGGTTCGAGACGACAACGGCAAATACGTCGGGTTTGTATTCGGTGATACCCATGAGTGCAGTTGCGTTGGGAAACGTGAAGACTTCATTGAGGGTGACGCTCTGCGCGCGGGGGTCAACGGTGTAGAGGGTCGGCGACTCGGCTGAGGTGATCAACAGATGTGAGTTGGCTCGCGCAGCGATGTTTTCGAGCCATAGATTGGTTGGAGACTGGTAGAGCACCGTTCCCGAGTATTCTGCGGCAGCTGAGAGCGCAAGGATGAGTGGGCATAGGGACTTCATCTTCAATTTGAAGTCGGCGTGGATTTTTGGCCTTTTATGCGACGCTGAAGGCAGCTGACTACTGACGCGGTCAATATCGGGCATCGCCAATCACTGGTGTAATCGTTTTGAAGCGAGCAAGTATGCTGTCGACGTCGTCCATGGCTTTAGACAGTCGATGACTGTGAATATAGCAGCGTGCTACCGCCGAACGTGGTCGTGGTGTTGTGCATGGCTATGGTCATGAGCTCGAGCATATTCTCCGTTGAGTAGGAGAAGAAAACTTACAGTGGTTGAACACTGGTTCTGAGGCAAGTTGTCGAAAAAGACACGTCGGCAGTCAAAACATCCGTTGACGAAAAAACACTGAACCAATGCTGCGACTAATATTTCGTTGGCGCTGAAGGCATGGCCGTGGAAAGACCAAGAGCGTCCGGAACTGTTGTAATCGTCCAAGTCGAGGCGGAACACCGAGTGGGGTTTCAGAAACCCGAACAAGAGGGCCATTTGCCCGTTTTCCACCGAATACGGAGAGATAGTTCGTCGCAAGGAGAGACAAAACCGCCGCGTCGGGGCTTCTCGGAGTCGATGGACGGGACTGGGCTGAGAGTCGGGAGTTGACGTCAAGTGGGAATGGCACATGTGATTGTCCGAGCCTCTCCACAAGCTCCGACCTCCGAACCTTATATGCAGGCCCGACGCGCCCCTGGCCCTTGACTCGATCCTCTCTCCTGCTAACATGTCCGCGGGCTTCCGCATAACGCCCGCGCTATGGGACCGCATCCACCACTTTGCGTCCTTTCCCCAGACTGGCGGTGTGTGGCAATATTAGTCGTCATCGAGAGGAATGCTGACGGACTATCGCAGTATCGCTGCAGCAGATGGTCCTTTTTGGGCAGAACCCAAGCCAGGGCACGCTGCTGAAAGCCAGCCAGTTCCTCGCAGGTGCGTTTCCGTAGTTCTGGGCAGCATCGGGCTAACGACGGAACAGAGGAGCTCCCTGTACGACTGGCACACCGGGTCAAGGAGCTCGACGAGCTACCGCACAACCTGAGCGCAATGCCGTCGATAAACAAAGTCAAGAACTGGTACGCCCAGTCCTTCGAGGTGCGTGTCTTGTCGTGTGATCTCCAACGCCTGACCATCCATTCGTCCAGGAGCTCATCAGCTTCCCGCCCGTCGTGCTGCCAGCTGAGATCCGGCAGCAGCTGCTCACACCGCGCTCCGAAGAGCTCACCTTCCCCGAGTCCACGCCCAACCCTTCGCTTGAGAATGGCCGGTACCAGTTAAATGGAGGGAACGGGAATGGGAATGGGAACAAGCTGAAGATGAGGGTACCAATGGAGCGAAGGTGTGTATCTTACAGAAATCTGCTCTTGCTTCTGCTGACGCTGCCAAGGTACCATGCGAACACGAAAGGCGTTAACTGGCCGCCCGCCGTCGCCGACTACAACGCGCGCTTTACCAAGACGTTAGAGGCGATCAAGTCGCGTCATGACCCGACTGTAACGACCGTCGCGCAAGGAGTGCTCGAATGGAAGAAGAGCCAAGGGACGAGGACAATTGGGCTGGACATCCAGGCATGGCTGGATAGGTTCTACCTATCGCGTATAGGGATTCGGTTCCTCATCGGACAGCGTGCGTGCCGATTCCCTACCTTGCTTCGAGGAACGCTCACGCGTCGCAGACATTGCGCTCAACAACCAACAAGCACACGAAGACTACGTCGGCATCATCTGCACCAACGCCAACGTGCACGACATCGTCCAAGAGGCCATTGAAAATGCGCGCTTCGTCTGCGAAGAGCACTATGCCATGTTCAAAGGCCCGCCCGTGCAGCTCATCTGCCCGCCCAACCTGTGCTTCCCGTACGTACCGGGGCACTTGTCGCACATCGTCTTCGAGCTTCTTAAAAACTCACTCCCGCGCCGTCGTCGAGCGGCACGGAGTAGAGAACGAGGATGCCTTCCCGCCAATCAAAGTCGTCGTTGTCGAGGGCACAGAGGACATCACGATCAAGATTTCGGACGAGGGTGGGGGGATCCCAAGGAGCGCGATTCCGCTCATTTGGACGTACATGTATACGACCATGGAGAACCAGGCCATCGACCAGGATTTCCATGCGAGCGATTTCAAGGCGCCGATGGCTGGGTTTGGTTATGGGTGCGTTTCTTTGCCTGGTTCCGAAGTATGCTAACGGGGTTCTGCAGCCTGCCATTAAGTCGACTGTACGCAAGGTATTTCGGCGGCGACCTGCGTCTCATCGCAATGGATGGGTTCGGGACCGACGTCTACATTCATTTGAACCGGCTTTCGAGTAGTCGAGAGCCTCTGCCATAACCGTCGCTGTATAAATTACAAGTTATCTGTGTACAAGTGCTAATCTATACCCTCAAAAGTCACGTGATGGTACCTTAGCAAAACAGTCAATCCCCCCATGTAATTCGCTTATGAAGGCACCCCAGGCACAAAGCCTCCCCGTCCTCTTCCACGATATCCGCCTCGCGGTGCCCCGCCGCGGAACCCTCCGCCACCAACGAACCCACCTCGTCCCCTTCCAAACGCCGCTCCCGCACCAGCGCCAGGCAAGAACCCACCACGCCCTCGCGGCTGCGCAAATCCCGGTCCATGATGCCCGCCTCGAGGAACGAACGTCGTCGGTGCTTGATGCGGGAGAACCGGCGACGTAGACGCTGGCCCGGTGTGGTTCCCGTTAGCGTTGTTGAATCCGCCGCGCGTATTGACGACCCCGCCTCGGCCTCGGTTTGGATTCGACATGATCGCGACTGGCGTAGATGTAGACGGGCTGCGAAGCCATCAGTACACAGAAAGAGCATGCAGAGGAAAGACGAACCCTTGCGTTTGTCCCCGACCCAGCCCAACCTGATCTCCTTGCGGACCCGTCCATCTCGACCGAGGTGCTGGCGGAGGTACCGGTGCACCCTTGCTCTTCGGCGCGGTTGAAGTTACAAATTGAGGGTTGGTCAAATTCAAGCACGTATTGAACTCGACGGACGACCCGCGATACTGCGAGCATCTGGCCATCCTTGAGCAACAGCAACATACGAGCCGACCAAAAGAAACACGTACCGATCCCCCATGGTCGTCCCCGCCATGAACGCCGCATCCCAAACGACGTCCATCGTCTTGGCGTTCAGCCCAACCACAACGCCCTTCACGCTCAAAGGCACGCTCCCCGAATCCTGCACCATCGTGACCCGATCGCCTAGCGCAAAGACCTGACTCTGCAGCCGGTATACCGCATGTGCGGGCTTCAGAACCGCTTGTCTCGGGATGCCTTTGACGACGGCCTTCTTGATTGCGGCGGGTTTCCGTGCAACGGTGAACGTGTCGGCCAGTTCCTCAATGGCCATGACGGTGTCTTTGCCGAGTTGGTCGCAGAAGAGCGAAACAGGCTCGAGGTCGCGGACACCGTTGGTCTTGAGCCAGGCTTTCGCATCGCGGACGAGCGTGTCGGCTGCGGGACCGGGTAGACGGAGTAGATCGGAGGCTTTGGCGATGTCGCCGTTGTCCGAGTCGAGATTCGCGAAGAGTGCTGGGAATTTGAGCTGAGACTGTCAGTTGTGAGGTTTGAAGAAGAAGAAAAAACGCACCTTGTACTGCCGAATAAGGTCGATGGCCTTTTCGCTAAACTCCCAATGTTTCGCGTCCTTGCGCGTATAGTCGATGACCTTGAGCGCCTTGGCATCGAATTTGAGACTGAGGCCCAGATTCGTCTTCTGACCGTCACTGGTGAGGATCATGAAGCTCGAAGTAATGCGTGACAACGCGCGTCCCGATATGCCCACCATCTCCGCGACGCGGAAGGACGGCAAGTACCGGAGAGCCTTGCGTTGCTCGACGACAGCCTTGAACTTGGCGTTCTCGGCTGTATCGGAAGGGAAGAACGCGAGGATGACGGAGAGCGTCGTGTCGGTGGTCGCACTGACCGCGGCAGCGACCCCGTAGGCGTGTTCTCCAAGGAAGAATATCTTGCTCCCTTCGGGGAACTCTTCAGAGAGCGGAGGTGCTTCGCGTTCCATGAACCGTGGGTCCTCCGAGGCGACTTGGGATAGGGTCATTTGGACAGCGTGCTCTTGTTCCTTGTCCGCATCTTCATAGTCTTTGACCAAGGCACCAGATTCGAGACGTTTGAGTCCTGAAAACAAGGTTAGACAGAGGAGGCACGTGATCAAGGATGACTTACCCTTCAACGGCCGGACATGCAACAAGACATCCACACTGCCCGTAATCACACCCGTTCTCTTCGAGTATGTCTGCTCGATCCGATCCGCCTTCATCCTCCACACACCCAAGCCCGCCGGCGAATGCGGGTTCTTCACCACCCGCTCCCCGTCGCCCATCCCTGGCAACACGATCTTCTCGTACTTGAACAACGAGTCGGACACCCCGACCACGCGTCCCTCGCGCAAGAACGGCCAGCCCGTAAACACCCGCTGCCCAACATATTCTTTCGCGATATCCTCGCTCGTGCGCGCCTCGTGCGGGTTCTGAATATGCACCACGATCGACTTGTTCTTGCTCTCCGTGCCGTGCACATTGACGCCGTGGACGCCGAGGACGGCCGTATGCGGGAGCGTATTGAGTGACGGGAAGCCCGCGAGAGCCTCCGTCCCGACCTTGACCCCCGCGACGAGCCCAAGAACGGGATGCAGCCCGTCGAGTGTAGGCAAGTCGAACGGCTCCATCTTGCACATGCACCGGTTCAAAGGAGGGAAGAATCCGGGCAGCGACGAGGGATAGATGGTCGGCTCGCCGTGGTTGAAGCTGAATTTGGTGCTGGTTCCGAACGAGTTGCGCTGCTTCTCCTCCTGGGTGAGACGATTTTCGCGGGCTATAAAAGGGCATTGTCGGCGACGCGAAAAAAAGTAGACGGAGGAACGTACAGGACATTGCAGCCAACAACCGCTTCTCGTCGATGAAAGGGATCTTCACGACCGCCTCCCAATCTGCTTTCTTTCCGTTGAGATCCTGCTCGAATTCCAGCGGATAAAAGTCGCGGATGGGCGAGTTGGGCGTGTACATGAGATCCTGGTCGTCGATCAGAAACACCTCTGAAGCGAAGCGAACCTCTATACCTGGTACGCGAGTGGAATATGATCCTTGCTCGCAACGGGCAGCACGCCCATGAGCTGTTCGAATGGGCGGAACGGCCTTCCGAGATCGAACTCGAATGTCATTTGGTCGACACCGCGCAGGTCTAACTGTCGTTTCAGCCAAAAGGCACTGATTGAAAAAAAAGTACGTACCGGAGATGCGCGGCGCGTAGTGATAGTCGTAGAACCAGCCCCACGACGCAACACCACTGTAGTAGTAGTGCATGACCCACTGGAGGCCTTCGACGTAGCGGAAGATGAAGTCGCCCATCTGTTGTGGGTCGTCGTAGTCTATCTCCAGTTTGCCCTGTCGTAAATGCATGAGCGAGACAGTTGGAAGAAACGACGAGAAATGTACCTTGTAATAATTCCGCTTCCACTCGTCCATCTTCTCGTTCACTGACCGTGCATGCCGCGCATCAAAGTCGTCTGTGTCGTCGTCGTCTGCGACCGGCGCAGTTGCGTATTTCTTGAGTACCCGCTCAACCGCTGCCTCTGCCTCTGGGTCCTCGTCGTCCTCGTCGGTCTGTGGCGCATCATTGTCCGCCCCTGGGAAGCGCCACGTGACCAGACTTCGGTCCTCCTCGTCAAACTCGTCCCATCGCAAGCCCAAATGCAAGTCCTCCGCAAGCTTGCCCACAAAAACCCGATCCCGGGCAGGAAACTCGTTCCGCATGGCCAAGACTGCACTGCCCCGCTTGCCCTTGCTCTCCACTACCCACTTCTGCACCTGCTCGAACACGTCCCGCTGCGACCGCGTCAGCACCAGCTTATTCCGCTTCCGCGCCACCTCCATCTCCTTCACAACCTTGGCCTGCTTGCCCTTGTACCAGTTCAGGTCCGCATATTCCTTCTCAAACACCTCCTGCTCCCACTCCCCCATCTCGTCCAGCACGATCTGCAGGCGCCGCGTGTCGATCACCCCACCGCCGTTGATATAGCCGTCCATCCCTGGCAGCACCTTGCGGTACACCTCCCACAGCCGCTGCAGCCCGTTCTCGTGTATGTGCAGGTCCGGAAGATGCGGCAAAAAGTCGTTGCCAACAAACACCGCCAGCAGCACGAAGTCGTCGATGATCCGCTCCAGGTCGTATTCGAATGGTAGCACCGGCGCGATCTCGTGGAACTCGAGGTCGAGGTACTCGCGCATGAGCGACAGATGCAGGAGGTAGAAGTTGGTCGACTCGAGCGACGCGTTGCGCTTGCCCCGCGCAGGCCCGAACTTGACCTCCTCGCGGAGAAGGCAGAAGTGCGGGTCGTGGCTCAGCAGCGACAGCATGATCAGGTCCGCGTCGAGCCCGTAGAGGCAGTGGCGGACGTTGGGGTTGTAGTCCGGCTGCGCGCGTGCGTGGCGAATGTACTCCATGATTTTATGCTCGCCTTCGCCCGGTACTTCATGCCCGCTCAGGACCACCTCGACGTCGCGCCAATTCGAGTCCTCGGTGATCTTCTTGTTGACGAAATAGCGCAGCTGGTCGGACAGCCTGGCCATGAACGGCGTACCCGGCGTAATGCAGTTGCTGTCGAATGCCTTCTCGGTAGGCAACACCTCTCCCTTGGCCTCGGCCTTCTCCCGGATCTCCCGTGCCTCTTTGGCCGTGCGGAATCGCCGTCCGCGTTGCTGGTTCATCTTGGCTCGCGGCGCGACGCCGTCCACGGCCATGAAAAAGAGCTTCTTGGGCTTGATCTTGCCAAAGAGGAGGTCCACATATGCGAAGATGGACGTGAATATCTGCTCTTCAGATAATCGAAAGTGCGCGTCCTCGTCATTTGGATGAGAGCCTACCAGTCTTTAGCACAAAAACGCAAAAAGATTCACTGCGACGCACAGTTGTGGATAATCCCGTTAAAGTCCAGATACAAGTTATCTGCGGGCCGTCGTCAGCGCCCACTCGACACAGCCCTTTGCCCCGCGTACCAAACTCCGGGATCTTGTTCTCTTGAATGAGCTGAGAGGTCAGCGGGTAGCGCTCTCTGCGTGCAGTTAGCAAGCAGTACGAGCTCGGAGGACGTAGCACACGCACGAGATGTAGCGGAAGAACTGCAAGCCCAAGCGTCAGTGCCTCGTTGACCGCTGAAAGCGGCATCCGCACCTTCGGAATCCCTGTGCAACGTCAGCAGTGGCTACTGGAGTGAGAGACGACACGCACCCATAGTCGTACAGTCGTGGTCTGCGCGTAAAAGCGATTGGGCAAGTCACGTGTATGTGGGAGAATAATCTATACCCTGCACGAAACTACAAATACAGACGGGCAGCCACAGTTACAGTACTACTGGTACAAAGGAACGAACAAACAGCGAAATCGAAAGCGAAACGACACGAAACACAACGAAGAAATGTCTAATCCCGCCGATCCCAAGGCCTCTTCATCGGGACCTGATATGGGAAAACCTGCGACGGCGGCGGTGGCACCGTAGGGTTGTACAAATGCCTCGTCGACGGGGACGGGACCCAAAGCGGGGGCAGTTGTTGTTGCTGCCGTTGCGACTTCTGTACCGTAGAAGAAGCAACGGCCACCGCGACCGCCCTTTGACTCTCCCTTCGCTCAACCCTCGCCTCCACCCTCTCCAGCTCACGAATCTCTTCCAACAGCCGCTCGTTGGCAAACCTGAGCTGACTAATCTCGTATTGCCAGCTTTCGCTCGCGCGCTGACCCTGCGCTGCGCTGGATGTTGGGTCCAGGCGGGTAAATGTGGGGCTGATCGATACGGAAGAGGGCGAGGGGGCTGATGAGCAAGTGGTGGAGGACGAAGACGCAAGCCGGATCGAATACACGATATGCGGTGGCATGACCAGCGGAGGGCCCGCACCTGAGGTCCCATCCGAGGACTGCGTCGTCGGCACCAGCCTAAGCACGACCTGCACCGGCTTTTCCCCCTGCGGCACCGTCATCCACACGCCCAGCTCCTTGACATTGGTCGGTCGGTCCGATCTCCAGCTCGCAAACAGCGCGTCGACTGGATTCGGATCTGCTCCAACGACCAGGCTAGCAAGCAACGTGCCGCGTTCACATTCGCCCCCTAGCACGGCAGCACAGCCAGCGCCGACGGACAGCAGCATTCCATATGGATCAACCAGCCCGTGGAACGCCGGGGGCACACTCGCAGACGTTTGTTGTATCGCATCCTGAATCTGCGTGAGCCATCACGTGAATAAAAATAACACTCATACCTCGCTCGCTCGCCTCCTCGCCCTCGGCTGCAACGCAAACTCCAGCCCACTCGCCGATCCTGTCGGCGACCGACTGCTCCTCGCAGACGTCGTTGTCGCTGCAGGCGGCGGCGGCGGCGTATGCATCTGCGCCGGCGGCACAAACGGCACCGCCCCCGCTCCGCTTGAGCTCGACTGGACATTCGCCATGCCACGCGCCCGCCCAATCATCACAATGGCCTTGCGCCCTTTGCCCGGCTCGACGTGTAGCCGTCCGCGAGACTCGACCCACACCCACGTGCCTACCATGAAATTCAGAGACAGTACAAAAGAAACCACAAACGCACCTTGCTTCGTTCTCGCACGGAACACCAACTCCACAACCCGCACCGACTCAGGCGAAAGCACCGTCGGCGTCGTTGGTGGAAGTGGTTTACCACTACCATTCATGAGACTCTCCAGCATCGTCATAGGCTTGTTGACGGTCCCAACGAGGTCCTTGACATTCGCATTCGAATCGAGCGGCATACTCGCTTCCTTGAGCGCGCGGCCCACTGTAACCCTATCAGTCCTAGTCCTATCCGTACCCCCAAGATGAATAGACGTACCACTAACGACGTCCCGCTCAAAGCACACATCCGCCAGCGCATGACCCACAAGGTCCGCTGGGGCCCAACCCAGCACCCGCGTAACGGCGGGCGAGATGTACAAAAAGGCGCCCTATGAGAGAAATAAGCCATTCAATTCAGCGAGCGGGAACGAAAGTGAGATGCAGAGCAGGAAGCGAAGCACGAAGCGAGGTAATAACGGACAGGTCAGAGGAATGAATGGAGGGTAATGCGGATAGACGGGGATAACGGGCTGCGTACCTTAAGACTAAGCACGTGCACGAAATCTGGGAGCGCGCCGAGCAGCAACGAGTGCAGGACGTGGCTCGTGGGGTCAGGCTGGATGCCCGCCGTCGGCGCGGGCGCAATGGTAACACCGAACGTCGCTAGGAACGCTGGTTTGGCAAGCAGCCTCGTAAGGTCCGCCGACATGGTCGGTGCAGGGAGGGCCGAAGCGACCCGTCTCTCTTTGGGGTCGTCCTTCTTGCTCTGCGCAGCCTTGAAAGCGAGGATAGCCGCAGCATCGTAGGTCCCTTCGTGGATGTTCCTCGTGATGCCGTCGCTCTGCAGCGAGATGTTGACCTGGAACCCGACGAACCACACAAGGTCTCCGCGCACCCCGCTCTCGGACCCGTCCTCGTCGAACAACGGGACGATGCTGACGAGGTTGAGGAACGCCGAGCTGTCTTTGCGGTAATTAACCAGCGTGACCTGCGCCTCCTTGCGCCCGCTGACCGCTTTCGCCAATGTGCGTATGGCTCCGCTACTGGCCGGTCTCCTGGGATCTGCCTTGCCGAGCAGCGCAGCCTGCTGCGGCCCGGGTGGTGCCTGCAGAAAGCGGCAGTTGCGCCCTTGGACCTCGCGCTCGGAGTAGCCCGTGAGAGTGCAGAAACTGGGACTGCAGTAAACGATCGGCTCGTCGTGCCGCCTGCAGTCGACCACGACGAACGAGGTCGTAAAGTCGATCGGGCCAAGTTGGACGCTGGGGTTGGGGCGCGAGGCGACGCGGGAGAGGAGCGAGACGACGTCAAAACCAGATTGTGAGTAGATCGGCAGGCCCATCCCGTTACCGATGCTGCTGTAATCTGCTGGCGCAGGGGCGAATCCGGGCGAAAGTGGCAGGGGGAGCGGGGGGCAGAGAGAAGCCCGTGAGTGGTGCGGGTGTATTCGGTGGTGGGCTCGCGTTGAGTGCGGGGATCGAGATGGGCATGGGAGGTTGAATGGGCGAACAGCCCTCGGCGTGAGCAAGGAAGTCGGGGAATGCATCGGCCAGCTGCTCGAGGCTGCTGTACGCGTTCTGCAGCGCAGTTTGTGTTGTGTCTAGATCTGCGGCGGACGGTGCTTCCCATGAAGGATGGTACGAGGTCGATACGGGCGGGCGGAATCCGCTGTTCGTGAACCATGTCGCGGCCTGCGCTTGTGCGGGATGGAACGCCTCTGCACCTCCACCAGGAGCAAGTGTAGGTGGAGCATCGAAAAGGTAGTGCGGGAGGTGGAATTGCAGACCACTGCCGCTGGTCGTCAACTCGGGAGGCAAATAGCTCGAGCTTGAGCGCGACGAGGACGTTGAGCCCTGTTGCGACTCGTCTGCGAGAAACCGCTCGTATGCACCGCTTCCGTTGTCGCCGTTCGTGTTGTGGAGGTAGCCAAACGACATTGCTAGCAAGGTGCGCGCGACTGGGTGCAGCGCCTTATGTATGCCGTGGTTGGTGGAGCGGGTGGATGGAGGGAAGAAGGAAGGTGTGTATGAATTGCGATCCAAGTCCGTCACTCTTGCGTAGTAACACCCAGCCTCCGAGCACACGTCTTCTTTCGAAAGCGCTTTTTCATTTCATTTACTCTGGGAGCGAACGAGCATCTCCGCCGCACGTCTGCCCATGCCTCAGTGAGGATATCCTCCCCCCGAAATAACCGCTCCCTAGAACGCCACCGCGAGATTAGGCTCAAGGACGCGACATGCAGCGACAGTGATTCCAATTTAGCTGGGCCTGATTGTGGATCTCACAGTCGAGGCAACAAGAGCACAGAGCCAAGGAAACGCGATGCGACCGGGACGGCAAATAATCAATTCGAAGACTCTAGGAACACAGGAAAGAGATGTCCGTAACCCGCTGTCGCATATCCATCCACCAAGAAACAACGAATGGCACACATTTTTCAGGAACAGAAAGAGAAATCGATATACGCCCCCTTTCCCCTCGCACCGCCCATTGCTCTGGGCGGCGTAGTGAATAAAGGGCGAGATAAACACGCAGGGACGGAAGAAAAAGTGGACGTGATAGCATTGCATGTACAACATACGTCTACGCACGGAGCTGAGCACGAAGGTTGGCCTCGAGGTTGCCCTTCGGCCGGATGAACTGCAGGTAGGCGCCGTCCCTGGTCACTAGTCAGCAGTGGACGGGGAAAACAAGACAAGCACGCACTGGAGCAAACGTTTCTCCTCCTTCAGACGCAAATACTCAGTCTTCTCAACAGCAGTGAAACCCCACTTCTTGGAGACGATGATCTTCTGGCGACCGGGGAACTTGTACCGGGCACGGCGCAGAGCCTCGATGACGACAGCCTGGTTAGAGTCCTTCGTACGGATGGACATGATGACCTGGCCGATGTCGACGCGGGCAACAGTGCCATAGGGCTTGCCCCAGGCGCCGCGCATGCCAGTTTGCAAGCGATCGGCACCAGCGCACGACAACATCTTGTTGATGCGGAGGACGTGGAACGGGTGCACCCGGACACGCAAGTGGAACGAGTCCTTGCCGCTGGTCTTGGTCACGTACTGAGGATAGGCGGGTCAGCCTCGGGCTGAGTAAGAAGTCCCGAATGACGCACCTTGTTGGCGCAGATGCGGGCCGCCTCGAGGGCCTCCGAGCTGAGCTGCTCGTACTCATCCGAGACAAGGTGGGCACAGAAGGGGAACTCGTCGACGTTGGCGCGCTTGCGGCCCAAGTCGAAGATGCGAATCTGGCCACAATCGATGCGTCAGTATTTTTTCTTGGTCGCCCCAGACGCAGACGGACCTTGGGGTCGGGCACACCACGGTTGTACCTACTCTTGGGGTAGGGTTTGTTCTTGCAGTAGCGGTAGCAGCGAGCGGGACGGCGGCCCATTGTAGAATTCTGCGACGTATCAGTCAGCAAGAGAAAAGACGACGCATCCAGCGCCCTTGCACTCCCAGCCCCTCGGAACCATCGTCAAAGGACAGCGGGGAGGTACGGGCAACGGCTCGGACGGCGGCAAATGGCACGTACAGTAGGGGGCGGGGGAAAACGGCGGCGACGATGACCGTTCGCTGCTTTTAAAGCGACGTGTGACACATGTGACACGCTGAGTAAAATTCCTCCGCTCAGTCAGCCACTCGACTCAGACGCGGTCCCGGGCAAGAGAATCTTGGAGATGGGAATACATGCTCAACGATAATGCCGTTTATCCGCTCGAAATTCTCCGAAGTATGAACAGGACGACATTAAAGCCGTTTATCCGCCCAATATTCTCCATCGCACGGCCTGACCGCCTTCACCCGCATGGCGAACAAACCAGAGTTGAGCAGAAACAACTTGAGGTGGCCGCGGAACACATATGCATCATGCACCGACAAGATATCTTCGTCGCCCACTGGCAACCTATAACCCAGTGACAGCTAGCTTCAGAGGAACTGCGTTTGACTGGGGTTGAACGGAAGAGTTTGTTGAGAAAAGCGAGATCTAGGAGAGACGTTTGACTCGGACGAGCAGTTCTGCGACCGTATATTTTCAAGATGAATCTGCGCCAACTGAAGAGCCGGTAGGGTTCCGCGGCGCATATCCCATTCTCGAAACAAGTCAGAGTGGGTGAAATTGGTGGGTGCGAGGACAGTGTAGAAGCTTGAGCAGCGCGCCCAACGTGAAAAAGTGTCGATATCGACGTCGCGCCGCGGCGGCACATCTGAAATTTGATTCCTTTTTCGCCCAGTTTGCGTGTTCTCCTTTGCACCGCAGTGAATTGTCGACTAGCGGTGGCTCTCGCAGCGAGCTCAGTGATTTGACTGGATGCGGGACGGGTACTAGTAAGCTTGAGGTCGAGATGTGGTTGGTGGCAAAGCTAGCAGGTCACGCATCACGGTTTGGCTCTAACCTGGTCATTGACCTAGGCCGCCCCACTGGCAGATTGTTCCAGTATCTCATGAACGGTGACTAGGCAAGCAACGATTGCCTTGGTCTCAATCATCGCTGTTCTTCTCGTCAAACGAGAAAACGCCCAGGCTCGCTTCTCGCCCAGCATAGGCGTTCGTCTAAATTCGAATTCTCGTCAATTTCCGAACATCCGCTTTGACGGCGCTGGCCCCTTCATCTCCCGACATCACGGCCGACGCCGATTTATCTACGTTGCGTTTCTCGCGCGATTCGCGAGCCAAGACCCAGCTTCAAACGGTTGGCTAGGGATCGCGGCGAGCAGGGACTCGGACGCGGAACGTCTGTCCGTTTGTTCCGTGCTCGGAGACGACACTGTTTACGCTTGGTGACTCGGACGAACCGGATGCTCCAAGGAGTAGAAAACCAATACGACTCTGCACACAGCGACGACCTATCATCCAGTTACTGGCGTCAATCTTGACCACCAACTTTTTTTTGTTGAACGGGGAGACCCCGCAACCGGTAACATCCGTGAACACGAAACCAAGTTCTGACCACTCCGAGTCTGAGCTCGTAGCGCTGAGTCGAAGACGAGTCGTTGACGGTATCCCTCGGATTCTATCCCCGCCTTACTCTTTGTCTTCTTTGTTCCCTCCCACCGACATTCTTCCACCGATTCCCCTCCAGCGCGGCTGCTCATCGCCGAGTAAACCCACGTTCCTGCTTTGGATGCTACAACGTCGAATTTCGACGTCTTCTGCTCAGTACTTATTTCCCTGGTCGGGGAGAGTTCATTCAAGTTCAAGGCACGGGCACGCTTTGATACCGCAAGTTTTCTTCTTATTTCGAGAAACGCAATGCAATGGTAACTTGAACGAGACCGACAAGATGTATTCGTTTCGTTAAGTTCAAGTGCAATACCGCCGCGGCCCGCGATGCGCCGACGAGACCTCACGATCCTCGGGTTATCGTCCTCGACGCGTCTGTCAATCGCAGGACGCCACGCATCCAAGTCCTCTGTTCAGAACTCAAGCCTCGGAATCTCACCGGAAGGCCCGCGCCAGTCGAATCTTTGCCTTTTGCGGATGGGGCGATTTTGGCCGCTATCGCTCTTGTGTGCACTGACAGATAGTGGGGTTGGTTAATTCTGGGTCACCCTTACGAGAAGTTGTAGGAAGTCCCAGCCGCGTCAATTGGGGGCTTGAATGTGATCGGCCTCAGAGAGATCCTGTTCAAGCTTGTACGAGCTTGTACGTTGTCGCGTTTGGCGGTCCCCGTCACTGGACGCTTTGCTTCGCTACATATACCTCTTATTATTCGCAGCGCCGCTGCCAGTGCCACTGAAAGCGGAGACTTTGACAGGAGCTCAGATACGCTTTTCTCGGCGCTGCACGACACTGAAGGCCGAGATACCCGGTAAGCTCATGCCAGTGAACTAACCAAAGTGAATGCTGGGGGAGTGTTGCAAACAAGGTCGTCATCATGTCACGTCTGTTACACCTTGCCTCGTGTTTTGCCTTGTTATGGAGGGCGGCTCGCATGCGTTGTCGCTGCAGGAGGCGACGCGCAACTCCACTGCGGCCTGGCAGCGCGATCTCGCTGCTCTCTTCCGCACCGCCAAAGACCGCTTTCCCGACGTCGTCTGGGAGCTCACAACCGACGATGCGGGCAGCGAAGACGTCTGGGGCCACAAAGGTGCGCAATCCTTCTCTTGCTCCAGTCTGGCCCTCAACCAATCCTCCAGCGATTGTCTATGCCCGTGCACCCCCGTCGTTCCAGACGCGCTATTTTTCCTTCCGACCTCAAGAAAACCGCGGGTCGCCGCTGGCGGCGTCTGCTGTGTCCCTGGACATCCCCCGCGAGAGCCGCAGCCCATCCCCGTCCCCCTGGCGCACAGCCTCGCCTGCTCCGTCTACCATCGGCGGCGTCACCAGGCTCAAGACCGCCATCAACCCCGCCCTCTTCTCCAATGAGCTCGAATATCTCTACACGGGCCAGGGATTCGGCGAGGCGTTCGAGTTTCTCTTCGACGAGCAAGCGGGTGAGGTGTCTGGGGCAGAGGCCGAGGATTTGCGCATCGACAAGCTCAGGAAGGACCTCGTGTTTATGTGGCGGTCAAGGCTCTACTCGGATGTGCGCATTGCGCTCATGATCAACAACCCTCCTGCACCCACCGACGACGACGACGCGCATGACCGTCAGATGCCCGTCTTCTCGTCCCATCGCTTCGTACTCGCCTCGCGGTGCCAGTACTTCCATACTGCCCTTCTCTCGTGGCCGTCGAACAAGCTGTCGACGGACACCCCGACCTTGTCGCTTCCTTCTCCGCCATTCACGCCGGCCTCACTTCATTTCACACTCGGATTCATCTACACCGGCACCCTTGTTTTCTCACACCGGACCTACGACCTGACGACGGCTCTTGCCCTTCTACTTTCCGCAAATTATCTGTCCATCCCAACCCTCCATACCGAGGTCCAGGCCCGTATTGTCTCGGAGATGGCTCACGGTCTTTTCCACGCGGCGCTGCCCTTCGCGGCCTACGAGGCCCTGACGGGTGGTGCTTGGCGGGCAGGTGGCTGCACGTGCCGGAAATGCGCTGCCCGCATCCCGCGGATTCTCGAGTTTGCCATCCGCCCCGACGTCCAGGACCCCATTCTCGAACGTGGGTCCCGTCGAGCGCTTGTGGGTCTCTTTGGCCCTGGTTGGTGCACCTCCGAATTCGCGGCCCTCCCCCCGAAACTGCATGCCGCCGCCCTCAAGGGCCTTGCAAAACGATCCACACCCGCCAACGCACTGGCGATCCTCTGGGCAGCGGAGGCTGCGCGCGCGCGTCTGGCCCCGCTCGTCGACGCATGGACGGAGGTCGTCAAGCCGCTGATCGATTCCGGACGCAACCAAGTCGACAGGGTCATGGCCGACCAGACTGCCGAGGTTTTCGCCGAGTCGGATTGGGCGTCGATCGTCAAAGTTGATGGTGTTCGCTTTGAGGACGGCGAACGCGTTGAGTGGGCGATGCGGAGTGTTGTTCGCGGGGTTTCGGAGACTAATGCGGGGCGGGTGTATCAAGCTTTGGTGAATGTGTTGCTTCTTCCGCAGCCCGAGCAGCCGGTAGAGGACAGCTCTTTCCCGGAGCAGCCACTGTTGTCCCAGACGAGCCATGTGCGTGTGCAAGTTGAGCAGGCACGGTACGTGTTCCTGAGTTCCGTTATCATCGTCAACTCACTCATTTCTCGCAGCATGGATGTTCTTGGATGGATGAAACGCGGTGGCCGGGGACGTGCGGATCGCGTTGCACGGGAAGGCGGACTGGACGGTGTCGAGGGCTGGGCTATTCGTGAAATCGCCGACCGTGAGTGTCTGTTTGGCTCTTTTGTTCCGGCACGATTTGAGGCTGCTTTAGACTTGGAACTGCCAGTCGATGACCTTCTAGCTGCGATTCCTTCTTCTTCCACGGGACCCCACAGTCGTCAAGGGACCGTCACCTCATCAGCAGTACGCAAATCGACTGCCCTGCTGAGCGCCAACGGCAGAGATGCGGACGCCCACAGCCTCAGCATCCACACGCAGCAAAGCAGCATGCGCGTGAGCGTCTTGAGCAAGGCGATTCCGACGCCCCGGGGCGCGCGAAGTGTGCGCAGAGAGGGGACCGCAGAGGAGGAGGAAAAGGACGAGGACGGCGACGAGTCGATGGACCGACCCGACTCGAAACTGACGCCCGAATTGGGCCCGGGGCTGTTCCGCGCGCTGGACAAAGGCAAGGGACGCGCGCCGTCTTTTGCGAGCAGCAGCAGTGTCCCGGCCTCGCCCACGGTGCCGACGAAACGACCGCCTGCACCGACGCGTGCTGTTCCTCCTTCACCGAACGGCAAGACCTCACCAACACCTTCGTCGTCGTCGAAATACGCGCGCTCGACGACGCTCTCGGTTAACGCATCGCCTGGACCCAGGCCACGGTCTTCTGCGTCGACTAGGTCGACAGCCTCGACGACACGGACCGGGACGACGGCTACACAACGACCGGGCTCTTCTGCGAGCACAAGAACGACGTCCACAGTACGCACTACGGCAACGACGCGCGGCGGAGCGGGTCTGCGACCCCCGCCCGTCGTTGTCTCCAGCGGGAGGGCATCACGTGCAAGCACCAGTGCAAGCGCGAGTGTCACAGAATTCAAGACGGCACGGTCACGCCAGAGCTCCGTGTCGAGCGTTGCGAGCAAGCACAGTCCCGCGAGGAATACGTCCCGGACCAGGACCACCAGTGTTGCCAGTGATGCCTCGGTCCGGACAACGGGAGGGTCAAGGCCACCGATGCCTCCGTTGGACCCTGGGGCTACTGTGAAGAAACGGCCAACACCGAGTATCAGGAGTGTTGCGAGCAGCACGACGAGCGGCATCGAGCGCGAGACTGCGGCGAGTGCGGCAAGGAAGGCTGCGGCTGCAGCGACAAAGGCACGGACGGCGGCTGCATCGGCAAAGGCCAAGGAGCCCGAAGTCAAAGTCATCACGCTCAAGCAGCGTACGCGAAGACCTTCAGCCGGCGCATCGTCGATTGCGAGTGCCGCCAAGGAGAAGGAGAATACCAGTGAGGTCGAGGACAAGTCGACCGCGACGACAGCCAGCAGCAGCAACCCCAACGACAAGGAGCACCGCAAGACGGAAAGCACCGCGTCGACAGTGTCGACTGCGAGTGCGTCGACGCTCCGCGGCTTCAAGCGCAGAGGATCTGGCGATACCGTCTCGACCGCGAAGGATCTTCCCGTTCCCATCCCCAAACCCGCGTCGTCCTCGTCTTCATCATTGAAGTCTCAGCCCGTCGTGAGGTCGACCGCGCCGAAACGGACCGCTCCGCCAACAGGCACTCTCCAGGACTTGTCAGGCAATACGCCACGCGGGGCAATGCTCGAGATCGGCATCCCGTGCATCATCTCGACGAAACGCAAGCGGTTCAAGGCGTTTGCGCGTTACATTGGCGAAGTCGAGGGCGAGGCGGGTCCGTGGGTCGGTGTCGAGGTCCCCGCAAGCACGGCCGACGCGATGCCTGACAACAGGCAATGGCATGACGGGTCTTGGGGTGGCGTTCGCTACTTTGAGATCAGCGCCAACACCGAGTCGGAGGCGGATTACGGACTCGGGGATGACGGTCGGGATCGGGCGAATGTGCGCCGGCGGCGGCTCGAAGGCAGCGGAACGAGCGAGTCGACAACGGGGTACGGCACTATCAAGGGTGTCAAGCGGCCGGGCGACTCGCAGCTTGGCGGCGCGCGCGGCGCGAAACGCATTCGCAGCGCGAGCCCGGCCGTCTCGGATGCGGGAGGCGAACCACGCGGCTTGTTTGTTCGTCCGTCGGCCGTTCTCTACGTCGTCGACGCCGTTGGGGCGGACTTGTAAAATCATTCACGACTTGGAAGGCAGGCAACAAAAAGTTTGTGTACAATCTTCTTTCGATTCCCCCGTTTTTCTCTTGCTGGGTTTGCTCTGAATACCATACTGCTGCTGTCGCTATCAGATACCTCCCCCACGTACCGAAACGCTCCTTTTATTGACGCCGCCGCTTAATACGCATGCACTTAGCAGAAGTTGCAGTACACACACTCTCTCTTTGAATCTGAATTTCTTTTGGAATGCTAGGTGTGGTTTAGTTGCTATATGACGAATTTGTGTTGACTTTTTGCACCGAGGAAAGAATTCTCAAAGCGATCATCAAGCCCGGATCATCTCAAAGCGTGCCGCGACTCGGCGTCATCAGCGCTGACGCTGAAACGATGGCTTGCGGGGATCCGAGTTCTTTGCAAGCTTGACTAATCCTTGGCTCGACTGGACGCGTTCACGCGGCGCGGTATAAAAGGCGACCTTGAACAAATATTTCAGATCCAACGCGAAAAATGCCTAGCTACGTCGTCACTGGAGCCTCGCGCGGAATTGGGGTGGATTGGTTTTCGTGCTATCCAACACCGATCGCTGACTCTTGTTGCAGTTTGAGTTCACGAACCAACTCAGTGCCGACGCGTCCAACACCGTGTTCGCGCTCGTCCGTAGCCCGTCCACCGCGACTCAACTCCACGAGCTCGCGAAATCCGCCGCTGGCACGATCGTCGTCGTCAAGGCCGATATCCTCAACCAGGCTGCGATCGCGGTGAGCAGGCAGCTGCAGAGACGCGCTCGGTTGAATTGAGAGCACTTACCTTTTTACAGGAAGCAGTGAAAGTCGTTGCCGAGCACACAGGCGGCAAGCTCGATGTGCTGATCAACAACGCAGCAGCCATAGATAGCACCAAGGCTTGGTCGCTTGACGCGTGGCCCTCGTCTGACGCTCTTGAGGAAGACCTTGTCAACAATGTTTGTGAAACTTGTCGCGGCGTCGAAATCCTGATGCGTCTAATGAGTCTCCAGTTCCGCACGAACGCAATCGCCCCAATCCACGTCACCAACGCATTTCTGCCGCTGCTTCGCGCTGCCCCTGCAGCGAAAGCCATCACAATCTCTTCTGGAGCTGGTGACCCTGACTTCGTGCGCAACGTCGCCGGTGGCTGGGCTGCCCACGCGGGATATGGCATGGCCAAAGCCGCACTTAACGTCGCTGTGGCCAAGTACGCCGCAAGCATGCGCGCAAGTGGAGGCAAGATCGTTTTCCTGGCGATTAGCCCTGGGATCGTCGATACGTCGAAACCTGGCGATCGTGCGTTTTTGCTTGCTTTCAGAGGTCCGAACAATGCTTAGATGATTTGGACTAGGTACCGCGGAGGAGCAGGCAGGATACGAATCGTTTGTTCGCTTTCTCGGTGCAGAGCGGGCGTTGTCACCGGTTGAGTCGGTGTCCTTGATGTTGCCGCTCATTGCTCGTTGGACGCTGGAAGATTCGGGCGCTTTTATCTCGCAGTACGGTAACAAGGAGTGGGTGTAGTGTGTAAACCATGAACTTGTATTTTGAGTGCCGTCAATGTTGATATCAGTGCCAGTGATCCCAGTTCGATTTCCATCCTTGTCTGTTCGAAAAGTTGCAGCTGGTGAAATTGTACATGTGTCTCGCACAGCTGCTTTCAAAATGCATGCTACCATACTTGCAACACTTAACGAAAACATGTCCCCATTTGTCTCGCAAGATTGAAAGTCGTTCTCAAAGGAAGTCTTAGCTCGGAATAGTTTCGCGACATTTGCTATGAGATACCTCCGTACAAATTCATCGTCTACACTGCGGTCTACTTCCGCACACTCGCCCATCCCACAAGCAACACCAGTAAAAGCACACCCGCCCATGCTCTCAGTCCGCGCGACCCGTCCGCTGGCGTCTGCGACGCCCACTGTGTCTTGCGTGTCGTCGCAGTCTTGTTCAACTGCCGCGGCTCAACACGTACATCGTCCTCCGCCGGCCACTGAATTTGCTCCGCCTCGACTTGCGTATCCACGACCTCGGCATGCGCGACTCCACCGAGAAAGTCCGTGATGCGGACCTGGTCTAAGGGACGGTTAAAGAGGTCGGCGCGGACACCGGGGTCGGACGCAATCTTGTCGCGGTCGTACGACGCGAAGAGATCGGCCATGGATGCGTGCGAGGTCTTGTTTATGGATTCCAGGTATTCGAGGACGAAGTGCGTGTACCGGTCGATGACGGCGACGCCGATGTCTGCGTCGTTTTGGTACTGCAAGAGCGTTAGCGCGACCAAGCAGACGAGGAGCACCCTAACCGAGTAAGAACTCTGATCGAGCATTGAGGACCCCGTCGCCAAAATATTCGGCGAGTAGAACTTGGTAAACATGGTGTTGGCTTGACAAGTATCGATCATGAAGAAGATCTCGTTGTAGCGCCGCTTCTCGTGCATCTGCGCAAAGGCGTCCGCAATGTCAAACGCAGAAATCTCCTCGTTGTCCTGGAACTTGAGGAACTCATTCCCGCCGTGGCCAGTCATGTAGACGAAGATGTTGGAGTTTGAGTCGGAAAGCAGGCGCTTTGAGCGCGGGACGGAGGGGTCAACGCGACCTGTGAGGACGCGCAAGAAGTTCTCGACGGTGACTTCATATCCGCGGTAGTCGACCTCGATCGAGGAGCCGTAGAGATCGAGTCCACGCCCAGGATTGGCATAGACGCTGCCGGGGAACCGGTTCCGGGCGTTGCAGGCTGCGTCGTCGGCGAGCATGAGAATGATATTCGAGTCGGGGATGCCGAGCCGTTTAACAGTGCGGTACCTATGTCGAATGAACGCGCGATACCTGGGATGAATCGAGTACAAACATTCCCAACGCGTTGGCCATGTGCTGCAAAATGAGTTAGGTAGTTGGGGTGAAGAGCGGTGACCACGAACGCGATAGTTAAACCAATATCGCGACGAGCATACTAGGACGGCCCAATTATTTGTGTGGTTGGACGATCCAGCAAAGAAGTCGCCGACTATCTGTTCATGGCTGGCTGCAACGAGTGTGGAGAATAGGACGAGGAAGAGGGAGAAAGCAAGTCGCATTGGTGCTTGGTCACGAAATCGCTCTCTCTTACAAACAACCACCGCCAAATGCTACAGGGCGAGCACGCCATTGTTTCCTTCAGCATTCGTGTTGACTCTGCCATAGGCCTCTCACTGTATGGTGACGACTCGGACTCGGACTCTTCTCCACCGCGAAATGTGAGGATTCCCCGTCGCCCTCCTCTCGACCCGTCGTTTCCCTCGTTCGCTCGCTTTCGTTTCCGTCTCGGATAGGATGCCCCCAAATCCTCAAAGGGTCTCATCTCTGCTCCTGGGTCTGACGGTGCGTCTTCCGGGCTATCTGTTGCTGGGTGGTCTATCTTTTCGTGGCTGAATGGTCCGAGTCGCAGCACGTAAAAGCACCAACGGCGGGCTCAAGGGACAAATTGTGATCAAGCGGCCGTCGGCGACCCACAAAGCGCATCCCAGAGTCAGCGCTGCTGGCATGGAAGGCATGGCCACAGTGCCAGTAAGAACCCGGACGCCAACACCAAACGCCGAAGCCTCGTCTTCCTCCTCGAACCACGCCGAAGACGACCTCACACGCATTCGTGAGCTGCTGCGGCCACCGTCAATACCGGGAATGGAGGACTGGGGCATCCCGCCGCCATCGTCGGCGCCATGCGATCCAGCTATCGAGGTACGCTTGCTCTCTGCTTCGTCGACCCACAAAAACTGAGCGGAAAAGTCGAAACTTGCTCAATTCCACACCCTTAAAAACGCCGACCCGCCAAAGCACTTCAACGACAGCCTCGTGGGCAGTCGCGCTTTCCACAATCCACATTTATACGCCAAACTCGTGGAATTTGTCGACGTTGCGGACGAGAGAACAACCAATTTCCCGAAGAACCTGTGGGATCCGGGCAAGGTTGAGCAGGGGTGGTATGCAGCCTCGATTGGTGCGTCTGCGTCAGTTGGCTGTTCAAATAAGCGCCAACTCATTTCCCTTGAGCGGAAGTGCAAAAGACTCGCGCGGAAGCGCAGAGCGCCGCACAAGCGCCGGGCAAGCGCAGTCAGATTGCCTTTGCCCCCGGCAAATCCAAAGGCGACCGCGAGAAGGGTGCCCGGTATCATCCGTACGGCGGTGGAAGCAGCAAGCGCTGAGATCCGTTTCGTCGACGTTGATTACGGACTGTATGGATTGCGGAGATTCGGAAGAACGCCGCGACAGATTCTGAGAACTGCCTTCCCGCGATGTCGTGACGCAGACGGTGTCGAGAGCATGCTGGACGAGTTGTACGTGTGCGAGGGTGAGCCTAACTGCTTGGTGCATGCGGGCAAGGCACGCCCGGACAAAGCGGACGCGGGGACCAGCGTCCTGAAAGAGCAATAGCTCAAAAAACTTCCGGCGGCAAAGTGTGAGCACGGCAGTAAATAGAAGGCCGGAAGCGGACTGGCTGCTGTTCTGACGGCGTCCATCCGTGTGCCGTCCCGCACTCGTTTTGCTTTCTCCCACCATCTACGGTGCATGTCTGTCGCCACCACCAGCTCCATATACAATGTAGGTCCCTTGCTTGTCCTCAGGCATAGTCTGACCAGATCCAGCACCGTTCCCTGCAGCCCACAGCGCCGGCAGCGGCACATGGCAGCCACGGACACGCAGGCGGCCAATCTCGTCTCGGAGAGGCCCTGGAGGTGGTCAAGGTCGAGTACGAGCACATGTCTTCCGAGCTCGCGCAGGCTCGCGCGATGAGAGACGACTACGAGAACAAGGGTGCGTATTGTGTCCGGTTGCTGCCTTGTGTTTTTGTGTCGCGTTCCTGACTTTTTTGCTTCCGCTCGCGTAGTCAACACACAAATCAACGAGCTCAATATCATCCGCCAGGCCCTCTACGAGCTCGAGGCGCAGCACGGCAAAGTGCGACAGCGATACGAGGACGAAATCGCCCATCTGCGGTCCGAGATCCACGGCCTTCGCCAGCTGGCTGGCAATCCCGCCAACCCCGGCCCCGCTGCCTCTTCCGCATCCGGTCTACACGATAGAGACCGCGACCGCTATGACCGCGAACGAGACCGTGAAAGAGGTGGCGAACGCGACTCAAAGCGACTGAAAGTCAGCAAAGGTATGTGGCGTCTGTTTTCTTTCTTTTCTCACTCAAACAACTCAATCGCTTCACTTTTAGAACACTTTAGTCCTAGTCTGCCGCCATTGCAAAATGGGAGCGCGCTAGGCAGCCCACGTGCACGCGCTGCAAACGGAACAGGCGGTATTGGCGCGCTGCCCCTGCCGCCCATGCCTATTCCCCGTGGTGCAGCTTCTTCATCGGCGCAACCACAAGACCATCGTGAGCCAGACGATAATCATCCGTTCCTCGACAATGTCGACCTTGCCACGGTCCCGCCCGAACTCAAGCGCGAAGGACCCGACTGGTTCGCTGTCTGGAACCCAAAGATCCGTCCCAAGAAGTTGGAAAACCTCCAACTAGTGCATTCGCTCACACACGCGACGTGCGTTTTTGCGTTCTCGCTTTTTTCCAAAGATTAACCGAGCTCATAGCGTTGTGTGCTGTGTACAATTCTCTGCCGACGGGCGCTTCCTTGCGACTGGGTGCAACCGATCCGCGCAGATCTTCGACGTCAAGACGGGCCGCAAGACATGCGTCTTGGTGGACGACCTCGGCGGGACCAACGGTGACCTGTACATCCGCTCTGTCCGCTTCAGCCCCGATGGTCGTTATCTTGCTACCGGCGCTGAAGACCGCAAGATCCGCATATGGGACATCACCAAGGGGCAGGTCATCCAAGTCTTCACTGGCCATACCCAGGAAATCTACTCTCTCGACTTTTCGCGTGACGGGAGACGGATCGTGTCTGGCAGTGGGGACCGTACGGCACGAGTGTGGGATATGGAGGACGGGACGTCGGTGGTGCTCACCGTCGATGCGGAGCCGCACATTCCCGACGCAGGTGTCACGAGTGTCGCCATGTCGCCCGACGGCCGGTTCGTCGCTGCGGGTTCACTCGACAACATTGTCCGCATTTGGGAAGCAAGCACCGGCTGGCTCTTAGAACGTCTCCGAGGCCACCATGATAGCGTCTACAGCGTCGTGTTTACCCCTGATGGCCGCGGGGTCATCAGTGGCAGCCTCGACAGGACGCTCAAGTATTGGGATGTTACTGGACTGTCGGCAAAGGCGAAGATACGCAAGGAAAGCGGCAAGGAGATCAACTTTGCCGAAATGAGCGCGCCATGTACGAGGGATTTCGTGGGGCACAAGGTATGTCTAGCCACTTGCAGCGGCTGTTTTGCTCGTTCTGAAACTGCATTAGGACTACGTTCTCTCCGTAGCCGTCTCACACGACGGCCAATGGATAGTATCTGGGTCCAAAGACCGCGGGGTGCAGTTCTGGGACCGCTCCGGCGTCGTGCATGCGATGTTACAGGGCCACAAGAATTCTGTCATCTCGATCGACCTCAATCCAACAATGGATCTGCTGGCGACGGGGAGTGGCGATAGTTTCGCCAGAATATGTGCGTGTTTTGGGCGTTCTTATGTCTCGTTTCTGAACGTCGGTCCAGGGAGCTACACATAGCGCTCGTTCGTTTCTGATGTTTTCTTCCTCCGTCGTATCGCATCCCGTCGTCGCCGCCTGCTATCCTACCACCTACACTACAGCTCACGCACACACACACACACACACACACACTACAACGCATCGTACTAATACGACCATCCATCCTCATGACCATGTAGCTATCCAAACACTCACATTGCATTTGCTCGCCTTGCTTTCTTTTCTCTGCTCCTTGTACTTTTTTTTTTCCTTTTCACTGCGAATGCGGAAGGAGGGAGGGGTCCTTGTATATAAGCGTATATAGGAACTAAGGTAACCGGTGTATGAGGTATTTAACGCGGGAATGATGTCGTGACTGGCTCTTGACCTCTCCCGCCATGGTCGCCGACCTTCCGCAAGAGCTCATCGACGCCATAATCTATGCACTCGTCGCACCACTAGACCTCGACTCCGATCCTTGGGCCGTGGAATCTGACGCCCCCGCTGCCCCAGCCATCTTCTCCGCACTTCGCGCCTGTTCGCTCGTCGCACATGCATTCGCGCGACCATGCCAGGAATACCTCTTCCATGGGATCGTGCTGGACGACGATAGCGCCAATACGCGTCTTACGGAGGTCTTGAACACCAGTCCGCATCTCGGGGGATACGTTCGGGCGGTCTTCGTAGAGTCGGGGCCGACACAATCGATCCGGGATGTCCTCCGCGCAACGACGAATATCATCCGCCTCGACATTTCGCCAAATCCACCGGAACCGCTGGCTAACGTGCCTTGGACGGACGAGTTTGCCGCCGTGTTCGGGCCGAGTCTTGCTCAGCAAGGGCTTCAGCACGTTACGCTCTGGTCCTTCGAGTTTCGAAATGCCAAGCAGCTCGAGAACTTGCTTCTCCCTAATCCGGCGCTCAAGACCCTCGTTCTACGGCTGCTGCGATTTACAGAAACAGAGGCAGATGTAGATAATGACGAAGATGGGGAGCCATTAGTGAACCTGCAACGGCTCGATCTATACTTCTTCGACGCATCCACCATCGACGCACTGCTTGCGGGGTTCAAGCGGATAGATCTCACGAAATTGCGGTCGCTGTACCTACACAACACCCCAATGAGTTCGCTGGTCGAGGCAAATTCAGCGACGTTGGAGGTGTTGAGGATACGTGCTTACTATCCGGACATATCGCTCAACGAGAACGTCGCCGAAAACGCCCTCGCCGAAGCGTCCAAACTCCTCGTCCTCGACCTCTATCTACCGTTCCTCCCATCCCTCAAACGCATGCTCCATCGCCTTGGCACTCTGTCGGGTCTCTCCCACCTGCATACCGTCATCATATCCGTCTCGCAAAAGACTGGCGTCGCAGAATGGACGGAGCTGGACCAGCTCCTCGGTGTCGTTGGTGGAGATCTGCCGGCGCTCAAGCAAGTCCGCATCTATTCGGGGTCCAAGTACGACCAGCCGCATCCTAAAGAGGTTATGCACGAGGCCATGCCCGTCTTGTCCTCGCGCGGCGTGCTGCGGCTGCTGGGACCGAACAACGAGGCACTCGGTCTTGATCGCTAGAGCTAGATTTCTGGACCCCACCGTAACGCGATTGGACAGGGATCGGTTACTTCAGGGCCTCATGGAATGGATTCACTGTTGCGGGGCAGATGTTTACATCTAGAGATGAGCTGCCTGGGACAAACCTCCAACGGCTTCACTTTGTGTGGACGCCATTGACGTCGCACGTGACTAATCGTAGATTTTCTTCTCTTCGATGTACTTTCCAGACGTAGGGCTCTCTCGTCCGCTGGCTCTGAACCAAGTCTCGAAATCCTTATCGCTTGTGCCATTTCCAGCCTTTCAAGACCTACCTCGAGGTGATTTTGAGGGGCGCAAAAGACAAGTAGAGCAAGTGATACACGAGAAAGATGTCGTTACAAAGAAATACATACACAAGGTAGACACACTATATACAACATCGTCCGTTAGTGAAAACCAGTTAGCGAGCCAGTCAAATCTACATGTTAGTTTTCAGCAGTGAGCACGAATCGATACTTCCTCTCAAACGCGCCGCCAACGGCCCTCAGTCCGCGCTCCCATGCCTCGATCTCCGGGTCCTGGCCAGGCTCGCCCTTGCCGTTGTCCCGTGTGTTCACGTGATCTCCCGCAGACCGAGCAGCGACGACGGACGGTGTAACTCTCGCATACGTTCCTTCCTGTTTCAAGTGGTTGCGACACGCAGCCCGCGCCCACCGCACGCTGACTTGCTCCAGTTGGGTCTGCGCCGCCGGTCCGGCGACGGCGCGGAATATCCGAACGGCGGAGGCGCGCATCGACTCGTCGGCGTAGCGATGGCCCTTGGTAAGGGCGAAAGACCGGAGGTATGGCAGGGACCGGAGAGAGCGCGCGAGGATCGCCAGAGGTTTCTATTCGAGAGCGATAAACAGCATTAGTTAGGAGCGAGAACGGAGACAAAGTGGGAACATGCCTTTCCAAACGGCGTCGTGCACATGAAGTGCAGGTCCTCCAGCCTCGGCGCCGCATCGCACAGGTCCTGCAGAAACGCCGCATGCGCAGTCATATTCGGCTCGACATGGACCCAAATTTCCAGGTTTGCCAGCACGGGCATGGCTTTTAAAGCGACGCAGAGCGGGGTGAATCGGGCCGCGTACAGCGGCTCGCACATGAGGTCGATCGTCGATACGTTGTCCCAACCCGTAGCGGGGAGTTGCTGCGCAATGCCGGAAAATTCCTCTAATGTCGACGGCAGGGCGACGCTGAAGGCCGGGTCCTCGTCGGGCGACATCCAGCGGCGGAAATTCCATGACAGCCGCAACGCAGATAAGCGCGGGTGCTTAGCAAGGAATAGCGGCATCTCGGGCGGCTGCGAGGCGAGGCTAAAATCAGCGTTGTAGCCAAACGTGCCAAGAGTGAGCGACGTGAGTTGCGGCCAGTCGCCCTCGACGATACGGTCGATTGAGAAGATGCGCTGGCCAGCAGAGAACGAGCATAACGTCAGCTCGGTGAGATTCGGACATCGCGTCAAGAGCATGTCCCAAAGTGCCGATGGGAGCTCTTCGCGGACGGGAAAGAGTGCTGCGATTGAATCAGAATGGGATATATGAACGGCGACGAGCAACGCACTTGCGTCGGGTAACCCATGTCGAATAGAAAGAGAGAAGAGTGTGAGGTCGCTGAAATTGAAAAGCTACCCTTGCGCGTTAGAACTGGCTCTGGGCTTGCGGTCGACGACGTACCTCACTCCGCGGGCTCAGATCGCCGAACCCCACGTTGGTGTACAGCTCCTTCAGTTCAGGACATCTGACAACGGGGACCTATCAGCGCCTTGAGGCCACAGAGGCGCCGCAAATGCACTCACGACTCTCGTAGCGTGCGCCATAATGTATTCGGCGGCATCTCCGTCCCATCCCAGTCAAATGTCCGTAGCCTCGTCAGCCCCGGAGCAACCAGCCTGACCATCTTCGCAACCCATCTCTCGTCGAGGGCCGAGTCAGGGGTGGGCCACGACAAATACCATTGTGGCCTCAGCGTCAGTTTGCGGACATGACCACACAGCTCTGGGCGCTTCATCAGAAGATTGAGACCCGACTGGCAGGCGCGACTGGAGCGGAGATGCATGTTGCGGTACAGCTCTGGAGCGAGCAAGGTTCGTAGATGCGAAGACTAGGGAAATAAAATCAGCTCAACTCCTGCAAGCCGAGCTCACTCCCGATGCAGAACACTGGCTCTTCACGGGAGACTCAGCAGAAGTGACGAGGTACGCACGCAGAGACATAGATTCAGGATATCCCCCGCGCTCAAATCTTGCAGAATCTCATGCAGAATGTCTTCAGGGAGTGAGATGTGGGTCGTTGGTGGGCCGGGATTAGGAGTGAAGCTGACGGCTGCTGTGGATCGAGGAAACAACGCCGGAAGCTGGAGCAGAGCCTTGAGGCTCCGGCGACGATGGCGCGAGGGAGCGGTCGTCTCGACCGCCATGGAGGCGGCGGAAGGGAAAGGCCGTCACAATTCGGTCAATTGATCCCGTCTTCCATGGCCCGCAGAAAACGCGTTAACCCCACTCCTCTTCTCGTACAGAATACAGCAGGCCTCGCTCTCCTTCCCGCCGAATTGCTCCTGGAAATCGTGTCTTGGCTTCATCCGCCGGCTCCAGTCGCGCATCGGGCACACATCGACGCGCTGGATTCTCGCGCAGCAGAGCTTACAAGCATTCAGGCATTTTGCGCACTCTCTCGCACATCTCGGCGTCTGCGCCAGTTCTTCCTTCCATACGCATGGCGGCAGATCGTTGTCTACGCGCCAAACAACGGGGGGCCGCTCAGTCGTCCGCTTGCTCAACGGCTCGCCACAGAACTCATCGAAAAGTTGGAGACGGTGGTGATTCGAAATAAGGCGCTTGCGGCGCATGTGAGGTATGTGTCTCGGTGCGGCATACAGGTTCTCTGACCTTGCTTCCGGTGGTAGTTCAATGGATGTAACCATTGGCGACTACTGCGAGGATAAGGTCCTTCGCGAATTCATGCGCTCGCTGTCCTGCCTCTCCAATCTCACATCTCTTTGCGTCTCGACCACGCCTCGGCGGGACTACGTCGGAACCCGCTCCAAGGACCCCTTCGAGGCCGCTTCGGCATACAAGTTTCCTTCCATCCGTCGTTTGACCATCGCTCATGTCGCAATTACACTGGCTTGGTCATGCCCAAACCTTCGGAAATTGACCATCTCGAGCTCCGTCTTGCCCCAGTCCGATACTTTCGGTTCCCTCTCGTTCGCATCGCTCGCCCCACTCGCGAAATCCACACCTCATCTCCGTTCCCTCTTTTGTGTTTCCATCTCATTGCAGACCGAATCGAGAACGCGAGCCAATAGTGTGTATATCTACTCTCCCAACGCAAACAACCCACTCACCGTGTACAGAGTTTCCCGGACTCCCGCCCGCCCTCGAAGAATTTGGCCTCATCACCATAGGTCGCGCTGGAGTGGACCCAACCCTACTCAAACGCATCGCCGACCATCCGAGCATGCGGCGCATACATTTCCGCAAGGACTCAGCCTTTGAGTGGCTAGCGCCAGGGCGCATCGATACCGAGGCAGCGGTGTTGCGCAAGGCGGGCCGATATGTGCAGGAAAACATGATGATGAAGCCTGGGGTGGATGCTGCGGACGTGTACGTGACTTTGCGTCCCGCTTCGGACAGAGGGACATCGCAGTCAAAGTTTTACGAGTTCGACTCCGGGGGAAAGGACTGGGTGCGGGTGGAGCAGCTGAAAGAGTTTGAGCACTAGGATAAATAGCTCCGAAGCCTTATTGCGAATGCTTTTGGTGACTACGCTTCACGAGGAGTTCATGTACCACCCGTAAGGATGAGCCGAGTGGTTGTGACGGTCCCGCTGCCCAAGTGAGCGGGCAAAAGTACTTACTTCAGACGGCTCATCAGACTTGGTTCGATGATTGATAAATCATTCTATGAGTGATCAAAATAAATTTGGCTTTCTGGCTGGCAAGGTTATCTTTTCAGGCAAGTTTCGGAGTGAAGAAGCCAGCATGGGGGGGAAGTAACCAAACACAAACACATGGAAAACAAGGAACAAATTGAACCTTCACGAGGTCTAATAAGTATATAATTTTACAAACTGTGACTGTGAGTGACAATCCAACTTTTCTGTCCTAATCCTCGGATTCATACCCATCACAACTGACGATGCCTCCAGCAGCAGTAAGCACCTGGATCACATCTGTGTTTGCATAATGGACAGCTATATCCAGTGGTGTTCTATCCTTGAAACAAGTTGCATTGCAATCTGCACCAGCATCCAGCAATAATTGAACAATTCTGGCATTTTCATGATAGGCAGCCTTATGCAGCATGCTTTCCCAACCACCATTGCGTTTGGAGTCATCACAGTTAGCACCTGCAGCCAAAAGTAGTTCAACTACTTCAGTGTGTTGGTTGCGGACTGCTGCAAGGAGTGGAGTACACGGAGGTTTCAATTCCATGATATGAAGGTAATTTGCCAAGGCTCCATGTTTAAGCAGTAGGCGCACAATCTCTGTATGTCCATAGTTTGCTGCAGCAAAAAGACTAATATGAATATTGTTGTCTTTCTTTACCCCTTTGTATTTGAGAAGCATCTGGACCATTGGTAGATAGCCAGCTCCTGAGGCTATAATGAGTTCACCAAGAAACTTATATTTTTTGGTACCCCAGAGGGTTCTTGGTTTATTCTTGAGAAGATGTTCTGTGATATGAAGTAGGTTGCCTCCAACTGCAATCATTTGCGGAAGAGCATGATCAAGCTCAAATTGCCAAGGAGTGATTGTCCAAGTAATATGTTTCCATCCATCTAACATGCCAATAATTGCATCTTGTAGAACAACTTCAGCAGGAGTGCCTGCTGCATGCATCATGAAATATTGACAGTAATTCAGAAGGGGGGCTCTCCATGTCAGTTCATGGAGATACTCTTCGTCAGCGTCTCCATAGAGCCTTGCAGGTTTCTGCCAGCCTCTGGTTTGAGCCACCTGTATATATTTAATCAGTGTCTTGGTGATCCGGATGCTAGGATCTGGAAATTCAGTTGCTTCAATAGACTCCAAGAACGGTTGTGTGGTATAGTGCACTAGTCGCACAATATTTGTAAGCTCTTCTGTAACAAGAAGTCCATAACAAGCATTGAGAATTGCTGTGACTGAGAGTACAATTTCTGGAGCTGGAACAAGTTGTGTACCATATTCTGTAATTGCCAGTATAGTTTGTAGCTCCAGAACTGTCAATGGACGCTTTGCATTTGAGACCCAGAACAATGCAGTTATTGCCCTTTTAGCTGTGGAGCTTTGTTTAATCCGTTCCAAGACTTGCTGGTAACTTGCTTGCAGAGTTGCAGAGGTCTGATTAAGCAAATCTGTAAGATCTTGCTTTGTGATTGCTGTGGAAAGCAGCTTCATTTGAAGATGTGCTATCAGAAACCTACAAAAGAGTCAACCTCTATCTTCAACACAAGAGACAATGATAATTTACTAACATTCCTTGAGCATTGTTGTTTACTTTGCTAACAATTTCCATCTCTGTAACAAAGCCCTGTTCTTCAAGTGCCTTCAAATTAGGAGATTCCTGGATTTGAGCAGAGATGTAAGTCTTGATATCTTCCTCAGTTGCAACTATTTCAAGAGAAAGCACATGCTCTCTGGCAGGTCGTTGAACATGTGGTCGACAAGTAACTAGAATATTGACATTCCCAAGTTGACCAAGAGACTCTAGAAGCTTTTCCTGAGACTGTGAATATTCATCCAATGCATCAATTATGATGTACACCCGAGAGAATTCTTGAACTCGGGCTTTGAGGAGTTTCTGAATTTCTTGGGGAGTGGCCATGGTTTGTTTCTCCTTGTGGGAGTTATAGAGTGTCTTGCCAGAGTCAATATTTTTGTTGAGACTTAATTGGCGCCAGAGAGCTCCTATGAGATTTGGCAGGGTCTGCAGCTTGGCTTCCTGGTAGTTTAGATAGAGACATGCAATGCCAATGGTAGGATTGGCTTGCAACATGAAGTGCTCCATAACTTTAGACCTGCCTATGTGTTAGTTGACTTTTGACATGATGTTATGGTCTGTCCTACACAAGCACAGTCTTTCCAACCCCAGCTAGACCAATTTAGTGATGATAGAAGTTATAAAGGCTAAGAACTTACGAATACCAGGACACCAGAGGAGCTTGCCAGACTCCACCTTCCATGTATTGAAGGTGGGATGGTCAATCAACCAGCCTCCAGTATTTTCTTGGCGACCTCTGCTGATTTCTTGCTGCCGGATGAAGAAATTGATCGGAGATATCCATTCCAAAATCTTATCACGTTCTGCATCTAGAGAGATTTGGTTTGGTTTTCTGAGTATCAGACATCATGGACAGGATACCTGAATTTTCCGTGTAGATGTTCATGCTATGCACAATCAGTCTGATCATCCTCATCAAGCCAAGATCAAGCACATACGAAACACTCTGATTATGGCTGACTTCCAAGTGTCCGCCTTGGCCGACGCCACCGGAACCACCAGACTGTCCTCCATTCCCCCCAGCACCTCCGGTACCACCTTGCAAGAGTCAGGAATGATGAGGCACAGTGCGAGGTACCAACCGTGGAGATTTACGACCAAAGAGTTGACTTCCATGTTCAGCAGCGGAGGGATCGACGATTCGGGCTTGCTGGAATGCGACGTGGACGCTGAGAGCAAGAGAGAGAGAGACGGCCATGCGGCAGCACATGTTGGCTGCATGCATCCTGCATGCTCCCTGTCACATCTCACATGCCGCCTGTCATCGCGGATGAGTTCGGGTCTGGAGGCCGTGGAGCGCCGCTTTTCTTGTGCATTCTCGTACTTCCCTCCAAAGAAAATTAAAAACTTGGAAGGCAATAGATTCACATTGGGTTGAGAAGATGGTACCCGCACCAGACCCGTATCATACAAAAGAACGCCGGGACTCGGCATCCTCCTTGTGCCATTGCGCCGTCATTACCTCGCTAGGATGCTCATTCAGCGAAGCATGCGTTCCCTGCACAGAGACCGTTGAGCAATCCTTGTTTCTTTTGTTTCACAGGGAACACTTACAGAAAACATGTTGTCTGTCGTCGTCTGTAAACCCGCAAAGAATGACGGACGCAACGAGTTATTAGTTGTCCAGTTATGTAGGCCGACGGGGTTTCTGCCACCAGCGCCGCCTTGTAGAACTTCGCGCAGTTTACTGCGTGAGTTGAGGCTCGGGGAAATGAGATTTAAGAAATGTCGGGGAACGAGGTAGCTCACGTTGCCAGCAAGGCATTGGTATACATGCGCCCCATGGAAAAATGCATTGCCTGTTGAGGATTAGAACGGGTTAGCCGTTAGGCCGAGAGAACTTACGATGAAAATGAAGGTATGCGGTGTTACGAGGTACTACACACCACGATCAGTAACCGAGCTAAAGAGGCGGAGCGACTGTAGACGCACGACGATGAGATCGGCGACTGCGAGTATACTGCGAGCAGATGAGTCTGTTCAGTGGTATTTTGAACGCGGTGTGAGAATGGGCTAACCTTGTAGCGAGCCCGGTAGCAACTGTGTACTGGACGATGCGCCCCACGACGAAGCTTGAACTGAGAAAGAAATGAGCAACAACATGATACGTACCTGAGAAGCTTCGCTTACCGATCGAAGCTAGTCTTTCCTTGCTGCAGGTACCAGACAAGAATGAGTGCGATGGCGACGTCGACTGCAGTCAATCAGCAGAGGACGCGATACCGAGAAGCGAACGACACTTACCAGCGGCTGCCAGTGCGAACACCGAAAGCACCTCGCCCGTGAATTGGTTGAAGGCTGCGACGTTCGCGATGCGGCTGATCTCCGCAGAGATGTTTGTCTCGAGGACGAGTACGACGAGGCAAGGGATGCCGAGCGCAACGGAGAGGATCCAGTTTTTGTGGCTGAAGGACCAGATCCTGCGCATAGTAAGAACAGAAGTTTGAGGGTCGGAAAGACACAGACCGCGAGATGAAAAAGCACTGGCAGATGAAGCACGCGAACCCGACGAAGACGAGATGGAGATCAAGCTCCTTGGTGGAGACGAGCAGCGCGGCACTGTCGCCCCAGCTGCCGATAAGATAGTGGTAGCAAGACTGGGAGACAAGGATTAGATGGACAAGGTCTAGAACCCTAGCAAGTGCTCAGTTTTCGTTGTCCGTTCTGTATGCACAGGAGGACTTACCAGACGGCCGCGACCAGCAGTTTGAGGACAATGGGATCTTTGGGGAAATTTTCGTAGTAGAGGAACGCCTGCAGAGTCAGGACGCCTTGAAAGCTACCAGAATTTAGCGAGGGAGGTTCAAACTTGAAGCCTGAAGCTGCGCCGTACAACGTTGCAAACAGCACTGCGTACCCATGAGCTTGTAGACCGAAAAAGGAACAGACAGACGAGCCTCCAATGAACATAGCACCATAAGTTGTAGACAGGTCAACGTCTCCCATGTCGAGAAGCAGGGACGAAGTGGCAATTCTTGTGCCCGCCGGTAGAAGCCCTCTTCATAAGGGAGTCCGTGTACGGCCGGGCCCGAGTACTGGACCCCTTGCGGCAACTCCGACTGCAGCGTAGTGCGTCTGAGACTAATTTTGTTGGGGAGAAGGCTTATCCCCGTCCACTTGCGCAGGGGGACAGCTGGGAACTTGAAGACGGTGGGCTCATTCATTTCGAGAGCTTGCTGAGCCTTGCTCGGGTGGCCCGATGCTCGGAAACGCGGCGCGTGGCGTGTATCGTTTCAGGCCATGTAGTCGACTGAATGGTAGAGGTGTCAGCCGAGCTTAAGGCGAAGGGACTCGAGGGTGGTGAGCGAAAACAGAGTTGTTGTGACGTGACTTGAAGCCTGGAGCTCCACGCCGTATTTGCTTCGTTCGTTCGGACGCGGACCGCGTCCGAGCCAACATGGCAGTAGCAATCTCATTCATCCGCGAAAGCCCGTCGTCTCCGAGTACAATGTACTTGAACTATGACGACAACTGTAACTCACACGGGCGGTACAAGCTTTCGCTCCCCCAAGAGCCAAGGCACGAACTAGACATCCGAAAAGCAAGATTTTTCTTGGAAACACTCGTTCATAAGAACTCAGTCTCCTGTAGCTGTTCCACCTTCACCCATCCCTTAGCCCGACACTCGTAAAAACCAATCGAGTGCTCATCACTTACTGGCATTGCGCGTACAGTCACATACACCGAATGCGCGTCCACCCCGGGTTTCGCGCACATCGCAGTCCAGGCCATCTTCGTCGCCTCATGCAAATACATCGTGCCGTCGGTCCGCACCGTCGGGTCCGCAGGGATCGGCTCTCTTGTGTCGAAGTGCAAGCGCCTCAAACTGGAGATTTTAGCAAGCTGCTCGATCTGGCGCAACTCGACACGCTGGAATGAATGTGGGCCAATATTTATCACGCCGAGCTCCTCCAATGTTGGAGGCAGCTTGACCGCAAGCAACTCTGTACGAAAAAGCCGGTTAGCGGACGAGAATAATAGTGCAGAGAGAACCACGCACGCTCAACGACGTTCGGAGTCAGACTGCACATGAAGGAGCGAAGGTTGCGGGTGGACTGCGCCATCGAAGCGAGCGGTGGCCCATCTTTCATCCCGTCTAAGTACCAAAAATGGTCCGTGACGTTCAGCAGCTTGAGGTTGGGACAGGACCACGCCAGCGGGAGCGCAGCAGGATCCACGATAAGGCGGTGTACCGAGGGGAATTTGCGGTGTGCTGCTACTGAAGACTTGAAAGCGGCTTTCAATTGGGAGAGGGAGTAGAAGCCCGCCAGCCGAATTACACAGAGCGTGCGAAGGTTGTTGAGAAAAGAGAGCGAGAGGATCAGTTCCCGCAAGAGGCGGCCGGTGCAGAAATTGGAGACGAAGACCACGAATGAGCTGTCGCGCACGTCAGCACGCTCAATGACTCTGAGAGTAGCAAGCGCACGAAACAAGAGGTGCAACGGCGTCGGATTTGAACGCAGCCAGTTCTGCAGGGGATTCTATCGCCAAACGTGTTCTGCGCCGACCAGGTTGGGAGGATCCCGCTGCTGTGGGGAGATCCACGACGACATGGTCCCAGGCGATTGGAAGGAAGGTTTGGCGCAGACGCCGACAAGACTGCGAAATCGCTCGTAGCGCACGGATTTCTTCGCGCCCTGCCGGCGAAAGTACTTGAAAATTCACTGGCTCGTTGGGAATTTCCATTGGCCGATTCAGACGCAGCAAGGAAGCGATTTCAAGCAACAGCTCTGTAGGCAAAGCGGGAAGACCAGATTTGTTCGCTGTGTGAATATTGGTGGAGCTGGGGGCAGTATGTTGCGCCAGTTTCGCGCGTTTTGAAGAGGACATCGGAGTTGAAGACGAGTGCAGGTCCGTACACGTGATCCGTCCAAGTTCCCGTCTCTCGCCACATCTTACGCGCAAGCACTCCTCCGTACCCCAGCGCAACCACACCTACAAACACAACGTCCTCGTCTGCACGCCGCATCTGGAGCGCGTATCGATGTCCAGCTTGTGTGCTGGCCCCGGAGACCGCTTCTGCCACGGCTCCAGAATGTAACGCACGACGGGCGTACAACGTCGATGAAGATTTTGCGGCCGCAGCTTGGTATTGTGGCGAGTCAGACTACAAACCATCGAGCTGGGACAGAGATGGTTGTTTTGACCGTGTCTGCGGGCCATGGTGCGTGGTTTTCTGGCCGCTGAACGCATGACATCTAATCTCCAGAAAACAGAGCACATTAACTTGCCGCTTATGCCTCGAACCAGCTGGCTTACCGAGGCAGGCAAGTCCTCCAAATCAGTTGTAGGGCAGCCTCGCGGTCGGCTTTCAAGTGGGAGGCTTGCCCGCGCCCGGGACGCACAAGGACGAGCCGGCGACGGCGCTACTGCATCTGGATGCTGCACCGTAGTGTGAGTGGGTCTTCGAGCAGTGTTTTACTCCTACTGACTTTTCCGATGCAGGTCAACGGCCCCAGCCTTGCACTATATCTCGACTCGCTCCGAGTCCTGGACATTCCCTAAACAACTTAGCGGGTAGAGGTCCCCCGTAGGAGGGGTCAGATCGCCCGCGTTCGTGTAGTCGGTACGGCAGTTCCCGAGTGGGACCGCATTGCCGTTATACAACAACAACAACAACCTCAGCACAAACAGACACCTAATCCTGGCCGTACCTTGTTTCGCCTGAGCCTCCATCCGCACCTTCACCATCCAGTTCCCCGCATCCTCGTTGGTCTCATTTTCGCTCAATTGTTTGCGGCGGACCAGCACGCAGTGCTCAAGCTCCTTCCAAGCATCCCCGAACTCGACGTCGGTGGCTCCGAGCGCATTTACGAGCTGGACAACATACTGAATCTCCGCCGCGCCTCGTCGCGCATCAGTTTGGCCTTGGGATGATGCAGCTTGTCCGTATGCGTCACTGTGGACGTGCTTTTGGAGAACAAGTGCGTTCTGCTTGATGCGAGACGCACTGAGGAGGCGGTGATTGTGTTCAAGGTGGTTGTGGTCGTCGAAGACCATCGAGCTTGCGATGTGTTGAGGGAAAGGGCTAGGAGAGCTCGATTGAGCGGTGCTCGACTTGTGTGGGTTGGGGATGGGATGGACTTGGGAGTAGGCTGGTCTACGGGCGCGTCACGTGATCATCCTGCCATTATCACGAAGGGGATTCTGCCGCCGGTTGCCTGCGTTCTCCATGCACTCTTGTCAGTCCATTCTTATCCATTTTGTACAACACTAGGAATACAAGTCGATCCTCTTCCGTTTTTCTCCATCAATTCTATCCCACAACTTGAATGCCATCAGCCGCAATCTTCGCCTCCTCTTCCGCCTTGCGTCTCTCAGCTAATAAAGCAGTCAGCAAGCGATGTAACTCTGAAAATACCCAAAGTCATACCTTCCGCAAACGCCTTGCGCCCACGCACAATTTCCTCCGCCACCGGCCATAAATCATGCGCTATCGACACCTCCGAGCCGCGCACTGGCGGCGGCAGCTCCACCAAACGATCATCCTGGTACGCAGGCACTCCCATCCTCCCCCAAAGTGCATCCGCCGAGATATGGAGCAGGATAGCCAGCTTTTTGCATGCTGCGAATGTGGCTTCGCGCCAGTTCGGTGGGTGGATGGCGTACGCGGACAACGAGAGATGTGTGAGGGCGACGAACTGCTTTAGGATGCCTTCGGGAGGCAATACAGTCATATCCAGGTGTGTTATGGTGGTTTGGAGGCGGGCGAAGTCGCAAAAGGTAGGGTCGATTGAGAGACGCGTGAGCTCAAGCGCGTTGACGAGGATGGCGACCTCGGGCATAAGCGTACAGTTCTGCCAACCCAGCTCGGTGACGCCGGTGCAGGAACTGAGCACTGTCATGAGCTCAAACTCGTTGAGGTTTGCGAGATGGAGAGTGTGGACATGGCGTGCAAAAAAGTCTTGTGGACGATGGGCAAGAGTGCGGATGAACGGCAGCGTCGGTGGACCCATGCGCGCTGCTTTCGTGTTGCGGCGACGGAACATGGGTCTTTCGGTGCGGAAAAGTCGAAGCTCCTCGGACGGACGCGAGACGACGACAGTTTGGTAGATGATAGGTTCGACCCTAGTAGCCGGTTACATGAAGAAACGCGTCCATGACTCGTACATACCAGTCCCGAACGCGATGGGCAACGCGGACGAGCTTCAACGCCGTGCCGATGTCTGCACGCGCGGCAAGCTCGAAGATGATTCTCTCGAGCTCGACGGGCAGATCCAGGCGGTTGCGCTTGATATTTCGACCCATAGTGACTGTCGAGGACATGAAAGGAAGTCACACGTGATCGAGGCAAGGATACAGCTAAAGATACACACAGATACAAACTATATACACGAAATGAGATGCTACAGACATTGGTTGGACAAGCAAGAAGAGCATCACGGCTTGTAAATTTCCCCGCAACGACAAACAAGCGGGCCTCCCGGCGACCCAGATTGCATATTAAATGTATGCCGGTGCTTGGACGGCGAGCTCGTCACGCTCGTCGTCCCCACACTGACAGTAGCAGATTTTGGTGCCCTCGAAGGAGACGCCGGTGCTGGCTCAGCGACGACGGGAACTGTCGCCGCCCGTCCCAATGGTCGAGGCGGATAAGTGTTGTGCGGTTGCTCCGAATGCGAACGCGCAAGTGGCCGCGTCGAACGTGAGTCGGGAGACATCTGGAGACCCAGTCCCTGCATGTCTTGGTACCCAAGGTATGGCGTCTCGGGTCTCGTCGGAGACATAACGAGCTTCGCCGGTGTGGGTTTTTCGCGGGCCTTGTCCTTGGTCGCCCGCTGTGTAACATTCGGCGAGCTAGCCGCAGAAGCCGACAGGCTCTCGAGCACAACCGACCCAAGCGACATCGGCGATAGCAGTGAGTCGGGCGCGGGTTTGAATTTGGGTGCGGGGCCGTCGGGATAGACGCCATCGACCAAAGTCTTGTCGGTTGCTTCGCGGATGACGCGACGAGGCGGACTGTTGTAGTACATGGCCATGCCAAGCGCTCGGGCTTGCGCGTGAACGTGGGCGGGAGACGGTGGTTCGGAGGCCTCGTCTGCGCTTTCTCGCCGAACAACATCGTACTCGGAGTCGTCGACATCGGTGGTATCTGAGTTGGTTCGGCGTAAAGGCGGAGCTGCAGGGCGGACTGGACTAGCCCGTTCGCGTTCTCGTTCGCGTTCTTGATCCCGGTCGCGTCGACGGGGAGTGGCCGTCACTTCTTCGGCAATGCTCGAAGAAGCAACACTCTCCGGAAGCGGGACGCGTCGTGCGCGACCGGAAGTCGTCGAGGTCGCTGCGGAAGAACGGCTGGACGCTGACGGTTGTCGCGCATGTCTTGAGGAGACATGGATACTCCCGCTCTCGCTGCCAGCGACACTGGAAACGCTCTCCGGAAGGGGAATACGACGGACGCGACTGGTCGTCGTCTCTGTAGCATCCGTGCTGATCGTAAGCGCAGACGGTGCTGGCGATGCAGGCACAGAGTCCAGGTATTCCAGAGGTGCCGAGCTATGCACGGAAGGTGTAGCTGATGGATCGTACTCGGAAGGGGTGGGCATCCATGGATTGGCACGAGCCGTTTCTCGGGTCCACGAGCGAATGGGATCCTCGTTATCCGAGCTTCCGCCGCCACTTGAGCTGGGATGGACTGAAGGCGAAGATCGCATATCCTCGGAAGGAGCACGACGAGATCGAGAGCCTCCAGTTCGGGCCACTGACGGAGCGGCTGGCGTGTGCGAACCCGGGGCCGCGTTCGTCAACGTACGACTCGAGGACGAAGAGTGGTGTGAGGACGGCGGAGGAGATGGTGGTCGACCAGCGCCAGCCCGACGATTGGGTCCGCGCTCGGGACGAAGGGGACGGTACTGTGGGCCGACAGGGATGGCCGCATAACGTCCACCAACTGTGAAATAGTTAAGCTGCATAGATATTCGATGGTAAACGGCTTACGGGAGGCCTTAACCCAGTTGAGATACCTGCCTCCCGTCCATGCAAAGGACTGCTTGCCGTTGGCGTAGCCAGTTACGTAGCTGTCATAAATTTGGTGAACCGTTCCGACTAGCGACTAGAAAACGCACAATAGCGCAGCTTTGACCATCAACGCAGGCCACTCGGTGATGAGGTTGGCTGGAGTTGGGGCTGCAAGGAATTAGCACGTGATCCCTGTCACACTGTCACATACGGGAGAAATGCCGCTCAAAAAAGAGTCGCTTCATTCTATCCGCGCGACTCTCGCCTACATCTTCGAGATTCATCTCCGCTATTCACAGCATCAGTAATCCTCACAAAATAGCACAAAAACACACCCGCTTCCTTGTCCGCCGCAATGGCGTCTCTCAAATCAATGTTGTACTTCTTCATCGTCGCCTCCGCCTCGCGCAGTCGCTGGACCTTGTCCGCGTCCTCCAACGCGTCCAAGATATTCACGATCTGCGCATCGGGGACGAAGTTCGCGATGGTGGGAGCTCCCGGCGCAGGCACCAAACTCTCTAAATACGCCAACGGGTCCTGGTGGTTGGGAGGGCTCGGACGGTCCGGATTGTCTTCTTTGAACTGGTTAAACGCGAATCGGAGCACGCTCATGGGACCATCGTTCTTGAGGGCGTCCTACGCAAAATTGAGGGAGTGCTACTGAGAGGTGCAAAAGAACGCACCAAAGCAGCCAGTATAAACGGCAATAATCCGCGACATTCCGGTGCGTCGGCAAGTTCTGGGAGCTGCACCACTCGCCGCATGAACTCATTCGACATTGCCCCGAGCATGAAGTTGTTGCGATGCGTCATGAACGTCGTTACCGCGTCGCGGAACATGTTGTCTTGGGTGTTGCGCGCCGCTTGCTGCGCGCTGCCCGGCGCAGGCTGATTCGCGTAGGGTGCACCGATGCCGGCCCGTGGCGCACGCGCTCTGGCTTCCGGAATAGGTGGGACCGGCAAAGGAGGACGGGACCGAGGAATGAGTTGCGGGTTGGCGGTGCAAAAATACAGGTCGCCGTCGAGGTCGCTGTCCACGAGATGAATTAGCAAAGAAACGACAGGGAGATACGGAAACGGACCCGCCACTCATGCGCGCTGCTTGACTGGTACTGCCTCTTGCGGGGAAGACTACCACAATATCAGCGTTGTCGACAAAAAACGAGAAGAGGACGAACCGATGGCGTTGACGATATGTGAAAGGCGTTGCTTGTTGACGCCGTTGAGCACGACATAACCTGCAGGACCGTCAGCGGAGATAATCGCAAACGGGCGGGCACACCCACCATCGGCATCATAAGCTGGATTCCGGAGGAATCCCAGCTTTCCGATTTGCGGCCCACCGCGCGTCGGGAGGTTAATGTAGACCTCGTTCTCCTCCAGGACGCCGTAGGGATCAACAACGCCGAGAAGGTAGTAGGACCGCTACGAAAAAAGCGTCAGCAGCGAAATCTTGGGGAGGACAACGAGAATCATACCGGGACGATGATGTTGAGCTTCGACCGAAGGCTATCGTACGCAGCCTTCTGGAACCGATGCAAGAGCAGCGCGACATAGGGCTCGGTCAAGTCGTGACCAGCCATGAGCAGCTCAAATACTGCGCCAAGTTAACCATTTGGTTCGCGAGCAACGAGCAGAAACACGCACACTCTTGATTGAGTGTCGTCGGAGGCTCGTCCGAGTCCAGCTCTCCGTCAACATAATGCAGTGCTCTCTCGCGATTGGTCGTCATCTCTCCGATGTTGTCCAGTTGCGCTTGAAGAATTTCTTCCAACGCACGCATCCGAATGCCGCGAGTGAGCATGAGGATGATAAACTGCTTGTTCAGACGTGCATCTCGGGGTGTGCGGGAAATGCTTTGGATCTCGAGCATATAGGGCCCGCCGGTGTATTTGAGCATCGAAGGTCGGTAAAGCAGTTTCTTGCCGGTGCAACCGCATGCCCGGTCGAAGTCAGCGTCAGGAATGCGGGTAACGGTGCCCTTGAAGCCACCGTGTCGAATTTGGAATACTTGAAAACAGTGAAAACACGACATGAACGGGAAATCTAGAGCATACCAGAGGTGTCCGTCGGTATATTGAGTAGTTCGACCAACTGGCGCGCAAACGAGTCGCGGATGAGTCCAGACCCGTCGCTGGTGAGAGACCCGTCGTCCGCATGGAGGTCGTCGTCGGTTACATGATATTCTGCAGGTGGCACCTAAGTCCGAGTCAGCCCCTGCACTCCCTCGGAAACGGGACAATTTACCTCTATGGTCGGGGCCGTCGAGGAAAAGGACAGGCCAATTCTCGCGGAGTACCTTCCATACCCGCTCGATCGATAGACGTCGAACAGCCCACTCCCAAAGTATTGCTTCAGGCTCTCCACGGTGAAGTCTGCGCCTTCGTTGAAATAGAGAAGGTGACCGTTTTTGACGTTGTTCTCAGTGAAGCCGAGGAAGGTGTACCTAAAGAAGAGGCGTTAGTCAAAGTTCCAAGCAGGCGCCAATCCTTGACACGTACGCGTCGGTCCCATTGTAAAGCTTTTCCTTCTTCTCTAACCAGGCGCGAATATGCTGGTCCTTGGATTGTCGATGGAAGGCCACGGTCATGAACCGCTTTGAGTCCCCGACAATACGCGTCGCTCGCGATTCGTGGCCCCCGTATTCCGACACGTCGCGTTCCAGTATAGGCTCCTCATTTCGCAGGTCAATGATGATACGCAAAAATGTGGCACGTTGCTTCTTGAGGGTTGATTTAGGCTGCATTGCATGCAACGGGGGGGGTATAGCCCGCACGGATGGCGAGAGATTGGGTATCCTCAGCAAGGGCAGTGGTGGGAAGAACGAAAGGATAGCGCCGCCGAAGTCACACCACGACGCGAGCTGTTGATTTGTCCCGTTGTGCTGGGCTTGACTTCTCATTTCCGGCCACTCCCCGCAGGACATCTGACGCAGAGTCTTGAGCGGTCAACAGCGGCCACGATTCGAGAAACTGCCGGAGCAAGCAGCTGGAAGGAGACTGATTTGCGTTTTCAGCGTAAATGTAGGTCCCTTCGGGCGGGAATTCCACGTCTATTTTGTTGGCTTTCGGGCATGTTCGGAAGAAACAGGCACGCGCTCCAGTTGCCTGAGAGGTTGGCGCCAGCCGGTCGGGATGAGCGCAGGAGACAAGAAGGGTTGATGCCCGTCGGACCCCTATTGGTATTGACGCGTCGGCGACGTCCTCGTTCTCTGCCTCTCGAGTCATCGTCCACAGGTTTTTTGAGTCACCGTGCGCCGAATTTGGATCCAGACCAACTGATGATGTTCTTTGACCTCAACGACCATGTTGTTGGCGAAATTCTCGTAGTGTGCGACATCTGCAGTGTGCTATCCTTCACTAGGGTGAGTGCCACTCTCTGTCTCTTCGGTTCCACATTAAATCGAAGCTCAAGGGCTTGTTTAGCTCAATCGTTACTACCGCGGTCTGGCACTCACAAAACAACTCTGGATCCGCCTCCTCCGCCGTTTGCAGGCAGAAGACTTCCTCGACGCGTGCATCTCGCTCCAGGAACTCGAGGAATCTTCGACAGCCGCCCTAATTGATGAAGTAAAGCGTATTGTCCTGGGCCCACAAAGTTGGAGTCCAAGCGGTGGTCCGCCTTTCATTCGACGGACGATACGCGTTCAAGTGGAAGAAGATATCAGCGAGCCAAGTGTCTGGCTCATTGCCGGTGGGCGCTACGCACTTTTGAATGCCTGGGGTATAGAGGGAAGGACGCAACGCCTCTACAATGTCCTGACGGGACAACGGATCGCCGCCTTTGAACCCGAGGGCGACCCATCTTTCCTCGTCGATGTCAACATCCCGGAAGGCGGGGATGCAGCATATGTGATAACTCTACGGTACCAGGATTGGTATGCGTCTCAGCTATTTTCTCTGAGTCGGGCCTTGACGATATATAGGACCGAAACTCTCCTGATGAAAGTCCAGCGCGTCGACCTGCGCACCTCGAACATCCGAGACTTATGGACTCTGGAGCTTCCCGATTCTCTCGCCATAGATATCAATACCGGAGCTCTCGCGCTCTCGGGGGATATCATCACGCTCACATACGACACGGAGAGCACTTTCAAGTGCGCTTTACTTGTATTCAACTGGCGTACCAACGAATATTCTGCGATACGAGTAGAAGCCCCGAACGTCAGTGGCGAATGTGTGCAATCCCTATCTCAGCTCACACTTCCCTTCTAGATCAACATTGCCTTTCTACCCGGCTTCATCTGCACAAGCCACACAACCTTATCTGGTAGCGACGACCATCTTCTGAGCCTGTACACATTGTCGTCATTCGAGTGGTATCCGACCGCGACACTCGCCGACAGCGATACAGACGCGATGCCCCCGCCCCCATACACATCGAAACGATTTTCGATGCGAACGGGGGCGATTTCGCTCACTGCCCACCGCGATCCACTACGTTCAGGATGCTATAAACTCATGCTGTATCTCTGTCCGTCACCCATTGCGGCACGCGAGCTAAGGCTCAGCCCAGAGCTGCCTGTCTCCGACTCAGAGTACGAGACAATTACACGCGTGCCGAGCGCGACCCTCTTCTCATATCGCTTCTCCCTGGACAAATCCTACGCCGCTTCGCCGCCCTCGCACCTGCAACCACTTTCCGCAAGCCCCGCCGCCCTAATCTACAACAAGGACCTCATCATCTCTTACGCTGGATATGCGTACAACACCACCGAGGCCGTGGATGTTCTGTATGCGCGACATGGGAGTGCTCCACCGCTGAGCAGCGAAGAGAGTGGCCGAATCGTGCTGTCGGGGATGAATTGCGCGACGGAGATTTCGTCGTATGGTTCGGGACATGCGCAATTTGACGAGGATACGAAAGTAGTCACGATCTCTTATTATCGGTGATCTATCCGGGAAGCTTTCCACCAAGACTTCATGCATGATGAGTATTTGGCCCAGGCGCGTTCATCACAAGAAACGAAGATCCTACCACTACACGTACTCGACCATCTTCAATTCTTCGACTTCTTCCCAGCCCATTGGTCCGCACTCGCATTTGCGACCGTCAGAGGAAAACCCCAACGTAACATACACCTCTCGAGCATTGATGCTCTTCTTGGAGATCATTAAAGTCCGTGCCAGCTGCGCTGCTTCTTGCAATTTCCTTTCTGCCCTTGCGACCTGATAAGCGTTGGCCGTGATCGTGCCAGTAGGTTCCGAGTCGGATTCTAGCGCGAAATGCATGCGGAGGAGGCTTGGGTGGCTGGCCAACTTTTCAAGAATTGCGCTGCTAAAGCCAGAATATCCCACTTCCACAAAACCAAGCTCCTCCAAAGTCGGTGGCAACTGAGAAAGGCCTGTAGCACGTATTGGTCAGGTAACCGATAGCACGGCTCTTGGGCCAAACTTGACTTACCAAAGTGGAAAACGGACGAAACATCGATTGATTCGCATATGAATGACCGAAGAGTCGGGGTGGCGTTGGCCAGAGAAACAAAGGACAACTGACCACGCGTGACCTTTTTTAAAACGTTGCCACGCTCGCCCCAAAGCGGGCCAGACAAGATCAACTGCTGCAAATTTCGGCAGGACCAAGCAAATGTAATCGCCCGGGGAGGCACCGTCAAGCGACGGATTCCAGGGTATTTGTATAACGATGCCGATTCGAAGAGATCCTTCGAACGGCGGGAGTTTCTGTATGGGGCGTCGAGAATGCATAGCACGCGAAGGTTGTTAAGAAGGTAGAGCGAGCGAGTTAATTCGGGGATGACTCTATCCTCGCAGTATTCGGAGAGCGTGAAGGTCATTGAGCTGCCGGAACGATATTAAGTTATCAGGCGAACTTGAGCTTCTAACTGCGAGGAAAGAAAACGCACTGGACGAAAGCGGAGAGGATGTCGGTTCTTATGACGACGGTCTCGAGCTGCGCAACGAGTTCCGTCGCCAGCTGCTTCTGGGATAGCCGGATTTCTTTCGGCGACGACTCTGAGTCGGCTGAATTTGATTCGGGACAAACCAGAACTCGCTCCCAGGCAAACGGCAGAAAGAAGAGTCGCAAGCGCTGCGATGTTTGCGACAAGGCCCGGAACGCTCGAATTGTTTGTAGTTCCGATGGCGAAACGAACTCCGAGCTCCCGGTCCGCGTCAATGATGGACGAAGCCACAACGATATCTCGAGGAGAAGCTCTGCGGGAAAAGCAGCGAGACCAGTTTCGTTAGTTGCTCGCGCCTGTTGTCCTTCGAGTTCCAGTTGGGTGCTTTTTCGACGAACCATGAGGGTTGAAGTCAAGTTGTGCACGGCTTACGTCAGGTAATGCCGTCTCAAACCGCCGGCCCGAGGCGTAACTCGAGATCCTTCGGCAAGCTTCGGCCGTGGCTCGCTAAGCTGAAGGCTTGTCTCGGCTCCGTATGCCGGAGCTCGGCGCGCAAATCAAACTCCAATTTTTATTCCACATTCTTTGCGCCTCATTGCGTAGGCGAGGATACAGTGGACGCGAGAGGGATAGCCTCAGGATTTTGTGAAGACCTGGCGACGGCCACCTGTGCATGGATCCGGAAGCCGTGACGGACCGTTCTTCGCTCGACCACCACTCACAACCTCGGAGAAACGCTTCACGAGATGCCCCGTCTCCGGCCCGCCTGCCTCGTGAGACGCCCACCAGACTGGTCGCTGCTCAAGCACTTAAAAGGGTCGCGGAGACGCATGAATGGGGCCCGCTAAAGAATGGATCTTCTCCACTCCATCCTCCTTTGCATACTCCTCGGAACTACCGTCCTCGGCGCGTCTCGGACGACGCCTCCATCGGGTGCCCTCATCGTTCGAGCGGGTACAACGACCCCCGGCGAATATGCTACATTCGCAGCGGCTCTTGCTGCGCTCCCCAACGACGACAGCAGCCAGTCCATCTTCATCTATCCTGGAACGTATACTGGTCAGGTCGATATCACACGGGAAGGCCCATTGACCGTGCGTTGCCGTCTTTCTTGGACACCCACTCACTTAGGTCGTGTTTCCAGATCTACGGCTACACCACCGACACCTCAAACTACGTTAACAACCAAGTCAACATTGACGCAGCGGGAAACGCGACTACAGCGGGATCTGACGACGCCAGCGGTACAGTGCGCGTCCACAAGAACAACTTTGCGGCCTACAATATCAATATTCGCAACACGCTCGGTCCCGGAGTGCAGGCAATCGCGCTCAGCCAATACGGGAGCCAGGTTGGGTTCTACGGATGTGGGATGTACGGCTACCAGGACACGCTGTATGCGAACGAGGGCACACAGGTCTATTTGAAGGGATACATCGAGGTGTGCATACTGAGCGCTGATCACTGGCGATACCAAGCTAACCAAAGGCTGGTTAGGGCGCAGTCGATTTCATCTTCGGGCGCCAGGGCTCGGCCTACTTTGGCGGTAACACCATCGCGCAAAAGGCCCCGGGATGTATCACCGCCAGCGGTCGAGAAACGAACGATACAAACAGCTGTGAGTGCTATACGTCTTCGGGCAAGGATTGGATCTGAATTGCCCAGATGTCTTTAACCAAAATACGATAATCCTCGCCTCCGGTGCCGCGACTAATACTGCGAATAACTTCTATTTGGGCCGTCCATGGTCAGATTATGCGAAGCGGGTTTTTTTTTGCTCATTTAGTTTTTTGGAGCCAACATACGCCTCAGAGTGATCTTCAAAAACACCGTCATCGAGTCCCAAATCAACACAGCGCTCTGGTCCATCTGGTCCAGTGCCACGCCGAACACGGACTTCGTCTTTTACGCCGATTATAATACCACCGGACCTGGCGCGCAGGGAATCGTGCGTCCCAGTTTTGCGAAACTCCTGACGGCGGCGCAGGCGGAGGAGTACTCGATTGCAAGTGCGGTTGGGAGTAATTATGCAAGTTGGGTAGATGCAGCATACATCGTGTAAGCCAGCACTACTACCAGCGGCGCATACAGCGTCGGCAACGCGTGTTGCGCAGTTCTTTGCGATGAATGTCTACTGCCTCTCAGCTTCGGCTCAGTCGCAGAAAGCAGAAACCTACCCATGGGGATGTGTAAAACATCCAGCATCTCCTTGTCTTCTGCCCTCTTCATCCAGAACCTCACCGCATCCTTCTCTTGCGCGTTCATCTCTCGCCATTCCGGGTCATCGGCCAGCTCGATGAGGATCTCCTTTGCTTCGGGCAAGTATAATGAAATGCTCGCGTCGAGCTCCATCCAAACGCGGTCGACGTCGGTGAAATGGTTCAGGAGAACGTGGACGATGTGAAGAGCTGATGTATCCAGGTTTTGGAGGAAACGGCGTAAGATGTAACCGATGTAGCCCTCCAATATGCATTCCACGCGGATTTGGAGCAAGCGGAGGTGATTGGTGGGGAGTTTGTCGACGCCGATTGAAGCTTTTGAGGGGTGTGATGTTAACGAGGTCGAATTCAGAGGTAGGCTTCGAACCTTCGAGGATCTCTGGACTCCCGATGAACAGCGTTAGCTCCTCCAAGCTGTCGGAGAACAAGGGCGGCAAAACACGATCGCAAACGAGTGACTTGGTGCAGGTGGTCCGGAAGAGTGCTGTAGAGTGCTTGGCTGCTGTACCCAAAACCTCGAGCATCTTCAAGCATGGGAGGTTGACGGCGAGGTCGGAAGCTTGAGATTCGCTGAGCGCGTCGTCCACGAACCTCAAGTCCCAAAGGACAAGCTCCTCCAGCTGTCCAGAGGCGGCCCCGAGCAAGCTGGCCAGTTCTTGCGGTTGCGAGAATGTCAAATGCGAGATTTCGAGACGCCGCAGCGAAGGTCGCGATAGAGCAGACGCAACTAAGCCGCGCACACTTTTGGTAGCAGCGACGAGAGCATGCGGCGGGCGAAGCTCCGTGGAAGGGAAATGGAAGACTAGACCCCATAGTGTGAACGTTTGGAGGTTGAACAGAGACTGAACTATGTCTTCGATGAGCGGTATCCCGTCCTCTTCCATGGGCGCCGGCTCGCCGCTGGATTGGTATGCGATTTCTTGTGCACTTAGAATGACGTGCACGCGTCGAAGCAGCCCAGTGTAGTCTCCGGACGCGTCCACGATGGCAGCGGCTTTATTCTCCGTGTCGACGAGCCATTTAGCGCCGGTGCGGAATGTCATTTGAGTCAGCAAGGTACGTTGCGCGGCCCATCGAAAGGTGCGGCAGACTTGAGCACAAATTGCCAGTGTTTGGAGATCTGGGGCTGGCGGATAGAGGATTTTGCCCGCGGTCGTGAGGAATGGTTCCAGGAGGAGATGCGAGAAGATCGTTTGGACTAGTTCCAATGGTAGGTCCATGGAGGCAGGAAAGAACACACAAGTCAGCCGGTGATCAATCATCTGGTCTTTCTTGACGCCGGCCCTGCCTGGCGCCGTTCACCGACCAGTACTGTAGCAGTTGGACTTCCCGCGACGAAGAGATCCGAATCTGAATGTTTTGCGGGGGCCACTCTGTATTTACTGTACATCATTTTGGGAGCACGAAAAATTCCTCGCTCAGACGGTGCGGTAGTCGACCTCATCAAACACAAGACCATACAAGCCACCCTCCTTATCTCCAGCCTGCTTGAGTTGGGCCACTGACCACATATTCAGTACGACAGATCGAGAGAGGCAAGTCGCACAACTTACAACTCGAGTCCGTGTCGATGGCGAACCCGCCGAGAGCGATGAAGTTACCGTTGGCGGTAACACGGAAAGAAGTGCCGGTGTCGCCACCATACGGCTGTCCAATAATCTGAACATCTCGATCTTCGTGGCCAGGAGAAGTATGCTTACACCAGCAATGCGCATGTGTCCGGTCGTGCTGTCGTAGATGGCAAAGTTCAGTTGGACGACACGGATACCCCAGCTGGAGGTTCCCGCTTTGCCTGAGATGGCAACAATGGATTCGGTGTCTAGAGGTACGATACTGGGTCAGGGCGTGTTTGTTCTATAGGGAAGTGAAGAACCGAACCGCCGATTGTGACGAGCGTTTTCTTCAAGCTGCTGTCGTCGCAGTCCGACGAGGTTCCGTGGCGCGCAGTCGTCGTTCCGCTGCTGCCGTCGCTCTTGTAGTATTTGACTTCGATGCCGTCGACCTAGGAGGCAACCTCAGACCAAGCTTAGAACGGGGAGACAAACGCGAGCTCACCACACCGCCATGCATGACTTTGATGCTCTTAATGGGCTTGGAGGTGTTGATGGTGATGTTCATGGTGCCCACGACTGGGCGGACGGGACGTAAGTAAGGGAACTGCCCGATGTAGTAGAGACTGCCGGTGTGTGGCCGGATACCATTTTCGAGGTCGTTGAAGTGGGTTCCTTTGCTGTCGCCAAAGAGGTTCGACGAGACGAGGGCGGTGGTGTAGGTGGTCATTGAAGGCACACGAGGAGAGGGCTCGATGGTGGTGAGCCCAAGGTCGTCTCGCCTTTATACGCGGGGTAGCGCCGACGGGTATGGAACCGTGCTGAGCACTGACTGGTTTCCGGCACAGGGAACGAGAGGAAGGCGCTTAAAATCGGTCAGTAGACCGCTCCTCTGAACAAGTAGGAGAGTTCACTCACGACAGCGACTCGTCCCAAATGCCAGCCGCACGTTTGCTGGGCACTTGGTGACCTACGGGGAGAGTGCGGAGCACAGAAGACCGAGAGATTCTGCAGTTTTAATGGTCAGTAGAAGAGTTCAGAAGCCGAATATATCTACGTGGCCGCCGGGCAAGGCTGATGGCTCCGAGCGCAAAACAAAGCCTTCACTCGCAGGAGAGTGATGGAAGTAGAGCACTCCGCGCTAGGACATTCTGGAGCAGCGAAGTGTGAGCTATGCGTCATCTCGAGCCGGCATTTTACGATGCGGGTGAACACGGACGACGGCTGGTCGCTGGACACCGGTGCTGCCGTCAAGCCCTCATAGAAGCGCTGGTGCAGCGTTGTACGTGGCCGTCGGCGGCTCTTTCTATGCCCTTGTTGGTCCAGAGGAACTTGACTAATTGTTTGATGTATTGAGCTTGATAAGACTGTTGTATGTCGGCAGAATTCGGGCGGCGCTCCGTGCTACCCCGTAGACCGCGCCTTGCCCGACAGTCGAGTCGGAGACCTTTGTTTGGGCGGTGGTGGTTCTTGAGACAGCCAGGGCAAGTCACGTGTGGGTTACTCATCAAATAGCAGCTTACCTTTCTCCCCGACCCTCCGCAGTACGGCTGAGCAGAGCTATGGTGACTCTACCTGTCCCATTCGAGTATCGGCTTCCTGGCCATCGACGTCGGGCGGGATTGGTCAGCTTGCAGTTTCAGCATCCACACTCATGGCAAGTTCTTGCGTTGCCCGTGTTGGCCTCCCCGCCCCAGTACGCCAGTCTGTTCAGAGGTTTCCACTTTCCAGACAAACTCGATAGGCGCTCGACGCGAGACACTCGCCGGAGAAGAAATCCCCGCGCCGAGTGAGGCCTTGAGCGTGTCGGTGACGCGCGGTTTTGCTCCGCAGCGAGTCGGACGTGGGGCCTCAGTTTGTAATGCGGTTTGTTGTGCTCTGCCCGCTCTCATCTTGTTGCTCAGCGTCACGAGAGTGCTCGCTAAATGCGGGCGCTCGCTATAAGACGCCCGGCGATTGAGATGGTACAAACGGCTCGAAATCCTCAACCACCCAAGCATCCACATGAGCGAAGACGCATCAAAGGCAGCCAACCTTGACAAAGGAAAGGCGTGCTTCAATTGCAGGTGGGCTGCCTTTTCCAGTCCCTTAGCGCTGGCTGACTTTCCTGGACTAGGCGGCGGAAAGTGGTTCGTATCTTCCATCCACTTGCCTACGATGGCTCAAGTCTACCCAGAAATGCGACGCGCGCCGACCCATCTGCACGCCTTGCTCGAGGTTCCTTCGCGGCGGTTTGCAGGACTGCGAGTACACAGAGACCGGCCCTACCCAATCCCAGGTTCTTGAAGGTAATTACTTTCGCCCACCATGTTCTTCTGCTTACCTGCAACGCAGAGAAAATCTCCATCGTGCAATCGCGCATTCATGAGATCGAAAACCCGTCGCAATCCCGCACTACAGTCGGTCTCCATAGCCCATATCATTCTCGGATAGTGGGCATGGACATTTCGCGAGCAGCTTCGACGCCGCCTGGAGCTCACTACAGCGGTGAGCCGATTATTGTGTCCCACTCCGAAAGTACCTACTCTATCGCTCCAGGTCCTTCAATGGGCAATCCTGGACACCCTGTATCACGACCTCCGTTTCCTTTTACGGGCCGTCGATTCGCTGAACTGGACTCGCAGATGGAACCATCCGGCCCCGCATCAGCTGCGCTAGCGCGAAACCTGTAAGGTTCCCAGAATTCCCCTTGTAGTGTCGTTGCTAACTGCTTCTGCAGGATTATTTCCTTCACGAATAACGTGTCGTCACTGGGACTTTTTTTCTTAGACCCACACCTATTCGACCCGCTTGTCCGTGGCGACGCGATTCATCCAACGCAAGTTGCGTCGCCAGCTTTGTTGGATGCAGTTTGCCTTTGGGGTGCCCACGTAACGCAAGCGGGCCCAGCCGAGTCGCAATTCCTTGCGGCGGCGCTCCGTAGCGCGTCAACTAGTATCAGCCATGCGCACACCCCGGTTGCGATCCTCCAAGCACTCCAGGCCCATGTACTCCTGGCAGCGTTCCTCTTCCGCGTTGGCCGCGTCGTTGAAGGGCGCTATCATGCAAGCCTTGCCGTGAGCATCGTCATGGGCGCAGGCATGTGGCGCATACGGTCGAGTCGAGCGCAGGGTGCTGGCCATTCGGATGCCGGTTTCGCGGCACATTCTGTCGACGAGCTGCCGCCTGCGGTGACCGAAATAGAAGAGGGAGAACGCATCGACGGCTTTTGGGCCGTTGTTGCACTAAACGCGACTTGGGTTCGTGCTTTTTCACTGGGATGACTTTTGAGATGCTTAAAAAACTCCGACAGGCCCGAGCGCCGAGTATGCCTATTGCTCCACAGAGCTTCGATTACTCGCTGGTGGACACGCCGTGGCCAGTCGATCGCGGGCAATACCAGGCCAGTGTTTACCAGCGTCGAATCGATGTCCACGTGATCTGACAGTCTTCGCAGACCGCCGGTGTCTTGCCTACTTCAAGTACCAGCAGCATCATCCAGTTTCTCACCAACCATCAACACGCTCATTCTGCCAACGTGACTCTGCCAGCTCTTCGCGTCCAGGCAGCAATTCTCTACGAGCAAGCATTGCGCTCAAATTCTGCGAACGAAGTACAGCTTCTGGATGCGGTCGTTGAGCGGATGAAAGTCGCTCTGCAGCACGTCGAAGTGAGTAACAGGACTGTGGTCGTTCATTCGCTTGTCCACGCCGCAAGTATGGTGCTCCATTCGGCCTCTCCGAGTCGAGCTTCGTATGGTGCAGTAGCGCTGGTGCGGCTCGTTAAAACAATTCAGGCCAGCGACGCGTACCTCGACGCTATTCTCGGGGTCCGTTTCTCTCCTGATCTCTTCGATGTGGATTAATGCCTTTGCAGACTCTTTGGGCTACAGCTTGTGAAGTCTCACTGGCGGCTCTCGCCACCCAGCCGCAAAACCGTTCCATGCACGACGCGATCGAGACTCTGTTAGGTGCCATGGAGGCATTGAAGAGACAGGGCGGGCGGGTTATGGAGTTGCCGCTGGAGGCACTCAAGGCGCGCTATGCAGAGATTTTAAGGGCGATAGATCCGAGGCGACGCGGGGGTTAGACTGAATAGAAGCTTACATTTGGTTTCGGTATCGTACAGTAGCTTTAGACATGTAGAGAGCATCCTACCCACGATCATACTTGCACAGTCGGTACCCAATCCACTTCCGACAAAGCTTGCTCGATCATAAGGGGAAGCGAAGCCATCATGTCTTGCTTGGCTGTTTCGACTGGCTCCCAGCCGAGAGTAGCGAGTCGTTCTGGCCGAGCAAATTGGTTTCCACCCAAGAGAGACCAACCGTCTGCCTAAGCGTCAGCTGCGTGCCAGATAAACACTGAGCAGAACGCACAATGGCCCAGCGGTTCGACAATAGTCTCGGCCAGAGGGCGCGTCCCTTTCTCTTTGATGTACCCCTTCTCGTAGAGAATATTACCCATGAGCTCCGTCCACTCGCGGTAAGGGACCTTCCGTTCCATGCTCCCACAGAAGTAGATCCCGTCCTTTCCCTCTGGCGCCGTTCCCGCAATAGCGCGAAGAACGAGAAGTGTTGTCGCCGACGCGACGTCCACGACGTGAATATTGTTCATCGAGTTGTGGCCGGGACCCCAGGTGCCGACGAAGCCTCCTGCGCGCGCCATCGAGAGGAAAATGCGAATCCAAAGTGTGGTTGGCTGGCCACCTGCAGTCGCGATTCCGTATATCTGGCCCGGGAAGAGGATGAGCGAGCGGATGGGGTTCTTCTCCCGAATGCCGGCCTCGAAGATGGGGATGTCGCTAGGGAGGTGCATATTCGTCTGCGGCACCCTGTAGCCGCATGGTTGGAAGTTTCGTCCGTTAAAACGACATTACTTACGAGGACTTGAGATCGAACCCGATATCACTGTACTCTGGGATGTCTTCCGCCTTTTTGAATTCGCCGCGAGCGTTGTCTGAGAGAATGCCGCATCCAGAAACGTGAATGTAGATCGGGGGCCGACCGGGATGGGCGGCAGAGTTGCGCTCGAGTCCTTCCAGGGTCGCTGGACGTTGATTGAGTGTGTTTCCTGCGAGAAAACGACTACGCACCTTCTACACTGTCAAGATGGTCACTGCTCGCACAGTTCAGCACCAAATCCACTTCCTCGCACGCCTTTGCGATGGCCTCCTTGTCGTCGAGACTACCCTCGACCACCCCAACGATATTGGGGTGTATCAACTTCAGACAGTTCAGCTTCTCTTGGACGCTGGCAGCTCCCGGCACAGGTGACGTCGTGGTAGAGACGGAGCTCCCTCCTGGCCTGAGTAACACGACGACCTTATGCTGGGGGGCCTGTTCAGCGAGCTGGGCGAGAACGACCGAGCCCAGGTATCCCGTTGCCCCGAGGAAGAAAATCGTTTGGGGTTCGGTGCGTGCGGGGTAGGTCGACATGGAGGGAGCATACATAGAGGCTAGAGCAGCCTGCGAATCCACCGTTTATACCCAACGAATCGTTTGAATGCATCGCTCGTGTGTCAAGACGCCGAGGCCAAGTTTGGGTCGGGCTTCCGTGGTTCGGAGTGCCGAAGAAGTTGTGGGCGGTGGCCAAAGTCTGCTCAAGTTCGAGTCTGTTCTGGCCATTAGCGATTGACGAGCTGACGCCAGTGAGAGGGTTGTGGTTGAGTTGTGGTTGGCCGTCACAGTGGCCCGGGGCGGTGCCCTGGACGATACCCTCTTCTCGCATCTTTTGCTTTGCACCTTACCTTCATCGATATCTCGACACCGTCGTTGACGCGCCTCGTCCATGAAACGCAAACAGCAGACTCAGGGCCTACCGGCAAGTTATAAGCCGTTGAGTTCACCCCAACTCGCTCCGAGCCTCCGACCTCCGGCTTCCCGATCCAGTCAACAACGAAAGCCGACTCTTCGCGGCAAAAAGGATGTGCTATGGCTGCGGCATCGTCCATCTTCCAGAGAGATTTTCACGTTGTTGCCGATGGAATAGCCGACGGTCGAAGAGTGTCTTCTTGCATGTTCGGCGGAGAGGATTTGGGGTTATGGTGAAAGCTACATCTTTCGTGGGTGGCTGCACTGAAAGCGCAACACTCAAGCGTTTTACAATCGCTGCCACAGAATCCAGATTGGTCTGCGGGAATCTCTGGACCTTAGAAATTGTCACTGTCGTACCCAGGCTAGACACCAACAACCCTGCGACACACTATGCGACGGCGGTATTACCCTATAAAGTGGTAAATTGGAAGTAGCTTCTTCTCCAAGGCCATCGACAACTCTTGTAAATGTTCAAGATCTTTGGGGACTTTCGGCCGAAAGAAATTGGAAAAACGAGGCAGCAACATGCGGCAAACGCAAGGAGAGCCTCCGCTTTTGACTCGCCGCTCACACGCGCCACGGTCACTTCTCCCTTGCACCAGAACCACCACCCATTCTCTACTCCACCCAGCGCTCCAAGCTTCACACACACAATGCTGACCCGCACACACCCTTCCTTCATCCTCACGCTCACAATCTTCCTCTTTGTGCTCCTCTCTTGCCAATATACCACGGCTGCATCGATCCACGAATTTGCGCGACCCACGGATTCGCTACCGGCCCCGCCCGGCACTGCTCAGGATCTGAACGCAAAGCCGAGCCTCTTTTGGCGTTGGTTCGCGCTTCCCAGCTTTTCCTCGTCGAGTACCACACGTGTGGCGCTACTGGGCTCTGAAGACGCGCGGCGAGCGCGTGTTCGGCGGCATGGGCCGCGTCGGCGGAGCTCTTTTCATCCGTGATTGCCACGCACAAACGAGCCGCAGACTTCCTTCTTTGTGCGTCTACTTTAAACTCGTTTCTTGGTGGACCGCTAATGCACTTTTAGATTCGCAAGCCGTCTACCATTATGACTTATCACGACCCAATTTGAGGCGCCGCAACGCCAGTTCGTGCGGTGACCCTGCCGTAGAATAGATTCCTAATGAATATGCACTGCCTAGACTGGCAATGTTTTACGAATATCCTTCCTGTGTACCTGGAATGCTTGCTGTGAGCCAGCTGCGCCCAGTAATAAAGAACTGTAATAAGAGAAGAGGTTCTTGACCCAAATTTGGAATGTCACACCACGTGAGCATCTCCTGACGTGCTCATGGATCTCTCGCCCATTCTCGTCGTAGCTCGCGAGCATCTGGCTCAAATCGAAGCTCAGATCCAAGACTCTGAGCAACGGCGAGAAAAAGCGACCCAAGTCATCGCGGCTCTTGCGAAACTCAGCGTGCCCATCCGCAAGCTGCCCGCGGAACTGCTATCGAATATATTCCTCCATGCAGTTACGCCTCCGCACTGGGCCCTGGACTATATCATCGACGACGCGGCCCGTTATCGTCTGCTTGGCGAGGCTTTTGCGGCAAGCTGGGGATTCACCTGCGCTCTGCGTTTGTCGCATGTTTGCAGAACGTGGAGAAAAGTCTCTCTAGAAACACCCCGAATGTGGTGCTTCCCGTTACCTTTGCGCAAGCAAATGGCCAGCACCCTCGATTCAGCCACCATGGCCAAACAATTCCTCGGCCGCTCATACCCATTCACCTTTCCCTTGGACGTTGGGGACATGCCGATGGACGTCCGCAAGGAGGTCCTTCGTGCGATGCGCCGTGTCGCTGGCCTATCGCTGGTCACCACCCAGTTGCTGGAAGATATGATTGGCGACAATTGCCCGTTCCTCGAAAATCTCCACATTCTCTCAATCGACCTTACCCGGAGCACATCCGCGAGCAAATCTCCGAAGATTGTGGCATTTCTGACAGCGGCGAAGCTGGCCCGCGTCCGCCTCACCGGCATCTTCTTGCCTCTTCCGTGGTCGAAGCTGCAGGAGTTGACGCTGGTCACCGACTCGAGCATTGTCTCAGCTTCGACCTGCTTCGCCAGTATCGTCCAATGCGTCCAGCTGGTGACTCTGAAGCTGACCATGCCCATTTGGTTCGAAGACGAACCTTCGGACCCTCAGCCGCCACAGACTCTTCCGCTTCTGACGAGCTTGGACTTCTGTGTTGCCGGCGGCGACTTTCTTTTCCCGTTCTTTGCCGGCCTTTCTCTACCGTCTCTTCGTACCTTCGCCCTGGAACTTGGCCTCGACTACGGGTGGACACCAGAGACGCAGGACGAAATAACCGAGTTTTTCTCGCGTTCCCCGCATCTCGACAAGCTTTCCCTGCGGCGCTGCGAAATCAATGACATCGACCTTCAGGAAATGCTTGTCCAAACGCCGATGCTCCAAGAGCTGAAACTAACCACATGCTTTGAGGACGCCTTCACGAGTTCCATCGTCGAGCAGCTCACGTATAATCCGAATGATGCGATCCTTCGACCTCTCGTACCACAACTTCATTCACTGGAGGTCGAAGGGTTTTACGGCGAAATGGAAGACACGACGCTACAGGCCATGATCGAGTCGCGTCTGGCAGAAAACCTCGGCGTAGGTTCAGCCGTGGTGGGATGGAGAAGAATACTTTTGGTCTTCGCTGGGGACGGGCACAGAGAGCGGGAAGTCGGCGAACTTGAACCACTTGGTGCGAGCCTGCGTGTTAGGGTGGTCCAGCTGAAAGCGAGTGGACTAGACATTACAATTCTTTAGCCTTATTTTCGTTTGTTTTCACGACATGAAAAAGGATATCGAGGTACATCAGCGGGGACTGCCCGATATGGAAGTGACAGTCACACGCACCTCGTTTTCATCCGGACCTTTTTTGCTCAGCTCAGTGGAGCCTCTTGTCTGCCCTTCATGCCGACCGCCGACCGCCCCTCATCTCCTGTGGAGAAGGAGGAGAAGGACAAGGGCGGGAAGAAGCCGTCTGGATCGTCGTCGTCCAAGAGTGCGTGGCCACCAGCCCTCGGGCATTTTGCTGCGGCCACTGACCCTTGTTTCTCTCAGCAAAAGACCTCTCCCACGTCCCGTGCAAGTTCTTCAAGGTCGGGTCGTGCACGGCCGGCTCGTCGTGCCCGTTCTCGCACAGCGCTGCCGAGCCAGGGGCACAGAAGGAGGTCTGTGCGTGGTTCGTCAAGGGCAACTGCAAGTTCGGGCACAAGTGTGCGTTGGCGCACATCCTCCCTGGACAGAGCATGGCGATGGACCGGAAGAACAAGAAGGCGGCGCAGATTGCGGCTGGGGCAACCAAGGGCGATCGAGGCGAGGGCAGGTCAGGCAGGGGCAACAACAGACGAGATGGCGGCGGCGGCGGAAGCAAACTGCTTGCTGTTGGGCACGGTGGGACCGGTGGGCGCGCAAGGCCGCCGATGAACATGCCGCTGAAAGCGAGCATTTCGCCATCGGCTCCAGCGCCGCCTCTCAAAGATACCGACTTTGCCGTCAATCTCGACGACGAGACGGCGCCTCTCCCGACTGCTCCTGCTCGGAACAAGTCGACTTCACCCACACTCCCCGTCTCTGCTCCTCGTCGTCCGAGCATGAGCACGTCCCCGGCCAAGGACTTTGGTCCGATTGGGTCGCCTCCCACCTCTCCTCCACGGAACAACAGCAGCAACAACACGTCGAGCACGCCGCCAGCGAACTCAACTGGAATGCTCTCGACATCCCCGTTCTCGGCTCCGGGAACGTCGTCCATGTTCCTGAACTATCCGGACCGCAAAGGCGGTATCGCCGCCAGCCTCGGCGCTGGCCCGACGGGCTGGGGCAACAACGCGTCCGGGTCGCCGCTGCGAAGTTCTGTTCTCTCCGAAGAGATCGCTATTCCACGTCGCAAACGCGAAGAATCCAACGAGGATTTGGAGGACTTCATACCCAGCTCGTTAACAGACCTGCTGACCCCAGAGGAACGCAGTCGTCGCATGTCGCGCACCAACTCGGGCCAGTCGCCGGGCTTGAGCACATCGCCTCGCGGCGTTCCGCTTGCCCAACCACCAGTCACCGGTCACCGCTATTCCCGCTCCGTGCCTGCGCCGTCTCTTCTCGGCGGCGACTTGAAGTCGATTTGGGCAGCCAACTCAAACGCTGACCCGTCGGCCAATCTATCGACATCGTACTCGTCTGCCACGTCTGGACTCGAGCATAACATTGGTACCCCTTCATCGTTTGTCGACAACAGCGTTGGCATGCGCGGCCTTTCACCCAGCAATGCTAGTGGCGCGTTTTTGCCTGGCATTCACCACTACATCGCCCAGAACAAGCAACAGCAACAGCAGGGCGGGCTTTCCTCCAACGCCGCACTCACGAACGGGCCTCCGGGGCTCGCTGCATACCTGCAAAGCGGACCTAGTGGTGCACGCGACAACGGGGTGAACGGTAACTCGTCGACGGGCAACCCGTATGTGCGCGCCAATCCCTTCGACCTGACTCAGCAACCGCGTCCGTCGAATCTGTCTGCGCGCCTCGGTGCTGCGAATCCAGCTGTCCCCGTTGGCCTTGGGGCCGATGCCCTATCTCCCGCGTCACGTGCTCTTCAAGCGCATGCGCCGGGCCAGTCTCTCCCGCAAGGCCTTGCCGCTGGCTATTCGCGGATCCATGCACTACCGCCTGTCGGCTCTGTAACCAGCAGTGGCGTTGGGAGTCCTCTGGGTCCCGGCGTGGGCAGCCCGTCTCGGAATGGTATCGCAGCGCCGATGAACGGTGCCGGAACGGGAACCGGCTTGCAGATGCGCGACTGGGCCTCGATGTCTGCTGGCTCTGCAAGCTTTGGGGGCAGTCCAGCGCCGATCAGCCTGCTTGGCGGACGCGTCCCTCCGAGCCTGGCGTCGCCTACCAACACGGGTTTCGGTATCGGAAACACGCAGCCTGCGACGAAGCACGCGCACGCGCAACAGCAACAAAACGTCGCGCTCGATGCGATGTTTGCGAAGCTGTCGTATTCTGCGGCGGCTGCTGGGCCTGGGCCGAAGGGTGGATTAAGCGCGGCCATGGGTGTTCCGAGCCACCCGCCTGGTATCCCGACGCCGATGCCGATGCCGATGCACCCGCCTGGTATCCACCGACCTGTTCCTGTGCCCGCTCCCGCGACGGCGACAGCCACGGCTGGGGACGACGACGATCTGTTTGACTTCCACGAGTAGGTTCGGTGCTTTCGGACGATACACGCCACGCACGCATAACACCAAAGACCCGCGAAACGAAACGAAATTCCGCATTCGTCACGAAACGAAAGTACATATTATTCCCCTTACACTAACCTAACCTCTGTTGTGTTTGTGTGTTATCTCTCTCCCATCTCATCTCTGTTTGTGAAACCACCCACGCCCACTTACGTATCTCTTTTTTTGCTTTCCCTCTCTCTCTGTCTCCTCACGTGCAAGTGCAAGTCTCGACCCTCCCAACGTATTATCTATTTAGTTTGTTATATCTGCATGCAGGTGAAAAAGTATAGGCCGTAGAGATGTGTAGGTATAGGTTGGCTGAGCACGTAGGAAGGAGTTGTAATATAAAGCATTGAGCCATCGTAGAGAGTGGACTATGGGAAAACCTCCGAGGGCACGATGTCTGAACCATCTCAGGCCGTACTCAAAACCATAACCGAGAAGAACATCGCATTAGATCCAGAATACCGAAAATGACAAGCAAAAGAAATCGAAAAGAGCTTTCATCATCGATATGCCTCCCCATGCTCCAACCAGTCCAGCGCCGTCTTGGCCTGATCAATAACATCTCTATCATCCTCCATATGCCCACTTCCGAACCTCCCGCCAAAACCCGACCCAAGCCCGATAGCACCCAGTGACCCCACGGTCGGACTCCCCACAACATTCCCACTGCTGAGGCTCTCCCTTCTCCCACGAACGCTCCCCGACGTCGACGCGCTAGTCCCAGTAGTAGCATGCGCGCTACACATCCTGCGCAACGTCCCGGCAACACCCGCGTCCACCAACGCGCGGCGACCACTCGTGCTCCCCCTCGCTAGCTCCAGCACAGCGCCAACGACTGGTCTCCGCACGGCCGGCCCGCGTTCAGCCAAGACGCTCCGAAGGGCAGCGAGAAGCTCGGTATGCCTTGCGATGAGGACCTGCATGCCCGCTACATTGGCCAGATTGCCCAGCAGACACGCAGCCTGCAGCACAACGTCGTCGTCTCCCGCACCTTGCAACACCCTGGTCACGTGTCCAAGCAGGGCGCCACCACCGAGCTCCCGTTCCCGCTCGATCATCTCTACGCCGGCTTCGTCTTCCGCTATGTTGCGCAGTACAGCCCACGCTTGCTCTTGCAACGCCGCATCGGGTTCATCGAGTAGTCGAACGAGTCTGCCCCAGCCAAAGCTCGCCATAACATCGCGTTTGGTTTCATAGCTGGATTTGTGGAGAAGATTCTTCATGGCCCACAACGAGCTCAAACGCAGCGTTGGATCGTCGCCGTTGACGAGCTTGACCAGACGCGGGACGAGGCCGTCACTGAGGTATGCCTAGGTCACGTGAGGAAAGGGAGAAAGAAAAAGCAAGATAGACGCACAGGTCGTAGAGGCGAAAACTCGTTCACAATATTACAAACCGCAGCAAGCGCCGCGGCAATCACTCTCCGATCCTCTGTCTCAACCCCGTCTTTCTTCTCCTCGACCTTCCTCTCTTCTTTCAGAAACACCCGAAACACAGCCTTGCCCAATCCACTGTCCACCAAGTTCGTCCTCAGGACCGCAACTGCCCGACTGAGAGCCCGGACACACTGACAGGCAGCGTATCGCACGCCGACGCTCCCATGCGACAATCCGGAGTGGATTATCGGCAGGATAATCCCGCCGTACTCGTCCGTGACGCTGCGGCGGATGGTGTTGTCGAACAGGGAGAGCGCAGCGAGTGCAGTAAGTGCCGCTTCGCGCAAGGCGGAGACCGGGGCGGGTTCAGCTTCTTCCCAGTCGGCGAACGGGGCGAGCGAGAGGGAAGACGAAGAGCCGTCGGGACTGGGTCCGAGGTTGCCCAGTAGACTCGCGAGTTTACCGAGACAACCGCGCTCGTACGCAGCTGTGCAGAGCGCAGGGTGGTCCGAGACGAGGTTGACTGCAAACAGTGATGAGTGAACGGACAGTAATATGTAGATGTTTACGCACAGAGTATGAAGCATGAGCGCGTTCGGCTGATCAGACTCTCCTCCTGCACCGAGGCGGATAGGATACCGTTGACGACGTTCATGACCGTAGTTGCGGGGGCGTAAGCTGGTGGTGGGTCGTTTATAATGGAGATATACGATGCTGAAGCAGCGCTGCCAGGAGGGTAGATGGCCCGTATAATGGCGGTAGCACTAGAGAGCGCATTAATATGGATAGCGATATTAGGAATAGCCGCACCATGCGCAGGCGGCAAGCTGGAGGTTGGTCGAACGAGACCTCGCGAACGACAGGACGACGTTCAAGAACGTCTCTCCGGTGTCGGTGCCGCGATTCAAGGTTGCAACCACCGCAGCGTTGTCCTTGGCCACGGTAGCAAGGGCCCAGAGACCGGCTTCTTGTAACTGCAGAACGTTAGAAAACCAAAACCAGGATAAGAGCGGACGAACCTGGGGCTCTCGACTGCAAACCATCCCGGTCAACACCCTGCAGACCCACCCGCCCTCGTTATGTACCGTCGCCGGAGTCTTCTCCCAGCCCCGATTAGTCTTGACCTCGGTTGCTCTCCTGGCTCTTTCCTCGGGAGGCATCCACTCCACCACCGCCGTCCTATATCCGGCAGTCCTCAGAGCAAACCCAAGCAGCTGCGCGACCGAAACCCTTGTGGACCTGTCCTCGAGCAGAGGCAGGAGGACGTCGAGCGAGTCGGCGCGGAAGATGGCGTCTAAAGCCGCCTGAGCCATGGTCTGCAGCACCGGAGATCGTTCTTCGGCTAGTCCCCACTGCCATGGGCCGACGGTGTCTGCTAGAGCGATGGCGAGCGCCCTGAGCCCACGAGCAAAGGCAGCACGGACGGCAGGGCTGTCGGCTGGCTCGAGCTTGGAGAGGGCATAGAGGAAAGCTCGGGGAGCATCGCAGCGGAGGAGGGCGCTGAGCTCGGCTTCGGAGCCGTAGGAGATGGATGAGATGACGTGGGCGGCCTCGACACGCAGGTCCTCGCCGTCGGGAACGTCGTTGAGGCAGTTCACGAGTCTGGGAGCAGAGTAAGCTGGATTAACGCAAGTAGCATCGCGGCGCACGTCTGCACGAATTCAGGATCCTGCGAGAGCTTGAGTTTGGCGTTTGGGTTGCCAATAACTGCGTTCTTGACCGACTTGAGAGTCGAGAGCGAAATCGTCATCGTGGTGGCGGAGAACGGCCCGAATCACACCGTCACGTTCTCGGCTTGCTCCGCAACCCGCGCACGGAATATTGAATCCTCCCTACAATTATTGTACACAAGGAAAACCTTCTTCGCCTGAGCGTCCGGCGCAAGAGTCCCCTCCAGGCCAATTCTGTATTATGCCCTCTTGTATAGTATGTTCCCCTCAAGCTTCTTCCCTAACGAGCTTCCCATCGTCTAAACGCGCAAGCAGATACGAATTGCATGCGGGAGGCATAGTATCGGTACCAGACCGGAGCGATATCGTGAGTTTGGCGATGGCGACGCGCCAAGTTACGGGGGAACTGGGACATGCCGAGGATGTTGGCAAACAACCACTTGAGTGCGCACATGGCGGTGACGGGAGGACTACCAGACGACGAGCCGTTAAGAACGCTTCTTTGTGTCGAGCGGAGGGTACGGGAATCAGGAGGTTTGAGATAAAGACCCATCGAGCAGCTTTCGATTGAAGAGAGAGAGACCGAGTCTCGTCGCACGAGGAAGGGCAACTACTGTACTTGGCGGATCGATTTCGGAGCGGTGCGGTGCGAGCGGTCTAAGAACTCTCTGGTCATCTTCGCCCACAAGTACTAGTAGCGCCGGAGGCGGGGTACCCAATCCAAGAAGGTGTTCGAAGGCGCGACCGCTTGGAATCATATAGCAGAAAGCAGCTCAGCTGGGAGCCGCTGAGTTTCCAGAGGGGAAGAGTGGGGGCGGCGCGGGACTATGGACAATTTCCGCCGCTGTGGCCCGTAGTGCGCGGGATTTGCGCCTGAGAAGGTGGAAGACACGTCAAGAAACGGACACGTGCCGTGACACCAACTCAGTTCAAAGTCCGCAGCTCTTACTCGAGTTCCAGCTGACTAGTCAGACGACGCTGTTCGTCATAGCAGTGAATTCCACGTGATTTGGGTTCGCCGTACCATGAGAGTTCCCAAATTTCAGCGGGAGTTGTTCAGAGAAGGGGACTTGGGTGGAGACGAGAAAACAAATGCTCTGCACTAGGTCGTAGAGCACAGAGAGGATGCTTCACAGAAAACTGGAGCTGATTCGAGCCGGGCCGGCCCGGCGCAGTGTTGATCAACGCCGCGGCAGGCTGTCATGCGGCTTTCCTTCCTTCTTCCTTCACGGCCCGCCCATCCTCCCCACCGCTTCTTGGAAACAGTTTCACTGCTTCGCACGGGAATTGCTTGGAGCGTCAAGCACGTCGCTGAGTCCACGGGACCGCCTCTTCTTCCCCGGCCCCGACCTCGGCACGTCATTCGCCACTCGGGCGGCCTGGCCACGAGAGACGACCATGGAGCTCTATAAAATGGATTCGCGACCTGCATACGCAACCATACGATGACGTTCTCTCCCGTATTACCGCTGCTTGCGTTGCTAACTGCGGTCAACGCGCTCAGCAACGGCGTCGCCAAGTTGCCCGTGCTAGGGTACAACAGTGAGCCCTGTTCTGACGCTCGTCCATCTTCTCACTGACGCCATTCTCTAGCATGGAACGCTTACCACGTACGTGCATCCTTCCCTCGAGCGTCAACCAACGACTAACGCGTCTCAGTGCGATATCGACCAAGACTTGGTCGTCACCACGGCTGAGCTCGTCGTCTCTTTGGGTCTCAAAGATGCAGGCTACATGCACGTCAACATCGACGATTGCTGGGCGGAGAAGAACCGCTCCTCTGCAGGCGAACTCGTGCCAGGTAAGCGTCATAGTCGCCCCGCGGGGCATGGATATTTATTTGTTCTCGCGCGAAGACCAGGTTCGCTTCCCGAACATCACCGACATGACCAGCAAGATTCACTCTCTCGGCTTGTGCGTATGCTGTCTCCGCTTTGCACCCATTCTCTTGACGCAGCATGCAGGCACGCTGGCATCGTACGCTTGTCGCCTTTGTCGTCAAACTAAAAATTCATCGGGCTTGGTTCGCTTTTCTAGTATGGGTGTGTGGTCATTTCGTGTCGTGCGTGTGCACGTGGCTGAACACAAGTACAGCGACTCTGGCTGGTTCACCTGCGCCGGCTATCCGGGGTCTTTCGAGCACGAGTCCCAAGACATCAAGTCGTTCCAAGATTGGGGCTTTGACTACCTCAAGTGTGTTTGTGTTGCACTCCCTCTCTATCTAACTAAAGTCGCTCCAGGTACGACAATTGCTACAGTACGACCCCTTCTATCTTCATGCTGCCAACGTTTAACCCGTTTAGTCCCGTACGACGAGATCATCCGCGAAGGCATCGTCGGCAGTGCGTTTCCTTGTCCTTACTCTCCGACACCGGCTGAAGCCGACTACAGAATACCAACGCATGGCCGACGCGATCGCCGACCTCGCCAAGGACAGCGGCAAAACACCGTTCATCTTCTCCCTGTGCGAATGGGGATGGAGTCAAGTTTGGCTGTGAGTGCAACGCTCGTTTTTCGTTTCAAGTCTTGACTCGGTGTCAGCTGGGGCTCGACAATCGGCCATAGTTGGCGGGTATGCGCTTGGCTTGCTCTTCGACAGACACGGTCTTGATTTTGTTGCGCAGGTAACTGGCGACATCGCACCTCAGTGGAGTTCACTGGCCTCGATTATCAACTTGTGGGTTGCAGTTTCGCCTTTTTTCCCTTGGTTTCACGCTAAGCACGCTCCGCCAGCAACTCGTTTATCACCCAAGCGACCAACTTTTACGGACACAACGACATGGACATGGTCGGTTTTGACTCCTCCAACGCATCGCTTGGATATTGAGGGCAGCGCAGCTTCAACTCGGCAACGGCGGCCTCTCCTACGACGAGGCCAAGTCGCATTTCACTGCCTGGGCGTTGATGAAGTCGCCTTTGCTCATCGGAACCAACGTGGGCCTGCCGACTTTCTTTTCCCATTCTCCTGGACTCAATGAAAATCAATGCAGCTGTCCGCAATCACCCCAGATATCCTCGGAATCCTCACCAACAAGGAGATCCTCGCGATTAACCAAGACTCCGTTGTTGGGGAGAGCATCTCGCCGTTCCGCTGGGGCATCAACGTACGCGCTTACCAGTCTTCCGTTGAGATAGGTATGTATTTGACCGATTTGGCAGGCGGATTGGACCTCGAACAGCTCGTTCCCGGCGCAGTACTACAGCGGGCCGTCAGAGAACGGGACAGTATTCATGCTCGTGAGCTCGCCCCCACGCCGGGACTTCTCGATACTAAACTAATTCCAGCTGAACACGCTTGACGAGCCGGCCGATATGTTCTTCAGCTTGACCGAGTCGCCGTGGATCCGCGCCGGCCGGCAATATTCCGTCCGCGTACGTCTTGTTCCGTTCCTCGAGCACCGGCGATAATCTCCGACCTAGGATCTCTGGACGCACACCGACAACGGCACGGCGGTGCGCAACTTCACGGCGAGCGCGGTCCCGGCACATGGTGTCGTCGCGTTGCTCCTCAAAGACGCCGGTAACGAGCCCAACGGCACTTCCCCGCCATGCGCGGTGACCTCCAACTGCGCGAGCGAGAATGGGACGTCCGTCGGTGCGTTTCCGCGGTTTTTATGATTGGATTCTGGTTGGTGCTTATGTGGCGTTCGTAGCCTGATCGGGAGAATATGAGATGCAAGAAGAAGAAAATGGATCGGATTTGTGTACAATTTGCAAGAATACTAGGATTCTTTTTGACTGTTCGAAACCTGTCTTGGTCGCTGGTGTACGCGGATGCTCTCAAAACCTGCGAATAAGTTGGGGGTGGCCCAAGCAAAGATGTGCCTCGAGAAGGCTGCGAACGTAACGTGGTCTTGCTCGCAAATCCAATTCGAAACCGTAGGAGAATTCGGCCTCGACACGATCTGATTACACCGCAAAGCTAGTTCAATGGAAATAACTCATAGCAGAGCCTTTCACAATCGCCCAAGCCTCGTCAAGAGCCGGCAAGACGTCTTCCGCTAATGAGAACGCCACAGAAAGTCAGCTTCTCGGCTTGCACAGATGAGATACAAAACACGAACGCAGCGGTCCCTTCTCGAGGTCATCCAAATTCGCGTTGAGCTGCGATAGACTCGATGCACCGATGATGATGGCATCCCCATGCTCGCGTTTAAGCTGTGAGTGGTGCGCGACCCAGCGCAGACCGACCTCTGCCATCGTGAGTCCGTGTTTCTCGATGACGGGGCGGATAGCGGCCAGCGCGGCGAAGGCAGATTCGTTCCAGTATCTACCAGAGTTTGAGTCGATTTTGGATGGATGTATTCCTGTGCGCCTACCTCGCGCGCATGCTCTAGCAGGGTATGTCGCGTCAGCAAGGGAAAACGACGTATAATCAAACGGTGAACCTTCCCGGGGAGATTATCTGGATTCATACGCGACCCAGCGGCGGCTTCGCTCTCCATCGAGGCGTATTTGCCCGTGAAGAAACCGCCAGCCACTGAATCCACTGATCAGAAAAGGCGAAAATCAAGGCGAAAAGGACCAACGCGGGCTAAATTCATAGAACGCGATTCCGAACTTGCGCAACGCTGGGAACAGTTCCGGCTCAGCGCTGCGTTGGATGGCGTTGTAAACGCCTTGGTAGACGGTGGGCTGTATGTAATTGTTGGCTCTGCAGATGCCGACCATCTCCGCGACTTCCCAGCTGAGAAAAGCTTAGCAAGGTTGAGTTGCGGAAACCATGAAATACGCACGCAGCGTAGTTGCTGATCCCGAACCGCTTAAACTTCCCGTCACGGTACAGCTCATCGACAGTCTTGAGCGTGTCCTCGTATGGCGTATCGCGGTCAGGGCCATGGAGGTAGAAAATCTCAAGACAACTGTCCGGGAGTCCAGTCAAGTAAAGTTAGAGAATGAGTTCTTACTCACTCGGTCTTCAGCGCCTCTAGTGAAAGTGCTATGTGTTTCCGGAGATCTTCAGGCGTGTGGGATATCCCGCCTTTCGTCAACTGCTGAATAGTGGCATCGTCGAGAAGATGTCTCAACCGCAGTGCCTTTCGGTCTATTAGATACTTTCTGGGGGCAAGACACGGAAGAAACGCACATTTCTCGTCGGATACAGCTTTGTCTCCATCAAAATTCCCTTTGACTTCCAATCCGCTTTCGCCAGCAACTCTTCGCTGGTTCCTTTGCAGTATAGCCGGGCTGTATCGACCTGAACGCCCGATCAGCTACTCTGGAAGCGGACACGCTCGGAAAACGCGCCTCTACGTGCCCGCGTGCGGTAAAAGCATCGAGCATGGCCGCGACGTCCGCAACTTCCGTCACTCGTGCTCCGTCTGCCTTCGTCTCTGGCGCGCCAACCGTCATTGCGCCCTAACGGTGTGTTCAGTCGAAGAACAAAGCGATGATCCATAAATGCGCACAAAGACGATGTTGAGCGGGGTCTTTGCGTTTGGACCGGACATGGCTGGAACCGAGAGTGCCTGAGAATTGAGAGCAAACGCGTCGCGTGTTTTGAAGGTTCGCTTGACAAGGGAGCACTGACAATGTTCGGCTGCCGCACCCGGATGACGCGGCATCGGCAGACAGTGACTCAGCATCGGCTAAGTCCCCGAAACGGGCCGACAGTCTTGCCAGTGGCCAGAGATACAGCAGAGTCTAAGATAGGGTCGCGAAAAGATGCCACTAACGCGCGACTAATGCGGAAAAGGGCTAGTGTGATTTCTCAACTGTACTCAACTTTTCCGCCCAAGGACCTCCCTTTCTCCCTTTCTTCGAAGGAACCCTCCAGTGTTTCGATCTCAATATTTAAATCTCCTCCTTCTCCTCGGAAAAGAAAGAAAACCAGCATTTTGCAGACAGAAACCGCCCATCACGCAACAGTGGTGACTGGCGGTTTGCGACTCGGGAACAATCGTCGTGAAGTTTTTAAGGTTGCCGTGCTGGCCAGCGGCGAGGAATGTCCGTTGACTCTTCCGAGTCACGGTATGCGTTCTCGTTTCTCTCTGTGTCTCATCTCGGCCCCACTAACCCGAATGCCCAGCCACCTCCCGCAAGAGCTTATCGACGCGATTGTCGACTCCGTGGCCGATCCGCGGCAAGACGGTGGCATACACGAGGAGACCTTACGCGCTTGCTCTCTTGCGGGACGCGCATTCGTTCGCCCATGCCAGCAGAGGCTGTTTTCGTCACTCAAACTTTATACCGCGCACAACTCTTTCTGCGCCCGCGGCACGGAAGCCTCGGTCATCCAAACCAGTCTCCAATTGGCCCAGGTGCTTAGGGACTCGCCGCATCTTGCGCCCTACGTACGGCAGGTCAGCGTCGCGTACCCAAAGTCCATCTCCGTCCTATACGAGCCCGAATACCTACAAGCCCTTGCGGACGTCTTCCAACACCTCTCCGGTCTCGAAACGCTCGCGCTGCAGCCGCGCCCCATCAACGGGCACGAAATACGGACCAGTTCCCCAATCCCGCAAGACCTCGTCGCTCCCGTCCTACTCTCGCCGTCATGCGAGAACCTACGACGCCTGGAGCTTACGCGGATTCGTCTCACGAACATTGCCGAGATCGAGGATATTCTCGGAGTAGCGAACCAACTCAAGGAGCTTGTCTTGCGAGATATCAGGATCTACGAAGACGACGAGCGTGTTTCATCACGCGAAACGACGCGGTACCGGAGACCCCCGCCTCTGGAATATCTAGAGCTGCGGGTTGTGCCCTCGTATTTCTATCAAGAGGCGCTGGAGGCATTCGTGGATCGTAGTAGGATCACAAACCTGCGGTCCATATGCATCGACGAGTACGACGACCTTATCCTCCGGAGCAACGCGAGTACATTGGAGGAAATTTGTATGATTCGCCAACACGGACAAGGTCTGCTTTTCATTCACTTCCGCGTTTCTACCCCTGAATAATTTCCAGACGTCCACCTCGTCGGTACCGGCCTTCTCGATGCGCTCTCCGGTCCCGTCCTCCGGTCACTACACCTCAAGCTCACCAGGGACCTAACAAACCTGCCCACGAACATCCAGCACATACGCAATTTAACCAACACGCGCGCAGCGTTTGGGGCGAATAAATCCATCTTCATCAACCTCCAGGACGAAAGCCTGCTCTCCCAGCTGCTTTCTGATATTGATGACTTGTTCGGCGGCGCCCATATCCATCCCGGACCGAAGCGAGTGGTCATGCAGCTGGCGTTTCGCGGAAGGATCCAGGAAGTGCGGGGCTGGATGCCAAGTTTGGATGCGAGGGGTGTGCTGGAGGTTATGGAGCTCACAGATGGTGCGTGCTGGATTCAGAGCCGAACCAACGCTGATAGAATTCCAGCTCGATTCGCCGCAGAAACACGACAGTATCGCTGTACGGAATGCTACGAATTCGAAGCGTGAACCATTCTCTACAAGCCGAAAGGCCCGACATGTGGTTTGGGCGGCGCCTCCATTTGCATCATCATAATCAAGTCGTTGACGATGCTGGCCGCTGCAAGAGAGGTGATCTCTGCGTGGTCGTATGCGGGAGCCACCTCGACGATGTCGACGCCACTGCCAATGTGTTAGACGAGACAACAATTTGGGCACAGCAACGTAGCACGCACACGAAGTTGAGCCCCGAAAGCCCGCGCAAGATGCGCTTCACTTCCCGCGTCGTCCATCCGCCCGCTTCAGGCGTACCTGTCGCAGGTGCCATGCCCGGATCTATGGTGTCGATGTCCAGGCTGAGATAGACGGGTCCCATCCCGACCCGTTGCCGAATCTTCGCCACGACCGCGTCCAGCCCATAATCGTCCATGTCCTCCGTGCTGATGACCTGGAACCCGACGGCCACGTCGTGGTCGACAACCGCCAGCCCACCGCCCATCTTTTGCCGAATTCCCGCATGGATGCTATGGTTGGTCATGAGGTTCTCCTCGGCCGCGATCGTGAAGTACGACCCGTGGCTGATTCGCTCCTGCCCGAGAATACCTTCGACAGCAGATGTGTCGAAGTGAGCGTCAAAATGGATAACGGAGATTTGGCCGTAAACTTTGTGTAGGGAACGGAGGATAGGCAGGACGATGGTATGGTCGCCGCCGAGCGTGACGATGCGGGGGTGCTCGGCCCCGTCTTTGGCCATGAACGCGGTGCTGGGCTTGGTTTCGCCCGGGACGGGACGTGCGAGTAGAGTCGAGTAGGCAATTTCCATCTGGTCGATGGCTTTGCTGTTGTCATATTGGGAGAGCGGTACCTGGAACGAGTTCAGCAACGGCAGGAGTGTGAGAGTATAAACACACACATCGCCACAGTCAAGCAGCCTTGCCCCCCAGTCAAATGGCCCCTTGCCCCACGCCAGCGTCGCCCCAGCACTGTTCCTCGCAGCGCGAATTGATCGCGGCCCCATCCTCGCTCCGGGTCGGTACGACGTTGTCGTGTCGAAGGGAAAGCCCAGAATCGCGATGTCAAAGGGCTGCGACGCGTCTTCGAGACACTTGGTGTACGGAAGATGCGCGAAGGAAAGAGGGCCGGTGAAGCCAAGGTCGGGCTGGGCACCATACTTCCGGAACCACTCCTCGCTCGTCACGTCCGGGATCGCCCCATTGTCGGTGGCGAACGGCTGCTGGGTGAGGGCTACGACGAGCGGGGTTGCGAGGAGGATGACAGCTCTCCGCATGGTGGGCCTGCGCTACGCTGCGGCGGGTATCCGTTCTTATTTAGGGCGATAACGGACAAGATAAGGATATGCATGGCAAGGTTCTCCGCAGAGATACGGGTACCATGCCGCGGCAGAGGCGCGAAACGGTCGTAGGTTTGGTCGTTGGCGGCGGCGAACGCAGATGGAGGTCAACAACTGAGCGCGTCACATAAGCTACTCAGCAACAAGGTTGGCGCAGACGATCATGTTCTTATTCGTTCAATCGTTCCTCTGCTGCTGCTGCATTTCCTTGCTTCCGACTCGCGGCTTGAACCAGAAACAAAAGTTCATGCAAACTTTTGTCCGCCCCTTCCAACCGGCCCGTCGGTCGCATAAACGTGCTTCAGTAGCATGGAACTTCTGACGCGCCGAAGGATATCTTTTGACCTCAAGACCATTTGTTGCCTCAACTCCGGTGCTTTCTCGGTCATTCTCCTGGACACTGCGACCAGCAAACCTGCGTTTATCGACGCCACTGGAACACATTGCAGTTTTCTTGACGATCACAAGATTCCAGGACGTGCGAAGCCGCCAACTGCTACCAACCGCAAGTCTCCATCTCCATGCACAGAAGCCGTTCACCATCTTTCTACCCACGAATGGAAGGCAATCCACCCAAAACAGAGGGAAAGGAAGGAAAGGAAAGGAAAGATCAATTCCGCAACGGTCCCTACAAGGAAACAGGGAATATGGACGCTTCGAAGATATTCTCGCGGATGGAACCGTGTAATGTATCGGGGTTCACCAGTGTGTTGCTTCTTGCTGATATCCTGCCTCTTATTCTTGTGCCTCTCGATCGGCGCTCACGCGTTGGTTCCTTGCGGTTCTCTTCCAGTCACCACCGCTTCCACAGGTATAGATGCGCTGCCGACGACCATATAAGAAGCGAGGAAACCATGAAAGTCGTCCTCATATCTTTCTCATCTCGTCTCCCTCTCCAAGTCATGGCAGCTAACGGTCTCGACACCGCGTTATACCGCGCTTGTGCCCAGGCTATCACTAACCGCGCCGGCCGAAACGACCTCATCGCGAAACTCGCTCCAGATGTGCCCCCTGTGGCCGACCTCTTCTCGAACGACTATCTCTCCCTCGCCACGAACGCCGAGCTTAGAGCGGACTTCCTCAAGAAGCTCACGGAGCAAGACGCGATCATGGGCTCGACTGGATCTCGTTTGCTTGCAGGCAATACGAGCGTCCACCTTGCATTGGAGGAACAGCTTGCTGCCTTCTTCCGCGCGCCAACGGCGTTGCTCTTCAACTCGGGCTTCGTCGCAAATTCCAGTGTCATGAGCACTCTCCCCTTGGCCGGCGATGTTATCGTCTTCGACGAGCTAGTCCATGCATCCTGTCGCGACGGAATGGCGACTTCGCGGGCCGCGGCCATCCCAGGAGCGCTTGTCCAATTCAAGCACAACGACGTGGATGCGCTGCGCCAGGTTCTGATGCAGGTCATGGAGAAGAATCCACGAGTCGCAGAGGGCAAGGCGACGGTATTTGTTGTGGTAGAGGCGCTCTACAGCATGGACGGAGACACGGCCCCGTTGGTCGAGATGGTCAATGTTGTGAAGGACATTATCCCCGCGGAGGCGCGCCATTTCATCGTCGACGAAGCACATTCGACGGGGATTTACGGGTCTTCTGGCCGAGGGCTGGTGGCGCAATTTGGGTTGGAGGCAGAGATTCACACACGCGTGCACACGTTTGGGAAGGCGATGGCATCCGCTGGTGGTTCGTTTGTTCATCTCTTTCTCACGCGTTGAGCTGATTTGTTGCGCTCTTCTCAGCGATTGTCCTGACTGCGCCGATCGTGCGAGCCTATCTCATCAACTACGCCCGCGGTTTCGCCTACACGACATCGTTGCCTATTCACAACGTTTTGGCTCTGCGCTGCGCCTTCGATATGTTGGAACGTGAGGGAGACGAGGTCAGTTTTCAAGTTTTGGCTGTCTTTCGGGCTTTTGACCAATGTTGATGTATAGCTGATCGCGAAACTGCATCATCACTGCGAATATTTCTCAACTGCCCTTGAGAAACGCCTCAAACCCATCCCGCCGCAAATCATGCATCTTGTGCCGCCAGGCCCAAAATCTCTCATCTCACCAATTTTCCCTATCATTGTCCCCAAGGAGTCCATCCCGTTGGCCAATTTTCTGACATCGAAGGGATACAACGCCAAAGCTGTTCCGTATCCCATCGTTCCCCGCGGCTTGGAACGGATTCGGGTGTGTTTACATAGCGGGAACACCGAGGCGGAGTTGGATAAATTTCTGGACTGTGTGGTTGAGTGGGCTGCAATTGAGGAGGAGAAGTTGGTCTGTGCCTAGAAATAAATGTGTGTAGCGCATCAGCGCCCTTTGATGCGCCAGAATGACTCTTGTTGATGCGCCCGAGTCAGTCCAGCGCCATCACGTGCCTTTGACGGGGCATATAACGGGGTCACGTCGCCCTTCTCCTTTCCACCATCCTTCTTGCCACACCCATTTCTGCGATACCCGGCATGGCAAGAACCAAGTCGACGTCGCCCAAAACGCCAAAGGCGAGCTACGCAGAGCGTCAGTTGTCCCCTCCATCTTGTCCTCGTCCCTGACTCGTCCACCAACAGGCGTCCTTGGCTCATTCACTCAGATCCAACGCGAACACAAGCGCCATTCCATCCACATCGCCACGCTGCGCGCTCAGGGTCCGTTTCTCCTCGTTTTCCCTCTGCGTTTCGAGCTCATGCCGTCATGCCCCACACAGTCCAAAAGACGGCTGCGGCGCGTAAAGACAAGCTCGGTCCGAATTGGAAGAACTGGGTCGGAAAGGCCGTCCACAAGCTGGTGTGTTCTTCGATGTTCTCCCGTTCGTTGGCCTCTGACTGGGTGAACAGCAAGAGAGTGGCGTTTTCGAGTCGGCTGAGCCTGCGGGGTCCGTCGCTCTCACCCCCGAGGGCAAGAAAGCGTGCGTTGGAAGCTCTCCGTCTGTCGTCGTCTTCTCACTGATCTCAAGTATCCAATCTGCTCGCCGTGTCCTCGATCTTCCAAGCAACAGCGATAACATTACGAGCGAAGAGGAGGCCCTTTTGTGGAAAGAGGTCGTCCATCCCGGTTCGGTGGTCGGCCTTTCTGCAGCATTGACCTCTCCAGCAAGCTCGTTGAAACGTCGCACGCGTCACTCGCTGGCCGTTGGGCGCAATGACGACGACGACAACGACGAAGAGTTCGTCCAGCTCCCCATCCATACCCGCAAGCGCCGCCGTATCTCGCTGGCCACTTCCTCTATCTCGACTAGAGCGCCGCGCAAGCCCGCACGAATAGGATACAATACCCTTACCAAAGCTCAGGTGCGTAGTCGTTATTCCTTCCATTTTCTAGTTCTTATTCTTCCCGTGCAGCTTATTGAACAAATCACTGCTCTCAAAGCCGCCCGCGAGGCCGATCGTCTATCGGGAATGCGTGCTTCATCGCCGTTCACCGAACTTGGCGACGACGATGTTCAAGACCGCATCCAGCTCGATTCGGACTTTGTTCCCCAGAACTACCAGAGCGACGCTATTCCACCTCAATCTATCCGTAAGACCTCGCAGGTCATGCGTACCCAGTCGGGCTCGCTCATCAACATGCTCACCAATCGCCCTACCCCTGCTCCCACCGAAATCGACGATAACGAGCCGCAGCAGCACTTCGATATGCAGCTTGACGAGTCGGAGGACCCGCCCGCATTGCCCAGACTGGAGCCCACCACGATTATTACCCCCGAAGCGACCCCGTCTCCCACTCGTATGCGGGGCCTTCCGTTGCCTGTCGTCTCTCCAGTTGAACGTGAACTGCGCCAGGCGCGCGACGAGCTTGCTGTGTTGCAAACGACGCTTGCGAAGCGTTCCGGCGAGGTCGAGGAGCGGACCCAGAGAGCGAATGGACTTGCTATCGAGCTTGCGAGTGTGCAGCAGCTTCTTGAGGACCGGGCTCGCGCACTGGACGAGTCTAAAGCCTCTGACGAGCGTTTGCGGGCAGAACTGGCCACCTTGACGACGCGAATCAACGAACTCGGTGCGGAGAAAGCTGTGTTAGAGGAGGAACGGTACAAACTTGACCAGGAGTTCGTCGCTGCCCGTGTCAAGAACGGCGACCTTTCTGTTCGCATTGCTTCGCTGGAAGCTCACGTCGGGGAGGTCGAGGCAGAGAATGCTGGGCTGATCTTCGACAACGGGGTCCTTGCGGGCGAGAAGGAGTCGCGTGTTGCGGCCGAAGCCAAGGTCGCTGTGCTCGAGGGCCGTTCTGCGGAGTTGGACGCGCTGCTTGGCACCAAAACCGCCGAGTTAGAGGTGTCTCAGGCATCTGTGGTTGCGCTGGAGGCGGAAAGGGACGGGCTTGTTGCTTTCCTCGACGCATCTCGCAGCGAGGTCGAGGACCTTGTGTTGCGCTTGGCGGAAGTGGATCATCGTCTTGCAGAGGCTGAAGCGGGTAATGTTCGTCTGGCCGCCGAGAACGCTCTCTTGGGCGAAGAACGGGATCTTTCTGCTGCAAGTCTTGTCGACGCCAACGCCACGCTGGACACTTTGAAGGTCCAACACGCCGAACTCGAAGCCCAGCTGGCGAAGACGACCGCCGAACTCGCTGATACTCGCCTGTCTGTCGAACAGACTCTTCGTCCGCAGCTTGCTGCGCTCGATTCCGAGCTTACGAGGCGCGTCGACGCGGAGAAGGTCGTGAATGCGAAGCTCGCCGAGGTCGGCCGGGAGAATAGGGAGCTGAAGCTCCGCGTCGAGTTGGACGGAAAGATGCTGGAAAAGGCCAAGGAGGATGTTGATCAACTCAAGACCGAGTTGGCGGGGCAGGTCGAGCAGACGGAGGTGTTGCGCGGCGAGCTCGCTACGAGCAAGACCGAGCTTGCTGGTGCCGTTGCGGACGTCGAGCGCATGACGAAAGGCCGCGATGGGGTTGTTGCTGAGCTTGACGAGGAGCGCAGCAAGCGCGTTGGGGCCGAGAAACTCTTGGGCGAGGTGCGGGAGACGCTCGAGAGTGAGCGGGCGACGATGACTTGCATGCGTGGGGCGTGGAGGGAGTTTAGCGAGGGGGTGAAAGGACGGATGGGTGTTGCCGAGGCCGCTTTTGCGTGAGCCTACGGTCCGCGCCCTCATTGCATCTGCATTTTTCTTGGACGCTGTTTCTTGGACGCTTCTTACCACAGCATCGATAATTGTACTCTCCCATCCACCGATTGGACTCGTAGCATGTAGCATTTCTTTTGATACTTGTAGTAGTGCTCGATATTCGTTTCTTGTAGCTAGATGATAGGTCTGTAGTGAATCGAATCAAAATCGAATCAAGAATTTTCTTGGGACACCGAGGTTGGGACACGATGTTGGTTTCTGGATCTACGCGCAAGGCGTGAGTACGAGGGGTCCAACTTCAAGCCCCGCACGCCATGATCTTTTTTAGGCAATAAGCCCAAGTATGATAGTATCTGCGCTGGTTATAACGCAAACTGAACCATAATCCAGGTATCATACAGTACAATAACACAATACACATTCTCGTTTATTCCCGCACCAGTCCGTATCATAAACATAAAACCCTCGTCGTCGGAGAGGTGTCACGTACAACATTGCTGCCCACTGCCTCGAGCAGGTGCACCCTCCAGCGGGAGAGAGGCACCGGGTTTGGACAGCTTGACACCGGGTGACTAGGAAGAACAAGGCGCCGTAAGTCTCGAGATATAGTCTCGACCACGTGACCAGACCAGAACTCACCCTCTCGTCGTCAAAGCGCCCCGCTCGTACTTTGCCGATGATCTCCTCTGCGGCGCGTATAAACGCCTCTTCGACGCCGTCTCCGCTTCGCGCGCTTGCCTCGACGAACAGTAGTCCCTCGTCGTTGGCAAACTGTTGTGCAAGCTCTGTTGGTACGGCGCGGGGATGTGGGCCTGCGCGAATGTAAACGCGAGAACAAGCAAAGTAAGCAACAAGCACGCACTATCGCCTTCACACAAGTCCCGCTTGCTTCCGACGAGGATGCAGCTAACGTGCGCGTCGGCATGCGCCCGTACGTCTGCGAGCCATATGCGTACGTTGTCGAAGGATTTGCGGGATGTTACATCGTAGACGAGGAGGCAGCCTGCGTGGGGTTGTTACCATGAGCGGAGCAGGATATAGCGGAGCACATACCAGCCGCGCCGCGATAATAGCTCCGGGTGATGCTACGGAAACTCTCCGTGCCCGCCGTGTCCCAGCATTGAAGTTTGACGACGGTCGGACCTGATCCCGAGCTTGACGAGTCGGGTAGTGTCAGGAGTTTGGACCCAAATTCGACGCCGAGCTGCGTAAAGAGCGTCAGTCGCGAGAAGGAAACACGTATGCAGGCGACGGCCAAGACCAGGAGCGAGAGCGCACTCCGTCCATGCCGAAGAAACAAGGAGGCTGACCACGCACCGTCGGGTCCGGGTTTGCGAGGAATCGCTGGTCGGTCAATCGCACCAGCAATGACGACTTGCCCACCGCCGCGTCGCCTATTCATTCATGCAGAGTCAGCCTGTAGTTCGGCGACGAGAGAACGCCATCAACGCACCGGTGATGATAAACTTGAGAACGTAGTGCCATGCCGGAGAGGCCATTGCTCTTGTAGCAGTAGTGCGTTTCGATTAGGGATTAGTGGGGCTTGGCCGGACTTCAGTGGCTTGGTGGGGATGGGGTCGTAGGGAGGATGCGTGTATATGGCTGCGGATGTGTGCCCTCGTCGCGCAGCAACGGCGTGTGTGTCGCGAGCGCGGATATACGTGAGGGTGGGTGGCGAGGCGCGGTGACGACAGGTAGCGACGACCGATATGGCCATCATTTGTGGCCAAAGTCTCTTGATTTCACGCAAGTATTTCCATTTTTTTGGTAATTCATCGTTGATGAATTGATGCTTGAACAATTTCCATAATACACAAACATTGCGCTCCCTATCGAATCTCGGCACGACAGAGGGATACGGGGGCATCTCCATCAAGACCTCCGACTTTGGGTGCGCGACCCGTGCAATCTCGTCGTCGCTCGCCCACAGACGGACATCCACAAACCCATCATTGGCATCATGCATGTATCCCGCGGACGACATCGATTCCTGCGCTCGAAACGCGCGGCCGGCACTTCCGAAACGCGCGTCCACTCAAAGGGGGTGGCCCAGCGATGCGGCACGGCTGGCTCAAACTAACCGGGCAGGGAGGCGGAGATCAACGGCCGGCCGGACGGGGGTGAGATGGTAGGTGAAGAGTTTGGGCGCAGAGACCGTCGTCGGCCCGATGCGGCGCCGTATGGCGCGAGCAAGCGGCGGCAGAGGTTCGAGCCATGCCGGTGATAGGCACCGCGGAGAGCATTTCGAAATTTCTCATGTCAGCCAGACTTCGTATGTCGCCCTTCGTGTTCCGCCACTCATCTGCAATGACAAAACCGCCCGCCGCTGGACCGATTGCTCTGGTATAAGACGCGCGCGGCGCTGCCCAACCAAATTCCAGTCCAATATGGCCACTCACAACCAGAAAGCTGCAATTAACGTCGTCTTCGTACGCCATCCCACCTTGTCTCCGCAAAACTGACCAGATAAAGGGCGCCATGAACGTCGGCTCGCCGGAAACCAAGGCGGACGGCGCTCGTATAACCGATCTCAAGGACATCGGAGCCGTTCTTGATGCATTTGCTGCTCGCGGGTACACCGAGGTGCGTTCTGCTGGTACGAGATGTGGTGGGTACTAACACGAGTCAGGTTGACACGGCGCGTTTCTACAACAAGGGGACCAGCGAAGAGTGGCTCGGAAAAGCAAACTGGAAAGCAAAGGGCCTGGCTATGGAAACGAAGATTTATCCCACCAAACGCGTGCGCATTTTTTTCCAATGCCAGAACCCAAGTCCGCCATGCTGACCGAGTATTAGGCACTTACGACCATGAAGGGCCGCCTCCCGCAATGGCTCGTCGAGGACCTAGAGAAGAACGGCATTGTTCACTCGCCAGAAGACCTGCGCAAGCACCTTGCGATTTCGCTGGAAAAACTTCAGACCGAGTGAGTTACCCGTTTGACTCTTCGATTATTTTCGTTAACTTTTACGCAGCTCCATCGAAACTTTCTATCTGCACGGCCCAGACCGCGCGATCCCGTACGAAGATACGCTCAAGGGCGTCGACGCCCTTTACCGCGAGGGCAAGTTCAAGCGATTCGGGCTGAGCAACTTCATGTCGTTCGTGATATCCTCTTGTCTCTCCCCAGCTCGATCTCTGACTGTTTCACAAGTTGGGAAGTTGTGGAAATTGTCGGCATCTGCAAGGCAAAAGGTTACGTGCAGCCTACCGTCTACGAGGGTGTTTATAGCGCCATTCAACGCACAGTCGAGCCGGAGCTGTTTCCTGCGCTGCGTAAATTCGGCATCTCGTTCTACGCGTTTAGCCCTCGTGCGTGTTCCGCTTTCTCCCTTCTTATTTCAATAAGCCTTAACTTCGATGGGCAGTCGCCGGCGGCTTCTTCACAGGCAAGTACACCTCCATGCAAACGAAAGCCGAAGATGGGTCGCGGCTGGACCCCAACGACATGCACGGCAGTGTGCGTCTATTGCACCTCTCCCATGGCACAAGCTAACCACTCCCAATCCCATCCAGAGCTTGCGCTCTAAATATTGGAACGAACCCCACTTTGCTGCACTCGCCGTCATCGACCCCGTCATCAAGAAACACAACCTCACCATGCCGGAAGTTGGCATGCGCTGGATCGCGAACCATTCGCAGCTCAAGCGCGAGTTTGGCGACGCGGTGCTCGTCGGCGCATCGAGCATCGAGCAACTGAACGCGAATTTGGATGATCTCGAGAAGGACCCTCTGCGTGCGTGTGCTCCTTTGGTAGACGGCCTGAGATTCATTGATTTCATTCCAGCCGAGGATGTGGTCAAGGCGTTGGATGAGGCGTGGGCGATTATCAAGGGGCACGCGGGCGTATACTTCCACTAAACCTGTGATGCCATGAATCCCACGTAGTTGCGACCTCATAACAATTTACTGTGCAATTGTATCATCCTCTTTTGTCCCTCAAACGGTGCAGTAAGTAGAAATCCCACGCTGGCCACCAGTATTAATGACGGCGACTTTGCTGGTGAGATCGAACATTGCGGGCGCGGTGCGTTTGGGCGGGGCATTGGGGAGGGAGAGAGCTCGGGCGACCCCTTGGAGGTCGGATTCTTGCGACGGGGACATGGGACCGCGCCATAGAAGCTCAACGGATGGCTCGCCGTTCCAACGGCAGAGGGCCGAGCCCGCGCGTCCTGTGAGGAAAGACTTCAAAGAGTTGAACAGAACGCGCTGTTCAACAATTTGTTTACATCGGCAAGCACGGCACTGACTCATTGCTGTCAACTACACTCTCCTTCCGACCACCACGAGCTCGAATGATGCCCAATCGGGTCACCACTCTTCCGGAAGACATTCTCTTCTCTGTGCTCCGATGGTGTGATGTTGCCTCAGTCATATCAGTTTCGGAGGCTAGCAATTCTTTTTCTTCCGTTCCAATATAATGACACGGCCTGCAGACCTGCCGCACGTTGCGCGAGGCGTCGCGCGAAACTCATGTCTGGCGCGCGCTGATCCGAGAACTCCAATCCAACTGGGTCCTCGAATCGTCTATCCCAAACCTTGGTGAACTTTCCCTCGACCAACTTATCAACCTCGTCAAGCGTGCCGTTCAAGGTCCTGATTCGTGGAACCGCACCGATGCATCGGAATGGCTTACTCCCGTGGTCTCGAAGACCTTTCAAATTGGAGCAAATATCCCGAGCGGCCCGGGCATCCTGACTTGGGAGAACGATGCACGCCTGGTACCGAACGGGAAGTTTGTGCTCTTCATGAAGTGGGGAACCCTCGAGAGTTACGACGTGGCGAAAAACAAGCTTGTGTGGACGTACATCTCGCCCGTCCAAGCGCTTCTTCCGCCACAGCACTATTGCGCGGTGCGCGACTTTGCTTTTGGAAAGCATCCCGACAAAGGCGGGGATTGGCTTGTGGTGATGATTGGCGAGAGGACATATCCCCCGCATGCGTCCGGATTATCACGGCAGAAGTACGTTTGCTGCAGGTCGTGCCTCCCCTTCTGTACACTCACCGCAAACAGCTATATGACAATTCTCGAATTAGACCCCAGTAGCGGCAACCATGCCCCTCTTCTGGTAACCCGAACCCCTTCTACGTCGTTTGACAACCCGTTTAGCCGTTTGTCTGTGGATGGCGACTTTGCAATCGCCGACTGTGGTCCAGGAAATCTACTTGTCGACTGGCGAGCCGGCAGGTACCTTTGGTTCAAACAGAGCGAGGTACATAACACTCTCACCTGATTTGAAATCTTATCCATTACAATTTAGGTCTACCGCTGGCGCATTACAGTGGTTCTTCGCCGCGCCCTCATCGTGGCTGTCGGTCAGCATGCCACTGAGCTATGGGTGGTACCCATCATCGACACATTCGAGAAGTGCGGGCGCCCAATCACGGAGCTGGAACATGACGAAGGCACTAGCACGCTTCCCTCTGCATTGCGCCGCAGTGCTGCTCGCACCGTCGCCCACACATTTACTCCCTCTGGCTCCAGCAAGAACGACGTTGAGATATCCCTGCATCAGTCGCCGTTGAGTCCAGACATCTGGCGCCTCTGGGTCTACACTGTTGGCGATAACCAAAAATCGGCTTCTGATCTCGGCTCAAACGAGTCGAAATTAACCCACGTTCTGTGCCGCTGCAAGATCGATGGGTCAACAGGCGAAATCAAGAACGTTTCCAGCGCACCTTCGGAGTCCCTCTACGTCCGCGCGCCAAATGGACTGAGTTACTCTGGCCATGCACAGATCTTCGACGCGTACGGCCGTCGCTGGCAGCTCATTGTCCCGCCGCCCTCTCCGGAGCGCTATATTTTTGGTATTCGCCACCGCAATAAGAACGGTGATCCGCTGAAATTGACGCGCACGGGTTCAAGGGGGAAACTGGAGCGCCGCTCAGTTTGAAGCTGACCATGTGGGCAAGGTTAGCGAGGGTCACGTGGAGTTGGAAGGTTGTGGGGATTTTGTGAGCATCTCACCGTATGCTGGAGCGGTAACGTACTGCACACATCGAGATCTCAAGGTCGTGTACTATCAGTAAAGGCAATCCTCTCCGCGTAGTTGAACACCAGTATAGCGCATTTCGGGATACGGGTCCGAGCCACATAGACCGGCGCACCTGATATGCCCACTAACCCCCTCTACTTAGAGGACCAAGTGGGGGTCCCTGGTCCTCTAACTAGAGGGGATCTTCGGCTCTCCACTGCCTTCTTAAACTTCCTTACAGCTGGCGGGCTTTAAGGAAGGGAAGGCAGTGGGCTCATATGGCCATCGGCATCAACTCGCGCTCCCCGCCGCCCGCCTCCCGCCATTCCCACCGCCGTCATCACCTCCGCGACACCGATCGGCGCCGCCGGCGCAGGATCTGTCAGACGCGCTGTCGACATGTCATCGGCCCGCCGATCCCGCATGTCACCCGCCACCCGCCGATCACCCGAGCTCGCTGTCGCTGGCAGCGCCGGCGGGTTTGAGCTCAATTCTGCACCAAATTACATGGGATAAAGTGCATTCTGGAGGGGGAAATAGGGTGATTGTTTCTCCCCATGTAGTCCAGGAATATGATCAGAATTGACTCAAATCTCATTCACTTACTGGGAAACAAACATTCACTTACAGTTTCTGAATTCTAGTAGCTATGGTTAGGGTGCATTGGTGGATATACTGAACAACATATCCTATATCAGGTTTAACACAAGCCCTCTGCAGCCAACAATGTTTAGTACCAGCAAATAATATTCCTGTGAAGTAATAAATGAAGGATAATTCACTTTGCTCATAGTAGGGCTCTTTCATGCTCCAGTAGGGTACATTCCTTGCCTAGTAGAGTGAGGCCTTTGTGTAAGTCCAGCAGAGGTCAAATACAGAGTAAGTGAAGGACATTTGAGACCAGTAAAGTGAATGATACTGGGCCCATGTTCCCTCCTGTATCAAGGCCCATACTCTGTATCTGTCCTGTATCAAGGCCCATACTCTGTATCTGGAAATATCTCCAATTGTAATGAGCATGAAGTACTCCTAATCCAATCAGGAGATGAACAGCTAATCAATGATAGCACCCAGATGAAATCATTTCAAAGAGAGTGTGTTGAAACTGCCCTCTAGAGCCTCAAATAAAATCAAACCTGAGTTGTAAACTCAATCTTCTAATACTTTACTTATCATATATTGTGGATCATCACAGCTCAGGGGTGCAGGAACTGTGGAGTGCAGTGTTTCCTCCTTTTGATCAATTCATTGCAGCATCAATTCCTTCAAGGTCTGTGAATTCATACAAGAAATATTTAGGATGCATTAATGTTAGTTGAAATCAACTGCTCTTAGTCTCTAACAAGCCCTCATACATATCCTGACCGGCATGTGGAGCATAAATGCCTGATCTGCAGCATCTGGAGAATATGCCTTCTCCAGTGTGTTTCCACTGTAGAATCACCTTTGAGATCTCATGAAAAAGTCTATAGGTCTGATTTGACATTGAGAAAAGCATTCAATTACCAGCATCTTAATATTACAAGTTTAAACATCATATTTCAAGATTTACTAATAGACCATCCACTGTCAGGGATATTTTGAGAGCCCTGATGTAGTTGATAGCCTGGACATAGGGTGGCCTTCAAATGCTTGCCAAGACATATATGCCTACCGAATTCCAAGTCTCCAGCATATCTGTGTCCTCAGTTATAAGCATGCCAATAATGCTACCACTTACATGCCTCGATCTGTTTCTATCACTAGCATCAAGCAGAAATGATGGGGACTATTAGAGATAGACTATTCAAGGCCTAGGAAGCATTTCTACCTAAATTCTACAAAGGTTCTGGGGTGGAAGGCTGCTGGTGCACAATTTAAGTGAGACTGACCCGAGGTTCCTTAAGCGGTTTCAGAAGCCTCTCAGTTGCACCTCTAGAAATTATAAAAGTTTCTCTGATCTTGATAATTTTCAGTAGAAGGGACCGGGCATGTTTTCTGAGCTAGTAGCACCTTTCCCCGCCCTTATCCATGGTCAAATGAGCAGGATCAAAGGCTATCTAATAGGTCCGATCTTTAATGAGCACAGCAAATTACTGCATTGGGCAGTGATGTCATTATTTTGTGAGTCCTATATCTTTCCTCTCTGACGATGGATTCATATGAAATTTGCAGGGTGCGTTGAAGTCATATTCGTCCCTCTGCCCACTGAGTTTCACGGATCCACGCCCAACAACTAGCATGCTATGCTCCATGTAAGATTTTAACAATACAAGCCTTGAAAGTATGCATTGCGGATCTTATCCTGCTATATGCTATCACAGATATCTTCCTTATAGCTTCTCAAGGTGCATCAAAAGCATTTGAGTCTCACCCCCAGCCTATAAGCTCTGAAACAATGATTGTATCATATACTTACACAAACTCCCCTTTCCGCTTCCTGCAGGTTCACCGCTGGTGGGGACCTGGGGAAATGACTACTGTTACATGAAACAAGGGCCCTCCCATTGCTGCAGGGCACTCACTGCATTCTCCAGCCAGTGAGAGGGATTCTGCCAAGACATGCAGGACATGATAGGTCAGTTAATATTGTATGAGCTACAATATCATTTTACCAACTTGTGGTGGTAGTATCATTATCACATATTACATCATGCACATACTTGACAAGCTGCAAGAGACTCCAGGTGCTGGCTCTGTAGTTGAATAACATTCACTTACCCTGGAGTAATCATTCACTTACTGTGGAATAATCATTCACTTACCCTCAAGAGTAATGAGCCACTTACTTATATCTACAAGTAATTGTTCACTTACCTACACCTACGGATGATCATTCACTTACCTACGCCTACGGATGATCATTCACTTACTTACGTCTACGGAGGATCATTCACTTACCTGAAGGCTTCAAACATTTATGGTACATTTCTGAGCATCTACAGCCATATATACATATAATTGATTCCAGCCAGGGCCATAGGCTGTATAAAAGACACTGTAAGTGAATGTTTGTTTCCAAGTAAGTGAATGAGATTTCGGAGTCAATTCTGATCATATTGATGGGTTCTATGGATAGAAATGATCACTCTACTTCCCCCTCAAGAATGCACTTTATCCCATGTAATTTGGTGCAGAACTGAGCTCAAACCCGCCGGCGCTGCCAGCGATAGCGAGCTCGTATGATCGGCGGGTGGCGGGTGACATGCGGGATTGGCGGGCGGCGTTGCGACGCCGATGTCAAGGCGTTTGACAGATGCGCGCGCGCGCGCGCGGCGGCGCCGGTCGCTGTCGCCGAGGTGATGACGGCGGTGGGAATGGCGGGAGGCGGGCGGCGGGGAGCGCGAGTTGATGCCGATGGCCATATGAGCCCACTGCCTTCCCTTCCTTAAAGCCCGCCAGCTGTAAGGAAGTTTAAGAAGGCAGCGGAGAGCCGAAGATCCCCTCTAGTTAGAGGACCAGGGACCCCCCACTTGGTCCTCTAAGTAGAGGGGGTTAGTGGGCATATCAGGTGGACCGGCGGTATACAGTAAGGTTACTATGATATCGACTGTTGAGTAGTGCAAGGACCCGTGCGGAGTTCGATTTCTGATATTATGATCTCAAGAATGGAATCTTCCGAGTCGGCTCGCCCTGGCACTCAAAAGATTTATTGAGCGCAACGGCGCATCAATGGCACAGTAAGCCGCGGCATCAAACGACGATTTGAATTGATCACGGAACCAAAGAGCACCAACACTTGAACAACACGATTCTCAGAGTCCGCTAGGATAGGATAGGATAGGGTGACCGGCACAAGGTCCCGCATCGGAACGGCCGGGGCCCGCACTACGTACTTACAGGCGAGAGCTCCCCATCTGCCTGCATAAATACATCATACACCGTTGGATTTTCCAAGTCTACATAAAAAGGCAGACGATTCAACTTTCAAGTTGCGCATCGCAGCAGGCTGTACATATCCACGCGGAAGAAGCATCCTTCAAGTTGAGATTCACGTGGATTCGAGATGGACGCTCCAATTTCCGCCATGCGCAAACTCAGCGACTCCCGTTGGGCCGGCCGCTGCCGATCATGAACCGGACCGCTGAACACCGAAGTGGTGAGCACCGGTGAGCGGAACCGCGGCGCGCATTATGTGGATTGATGCAGCAATCGTGCGCACTCGTGTTGGTCCTCGCGCAACTTGGAAGGCGCCGATCTTTTACCTCACAAGTCAATTGCTCGGATTAGCGCTCGGTCAAATTCTTAAAATCGTCCTTGAATCGAAGTCGGCTCAGGGTGATCCGGTGAATATCATGTAATATCAATCCAACTGTTCGGCTGTTGGGCGCCTCGGAACCGCGCTCAGCGGCGCAATTGCGGCGTTTCTGGGCGTTTGATTGGCGGTACGAGTTTCAAGTGTCGGTACCGCATTTTTGCGTTGACGCCAGAAACTTACATTGACCGGCTTGAATGGTGAAGGGTGCGGGGAACAAGTCATCGACACCAGCTTGGACCGAGATAAATTCAACACAAGAAGCTTAAGCATGCTCTAGAGGCGGGAATTTCAAGGACGACGGGTCTCGCACAAACTCGGGGAGCACCGACCGCCCCGATCAAGGATCCCGCTGAGTGATTGGTACCACTGGTGTCTTTTTATGGATTACAGTATACGGGGTGCCGCGGCCAAGCTGGCAGACGGGCCTTGCCAGCCTGCCAGCAGGCTGGCACCGACGAACAAGCGGGCTGGCCACCTTCTCGACTTTCGCAATGGATGTTCGTCAGCTTCGGAGAGACTGCGGGGTCGTTTCTCCGCAAGATCGCCCGAAGATCGCCGTTCGCGACGGCCGTATCGGCAAACATCCCAACATCTTGACGACGAGGTGACGATCGAAGCGTTTTCCACGATGTCATCTTGTCCCCGATTCCCGAACCACCTGCCAGTTCGTTGGCGGAGATCCCATCACACCGAGCGGGCGGCCAAGGAAGCTCTTAAGACGGCGTCTTTTCGTCGCCATGTGTTCTTAACAAACCCCGCCTTCTTCAGATGACCACTCCGGAGTCTGCCTCCTCCAGCGCTTCGTCTTGCGCAAGTCCTGCCGATGGTGGGCCAAAGCAGCGAGCTCCGATTGCTTGCGCTCGATGCCGACAGCGTAAAATTAAGGTGTGAACAAAACGCAATCGATGAGCGATTTGCTTGCTCACTGCGCTATTCGTAGTGCATGACCACCAGCACTTCGGTTCCCTGTGAGCGTTGCAAGAAACGGGGCTTCCAATGCGACTACATCGCGGTCTCCGACCCGCGTAACCTCCTGGTCGTGCCCCAATACGCCTCATCCACTTCCGCAAGTTCTTCACCTGCCGCGTCTTCATCTGCTGCTCCTTCCCCATCTTCTCTCTCGTCGGTACCGCCTCTATCCGACGCGGGGGCATGCCGTCCCATCCTCAACGGTCCAGGCGGAATATGGAGCCCAGGACCTGGTCGTCCGGTCACGGCTCCTCTGCCTGGTTTCCTCGGGGGTGGTCCCGCGCGTTATCCGGCGCTTGGCCCATCCATTCCGCCCTCGTTCCCCTTTCAAAACCCAATATCAACGGCGACTGGCGCATCACTCGACGGGGTTTCGCGGAAATGCGACCTCCCAACTTCGTCGATCGATCCACGCTGGGCTCCGTTGCCAAACACGGAGTGGGCGGATCGGTGGAAAGCGCCAACAGCAACGGCAGTAGCTTCCCAGAATGCGATGGCGCTCGGGAATCTCGAAATTCAACGGTATACACCAATCTACCCAGGTTATATTTTGTGCCTGACGCGCCCTGTAGATTCATGCAGATGTAAAACGACGCCCATGTCTCCGCAAATCGAAACTATACGCGCATTCCAAGGGTGGCGCTTGGCGCCTCGCCTCACGAATCACAGAAGATTCGGCCCGGACGCGGACCGTAAGATAGATACGCGGTCGCGACGCGATCGTGACGCTGGGTCGTCGCTGGCGGGCTCGCACTGGCATCTGGGGGGTTGCGATCTTCTAGCGCTCGCAAAATCGCCGAATGGGCTCAATATGTAGCTTGCTGGCGCCCGCTGGCAGCTACATTCTAATTTATTGTCACGTTGTCCCTCGGTATCGTATTCCCATTTGCTTTCGGGCGTCGGGGGATGATGTCGGAATTCTAAGTGGGCATTGAAGATTGGCAACCAGCGGATCGTTTCAGCGAGCCCGAACTGCGCTGTCGATCCACAAGATCCTTCAAGTTCCAGCTCGACATTCCTCGGTGTTCATCTCAGTCCGTGTTCTCCGTGCCGCTCCCGACTCCGGCTGGGATCAGGTGTTGGTGGCGACTAAGTCTTTCCTGCATCGGCATGTACAGTACTGATACCTACCTACACATGTATTAATTACAGTAGGCCCATCTCAAATGCTTCGAAATTTTTGATTCTTCGAGGCTAGACGGTCCCAGAGCTGATAGAATTATTTGCTCAGGCTGCATGGTGCAAGTATAGACGGTCACGTGCACATTGCCAGACAGGAATTAGTAATAGTATAGACCAAGTGGTACAGCTACCAACAAGAAAACAAGACGCAAGAAAATCAAGAATTTGGCCCAACCTCGTAGCTCCCTGAGAAGAAGGTGGATTAGCAAACGCCTGAGTCAAGCAAATGCGCGCACAGATCCGCGTATGCCAGTCTCCACTTCCCGTCGCGAGGTAGTTCCCAGCAGGACTAACGTCGATGGATATGACTACACACGACATCAGGCACAGCACAGAGAACACAATACCACGCACCGGAATTCTTGTGCCCCTGCAAAACACACTGCACTACCCCGGTCTTTGAATCCCAAAACTGCACCCCGCGATCCTTGGACCCCGACACAACCCACTCGCCGTCGTGCGACACCGCGACCGACAGCACGTAGTCCTTGTGCCCCATGAACGACATCATACATCGCCCACCATCGACTTCCGCCTCCACCTGTGGAGGCGGCTCACGTTCTTTGACCGTGGACTTCGACGGCGGGTCGCTCTTGCCCTCCTTCCACCCATGTACAACCGGACTCGGCGGCGGCCGACTCGGCAACGCGAGATCCCAGCCTCGCACAGTCCGGTCCAGACCCCCACTAACAAGCGCCATCCCGCCTCTCGGCAGCCCGCTCCCGTCGGCCGAGGGCACAAACGCAACGCTATACACACTGTCCCCATGCCCGCGTAATCTGCGGACAAGCTGTCCACTACGGACGTCCCACACACGCACGAGCGCGTCAAGTGCACCCGCTGCGACGCGCGTGCCCGATGGGGAGACGGCTACGGAGGTGACGCCGCCGTCAGGCGCAGGGCCCGGTGAGTTGCGTGGCGGGGTCGGGGCAGGAGGTGCGTTTGGCGGATTGTCGTTTATCGCAAGGACCTGGCACGGAACAGGAGGAGCCCCAGGCGTGCCGTACGTTGTCTGCGCATTCAACACTACCTCCCGCATGTCCCAAATGCGCACGGTCTTGTCGCCCGAGCCTGAGACGATGAATCGCCCGTCCGCAGCAAAGTCTAGCGCATAGATCTCCTGCTGGTGGCCGGAAAGAACCGCGATAATGCGCTTCTTCGCGATGTCCCAGACACGAATCTGCGTGTCCTCGGCGCCGGTCGCAAGTAGCGCGCCGTTGGGGGAAAAGCACACGCTACGGATATAGAGGTCTCCGCCTTTCGGGACGGATGGATCCATGAGCGAGCTAAGAGTCGCTTAGCTGAAAACTGAGGATGATGCAGGACAAGAACCACACACCAGACTTTGGCGCCTGTTCGGGCGTCAAATACTTGGGCGGTGCGATTACAACCCGTAGCAAGAAATCGTCCGTCCCGCGAGAAGCGCACGCAACAAACGACGCTAGCATAGTTCATCAGAGCCGAGTTAGAGGGGCACAAGGAGCACTTACGACTCGTGCAGGAGCGTATGCAGCAGAGTTATGTCGGTGATGCGCTTCGGCTTGATGCTAGGGTTCCAAACGACGAACCACTCGCTGCCCGTCCCCGACGAAGACGCAGCCTCCTTCTTGAGATGCGGGGGTAGCGTCGCAAGGTCCAAGTCATCGAGAAATACCGCTGGTGGCGGAGCGGGAATCGGGATAGGACCAGTGTCAGGTGGCGGCAAATTCGGAATGGTCAACACAGGCCCGCTTCTTCCGCGCTCCAGTTTGAGCCGCTTTGGGTCCCGTTCCCTTTCGCGTTCGCGTTCGCGCTCCCGCTCCCTGTCCCGCTCAGCCCTTTCCCGCTCTCGATCCCGCTCTCTGTCCGGTCTCCAGACACTCCGAGGGTCAACGGGTGGTTGTGGCGGATGTGTATGGTGCGGAAGAGTATGCGGCGGCAGTCCTTGCCGCAGACTATGTAGCTCGGTCCTAAGCCGTGCCAGCTCTTCATCGTATTGATGTCGGAGTTTGCCGTGCTGCGTTTCGAGCTCATAGAGCGATTGTCGGATGAGGTTGAGCTCGTTCACCTGCGAAGTGACTGACCGGCCATATGAGAAAAGCGCGAAGGGAAAGGGATGTCACGTACGCGTTGCCTCGCACTCGTCTCGTTCCCGTTTCACGACAGCCACCTCCGCGCTGAGCATCTCGAACTCGGTCTTGATCACTTCCAGCGCATCCGAAAGTGCGCCAGGGTTGTGGCCGGGCAGGGAAGCATGTGAGGGACCCGCGGCTTGGCGCTGTTGCGCCATGATGGTCGGATAATTACAGCGACACTTGCGGTGGCGTTGGTCCGTGAAAGAGGACGAAAAAAATCGGTGTTGTGGTGACGAGGAAGAGAGCAAGAAGGGGACACGTGGACATCGGAAGGAGGGGCAATGAAGCGGGGGCTCGAGAAGGGAGCAAAGTGCGTAATGGGGCGACTAATCCCGGCCTGTCCGATGTCGATTAAGCACACGGCGAAGCACAAAGGGAAGCGAACAGACCGGGTCTCGAGCCACAGCTTGATTTAGAAGGGAAAGAAAGGTTTCTGAACGAAATAAGCCGTGGATTGCTCGTGTCGATGGTGGTGAAAGTGGTCGGCGGAATGTCGAGTGGGTCGGCGGCGATAACGGGTCCTTGAACCGGGAAATTGACTGTACGAGGACAGAGGCAAATGCGATACATGGAGGCACGTCGAAGGAGAGGTTGAGCAAGCCGTGTGACGTGAGACGCTCTTGAATCTCCGAGACTTGCAAGCTCTGCACAGCGCGCTTCACACCTCTTCATCGACACATAGCGACCACAAGCTTTAGCTCGTCGACGAGGGATAGAGTTTCTCAACCCGTCACGTGAACTTGCATGTACTCTCCGGACGCTCACCGCGACCCTTCTCGCGCATCTGCTTCGGCGGTTATCCCTCCCAGCTCTAACGAGCCTTCACGCGCGGTGCGTCTGGGAGCAGGAAGGTCCCCGGAGGCAGCGCTCGTCGCATCCCCAATCACTCCGCACTTCATCGACTTCGTCCCGTAGTCCGAAGTTCACGCTCGCGCAGCTCGCTCCGTCGGGGTGCGATGTATATCGAGGATGACCACCCGCTTAGAGCTTCTGGCACTCGCGAAAGAGGTCTTTGGTATCTCTGGCGGCCGAGGACTTGCCAGTGGGTGACGACGACCCAGACGGCGAACGATCTACGCTCCTCAAACTGGCTGGAGACTATGATGTCATGCTCGTATCTGTCATTTCCCGCGACCGCCCTTGGCAGCATCCACTGCAACACCATATAAAGGACTCCACCGCAGACGGCTTCCCTTTCTTTGACGATGACCAGTCCACTCACTTTCCGCGAACGTGCCATCGAGAATTCACAACTGGTCGGACTCGATGATGTCGTGTGCTACAAGACTACGACTACAACCAGCGCTTTCAACCGGCCCAAGGTGACCATCGTCCAAAGTGCGACCGACGGCATGGTCGGGAGGATAGATTGGCGGGAGAGGACATTCTCCATCAACGGGGAGCGGCGCCCGTGGGCGCTGCTGAAGAGTTCCCCAAAACTATTCAGCTCGTACGCGGTTTCCTTGACCATTTATTCCCGCCAGGCTAATGCTCCGTTACCTTCATACTAATAGTGAACGAGAATGGAAATGGTACGGGCAGGCTTACAGGCTCAAATATGACTGGAGTAATGAGCTAACTGTGGGTTCATCCGCTAAGCCCTCTTGTTCGAAGCTGAGATGCGTGGAACGGGCTAGGCTACACCACAATTCCGAGGCGCTCGCGGCGAGACCGTCAAGTTCACGCCATTCCAACAGCGCATCATTGGAAGTAACACAAACGCTGTCATTTGGTTTCCACCAAATATGGACGCCACATCGCGGTTGTTTCTTCTCATGGCGGTGATTCACATGGATTTAAGACGGCAAGAAGTAAGCGTCATCTGCCTCCGCGCACTGGCTGATACTTATTTTACTGTAGAGACGACGAAGAAGTGCAGCGGGGGGCGTCATCTGAAGGTATTAGGAATGAATTGCAATAGGAAATACCTCCGCGTTCAGACATCCGAGTCGGTTTAGATTTCGGACCTCATCTCATCTCAAGCTTGTTTTATCTTATCGGATACTATCTTATCTCATCTTTTTTTCTTGTTCTGGGCAAATATTCTGTTGACGCAGAGCTGATGCTGCCCAACTTGACCGGGCTTGGCCATTGTCTGCGACGACTCCGAGTCTTTGAAAAATCGGAAACAGCCCCTCAGGCCTCAGGCCTCAGGCTCGGCCCCCTCCTGATGCGGACGGACGGGATTTCGTACAGGCTCACTAATATCAATACAAACTTAGACGATTTCAATCCTTGTCCGGGAGTATAAGAACTTGAAAGTTGAATATAATGCTGAATAGAAGAACGGCATTCATGGTGGTCAAACTCTACGGCGCTCCGCTCTCTACCTGCACTCGTCGTGTAGCGACAATCCTGCATGAGCTGCAGATCCCTTTCGAGCTCATCTACATCGATGTGCGCAACGGGAAGAACAAAACAGAGGTGTACAAGAAGATCCAACCCTTCGGAATGATTCCGTACATCGTTTGTGATCCTTCCCGGTTCTCCCTTTCGAGATTTGAAAGGAAACACTTAGGAGGACGATGGTTTCATTCTCTTCGAGTCTCGCGCGATTGGGCGTTACCTCGCGGCCATGTACCCGCGCCACGACCTGATCCCGAAGGACCCCAAGAAGAACGCGCTGTTTGAGCAGGCCGCGGCCATCGAGCAGGCCAGCTTCGATCCGTCAGCAGCCAAGGCCGGGTGGCATTTGTACGCGCGGTAAGTCGCAATCAGTTGCATGTCTCGCGTCTCAATGCTGTGGCAGGCGTCTCGGCTGGGGTGGCGATCAAATTGGAATCGACGAGAACTTACACTTACTTGAACAACGTCTCGAAGGATACGAGCTGATGCTTGGGAAGACTCGGTACCTGGGCGGCGATGTAAGACTGCTGTTTTTTTTTTATTCGATTTTATTCTGATTAAATGGGCAGGAACTTACGCTCGCCGACTTGTTCCACCTCCCATATGCTGCCATCATCGCCGAGAGCAGCGATGTCTTTGTGTGATGAGAAGGCGTAGCGTAGACGGTCCAAGTGACCTGTATTTGTATTTGTTTACTAAGGCCACGCGTGACTAGATGTCACGCGCTAACTTGATCTCGACTCCCATCTCTGTGTCGACCGAGCCGCTCGCCACCCCGTCTCCGACGCCGTGCGACTGCGGCCCTCTTCTTGTATTCCTACTTGTATCCTATCCTCGTGCCGGTACCCTTTACGACGTCCTAGACGGACTTCGGCGTCGTTGACGACGACGACCATCTGCCAACGGCGAGCTCTCGGTTCCTGGCTCGCCTGTTGGAGGGCATCCAGTCGACCCGGACACCGGTCCTCGGATGCCTTGTTGGAATCCCTCTTGTTACGGTCGCCAGCTCAGCGTTCCCGGAATCCGGGAACGCCTTGCTGTGTCAAGACCCTAATCTCTAGAGCCTCGCGCCTGCGGAATTCCTCCCGAATTCACGTAGCATCACAATGGAGCCCACCGCGAGGGGGTTCCGCCAGGCGTAGACTTAACACGAACTGAGTTCGTGAGGGTGCCGCTTCAGATGAAGGGAGCGAGCACCACTGGGGGGCCTGGAGTCCAGGACACCGGATTCCGGCCTCCCGCCCCGCATGGGAACCCTCTTGCGGCGGTCGTCAAGTCTCCCGCGTGCTCTCGGGCGAGACGCGAATCACCATGCGGAAAAGGTGATGGAGCATCACCTAGGGACGGGAGTCGTATAAGAGGACGCGGTGAGCCTCGGTCTTTTTCTTCAACCACCAGCATGTCTGGAGCACCCTCATCTACCTCGTCCCAAAACGTCCGCGGCTCTCGCTTCGCTCCGCCCAACAATTCAGCCAATCGCTCGAATCGAAAAAGCCTCGTCATCGGTTGAACAACCTCTCCAATCGACGCCACCTGCGCGTTCAGGCCCGCTACCTCCTCACGGATTCCGGGGAGTCCCGCGGGTCCTTACTGGTGTTTGGGCCAGCTCTTTCGCCTCTCCGCTTTCCAACGTCACCGCCTCGGAACCTCCTACTCCGGCTTACCAAGGACCTATTCCCGCTCTTTCCTTCGAGGCTTCATCGTCAAGAGCTTCGGTTGCCGAGCTCGAGGCGATCCGGCAAAGAGCTGAAGAGCGTCGCTCGTCTCCCCAAGAGGAAGGACGAAGTCGAGCAGCCAGTGGAGCCTCGGCCGCTACAGTACGTCCAGAACCAGGGTAGTCTCGAGGAAACCTTCTACGAGTCCTCGCCTTCACTGTCGACTCCAGCGTCGTCGATGTCGTTCACTGAAGCCTCCCCTCCTGTGTCGGATCGTCCCTCTGTCTTGTCGGAAGCTTCCGACAACGCATTTGTCGAAGTTAGTGAGGACGGATCCCTCGCTCCTGATCTTTTGGGTGATTCGGTTACCGCTGGTATCCGCGGTAGCCGCCGTCACACTGGGAAAAGGAACGAGTCCGTGGAACCCGCCGCCATGTTTAGAAACGCGGGGAAGTTCTAGGCATATACCTCGAGCCGATACAAGACTCAGTCGTCCGACATCATCAGCCTTTCGATCCTCGTAATGACCCCGATCCACTCTCGCTGATCGGTGTTGACGCGCAAGTCCTGAAATTCCATTCGGAGGAATCCCTCGGATTGCTACGGGCCATTATCCGACGCTATCGTGCTCCCTTGCGAAACTTCTTGTTCGATAATGTGCACGAAGGGGTCTCTTGCCTCATGCAGAGCAAGACCGACGGCTCGGTGGTCCATCCTCTCGTTACCACCTCCGGATCCCAAGCGTGGCGACTAGAGTCTCAAGTGTTTGCTCTCGCCGCCCACCTGCTGCACGCTCTCGACCAGATCCTAGAAGGATTGCATACCTTTGTAGGCAACGGGACGAGACCGAGCTTCCACCCGGATCCCGGGTATAAGCTCGTGTCTTTTCTGGAGATGGCCAACGACGCCGGACAAGGTCCTCATGGCTCTCGGAGTCCTCAAGCTCAGCCTGCACCGCGCAGACCGCCCGAGCGTCTAAAACGCTACGCCAGCTCAGTGCTAACCTTAATGGGCGAAGCTTTGGAACGCATGAGCTCGGAAGCTTCCACTCGTCGTCTTTGCGTCGGGGAGCATGCTCTGGCTGATCGGGATTGGAACCTGCAACTTTATCTACAGAGACCGGACTACTTGGCGTACCTCCGTACCAACCCCCCCACTGCGTCTGCGTCCTCCACGATGACTTCGGTTGCCAGTCGTCGGGTAAGCGCTCTAGCTACTACAAGCAGGAACGCGTCCCTATCTGGCATGCCGTGGGCTCGACCTCTCGTACCGCGGGCAATCCGACCACAGTGGACCAGCAGAATAGCTCCGCAGGTCCTACGATATCAGCCGCGTCTACCCAACGCCCTATTCTATCGGCTACTGCTGTCGTTTCGAACACAGCGCGATTTGTGCCCCCTCCTCAGGCTCCTTTCATTCCTGGTCCAGCAGTGCGTACCTTGCCGGGAACTGGCGTCCAGTTCCCTCCAGCGCCTGCGGACTCCGCGACGCTGGGAACTGGGGGCCATTGCTGATGCCAACTTCACATCCCGAAGCCTCGATGGACTACCAGCCTGAATATGGGCCTTCGCGCGCAGCTCAGGCTGCTGTTTATCGGGCCCTGGATCAATTTGGACCAGCTTTATCCGGAGCTGCAGGTGGCGGCCCACCGCCGTCAGACGGAGGATCCACACGCAGTTCCCGCGTGAGCAGTCGAGGTAATGGAAACGGTCCGCCCGGCGGTCCTCCCGGATTCCCGGAGGACTACCTGGAGGGGTCCCTCCCGGCAGAGGCCCTCCAGGTTTCCCAGGCGGCGGCCCTCCAGGCGGAGGTCCTCCTGGCGGCGGCCCTCCTGGTATTCCCGGAGGATTTCCCCAAGCCGGAGGCCCACGAGGAGGTCCCCCTGGAGGCGGTCCGGGCGGCCCTGGTTATCCGGGCTACCCTCCGCCTCCGCCGCCTCCGCCGCCGCCGGCTCCTATCGCCGGACCGGACCACGCGAGAGGCAACCACGCACAGGGAGGCATCATGCCTTGGCAGATCAACTCTAAAATCAACTCGAGCGCGGTACCCTCTTGGGACGGAAAGCCGGACTCCATCATCTCTTGGGTCGTGGCTATGAGCAACCTAGCCCGCCTGGGACCGGCAGTACACGTCCAGCTAGCCCAGATTGCCCCTACGCTATTCGAGGGCGCGGCCTTGAGCTGGTGGAATGTGTTGCCGGAGGTCGAAAAGCTCGCGTTGCAGACCGACTGGACGACCCTGCTCGTGGGACTGAGCAATCAGTTTCTTACGGACAAGTGGGAACGTGCCGAAGTGGATCGTTTCAAGACATGCACTTCCGACAGAGGGGACACGAGAAGGAGCGCCCGATCGACTTCTTCCAGCGGCGAACCATGCATCAGATGTTCCTTTACTCCTACGAAATCCCTCGCGACGCCGTCCGCCGTATCATCAAGACTCAACCTCTCGCGTGGCGGGACACCATCAACGAGAACCGCTGCCCCGACGTACGCTCTTTGCTCAGGACGGCCGAGCATTACAGCGAAAACTTGGAATACGCGTATGAGACTACTCTGCTCATGGACCGGCTAAAGGAGAAAGACGAGAACAAATCGAAGGGGTTTCTTCCGCCGGCGAGCTCATGCGGCGGATGTGGATGTTGAAGAGGAACGGTCTTCAGTTCTAGAGGAGCTCGATTCGCTGACGGATCCCGCAGCGAAGGAAGCTTTTGCGGCCGGCCCCGGCGAAACCGCGGGCCAGAGGCAGCCTCGAAGAAAGATGGCCGTTGGGACGCGAATGGATGGGCCGATCTTGGAAGCGAGACGATTCAGTCAAGAGCGACCCGCCTCCTCCCGAGGGAGCGTCGTGCTACATTTGCACTAGCCCTTATCATTTCGCTCGCAATTGCAAGCTTTACGCTGTTTATCAGTCCATCCGCTCCGTACATCTAGCTCATGTATTCCTGGCGCTTACGGACGCGGCCAAGTCCTTTGTCTCTTCTTGAGTACGTCTAATGACACTTCGGTTGACGCGTATCCTGTCCTGCCCCGCGCCACCAGCCCAAAGAACCCTGACTCCTTGCCTTCGTCCTCCCGAACCTTCCCTGCCGAAACGGATACCCAAAAATTGGCTTTGACTGTGGTCTCTCGCGCGTCCAGGAACACCAGACGAAGAGAGGCCTTCAGTAAACCCATTCCTTCCCATCTTAAGGGAAAGGGGAAAGCCTCGGCTGAAGCTCCTGACGTTGTCGGAGGAGGCTCTAGACCGTTTGGCTGCTCACCTTACTACGAAGCCGAAAGAGGAACCGTTGCTTCTCCCGTCGGGAGAACAGTTCCATGCTATTCCAAAGGCAGTGCAGCGTCCGGATGGCTTCGCGTCCCTGGGTGCAAGGGCTTTGCATATTATAGCCCGGATGGGCAGCCCTTCGCAACCGCCGGTGGTTGCGCGCCTGGATTCCGGCGCGGACCTCTCGTTGATATCAGAGGAATTCGCCAACTCGATCCCAGGCTTGCCCCCACCCAAGGAAGGTTTGCGTATGCAACTTTACCATCTAACCGGCAAGGCAAGGGTACTAGGCTATGTGCAAGTCCCCGTCTACGTCACGACGCAGGAAGACGACCTGATCAAGTTCGAGCTGGAAGCGTACGTGGTGCGGGATATGCATGTGCCGGTCTTACTAGGGGAAGACTTCCAGACGGCCTACGAATTGGGAATTCGTAGATTCGCTTCAGGGGAAGGGGAGATTCTGGTGGGACAAACTCGGCATCGCGTCCAAGCTTCTTCAGCGGACGAAATTGACCTCGGATTCCGAGTCAAAGACGTCCTACTGGCTCAGACCGTCAGATTGCGAGCACCCAAAGAGGACGACAAAGGGGAAGGCTCGTCTAAACGACGTTGGAAGGAACCGAGGCAATCGAAGGATAGGGAAGGCCAACCCGTGCTAGCTGCTCAAGACGTACTAATTGCTGCGGGCTCGGTGCATAACGTGCCAGTAACGGCGGCTTTCGGGAATCAAGACGAATGGCTCGTAGAAAAGGTTTTAATAACCATGGAGGATGGAAGTGTCCTGGCCGCTCCGGACACGTTCATCTCAACCGTCGACCCCAAGATCCCGGTAGCCAACACTAGTCCGCGTCCTTGGTTCATCCGCGCGGGAGACGTAGTCGGTCTGTTGAGAAATCCAGTCGATTTCGCAGACGCTCCTCAGGAACCCGAGGAGCGCCGCAGATTGGTAGCGAGCGCGGAGTCCATTGCTCGCGTTATCCGAGCCACCGCCAAATTACAGAATCCACGTTTCCAAAAGGCTTCCGAAGCCTTCGAGCCGAACAAGGCCGTGCCCGCCGAGGAAGAGGAAGACGACGACCTGTGGGGACCGAAGACCACAGCAGTCCCCGATCCGAACTCGTCTGCAGAGGGGGATGTAACCGAAGCGGTTAGCTTGGGACCTAGTATCCCCGCCGACGTCCTGCCACGTCTCAAGGAGGTCCTTCGGAAGAACCGAGGAGCCTTTGGCACGGGTGGAAGACTAGGCCACGTATCGTCGAAAGCCACGGTCCCTCTGAAGGAAGATGCTCAACCAGTCTCACTGCCTATGTACGCAGCCTCGCCGGCGAAACGAGAAGCCATCGACAAGCAGATGGACTTATGGATCGAACGAGAGGTTATTGAGCCTTCGGTCAGCCCTTGGGGGAGCTCCCTGCGTGGTGGTCTTCCGCAACGGCAAGCCGCGAATAGCGGTCGACTACCGCAAGCTTAACGCCCTAACGATCCCCGATGAGTATCCGATCCCTCGGCAGTCCGAGATCGTGCAAGCTCTGTCGGGGTCTCAAGTCCTATCCTCCTTCGACGCCCTTGCAGGGTTCAATCAGGTCGACATGGCCGAAGAAGATAAGGCCAAAACTGCCTTCAGGTCTCATCGCGGCTTGTGGCAGTTTCGCCGCATGCCCTTCGGATTACGCAATGGCCCTTCCATCTTTCAGCGCATCATGCAAAGCGTTCTATCTCCATTCCTCTGGCTCTTCGCTCTAGTATACGTGGACGACATCGTCGTTTACTCAGCCAACTGGGAAGACCATTTAGAGCATCTTGATCAGGTTCTGGGGGCGATCCAGGCATCCGGAATCACCCTAGAACCTAAGAAGTGCTTTGTTGGGTTCACTTCGATCATGCTACTGGGGCAAAAGGTATCCCGACTCGGGCTATCTACGCACCAGGAGAAAGTTGCGGCTATTCAAGAGCTTCAACGTCCCAGTTCGGTCCCCGACCTGCAAAAATTCCTGGGGATGGTCAACTATTTCTCCAACTTTATACCCTTTTACGCGTTCATGGTTAAACCTCTGTTCGGTCTTTTGACCAAAGGATCGAAATGGGAATGGAAGGCTGAACACGAAAGGGCGTTCCTGGATGCCAAGAATGCCCTCTCGGCAGCCCCCGTTTTAGGACACCCAGTCAGAGGGGACCACTACCGACTCTACACGGATGCTTCAGACGTGGCCCTGGGGGCTAGTCTACAACAAATCCAGGCGATCAAGGTAGCTGATCTGAAGGGCACGTCCGTGTACGAGCGCCTCGAGAAGGCTTTCGATGCTCGTGATCCCGTCCCTCGCCTCTTCACGTCCATGCACAAAGAGTGGGAAGAGGAGTTCGAGAAGGCGAAATGGGCCGACTCTCTAGATGACACCGAGGTGTTCGTTGAGCGTGTCATTTGCTACTGGAGCCGGACTCTCAAGGCCGCTGAGCGGAATTACAGCGCGACGGAGAGGGAAGCTCTGGGCGCCAAGGAAGCTTTAGTGCGCTTTCAACCGTTCATCGAGGGCGAACGTATCGTCTTGATCACCGACCACTCCGCGCTTCAATGGGCGAAATCGTATGAGAACGCAAACAGGCGTTTGGCAGCGTGGGGCGCGGTATTCTCTGCATATCCTGGACTCCGGATTGTGCATCGCCCGGGAAGGATACACTCTAACGTAGACCCATTGTCGAGGCTGCCTCGGATTCCGGGGCACGCTTCGCCGGTTGTCGACTTGGAGCTTCCTATTCTGCCGGACAAGGAGAAGGAAGAGCAAGCTCAGCGAGCGGAGAATCGCAGCGCATTTGCCCCGGCCGCTAAAGCCACCTTCGTAGCCCTGTGGTGGGACGAAGTTACGGATAAAGAGTCTTTTATCACCACTCGGCGCCAGGCAGCCAAAGCAGCGGAATCAGATGTAGAAGCGGATGGTGCCGTATCTCCTTCAAAGGATTCCATCGACCCGAAGGGAGTCCTCCCTCCCTCGCAGGATTCCACGAGTGGCAGGGAGGAATTACCCTTCCCGGAAGAAGATCACTGGACGTACCCCATTGGCGTCCGCCCTTCCGATGACGACCCAGACGACTCGTGGAACACCAGGGCTCATCTCTTGGTCTCCATCGACGAGGGACTCACTCGACGATTCGCGGAAGCCTACCCACAAGACCCCTTCTTCAAGGGAAAGTACGCCGAGTCCGTGGCTAACCGGGGACCGCCTACTTACCCCGTCTCGTTTCGAAAGGAGCCGAGAAGGTCTTCTGTATTTCATAGACGCCGATTGGACCACTCGTCTTTGTGTTCCCAAAGCTCGGGTACCCGAAGTTTTGAAGTGGATTCACGAGTCCCCGAATGAGACAGCCCATGCAGGGATCGCCAAGCTCACGGCGAGACTGAGGGAGCTCTTCTACTGGCCCTCGCTGCGGAACGACGCCGAGGAATACGTGCGAACCTGCGACGTATGCCAGAAGATCAAGACGGACCATCGCAAAAAGATGGGAGGGTTACGGCCCGCGCACGTACCATCCCGCCCTTTTGCGACGGTGTCCATGGACATGATCACCGGCCTTCCTCCCTCCGGAAAGGAGAAGTTCACGGCCATACTGGTTTTCGTCGACAAGCTCACCAAATACGCGGTATTCGTCCCGACACACACACAACTCTCACAAGAGGGCTTCGCGAAACACTTCATCGAGCAGATTGTGAACCGCTTCGGAATGCCCGAGCGGATTATATCTGACCGAGATAAGCGTTGGTCCACTGCCTTCTGGCGCGCTGTATGCCTGCAGTACGGCGCTCATATGGCCCTTTCGTCGGCCCATCATCCTCAAACCGACGGGCAGACGGAAGTTCTGAACGCCCTAATTGAGCAGATGCTCCGCGCCTACGTCGCGGCCGATAAGTCCTCGTGGGCCCGATGGTTATCCGACTTGAACTTCGCGTACAACACTACCGAGCACGGGTCTACTGGATACAAGCCATCCTTCCTCCTGATGGGTTACCACCCCAGAACTGCTGCAGGGTCGCTCGTGCCTCAGGAAGATCCAGTCAATCGTCCTTTCCTGCCCAGTCAGAAGGGCGAAGACTTCATTGGCCTGCTGGAATCGCACCGACAAGCAGCTCGAGACGCTGTCTTGCTAGCCCAGGAACGCCAGGCTCGCTCGTACAACAAGTCGCGTCGCCCTGTGGAAGAGATCAACGAAGGAGATCTGGTCTTGGTAAACCCGCACTCCTTGGAACTAGTGGACGTTGAGGGAGTTGGCCAAAAGCTTGTCCAGCGAGGAGCAGGACCTTTCGAGGTCATGGAGAAGATTAACCCCGTAGTTTACCGGTTGCGGCTACCCGACTCGTACCCGATGCACCCCGTCATCAACCTGGAGCACTTGAAGAAGTACCATCCATCGGAATCCGAGATGGGAAGCGACCGTGCTCAGCTGCCCGATATGCGCCAGCATTTGAAAGCCAGCGAGGAATACGAAGTTGAAGCCATCTTGGGCCACCGTATTAAGCCCAAGAGCAATGGTAATCAGCGACAATACCTCGTTCGCTGGGTAGGTTACGGACCTGCAGAGGACGAATGGGTATCCGAGTACAGCCTACGGAACTCTCCCGAGCTCCGGCGCGAGTACCTACGCGTCCAGGGCCTTTGACGATTACCAAGAAACTGACGCACGTGACTTGATCGGGCCTTATATTCTTGGCCGATCAAAGTCACACGTCATCCATCTTCCTTCCTACTTCCATCTCGATCCGCAGTTCGTCGTCCCTGGTATACCGGACGGCGTTCAGCGAGTAAGAGCAGCGCTAACGTACACCCACTAGATAATTCTCATGGCCCCGCAACTACACCCTTCCATTCGCTACAACCAAGTTCGAGTCGTCGCCACAGCGGGCTTCCGGAAACCGGTCGCCGCTAGCTGGCGACTGCTATTCAACCTCGATCTTCCCTCAGTCCACGAACGTCTCGTCAAGATCGAAGGAAACCCGTCTGTCTTGCTCTGGTCACCCAACTCGAAGCGCAACGTGTGCTTCATGGGCCTCATTGCGGAGTTAGGCCGACCACCGCCTATCGAGCTACGACGAGCCGGACGGTCGCTATGGGCCCAACGACGGCTGCTTAGTTCCCCAGCGCCTAGCCTCTAACCGCGCTTTCTTTCCTTTTGTACGCGTACCCTCTTCGGTAACCCGAGAGGCGCCGTGGTACCCGGCGTTCGCTCCCTTGACGGAGTACTGGGTGGGCGTGGACGCCCATTTCGGTCACCTTTCCTTACAAGCGACATCGCGCTTTACCGTGCTGCTACACGACCTGAACCGACAAGTTCAAGACGTCCTGAAAGACATCCAGGAGCAACGATCGCATCTCGATAACGCCCGAAAGAATACCGCCCGAACGCTCCGTCGTTGGTTCCTCTCAACCTTCTCCAGACGAAATTGGCTTGGGAAGCCGCCATCGAGTACTACGCCGCTCTCCAATCGGACCTACGGTACACCGTGGCCTGGTTGGATATGGTCCGTGCGGTGGAAGCGACTCCGGATCGCTCGGTCACCCAGGGCGCCGTTCAGGAGCAATATATGGGTTTTTGGGCAAATGAGGGCGAGGAATACCGAGTCCGGAAGTGGCTTCGCTTGGGCGTGCCATGCTTCGTCGCCTATAGAGTACCGAATTCCGAATCCGCGTCATTCCGCCGCTACACCCAGTGGCCGGATTACCTGGCGGGAACGGAAACTCTACGTGCTTTGGTGGACCTGAACCCGTACCGTGCCTTGCCTCACGCCAGGGAGCCGATCTCTCCTCCCGAATCGGGCGCAGCCTTCTTCCGCTACGACGTCCCGGCCCTTCCCGGACGAATTACGCGAGGGATGGGCCCGTCCTAACAAATTCGCTATCGCGCCAATGAGCTCCTTGTCCTCTTACCGTATTCCGCGCAACTCTCCTTCGACCGTGGTGCCGAGGACGGACTCTGGGCCTTCCGGATCCGCCTCCAGGAATGCATCTGCGGCTGCCGCGGGGCCCAGCCAGAGACGGGAATCGCCTAAAGGCTGGGACTACATGGAAAGCAGCTGGGGTTCGAAGGATCTTCAAGGAGGATGGGGCTCTGACTCGGACAATCGCTTAGCGGGGCAAGGATGGGGTGATTCCAGCCCCACTCCAGACCACGTTCCTAAGCCCTGGCCACCAGCACCGACGCGAGAAGAGCAACTGGCGAAATTGGGTGATCGCTCCCGGACTCAGCAGGATCGTCACGCCGCAAAGGAGATCGAACGTCGCTGCATAGACCCCGAAAGAGTAGACTGGATCGTACCTCCTCGGGCGGTTCCTAGGCGGCCAGGTGCTGGCAAGCCAACGGCTTTCGTTTACCAAGAGCGGAACCTCAGATCCGGATTCTTCCAGGTAGCCCGGAAGAGTGGATCAGGAGGGTCGCCCTTCGACTGGTTCGACTACGATAACAATCGTCGCCTCACGGTTAAAAACTACCCCATACCGGCGGGAATTGTTAACGAGAAGGACTACGGCTCCCTAGCCCCGGCAGTCGATTACTTCGTCAGGGACGAGAATAGCAACTGGAAGGCCACCCGTCGATCCACGTGGATGTATAAGTCCGCCTCCCTCACTTCTCAAGCTCTTCGTCAACCCTTGGCTCCTACGCCCCATCCCTCGCAATTACCGCTTAAGAAGGATGTTAAACGCGGTCCATCGGGTATCCCTCCGCCACCAGCTGACTCGGATTCGGACGATGACGACGACGACGAGGGTGACGACGATCTCTTTGGGCCTCCAGTCGTCCCTAACCCTTCGGTTACCGAGGGAAAGGGAAAGGCGAAGGCGAGAGACGCCCCAGCACCCGAGGAAGCGGCGCTACCAGCCGAGGCGGAAGCAGCTGATAGCGGGGTAGCGGGGACGCGTCCCGATAAAGGAAAAGGACGTGCTATCGAAGAGGAGAGTGAGGAGGAGTTCGTGGGCGAGGAACTGGCCGACTTTCAAGACTTAGGCGAGTCGTCGGCCGCCTCCAACCAGCTCATACTTCGAGGCATCGACTTGGGGGGCGGACCGAATCCGCTGGTGTCCGCCAGAAGTCTCTGGTATAGCGACCGCATGGCCCGGCTACAGAGAAGCCGACGAGGGCTCCTGACGATCAGCATCTCTGGTGCTACGGTGGTCTTAACTTTCCGCTCGATCAACGAGGCCCGAGACGCGTGGGGTTTTATCAGCGAGGAATGGTTGGACATTGACGTGCAATTCTTGGAGAGAGAGGCCTTCCAGGCCTTCCAGATATACGTCAGGAGCGAGTGGTCGGCCACGCAAGCGTTCGAGAATAACGAGGCCCTCCTGGACGAGCCGGAGGGCCTGCCGGAACCGCAGCGGGGCCCGCTCACCATGTCCAGCTCCGCATGGACGATCTCTTCGTACGCGGAAGCCTCTAGAAGAGATGCGCCCAGGACCTTCGCGCCGACGACCCTACTAGCCCCCGCACCTCTCCGCTTCGACACTCTGCTACAAGATCCGGACTCCACTTTCGCGTTCCGTATGCGAGGTCTGGGTTCTAGCGCGCCGGAGCTGACGCGTGAGGACTCGTCCTCTTCCGTCACGGCAACAGGATCTTTCCATAATCCTGTGCAAGCCCCGCCGGCCACCGCCTCGACTTCCGCAACGGGATCTTTCAATAACTCCGTGCGCCCCCATCGGCAACCGCCTCGACTTCCGCAGTCGAACCCTCGCTGCCAGCTACGGAAGCCGAGCAAGCAGCCGGGAACGACGAGCCGATGGCATCTCCGTCGGCGATCGAGGCGGAGACCGACGAGACGCCCTGCGCGGAAACGGCGGCCGATCCAGAAGTGTTGCCCAGCGGGATGCGCAAGAACGCCACTCCTGGACCGCACTCAAGATCCGGCGATTCCCCACACGGCCGTCTCCTCCACGGAACGGAAGCGGAAGCATCGAGTGGAGGCCCGCGAAAGAGAGGCGGCAATGGATCAGCTGGATCGGGAGTTCGTCGAGGGAGGATCCAGGTCGTTGAGACCGCGCATAGAAGGTTCCCCGAGCAAGCTGCCGTTGGAGGATCGATTGGGCGGCACCACGACCCAGAGGAAGAGGCGGAACCGAAACGCTCCGAGTACGCGTAAGCGCGACGAGGCTCGGCGTCTGGCCAACCTCAAGCGCAAGGGGTACCTGGACGACTCTGGAACCCGAGTCGAAGCCAAGGATCCCAACCCTGAGCCGGCCGAAACGATAACTCTAGGATCGGCTTATGCCGCAAGCGTTTTCGGGGTACCGTTCAGGGGCGAAGGGTCCAGCGCAGCATCGACATCAGCGTCAGCCGTTGCGCAGGACGAGCCGTCCCTCCTTCGCCGTATAACAGAACCCGAGGAGAATGACATGCACGTGGACGATCAGGACGAGCACGACGTGGACATGCCGGACGCGGACTAAAGGTCGCTCGGACCGTGGGGGGCTTTGTGATGAGAAGGCGTGGCGTAGGACGGTCCAAGTGACCTGTATTTGTATTTGTTTACTAAGGCCACGCGTGACTAGATGTCACGCGCTTAACTTGATCTCGACTCCCATCTCTGTGTCGACCGAGCCGCTCGCCACCCCCGTCTCCGACGCCCGTGCGACTGCGGCCCTCTTCTTGTATTCCTACTTGTATCCTATCCTCGTGCCGGTACCCTTTACGACGTCCTAGACGGACCTGGCGTCGTTGACGACGACGACCATCTGCCAACGGCGAGCTCTCGGTTCCCGGCTCGCCTGTTGGAGGGCATCCAGTCGACCCGGACACCGGTCCTCGGATGCCTTGTTGGAATCCCCTCTTGTTACGGTCGCCTGCTCGACGCTCCCGGTATCCGGGAGCGTCTTGCTGTGTCTAGACCCTAATCTCGAGGGCCTCGCGCCTGCGGAATTCCTAGCGAATTCACGTAGCATCACACTTTGAGAAGTTTCCCAACATCAGTCGGTGCGTACTATCGGGTTCGACGGTAGAGCTTTGGGGTTGATCAACACGTACATTCGCAGGTGGGTCAAGAGTTTGACCGAACGCCCGTCGTGGCTGGCATATGAGAATGGTGTGGTATCGACGGCATCGTATTAAGCCAAATTTCGCATCTTGCTCGCAAGCTGAAGGTGGAAGTTTGCGACAAGAGTGAGAAGGCTGTGCGATGACTTATCAACTATTTGACATCGGCCATCAAGCCTTGATCCGTCTCTCTCCGACTTGTCTCCAACGTTCATTACCTTGCTTTGCCAAGGTCCCCCTCCCTTGAAATTACGAGAAATTTTGACAACCTGTGGGTGTGAGAGTCTCCTCGGCTCCGGGCGGTGTTGTTGCCGTGCTCCGAATCCGCGGCCGGCAAATCACTCGGGCCGTGCATGGCAAGTGCATGCATGGCGGGCCATGTTGTTACGGCGCCTCTGGCACCTTCTGGCATTTGAGTCTCATTCACGCCTTTCGCGCTGATGTGATTCTCCCACCTATAATTGAAAAGTGTGTCGACGACGCCGAATGTCATGCAAGTCCCGGGTCAAGCAGCCGCTGATGGGCACCGCGGCGCTGGTTCTTATCTTTTGGGCCGAAAATACTGGTTGTGGGCTGGTTAAGCAATCGGACATCGGAGATGGTTAGTAACCATGACATTCGTGCATCCTGGGCCAAAAAAACTGGTGCGATGCAGGCACATCGTGGCTTGGGACTCAGGAGTCCCGAATACTTTCCCAGCAGATCGTGGATCACCCATACACCCAACCCCGGCAACGTCAAAAGTTTGTTCCGCCTGCATGCTCTTTTTCCCGGAGCCGGCGCCGCCGGTGGCCAGCCTGGATTTTCTGAGCCGCAGCGTGCGGGCGTGCGGCATGCCTGTTCGGCACTGATTTCAAAGAATCTACGGCCGGCACTGGGAACTTGAGGTGTTTTGGAAGCTTAAGTGGGGGGATCAAGTACTACTGACATAACCAACCTTGGCCGCAAAGCAAGGTCGTTGCCACCGACAGGCTGGCGTTTCATGTCTAGTTCCTTTTGGTGTTCGTAGCGGACCGTGACTATACCCACGCTCGCCCACTCCTTCAACATGCCGGATGAAGTCACCGTCACCAGCCTGCGTTGGCAGAGTGCAAATCAGAAAACCCACGTTCACAATTCGTACATCTCTACGACGAGAAAAGAAGGCCCTGTACGCAAGATCCTGTTATCTTTCGAGTAAACCCCAGAATTATGTCCCGCGACGCCGGTGTCCCTCCCAAACTCGACTTCTACTTTGCAGCCTTCTTCGTCTTTCCACTGCACGACCATCAGTCAACCCATCTCCGTGAAGAAGTGCGCCACATACGGAGCTTTCTTTGGCGGACTCCCCGACACACCGTCCGTCGCAGATGCGGCGCTCACAGCGGGGGTGGAATCCTTCTTTGCCTTGGGCTGAGGACTGTCGCAAATCTCTCATCAACCCACTGGTGCACGACAAGGAGGAACACTCACCCAGGCGCTGCTCCAGGCTTACTTGCCGGCGTCGGGGCCTTGGCGGGGGTTTTTCCTGGCTGCACAGCCGGAAACGAGCGAATATTAGCTCAGGCGCAGGGCGAAGTCGAAAGCACGACCTTGACGGGCATTGCGTAGGACTCTGGGTGCTGGAGCTGCTTGGGGAAGCATCCTCCTGCGGTTTGCTCTTTATAACTCTCCCCAGGCGCGAATTCCGCCTATCGCATGCCGCACATTCTCAACATGACTCGAAGGGATGCCTCTGTCCACCTAGATGAGTCTTCCATTCCGTTCCTTCGGACAGAGTTTCATCTCATGGATGTGCTGGGCTGCGATACGCTTATCCGGCGACATCTCGGGCACAAATCAAGACCAATCCTGTCCCTCCGTGCGCTGAATACGCTATCTGGCGCAAAATCCCTTCCAGTCGGCGCCTCGACGGCTCGGAAGCAGAGTCAAACTTTCGGAAGACTCGGGCTCTGAGACACTGGCATGTCTGCAAACGTTCCAGTATGGAAGATTGCGCGACGCCGGAAGTACAACTCTACATCTCAGTGCGCGATTATGGCCAGTAGCGCGTATTGCCGAGATCGATGGCTTCCGGAAATGGACTCGGAGATGAAACGAGGCTGTCCGGAAGTAAACCATCGGTTCGAGCAGTCTCTGGTGTTGTGGACTCGGCTCCCGCCCCGGCTCATGCCGCAGCCGCCAATCTAGATCTTCTTGTCTCCCTTGCTGACCCTGGCACCGACTCGGAGTGCTTGGTGGTCAACAGAAGAGCCTGCTGGCAAGTGATGTTGTTGATGGGCTAGGTACTCATCAATATGGCCAGTGCGTGGGTGCGTTAACGTTTCTGTAAGACTTCTCGATGTGGTGGCTTGCTTCTCTGCTGCCGACAATGTCGCCGCTGCGTTCTTCAAGCTCGTGCTCGTCGGCATCGCGCGACGCTAGGCGCGTGCAATCCCGACGCGGAACAGGCGGCTGTGCATGCCCCCGTCGCTATAAGGCCGCTCACGACCAATCGCGATCAGGGTGACGTGGGCGCCGCCATTGGCACGCTATATATTTTGAGTACCCAAGGCGCTCCACGCGACATCCCCTTGCCCTATCCCATGACTACACCTGTGCCATTCACCTTCCTGAAAGCCAAGCTCGAGGATTGCGAAGTCGTGGCGCCGGACGGTGTTGTCTACTACGAAATTTCGACCACCCATGGTTTCCTCGGACACAAGATCACCACAATCAAGAGCGTTGGCAACGTCTCTGGAGCAATAAACTGGCGCGAAAAGACCTTCACGTTAAACGGAATGGAGCGGAAGTGGAAGGACTTGGAGCATCGTGAGGCAGGGTTCCTTGGACTGTTCAAATCGTGCGTCCTTCGAGAGCGCTGCTTTTCCACCCGACTCATGCCCATCAGTGAACGGAATTGGAACTGGAATGAACGGCCTTATAATCTCAAGTATCACGACTCGCACAAGGAGCTTCTGGTGCGCTCCGCTTGCCGCCTCTCTGCACTCCGCTAACTTGGGCGGGCTCAGGTGACTCCGAAGTTCCCTGGCGGAGAGATGGTCCGCTTCACGACTTACCAACACCACCTTTTGCATGAGAACGCGCGGGCCGTCATCTATTTCCCACAGAATATGGACTTGTCAGAGCGCATGTTCCTTCTTATGGCCGTGCTTGAAATGGAGTTCACTCGACAGGAGGTACGTGCACTGGCAGCTGCTGTAGATTCCTCAACAGAGCGCGGGCTGATGCTGAATATCAGGAGGAGCGCGAGGAACGCAGAGAGGCTTTTCAAGAGGGAATGGGCGCATGATATACACAGCCTTATATCGCTGTGCTTGCCCTTACTCTTTGTTTTTCGTATGGAAGTGTTTCAACACTGGCACCTCCAAGCCTCCGAGTTGTCTTATACTAGTAAGTGATAAGATAAGGTCAGTTCAAGTTGACGATGCCAACTGAGTGCGAAGCTTTTGGTCCATATCCGGACTCCAGCGATAAATTGCCGCCGACTGCTGCTGGCCACTGGCCTCCATTGAACTCAGATGCATGATGCATCACCGCTGGCCGCCGATCCCGCCGTTGGATGCATCGCCACTCACAGGTCGTATTTATGTGAAGCTAAACACCCTGCTCGTTTTCCCTCATGGCCCAGCTCCCCACCACGCCGATCCCTTTCACCTTCCTCAAAGCCCGGCTGGAAGACTGCGAGGTCGTTGGGCCAGACGACGTGGTCTACTATGAAATTTCCACGACACATGGTTTTCTTGGGCCCGAGATGACCACTATTCAGAGTATCGGGCACGTCTCCGGCAGTATCAACTGGCGCGAGCATAGCTTCACGCTGAACGGCGTGGAGAAGACGTTGGGGGACTTGGAGCATCGCGAAAAGGGTCTTTTGGGGTGGTTCAGCTCGTGCGTACAGATTAAGATGCTCCAATTAATATTGACGACGAGCCGAAACGAATTTCAGTGAACGAGACTGGGACTGGAACGAGCGCCCGTACAATTTTAAATATCATGACATGCACAAGGAACTCTTGGTGCGCCCCCTTCGAATTCAGTGTAAACTTGATTTATTTCTCAATTTCCACCTCGTGCAGGCAACACCAAAATTCCCCGGCGGAGAAATCGTCCGATTCACGACGTATCAGTACCACCTGGTTCATGAGAGCGCTCGGGCTGTGATCTATTTCCCCCAAAACATGGATCTGACGGAGCGCATGTTCTTGCTCATGGCGGTAATTGCGATGGAGGTTGCTCGAGAGGAGGTGCGTATAGGTTTCTTGTTATTTGCTGACGCCGATGTAATAATGCGGAACGTCAGCAGGAGCGCAGACGGCGAAGAATCGCCTGAATTGAAAAGCAGAACGGTGGACTCTGGAGGAATACATACCATCAACATGCGATTGCGATATCGTAGTCTTCTAGCGCAATAAAATGGAAAAGCGCGAGAACCAAACTATCTTGCCAGTCCTGAGTCGGCCCAAGTGCAACAGGCAGGAAATTCACCAGCTTATCCTCCGTAGGCACGAAGAAACGACAGAAATAATCATTTCAGTATGCGACACCAGACCGATCCAGAGACTCGCTCACTCGTCGCTCCCACTGGCGCTGGCACTCCCCGGCCCATGTCCAATCCCCTTCGACAGCCAGTAATCCCTTCTCTGTGCCGGGTCCAGCGAACTCGTACTGGACATTCTGGCGCCCAATCCCTTCCTGGGCGACAGCGGCGGGCTCCCCTCTCGCTCAGTCTGTCTCTCGGCGAGGTTCCTCTTATGGCCATCACCCAAACCCGGGTCATCCGACTCGGCGGAATCCGCATCCATGTAGACCACAAGGGGGGCGCGCGGCTTTCTATTCTTCGCAAGCGACCGCTGACCGACGCCGTATCGCCCTTCTTCTTCCTCATCATCGGTGCCGTTGACGACGACGGCAGCATCATCTTGTTCGGCGGCAGCAGCAGCCATCCACGCATCCTTGACGACACTTGCCGCCCTCGAAACATCGCGGGACTGTGACTCGGTTCTCGACGGTCCCTCCCGCGTGTCGTCGTGCGCCACCACCGGCACTGGAACAGGCGTCTGCGCCTTGCTCGCCGACTTGCTCTTCGATTTGCGCTTGCGCTTCTTCTTCGGCGACTTGCCGTCCTCGCTATCGCCATTCTCAGCGTGGGCCGCCACTGACGACAAATCTAATTGCGGCTGCGACGAAGACGGTAGCTGCGGCTCGGGCTCATTGAGGATCCTCGGCTCGACACCGACGAGCTTATGCAGCGCCCGACTATCGTACACCTCCTTCACCAGCCGCCGGTCGTTGATCGTCTACACCCAGTGCTCGTCAGCTTAAAAGTAACAACAGCAAAACGACACACCTTTTGATCCACACCCAGCATGGCGCCAAGAATCGACACGTCCTTCGGGTCATACCGGTCTCGCAGCAGCGTCGCATGGCCGCCCTTCCTCGCAGAGAGAATACCCGCTTTGGTGTAAACGGCCGCGATCAGGATGTCGTGCGCGCCGGCAAGGTTCTGGCGGACATTATGAAAATTGTATGAGCCCGAGGAGATGTCGTTCGCTATATCGTCTTAAGAAAAGCCAGGGGCTGCGGAACAAGAAACTTACATGGATCCCCGGGGTCCTCGATGGACAAATTGGACGCCCTCCGATTGCCCACGCCGTAGTCCCCCCAACCGCGTTGCCGCTTTCCGAAATAGCAGCCGCCATTGCGCAACGAGATGCCGACCTCGTCGTAATGGAACCGGTGCCCGTACAGCTCGAAGAACTCGAGCACCAACACGCCCAGATTACGGTCGGGGTCGATGTGTCCAAATCGGATCTTCGGGTGCATCTGCAGGAACGAAATACACAGGCAAACTACGGCGTACGAGCCGAGGCCACCTGTGTACACCTCGTTCATCTGCCGTTGCGTCAAGAACAGCTTGGTCAATAGCACAAGCGCACGCAACGCAAGCCCCGCCGTCCCGCCGCTCCCGAAGTCTTGCAGGAAGTTGTTGATGATCTGTCCTGAAGCAAGCCCGCTTTCTTGATTTATGCTGATGTCGACATTGAAATGTCCGTACTCGGCGCTGGTCACGAACTTGACGATGGGGACGCGCGCTTTGGCGATGACGGTGACCTTGCCGTCGGTCAGGCCCGAGCGACGTAGAATGGTGGCCAGGGTGCTAAGCACGACCTGTGGCGGGGAATAGGCCATAGATTCCGAGCGGATGACGAGGTCAAGGTCGCTGTTTGTCATACGTTAGAACAAGCGCGGAAAAGAGCAGCGAATTTCATACCCTGATGGCAAGTAGAGCTTGGTGGCATAACTGCCGAATGGCAGCACTTGCGCATCGGGAAAGCGCTGAGTAACACAACGAGAGATTATCTCGACAACGAGCCCACGAATCTCGTCCTCCTGCGGTGTCGGCGAGATCCAGTGGACGAAACCCTCTATTTCGCGATGGAATCTCCAGAGCGCGTCAGCTTCAAGAGCGAAAGAGAGACATAGAGGACGCACAATTCTGCCACACTTTTGCAACCCACCCAATCAACACCTTCAACCCAAGGCGTAAACCTCTCCATTCTTCTTCGTTTCGAGGTCTCCGCAGCCTCGTTGAAGTCAAATACCATGTCGTATTTGCGCTTGCCGCGGTCCCATTCGCGCGTGCTGCGGTGTTCGTCGGCATCGTCTCGCCTGCCCTCTGCCGATCTCGACCGCGACCGTCGCCTCCGTTTTGCTGGTGGTGACCTACTTCGAGGTCTATGCTTATCTCGTTCACGTTCCCCGAGGTCATCCCGCGCCTTCCCCTTCTCTCTGTCTTGCGAATCATCGAGCGGGATGAATTCCGTGCCGTCGTCAAAGCCGCCGCTGACGACGGACTTTGTGCTATGCTCGGATTTGGGACGTTGAGGCCGCCGGCGTGAGGGGATGTCGGTGGTCATCGTGGCGGAAGCGAGAGTCGACATGCGTGACCACGCATCACCAACCTCGACTTTCATGGCGCGGACAAAGGAAACAGGGCGTCGCACGACAGGAGGTCCCGAACTGCGCGAGAGCGGCCGCAGATGGCTTGAGTTGTACAAAGAGCCCACTGCGCGACGCGCTACCCCAAAATTTTGCGTTCCTCTGAATCTGAATCGGCTTGCTCTGGAACAGCTCAAGGACGAAAACTCTCCCGCTCTGCGGCATGTGTCTCTGTGGACTCGAAAATCTCCCCCATATCTCAACGAACCGTCCGCAGCAGACACATCGGATACACACGGGACACTGAAACAAGAAGACAACGAAAAGCTCGTGGATGAACCTTGCACGGTACCAGCCGTGTCCCAATCTCAGCAAATTGCGTGGAAACTGCATGAGGATGACAGCCTCGATGACCCACTCAACCCGGTAGATCTCTCCGACTTCGAACTCATCTCGTATCTCCGGCAAAGCGCACTCACCATCCCTCGTCGCACCGACAAACATATTTTCCGCGTCGGGACCGCGACTGACGAGGTCGTCCTCCCCGTGCGCTATCGAATCGTCCTTCTCTGGGCAGTCAACTACATTCAACGGCTGCTCAAAGGCGCGTCCTCCTACCGCCTCGAGGATCGTCGCTGGACCTGGTACCTCAACCAGGACAAGACGCTCCTCACGGCCCGCCTCTGCAATGCCCTCTTGGAAGTTGCCCGCCGTCACGAAGCGATTGGTATGGAGGACTGGCGTTACCCCACGTTTGAGCGCTTTCTCGTCGCTTTGCACTCAGAGAGCGGGTATTATGGCGGAGGTTTCGTGTGGGCACGTATATTTGGCAACGATCCAAGCGTGTCCGCGGTAGACATGCTGGCAGTCGGTGAGTTTGGTTTCTCGACAGGCTCTCTTTCTTTCCAACTCTTGACGGACGACGTATAGACTGGACAAAGGATCTCTCCCCTGAAATGATTGAGAACGGTGTGAAGGCCGACGAACTCTTCGACGGTCTAGTTATCTCGAAACGCCGCAATTCCTTCACTTGGCTACCAGATCCAGGGTCCGACTCGGAGGAGGAGGATGAGGACATCGCATCATTAAAAGAGATCCGGAAACTTGAGGCGGAGCTGCGCAAGGCGAACAAACGCGCAGCAGACTTTGAAGAGGAGCTGATGAATCTCAAGAAGGCACGGATTGTATGAACGTTTGGGTACGATTGTCCAGCAGCTGTGCATGTTTCACTACAGTACCAGCTCTCTATCCTACTAGTATAACTTGACTTGATTATTCGATTCGTGAACTGCAAACTCAGAAGCAGATATTTTATTCGTCGGAAGTCCACGAATCCTGAGACGGGATGTCCTCGTGCCGACCCGATATCCTTTGCACCGGCGTCGCCGCCCGAGTGGTGCCCGAATACCGTGGAAGGGCTGGCGCCGGATAACCTGGACCGTAGAAGGACGGCTCGGCCAATGTTCCCGGAGGTGGGCGAGGCCATATTCCTTGAGGAGACATTCCCAGACTATCATATCCAACGGCGTATGAAGGATACAATTGCGCCTGAGACGGCACCAACATCGAAGACGGGACGGGCACCGGCAGTTCATCGCCCAAGTTCAACGATAAATCGGGGTACGGTACTGTTTGAGAGTACCGGGGACGGCTGTTCGTTGGGGGAGGTCCCGTATGCGGGAGACGCGGGACAAACATTGACACAGCCGGAGAAGAGGATGCAGAACGCGAAGGTGAATTGTTAGTCGGGTTGTTGGAATAGCCCGTGGACGTCGACGGAGGGGGACCCATGTCGCATACGAGCCCTTTCCGGAAGCAGCGACTACAACGCGGGTTCGCGTGGTCGGAGGAAGCCGTGCACTATGGCTTCGTCAGGTTCGGGACACAACTCTCTGAAACGAGCACACTTTTATTTTGTCCCTGCGACAGTTGCTGCACGGACGCCGAGTTGTTTGCGCTTGCGCCTGAGAAGCCATGAGTTGAAAACAAGGATGCCAGTGGAAAGTATAAAGATTGCGACTACGCCTCCAGCTCACCACCGACTGTGGAACTTATAAACGAGCCTCAAGCGCCAGCACCGCACCGTCGAATCAACTTGAGCCAGACGAGTTCAAAAAGAAAATGGCTCGTGGCCATGCCATGGACGCTTGCTCGTGATTTCAAGGCGCCTGCCCTAGAAGAAGGATGAGAATCGGAAACATCGCTTCGGATTCGGAACCTCCACAGCTTGGTCGAGCTCAGACTCATACTGACCGGCTTGAAGGCGTTACGCTTGCAGTACTGGGCCACAGACGCGAGAATGGAGACTCGGAGGTATGTTGATGTGTGTTTCGATTCGCATTTAGATTGGCGGCGCCGGCGGGGTTCTCGGCATTGAGAGCGCCAAGGGGACAATGTAGTGGAAGGTCGCACATGGCCGTGAAATCGTTGAGCGGGGGGAATCTACAGTCGAACCTCTCGGAACCCATAGCTCTCGGTGGAAGCCCAAAGCTATGGGTTTCACAGGGTCATGGGTTAGGCGGAGCCATCAATCCATCATGATAATTGAATGTGAGACAGCGGAGGAATTTCTCACCCGTTTGAGATGCCATTATGGGTTTGATTTGGTGCAGTTTGGATCTGCAGTCTAATTTGGTGGCATATAGCACCAATTCTGGTCAGGTTTACACCTCAATTCCATACTGTCACACGATGTCACCCCTTCCGGCCTGCCCGGAGCTGTCAAATCTCATCCAAATATGGTAATTCATGGGTTTCAGTCCCAGATTTTGGCTATGGGTTATGGGTAATGGCGGGTTTATGGGTTCTCCCTGCTCCACCATGGCGGTAGCAGGCCAAAACCTATGGGTTATGGCGGGTTATGGGTTTATAGGGGTATGGATTGCGAGAGGTTCGACTGTAATCAGTAAATGTGTGGCCGCAGTGGATCAGTGTTGGTCGCGCCGTCGTTAATGAGCGTTCTGCGCTGAGAGCTCCAGCGCTGGCTTGAAGCTTCAGTTGGATAGAAGCGGTGCTGACCAGTGCAGGCAGACGGAATTGAGTGACCTGCTCTCCTTCCAAAGTATGGAACCCAGCAAGGGCACTAGCAGCAAGACGGATGAGTAAGACGGTGTCTTGATGACCGCTGGATGGACGAAGACCGTGCGCAGGTCGACGGACAGAGCCGAATATGTTTGCTTGGCCAGCAAAGACCTCGACCATGAGCGGTGGGACCAACACATCGGCTGACGTAATCTGTTTGGCACGCGGTAACGGTCTCGTATAGCAATACACGACGAGCAAGAGGTACAACAAGACAATCAAGATGGAAAATACTCGTAGCAGAAATCAGTAGAGACTTCAGTGAGTCTCAATAACCGGCGCTACCGCCGCGTCCTCTTTGCCTTCGGTTCTTCTTCCTCGTCTTCGTCGCTCACACCAGCACTCCCGCCCGCGGTCCCAACTCTGTGCGCACGAGTAGTCGGCCCGGTACTAGCCACCATCGCCTTTGGCTGGCTCCAAGTACGTATCGGCGAATCAACCTCCAGCTGGGGTACTCCAGGTCCCATCCACATCCCGGGCCGCTCGTTCAGCGCAATCGCGTGGTTATGGTACCTTACAATTGCGCCTGGTGACCGTTTCATCAGCAACCAGCTCATTAACAAAACGAAATCGGCTTACGAGCCCATGGGTGCGTCTCGCTTTGCTCCTCGTCCTCGCTCGCCGCTACGCACTTCCCCCCAACGTTGCGCGGGGCTCGATAAACTTGGCACATCAAGCATCGTCTCATGACCGTCGAGTCGACGGAGAGGCAGGGCACATCGGAGAAGAGACAGTGCTTGCAGGGTTTCTGCATCCACAGCATTAGCGCGGCCATCTGGACCACAAGGACTAGCTCCAACGCACCGCAGGAATCTTAACTTTTCCGTATACCCCAAGCTTGACCCGCCCCGGGAGCGCCTCGTCGCTCAAGTCGAGCCGTGCCTGAGCCGACGCCAACTTGAGCATATTGGGACTCGACTTGTACACGTCCGTCCATGAATCGAAGCCTGGCGGTGGCTTTGGCATCGGACCAGATGCTGCGTCGGGGCCCATCCATGCACCTGGCCGCTGGCCGATGCTGACTGTGTAGTTGTGGTATTGCGCGACAGCATCTAGCTGGGGCGTTAGACGGATAAAGGAAGCGGAAAATAAACACGCACCGGCGTATGGATGGGGCTGGGCGGTTATATTCGCGATGCACGCCTCGTGCCTTGTCGCCGTCTGGCAAACAAGACAAACTTTCGACCCACGTCCCTCGATGAGGAGACAAGGAACTTTGAGTCGAACACAGCCAGAACAAGGGTGCTAGGAGGAGGCTCAGCATCAGCGAAAACAAGGGGCGAAGACAGCGCACAGAAGGGACAATGACAAGCCCTTCCGATTGGCGAGGCGTCGTTTTCAAATCCTCTCGCGATTGAGCCTTGGCAAGCACCTGTATCTGGGGTTGGGCGTAGACCGCTGTCCATGAGGCGAACCCATCGGGCGGTGGAGGAAGCGTCGTTGGGACAATAGCGCCGGTGGGTGGCGGCAAATGGGTACTGCCCGCTGCTGGGGTTGGGCCAGCCGCCGGGGTTTCACTAGCCGCTGTCTTGGTGGGGCTGCGTTTGGGATTCGAACGCGTTGGTGCAGTACGCGTAGCCTCAAGATACCTCAGAAACCGAAGAAAAAAAAACAGACGGAACACGCACCTCATCCCATTCTCGCTTTCGTTTTTCTCCTACGCTCTGCTGAGCCGGAGTCTCGTTGAGCCCCGGCTCGTCTTCTTCCTCCGACTGCTGCTTCAACTTCTGCAGTAACACAAGCCGCCGCTCCTTCAAGCCCGCAATCCGCGCTTGTAGGTCCGCTGGCGAGGCCTTTTTCGCGAGGCGCATTTCCATATCGAAATGGGCTTGCTGGGTGGCAGTTTGGTCGTTCATCTGGTCGTTTATAGCTGCCAAAGACAATAGCGGATCCGCGCTATACGAGGCAAGGTTCTGAGGAAGCTGTGAGCACTAGCGGAGCGGTGGAACGGTGGGCCCACGAACGTAGCTCATGGCGCGCGTCTTAGCATTGGCCGCGTCGATACGGATTCGGAAGGTAGAAATAGCGCGGATAGCCTGTAGAAACCAGGTGAGTTTGGCCACACACAGTACGCCGAAGAGCACACCTCTGCGTCGTCCATCGCGTTAGCGCCAAGAAGGGAAATTACACGTGATGACTTCGTGAGGTCACGGTTCTCCTCCAGTCCACAAGTATCTCTCTCCGTGCTTCGTGTTCTTCTATTAGCCCCCATAGCACACTCTGTGCAGGCTATACTGTTCCTCAAGTAGCTATGCAGAATCCTCTGTTTCCAATTCCAAAGCGTCTTTCAGCTCCTCCCACGGACTCAGCCCGAAAAATGTCGGCAGCTTCGCCCACGCATCGTCCCGATGCTGCTGAAATACCGGCCTCCCCGCCTCATTACACTCCTTACAAAGCTTCTCAGTCCACGTCCCGAGCATCGATCCAGCCCAATGCCAAAGCATCGTCATCTTCACCTGGGGCTCCTCGCTCTCTGGACCCCAGAGCATCCGCCGGAGAATTGTCGTGCGTAGTGAGGCGCAGGTTTCTGGAGAGGTGCACGCGTCGGATGGTATGGTCTCGTCTGTGAGGAGCCACGCCAACTGCTCCTTTTGGTGCTCAGTAATGGCTTTGGCGGCGACGGCGAGGACAAGCTTTCGGTCGGGAGATATGTTCTGCTTTGGATGGGGAAAGGTTTCGGCGAGTTTGCTCTATAGGACTCAGCAAGCTGCGCGTGGAATATTGCCAGGCTCACGATAGGCATCCAAAGCAAAATTCCGTATGCGATCGTTGGGTAGCTCCTCCACAGCCCAAATTCGTGTGCCGTCTCGAGCAACTGCAACAGAGCGGCCGTCTCCGGCTGCGAGTCCACCATATCGCCTCCGTCGGGGATGTCGGCCCATTGCTCAAAGTCTCCTGGAAAGTCGTTCCGCACTCGTGCAAGGGCATTGCTCGTTACCTCAATCATATCGTATTTCCGTCCCAAGCGAAGCATGGCGCAGATCATGTCCACCTCTAGCCGGAGCTTTTGTCGCCAGCTAAAGTACGGGCGTAAAGATTTTGTGCTCGTCGAGATGAGAGGACGGACGGGTGATAAAGTGCATCTAGGACGAGATTCCAATCCCCTACGTCATCGCCGGAGAGATGAACGACAGGACAGTCCTCGATAGTCGATTGTCCCTCATTTGGTTGCGGGACTGAAAACATATCGGAGAAAACCGAGGATTGCAGGCGCAGCACGTCGCGATTGACTCGAAACATCGTCAAGTTGACGACCAGCACAATGTCGCCGTAGGGAAGCCAGAACTTGTCGGAGCGTGTCGGAGTGGCTGGATCAGGCGACGAGGTTCGTTGTCGCTTCGCAGGAGGCTCGTCAGTCATGGCTGTCCGCGACCATGGACGTTTGAAAGAAAGAGATGTTATAGCACGTGACACATGATGACTCATTCTCCCTCTCCTTCGTATTTACTTCGGATGAAAGCTTGAGCAATCAAGCACTGCTCAAGCCACACGTTTCTGCAGATGATAAGAGACTTTATGTACAATGGATACGTTACAGATACACTATGTACAGGTGAATGAGCAGCTGGATACAATGCAGGGTATGCTATGTAGAGGGTCGGTACTGGCAAGCAAGGAGTTACATATCGTGATCCGCAATATGTCGCATTATCCAAAGCGAGGCAAGGATTTCTGGGCGAAACAGAGCAAGGTTTAGTGAGAGAACGGGTGCAAAATCCAAAGACGAACCGGGTGCAAGCGCGCCGAACTGCTCCGCAATCTCGAGGATACAGCCCGAAGAGTCTGGGTACTCCGGCTCCCCGGGCGTCTTCAGACTGTACGACGCGATGATGTAGTCCCTGTGGTTCGTGCACTACATAGGTTGTAAAATAAGGCCAAAGGGAGAGAAAATTTCACGCACCGTCCACTCCTGATTCGGTTGAACCTTCCGCGACCACTGGTACTGCTGCCCGTCAGAAGCGACAAATCGGCGAACGAGACGCGTATTTCGGCCCTCGCTAAGCAAACCAGTAAGCAAGGAAGAATAAGCTCGGGGAATCGAGGCCAAGCGCGGCGAACGTACACTGCGGGGCCGGGCGGCTTAACGAGATACATGCGCATAGGCAGTGGGACGCCTTGAAAACTAATGGTTCCAAGCTCAAGCCCACTGTTGCGACCGCCGACGAATTGCATCGCTGCAAGCGGGTGCGGTAGCGTAGGGCAAGCAAGACCCGTTGGTGGAGGACCGTTGTACAGCATGAACGACCGCGGGGCGGTACAACGAATCGTGAGATGCAGTCGATCGTGAATGTCGACGAATTCGGAGCCGGAGGAGAGTGTTCCGGTCCGATCCTCAAGGATGTAAGGGAGCCCATAACGCGTGCCGGGTGCGTGCATGATCGTGAAGAGGTCCAAAGTCGATGACCGAAAGAATGGGAAGCCGCGCGCGGGATGGGAGGGAAGGAAGAGGTTATAATGTCCAGATGTCGCGCTTATAAGTGCGGTGCTGCGCGCCGCGGCAGCCGGTCATCCATCGAATCTCCATTCCAATATTTCTGCATTTCGCCTTTCCCGCCCGAAGGAGCGGGTCAAGCGCAAGACGTGGGAAGATTCCGCGGCAGATCCCGAAGAAGAGGTGATAACGGAGCTGGGGCTGTGAGGATGTTGCGGGACGGAGGTGCACGAGTTGCGCATCGAGGGTGAAGGCGAGGCAACACGATGGATGAACCGAACGAAAGTGCAAATCGTGGTGTTTTTGAGGGGTTGCTTGAGGGTCAGGTGGGACGAGTGGATGATTGTGGTTCAAAATTGCGCCGAAGAGCAATACGGCAGAAGAAGCAGGGTGCCTTGAGCGCCAGTTGAGTGCTTTGAACGACGACGACGAAGCTCGCATCAATTTGGCGGGCGTTGTCCGCGAAAGTCCGGACAGCTTGCTGGCTGTTCTGCTTGCTGCTCAGTGTTGCTGCAGGCTGTGAATCGGCTAGCACCATCAGCGCCAACCCTGGATATTAGTGCAATACACGATGGGCACGGCGCAGATGAGAGTTGTCTTGAAGTTGTTGGCAACGTGGCAATTTGTTGCCACGGATCAGTTATGACGCCCTGGGGTGCTCGAGCCGTGCTCACTTCAACTTGGAATTGGGATCGGCGGAGCAATGTGTGAATCCGAACTCGAGCCTCGAGGGCAGCTACAGTGCCGCACTACTATGAGGTCGTTCCAATGTTGCATCATCGTGTTTGATATCCACGGCTTGGCTTCGGCGAACTATGCCGAGCGGTTTGTTTGAACTCTTCGAAAGGTTGTTTATTTTCTTGCTCTCCCGATCCTTCACCTCAACCCAAAATCATAGCTTTCTACTTTCTCCAGCCAGCCCAAGTTCCCACCGTGCTGCTTGAGATTATTCGGGAGCATGCTGAGCCGGTTATCCGAAATGTGACAGCTGCTGACAGCCGCTACGCTGGAAAAGGTATCTGGGGATTAAAATCGGAAATTCCCTCCGCCGTTCCTCCCCGGACCCCACCATGCCTCAACCCGGACCACGCGTCTATACCTCACCAGCGGCCCCAGTCCCCATCGTAAACCGCAGCATCTTCACCCACCTGCTTGGTGATCGCGGCACAAACGCGGCTTCGGGAAACGTCGGAGACTTTCCAGCCAACTCGCTCGCGTTCATTGACGCAAAGACCGGAACGAGCTACACACGCGGCCAACTGAAGCATTTCTGCCTTTCGCTCGCGTACGGTCTGCGAAACCATCCCACCACCGCGCCGTTTGCCAAACGCGGTGATACGGTGCTGATCTTCTCCCCGAATTCTATCGCGTGGCCGGTCCTTCTGCATGGCGGTGCGGCGTCTTCTTTTCGTTCTTTCCTCCCGCCTTACTGAGTGGGCGTTTCAGGCATTGCGGCCGGCCTGAGATGCACACTGGCGAATAGCGCGTACACCGCTCATGAACTGGCCTTCCAATACACCGACAGCGGCGCGCAACTCATCCTCGTCGCGGAGTCTCTGGTGGCCGTCGTGGTCGATGCGTTGACGAAAGAACTCGGCATGTCGCCGGCAGAGGCGGGCAAGCGAATCGTGGTCGTTCCGGAGGACCTGTCCTGGGCAGGAGGGCCAGCAGTCGTCAGAACAGACCGCAGGCTTACTTTCGTCGACCTTCTGGCGTTGGGGACGTTGGAGAAGGAAGAGTCGTTCGACGGGGTTGCGGACAAGGAGACCGTGCTCTTGTGCTATAGCTCGGGGACTACGGGAAAGCCCAAGGTGCGGACTTGGCCTCTCAACTCTAATTTTGAAGCCTATGGTCGTTTAGGGCGTCGAGACCACACATCAGAACATTACCACTCTCATCGACATTACGCGCTCCAGCTTCCCCGAATTCCCCAAGAGCCAAACATTGCTCGCGATCCTTCCTTTCTACCACATTTACGGTGTCGCCAACGTCCTCAATGGTGCACTCTCCGTCGGTGTAACGACTGTCATTCAGACACGGTTCGAACCAGTCGAGTTTTGTCGCAATATCGAGCGCTACCACGTTGCGTTTGCATTCCTGGTACCGCCTGTCCTCGTGGTCCTTGCGCGCCATCCTGCTGTCGACCAGTACGACCTCTCGACGCTGCAGTACATGCTGTCGGGAGCGGCGCCGTTGGGTGCGGACCTCCTGCGCATGGTACAAAAACGACTGCTCTCCAAACGCAAGAAGGGTTCCAAATGTCTTATCACCCAAGGCTATGGGCTCACCGAAACCTCTCCATCGACGCATACACTCGACTGGTCCGACTGTAGCAATCACATTGGCAGCATCGGCAAACTCTTGTCGACGCTCGAGGCGCGACTCGTGGCCGACGACGAGGGCGATGTCGTGATCGATGCGGAACCAGGCAAGCGTGGCGAGCTGTGGATCCGGGGCAAGTCTGTAATGAAAGGCTACCTCAATAACGTCGCTGCGACCGAGAACGCGATTACGCCGGACGGATGGTTCAAGACGGGCGACATTGCAGTGCGCGATAGGAATGGTTTCTATGCCATCGTGGACCGGAAGAAGGAGTTGATCAAGTATAAGGGCTTTCAGGGTGCGCGTGCCTCTTATTCGTCTTGTCTTTTCGTTAACGCCATTGGCAGTCCCACCCGCCGAGCTTGAAGCCCTCCTCCTGTCGCATCCAGACATCGCAGACGCGGCCGTCATTGGTATCTTGGATGCTGAAGAGGCGACGGAGCTGCCGCGCGCGTACATCGTCCCAGCAAACCCAGGCAAACTCGACAAAGCAACGAAGCAGGCTGCATTTGCACGGAGCGTGCAGAAGTGGGTCGAGGGGCGGGTCGCGAAGCACAAGTACCTCCGCGGCGGCGTTGAGGTTGTGGAGGTCATCCCGAAGAGCGCCGCGGGCAAGATCTTGAGGAAGGAGTTGCGGGAACGGGCGAGGCTGGAGGCGGACACGAGGGGGCAGGTGAAGGCAAAGCTTTGAATGCACGAGAGGTGGGACTAAGTTAAAGGGTATGTTATCTACATTATTTGAAGGAGTATATCCAGGTTAAGTGAGGAGGTAAAACTTGGAGTCACACTTGTGACCATCACATGATGACTTTGACTGTTGCTCTAAAACTGAGGGCACGAAGACCACGCTGCCAGAAGAAGAAGGGAAACCGCCGCCAATAATGCATCATGCTTACTTCGTCATCAACTCAACCCGAATGCTCCCGAACGGAACGTTCCCGCTGCTTCGATCCCCTCAGGCTTATAAAAGGCACGACGGTCTCTCCATCCTTCTTCGGTCGTCATGAGTGTTCCTCCTGGTCACTGTGAAGACTGCTTCAAGGCTGTCCGTCTGGAGGGCACGCCAGAGGGTGCGTTTTCTGCGTTTTCCTCGTCAGCTGCTAACGAAAGTAGGCAAAATGGAGACGATCGGCGGCATCGAATGCTACATCGGTATTCCTGCAGAGAACTGCGCCCGCAGCGCAGACAAAGCGGTTTTGTTCCTCACAGATGTGTTCGGGCTCTCCTTGGCCAACAACAAGGCAAGTTGACAAGTTCAAACAGAACACGACACTTACTCTGCTGGAGCTGCTCGTTGATGACTTTGCGCGGAACGGATTCTACACCGTCCTGCCAGATATGTTCGAAGGGGACCCGATCCCGGCGGACGCGATGGACCCAGTCACCCATCGTCTGGTGCGCTTCTACTCATCTTCTACGCGGCGAGACTGAGTCCACCGGGTGATTTTAGAACCCTTCTTTTGACCGTGAGCGCTGGTTCGCAGCGCATGCGCCAGCTCTGGCACTGCCGATCGTCGAGAAGGTCGTTGCGGCGCTCAAGGAACGCGGAATTACACGCATCGCGGCGACTGGATATTGTTATGGAGGTTAGTTGCATCTCCACCATCGCTCAGGACTCGTCTGATTTGTCTCTTAGCCCGTCCCACAGTCGACCTCGCACTCACCAACTCCATCCAAGTCTCCGCGATCACGCACCCCGGACGCGTCGCCCTCCCCGATCTCGAGAAATATTTCACCGACTCGACGGCACCTTTCTTGATCAACAGCTGCGAATTCGATCCCTCGTTTCCCGAAGACGTGTGCGTTGGTGCAGACGGGATTTTCGGCGGGGGCAAATTTACGCCAGGGTACAGACGCGAATGGTTCAAGGGATGCAGGCATGGGTTCGCTGTGCGCGGAGATATGAGTGATCCTCTAGTGGTCGCCGGAAAGGAAGGGGCTTTTAAATCTTGTGTAGAATGGTTTTCGGAGAAGCTTTGAATGAAGACCACCTTTTCACAGACAAACGCACGAAAAAAGTTGCCACTCGGTCAGAGCCGTCTTCTACGGCGACAACTTGAACTTGCTCGTGGATCCTACCCTTGACCAGAAATCTGAGCAGCCTGCCTATATTCTACATCGACGACCGTAAGCTTATTAATGCAACGGCGGCCTCCGTTTCTGTTCATCAGATCTTTGACAAATCCATGACTTCTTTGAATCCGACCGCCACGCCCGCCAGTGGGACGAACCAGCGAGAGCACTGGCAGCTTGCCGCCCAGCGCATAAACACAGCCGCAGCCGAGCTGCTCCAGACGGTGAAAAATGAGCGTGAGGCTCGCCTCGCAGCGGAGGAGACGGTTCACCGTATAGAGAACGAGCTAGCGGACATGCTCGAACAGAGAGCAAGGGATCGGAGAAAGATGCAAGCTCAACAGCAAGAGCTCGAGCGCCTCCGCGAGTTCCATGCCCGAATTCTCAAGACGGTTGGGGAAGCAGTGCCGCATATCACTCCCGATGACGAGGGCCCGAGGCAAGTTCCAGGTATGCACTCAAGTTCCGGTCAGCAGTTCGGCCTGTCGAAATAACCGATGCGGATGGAGATGTCGCGGTTCAAAAAGTTGGCGACTCGGGGCCCATCCTCGACACGCAACCAAGCCAGCAAGTCGAATCCGTCTACTCTGCGACCGCGGCGGATAAAGTCTCGGAGAAGCAAAGCCACGGGCAGGACCAGGCGCCGTCGCTCGAGCTAGGGCACGAAAACGGAGTCGCGAAGATGCCCGAAGGAGAAGCGAATACAACACTCCGACTTGGAATGGAGGATCTACACCGCGTATGCCATGAGTCTGGAATGCACGTCGAAGAAGATCTAGACGAGGACGAGGAATCTCATGAGTTGGAGCTCGCGTTTGCGTCGCGTGAGTCGTCTGTCGTAGGCGAGAACGCTGTGGTTGGTGCTGGCGATCATGGGCTTCTGCATGGGGTATTTTTGGAAGAGTGTGAGGATGTAGGGTATGTCTCTCTCTCTTTCCTCGTGGCCCTTTCAATCACTAACTTGAATCATGTTTAGCGGCGTGCAAGTGGCCGAGCTTGCGGCCCAGTCGGTTAAGCCTGCAGACGAAGCCGCTGCTTCCGATTCTTCGGCCTCCAGTGCTAGGTCTGCTGTTCGTCTGCTCGACCCTAGCGCATCTTTTCTGTCGGATGCTGGGGCGTCGTTGAATGAGCGGACCTCCTCTGTGCAAGATTCTTCGCCTACACGCAAAGTCATCAAGATAGTTCGGTCGCCCATTAACATGCACTCTTCGCCATTTCGAGCTCCCCCTGCACTGGCACGCCCGCCGCCTGTTTTGATGCACGCGCACTCGCGCGGCGGGAAGCGGCCGTTCGTGACCCTCCCGAACACACTTCACCCAACGCCGCCTCAGCGACCACGCATCAACATCACTGCTACTCCAAAGGCGCAGCACGTGACCCGGGCTCATTGCATGTACCACAAAATCAATTTGCCTGAGCTTGGGGACGACGACGACGGGACGGGCCCGCGCGTGCGTTTTGTGGTCCCAGGCTGTTCGCTCACAGATGCGGAACTCATGCGGGACGAGGATATTCAGGATGAAGGTGGCGCGACAGAGGTGGATGGCGATCGGATGACGGACCGTATCGACACGCTCGGGTTGCGGCCTGCAGTCATCCAAGTCATTCGTCATCTTGTCGGGGTTGATATCCTCCGGGAGCGGGAGGTGTACTATCTGCCGCGCGAGGGCGAGATCGTCGAGCCGCACTCGCATGCCGGGTCAAGCTCAATTTCTGCGAGCGCAATCGAAAAGGAACGCGGGTCGCCTGTGCCGTCGCAGGTCTTCTCGCAGACTGTTGACGGCTCGGAAGATGAATCGGACGACGAGAGCTCTGTCGATATGCGATTCTCCGAGACGGAGCAGGATGGTCACTGTCGGACGCGTCGGCATCGGCAGGTGACGGTGGACCTAGATTACAAGCCCGACTCGCAGGACGATCAGGTACAGGAGCAAAATGATTTGGAAGCAGATCATTACAACGAGTCGACGCACAGAAGGAAGTCGATGGTGAGCCAGAAGCGAGGGATTAAGCGTAGTCGCGAGTCGGAGGTCCATGCCGAGGGTGCGGCCGGACGGAGGAGAGAAAGAGTAAAAAGTCCAAGCTGCTGACAAGATCGAGCCAAGTATGAACTCAAATTTTCGTGTTGTTTCTTGTATCGTCTTTCCTTCGCTGCAAACAATCTTGTTTAGACGAAACTTCTTCGCTCCGCGCGATGCGACTTTTTCGAGTGCACTAGACATCAAGTCAACGTGAAGAATATCGTACAGGGTATCAAAAATAGCAATAAAAAGGGAGTCGTCTACGTCGCTGCGTTGTACTTGGAGACTTGCTCGAGGTCGTTTTGCATCATAAATAGCTTTCGTTTTACTGTCGGTTTAACTCAACCCCGGACAGCCCCAATCCGCGCCCAGAACATATCATCGCGCAGCCGGACAAGCTCCTTCCACGTCCGCTCCTCCCAGGTAACATCCCCGATGTAGACCTCTCCGTCCTCGTCGCCTGTCGGTTTCCCGCTGTTGTCTTCTTCGTCCACGTGACCGACATGGTCGGGGATGGGCGATTCGGCGCGGGGTGTCTCGTCCGCCGTTGGACTTGCAACCGGGGCTTCCTCCGACTCGGCAGTTTTATCTGCGGGTGCTTCCGGCTCGACTTTTGTATTGTCCACCTCTGCGTTCTCATCCGCTGCAGCCTCCCTCTCGCCGTTGGCTTCAACAATCACAGCGGGGTCGGTAACCATCTCAACCGTAGACTCAGCGGGCGGCGCCGGTTCCTCGACCTTGGGCGTCGACGGCCTCTCTTCCATCTCTGGCGTACCGGCTGAAGCGTTCTGCGTTGTCGCCGCTGGTGTCGCTTCTGACACTGATTCCGGCTCTGCCGGAGCCAGAGCCGGAACCGTTATAGGTGCAGGACTTTCTATCCGCGGCGTAGCAGCCCCTGGTGGCGGCGGGACCGGCCGGACATTCCGTGCAGCAGCGCGTCTTGGTATAGGTGGCGGGGCAGCTCCACTAGCCGTCGCAGCAGAAGTGCCAGTATCGTCGACAGGCGTCAAAGGCCGCGAATCAGGCAGTGGGACTTGATGCGCCGACAAACGCTTGTCCTGCGCTTTAAGTGCGGTGACCGCTGCGGGCTCGGGATGCGTCGTGTCAAAGAGAATCACCGTTTCGTCCGCCGCGGCTGGTTCCTCGACGATGGACGCGGGTGCTGGAGGGAGGGCAGGCTCTTTGTCTCTCGGAGGCAAGACCGGTGGCCCATTGGAGCCAACCGATACTGTCCCGCGTCGGGCCCGGCCCTCACTCCGTCGAGGCAACGGTGGTGCCGCAGCCGTTGTTGCAGCAGCAGCTTTCGATGGTGCAGAAGCAACAGGCTGAACCGGGGGGGGCACAGGATCCGCCTTCTTGTCTCCGCTCCAGCTAGCCGCCCTCTCGCCGAGCTTGCTCGCCATGCCCCACAACCCCCGTCGTCGAGGCGGCACCGGAGGAGGCGCCCCGTTCGTGTTCTGCGCGCCGTTTATTTGTGATTGTGCGGGTTGTGGGATGACGGGCACTTCTTCCTCCCAGACGCGGTTAACGACGTCGGTACGCACGAAAGCCCATAGCGTGCAGGTCGCGCGTAGACGTGCCAAGCACCAGCCGGATGTGCAAAGCGGGTAGACAGGGGAGGATTGGCCTTGCGCAAGAGCGCTCAGTGAGGTGCCGAGCCCGGATTGTGTTGACGGCGAGGGTGTCGGGGCCGCGTTTCGCGAACTACCAATAGAAGGCAAAAACGGCGAAGGGCTTGCTGTTCGCGGGAGCGGGACGGTTGGTTGAGGAGGCGGCAATGGCGATGCAATACGGAACACGTGGATTTGGGACGGGTATGGGGTAGCGTTCAGAGACGATTGATGCGAATGCGAACCAGAGCGAGACAGTCCTCGCGCCGGTACGGTCGGCGACCCGTTCAAAGCCAACGCAGTCTTCTTGATCACCGAGGCTGACCACGAGTTGATATTCGCGTTGGCGCCGTTGAGCGCGGGATGTGTGGGCGGTCGCGACGGTAGGGCTGGCTCGGGGAGCGAGAATATCGGCGTCCCACAGAGGGCACAGGAGATGTTGTTGTTGCTGCTGTTGAGGCCGGGGATGTTGGCCGAGTTGGACGATTCGGCCAGCAACGCACTCGATGACATGGGCTCGATGGTGAGCTGGCCATTGTGAATGGCCGCGAGGACGGAACGGCGCGAAAGCCAGTTGAGGGATGGAGCTAAATCGAGCCGCACAGTCGGTTCCCTAGAATGCGGTTAGCAAAGAATGACGAAGTAGATGGGAGACGTACGAGTCTTCGGAAGAGAGCCGAGCGAGGAAGGGCAACGTGAGGAGGGTCGTCATAGCTGGTGCAGAAGGCGACGAGGGATGGACGGATCGCAGATGCGCAACAAAGAGTAGGAACTCTTGGTAAGGAAGATGCGAGCTAAGCAGTCGTCGCGTCTCCTTGACCGTGCTTCCGGTGCTGGTGCTTCGACGGTCGACCCATTTACCCTTGCCCATGATAACCCGCATGTCCTGGGCCTTCTTCTCCGCGTCCTCCTTTGCGGCCTGCATCTCTTGCATCTGCTGCTGCATGTGCCCAACCATTTCTTCTGCTCCCTTGAGCGCCGTTTCGGCTTCTTCGACACGACGGTCGGCTTGAGACTGGGCATAGCGGGCTTCGGCCACCATGGTGTTGGCTTGCGCGAAGAGCGTCGCACTAAGGTCATCGAGGTCTTTCTCGATATTCGCCTTGGCCGTCTCGGCCTGCCCTCTCTGGGCCGCTTCCTCCGTTGCCTTCTCCATGAGCCTTGTCAACTCGGCCGTGACCTGGCTCTTCTCCACCAACAACCCGGTGTTCAACGCAGAGAGGTGTTGCGTTCTTTCGAGCTCCAATTGCGAGATCTTGAGCGACGACTGCCGGGTCTGAGCCGAAGCAACGTGCAGGTCGTCCTCCAAGTCCGACACGCGGTCGTACGACTTGACGAGCTTGGCGTTGAGCTGCGTCACCTGCGAAAACAGGTCCTGGATCTGAGACCGCAGGGTTGAGATGAGCTGCTCTTGCGCATCGGCATCCGAGCCTTGGGCTGGATGGTGGGCTTTGGCGCGAACGACGCTGTTGAGGCTGGGTGTGGGGCTCTTTGTAGACGATTCCGACATGGCTCTGCCAGAGAATTTAGAACTGGTCTACTGGGGAGCTTGCGGACAACGCACCAAAGATTAAGAATGGCCAGTTTCCTCCTGGTCGTTGCTACGAGTGCTTGTTTTTGGCTCCGAGAGTGCGTGGGCGACACAGGGAGTGGCGGGTATTGAGCCAAGCGCGTCCAAAAGACTGGAGCTGGTTGTGGCCGTTGGCCGTTGTGGTTGATGCCAGCCACGTGTGCCAACGGGCTTGCTCCCAACGTTCACGATGTGTCTCCGAAACGATTGTTTTCCGTCCTGAATCTCCGACAGTTTCAAGCTAGCTCTCCGCCTATGATTGCAAACACAGCTTCGACTTGACACGCCGTTTTCATTATAAGCAGCAAGCTGGCACCAGTCAGCATCCATGCCCATGCCATGTCCCCCACGGGCGTCTGCGACTCCCTTGCTGCCGATGCCTGGTCCATCGCCGTTGTTGGAGCTCCGGGCGTGGGCAAGACACGATTCATCTCTGCGGTCAGCCAGATTCCGAGCTTGGCTTGCTCTGGTATTCTGATGTTTTCCTCCAGTTCGTGTTAGATGACTTGGACGACGAGGTGCAGCCCTCGCAGTCAAAGCAATCGTTTTCGCGGAAGATTAAGATCGACGACCAAGAGACGATAATCACGCTGCTCGAAGGCGCGCGTCTGCTTTTCATCTACTGTTTTCCGTATCTGACGTTTGTTTCCAGCGGACGAGAGCGAAGGTTTTCTTCGTTCCGCAGAGGCCTTCATCCTCATGTATAACGCCACGTCCCTGTACTCCTTCCAAGACGCCATCCCTTTGTTACGCGCCATTCGACGCGCCATTTCATCTGATCCAGTTTTTGCGCTCGTCGCCAACCAGACCGACCGCGCACCGAAGGACCACGAAGTCTCCCATTCCCAAGGCGCAGCATTGGCGACGGAGCTTGGATGTCCATTTGCGGAGGCGTCGGCCAGGTCTGGACGAGGGGTTGAACCAAGTGTGGTCGAGCTCGTACGCGTTTTGCGCGCCCGCAGGCGCCATACCGTGCATCGCGCAAACCGCAGCACTGGCGGCTGGCGCAGCGTTTGGGAGGGTTTATTTGCGCGGCGCTAAATCCGGTTCTGCTCCTTTGCCGACTTTGTTCTAGGTTCGTCGCGTGCCTCTGTTTCGTGAATCCTGAACACCAGACACTTCTTCTCTTTCACAGAGGCTCCTGCGACTCCTTCTTCACCAGCCGGCATATACACCATCGACATCGCTTGAAACACGCTACCTATCCCGCCGTCAAGGCCTTGGACACGCGCAAGGTGCCAGGCCCTTGCTTCTGCATAAATGCCCGTACGAATTTCGAAGTGGATTCAGATTATTCCTTCGCCTCCCATTCGCCATGTCCTCCGAAAAGCCCCAACACCTCCCGCTTGCCGCCGAGAAAGCGCTCAAGCTCCTCTTCTTCAACCAACACCCACACTCGCCCAAAGAGGCGTTCTGGTTCCAGCGTCGCCTGTTCCTCGAGACCGCAGGGTATCGCCTGCGCCCCAAATTCCATCTCGGGTTCGTTGGGTCAAAAGCGCCGAGTATTGATAGCAGGCATAACCTCGGTGATGATCACGCAGCGCAGCATCCTGTGCGTTTTCGCTCCCAGTTTTTGCCTCATATTGAACGAGATTTTACAGCTCAAACACATCATGGACGCCGATCGCATCCACGACGGCCAGCAAGTGATGCTCAAATGGGTTTCGAAGACGACCCATCCGTACGAGGTCGACATCGCAACGCTGTTTTCCACGCCCGAGAAAGCAAAACATCCAAGGAATCACTGTATTCCGATCCTCGACATTCTTCAGGACCCGCACGACGAGGACAAGCAGATTATCGTCATGCCGCGCCTCATTCGCTTCGACGAACCCATATTTGACACGGTCGGCGAGGTTGTCGACTGTTTCCGGCAAATCTTCGAGGTACGTAGCCCACATTCTGACGCCGTATACAGGATGCAGCTTACTCGTGGTTCTGTAGGGCGTGCAATTCATGCACGAAAATCATATCGCACATCGGTAGGCCGCCGTCTTCGCCTCCCGCTCTATTCTGCGCCTCTAAACCGTCGGCTAGTGATCTCAGCCTGCTCAACATTATGCAAGATCCGAGCAGACTGTACCCGAGAGGTTTCCATCCAGTCAACTACTGCTTAGACCCGGCGCACGAAGGCCCCGCGTATTGCATCACGCGCACGCGTTGTTGGCCGCGCTACTATCTTATCGACTTTGGACTTTCGCGACAGTACGACCCTGCGCAGGGCCCGCCGCTGGAGCCAGTGGCGTCGGGAACGCACAGTTACCTGCCTGAATACGCGAGCGGAACAGGCGCGTGCAACCCGTTCCCCGCAGATATCTATGCTCTGGGGATTCTTCTGAAACGGCATTTTTTGCGTTCGGACCCGTCGTCGGTAAGCCAACGTGGTTTTCGCGTGTTGTTTTAGTCGATCGCTAACCTTATTTTTCCGTGCATGCAGTCCAACACCAGCTTTGGCGTCGACAAACACGCGCACGGCCCGCTCCAATTCCTCGCCCCCCTCGCAGAGACCATGACGGCCAAGAACCCCGCGTCGCGGCCCACTATCGGGGAGGTCATCCTCCGCTTCGAACAGGCATGCGCGAGCCTCACCGCATGGCAGCTGCGTCGACCTGGGCAAGCGCTCGACGGAGGCTGGCGCGGGTGGGTCGACCAGAAGGCACGCCAGATTCATAACGTGGTTAATGGCGTGCCGCCGCTGCCGCTGCATTCGTACCCCATGTCGGTCGCGGCGCAGTCGTCCGTCAAGCCCTTGAGCGTGAGAGCGAGGGTGTTTTATACGCGGACCCCGTCGGAGCAGGGACCTGTGTCGGGCTTAGCTAAAGAAAAGCGCAGTAGTAGTAGTCACTGTCTATAGGAAAAAGAAAGGGTTCCGGGTTGTATGTTCTGTATGCGTGTATGTAGCATTCTTGAATTGGCTCTCAAAATCTCCATCCTTAAGCCTCAAAGTATTTGCAAGGATGTCAGCAGTAGCATGCGATGAACGACTCAGCGCCGCTGGATTAATACGTTGAATTCTGCCGTAGCGGTTCTATAACGTGCGGGCAAAACTTTACTGAGTTCCAACGTGCAAGGCGAGAAGAACGTGGGCCGACTACCCTCATGAACCTGGTAAAATGCCTGACATTTCGTGCTCAATGGCCCTCAGAAGGTCTACTACTCTAGAGGTGTCGTGGTCGTGCTCTGGAATCTCCGTCCAAGATCTTCCAAAGGCAACTTTCGGATGCGGTCACACGCACGTCTTTGCTCCGCCTTTCATGGCACGCCTCCCGCAAGAACTTCTCGATGCCATTATCGACCACTTGGCGCAAGACACTGACTCGCTACGACGCTGCTGTATCGCCTCCCGCCACTTTGTTCATGCGGCCCAAAAACACCTCTTCGATAACACACTATGACAAAGACGTGGTTTCAGGTCGACCTGAAACCACGCGTTTTCGGCCGGCCCGGGGCGGTCCGGCCCGGGCCGGCCGAAAACGCGTAGTTTCAGCGCGACCTGAAACTGACCCTTTGTCACTGTGACATCGACTTGCGCGGCGATGCTGAGATTGTTGAGCTGTCCACGTCGGGAGGCCTGGCTCGAGCACTCTCTGCCATCCTCTCATCCTCTCCGCACCTTGGGTCGTATATCGGTCAGCTCCATTTGGGTCTGCTTGAGCGCGAGCCTGAAGACCGTGCTGCGCTCGAACACGTTCTTGGCCCTGGTATGCTCCCGAAATTGCGCAAAATCAGCATCCAGGGCGATGGTATGGCACTTTGGCCAAGTCTCGCAGACGCTCTCTGCGAGCTTTGCCTCAGGCTACGTGCTCTGGACCTTGGAATGCTCGGCGTGACCGACGTTCCTCTCCCTGTGATACGCGCCGCCATGACCTTTCAACGCGATCTGTTCTTGGGCATTATCGCGCCAGCACAGAGCTCGGAATGGAACGATGCTCAATTAGCGCGCTACCGCCTCGCGAAGCGGCCGGAAGAGCCTCCTTTGCGCAAACTCATCCTGATCCAAGGCCCGCATCCTTCGTTGAGCGACCTCCTTGGTGGATTCGACGAATTGTCGACGCAGATCAGCCAATTGCAAATTCTGGAGAACCACATATTGGATGATCCTCCGGTGCCTTCCCAGCAGCTCATAGAAGGGAGCAGCAAAACACTGCGCTCATTGTTGCTTCGACTTCTTCCTCTTGGTAGGCAGGATCCCGCCGGCATGGACGTGCTCGCTCTGAATGATTCGCAGACACCGAGCCGATCTCTTTCCCTAGCCTGCCGCGTCTCACGCACGCTCACATCATCGCGGAACTTGACGAAACGAACGAGATGGCCCTTCCGGACTCGTTCTCACCTCTACTCGTCGGCTTGGTCTCCGCCGCGCCTCAGCTCATACACCTCGCGCTTGAGTTCACCGCGTACGACCTGGCGCAGGAGCTTGAATGGGACTTCGAAGCTCTGCCTATCATCAAGTCGGATTCGGCACCAAAACTGCGGTCCGTCGTCTGCCGCCTCTGCGCGCCGCAAGTAACAAAGGGGCAGCTCGAGTCTGATGAGGAGATCATGCTCGAGCGGAAGGAGCGCGTGAAGGAATTCAAAGCAGCACTCAAAATCATGCTGCCGGACTTGGTCGGGGCCGGGAAGGTGTCCGTGAGGTTCAAGGCTGGTATGCCAATGGCGAGTGCTGAGTGATGAGCAGCATCGTTACGAGTACTTTTAAGTAGTCGTTCATAAGATCTTTGCCCAGGCCGACCTCCCATCACGTACCATCATGATTTGAATTACTTATTATGGCTAGATGAAACGTCATCGTCGGCATCTCTCTGCGGTCACGGTCCCGAAACCTCGACGCGCCTCTGCTCTCCCTCGGTTTCGGAAGGGCCGAATCCATAGGTATACATTTCGCCAGCCATCGCTCACTTGTGTTGCATCCAATTGGCCCAAGGAACTAGTGCTGCAGTCAACTCCCTCAGCGAAACTAGACAGTCTAGACGAGGCCGCGTCTGCCGCGCAGCTTGCCTTGCTGCCAGAATATGCCCTGCTTATAGGTTCGTTCCAAGCCAGTGCTTCGGCATCATTGTTTGTGTCTGTTTGACGCATGCGAAGAACGGGCTTGTGCCAAGAACTGTCAAATCAAGGGAGTGCCGAATTTCTCCTCCCGCCACCACATCTTCCTCGTTCTCTACGAAACTTTGTACATCTCTACTTCTTAATCTATCCTATCGACCTCCGAAGACCGTTTAAACACTGCCTGCGCCGTTCTGCCGCAAATCTATCAGCAAGTCGAGCTTCGTGCTGAGAAAACGAGGTCGGGGGTGGACGCGTCGGTGCGGGTGAACGAGAGTAACTGGTGCGTCTGCTATGGCCTGAACGTGTTCTATAGTATCTCAACTCCCCGCAGACGCGATATTTACATCGATTATCGCGTTCGGTCGCTCGCCGTCGCCGTCGCCGTTCGTCATGCCCCCGACACCAACACCTCGGACCCCCGAGAAAACGACCTCCCGCGTCCGCAAAGTCCCGGAGACGCCCATATCACCCTCCAGACGCCTCGAGGGCACGAAAACGACGCTTCCCAACGGTCTGGACGACGTCGAAAAGGTTTGCCGGGCGGATGAAGGGGAAGCTCAATCTCGAGTTCACCCCCGAGCTCTATAGCAAGGACTCAAGCGTCACCGGGCTCGGAAAGTCCCTCATCTTCGAAGGAACGGCGGCGCTGGCGGGGCGGTACCGGCTTATTATCGTCATATGCCCTCTCAAGGCTTTGGAACAAGACCAGGTGCGTCTCCTACATCTACCTACCTATCAACACGATTCTAACGCGTATTTAGGTCGCTCAAGCCCGCGCCAAGAACCTGTTCGCCGTCGCAATTAACGAGGACACGCCCAAGACGAAGGAGATGGTGGGAGGACCTTCGGACCACGGGCCCAGCTCGCGTACATGTCCCCGGAGATGGTCCAGAGCGCGTCTTTCACGCAGAGGCTCTGGAAAAGACGCCGCGTTCCGCAAGCGCCTCGCTGGATTCCTCGTCGACGAAGGCTACTAGCATAGATGTTTCCGCCCAGCCCTACCGCAAGCTCGGCGATGTTGGGGATGGATGTACCCGTCGGCGTATTCACAGCGACGTGCCGCACATCGACGTTCAAGCAGATATGGGCGACGATGCATTTCGGCAACCGTCCGTTCTGGGGGGTCGACGTCGGCGCCGACCGCGCCAACCTCTTCTTTCACGTCCGCATCCTCGAAAACGCCAAAAATCCCGTCCTCGACGCGCTCAACATCCTCCCGAAAACACTCGACGCGATTTCGGACATCGACTATGCGGTGGTTTTCGGGATCCCCAACTCGCTTGGCGTGCTGTTACAGCGATGGGGTCGTGCTCGGGGCCGGCCGCCGAAATGGGCTGTTCCGCCAGAGTTGTGGCCACCGGTCCATTTAAAGTCGTAGTACAAGTGAAAGTACGAGTTTTTGGCCGTGCTTGCCAACGGCTTCTTTCCAGTAAGTTACATAGCACAGAAAGTAAACCCAGAAATCATAATATCGCGATGCGAGGCGCACGCCTAAATCACTTGATGTGCCAGTGAGGCTTCGGCTTTGACGAAGAAGACTCGAAACGCCTTTGGCCAAGAGGTGGCAAGGATTTCTATCAGCTACACATCAAGCTGGTTGGCAGGTCGACCTGCCAAAATTGAATGGGTTTTTGAATGGAAACGCCATGAAAACGGCATGCGCCAACCGGAGATAACTTCGCACCTCTTCTTGTTGCGCAAGTTGTGGGTGGGCTGAGAGCTTCCTGGACCAACTTTGGCCGCAGGGGGACGCAGAAATGGGTGCTGCATCGGATCCCCATGGTCCGATGCGTGTCGAGGCGCAAAATCCGCTGGCATCACCCAAAGAAGGTGCCGCATCATGTTGTGTAGATGATAGAAATCCTTGCCACCTCTTGCCTTTGGCATCTCAAAGGCGCTCACCGCAGCAATTGCTGTAGCGCCGTCGGCGAATTCGGGATAAGTATGCTCAGGCTGCACATTTTGAATTCTTCACGAAACGCCGTTCTCCGCGACTTGGCAACAAAACAATTTGAAGGTCGGGACGCGTGCACGTCTACATGCGTGCTAGGCCAAGTGCAGCTCGAGACGCCGTCGCCGGGCAGTTCGGCGGTCCTTTCTGTAGGTGCAGATACTTAACCAGAACAAGGTCAATGAACAACGACGGAACAAAGAAAATATCTTGCCGCATAGCCTCTTCACATGTTCGTTGTTGTGCTTGAGGTTTCACAAGGAGGATCCTCTGCGCTGATTTTAGCTCAAGCTTGAAAGTTGAAACGAACGCCGATGGAGAGACAGACAGAGTGTAAACGTACCGCGAGCGTTGCTCATGCTCACGAGAGATTTCCTTGCGGCGGAACGGACAGGCTGGCGCTGACACTGCGGGACGCCGGAGACAAACCGCCACCGATGCGTGCTTGAGTTTCCACACGTCGGGAACGTTTTGCTTGCGGTTGATGAGAGGTGGCAGCACGTTCGCGATTTTCAGAATCGCGGCCATGGTCCACCGTCGTAGAAGCGCGATAGAGGGCGCCAAGCGGTGTCGCGGCGGTGCGTGAAACAGACTGGAGGCAATGCTTGTCCAAATCGGGAAACACGGTGACCTCATTTAAGGCGGCGCCGACCAAGGCGTCTCTTCTCTCCTTCACTCCACCACGACCAAGGCAGGCTATTACTCGCTTGTCGACGCGTACCACCCACTGACCTCGCGTCTCCAGTCCCTCACACCCGGCCAACTCACGACGCGATGTGTGGAATCTTTGGCTACTGCAACTTCCTCAGGGAAAAGGTGCGTGCTCTATCGTTGCTCTGCGGTGGCTTCAGGGCATGGCGAGCGCCTTTTGCTGCTGTATCGCCTTAATCTGTCGCGTCTCCGCTTGTGGAGCGTCGCCCGCCGCTCTTAGGCGACCCGCTCGCTAACACGTGTATTCGCAGCGTCGTGAAGAGGTTCTCGAGGTCCTCGTCGCCGGTCTCGCCCGCGAGGAGTACCGTGGCTACGATTCCGCCGGCTTGAGTGTCGATGGCGACAAGCCTGGCGAGGTCCTTTACTTCAAGGAGGTCGGCAAGGTCGCCGGCCTGCGCAAGAAGATCGCGGCCAGCTCTGTGGACATGAACAAGACCTTCATCTCGCAGGTCTCCATTGCCCACACGCGTTGGGCGACCCACGGTGCGCCCTCGGAACGCAACTGCCATCCCGTGCGTTCGGACGACAAGAACGAGTTCTGCCTTGTCCACAATGGCATTGTCACCAACAACGCCGAACTGCGTCTGGTTCTCCAGAAACGCGGATTCGTCTTCGAGACCGACACCGACACGGAGGCCGTCGCCAAGCTCACCAAATATATTTGGGACTCGCAACCGTCTAACAAGCGCCTCACGTTCACTGAGCTCATCAAGGCCGTGCTCAAGGAGCTTGAGGGCTCATTCGCGTTCGTCTTCAAGTCGACCCACTTCCCCAACGAAATCGTCACTGCCCGTCGTGGCTCGCCCCTCCTTATCGGCGTCAAGACGGACAAGAAGCTCAAGGTTGATTTCGTCGATGTCGAGTTCGCGGGCCAGGAGAACGAGGGAAAGGTCGAGGCTGGTGTGTCGAGTCGGTCCTCCTTTACGCTTCACGAGTTAATCGCTGCGTTCTAGTCCCCGCTGTCTCGTCTCCTGCCGGTTCCCTCCTCGCTCCCCCAACCAGCTCCAAAGTCATGCGTACGCAATCGCGTGCGTTCATGTCCGAGGACGGTCTTCCCCAGCCCATCGAGTTCTACATTGCCTCCGACGCGGCCGCCGTCGTTGAGCACACGAAGCGTGTTCTGTACCTCGAAGACGACGACATCGCCCACATTGCCGAGGGCGAACTCCACATCCACCGTCTGCGTCGCAAGGACGATGGCGACCAGACTCCAGGGCAGATCGCGTCCACGCGTACCATCGAGACGCTCGAGCTCGAGATTGCCGCGCTTATGAAGGGCAAATTCGACACGTTCATGCAGAAGGAAATCTACGAACAGCCCGAGTCGGTCGTCAACACCATGCGTGGTCGTGTCAACTTCGACACAAACAAGATTACCCTTGGTGGTTTACGCGCGTATCTCCCGATTATGCGTCGCTGCCGTCGGATGGTCTTCATCGCGTGCGGGACGAGCTACCATTCTTGTCTCGCGACGCGGGCTATCTTCGAGGAGCTGACTGAGATTCCGGTCAGCGTCGAGTTGGCGAGCGACTTCCTCGACCGCAAAACCCCCATCTTCCGTGATGACGTCTGCATCTTCCTGTCCCAGTCCGGCGAAACCGCCGACACCATCCTCGCTCTGCGCTACTGCCTCGAGCGTGGTGCCCTCTGTGTTGGTGTCGTCAATACCGTCGGCTCGACGCTCTCTCGCGAGACCCACTGTGGTGTCCACATCAATGCCGGTCCCGAAGTCGGTGTTGCGTCGACCAAAGCGTACACTTCACAGTACATTGCGTTGTTGTTGATGGCGCTGCAGTTGTCCGAGGACCGCATTTCGTTTTCGGAGCGTCGAAACCAGATTATAAACGCGCTGCATGAGCTGCCGGGGCATATTAAGACGGTGCTTGAGCAGGATGCGGGATTGCAGCAGCTTGCGACGACGATGACGAACAACAAGAGTTTGTTGCTCATGGGTCGTGGGTACCAGTGCGTGCTTTCCATTCTCTTTCCCTCTGTTGTTTTGGCGCTAATGCGTCCTCAGATACGCGACTTGCCTCGAGGGCGCGCTCAAAATCAAAGAAATCAGTTACATGCACTCGGAGGGTGCTTTATTTCACTAGCATCAGTTTCTCTCTCTAACACGCTTGCAGGCATCCTCGCCGGTGAACTCAAGCATGGCCCGCTCGCCCTCGTCGACGAAAACATGCCCGTCATCATCATTATGACTCAGGACTCGCTCTACCCCAAGGTCCAGTCGGCTTTCGCGCAGATTACGGCCCGCAAGGCGCAGCCCATCATCCTGTGCAACACGGGCGACGAGAGCATCTCCAAGGACGCCAAGACGATCCGCGTACCCAAGACAATCGACTGTCTTCAGGGCTTGCTCAACATCATCCCGCTGCAGTTGCTGAGCTACCACCTGGCGGTGAAGAACGGGTGCGATGTGGATTTCCCGCGGAATCTGGCGAAGAGTGTAACGGTGGAGTAGAGTGTTGGGGTTGAGGTGGTGCGTCGGAGCGCAACGGACTTGTTACGAAACAAAATCGAATGACTGAGCTTGAAGGTAGTGGAACGTGTATTGTATTTGCCTACGAGACTGGATTAGACTTCCTTTGACCTTACGAGGAGCAGGCTTGGGGACAGTCGGGGTATCGGCCGGTCCCGCTTCGGATCATCGAGTCTCCCTGATGTACGCGCGGGATCATTTTGGTTCGCCCATCTTGCTTCCTACACTCATCCTCGCGATATCAACTTCAGTGCGCCAAGGAACTGGTTGCAGATGGCCAGCAGCACCGTCTCGGTGACCGAAGGAGAAGCTTCTTTCTCTGTGCGCATCGCGGAGACCAACTCGAAAATTCCCTGCAAGACGTGGTACAAAATCTTCGGCAGTCTCAATTCTGATCACCGGCCGCTCATTGTGCTGCACGGCGGGCCCGGATTTCCGCATCATTATCTTCTCAATTTGGCCGACCTCACGCTCAAACACGATATTCCGGTCGTGCTCTATGACCAGCTGGGGACCGGGAACTCGACGCGTCTACCCGACAAAGATAACAAAGATTTCTGGACAATAAATTTGTTTTTGAGTCAGCTGGAGAGGCTGGTGCGGCATCTTGGCCTCGAAGGCGGATATGATTTAATGGGGCACTCGTGTGTTTCCTATCTTCTTTGACACGAGCACGGGTTTACTTCTAAGCCGACAGTTGGGGCGGAATGCTTGCCGCAACATACGCTTCACGACAGCCGGTTGGGCTCCAGAGGCTCATCATTTGGAGCTCTCCCGCGGCAGCCAGGCTCTGGGTTGAAGCTCAAACTACCCTGCGTGCCACGCTGCCGCAGGATCTACAAGACGCGCTCATCGCTGGGGAGGATAAGGGCTCGGATTTAAACGACCAAAAGGCTTATGAGAACGCTCTTCAAGTTTACACCTCTCGGTTCGGTATCCGAATGCAGCCGTTCCCGGCTGCCTTTCTCGAAGCGGTGGCGATTGCCGAGAAAGATCTGACCGCTCGCCGAGTATTGTGCGCCTCGCCCTGCTGTCGAGTCGTAAGCTGATTCGTGCGGAAGGCTGGGTCTCCATACCTTCAAGATCGTTGGAACGATGCGGACCTGGTCGATGATCGAGGACGCAGAAAATATCCGCGTTCCAACGCTCTTGCTTAACGGAAAATATGATCAAGCTCAGAATTCCACTATGGAGCCCTATTCGAAGAGGATTCCTGAAGTGAAATGGGTACAGTTGGCCGAATCGAGCCATATGGCGCATTTCGAGGAACATGAACGCTTTGTGGCAGTAGTAGCAGATTTTCTCCAAATTTAGTTGTTCGGATGGTTTTGATTTTCTCTGCGCTGAACGGCATACTGTAGACGCGCTGCTTTTGCTCGGTAGTCCCGTTTTCTGCTCGATTTCATCGCCGCTGCCACTTGTTCGGCCTGGGATCAAAACCGTTTGACGAGCCAGCGCCTCTATGGAGGTGCAGTGCTTAGCTAACCTCCGAATGAGAAAAAGTCGGGACGCCTGGGCCACTGGCTTGGTCGGCGCAGAAAGATGTAGAGCCTTCTCGACAGACTGAGCAAACGCAGGTCGACGGTCGACCCATCTAGGCCTCAGACTCCCGGATCAATTCGATCCGAACCGTCCCGATTGTCGGAGTTATGCTATAAAAGAGGTCGCGCCCCCTCGCAATAATCGTAGTCTCGGGTCACAGCCTCTTCCTCTTTCCCAATCTAGGCAAGAGCAAACAGTTGCTAACCAGTTGCTGGGATAGCTGTCGGCGCTCTGCCTCTCTTCCCTAGGTTGGGAAGGAGGGATAGGCTGCGAACCGAGCCTACAACTCATTTCTGATTGGCCTCCTTCTAGTGGCGCCAAGTGCCGGAATGACATGGTCAGCCAGAAGATATATGCAACCGCTCGCGCCGTTCGTTTTTTTTTTTTCACCTGGATTCTGTACAGGTACTTGCTAGCACTCGCGACGCAATCACTTCATGGATCACTCCAATACGGTCTTCGTTCCTCCTCAACAATACCCAAGTGTCGCGCAGCTGTCCATGCGCTGTATCAGCTCAAGGCGATCCGGCCAATATCCAGCAAGAAATTAAACACGCACGGAATTCGTCTCGAATGTGCGCACGATCCTCAACCCCAAATCCCTGCATAATGCTCCGTAATACTTTAGCACGCGCAACACAAGAGGCCGGGCCTGAATGCATGTTGCCGTCGTCGTGATCATCGTGGTGCCACCGCAAACTCGGCAAGACAAGCTCTAATTTGAGGGACGTTCGGCATTTTCGAAGTGCGTCGCAGACTGGGGACCATACAGTCTGCAATTGCGCCTCCGATGGAGATACTTGAGGAAAGTCGTAGAGATAGGTGGTGGCGAGAATGACGCTCTCGATTGAAGAGGAATCGCTAATTTCTTCGATGACGAATGGAAGGTTCGATGGAGCAAGGCCGACGGAGAAATACAGCGAACGGATGTGGGGGAAGAATATGAACCCGAACGGTTCAGTCATAATCGCGCCTGAAGAGCCGTCAGCTAGAACAGGTCGTGCTCCTAGCCCCGGGACTTACGGCCTGCATGGACGCACCATATATTTAGTTCCTCGATAATGTTGTCGGCTGGCAGTTGAGCCAGTAGATTCCTCACTTGAGAGACCTCGGGATATCCCAGAGATAAAGTGCGAAGACGGCCAAGTCGCGATGAGCTGAGAAGGCCCTTCGCCAAGCCGCTTGACGCATAGTCGCAAAATGCGAGTGATTCTAGCGGAGCAGCAAAATCCAACGGCAAAGGCAATGCCGCGAGAGGAGAATAGCTGTATATGCATAGCGAAATACGCTTTAAATTTCGAGCAGCGGAATATGTTTGCTGAAAGTCCTTCCACAGCTGTGCCGATGCAACGTTCACGTATATTCGCCGCAGATAAAGGGTTTCGAGTTGCGGCGCGATGCCTGCCAGTGTGGTTCGGAAGGTTGCCGGAACATCATTCCAATCGAGTGGTGCAGCGAAAGAAAAGTGGCGGATGTTGACTAGATAAGACACCAAAGCAGAGAGGATGTCCGTATCACGGCCACTGGCCGTAGCTTGGAGTTCGTGCCTCTCGAGCCCAAGACTAGCCCAAGAGACAATTTCGGAGTGAGGACTGCCCACAACGAGGTAGAGCGCATGCACCAGCCCGCCGATTTCAGGTTGAGCCGATAGCAAGTTGAGCAGACGCGCGGATTGCAAGCCGGTCATATCCACGTGGACGCTACGAAAGCAGCGGGGCCGGGCAGTCGCTGCCAAGACCCGAGAAGAGGCCCAGCAAGCGCGCAATGTTTCGTGATCGTGCTCCGGCACCCGTTCCACGATCTCGTCGAAGAGTTCTTGCGGGAGCATGACGAGGGTTGGTGGTCGTATGCAGCCCGTTTCCGACAGAATAAGATCTAGGCCCGGAAACTGATTTTTCCCCGAAAGCTGTCCTATTCCGACCGTGTGCCAATCAACTTCCGTCCTTCCTTACTCTCACCTCCCTAAGTTCCGGGAGCACGATCACGACACGCTTGGCCCTCTCCCGGGCCCTCGCTTCTCGTGCCCGTCCACGATCTTTCGCTACTTGCATGTCACAATGAGTTGTGCGTCGACTTCATTGGCCCTCGCTCGATAACCGTCTCATGGAATCATCTTGGACGCGCAAAGCATGACTTTCAGTCGACCTCTCACCCCTCCTCTCTCATGTGGTGAACCTTTTTTCTTTCACTGCCGCCGTCCAATGGGCAGACCTTCCGCTAACCTTCGATATAACATTGGCGCAGCTTGCGCCGCAGCCTGAAAGACTCTACATCCAAGCCCACTCTTGGCCCATCCCCAGGATTCTCCCATCAAGGCTACACTTGATGCCCAGCGCAGCAAGCAAAAGCCTCGCGTTGTGCGAAAGATCGACTTGGACGGTGGTCATTTGCCGGCGCACCGCCAGTGTCCTAGCCGTCTGCAGCTGGAACGTGCCCTCGTCTTGGATGACGAGCGCTCGTGTCGGCAGCTTGGGCGATGAGAATCGATGGAGGGAACTTGGTGCAGGAGGCGATTTGAGTTCGGGAGATACGCATGGCTGAATTCATGTCCGCGAAATCGATGGTTTACGTGGAGAGAGGATGAAAAAGCTGAATTCTTGAGCTCGACGTTAGGGACGCGGACGGCAACGTTGGCCGCGGTCCGTTGGGCAACAACGTTTAGAGCTGGCTGAGCAACGCGGAGTCAAATTTCGCGCCCGCGAATCTCGTTCTCCGGTACGAATCGAACGTCGCCGTTGACCATGCAGACCGGGCTTGGAAGGACGCCGTTCCAGAACTCGCGTGCCTCTAGCATTGTTGGTCGTTTTTCCTTCTTGACGCGCGGGATGGCGACCAGTGACCCGTCCGCGCAGCGGACTAGCAGCGCTCGTAGTGCCTTGATGAAGCGGGCGGATCCAGGGACCGGAGAAGGGATTGGATAGTGCGACGGTAGTGGTCCGGATGGGAGGAACGGGTCGTGCAGCTGCAGCCGGGTTCCGTTGGGCAGCCATGTCGTCAATGTTCGCTGTGTAACTCGTTAACCACGGAGAATAGATGAGTTCGAAGGCGCACCTGGTGACCAATAGCGCGATGCAAGACCACTATGCGTTCGGCGGACATGACAGCAAAGTCCAATACGGCGTCAGCAGTGGTAATAGCGCTAGCGTGTCTTGTGGGTGATTCCGGAGGTTGGGGCGATGAGGTGGCCTTGGCAGACATGAACGGGTGAAGAGAGAAGGCTCGGAGTTGTCTGCGTACCTTGCCGGCTAACATATCCCGCAGGACTTGGACCAATAATTCGCCGCCAACCTCTGCAAGCCCATCTCGGAGCGAAATGAAAGTGTCTTGGGGCTTTATGGGCTGCAACGCGTGGTTGGCATACATACAGTAGAAACAGAAGGAAGAGAAAACACATACCAGTTTGGCCGTCCCCCAAACAGGGCCCTTATCCACCCCACGCTTCAGCATCCTCACAACACTCACCCCGGTGGTGTCCCGTCCGTCCAATATCGCATGCTGTATAGGCGCTGGCCCGCGGTATGCGGGCAATACCGAACCGTGCACGTTGAGCCTGTGTGCTGGCGGGAACAGGTCCAGCTGCGCCGGCGTCAATATGCGTCCAAACGACGCGGTGACGAGTAAATGCGATTGAGAATGGAGGTCAAAGGGAGAGGGCGGGACCCAGGACTTGAAGTCTGGTTTTTGCTCCGGGATGGCGGTGACCGGGACGTCCACCGACTCGGCCATGACGCGTAGCGGAGCTTGATATGGTCAGCAGTGGTCGACTGTAGAAAAAAGAAAAGACTACATACAGCGCCCGACGCGTGTATCGGGGTGTGTTGCGACAGTCAAGGACTGCCAAACATCTATCGCAGCTCAGCACCAAAACAAGGCAAAGTAAAGGGCTGACCATTCGACGCGTGGAGGTGTTGGAATATCGCGCATGAAAACTCGTCGCGCCCCAGAAATAGTATGTTGAACGAGGAAAAACTACGCGTCCATCCTCGACGAGAGCAAGAGCCAAGCATAAAATCACGTGCTATGTACAGTAAAGATATTCAAAATTATAGTAGAGTAGCCCGTAAATACCTTAAATCCCTATGCACGTGCTTGTGCCAGTGCAAAATTATGCAACTCCATCTGAACCGCCTCGAGCCGCTTCCTCCTCGCCATGAGCTCGTCCCTTTTCGCGACGACCATGGGGTCCTCTGTCAGATACATGGCACAACGCGCATCTGCACCCTCTCCGCCGAGCTGGAATGCCGAAATGAGTTCCTTCTGCAGCGAGTTGGAAATGGCGCGCAAGAATCGGGCGTCGATGAGCGACGGGATGTTGTCGATGACACGCTGCAAACAGTAGAGCTGCGTCAGCATGTAGCCCGAGGGAAAGACGAGCGAAAACTGACCTTGTAAGCACACTTGAAATATCCCTTCACCTCCGCCATCACCTTCATTTCCGTCTCATACGCGTCGCCGGGCCGTAACCTGGCCAGGTCTTCCGGCGTTACGCCGGCATATCCCGCCTCAGCCAGAGCTGCTAGGAGAGTGTTCATCTTATCGGGGCCGTTCACATCCCTGGCGAACGATGCAGGATCGTGCGGATTCGGCGCCGGTGGAGGCGCCATGTCTCGAAGGTCGTCCGGTTTGGGGGGTAAGTTCGCGAAGCGGAACCCGGACCCGCCCGTGCCAAATCTGACTAAAAATCGTGTGAGGATTGGCTGCAAAGAAAGGCACGATGAAGAATTTACACGGCTCCCCATTCGACGACCCCAACGAACTCGAAGCTGAGCTCCCAAAATCGACGCGAACCGGCGATGTTGACCGTTCACGGTCCTTGCGCTTCTCCTGCCCATTGACAACACGCCGCTTCTTGCTGGCTGGTTCGTCCCCAACAACCACGCGTGCCTTGCCTGCTCGTTCGTCCTTGTATCGCGCCGCCCACTTATCCGTCGAAGACTGTAAATAGTGGTCGTTCTGCGTGAAGGGCATCTGCTCAACCTCGAGCATGGCCCATAAGAACGTAGCGCAATTGTCATAGCATTTATTCGCGAGCTCGGTAATCGTGGCGCTGGAAATGCATTAAACGAACCGATCGAGCGCATGCGAGGATTGCGTACTGGAGCTTGTTCGTGAGCAACGCATAGCGCCCAAACTGGTGCTCGACGCTTTGTAGAAGTAGATTGAGCATAACCTGCTTGATGGCGTCGAAACAAGTCCGAACATGGCTTAACCATGTCGCCTGGAACGCTATGATCAACGACTTCTTTGCTGAATAGGGTATGTTTCCGGGCAATTCGCGGGTGATGGACCTGAAAGGGGCATTTAGTTGACAATGAGAGAGCGAGGCGGCACACACTTGTTGATATGCGTCCTCACATCCGACAAATAAACGTTCATGCCTTGGGCGACCATCTCCGCCGCACCAAACTGTACACCCGCCATATCCTCGTCTACCACAATCGGGGCGCCTTTCTCCGTCCCGGGAGGACTTTTCAGACGTGCGACGAACCGCGGACTCGTGTTCTTGATTGCGTCCTTGAACTTGTCGAAGGCCGCATTGCGCTCGTGGATCAAGGTGGTCGCGTTGTTCTGCGCGTCCCCATCGACGTGTCGTCGAATGTAGGCTGCAAACTCTGTGATGAGATTGAGGATGTGCGTGGCGGGCTCGCCAACGAGTTTCTCTGGAATGGTGTTGAGTTCCTCGCGGCACGAGCCGAGCTTCGCCGCCGCCGTTTGTTGGATGAAGGGAAGTCTGAGCGCGTTTGAACGTCAGCTGGAGAAGAATCCAAAGCTCAAGAACCCGTACTGGTCGTTGATGATTTGCACAAGAAGAGCGCTCAACGTCGACACGAGATTATCCATTCCGAATCGATTCGAATGGACTGATTTCGACCATGGCGCGGTGTTTTCGAAGAAAGTCGACTCTGCAAGTCGTAGCTCTGCAGTGCTCGGATTCTTGCTGCGTTCGCTGTCGTCTGGTTGGCGCGTACAGTAGTACCCATGGTGTAGGGGGTGCTTGCGACCCTCGATAACATCGAGCCATAGGTCTCGCGCTTTGCTGCCAATGCCCAGCATGTCGGGCTTTGTGAGGACACCTGTAGAAATTTAAACGACCAACGACTACGAAAAGAGCTGCGCCGCACCAATAGTACGCCTTCCGTGCGGATCCTGCTCGCGGGCGAGTCGTAGCGCCTTCTGATTCTCGATGTCGTCTACCGGCTGTTATTTCGACGATCAAAAGCACCAAATAAAAACGTACCCGTCATCGGTAATGCGACAAGGATAAGAGAGTTGCCGCCGATATGGGATTTGACCATATTCTCGACCATCTCAACGACATGCTTCTCCGCATTCTGAATCACCCCCGGAAGGTCAAGGAAGACTAGATCAGTAAGCTCGGGGCCCTCGACCGCGACAACGATAACATTGCGGGAGAACTCAAGCGTGCGGCCGCCCGGGACCCCGTCTTTGAGTTCCGCGGCGGACATCTTGGCGACGCCAGCGGGGTCGACATGAGGGTTGAGGACTGCGAATTGCGCTCGCCGCAACGCGAGTTCGACGTCATCCTTGCGTTTCACGTTGCAGAACTACAAGGAGAGTCAGTCCACCTCAAAGACACGCCGGTCAAAAGGAACGACGCACATGGACCTCTGCCACTTCTCGCAAAGGCTTTCCTGCCGCGTCGAATTCGTGTCGTATCGAGATGCGGCACGACCAGGGATCTTCAGAAGACGAGAGGCGACATTCCATGGGGCAGCGAGTACACGTTCCGGGGTCGCGGGGGACTTTAATCTTTCAATACGACGCGTCAGTTTTTGCACGTCTTTGTGGGCCAAACCAAAGTACCCCGGAGATGGCCTCAACGACCGAGGACTTTCCTATTCTGTGTGCTCAGAGACGAATGGAGCGTGAAAAACGCGCGCGTACCCGCAGACTGGTTCCCAATGACCGTAATGCGCGGCAGGTCAAGCTCGCCTTGGGCACCCACAGCTCGCAGCTGGCTGATGAGCGCAAGCAGCTCCTTGCGGCGATGGGCATATTCGCTGCCCGAGAGTTGTGCCGACTCCATTGCTGGACGCGGCCACTCGAGATGGTCGGGGTTGAAAGCAAAGAAGACGAAAGAGAGTCACAGCGTCGCTGATCCAAGAGGCCATTCTGATGCCGATATATTCCCCGAGGTGCGATACGACTACATACAAAGAAAAAGGCAGAGAAACACGATAGACGGTATCAAACGAGTGTGGGGCGTTTTCAGAGTTCACCTAGCATACTGCACTGAGGACTCGTCGTCACTCTTAGAAGAGACCACACCATTCCCGCTCAGTGTGGTCGCGTGCTTGTTGTCGCGGTTGCCAACGGGGTCGAACATGTCGCGGACATCGATGTGTTGCACCGTCTCGGTCTGCGTGAGCACCTGGATGGCGCCAAGCTCGACGTCGCCCTACAGACCGCGTCAAAAAAAATGTAAAGTGGAAGAGATGGAGAGCGTACGTGACCACCTCGGCGCTGAAGACGAGAGCGGCCGCCAGAAAGCTCGTTGCTGGTGGTGTTGGTCATTCCGTTGCGACTGCTGTGCGCAACACGGACTGCAAACGAGGGTGAGCGAGCAACACCAACGCGGAAGGAAACAACCCACTGTCTCGGCGGCTGTTCAGCGTCCACATCATGCTGACCGCATACAACTTCGGTAGCGCCATATTGAACGCCGTCGAGATGATCGCCTGCTGGCTGCTGTACATTTGCGAGAAGATGAGATTGAACATCGCACTGGAATCAACCGTTTGTAATCGTCGTAACACGCAATTATGAAGAGAAACATACCACAGAGCAGCCGGTGCAGCCGTCGAGAACGTCAAACGGACGAGAGCATTGATGAGGCCAACTGTTTGTGGAAGGACGTTCTTCTTCGACCGGATGAGGAACCACGCCGTGGTTAACGAGAGGAGGATGTCGCCTGCGAAGACCGAGCTCAAGTGTACAGCAAACCAGATGCCGATTTCCTTCACGTTGATGACCGTGATAAAATACGTCTATGAGGGCAGATTGAGCGTTCATGCCAGTGTATAGATGATAAAAGACGCACTGCGACCGCGATAGCCACGAACGAGAAGAGGAACAACGCCCCAACGGATGCGGCGACGTACCACCTCTTGGAGATGACGTAGAGGCGGTAGCAGAAGTAGCATTGGACGTAGAACCCGATGAACGCTACCTGCAAGACGATTAGATCCTGGAAGTATTGTAGCGATGCGACGAACCATGAGAGGGTTCCCAGTTTGCCACCAAGCTGTGTAGTTCAGGTTGATCGCGTCGGCCAATTCGCCAAAGTAAGGGATGAACTGGATCCAGACGAGCGCGCTAAAAACATTTAGTTCTCTCCAAAACGAGAGAAGAACTCGTGGCGTACAATGATTGGATCGACTTGAGCACCGTCAGCAATAAGAGGCCGCCGACTACGAGTTTGAGCGTCGGCATATCGTCACTGTACAGAGTGTAGTAGGTGACGAATTGGGACATGAGAACGCCTTGGAGGAGGAGGTCCAGACACCCGCCAATGAGCTATCGGCCGCGAGTTAGCATCCGCAAAAACGACACGCGACGACCAACGCACCCATGGACCCAGGAGGTAGTTGGCTTGGTGGAGGGATTCACCAGTGAGCGGCATAGTCAAATGAGAAGCGGAGGATGGCCTGCAGTATCGCACCGGTCACCAAGGGTTTATAGCAGAACTCTCCCCCACCGCTCCTATCAGCTCAATACATCCAGTGACGATCCATTTGTGCCTTGGCTTTTCGAGCTCCTGAGGGTTCGAGGGTCGCCTGCGTCTCGAAATGCGAAAGAGCAGCACTTTACGGGGGGCGCAAAGTGCATATGTGTGCGTTTCTGGAGAGCGGCAAGCGATCCCTGGGTTGAAAAGGCGACGGGATCGAAGTTAGTCGCCGCGGCCAAGGTATCTAGTAGTCAGTGGATAGGACACGATGAGATAGGAGGATATGTGAGGAGTCGTCGCCCTGTATATTCCGCTACAGTTCCATGGGCGTCAGTGCAAGGAGGTGATCGGCTGGGCATGGTGGAGTGCATCAGGAGCAGAGGGGCATCCTCGAAAGTGACGTTTCGGGAGAGCGACGAGGCTTGCTGGCTGTTGATGGTTGAGTTGACAGAATTGCACGTGCATACATACGTCGATGGAAGATGTTTGTCACAACTTGACACAAGACTTCAGGCACTGCGCTCAGTCAGTGGTGAGCCGGGTCATATCTCAGTCTGCGCCGCACATTCCCCCGAACTCCCCCATCTTTGGGTCCCGTGACTATCACATGATCGCGTCTGGGATGATCCAATCAGTGATTCCATCACATTCAACTTGTTCTGAGGCTTCGATTGACCCTGCGAGGCCGCAGTCCAAATGGACAGTCTCCATGTCTTCCCTGCAGCATCCATATGTCCGCCGCGGCATTCCCAAACGATCCGCTCGGGAACGCGTGAGGCCGTCGGCCCCCGTGTACCTAAGCGCCCACACAAGTCCGCCGGCGCCGGTGCCGACGTGGGAGTACCTACATCAGAGTTTCAAGAAGCGCGCGCGAGCTCAACCGTCCCAACTACGGCTATGTCTTTCTGTTTTCCATCTTCAGCGAAATAAGGACGCGCGGCGGTCGGAGAACATATATTCAAGTCTTGAAGGGCGGCGTTCTCGAAGATAGGCTTCTGGCGATTCCGGGCTGAAGAGTGTGCGGTGTTGCGGGGTAAGTGGAGTACCAGTAGGATCCCGATGCATATGGTGACGATTCTAATGACGGCCTCGGGCGCTGAGGGCGTCTTCTGCACACCAACCACGGACAAGGCGCTTTCTCCGACGGCCGAACATTAATCAGGACCTGTGTGCTCGCCTGAGGACCGACGTCGCGTGCGGCAAAAGCGGCTTAAACGGAACAAAGACGCCGTCCCGAGGACGAACGTATACGGCAGCCACTCTTTCTGATTCGCGGCACTAGGGAGCGGAGGTGGAAAGTTTTGCGTTCTTTGCTACCATCGCTCTTCTTGAGCTGTACAAGAATACCCTCGTGCGTTCATGTTGGCGCTGGCTGTGGGCGTTAATGGCACCTGCTATATCTGGCCCAGATTCACGCAAAATCAGTACTGTACGACATCGAAGAAATTATGGCAGATTGCATTTCGCTTGTCTTCCTCCTTGACCCGAGCAGCAGAACGAGGCCGCTCCGAGGGCCAGCAGCGCCGAACGATGTAATCACCGACGAAGCACCTCGAAGCACCAGGTATTTTGTTGCCCACCTCGCCGCCGACTTGGAGGCAGGGCTGACAGGTGCAGCTGCAAGTAGCTAGCCAGGCAGTTCCCAGGAAGAACGTACAAGGCCCTTCAAAAAGAGCTCCAAAAGCGCGCTTGGCACTCCCTTCCTCCGCCCACCATGGTCGACTGGCAGTCTTCCGCAGAGCTCGCAAAAGATGGCCGTACGTCCCTCGCTCTACTCGCTCTCCGGCGCGTTACTCAACTCGCCCCAGTCGTGTTCAGCCGATTCATGCACGTTCTGCTTGGGGTTTATATGTGAGCAACGCGCGTTCTCGATCCCAGCCCCACCTAAACCTCGCCCACTAGCTGGGAGTGGGCAACCTCGCTGCCCTTCGATTTCGACTACATTTTCGGTCGACGCGTCTTCCGCTGGCCGATGGTACGCACTGCTAGTCGGTACCTTAATCCCGCCAACACCGCGACCAGGTCTTCTACTTTCTCAATCGCTATTGCCTGCTCTTCGCCTTGATTGGAATGTGCGTGGCCGACTGCTTTTTTGTCCCTTGCTCATCTTGTTCGCAGTGCGATCGCATTAAACGTCACGACGTCCGTGCCCTTCGTCTCGTCTTCTTCATGGTCCCCTCACATTCCGCCCAGCGAGATTAATTGTCAAAGCCTGTATACGGCCAACCAAGTCTTTGGAAACGCAGCAATTGGTGGGTCGCCGCGGGCCAAGCCGTTGTCCGTTGCGCTCACGCTAGCCTAGGCCTTGCGAGCATCAACTTTTCGCTCCGGACGTGCGTTTACCCCGACTCGTGCACGACTAGATATTAATGCGTGGTATCCCACAGAATAGCTGTCTGGAATCAACGCTGGTTCATCTGGGTGCCACTTACGGCGGTCATAATGGGCCACTGGTCGTTACTGCTACATGGTAAGTTTCGCTCTTGTTGTTCCCCACTCGTTCCTCATGCACGTATAGGCGTTCTTCTCAAAGCGGAGTGGATCCCAGACGAAGGAGGTTGCGTGATCACCTCAACAAGCAACCGTATCCTCGCGATTACCTTCATCTACTCGATGGCGTTCGACTTGACTGTGCTCATCCTTACCGCCTGGAAACTCCTCTTCCCAGCAGCCCGCCGCTCGCGTCTCGTGAGCCTCATCTTCAATGACGGGCTCATCTACTTTGTGATCGCGTGAGTGCCTCGCTCATCTTGAGCTACTTTATGCTCACTCTGCTCAAGATTCCTGTCCAACTTACTCGCGACGGTGAGTTTAACCAACTTTGTCCGTTTCTGCCCCCACTGACTGGTCCCAGATCTTCATGCTTCTCAACCTAAACGCGGTCATGTCGATCATCGCGAATGTGCCCGCTGCGATTGCGTCGACGGTGCGTGTTCATCTGCCTTGGCACCACTTGGCAAGTGTGAACGACCTTTCAGATTGTCGCTTGTCGGGCTGTCCGTCGTCTAGCAAACTACAACCAAACGGGCGCGCAGATGTTCGGCGCTGGTCAGACGACTGCTGGTTCGACACTAGCGTTCAGGAACACGAACGGATCCATGGGCGTCGGTGGGCCGGGGGCGCAAAGACCGAAGGTGGTGACGAATTTTGGGTCAAAGGACGGGGTGCATGTCCAGGTCAGTGCCTTTTATCCTTCGAGTTTGTATACGGCGCGCTAATGTGCTGTTGTTTTGTTTCATATTTTAGATGGATACTTTCGAAAGCCCGACAACGGCCGTGGAGCGCTCGTATCTCGAATATGATGCCGCGACGGGCAAGTTGGTGCGGAGCGCTGGCAGTCCACAAAGCGATCCCGAGGCGCAGCTTGGTGGGGATGGCGAATTCAAGCGTCCTCCAGACGAAGGTCTCTGAACAAAAAAAAACCGCCTCGAAAAGCGAAAATGTACGATAGCGACCATGGACGACTCCCTTGATCTTATTTCCGTGGATTTCCCTCCCATTCCTCCCTCTCGTTACGCTTCTCCCTTGCTTGTATTCGGAGCCATAGATCCCGCAGCATATCCTCTCGTTTACAAAACACACACTCCGTTCTTACATAGATATATCGCACACATACGAAACCGAAAAGACGGCCCGAGTTGTCAATGGTTGCTCAATTATACCCTTGTACATTGTCTGTATCCCGTGGGCGACCCGAAACGAATGGAATAGAACGCTCGAATAGAACGCTCGAGTACTACGCTCAGCTCGTTTGCGCCTCGGGAGCTGCGCGCAAACACAGTGGCAGGCACAAGTGCCGGCGGCCTCCTGCGCTTATTTTAGGTCGATGACGCCGTCCGTTGACAGTCTTCTGCGGCCCAGTTAGCCTGCTTGTGGACCTGCTCTTCTTGACCTCTTCCCAGCAACCCGCCGCGTGCGAAGCGGAAGATGAAGTCAGCCGCCGTAGGCTTCGGAGACCGTTTTTGGGCGTTCGTGTGGGTGGCAAAGGCTGGAGGAATGGGAGAACAGAAGATGGAGAAGCGAAGCAAGCCTGAGAGAGCGCTGCGAAAGGCGGGACGGGCGCTGGCGATGGATATGATACTGAGTGTCGATTGGAGTTTTGGCGCGGCTGGCGCGGAGGTTCTTCTTTGAGATGCTTATTTGTTTCTGACCGCGGGTTCGGCGGTGCGGTGTACAAGATGGAAAATGGCAGCTCGGGCTGTCGACGGCCTCGGGACGGGGGGAACCTGAAGCGCAGAGCGACATGTTCAGATGCTTGGGGTCGCGGCAAATAAGTTTTTTGTGGAAAGCTGGACAGGGACAATAAAAACGACGCTCATTCGCTATTTTATCGTGTAAAATGGTTGAAAGAAAGAGTGAGTTGATTCTTGATCAGTGCAGCCAACTACAACGTAGCTGATTTTCGGACCAGAAGAGAAGAGAAGCAAGCGGGAAGGGGACGCTGCAGTGTGCGGCGGGCCACCGAGAGCGGGTATCAAGCAGAAACGGAGAGAAGGATAGACTCCACAAGCAACGCGTTGTTGGTATTCTGACAAATTTCATTGCAGTTCCAAAAATTCCACATGCAAGGCGTGTTCTAGGTACGAGAAATGCCGGCTCAACTGAAAGAATGCGAAAGGTAGGGAATAAAACGAGGTCGTTTGAAGAGCCACCAGGACGGGATAGAAAAATTCAGAATGCGGCTGGGCTCTTCGTCTCGACTCCGTATTCCGAGCTGTCTTCAGGCAACTGCTGCTGTTTAAGCGAATACTGTTGCTCGTACTCGGTCGTTGGGCTCATGCCTTCTTCGGCGCGTACGAAGGTTTCCATCTGGAGATGTATGGGCTTCGTTAAAGCGAGACAAGCAGCAGGGAAACTGACCTGTACGTGGACCCCAGTCTGACTCTTGTATCCGCCTTTTGTTGTTCCACTAAGCCCGCGAGTGCCGCTGTGGCTCCGAATTCCCGTCGCGCCCGAGGCTGAGCCAGATGGTTGGTACATCTCTGGACCCCGGCTCGTGAAGTTGGTCAGGCGGCGAACCGCACGGGTAGCCACGATCTAGTCAAGTGCGCGTCAGAGAAAGGACGACAGCTCGAGCTGAAGACACGTACAGTCGACGCGATCGCGGCTGGTACGTTGAAGACGACGCTCATGATCGAGTTCAGGTTCAGGAACATGAACACGGTAGCGATGAGGTTAACCAAGAAACTGAACGAGCACAATAGCGAAAGTCAGTCAGCGCAAGCTTGGCGTACGGCAGAGAAGGGCACCAACGCAACGAAGAAGAACAACAGTCCGTCCTTGAAGATGAGCTTGGTTAGCCTGCTCCTCCCGCGCCGCTTGCCACCGAGCTTGTAGGCGTTCAGACAGAAGACGATGAGGTCAAAGCACATCGAGTAGGTAAATGTCGCTGCGAGGATCGTGGTGTTGGTGTCAAGGATCTCGCAACTGTTTTCCGCGGGCGACCAGGCGGCCTTCAGTAGGACACCTACACAAATAAGCACACGGTCGAGTTTGAAATAGGGAGCGTACCTTGCAGAATCAGGCTCCAGTGACCGAGGATAATCACCACCAGCAACACTTTTATGTACATGTTCTGGGACCAGATCGCTATTGTGCGGAGCGAGAGGTTGATGCTCGCAAGACCGACGGCCGCGTCGCCGGCGAATTGGTTGAATGTAAATAAGGGTTGGCAGTCAAGCTCTCTGGGCACGGACGATGAGTTTGAGAGCGACAATGGCGCGGCAAGGGTAAACGGACGTGAAGGTGTCGAATCCGATGGCGCTGCACGAGGCACGTGAGGTGAGCTATTCGGCAGAGGAATAGTGGGCTAAGAGCACGTACATGCCGATGAGCGCGCCGAGCAGGAGATATCGGTTGGCAAAGTAGAAGATCTATGTCCGGGTTCGAGCAAAGGTAGTCGACGACAGCGACGCGTACCAATGGCCAACGGAACTGCTTCTTCCCGCTCAGTACCTCCCAGTCAAACGGCAGGGAGATGAACCACTCCCAGCTAGAAGAGTAGAACGAGTGTTAATAACGAGAACGGAAAGAATGCGACGGTGGCAACGCACGCGTAGAGGCCGAGCAACGAATGCTGAAGCTTTACGAAGACGGTGGCGTCTTTGAGCATTTCCGCTGGCGAGGACCAGTCCGGCATCGTTGTTTTTCTGGAGGAAAGGTAAATGGGGTGGGGGCGGCGGCGGGGTGAAGACCAGGCGCACAACGATGTCGTCAACGTAGTATTTATGAAAAACTTCCGGCTAACGTTTGTCCCAATGGAGCTATTTGGAGCCCTGAGCGACATCGTGCGGTACGACAAGTGGAGACGTGCCCATAACGTTAGAGCGGGCGGGCGCTCGGAAGCCAAAAGCCGCAGGCTTCCAACTGCTCTTCCGAGGGAAAACGCGACGATAGGCCGGAAATCTTTTGCGCTGTTGAACGAGGTTTCTTGCTAAATGATGAACTGTGGCGGAACATTGCGAGGAAGAGGCGTTTTGTGGACGGCGGACAAGGTTCAGGCAATTTGCACGAAGTGAGTGTTTACAGCATTCATTTCCGGCGGAGGCGTGGCCAGTGTCTTCCTCAGATACGACGTCGCTTGGGACCACTTCTTTCCGGGCACACGGCGAGGGTGGTTTGAGAAGCCGTCGGCGGCCTTCGCGTTGGTGAGGGTTGACGGCAAGGGACGAGGTCACACCTTGTTCCTGTTGCAGTCAAACTCCCATGTCGACCCGTAAACGCGCCCAAAGGCCAGCGCCGGGGCAACGCCGGCCTTGCATTGGTGGCTGGACGCCTTCTGATGCTCCAGACACTGAGTCGCACGACAACAACCGACGGAATGTCTGCGCCTTCATCTAGCTGCTTCTGAATCGTCAAAAGGAAGCTAGTTATGTGCTCGGCCTTGCATTCATTAGCCGGGTCAAGTAGGATTCCTTTTCGAGTGCCGCCTGCTTCCCAATGGTGTCTGTTTTCGCCCTCGTCGTGTTCGCTGCCGCTGCTCTAGCGATAGTGCTGAAGCGGCGCCGAAAGTCCTCCGCCGATGTTCAGCACTTGCCGGGACCGGTGTGTGGCCTCCCTCTCTAGTCTTGGCTTCCGCATGCTTATCCTTCCTCGCAGTCTTTGAGCATCGCAAGCTGGATCTGGGGACATGAGCTGCTCATGTTCCAGCACTCGGCAACAGAGATGCTCACAATATGGGCGCGCTCATTCGGAGGACTCTACAAGATTTCTGGCGCCTTATTCCACCCCGACATTGTGCGTTCACATTGTTCATCGCTAGGAATCTGGTCACCAACTCAAACGCCACCTAGATCATCGCTACCGACCATGCAGCCGTGCACCATATTTTTGCGTACAGCGACATCTACGTGAAGTCTCCCGCGTTCCGGCCTCCGATTGAGAACATTATTGGGAGAGGCCTCGTTTGGGCTGAAGGCGAGGACTGGCAGCGTCAACGCAAGCTCCTCGCTCCGGCTTTCACGTGCGTACAATTTGGTTTCTTTCGTCGACTGATCATTCTTAATCTAGCACCGAGTCGGTAAAGGAAATGACGGCTACGATCTACGAGTCGGCCGAACGCCTCGAGTCGCGACTCACCAATCTGCTTCTCGACACGAAGGGCGAATCCAACGTCAATATTCTGAGCTATATCAGCGCGTGTACGTACGTAGCAGTCCTTTTATCTCTTTGACCAAGCTGATCTCGCAGCACCTGCTTTCAGGCTGGACATCATCGGAGCCGTTGGGCTCTCGCATTCCTTCTCAGCACAGGCAGCCCACCCAAGCTCGGACGCGGTTCAAATCCACGAAACTTGGACGCAGCTCGTCAACAACGGGCTCCAATGGCTGGCATTCCTCGCTCCTCTCCTCATTCGCGCCTTTCCGAGCTTGACCAAAGCGCCGCTGCCAATCACTCAGAGTCAAGGCGCGGTCAAGACCATCGTGAAGCGGATTGCGCATCGGATTATTGAGCGAGAACACGCTGCGTTGGATGCTCAGAATGGCGAGATGAAACAGAAGAAAAAAGACATCATCTCGATTCTGTTGCGAAATCGTCACCTTGCGACCCCGGTCGATCGCCTTACAGACGACCAAATCGTCGATAATGTGTGTATATCTACCCAGTCCCCTTACTAGCACTGAAAACGGCATAGATCGTTACATTCACGTAGGCGTCATTACTGCTCTCGTCGCGCTTCTGGCTTATCCTGGCCTCAGCATGGTCGGCCATGAGACGATTGCGGGCAGTGCGGCTTTCACATTGTGGGAGCTGGCTCGTAATCCCCAGCACCAGGTACAGAACGATCCGAACACATTTCTTCAGCCCTCAGTAGTGCATAGGAACGCCTACGTGCAGAGGTCCTCGCACACCCACGTGACCTGTCCTATGAAGACCTCCAGAAACTCGAATTCCTCGACGCGGTCGTCAAAGAAGGGTTCGTAAATTGCCCCCCGGACTCTATCACGCACGTGACTCTTCCTAGCCTGCGAGTCCATCCTGCGTCGCCACAGACCGAGCGTCTAGCTCTTGCGGACCATGTCATACCCCTTTCAACTCCCATCCCTGGAGTCGGTAGCGCCTTTCACGTGCGAAAGGGCCAAGTCTTCGTCATCCCATTCTCGACAATGAACACCAACCCTCAAGTATGGGGTCCGACAGGCCCAATCTTTGACCCCACACGCTGGTTGAGCGACCGAAGCCCGAATGCCCCGGCACTCCCGCATGGCTGGAGTGGCATCACGACGTTCTGCGACGGACCAAGGAATTGCGTCGGATGGCGCTTAGGTGCGTGTTCTTGATGAGATTTGGTGCAAACAGCTGATAGTTGCGCTATAATAGCCGTTCTGGAGCTCAAGATTATCCTCGCGACGCTGGTCCGCTCCTTCGTCTTGTTTGACACCGGTGCCCGCGTCGATGCCAAGATATCGCAGACTCTGCAGCCAGTGGTGGATGGCCGTGGTGGCCATTTACCGGTGCGGGTCAAGCTCCTGGAAGCTTAAGGTTGCTTATCTGCTCTTCGTACAATACCCAACTACTGCCCGCTCCTTTGGCCTTGTATTCCAAGTAACAAACCATGTAGAATTTATCCTTTCTTGCGGCGATTATGGTAGATCATCCCGAGATGATCCGAGATCACGGTGGAGCCAAACGCGTACACGTGATGGATGATGTGCTTTCTTCGTCAGCAGCTGCTGTTGCTCCCTACGCTCATGCTGGGTCAATCCGAAGTCGCTAAATACCTTGACCAGTGTTGCGGCGATGTCACCTCAATGGAGGAGGTTTTGAGCGCTTATGTTGTCTCGTGAGGGCCCGCATTCTTTATCTCTCTCAAGTCTGATTTCAGTACTACTAGAAAGTACCTCAAAGGTTCAACATCGGAGAGAGTCCTGATCAAGATGAGGTACCTGATTGTCTACCTGCGAGCAACGTTAAATATTTCCTTTCCTCCGTTTCTCAGAGAGCTGAATTGAATGATCAGCGGTCGCCGGCACATTCTCGAAACTGCCGCAGATGTTCTCAAGGTTCTGTTTCTGGAGGTTTCGCTGGGCGGTGGTCGAGTCGGTACACTTCCAAGTAAGGTCCGGAATCGTGGCCGGCCGCGTCCGCTGAACTGCTCGCATCCAGGTCGAACCGCCGTCGGAAAGACGGTCTGGAATCGGCTTCGCCGCGAAACCTCATCGGTACTCATGACTGATGCGGTTTACGGCGGCCCCGGTCCCGTTCATTCGTTCCTGTCGACGTCGCAGAGAATACCGTTCAGAAATGAAAACACACGGAGTGCTTGGGCTGAGAGATAGTGCGTGTCATGCCCAGCCTTCAATCGTTGACCTTCCTGAGCCATTAGTAGCTTTGTCGCCCGCCAAGCATCGGGACAAGTCCCGAATCTTCACGAGAATACGACTGCAGGACATCGCGCAACGACGCTTCCACTTTATTGCAGTCGAGATTATACGGAAAATATGACTACTGCATATCGCACACCGTCCCTTCCAGCTTATGCCAGTCGAGATTATGGAATGGCACCGTAATCCAAAGACTCCCTGTATAGCATGCAAACTTCTTTCAATCCACAGTACACTACACTAGCACAGAACGCGAATGGATGCGTCCAGAAAGAGCTTGTCCGAGAACCCCGAGCAGCCGGTCCGCCTACCGTTAACGTTGACCGTGAGGGCTCCGAGATGCCCGATGATGACTGACCACTTTCCCGACTCTTCGTCCCGTCTGGCTTCTATAAGAAGGCGCATTAGGGCTGCGATACGAAATCTCACCAGCCATGAATCCGTACGCGACGACCGCAAATTGGTCCCTACAACCTTGGTCTACTCCCGCTCCTTCCCTCTTCGGCGCGCTGCCACAGTTGTCATTGGTCCCAGAATCGCTCGGAGCGGTGCTCAAATTCACTTTCAGCCCCATTTCTTCGAGCAGCGAAGCAAGCCTATTGGATTGTGTGGTCCTCGGGCCTCAGCCACGCGTCTACTTTCGCGTGAACACCGCAGGGGCGGAACAGCGAACCATCGTACGAAACCATCGACTCGAGGATGTCGTCGTCGTGAACTGGACGAATCAGCCCTCAGTGCTCGTACGGACACCCAGTGCATCTCCCAGCAACACGAGGTCCACTGGCCAAACGCAGCTCGTCGTACCCGAAACAAAAACAGCAGAATGGCTTTCGCTCTCCGGCCCGGGATCGTCTCGCATGATGCAGGTCCGGGGCTGCACTTTCTGTTGGATCGAGGGAGATGGGGCTTTGCAGGTAGGGTGCCTTCTTCGGCCTCGGAGTCGCTGACAGGGATTCAGCTTCGAATACCTGGAGAGCTCCAAGAACCACATCGCCCAGAGTCAGCGCCGTTAGCGTACATACAGCGGTGGGAGGACGATGTCCTCATGGCCCAGCTCCAAATAACAACAGAAGCGGTTCGTCTCGGACTGCTGGAAGCCTGCATCGCGGCGACGATCCTGCTGATGTCTTCAAGACAAATCGATTGATTTTATTTTTCGAAAGAAAGAGAATGTACATGCTCGCTTTAAGTTGCTTCAAAATGCAGGAGCCGCAGAGATCCCAACGAACTGCTTGTCGCCCACTGGAATACACGTCAGACCAGAACGCGGTAAACGAGAGAAAAAGTCCGAACCTTCACCCCAATGAGGTTGTCCTCGTCCATGAGCACGGTATCAAAGTCGAAGAGCTCTTTCGAGCGGAACTGGACGTAGGGCAGTTGCGACGAAACCGGACTAGAGAACGAGACGCAAGTTGACTGCGTGTCCGCCGAGACAGTCTCCGCTTCTGCCTTATCCTCGTCAAGACCGAGTTGACTGTCAGCCTGTCGCTGCAGCTTCCGTGCGTGCAAGTCGATGATGCAAAGCGGAGCTTGCGAAGCCGCTCTCGCTACCCGATTCTCTCCCCACAAACGCGATGCGCTGCCCAACGAGACTTGATGCCGTGAACGCCTCGAACGTCGACGCGCTAAGAACACGCGTGCACTGCGGACTCCATTCCTCCCAAGGAAGCGCGTTTCCCTCGTTCTCCTTGATCTTCTCCAAAAACCGCGCACGCTGGATGAGGAACACGTGCTTGGTCGTGAGCCCTGTCGCCGCATCCACAGTCTGGTATCCAACGTAGATGCAGGCGTTGGCCGGTCGGTGGACGAAGTAATGGTGTAGAGACCAAGACAGTGGCGGGATCTTCTCGGGCTGCGCGTTGCATTCGAAGGAGCCAGATACGAACGCGTGCCCAGGTGATAGCGTTGGAAGTTTGAATGAGCATTTTGGCACGGGCGTGGTCAACGGCGCGTCTTCCGCTGAGAGCGAGACCTCCAGAACATTTAAGGTGGTCTGATCAGCGTTAAGGACGACGAGTAGCCCTTCCGACAGAAACGTCGTCTTGACCGAACCCGTTCGTCCCGGTGCCTGCAAGCGCGTTTAAGAAAGCAAGCAGAAAACAGTGACGGAAATATACTCGCCGCAATGCGTTTGCCAGTTTGCCAGTCATAGAGATACAAGCCTGCGTAGCCGTCGTCTTCGTATTGCAAGGAAACCGCTAACGTCGACCCGGAAACATCGCAAAACGCCTCGGGTATAGGTGACGGACCGATGTCTCTTTGCCGCTTGCGCGGTAAAGACAGAACCGGGCGCTTCGCATCTGGATGCGGGACGCTTTCGGACGCGTAGAAGGTCCGGAGTTGGATTTGTACTAGAGAAGATTCGCCATCCGCAACCCTAGAAACAAATAAGACAAAGAGACTGAAGATTTGGAAAGGTCGCACTGGACAAGGACTGCAAGAAGATCGTGCTCCTCAATGTCCAGGCCAAAATGCAGAATCGACTGGCCGACGACGATGTTCCGCCAGTCCGCATTATGTGGTCCTTTGGGAGCGAGATGCACGGCCTGTATACACGTCGGCAGTTGCGTTGTTGGGTCCATCGAATGGCTCTCGACATAATGGTGGTGTCCAAGTGCGAACATGGCACCGCTGGCGGCCGCGACCCCAGTGATGGTACGACGAGCGGACGGGGTGAAATTAAGCCACTGGCTCTCTCGTTCACGAAGCTCGGCGAGCTGTTTCTTGATACGTCTTGCAGTGACAGCTCCCGACGCCTTGAGGTTGACGTTGTACTCGACGTCGGCGTCGTCCAATTCGCGTTCGTACTGTTCTCAATGAGAAACTTGTTTCGGAAGCAGCTGGTACATACGTACCATTTCCTGTAACCCCGGAAGAGAATCATTCGCAGAAAGGGACGCATGAGAAGGCGATTTGAATGAGGTCAACGAAACAGATCTCGATGTTTTCAGCTTGGCGATCGTTTGGGTCGAAGAGGATCGACGAGGCGCTCGATTGGAAGGCTCGTGCGGCGAAGAAAGCCCCGAAGAAGGCTCTGAGCCCGTCGGCGAGCCTATTCATACCATAAGCCATGAACACGACGAAACTGGAAACACACGTCTTTTCGTCTCCACTTTTGGTCGCTTCGAGGGACCAGCACTTATACTGTCTCCGGCATCGGCGGCAGTAGCGCGTCGTTTGCCTAAGAAGTGTGAAGACGTCCTTGGTAAAGAATATCCGACGTACCTGAGCTTGGGTCGCCAGTCGACGCTGAGTCCAAGCTTTCTTCCTTTCTCGCACTCCTCGACGCAGACCCAGATTTTGCCTCCAGTTCCCTCTCCAAATCCCCTACTTTCTTCTCCGACGCAGCCAGCTGCTCCTGGACACGAGCCAATGTGGTCTGAGCATCCCCCAATCGTTTCGAGCTATCCTCTGCGACAAGACGAAGTCTGAGCATTTCCTGTTGGGCGTTTATCCGCTCCGTTTCGATGGCTTTCTTCACATCCTCGAGCGCGACACGTCGATTCTGCGATGCTTGGTCCTCGGCAGCAATGGCAGCGCGTCGTCTTTCGGCGGCTTCATGTTCAGCGGCGACCGCGGCACGTCGGGTTTGCGTGGCAGTATTCTCAGTGGTTAATGCGCAATCTAACGCTTGGAGGGCCTCCGCGACGGAGGCCATCGACTGGTCGTCGTCGTTTCTGGGAAGGAGGGTGATTTCGGCCCCAAAATGAAGTGATGACCAAACTCCGCCCAATATGCACTTGACCACAACCACAACATGAACTTCGGAGAGTCTGGGACGATGCCCCCTTGAATGGCGCAACTCTGAGGCCGCCGTTGTATCCGGGAGTCTCTTGGCATGCGTCCAGAATAGCTCCCAACCTATGTATCAGCCTTCAGCTTCCGCCGGTGACCAAATCTTCGACCTTGTCCTTCGCCACAAGGATGCCTTCTGCCTCCCATATCTTGATATCTGCTGTGGTTACCTGGCTTGCCAAATCGCTCATCTCAAGGGTCCTCTCAATTCGACTAGCTCTACGCCATCTTCAGTACGCAGTCTGTTTTTCAGTCTCTTCTCTACTTACACACTACCCAAGCGCCCCATTCGCTGGATTCCATCTCTTGAACCCGTTCTACGTCCCTGCAATCCTTCTTGGCTCTTGGTTTCCTCGACTTGGTGCCCCTGCCCTCGGCGCGTGGACCTCTAAGTTTGCCCGTGAGATTCTCCGCTTTCGTTCGCGAACACATGTGCCGACTTCAAATTACTGTAGCATACGCCGAACACCGGTCTACCGCCGTTGCGGGGATTGTTGTCCACAATGCCTGCCCTATGGTTTGGTTCGCCGACGCAGAGTCCATCAAATACATCACGACAGAAACGAGCATCTTTACCAAGGATCCAGTCCCCGTAACCCAATCTCCTGTTCTCGTCAAATGGCTTTCTGAAAGTCGGGCAGTACGATATCGTCAACTTCTACGGCAAGAATATCATTAGTGCCGAAGGTGCTGACTGGAGGCGGCACCGCCGCATAACCCGACCAGCGTTCAACGAGGTATCTGTGTTACACGTGGTTGACTTTGGCTCTGACATGCTCTTCTACAGTCTGGGAATGCATTCGTCTGGAAAGAGACGCTACGCATCTCGCACGAGTGGTTCAGCGACCTCAAGATGCGTGCCGAGTCCAGCACCGTCCAAGATTCGTTTGTCATCAACGCCGGTGAAGACTTGTCCCAAGCCAGCATGCTCGTAATCGCCTCGGCTGGGTTCGGGCATCGTTCTTCATGGAAAGACGATGGAACCGTCGCGCCAGGGCATGCTTTGACGTTCCGCCAAGCCCTGTTCCTCGCGTCGGCTTACGGTAGCGTCAAGGTCTTGACTCCGAGCTGGTTATACACGCTCTCGGAACATGTCTACGTTCCTCTGGCTGGCCGACTCATTCGGGACACCCAGACAGCTTTCGAAGCGTTGCGTGTGCATATGCTCGAGCTGGTCGGAATGGCTCGTGCATGGGTCATCGAGGGCAAAATAGATGCTGGGGATGCTGCGTTGTTGAGGAATTTGGTTGAGGCCAACATGGACGTCTCGGAAGGCGACGTCCACAAAGCGGGGGACAACGCGCTGACGGAAAGCGAGTTGCTTTCTAATAGTTTCGTGAGTAGATCTTGCAGCCATACCGTGCCTGGCTCTGAAGAATCACCTAGATCTTCCTTTTCGCGGGCCACGGTAAGCAAAGCTGTTCCCGACAGAGTCGTTCCTAATCTGCTCGAGCAGAAACAACTGCACACACGTTGACATTTGCTGTCGGACTTCTAGCATTGTACCCGCAAGTCCAACAGAAGATTTACCGCGAGACTTTGGCTTTATGGCCCGACGGGATCCCGACCCTGGCCTCGACGTCTGTGAGAGCTGCTTTCTAGTTGCTGTGGACATTCACAGCTAAGTTTAGTATCCAGTCTTACAGAGAATCCTTCTCTCAACTAGTACGTACCCTCGGCTCTCCAACCTCTCGCTGAATACAGTGTTTCAGCCTTACACTCTCGCTATCTTCTACGAAACATTGCGCCTGTTCCCCGCCGTTATCCGGATAGCAAGACTTGTTCGCGCCGACACGACTGTTCCCGCGTATCGCTTCAATTTGTCGCCAAGTGGTGTGGCCGAGAAGGTTCAAAATATCGTCGTGCCAGTTTCGGCGGGCAGCCAGGTCATGTACGACATCCGCGCTCTGCACCATAATCGTAAGTCTCCGCCCTCCGCCATGACGAGTAGACGCTCAACGTTCAATAGCGATGTACTGGGGCGCCGACGCCGATGAATTCAAGCCGGAACGGTTTCTCGACACCGAGTCGTATCGCTGGCCTCGCGATGCATGTATGTACAGAAACCGCGACTGAGTGTCTCATAATTCCTTTAACAGTCATACCATTTTCGGCCGGCCCACGCATCTGTATCGGTCAGAAGTTCGCCGTAACCGAGGGTGTCTGCCTGCTAGCGACGCTCGTCCGCACTTTCGAGTTGACGGTTCCAGAGCCGCTGCGTCAAGCGCCATTCGAGCAGCAAAAAGAGTCGATCTTGGCATGGAGGGCTGGACAGACGATGGAACCAACCAGTGCCTATGTGCAGTTGACGCGGAGATGAGAGCGCAGTAGTTTATGAGTCCTGTTCATGTGATTTGCCGAGAGCTTTGCCGCTAGTGCCGAAGCTCAGCCCAAGTCTTCGGCCCAACTTCGGCCTCAACGACCGAGTCTCGGCAGATAACAAGCCGGCTCCACGTGCTCCTTCTGTTGTTGTCTCTCATATCGCGCACGACACTGGCATGGATGTCCGTATACATGACCCACAGGCCAGACACGCACTGCATTGAACTAACCCAAGACCGCGTTCAAGGCTTCGGCGGATTTCCAAGTTATCCACCTCGCCGTTGATCTCCCCTACGCTTATCAACCGAAATAAAACGAATGCAGAGCGCGTTTATGGGCTTGGAAGCACCCAGCCCACACATCGGAGTCGCCGACAATGCATCCCAGCGAAAAGCCATCGAAAGACGAGATGAGGCGTGATGCACATTTTCTTGCACGAGCATTTCTTCCGCCTCCTGGATCTGCAACGACGCGTCCAGTGGTGTCATTGCCGTTGCCTCTGTGCTTGCCGCAGCTGACCTCGACTTATGGGTCGCCGTTTGTGCGTGCCTATAGCCCGGTGTTGGAGACGGTCGACATCTCCCAAGAGCAACTCTTGGCTTTTATCGATGGGTTGAACGCTGCAATCACGTCGAGCCCACCGCTGCGCGTGGTGAATTGGACGGGGCTCATCCTGGGTTTCCTGTACGTGCCGCTGTTCTTCGCGGATTCTATTTCTGAGACGCAATGATCAGACCGTACAACTGGGCTTTATGGGGCGGGCTCTTTCTCCAGATAGCGGCAGAAACCGGAGACCGTGTCCTCTCCAAGAGTCTCACAGACCGCTACCTTCGGGCAGCCAACCGCCTCCTCTTCAACCCGCGCGGTCTTTCCATACGGCTATTCACCCCCTCCGCTCTGCAACATATGGTCCTTATGCAACCTGAACCGCCCAAACGCTCGCGTCTCGATCGCTTCGGCCGAGCCACAGGCACCATCCTGCTCACCCAACTTCCCTTATCCTTCGTTTCCAAAATCGTCCATAAAGCAGCAAAACAGCCACCACGCGTCGATGCGAGCGACTTGCCGAATCTGCCATTCAAAGCAAAACTGCTTCCTACGATGCGGCGGCTCGTCATGCTCGAAGGGCATGCGCTCATGCCTTTAATTTTTGATGTCCCGCCGCCGCTCAAGCCCGAAGGTCTGCGGACGCTTGTGCAAACATGGGGCGTCAGACTCGACCGGTGGTGGTACGGCAAGACGCAGACGCGCGCCGAGAAACAGCGCTACAAGCTGAGCGAGATGGAGCGGATGCTCGAGGCGAACGAGGATGAGTCGGAGAAGCATGTACTCACAAAGAAAGAGCAGAAGAAACGAGCCAAGCTAGAGCGGCAGGTCAGTGATGCCGATTTGCTCGAGCACTGGGCGTCGGACCAAGTGCTTTGGATCGTCATTACTAGCTCCGACGTCGACGAACACATCGACGGCATCGAGATGGCGGATGCAGACGAGGACGACGAGGCCATAGAGCTGGCGACATGGGACGCTCAGATGGAGGCCGAGCAGCAGCACAACAGCATACGACATAGGGAGACCCAGAGCCCTGATCATTAGATTTTGGGTATAATACAACGCTCAAAGCATCTGCCCAAAGATAGCTGCGACAACCGTGACACCCAATAGCGTCCTCAAACCCGCAATGCTACGGCCAACGAGAGCCGGCGCCGCAGCGTTGATGTTAGTGGTGATATTGGTCAGGTCAACAGACGGTGTGTCGGTCGACGAGTTGGAACCATAGACATAGCCCGTAATGTCGGCAGCAGGCGCCGTCGGGTCTGCGCAGGTGATGTTGATCGACGAGATGAGCGCGTAGAAATGGCCCGCAGAGACGTAATCGGGGTCGTTGTAGTTGATCAGACCACCGGACCCTGGCGAAGGATCGTTATGAGGAACACGAAACAGATCAAGCCAAAGCACGAACATGCAACGGTGCCAGCGTTATCAGTTGAGGTGCCCGCGGGCCACAAACTGAGTTGGATGCGCGAGGGGGTTGTGGGGTATTGGTAGACGCCATTGACAAGCGTATCGGACTTCTTGAGGGTGCGGACGACTTTACCGTCGATGAGCCAATTGAGCTGATCTTGCTGCCAGTCGATCTGCAGAAGTTGGTTAACAGGGAACACCTAGGAATTGCGCCAAACTGACAGTGTAGTCGTGGTAGTTCGAGTACGAGTCCGACGAGATGTTGGAGAAGCCACCATGTCGAGGGTTGGTGATCAGCCCTTGCCAGAAGTAGTTGCTTTGGCCCTCGAGCGTGGTGTTACCAGGGAACTCCCAATCCTGGGCCAAGGTCAGCGAAGCTGGATGCGGAGGTGCAGTCATTTACAATCTCGTCTTTGACATTGCTCATGGTAATGAACGCAGTCACAATACCGTCCCAACGACCCGTCTTCACTGTCGCGGAGAGTTCAGCAAGATAGCGGCGAGCGTTCGAGACCACATACTTTTCGCAGTGACGGTGCCGTAGTGCAGGTAGCGCGTAGAAGAGATACGGGTGCCACCATTCGCCTCCGTGAGGATCAGAACAAGCTCACCGCCGTTCTGGTTGGTGTTAATGACGCTTCCTTCGTCGACGGTAAAGTCTACGAGGGGCCTCAGCAGCAGGTTCGCAAATTAGGAAGGTCGTGCACCGTATTCCGTGGCATTTCCGTCGTAAATCGTCGCGTTACTCAGGAGGCGGTCGTTGTTGGGGAAGGTGTGCTAGGTTCGCGGTCGTCAGATTCTTCAAGATGCGGATCCGACACAAGACGCACAAGAGTGCTCTGGCAGACGGGGTTGGGGAGGCAAGAGTCGAGCTTGTACGAGTATAGCGGATTGCAGCCGCCAAGGCACTGGGCATCCGTTGCGTGAGTAATGTCGGCCCGCCAAGTCGAAAACGCGAGAACCACATACGAAGGCCTCCGTGGTACCGCAGAACCCGTACTCACTGCAGCATGGTGCGGCTGCGAGACAGCTTGTTGTAACATTGCTGCAGCACAAGGCGACGAGTTAGCGAGCAGTCGAGCAGAAGCTTGGCGAAGCGATGCCTGCACACCATGTTTGTCCCGCTTGGGCGTTAACGAAAGGGATGGCAAGCGAAATGAGAGGAAGCAGGGCCGCCAGGGAGTGCATTTCAACGAGGGGAGAGCGTACGCCGGGAGCGGGTCGTGGAGGGGAGGAGATAGGTGAATGTCCTTGATCGGGTTGCTGTCGCCGTCAAGTTCTAATCACGGAAGCCACAGGCCGTTGCAAGCGTGCTGCGCAGCGCATGAGGCCCATTTGCGCCCCGGAATGAACATTCAGAGAGCTTGTAATGGTAGGAAGCAAGTGCTGTTTGAGCAGCACGCGAATCCGAATAAGCTCAGCGCACAACCTAAAAAGGAAATTTCGGAGGAGCGAAGCGGTCGACGGTCGCGAAACACCCGCGAATCGGATCCATCTCGTGGCGAATAACACGCTCAGAAATTTAGCTCTAGAGTTTCACGCGAGGAAAGCACAAAAAGCCAGTCTATTCCGATGTATGTATCTACTTGACTTTGTGCTTGAGCGGCACCAATATTCGGGAGAACACAATGCCACTGGCACGAGTGGGTCAGTACCTCACAAGGGATAGAGTGTTCAGAGCAGCGTACTTTCGGTCATTCAGAGGCGTATTTAATGGATCTTGGTTTCGCGGGATGAAAGAACTTGGGCGCATGTAAGCAAAGACCAGCATTGCGATTACTGAAATGAGCTCACGAAACATACGAGGGGAGGCGGCGTCGCGGGGATTTGTTTGATTCTCGATGTCGAAGCTCCGAGCAGCATTACTGGCGCGCTTGGAACGTGAAAGGAACGGAGCTCTGTGGCGATGTGAGCGCAAGAAGCGACCTGAGAGAGCACAGAAACGCACGCAAATTAAGCCAGTCCATTAATTTATCCCGGAGAGTAGCGATGTGCGAAGAAAAAGAGTCTTCTTGAGGCGTTCGCCGTAAACAGTTTCATCCAATTCCGGTCGAGAGAGCAATTCCAGGGGGCCGAGCAGCGATCCAATCCATGCAAGCAGTCGGGAAGGAGCAAAGGAGCAGGAAGCAGACGGGATGTAGGAATAGAGTGATCGCTATGCTTCAGACGCAATAGCCCAGATCGCGAGAGGGTGCGCGCCCATACACAGACATGGGGAACCACCTACGGCCCAGTTAGAGCGAGAAGTCAAAGAGAAAGAAATTTACTGACCGTGTGGCCATATCGTTGGGAAACGTGTCGTACTGCACAAAGGAAGGCACCGAGTGAACCGGAAGCTGCAACTGCTCCCACTGATATCCAACATCATTCGTGGCAAAGTTGCAGACATTGCGGCCATTAAACACGGGTTTGGCGACGGCTGGGCTGCAGCGGGACGCTGCGAACGTAGCAGGAAGACGAGGCGAAGGCAAAATCGGAGGAGAGTCGAACAACGCGTCGGAAAGAGCGCGAACGTCGGGGTCAACGAGGTAGGCGACGCGGATGATGCACTCGGCGTAGGACTGTCCTTCGAGGCAACGACGCGCATCCTGAGCTGCGGCCATCGTCGTATAGTGCACGACGGCGGCGGTCGTACCCGCTGCAAGCCCAGAGCCGGCCAATGTCAGGTCCGACGACTTGAGCATGCGCATGGCCTTGACATTTCCGAAAGGGCACGCCAATCCGCGTAAATCATTCTCGTCGTTGAACAGCAAGGAGGGGAGGTTCGCGAGCAGAACCATCGCGGTCGCGCAGGTGCTGAGAGCGGGGAGGGATTGGCCATCGACGTGCAACGGTTTCTGAGGGACGGGCGACGGAGACTTCAACGTAGATGCTGGCGGTTGAACCACTCCAGCACGATCGCCACCATCGAGGAACCCTGCGAAGCAAACATCAGCAGATGCATGACTACGAACGGCGCGAACACACGCACCCTTCGAACGCTGAACAACGGCCCACGAAATATCCAAACCGCCGCTGGTCTTGCCGGTGCGACCAAGAGCGGTCATAGCGCGACGAGCTTCTTCATGCGACGACATGACCACAAACCCACGACGACGCGACGCGCCATCGAGGGTTGCGAGAATCACGCAGTGAGAGACAGTTCCGTAGGCGCCGAATAGATCCGCAAGAGCTTGGCTGGAAGACATGCGATTAGCTTTCGCTGAGAAGGTGGATATATGCGCGCACTTGGTCATGCCGAAAGGGATTCCGAGCACGTAGAGGTTACGGCGGGTGTCATTTCGCTTCCCTTGTCCATTTTGCGACAAAGCAGGAGAGGCTGAACGAACGATGGGCGTCACCACTCTACGGCAAACCTTGAGATGACGACCACGAAGAGAAAGAAGAAAGCTTACAGCGAGGAACCATCCACATTGTATCCCGACATACACAACGCCTTGCTGGAGACGCGTCATTTCGCTGAAAACGCGTCGAAAAACGAGCCACTTACCGCGCGTTGTCGCCGGTGAAGAAGGTGATCTCCAAAGCGTCGTCGAGGTCCTGCGACGAGCGGATTTCGCCAATCAGCGTGCGGAAGAGGCTTAGAATCTCCAAGCGGTTGACTGGAAAAGGCCCATGAGCACCGTGGACGATGAAGAAAAGACGACTGACCGGTGGCCGGGATGTTTTCGACGCGGACGGCGTTGGTCTCGCGAGAGAACTTGAATACGGGGCCTGAGAGCGGGGCCGGGCTGTTGGTCATCGTGGAGCGATATTCAAGAAGAGGAGAGATGGTCGTGGTCAAGAAGCAAGAAACGAATCTAGCCGTCACGTGCACGTCACAGACACCAAATAAATTACTCGCTGTGAGCCACGCTCATGCTCTGGTCAGGGTCTACAACAACAATATCATCCGCCGCGCTCCAGAATGCCTCCTCAAACTCCTCCATTATCGCCTTCGTCTCATGCACAACACACTCAATCGCCTGCGCCTGCGTCCACGTCGGCACCGCGTCCTCTGCAAGCATCTCCGTCCCGGGCAACAGCTCGTTGTCGTACCCCATGGCCGTTTGCACAAGCCGGACACGTCGGTATGTCGCATGCACCAACGCCAACGACCGCACTTTCGTCGACTTGGCAAACGAGCGCATACGTCCAGCACCACCGAGGGAAGGCGCAAGCAAGTCGGATGCTGCGACTGGCCCTAAATGCACAATACGGCCAGCACCACGCACATCATGCGGTGACGACGGCTGGTGGAAGCCAGGTTGGCGATTGAAACTCGTGTCTAGCGACAGCATGGTCGGATGGGGGATATTGACGAATGATAGTGTCGGACTGAGCCCTGGAGATGCCTCGGGAGATGGCAACATGCTGCGTCGACGGGGTTTCGAGAAGGCGGTCGATACACGGCGTGAGCCAGCCGCAGTCATGGTGAATTGTCGGAAGGTCTTGATGTAACGCAACGACTTTCTCCTGGATGAAGAGGCGCATCTGGAGAAGAAGCGGATTCCGGAACGCAACCAACAGCTCCAGAAATGACCACAGCGCGTAATCCACGATGCGCGGGCTCGCAAGCGGACGTCCGCCATAATCAAACTGCGAACTGTTTCTCGGCGAGCCGACGGGGGACGCGGTGGGGGAAAAATCCCGTGATCTGATGGCAAACGCTCCACTGCCCTCGGCAAGCACAGTCTTGAGGAATAAGGCAACACGACTCCAGATCCCCGGCAAGCAGGCAGTCAAGTCTTCGCGTGCGCGGATAATAATGACTTTGATCACTTGTAGACCCGCCACGAAGATCGTTATGGGCGATCTGTCCGCCGTCGTAGAACGACGCCGGTCTGGCGACTTGGATCGCTCTCGAGGGTGCGCGGTCTCGACCAACTGCTGCTGACACGCATGCATCATGAAAGCAACTAGCCGAACCCATGTGTTCATATGCGTCTGCAGATGCCATGGTTCCGTACGAACAGCATTCGACGCGACTTGTTCGCTCGTCTTGAGCACCAGACAGAGCGGAAGAACGAAGCCGGCCAAGTACTCGTATGAGGGTCTCCGTCGCAGAACTTCGCCGATGACATCCGCGCCGAGCAGCGTAAGTGCTTGGGAGACAAGCAGGACGAGTGGTTGTCGAGAAGGAAGGGTCAGCAGGAGCCGTTCGGCCGCAGCTTGCTCGCAGGCAAACAGAGCCGGTGCGCAAATCTGGTTGACCACGACACCCGCGAAAATGGTGTCGTTTGCATACAACGGTTCTTGACAGAGCTCCGCAATGACATCGAACACGCCCGAGAAGTCGAGCGTCAGCGCAAACGCACTGAGCACCGACGACATATCCCCAAGGAACGCAACAACGGATTTAACCGTCCGAGCATTAGCGCTGTCGCGAATCAACGAGTTCTTGGTGTAGTCTGCCAAGAACGACGAAATGGGGTCGCGGATATCGTTGCCGTGGTCTCTGAGCATCTGCTTGACGAGTTCGAGGGCACGATGCGACGCAGGAGGCGACAACAACCCGCCTGATTGCGTGAAGGTGAGCACCAGCTGCAGGTAATCCATCCGCATGGTGAGCAGATCGCTCGGCACCTTGGTCTTCGTCGATTGTGCCGCATCCGGAAGGCCAGACATCAACGCCTCGACGGTCGGCTCTTCGGGCATACGCGCGGCAGGGTCGTTGTTCTTCGATCTTGTGACCGGCCGCATGATGATCACGCCCAACGCGTCGATGCCCTCCTTCAGAATGGTGCGAGCAGAGGTAGAGGCGTTGTACAGATTCGGCGAAATATGCCGAAGGAAGCGCAAGAACTGCTGCGCTCGCAGGACGGTCGGATCGTGGGCGATGACGGTCAAGAACAACCGGACTATGTTGTCAATTCCGAGCCGCTTGGCCTCGTACTCCTCTGGAATATCGACCAAGGCCTTGGCCGCTTCCTGAACCCCATTCTTCTGCATCGAGGCCAAGAAGGTCTGCGGCTTCTCGTCGGCGGTGCTGAACAGCAAAGCTTCCCGCTCTTGCATCCGGTTGAGGCCATGAATCGCAGCATGATCTGGCGCGGTCGAGGAGATTGTGCGAGTAAGTGTCGCGAAGAGAGTGTAGACGTTCCGCGCGATCCATTCACCGTCAATGTCCGGGACAGCCATAACCGCGGCCATCGAGTCGATGCTTTGGAAGATGAACGCCTCGCGATGAAGGGCGTAGAACCGGCTGAATGCGTATTCGATTGCCAGTCGTATTCCAGCATGAAGCTCCGACTCGGCGTAGACCTTGATCCTGCCGTCGAATGAGTACGCGTTGCGAGACAAATGTAAGAAATACACGAACAGCACGGGCACAAACAGCGTATAGCCTCCGCCAGAGGTGAACATCCGCCGAAAGCGCGTCGCTGCGACCAAAAGAGCTGCGAAAAACTTCAGTCTCGGTCGCGACTCCTTGGCAACACCCACCAATTAGCGTATGAGCAACGACGCCGATATCCGAGCCATGGGCGAGCAATATGCGATTCAGACCGTCAATCAAGACACCCAACTCGCTGCGGTCGTTCAAATGACGCGACATCGACCGGAATATCTGGGCAATGAGCAGAATATAGCTCCTCGACACGATCAACGAGAGGCTCTGAACCCGAAGCTCCAAATACGACAACGTCGCATCGCGATTGACTCCAGCCAGTGCCTTGACAGGCACAAAGTCCTTCATCTCCACGGTCGGAGCGTCGGGAAGCTGGCTAAGCGAAGGCAGGACCAGTCGGGTCATGCTCTTCCGTATCAGCTGAACGTCTTGAGGATTACGTTTCAGCATCGAAAGGAAGAGCAGATTCTGGGAGAGCCGAATCATCGACACGTGCACCAGATTCGCTGGAATCTCGTTACTCGACTGGGGGACGTAGTCAAGATAACGCGGGAACATTGGTCCTGATGGCGCCGTCGAAGGGAACCAAAGCGACCCAGAGGGAATCAGAAACGCCTCGATCTTGGCGCGCCGGATTTCACGAATCGACATCCCGCTGACTTGGGTCACGAGTTTGGCGAGGATGGGCATGACGAGCGCAAATTCGTAGAGGAGGTCATCACCGCCGGTCGCAGTCGCCTTGAGATGGCCCTTAAGGAAGCCAGCGATGCTGTTGAGCAGGTTATGCGTCAACGGCGGGGGGAGCATCCTCCGAACATGCAGGAATGATCGCAACGCCGATATCGCCGCCGCCAAATCCTTCTGCGGTCCAGCGAACAGGTCGAGAACGGGACGCGTGAGCAGGGCAGGATCGTTCCGCATAAGATCGATGATGGTGCCACGAGCGGTAGCGGCGATGAGGAAGTTGGGGTCAAAGACCTTGCTAGCCAATCTCGGAAAGATCGAGGCAAGCGACGGGACGAAGATTGCGCGCCGTTTGCCACCGTATATGGGTCCACCGGAGCTGGAGTTGCGACGGAGGAGGGTGGCTTCATCGCCTAGCTTGTCCGTTCCGGTTGATGGGGAAGGCGACGCTCGTGGACTTGGGGACGGGCTTGGCGTCGAGTTGCCTGTACTCGCCAAAGGCACGCTCTGCTCCGTTCCAGGGAGTTCAAGTCGATCCAGGTACAGTGCAGGCAAATTGGAAATCGGTGTCTTGACCCATTCCAAATGCTGGTCCACCTGTATCTCGTCTTCGACCCATCCGATCTCAACAAGTCGTTTCCTCAGCTCCATAGGCAGGGCATCCTTGCGCTGACCAGTCTCCTCTTCGACGATAAATTGTCCGGTGCCCATGTCGGTCGCGACAAAGGCGAGAGGAGCGCGAGTAAACTTGAAGGCGCGGTGATTGCGGTCCGTTATGACCTGTTGTGACATGATTTGAAAGCGCCAGTTGACGAGCGTGTTGATTCGGCGGACTGCCTCCAGCCGCGTCGTGTCGTCAGAACTGCACCAGGAGAAATAAGCACTATGTGGTGACCACGTGACGAGGCACTGACCTACGGAAATCGACCTCCATGAGCACAGTTGCTTCGTGAGGCGTCTTCTCTGCGCATTGCATGAGGACGAAGCATGCCTGAGATGCTGTGTCAGCAGCCGATTCGGACAGTCGTCGAAATCACCCACGGCTCCGATAACACTCGCATCCGGACTGCTCAAATGATGCTCCCAGACCAATGGACCCAGCAGCAGCAGATCATCCACCGTCAGCAAGGTCGACATTGTCACCAGCAGCTTCAATGCTTTGTGCGGGAAGCCCTTGCTCAACCCAGCGACAAGCGGCGTCCTCTCAAGTATCGTACTCGGCAACCCGACCTTGACCTCACTCGCAGCGTTCGCATTGGTGTTGAACGTGCCGTCGTACGAGGCGGACATGACGACTGTGCTGCGATTTTTGCTTCTTGGGGAAGCGGCGACGTTGCGTGCGGTGGTGTACGTCTGCTGGATGTCGTTTGTGGCGGTGATGAGCTCCAGGTCCGAGTCGTCGTTCATCTGGCTCTCCTCGTGTGACTCAGCGAACCAAGACACGATGCGCAGAAGCCACGAAGCGCTAACTCGCAAAAGGTCAGCATCCGGGAATGATCACGTGAAAAGACATACCTCTTGAGTGATCGCGTTAACAAACGGAGCTCGCGAAAGAGCATCATGAACAGCATGCGCTGAGAGAGCGGGATGAGACTGGTCCGTTCCTGTGACCGCCGATGAACAAATCTGCGACAGGTTGCACATCCTAACACCGACCTTGACCTCGATTAGAAGCGCTATCCTTGTCTCCAACGCCAAAGCAAACCGTATGATCTCAATGCCTTGGGTCTGGCGTTCGGTCAGCAAATCACCAGTCACAAGTGGCCCACTAACCGATATAGCTCTCCTCGCGGTCTGCATCCGCGAAATCATCTCGACAAGCAGCACCGATTGGCCCAACCTCGCAACACCCCAGGCCAACGCCTTCCCGTTCCCATTATTCTTGACTGTACTACCCTTGGTAGCCCCGCCACCGACGAGTGCTACGCCCATCATCTCCGCGTCCTTCGTCCAGTAGTCGGGAACGAAGCGCGCGATGGCGAGGATGCCCACGAGATGCTCTGCGACAGCGATCTCGCTCGTAGCGGCCGCGCAGAGAAAAAGCGGACGGTAGAACATTGGGGGTACATGGAAGCGAGTTTGTTAAGCAGAGCGGTGAGTTGTAGTGAGGGATGTGGTGGTGGGTCGTACGTCAAACGCTGACAAGGATAAGTGACCAACGTTACTCGAGCGAAGTGAGTTGTACCTGGGTGAGGGTCGGCAGAAACACCCCAACAAGCAGTTTGCGAACGTCTTCAGGAAGGCCGTCGAGAAGGGTGGATAAGACAGTGAAGACTGCGGGCCACGGACTTTCGGCGATCTACGAAATGTTATCATCCACCGAAGACAGTATACGAGTCGTCGACACGCACCACTCGTTGAACGGCCTCGTCAATGCTAGTCTTCCACTTGATTGCTGCGTTCCGATACCACTCAGACAAGACTGTCATCGCCCAAAGCCCCAACTCCCTTGCGCCAGCCCCAGGATTCAACAACTCTAACCCAATGCCAATAACGTTCCTCCGCGCTTCATCCACTGCAGAGCTGCTCTCCGCAGCAGCCACACGTGCGGTCGCACTATCCGTCGTAGCGGTCCGCCTTACAACGACGATGCTCTCCGCAGGGACAGCAGCCAGCTCGGGAATAACCCGAGTCTGCACGAAATGGACGAGGAATTCGGCGACCTTGGATTTGGCCCGGAGCGCGGTGAGCGCCATCCGCGTAAACGTGGCGAGTTTTCGCGCGTGAATGGCACCCAAAAGCGGTGTAAAAACGGCATTCTCGGGTTGTCGGGGCCAGTACTCGTCGACAGCATGTTCCAATAGCCACTTGCGCGTGCTATCTGCACTGGCTTCTAGCGTCTGTGCGAGTGCGTCGAGGATGAGGGCGTGTCGGAGCGACTCTTGACGCGTCTCGGATGGAGCACATCGCAGACCGAACTGTTCCTCGACCGACGAAAGGTCCAGAACGCCGTAGTCGCCCGCGAAGAGGTGTACAATGGACTCGACGACGATGGTATGCTCATCTCCGGACCCAGCAACGCTGGGTAAAAGCATGAAGAGCGACGATGCAAGCGTTTTAACAGACGTGGTCTGGGTCGCGTGATACGCCAAGTCCGGAGAGGCGAGTACAGCACGGAGGGTATGCAACAGTCGAACGCGGGTCGTCGAATGTGGCATAAGTGCGGCTTTGCAGATCCATTTGCAGCGTTCGATAGCGATGTTCTGACACCCATGAGTAAAGAAAAACACGAGCAAAGAACAAGCTCGCACCTCGTTTGGGGGCTTCCACGTCTTCACAATGATATCAAACGATTCGAACGCATATCTTCGCTCTTGCTCGACTCTAGCAGACTGGTCGGGGTTGAGAAACGGGGAAAGAAGCGCTGCGAGCACTTGTGGTTCGGAGGGGAGGACGGGAACGGGTGGAACCGCGTCAGCGGTCGGACGACAGTGATGCAGGAGGGTTTGGTATAGTGTGTTGAGAGAAGGAATTGGTGGTTGGCCTCTCGCAGTGAGTGCCAACGACTGGACCGACGGCGGGCGTCGGAGTTGAGGCTGGGATTGGGACTGAGGGAGGTACGGCGTCGACATGAACGAGAGCTGGCTTCCCTTCGAGTCGACTGTACGGGCGGCAAAACAGGCACGCTGTAATTCCTGCGCCAGTCGCCTTGTATCGTCTTGCACGGCCTCTCGCGCCTGATCAACCACTTGGCGAAAACCGCGGGTCCCTCCAAGCCGGGATGGCTTGGGTGTTTGCGATCTAGACGGTGCGAAGGAGAACCCGGACGAGGAAGAGGCGGTGGATGGTGTTTGCGCATGAGAAGTCGCCGGGCTCTGCGCTGTTGCAGCCGGCAAGACGTGTTGGCGCAGCGTTTGCCATCGCAGCAGCGATGGCGAACGAGGGACCGCATCCGCACCGGGGCTCAACGGTCGATCCGTCGCAACTGGGTTGGGACGCCGTTTCGGGGTTGGACTGCCCGTACGACCTCGGAATGGTGCCTTTGGGGACACGAGGGCTTCCTCGTCCACATGTTCCAGTAAGGATGGCTGGGACGGTGCACGAGAATGGTAGAGACTGGAGCTGCTTGCGTCGGAGGCAAGAGACGACTCTGAGGCCGAGCGGGATGACTTGTTGGAGTCGAATGAGAAGAGACGGCGAGGGGTTATCCTGGAAGGAGTACTGTCTGCTTTCGAGGGCATGTCGTCGTCCCCATGAGAGTGTGTCACACCGTGTTTATGCTCAGTCGCGTCTCTGATCCAACCGCCATGAGCCTCATCGACATCCTGCCACCCGCACCGTTGGCAATGGTCTCTGCTGGGCCGACGGCCACAGATGGGCCCTCGGTCGCGCCCCCGCCCTGCAAGAGATGTCGTACTGCGCCAGCAACGTCGGGATACAAGACGTGCCTCAATTGCCGAGCCAAAAGGAACGCGTATCATCACCGCTGGTATGAGAAGCAGAGGCTGAAAAAGGCCACTGAAAAAACATTGGCGGGATTCGCAGTGCCCTTGGGAGTCTCTGTGCTTGAATCTGCCGCGTCGGGGTCGGCGAAGAGAAAGGCAGAGGAGCCGCTGTCGGATGGGAGCAAACGCGTCAAATTAACGAGCCCGTTGCAGCCCCAGAATGTGCTGTCTATTCCTGAGGTGTGTCTCGACGCGTTTTCAGTCTCGACCGCGTTCCTAATCGACTCTTCAACAGGCACAACAACCTCCCTCGCCCACAATCGACGACTTCATGAAATTCACCTGGGCCACCGGCCTTTACGCCGAACTGCAGCGTCAATTCCGCGCCAGGAGCACAAAGAAGATGTTTCGTTTCCGTGCAACACACAGTATTATCGCGGATCCGAAGGTCAACAAGAAACGGCGTGCGCGTCAGGTCGAGCGCGACCTCCAACAGCAGACGGAACTGCAGTTCGATATCGACGGGAGGGTCAAGCACCGCGACGAAAATGCGTACACTATCACCCATCGCTGCACCTGCTTGCCTCGTTGCACGGGGGTTATTGTCATCCACGTCGCCGACGACAACTCACATCCGCTTGGGCTGCCTGGCCAACGCGTCAAGCTCACCGTTGTCCATCCCAAGCGCGCCAAAGTCATTCCTTCTACCCTCCCACCAACGTGACTTTGCACATACATCCACTTCTTCCCCCAATACCGCGTCGTTGTTTTTGTGCTGTTTCGGTTTCATTCAAAATACGCAATCCTCACTGCCCGCTGGAGAGAATACGTTATGGTCCCACTATACGGCGATAGAGGAAAAACCGTGGCCCCTGATCCTAGCCCTAAAGGTGCTCGCAGCGGGGCAGCATCCAGCTCGCTTGGAGGGTAAAGAACATAAACGCCCTCGGGCCATTGCTGTCGCAGTGTGTGCCCGCTGTACATGCACCCGCTGGCGCCAGGACCCCCACTCACAAGTTCTCGACGCCTACGCAGGCGTACGTCCCGCGGGTTGTCTCGACTGGCCACGATATGATACCCGCATAGCGCAACCTCGACGACTGTATGATTGGTCCCTTGGCGCCCCGACCACCGCACCCAAACACGGTGCACGCTTTCGTCCAGCGGGCTACGGTAGACCGACAGCTGGTGTATCGACAAAAATCTTGGATTCCAAGTTCCTGGGCCTGGAGGCGCGAATTTGACTAGGGCAAGGGTCGGAAGTTCCGCAATATCGACCGCATTAGATGGGTCGAAGCCGCTGCGCCAGCCGCCGACGGAACGAACATCCACGGTAGAGATTATCCTGAATTCGACGTGGTGGGTCGCAGAGTCGAGCGATGCGACCACAATGTACTCAGAGGTGAGCGCAAGCAGCGACCGTTGAGCCTGAGATGGGGATCATAAGTTCTTACATATGTTGGTCGGCCCAAACTTACCGAACTGAGGGTCATACAACACTTGCTCTGCGGAGCCTGGAGATTCCGCAGCGCGTGGTGGGTGTCCGGGTTGAGGAGGTTGTTGTAAAAAGGATAAAGACTCGAAACCGCAAGCGATCCGCAAATGCTCAGGTTCGTCCAGTGTTCGTCCTCGGACTCCATTGAGCACTGCCAATAGAAGAGCGTTGTTGAAGATCCCTGAACGAGGTCGAGGTCCAAAATGTCAATCCAGCTTCTGGGCATGAGCAGAAGCGACTCGTTTGGTATGCAGAGGTTTACCTGAGGAGTTGTCCGTTTTCAGTGTCCGACTGGATAAAGGACACCATGACTTTGACCCGGTGCCCTCCAGGCAACATATCGAATGCGAAGCCATCTACAAACCAAGCTGACTCGCCCGTCTGATGTCCATGGGTCCATACGAGACGGTCTTGCTCGACCGCCCAGCATTCTAAATTCTTTTGGTTGTCGAAGAGAACGTATTCACCGCCTGGCAGGAGACGGACGCTCTCCGAACTGGGGAAGAGACTGATGTTGTGTGGACGGAAGATGCATTCTTTGGCATTCTTGACGGCACCGACGAGATTATCGACCAGGAGACGGAGACGGGCGCCAACTGCGAGGGCCGAGCACCATGCGTTGAACGAGGTCAACCAGTTCGTCCCGGGACTTTCGCGAAATGGAAAGCACGGATTCGTCGTCTACAAAGCCACGCCAACGCAGATTTTCGACAAGATCAACCCAGACGAGGCGATCCGTAGCCAGGACGCGCAGCGATTTGCTGGTCTAATGTTCGTCTAGAGGCAAATAAAACAGTGGGGCAGACCATGACACGTACTGTGCTTAAGGAAACGACAGAGGATACATTCAAAAAGCTGTATATGAGACGCAGAACGTCTTCAGAAAGGTCTTGGAGGTGGTGGGTCATGACAGATGGTGACAGCGGCTTCGGCTTGTTATCTCGGCCGGCTGGAACGGCAAAGCTCTCGGCAAGTCACAGGGACAGTACTTGCGAACTAATCATCTCCTCCTCAGCTGTACAAGTGCACTAGTGGGCTCCATCGTGACCCCAGGCTTCCAGGCCAAAATCGAGTCCCGCTGTTTCACAAACGACGATGTCCGCAGTGGTTCGGGTACCGCCAACTCGAATGTGCGAACGAGAGCTGCCAGCAAACACACGCTCTCGGTCAAGGCGAATTTCTGGCCAATGCAACTCCGCGGTCCGGCAGAAAACGCCGCGACTAGAACCTAGCTGAGCGACCACGCGACAACTCGAGGCGTAAACAACGTACAAGCATCGCGAGGCCAGCGGTAAGATTCTGTGTCGATGAAGCGTTCCGGCTTGAATTCCTCGGTGTCTGCGCCCCAGTGTATTGCTGTTACAAAGGCTTTCAGCTCACGTACTCCACTGGACTAGAAGCACGTACGATTATGGTGCAAAGCACGGATGTCGACCATAACCTGGCTGCCCGCTGGAAGCGGCAAGCGTATCTGTCGTACGTTCTCCGCGGTACCTGTCGACGATAGATCGAAATGGTATGCGGGAACAGCTGTGTCTGTGCAAACAAATTTTCCAAGGCGGATGATGGCCGGGAAAAGGCGTAATGTTTCGTGGAGAACGGCGAGGGTGTAGGGCTAAGGAAGAAGAGTTGGTCCAAGTCGAGTGTGGATTCAAAGGGGCATACTAAGCGAGCGAACGATTCTTTGTACGGCTGAAAGAAAGAAGTAAGTGCACAGTGTCTTTCAGGAGTAAAGGTAGGCGCACCGAGAGCGCAGTCGGGGAGGGAATGCCTTCGGGCCACAAAGCGACTGTTTCCTCGAAGAGTTTCTGTTGCGCTGTCGGATACAACGCTAGAAGGCCAACCGCGAACGCGAGGGTATGCGCCGTCGTTTCTATTCAGCTGGATTAGGAAACAAGTGGTGTATTTGCGGCTTTGCTGACGGACCGTGCCCAGCCAGCAAAAATGACTGGGAACGCGATGAGTGTTGTTTCGCTAGCAATTCACATTCACTCACGAAGGAATTCGAAAGCAGCTCGCTTTCCGTCAAAGTGTTCCTGCCGACGTTTCTATCCACGTCCTCTGGCACGTCCATGTTAGCCTCGACCAAGTTCCTCAACAGCGCCGCTTCGCTCCCTGAGTCTGTCCTCTTGCCCTCGATAACCCATGCGCGGGCCGTTCCAACCAACTCCAGGATATGCACCTTCAGCTCTTCGTATGCGGCCTGCGTATCCCGCACAATGCGGCCAACCAACGGGACGTAAATGCGTTCTGAGAGAACATATAGCCACGTTGGCGTCGCAGTCTTGACGCGAATGTGCGCGATTGCAGCGAACAGAGCCTGGCGGAAGGCTGAGGTCTGTCCTTTATCCGCAGGGTGTCCGAAGCCGGCCGAGGCAATAATATGGAGAGTAATATCCATCCATTCCTGGCCCGCATCGATGCGAAGATGCTCGTTATGTTCGAAACGCGTGTGGAGCTCAGTGAACCATTCGTTCGCGACGCGGATAGCTTCTTTCCAAACTAATGCGTTCCCAGCCTGTTTGTTGGTAATGAGGACGACGCGACAAGATAGAGACAGAGCAGCGCAGACCTCGGTAAAAGCTGGTTTGGATACGCGGCGATGCCGACGCCAATCCGCACCTTCTGTCCCAATCACATTCATCCCGTAGAAATTCAGCGGTTCGTACTGTTCGCCTTTCAGTCGACTTGAAGAACGAGAGAATCAGATAACCCACGGCCGCGACATCTTTTTGAAATACGCTCGTCTCAGTCGTGATGTGCTTTATCGACGCAGCGTCCGAAAACCAGACGATCGGGGAAGCGTCGTGGATGGTGACTGCGCCAACACTGGTGGAGCCGTGTTTTGCGTATGCTACAGTAATTGAGCCCAGATAAGAGGTTTGAGTCGAAGACGGACGCGCAAATTTGGACCCGAAGGCGCCCAGGACCGGGGCTCGAGGGAACCAAGGCCCAAGAATGAGAGCGCTGATGTGGAATGGGCTAAAGAGATGGATTCCTCCAAAGGGTGCGCTGCGCCCAGGTCAGTAGAAGAAAACTCCAGAATAGAAGTCCCACCTGAGACCGCGGATTGCCCTCCGGATGGCGAGTGCGCGAGAGACGAAGGATTTGGTGACCGAGAGGGCGGCGATAAGGAAGAGAGCGCGGGCAAACATCTAGCCTCGAGCCAGCAGCGAGCATGCTGCTTATTATACAATGGCTAGAGCGGCCCCAGCACGGTCCAACATCGCGCATGGCTGTTGCGAGATGGCAGCCACGACAAGAAGCGAAGAAGCTGCATTCACAAGCAATCTCGGGTTGATGACGCGACGTCGTAGTTGAATTGGAAGGGACCATTATTGTCGAGTCCGAGTCAGGCTTAAGCACGTCGACCAATCCAGTACCGACATGCCATTTTGCGTACTTTCAGCGCTGCTTTATCCAGACCGCCCACACTCATGTTGCCCAGCCACTCCCGCTCCTCATCCTCAGCGATGATTTCCTCGAAGACGAGGTTCCTTTCCCCTGCCAGACGCATGAAATTCTCGCAGACGTGCGGTTTCGTATAAAAGCCGGCCTAGAACACGGTTCAAAGACCCAGCAACACTAGAGACTTTCCTACGACTCACAGCGACGTGAACACAGCCGTCCGGCGCCAAAAGCGCGTCAAGGGACGCGATGAGGACATCATGGCAGTCGTGGAAGTGCAGAAGATCAGATAGGAAAACGAGGTCGTATTTTTGGTCGGCGCGCTGGCTGAACGGCCTGCAAAAGTATCAGCTGAGCGTAGAAGCGGCGCAGATTCTCAAGACTTACAAGAGAGACGCGACATCGGTCCCCCACTCGTGCCCACAACAATGCACCTCGCATATTGAGGCCGTGCGGGCGACGTTCTTAGCAAGGTTTCCGAGGATGGCGGGGTCGGGATAATCGGTCACAACTATCACGGCGGGCGGCACAGGGAGGGTGGAAAGCAGCAGCGACGGAAGGCCTGTTCCTGCACCCAGCTCAATGACTATGGTTTTCGTCAAGGTCTATTCCTGAGCGCAGAGTTCACCAGCGCACCATTGCATCCCGGAGCCTGAATGATCCTTCTTTCGACCTTCTCTGCCAGGAACAGACCCGGAGAGAATAGATGGTCGGCGAGCAGCGTCAAAGCCTTTTGGCACACTAAAAACGCAAGCCCGGCACCCGAAACGGAGGTACCTTTCCCTCCTGTTGGGTTGCGTTAGGCGGTCGACGAGTTTGTTGGACTGAGAATGACCTTGGGCGCGGCAGTGAGCTGGAGAGGACCATATGTGATGATTGGGTCGTCGACGACCTTGGTGCCGCCGAGAAACTCGAGAGCGTCGTTGAGAATGTCCGCTGGATCTTCGGTCATGGCGGCAACGAGCAAGATTATGCAATCACGTTGGGCCATGTTCTTGAACACCGTCCAGCCGGAGACAGTTTCGCTTTTCTCGTCAACGGGTTCTGAGCCTCTTGCATTATTCTCCGTCGCACGCGATGAGTCTCTGCCGGCGGAGTCCTTCGTCCATCTGCTCCACGACAAGTCCTCGCTGCCTGCTGCGCGGGAACCCTGTACAGCAATAACACCTCCAGAAATTCAACCCGCTGCCGACTCAGAAGAAGAGTAGGCATTCCATTCTGCAGCAACTACTAGCTTAGTCGCAGCAGACGCCGCGGCCTGTGTCTCTCGCAAACGGTGCTTCACATGCAATCGCCGACGCTGCACACAACATACATCCGTTGTCCATCCAGCAAAGCGTCTATCCTTGGTTTGAAACATCCATGGCTGCATATCCAAGCTCGGGATATGGGCAGGGAGTGGTCGTTTGAAGTCGGTCTGGTTGATCGCCTTGGCGGCACTGGAATCGTGCGAGTCTCGACGTTCCAGGTAAACATAGACTTCCTTCTTTCTTCGAGGGATTTCCGGACGTTGAATTTTTAGCAGAAGGAACCGCGCTTGACGCCATCCAACCCAGCCCTCCTTCATCTTCCGCTATCGTTCCCCTCGATCTCGTCCCAACCGCTGACGACATGGACGACCGTGACCCTAAATCTTCCGGGCTTGCTGCCTCATTTCTCATCCCCGTCGATGTATCCGCACGGGTCCGACTTCTCGCCGGCTCCCGCCCTCGGCGTCTTCTCGCATGTCTCCTTCGTCAAAGTCTACGCGACCTGCCGCCTGCGAAGGATATGGTTTAACCAGGGCGGCCCCAGCAAGGAGCCACCCTGGGAGTTCGAGCTTTACGGAGATGAATACCGATAGGTCGCCAGCGTCCTCGTACGTGTGTGTACTGCTTGCCTTTGATCCTTCGTTCACAAATAGATAGGGCTGCCTAGATAGGAAGTTTTGCTTTTCTTCGGACGGCTGCCGGCCTTCGGGAGAACCTCTATAGATAGCCGCGAAAGCTCATCGTTGTACGGCGACGACGGTTCAAAGCTTCCTTGAAGCATGAAGTGTACTGTGCCACAGGCAGCAAGACACGCCTACGCGCGATGCTGCTGATTCTCAAGCCCTCCGGCAAGTCTGGACTTCCCAAATACTCGCTATTCGCGCTCCCAGCTAAAGCAAATCAACGCATTTAGGCCGTCTGCTGTATCTGGGATGAATTCCACGCTGTACAAGCTCGATGCAGACGACTTAGAAGAACTTGCGACAAGCTCTAAATGTCAGAATCTCCGCGGTACACCTCAGGCCGGGTACCTGACTCGTTTCAACATTTGTGAGTAACGCACACTTGAGGCGCTCGGGAAGTTTACCTGGCGTGCACAGGAAAATTAAGGCGCTTTTTGTGTCAGTCGACTGTACTTCCGCAGCAGAAAAAAAACGCCTCTTCCTCGTCTCGCGGTACGCTCAAGTGCCTCTTGCTATGTGCGTCTGGCCAGCGATCGGATAACTTTGCCGCGCTCCGCTACTCTGTTGCAAGCCAGATGCCACCAGTTGTGGACTTCCTTCTACGCCGCCCGCTGCACCGGTCCGAATGGCTCCTCGTGCGCAAGGCACGGCCAACGCCGCGTTTTGCGGATGACGGCATCACTCGCGACTGTTTGCAGAAGCACCGGAACGGGTGTGCCGATGTTTTCGCTGATCGCGAAAGCCTTTCAATTGGCGAGATTGAACAAAATAAATGGCTATCATCCCGCGCGTTCATTAATGTTGCACCACGACGACGAGAAACAAACTTTTCGACAGCCGCGAAGCATTCGAATCGCGGTATGCCTCGAGGTGACGCCCTTCGGCGCGTCGAGCCGCGGGTCATCTCTGCGCTTTCGTACTGCATCACGGGCAAGAATCAAAGGGCGCCTACTGGTCTTCTAGATGCGCCGAGGGGGACCGAAGATCTCGATGCCAGGTTCTACTAGTACGCCATACCCGAGGAATGGAAACAGCTTGAGCTGAATGCGATTCCGACGCAGACGTAGGCCGAACGCACTTCAAAGACTTCTTGCACCAAAGGACCCATCCCGATCTTCGTCCGTTCAATGCCCGCGCGGCCGTCGGTCCCGCACACAATACTGGCTTGCGTACGTCGCTACCAAAACGTCTATTTTACATCAAGTGGCGTAAGCGCATGCGCCGCGATTTACGAGTGAGCAAGGCTCGGGACGATGGCCCGAGTGCCGATCTACCTCAGGCTTGGGTTCGGCTTTCCGGGCCAACCATCCCACCCCAGGAAACGATTTTCGACCGTGAGTGACGCGCCAATCGACCGAAAAGCGTCTGATGGTCATCATGATATTGATACGACGAACCCGAAATTCGAGTATACATACGCGCTTCTCGGATGTGCCTGGGCGAGGAGTTGCGCTGCAGCTAGCAGTGAAGAAGCCTGAAGTATGCGGCAACGGCCAGATTGTAAGTAAATATTCAACCTGAGGTTCAATGAAAGTGTATTCAAAACAGTAATGTGGGTCGATCCAGGTCACCACGCGGAAGCTCCCGAGATGTCCTTTCCGAGTCATCGGCCTTCGAGGTCGAGGTGCCTGTTGATGGCGAGTTCATTTCGCTTTGGATCGACACAGCGCACTTTGGAGCATCTGGAATGCGCGTTGCGGTCACAACTAGTCGGTCCCAGAAGAAGCCCCGATGGAGGTCGGCGGGGAGATATCGCAACGTGCCACCGGCGGGCTTCTCGGGGGTCCGTCAGGCTCACCGCGCGAGCAGCTTTGCTTGCTTTGTCTTTTGCTATCCTTGGCCGTCGATCGGTTCACGAGTTCTTCTTCCCTGCCTACCCGCCACAGGCACATGGACCCGGAGACCAGCTCGCTCCATACAAAGACATCATGCGCTTCTCCGCCAAGATGCGCGACTGCTAAGTAAGGAATCAAAACGTTCGACCACCAATCCTTTGCTGACCAGCATCAGGTCTCGGCGCTAGACGCGACCTTGCCGCTAAGCTTTTCGGCCGGACCCGACGAAGCACGAAGCAGAGGCTCGCTCCATAAGCCTGAGTAGAGCTGGCACTGTAAGCACTATGGCCGACGTGTTTAGCGCGTCGAACGATCACGGGCGTTGCCTCTCCGATCCTCTCAGCGGGCTAATGCGTTGGAATTTAAGTCGTGTGGTTGGCACCGCGTCGAGGCAGCTGCATAAGGTTCCAATGTCTACTAGATTTAGTAAACGGATGCAGGGCGTGGGTTGATAGCGGGCCGAGCTTCAAAGAAACTGAAGCGATATGGATGGCGGCAGTTAACGCGGAGAGAAAAATTAGCCGTTTAACACAAGAGAAAGGGGCGGGGCGGCCTGAGGCGAGCTCGAGCATGTCTGGTCCCCGCCGATTTTATTGACGCCGTCGGGTACGGAGACGCGTGATAGCTCTACCTTTTCCTGGAAGACCCGGACCCTAGTGCCCGTCGACAGCAATGAGTAAATTAAAATCCGCGTGTCGCGTAGGAAAGGAAATTCAACTTGGAGGAAACAGAACCACCAGGAGGTCGTCCGACGCGAGACTGAGTCCTACTGCCTGCGTCCGAGACGATGGTACATGAAACGAAGCGCGAAGTCGAAGCTGAGCGAAATGTCGATATCGTTACAGACAACAGATTAGCTTCCGTTTGGGAGTGCAGTGGTAGCTGAATTTCCTGATTTCACGGGGCTGCAGTGTCCGGAGCATGCCCACGGCGACTTGATCCCTACGCGGGCAGAGGGCGATAATGGGCGATAATCTGCTCTTGAGTTTGGAGTGGTCTAATCGCGAATTTCATGAGGGCATCACAAACCTCCGCAAGTTGAACAACAAATCAACTCCAGTTCCCACGCTTAGATGTACCTGCTAGCGCGGATTCTGAGGAACAAGCTCGTCTCGACGCCCGCATCGAGAACTCTCAGGGCATCGCCCAGCTCGGGACTCTGTCGGCGTTTGGGCGGGAATGGCCTGACATCCAGCCAATGGCGGGACCTTCTCCCGCTCTCCGCCCTCTCTTGCGTGGCCACGGTATGACCACCCTGAACAACGCGCGGCTCCCTCGTTGCCCTATCGCTGGCTCATCGTGTCCCATCGCGCCGAACAAACAAAAAATATTTGTTCGATGCTGGCGTTGTTCGCGGTTACGTGTAACGTTGGCCTGCTCGAAGGCCGGCCCGCAAGCCGGACTTCGCGCCTTCGCGCGTCTTGGCGACTAGAAGGAACGGGAAAAGAGGCATGCTGGTCGGGAGGAGAAGAGCCAAGTCGTTGCTGGCTACGCCGACGACGACGCGCCTCTGATGCCGCTGCAGATCGAGGGTTTCCATTTTTGCGTTGAGTTCACTGCAGGACATGCGTTGCACACACGGCCGTAACTTCAAGCCCGTAAAGCGCGCAGGAAACATTCCACATTGCTATGCGACAGGGCTTGTGCAGAATCGATAATCGAGGCGTTATGTGAACAAGTTGTTGAACGCGAGAGACCTTGCCACTTCGCGGAGTTTCTCACTCAGAATAGGTGAAGTGCTTCCTCGATGGATCCACCAGCGCGTGGCAGGCGTATTTCGGGAGATTATCTGGGGGTTTTTTCGTCGTTTAGCGAAGCAGTTGGGCTGAGAATTGGACGAGACATGAGGAAGGAAGGTAAGCAGCGCGGGGAGGGAGGCGGAATTAGATCTGCAATCTCGATTCCGATTCTGGTTGTGGTGCCGTGTAAGGCATATAAGTAATCTGCACCCACTGTCAACTTTGTGCCGGACCCACCCAGCGATGCAGCAAGACCGGTTTGGCTATCCGTCCCGTCCCCAGTACGGCGAGCAATCGCGCTCCCTTCGCCGTCCATACTACCCTTCCTCCGACGCCGCCGCCACAAATAACTGGTCTCCCCCTTCAACGACGCGTCAAAACTACATCCCGACGCCAGCATCGTACGTGTCCGAGCCGTCCTCGTGGTACGAGGCGCCGCAGTATGTTGGAGGTCGGCATGGCGGTTACGGAGGGTATTCTTCGTCGGGCTCTTCAATGAGTCAATCGCGTCCAACCCCCTCTTCGCCTTTCGACCCAACCCCTGCGATTTCGTCGCACTCATACCCATATTCTCGCTCTCGCGCCCCGACGACGGCGTCTTCATCGTCTTCATCGGTTTATACCACGCCATATCTCCCGAGTTCTCCACTTTCTTCTGCTCCAGCGACGCCCCCGCTCGCGACCGGACGTCTCTCCCATCCCAATATTAAGCAGGAGCAGCCCGACGATGACGGTTTCATCGTTGACGCGTCTCCATCGAATTCTACCCGCAACTCGACCGCTCTGGCCCATGCTCTTGCTTGCGCACCGCCGACCGAGGTGCCGCTACGCGCAACGCAGGCCAGTGCCCGCATGCGTCGGATGATGGGCGTGTTCCGGCTCAATCCATTCGCAATTCAGCTGCAGAAGGGCCAGCGGCCACCATCCAAGACCGACTGCACGTGGGCCGGTGGGGAAGCACGTCCTCTGGACGAACCACCGCGTGTATTCGAGTTCCAGCTGGCGCTAGAGCAGCCTTTGTTGCCAGAGTACGGCAGCGACGACGAAGGAGGCGGTGGTCGCTTGGAGGAAGTCGAGCCGGCCACAAACGAGGGCAACGGCGGCAGTGGCGGACTGGATTTCGGCGCGGTATCGCTCGACGGGTTGCGTGCCTTTTCGCCCGAGTTTGAGCTGGAGTCGGAGCACGAGCCGAGTTGGGAGCTTGCGTATTCCGCGCATTCGTTCGATCCGACGGCTGCATATCCACGAGCTTTGGCGTACCAGGTAAGCCATTTTTGTCTTTGACGCCCGAACTGGCACTGACCTTGTCCAAGAGTTCACCGCAAAAGCGCAGCAACTATGAGGCATCTGCCCGGAGATGGTCGCTGCCTGGACATGCTCATGATCCCGCGTCTGTGTTCCTCATGTAATTGCTCTGAACCTGTGTATCGTTATGAAATCGCGGCTAGCTTGTCTTGTAGGTAGAATTGAACATTTGTTGTACAATAAACAGCCCCGACTTACTTTGCTGGGCTTCGCTACATAAACTTCGGGCCATCGGGCCAGGAGGTCGATTTCCATTGCAATATGCGCGGAGTGCCGCGGAAAGGGGTTCGGAGGCGAAGGAGCGGCCGACTAGGCGTACGGAAATTAGCATTCCGGTGGCGCGAGGCGCGCAACGGCCTCGGAGGGAGCGAAAGTGGGAGTAGGAACCAAGCTTAGCGTATCACGTGGATACATTAGTCAGCATTTCATGGAAACTGATTCCACAAGCTCCAAACACAAGCCCTAAGTACGCTACTCGGATGGTGGACAGACAGGCAGAACGCGATGCTCAGGCTGAGAGCAGTCAGACAGGTAAATGCTAGGGATTTCAAAGCAATCTTACAATGATATAGGGCTCTTCTCTGTCCGCATCCTTCTTGAACGGTGCGGTGAGCGTCTTAAAAACCCTTGGATCATGAGCATCGAAAGATAAGGAACTAGAAACCAACCCATTGTCTCGCCCATGGGGCCACATAACCAGTCGATACGAATTGGACACCGGCAGATAAGTCGTGCCCATTTGCGGCGCTAATATAGCACGAGCACCCGTGTCGAAGTTGGCTGGTGAGCCGTCAGCTGCGAGCAGTTTCGTTGCAAGTTGAGATGTCGTTAGGATGGTGACCCCACTCGCGGTCAACGTGGCCAACGCTTTCTTGAGGTTGTCGAAGATGGTATTCTTCTGTGGTATAGTCAACTTGCGAGATGACGTCGATTGTAGCGGAAAGTGGATGGAGGATAGTACGACGAGGCCGAGTTTGGGTCGTTCTCGCTTCATTCCACCCAGCGTGTGGACGAAACAAATCAGTTGGGTTAGAGTTTGCACCACGCAATGGAAGATGCGGGCACGCGCAACGTCGCTCGGAATGGCTTTGCGGAGCGCATTTGGCGTGGTCATATTTTGCGCGTCTGAACACATGGTTAATGGGCAGTATGCGGCGACAACGACACGACTGACCAACAAACAGCACTTCCTCTCGGTCCGTCTCAGGGCTATACACGAAGTGGCGCACCATTCCCATCGCAATGCCACCTTTCGGCGTCCCCGGAGGGCCAGATATCTCTAGTATGGAGCCCCGAGGCAGGCCGCCGCCGAGTAGTTTGTCCACTGGGCCACAGGCAGTTGGTATTCGCTCATCTGCGACACGTGTTCTTGAAGCAGGTTGTGTGAGTATAGGCCCTGGTGCTCGAGACGCGAGTCGTTGACGGAAGATAGCTTGAGACGCGTCGAGCGGGATGGAAAGCTCTATTGTGAATTGTTTATGCTGTCTCGCGGATTGGCTGATCAGCGACGCGCCTTTCGCGACGATTTCCGCGGAGGAGGCATCCAAATCGGCGGTGGTCTCATAGCCAGCCTTGATGAGTGCTCCGAGAGTTGACGGCGGGATGGACAGGGACGTGAGTGGTCGTTGCATAAGTGTTTGGGTCAAGTCACGCGTTTTGGGTTTCCCGCTCAACCGCGACCTACTCGCCACCGACGCGCATGAACCCCGCTCTGCTCGCCACCTAGACCATGGGCATCAGCGGGCTTCTCCCTGCCCTCAAGTCCATTTCAACTCGCCGCCACTTGTCCGAGTTCGCGGGTCAGACACTCGGCGTCGACGCGTACGTTTGGCTGCACCGAGGCATCTTTACGTGCGCAACCCAGCTCGCCACTGGCAAGGAGACGACCAAGTATGTCGACTACGCGATGCACCGTGTCCGTCTTCTGCGGCACCACGGAATCGAACCGTACATTGTGTTCGACGGTGGCCCGTTGCCAGCGAAGAAGGGCACGGAAGGCGACCGTCAAGCGCGTCGGGCGGAGCATCTTGCGCTTGGGAATGCGCTTGCAGCTCAGGGAAAGTCCACCCAGGCCAGAGAACACTATGTCAAGTGTGTCGACGTGACCCCGCAAATGGCGAAGCAGCTCATTAAAGTGCGTTTTGCTTGTTTGTGAGCTTTATTCTCGCTCTGATATTCGACTTTGTAGGCCTTGCGAGCAGAAGGCATATCCTACATCGTCGCCCCGTACGAAGCAGACGCACAACTCGCGTACCTCGAAGCCCAGGGTATCATTTCCGGTATCATCACCGAGGACTCGGACCTGCTTGTCTTTGGGTGCCGCAACGTGCTCTACAAGATGGACGCAGTCAGTGCGACCGCGGAATGCATTTCCCAAGCCGACTTTCCCCGCATCACCAGCGACGGCATCTCCCTGCACGGTTTCTCCCTCGCCCAATTCCGAGCCATGGCAATCCTGAGCGGATGCGACTACCTCCCGAGCATTCCCGGCATTGGCCTCAAGACGGCGTGTTCGTTGCTGCGCAAGTGGCGAACGGCGGAGCAGGTCGTTCGGGTCATCAGGATGGAGGGCAAAAAGAGCGTTCCGCGGGGCTACCTGGACAACTTTCGCTTGGCGGAGAAGTGCTTCCTGCACCAGAGGGTGTATGATCCAGTCAACGAGCGCCTTATTCACTTGACGGAACCAGACGGTGAACTCGATGAAGCAGCGAACGCTTATGTTGGACCGTAAGTCTGTTTGTGTCTTGGATTTTGTCGAACTAACGAAGTTTCCTAGCGATATGAATCCCGCACTGGCGAAACGTGTTGCAGTTGGAGACGCCGATCCCATTTCACTTCGCCCCATGGTCGATATTTGCCCCAGCTTCGTTCCCCGCGTTCTCAAACCGCTCCCATTCGTTGTCAACGGTGTCGGCCGCAAAGCCAACGACAAAGGCAAGGGGAAAGCCACCATTCTTAGCTTTTTCGCTCCCGCCAAGCCTGGAACGCCGTCTCGCGCGCCTGTTGTTCCAATAATCAACTCGGTTCCCGGTGGCATGGTTGTGGGTAAAGCTAGCGGAAAGAGGTCCCTGGCCGAAGAGGTCGATCGAGACATTGCTGCGAAACGGAAAAGGCTCGACGAGGAAAGCAGGGGAGCCCAGTCCAGGTTCTTTCCTTCGTCCCGCCAAGGCAACGACGGGTCTCGACCTCTTGAAGCGGATGGGGATGAGATCGAAGAATTGGTCGCAGGGCCATCGAGGTTGCGAGGGAAGGAGAACGTACCACTGGACGATGAAGAAGACGAGGAGGTCGTTTTGGAAGTTGAAGAGGATCTGGAGGCGGACCTGCAATGGGACAGCTTGTCTCTTATGGCGTTGTCGGGCTGCAACGACGACGTTGCCGAACCTCAAGTCGAACCTGAGGTTGAGCAAGAAGAGGGCTATATCTCACCAACGCCGTCAAGATCCCGCGATACGGAGGACCTCTCGTCCCCGATTCGGCCCACCGCCACGCCGAGGTCGCAGAAACGCATGAAGTTAGAGAAGGACGTTGCTGGAACAGACTCAGAGGTCGACTTGGATGTCTTGTCGAGTCCACCAGATGCGCCAGCGCGTCGAGTACCGCTGCTCAACCTGAACGCATTCCGATATTCGGGGTCGCAGCCAGAAGGGAATGTGCTCGTTGCTGCTTCGCCGGAACGAGAGGGCCTTTTGGGGGCAGACGTGGACTTGCGGGACTCGTTTGGAGACGAGCGAACCAGCGACATCGATTGCTTTGAGGACGACAAGACGGGGGATGACGACGACGACGAAGAAGAAGAAACGGAGCCGCCGTTGGCCGTGGAAGAGAGTGCGACCCCGACACCGTCGCCACCAACTCCGTTCGAGGAAGAACGAGCGGCGCTAGAGTCTGCTGCGCGTGCGGAGGTGGTTGCCGCAGGCTGGCGTGACAGATGGGCATTGTCGAAGGACGCTGGCCGCGTTGGCTTATCTACCATGCGACCACCAGGAGGATTGCGTCGACGGGAAACAACAATAACACCGACAGGCCGTCACTTCCCAATCGGACGCGCTATCCGGCAACACCTACACGCGCAGGCCGATACTTCCGTTCCCGCCCGTTCGAAACCTGGCAGTGGGAAGGTCAAGCAGACACCATTGCAATCAAGGAGGAGTTTGACGTTCCTTGACCCAATGCCGATGAAGCCCAAGGGCACCGGTACCAGCAGCAGGGGAAGGGTTTCGCTGCCGGCGGAGGTTTCAGAGCCTGTGGATGGTGGTGATTTGTCTAGAGGGCCGAATCGATTCGCCCAGTTCAGGTATGTCGTGTCATGTCTTTGACGACCTTCCACAAACTAAACGGACTGTAGCTATTCATAAGCTGTACATAGGCATCCATACTTTGGTTATTGCAGACAGTGTACATAATGGTATCGCATCTGGTTGTGGAGACTTCATAATAAGTCTCTGTTAGTGCTTGGGGACAGCCGAGCTCGTTGATACGAGTCCTCACGTGGTTCGCACTTGGACACGCTCACGACCAAATCGACCGTCGCGTGCGTCCTCCTTCGTTCTTGTGTGTCCTATCTTGTGTAACAGGTATCGATTCGCTGGTTGAGAGCCTGGCGGCGTTGGAACAAAGGTTCAAACACCGCCCGACCATAACTACACTTTTTCTTCTTCTTTCGATTGAGATCTCATGCTTTCTGCAGCTCGATCTACTTGAAAAGGGAACGAGGGAATCAGGGTTGTGCACGCATGCAAGACCGATTCCAGCCACCTATCTTGCCGTCTGGCCAGCAAACCTGACGCCTAAGAACCTTATGCGGATTCTTGCATTGCTCTCGCGGAGTTAAAATGTTTCAAGTTGCGCTGGAGGGTGGTTTAGGCCCGTTGTACGGCGTCCAACGAACCCCGGTCCAGTGTCCGGGACCAAGTCAAGTTCAGACCAGGCTTGTTTCGGCGCGTAGAACGCAGGGAAACAACGGGAAATCGATGCCACCACATGCCCTCTGCCGCTTTCCTGAAGCTCTTTTAAAGCCTGATCATGCACGCTCCTGCCTACAGCAAACACCCAGCTCTCGGTCGTTCGAGACTCGCCTCGAAACGATGGCTCAGTGGTCACCCAATCCCAATTTTCCGGACGATGTTGACGGGTATCAAGACAACATTCATGGTGGCGTCGCCTCGGACGATCCGCCACCCGCCAGCCACTATTCCGAGCAACATTCCCGAAACTACGGCGCAGGATGGGTCGCGGATCGTTCATTTACGCACCGCGAATATGCCAGTGGGAGCCAACAGCTGGATCAAGGCGGCTTCTCCTCCGCATCCCAGCACTGGGACGTGCCCTACCCAGGCCATGCGGCCGCCCCACCGCTCCCGCCACATCCAACCAGCTACTTATACCACCAGAACCCCGGTTTCGCGTTTCCCGACGCGTCTCAACCACCGCGATGGGGAGTGCATACAGCGGCGCGCATTTCGAACGCTTGGCCTACAGAGGATCCCAGCTTGGATCTCGTTGCCATGCAAGCTATCCTCTTCATCCTTGCTCTTGATACTCAATAGGCTAACGCTAAAGTTTGTAGAGCGCCAACAACCGGTCCTTGGTACGCTCAAGAGGCTGAAGACCCGGCGCCGTTTCATGATAGCGCCGGTGGGTCCTTCGAAGCGGATGTAGCTTCGACGTCATTTCCCGCGGAGACAGGGCCACATGTCCAGGGTTCCTCTCGGACGGAGCGGCGACGCAAGGAAACGCCGAGCAAGATGCATCGTTGCGACATTTGTCAGAAAGAGTTTCCGCGGTGAGCCCTATTTGTTCTTCCTGCCGGCTAACAACTAATGCCGCTTCAACAGGCCAAGCGCACTCAAAACGCACATGAACTCTCACAACGAAGTCCGCCGTGCGTCAATCTTCGCTTGTTCCCGCTTGCCCGTCAATAAAACATTCATTTTAGCATATCATTGCACGTTTCCGGGATGCGAGCAGTCGTTCAGTGTCCTCTCCAACGCCAGAAGACACCTGAGAACGCATGGCGTTGAACCCCCTCCCTCGTCTTCCATGGTTCGAGCCTCCGAGCGACGCGAATATGCTGTCAATTTCGAGGAACCCGTCGTCCAACAAGAGCCAACCACGTCCACTGGCAGCCAGGCGCCGTACCGCGTCCGTTGGATTGGGGCAAATGAGAGGACGCGCGGCGTGGGCTGGGGGGTCCGCCAAGCTGAACAAGATGAACAGGGCGGTAGCTCGGACTTGAGTTGAGGTTTATGGATGTTAGGAAAGCCAGTTTGATTGGGCTTGAAGAGGCGGGGTATAAGGACAGACGGCGCAGGGCGTCGTTTTCTCTTTGTATCTGCTCGAAGAGAGGCTTTGAGGAGAGGGTAGAGAAGGATTTACTCATCTTGACGTCGGTGTACTGCTCATGCAATCTATTTTGGCACCCGTCTTGCTTTTCATTGTGGCGCAACATGTGGCCCAAAGAAACGTGGCGAAAGTACTAATCCAAGATACATGCGATGAACTGCGCGGGTACCGGGAGTGGGTGAAAATAGTTGATGGGATCTTTGAGAGTCTTTTTTCTTTGCCAGAGCTAGGCGTAGTGTCCATCGAGATACGCGAGCTCGAGATCCCGGCCCGTTGTGGTTTCCTGGTCGGACCGAACGGGCCGGTGAGTTGATGGCGTTGATGTCGGCCGTACCGGCTCGATTAACGCTCACCACAATGAATGCTAGTCGCGCGGCCGCGCTTTGCGCCTTCCTTGCAGTCTCTTTACCTGCCTCGCGCGGCGCGAAACATGGCCCGCGATAGTGCATAGCTTGACGAGCTTGAACATAAACATGACTTGCTCGCACCGTCACCAGCAGGCTCGATCTCTGCTTTCATTCCAGCGCGTCATATAGCACTTCTCCCGTTATACACCCCCTTCGGAGCAGCTGGCGACACGACCCCCACGGCCGTGCGACGCAATAACGAACTATCAAACGAGGTCCACTTGAGCTCAGTCGACATTTATTAAACCGAGCTCTCAGTGACGGGAAAATAGCTCATCGCGCAGTTCAGACGGCGCTCAGGACGCATATTGCAGCACAGTCAACTGTTTCGGGTAGTTTGTCCGCCGCCGCAGCGGCGGCGGCGCTTCTTTGATCGCGAGCCCACAAAAGATCTTGCCCCACAAGCCAGTCTCTCTCTGTCCCGTCCGAAATGGTTACATGCTTTTGGTGCCTTTGGGTATCAGTGCGGGGTTTGAATATCACTTTGTAGTCCCCCAAAATGCAGCCGCAGACGGTGGTGTCGACACCGCTCTCGTCACCAGCAGAGAGACTTTTAAAAACCTGGAGTCGCAAAATCGATGTCCCCAATCATTCATTGGCTCGACTTTATAAGACGCATAGCTTCAGTGGGTCTATCTACCTTCGTATTTCTCTCTATTAAATCACTGGCCAAGACTGAGCCGCCACTGCGACCACCGTTTGCTAGGCGAGTACGGATGAGACTTCGACAGAGATGAAAAAGTGCGTCGTCGTTGGTCAAATGCTCATTTTTGTTCCTTCGAACTTCGACCTCATGATGTTCACAGAAAAATGCATTCTCGTAGTCCCCAAGGAACATCCTCTCGTTCTCACTGGCCCCGACGCACAGAACGGCCAGAAGCTCCTGAATCTATCCTAGAGTCGTCCTCAAGCCACTCCCAGTTACGGCCTCAGCCCGAGTACGCTGCAGCATACCCACGCATACCGCAAGAGCCGCTGTATCCGTATGGCTCCTTCGCACCCTATGACTCGTCCATTCGGGCATCCCAAGACACCCAAGGATACGATTACGATCCTTCGTCCACGGCCGCCGACTTCACAAGTCCCGTTGTGGTAGGCGGGAGCTTGAACCAGCCGTTCCTCGTCGAGCAATCACACTTGCGGACGACCGACCCGAGGTATCATGGGCCACATGAGGGTCTTGATTATTCGCAATCCCGCGCGCAACTCCATCGTTCAGGCACGTCTGCTACCGCGCTCAGAAACTTTCAGCCCAACGCCCCGCCGATCGCGGGCCCCAGTGGAACGAATTCACCTGCCGATTTCATTCCCATGTAAGTTGCCGCACGAAAATACGCGTCGATGAGCCTGGAAATTCATTGAGTTAGTGTAGCTGCGACGTATAGCGAACCTCCGGGTGGCATCCACCCTCGAGGTCCCCCGTATATCTCATTGGACCAACCGGTCGCATGGACATCATCGTATCCGCCGCCAACGCAACTTAGGCTCAGCCCACCGCTTGCCGATGCTGTATCTGAGCTCCACGGGGGCGCAAAAGTTCGCCGACCGCCGAAGAAAGCACACAAGTGCTCGGTTTGCGACAAAGATTTTGCTCGGTGGGTTTCGTTTGAAACCTTTCATTCGTCAGCTTATGAATGGTTTCGCCCAGACCTAGTGCGCTGGCAACTCACATGCACTCGCACAGCGACCAGCGACGTAATCCTTGGTTGCTTATTGATTCTCGTCCCGCTGACCCAAATAACAGCGTTTGCGTGCGGATATCATGCATGCCCTAAAGTTTTCAACACAGCTTCGAACGCGCGAAGACATTATCGGACCCACTTTGAGAGGTTGGTACCAACAGAAGATATTCCGCCATACGAGTCGATCACATTCGAGCATGCGCAAGTCATGTCGCCGCCGACCAATGCTCCTGCGTCGAATTCGTTGGATGGTGATGCACCATTGCGCCTCCGCTGGCTCGAGCCGAACTTCCCCTCTCGTCGGCGAAAGTCACGGAAAGGCGAAGAGCGACAGCACAGCGGCGGCGACCCGCGCAATGAAAGCGACGATGGGGATGTGACCCACGATTGAGCCGGCCCTGGCGCCGCGTCCTGATTGCTGTAGAAGTCGAACTGTTCCTCATCAAAGCTCAACACTGCGAAATCGGCGGCCGGTTAGCCGTGCGAAAGCTCAAGCTTCGAGGCGGAGCGGCGGCTTGAGCTGACGCGGTAAATTCGGCCGCTCCATCTCTTTCAGTGGTCATTCCCCGTGGAACCACACCCATGTTCTCCGATCCAATATGCTGAAGATAAAATGCGGTCAGTTCGTTGATCCTTCGGGCATCGTGCTATACTCACAATTGGCGAGGCCGATGATCAGGTCATAAATATCGGGAATCTGGTCCGGATGAGCGTTCGGGAGGTACGGGTTGGGTTTGTTTCAAGTTTGAAAAATGAGAGACAGAAGAGCGCGCGAGCCTAAAGACAGATAAAGGTTGTCAGACGGGCATTTCGGGGAGGCGCAGATGTCAAGTCATACCAATGGTATCTAAGGTTGCGAGAGTACCGAGAAGAGAAAGGAAGTGGGCAGGCAAATGACGACAGTATATGCTGGACCAGAATGGCCCATTCACTGTCGGTGTTCATGAGAAATCCGAACCAGTCGGGCGCTTACCGGCTGGGACTCGAAGCAGAGCCACTCTATGTATTGGAAGCAGCGTCCAGAGGTAGTCGATGTCCACGCGACAGAGCCGTAAAACTCCGGTGTAAGGCGAAAGCGGCGACGTCACTGTCACGTGTCTCTCACAGCCATCATGTCAACCGCGATGAATGCGCTCAAAATCGAGAAGAAAATGCTTCGAAAAGCTATGGAGACCAAAATCCGCGACCTTACATCTATTCCTGAACAATGTTCACTTGTTTTCTCGTCGTCACCTCCCGGTCGTATTTACCGCGCCTGCAGCGTTGGCGGTAACTTCGCGCGTCATTGGGCTTCCTGCCTTCTCTCAAGCGCGCGCAATCGGATGCTATCTCAGCATGCCCGCAGGAGAAATCGACACGTTCTCGTTGGCCCGTGAAATACTGCGTTCTGGTGCGTTTTCGTTCGAGTCGGGTCCCGCCACCCATCCAGAGCCGTAGGCAAGACATTATTTGTGCCGAAAATCGACAAGAGCAGCGACAGGCGCATGGAGCTCCTCCGCATCTATGACGAGGCTGATCTCGAGTCGCTCCCTAGCGGCGTTTGGGGGATCCGAGAACCAGAGCTCTTGCGTGATGGCCAGCCTCGGACGAGTGGTAAGTGGTCTACGACACCGGTACCAGCAAGTCGCTGATTTTATCAGCTAGCGATGTCGGGCTCGATATGATGCTCGTGCCGGGTAACTCGAATCTTTCTTTCTCTCGAACCGCCGTTGTTCATAACACACTCAGGTGTCGCATTTGACCGCTCGTTCTCTCGCCTTGGACACGGAAAAGGATACTATGATACATTTATCGCGGCTTATGTTTCGACAAATCGCCCACCACCGCTACTTGGTGCGTCCGTCGCCCATGAAACGTGTCGTACGCGTTGACATCCCTCAACAGCGGCACTTGCCCTGCGCGAACAGTTTCTACATGCCAACGCGATCCCAATCGACGCACACGATTGGAAGATGGACTGGGTTATCACAGCGGACGAAACTGCTGGTGCGCCATAACGCAGAAACGGGACTTGGAGGCAAGTACAACGTTATTTTTTCAGTGTCGACGAAGCTTGACAATGTCCGAATCCAGGAATGAAATGATATAGTGTACACATGAAATGCCGAATGATCATGGATATCCAAAGAAAAACCCGCAACTCTAATAGTCGTCGTCCGAATCCGGATCCGCTGCTTGACGATACCCGCACTTCTTGAGGTTCGCCGTAAAGGGCGAGGTGATACTCGCCTGCGCTGGCGGAATCGTAACTCCCGGTGAGTTGTCGATGACGCTGTTTGCGATGTGGTTATTGATCCTGGAACACTGTTAGCACCGTCGAAAACCTGCCAAGGCAAGAAACGACATACTCTTTGGGGTTCGAGACATTGCCAAAGTGAATCGCGCCTGGAACCTCCACCAGCTTGACGTTGACGCCGTTGGCAGCAAGTAACGCGCGGACTTCTTCAGTGTACTCGATGGCGTAAGCGATATCGGCGCCGCAGTGGACCAGCTTCACTGGGCATCGGATACGGGAGACGGCGGCAGCAGTCTGCGCGGTGCGCTTGATGAAGAAGTCGACTGTCGCTATGCGGTACTCGACGAGCTTCGTCGGTCCCCAGTTCTTGAGCGCAAGCGGGACGGCACGGGTGGTGAGCGCCTTGACAAGGGTACTCTCCTGGCCGCTGAAGCCCAACTGCAAGGCACCGCAGACGGAGTCGAGGAGCGCGGTCTGGTCGACCTTGCCGCCCTTGAACGCCTCAACCCAGCAGTCGTGGATCTCCATGCGTCCCTCGGCCACGTCCTCGGGCTAAACGAACGTCATAAGACAAGGATCGAGACAGCATACACACGAAATGGTTCGTACCTCGGTCAACGGAAGCGGCGAGACCATCGTCAGGGACAGGGCTTTGTCGGGGAAGGAGATAGCGAGCTGGAGCGAGATGCAGGCACCCATCGAGACACCGACGAAATGCGACGGAGGTAGACGAAGGGCTTCCTAGAGCGAGACGATCAGCTCTGCTCGAGGGACATGCGAAGAGGGAACGAACCATGAACTTCACGATATCCGCCGCGGCCTCTTCACGACCGTAGGTGGGGCCGACTTTACCCGATGTCTCGCCATGACCGCGCAAGTCGAGGGCGACGAGGTTGAAACGGCGCAAGTTGGGGTCAGCGAATTGGACTGTAGACGAGCTTAGCGATTTGCGATAGCACGAGGTAAGGGAGAGAAGACGCACGCTCGAAAAGCTCTGAAGCAATGTAGACGGGATGCAAGAAAATGACGGTGGGCAGAGTCTTGTCGATAGACTTCGCGGAGGAGCTCTTGGGTGTAGAGATGGTGTAGTGGAATGTGGCGGAGCCGGCAATGCTCTTGACTTTGACGGAGGGCATAGTTGGTTCGTGTGTGGGGGCGAGTACGGGAGCCGCTGACCGACGGCGTCTTTATAGGCGTGATACAGCCAGACAGGATCAGGGCGCAAAAAAGGAGGCGGGAAATGGAATTGTGTGACGCGCGCCATATGCTCACTTTGTTCCCCTATCTAGTCCTCCTCCATGTCCAAATCCCCTTCGACACCTGCGCCCTCGCCCTGGTCATCAAACTCCTCACCAGCATAATCGCCATCCCAATCGTCAGCTGCATTTGTGGATGTTGTAGGCGCCGTGCCTGATCCAAGCGGCGCTCTGACTGGGCTAGGTGCGGGATCGACGGTGAGTGAATTCTTGACGTGTTCGGTGACCTCTTCCATTCTGTCTTTCGAGAGGCGGTCCTCTAGTTCCTCGACAATCTGGCAATCAATCTCGGTGTAAATCTGGACCACGACTTGCACTCACAACATACAGCTCAATCTGCTCCTGTGGAGCCAAGTTGACGATCTGAAGCTTCTCTGCTTTGGTGAACTCATACGGCTCGAGGGATTTCACGAGGGTGGTTACGGATTCAGGAGTCTGTTTTGTCGTCGGTTGATGTTCTGCAGACAAGTACTTTATCGCCTGTCGCGTCGTCGCATCAGTGCGCGTAGATACTCGGGCCCGATCCGTTGGTTCGATTCGAATTCACCTCAAAAGAGACCGTGCGGACGTTCTCATGCGTCTCAACGATCGTTGGGTCACGACCTCCACCTGCTGGTACGGAGGCGTCGATCCCGGAAGCCTCCTCTTCCTTTTTGATGCGATGCGCGATTTTTGTTCGCGCAAGGTGATCAGCTTCGAGTTCTTGCAGCAACGACAGGACTTCGTAGTTCGAGAGCAGCGCCGCGCGCGGGTTAACGACCTAGTGTGGTTCAACAAGTATCCAGCCAGCGACTCAGGACGCGCCTCCATCGGTGTTCGTGGAAGAAAAGAGTTGACAGCATGTCACGCGCGTCTCCTGTTTACTTACACCCTCGTGAGTGGCTCTCGGCAAGCCACATAGCCGGGTCTCTTCAACGGGATGATCGTAACCCGCTCCCCCGGAAGCGCCCGCAACGTCCAACGGCCTTAAGAGCCCTCCCTCGAGCTACGCTTTTGTATCGAACCCCCATGTCCGACCCCGCAACTTGGCCAAATCTGCCGGAACGCGTCAAGTCGCGTTTTCTACCAGTTAACGGACTGCGTATGCACATCCTCGAAGCTCGTCCCGAGGACAACAGCACACACGCGCCGCTCGTGCTTCTACTTCATGGATTCCCGGAATTAGCATAGTGGGTGTTGTTCACAGTCCAAAAGACAAGCGTCCAGACTCATCTTACGGCGAAGTTGTTGGAGAAAGATTCTCGGCCCACTTGCAGACGCTGGATGCCACGTCGTCGCGCCGGACCAACGCGGTTATGGTCGCACCACGAATGAATCCGGCAAGAACGTCGAATACGCTGACTCCCTCGAACCATTCCGAATGACGAACCTGGTTAAAGATGTAATCGGCCTCGTATACGCGCTGGGCTACGACTCGGTTGCTGCTGTTGTCGGACATGACTTCGGGTCACCTGTCGCGGCCTATTGCGCCCTCATTCGTCCAGATCTGTTCAAGAGCGTCGTCCTGATGAGCGCCCCGTTTACCGGCGCACCACGAATCAGGCCCGAACCGTTGCTCGTTGGAGCGTCACTCGATCCGACTTGGCAGATGATTTCTGTTGCTCTGGCGCAGCTCGACCCGCCGAAAAAGCACTACATGGTCTATCATTCGACGCCTGAAGCCGCCCAGGATTTGAGCAATCCCCCGAATGGACTGCAGTCGTCGTTGCGAGCCTACTACCACGTCAAGAGCGGCGACTGGAAGGGAAACAGCGAGCCCCGCCCGCATCCCCTTGAGGCAGAAGGTCCGATGGGCGTTGCGCCTTGGCGTCCTTGCCGCATTATTACGTGATGCCTCTGGAGGCGACGGGATCTATGGCCGTTCAAGGTCTGGGGCCATCGCAAGAAGCACCCGACTGGCTGACGGACGCGGAACTGGCGGTTTACATCGAGGAGTTCAAGCGCACTGGGTATCAGGGCGCGTTGAACTGGTATCGCATCAAAACCGGCGCTGGCGGAGAAGACGATCTTGCATTGTTTTCTGGGAAACGTATCGAGATCCCTGCAATGTTTATCTCGGGAAGTCTGGACTGGGGAACGTATCAGTCCCCTGGTGCGACGGAGATCATGAGGCGGAGGACCTGCTCAAAGATGGATGACGAAGACTTCGTGCTGATTGAAGGGGTGGGACATTGGGTGCAGCAGGAGAAGAGCGCAGAGGTCGTGAAAGAGTTACTTCGATTCCTCGGGAAAGTCGCGTAATTAAACGTATGAAATATGTGCAAAGTATCGACGTAGGGCACAAGCGGTCGATCAGATTAGATAGACGAGATAAGATCATGCAGATGTGAAGATTCGAGGTCTCACCAAGCAGCAAGCGTGGTATTAGTAACACCACTTCCACCTTTCACCCCTCCACGACCACGATGTCCAATCCTGCAACCTGGCCGAACCTGCCCAAGCGCGTCAAGTCGCGCTTCATCTCAGTTAACGGGCTTCGAATGCACATTCTTGAAGCCCATCTTGACGACGGAAACACCAAGGCTCCGCTCGTTCTCTTGCTTCACGGCTTCCCAGAGCTAGCCTAGTAGGTCTGGTCTCCCCAAAAAGGCGGTAAAAGCTGCTTTATATATCGTGCGCACAGTTCCTGGCGAAAAGTTATCGGTCCACTGGCGGACGCGGCCTTTCACGTCGTCGCGCCAGACCTTCGCGCCGTCGGGCGTACGACCTCCACTGGCAACCCCGAAGGCCACAATGTCGAGTATTCGGACTCCCTCGAGCCATTCAGGATGACGAACATGGTCAAAGACATCGTCGCCCTGTGTTATGCCTTGGGTTACGACTCGGTCGCGGCCGTCGTTGGGCACGATTTTGGGTCCGCTGTGGCGGCGTATTGCGCGCTTATCCGTCCAGATCTTTTCAAGAGCGTCGTGCTGATGAGCGCGCCGTTTCCTGGTGCGCCGCAAATCAAGTCCGAACCTCTCTTGCCTACGGTGGGCGGCGTCGATGCGACTTGGCAGAAGGTCACAGACGGGCTGAGAGAGAAGAACCCGCCGAAAAAGCACTATATGGTTTATTACTCGACGCCCGAAGCCGCACAAGACATGGACCAGCCGCCGAGCGGTTTGCAGGCGTTCTTCCGCGGATACTATCACGTCAAAAGCGCAGATTGGAAAGGCAACAGCGAGCCGCCGCCGCATGCTTTGCCTACGAACGACGTCGTCGACGCCATGGCTGCGTCGTTGCCGCACTACTACGTGATGCCGCTGGAAGCGACGATGCCCACTGCCGTCGACAGTTTAGGCCCGTCCCTGGGGGAGACCGAGTGGCTTACGGACGCAGAGCTTGCGGTTTATGTGGAGGAATATGGGCGCACCGGGTTCCAGGGCGGGCTCAACTGGTACCGCAATAGAACTGGCACGGGTCGGCAAGACGATGTGGCCCTGTTCTTTGGCAAACACATTGAGGTCCCGGCGATGTTTCTTTCTGGCGCATTGGACTGGGGCATATATCAGGCGCCTGGGGCAACGGAGGCCATGAGGCGCAAAGTATGTCCCAAGATGGGCGAGGACGATTTTGTATTGATTGAAGGCGCGAGCCATTGGGTACAACAGGAAAAGGGTGCAGAGGTGGCCCAGGAGTTGCTTCGATTTCTGAAGAAGGTACTGTAGGTGATGTAGTAGAATGTATTACAGAGGGTGAACAGTAAAAAAGCTGGATTACACTTTGGGATGCTTGACGCTGACTTTGATTCGCTGGGCCAGAACGCCGCGCGGGTGTGAGAGGTCGTCTTCGGCGCTGATGATCGTCTCGCCTGTGCAAGCAGGACCACTGGCAGACTGCGAGAGCGCGCTGAGCGTCTCTTGCGACGCGGATGGCGCGGACGGTCTGGGTTTGCCGCTCTTGGACGCGAAATACGCAAAGAGGTCATTGGACTTGACCCTGACCATCTGGCGCCCGGTGTGGCAGGTGCATTTGAGGACGACGGTGTAGCGACGCGTGGCTCCGGGGCTCTGCTTCGCCATGCCCTCGTCGATACTGAATTTCCGTCAGATTGGACGCGGGAAAACGAAAAAAAAAACCGATGAACACGCACTTGTATTGAGAGAGGGTGGCGCGTTTGAGCTCACGAGCAACAATCTTCGCTCGGCGTCCGTTGTCCACGTCGGGTTTAGCGATGATGGCAAAAGTGCCGGAAAAATCGAGGTCGGCGACATTACGAAGGCGCTGGCCTGCTGCCACCGCGTTGTAAAGCGCGTCTGCGTCAACGAATTTGGTGCGCTTGGACTTGGTTGGGATCTGGTGAGGCGTGAGTTGGAGTTGACGCGACGGAATACCGATGGACGTACCGGGATTGGAAGCGCCGGAAACGACATGAACTTGAACTGTCTGCGAAGACGCGCCATCGCAAGAGCAGAGTCCTCCTCCATGTCCTGAAGTTTGCGTTTTGGAGCGGTGTTCTTAGGGCCAGTGGGTACGTTGTGCTGGGTGCTCGTGGCGAGCACGGCGGTGGCCTTGTCGTTTCTGCGGCAGGGTTCGCAGCGGGCGTAGCGGACGGGGGCCAAACGTGTGCCACAGCTGGCGCATGGTTTTCGGGGGATGGGGGCAATGGGACGCGTGTCCATGGCGGAGTAAACGAAAGACGCGACGGAACACGTGAATGCATGATGAACGGCCACATCCCGCAGCCACCACACAGCGCAGGTCGACGCCCACAAGGTACACTCCCATTCTCACCAAACCCACTCTCATCTTCCAGCAGGCTTCCCCACACGCATCAACCCTGGCCAGATCCCCTCCGCCACAGAGGCAGTCGAATTCGACCGCCACCAGTGGGAGGACGCGACATACTACGGCCATCCAGGCAGTCATGTTCCCTTGTCCACCTCGGACTACTTTGCTGTCGATCAGGGTGCGCCAAATCGGCGTGTCTAGCGCGGCAGAAGCTCACAATCCCCAGGCAACTCGTCGCCCAGATTCTTGCGGATGACCACCTGGAACATCCCCAACACGTCCAGGCTGGCAGGAGACTGCGCAGTACCCATGGTCGCCGTTATTCAGCCTTTCGCAGATCTAGGGCCTGGCGAAGACCCTGTACCCCTCGTTGACTTTGGCGAGGAGGGGCCGCCGCGGTGCGAGAATTGCCGCGGATACATCAACCCATGGTGTGTTTGGGAGCAAGGCGGGAGTGCATGGAAGTGCAATCTGTGTGGGCATTCAACAAGAGGTGCATCCCCTGCAACATTGTGGCCGAGTAATCCCTGACGTTTGTAGTGGCTTCGTCCTACTTTTCTCATCTCGATGCCAACCTCCGTCGCGTGGACCATGACCGAAGACCGGAGCTCAATGTCGGGACCGTGGACTTTGTTGTTCCCTCCGATTATTGGGCAACAAACCCGCCGCAACGATTATCCATGCCCTATTTCTCCCTCGATCCCCCGCCAACAGGGCCCCGACAGCCACAACCGCTCAGATTCGTGTTCGCATTCGACGTTTCGAACGAAAGCGTGCAGTCCGGGACATTGCTGTCTGCCTGCACGACGTTGCATGACGCGCTATCATCCTTTCCGCCGCAAAGCAGCCTCGCGATCCTCACATTCGACCAGACCCTCCATTTCTATGATCTATCGGTACGCGCACCGGCGTCTTCTCCCTCCGCTCATTGACAGAATGCCAGTCAGACTCTGCCCCAATGCTCGTCGTTTCAGACATCGACGAAGTATTCATACCCTTGCGCACCGGCCTTTTCGTCAACCCTGTAGATCGACGAACCACTATCGAAGTGCTATTGAAGGCCATTCCCGAACGTTTTGCTTCCATGCCTCACGTTCATTCTGCACTTGGCCCGGCCTTGCGAGCCGGCCTTGCGGCTCTGGTGAGGACGTTTGTAGTAAGTTGAAACTGAAACTGAGGGTTCTGCAGGCTGGCTGCGGTGGTCACATTGTCGTCTTCCAGAGCACGATGCCAACGATAGGTGCCGGAGCGCTTCCCGGCGAGCCGCAAGAAGCAAACATGTACGACACCCCGAAGGAGGCGCAGCTCTATGCTCCCCGTGACAACACGTGGCGAGAAATAGGCGCCGACTGCGCCGAGGAGGGCATCGGCGTCAGCATGTTCCTCACAATGGGCCGCTACATTGATGTGGCTTCTATCGGTGCAGTGGCTTCCTTGACCGGCGGGGAGCTATTCTTCCACCCGCGGTTCAATCCCGCAAGGGAATCGTCCGTTTTGCAGTCGCAATTGCACCGGCTCATTGAGAGGACGACGGGCTACAACTGCCTGATGCGTGTACGCGTCTCTAATGGTTTTGTCAGTTCTTTCGGGGTGCTGAAAAGTGTGCTTATCGGTCTCTTTGCTTGTAGGTCTTCGAATAACGGACCAGTTTGGCAATTTCTCGAAACGCGGTGCGACGGATCTCGAGTTTGGTGTCCTTGATGCAGACAAGGCCATCTCGGTCACGTTTCAGCATTCCGGAAGGCTGAACGTACGCGGCAACGCGTATGTGCAGTCTGCGGTTCTCTACACCAGTGTCGATGGCCAACGGAGAGTGCGGATGTGTAACGTTGCACTGCCCGTCGTTGAGCTGGCTTGGAATGTATTCAAGTTGGCGGACATCGACGCCACGGTCTATTATCTCGCTCGACATGGTGAGTTAGAGGTTTTCAGTTTACTTTCCTATTACTTATTGCTCTCCAGCTATCGCACAGATGTCTACGGAGAAAATGGTCAACATTCGAGACGATTTGACCGAAAATTGCTCGTCGATTTTGTTGGCCTATCGGAATAAATGTGCCAACACGTCTTCGGTCGATCAGGTACGTGCAGATCCTTCGCGACTTGAACGCTTTGCTCACTGTCTTCGCAGCTTATACTTCCCGAATCGTTCAAGAGTCTTCCCGTGTATACGCTCGCGATACAAAAGTCGAAATGTCTTCGAGGTACTCTTGAGTCTTGTTGCTTGTACAAACTGCTCACCGTCCGTAGCCCGGAACGTGAGCTCGGACGTACGGAACTACTGGGCCCATAGGATGATGTCCATGAGCGTGCGGAATATCATGCACACACTGTACCCGCCATTGCTCGCACTCCACGACCTTTCTCCCGAAGCTGGGTTTCCGGATCCGACGACGAATAGGCTCGTTATGCCAGAGACGATGCGGGACAGTCATACGTACATGGAGGCGCACGGTGTTTATCTCATGGGTGCCTACTGTTTATGATCTCCAACCCGTCGTTGTGCTAAAAGACCATCCAGACAACGGCGAAATGATGGTCCTCTGGATCGGCGGGAGTGTCTCCCCACAACTCCTCCTCGACCTCTTTGGCGTCGATGACCTCATGGCGCTCGACCCGCGCCTACCCTCCCTCCCCATCCTGCAAACACACCTCTCAACCCAAGTGCACAACATCCTCGCGTACCGCCGTCTCTCGCGCGGCGGGCGCATCCCCAAGTTCTTTATCGCGCGACAGAATATGGACGCGGCGGAACTCGAGTTCAGCGACATGCTCGTTGAGGACCAGAATACAGGGACGATGTCGTATCCCGACTTTTTGTCGGTGGTGCATAACCAGATCAAGCAGGTGCTGCAGCATGGGGGGACGTTGGGCGGGGGCGCGACGATGCGTTCGTCGGTGTGGTAGATTTAGTCACGTGAGCATCTTCAGTGGGCATAAATGAATATCTAATGAAGCTGAAGGTCCATTAGCTACTTGCACACCACGTAGACACCACTCACGCGTAATCGATTCAACACACACCAGCTGTTGTCCCTCGCAGTGTCGTATAATGGCCTCCGCTCTGTTGCGACAGGCGATGGCAGGTTGAGACGACGATCCCCAAGTGCTGATATAGAACTTCATCCCTCCCATGCTCGGGGGTCGCGACTCGGGGCCGGAGGAGTGACGCTGGATGACCTCGACGAATTCCGGCCATTGTTCTGCTTCTTGGGCAACCAGGCCCATGGAGAGGAAGTAGAAATGCGCGGCCTGAAAGGTGATGCGATGGAGAGGAAGGGTTTCGATGGTCAAGCAGTTCTTCAACAACGCAATGAACACGGGGAGGCCAAAGAACGCGGACAGATAGAGGGTCTGGAGTCTCGGAAAGTGGGCAAGCGACATCCGGCGGTGTGGTGCTGTCCGGAGAGTAGTCTGTAAACGGATAAATCCAGAGACGTGGATCGGATTATGACTGCACGAACCGGAGAGGAACCAGACGTTCAATCCCTCGATTTGATTGTCGATGGGCATGGCAGCGAACAAAGTTGTAAGCAACGGCCCCCCAACGCCACTGAAGGAGAGGAAACGGAGATGGGTGAAGTCGACCATATCGATGATGGCGCGCGTGAACCGACCGCCAGTTTCATGCTCCGAGAACGCCAAGGTGCGCAAGCGCAGCTTGGTTGGTGCTCGAGGAACAACATGCAAGTGATTTCTCGGTCCATCGGCCTCGAAAGTCAAAGACAGCGCTTCCAAAGAAGAAGAAGCCCGTTGCGCCAGGTCAATCAAATCTGCGGCGGATTCAAGGTTTTGAAGGAAAACACCGAGAAGGTGAAGCCCGCGAAGCTGCGAGGCAGCCTGCTTCAACACGGCTTTGAGGCGACTGCTCAGGGAGTTCCACCGAAACAGGCCACACTGCAGCGACAATACAGTGAGATTATTGAGGAGCGGGAGAACCAGCGAAAGGGTTCGGCTCGCGTTGTGCAGCCAGCGACTGTCGAAACCAGCCTCGTTCGCGGTACCCTCGATTATGTGCAGTTCTTTAACAAGCCCTGCGGTACTAGGAGACTTTTCCAGGAGTGCGGAGAATCGTTGGGCTACGGTCGGGCCCTTTGAGGACGATTTTGTTGCAGGAGTCAGCGAAACGCAGTGGAAGGCGCGAGGGCGGGCACGAGCCGCCAGATGGCGGGATGCGGCGCAACACGAGATTAGAGTGCTGTGGTCTTCTGCGGGGATTGAGTCGACGATGAGGTCCAAAAGTTCTTGAGGAACCAACATGGCCGTTGTTGGAGGGTTCCGAGTCCGGCACGTGAGTGTCCGAACTCACCCACCACCCACGTCTCCCGATGCTGCTCCACATATCTCACCTCGTCGCCATGCTCCTTGCACCCGCGGCCGCTAAAACCCTCGTCGGAGTCCCGACCTTCAACTTTACAACCCCGTCCACTGGCAATGTGAAATTTAAACTTTCCCCAAGCACTCGGGTGCTTGTTGATTCACAATTCAAGGATTCGGTGGATCTGGATGGGAAGACGTTGATCCCACCCACTCTGCTTCAATTTGCACAGACCTTTGCGGCCGATTTGGATGTCCTGGGTCTTTCAGGGATCTCTGCGGAGGTTGCCGACGCAGCGGAAACCGACTCTATTTTCCTCACGCTGTCCACAACCGGCGTTTTTCTCGATGCAGCGGGACGGAGTACGTCGGAAGGGTATGCTCTGACCGTCGAGTCGGAGAGCGTCGTCATTGCAGGAGCGAGCCCTTCGGGTGCTTTCTGGGGTACGAGGACGCTGTTGCAGCAGGCCAAACTCGGTGAACTAGAGCTTCCCGTCGGCTCCGGGCGCGATGCACCGGGATGGGGTACCCGGGGCGTTATGGTCCGCCGATTGTCTTGTCAACTCTACTCGATTATTGACCAACCACAGCTAGACGGCGGCCGGCACTTCTACCCCCTGAAGTTTGTTACCGAACTCTGCGCCGTACCTGTCTTTCTTCAAGCAAAACACATTCCACTTCCATCTCAGCGACAATCTCTTCAACAATCTCGACATCTACACTCGCGAGGAGTCGCTTGACCTCTACGCGACCTTCCGTTTGAACTCGGAGGACCCAGCTGTCGATGGCCTAGTCAAGCCATGCCGCGTCAACGAGACCTACACTCAAGAGACATTTGACGAGATGCAATCGTTGTGCGCTGCCTGCGGTGTCACCATCATTCCTGACATTGAGACATCTGGGCATGCGGTAGTTATCGCGCAATGGAAGCCGGAACTTGGCCTGGCTGACTTGAGTTTGCTCAACATTAGGTGCCTTGTCCCTGCTTGTCTTTTGTTTGCACTAACCAGCCCGCAGTTATCCGGAAACTATCCCGACCATGAATACCATCTGGAGCACGTTCTTGCCGTGGTTCCATACCAAAATGGTCCACATCGGCGCCGACGAATACGACAGCACCCTTGCGGATGAATACATCTTGTTTGTGAACACGATGTCCAGTTTCGTCGGCGGGACGTCTGGCAAGGAGTCCTAGGCACTGGCACGGGTAGGGCCAACCTGCGGGTACCCGCAGGTTTGACCCGTGCGGGTACGGGTACGGGTAGCCAATCGACTACCCGTGGACCCGCGGGTTGGCCGAACACACGGCTGTCAGTTAGTGCATACACCTTGCGGCGGCAGCGACGGTTGGGATCTGCCATCCGCAAGACAGTTGCATGCATGCATTCGCTTGCCGGCACTGTATAGCCGCCGCCAGCTGCCGCTGCACCAGCCAGAACGGCATGGGTACCCACGGGTGACTCGTACCTGTACCCGCGGGTACGGGTACACAGCCACCGCGGGTATGGGTACGGATAGCCGTCCCGGCACCCGCGGGTTTACCCGTGCCACTCCCTAGCAAGGACATCCGCATCTGGGGCACCAGCAAGCCCTCGACAACCTCCTCCGTGACCCTGAACATCACGATTCAGCACTGAGAGTTCTTTGAGGACAACCCGTTATCGTTGATCGAGCAGGGATATGATGTACTCAACGCGGACGACACGTTCTACATTGTCAGCAAATGGTCGGGGAAGCTATCTGCAAACACTCAATCTCACGCGTATATTCGAAGGCAATCCTGCTGGTGGACCATATGCACCTTATGTTTTCGCCACCAACAATGCGACCAACAATCCTGCTCGGGACAATCCGCGTGTGGTCGGCCATATCGCTGCACAGTGGAACAACTATGGGCCGAATGCAACAACGGTGCTTGAAGCGTACTATGCCTGGCGCGATGCCTTGTGTGATGGGTACTTGTAGATATTCGATTTTTGTATTTTATTTACGCACAAGTGATGCGTGACTTGGAGTCACGCATCATCTATCAACTTGCTTTACTCTCTCATCTCGTCCCTGAATCCGCGCTCGCCAGCGCATACGGCGCCAACTCGCGCCCTGTACATGGAGTGGTTCCACTCCCGAGCCCGGATCGGCTCTTGCGATCCCCTTCCGCCGTAGGATACGGCTCCTAGCATCATCTAGCTGCGGCGAGTGGAACCACTCGCCGCTGCTCTACTTTTCCATCGCCCTCTCCCCGATGAGGCCTCCGGACTTACCGAGCGGTATCACACCTTGGAGGCGCTGGCGGACAAGCAGTGGGGCGGGCTGCTGACATGATCTCAGTACGATGACATCTTCGAGATGCTGCACTTTATCATACCGGGGCAGAACCTCGACCGTGCGATCCCTTCCAAAACAGACATGATCCTACAGTATGATTTTATGTCTGCGATTATCCGCGACTCGTCTGGAAACGGCTATGACGGGACATGCGAGGGATGCATTGTCGCTAACGGCACACTGACTTTGTCGGCTCCCGGCAGCGTGCTCAAAATGCTGCTCACGTCCAAGGGTCGCAACTACATGCTATCGTTCTCGATCAACCCATCCTCACCAGCTCGCATTGCGCCTCCCATCTTCTCCGGGCCCGACTCCATGCTCGTGCTGGGGAACGGCACCGTCACGGCTATTGCGCTAATCTCAGGCAATTAATTCTATGCACTCGACTACACGCTTGAGCGTGATGCTTGGACCGATGTTATGCTTATCGGACCCGGAAATGCGACATTCTTCCATGTCGGGGAGGACACGGAACTGGAGTTCATGACAGTCACGCGGATTAACGGGGATACCTTTGAGATTCAGCCTATTGCTGTTGAAGCGCCCGTTGGCACAGGTCAGCGGGGATGGGTTTTTAGGGAGTTTCAAGAACATGAAGCTGGTTAGCAGTGCATAAAAAGTGTAAGATATATGCTCAATGCTTAGCCTACGTTATATGCTGTATGCGGCAAAGCTTGGAGGATTCAATTCTCTTTCTGGCTGAGACTGCACACGAGCAAACGATAACATTTGAGGGCATCACTTGTTGACCCATTGCTTTGGGAGAAACACTTGAGGCGGCAGATGGAATAACCATGAAGCGGAGTCAAGATCGGGGACAAGAGTCCGCCTTTGTGCAAGTGCTACTCTGAGTCCGTCAAGCTCTCAAAGCTCTACGGTCGTTTGTGAACCTTGCCCATGTTCGGCATCACAGCACCAAGATATTTTGAGAAATATTCTTCTGCAAGCGTCCGGCACATCCTGTCATCCGGGTGGCCGCGGTGTCCGGCGTCTGCTAGCACTTTTGATCTGCCTATGTCAAATTCCAAAATTGCCCGTTGCTCATTGCCCGTGCGATGCGGCTCAGAGGTGGTAAGTAAACCTGCATCTCCGGAAACCTGTGCACAACGTTGTTTCCGGAGGGTCCAAAACAGCATGTCGTCAGCTAATACAAGCAAAAACTATTCACGGCGTTTGAGGTAGTTGACATGCTGGTTGTCCGATGACGCACCGGCCCTCTATTCAGTATTCCGACTTTTTGGCAGCATGCGTGGAGCCAGCCTAGGCGTAAGGCTGCGAGGTTTTTCAAAGTCTTTGGCAAGTTGGAGAAGTTTTTTTGTCGTCTGAAATTCATGGCCGGCCTACACGTTGGCCATGGTGAAAAAAATGGAAAGGAAATAATAAGCAGCAATTACTTGACGTGCTTTGCTTAGTCTCCCTAAAATTAGCGATCGAGGCTGGAGTCAAGATCTGCCGGGCTGATCGCCATTTTTTTTACACTTTCGGCGCAGTCAAGAATACTTGCGCCGCCCTCGGTTGGTGGCCAACGTAGAGGCGCAGAGAGCGGCGAGCAGCCCTTTAGCTACGCATTCATGCACTTTTCTGAGCAAAAGAAACGTCGAGAGATAAATTTAGCGTGCCGGTGTGTTGCCGCACTCAGGGCTTGTTGTGACCTTAAAGCTCCCGCTGTTGTTGCCCTCTTCATTCCCTCCCTCCATCTTCCCCGACATGTCCCCCTCCCGTTCTGCGGCTGTCCTGCTTGCTCTGCTTGCAGGCAGCGCCTGGGCACAGACCCCCACCAACGAGGCCAGCGAAGCCGGTTTGACGGACCCTGCCACCGAATGCACCCCCGCCAACAACTTCGCCCCCGTCGCCGCCGCAGTAGCAAGTTCGGCTTTCCCGTCCATCTGGCTACCTGTCCAGTCGCTTCTGCCCAACGATTCTGAGGGCGCAGCGAAGTTTGCGGCCATGAGCGGGTCGATTCCGAACATTGCGCCGAAAGGTGTGCTTGGTGTGCTCAACGAGACCATTGAGGACACCTACCCTGCCTCGGACCCCGATTGTTGGTGGACAGTGGCGACCTGTGTCACCCCGAAGGCGCCAGGAGTTAACCCGGACATTGCGTCGGTTCCAGAGGTACGTGCTTTTCGTTGCCATCCCGCCTCGATCATAACGCTGATGCATATTAGCCCAACACGCTCGGATATGGTTTCGACGACGGCCCAAACTGCTCCCACAACGCGTTTTACGACTTCCTATCTGAGCAAAAGCAAAAGGCGACCATGTACTACATCGGCTCCAACGTCATCGACTGGCCGTACCAAGCTCAAAGGGCGATCGCAGACGGGCATGAGATCTGTGTCCGTGCGTAGCATTCCGCCTATGCATGCCTGATTTCCTCTGACCTTCTCCAGACACTTGGTCTCACCGCATGATGACGGCGTTTACCAACGAACAAGCGTTCGGAGAGCTGTGGTACACCATGCAGGCCATTAAGCTCGTTACTGGTGTTACCCCGACCTGCTGGCGCCCGCCTCTGGGTGATGTCGATGACCGTATCCGGTACATTGCGCAACAGCTCGGCCTTTTCACCGTGCTGTGGAAATATAACAGTAACGACTGGGAGGGTGAGTGGTTGCGTGCCTCGATGGAGTGGCTCTGACTTGGTTTTTTCAGTGTCTGCTGGTTCGGCTACTCCTGCACAGGTCCAAGCCAACTACAACGCCCTCGTTGCCGACGCTCAATCCGGGGCCTTCGACACCGTCGGAGCCATCATTTTGACGTAGTTTCAGTCCTATTCCTCAAATGCCTGAATGTCTAACTCTTACCCAGACATGAGCTCAACAACTACACGATGCAGACCGCCATCGACAACTACAAGAACCTGTCGGCCGCATTCAAGCACATCGTACCCGTCGGTGTTGCGCTCAACCAAACCCAACCCTACGTCGAGAGCAACTACACGCAGCAGACCTTCGAACAGTGTATGTCATTGTGTCCGGTGTCTGTATCTTTTTCATGCCTTTTAGACATCAACAATGAGGCCGCTACGCCTGGTAACTCGACGGGCAGTGACGCTGGCACCGGCACAGCAGCTGCTCCGGGTTCTTCGAGCACCGGGTCCGGGTCCAAGTCTGGAAGCGCTAGCAGCGGCGAAGCCACCGGTTCCTCGTCGGCCGTCTCTGTCCGCTCCTTCAGCCTCACCAGCGTCGTGCTTGGGCTTTGCGGCATCGTTGCATGCTTGGTCTAAGCCAGTCGTCCACAAAAAGTCGACCAGCGACGATGACGACGTTGCATTGCCATCCCATGTATCTATCTTGGCTCCCCCATATGCATGTGGACGGACGACGGACCCTTTAGAATCATGCACACACCATCTCTAATGACGCCCCAGCTTTGACGGACAACATACCCTTACGCAAGGTCGCGATTGCAGACATCCTTTTCTCTTCAAACTCTTAGTTTAGCTGCCTACGTACTCATCTTCTCTTGCCTCCTTTTTGTAGTACGCAGGCATGGATATTACTATTTGAACTGAACTGCTGTCGCTCGTTTTATGTGTTTTGAGGGTTGAGTTCTCTTTTTCAATCCGAAGGCCAGGGTTGGACAACTTATACACAGCGAGCAAAGCGATACAGTTAATAACTGACTATTCCATGGGTTATGCCTCTCCATCATCATCCTCCGTCGACGCGACCAACGCAATCTCTTGCGACTCGGTCTCGGCGGGCTTTTCAAAGCCCTCTACTGCGACGTTCCATGCCCATCGTCCGTCGAGGAAACCCTGCGCGGTATCGTCCAGTACGATGGCATTGCGCTTCTGCACGTAGACCGTCTTGTCAGTGACCTTTTGGCGCAGCGAAGTGATGGTCTCGGGGTCCAGCGGGGCTTCGACGAGTTCGGAGAGTTCCTCGACGGCGCGTTCGAGATCACTAACAGCGGTATTAGCAAGGTGGTGCAAATAGAAGAAATGTATGAGACGCACCGCTGATTATCCTCAAACATCTCCTTCTCGTTCCCCTTGGCCAGATAATAGGCCATCGCGTACGTCCACTTGAGCGTAACGCGGCACTTGTCGAGCTCTTCTACAGCCTTCTTCATGAACTGCACCTCGATCCACGTTAGAGTCGAAGTGACTTGCATCTCCTCCATCTTCTTCTCCGTCTTGGTGAACAGCTCGCGTGCCAGCTTTGCGGACTGTTCGTGGTTGGCCCAGCGGTTGTAATACTGGAGCGGCGTTGAATTGGGTGGAAAACGACAAGGCAAGAAGAAACGTTAACGCACATGAAGATACCGCTCCAAACTTGCGCGACTCCGACTCTGCGCATCTCGCGCATCGACGCCCCCCTTCTCGTCATACCGGTTGCACGAATACCACGCCGTACCATGCTCGGACCACGGGCCCATGCACACCCAACAAAACTCGTTCTTGCACTTTTTGCATGTCATGTGGTTGCACCCGCCGTTCTTCTCTATCGTGCTCACGCACTTGGGGCACTCCTTGGTGTTGCTCTTGATCCAGTTAGCCGTCTCGCTGTCGTCGCGGCACTTTTTCAGCCAAAGGAGCGCGACGCCGCAGACGACGGGCCGGTGGTCGCTGTCGATGACACAGCCAAAGCAGAATTTGTGTTCCTTGACTGCAGAAGAGGAACTGCCGCCCTTGACGAGTTCTTGGCTGTGGGATAACGGCACCCCGGATCCGATTCCGCGCGCCCCGCAGGAGACAATCGGCACGACGGTGGTAAGGGACGACTTGGACGCGGCGGATGGGCAGGAGACGGTGTTGGTGCAGGAAGGGTATGGGCAGAATTTGAGCGTGCTGGTACATGCGACAAAGTGTCGCACTAACAGCTCTTGGAACCGCGCGTAATGGTCTGCGGAGATGACCGAGCGGATGAACGCATCGGGGGCAACTAGCGCGCAGCCCTCGGCCATGCAGCGGCAGGCGTGTTCCGCCTCTTCTGTGAGCTTGGCCGAAATGTACGCGTCCCAGCACCCGCTGCAGGCTTTATGCCCGCATTCGAGGGCCAGCGGTTTCAGGTCCGGCGAATCGTCAAAGCAGATGGAGCATGTGAACGAGGTCGAGTCGTTGGATGGCGCTCGTTTCCTGCTCCGCGCTACAGGCCGCTTACTCGTGACCGGTCGTACTGTCTCCGGGTCCGGGAGCGAGACGCCCGCATCGACGAGGACCTTGCTCGCGTTGTCCATATACTTCTCGATGAGGCGCTCTTTGTTCCACGACATGTGCCGCAGAAGCAGGCTCGCGGTGCTGGTATCGACGCCCAGAATGCCTGTTATGTACTCGACGTCCGAGGCCATGACCTGCTCGACGGCGGACTGCGATAAAGACTCGTATTCGAGGTCGTAGGCCTTGCGGCTGGGTTTGGAGGCCACTTTGAAGTCGTCGATGTCCTCCATCCCGTCATCGCCGTCCGAGTCTGTGGGTTGGATGTGAGGAGATTGCCTCAGGCGCGCTAGACAACCACGCACCACCTTCCTGAATCATCTCGTCGTCGTCAAAGACGTTGTCCACATCCTCGTCAGAGTACTCGTAGTCGGAAGACATGCTGGTCTAGACTATAAGCGCCGAGAAGGGGCGGTTGCAACGCGGCGTCTGTAGTCATTGGTCAGCGCAAGCGACAATACGGAGCACACGGAGAGCGCACCAAGAAGAGAAGGAGGGTAGACTGTCGGTGGCCGCTATAGAGAAAGCGCGTTATCGTTCCGTATTCTGTGTATTCTGGTCCCGCGACTCGAGATTACTGCACGCCAACAAGCAGCAGTCCGGGTCGCGCTCTGAATGCCGCGCTTCAGCGTCGGAATTGGCATCGCGAGGGGGATCCGGTCACCTTAGCAAGCAAAGGTCGTGGTGGTCGGGAACAAGAGCTGGTCACACCCTCGGCACCTTGTCCGCGACGGTCGAGGCTTGTCGGCGTTCGCGAAAGAAACCGATATCGAGTCCATCCAAAATACATCGCACTACTCGACTTTCTCCTTGGCCGTTCGCCGCATAACTGCGCGCTGCATCGCGCGCAAGAGGTACAAGAAGCACACGATAATGACCACGGCCGTCCCAAGCTCGACGGTCCGCACGTCGGACGAGTTGCCTACTGGCGTGCGAACAATCTCGACTGCGACGCGCACGTTTTCCGGCGTGGAGATGACGCGGATGGATTTCGACGCGAATGGAGACGCGAAAGAGTCCGGCATGAGCGGAATCTGGGACTCTGAGCATGGTTAGGGGATGAGCAAAGAGTTGACGCGACGGCGCACCAGAATCAGAGCCAGAGCAGGCGTGAAAGACTACTGGCCACGGAACCTCGGTCTGGATGAAACCAGATTGCGAGTCGTTGGACACTGCGCCGTAGCGGACGTGTAGCGGGACCTGCACATCGACGAGAGCATCGGTTTCGACCCCAGCTTTGACGGTAAGCAACACCGACGAGTTGCTCCTCTCTGGATCCAGCGCAAAGACTGGCAGCTCCAAATTCGAGGGCCCGGCGTGCTGGAAGGAATAGAACTCGACGCGGTTGGCCAACTCGTACGGGTCCACGAAGATTAGTGGCGGGAGGGCATACAGCAGATGGAGAGAGCAATCTGGCGTGGCATGGTATGCAGAGATGCTGGTTTGGAATGTTGGGTGGAAGCTGTGTGGCTGCTGCAGCCTCGAGGTGGTCTCCATCCTTGGTTGAGACTCGCGTCGTGACGCACGTGACAGATCACATGACTTTGGCTTCGACCACCACCCTCCGCAGGCCTTGAAACAAATACCCAGCCCAACCTTCTTCCGGCCTCAAGCCCTATGGCGGTGCTCTTGCTCTATCTTCGGTGCGGCGCAGCCTTTCGCAACGTTCGGCTATTCATTTTGCGGCCCAATCTTGTCAAAACCTTTCCGCCGGCATCCGAGCTTTGTTCGCTGATATAAAGCGCTCCGCCAACTAATGTTGAGCATTCTCCTCGACCATGTCGACTTCCAATACTGTCCATGGCCACGAACTTCCGAGCAACGACGAGATGAACCGCGACGTACAATTCCTCGCGCAAACATTCCTGCCAGACTCGGCACCGACGCGTCCTGTTGTCCCGCTGCCGCTGCCCTTCTGTCTCCCCCAGCTCACTTCGGCCTTCGGCTCGCCTTTCGTGCGGGCATATAGTCCCATCCTCGAAGATGCAGACATCTCCCAAGCACAGCTTCTCGCGTTCATCGACGGGCTGAATGCTGCGATAACGTCAAGCCCTCCCCTGCGCGTCGTATACTGGACGGGTATGATACTCGGTTTTATGTGAGTGGCTCGCCGGCGCCGCCAGCCGCAAGTTCAGCTGATTCGCCAAACAGTCCAGACACCTGGACTATGTGGACTGGTCTCTTCCTCCAAGTCGCCGCTCAAAGCGGCAACCGCATTCTCTCAAAGAGTCTCACAGACCGCTACCTCCGCGCAGCCAACAAACTGCTCTTTAACCCGCGCGGCCTCTCCGTGCGGCTCTACACTCCTTCCGCAATCCAGCACGTCATCCTCGAGCAACCAGAGCCGCCCCGCCTCTCGCGGCTCGATCAAATCGGGCGCGCCGCCGGCACAGCCCTGCTCACTGAGCTCCCAAGGTTCAGCTTCCTCTCCAAGATCGTGCACAGGGCCGCGAAGCAGCCCCCACGCGTCGACGCGACGCCGGACCTGGCGAACCTCCCGTTCAAGGCCAAGCTGCTCCCCACGATGCGCCGCCTCGTGCAGCTCGAGGGCCACGCGCTGCTGCCGCTGCAGTTTGACGTCCCGCCCCCAGTTCACCCCGAGGGCGTGGGCAATCTAGTGCAGTCTTGGGGTGTTCGGTTTGACCGATGGATGTACGGCCGGTCGCAGAAGCGCGCCGAGACGCAGCGCGCGAAGCTCAGTGATCTCGAGCGGAGGGAGCTCTTTGGCGCGCCATGGGAGCGCGACCGGCGTCTGCAAACAAAGAAGGGAATGAAGGAAAAAGAAAAGCTCGAGAGGCAGGTCAGCGACGCGGATCTACTCGAGCATTGGGAGTCGGAGAAGATTTTGTGGGTCGTGATCACAAGCTCTGCAAACGGTAAGCACTTTTCTCTTGCTGTTGCTGGCCGTCCTGGTCCTCAATCTAAGCCCCAGATGAAAGAATTGATGGAATTGAGCTTGCGGATGCTGACGCAGATGAAGAAATTATCGATGCCGCGACATGGGAGGCTCATTTTGACAAACAATCGGAGGAGAAACTTGAAGGTGCTAGTTTGCGGTGGCGAGGACATGATTCAGATCGGCCTCCGGTCCACTACTAGGTTCACTTTCCTTTTCTTTCATGTCTTCTGGTTCATAAATTGATTCATTCATTGTGAGTGCACACAGGCGAAAGTCCAGATGCGATTTGGCTTCGAACCATTCAAAGTTGGCGCGGCCAGAACGAAGCAGCTATCTATTCTAAAAATTAGTAAAATGCCTTGACTTCAAACCTCTGTACATGTGTATATACGTACGAGATGTCGCGCAGGCTGCTCTCGAGCCACGTGAGCGAAAGCACCGCGGTCAATTTCTGTCGGGACGCATATGTAGCAACACGAGAGCGAGTTCTGCGTCGCTGGATTTTTGTGTCGAGGCGATTTCTGGAGAATTTGAATTAAACTTGAAAGCCGTCACCTTGGTGATACTAGTTTATGGCTCATGGTACCCTCCCTCACTTGTCCAGATACCACCGACGCTGTGAGATCATCCACACCAGGCCTGCGCCCGCCATAACAAACGGCCACGTTGCCTCCCTGATTCTACCTGTCTTGAACACCAACAACTCACTCGCGTTCAGCGCGAGCACCCCAGCAAACGTGAACGCCGCGAGATGGTACAGCGGTGCGTTGGTAATGTTGTATGCCGCGTATATCCGGATGGCCGCAGTGTAGATGTTTTTGGTCGCGTAAACGTGCGCGAGGAGGCTGGTTGGTGGGGGTGCTTGGGGCCCGCTGAAGACGCGAAGCGCGGTGGCTGGAGGAGAGATGTAGCACGCAACGGAATGGGCCAGAGCCATAGAACCAGACTTTGTACAGGTCGGCACGAAAGAAGATGACAGTAGTCGGTCTCACCAAGAGAAGGTAATACGGCAACGCGCCGAAGGGATTTGAGTCGGGGAGGAGGAACATGAGGGCGAAGTGCAAATCGGTGGGCGCTGCGTTACATAACAAGCGGTCCGATTTTCCGCGCAGATCAGCCGCGTCTAATATTCGTACATGGCTCGTACAGTTCAGAGTAATTATCGTGGGGGTCGAGGGATATGTGTATGGACATTGACAGAGTTCCGAGAGCGAGAGCGCGAAAAGAAGACTACGGTAGAGGCGTTTACACAAACGAGAGGCGTGGAAAGGAAAGAATGCAATGCCGTGTTGGATGGTGGTACAGATGCCTAAGAGTCGTAGATGCGAGCGACAACAACCTGCGCAAGCATTAGCAGTAGTTAACTTGGTCGGAAGAGCTCACAGATGAAATAAAGAAGGATGCCGCTAGATCATAATATCCCAGAATCCTTCAAGGCGTTCTGTAGGATGGTCTCCTTGACGGCAGCGAAAACCAGTCGTATATTCGACGTGTCCGTTGCTTGTGTCAAGCTGTAAAGGAACGTCAGCCTCAGAGCATGGCAAGCGCTGTATGGCAGGACGCACTGTGGATATACGCTCAATCGTGCCCGGTTGGCTTGCATAAATCTCCACAGTATAAATCGCGCGGCACTGTTGATATCCGCGCCCCCAATGTATTCGGGGAAATACTTGTTTAGCGGGACCTACAGACAGCGAATGAATGGATGATGTTGAGCGCAAGAAGTGACCGCAAACCTTGGGGAGTTTGAGCCTGAAGACGTCGATCTTGTTGAGGAAGAGGATAATCGACGTCCGTAGGAACCACCGCGAGTTGATGACCGAGTCGAAGAGGACAAGCGACTCCTGCATGCGGTTCTGCGTTTGTGCCTCCAGTAGCACTTGGTCGTACTCGCTGAGCGCTGCGCAGAAGATGATGCTCGTTACGCTAGTGGCTGATGAGATGGACGTTTCCCATGCAAAACCAGCTCGCGTTCGTACCTCTCGAAGCAGTGAATCCACTTCTTTCGTTCTGATCGCTGCCCGCCAACGTCGAACATGTGAATGCTGTATGGCCACCGTCAGTGGGTGCGGCGCCACGCGCAAAACCCGACGCTCACGCTAGTTGGCCCATATTGAACCGCGTTTCTGATATGCCAGTCGTCTTGGCTCGGGCCCGTAAGACGTCGGTCTCTGTTGGCACATAGTCGGCTGCGCCTATTCGCAGCACATCGGTAAAGAAGCTGCAGTGGTAAGCCAAAGCTCCAGGAACGAGAGCCGAGAGCACGCACTAGGTCGCACTGTCCATGAGATAGAACTCGCTGGCATGCTCGTCCATAATCTTCACTATTATTGGGTCCTGCCATAGCTGATGTATCGCGTCCGCGATCTCGGGTGAGACGAATGGTGGTGTGTCAGTCGCTTCGGCGACGTCGAGGATCTTGTCGGCCAGGACGCGGTTGGCAGCCCGTACGGGGTCGACGCCGATTTTGCGCATGGCCAGAATGATGGTCTGGACCGAGTCCAAGACGTTCTTGTGGACTATGGATCGGTAGGCGACGAGTTCGTCGTGCTTGTAGCCGTCGAGATGGATGATTTTCATCTGGTCGTTCGTCAGCTATGGGGTAGCGGCTGGCTTGGTTGATGCTACACACCTGCTTGACGATGGTCGACTTTCCAGACTCGCCGCTGCCTGAAGAAGCATCCGTCAGCGGCTGGAGAGGTGACGACGATCTCGGGATTTGCGCCGGGACCAGCGGTCGGCAGAGGATCCCTCTTCATTGAGAGAGGACCCACACACACAGCTCATAAGAGCAGAGGAAGGCGACGGGCACAAAGAAGGGATGGTGTGAAAGAGGCTTGGCCGGGCACTCACCGAGCAACAGAATCTTTGCTTCCTTCTTGAACTTTTTGCTGTCCTCCTCCAGCTGGCGGTCAATGGCGTCGCTCCGCTCCTTCCCTGAGCGATCCACTTGGGAGCCGCAGTTGCCCATCGGAGGGTGGTGGCCGTGTGGGTGGTGGGTTGGCCGCGGATGCTTTTTTCCCAACACCTGGCGGGCGCGGGAGTGCACAAGCAGCGGGCAGGGGTCGGGGCGGTATTGGGATGTAGAAAGCTGGTCGAAAGAAGAGGTCGTGACGGCCTCACGACAAATGCAGCACAAAGACCACTCCGCGTAAAGCACGGCGCAAGGAGCCGCGTGATTCATTGATCTACTCGTACCATGCTATCCTCGGGCGACCAGCAGAGTCTAATAGCTCATCCACCACCTTCTTGCTCGTCACATACAACTCTGTCGCAAGCTGTGTGCTTTGCGCCGACGCCGACGGCTTCACCAACTTGCCAGTTGGCACCAGATACCCTCCCTCGTACAGTTCCCGCTTCTCAGCCACTGCTTTCCCCGCGGCCGCAAATAGAATCGAATTGCCGCCCACATCGGCTGACGAGAATGCAAGGCGGTACGCCACCCATCCGAGGACGGGGAAAAGCTTCATCATGCCTGCCGTGGCGGGGGTACGAACTACGCCGGGATGCAGCGCAATGCAGGTGATTTGGACGCCACGTTGTTTGAGCCGCTGCTGGAGATTCTTGATATGCAGAATGTTCGCAAGTTTGGACAGGCCGTAGGTCTTGACCGAGTTCATGAAAGAGGCCCCAAAGTCCTGGTTGAGTGCTTCGATGGAAGCAAATGTTACCGGAGCGACACCAGTGTGTCCCATTGAGCTGACGTTGACGACGCGAACGTCTGAGCCATCTTCTTTCGCTGTTCTCTCCAGAAGAGGCAGAAGAGCTTCCGTGAACGCGAATGGAGCGACATGGTTAACAGCCATGATGTCTCGAAGACCCTGAGCATCGATTTCGAATGGCCCGGGAACCTGCCTGTTCCAATTTGTTCAGAAAGACAACTTCGACCGGAAAGTGAAAAATATCACCGCGCAGCATTGTTCACTTGAGATGTGTCAGGACCGAGAAAAGATGCGCTCAGAACTCCTCTGCTTACCGAGAATATCCAGCCGCGTCTCCTTCTGCAAGAGTTCCTCCGCAGCGGCCACCGCCGCCGAGACAGACGACAAATCCAGTTTCAGCCAATGCACACTTCCGCCACCGAGGCCTTCCTCCTCGAGCTTCTTGATGGCTGCGGAGGCGCGGCCTTCGTCTCGCGCCCCCATGTAGACCTACTTGGAATGAGCGTCGTTCCTCGTGTACGCGAGAACCACATTCCTTCACGCCCTTGCGGCAGAGCATCTGAATGGTCGTGTACCCAATTCCAGAGCTGCGTCCACCGTAAGATCAAGCCAAACGAGTTCCCTCGGCAAAACAACCCACTTTCCGCCAGTGACGACGGCCACCTTGCCGTTGAGGTTGATGTGTTCGTCTTGAGGGGCCATGGAGAAAAATTGAAGAGACTGCGTCGCAGAATGGGCTTTTTGTACGGCGGCGTCAGGTTGCTAATCAGCGCCGAGTGGGACTGAGGTACCGCAAATCAATAGCGATCGCGTGGTTCAGTAAAACGTTCTGCCTTGAAGTCCCTCTGCTTGCGTACAGGCATGCGCTGCCACGCTAGTGGAGCCGACATGGGCGCCTTGAGGTCTGATATTCTGGCGGTCATTCGGGGGACGCAGCGTTCATGGTGCCGACGGACGCTGGGGACCGCAACGCTAGCGGTGAAATTTTCTTGCGGACGCGCGGTGGATGAAGGCCGTTGATGGAAGACAAGACGCAAGCGTCAGCGCGTCATCCTCGTCATGAGATCGACCGGCAAGGCGATAAGGAGGTTTCAGTGTTGGGATTGTCTCTGAGAGCGGGCCTCGTTCACCGACAGATACTTGGTGGGATTGGGGAATCTGAGCGGGCCCGAGTGGTCTAAACATAGGGCGTTAGAGATCAGACGGGCACCGCTAAGACGCAAGATCGCACCCTATGACGTTTAGACCGAAAAGCGCGTCAGGCTGGGTTTGACGCAAACCACCACCACCATGTCGTCGTTGGTGCCGTCGACCGACGCCCGCCGCACAACCAACCCGGATGTCTTCCGCCCCCGACTCCCTCTGGACCCCTTCACGCCTGCTGCACACGCACCGCAGGCAGATTTACATCATGTCCAGCATGCTATGAATCCCGACACGCCCTGGACGGCGTACGATGTCCCTACCCTCACAAGAGCCTTCTCACAGGGCCCCAACGTTGTCCTGGTCCTTGGCGGTGAGTCTCGCCGCGATGTCTCTTCATTTCACCTTTTAATCTGCGGATTTGTAGCGCCCAGTCCACACGCGCTAGCCCCGCTACTGCGTTCTTCCACCTTCGTCCATAGCCTCATTCTGCTGGTCACGAACGTTGTACCCACTCGCAGCGCCCTTGCCGCCGCTGCAGCCTCGGCACCATCACACGCGGCAATCCGTGTATTGCGTCTGTCAGAACCCCTCGCACCGGGGGCACCCACATTTGCACTCGCTCTCGTGGCCGTGCTCGAATCCGCTGCGGTCGTTGCGCGCGCTTGGCGGTCACAAGTCGTAGCTGCTCCACCGTTACCTGGGTCAGGCCCGGACATTATCCAGCTCGGCCAAGGTCCCGATGGATCGTTCTCGGTCGCTGAACCATTGGTGGACCCCGGAAACCCATCTCCGCCTCTCTCCAACGACCATGTTCACACCCCCGGCACTGCTAAACGCCGATCGACCCTAGCGCCAAGCAATAATCCATATCCACCTGGCCGAACACGACCACCCTCTGCTCTCTCCGTCGCGACGTCCAACTCAGGACGTAGTGGCTTCTTTTTCTCCTCCGAGAGGTCTCTCAACAAGAAACCTTCGTCCAATCTCTCCGGTTCCAAACGCCTCTCCGTTTCCTCCAAGCGCCTTTCATCCTCGGCTCCGAAAGCTAACGCGACCGACAACTCGCGGGCATTCGATGCCCTCATTTCATTCCTCCCCGCCGCTCAGCCCGAAAAAGCTGTTCTCAAGCACGTTGTGCTTGTGAGCACGCTTACAGGAAGTTTCCTATCAGGGCCTTCGTTCGGCATGCTAGCGAACACCAATCCGAGCGCGACCACATCCTACTCGTACTTTGGCAGCTTGCCTGGAAGCAGACGAGGCAGCGTCAGCAGTGGAATCGGCAACGGCTCAGCGCTCGACGTTGAGCGCCCCGAATCTCCGTCGCGTTCTCTCAAATCTATATTCAACAACTCCCCGCCGCTATCTCCTCCACGGACGCATGCGAGCAAGAGCGTTCCCGGAAGCCCGCGTGATTCCTTTTACGGTGCTTCTACGGTCTTGTTTGCTCCCAAGACGACTGCGCATGTCGTCCATGTGCTGCCCGCAAGCTACCGTAGCTCCAAGCTTACCGGAGCCTTGGGCGCGTTCTTGGATAGCTACTCACCCACGCCGTCTCCGATCGGTGCACGGGCACCCATGAAGCCCCAGGCATACGTAATGTCGGAACGGGCGATGAGGACCCTAGAATATATCCTTGTTGGTGCGCTCGAGGCCGAGGCACCGGCAATGGACGATGTCAAGGGGAAGAAGAAGGACGACGGTGTGAGGATGGGTCGGTGGGTTGCCGGGATTCTTGTTGCGAAGGAAGAGGATGCAGATGCGGCGAGTGGGAGCGATGAGCTGGAAGAGACGGAAACGACAAACGTAGACGGAAAAACGCCGTATGGGCTACCAACACCGCCGGCAAGTCGCAGTGGGAGCGGAGAGGATGAGGAAACCGAGGTCCAAACACACAAAAGGACCCCGTCTTCATCCAACGGGCATGCAGCACATAGCCCAAAGAAGCCAAAACGACACTCGACGCGACAACCCGCCTCAGCTGTCTTCCCTTCCGCAGAGAAACCGCTTCTGCGTAGTCCAAGCGGCAGGAGAAGAGTCGACAGTGCGCCGGCGCAGGCGCAAACAGCGGCAACGCCGCGACCAGATCCGCCTGCCCTCGTCATACCCAAAGCACCACAGTCGACGTTGCGACCACCTCATGCATCTGCCGCGTCGGGGAGCGGTTCGCGGACGTGGGGGCAACGCGGGAGCAAGTTTTTCGGCGGCAAGACGGCGAACGATTTCAAGCTCAGTCCACCCGATGTGCGGGGTCGCAGTTCGCCGGATTTGAGGGATCTTGGGAAGCGGAGGCGAAGGTGGTGGGCGTTTTGGAGTTGAGGATGATCTAATGGTGCAATTTTTTTGCCTCCTTCTGCGGACTCTTTTTCTTTTGCTGAGCGGACTGTATCATTATACGCATTACATGTCTATCTCGTCGTCCATTAGTACTATCATCACTATCTACTACTACGCTTGTACCACTTAGCTAGCGATGGAGAGACAAAAGCACAATCACGCATCAACTCTGGATTCGGACAAAGCGTTTGGTTGTTTGGTGCTTTGTCCTCGCGACCGGTACTTAAGCCACTTAACGGTGGCCGTTTGGGTCTCAATCCTCCACTCTTCCCTCATGTCTGCCAGAGCGCCTTCAAATCTTGTTTATATTACCACTTCTCTCATCGCACTTGCCGCCATCTTCCTGCCTCTGTACCCGAGAGGATTCCGGGCTTGGAACACGGGTACCGTCGTGCTCGTGCTCTGGATCGCAATAGGATGCTTGAATGGCGCCACCAATGCTGGGCTTTGGTGGGCAGCCGATGACCGAAGCTCGAGGCCCATATTTTGCGAAATTTGTACGTCCAAACTTCATTAGCATGAAGGAAACTGTTTCTAAACAGCATGTAGCTGTGCTTTTAAGCCGAGCAGCGATGTTTGGCATCCCGCTGGCCGCATTCGCAGTCACCCACCGATTTTACCGCATCCTACGCCAAATCGAAACTCCCCACACGAACACGACGAACCGGAAACCGAGGAACCGACGTGTGGTCTACTCCGACCTGGCACTCTGTCTTCTGCCGATCATTCCCTACACGCTCCTCCCTTTTGCAGCGCAAATCCGCGCGCCTCGTCGGTTCGAGATTCTGGCGACGGTGGGATGCGTTCCGGCATTCGACGACGATGCGGCTGCTTATGTGTTGGTCTTCGTGCCGCCGATGGTCATCAGCATCGCGGCATTGGTGTATTGCCTCATCGCGCTCTACATTATCGTTAACTCGGAGCAAAAACAAGCGGAGATTGTGGCGGACCTGAACATCACGACGTTCTTGCGGATTTCGCTGTTCGTCAGCGGAGGCTTGCTCTTTTTCTTGCTCCCGTCCATGATCCTCCAACTCGTCGCACTCCCTACGTTGGCGATCGTCGCAAACAACACAGATGGTTGGCTGGGCGCGGGGGATTGGGGTACGACAAACTTGACGCTCGTTTCGGTGGAGTTTACGCGCTGGGCGATGGGTCCCGCATTTGCGCTCGCGATGCTACTGGTGCTCGGGACGGGAAGCGACGCAATGAAGGGATATGCGGAGATTCACAAGCGAATAATGGAGATGCGGACGGCCTTGTGCTGTTGCTGTTCACGTTGCAAGCTTGGTACGAAGACGACCGTCGATGAAATGGAGCTGCCGACGGTAGCCCAAGAGCGGGGGCTACCTGCAAAATCCGCCAGTTGGGACGCAATGGTGGATCGGCAGACCCGCAGATTCGTCGTTCCGCTCAACCTCGAGACGGAGCGCAGTTCTTTCCAGCTGGTTGTCGAGGACTTCGATGACACGAAACACGACAGCACCGTCGTAGCCGAACAAGAGAATCGGGAGCAGCCGTCGAGGGATCCCGTCGACTTGGTGGAACTACCATCGCTCCCGAAGCTCGCGGAATGGCCGCGCGGCTTGGCTTCCAGGCAGCAACCAATTCTCCCAATCCCTGGACGAAGAATCGCCTAGTTTTCTGTAATCTTGTAGTTTTATGTCGTCTAATGGTTTTTTTGGATGATCGTTGGCCCCAGGAGATCTGAAAACTGGTTTTAGCGTCGTTTATGGTCGTGGTTCGAAGGCAACATCCACAGGTGAGCGTGACGTACCAAGGCGCGTCTTGACTCTTGACTCCATGCACCCCCGAAACCCGTATCGGACCCGGCCAGATTTTGCTCAGCTGGCCGAAGCCTATCCTCCGCTCAAGCCCTGGTCTGTTGGCTTAGACTAGAGTGGCCTATAGTCTCACAATTATACAGTCTCATCGAAGTAGGCACTTCCTTCACTCTCGACTTCAAGAACGAAGTCTCGCAACGGTACCCGCATTTTGGATCTTACGCCTTCTCTGAAACGCTCCAGGCGGCTCACAGAGGCCCTTTTGCACCGCGATTTTGGACTGACAGTGCAAGTACCTGCAAATAGACTCTGTCCTCCGGTACAAGCACTTGACACTGCGCGCCGGCGAGTGCTGAAGATGAGCATAGGTTCCAAATAGGTGAATTTACCTCAAACTCGTTTCAAGCGATATTGAACTAGCAGAGGCTGAACTATATCTTGTGGATTGAAGACATTGTGAATGCGTTGGGACTGCAATCTGAGCGGGTCTATGGGTTGGACATGTGCGTTCTCTACTGCTGCCCTATAAGATTTCTAATGGTTCAAGCAGAGGGACCGGCGCATCTGCCATTTATCCACTTCTTGGATGCAAGACAAACACCGGTTGGACGTTTCTTGCGACAGGTAATTTGGCTCCGTCCGCGACTCAGGCCTCATTAATTGCGTAGACATCGATTTTTTCTCGCTTCAAAGCGCGAGAAACAACATCGAACGAAATGATCTCCAAGAACGCGTTCGTTTATTCCAAACGACGGCCGAAGCGCCGATTTTTGCGCCCTTGCACCAAGATCCTGCTCTGAGGTGACCACTGTCTTTAGTCAATGCAGAGCCGCTTCTCATGACCTTGTAGCGTCACGTTCGCGATGTGCAACCCGCCGTTCTACAGTAGCCACGACGATGTCAAGAACTCCGCCGAAGCAAAAGAGTTTGAACCTAACGCTGTTTGCACCGGAGCCGACGTTGAAATGATCACGCCTGGCGGCGAGGTTGCGTTCGTTCGCCGGATGCTAGAAGAGAGCGTGCGAATCGGGACTCGGTGTCGGTGCGTATTGTTTGGTTTTCAGACAACCGATTGACGAGCACGCAGGTGGTACACGTCGATGCTTGGCAAGATGGAATCTCTCTCGGAAGTCGTCCGAACCCTGCGTGAACACTCGGTGTGTTTTCTCGCCGTCATGTTGCTCTGCCGAACCAGACGCCAGATCGACAACTACGCCATTACCGAGTTTGTTCAAGGCACGACTCGACGCTGGGCGATAGGGTGGTCCTTGACGAAGAGTCGTCTTCCTGATGCAAGTGTGGTTCCGTCTTTAAATCGAGTATAGCTCATATCTCTGCAGTCCATTGCAAGAATCCCGACGCCCCACCTGCACTCCCTCATGCCAGCGAGAAACACCGTTCGACAACCTTTCACGGAGTTTCCGCCGTCCGCGTCTTTGACCGGCGCTCTGAAAGTGGTCCTCGGCCGCGTAGACGGATTGCAGATTGTAGTTGAGCCAGACACCGCATATACGGTGTCTGCAATAGGAAATACGTGGTCGCGCAGTGCTCGCAGGAAGCAGAAGCATAACCTGGAGACGGAAAACACCAACGCTGAGGTGGCATTGGTGGTCAGTGTGCGATGGGTTTTGGACGAAAACGGGACGTGTTTAGAGCAGATTTGGCTGGAGGGACGAGATAGACAGCTATTTGAGAGCTTGACGGGCCATGTAAACAGAAAAGTCGGAGAAGCACTCCGTGACACGTGAATTTATCGCCTTATCTTATCTCTCGCCATCATGACCATCTACCCCGCTCAGAACACGCTCGACGAGAATGAGCCCTATCGTCTGCGCCTCGGAGAAGCGAAGTTGCTATTTCTGCCGCCCCAGGATACACTCGACTTCCCTACGGTCGTGCAGGTCATCGTAAACACGGCAAAGAGGTTTGTGGGTCCCGTTTTCTCATGACGCGATGCCCACAGCTTGAAGATACCCGACCCGCTCTCAAGTCGCAGCATTTTGCGATTCGCAACAAGAAATCACTGTGAGCGCTGTTCATGCGTCTAAGCGCAAGTTAACACGCATCCATCCAGGCTGCGATAGAAACCATCGTCTTCCAGAACGTCTGCAACCCATTTCCGGAGAGGACGGTCGAGTTGGAGGGTAACGGCTATACGCTAACGGGTGGTACGTCCCGTTTTGAGCGAAAAAGACACGAGCCGACTGTTTTTTTCCAGAGAAAGTTGAGTGGGTTTATGGACGCGAACTGGAACTGAAATGGGGTATCGAGCAATTGCGGACGGCGGCAGACAAATGGATGTGGAAGTTCCACACGCGTGACCTGGATGATTCGGAGTAGATACTAGAAGTTCCCATTGTTCACCCAAATTCGAACTTGCACTCCAACCACACCCATGTCGGGTTCGCCACCCTCGTTCATGCCCCTCGTATCGCCTGCGTTGTACGCCGTCGCGTCCAACTTCACTGCCATGCTCCTCGTCATTCCCTTCTTCGCTGCTTTCCGTGCGTGGAACGTCGGCACGGTTTTCCTGGTCGGATGGTTGTTTATCGGCGTGCTGTTGGGAATGGTCAACGCCATCGCAGAATTCATCCAACCAAGATTCTGCACCTTCTGTACGTATTCCTGGTCGTCCCTGCCGGCCACTGACTCGTTTTAGCCACTGTCGCCATTCAAGCGGCGATGATTGGAATACCAAGCGCGACTTTGGCCGTCAACCAACGCTTGTACCACATCATCAGAGCAGAACCCATCCCCGAGAACCAGCCCCAGACGCTCTCAACCGCGAGTATCCGTCGGATGGTCACCACAGACCTCACCATCTGTCTCCTTCCTTTGGCATACCTCATCCTCCAACCGAACCTCTACGCCACCCACAAAACCGACAATGTCCAAGATTTCGGCTGCCTTCCCGCCTTCTCCAACGACGCGTCGAGCCATCTTGTCGCGTTCGTTCCGCCCATTGCCATCAGCTTCGTCGCGTTGGCTTACGGCGTATTGGCTGCCATGACTGCACGCAGCCGACGACGCACAATGGCCGGGGTCCTCAAGCCGTACGACGGGCTGACCCCGAAGCGCTACGCCAAGACGCTTTGGCTTGGGATGGGCGGCCTGGTGGTATTCGTCTTGCCCTCGACAATTCTCCGTTTCGCCACCATCCAGAGCGTTCACGCAACGCAGGTTGCTCTCGAATTCGGGCGTTGGACGCAGGGGCCCGCGTTTGGAGCGGTGACGTTCGTCTTGCTTGGTCTGGGGCAAGAGGTGCAGCACGAGTGGAAACAGCTGCCTTCGCGCCTCGGCAACCTGATGCGTCTCCGCATCCCATTTCCGAGCTACCGGCCTTCGTTGTCCGTGTTCAAGCAGAAGAAGGCCGCAGTCGAGGACATCGAGATGCAACCCGTTCCAGAGATGGCTTCGAACTGGGACACGGGCTGCATGTTCCGTCACGACGCCAGTGCGTCTATGGCAAAGTCGGGACCAAGCACCTCAAGTTGCGGGTTCCAAGGGAACAGCCTGCGCCCCGAATTGTTCTCGAAGGAGGACTGGTCGAAATCCAAGGCGACGCTTGTTGAGGAGCCAAATACAGACAAGCCGTTGCCCGAGGCACCGCCAAGAGCAGTCTATTGGGAGCGCCCGCCGCCGAAGAAGAGTCTTGTTCCTCAATCGCCGAGTCTTTACGCCCCGTCGGTTTATTGCCAGACATGATACTGCAACCTACTGTATCGTAATGTATCTCAACGTTCCTTCCCAGTGTATTGTTGGTATCGTACCTCTGTAGCACGCTCGTTAAAGCATACCCATTTTCAACACATCCGAGACTTGAAGAGTAGTTTGCGCCTTCAAGCAAGGTTCCAGTGCAGGGATCCGGAAAACTCCGATACATGAGCGAAGCAGAGCCGACTTGTTGAGCGGGAGCATGGACGTTGCAGGCAACCACAGGCTTGTGACACTGTGACATTAAGGTTCCTGCTTAAGCGGCTTCTGCTCACTCCAGCAAACCAGCAAATCCCACTGAACGCGTTTGTCGAGTCCAAAACATATTCGAGCCGTGCAGCAAAGTCCAGCCAGGTGCGACATGGGGTCATGGTCAATGCCAGAACTGGATTCCACTCGGCGGTGTGGTCGCTGCGGCAAAGCGGAGACCAGCAGCGATACATAGAGACCAACAGCGCCTCAAACAGTGCCCCCAAGAAGAACCACAAACACATAACCGCGGAAGCATCTCAGCAAGTGTGCGACTGGGATCTCGCATTGCCTCCGCTTCGATGCTTTTATATGGCGGATGTTCGGGGACGGGCCCTCATGCAACCTATCTACCAGGTGAGCCTTCTTGGTTCGTCGGGGCCGACACAGCTCACAGCCTATAGTCAACCGTTGCTTTCCTTACCGAACAATGGCTTCAGCTTGCAGGGTGCGCGCGCTCAGGGTTTGGTTCCTCTTCGAGTCTCAATACAACGGTAGCCCAGAGCGTATCGACCGTGTCGACGCACGACTACTCGCTGGGAGAGAAGGAACTGCGCTGGATGTTGTGGTTGGCCATGTCGAACGCCGTCAGAGTTTGCTTAAGGTGTGTTCTCCAGGTCCGCTCACGTTCATGCTCAACACGTCGTAGCTGGCTCTTGAGTTAGGCATCGAAAGAAATGACCCGCGACTACGGAGTACTCTCGACGCCGACCAAAAGCGTCTATCAACCTCCATCCAACGCTACGTCTTGGAGGATCCCATGATGCAAGACGCGGTGCTTGGGCTAGAAAGCGGCTCTGCTCAGACTTTTCTCGACGCCCTTCAAACGGTATACGCCGAAAGAAAACTCGTGGAACTGTCTGATTTGCGATAGGTGCTTGATGAGGAATCGTTTCTCCTCTCGCAGAATCGCGCTGCTTTGCGCCAAGCGCGCCGTCTGTTGTATAAACTGTCCGAAAAATGCCACATTGTGCCGTCCGGCTTGTTTATCCACGGCGTACTCTCAAGGGAGGACCATCCGTCCTGCGGAGGCGGCTTCGGCGATGTCTACCGGGCGTCCTACGCCAACCGCCCAGTCGCTCTCAAACATATGCGACATTTTTTGCACGGCCCTTCAAGCGATCCTCGCGAAAAGACTGTATGTCGCCTCTCCGTTACTCGCAGGAGCTAATTTCACCAGAGATTTCTCCGTGAAGCACTGGTCTGGCGCCAGCTACGACATCCACATATCCTTCCGTTTCTCGGGCTTGATAAAGAGACGTTTCCGGCATCGTTCTCGATGGTGTCTCCATGGATGGAAAACGGGACAGTGATGAAATACCTCGAGAAGGCAGGTAAACAGCACATTGCGAGACTAGTTGAGTGGCCGCGCAGTTTCTAGGCCGTCGTGTCTGATGCGGAGTTTAGGTCCACGAGATCGCCCTAGGGCTGCAATATTTGCACTCACAGCACGTTGTCCACGGAGATCTACGTGGGGTTCGTCCCCATCCCGCTCTTCCCGATAGTGTTTAATTTTTTTCCTCAGGCCAATATCTTGATCTCATCCGACCATCGCGCCTGCCTCGCTGATTTTGGGTTGAGCGTGTGGTCCAACGCATCCACTTCGATGCGCTCGTCAACCCGCGCTGGGAGCCTCTACTGGATGGCGCCGGAGCTAATCGACCCCGACCGCTTCAGTCTTGGAGGTCGATTTATTCGGACACCAGCCAGCGATATTTACGCATTTGGTTGTACTTGCGTTGAGGTGTGGCTGCTCAAACTCGTTCATCCATTTCGCTCACAGGACCATAGCTTTACGCTGGCAAGCCGCCTTTCGGTACATTACCGCCACCCGCCGTACTTTTCAAGACAATCAACGGGGAGCGTCTGCCCCGCGAAAGCGCTGGCTCGATACCCGACGAACTTTGGACGTGCGTGTCGACATGCTGGTCCGAAAATCCCTCCTCTCGGCCACACATTGACTGGGTCGTCGAACGGACGCTGCTGAGCTGGGAACCGATTCAGCGACAGCGGACCTCGTCCCCTTTGCCGCAACGGTCAACGCGGCCGCTGCCAGCTGTACCTCAGAGGCTCAGAAGTGCCTCGGAACCCATTCCAAGCTCGGATCACGTGACGACCGCGAGGATCAACGCCGTCCTGGACTACGTCAAACTCCGCGACGATTGTGCGGCGGCCTCAAATAGTGCGCAGAGTCTCAGTGATGTGCTCCTGGAGTGGATAGCCGCCGCAGGCTCTATTGCTCCAACACAAGTCGCCCGAGCAGTCGTCGAACAGTACCAAGAGGCTGTTGACTGGCAAGGGCAGCTTGCGAGGTACATCTCGTGGATAGGGATTGACGTGGTTGATATTCCCCTACTGTCCCACTCATCGGAGGAGCAGCCCACGTATGCGGAGGGCCTGTTGGCCGACCTGCTTGCGGCGAATGATCAGGTCGTCGCTGCGTTGGAGCTTTATGTCGCTATCGCCATGCCAGAGACGCAGCTCGAACGTATTCCTGCTGCCGCACAAGAGGCATCCCTGTCGACCCCAGAAATTGACGATGTCCGACAACTGGTGGAACATCCAAAGCCACTCATGGGGCTAGGGTCATTTTCGACGAGAGAGAAACCGCGGGCAACCGAATCTGCTCCCACAGGAGACTTGTCCCTTCCTTGGAATGTCCAAGCAACACAGAGTATGTTCTCTTCCTCCATCAAGGCGACCTCTAATGGTTTTTTTTAGTAACACCTTTCGGTGCAAGTAGCAGAGATCTCCAACTCGATGGGACCCAGCCTTTACATCTTGGAAAAGCGATTCGGGATTGTACGCCATCGTGTAACATCTGCAACCGCACTCACGACATTGCAGACAATGCTTCGACTAGTGACCCGAACTGCATCTCGTTTCAGCAAGGCGACTTTCTTGATGTCCTCCGCATCGGAACACCTTCAAATCCGTGGTTGGTTAGGAAATCAGACGGCTCGTCTGGATGTAAGCGGCTGAAATCTGGTACTGAATTCATGCTGAATCTGCTGTCTTAGCCGTACCGCCCGGATTTCTGAGCCTGGTGGTCTGATAGCATATTGGTTTTCTGGAAAATTGAATTGATCACGTGTACTGGATCATCCTCTTCCGCGACTGCCACCCGGATATGCCCGTTTGGACTCACTGCTGTGTATTGGTTAGCCACAACGTCGACTGTGTTTCACGGCGCGCGATGGTTTCTCATCGAAACCTGTTCTTGTTTTCTGTTCAACTGTCAGCACATCCAGCGTAGTAGCACAGCAATCTCAACCTGACTTTGGTCTGCGTTGTTCGGCAGTCAATCACTCCTTCGGCGCCTAACGTGCTGGTCAAGGTTCACTGCGACCACGGCTCGCCATATGTCGCCACTGCAGCGGGCATAAATTCCTTGCGACACCCCCCGCAGAGAGCACCGCGAGGTGAGTGGCCGAGGTCTCTGGAGCCGGAGGGACGGACTAAAGGCGCGTAGACTCGAAATGTCCCAACAAGCGACACCGGGCAGCCATGGTTCCGCGGACAGCCGCCTGCTATCCAACGAGTCGTATAGCGCGGTCAGCGCGATTGTGGATAGCGTTGAATGTCGGAAAGCCCTCTTGGAAGTGCGTAAATCCTTTCGAGCTGAGCTTGCGGAAACTCATCACCACTTGAAGCTCTCCTCAGCACTAGACCTTGAGAACAACAATAAGCTGCAGAAAGCTCTCCAAGCGGACGAAGAACACCTCATTTCGCTGCTGGTTTCCGTATTTAATAGCAAAAGTGCCGAGCGAGAGGTGCTTGGGCTTCAAGGGCACTCAGCGCAGTGTTTCCTCGACGTGGTTCAAGACGTGCGCCGGCCATTTTTGCTGCGTTATCGACGCTCACCTTCTCCAGGCACTCGATTATGGGTCTCTATCGACGCCTGACGCGATCAAGAAAGCGCGAAGAATCATACACAAACTTTCCGCCGCTTGCGGGCTGCTACCCACTACACTCTACATTACTGGCGTCACCGAACGCGAGGCGCATCCCACGTTCGGGGGAGGCTACGGCGATATTTATCGAGCATCATACGAAAACAAGCCAGTCGCGCTCAAATATATGCGCCATTTCTTGCGCGGTTCCAGCGCGCATCGACATCAATTGGTGCGTCTCTTGGCTTGAGCATATCACGTCTTCTCATTCTCCTCAAGCGTTTCTTGCGAGAAGCACTCGTCTGGCGCGACTTGCGCCATCCCTTCATTTTACCCTTCCTTGGTATCGACAACGAAACCTTCCCGCTCTCGATATGCATTGTCTCGCCTTGGATGGAGCACGGAACGGTTATAAGATACTTGAAGGGGCGTGGCCGGGATCACGACACGGTTAACCGACTCGTTAGTCCTGATATTTTATGCGTCGTCGCTCTCTTATTTGTTTACAGTTGCACGAGATCGCCCAGGGCTTAGAATACCTCCATCGGAGCAACATTGTGCACGGGGATCTAAGAGGCGTACGTGGTGCCAGGTTCGATCGTCGGTTGGCTCAAAATTTTGCAGGCCAATATCCTCATCGGGCCAGACCATGGCGCACGTTTGGCCGATTTCGGTCTCAGCGTCTTCACGAATGTGTCTTCGTCCATGCGAACGTCCAATCGAGGAGGCTGTGTGTATTGGATGGCGCCAGAGCTCATTGACCCTGATCGCTTCGGTCTGTCGGGCAAGTTCGTGCGGACAACTGCCAGCGATGTATACGCTTTCGGTTGTGTTTGCTTCGAGGTGGGTGCGATCAAAGAAGTTAATGCATCGTTCTAAACCTCTCTCAGCTCTATACCGGCCGAGCGCCGTTCGCGGATCTCCCCGAACCAACTGCTCTTCTAAAGATTCTTGAAGGCAAACGCGCAAAGCGACCCCGCCGTTCGAATGACTCTGGCATTCTCTTCTCTGACGACCTTTGGGAATTTGTCATGTCGTACTGGGAAGAGAAGGCGGCGCTGCGTCCTACCATCCAAGATGTGGTCCAGGACATGGTTTGGCCAACGGCGGATCACCTGCATGCGGGCGTGCCAGAGCAACCGCTCTATAACGCCACTTCCTCGACTTCAGCGCTTCACGGCGGGACACCATCGCCTTCTGCAACAGATTCGGATGCTCAGAGTTTCTTTGCGTTTCCGCCGAACGACCCTGAACTGGAATTGAACGCGGATGTTCTGCGGGCGTTGCAGGACTGTCGTGCTGGATTGTCGAACGCGGCGCGGTTGACCAAGGCGCTTCAGCTTGAGTCGCAGCATGTGCCTCGGGCTCTCAACGCTGTAAGCATATAGTTTCCATGATTTTCGCTTTCCGACCTGATTTTTTGAACTAGTTGCGTGACAAGTGCATCTCCTGGCAAGAACGCATCTCCATGCAAATACCTTGGGCAGCCAACCTTGCACGCCAGAGCATGCGCGGGATCACACAAGGCCTACATCTGCACCTCGTGGCGACCAATGACCGCTTGCTCGCTGCACTCCGCCTCTTCGATGAGGTTGGGCCGACGGATTGGCAGCCTGGGCGGTACAGCACCGAGGGTGCGGACAGCACCTCGATCTTAACTCTGGTCGAGCCGCAGTACCCCGCTGCAACCACTCTGACTAGCTCGAAAGCCAAGCCGCTGTTTGGCAATTTCTCTGCGTCGCTGTCTTTGTCGAGCCTTCTTCCAAAGAAGCGACGCCGCGGGCAGTCAACGACGAGTACGGCAAGCGAGCAGTCCACGTCCTCTCCAACCCAGTTCGAGCCCGACCAGCCATCGACGTTTTCCGTGAAGCAGAAGAAATCCCAAAGCTCGCTGCGGAGTAAGAAATTCGATCGTGAGTGTAGCCTATAATGCGACAACGATGTTTGACCGCCTTCCTTCCAGCGACTGCAAGTTTCCTCACCCTCAACTACTGATGTATGTAACATTATTCCGCGTTTTTCTGGGTATCTATACCTCCTTCCATTGTGGTCTGTCGCTCCCGTTTGCTGTGCTCGCACTCTCGTTTGGCTCTTCTGCTGTTCAATCGTATCTCCATGTTGCTACTGGCAATCATACACGCTGTAGCTAAGCTTATACCGATCTGTACTTTTATACTGACGACGAGAGGGCATTGTAACTGCTTAGTTTGAACTGAGGGGAGGGTTCAAATAGTGAAGCATACGTGCGCAGTAGCTAAGTAGAGGTGTGCCTAATGAGTCGATTGGTGGCCACGGCGTTTTGGTCTCGACCCGTACTCAGGAACTGGCGAATTGATCGTTCCAGGCGACACGAAAGACTCGAATTCGAAGAAGCTTGTTGTCAGCGAATCACTGCTTTGTGGTCGGTGTGGTCACTCTCTGCGTAAGCGTGTAGAACACTCTGGAACACGACCGGAGCGGCCACGTCGGGCCACGTCGCTGACAGAACCTCGGAGATTTCTCGAGAACAAGTGGATTGAGGCCGTAGCGTGCTCCGATCATGATTCATGCTTTCTCACTCGCCACCAAGCAGCAAAGCGGTCCTTTTGGGCAGACAGCGCAGCCATGTGCCAGGGCCGCTGCGTGTCTTGTATAAAAGGGACTGGGTGCTTGCACTGAACCCCCACCTCCCACTCATCCGGCTCCCGCCTCTGCGTCCTTCATATCCTTGACCGCTGTTTGCGATGTCGGCTCTGTCTATCGTCCCCCCGTCCCCGACTGCTGTGGTCGCTGCACCGGAGCCGTCCCCGGCGTATATTCCGGTTCATAGACGGGCACCTGCCCAGCGGACGGGTGAGTGTAACCTTTGTTCTTCTCGACCGCGTTCGCTGACCAGTTCACGTTCAGTGCCGATGTACACCGTCGCCGAGCTCTTGCAGGTGGCTGATTCGCCTCTGGTTTCGGTGGCCACCGCCGCAATCCACGAGATAATCAAGGACCACGAGTTGGCGGGCTTCATATTCAACAGCCACCAACGCAGACGAACGGCGGAGCATTTGCGTCGGAAACACGAGGCAAACCGGGCCGAGAAGTCGACGGCTGCGTCCCAGTCGCAAACCCCAGGGAAGCCCGGCGAACATCAACCGCGGCACGCAGCAGTCCCCGAAACCAAGGAGAATATCCAAGTCAAGACTCAGCTCGTTAGTCCGGCTACACTGCAACGTCGTCGCGTGCCAGCCGGTCGCACCAACGGTGGCAATGCTCGCCGGAGCAAGACGTTCCTTGACGCTGCCAGTTGGAGGCCTGCGGCGACGCCGAGACTGTCTGTCGTGGCTTGAAAGGTGCACCCTTTGGGTGATGGTGGACGGAAGTTGGAACTGGAGCTAGGGCAGTCTCCAGTATAGCGTACTTTATGACCTGTAATGACCCTGAAAAAATACTCGAGAAACCGCGTTATGAGCTCAGTGCCTCACGCGCAAGTATAGCGGCTTGTTTTTGTCCTCCTCCACCATCTAGAATTGCGACGCGTCAGAGTCCTCTATCGATCTGTGCTCGTTTTCCCGGGCTTCAAGTTGTGGACTTGCAGCTCTCAATCATGGCCTATTTCAAGTTCTCGTCACCGTTCTCCGACCATTTGGGCACGAAGTCAAGCAGATCAGGCCTATCTCCTTGGACACGCCAGTGTCGATAAATTGGTCTCTATCGAAGCGACGCAAAACGAACTGCGCTTCACGCTCACATCACGGCCACCGCCGCACACCCACCGTCGATATTCTGCAGCAAATATTCTTGCTCATCCTTCCGGACGACCCCAACTGTGTCATGGCCAACTTTGAGGCCCCACTTCTTCTCGGACGGGTTTCCCGTGCTTGGCGAGCCTTGCAATTGGTGGATAATACTCTGCTTCTCTGGACGCGTCTGCACGTTTATCTTCCCAATACGACTCGACGCCTCCGAGGACGCTATTATGACCGCTCGCGTCGTATTCCATCGTTATTCTCAAAGACACGCAGTCGTGCTCTTTCGCATTTGCCGCCAATCGCAATGCAGCCGACTCTTCGGAGACCCACTGCTACTCTCTTTCCTTCCTTCAACTTGCGGTCTTGACAATAGAACGTCGAATTCCCGCACTCCAATTGTTCAAGGTCCAATCGCATGCGAACCTTTCCAACACTGTCTTGCTGTCGTTCCTCGAGACGCGCGTCGGGTCTAAGAAGCTGCACCGGGTTGACATTACCCTTAAGCTTGTTGGTCAAGAATGGCAGCACGTAGTGCGGCCGCGTACATCACCTGAATGCAGCGCGTTCACAGGTGTCGGGGCTGAAGGTCGGGATGAACCGTCTCTTCGGCGGGGACAGGCATGAGCCTGACGAGAATAACTACGGTGGGCGCATAGCTCCAGCTACTGTAACTTTGTATGACATGGTAGATCGATAAGATATGGGCGGAGCCGGAAGATGTGGGTGTTTCAAGGAGAAATCGATGAGTGCCTGGCGACGGGGATTGGCCGTCAGGATCGGCCGTCAATTGGAGGCCGTGACATGAAAGTATGCCGGCTGATGCTCTCGCCATGTCCGTCGTCCCTGCCCCAATAACTGCAGAGCTCACCCAGATTCTCTCCAATCTCCTCCTGGGCGACAATGAAATCCGGTCTAGGCACGCGGTTTTCCTTCCCAATGTATCTTCTAAGTGCCACAAATCAGTGCGGAGATTGCAGTGAATGAGCGACTCGCGCACACGCCCGAGCTGTATCTGCTTGCGCTGGCGCAGTTCGCCATTTCTGCGGACACGGAGGTGGTGCGTAGATTGGTCCCGATCCGATGCGCGTCGCGGAAACGACACAGAAAATTAACAGCCCATGTTTTTTTCCATAGATGCGGTCGTTTTCACTCGTGCTCCTGCGACGCCTCCTCTTCCGCCCAGCACCCGTAACGACCCCATCGGCCGCGGCCGGCCAATCTCCGGAGAGCTTGCAGCAGCAGCAGGCTGCATACCAAGCTCGACTCACACTTTACGACCAGTTATCCGCCAACACACTCACGACACTCGAACGACTATTGCTTCATACGCTGCAATCCGAGCTTGCCTCGGCCGTCCGGCATAAGGCCGTCGACGCGGTATGCGATCTTGCAAACGAGGGAATGCGACGCGGGAGACCGTGGCATGCGTTGCAGGCGCTGGCATTCAGTATGGCACAGGGAGAGGCCGGCGGCGCTGTGCCCGTCGATTCGCTGCGGGAAAGCGCCTATCGGACATTTGCGGGGTGTCCCAACCTCGTCATGGACCTACAGACCGACGCAGTCTTGGGCGTCTTTCAACGTGGATTGCAGGAGGGCGATTCGATTGAGGTGCGGCCCTACCAGACAATTCCTCTACTCTTTACTGACTGCTACAGGTCAAACAAGCCGCCCTCTCCGCGTCCGTGGCCTATCTGACCTCGGCAGAACCCGGCCAACTAGCCCAATCGCTTGCTCTAATGCATCCCATTCTCGAAACCCTGCATTCCCTCGTGCAAATGCTTCCGGCACCAGGCCAGCTTGCAACTGCTCATCCTCTCCGCGGAGCGACGCCAAGTCCGTCGGCCCCAGAAATGGATACCGGGCCTTCGCCCTTTGTCAATCTCACGACATTCCTTACGACGCTGACGCCGCTCTGTTCGTCCCATCCTGGCCTATTTCAGCCGCATCTAGCTGCGCTGCTGACCTTCTTCCCGGCCCTGATCCTGCCCAGCCCGGATCCTGGCGAAACCCCGACGATTTCGCGAATGGGTGAGCCGAATGGGTCGGGTGAGCGGCATTCCGGCGGCGGGGGCGGCGCGTTTGCTTTTCCTCCGCCTGCTTCTCCATCATCTCCCGGCGCAACCTCTTCTCCCCAAAAAACGGTCACAGAAACTGAGCAAACTCGAGCCGCGCGTGACCTCGATGCAGACGAACGCCAAACGATGCGTCTTGCGGCACTCGAATTCATGGTATCACTCTCCGAGGCGCGCGCGAGCATGGTCAAGCGTGTAGATGGGTGGGTTCCGATCATCGTACGCGCCTGTTTGGAAGGGATGGGCGAATTTGAGGATGATCGCGATGGGGAGGCATTGCGAGCCTGGCTGGAGGAGGATGTGTGTTCTTCTTTTCTTCTGGTTCTCGCTCATTCAAAACAGACGACTAACGAGTTTTATGCAGCCCTCGGCCAACTCGGCATCGGATGGGGACAGCGCTCCAGCAATGTACGAACAAAGCCTTGACCGGTTGGCGTGTGCGGTCGGTGGGCGAGCGGTGCTCCCACCGGCGTTCCAGGTTGACTCTTTTCTCGCTCCTCGACTGTCAAGAAACTCAATCTCGTCCATTTTAGCACATTCCTGCGATGATGGCGCATTACGACTGGCGCGTGAGGCATGCGGGTCTCATGGCCGTTGCAGCGATCGCAGAGGGCACGGCGAAGGTCATGGAAAACGAGCTGGGCAAGATTGTGGAGCTCGTTACTCCCATGTTCCACGATGTGCACCCGAGGGTACGCTATGCTGCGAGCCAATGCGTGTTGGTTTGATTTGGTTTCCTTCGTTTTCCATCGCTAATGCTTTCGCAGCGGCCAGCTTTGTACAGATCTCGAGGTTTTCTTTTCCTTTCGCTCCGCTTGAGCTACCTGACCAAGCTACAACAGGAAGTCGTCCAAGAGCGCTACCACCAGCAACTCTTCGCAGTCTTGATCCCAACCTTGGAAGATCCCGAGCCGCGGTCGGTACAATTCTGCGTCCGACCGCCAAACCCAATTCAATAACACCACCGAACGCAGAGTTCACTCGCACGCGGCCGCAGCGCTCATCAACTTCTGCGAAGGAGTCGAGAAGGACGTGCTGTTGCCGTACCTTGAGCCAATTGTCGAGCGGTTGCTACGACTATTGGGCCCGACTGGCGACTCGGCCAACGTCAAGCGCTATGTGCAGGAGCAAGCAATCACGACGCTCGCTATGGTCGCAGATGCAAGCGAGACCACCTTCGGCAAAGTGCGTCTATTTTGTTTCCGTTCATTCCCCATGTCTGCTTAAGAAGGAATTTTGTAGTACTACGCGTCGATCATGCCATTGCTCATTAATGTCCTGAGCAACGCCGAAGGCGCGGAATACCGGAAACTCCGAGCGAAGGCCATGGAATGTGCAGGCCTCATTGGTGTGTGTGAGTATGGTTTCTTGATTTGTGCTAACTGGGTGCTCGTAGCTATCGCTGTGGGTCCCGAGATGTTCTTGCCGGATGCACACACGCTAGTCGACTTGCTCATTCGAATACAAAGTGAATTCCTTCCCTGCTGCCTGCGCAGTTGCTAACTGTTCTTAGAGAGCCCCGATCCTGGCGACACACAAATGGGATTCTATCTAATTGCGACTTGGGCGAAGGTGTGCCAGGCCATGGGTGCTGAGTTTGAGCCGTATCTTCCCGTCGTGATGCCCAATTTGCTGTCGACGGCCAGCGCCAAAACAGATATCTCGGTTTACGGTCTGTGTTTGCGTCTGTTCAACACGTGACTGATGACTAATTGACACACAGACGACGAAGAAGACAAGGAAGAGCGCGATGGATGGGAGACGGTCAACATGGATGGCCAAACGCTTGGTATACGCACATCTGCTCTCGAGGAGAAATGCCAGGCGTTCGAGACACTGGTGATCTACTGCTCGACCTTGGGTCCGAGATTTGCGCCGTATCTGGCGCAGACCTTCGAGGTTACGCTTCCATCGTTGAGGTTCTACTTCCACGACGGTGTCCGAGAAGCTGCCGCGATGTATGCATCTTCCTCTCGTTCTGTTTTCTGTCGTTCACGCACCTCCGCAGGTTAATCCCGATGCTCTTGGCGAGCGGGAAGAACAGCGGCACGCTCACAAACCAGATGGTGGCGGCTACCTTCATGCAAGTAATCAACGGGATAACGACTGAACACGACACGTCGTTCCTCAGCTCGCTGTACAAGTGTTTCAACGATTCAGTGCGGGTCATCGGTGGCCCCGCCGCATTGCCCGCCGAGTTCCAAAACGGCATTATCGAGGCGACGAAGAGGCAACTACAATCGCTTGCGGACAAGCGGCGCGCGCGTAAGGCGCGTAGCAACGCTGAGACGGCAGAGGAAGATCGGGAAGAGCTGGCGCTGTACGAGGAGCTGGAAGACTTTGCATTGGAGGATATGGGGAAGATGCTAACTGTGTTCGATCCCAACCATCCGCTGCTCGTCGCAGTGTCGAGCGTGCGAGATTTGGGCTTCAACCAGTATGAAACTGACGAGGATGGAGACGAAGAGGGATGACTTAGAAAGAAAGATGAAATCACGATGATTGCCGCTTGCTTTGTGAAAAGTAAAACTAAAAGTATGTATTTGCAACACTGCGCTCTTATATGCCCGCCTCATGGCACAAATTGGTCGTACTATTACCTGCCGGTGGTAGCAGGGTTCAAGATTTGCTTGAGGTGACATCATTGCCATCAGTCGTGATCAGTTCACACCTTGGCTTTGCTCCGCCATGTACTACTCACAGAACTCGTCAGGATGGGCAACAGACGTGAGCTGCATCGACTTCTCAAAGCGCATATTCTTACTTTTTGGATTCGTGCAGCCACCATTCTCGCAATCGCTTCCGCCAACCTTCCAGTCGCAGCCGCAGTGTAACTAAGACGAGCCCTTCACGCGTCAATGCATAGAAACTCACCGTAGCGGACAGGGAGCGGCTCGGATTTCTACAACCCTCAAGCTGTCAATAATGACCCGTCCGCATTTCTCCTTCTGCCTCTTAGACTCGTCAAGTTCATAGTCTCCAGGTGGCTCTATGACCGTTCGCGGTCTCGCACTCGCCGGGGCTCCTTCGACTCGTATGACGAGCCCTATGCGTCAGATTTTCTTGAGGTCCCAACGCATCGACGCCACCGGTCGCTGTCCCCAATGATGTATCCGTCAAACCAGCTCCCTGGCTCCACAGCGCCTATGGGCATGGGTCCGCCATACAACCAGAACTCACCATACCTGGGTCAGTATGGCTCGGTTCCGAACCAATTTGCCATGCCCGTCACCCCATCCTACGCAGTCCCGACCGTAGTTCGGACGGGGAGACGACAGCGTAGCGTCTCCATGTCGGCTCCTGGCTATGGTGTACCTGTGGTGCAACCTCAGTTTCAATACGCCGTTCACCCTCAGCGCGTGCACGCGCGCCAGCCGCAGACCATCATAGTTGGCTCGGGCCACCGCAAGCATCGACATCACCACCACCACCACCACAAGCGCTCGCGGAGCACCGACTATTCGCGACACAGCAGATACTGATGAAGAAACTGTACATCGAATACTGTATGCTCACTCTTTCTTTTCGTATTTTACTAGCCTTCCTGTATGTATCATTAACTTCCATGTACACTCTACTAAGAACGCTAAATGTAAGCTTGACAATCGCCTTATGAATGCCGCAAGACTGATAGCTGTTGCCAAGGTCCATGTGGCATACAAAGAACTCATTTCTCCTGGCGTTTCTCTTGATTTTTTGCCCCCGACTGGGCGATCAAAGCTACGTTTCTAGCTGCGGTACTACGAGTACATGCCGCCTACATCAAATCGTTGAAGAGCAACTCGACATCGCTAGGAGGCTCATTTTCCCCGGAACCGGTCCAAGGCGAAAAGCCGACGGTTCCCCCGCCGTTGCGGACCGTACGCGTTTTTTTGCGTGGACGCTTGAGCACGACCGTGAGCCCCGGAACCACCCCATCAACGAGTGCCTTCAAGCGCGCGATCTCCTCTGGTGTCGTCTCTCGCGCGTCCGGGCTCGGCAAGTGCAAGAAACGAGAAACATTTTGAACATATGAGATCTCAACACGGCGTAACTTGCCCATCCCGATCCGCATTTCAAGGAACGAAAGCAAGGCGTGATCGGAGAACTGGGCATCCGATTGAACCTCGAACGACTCGAGTGCAGGCACAGGCACATGCCCATTGCCATCTGAACAAAGTGCGGCGAGAAGAGGGTCGCCGAAGTGAGGAGTGGGCTGCTCGAAGGGCCCGTCCGCAGGGTGTTGGATCGGGGACATAAGACTGAAAATGACGATCGAGCTGACGCTGGGCGGCAGACTGCGAATGAGCAATGCGAGATCGCCCGGAGCAAACATCCGCGGCCAAATATCGACGCTCTCCAAGTGAGTAGCGAGTGTGATGATGTTGGGTGACTGCGGATCGTAGGATACTGCTTGCACGGCGTCGATTTGGATGTGTTGTAGCGCTGGTAGTGCCAAACGCGCGCTGACTCGGTGCAGCACGCTCTCGGGACGCGTGTCCGCTTGTCCAAGGTGGAGTTGTCGAAGTTGAGAGTGCGAGAAAACGGCCCCAGGAGGCGGCTGAGCCGAGTCTTTCACCAGCACATGTAGAACAAGCAGATTTGGGCATCTGGACAGCAGAGCGAGCATTTCCGAGGTGGAAATGTAGACGTCTGCAGACTCCACGAGTCCGAAACTCATGGGCATGGCTTTCCAGTCGAGGTTGATTCGAGTAAGGGAGTCCCATTGAACCGGAAGGTCCAGCAGTGTGAAATTTTGGCACCGAAGGGAGATGGAAGTGAGCCTCGGAGCCCGCAGAATATCGGCTGTTTCCCATCGAGTGGTTTCTTCGGCTGGTGGCAAGAAGAAAACGTTGGGACCAACTCCAGCTGGTAGGATTTGGGGAACAGCTCCGCCAGGAGGTCCCATGAGCGCCAGCACATGAAGGTCATCCGCAAACGAGTCCACGGCGTCAGCGACCGCAAGCGAACGAAGCAGCGGAAGTTCGCCGGCAGTCACATCGCGCAGCGTCTTGAGCACGGTACTAGCCGTGTTCCCAATAACGATGTCTTGCCAGCGCTGGCGATATCTGGCAAGGAGATTGACGAAATCCTGGAAGATGGTGGTGCGGTCGTTCGAATGGAACGAAATGGACAGCGGGCAGCTACCGGACTTGTCAAGCCACCAAGCGACGGCCACCTTGCGGCGTTGGATCCGAACAGCGAAGCTGACCTCAGTCTCGTGGCCGAAACCCCCTTGGGTCGTGTTGGGAAGGTACACGTGGAGTCGCGACCAGAGGCGAGGCGTGTTGTATGCCAGCCGACGCCACGCACTGCACACGCGTCCGAGAAGAATGGGACTCTCGCAGGCGTCCATAACGCAGTTGCGGTCGTCCGCAAGCGTAAGTCGGAAGATGTGCTGTAGAACATCGATGGGGGCGCGCCGAATGGGGGACATAAGGGCCCGGTGAGCCGCAATGTCCGCCTGGAGAGCGGCGCGTTTTGCGACCAGTTTTTCGATTTCGGCGTCGAGGATGGTCAATTCTTCGGTCGGAGCGACAAGGTATGCTCCGAGTTCCTTGAGTTGGGCCTCATCGGGAGTATGGTTGGTGCCCAAAAGACTAGAGAACGGCGAAAGTGGCATGTTGTACACTGGGATGTGGCGAGCTATGGAGGTTCCAGCAGACCTCGATGCGTGGATACGAAGCAGGAGGACTTTGCTAAACAGTCGCGATCGCGGTTGAGAACAGGAAAGTCGCGTTTGTGACAGACTCGATCGGGGATGGTGTCCAGAGTGATTTGAGTCCCACGAAGCGCGTATCGCGCCAGACAGGTCAGCAAGCAGCGCAATGTAATATAGCGGTGAGTGGTGGTCCAAATATATGCAGTATGTACTTTTAAGATGGGGTCGGAGCCACGCTTCATGCGTCGACAAACGTCTTGACGTTCTCCAGCCATTGGACGTATTCCTGCATAAACGCGTCAGCATCCAATCTAAGCCGCACCTGAAACAGCCAAAATACCTTCTGCTCCTTGTAATGGGCGTAGTCGGGGATGAAGAACGCGAGACCCTCGCCAATGTCGCGCTCCTCGAGGAACTTCTCGAATTGTTCTTGGAGGGAGACATCGAGCGTGTTAAACTGCACAAACGAGTTCGGTGAAAAGCTTTTTCCTTCGGGAGACACGCACCTCAGGCCCAATGTACAGACCACGGCGTTGCCAGTCAGCTGCGACGCTAGTGTCCTGGCCCAGTTTGGCGTCGGTATAGAACGTCACGTTCTCAACGAGGAACTGGCCATTCTGGACGGTCATGTCGAGTTCGAGAGCACCACCAGCGCTAGGCTGGCCACGGCCGTCAGAAGTGTAAACCAGGGAGTCACCCGCATAACGTGCCTTGGTAATGGTGGCCACTGCGCGCAGAATCTCGCTTTGCGGCTCCTCGTCCTCCGCCTTCTCGCCTTCTTCCAGCTCCTCGTCAAACTCGTTCGGGTCCTGGTTCTGCAGGTCGGCGACCGAAAACACGACACGTATGCTGCAGAAAGTCAGTAACTGGAAAATTTTTCGTCGTCACGAAACCCACTTCTCGTTGCCAAATTGACGCGTCAACACGATCTCGTTGTCCCCCGGCTTGTCCGCAATCTAGGCCGGAGGTGAACGACAGTTGTGAACTGTAGGTCGGAGGACGAACCTGCCAAATGCCCTGGGAGGTGAACGTGTGCAAGAACTCTGGCTCGTCACTCTCGTTGGCTTCCTTCTCGTACTTGAGTTCCTCCGCAAGTTTTTGGGAGAGGGAGACATCCGCTAGGTGGCTCATCAGCACAAAAGAGAACGTATATGTGAGGAGAACTGACAAGAGCCGGATTTGAAAGCGCGAGGCGAAGCAGAGAACGCGCGCGTTGGGCGAGCAACTCTGGGAAGAGTGGGCAGCACCAGATGCCTTGTAGACAGGCGTGCAGAGGTGGTAGCAAGGGTGCGAAGGGAACGGCGGGCGGCGAACATGGTGGTCGTGAACAAGAAAAGACAGCGCGTCACGACACTGGCCTTGTGCTCTCACCACAACGCTTGAGGCCTTGCTTCAGTTATGCCACACGAATCGGCCTTGCATTAGCTGTGGACGACTCAAGTAACAGGACATGCGGACAGAGACCCCAAGAAGGTCCTTTTGGCGTTTCTCGTCTCCGCGGAGACCTTCGCCCGATCGCTCTTTACCTGCTCCGCTTTCGCGACGCCTTGCACACGCGACGCGTCAACCCAGTAGACGCGCATACTTGGTCATTCTTTTGACCGTAGTCGTTCTCATTCTACTCCGCTCCACCTCCCGTGTCAAGCCTTCGCCCACGGGTAACAACTTCGCAACAGCACTCGAGGACCGGACCTCACCCAGCAGTCCGAGTTCTCTATGGGCACCATTCAGTCTTTCAACTTGCGTATTCGGGATGCCGCGTCATTGGGCCCCATGCTTTGCTCAAAGATTGGCCAACGTTCTGTACGCCGAGGAGCTGGTCTATCCCGACTTCCAGCTCCGTGAGCCGTATTTCCCAAACAACCAACAGCGGGAAGTTTGGCGCAAGTTCGCGCAAACGGACTCCGAATACCGGGACCGTGCCTCTCTGAAGGAAGGATGGGCTACTTACAAGGGTCAGCACGGCCAGAACTTCGTACGTGCGTCGATTATTTGTATCGAGGTGGATTCAAATCCCATTGCAGGTCTTCCACGATGTCTCGTACAAGCTACGTTTCGGTCCTGACATCTGGTCGAGTCGGTCCTGCACCCAGAAGCTTGTGAACACGCTGCCCATCGAGCCGACTAACAGGACCACGAAGGACGTTCTCCCAACGGCCCTCATTGCGCTCGCCCCAGAGGCATTCTCATTTCAACACTTCCTCGACCGCGTCACGCACATCATCGTGCAGGGCGAGCATCTCCACGATGGGCACGACACATACGCCCTCACTGGCCGGCTTGGAACGCGTCTGGTGCAACAGATGTGGGACAAAATGGGTTTCCCCGACGAGCGCTTGATCCACAGCAGCAAGTCCATCGCTGCTGATCAACTTGTCTTTTCGTGCCGTGCGTTATTGGTCCATCCGTGGTTGTCTCTCAAGACGTTGGAACTGTTGGGCGTCGGTGACCGACAAACGCCCGCGCCACAGCGCAACAAGGTCGTATACATGTCGCGCTCGGACGGGCACGCGTTGAATGGTCGGCATGTCGTCAACGAGGAAGAGGTGCTGACGGCCATCCGGGCGCTGCTGGAGGAACGTAAGCTCGGGGAAGAACTCGTCGTTTTCCTCGAAGACGCATTCGACAACATCCACGACCTGTTCTCGTGGTTCAAGGAGAACGCGCTCGCAATTGTCGGGCCTCATGGCGGCGCGATGATTAACCACCGCTGGGCGCACAGAGACACCTTTGTTCTCGAATTCATGCCCGAGAACCGCATGGCGATGATGATCCACGAAGAGGCGTCAATGCTTTCGCAGACGTACGCGGCCATCGTCGTGCCACCCGTTACACCAGATAGTTTCGATTTGTTGTTGGATGTGGGACAGGTGGTGGATTTGTTGCGTACACATTTGGGTGTTGTGGGAGCGGAGAATCCGTTGAGAAGAAGTTATTATTGGGAGGCGAAGGAGCTTGGGTTAGACTTGTAGCTTATTTTGAGCCAATTTCCAAGTCATGTGCATCACCAGATTCTTGAATTTCCATTCTCGGACTTGGGCGTTGAGTTGAGTAAGTCTGACTCATCATTCACGTGACCAACAGATAGAAAGCATAAAGATATCAGACTAAAAGACCCACAAAGTACATACACTACTTTCGATAGAACAGAACGAGGCCCTCGTATTTATCCTGTCCCTTGCGTCCATATCGTACAACTCGACTCTTCGGGTTTCTTCACGCTGCGGCCGGCACTGGCGCAGGCGCCTGTGTTTGCGCCTCGGCATCACGCGGCGGGGCGCGCTCGCGAATCGACAACCCACGCAGGAACGCCGGGCGGAGATTGCTCAGGATACCACCACCACCGCTGTTACTTTCTTCCGTCGCGGCCGAAGCAACTGTGGGAGCAGCAACGGCTTCCGTAGTAGCCGCGTTCGCTGTGCTCGGGGCAGCAGTAACCGGAACCTGTGCATCAGCCGGCGGTGGGCTGGTCGTGATTCGCAGCAGCGAGGTGTAAGCTAGGGAACCCACGTTAAAAACAGCCCAGATACGGTGCGAAAAATAGAATCAGAAAAACGTACGTTGGCGGCAGACGGGACAGAACCAGCCCTTGGCCTTGCGCTTCCTCCTCGTCGCGGTAGTGGTAACCGGAGCAGGCGCGGTTGCTGGCGCTGCTGGGGCGGGCGACGCGCCATCGACACCAGTGGCTGCTTCACCTTCAGCGGCAGAAGCACCGGCCTCTCCCTCAGCCGGAGCGGAAGGCTCAACTGGTGCAGGTTCTTCCGCAGCAATAGCACCTCCCGCGCCAAATTCGACCATGTTAACGGCACACGGTCGGCATGCGACAAGATGCCTGCATGGGAGCAGAACAACTTCGCGAGGCGAGCTGAGGCACAGTAGACACTCGCGTTCCGGTGGGTCGTCGGCTGGGGCTACGATTGTGGCGTTAGTTGGGCGAGTAAGAAAAATAGGATAACACTAACGTTGAGGCGGGTAGGTCGTAGTTGTGGCAGCCGGTGCGGGTGCGGCAGCTAAAGCGATGTTTGAGTATAGTCATTTAAATTATTGCGTTTGGTGACAGACCTGCCGCGCTGCTGAGACCATAGATCTCGTGAAGATGGAACGTGTGCGGCCCAATTGTCGCTTCACGCTTCACAACACGGACCAGCCACGGACGACCATCGGGATCGGGTGTGTTGTCGATATCGGCATCCTCCTTCTTCTCGTCACTGCCCTCCGTGGCAGTAGCTTCCGCTTTCTCGGGAGCAGGAGCGGGCGGAATGGGCGTGTCGCCAAGGCGGCCAACGACGAGATAGACGGTATGTTCGTTGGGTGAATCGAGTTCGCGGCCCTCTGCGTCCAGTGCGACAAGACGGATAGTCAGGCGAACACCCTTGCCGTCGTCTTCCTGTTCCTCGGGCTTCTTATCACCGGTGTCGACAACAGCAACAGCAGCTCCAACAGGTGCTGCTCGAATTTCGGTACGGTGACGACGAAGACGGAAGGGTGTAAAGCGACGGCGGGAAGGTGCATCGGGGGCAGAAGGAGCAGCCGGGGTAGCAGCATCGGGAGTGGTTTCTGTCGGTGGGGTTGTTGCGTCAGCGGACACACGCTCGAAACGAGCCAGTTCGACGATGGCAGCATCGCTCGAACCCAGTGCTCGACCAAAACCGCCCTGGACAACAGCCTCGAAGACGCGGAGGGAACCACCGTGGGCAGGCGCGTCGGGGTGGGTCGGCGGTAAATGCACGTGGACATGGACCCCGCACTGAGGTGCCGCACAATCGAAGACAAATTCGAGCAAATGCGGGGCGTCTCGGAGGCGCAAGCCAGGTGCAGCTGCGACGGGGGATAGACGGAGGGTCGGCCGACGAAGGTTGACGAGGGCTTGGAGCGTGGTTGTGGCCGTGGTGGGAATCTTGCTCTTCTCGATCCAAGTTCGGACGGTGTCTGTCGTCAGCTCGTCTGGCTCAACCAGTCGCTTTGGCTGGGTCGCAGCGGTGGTCCATGCCGGCCCAGGTTGGATGGGCCCGATATTGGGGCCAAACAACGAATCCGGGGTCGCGCTGGGCTTGGTCTCGGGTTGCTGCCCGAGAGTGGCCAGACTGACGGGAGGCTGGTTCAACCCTGGGGCGAATCGGCGAGTAGAGAATTGTGCTTGGTCTGTGGAGGGCATTGAGCATGGGCGGTATCGGGGAGGTGGGCAGCTTACACCAAGCCATCGTGGTTGGGAAGAGACAAGGCTGTCGCACGCTAAATTTGTACCATCGAAGACGACCGTCACGAGCCTCGATTTCCAAGCAAACGCTAATGCCTCGCATCGCCTCCGGCCTTTGCGCCCACTTTCGTGTCCTCGGCCCAGAAAATACCGAGCATCGTATATCGCACCGTCGACGTCAGAGAGTTCCGCGCCAAATGAACTAAAGTACAGTCACGCACGACGCGTCTTGCTTTCGACCACAACGTTTACCAGCGTCTAATCGCGACTGAAGAAACTCCCGGGACACCTCTCGGACGACCGAACTGCGCTGGCTGGACAACATTTGAGACGTTTAACCCGACTAAGCCCTCACGGAGTTATGGCCGAAGCAGGCTGTTCAAGCTGTCGTGCACTGCAAGACATCCTGGCTACATTGGTTCGAGCTGAAGCGTCGTCGGCTAGATGTTGCTGAGGAGCTATCGCGGCGCGGTTTGCGAGGAGGGCTTTGGCCGAGGGTGACGCGGAGAACTCGAAGGGCGAACAGGATCGCGACGCTCCCATTTAAGACTCTGGGTTCTGTGTCCGTAAATCTGCATGCTTGAACTCAGCATAAGCCTTGCATGAGCCTCTGCTCGACGTTTCTCGGAACAAAAGGATCGGAGGCCAGTCATGGTGATCGATAGAGATCCGTTGCGAGCAACTCTTGCTCTCAGACCACGACGACCACTATCCGGACAACGTCTTGCAATGGCGCCGAAAACCTACGAAGGCAACTGCCACTGCGGGCAGTTCAAATTCACAGTGACGCTACCAACACCCATCGAGGAGATGGGGCTCAACCAATGCGACTGCTCGATCTGCACCAAGAAGGGCTACCTCTTCGTCTTCGTGCGCAAGTCGAGCGTCGTCTTCACCAAGAACGCGGGCTCGGATGGGCTTGGCGGTGGTTTGATGAAGGACTACCGCTTCGCTAGCAGGATGGTGTGCCATCGCTTCTGTGGTCGCTGCGCGACACCGTTCGGCGTCGTCCGGCCGCATATGGGGTCTAGCGAAGGCTTTGCACTCAATGCGCGCCAGTTCCAAGGCGTAGATATCTGGAATTTGCCGATCGAGGGCTTCTCAGGTGGCGCGCCTTGGCGACCATACGTCCCGCCGGCCTTCCCGAAGCTCAAGGAATTGCTCGCAGAGACGCTGCCAGAGGGAGAGAAGATCTATCCCGGCTCGTGTCATTGTGGCCAGGTCACATTCGCGCTCAAGGCACCCTGGGCTCTGGACAAGGTCGGGCCAGCCGATGTGGAGAACAACCGCGTCTTGGAATGCGATTGTAGCTCGTGCATCAGGGTACGTCGTATTGATCTTGCTGCTTCACTCCGACTGAAAGGACCTCCGTAGGCTGCGGGAGTGTACACCTATCCCCGCCCTGCATCGCGTGTCCTGCTCCACACCACGTTCCCCGAGGCCGACGCCATCACGACCTACGTGAGCCCCGTCGGCAAGGGCTTTGGCGGGCAGCAGTTTTGCAGCACCTGTGGGTGCCAGGTCTTCCAGCATCTCATCGGCCCACCAGCAGAACGCGTCGCCGCTGCGCCTGCTGAGATTCAGGAGAAGATCCGCCAGAAAATTGATTGCAAGCCCGTGCATCTTCGTGCGCTGAATGTTACACTGGGATTGACCAAGGCAGACCAGGCCGAGTGGGCCAAGATCAAGGCGGTTCTGGTGAGAGAACGCGGGAGTCTTGTTGGTGATCCGTATGTCGTGCCCGAATAGAGAGTTGCTATCAAATTTCGACTCTACCTCCAAGAGCAAACGCGTGGAGCAGATTAAGCAAGAAATTGACACGTGACCGTACCTGTTTTTTTTTTTTTTTTTTTTTTTTGGGAGCTCGTGGACTATGCTCTGTCGCACCTGGAACACGCAGACGACATGATGCTCGCTTCAACTTCGTGGCGGGGCCTGCAGGCTCATCTGGACCAGCTGTCCGACTGGTGTGGCAAGAACTTCCTGCGGGTTAATGGCCTGAAATCTGCGGCTATGGCATTCGGACCTGTCCATGGCCCGGAGGCACGTGATCCTCCTCGCGATTGCCTCCGCCTCGCAGGGCAGCCAATACCTTGGGTCGAGGAGTACAAGTATATCGGCATTTGGTTCCGAACCACATGTCGCGACATCTTCCGCTCGCACTACGAGAAGAAGCGCGACTCGGCCTCATTTGTCTTTTGGAAATCTGTTCTCGGCTGCGAACTCTACGTGGGACGGGGCCATCTGCCACCGACGCTGGCCTGCAACCTGTATTATGCACTGGTCGACCCTCATCTCACGCATGGCTCGGACGTCATGCTCGACACCGACCCCGTCTCCTTCGAGGTCCTCGACAGCCTCAATCGCGTCATCTTACGGCGGATCTTGGGCGTGGGCAAACGTGCAGGCGCCGCACAGCTGTACTCGGAGCTGGGGATTTACCCATTAGCTGTGCGACGCGTCGAACTCGCCCTCCGCTATCTCCGCTATCTCACCACCCTCCCGGACTCGCGGCTCACGTTCAAGGCGTTGCAGGTGGCGGACCAGCTCCGCTGCGCAGGGAAACCGTCGTGGCTTGGAGATTTATCTCGTCTTCTGGGAATGTTCCCGTTCGGAATCCTGCGGCTGCCATCCTTACATTCACTGCTGCTCGACGGGCAATGGGTCGACAGGGCCATTCTACGCCTGCGGTCTGAGGCGCAGAAGTGGGTAAAGAATTTGGTGGAGGGATCCGTGCTGCTACCGCTGCTACATGGACGCGTGGAGCCCCGGGAGGATGGTCACGCGTTTCCGGTGCCGCTGTGCTGCAGACACTACTTGGATCGGGTTACAGTCTCCAATCACCGGCTGGCGCTAACAAGACTTCTAAACGGCTCGTTCCATTTCCGCACACTGCGGACCAACCCCGAGTTACACGATGATGACAACTTGATGTGCCGCAAGTGCGGGGAGGAGTTTGAGACTCCGGGACACGTATTCATGCGCTGCATGGCGCGGGAGACGGTGGAGGCGCGGAAGGAGCTCGAGGGAATATTGGCGCGGGACTTTGGGTACAACTGGGGCGGGAAGCCGGCGACACGGGAATTGGCGGAGAAGGTGATGAAGACATTGATTTTCGACTGGGACATGGTGGCTCCGACGGCCCGTTTTGTCTTCCAAGTCTCACGGAGCTGGCGATATTTTGGACATCGCTTGCCGACAATGCTCACGAAGCTGGCTTCGGACTCAGAGGGATCGGGAGAGGATACAATGGATGCGGAAACGGAGAATGCTTCAGTGGGAGACAACCTGATTTTGGATTTCTGACATTTGGAATGGGAGGATCGGGTGGAAGATGAGTCGCGGAACGCACTGGGGGACGGCGGGGATTTATACCCCGAGGGAGAGGACTCTGGAGGGGTCCCATTGGGTTTTAACCGCTTGCTCCTGCCTACACACTGGGCCACCCGGTGCTACTGTTGACCTCGTGAGTCCATGGAGAGGAGCGTAATTTATTATGGTGTCTTCTTGCCATCTTGGGCTGCGGACAGATGGTGGACGTTCTCGAGAGAGTTCAGGTCGCCGTCGTCGGGCCTTTGATGTTGACCACGGCTCCGCGCAGGCTAATGGTGTATTAACTTGACTTAACTTGGGTCTCATTTGTATCCCGCGTACAAGTACGAGTAACGTGACCGTACCGTGGACTAAATCCTACAACGCCTCAACTCCCAAGTTTTCGAACCAACTTCGTATTCCCTATCCCCCGGATTCGCGGACCCTTAACCCCAACGTGGACATAAACCTCAATGCGCCCCACCGTCGACACCCAAAGGGATATCATACGCTCCTTCGGAATATCATACGCTCCTGCCCACCACGAGAGTTTCCGAAGTGTTCGTTCCAACGATGCCAGGCCAGGGTGGAACTCCATCGCCGTGAGCTACGTATAGCGCCGCGCCGCGCGACCTGAACCGCGAAATAGGCATTCGCGAGCTTGCTTTGGTCGTAACGCTGCATCTCGACGAGCCCAGACGACAATGGAATGCGTGGTTTGTCGAATAGGATGCCGTTCCATAGTCCTTCGAGTAAGCGGCACGACGCCAACACCGACGCTCGGATCGGCGGCGGTGTTAAGCAATTAGACGTGAAATGGCCAAAAGACAAGGGCAACAGCGAAGACTTGAATGGAGTCAAGAGGTTGTGGTCTCTGACAGAACGACAATCTCCGGAGGTCCTCGAGCGCGTTTTGGTAACGGTCGAATTGGTCTTGTGAGTAGCCGCACATCGACACTGGACTCACTGTCGGAATCGGAAGATTCACTAGAGTCTTCCGAGGTGCTTTCCGAGCTATCTGAGAAGCGCATGAGTTCGTGAAGCGAAATCCAACCCAGAATGACGCACCGCTGCTCGAGTCTTCCTCGGAATCACTCTCAAAACGCTCTCCTTCTCTCCCCGTACGGTCCTCGAAGACACCCAACCCCAAATTCTGCGCCGGCTTGAGAAACGAGACGAACGAGGCGGAAATCAGACACACCATCTCAACGACCTCTTCATCTTCTTCCACATTCTCTATGTCCACACTGTTCGGGTCTAGCGCTGCTTGTTCCGCAATTGCTGCGTTGGACGCCTCCATTTGCGGCAAAAATGCTTGCACACGGGCGAGAACTGTACCCAGGGAGTTTAGCGACGGACGGAGGATCGAGTGAAAGCAGACGCACGGTTCTGTAGTCCCTCATGAGTCCCGGAGCCGAGTTCCAACGTCCTTGAGGATCCGAGCGCGCTGGCTATGTCTGGCCGAGGAGAATTCGGACCAGACGAAGTCGCGGCATTGAGTTTTTCGAGGGCAGTTTCTGTTGGCTAAGCTTTCTTGAGAGACGCGAGCCGGGTTGTGGGACATACGGATACGATGTAGGCGAGCATCGTCGTCTTCAATCTCGAGTACCTCGCGATGGCCGGACATGAGAATCCGGAGTCACGTGGACATTTTGGTCTTAACCTGGTCGCACCCAGTTCTCACAAAACCCTTCCGGAATCAGCGGGCAAGCGGGAAAACAACACCAGCTTCTGTATGACGGGAGAACAGTCCCGGTGAGACTCTGCGCTCAAAATATGGCCTGTCTTCGAGTGTAGGTACGGCGACACTGGCATGGAGCTCGTACACTCCGCGGCACCTAAATATCGCATCTCGGGTGGCTTTGCTGATCTGCGCTCTCCGCTGCCGCCAAATGAACGCGGCCAGGACGGAGCTCAGCTCTCTGAGCACGGGTAGTATCATCCTTCTCAGATGTCGACTACTCTATGGAGACGCCGCTGCCTCCGAGCAAACCGTGCGACTGCTCCAAAACGGCGACGGAGACCTGCACTGTGGTGTCCAATGTTGTTGAACAAAATGGAATTCCAAGAAAACACTGCATACATTTCGGTCATTGCAATGGAGGACCATAAAAAGCGTCCTGCTCGGGCTCGAATTGCACGATGGAAATGGCACCCCCCGCTTCTTTCGAGCTGCCCGTACAATTCCTCAACGACACCATTGGTGAGCACGTCCCCCTTTGCTACTCGCACAACGCTTCCCTGGGCTGAGCGCTGCGATATTAGGTGCTCTTCAAATCGGTGTCCTGGTCTCGTATGTCCTTTTGGGTATCACAACAACCCAGACATACGTCTACTTTTACCGCTTCCCGGACGACTCTCCCTGGGTGCGAGCGATGGTGAGTTTCGTATGTCGCCGGGAACTGCGAGCTCACTCGATATCCAGGTAGCATTTGTGTGGTACGTCACTATCAGCGCGTAAACTACTGAAGATAACCCGCGTTTTTAGGCTGGTCGAAATTGCCCAAGCAGCCGTTTTCGGCTTTGTTCTGTACTATTACACAGTCATCGACTACGGCGACCGGCTCGACGTTCTCCAAAATGCAATCCACACCGTTATGGTCGGCTTCGTCCTAACTGGCACAATCACGACTCTGGGTGAAAACCACTGCTCGCCCAATCCAACGGACTACAAGCTAATCACTTCCTAGTCGAGCTCTACTTCATCCGCCGCATCTACCTGCTCTCCAGACGGATTTTTGTCCCACTCTTCCTCGGTGTCCTATCGATCCTGTACCTCGCCGGCACGCTCAGTATTGCTGGCGCCGGTGTCAAGAGCGGTACCTGGGCCGCGGCAGAAAAACAATGGGGTTGGCTCATTTTCGCGACCGCGATCGTGAGCGTCGTGGTGGATCTGGGTATCGCCGGCGCATTAGTTTGGTTGCTACTGCAGTCGCGCAATCAAGGTCTTGCAAAGTACGGTCTCTTTCGTCGTCGCGTTTTTGTAGAAGCTCAAGGCAGTGGACAGGACGACGAATATGGTGGACCAGCTCATCACGTGGTCGATAGGTGCGCTTCTCGACGCGTTTACCTGTAATGTGCTGAACGTCGGTCAGAAACGGGAGTCCTCACAAGGTCACTTCAATTTATTCAAGAGGCATATACCATCTAATGCGATATCAGCCTCTGCAGCATTCTGATCCTCGTCTTTGCATGTGTTCCTCATGTCCCATTCACACAAAACTAACTGCTTGCAGTACCACCTCAAGACCCAATCATGTTTGGTTCCTCCAATTTTTGACCTACAGCCCCTCATCGTTCAGCAGTCATTTGGCTCGCAGTCTTGATCGTCAAATCGCGGCGTACGTCCCTTCACCTACTTATTCCTCTCAACTAACGCGAACTCCCCGCGGTTAGTATTCTCCAACTCCCTCCTCGCCAGCCTCAACTCCAGAACTTCCCTGCGCGCCATGACCAGCGTGTCCATCGCATCTTCAGGCCCGCGTTTCGTGCGTTATTCTGCCCAGGGACGCCGGACGATATGCTCAATTCAATGTCTGCAGGCCTCGATGGCGACCTCGAAGACCGCGCGGGGAACAGACCAGATGGAGATGCCAGTGTTTCGCGTGGAGCGCAAGTTGCAGGGCGATATGAGCTCGACGGGCGACGAGGACTGCGTCGGAAATATCGTCTGAAAGTGGCCGCGGACGTTCTAATTGGTTCTTTGAGCTCCTAAAAGAACATGCGGAAAAGTCGTTGCCATAGACGATTATACACGTTGAGAGACCGATAGCGAAAAGCAAGGCACGAATACAAACACAACTGAGACATCGACCTAATCCTCGAGCGCACCCTGAGCCCGGTAATCCTCCATCTCACGGTCGAGCTCCTCCGCTGTCTTGGATTTGCGTGCACCAGCAAAGTTAAATGGTTGTATCGTCGCAGCAGCAGCAGCATTGTTCGCGGCCCATTGCTTCTTGAGCCGTTTCGGCCCTTTCTTGACGCGTTTCCGCTGCAGCGCAGCGTTTGCGCCACCACCACCAGCGACGAACTGAGGTTTCGGAAATGTATTGTTGTACGGGGTTGCGGGACGTGGTGGTGCGTGGGGCTGATTGCGGTTTTGGCTGTGGAAGGGTTCGCGTGAGTAAACGCGGCGAACACGACGCGACGTACTGCGTAGGAGCAACAGCAAACGCGACCTTCGACGGACCTGCGGCCGGAGTTGTCTGATTCGGCACTTGGAGTCGGTCAAAGAGCGTTGGCGCCCGTGCGCGTGGCGCGGGGGCCGTTTCGTCGACGATGAGTTGAATCCGAATCGGCTTCCTGCCGTCGACTACCCGGCCGTTGAACCGTTCCTGGGCAGCCACAGCGTCCCCAATTCGTTGGAAGGTGACTACGGCCATGCCCTTGGAGTTGGCCTGCGAGTTGTAGATGAGGAACAAGTCGCGGACTGGACCGATAGTCTTGCGGAACAGTTCCTGTTAACGCGCCTGGTGAGCTCCCACGAACGCAGAGAGAGACACACAATGCAAAGTGAATACGCACCTCGATCTCCTTCTCCCCAACATCGTTCGGCAGCATACTCAGCAGGATCTTGCTCCCGCCCTCTCGAGGCGGTCGGATTTGGCCCGTGTTGCCAGGTTGAAGACCATTGACGCCGTTGACGCCTGCGTTGTTGCGCCATGCAGGCTGGACATGGACCCTTGTGCCTGTGATGTTGTTCTTTGGGCCATGGTAGGCGTTCAATCGCTGTGGTCGGTTCATCGACGTCGGGAACAAGAGAGCCTTGACTGCACGCGGCGGTGACGCGCAGGTGTCACACTTGTCATTGTGGGCGCCTACCTCAGTACGCAGTGTTTAACGGTGAACGGTCCGTGTATTTATTCTGAACTCGCCATCCGACCGCCCAAATATCACTGTCTTTGCAGGAGGGATAAAAAGTCGATGATGAAGAGACCCCTGTCGACCCGCCCCTCGCTTGAGACCAATTTTACTGGCGGTCTGTTGAACAGCTTCCACCGGAGTTGTTGGCCAGAATACATAGCTGCAGAATCTTCGCCGTAGCCTCGAACTCAAGCTTGCCTTTACAATTTTATGTGGAACGCGATCACGAGACATTCCCATCAGTGATGAGATCAGCATACGCGCCACAGGGGCCAGCAAAAGCAAGTCTCTGAATAAATAATACAGCTATCCTGTACTCATATTGGGGAATAGGATATAGGTCGCGGGCCCTGTAGTTTATATTTGAGTGCAAGTGCAGAAGGACGAAGAGATTCAAATGCGCACGCGAGGGAAGACAGTGCCGACTTGCACATCCTGGCGCAATAATGGCTGATTAGTTGCCCGGGCCGACGCGAAACCGATTACACGAGGAGGTTTGATTATGACGAAATACTGCTGGTCGTTTAGGTTGCGTGAACGACCAAAAAAGGGCACGGACCTGTAGAGTAAAGTGCGCAATCGCCGACGTCGGCTTGAGCGTTTTTGGAAGTGCGATCTCGCCCTCGAAGGCGCGCCGGTTGTGATATTGCTGTGTTGGATCCGCTGGCCAAAAGACGGCCCGTGCGCACTCCTGCGTGTCATTTACAGGCGGGGAACAGTGTCCGTTGCCTGTAAAAATTGATGCGCAAGTAATATGACGCTGCAGCGAGATGGATATGGCGGATGGAGCGGCTATTAGATCCAGCGCTTGGGGATCGCTACAATGATAGGTGAGAAAACAGGGGATAAAGCCGCCGCGAGTGTAGGATAACTGGGACGGTATCATTGATAAACAGAAGAGCAAGTGTTAAACAACTCAACCGGGAGCGCAAGCGATAACTAGACCGCAATCATTCAGCTCCATGACGGGATGGGTCCTTGAAACGCACTAAACATATAATTTCGACTGGGCGAACGTTGAACACGGTTCCTTTGATCGTCACCGACTCGCAATGATGCCAGCCCCCAGGATCCAGCAGCGGTCCAGGGATGGGGAGGCGGGATTGATAGGCCGATTGTCGCGCTTGTGTTGGAGGCTCTGGTCGAAGCACGGGTACATAAACGAACGTGGCTTGCACTCTTGAAAAAGGCTCAGTGACGCCGCCCCAGAAAATAGACTACGCACTGCGTGTCCCCTTCCAGAAACATCGTCTTGTACACGATGCGCGCAGAGATCGAGTACCTAATGCTGACGGCGCCACGCTGCTCTTGTAGAGTCGGCGGCAGATTGTAGTTTCGTTTGATCTTCCGTCCAGAGGACAAGGGATCCTCCAGCAGCACTTCTTTGGGAACTGGAATGGAAAATGGCCAGTTGTAGTCGCCCAACAACCCGCCGCCCTCCTGCGATTTCTCCCACAATGGCACCGAGAGATCCAGAAAGCGAAAGTTGTCCGGACGAGGGGCTGCTCCATTGGTCCAAGGCTCATGAGTCCCACCCAGCCATAACTCGCCTCGGACCTGTACCAGAACGCATCACCGATAATTGAGCATCAGTGCGCAACATGGCAGACGGCGGGACCTACCAAGATCAAGACGCCCGTAACTTTTTCGCTCTTGGGAACATGGACGACAAGAGACCCAACCAGACTACCACCTTCCAGGATAACTGGCAGGCTCTCTCGGGACGGAGCGTCGCTGATGACCTTGAGCATGGCGCGGATCTTGGTCTTCCTCTCGTTCAGCGGGAACTCGTGTTCCGTCGAGCCCCGCGAGCCGCTAACCGAGTACGTGCGAGCATGGTAGGCAGGAAGAGGTGTTGCGCGGTAGCCTTCATTGTCGTAGACGGGAGGGGCGGACATCCAACACCAAGGAAGCGAGTGCGGCGAAGGGGGACATCAGTGGGTGCGGTAAAGCGTTTGGCGTCGATTTAAGGCCCGGAGCCGCATTATTTCGGGAAATCCTGTGCGAGACGTCCGTGTCGGCCCGTCGTGTGTTCGGTAGGCGCTGTGATAGTTGACTCGCGTTGGCATCTGGCTTCTTTCTTTGTTGCCCATTAGTGAGCGGCCCGCTTCTGAGCCCTTCTTTCTTCCCGAGCGGTCTCCAAGTAAGCCGTTTCTTGTTGCTACCAAGCCCATTCGAGCTAAGTCTTGTCGCTGGCCCGTCATCGAAACCTGAGACATAGTTAACAAACAGTCCGAGGTGTAGAGCCAAGATCAGTTGGTTGAACGACACCTCCTTCACGTTACCTTTTCCATACACCGCTCTCCCAAGCACGCACAATTGGGCGGGAAGCCCGAGTTGCGTGTCCAAAAGGCGTCGGCTACTCAGAAATTGTACCCGCAGGCTTCTGCTGCACATGCGCGGCCTGTAAACCCCTTCCTCTGGAACAAAGCCCGTTCGGTATGATGTACTTGTTCCTCTCCACCGATTAGGTGTTTCATGGAGAGCATAAGGAATGGATGGCGCCAAAGGTGGCCAGTGGCCACCAAGCGCCTACCATACCGCTTTCGGGGCCTAAAGCTTCTCGCCAACGACATCAGCTTCTCTGTCTACTGTCCGCAGCAAAAACAACAGCGAGATGCACGCCCGTCTACGCCGACGAGTCGACGTCGACGACGCGTCGTTCTCGCGTCTTTGACACGCACCCGTGTCTACAATGAACGGCGTATGCTCCGCGCCGAGCATTCGTTGAGTAGCCGGAAGAGTGAGCCAAGGCAATTTTGGCACACATCCGTGTCCCCGTCGGAAGTTGGTCTCGAATGGCCGAGCTCAAGAAGGATTCCAACGAATCAACGCCGCGCCGGGATCTGGACGGATATCACCAGGAAGGAACCGACACAAGAGTGGGCAAGACGGAGCCGCTACCGGAGCTCTTGCCATTCCCAGTCGCTCACGCCGTGAATGCAACGGGCCATCGCGCGATCGCGCGTGCGAACCAGCGAGTTCTTCGTGACGAAGTTGATGAGCAAATCGTTGCAGCGACAAACAATTACAGAGGAAGAATATTCGGCAATGGACCAACGGGTACGATGGCGGTCGGATTCAGTCGGGCCTGCGACGAGATGAGTTTTTATCCAGAGTAGATCCCTTTGAAACTACGTACCATCGCCGGCGCAGCATAATAACCCACTTTGATGTGATCGAAGTACGTCGATTCCTTGAACGCAGGAAAAACATCACTCCAGTAGAGCTTTCTGAGCCACCTGGAAACGGATTAGAATGCGTGGATATAAAATTGGAGACAACCAAACTCACGCGTGGATGGTCGGATACCCGTCTCTTATGGTGCGTATATTGCACTTGAAAGCTCCAACATACGCCGGGTCGAAGCGGATAATGGTCACGAAAAGTCGGACATCTGCTTCAGTCAGCTGCTCGCCAACAAGAAAGTCGCGTCCTTTCAGAATTTCCGCGACTCTGTCGAGCGATTCGAACAGCTTGATGACCGCGGACTCATACGCGGACTGGGTCGATGCGAACCCAGCTTTGTACACCCCGTCTAACGCGTATCAGCTCGATGCAGACCAAATCGCAAAAAAAGCATACTGTTAATATCCGTGTACACCCATTCATTGATCTGGTCAATCTCCGCGCGAAGATTTTCGGGGTAGAGATTGAGCGCAGCCTTCTCCGCAGGTAACAGGTGGTTGAATGCCGAATTGAAGATGCGGATAATTTCGGAGGACTCGTTGTTTACGATCGTGCCGAGCTTCTTGTCCCAGAGAACGGGAACCGTGAAGCGAGTCGAGAAATCGGGATCAGCGCGAAGATAGATGTCCTTGATGTAGCTGGCGTTGAAGAGAGGGTCGACGTCCGTGCCCGGGAACGCCCAACCATCTTTCGACAAGCGTGGAGAGACACAGGTCACAGCTGTCGCGCATTCAGAAAGTGGAGGCGGAGAACGACCAAAACCTGCGAACGGATGATAGACTCCAATCCCTTCAGTTTCCGGACGATGAGAGTACGCGTTGCCCATGCTAGCCGTAGCGAGCGGAGAGACCCATACGCATTATAAAGCTGGGCATACGACAGCCATACGAGACATAAAGATGATAACGGTCTTTCTCAGCCTCGAATTTGCCGCCAGGCTCGATGAAGTTGCGGAAAGTGGACTGAACGCGCTTGAAGCTTCCATCGGGTTCGCGTTGCAGCTTGTTGACGTCCGTGAGGTGTGAGACGTCTCTGGTGGCCATGAAAGAGGTCGTGTTGAGGGTCGACTTTTATAGTCAAGAGGCCTGGCTGACGAGAATGACGACTTCAAGTCTGTATAAGGCGGATTGCCGCCGGGCGGATTTCTGACAAGAGGGTGGTGTTTCGTGCTGAAGCCCCTCGCATTGGACGCCTGAAAGAGGAAGGAGCATCCGCGGAGATGCTGGTGCCTGGCCAGCCAGTGGTGGTAGGTCAACAAGGTGGGATCACGTGTGACCAACTTGGTCAAACTCTTCAGCAACCACCCTTAGTCCGCTCGTCTTGCGCAATACTCAGCACTCGGCATCGTGCTGCACCATGGACGTCTCAGCCGCCATCTATTCTTGCGCTCGACTCCAAATATAATCAGCCCTTCAATCGTCTGATCTCCAGCATGTGAACGCCTTGCCCACTTTGCCTAAGCCTTCCACGCCCAAGGAACGTCGGCCGACGAATCCATGCCCATTGCCCACCGCGCGCCAAGGCCATGGACACCCGGTCCCAGTCGTTCACTCTCGCCTCATCCCCGCCGTTGATCCTCGCGCTGCTCGCCGTCGGTGTGTGCGTTGCGGGGATGATGGGCTTTGCTCTTCTCAGGACCTGGCGCGAGCGGAATGCGCCGACGTTCGTACCGCCGCCGCCAGCTGCGCCTCCCCCGGCGCGCCCGGAGTTGTGGGATGTTTGGTGCCCTGTTCATGGGGATGGACAAACAGTTTGCCGGTGGTCGGCCCTGCAGGCGCGTAGTCCCACTTTATATCTCCCTGCCCTGTTTTGACGCACAGAACAGCCGCTTTCCGCGACGACATGGGATTTCAGTCCACTGGCTCAAAATCCTCCCACTGATATGCAACCACAACCGCCAGCCATATCCACACGCGCGCCGCGGCGCAGCCAATTGCGCAAACAATTTTTCAGTTTTCGACGGCGCGGAGCGGACAACACGGAGGCGGAAATGCAGTCCACCAAGATGTCGGCGCTTTCGATGGTGCGCTTGCAAGTAGCAGTAGCCATCGCCATGCCACAACCAGGCGATGGTCAGCGGGAGGAGCTGGATTATGCGATTGGTTCGTTTGAGAGACCATGGAGCAAGTAATGAGGTGGTATAGGATCGTGCAGCAGACGTGGATGTGGACGAGACGATTTTCTACGAGTAAACACGAATCCTTTGGACGCGATCATGTGCTCAGACTGTGACACTCTTGCTCGCAACGACCATGGCAGACGAAGACTGGAGCGCATACCCAACCATGTTCGATCCGGGCAGCCTCGTTCGCAAGGGCTTCTGTCCTGTCCACTCCCGTCTTTCGCTGCTCCACACACACTCGCTTTATTATGAACAACACGGCACTGGTCCTCACGTCCGTTGACTTTCAAGTCCATTCAAGCGCTCATCTCGGGCCATAGCGCGTCATCCTCATAAATGGTCTCAACACCAACTCCTTCTCCTGGGAATTCCTTGTCCGTGCGCTGGCGGAGGAGCATTCGGTGCTCGTATTCGACAACCGCGGTGTGGGCTATAGTGGATATCCAGCCGGCCGATATACGTTCGTGGCGCGCTCGGTAGCACCGAGCATGGCTGACGTATCCCTCAATAGGACTTCTGGAATGGCGCAGGACATCGTTGTGCTTCTGGATCATTTGGGTTGGACCGCCGCTCGCGAAATCCATGTCGTTGGTTCGAGTTTAGGCGGGATGATTGCTCAAGGTGCGCATAAGCGTCTTTCTTCGGCAATCCCATCTCATTTTTCCTGCATAGAGCTTGCGTATTGTATTCCCGAACGTATTGCGTCGCTGACGTTGGCGGTAACCACACCCGGAGGGTGGCCGTGGCAGAATCTCCCGCCGGTGCGTGTCCCATTTTCCGGCAAAGACCTCTGGGCTAACTAGCAATGAAGTGGGAGGGAATTAAGTGTCTGACCAAGTCCGTTCTCCCCAATTCACACATATTCTTTGCGTTGAAAGGACTGGGAACAGACTGCTGTTTATCTCGGAGCCCGAAAACAAGGCTCCGACGGTGATGAAGATGTTGTATCCGCCCTCCTGGCTGGAAGAGCCATCGTTACTCGACTCGACTCGGACGAATCGCGCCGTACAAACCAAGGTGTGTCTGTTGAGTCAATTGCTGAATGGTGCTCAGCGTTCAGACCTACCTACGGCGCGCGGCTTTCGGACCCAAGCAGCAGATCATGGGTCACATATCGCAACTCGGCGCCGGTCTGACGCATCGCGTGAGTCGTGTGCGACTGCGTCGCATCTCGGACACGATCCCCAAAATTGCGATTCTGTGCGGGGATCAGGACAATCTCATGGACCTGCAGCATTCGCGGGACCTGAAAGCTGGGATGCCGAGTGCTGAGTTTATCCAGTGGAAGGAGACTGGACATGGGATCAACTCGCAGCGGCCGGGAGAGTTTAGGGACTTGTTGTGTAGGATTTTTCGGGAATCGGGAGTCGCGTGACCGCGTGTATGCGCGCGGTGGAGGCCGATGCCGTCGCGCAGCCATGTCATACAAAAGCCGCTAGTTGCCCCAAGCGGCCACCATGTCCTCGCTCATCAAAGCAGCCCTCGCACTCCCGGCCACCCTCCTCGCCGCTCATCTGGCAGTCTACCTCATCGACCCTTATGGCCTCCGACGCTTCCCCGGTCCTTTCCTCGCAAAGTTCACCGACGCATGGCTAGGCTACATCTCGCAACAAGGTCACCGCTCCGAAGTCATCCACGCCCTGCATCTCAAATACGGTGGGCCTAAAGAGTCTCCATAGCATTGGCTCAATCCCCAGTACAGGTCCCTGTGTCCGAATCTCACCCTCGGAGGTCTCTGTCGCGAGCCCAGAAGCGCTGCAACTCGTGTACGCGCACGGCAACGGAGCGCTCAAGTCCACATTCTACGACGCGTTCGTCTCCATCCAACGCGGCCTCTTCAACACGCGCGACCGCAAGCAGCACACCCGTAAACGCAAACTTGTCTCGCACATCTTCTCCCAAAAGAGCGTGCTGGAATTCGAGCCTAATATCAGCCTCTACATCGACCAGCTGCTCATACAGTGGGACCGACTGTTCGACAGCGCCGTCAAGGGTGCATCGGGGTCGGAGGGCGAGGGTGGCTGGGTTGGACGCGACGGGCGACTGTGGCTTGACCTCCTTCCTTGTGCGTTCTTCGCCTCGCTCTTCAAATTACTACATCGCCCTCATTCAATCCAGGGACAAACTACCTTGCTTTCGACATCATCGGCGACTTGGCGTTTGGCGCGCCGTTCGGGATGATCGAGGCGGCCCGCGACGCCGCCCCAGTACCCGCTACGGAATCTGAAGTTGCCTTTGACTCCAAGGACGAAGCTGCGGTCACCTACATCCCCGCCGTGGCAGTCCTCAACGGCCGCGGCGAATACTCCATGTCCATGGGGGTCCTGCCTGCTTGGGTCCGCCCTATTATGCGCAAATTCCCGTGGTATAGCAAGGGCCTGCAGGACGTCAAACACCTTGCCGGGATCGCCATCGTCGCCGTCGCCAAACGGCTCGACGGCGGACCGACGGACCGTGTCGATTTGCTGAGCAAGCTACAGCAGGGCAAAGACGACAACGGTGACCCGATGGGCCGTCCTGAACTCACTGCCGAAGCGCTGACGCTGCTCATCGCCGGGAGCGATACGACCTCAAAGTACGTGGTGTCTTTCTTTTGCAGCCTAAAATTTAGTTCATTCTCGCAGTTCTACTTGCGCCATCATCTACTACCTCGCTCGCAACCCCGCCGCTCAAGCGAAACTTCACAAGGAGCTTGACGAGCAGCTCGGCACCGAAGATGAACGCGTCGCGACCAGCCAACAGGTCAAGAACCTGCCCTACCTCGATGCATGTATAAACGAGGGACTGCGACTGCACTCGACGAGCGCACTGGGTTTGCCGCGTATAGTGCCGGAAGGTAAGCACCTCGTCGTTCGTCTCTATGCCGGAGCCTCGAACTCACCAACCTACGTGCAGACGGACTCACAATCGACGGCAACAGCTTCATCCCCGGCGCCGTCCTCTCTGTGCCCAGTTACACCATCCACCGCGATCCCGAAGTGTGGGGTCTCGACGTCGAGGCGTACCGCCCCGAACGATGGTTCGAAGACGACAAGAAGGAACTCATGAACAAGACGTTCAATCCTTACTCGGTCGGCCCGAGGTACGTTTCCGCGCAAGTGCATAGACGATCTCTTATAAACACTAGGGCTTGCGTCGGGCGCAACCTCGCGTCTCTTGAACTCCAACTGATCATCGCATCCATTCTGCGGCGGTTCCATTTTGTCCTCGAACATCCCGAGGAAGAGGTCTGTTTTCTCCAGTCTACTCTTTTCAAGCTTATGTATTTTTTTACAGCTCCAAACACGCGAAGGCTTCCTCCGCAAGCCTCTGCGATGCCATGTCGGGATCAAGCGTCGCGATACTCTCTAGTCCTACAGTGTTGATGAAACCGAATGTTGTACTACCTTGTACCCTACTACTCACACGAATAACGAGGCAGAGTGGCCTTCTTCTATGACAGTCACATGACCGTCAGACCATCGACTACAGCAGTAGCAAACAGCGACAGCGGAAGGGGGAATAGATACAGTTGAGGTCGTACAAGAGACTGACTATAATGTAGGCTACTTGGCAGAGTCGGCAAGGGAGGAGCAAAAAAAAAATGCGCAGGGAGTGGGTGCGTGGATGGGATGGGTGGGGGAACGAGACGTCTTGTAGCGATAAAACTGTGTGTGTGTGTCTGCATGTTGGTATCGTGTGACGGCCGTACGAGTATTGGTGTGCTTGGTGTGTATGTGGAACGCGCAAATGCGACGGTGGTGATTATGATGATGCATGAAGACCTCCACGGCGGCCAGAGAGCGCTCTGAACGCCCGCGCGATCCGTGCTGGTCGCGAGTATGCCGACCGGAGCGACGAAACTCCGCGTAGGACGCCGACGTCGCGATGAGCACCCAACCGCACCCACAGCACCAAACACCGAAGAAGAATAAGCAGCAACAAGGGAGCATGAGGATGAATGTATTGGATTGAACGCGTGTAATGAGAGACGGGGAAGGCGGCAATAAAAAAGGAATGGGAGCCAGGAAGGAGGGGTCGGGCTGAGCGAGAGGACCCGGAAGTTTTGCAGCATCGTCCCACGGAAACGGCACAACGCGGCCAACCACGAGGCCGAAGTTCCCGTCTCGATTACTTGTTGTCCTTCTTCTTCTGCTTGCGTGGGGGCGTCACGGGCCGCCCGACGTTGATGCCGCCGTACGGGTATTTCGCCTTCTTCTCGGCGGGTTTGAGAATCTACAACGAGAGTTAAGATGACAAAACAAAGTACGACGTCGTGAACGCACTTGGAACGAGCACAGCAGTGTCTCGTCGACACTCATCATTGCCCCCGCATTGTCGAACTCTCCACAGTAGTTTGGCGCCGAGAACAGCGTCACCAGATGACGACGCGCGAAGAACTCGTAGCCATCCTCCACAACCTATGTCCTCCGGTCAGCGGCGTCTAGATAATGCAAGGCTCCGGCGCACCTGATGTGCTCGGCAGATCAAGTCCATATCGTGCTTTTGCAGGAACCGCGAAACAACGTCCGGTCCAAACGTAAACGACACGCCCCGGTCGTTCTCTGACCACCCAGTGATGTCTTTGTCGGGGTCCGACCAAAGCAAGTCGCAGAGCAGACCTAAAACGGTTTATAAAGGCCATTCAGACCTCAGGACGGATGCAACGCACCAGTGTCAGGTACGTCCGTCGGCCGCATGACTCGTCTTATCTGCTCCATCGACTGCAGGTCCGGACTCAATCCGCCATGCATCGTAAAAATCTTTTCGTCGATGATCGCTGCAATGGGCAGGCAGTTGAAGCAGTCGGTAAACGTCTTCCATAGCTTGATGTTGTACCGGCGCTTGCCTGTGTGCTCGTGTGAGTGCGCCGATCAAGCGCAGTGGACGACCACGCACATTCATCGTAGAACCCGTATATTCTGTTAATGCTCGCGCACTCGTGGTTCCCCCGGAGGATAAAGAAATTCTCGGGGTATTTGATCTTGTAGGCCAGGAGCAAACATATCGTCTCGAGGGACTGTTTCCCTCGGTCCACGTAGTCGCCGAGGAAAAGGTAGTTTGCCTCGGGCTGCCACTTGTCAGTCTCGGCAGGAGGAGGGAAGGTGCTAGAAAGCGTACGGGGAAGCCACCGTATTCGAACAACCTGGCCGGCGTCAACAACAAGGCTGGCCACAACGGCGAAAATGCGTACCTCAGCAGGTCATAATACTGTCCGTGAATGTCCCCTGTATGTATGGTTGTCTGTTAGCTGCTGTAGGAAAACTAGGCACAACGGACGCACCGCATATCTTGATGGGGGCCTCCAACTCGAGCAAAATGGGCTGGTTTATGAAGATTTCGCGGGCCTTCGTGCAGAGGTACTTGATTTCATACTCCTGCAGCTGGACGGGTTTTCCAGGTCGGTTTCCTCGCACTGAGGAAGGGTCAGCGGCGAGGCAATGCGTTAGGCCGGTCCGTCGTCCGCTGGGCACGCTGCTCGGGACCTCAAAGAAGTTGACTCCGGAGCAAGCGCAGCGCCCAGAGACGACGGAACCAGCACTGGAGGTGCTTGCCTTCGAGCAATCTGTCGATTACACCGTCAATATCTATGTCGGTGACAACGTCGGCCATGGGCAAGCGGGTGTGGGCGAGCGGGCGGCTCGTGCGAAAACGGCGTAACGGGGGCTAAGAGGGAGCGCACAAGCGTCCACAGGCGGGTTTTGGGGATGAGACGTCGGGAACGGGACGGCGGGAGTGGTCGAGGTGAGGGTAAATCGATGGAAGCGCTGACCAAACACGCGCAAATGTCACATCCCTCTGTTTCTCCCCGCCATCCACAGAGTCCATGTCTCCTTCCTATCTACGACGTCCTTATCATTGAGGCCATTGTCTGCCGCTAGGAAATTGGTTCAGCATCGCGGCAACTTTGAACTCGCCAGCCTGAACAGCCCCACAACAGAAACTGTTGCAGAAGAGCAGATTCCCAGTAGCGCCTTCAGTTCGACCGCTCATTTTGGCTCCGGAGCTTCGAGTTGCGGCTTGACACCTATCGTTTATATCCTGCTCTCGTCGCCCATCTCGTCTCACCAAAACCCTCATCCTCCATGCCCCCAGACGATTCTGCGTCGATTGCGGCTTTCGACGCCACATCTCTTAGCTCCGCTAAGCTTCCGAAGGTATGCCGCAGTGCTGGCTAGCTTCCACCAGGAACTAACCGAAATACAGAACCTCATCCTATACACTCTTGCCTTACTCGACCCATCTACCGAGTCCGTCTTCTTTATCGTCTCATGGCCTTGCTGAAATCGGATAGACCATTCCGGCAACTATCGACGCAGATACCTATATGGCTTCGCAGAGAGAGAGTAGAAAGTTTGGCGGGCTACGCGTCCGTAGTGGACGCTGTATTCGACTTTCTCAAGGAATCTGTGCGTGCTCTTCAGTCCGGCTGACCTCGAGCTAATACAAATTTCAGCGGCTAATGCGATCTTCCCGCCCCGGGGTATCCAAAGATATCTTCGATCGCCTGTGTGAAGATATTCAAGCGCTACACGACCAGCTACTGGATTTCCTCCGCCAGCCTGAAAACTATCCTGAACTTCTAACGCGCGCAGAAGACGAGTCCCAACACCTCCTCGACCTGATCCAAGAGGCATGTATGTTTCCGCACCGTACCATTCGAGCTCACTAGGCCTAGATGCTGGACTTATTCCCGGACTCGGCAGAGCGACCTGTCCTCTCCAAAGCGCTGCTGCGGATATCCCGTGCATCTGGGCTTCTACCAACATGCTTCCCGCTATCTGGCCTACAGAAAGTTGGCAAGCAGGTTGCCGCGGGGGGTTTTGCGGATATTTGGCGCGGCCTAGTCCGTGGACAGAGCGTCTCGGTCAAGATCATGCGACTGTTCCGCGACGACGACATTCGCGACATTCTGCAGACTTTTGGTCGTGAAGCACTCATATGGCGTCAACTGTCGCATCCGAACGTGCTTCCGTTCTTCGGGCTCTACTACCTCGACAGTCGCTTATGTCTGGTGTCGCCTTGGATGGCCGATGGTCACGTTCTGGACTACCTCAAGACTGCGCCACCGGATATCGACCGTACCTCTCTAGTGCGAACCTAGTGCATCTATGAAAAGACTCAGCTTAACGGTGCTAGATGCTCGATATCGCCCTTGGCCTCGAATATCTTCACGAGAACAAAGTAGTTCACGGCGATATCAAGTCGGTGCGTGGCTTGACCTCGGGGATGACTGCGTATTAACCTCTGCAAGATGAACATCCTCGTTACGCCCTCTCATCGGGCCTGCGTCGCGGATTTTGGCCTCTCGTCCGTCACCGACGTCATGACGTTCAAGTTCCCGCACTCGACCGCAAGCGTGCGGGGCGGCACCCAGCGCTATCAAGCGCCTGAACTTATTGGCACCGAAAATACGAGCACATTCGCGTCGGATGTCTATGCATTTGCTTGCGTGTGCTATGAGGTGAACAACTGCCTCTCCTCTGTTTCAATCCATGTTTACCCGGCCCAAGATCTGGACCGAACAACGCCCATACTTCGAGCTCAAACAGGACATCTTCGTTGCGATTAAAGTCTGCGAGGGCCTCCGTCCTTCGAAGCCTGACAATCTGGCTGACGATCATCCCCTCTGGATGCTTTTACAAGACTGCTGGGCCAAGGATGCGGAGGCGCGGCCCACAATCACGCAGGTGGTCCACCGTTTGGTGGCCGAACCCATTGGAGCGACGATTCGGTCGTACGGCTCTTTCGACTGGGACGATTCGTTCAGCTCGCGACTGCGACGGTCAATGCAAGACTGGCCGTTGCTACCTTCGGTCGCCAAGATCGAGAAACGCATTTTCGGTCGCAGTGAGTGACATTATCACGTGATTTCAGTGCTGAATCGGACTTACCTGTTGGGGTTCTCGAAGACGATTCAGATTCTCCGGTAGCTCCGTCGCCACAATCTGTGTTAGGTAATCTTTAAAGTTCCTGTCTTGGAAATGCCCTCACCCAGGTCTTCAGCGACGCCATTGCCACCAATCAAGACCCTTTTTGCGCCAGCACGCCCAAAACCGCGCAAATCCCGACTCCACAGCATTTACATTCCTGTCTCGTGTATCACTGCCAACCACTACGTCCCCATTCACACGACCGACCCGCTTGTCGAGGTCTTCGTATCAACCCACGACCTTGAGGTCCATCGCATCGGTCCCGCGCACAACCTCCCATCCCTACCGCAAATGAGGAGTGTGGAGTCATCGCCCGTGTCGAGCCCCGTCGATGAGAGTTCGCACTTCCAAGCGCATAACCCGCTACCGCGACCACCGCAATCACCGCAACTACCCGACCTCGAGACGCTCCAACGGCAGTACCTTGAGCAGTTATCACGTCCTGCCAGGACTCCAACACCACGAACGGATCGAATGCCGTTCCTGACTTCCCCGCATCTAGACGGGGCCGCTTTGCCACCATTAGTAACACCGGATTTGGACGGCAAAACGGTGGTGTCCAATGCGCCTCTTGCGGAATTCCCTGCGACACCTCTATTGGGGTTCAAATCCAGGCCGTCGGCATTGTACTCTGATGCTCTCATCGATCCGACGGACCACTGGGTCGATCCTGACGCGATTTCGAGCTCGAGCTCAAGTTTCTCGTCTTCGAGCTACTCGTATTCGGGTTCGAAGCGTCGCGGACTGGCTCTCGCCAGTGTCGTGTTGCCGCCGCCAGAAACGCCTTCGTTGTTTGCGGACGCTGATAGCGACATGGAGCCCCCTTCGTCGGATAGCCCGTTGATTATCCGTGGACCGTCATTATCGCTGCGACGTAAGGCTGGGGTTGAGCAGGCCATGGCTTTAGGCAGGCGGCCTGCGAAGCGTAGGAAGACGGAACCTTTGTTGCCGCTTCGGTATTTACTCGATTAGGTGGCGAGAATAGATTTCGCGTGCTTTCCGTTACGAGTGTGACACTCTTGTTCTCAACTTGCAGCGTTGCCTCATCTCCCCTTGGAGGCTCGTAGCTTGCCGGTTGGAGATCATGCATATGCGTCCAGCCTAGTTGACTGGTTGACCCACCTGAACCCGATGGATGTCAGCACGCTGGCATCAGCGCTGGCCCATCCGACTGAGCTGGGAACCGTTTCGACGATCCTTTGCTCGGCGCTACGCGTTGCCCCCGGCCTTTTACCCGTATAGAGGGTATATAAACCCCTCGATCCAACCACAGAAACATCCTAAAGACCAATGTCGCTCAGATTCGCCAAGAATCAAGCTGCGGGGTTCGTGAACCGCATTCAGAACGTCGCAATCGTTGGTGTGCGTATTTTTAACATTTTTGTGTCGTGAATTGCTCTTATGTTTGAGTAGGCCGGCGGAAATATTGGTGGATCTTTTGCGCGACACCTCTTGGCTGGCGGTCGGCACCAGCTCACAGCCCTGTCGCGTGCTGGAAGCCAAGCTGCGATCCCTAAAGGCATCCGACGCGTCTCCATTGACTACAACGATGAATCCACGCTGGTCGACGCACTCAAGGGCCAAGACTTCCTCGTCATTACACTTGGCGTCGCCGCTCTAATGGATGGCAGCAACGCCGAGGCCAAGTCCATCAGCGCCGCCGCTGCTGCTCGCGTTCCCTATGTCATGCCCAATTGCTATGGCCCGGACCCACTGAACGAGCCGATGACGACTCAGATGGGTCTGGCTTCGCGGTTCTTGGCTGCCAAAGGCCTGGTCGAGAAGCTCGGCGTCAGCAGCTGGGTCGCTTTATCTTGCGGCTTTTGGTACGAATGGTCGTTTGTCGGAGAGGGCCGCGACCGTTTCGGGATCGACTTTGAGAGGCGGACCGTAACATTTTTCGGCAAGGGCGAGGAGAAGATCACCACGTCTACGTGGGACCAATGCGGTCGCGCTCTTGCTGCTTTCTTGGCCCTCAAGCGCTTTCCCGAGGACGAGAACGACAAGTCGCCAGCTGTAGACAACTGGGCCAACAAGGCGGTCTATATCTCGAGCTTCCGCGTCAACCAGAAGGACTTGTTCGAGAGCGCGAAACGCGTGACTGGCACGACAGACGCGGACTGGAAGATTGAGACTGTCGATACCGAAGAGCGGTATAAGGCGGCAGTAGCGGCTCTTCAGGGCGGTGATAGGACTGGGTTCTCGCGCATGATGTATACGCGTGTGTTCTTCCCCACTGGCGAAGGGGACAACACCCGTCATGGGCTAGCGAACGCAGCGTTGGGATTGCCCGAGGAGAACATTGACGAGTCGACCAAGGAGGGGCTGCGACTGCACGCGACGGGAGTCTTGAGCTACTAGTTTTTTATTTTGATCCCATCAGCACGTGCCGACGGCGACTCTCCTCCGCCCCAAATGACGATTCTGCTCCACCGTTTATTTGCGTCCGCGTGTTCCAAAGATACACACCTCGTTCACGACTCTCATGTCCTCTCTCCGGCTCTTGTTCCTTGCCGCTCTCGCGGTCTCAGCAACTGCTCAGAACCGCACCACGGAAGCTGGTGAAGCTTCTATTGACGACCCCGTCGCAGAATGCGTGCCCTATAATTATCCTCCTGTTACCGCAAGCAAAACCTCTTTCCCGCCAATCTGGTCACCCGCGACGACCATTGTGGCTGGTGATAGCGCTGCAATGGCTACCTTTTCCGCCATGAGTAGCAGTATTCCGAACATAGCACCGAGAGTACGTCTTTTTGTGCAGTCAACGTGCCGCAGCTAACACCTCGTTTCGCAGGGGACTCTAATGGGCAACTTTTCAAATGTGTCCTATCCCGCGACGGACCCTGACTGTGAGTTCTTCGATGCTGTGGTTGACTTTTGAATTTACGCGACACAGGCTGGTGGACATGGGACCAATGCACTACGCCGAAGATAAGCGGCCTCGCAAACGATACTGCGACTGTCCCCGAGCCGCGTACGCTGGGCTTCGGGTTCGACGATGGACCCAACTGCTCGCACAACGCGTTCTACGACTATCTCACTTCGCAGAACCAGAAAGCCAGTGCGTCACCTTTTTCGACGCTTTCTTGACGATCTGAGTTTCGTAGCCATGTTCTACATTGGCTCGAACGTCATGGATTGGCCACTCGAGGCTCAGCGCGCCATTGTAGATGGTCACCAGATCTGCGTCCGTTAGTACATGTTCAAATTTGTCCCTTCGTCGACTGATCGCTCGAGGCAGATACTTGGTCGCACCACTATATGACCTCGTTCACCAACGAGGGCGCGTTTGCTGAGCTGTACTACACGCTCCAAGCGATCAAGCTCGTCACCGGAGTCACTCCCACCTGCTGGCGCGTACGTCAAGGTGCTTTCTCTGTTCTTACAAACTGACGAAAGGTAGCCGCCGTATGGTGATGTGGACGACCGCATCAGGTACATTGCCAAGCAACTCAATCTGAGCACCATTGTCTGGAAAGAAAACTCTGAAGACTGGGAGGTGCGCCTGTGACCATATTTCTTGTCGTTGCGCTGATCCTCGTATTTCAAAGTTCGGCTCTGTTGCTGGGGTCACTAACCAGACGGTGTATGACAATTACGCCTACCTTGTGTCTAATCTATCCGCTGGGACCTTCAATACGGTGGGTCTTTTGCGCTTTAGATCCTCTCACATGGCTGACCTGTCCGTCTCGCAGGCCGGAACGATCATGCTCACGTACGCCTAATCCAGTCTCAAGTTGACTAAAGCCAACCGAAAGTAGCCACGAGCTCAACAATTATACTATGCAAACAGCCATCGACAACTATCCGAAGCTCCGCGCTGCGTTTGATGTGGGTCCTTCTCAACCTTTACACTCAACACAGACTTAGATAGTTACTCGTAGGCTCTCGTCCCGATCGCAGTCGCCCTGAACATCACACATCCGTATGCTGAGACGAACTACACTATGCCAACTTTCCAGCAATGTGCGTTTACCTGCACCGCGCTTGCGTTGCTCGTTGAATGATCCCTTTTACCAACAGACGTTTCCAATGCTTCTGCCTCCGCATCAGCATCTTCTGCGTCAGCCGCTGCCGCTTCCCAGACCCCGGGTTCACGAAATGGCGGCACTTCATCACAGCAACCTCAAGTCACAGTTGGGTTGTTCATGTTTGCGTTGACGATGCTGGCTTCCGCTTCGGCTGTGTTGGCGTAGTTGCATGAGCTTATGAACGGAACGGACTAACGGAACTTCACGACGGATTATTATCTACTCTTACCAAGAGCCATGGACTCTGTAAAGTATTCGCAACGAACCTCACAAGTTATTTCCTTTCCTGGACGTCGGCGTTGAGTCGTGTTTGTGGGAACTTCATGACAAAGCTTGATGGAGAACAGAGACTGGGGAGAAAATTCTCTGTTGCACACAATTTAAATGTACAAGTCGTAAAGTAAATGTGCGATGTCCACCTCATAAGGAATGGTTCGTAAAATAGATATGATCTGCCGCCCCACTCATGCGCTGGTAGCATCGGGGAACGCGTTCCCAGAGACCCGAGGCTGCTGCTGAGCAGTTGGTTGGGCCGAGGGTCGCTTCAAGCCGCAACGCTGCAGGCACTCGTCCGTGCCGAAGGCGACGTTATCTGGGAGGAGATGCGCCAGGCCTTCGACTTCCTCGACACCGATGTCGCCAAGTGTTGCGCTGATGATGTCGAGGGGGAGACCGAGGACTTGGATGTATTCAGCGGGCGCTACGATCATGAAAAGCCACGGAAACTGACATCGTTGTGCAAGCTGAAGGACACCGGGATCTTCGCTGTTGAATGCAGCGACGAACACTGCAGGCGCTAAAACGAAAATAGGCTCTCTATCAGCGGATGATGTCAAGAATAAAGGCGAAGCACGTACCGCAGCCGTCGTTCATCTCGAAATGTATTGCGCCTTGAGGGAACACGGTCATCGAGCCGGGAGGGAGCTCGTTCATAATAAAGCGCGCGCCGTTCTCCGTCAGTAGGCCCGTCCGCAGGGTACCGTTTGCACTGAAGTTGATCTCGGTTGCGCGCGGGTGGGTGTGCGGGGTATTTATTGAACAAGGCCCGAGGAAACCTACGGCTGCGCGCGGGGTCAAGTGGGTGAGCTAATGCCAAGGGAATAGTAACGCACTCATTGCGACGCCGTTTCCAACAACAGCAGGGAAATTCGCCGATGATGCCTCGACTGTGTGGCCACCTGCGCCGGAGACAACGCCTGCTGGAGGGTTGAAGAAATCGAAGACAAACTCGAGTAGATTGAATGAGTTGGTAAACCATGTGTGGCGAGAAAGAAACGTACTTGTGAGTCTTGCGATAGTGTGCTCAGACGCCCAACCGCTGTCGGAGAATCTCGTAGAGCCGCGACCTCAGATTGCACCTCAGCGGTGAAATCGCGAGCAACGGCGGCTGCTGCTGTCACGGAGGCAAACGCAGATGCCATGAGCGTGCCAAGGAGAGCGGCGCGGGATATGAAGTTGGAATTCATGGAAGAGAGAAGAAATGGATGAGGGGGGAAATGCAAGGGTGGATGGTCCCGCGCCCTTTTATTCGTTTAGTTGGCATAACCGCCCGCACGGGGCGCGCGAATAGGTCCGAACTGGGTTTCTCGGCGATGCGTTAGATGGCTGTGAGAAAACAAGCGATCGCATACTCGGATTCTTCAAGCGAGGCATGCGTAGTTGCGGTGGTCTTCCCTGAACCAGAGAAACTGCTGAAGAGCGGCGGGTCCAAATTGAGCTTCAGGTCGTGTGCCGCAGGCTGCCAGACAAAAAGTAATGCATTCGCTCATCGACGAAGTCTCCGGCTCCGTCGTCGCTCCGAGTACTGTACTGTACCAGTCACGAGCAGTGGGCGCCGCGCGCGCAATGTCTTGTATTTTGCGGTGATGCGAACAACCTGAGGCCTGAGGCCCGGTGTACCCGCGCTTCGTTGAAAGAGGCTTCCTTCCTAGCCGGCGTGTTAGCATCGCCCTGGCCAAGGATTGAAAGTAGACGAGTGATAGGCACATGGCCAAGTCCCTCCGGATGTGGATGGATTTTACGCACAGCAGAAAGGCTGGGCTGAAATCCGTATATATTGGACACCATTTGTGCCCCTGCCGAGGATACCGACCAGTTAGATAAGTTAGTCTCGAACGAGGTCAAGCTATGACAGATCACGTGCATCCGTATCGGAGAACATCGCCGGCCTCGAGGGTCGTGCTTTGGTCTGGTCTGAGGAACGAAGTACGACGAGCTGTAGATCAAGTACAAGTAGCGACGAGGTTGTGTGCCGTGGCGCGTGCGATTGTTGGTTACGTGATCACGTCGCGACTCTTTCCTGACCACCACGGTCCCTTCACGCCGCCTCGACCTACCTCCCTCTTTCCCAACGCGTTGGGGTCGCCGTTCCCTCGGCTGCGTCCCCGCCGGGCACGCAAGGGCATTCTTCTTGCCAGTTGGTTTCGTTGCCTTGAACGCAGCTCGCGACAAACACGACGGCGCAATCTTTCACTCCGACCTATTCATCTTCAACATACGCTTCACATCTCTTCGCAGATCGCTTGATTCAGCCTACTATTCGAAAGCTCGATCTACGCTGTAGGGTTGCTCCGCTCAACAATGTCTTCAAGTAAACCGACTGAGCGTCATGGTCCTGCCTGCGATTCTTGCAAGGCCAAACGCGTGCGCTGCTTCAAAGTAGAAGAAGGGCAACCGTGCCCTCGATGTGTCGAGAAGCAGCTCGTGTGCGCCTTTCGTTCCACTGCCCGTTCATGCTCTCACACTCTCATATGAAGCTGTAAAACGACGTACATTCCGCGTGGCCGACCCAGAAAAGTGCCAAGCCCAAAGCCGTCCGGGACGCAAAACTTGAACAATGCGATGATACACGCTCCGGCGCGCAACCAGTTGGATACAAGAGCGTCGTTGGGCCTACTCGCAAACCCAGACACCGTTAAGCATCTTTATTTCTGTGCGTATGTTCGTTCGTGGGGCTTCTCCGCTTATCTCGTTCAGGCTTCGCACATCAGCCACTACGCAGGCACCCGCTCTTTACGCGAGTCAAAGCCGAATTCGAGAAAGTACTTTCAGCTGCATCTTGGCGACTCGACCTGCTCCACCCTCAAGCGTTCACTCTGGCGCACTGTTTTTGTGCGGTTGCTGCTGCGATATCATTTCATCCCGATATTATCGGCCCAGAGGACTGTCCCACCTCGTTGACAGACCCCACGTACTTTTACCTCGGCGCTGACCTCCGAAAATTCGGTCTACGTCGCGCCGAAGCATGCAGGATGTTGTACCAGCGCGCTTTATATGTCGCAGGCGATGCGCGGGTCCAATCGCAGGCCTCTGAATTCAATGCCCTATCGTGCTTTTTGCTGGACTCGCTGGAAGGAGGTACGAGATCCGATTTTACTCGGGAATTCTCACTGAGAGGATCGCAGATATTGAGACCAACACAAGACCATGGGCAGCAAGCTACATGTCCCATGCACGTGCGCTTATGGCGAGCTGGCCGGATGGCAAGTTCGATCGTGCGGTATGGACCGGGTTCTTCGTGGGTCCACATGTGTTGATCATGATGTTCATATCTCTGAGCCCTTATCCAGTTCTCGGAGGTTTCTCGTGCGTTGCTCAATCGAGGACCGGTCCTTGTGCAAGTGCTTCTTCTCGTTGTCGCCGTATCTGACCAACCGTTAAGGACCTTCGCCGATCAGTTACTTGCCGCTGAAGGCGACCCACCGTCTCTCGAGTCATTTCTCGAAAAGGCTCACAAGGAAGCCGCTGCACCATCTCCGAAACCACGCCTTAAAATGTGCCTCGAGCTGGTCGAACCGTGTGAGTCCGCATGCGGCTTCCTAGTTGAGTGGCACTAACGTCGTGCAGTTATGTTCCATGCCACGCGTATGGGCCGCGAGTTTTTCGAAACCGTATCGGGAGACTTTGCTCGTCGCCGACCAGTTTCTGAACTGGCCGTGCGAAAGCTACTGGATGAGCTTACAACGATGCAGGCGCTCATGTCCTACTGTTTTACCGGCGTCGACTTTCCTGACGAAACATCACTGCAAGAGGACGCATCGCGGCCGGAGACATCCCCGGGCATTCGAGGCTGCGCCTTCGGGATGTCGATCATGTTCACCGGGCTTATAATCGTCGTGCACGATGAGCTCAAGCTTAGGTCCCGCGAAGCAATCCGGGAGCTGCCGTCGTCTGTTTCGTCGAATCATGCTCCATGGAGCTCGTCGCGGCTAGCCTTGCTTCAGTCGCAAGCTCGTTCGTTGGCTTTGAGCGCGCTGCCCGACATCATCCGCGCGGTGAAGCTACAAATGTTCCCACTTTATGGCCTTGTGGTCATGTGGACCCAGATTATGCGCTGGGCCGAGTTTTGCGCGGACGAAGCGGATCTCAACGGTGGTATAGATGGGATTTCCGGGGTTGAGAACGTGAATTTAATAGAGGTATTCGAGCGGTGAGCAGCACTCTTTCTATCCCAGCATGATGTCGTTGAAACTCGCTTAGGATGTTGTACGCGCTGAAAGGCATCGGCTACTCTTCTGCGTCTCCGCGCCTCGACACGCTCATCGAACGGCTCGAGGCACACGTCATGGTCTATCGCCGGCACCATAAGCTCGAGCCGGCGACGAACGCCGTACCCTTGTCGTCGCCTCCAGCGTCGACTGCCAAGATGGACTTGGACCCCTCATTGTTTGTTCAGCCTATAGAACCTGAGCTGGCCTTCCTGCTGGATGGCTTTTGGATGTCGGGGACCGGGAGGTTAGATTATGATACGAGAGGGATCGGAATGTAGTATTTTGTAGCATAGAAGAGAATGTAATTCAGGAAACGTGCTCGTGTGCAAGAGCACGTAAATGTGACCGATCGTGGACGATCTCTCGAGTCTAACCCCACAGAAAGATAGAGGGACATTTGGGAGCATCGGGGCAGTAGGTTCAGCTCCGCGGCGCATTCCCGGCCTTGTCGGCAAATGACGAGACCCTCATGAGAAAGCGGGACAGCTTGAGGCTTTGTCAGCTGATCGCTGGCGTCGACGTCGATCCTTCTCTCTCAGAGACTCTCTGAGTCTCTGCGCAGCCAATTCGTGTGCAGGCCATCCATGGCTTCAGCAGCTTGCGACTCGTGTAGGATGAAGCGCGTGCGCTGCTACGGACAAGGTGACGGCAAGCCTTGTCCTAGATGCGTCGAGAAACAGATTGTGTGCGTCACAACTTCCCTCCTTCCTTCTGGATTATCTAATTTGAGAGAAGATGCAAAACCAGCCATGTAACGCGCGGCCGACCCAGAAAAGCGCTCACGACACTTGAACCATCGACGGGCGTGGTCATGCCCGCGCCGGGAAACAACAGCGGAGCATCGCTGGGCCTACTCGCCAATCCAGAACTCGTCAAACATCTCTATGGCTGTTGGTCCCTTCCTTTATCGTTGAGTTGGCGCATTTCTATGACCATGTTCTCGCAGGCTTCATAAACCAAGAAAATCCTACGCGCAGACATCCTCTCTTTCGCCACATCAATGTCGATCTCGAGAAGGTGCTTGCTGCTGCTTCGTGGCGCCTTGACCTGCTGCACCCGCAAGCTTTTGTTCTTTTGCACTGCCTGTGTGCAGTGGGGGCAACCGCTGCGTTCCATCCCGAGGTCATTGGTCCGGAGGACTGCCCGACGTCCCTCGTCGACCCGAAATATTTTTATCTCGGCGCCGACCTGCGACCTTTTGGTGTCCGGCGCGTAGAGGCGTGCAGGCTGATCTACGAGGGTGCTCTGCGTGTTGCCGCCGAGGCGCGAATACAGACAGAAGCTTCGGAGCTTAACGCGCTGTCGTGCTTTTTGCTGGATTCATTGGAAGAAGGCGAGTAAGTTTGGAGCCGACTGTTTTATATCCATTACTGAACGGCTTGAAGATGTTGAAAGCAGCTCAAGACCATGGGCAGCGAGCTATATGTCTCATCTCCGGTCACTTATGCCTCACTGGCCGGATGACAAGTTCGACCGACCGCTATGGGCTGGATACCTGGTGCGTGAACAATTCCGACGTTCTTCCTCCCCTCAATGTAGTGTATGCAGCTCTCGGAGACATATCGAGCACTCTTACATCGGAGACCGGTGCTTGTGTGAGTATGTTTGGGTACAATCGTTCTTGTAAACTCATTGCAGGGCGCAGAACCCTTGCCGACCAGCTGCTAGTGTCGCAAGGCACACCACCGCCTCTGGAGTCATTTCTGGACAGAGCACATAAGGAAGCCGCCAGTGAACCTTCCCTCAAACATCGCGTACAACTTTGCTTCGAGCTAGTCACGCCCTGTTCGTCCACCTATAATTTTTGGAGGCACTCCTCAACTGACCGCTAATAGTCGTATTCCATGGAACGCGTCGGGGCCGCGAATTCTTTGAGAATGTATCCGGGCACTTTGCCCGTCACCAACCGCTCTCCGAGTCTGCCATCCACAAAGCACTGGACGATCTCGGGACAATGCAAGCACTCCTATCGTACTGCTTCTCCGAGATCGATTTCCCCGACACCACCCTTCATCCCGATTCCAAGGATGAAGCGGCGCGACCGACAAATGCACAACAACTTGGGATGGCTCCCCGTGTGCGAATCGTCGCGTATGGAATGTCGGTTGTGTTCACCGGCTTTGTGCTAGTGCTGTACACCGAGCTCGAGCATCGTGCTAGCGAAGCGAGGGAAGATGTACCACCGTCTGGGCAACACGTTCCGTGGGCCCAGTCCCGCCTCGCGCTGCTCCGTGCTCAAGTCACGTCGTTGGCTTTGAGCTCTCTCCCCGATGTTTTACGGGTGCTTAAACTGCAGCCCTTTCCATTGTATGGGCTTGCGGTTATGTGGACGCAAATCATGCGCTGGGGCGCGTTGTGCGCCGACGCCGCAGATCTACAAGGTGGAATAGCCGGCATGTCTGGGATCGAGAACGTGAATCTAGTGGAGGTATTCGAGCGGTGTGTGCACTTTGTTCTTCTCCGAAGCTTGATTGTTTTGACCGAGGCATAGACTCATGTACGCGCTCAAAGGCATTGGTTATTCGTCCGCAAGCCCGCACCTCGACAAGATTATCCAGCGGCTCGAGACCCACATTAGTGCATACCGCCAGCACCACAATTCGCCAGCACACACCACTGTCTTTCCATCATCAACGTCCGAGTCGACGCCGGAGGTGGATTTCGATCTGGCCTTGCTGGCTCAGCCAATGCCAGATATGGCGTTCTTGCTCCACGGGTCGTGGATGACGGGGAACGGACAGATGGCAATGTGAACGATGTTGGGATTCGGTTGTACAACAGCTTACGGTAAAATACACTCGGCTTAATGACGCGCCTCTTCTTCTTCGGCTTGCATCTGGACCTCCTTGTTGAGCTGCGCTGCGACGGTCATGAATCTGGATTGTGCGTCAGGTCGTAGTAGGGTTATCCCAGTCGAGACTCACTTGGCCGCGTCGTGTCCAGCGAAATTGCGCATTGCCTCGAGGTCGAGCTGGACCTCGGTGCATAGATCGGCTGTGTGAGTGATTGCTTTGGACATTCGAGCGAGTGCGCTGGCCAGCTCGGCGTACTTGCGCTCCTTCTTGTACGTCGCGGTGTTGGTTTGTGGAAAGCCGCTCATGCACGTCCACGTGACTGATCGTGAGTTTTGCGTTGACCTTGGTCAGAGTAGTCTTCGTCCCCATAGCTGCACACTGAAGACTTGCACCGAGGTCCGCCTCAACCTCAGCAAGCCTCGTTGTCACTCGTGTGACGGGCATGCAGCGACCAGTCATCTCCTACGACGACATTACGCTGCCTTACGACGATCCCCAGCCTCCACCCTCTTCAACAAGCCCCGCCCAGCCCTCTAGAAAGCGGAAATGGAACGCACAAAAACCTCCTGCAGTTATCGCCACGGTGAAAGCAGAGGATGGCGAGCTGGAGGTCGATGAGGAGGAGGAGCAGGACTCCGATAGCAGGATGCTCACTGCCGAGGAGATCTGGGACGATTCGGCGCTCATAGATGCCTGGAATGCTGCGACCGAAGAGTACGAGGTGCGTTTTGTACCACTTTTTGGTCGTCCCGCGGACGTTGACTCGACATGTAGGCACTAAACGGCCCCGGAAAAGGCTGGAAGGACGAGCCTGTGCATAAATCTCCGTTGTGTGTTTTGCTCCTCCCGCTGGCGTCCGCTAATCGCGCCTCGCAGGTGGTATAACGTTCCGCCGAATAACCCACCTCCGAAGAAGAAACGCAAAACGGTGCCAATGCCGACTGTGGGACCCACCGTCGAGGCCGAGCAGGTAGAAGAAGTCGACTCGCGTCCTATCGACTTTGCATCTTTTGTGCCTGCATACGACGCGTCTCTCGCCCTGCCTGAGCCGCAAGCGCCGGATGGTGCTTCTACAGGTGCTTTCGCTTTGCCAGTCCCGGGCCCATCGATGCCCGGTCAAGACGAGGCCTTCCAACGCGCGTTGGGCGCCATGTATTGGGGTGGTTATTGGACAGCGGTGTATCATGTACGTGCCCTTTTTTCCTGTTGCGATGCTGAACGCACAAATCGCATTTTAGTGCCAACGAAGTGGCGCGGCGCAAAAGGAGGCCGCAGAGCAGCAAGACAAAGGCGTTACCGAAGATGAAACCGACGAAGATGAAGAGGACGAAGCGTTCGTTTCCACGCAGAGATGAAGAGAGAGGGTTGGTGGCTCTAGGGTCAATTCTGTGTACGTTCTTTCTTGACATGCACCAATACCTACTGCGACGAGGAGCCACGACAGATTCGAGTTCCTTTCCTTCGGCTCTGCCGACAGTCGCCAGCCCCAGAAAAGCGTACGTACTTGTTGTACGCGGTTTCCATGCGTTCATAATCTCACCCTTGGTCTTGCTTGACCGAGGCTCTAACACGGAGCAGCGGTGTCGTTGTCGTCGAGAGCGACGGCGCGGAAGTCAAGTATGTGGCGCGTCGTTCAATGGCGCGTTGGAACAGGATCCAACCGTCCACCCAAGGGCGTCAGTGCGCAATAGCCAACTGATCTCAATGCACACGCGTTCTGTCGTTCCGGTTTGAGTCTAATATTTTTGAGATACCCAAGACTCTAGGTATAACGACAAGGAATGGATGACTGGTGCTACAAATTGCACATGCGATAAAAGGAGGGAAATCAAGTGAGGGTGGTGTTAGTACATCATCAAGGTCCAGAGGAGGCGCGGCTTTCAGAACGCGTATCCCTTGGCATACGAGGCTGAATCCCGGTCTGATGAACCCACGCCGACCTTGGCCTCTAGCGAAAACGGGTATTCGTACGCGGGCATCTCGTTCTCGTGGAAGCTCGGCACCCGCGTCCCCAATGCGAACATGTTGGTCTCTTCCTGCGCGCGCCGGCTGGGCCGCGAGCCGCCAGAGCGCATCTGCGGCAAGCCAGGGTAGCCCGTCGCCTCGTCGTCTTCCGCCCCGCTCTCGGCGTCCGTCCCGCGCCCAGCCGCGTTCCGCCTGGTGTTGAGCGTCGCGAGGAACGAGATCGCGTAGAGCTTGTCCAGTTGGAAGAACGTCGTGAGGAATATGAGGTTCCCTGAGTTGAAGTCGAAGAGCAGCAGTGTTGCGAGGCTCACGGCGCTCGTGACGACGCCGGTGTTGACGGCGTCCAGGACTAGCCGCTTGACAAGCGAGTCTGCGGGCTTGTACCCTGTCCGTAGGCGGTTGAGGAAGAAGCAGAGAGCGGCAGCGATGACGACGTCTGTGCCGACTCCCAAACCGATGGAGATTGTGGCCAAGGTGCGGAGTCGGAAGACTGCGGGGATGGAGGAGAGGGAAAAGGCATTGATCGTGAAGATGAGGGAGACCGCGAGTTGGCCGAGGGCGAGAAGGATCTTGATCAAGGTCAGGGAATGGCTTCCAAGACGGCGAAAAACGCACAATTAGGCCCGTTATGAAGGGGTTGCGTTCGCTGAAGCGGTACACTCGCGTTGCGAACGCGCATTTCACCACGGCACCGATGAGACTGCTGAAGGTTTGTTGCAGCTGAACAAAATTAAGCATTGGGAATAAATCGGGAACTTATTAACGCACTATAATGGACCAGGTCGTGCTGCTCTCGAGGATGGCAAAGGGATTCCCAACACTCCCCAGACTGAAGAAATACGTGAAGTGCCCGATCATAGCAAGGTCGCCCGTGCAGAGCAATCTGGGGAAACATAAGTATATGATGATGGGTTGGGAGGGTTCTACGCACACAACGACACCGACAAGAATTCGATAAACAAGAGAGTCCATGGAGAATCGCCGGAAATATGTGGATGCCTGGCTAAGGAGGCTGTCGTGCGCCGTCAGTAAAGTGTACTGAACGATGAATCGACGCGCAACATACACTCCATATAGCACACAGGCGACCGCAAATCCAATAATCGTCACACCGAGGGTATTGGTGAGCGTGAACGCGCCTCTTGGCGGGCCGTGGTGGTGGAAGCCAGGCGTGGTTGAGTTGAACCCAGACGTGGTGTGATTGAACCCAGGCGTGGTTCCGTTGGGTCCTGCGGAGACGGTGGTTGCGTTCAGCGACATTTGCGTCGGAGGACGGAACGGCGAGGGACCGGAAGGGAAGGGGGGAGGAAAATCGCGAAGCCAGGCCACATGAGCTGGCCTTGATAAAAGGCGGCTGCTATCGAGGCCGCACATGGCCGGCAGTTACATGCACGACGGCTACATGCGATCGGCGCTGGTGTGTGGATCGTTACTAGGCAGCGCATGCGTTACCCCGGAGATTCGCTGACGATGTGTGTCCATCGACGGGAGAACACGGGCCGACACGGCAAGACGATGGAGCTGTGCGCGAGTTCTCCACGCAATTATCAGCGCACGGTGTAGGTGGAGATTGCATGGGGCGCTACGGAACATCGGACCGTACATGCCGAAAGGCCTTGCAGGTGTGCTCTTCCGCATAGGCCGAGCAGAGCCGATGTGTCTTCGATGGTCTTCCAGCCGACCTTCCTTGCCTTGCAGCTCCTTGCAGGCTCTTGCAGCTCTTCTTGCGGCGGAAAAACCGATGATGACAACCGTATGGCGGTCTGCATTTGATGCTGTCCAAGTCGATGTCGTTATGAGTGCTAGTGCTGGGCCAAGGCGCAGGCTAGAGAAAGAGAGAGATAGAGAGAGAGAGAGAAAGAGGTTTCTGGCACGACGGCGGAGAATGTTGAGATAGTGGCCAGTCACGGGCCGACTCACGGCTTGCTCTTCGATGGAAGTTCCCCCAAAAGACTTCATGGCCTTCTTTCCGCAGGACATGGACCCGTCCCCGCTCCAGCAGCAACCTGCCCCCGACCACCCCCACTTCCAATACCACCAGGGGCCCCCCAACGGCACTGACCTTGCCATGGGCAACCTCGTCAACGTCAACGACACCGGAGCGCCATATAACCCTGCGGCGCTCCTCGAGCAGCAGTACAAGCTCTCGCAGCTGCAGCAGCTTCAGCAGCTGCAGAATCAGATCTTCCAGCAGCAGGTACTCGTCTACGAGAGTCATCAGCCGACGGGGCCTTATTTCTCCTCGCAGATGGCCCTCATCTCCGGCTCCCAACAGAGCCCTCTGCCTCTGGAAAGCGAGTCCCGCGAACGACTCGTGCCGTTCCACGGCCTGCCCACTCCAGGTGCCGCTCCTCGTTGCCTGCTCTCTCGCTTCGCGTCCTGACGTAAACGCAGGCAACTCGACTGAGCTCCGCGCTACACCCTCGGTGGAATATGTGTCCCCCATGGTGCTCGACTATAACGATACGTTCTCCCAATCATCGTACGCAGTCGCGCCCCGCGGATCCACTTCTGCGCCAGCACACATCGCGTTCCGTCAAACACAGAACGAGCTCGATTTCGACATCTCTCCTTTGACCAGTCCTTGGCTTGGCGCACACCAGCAGCCTGTTCCGCAGTCGCTGCAACTGCCGCGACAAGGTGCCAAGCGGGCTGCGTCTTCGAGCGACGAGGAGGCACCTACATCAGCGCGTCCCTCGCGCAAACGGCAGTCGCCGGCAATCCGGCCAACGGCGCCGATTCCAGTCTCGAAGCGGAACACCACCACTAGCCGCTCCAAATCGGCCAACTCGACGCCGATGTTACGTTCAACTCGTGCGAGAAAGGGCAGTATCAATGTCCCAGGAGATACGCCGTCACCAGTCGATTTGTCCATGCCACCCCCTGCCCCGCCCGCGAGCGAGTCTGCGACGATGCAGACTTCTCCTGGGCTGGGTCCGCAGCTTACGCCGGTGACCCCTGCGAGCATCATGAATCTCGGTCGCCTCGGAATCAATACCACCATCAGCAACAAGCAGTCGGGCAAAAAGTCAGGTTCGGTGACGCCGGGCAGCGCCGTCGCGTCCTCGTCCCGCCATCCTCTCCCGCCCAAGAAGACATCACATAAAGCAGCCGAACAAAAACGGCGCGACTCGCTCAAGACCACATTCGACGATTTGCGGACGCTTCTCCCGCCGATCCCACTCCCGAATGAAGTCAACGCAGATGAGCCTGTGCTGCCCGGAGCATTGCCGCCTCGCGGTCCACCGAAAGCCGGTGGCGAGGGCCCAAACAAAGGTGTCAGCAAGCTTCAGCTGCTCATCTGCGGCAACGACTATATCCGGCAGCTGCATGGCCGGGTCCAGCGTCGTGACGATGAGATTGGGGTACTGAGACGCGAGGTTGCGCGGTTGCGTGGTGCAATGCGTGGTGAGGTTCCGTTATCGGAAGGCGATGAGCACGAGCTAGATTTAGACCGGGATTTGGACGAGGTTGAGAGAGGGCATTTCCTTGGGCGCGGGGCTGGAGCGCAGGGGATTATGGACGATGGCGATGAAGAGGACGATTGAAAGTGTGATTTTGCCACTGTTTGCTGTCTTGTTCTTCGTCTTCTTGTTGTAATACAAGCGCTGTATCGCATTACATTTTCCACCTGGTGGCAGATAAAATTCTGCGTTTTGCCACGTCAGGCACGCGAATGAGTGATGTGGGACCCACGCGTCTGCGTCAACCATCCCTGCAACCACCACCATGTCTGCTGGCCGTAGCCCTCTGTACGTCGCTCCCCTTCAGCCTATTCTTGGGGAGCGGCGCCTAATGAACTAAAACCCAGCTCCGCCGTTTTCTTGCTTCATATCGCACTCGAGGTCCCGCTGGCGATCCAGGGCGTCTTCAGTCCGACGGGCTTGCCGTTCGTGCAGCTGAACAACACAACCATAGCCATTCTAAAAGTGCGTTTTCATTGCCGTTTTGGCCCTGGTGCCGCGGCTGACGTCGTGTGCGTTTTCGCAGTTGTACTCAGCGCTGACGCTCTCGCTCTGCGTCGTGGCGTTCTTGGCATACGGGCTTCCTGGCGCGTTCTCGATCTCGTTTCTCTCGATTTGGACTAACCGAACGGTTTTGCTACACAGAGTTCCTTCCTGGCAAGCGCGCGTTGGCTATCGGGCTCTGTATATACCACACCGCGTGCTCCACCATCCTCTACAACGCACCGCGCTTCATACCCATGTCGTTGGGACCTATGGCGGAGGGGTGAGTCTGTTTCCTGGTCCTGGTGTAGCGCTGGTGGTGGAGCCGACACAATGTTTGCGTGGCTTATCTGCGTGTCTCCTTGCGTTTATCCTCCAAGTCGTGCACGTTACTGACTGCATTATCTAAAAAACAGCTTCAACATCTGGCCGGAACGCGTCTGGGGCACCATGCACGGCTTCCTCGGCGTCGGCATGGTCATCTGGTGGCAAGGTACTTTGCAGTATGCGCAACTCGCGCAGCAGCCCGGTGCCGCGCGTTAGAAGGGAATAGCCAGCTGGAAAGCTGGTCTGTATTTCCATCCATGTAAAACCATATTAACTTATGGGTTTTTGTGTTGTGTGGACGTGTGGACGAATGCGCTGGCTGCTTTGTTATCTTGCGAATTCATTTATCGTCCCGAGAACAGATACACGCGACTACACACTAAACCAACGCGAAAGGATACCATACGCTCAAAGCGGGACGCCTACAAAACACGGCGGTCAGCGCGTCTACTTCAAACGACCGACGACGGACCTTGATCCGGGACAGGCGGGCTTGCACCCGACCCGACCATAACATGCGCGCCCTCACTCGTCGTGTCGCCCACCGTCACAAAAATGAACGCTGTGAAGCAAAGTTATCAAGACCATCGTGATCACGTGAGGGGACCTACCAGGACCCGGCGGGTAGACGCGATTATTCGGGGGGCTCAGGACTGTGAGAGAGCGCTTGTTTGACGCGAGAGTGAAGTCCATGAAGACGAGACGCTCGGTGGAGTGGAATGCGTGTGTCGAGAAGCCCAGGTCCATGAGTGCGACTGGAGGGATATTAACTTTTGCCTAGGTCCTGAAAAGACTAAAACACACCCTTGACGTTCGACGCGGTTGCTGATACGCCTGCGGGGATGTCGATGTCCATGGTGAACTTGAAAAGGTTGTTTAGTTCGAGAGGCTTTCTGTGGACGCAATCTACGCGCTCACATGCTGGTTGAATGCGATCTTGGATGGTACATTGGACAAGACCGGACGGGGCATGGAGATAAACGGCGGATTGAGGGTCTCGACACGAAGTTCCCTACGAGCTGTCGTCAGGTCGAAAGAACATAAAAAGAAGAAGCAAACGGACGAAGAAAATCCCGGTTCGCCAGGCGGGACGATCGTGAAGTTGGCGTTGGGGTTGTTGCCAGCAATGAGAATGTTCCTGATTTGATTAGAACAAGAGCAAGAGGTAGAAAAGTGGTCCACACCCTTTCGGCGTCAAAGTCACGCTGGAGTGATACATCCGCGGAATATTCGTGGTCGGGAGGCCTTCCTGGGTCATGCGCTGACCAAGCGGCGCCGAAGGATCGTACAGAACCGGTGTAAACCTATTCCAGGTCAATGTTCGCGTTCCCTAGAGAGAGAGAGAGCGAGAAAAAAAAAACTCACACCGGATGGTCGGCATTCGACTGACCGGTCGTGACCCCGATGCTCTGCACGGCAGCGTACCCCGTCCCCGCGCCGTTCGTTATGAGGACTTGTCCATTGGGCAGCAGAACCATCTCAGGCATCATGCGGCCCTGAGGCATATGCTCGACTTGCCAGCCTTGCGCGAGCCCCGCAGGCGAGAGTGTGAGACGCGCGCATTGCGAGGTTGCAGGATCCTGAGAAGAGAGATCTTCAACGGGCGTGGTGTCGCTCTTCATCGAACCGCCGCATGCAAGGATTTCCGGGATGTAGTCTGGCGGGGAAAGCGGGAGCATGGTTGCCGTTCCGTCGAACGGGTTCGAGACGCGTTGACCATTAGGCAGGTCGAGTAATGGCGTTTCGGTGTTGCTTTCGACATCGTAGATAATGGTTTGGTTATTGGCAAGGATAAAGACTGTGCCATCGGGAAGTGCGAAACCACTGAAAACTCGTAAATTTAGCGGCAAGGACCGCGAATTTAGCTCACCGAGGGAACAAGTTGACGGGGACCGTGCGGTTAAGGAACGGCGAATCCCGCGGGACGCCGTTGTCCTTGGGCGGGAAGAACTCGAACGAGTTGACTGGGTCGGTCTGCAGCACCGTGAGTACAAGTTCCTGCAATCGCCGACGCGACTTACGTTGTAGAATGGAATGTCTTCATGGACGCCTCCAATAATCATGAGAGACCCGTCGAAGAGGCGAACTGTCGAGGTATACCTGAAAACAGTCAGATTCGTCCTCTTCACAGGCACAAGCTGCCGACCATCTGGTGGTCGCGAGGTGAAGTGTCTGGGGGTCTTCAAAGATGGTGCAGCCCGCGCCACTGGGGCTTGCACATGGCTCGAAGAGGCGGATACCCATACGTCCGTCATAAGCACCGGTTTGGTTCAGGTCTGCCGCGGCCGGGGTATTTCCTCCAACAGACACCTGGATCATGTGAATGAAGCTCTTAGCCTTGAGAAAACACGTTTACCATGGTCCCGTTAGAGAGCATTGCTCCGCTCGCGCAGAATGAGTCCGTAATGAGCTCGAGGGCGGTCGCTGTGTTCGTCTCCAGATCAAAGAGTGAACCCCATGCGACTTTGCCATTGGGAGTGCGCAGCGGATCGTTGGTCGCTCGGTCGAAAAAGATGACCAATGTCGGAGATACGACGATGGATTCCAGGCCAATAACGCCAGAGCTTCCGACTTCGACAAACTCCCACTTTGCAGCAGGAGCAGCAACCGCGAGGGAGGCGAGCAAGAGGAGGGAAGCAGTCCGCATTGTCTGCTCAAGTTGTGCTGACGCGACAACTTGAAGAAAGTGAAGAAGGCATGCGCTCTTTATATAGTGGAGAACATGGTGGCCGCCTGAGGTGAGGGAAGAGAGCCGGAACTTGGGCGCTCATTTGCGAGTCGAAAAACGATGGCACGGTTGTGGGACTAATTCCGCGAGGTTGTTCACGGGAGGCGGTGATGTTTCCGAGAAGGAAGAATCAAGGGAGGAGGTGTGTGCGCAAACGTGCAGAACAGGATACGACTGCCGCTCGATGGTGCGAGCTCTGGTCAACCTGTTGGCGTGATGGTGACAACTTACTGTTCTCTCTCCTCTCTACTCTTTCTATTCCGCGCAAGATACGCAGTATAGTGCGCATGCTTAACAGCTCTTCGTCGTACATAGCCAGAACTCGTCTGAAAGCGTTCCAGTTCAACGCCGCCAATCGCCAGTATCGCGTTGCATCCCCGCCGAGAAAAGACGCGGCGCTCCACTAGCGGTGGTCCTGCCTGCCAAGCTATTCCCTACGCCTCAGTTTCTGAAGCGGCAAATCAGACTCTCGTGCAATCTATCATTGGTTTCGTCCAGGTCTGGGAATGGTTGCGACCTGCGTCGAACGACTCGAGCAATAGTTCCGTCGTACGAGTGAAGCACGTGTGTTGATATGGAAGACAAACTCTAGATCTCTCTCCTCAGTCAACGTGCGAGTGGCTTTCCCGGAGGTTATGAACCCGGGGCCGGCGACAAGGGTGTATGCGGGTCGCGAACTTCAAGTCCATGCTCAGGAATTTGAAAGACCAGCTGCTCCGCCTTTGCCTTCTTCATCAGAAAGTTCGCCAACACAACGGGAACTTTAACGGCTCGTCCAATTCTTTCGTTTCAAGAGCGCCTCCAGTACGAGTCGGCGCATCATTGCGGCATCAACTGCTGCCTGGCCAGTCACGGTGGCCCTGCGAAACAAGTTCAAGTCCAAGGTCAGCGAGAAGGGGGATTCAAAACAAGAGACAATAGTTGAGGCCTTTACCTGCGGTGACTGGTGACGCTACGAGGTTGCGATTGGACAAGATTAGATTAGATGAGTCAGATTAGATTGGAATGCTAGCCTTTCAGTCAATGCGCGATTGAGCCACAAAGGAATGCGGTCTCAAAGGCGCCACAGTGTATAAAGTCTACTACATTTGAATGTACTAGTAAATTCAACGACCCTGCTGCGATGCAGCCCTCAACAAGAACACTAGAGTTCCCTGATGCTCGCCGATGCTCGCGCCGCTCTCATGCATCAAGTGCATTTGCGATTCTGCAAGTTTGAACGTGCAATTATGTCGAGGAGGCGCTTCAGGCCATGCCGTGCCTTCCAGTTGCAAAGTGCTAGTATGTCCTTTCCAGGTCCTTCGCGCTTGTTCTGTCTGGATGACTGGATCTTAAGGGTAGCTTCCAGCCGTTGATCCGCCCATCGACTACTCCTTGGAAGGCTTTCATGGCACATTAGTCCAAGACTACACGGGTACAAAACTTGCGATATTTTTGATTTCATAGATCTCCGCAAGAACACGGTCTTGATCTTTCCCTGCGCATCCTGCTCGCGGCTCACAAACGTACAGGGCAAGGAGCAGATGCGCGAAGGTGGCGCAGGAGTTGGAGTGCGCTTGTGTTTCCAACGATTTCCCCGTCGTTGTCCTCAGGATCGTCGCAAGCGCAAGAGGCACCTTCGGCAACGCCCGGTTCCCGCAACTCCAGCGGAAGACGACGTGCTGGCTAAGATGGCGGCAGAAGATCCCGAGTTCGCCGAATCACTCAGAAAACTGGAAGAGAGGCAGTTGGAGGAAGCGAAGACGTATTGCGCGATGGAGAACAAGGAGGAGTGTGTGATGTGTTCAGTAGAAGACTGTATCATACCTCTCTGTATTAGCCAGTCACGTGAATCCTCTCTTGTCCCGAACTTCCATGCTGCCTCGTCGACTTCCCTTCGCGATCTGCCTCACCGACGCGAATTGCTCGCACAGAACCTCCGATTCAGTCGTCCCAGGTCCCGAGAATCCAACGGCTACGTCAAGCAGTGGTCCTTCCGTACTGCTAACGCGAAGAACTTTCTGCCACCTGGTCTTGACGGCTTTGCTGGCGCACCTTGGACGCAACGTGCCCGTTCGCACTGCATCATGCTCCTCGTGCAGACAAATCTCGTCCTTACACGTTCGCGGCCGCGCGACTGTTATTCTCATTGCGAAGGTGGAACGCGCTGGTCTTTCGCAAAATGATGCCAGTGACCGATGGCGCGGCGCAGAATTCTTTCTTGGATTCTGTCCGCTTACGCTGACCCGTCGAGGAACCGCCGCCTCCGCAGGCCCACCATAGTGCTTACCTCACGCCGCTTCATCTAGTATATAGACAGTGATAGGCGACGCATTTCATTCCCTCTTTCAATGGCTTGCCGCCGACCGCTCCTATCGCTGCTTGCGTTCATCCTTTTCTGCGATGCCTGCGTTGAGCTTCCCGTTCAACCCAAAGTCTTAGTTATCACAATGGTAGGTGCCTTCATACGAAGATACACGAAGTTGACCCTTTTCCAGTTCAATCTCGAGGCGAACGAGTGGTTCGGTAACCCGGAACTCGATCTCGCTGACTGTCAAATCCCCATCCCTGGCCTTTCACCTCTTTACCCATCTGTTTATTGCACCAACGACGGTGCCGCTTGTCTCGTAACAACGGGCCAAGCAGAAATCAACGCTGCTGCGTCCATCTCGGCTCTCGTCTACTCCGGAAGATTCGTCCTCACATCGACGTATTTCCTCGTCGCGGGCATCGCTGGTATCAGTCCCAAACGAGGGACCATCGGCTCGGTTACGTTTGCGCGATACGCTGTGCAGGTCGGGCTGCAGTACGAGATTGACGCGAGAGAAATGCCCGCGAATTTTTCGACGGGCTATTTCGCGCAGGGATCGGCTGCGCCGGGACAGCTACCGGGATGGTGGGACGGAACTGAGGTTTTCGAGCTCAATGGAGCGTTGCAGGAGCTTGCCTTGACGTATGGGCAGACGGCGGAGCTCACAGATAGCACCGCGGCACAGGCTGCGAGGGCGCCGTACCGCAGTGGCTATGCACAAGGCGCGGCGGGCCCTACGGTCGTTCCGTGCGACACGGCGACGTCGGACACGTACTGGACGGGCGGCCTGCTGGCATCGATGGCGGAAGAAACAGTTCAGCTTCTCACCAACAACAGCGGCGTTTACTGCACGACGCAACAGGAGGATAATGGGACGCTGAACGCGTTGTTTCGCGCTGCGCTGGCCGAATTGGTCGACTTTAAACGCATCATAGTAATGCGAGCAGGCTCTGACTTTGACCGCCCATATAGTCAGGCGTCGCCGCTGGCCAACTTGCTTGGACCGGACCCAGGGCTGGAGACGGCGCTGGCAAATCTGTATCTCGTCGGGGTCGAGGTTGTGCAAGGGATCATCGGGGAGTGGGAAGAAAAGTATGCGGTGGGGATAACGCCTGTGAATTATGTTGGGGATGTGTTCGGGTCGCTTGGCTGTTCGTGTACCGCTAGAGATATCGGACCTTACACGTGATCCCTCATTTTTCTCTCTTGTCCCGCATGTCGAAACGGCCAGCATCGCCGCCTCCAGCCGGCGCCCTTGTAAAACGCGCGCGCGCGACGCCGCCCCCGTCAAACCAGATCGCCATCTCGTCCGACGGCGACAAAAACAAGGGCCTCGTTCGCACTGTCCAGCGCACTAGCAGTCTCGAGGCACCAATCATCAGTCTTGCTGGTGCTCATGGCGTACGCATCTTTCTGCCCACTACTTGTCGCTGAACAGTTGCAGGGAGAGATTTTGAGCTGCCGCTTTGACCCCACCGGCCAAAACATCGCAGCGTGTTCTGCCGACCGAAGCGTTTGTTCGTGCAGGAATGCTCCTCTTGCCGTCGTTTTCTAACGAGATTATTAGCCTTATGGAGGACATACCCGCCAAACAACAACTACGGGCTCCTCTCTAGCCTCACAAAAGCGCCGATTATCGACCTCCAATGGTCCCTCTGCTCGCCAACAATCTATACGGTTTCTGCAGACCATACCCTCATTACCACCGACGTAACGACCGGTAAGCGCGTGCGGAAAATACGCGCACACCGAGAAATCGTCAACGCGGTGGACAGGACAATGGCGGGCGGGAGTGGCACCGAGCTGGTCGTAACCGGAGCGGACGACGGCGTAGTCAAAGTCTGGGATGGTGGAGAAGACGGCGGCAAGGATCCGGTTGCGCAGTTCGAGGTTGGATGTCCCGTTACGGCGGTTTGCTGGAGCGCGGACGGGGCTAGCGTGTATGCTGCCGCGTTGGACAACGAGATACATGTGCGTTTTGGAGTTATGTTCTGCTTTCCACTTCGCTGACGCGTCGAAAGATGTACGACCTACGAAAAGGCACCCAACTCTCAACATTAACAGGGCACGTCGACACACCAACGTCACTTGCCTTGTCCCCGAATGGCTCTTTCCTGCTCAGCCCCTCCTTCTCTTCGCAAGTCATCATTCACGATGTACGGCCGTTCTCCCCTTCCCCGAATCGCATCCACCGCGTCCTCACGGGCGCACCCGCTGGTTTTGAGCACACGCTTTTGCGCGGGGCCTGGAGCCGCAACGACGACGGCGCGCGTGTTGCGGTCGGTGGTGCGGACCGCATGGTCTGTATCTGGGAGGTCGAGTCGTCCAGGGTGATTTACAAGCTGCCTGGGCATAAGGGAACGGTAACTGCAGTGGATTTCCATCCGAGGGAGCCTATTAGTGAGTTCATCCGCGTCGTTCTCGTTGCGAACAATGCTCATGCTTGTGTAGTTTTGACGGGCAGCAAAGACGGGACAATGTTGTTGGGAGAATTGGACCCGTCCGCGGGAGTGGGCTCGTAAACTAAACTGGCCGTAAAGGACCAGTGGATATTCCTCAAAAAGCGACTGCCCTACGATCTCATGCATCGTCAGAGGATTACTGAACGTGTATCGTGGGTCAGTGAGGTTGAGATTTTCAAGTGTGTTTCGTCCGCGATGGGCATAGCGGCTCGGGGAAGTTTATACAAATTTGCGAGCGGAGTGAAATGCTCCTGCGCCGTAGTACTGGTCAACGCCAACTCGTCTTCTCTTGAGTGATGACCCTCGAACTACCAAGCCTGGAGGGAGCGCGACGTTCAATTCGCGCATGTGTGTGCCGCCAGCACTCGGCTTGCTGACCCCAACAAACTCAGCCTGATCGCATCTTCCTTTCCATCCAGGCACTTCGACCACCGCTAGCGAATGTCTTGGCACTCGCTCAATCCCTCCATGGCTTCGGTACACGAGCAGCGCCGATGCACTCAATTTCTCGCTTGACATGGCTCAGGGCAGAATGTCTCGGTACCTGTACAGGGAGAGGCGTGCAGGCCGGGTCTTGGAGGAGAAGACTTAAAGCGCGTGGAAGGTCTCTTCTGACCCTGGTTCTGCGATGCATCTTTCGCGTCTGCTCAAGAAAAAGAGCGAGAAGAGCCTCACGAAGACAAAGAACGGCTCTTCCCTGGAGCCGCCGCCTCCGATGCCTCAAACCGTCCCAACTGGCGCATCTCCGCCTCTCCCTCCGCCACCGCCACCGCCACCGCCCGCACCCCAGGACGAGCTGTCGATGTCGCTTCAGGCATCCTGGAAGTCTGCCACGGCGGAACTCGAGCATGACAAGGCCGACAAACTGCTAGAGCAGGCAGAGGGTCTTGCCGAACGCGCTGCAGGGTTGCAAGAGGAAGGGAAATCTGCGCTCGAAAAGGTCGAAACTGCGTTGGACCCTACAGGATTGTTGGAGAAGCTCGAGGATGGCATCAACTCGCTGGTGGACGGGATGCCAGTCTTTATGAGCGCGTTGGACGAAGTGGCCAAGCTTCATCCGTACGTCCTTTCTTGGCTCTCCGAACCCTCGGCTAATCAGGGTACAGGTTTATCGGTGGCAAGTTTTTGTTCATTGTGAAAGACAAAATCCGAGACGCTTTCTTCAGTTGCGGTCATGGCGTTCAAGGCTGTTTGGGCATTGGAGCAGAAACGGCGGTCCAACGACAAGAAGATACTCTCGCTACACGTCGAGATGAAATCTATGATGGAAATATTGGTCCAGTGCGTGGCTTACTGCAAGCGGTCTCCAAACTTATGGATGCTGCAGGCTCAAGAGCGTCAAGGACGTCGAGGCGGTTGCGCCAGACGGGTCGACAATCAAAGGCCGCATGCAGGGCGTTATCATGACGGCGGCGGAAGATATCAAGGCTTGCTCCAATGGTTTGTGAATTGGCAGGACGGTGTTCATCCTGACCGCATCGTACAGCTTGCGATACTTATGTCAAGAAGAAGCTCATTGTGAAAGTGCTCAAGGGCCCGATTTGGGAGAGCAGACTCGCTGCATTCACTGGCACGTTCACCAAGCGGCGCTCCGAATTCGAGTTGGCCATGGCGATCCACACATCGCTTGGTGTTGACGCGGCCAACCGGGCAATCAACTCAGTGGACGAGACGACGCGGGCTATAAACGCCAAGATTGATGCGATGATGACCTTGTTTGCACACATGGCTTCACCTGAGCAGAAGGACATGTCGCGGTACGCGTTCTTTCAAATTTCTAGTCACGTACCTCGCTCACAGAGTCAAGGCTTATCGACCAAAGAGGCGGCATGAAAGTCCTTGACGACGACAAGTCCCTCAGCGAGCTCAACAACATCGAGAACAGAATATATTCGCAAGGCTCCAGTGGGAAACTTGCGGGGAAGTCTGGGACTCAGCTATCCGACCTCAAGAACGAGCTGGAAGTCGACCCCGATGCGGCGATGGGCGCGAACATGGAGAAGTTTTCTCGCAAGCTAGCTGTTCAGCAGAGGCAGATAGTCGAGGAACTTTCACATGCGATTGAGCGTGAGGGTGACCGAATTATCGGCGCGGTGAGTGTGTCCGTTGATATAGATGGGGCACTTGTCTCACAGCTTCAGATCCTTGCGGGTCCGCATGATCGAATCATCGATCCCAATGTGCATGCAGTCTGGAAAGATATGGTCTCTTGCAGGTTCTCCGATTTGTTCCAAATTCTTATGAATGTCAGGGATGGCGCGGGAGCGTCAAGGCTCGCCATTTTGTCATGGCCTTGCGCGACCATTACCAAGAGGATCGCAAGCATAAGCGCGCGGAGACTACTCGTATGGAGCCCGGCAAGGACGAGTTCATCCCGCCGATACCCAAGGAAGACGAATGGACGCTCGAGTTCATTGACGTTGTCCGTCTGCAGGCGATTTCTGAAGGTTAGATCGGCGCTGCTTCCTAAATGTCGCCTAACTCCTACAGCCTTTGACGACGATGCGAGTGGATTTGTGACCATTGCCGAAGTCAACACGTTCACGACAATGCGGCCGTTAGATTGGAGGTACGTGACACGATGGTGCGACGTCTCTCATCTCACTACCGTCGAGTCTTCCGCGATGGATCGCGTACTGGGCTGTGGGCCACCACCAAACATTGCGGTATTATGCGAACGAAATCAAGGAGATATTTGCCAAGATGTTTGCAATTCTACCGCATATTCACCCAGAAAACAAGTCTGCAGTCAACCGCTACTTGAAGGATCTAGACAAGAATGTCTTGCAGCTCATGGCACCTTTTGGGAAAGGTGGCATCAACGCGAAGTTACAAGTACGCGTTATATGTCGCTGAATTTTCGAAATTGACTTTCGGTGCAGGCGCAGTTTCAGTCTTATGTGTCGTCCGAAGAAGAACGGATTCGGGGTCAGTTTCCTCAACGCCGCGTCGCCGAACAGTTGCTCACTTGTTCAGGTAATCTTGAGGCAATCGAGTATGACATTGATGATTTCGCGACGATGGAACTAGTCGCAGGCGAGGGCCGGATCGAGAAGGTTCCGAACTACAGTCGATGAACGAACACTCATAATTAACATCTCTCCAGCACCTCCTCCCGCTCTTGTCTCTCATCCTCAAGCGGCATTTTGAAATATTCCGCGTCTGCCAGACCCACGTAGTCCATCCGGACGAGCTATGGGACGCGAAGGATACCATAGGCTGGGTTTTTGATGCAGTATGGTCTCGCCTGGACGTTTTGCGAAGTATGTTGGCTTGAAGGCGATTTTTTTAACTGAGCATGCGATTGGCCAGCTGTTTTTCGACAGCAGAAATTGGATCCTGCCCAACAACTCAAGTCGTTCTCGATGGGTCTGGTGCGCTTATACGTGGATCAATTCGTTGTAGACTGATCTCCTGCGCCAGTTTGAGTATCTCAGCGACCAAGACGCGTTTGAGAAGAAGCTCGCACTCGAAGAAATGTGCGTTTCGATTCGTCCCTGAGCCGAGAAGATCTCACTAGCCTTCCAGCGACTTCGAAGATTATCCCTACGAGGAAAGCCTGGAAGAACCTCTCGCAGAGCCCCGCAAGATTTTGACCTATTCCTTCGATCAAGAGAGTCTCGACGTTGCCGCATACGACCCTCCGACCTTGCCTTTGCAAATAGACTGCTCAACGGTCTTGCCTGGCGTCGCGGATCTCCTATCGCGCCGCTGGCACGGATTCATTTACGGCCGCGATATACGCTACCCCAACGCCGGGATGATTTCCATGACGCTCGCACCGACGTTCTTCGAAGGAGATGTGCAGCATTTCGCTGCAAACGACCGCGCCAATATGTCGGACTTCGTCGTTGTTGGCGAATGCCGTGTAGGCGAGGACCCGACCGTCATGACCATCTCCTTTACACGCACCGTGACGCGCTATCCGACGGCCTACTTCCATGGAACCTGGAAGATCGGGTCGAATACGCTGTCTGGGACATTTGGCCTCACCGATGACCCGTCAACGGATCCGGGCGAGTTCATCTTCAAACAAATTGACCCGGAAAACGTGTGCTGCATGCCAGCGCCCGTCGAGCTCCGGTCGGACAAGGCGCGGGCTCTATGGTCGTTCGCCATTTTCGCGGTCTTGTCCCGAATCCGCCGCAACAATTGTTCGTGGGCGTTTTTGAAGGAGCGCAGGGACAACAGGAAGCGATTTATCGAGTTGTATATCCGCTCGGAGCATGCAACGGTCTCTTTCGGCAAACCACTGGACGACGGCGAAGAGTGGACCGAGTTTACGCGTTTGAAGAAGGGGTTCACGAACGCGGACTCGCGGTGGTACCACTCACTGGCCGAGAGGCAAATCCGCGCAACAACAGAACATGCCTATATTGGCTGCGATGTCTGCTCGGGAACCGTCGGTGGGGCGCGCGTTACTTGCCTTACGTGCCTAGTTCGTCTGGTTTCTCTCGGGAAGCCTCTACGATGCTGATGTTCGTGATCAGATCGAGGGCCGCATGGCTAGCATCGACTTTGACGACTCACCGATCTGCGTTGGGAGCCCCGTTGCGCGCGAACGCGACAACATCGAGCATCAGCCGCACCATGACCTGGTCAAGCTCCGGCGGGTAGTTCACGACCGCTATTGGACCAAAACATTTCGCGAGGCGAAAGCGGCGCTGATGCGTGGGCGAGGCTTCTTGACGACGAAAGCCCAGTGCTGTGCCAACTGTGGGCTGAGCGTGAACTTCGCGGCGCCGTGCTGGTTCTGCGTGCAATGCCCCGAAGAGACATTCGTGTGCTGGGAGTGCGATGCCAAGGGCGAGGCCGGGGTAGCGAAGCTGTTGGAGAGGAAGGTGCATGACTACTACATGCACGACTTGGTGAGAGTGAAGGAAGCCCCCATGCATAGGAAGCTCTCGGTCGAGCAACGGGTCGAGTCGATGGAGGAGGCCGTTAGAAAGGTGGAGGTTATGGTCAAAGGCATGGATGAGCGGATAGAGAGAATTGAGAAGACAGTGGAGGAACGGATGGCAAGGGTTGAGATGTTGCTCGCGAAGCTCGTGGGCGAGTAGGGACCGGTTTGTATCCGGCGCCTTATTGACCAAAAGCCGCGCCAACGAGAAAGAGATCACCAGCCACCAATCCTCTGACAGCGAATCTCGCGGACGGCGTCCGTAACTTCAGTAACTTCAGCGCCAAGAAACATTGTGTCTTGCATTCGCGCCGGTCTCGGTCGGCTTCGGGGTTCAGAGCGGGGTTTGCGTCCGAGACGCACTTGTGAGTGGTGAACGGTTTTATTTGCACTTTCTGCCTACGAGAAAACCCAGAACTCCAATTGAATCTATGTGTGCGGGAGCTTAGTAGGGTTTCGCAGCGGCCTGGCACTGGAAAGGGTGAATTAGTAGGCATCGCGTCACAGACGAAGACCACGTACGGCCTTGAGTTGTTCGAGGTACCACGAGCAAGACTGCATGTCCGCCTTTTCCAAGCACAGGGTAAAGTCTGGGGGCGTTCAATCGGGCTGATGAGAACGAACAGAAAAGGAAGAACGCACCTTTGGCAGGCTGTTCGCAACTCATAGCCTGGGCCTGGGACTGAGCAGGTGCAGCTTGCTGGCCCTCAGCGGGAGCAGCGGCCTGACCACCGCCGAAGAGCATATTCGAGATGCCGTGACCAATGGCCACACCTGCAGCGGTGGACGCGATGTTGCCGAGAAGACCAGAGCCCGCACCCGCCGTCGGAGCAGCGGTAGGCGGAGGCGGAGCAGTCGGGGCCGCATAGCCAGCAGGTGCGGCAGCGGTGTGCGCGCCACGGGTCTGCGCTGGGGCGGCAGCCGGCTTTGCGGCGGGCTTGGACGGTGCAGAACGACCACCACCACCACGAGACGAGCGCTGTTACAATGTTTTCGTGAGTCAGTAGGCAGGCATGGACAGAGAATGGACGCACAGGCATGTTGAGAGTGGTGGACTGAAGAGAAAAGCTTGCTGGCCGAGCGACACGCTGCCCCGGATCAAACTGCTTGGCTCAGCATGCTTGTGCAACTTGACGCCACGAACCGAACTCTAAACAATCTTTGGGATTGCGATACACTGGCGTGCTTTGTTCTGGGCTCGTCATTGGCCTGGCGCTTCACCCCAAAATCACTATTAGCTAATGGCGATTGTGCCAGTGGGTGCAGGCAAAGTGACCCGGTCGCGTATACGCACATGGCTTCTGAGGACGACGTCGTCGCAATCCCCAGCGATACGCACCAGAAGGAACCTCACAGTATCTTCAAAGCACGCGAAAAATGGGCAATCGTCTCTCTGGTCTCGTTCGGGATGCTTTTTAGGTTGGTCCGAGTCGCGTTTCGTTCTACTGGGGCGCAGCGCTAAATGCCAGGCAGTCCGTTGTCCGCGAACATTTACTTTCCTGCTATCCCTACACTCGACGTCGCCTTCAATAAGTCGACCGAGCTCATAAACCTTACCGTTACGCTCTTCATGGTGTTCCAAGGGATCTGTTCGTCCTCTCTCCATTTTTTTGGTTAGTTTGTTGAATTTATAATGCAGCACCTGTGGGTGGCTCAACTACCAAATCTGGTGTCGCTCATGTTGGCAGATGTTTTGGGGGCCTCTCGCAGACACTTTCGGACGCCGCTTCATGTTCATCTCCTGCCTCGTAGTACTGGCGCTCTCATGCGTGGGTCTGGCATTAATACCGACATCCGCCTACTGGCTCTTGCTCTTGCTTCGCTGCTTGCAGGCTTTCGGATCCGCCAGCACGATTTCTCTGGGAGCAGGTGTGGTGGGTGACATCTCGACCCGAGCAGAGCGCGGCGGGTTCTTCGGGGTGTCGACATTGGGTTCGTTGGTACGTGTCGTTTTTCGTCCTTTGTCTATCAGATGTTTAAGAAAGGGACTGAACCATCACTGGCAGGCACTGGGGCCTTCGCTTGGACCCGTTCTTGGAGCCGTGCTTGCGGATGAGCTCGGTTGGAGGTTTGTTTCACGCGTTTTACCGCCCGGTCAAGCTGATCGATTCCCAGAGCCATATTCTGGTTCCTGTGCATTGGATCGGCCTTTTGTGCCCTTGTTCTTATACTGCAAGTCTTCATCCCGTTTGCACGCCCAATCTTCTCATGGCTCGACAAATGCAGGTTCCTACCCGAGACGCTACGCGCAATCGTCGGCGATGGGAGCATCTCCGGAGCTCATCCGTTCCTTCATTCGCCTCTGATCCCTGTCTTCGGAAACAGGCAGCCCTCAAGGCGGCCGGCCTCTGCAAAAGAATCCAGCCTCACCGAAAAACCGAGAGTGCCAGCGACGAAATTCCGTAACCCTTTGAAGCTTCTGTTAATCCCCGAGATTCTCCTGGCGCTGCTGGCGGGGGGAGTGGCGTACGCCCTCGCCTGCGTCGTCCTCACGGCTATCTCCACGCTTTTCAAGGCAGACTACCACTTTCTGACCGAGACGACACTGGGCTTGTGTTTCTTGTGTCAGTTTCTCCCCGGATTTCGTTCAAGTCAGTGTTAATTGAAATATTTACTTCTGTAGCATGGGGATTTGGCTCTCTCTTCTCGACTGTGGCTACAGGCAAGATGCTGGACTGGGACTATCAGCGCACGCGTCGCCGACACCATGGCTCACAAGATGATTTCCCGATCGAAAAGGTCTGCATAGGTTGGCAAATTTGTGGGCTTGGGTTGATGTTCTCGATAGGCTCGCCTTCACCTTGTCCCATGCTTCACCGTCGCTTTCGTCTCCTGCTGTATCGGATACGGGTGGTGCATGGATCGCCGAACAAATATTGGCGGTCCATTGGTGTTTTTGTTCATCAGTGCGCAAACACATCATACCTGCGGCTTGTTTCATATTTCGGAATTTCAGTCTCGTATCTCTCGACTGCCATCATGAACTCACTACAAACACTTATGCTCGACCTGATGCCGACTCAAGCATCGTCGGTCATTGCCTGCGTACGTCTTCCAATGAGCATTTGTTCATACCCACTCGGAATACAGAACAATCTGGTGCGCTGCGGCCTCGGCGCGGTACTCGTCTCGGTCATTGAGCCAATGTTCGATGCTCTTGGGCTCGGGTTGGCGCACGTCCTTGTGGGCGGATTGTGCTTGCTGATCACGATGCCGGCGGTGTGGGTGTTGATCCGGCGCGGCCCGAGGCTACGGGTACGCGCCACAAAGGCGTAGAGGCCTGGGTTGAGGCGGGCAGCGGGCAATGGACGAATAACATTCGGAATGGCTCGTCCATGGGAGACGCTTCGGTGGACACTACGCGCGGTAGATTTTCGACTCGCACGCAATACTATGCATGAAATTATACTTAATCTGAAGGGCTCAGAGACTTAGCTGGGCCCCGAGCTCAAAAGTCGCAAGATCGGATTCGAAGGACGGAAGAGGAAGCATGTTCCCGGTGCGGAACGGCCAGATACGAGCTCGAATCGAGCTGCAACTCGTGATGGTCCACTGATGGCCTCGTTGATGCTTCCTTTTTTGGTCCTGCCACCAAGTTCAAGTGCAGTGCGTTCTGGACGTTGCCGTCTCAACGGTTGAGCTTTAACACTGAAGATACGACTCAAAGAAGCCGACAACTCTCTTGGAGCCACGAGGCCGACAAAACCGAACGGGACATACTTGAGGCGCAGAGCAAAGGCGCGATAGCCATCTTTCACGGTCATGCCGCTGCGATTCATCGGACACCGTCGGCCGCGACGACGATAAAAGACGCAGCACCTTCATGCCCCCCGCATGGCGTCCGGAGCCCCCGCCCCCAACGACGTTCGAACGGAGGAACCATACAATATCTTTACGAAGCGGGAAAAGTGGACGTTGGTCTCTTTGGTTTCGTTCGGGATGCTTTTCAGGTGCGCTGTATCTGATGCGTGGTGCTCATAAGCTGATCTTTAGACAGTCCTCTGTCCGCGAATATCTACTTTCCAGCCATACCAACACTTGTTGTGGCCTTCCACAAGTCCACGGAGCTCATCAACCTCACCGTTACCCTCAACATGATCTTTCAAGGCCTGTGTACGTTTTCTCCCCTTAGAACTTCTCCCGCCCTCAAGTACGACAGCTCCAATGTTTTGGGGTCCACTCGCGGACACCTTCGGCCGTCGATTCATGTTCATCGCGTGCCTCGTAGTGCTTGCGCTTTCCTGCATCGGTCTTGCGCAAACTCCTACCTCCGACTACTGGCTCTTGCTCTTTCTACGCTGCTTCCAGGCCTTTGGATCTGCGAGTACGATTGCGCTCGGAGCAGGCGTAGTGGGTGATATTTCGACTCGAGCGGAACGAGGCGGATTCTTTGGCGTCTCCACGATGGGCTCGATGGTATTTATTTTTTTACACATCGACAAGGGCTCCTGTAGACTGAGAACTAGCTAGGCCCGGCCATTGGGCCTGTCGTTGGCGGGGCATTGGCGGATAAACTCGGTTGGAGGTATGTTTTGTACGGGTTGCCGTCCTATCTACGAACCGTTGACCTGATCTAGAGCAATATTCTGGTTCTTGTGCATCTCCTCCGCGTTCTGTGCTGTCGTTCTGATACTGCAAGTCATTTCAACTACGTCTGGACGTCCTACCTCATCCCAATGCAGCTTCTTACCCGAAACCCTGCGCGCCATCGTAGGCAACGGCAGTATCCCAGGGGCCAACCCCTTCCTCCATTCACCTCTGGTCCCCGTTTTCGGGCGCGGACGACGATGGCATCCCTCGCTCGCAGCGAATGCCATCGTGAAGTCCGGCTCACGGGTTAAATTTCGCAACCCATTTCCTCTGCTGCTGAATCCCGAGATCTTCCTGACGCTTCTCGTTGCTGGCGTGACGTACGCCCTCTGCTACGCGGTCTTGACCACTATCTCGACCTTATTCAAAGCCAAATACCTCTTCCTCACCGAAACGACGATAGGATTGTGTTTCCTGGGTATGTTCTTGAATTTTGATTGCGGAGGGTTGCGACTAATGGCTTTGCTTCAGCATGGGGATTCGGGGCTCTTTTCGCGACCTTCATAACCGGCAAGATGCTCGACTGGGACTATCGTCGTCTGCGGGCGATGCACACTGGCACTCGAGAAGAATTTTCAATTGAAAAGGTCAGCAAAGAAAGAAACGAATGCATGAATTTCTCCGCTGACTGATTTCGCTCTATAGGCCCGCCTTCATCTGCTCCCATACATGATTATCGTTTACGTCGTCTCGTGCATTGGTTACGGATGGTGCATTGATCGTCGGAGCAACATCGCAGGCCCATTGGTGTTTCTGTTCATAAGTGCGGTTCTCGACTCTCATACCTCGCTCAGCCGCTGATAGCTTTTATGTGCAGTCTCCTATCTCTCCACCGCCATCATGAACTCGCTACAAACACTTATGCTCGACCTAATGCCAACGCAGGCCTCGTCAGTCATCGCTTGCGTGGGTTTCTCCGCCTAGCTCGCCAAACAAACACTCACTCACTGTCGGACAGAACAACTTTGTTCGTTGTAGCCTTGGCGCGGCTCTGGTCTCGGCGATCGAGCCTTTGCTCGATGCGCTCGGGGCTGGATGGGCGTACGTACTTCTCGGAGGGCTTTGTTTGGTGCTCACGGTGCCGGCGATATGGGTCTTGATCCGCATCGGTCCGAAGCTACGGGCTGAGAAGGCAGCAAAGGTGAGAAGGGATGTAGAGGCTGAGGAGGCGGAAAAGATGTGAATAGAGCGAGATTGCAGTTAGACCTTCCAATTTTTTAGAACCAGGGGACAGCCTTCGGGGCTGTCTCAGACCTTGCTTTGCGCTTCATCTTTGCTCATCGACCTCTCCAATACCAAGTGTTTCCGAACGCCCTGCCATAGTACCACGGTCATCACTTTATGTTGCCCGTAGGACCTCTTTTTAGCGCGCCACAACTGTTTCCATTCGCCGTCTCTAAAGTTCCAACGACTCCGTATTGCTCTCGTTGTCACTGCCTGACTCGCTGCCCGTTTCGCTCACGTCCTCGCTCTCCGGGACGACCGTGTCGTTGCCGCCGGCCCGCTCTAACTTCAAAGGCGTCGAATGGTGCGACCGGGCTCCCAACAAGCTCCCCGTCCACAAAAATGCCTCCACTTCATCGTTCGGGGCCGTGAATCCATCGCGAGTCCTGTCTAGGCGGCACACCATGTTCGCCCTCAAAATATAGTGCTATGTTTCAGTCAGTGACCTCTCGTCGTCCATTGCATACTGTATGCTCACTGTTCCGTAGATGCCGAATTCGCTTTCGGCGTTGAGCTTGTCTTGAACCCGAAGAAGGTTGACGGTGCAGAGCACGGTTGCGCCGACGACGACCGTCGGGGCGATCTTTCGACTCGCTCAACTGTTCGACCCACTCAGGAGCTTGGTCCTCGCTCGGGGCATCGTGCTCCGCCCATCCGTGTCGCCTCTACCGCCTGTATTAGCGCCGTTTTCCTTCTGCTTTCTCTCCCAACTTACGATTGCCGTGTCCGGCGTAATGTGCACGAAGATGTACCCGACGCTGAACTGCGTGGGTCCGCTAGTCCAGTTCGATTCGACTTTGGAGCTCTATACGCCTCTCAGTATAGTCCCTTTGCCTGAGCAGGAAACCTTACCGTGCGTTTGCCTCTGCTGACCTCCGTCAACAACAGGCGCAGCTTTGTGAAGTCTGCTTCCATTTGGTCGTCGTCCGGCGCCGTCAGCACGAGATACTGTCGCGGCGTTCAGTTAATGAGGTTTTTGGAAGCTGCTGCACTTGCCTTTTGGTCTCCGCTGCGTACCACGCCGACGATGGTGGCCACCAGAGTTACACAGCAGTGCTGGCCACTCATCGTGCACATATAAGACCGCACAGTGCCCTTTGGTAGCCCCACATACGCGCCCGACGGGGCAGGATTCGTTCGCAACAAGATGCGCCTCGCGGGTGGCGCGTTGTAGAAGCGGGTGGTGAACGGCATGCTTTCTTTTCGCTGGTCGCCGCCCCTCCTGCCCTTTTATAATCTCTTGCCTCTCCATCGGCCCCGTTCGCTGTCGCGTGTCCAAGCGCGTTCGCGTCTCGCACCATGTCCAGTGGCATCCGCGGCGGCCTGTCACAGTTGCCAGACCTCTCGCCAAAATCCGGGCGACCGTGGCATCCCGACCTAAAACCTTTCGCTATAATGTTTCCCCGTGCTTGGCTCACCTCGCATCCGTAACCTGGGCGCTCATAGAGAGTTGCACATTGCACGCAATCGGTTATTAAACTAGACATGCGCTACGATACGCCATGTATTATTTTGCCTCCTAACAATGGTAATATGTCGCGACGCTGTCCGCTTCCTCGACATCAGGTTCCCCCAGCGCGTCCACGTCGTCGTCGAAAAGGTTTGTGGTCTCGACCTCGACTTCACTCTGCCCCAGCCCGTCCAACCCATCTTGGAACATGATAGTCGAAAGTTGCTCGACGCTGACTTCACCCAGGACATCGAACGCGTCGTTGAAGGCGAATCCAGGGCTGAAGTGCCCCGTGCCGTCTACTCCCGTCGTGTACCCTTCGACCGCTTCGCTTTCGACTGTTACGAGGCTGCGATTGAACGCGTCCGTGAACGCGCGTCTGTGCCGCCTAGGGTCGCCGCAAAACCCCCGGTCCCAATATTGTATTCCAAGCCCGGTCCGAACGCGATGCCGCCCATGAAGGCGTCAGCGAAGGTGCCCTCGCCCGCGTCGTGCTGCCCGTTCCCCGCGTTTCGGTGTTCGTCCTGGATCGCCCGAAGCTCATCCCGTCTCTTTTTCTTCGCGTCCCTCGCTGCAGCCATCACGACCTTTCCCCGACCATGTCGCGGAAGACCCAGTCTTGAGCGCTACCCGGCGTCGCTGGCATCCCGATGCTAAGAGACGGGGCGATGGCGCTTTGCGGTGGCGTTGGACAACCTTCTGCACCTGCAGCACGGTGGTCTTTCAAATACGATAAGTAAAAAGTACCGTTCCGCGGGTACCACTCACGTAGGCCCAGCGCTGGAACTTCTTCGTCACGAACTGCTTGAGGTGACCAATGCGGTGTAAGGTGCAGACACAAACGACGGTCGCGCCCTCTTTCTCTGGCGCTCGTCCTGGCATGGGTTTCCCGGGCCGAATTGCTCGAGCTGTGTGAATTCTCAGCGCGTCCCTGCTTCTCTGCGAACCGCCACTCACCCATACCGTGTTCCGCGGAATGCGCAGCCGCAGCATATAGCCGTCCTCGGCGGTGTACACCGTCGCGAGCTCGTCTCCAGTGTGGTAATCCTGAGGTCTCTTCAGCATCTCTGCATACTCCGTTTACACGGTGCCTTACCGTGTTCTTGAATGTCTCCAGCCGACGGACGTTGTGGAATATCTTCGAACTGTTGCGGCAACTGCCGCCAACGAAAAAGTCCTGTCGGCCCTCGTCAACATCGCGTTCCCCGTCTGAATTCTGCCCGCACCGTGGTGTCGCCGGTCCCGGTCATGTACTGGAGACGGCCCGTCCACGACGATTCGGATGGACTTCCGCGACTGCGTGGCTTGGAGAGTCTCCAGGCGTGGTTTGCCTTCGTAGCTTGTATCCGGCAGCCGTTGGGGAGCGAACTCATAGAAGAGCGAGAGGTTGTTGAACGCCATAGTCAACTGTGGCTTCGCCTATCCCGTTCCAGCTTTATACTGAATGCTGGAATGTCGCGTCTCTGGCGGCTATTCGTATTTGCTTCCTGTGGCAGCCTGGCTTTCCCGTTTCAGTGTGATGATGGGGTTGGTGGGGCCGTCTCGGCCTACCTGCTCACGTCGCGTCGGGACTATGTATCCGACGTCCACCCAACCTGCGGCGTCGGCGCCCGCGTGCCTTGAAGTGCGGCGTATTGCTTAACGCCTGATTGGTTTATTCTTCGTGCAAACGACTGTGCTCTCAGTTCGCGGCGCCCTGTATCCGTTCAGCCGCTCTTCTGCAAAGTACCGCCGTGGCGGGTCAGGCCCAGTCGCGCGTCGCAATGTTGCCGTTCTTTCTCACCATTTACTCGGCTACGGGCTTCTTTGCTCCATGCGTCGGGCGCGACATATCCGCTATCACGGCGCGACCCTGAGCTTTTAAACCCCTCGTCGTGGGTGGTTTCCTTGTCTGAGGTGTTTCTCGTGGCCCTCGAAATCCCCGCGCACCGCTGTAGTCGTACCTTGCGTGCTGCTCGCCTGGTTGTGGCCCGTTTTGCCTTTCTTTCGCGTGTCCCCCGTGTTTTTCTCAATTTCGATAGCCGACGTCCCTTGGGCGCGGTGCCCCGGTTGCTGCCGACGATTTTTCAATGTCGTGCCGTACATTACTGGCAGTTGCGTTCACGGAGGAGACTTGAGTGTCGGACGTCGTGGTTGAAGTCAAGCAGTGATCATTATTCACACGATGTCGTGACCCAAGTGTTTTCTTTCCCACCCGTCCAAGCTACGTCGCCATTATCCCCGCTAGAGCGGCCTCAAGTTGCTCCCGACGTATGCTGGCCATCAGCTCCAAGTCCAGCATCGCTACGCAGTCTTAGCTTTCGCAGTCGACACACAAAAGATCCACTCACTGTTGCCCGTTTGCACGGCGTTTTTCAGATTTTCCTGCACTGCTGCCTGCATCCAGTCCGCCCAATCGCTCCCTTTCGGCATACGGGTAGCAGCGCTTGAAGAGTTTATGCAACGGGGGCGATCTGTAACTGATGCAATGAATCTCGCCGACAAGGACGACGCGAAGACGGTCCGCTTCCCACTGAAGATCCGCCAACTGTTGCTCAACGTCGCTGCGCGTCAACCGCTTGTTGATTTGAAGGATCTTTTCGGCGACTGCTCCGTTCGGGGTCATCGCCGCCCGAAAGGATCTGCATCCGGGCGTCAGACCGCGTTTCCGCGACACCTCGGCGACACCGCACGTTGTTCTCGGCCTCTGCGTTCCGCGTGACAGACAGACGGGTACGCGATATAATGAAAAAACTGCGCACATCTTCGGTAAGTTTTTGTTTGTGGGTGAGCTTCACGCACCAATACTCTGCGAGATAGGTTCTCGGCTGCGTGCCTAGGTTGGCGGCGTAAATTCCCCCATCGACAGAAAGGCGCGTTCCAGGCGATCCAAAATTCGCTAAATGCATCGGCATCACGTTCGCCGTCGGCGTCGCGCGGCGCAAGCAGAGCTGCCTGAAGTCAGCAAGCGGCTTTGTGCTGATCCCAGTGCGACGTCTGACACTGCCGGCCACAATATCGAGCTTTGAGGCACCCCGTGCAGCGTCGATGGGCGTTGGGACTCTCGCCGCGCGACACAGTGCTGCGCCACGCGAATGAGCCGTCGGTTCCAATATGAGGTGGAGAATGCCATGTTTCTCCTCGACCACCGTTTTCGCTTTTATACGCACTTGCGTTAATGCGCCCCTTCAGCACGCACGCCCTTGGTGTCGCTGGTGAAGATTATTTCATGTCCGGCTATCATTTATACACTGGGCGGCAACTGCTATCCTTGCGCATCGCCGGACTGCGTTCCTTCCACCGTGTTCGCATCCTCCGAGTTCCCCGCATGTTCCCACTCTTCCGTATTCTCCGCGACAAGCGGATCCACGGCGCGCTGCGTCTTCGACAGCCGCCGCGGCCGGCTCATCCGATTCTCTCTCTGTTCCCTCGGTTCCATACATATACTCCCAATCCTCGCTCTGAACCTCACTTTCATCCCAACTATACTCTACGTCCTGGGGCTGCGAGGCGGACTTGTCGGCGTTGTCATTGTCATTCTTCTGGCGCTTGCGACCCCGGCCCCGGATTCGCCGGCTCCGTCGTATACAGTCGGCAGACCTGTCGGGCTTGGAGAGCCCATACCTGTCGTCTGTCGGTCGTGTCAATGTAGACGGAAACTGCACGCACCGCCATCCAGGCTGTCTCGGTCTTTTCTTTCGCCACGCTTACCTTCTCTCGTGTAAAATGCAGTGAACAGCGGACGAATGCTCCTGGAGCCAGAGCCTCTTCGGTTTCGTTGTGATACCCGAAATTATACCCTGATAGGTTATTGACCTCCAGTCGAACCTTCTGGCTCTTCAGCCCAGAATTTGGTTTTTTGCACGCGTGAACCCACCGTTGGTTCCGCGACCGGGAGTTTGATTCGCAGAAAGACACCGGGTTCATCCCCCAACGGCGTACAGTGGAAATAATCGAGGATATGCTGTAGGGAAATGGATGGATATACTCCCAGTTCTGAAGGTGGGCACATACCTCATTCCGATGCGGGAGACTCTCGCCGATTGCGTTCCTGATGAAATCAAGCGCCCGCTTATATTCAATCTGTAGCACGCGATTTCGAGGCGGTCCGAGCAGAAGTACATCCTAGTACTCGTCAGAGTATGCTTGTCGCGGCTGTATTCGTACCCCAAGGACCCCGTGTTGAATGCGATTAATAACTATGCCGCTCACAAATATCTTCGCCGCGTGCTTGGTTGCATCGTTGATGAAATACTGTCGGCGGATCGGAGTCGGCAGTATCTCGTAAATTTCGCTCTGGTCCAGGGCCACTTTGGCGGGCCACTTGTACAGAAGGTCTGCGATGCTCATTGTGATATCCTCCAGCGTTCGTGTTGCTTTTATTCGTGGTCCCTTTTGACGTAACTTCTTTCCGCTCCGTCCGCTCCGCGACAGGCACAGCGCCGCTGTCATGTACCCCGGATCGGCGCCACGTGTCTCGGGACACAGTCCGGAACTCGGTGCGGTGGCCGTCGTCGCGTTAGTGCAAAGTCGCTCGCAGCGGGCTGGTCACTATGCGCTGTCTTCCGCGCAATATCGACTCGGAGCAGGCAAGGTACAGCTTCAAGTTTATGTTGGCAAATGCCCTCTTCCGACACAAGTTATTTCTAGAACCAAATTTCTCGTCTACGTTAGAATCTGCCAATGGATCTAGCCCGCAGTACCAATGTCTGAAAACAGGTAAGACTTGTTTCCCCTGCAGCTGCGCATTTGTCTTACTTGACGCTCTAGTTCGGTCTCCAAGGAAATGCGGTCGAAGCGCATTAAGAGGCGAAGCCGCACCGGACTGTCCAACCCGGCAAGAACCCTTGAGGTATGACAGGGAGGTTGAATAGCTGCTGCTCGTCAGCATCTCGTCGTCGGCCGTGGATTATTCGCTTACCCCCACATTCTGACGGGGAACTTCGACCATAACACGGCCGAGCGTGGCAAGAGTTCCGCCGTGTGGAGTAGACCAAGAAACAAACTCGCGCACGAGCTCCTGAGTGGATGAGTTTCAGATCACGAAACCCAAAAGAACGTTCATACTGGGTGGATACCGTGCATATAATGTTCGGCGATCTGTTGCAGATAATCCACGTTTGCGGCGTTGGCGACCAACGTCGGCACGATGAGCGGTGCCTGAAGGACGAGCAGCTGTGCATACACTCAGCTCAAATCCTCGACCAAGAAAAGAGTGTCAACGTGGTGCGTCGGGCGTTGCATAGACGTGGTGGATGGTGGCGTGCAGCTGAATATGCGCGTCGCGCAAAGAGTTCATGTTGACGAAGGGCACGATTGCTGAGGTTTGCAGAGGGCGATCTGGGAGCTCTGCCAGTCGCACGGGGGGATGAAGAGCAGGAATGAGGCCGGGACCCGCCATGGTGCGTTTCGCGACCATCCCCCTTACTTATAAGGCGGGGCAACCTCCGGGGGTATGGTTGGGCGAAGCCCGCTCGTGTTTACGCCACGTGCAACGGGACACAGTGATTGACATTGTCTAGTTACAGGTGGGTCAAGTCGATAGTTGCTCCTTGGAGCATGAGCGGCACTCGAAGAATGGACGCCGCGGAATTCGCATTTGTTAGATCTATGAATCCTGCGCCAGCGTCGCGTCTCGTCGGAAAGGGCAGGTGTCGGTACAGTCGCGTTATTTTTCTCGCTTGTAGGAACCATTTCTTGCGCAGGAAGTCAGTAGTGAAGAGCAGGATGATCAGTGTTTGGGCACTGACGTCTACCTGTCGTTCGCCCTCGCGTTCTACCATCTCGGCGCGCAGCACAACGGCACAGCGCAGTATCGCTCCATGTTGAACGGCGGTCCTTGGTTCACGATGCGCCTGGGTAGCCAGGTCAAGGGGGTAATTACATACGTTCTAAACGTCGTTAATTTAATACGGCTTTTCGTTGTTCTTCTTTACCTCGACGTTCTCTTCGGACGTGTTCCACTCAACGCGGAACCTCGGCTCCGGCGGCCCACTGAACGTGAAGTTCCAAACCCATTGTTGTGTTGGCCGTGGGTCCTAAGTTTGTGGTCGTTAGTATTGATGTATCGCTTCGATCTGGCTGTTCGCACCTGGCCAGCTTCTAAGCGCTCCATGTTGAAGCGGACGTTCTCCGCGATATCGAGGAACGCTTGCTTCGTTCGGGCGGATGCATTCGTCGGGGCGCTAGCTCAACCCATTTCTGTTGGCCGTTTAGCGCGGACTCTTTATCTCTACTGGAATGTGGTCTTGCCTTTCCATCTTCTTCTCCGGAGTGAGCACAGCGCCCAGTCACCACCACGAGACGCGGCATGGGGGGGCTGGAGACGATAATCGAGCAAAGTGGCTGCACTTCCGCGATATTCTTGGTCCGCCGGGAGTTGTGCGTTGTCTAGACTTGGTTGCAAATACAATACCAGTGGGAGGACAGAGCGACGCGCTCGGCGATTCTGGGGCGCCTCCATGTAGATCGAAGCTCATTTGCCTACGGGGCTTTTATATCTGGAATTTCGAGGATGGAATGACAAAACATCATACGCTAACTCAACTGCGCCGCCGTCACCTCCGGGCGCCACCCCCCCGCGACCCGTCTCTCTTGCTGGTATATGACAGCCACAGTCAAGCTGTATTTCAAACCGGCCAGCAGACGGTGGTCACGACCACCTGCAATAGGATTAGACACCGGCCGCACAAAGCAGGACGCTGCGCTACTTACGTTCTCCCGCGAGAATGGCCTTTTGAAGTTGCGCAGGGAATGCGTGCTGCATGAGGGCGGGCAGCCAGCCGCGCATCAGCGGGTTGTATGTCGTAAACCCCACCGTTGCCTCCGTGATATCCACCGCAAACATGTCCCAGACGTTGCCGGCGCCAACCAATACGCGCATCTTCGAGGGGCCGGCCTCGAGCTGTGCGAACTTGTTCATTAACGTCGCGGCGGCTCTCGAGTCGCCGATCGTGTCGAACAGGTCCTCCAGAGTCTCCACAGCAGTGACGGCGCCCATTACCAGCTGGGAATTTGGTGAGTTTGTTGTTAACAAGCCACACCGGTTGCTTACCTCGAACGCCAAATGTACCTCGTCGGTCGGTGGGTCCGGGCGCCGTTGGCAGATAAGCAAGTAACTGTACTTGTCAGGGGCGTGCTCGTTTGTCTGGCGATTTGCACGTACACGTTGTGCTCGAGAGACGGCGCGTTCTGGGCTCCGAGATTCCAGGCATGGAAACCCCAACGAATGATATCCTTTTGCCAGAAGCGCAGAAAGCCACTGGACCGTTTGACTGCAGCTTGATCCTCCGCCGAAAGCATCGCGTGTAAGTCTAGCCCGCGTCCACACTCGGTGCGATGCAGATCCCAGTCAGCGCTGGCAAACTCGACCGCAGTAATGCGCTATGCCGCAGTCGCCGCAAAGCAGCCCGCTGGGACCCGTGCCGCACGAGAGGCAGTTCCAGTCGTTCCGAATGACAACGTTCTCGGGCGCGTCGGCCTTCTCGTCGGGCGCTAGTATCGCTCATAAGCGACGGTGCGTCGCTGGAGATGCTGCAGTTGTCCGGTAGAATGATGCCAGCGTCGAGGGGCGAAGGAATCGGCGGCGTAGGGAGGTTGGGCGAGGTCGGATTCATGGGGTTGGTGTCGGATAGAGCAACGGCAAGCGAGGCAAGAAGCCGAGGGACTACGACCGCTGCAGTCCACAAGGGTCGGCTTAAAAGCCTGCAGCGAGTTTGTGCATCTCCGCGTCGCGTGTCTTCGGTGCTGCCATTTGCGCAGGATGTCCTGTCGCGAACGGGACAGGACAGACTCGCTTAACCGAGCTGTCCCGTTTTCGTCGTCGCAGGACGATGGTTGTTGGATAAGAGGAAGGTTCTCGGCACTTGATCCGCGAGCCCGCGCACGTGGCTTGCCGGTGAAAAAAATTGCTCAACGGGAAGACGCTTAGGTTCCACCCGTATTTCGATGTTCTCTTCTCGGTCTTAACAGAGTGGTGCAGGACGATCCCCTTCGCATTTTTTTCCGTTACATGCGGTACAGTAGAAAGAACTATACTAGCACCGTTTCAATCTCAAGGCCCGGCACCCCATGTCTGTAACTATAGGGCGCTAGCGTGTCCCTATATCGACGTTTCGGTCCCGTGCCAGTGAGCAGCTGGCCTTGGATGTACCACGGAATATTGACCGAGTCCTTGTTCACCCACTGGCCCTGTGCGCGGTTCAGGCGACAGACGAAGGTTGCCTTCAATTCCCAAGACTGTAGCCTGTTCAGCTTGCGGTGCGTATTTTGGGATGGAATGAGGTACAATTTTCCAGATACAAACGTCGCCATGCTCGTCGAACGCGGCGGGAGTATCCACACGCTGGGGGCACACTTTGCAGCGGACCATCGCTCCTTGTTCGACGACCGGGGCCCGCGCACTGCTCCCGGAATCCAAGGCGGCAGGATACTTGTTTCAATACGCGTCTGTGTGAGGGGGTAAGCAAAGATGGAGCAAGCACCGAGGAATACACGCACCAATTCGGCGTCATTCTCGACACGAATGCAAACCTTGCGCAGCTCATCCTCGTCGTCTGTCTTGGTCGTGAGCCAGCGATGTGAATCAAGAGCGGCCTGGTCGTTCGCTTGAGTACATTGAACAGTAGCGGAGAGCGTACCTTGGCTGGGATCGACGACGAATAAGATTGGTCGAGGAGGGCAGTGATGGCGGTAAAGTGCGCGTTTTGGGTCGCCTCGTGGGGGTGCTCCAGGACAATGTACTGCCCTCATGTAAGTGGCTGGAAAGCTCAGGATGCCTTCAACGCACTTGTTGCCCTTCGGAGTACAGGATGGCCGCAGTTCGACCGGTGACAATGAGGGAGGCGGGCCGCCCACGATTGGAGAAACGACGGAACTCGGCGCCGCCGTCGACAAAGTCCGGCTGGTGGTGTACTGTGAGCAATGTGCGGTTGTTGGCGAAGAAGGTGGGCATTCTGGGCATTCTGAGTACAGCAGAGTGGGCGATTCAGAAGTTCCTTATAAGCGTCGGTGTGGTCTCGATTGCAAGCGATTTGTGACGTTGGGTGTCCTGCGACAGCAGCGGCGCCTTGTCAGGTCGTGGTGCAGCGCGATTGTACGCGGCGGCAAGGTCGGGCGAGGGTTCGGGAACATGGTTGCAGGGTGAAAGTTACAGCGGGCTACGTAAGCTATTTCAATTGACTCCGCCCAATTTACTCGTGAAGTCTACACGGACTTGACGGCGCTGCTGCGTGTCTGGCGCCGCGGTGTGCTGGTCGGAGCCGGGTCGCTTTCTTGCATCATGTCGTATTCAGGATCTGCGAAGGTGCTTGGTTCCAACTTTTGAAGCCAGTTCCGGGAAATACAGACGTGCCAGTTAGGTCCGATTCGTCGTCCATGGTCGTAGTATCGTCCAATTGGACGGGCGCTAGTCGATGCGGTTGCGTTCGCGTGCCGAGAGAAGTCGATCCCCGCGATACGAATGCCCGCCCGGAAGCAGGGCGCAAGACATGTCCTTGGCCAGGCCAATTCAGCTGCAAAGGAACACGTTGGCCGTCGACAAGTGCAGTGGGTGGATTAGTCCATGTGTACGCGGCGGGGGATAACGCAGGGGTAGACGCCGGCGTCGCTTCCTGGGACGCCATCATGGAGTCGAGGTCGCTAGCGGTAATGGACACCTCGCCGAAGGACGACGCGTCGAGCGAGCTGGTCGTTGCCGTGCTCACCGGCGCGTTGGACACAGCGGGAGTGACGTTGTTGTTGTTGGGCGGCGCAGGCATCGTTACGGCTTGAGCCACTGAGCGGGGGGGGGGCGCGCGGCGGCCCGCCGACGAGGACGACCCGACGTGAAGACCGGGGCGTGCTGTTGGACTGGAAAGGATCCTGGTCGACGGTGTTAGTTGTCGCTGGCTCGGTCGCCGTGGTATTGGCAGCGTTGCCGTTTGTAGCCGTGTGGGGAGTGCTGTTGATTGGCGCACGACGACGACCCGGTGCGGCCTTGCCCCTGCGAACTGCTGGAGAAGGCGTGGTTGGCGTCTGCAACGCGACCGGCCTGGCTGGGGTTGGAACAGGCATGGGGCTGACTGTGGTCGGCGTCGCCCGGCAATGGCAACGGAGCACGAGTCGGAAGGACCGGCGGGGGTGCCATCGGCAGCGCACTCGACAAAATTTCGCGCCAGTTCTGGTGGCGCATCTTGACCAACGGCGCAGCATCCTCGAGGACCCAAACATCTTCTACGTCCCCTGCATACAATGAGTCGGGATCGCGAACGTGAACAGATTCACGTACCCGTGAACGAGTCGTGCAGCTCGCCTGAACCGTCCTTGAGACGATAGTGGCGGACGGAGAAATGCAGCATGACAACGCTTGTCGACAAAGTCTCCACAATCGTGTCGCAGCCGACTTGTTGCCCCGCCCGGTCCATAACGACCATGGGCGAGAAGTTAAACTTCTGGCCGGCGTCATAGAACATGACTTCGTACTCTTCCGGAACAGCCCAACGGTCGGTGTCGTACCCGCTATAGGCTTCGTCAACGAACTGGCTCGATGACAGCTTTCAGCACTCACTGGGATTCTGGGCGGTTTTCTCCCAGCTAATGCACTCAACTTTGTACAAAAAAACCTGGATTTGACCATATGGCTTCACACGCAAAAACATGGATTCTTCACTGACAAATTCTGCTTATATCCAGCTGTCCGGGGCCTATCATGCCGCTTTGATGATACCATCAAAGATCAATTATTTCGTGTTGATGTGATCATCAATATTGATCCCATTACAAAATATTATCTGAGAATATTCTACTGAACTAAAATAAACTAAATAACCAAAAAAAGAAAAAGAAAAAGAAAAAGAAAAAGAAAAAAAGAAAAAGAAAAAGAAAAAAGAAAAGAAAGTCCTCGGGCGTGTATCTCTCCCTCTGCACGTGACCGTAATCACGACCTCTTCCTCCTGCTCCCACCCGCCCCCTTTCCGCTCTCCTCGCTCTCACCGCCGCTAATCTCCGATTTATCCAGCACATTTCTACCCGGATCATCAACGAGAGTCCACTGACGCGAAGCACACACATACCGCATGATATTGTCAATCACCCATTGGATGTCTTGCACGAACCTCAACCACTTCCCCGTGTCCTTCGGCTCACCCTGCATCTGCGTTCCCCACCAATACAAACACGCCAGCACGGCGAAGAATCCGTTAGGGCCCGGCCAGAGCACCGAGAACCAGTCGTCATGCTCGCCCGTGTTGACAAGACCAAGACGGGGTCGGCGGTCCGCCAGCTGGGATTGATGTCGAACCACCACTTCCGGACAGATTTTCCGAACTGCGCCACGTCCGCCTCGGTCGTGAGGTTCTTGATGCATGATATAATTTTGAGCGGGCGTGCGACGCCAATCCAGGTGCCGACGGCGTCGGGACGCCGGTCTGTCGGAAAAATGTATGCCTGACCGTTCGAATCAGCGCCCAGCACAGGATCCGCCGTCAGATGACTTACCGGACGCGTCTCTTCCGGCTCCTGAAATTGAAATCGCCCTTCAAATGCGTACCACTTTCCAACCATGCTCTCCCAATCCCTCCCACCTCCAGCCAGCCCCAACAGCCAGTTCTTGCCATCTGTCGCCCAGTTCGGGTACTTGCGAACCGGCTTCAAAAGCAGATCCGTCCCGCCATGCTGCAACGACTCGTCGTTGTGGGATTTAAGCGAGCCGGCAACTTCTTCGTTGAAGCGGACCCGCCCTTCTTCGTCGACGCCGAAGGTGGGTACTGCGCGTATAACTGGGTCAACGTCGACGCCGCCAGCGCTTTTGCGGAGCGTTTCGGCCGCGGGCACGGGCTCCGGTTCCGGCTCCGGCTCGCTGACGTTGCCGTACTCGAACGTGTCGTCGTCGTTCATCTTCTCGAGCTCCTCGTTGAGCAATACGGACGCCATTTCCTCGTCAATGGGGTTAGGGTTTCGGCAACCCAAGCCTCGAGGCTGTCATCCTGCAGGTCGCAGCCCTGCGCGTCGCCATCCGCCTCCATCAGCTGCTCGTCGACGTGCATGCCGTCTTCGTGCATGCTGCCCTCGTGCATGCTGTTCACCTCCAACGCCTCCTCGACGTTCAGCTGCTCGACCTCTAACGGCTCCTCGGCGTGCATCTGCTCAGTGCGACCGCTTGACCGACGCCGCCTTCCTCTTCGGCTTAGGGCGCGGCTTGACCGCGGGGTTCTCTGCTTGCGACGGCATCGAAGCATCTGCCGCCTTCTTCTTCTTCTTGGGCCTCTTGCCTTTGACCTTGTTGCGACGCGTCTCGTCTAGCCCACTCTCGTTCTCCTCGTCGCTTGCGTCCTTGCGCCGCTTCCTCTTCTTTCCCTCTGCAGCTTCTGACCCGCCCCACGACGCCACGTTCCGCATCTTGCGTTTAGTGGCCGCCTTTCTGACACGTGTCCAACACGCAGGATCCTCAAGCTTCGCTTCCTCCTCCTCCAGCGCCTCGGCATTCATCCTGCTTGTCCGGCTCACAAAGCTGCGGCGCTCGTGAACGTCGAGGTCGGGATTGCAAATCCAGGCGCGTGTGAGTGGACCAATCTCGTTGCGATACGAAGCAAGGCACATCGCAGGTGGGTCGTTGAAGCCCTCAACGCCGATGACGGGCTGGTGCCGGGGGTAACGGGCGTCGTCAAACAACCTGCTGTACAGGTCCATGCCGCGCAAGGCCATGCCCAAGGTCTCCTGGCCTCGGCGGTCGAGCAACACTGGGTTCCGGCAAGTGGGTGGAGCTGTATCGCCCGGGCGCGCGGAGTGCTCGTATGCATCGAGTGACTTCTTCTGGTAGACTTCGACCGCGCCCGGTATCGCCCGGCGTTTGTCCTCGGCCGAAACGAGCTGATAGTCCTCGTCATCGTCTTCTTCCTCGTCCCGGTCCTGGCGTCGGCTCGAAACAACAGCGCGACGAGCTCGGTCCAATGAGATGGCGGGGCGACGGGTCGTATGTGCGCGACGGTGGCGGAGAAACGGAGTTATTCGAAGGGCGCGTGGGCATCTTGATTGGCTCAATCGAAGGTTCGAGACCGTTCTCCTTTTGGTCTAATACGCGCTTAATGATGTACAGGCTAGAGTCGAGATAGAACACTCACAAACGGTGAAGGTCTGCTGCCCCCAAGCCCGCGCCATAAGCGCACTTGCTTCTGGATTCGCTCGCTTGAAGTTCTTGTACTCCGGGACGTTGTTGCCCCCTATACCGGAGAACATGCTAATAATTGTAAGTGAAAATCGCACTAGTCAGATAAACCGCACCTGACAAAATCGAGCTTGGGTTTATCGGTATCTTGCCCACCGTCGACACGCGCGCGTGCATCGCGATGTCGTACCCGACGCGATTTGTAGGTTGTCGATGAAGGGGACGACAACCTCAGAGAAACGTTCTCGGACTCTGTAGAAACAGTCAACGGCGCGGTCACTCAACAAGGACAACACTTACGCCGCCTGCTCTTCGAGGGTAATGTTCTGCAGGACGCTCCCGACAGAGCCGACTTGTAACGTCTCATCTTCTCCGAATAGCTCGCCTCCAGATCCTGCTGGATCATAGCGCGGACGGAGTCGCTTCGCTGTGGAACATCGACCGCGCGCATAGAGTGAACTCGTTGACGCGACGACGACCCAGCTCTTCAGGGTTGGGAAATTTCTGCGCAAAGGCCTCCTTGACTTTGGCGTATTGGGGGTGTTTGGCGTGGTGCAAGTGAATCGCGGGACGGTGAGGTGCTGAACTTTCTCCTGCGGCGAGTTTCTTGATAACAGTCTTGAACGCAGCCTTTGCACCGCCCGTCGAGGCAACCCCCGCTCGATAGTAGAAGTTGCGGAGTTTCTGGAAACAGTAAGTAAGTTGTTTGTTTACGAACGCGAGGTATTCGAAACTTACGGTGCGATTGAACTCGTCTCGCGTGGTCTTCAGCACGTTCTCAGAATCGTCTGCTGGACGATTGAGGTGCGCAAGCGCGTCGGGGTCCGTCGGTGGCTCCTCGTTCCAAGCCAGTCGAAACGAAACTTGTTCGTCAAAGGCAGAGAAGAGCTCCCTCCAATGCGACTTGGGCGGGTTGGACTTTGGTGGGTATTTGGCAAGGTGCGCGTCCATGATTGCCTTGCGCGTGCCCTTGAAGTCTGTCTCGCCGTTCTTGCGGTCGGGTCCAATGCGCGACCCCGTTGGCGAGGGCATCACGGGCGTTTCTTCGTAAGTTTTTTCACCGCCCGGCGGCGTCTGCCGTGGTAGGGGACAGGAGAGGGTGGGGACGGGGAAGAGCGGACGTTGGCCGCCGAGTCGTCGTCTTCGTCGGACGGCATGTTATTGGACGAGGTCAGAGTCACCAACAGCGGGCTGTGCTGATTCCATCAGCACGTGCGTCCATAGTCCGACAGTCCTTAAAAGGCCGAAAGGTGGCATCGTTTTTCATCTTTTTCTTTCTCGTTCCTCCACCTTCCGCTTTCATCCATGGAGAACACCCCACCCTCCCCTTCGTCCGTCGTCGTCGAGCCCTCGGGCTCGCGCGACTCGTCGCCGTCGCCCGCCGCCGCCGCGCCCTCGTGCCCGTGCTGCACATCACCAGCACCGTCGCTGGCGCTCCCAACGTTAGCGTCAGCGCTGGGCCGCTCGCATCCAGCGGGCCTTTGGGCAACGGCGCCGTTGTTTTCAACCACCCAGGCCCTCTCGCGCCCGTCGTCCTCACCACTGCGGCCATCGTCCCTACTACCCCCACCACAACCAACAACAACACCCCCCACGCTCCTTTCAGCGCCCCCATCTTCCCCATCCCCGTGGGCCCGCCCGTCCTCGCCTCTCACTTCCACTCTTCGGCGTCGGCTCCCGCCGCGTCGTCGCGTCGTCGGTGCGTCGTCGCAGCACGCCGTCGAGCACGTCGTCGAGCACGTCGTCGAGCGCGTCGTCGAGCACGTCGTCGGCGCGTTGCGCCTTTCTCGGGGCCAGATGCGCGCGATCGCCCATCGCGAGCACCTGCGCCGTGAAATGGGCCTCAACAACCGCCAGTTCATGGCCTACGTCTCGAATCGTCGTCGGGAGGCCGTTAATGGTGTGTTTTCTTTTCTTTTTGTACCCATTTTCGTTTTTCTAATCGTTTTTCTTCTAGCTGTCCGCCCCTTCATCCGGTACATCGACAACATGGTCTCGCGCACGGAATACCGCCGCTACCTCTCGCGCCGTCGCGACCGCCTCGTCGCAGAGATCCGCCGCCGCCGCGAATTCAGCGCGAGGCCCAGGACCCGTTCCCCGCGCTAGGCGCGTTCACTGACCATCTGTGCCGTGTTTCTCTACCCTACATTACTTACACACTCTTTTGCCTTTCTAATCCGCGCTATACCCTTTTTTCTGTTCATGTTTTGTTTGTTTGCTGTCATGTCGTGCTGTCTAGCGTCCTGCTGTCGTCGTCGCGTGGTTGTCGTGCTGGGAAGGGATCCGTTTGTCGTAGGTACTTGTCGTAGAGTAGTTGTCCGCTTTGAATAGATGTCGTTGCTTGTTTTGAATGCTCGGGCCTAATTCTTCAAAACAAGGATAGCAATTCAACAAAACAGACAACGTGAGGTAATCGATAGAGACGACGATAGCGTTGAGAGCGATGAACGAACAAGTGAAGTAAAGTAAGTAGCTAATATTGAGTGAAGCCACGGATGGAAAGAACGGGTCAAGGAAACGGAGAGCGAGTAAGGTAATGGGGAGGTAAACAAGGAAATGGAGAGGTAAATGATGTCAATCCTACAAATCGTCGTCTGTGGTCCTACAAATCGTCGTCTGCGGTCCCTACGCGTATAGGTCGTCGTCTGCGGTCCCTACGCGTATAGGTCGTCGTCGGGCGGTCCCACGCGTATAAGTCGTCGTCGGCGGTCCTACGCGTATAAGTCGTCGTCGGGCGGTCCCACGCGTATAGGTCGTTGTCTGCGGCCTACGCATACAAGTCGTCGTCGGCGGTGATCGAGATGAAGTTGGCATTGCACTCGTCGGCGGCGGTGATCGAGATGAAGTTGGCATTGCACTCGTCGTCGGCGGTGATCGAGATGAAGTTGGCATTGCACTCGTTCGCAATCGCCGCCTGACACCATCGACGTCCTCGACGACCGCCTCACGGCGGAGGAATGGGACAACGTTGCGGAGGACCTCAACGTCGACAGCGTAATCCTCGCCGTCGACATCGTCGGCTTCGTCGGAAATGATCTCGGCGAGAGCCGAGTCGATATAAGGCTCATACGGAGTAAAGGACCGGCCAGAGCGAGTTGTAAGACGGATTTTGGGATTGTTGGACAGAATCTGAAAGGGAATCGGTGAGCGGGGACTCGAGGAAAGAGGAATGAAGTAGCGAACCTTGGAAAGGGTGAAAGAATCGTCGACCGGAAACTCGTTAGGTTCCTTGGAGCGGCTCCCGCTGGCCTCCAAAATCTTGCTCATAATTTCGGGGCCGTTGATGAGGAGGAAGAACGCGCCCTTCTCGTCCACTTCAGCACGACCCACGACCCTCGTAGCCTCCTTCCCGGGAGTGTTGATGAGGAAGGAGATTGCGTTTGTGGTCTCGGGACCGTTGATGAGGAGGGTCGAGGACATCCTGATTTCGGGACCGTTGATGAGGAGGGTCGAGGACGTCCTGATTTCGGGACCGTTGATGAGGAAGAACGTGCTCGTCTTGTCGACCACGACGCGTGTCATGACGAGTGGGAGCACACTTGGGTTGGTCCAAGAGCTTCGCCAAGGTAAGGCCGGGCAGAATGTTCGTGAGAGCGGGATTGTAGCTCTCTCCGCGCTCGAAGGAGGGTGTTTGGTGACTCATCAAAGCGCGGGCAAACAAACGGTCGTGAAAGGAATTCCCTGCGCCTAAAGACCAGATCAGCGTCGATTTCGCGATTTCATCGATGTTGAAGGAGCTTACTTGGTTGCGAGGGAGCGAGGAATCGGAACCTTGAAAACCTTCTGCTTGGCCCAGGCGGTTTCAACGGCTTCTCCATCGGCATAAGATGATGCCAGCGTAGGAAACCAGCTAGACTAGAGTCGCGTGGGTCTTGGATGCCAAAGGACAACGACAACATGCTCACCGAGAGATCGATGCGGTCGCGATGCATAATGTAACTGGTGGTGCGGTGAAAGCTGAACTGAGGGTATATTTTCTTCCAGTCATCGAGTTTCTTGCTAACGTCTCTGAGGTCAAGCTGGACGTCCATCCGGTTGACGCTTGGAAGTTGTGGTGGTGGTCGAGGAACAAGCGAGTCACACCATCAAAAACAAACAACAAGCGGTGTACATTAAGGAGGAAACGAGGAAAACAAGACGATAACGGTACACAGAGGGAAACAATAAATTGAGCCAAGATAGTTGCTAGTAAGTCGCCATGGCCATCTGAAGGAGTCCAATCCCAGCATGCTCCCGTCTGCGGAGTTCTTCCTGCTCGCCTCGGCTTGTTAGGACGAGGGAACGCTCAAAAATTGGTGACTGACGCGGCACGCTTGCGGCGCTTCTCCATGTTCAACCATTCCGCACAACTGTAAAATTTAGTGAGAACCATACGATGCTGAAAATGCTGCAACGCACCCCATCCTGTACTTGCGACATGCCTGCCGGGATCTCTCTAACGACGCTTGCCACTTCTGCGGGTCCCGTCGCAGCGCCTTTCGCTCACTAGGGAAAAAAGCCGTCACGGTGAGAGATGCCAGAAGACATGGACGAGGCTCTCACCGCGCTTTGCGTTCTCGATCTTTGGCGCGGATCTCGTCCGGGGACCGCCCCATGACGACGGGAAGAAAGTTCGTGGTCGGTGTCGTGAGTCAGCGTGCATCAACAGCAGCGGCGCCATCCCGCTATCAACGATCACGATCTACCCAATCTAGCCCAGATAAGGTCCAAATCAAGTTTAATCAACTACCCACGTCGTTCGGGCACCCACCTCCTGCCAGCCAATCGGCAGCCATTAAAAAGTCGTACCCTGCATTCGGAGTCTGCGGCCTCGTCATCCTCTGCAAATGCACTCTCCGGATGAATCTCATCTTTGTATTGAGCTCTCCCCTCGACTATTAGTCCCAAAATTTGTGAAGATTTTTGTTTTCAATACCACCACAGTGCTCGTTGCGATCACCCAGACTTCAAAGCGAAACTTGTCCAAGATCACCATTGCCGCCCGACCCAAACTATGGGTCGAACAGCGCACCACTTCACCCAACGCGAAAAAGCTGCGGCCAGAGCTGGCCAGAAAGGTTCTTGGGAGAAGACCGAAAGGTGTGTTGACAAAAACTCTGGGTATCGTGTGTTGACGTCGTTTAAGTGGTCGAATTACACGGAAAGCAGAACGGGCAGCGCTCTCGCCGACACACTGCAGTCGCGCGCCTTCCTCGCCTTCCTCATCTTCCTTCTCAAGTCTATCTCTGGCTCAAACGCGAGGATCACACTAGAGTCGCTACCGAGCCCGCATTTTGCAAAGCGCTTCAAGACGACTTCGATCCGGCGCCAATTGCACACTGGCTCGAAGGTGTCCCCTTCGAGATCCCCAAGACTCGGGGTACCGCGTAACCCCCAAGGGACAAAGCTATAAAGCTGAAACCCGCCAGCTTGTCTATATGGTACATGCTCGACGCATGCACGCGCTTCAAACTGTGGAAGCGGCGCGTCGGGCGGCTCCTGGACCGGGGACGGGTGGACGCGATCGAGGGCTGGCGCTCAGGCTCGATCGTTGCTCTACGAATGGGACAGATGTGTTGGGATTGAGGGCTACAACGTGAAGGGTCAGTCGCGCGAATGCGCCATGTGGAGGGTGCATCTGCATTGGCTTGCTGTTGAGCTGGACAGACTGTATCATCTCAAGTTCCTTTAATCCTTTGCTCGAATTAGTCGACATTAGATTTTTGAGCGTTTCTACATACTATGAGTACTGAGGCAATCCTGTCTAATATAAACGATGAACATTGTACATTGCAAGCCCTTCCAAAAGCGCGCTCCGATGCTGGATGAAAGCCATGCGCTCCTGCTCTGACATCTTTGCAGCCTGCTTGGCTGCCGAGTGGTTCAGTAGAAACCCGTTTTCGACAAAACGGAACAGGCCTCCTGCAGCGAATTGCGTGAAGGAGTAGCGCAGTTCGTCTTGTTGGATGGAGATGTTCGAATGTCGGAGCAGCGCAGACGGAATGGCGATAGTCGCGCCCGGAGGAAACCGGATGAAGCGTTTGAGATCCCAAAGGATCAAGTGCCCGCCTCTGTTGGGGTCGAAGTTGCCGAGGGCGGTGATAAAGCACCAGCCCCAGGCTAAGTTCAAGAGGTCGAGGTGAGGGATGGTGACCGTCTGTGGCCCAAAATTAAAGGTCGCAGAGGGGAAGACGGAGGTTCCACGCGGAAAGATGCGCCGGAGGCGCGGGTCCCAGTCAAATAGCGCGTCCATGGTCTTCTCGTAATACTCATGAAGACGCGGAGCAAAGTTTTGCAGGATGGCTAGAGCTTTGCCATTAGAGGAAGAAGAGGTTTGCTATGGGCGAGACGTACAATTTGAGAAGCCGGCTATACGCGTGAATGGGGTCGACGCAGAAGCTTCTCGAGCACCGCTTCGTCGTCGTTGCGGAAGTTGGTCGGCCTCCTCCTCCCATTGCTAACCCCAACCCCGACCTCTCCGCCCTATGGCTGCCCCGGCGGATGTTGCGTTTCTTCTTCCTTTTCTTCCTACCCGCGGCTGGGGTATCGTCGTCCAAAGGCGACAGCTTTGGCGCCATCTCCTTCATCAGCTCGAATCCAGGCTGCGGCGACATCGCGGCCCCAGTGCGATGTTGGCGTGTCTCGGGGCTGGCCGCACAGGATTGCCAATTCGCGGCCTTTGCAGTCCATGTAAACGACCTGGGATATTCTGGGAGGTTGCGAGTGAGCTCGAGAAAAACGGAGGGAGAAAAAAAGCGCACCCGTCCCAATCGTCCTCCGTCATGCCCATGGACGCCATTTCCGCCTTGGTAAACTTGCCCGAGGTTGGCAGCAGAACAGGCTCGACAGCTATATTCTTTGGCGCTCCTTGTCTTCAACTTCTTCGCCGCTTGCTTCGCTGCTTTCTTGCGGCGCTTGTTGAGCGTAGGGTCGCTGAGGCAGACGAAGCCCGGTGGAAGACACGGGCTCCTGCACTGTATTCGAGTCCAGATCGACCTCGACGTGTGTACGAGCCGCTTCGACGGTGCGCTTGGCGCAGAACGGCTTGCTTTTGCTGCCGGATGAGGCCTGCTCTTCGACGCGGGCGGCTTTGCGCTTCCGGCGACGCCGCACACGCTGGCGGTCGTGTTCTCTGGGTTCGGAAGGCCGGCCGTCGGGTTTGGGGCCGTCATCGCAGCAGGCCTTGCCGCCGCTGTCGTCGTCCTCTCTGGGGCCAGTGAATTTGCGTTTCAAGCTGGGCCGCGGGCCGCCGTGGGTGGTGGTCGGGTCTAAGCTGGCTGCGTGGGAAAACACGGCCGAGCCAGCCTCGACTGAGAGCTCGAGCTCATCTCCACTCAGCCGCCCCTCGCTCTCTTCATCCTCCTCCTCCTCCTCCGAATCCTCTCGAAGCTCCTCTGCCGCCCGACGAGCCAATGCGTCTGCATCGACATCGAAAGCCTCCATTCGGCAGTCGCTCCATTCGCGCCCAGACCGCGTGGTGCGTAAGCCTAAAACGCGTCAGCGTGCTCTCGCCAAAGGCAAGATAGGAAGATGGAGGAAGTGCAAGCGCGACGCGTTCAAGCGCGTCTCCCAGATACCCGAAGACGGAGAGCCGTGGGGTGCGCAAGTTGACGCGTCCGCGGCGCTCTGAGAGGCTGAAAAGGCGCGGAAAGGCGCACCAAGGGGCTTAAGCATGGCGTTGGGGTGTGCGTGTCGACAACCCTTGTTGATTGGGTGGATTTTGAAGTCCGCTTTGATTCTCAGCCATCACGTTTCAGCCTCTGCCTTCCTCTCACCTCTCCTCAACTTTCAATTTCTCTTCTTGTTTCACGCTTATGGCGGCGGGCGGGGTTCGGGCAGAGGCGCGCAAAGCTCGGAAGGCTTCCGCGGCGGTCAGCGCGAGCGTGACCTTATAGACCTGGACCAGCTTTTCCAGCCCGAGTCACCCGAATTTTTCACCGACACCACCACGCGTGTCTCGACTGGCATGCGTCGCAAGTACACCGAGGCCACATCGGTGGAAGTTCCGTCGCCAATGAAGAAGCGCATTCGTCGACACTCCATCTCCATCATCGACACCAGCACCTTCTCCCTTGACGCCGACTTCTACCAAATAGATTTTGAAGACCACGGGCGCCGCAGAACCTAAGCAGAAGTCTGTTCGTCCTTCGGCAAGTATCTCGTTTTTACGTCGGTGGGCGCTTCACTAACAGACCTACAGGATCCCTCTCTCCAACTTTGGGCGGAGAACCACCGCAATGAATTCCCTGCGCGCTGCTCTGGCACGACGCCGAGGAGCCGATGCTTCCGAAGATTGCACGCGGTGCAACACGCCAGGTCGCGCAGCTGTGTACCGCTGCGACGACTGCATGTGCAAGACGCTCCTGTGTAAAGAATGCTGCGTCGAGGTTCACGGTCAACTTCCCTTTCATTGCATTCAGGATGCTCTACACGGCCATCCCTTTTTTTCCTGTCTGACTGGCTCCGGCAGGAATGGAACTCAAGATGCCATTATTTCTCGAAGAAGCCGCTGAAGGAGCTGGGCCTCCGCATTCAAGTCGGTCATAGCGCGTCGGATATTCGCTGCTCGCGGCCGACGCCCGCAACGGCTTTGTCGTTCTCCACGACAACGGCGTCCATGAAGTGGCTTTGGATTACTGCGGATGCGACGACGCGGAGGCTGAGCATCTCCAGCTCCTCCGAAGCCGACTATTCCCTGCCACGGTCCAACGTCCGCAAACTTGTGCGACGTTCTGCTGTTTGGACCGCTTCAATCTGCTGTCTCTCAAGCCCAAAGTCACCGCTTTCGACTTTTACGATACGCTGGAGAGGTTGACCGACGGGGCTGGCGAGAAGCCTCCGGACCGGTACAGGATGCTGCTGCGGATGGCGCGCCAATGGAGGCACTTGCTGCTCCTCAAGCGTGGCGGGCGATTCGGTACGAATCCAATGGGGCCAAAGACGTGGCTCCCGGAGAGCTGGCTGTCCGTTGCCCAGCTTGCCCTCGTCCCGGGGGTCAACATACCCGACGACTGGCAGAAAGCAGAGCCTCGCATTCAGTGAGTTCCCCACTTCACGGTCGCGTTCCTTGGCGCTGATCAGACTCGCGAAATAGATGCATCTTCTCGCAGTTTTTCGCCATCGATGCTTGCTTCCAGCTCAAGCGGCGGATGGTGTCCAGCGAGGCGCGCGACCCTGCGCTTGGATCTGGGCTCGCCTTCATGGTCGAATCCAAGGAGTATCGGGAGTTCCTCCGGACAACGACGAACAAGCAAGAGGTTCGTTTCTCTCCTTGCGTGTCTCTTTTCTTTCTCAAAGCCTCTAGATGTCGACTTGCAGCGGGCTGAAGGCTGTTGACCACGCGAATACAAGATTCTCGAAAGGATATGCTGCGGCGGGAGTGGGGATGGTGGTGTGTGCGCGCGGCACGAGCTGGTGTTGCCTACAGGCGTCGGTGATTTGCAGAAGGGTGAACGGTGCGTATTTGTCTGTTTTTCGCGTTCGTTCAATCCTTACTCGGACGCAGATACTCGAATATGGACTTCATCTTCGCTTCTATGCTCCGACATGTCCACCAAATGCTGCGTAAGGTCGTCTCCTACGACATCGTTTGTCAATGGTACAAGAAGATTTTCGAGCGGCTTAAGCAGCTTCCGCCCTTCCTCAAGGCCGTTCTACTGCGCGAATTCACGCGCTTTGTTGTCCCAAAGCTACATATCCTCGGCCACACCGCTGCCTGCAAGAATAAGTTCGATCTCAACCTTATTCCGGGCAGCGGCCAGACGGACGCCGAAGCCATCGAGCGGGCGTGGGCCGCCGCCGGAGGGCTGTCGGGCAGCACGAGAATGATGGGTCCGGGAGCGCGGTCGGACATGTTGGACGCGTACTGGTCGTACTGGAACTGGACAAAGATTCTTGGTCTTCGTAAGTTCGTTCTCCTGCTTGCTTTCGTTTGCTCATCTCGTCTTCCTGTAGCGTCCACGCCGCCAACGACTGGATGCTGCGAAGGTCGAGCTCGCAAAGCAGGTAGAGGCTTTCGACCTGTTCTCCGAAGAGCAGGAGGAACTGGTGCCGGAGTGGACGGACATGGTGTTGGCGCATGAGGCGGATTCCAGCAAAAAGAACCCGTATGTTGCAGAATTCAAGGGTATAGCTTCGTCTCTCTGTTCTGAATGACGCTAACTGGTCCGTAGGTGAAACCGAAGCCCAAGTCCGACTTCGGCTCCAAACGCTGAAGACAAGCAAGCTGCGGAGGGCCGCGCTCCTTTGCGCGTCAACGGCGTCAGTCCCGTCGGGTTTCTGGAGTTTGCCCTCTCAGTCGAGCAGCAGCAGTGCGTATCGTGGCTCGTTTTTTCGAAATTGTGCTCCTGCTGACTATTTGTGCAGGCGACGCATCAAGGCCCAAGCTGCGCTCAAAAAATCCCAGTCGACCGCCGACGAGATCAAACTGGGCTCAACTCGTCGCAAGCTTAATCGCGACCAGCAGACGCTCGGGCTCTCCAAGCAACGTTCACGCCCGAGCGTTGACCCAGCTCAACGACCTCTCCCTTCCGGAGTCCACCCTCCCCGAAGAAGTGCCGCTCTTCCTCCCATCGGCCTTGGCCAAATCATGGAGATCTGCCAGCGAAGACTCCCTCCGCAACACCATGGAGCTCCTCCTTCGGCTGGAGCGCGAACCGCTGCGCCCAGATGGGATCCGCACTCGAACAACTTCGAAACCATCTTCGAATCAAGTACTACCTCTTGTTGAACAAGGAGCTCCATGTTCGCCACCAGGCAGCGAATACAAGGGCGCGCACCGTGCTGGCACGAAACGAAAGCCAGATATCTCTTTTCGCGGACATGTACCAACTCGCCTGGTTCGCGGTCCTGCTGATTGAAGATGGCGTCGAGGCGAACGTTGGCTTTCAGCGCCTGCAGCGGCAGGACATCCGGTACATGACGGATCCCGAGGTCACGTCGAAGAAAGTCGAGAAGGCGCGTTTGAGGGAGGAACGGCAGGAGAAGCGCTTGGCGGACATCCGCTGAGGAGGGGTGGTCCGAAGAGGATGTTCCTGCGGGTGGCCGAGAAGACCCCGAGGAGGACGACGACTTCTTCGTGAATGGCTCCAACAAAACCGTCATGTCCTGGATCTGGCGAGGGACCCAAGCGGGAGGAAGTGAGGCAGCCATGCTCGAGGCAATCCGCATCGAGTGGTGCAAAGCTTGGGCCCGGGTGCGCCGTTGGGACGAGGAAGTTCTCATGCTCACGGATGAGACGCGCCGCGTGCGGTTTCGCACGAATATTGGGCTCGAGTTTGGGAGGGCAGAGCGAAGGACGTGCCGGTGGGATCCTTGCGAGTGGATGAGGCGGAGGGCATGGTGGCATACGCATTGAAGCAGGCCGCCATGCACCATAACCTCGCTGCTTTGGCGAGACAGACCGCTGTCGAGCCGAGGCTAGCGAAGGGACGGAAGCGGGTTCGTTGGGTCCAAGCGCCGGTTGTGTTGATTGGGGAAGGAGATGGGCTCCAGGCAGAGGAGGAAGGTGTGGGAGAAGACGTAGAGGAAGAAGAAGAGCTAGAGGAGCGGGGGGATTTAGATAGTGACGATGACTGGTGGTAGAATGATGGTAATTTCCTCAAAAGGAAGTTTTAATACCCAAAAAGGAAATATCAGGTTATTTCCTAATTAGGACATGGGATCAATTGCCAAAAAAGGAAATGGTTAAGCTAGGTAGCATCTTAGACGGTCGGATGTCCCAAAAAAGGCACCTCCCAAAATGGAAATCATGTCAAGATCAATGATATCAAGCTGATTTGCCTAATATAGTCAAGTTTATGTTATAATCAATCGTTACAATCGGGTTTGTCACACAAATCACGCTGTTACAATCAAGCCGGAGCTGCCGGAGGGCCGGCAAAGCCAAGGCAAGCCCCCAAAACTGAATTAGTGATAAATTCACGTTTTTGCGTATGACGTTTTCTGACGAAATCCAGCAATTTGCACGCAAACCCAGCTGCAGATCCTGTTTCTCCTCGAACGCGTGCTTGATGAAACGCAGGTATTGTTCGCTGGGGTTGTCGTCGACGATGAGGTTGCGAGCGGAAGCGGTCTTCTTGATCAAGTTCTGCAGCGCGCAGAGGTTGCTGATGCTCTGGTCCCAAAGCGGCGCGAACGTGGTGCCGTCTGTGCGTTTATTAGTCTCGACAGCCGCCGATGAGGTTGCTGTCGTACCAGGACGTTCCAGCTGGAGCTGGTACTTCGCTTTCTCCATCGGGCGTGTCGGCGTAAGTGTCGCGCCAACCACCGAGCCCGTCGACAAAAAGCCCCGCGTCGCTGACTTTGCCGACTACGGTCAGAACGCTGACTTTGTAGTTCTGTCCTCGGCGCATGGCCAGGGTGCTGCCATTGCGCATACGACGCCACTCGTGCGACTTGACGCAATAGTCGGACCCGAGGAAGACAGGAGAGTTGGCGAGGCGCAGGCGAAGTTCTTCCATTGTTCGTATGGATGAGGATGGGGAGCTGCCTGACGATGAGCGGACTTTATACGCAGTTCAAGGCGACGCACACGGTGCATGTTCGTAGCCACTTGTGTCTCAGCAGCTGCGCGCGTCGCTGTCGCTGTTTGTCGGTCGCAGTCCAGTTGCGTACTCAGCAGTCCAGCCTCGTTGCGTGCTCAACAGCGGTGACTCCCAATGTCTGGTTCTGCGCGTGTCTCTGCGGGTGGGCCGTGGTCATGACGTCCGGGGCGGGTGTGGTGGCGGCAGCCAAGGCAGTTGTTCCAAAATTGGTTTGGGCGACGATGACGTGTTGATGGGACTCTCGTCCTTTTGCATAGCGGCCCAGCCGGACGGATACTTGTCGTAGTTTTATTCTGCTGTACCCAGCCGACACAGGGCAGACATTCAGGATCGGTTCGCGGAGGGAGGTTCACGCGATTTCTCGGAATTTGGTCTCTTTTCACGACAGGTACAGGTTTTCGTGCGATAAGTTCTATTATATTGCAGCCAGCGACGAGGGCAGGCGCTCCGCTTTCAAAACGAGGATTTGAGGACCACCATCTATGAGAGTCTGGCGTTAGTGAGGCTTTGACGCAGCCGAACGTTCTTTACGCACCTTTGTATCGTTTCACGGCACTCTTCTAGTGAGAATCGCGATGGTCCGACAATGTCTTCGCCTTCAAAGTCCACGACTAGCACATCTCCATGGATCCCGTTGGTGGCGTTGGTTTTGAAGGGAAAGAGAAGGACATTGCGGCGGTGATAATTGCCGGGGCTCTGGAGAAAGACGACGATGCTGCGTTCCCCTTCTACATGAAGGCGTCGCGTAGTGATGTTCTGGTAGCTTGCGCAACCACCTGCGGTGATTGGGGGAAGGAAAAGGGAATTCGCGAACGCCCGGTGGCCGCGCGGTGATCCACGTATACGCTCGAAGGTCGTCGATGGTTCTGTAGCGCAGCGCGTGATAGTCTAGCGGAATCGGCACGATGATGGGTCTGTTGGCGGATGTGGGGAACAGGTAGCCGTAGAACATGCGAGGGAATGCCTGTGCAGACGGTGAAATAGACAGCGCAGGGAGCAATTGGGGCTTACCGGCGTGCTGCGATTCACGGCTTCGATTTTGAGTCGGATTGCCAGCATTTTGGGGCCAAATGCGTCCTCGACTGTGTCATCTTGGGGCCGATTGCGGACAATGAGATCGCGGGGTTGGCGAAAAAAGGCGCAGAAGTAGTTTTCGCATACTCCCCACGTCCACATAATGGCGAATCGCCCGTCGCAGAAGCCGTCATGGCAGTGCTGGGCAATTTCGTCTCCAGGTAGCATTGCCGGATTCCAGAGAAAATGCAGAATTCCCACGACCTCCCGCGCAAGCGGCGCAGCATGCCGGGGCAGGAGATACGACGGCAGCGACCGGTGTAGAGCGGGTAGAAGGTACGGTGGACCGTCAATCGACGCTCCACCATCGCCGTTAAGGTCAATGGGCGGTCGAGTGGAGAACGGCGATACACTCCGCCGCCGCGTGGATTGCACGGCCCTGTATCACATGGCGCGGATAGAGCAAAATGAGGGCGGAGGCGGTCAGAATGCCAGCCTGAAGCGTATGCTCGCTCTCTAGCAAGAGACGGAGTGGAAAGTGTTCGACGGTCTCCGTGACGGTGAGAAGCCTGCCGCGGGGAGATAGGAAGTGCGTCGTGTTGCTGACCCACGTGGACCGGTCGGAGTGCGATAAGATGGTGGTGGAGCCCGGGACAGGTACGACGCGCGGAAGCCGCGAGGGCACCACTTCTGTCTGCCAACCCAGTGGAAGGAGCAGTCCAAGAAGCAATGCGGTGCCGCCTGAGCCGACGAGGACGTTGACGTCGACAGGTGCCCAATCCGGTGTCGGAACTGTCAACCACAATAAGGTTGACCCGGTGATGCCGCCGCGGCAAGCTGATAAGATTCGCCAAAAGCGTTCGGGTTTGCGGAGATATGTCGAATCGATGAAGAAGAATATTGGCACGATGCTGGAAAACAGCCTGGGTGACTGCACGGGACGCTCGCGCCGTGGAAGCGTGGCGCAAAAGGCTGGCGAAGCTGAGGAAATTGAGGATGATGAGTTGAACATCCAGCGGGATGAGAGGAAGCATCGTGTGGGTCAAGAGAGCGAGTTAACTGTGTTGCGCTTTATACGACTACAGGATAGATCTACGTGGGCCTCGTAACGGACATTGCGCGTTCTCGCACGAGCCATACAGTCGCCAGAGCAGGTTCCGCGTCTGTCCGAAGGACTGCATTTCTCCGGTGCCGAAAATGAATTGACCCATGTCCGACATGGCGTTCAGCGCCGTACCACACGCGGACACTCTTTCCCGCAGCTCCGCCCGAGGTTGGAATTGTCCAGCATGAAGGTAACACCGTCGATCGGGGGTGTCCCGAGATGTGCTTGAAGGTACGCGGGGTTCGAGCCGGTACACCAACCAGGCAGTGCCCGTTTTTCCATGGTGAGCTTTGGATAGAATGAGTAGATTCCGTTCTTCGTCATGAAGTTCATGGCCGCTGTGTTCCTGGCCGCAAGGACGGTGTCCAGAAGTCCGCGACACAGGGCCAGTGCCGCTGATTGTAATGATCTTGTTCTTTTTTTCTTCAGTGGCAAGAATCTTGAGTGTGCCGGCGACGTACCTGTCGAGAAAAGCACGCGAAGGAGCGAACATGTTCTTTATATTCGACACGCAAGCGGGGCGGCGTTTGCCTATAACAATTTTAAGTGTGATGGGTTGGTTGTCGTGCGGGCGCATTACCACGTGAAACCGGCGGACTCGAGCAAGTAGCGGTACCAGTGGTTGGTGAAGTCGATGGGTGCGATGATGTTGACGTTGGAAATCTCCGGCGCGTCGTCTTCCATTGCGGTGCGCGACAACAACGCAAGCGGGAGGGACCCAGTAATGATACCCTCGCTCCGTTGAAGGACCACCAGGAATTCCGTGGCGACATCGGACATCTGACGGCTGCCAGGGTCAAGCAACACTTTCGCCAAGTATTTGTGTAGGCGTTTGGTGAACGCCAGTTTGGCGATTTGGCGCAGGCGGGTCGGTATGGGCGATGGCCACACATTCAGGCCATGCCGAGATCAGGAGGACTTCAGTCCAGATGTACAGAGGTAGTGTGCGTCGGGCGAGGTCTCATGGGGAAGGATAGCGTTTGATTCGGTAGGGTTAGAAGCTTTTATACATCTGACGAAGTATGGGCCTGGATTCCTTCCGAGGAGCTCTTCTTGGACAAGGCTAGCGACAGGTGTCAGCGGACAGCGTTGGAGCAAGTACTCCCTGCGTACCAACGAGCGATTGCGTGCGATGTATACAGGTCCCTTTCTGACATGTTGCTCAGGCCGGCCGAATCGGCGCTTTGGGTCGTAGTCCGGAGCCGTTCGCATCACCAAGATGTTGCCGCGCCAGCCCTTCCCGGGCAAGGTCGTGACGGAATTGACGTATTGGTTCGGTGGATGGGTGATAATCGTGGACTTGTAGTCCGCTGAAGCTTGTGGTGCGCAGAATGCGATGTAACCGTTTCTCGGGAGAGCTGGATCGTCCAGTGGCCAGTGGTCGATTGACATGGAGCATGTATCGAGGTCGAACGCGCATGCCTGAACGACGAACCCATGCCGATCCACCACAGCACATCAAGGTCGAATGCGCTTTTCGCATCGTGTATCCCGAGACGGGGCGGGACTTCGACGAAGATTGGATTCCCCTCGGTGGGATACAGAACGCCCGTGAAGAAAGTGGAAAAGGGCTGTTGTGCGTTTGGGTGAGCGGGTGGGGTTGGACAAGTCAAGTTGGACGCACTGGGTCATGTTCCGTGAGCTCACGATCCACCACGTCTTGAACGGAATCCGTGAAGATAGGTGCGTTCGTTGGCGGTGGTAGAGCCATGCAGAAGTTGGGTGGATGCGTGTCGGATAAATACTTGCGCGGCGAGGCACGGAGGAGGCGGAGACTGAGATCGCGCTCGAATGGGTGACTTGCGTGTTGCGTGGCTGGCCACCGAAGGCGTTGCGGCGGTACAGGAGAGGGGTCGGCGTGCCGCGTGAAGGTCGGACGAAAGGGAGGAGACATGTGTCGTGCAGACGTTGATCCGATGATACCGTAAGATGAGATAATTCGAGGAGTTGAGCAGCCATTTTACTCTGCAAAGAGGGCGTGCAGCGGGAGATGAGGAGGCTGGGAAGGGTTTTTTTGGGAAAATACGACTCCATCGAGGAACCGCGGTCTGCGGATCAATCCATCATAGCTCTCTGCTTTCGACGGCGATGAGCGCTGCAGCAAGCAGGTTCTCGACGCACTGAAATGGACATGTTCTTCTCTTTCCGCTTGCTAGAACGCACGACGACGATGAAACAACGTGTCAACGACGGCATTGGGTGTCTGCGACGCGCCGGTTCGTGTCGGGATGGGGGGCTGGTCGAGCTCGTGTCGGCGGTGGGCTGGTGCTGAACATGCTAACGTTCCAAACTCTCTAGCGCATAAAGACGGGCAGGTTTTCTCGCAACGGCGAAGAATATGGAAGCGGCGTCGTCGGGAGACGGTGCGTGATTTGTTTTCTTGTCTGCCTCGTTTTGTCGTGCGGCTGAACACACTATCTCAGTCTCTCTACTTCTTGCCAATCGTACCGTTCCGAGATCGTGGGCCTCCTCAAGCAGGTTGATCCGGCATTGCGACTTAGCCGACATACGCGCCAGCAAGTTATTGGCATCGCACAAGGTTTCTCTCCGACGCAGCGTGAGCAACTGGCTCAGCTGGTGGGCGAGTCGGTCGGTTCCAAACGGCGACGTTTGGAAGCTGTGCCCGCAGGACCTGCGCCCAGCGCCCGGGCGCGTCGACAACGCGCGGCCTGTTGCAGTAGAGGAGCTCGTTCATCGAGGCAGTTTGGAGGATCTAATCGCTGGCCCGTTTTTGCGCCCAGTATCCAAGGCTGTGGTGGAACGGTGTATCTCCGGGTATGCGCCATTGCATTGGATTTTATGTGGCTGAAAGGCGCGCAGATTCATCGACAGGACCGGCAACGGCGTGCGCAAGGGGACATGCATGGTCTGCGCGCGATCGTTATTCTTGCGCGAATTGCTTTTATGCAACCCGGAGGACATCCCAAATCTCAAAATGCTTGCTCCGACACACCCGCATTCGGCCCACGTCCTCTTCCGCGGATCGCTGCTCCACGATGTTGCTCATCGAGATGACGAAGAACGCTACATTTGCGCTACATGCAAAGCACAGCTGGTGCTCAGTCGTCGTCCACCCCTTTCTCTCGCGAACAATATGTGGGTTGGTCGCACTCCATTCGAGCTCGACATCCTCACTCTCCCGGACGCCTACTTGTGGCAATATATTTCCCAGCAGCCTATGTGGTGAAGCTATTTCCAAAGAAAGCAGGAGGGAAGAAATGGGACAAAGACACTGTCAATAGTGGACTTCGAGGGAATGTTTCAACATACCGTCTCAACACAAAAGAAATTGCAGATATGGTCAGTGGCAATCTAATGCCACGACCAGCTGCTCTTCTTTCGGCCATCATCGGGGTCACATTTGTTGGTGCTGGAAATGCACCACTGTTAATGCTGCCCGACATCTTTGACGTACGACGGGACCGCGTCCATGCTGCATTGCTGTGGCTGAAGTTGCAACAACAAATTCTATCGCGACATCGTCATCGACGACGATCGATTAGAGCAGCTGCCGGTGGCTGGCGTTCCGGACGAGATCACGGTCAACGTGCGATATTCGGAGGACGATTCGGTGTTGGACCGCGAGCACGCAGGCTACGTGCCTGTGGACTTGGGCGATGAGACGGACGAAGAGCGGGAAGAAGAGGAAAACGAGGGTCGTGAGGATGAAGAGCGTCCAGTGGTTAACGAGCGTGTCGATGGTGCGTGTTTTTGCACAGTCCGGCGAAGTCCTGAACATTGCCAGGTTTGGATACATTTGCAAGCGAAGGCGACCATGTAGAGCCCCATGAACATGGTGTGTGCGGCCGGCTTGCGAAGGAATGCATGTGCTTACTACGGCAGACGCGCGTTTTCCCTCTGCAAGCGCATGGATGTGTTGATATTGGTGGGGATGGCGTCACCGAGGCGCAATTGTTCGACGGGCGACTCAAAACCTACTACCCACTCACCAACGAGGTACGGTGTTCGGCCCGGCGGGGGTTCGTTAACGAGTACCCTCGCGAAGATCGGGAGCCTGGTCAAGCCCACGGCCCGCGAACGGATGGTGGAGCGGAGAACCCCAACCACTTATTGGGCGCATTTCCGGTGCTATTCCCGTGCGGCATGGGCGGATTCGGGGTCGACCGTCAGCGCGTCGTCCTTACGAGGCTCACGCGGCGGGCGCTCCAGTACAGCGACGGACGCTTCGGGCGGACCTGCACTTCATTTTTCAGGTCTTCGGCGTACTCATCAAACGTCGGGTGGCGTCGTCGTCCGCGTTGCAAATCAGACGCAGCACTTATTTGTCCAACCACAGTGCCTTCCAAAACCTGACGGTGGCCGACTTTCTCCAAGCTTCCAAGGAGGAAAGTCAGCGGTTCCATTCTCCAATCCCATCATCCAAAGTCTCCGCAAGCAACTCACAGCGGTGCACGCTCGCGTGATGGGGACGGACGAAAGTCGATCGCCATCAGAGCGCAGGTTTGGGGGATGATCTTGCGGTATAACCCACCGACCATTTGGGCGACAATCAACCTCGCGGACACTGCCGATCCAATCGCGCAAGTTCTCGCCGGAGCGAGATTGACCTAGACAATTTTGTTGCTACTGCTGGTCCGATGAGCGAAGCCCGAAGTGTTAACATTGCTCGCGATCCGTACGCGGCTTGCGGAGTTCTTCCACTTCACGTGCAACGTCATCTTGGAGGAGATGTTCGGTATCTCAAAATCTTCTCGCGGCGGGCTCGATCGTCGGTTGGGCATAGTGGGTGTCGTCAACGGATATATCGCCACTGTCGAAGCTCAGGCTCGCGGCACGCTGCATTTGCACATGCTGATGTGGTTGCGGGGCGCACCCACGGCGGAGATGATGAAGAACGCTACTGCGTCCCGAATTCCAGAACAAAATCAAGGCGTTCATCGGCCAAAATATTCGGGCCCACATCGCGGGCACGGACGGCGATACGCTCACCCGTGGCTGTAACCATTTTGAAACGGTCCTGGCACTTGCCAGGCTATCGAATTGAAACTGGCCCGGATCTTGCCAGGGCCTGGCAAGTGCCACTAAATCTACAAACTTACCCTTCAGAGTCTGCCTCACCGGCATCAGCGATCTATCAGGCCGCTGTCGGTTGCCGTATGGCCCAGATTCTGTCACAAATCTTGGACCGGAAGTTCCCAAAATAAGAAGATCAAATGCGGATCTAATTTGGTGGACTACTCTACATTCGCTAACCGACGCTCAAGCTCGACAAACCGTTCCAGCTCGCCCATCTCATTGTCCAACGGCGCTGCCTCCGCGTCGCGACCAAATGCACCTTCAATCAGCGAACGATAGAGAGCGCCATCCTCGCGCATCGCGTCCCGCACCGCAGCAGCGACAGACTTGCCCCATTCGGCATAGAACCCCTCGGCGATGCGCTTGCGCATTGCGACCTGTCGCAGCGCGTAGGCACGCAAGCCAGCCGCGACTTCTCCATCCACATCCTCCCGCACGCAATCGGCGCGTTGCTGCCATTGTTTCTGCTCCCATGACAGGGAACGCAGAACACGTTTCATCTCTTCACGTACAAGCTCGACCTCTTCGTCCCACCGCTGCTTTCGAGCTCGCGCCTTGCACCACTCAACCCGGACCGCTGTCGACTTGATTTCAAAACTGAGCCTGCTCGCCTAGAAGAAAACTCACCATCGTGCAGCTCCTGTGCATCATTGCTCCGCCAAATCCAGGACACCGCGCCCGCTATCCGTCTGGCGTTCGGCTCGCTGCGAGTCGCGCGACTCCCATCCGCTGAACGCAGTCGCTCGACAGCAGCTGCGTCGCTCTCGCTTTCGAAGCGGCAGTTGATGTCAGAGTCCTGGAGCTCTTTGAACTCCGGCGCGAACTCGGTGCCCTTCAGCTTGACCAAACTCGCACGCGCAGCACGATACTTGGCCGTAATCCGTGTGATGGCCTCGCCCAGCCGCGACATGAGCGTCGCGGACCTCGTTCTTCCCCGCTGCCCAACGGAGTTTTGGTCTCTGAACCAAATCAGATGCATCTGCGCATACAATCGTGCTCGTAGGACGACGAGCGCATTGGCCACGACACAACCTAGCCTCCGTCTCCACGATCCGATGCACACACGTGCGCTGACGCTCCTCATTGCTCAAATCTGATGGCAGGTAGAGGCGCAGGGTCTCGGGTTGAGATGGTTGAGGCGGGGTTAATGAGTGACTGTGCTTGACCTCGTCCACCTTGCATTCTGCTTGGCGCAAAGCGGCCACTCCCGGCATGTAGATGAGCTGGAGGATGATATTTTCTTGAGCAGCAACATGCGCAACTCCTGTATTTTGCTTGCTCACGTTGCAGTTGAGGAGTTGTTCTTCAAAGAGGCGTGGATCCTGTGTCTTAGGGACTATTAGAGTTTGAATATATGTCCTGAAGAAGCGACTTACTGAGTTTCCCCGAGCTGCAGACCGGCCTGGACGAAGGCCGTCACGGTCATATTTCCCTCCACGAAGGGCACGTGACCCGCTCTTGCATCGTCGAGCTCCGCCTGGCGCAGCTCCTTGCCGATAGAGCGCTGACTGGGACCAGCTATGGGGCTGCATTAGTGCGAGAGCGATCGGGAAAAGAACAAGTGCACAAGCTTCACCACTGGCAACTATGGATGGACTGTCTGTGTCCTCATCTTCGTACCATTGGTCCATCCGAGTCCGCCATTCCTCCTGCTTAGCGCGCTTCACGCTCTTGTCGAGTTCGGCAAACTCGATGCCCTGTTGACGGCGCTCGGAGATTGCAACGATGAGCTTTCGTGCTAGTGTCTTGCCTAGAAAAAAAGAAGATTAGAGCATGTTTTGGAGATGTTAATAGAGGAAACCCACCAAGAGCGATGTTCTTCTCAAAATTCATGCAATCTATCTTGTCCTCTAAGACGTCCTGACAAGCACCTTCGCCCATTTCCTTCATCGCCCAGCTCCCCGGATTCAAAGTTGCCCAAACGCGTTCCATAGCTTCCCCGTCCGTCTTCCCATCCCAAGCATATACGCCAAGGCGAGATGCGCGCGGCATTCCGCCTGATGCGCGCCAGCATGCCAGACTGGAAGGCCAAAAATTCAGATCGGCCTCGTCGATGTCCGTTGCGAGCGTGCTCGTATCGACGTCGCTCCGGCGAATCTTCTCGAGGCGATCAAAGAAATTGATCATCCATTGGCAGATAATGTCGTAGGCGAAGCCGTACTCGAGTAGTCGTTCGGCCCAGAGGGTACACAGAAGAATCCAATCGACGTTCGCGTATCTAGGTGGAAACTAATATTGAGTCGTTTGTTGCGCTTCTTTTGGAAAACGCGCCTTTCGCCTTTCTGGAGATCTCCCAACCCTCGGCGACGAACCAATCCGTGGCGCGCGCAGACACAGCCCGCAACGCCAGAGACACGAAGGCCTTTTGTGATTCTCGTGTCTTTCTGCAACATCGCTTGGAACGCGACGCAGTGGCTAACCTTGGAGATACGTTAGAATACAATGTCTCGAGCGGAGAGAAACCACATACATCCTTCTCGGTGACGTATTTCTTCAAGTGCTCCTTGTACGTGCTCGATTCCACAAAATATCCGAGCCCGGAGCCCAAAGACGGGTCGTCATGAGTGCTTGGCCGTAAACGGTTCTTCAAGCGAAAATTGGCGTCTATCGCGATGTTCAGTCGATAGAGATAGCTGCAAAACGTGCTTAGTTCCCCCACCGCGGCCAGCGGACGAAAGCACTTACCGTTTCTTGGGCTTGACTCGTTCCCATCCCTGCGGAAGATTTCGGTCTGCGTCGGGGCAAGCCCAACATAAGACAGCGAGCCCTCCCGGCTGGGTCGTCTCCATCCCGTCCGTCTCGTACGCGCGACCGGCCCGCTTCATGCGCTTCAAAAAGTCGTATTGACGGGCCATCCGGCCGAACTCCCGATATCGATCCTGGGCTTGGTGAGCGGCAATTAAACGCATACCAAGACGCACGTACCGGTGTTGCATTCGTGTGCGTCGGATCACGTATTCCCTCCAGCGAACGCACAAAGTCCTGAGTGTTTACATCCCCCAGCGCTCGTATGAACCGGAATAGATCCAGAACGTTAAACGTCGCGCAGGTGGATGGGGTGACCGTGGTGGCCGGATACCACTTATTCCGGAGGAGCTGTTCGACGGCGTCGGTCCCGTTGGTGTTCTTGCAGTCGCAGAACTGCGTGTCGACGTTGAAGACCCCATTGACGTCGACGATGACCATCGCCCGACGCGCGCCTGGACAAGGGCAAATGTCGCCGCCATGGCCCAGCTGATAGACGGCGCCGAGCCCCGCAACACCACCAGAGTTGACGTTGTGGTGATATAGAGACGCCTCCGTCCAAAAATCGCCAGTCCATACCTAGAACCCTTCGTCAGAGCTTCAAGACGCTGGAACGAAGGCGGCGCACCGATATGTCGTGCAGAGGATGGCGAGTATGCTGCGCTCGGATGCAGTTTTCGCAACAGATATGCTCGCCGCATTGCTTGCAGCGGAAGAATCGGCACCCCGCCGCTCCCACTTCCGCAACGCAAAAAGCGCATTGCGTGAAGCCTCCCAGTCCATCGGAACGGACTAGCTCGTCCAGAAACAGCTTGGTGAGACGTCGCCAGACGCGCATAGGTTCGTCCTGGGCAGATTGGAGAGTTGAGCGGTGGGTGGGGAGGAGACGGGGAGGAGACGCACCGACTCGTATCTTTTTCGCTTGGTCACCTCTTCATCCAGAGAGACTTCCAGCGTCGAGATGCTGTTAGCCAGAGCCGAGACTTTGTCAATATCGCCGTCGTTGACCGGAGTCCAGCCCGCCAGTCGTGGGTCCGTTTCTTCCACCCGTATTCGCTTCCTTTTCCGCGGGGAGAGGTTGAAAGCGGAGGTTGTAGCGCGTCGCCGGTCCGCACTAATACTCGTCTGTTCATCCGTCGGGCGCAAGGTCGAGCTCCATGTTGTCGTCGAAGTACACATTGCGCTGGAGGAGCGTTAGTGGCGCCATCGCTGAGAGCAAGGTTGCTGCTCACCAGATCATCCAGGGTAGATTCCAATCCGCCCTCTCCGGCCCATCCCGCAGCCCTACCCGACGTCGGCCGGGATTGCCCCGCCGTTTCACGAGGTTTTGCGCGCGCACATGGGTTTCGGATGATGGAAGAAGCGGATCAAGTAGATCCTTCGTCTGGTGACCACCTTGCCGGCTACCGGGATTGGAAAGTCGTCCCCCGATGCCATCGGCAATGGTTCTCCGGCAGCGGCATACCCGGTTTGAGCCTTATCTTGGGCGTGATCTCGTCCCCCGAAGCCATCGGCAACTTCTTCTTCAGCAGCAGCATACCGGTCCGAGCATTATGATCTTTGAAAAGGCGTGGATAGCGACGGAGAAAGTATCGAGCGACAGAACAGTATCTAGCGACGGAGAACAGTGCGTGATGAGGGGAAAATACGCGATAGTTGGTCCTGAATTTGGCGAAAACAGTCTCAGAAAGTTTCAGCGGCGCTCGTGTTAGCAGTAGCCCGGACAATCGCAGTGGCAGTCATCATAGCGCATAATCTGCAACCCTCTGGCGAGGGAGAGAGGAAACCACGAGAGAAGCTTATTACGACTTTCAAGAAAGAGACTGTTGCTCGGCGTTACGACCCCAAATCTCGTGTGCCCGATCTGTCGAAGAGACGAAAGCGCACTGTCCATGCTGCGCATCCCTTGCCAGAGGCACTCTCTCAGCGCTTTAGTCGTCATATGGACAAGAATTTCGGTCATGCATGCAGCGGGGACAGAGATTGAGCTGGTCATGTTGCCGATTACCTGCCAAGCACCTTCTCTCGCGGCGCCGTGGTATGTCAACGTCAATCTTTCGAGGCGCGGGAATCGAATGTGGAGCGGCTGCAACGGGTACGCTTCGGCTGAAGAAGCGCTTCAGCAACTTGAACGGCCACAGAAGCGCAGTAAGAATGTGAACGCACCAGGGGAGGGATCCTGAACGTCAGGATCCTGAGATTTGGCGCGCTTGTGCTCGCGACAGACAACATAGCCCAGGTTTCGTTCACGCTGGCTCCGATATGAAGCTCGAATAAGTCTTGCAAATTAAGCTGCGCGTGGAGTTCCGGGTCGCTCAGGACGTGCGAGGCGACCCAACGAGCGTAAGTCCGCGCAGACTTGAAGAGGATCTCTGAGCGATGCTTGATGCCCGGCGCGGCCGCGGCGCTTGCTGTTGAGTTCGACCCGAATTTGCCGCCTGCAAATCCGAGCTGTACGGTCATGCGCAAAAGGCGCGCGATTGGGGCCAAGGGCACTGGAGTGTGTGTCACGTTCTTGACGAGTAAGCCCTGCAAGCTGGCGCCGTTGAGCGCCAGCGCCAGGCAATCCACCAACCGCGTTAACGAGTACTCAGTGTCCACCGGGGAGGTGCTGCCGACAAATGTGATGGAGACGCGGCGCAAACCGCTGAGCTGGCAAAGAAGCCGGCAGAAAGCGGGCGACACAGTGCGTTCTTGCTCCGAGAGCAGCAGCTCGCACCAGCGAACGTTCACTAACAGATACTGACAGTGGGCCGAAGCAAACCAGTCCTCGGCCTTCTCGAAGCTGAAGGTGGGGATGGTCCCAGCGCCCAGAGCGCCGGTGGCTGCCAAAACGGACTGTTTCGAAAAGATATCGGTCGGCCAACGGGCGAAATTGCCGCGAGACCATCTTGCATGCCGCGAGGTCCTTGTTTGCGGTGACATTAGACAGGATTTTGTCTAGGACCTCCGTCGGAAAGTGCTGCTTGAACGGCTCCGGCGGGACCTACAACATATCAGAAGGTTCCCAGTGCCCGGCCACGACAATTCGGCTGAATCGTGTGCTTACAATTAGATGAAAACCACGGAGTTGTTTGACCGCCATTCTGAACAGAGCGAACTCGAAGTCTGTGAGCAGCATTGAAGCGTCCGCGGACGTCGCGTCTCGAACCAAACGCGACTTGAGCGCAGTCCATTGTTCTTCGGAAAAGTACGGCAAACGGAACTGAAGATCGTAGAGTGAGACGTTGCTAGAGCGGAGTAGTTGGGCGCTGCCTTCAACGCCTAGGCGAAGGTCAAGCGCGGCATGAAGGAAGAATTCTTCGAAAGTGAGGAACATGAGTGCTGTGAGCAAGTCAAAAGTCGTTCCGTTGATCGATGCGCCGTTGATCGATGCGCTCAGGCTGTTGATCGATGCGCCGTTGACGTGATGCGCCGTTGACGTGATGCGCCGTTGACGTGATGCGCCGGCCGACGGCAGAGCTCGATTAAACACACAGTGAGTATATCTCCTTACGCATGCATCGTTTGTGGCCCCGACAGTATCAGAATTGTGGAGGACGACCCTCCTCTCCTTCCCATCTCTCCCCATCAATATTCTATTCGCGTCGACGAGTGGGAGCGCAGCGTTCCCTGTCCTCCTTCTCCCACGACAACAACAAGCGCAATAACAAGATCCGCAAGCCGCGCCGCTACCTCGACGAGCCTGCTCCACCTCGCTCGTCCCATCGCGCCTACTCGCGATGGCCTACTCCTCCTCCTCCAAGTCGAGCGCGGCCAGTAGCCCGTACTCCATCGCGAGCGACGAGTTCGATGACGATTTTGTCGCGCGCGCGCCGACCTGAGCTGGAGGGTCCCTTTGGAAGACAGCAGCGGCGGTGCAACCAGATCAGGCGATCTGTCGATCCTCATGCGGGCGGCCGAAAACTTTTTCCCTTCCGCCGTCGTATGGACCTTCAATACGTCGCGGACATCGACCCCACGCAGGACCAGAGCGGCCCCGCGTTCATCGACCTCAGCCACGACGGCGTTTGCTTGAGGCAGGATGGCTCGGGCAACTCGGAGCCCGCGCAGCATCTCGCTCAGCCGTCGCCGCTGGACCCAGAGCACTTGAATGCGCCGAGTGAGCAGCGAACAGCACCGTTGAATCCACAAGCTCACCTACATTTTTTAAGGTTTCACGGTTCTGCACCGTGTCCTCTTTTATCTCCAGTCAGGACGACAGAACGAGATCTGTGCCCTCTTGGAGACCAATCTCCTCGAGCCGTTCGTCTCCGGGTACGCGTTGTATGCGCTGTCGACCTATGACGACGCCCGCCTATCCCCAGCGGCTCTATTGCACCCAAGGGACGCTGGTCAGTTCTACTCGTCCTCAAAATATTGCACATGCTCACCGTCCGTGAGGTTCCGAGCTCGCAAACCTCATACGCATCGACGCGCCCCGCCACATTCTGGACGAGGTCATCGCGGTCGTTGATCGCGCGGCGGCGGCCATTTGGGAAAACCTCCCTCATCGTTCAATCGCCTTCGCGCCTCGACGTCTCGTTGAGCCTGTGTTCGTCCCCGTCAGCGAATCGGCGGCTCTCCAGTCGCTCACTGAAATCGCCGTGATGGTCGCCCAGCGTGTGTGGGGCATACATGTCCCATGGGTGGTGCAGATTGCTCGGCGAGAGATGTACGTGCCGGGCTTTGACCAAGCCCCGGACATCGGGGCTTCTCCCGGACCCCGACGACTTGTGTCCGATTTGTCGGCATGTCAAATCGCATCCTGTTCGGTGCGTCGCGTCGTTCCGTCCCGGGATTCCAGAGTCCGCTGAAAATGGGATCCAGGTTGCAGTGCGGCCATTCCTTCTGCGCTGTGTGTTGGTGGCTCCGTCTGGACGACGACTTCTATTGCCGTATGTGCCGTATGCTGCAGTACGAACCGCCGGAGCACGACGAGGCTGAGCGGGAGCGTGTCGCGGCACGGATATTCCCTGTTGTCGACGAGTCGCAGGTTGTGGTTGGGTGGGAGAGGGTGTCTTGGCCGTTGCCGCCTCGAGCGAATGTCGATTGTGCCTGCGAAGCCGCGCAGATGTGCGAGTGTGAGGAGCGTCGCGCAACTTGGACGGGCATCAATTGGTGCACTTGCATCGCCAATTCCGTTTGTCGGTGTGGCGACGCGACGGCGAGTCGGAGTAAGTGCGAGATGTATAGAGTAGATGTAAAGAGTATACGTGGGTTTAAGCGCTCGTGTCACCGTCGGCGTCTGCTGCCAAAGATGACAGCACCGGAACTGATGCGCCGTTTTGATGGATGCGCGTCCGACGTGATGCGCCCTTGGACGTGATGCGGCAAAAAAAAGGTAGACTGCAAACGCCGGTACAATGCATGTTTGGATGTGTTGTCTCCGGAGCGTATATACCTACGCATATCGATATCTCCGAGGCGCACGCTTCAATCATTGTGGGCGGCCGCGGGCGCTGGGCAAAGGCATTCACGGTAGTGAAGGTCGAACGGTTTGTCGCGCGGTCGACGCCGGGACTGAGCTGAATGGCGGACGGATTCGGGCAAGCCACGCCAGGGGATGGCCCATTTGGAAGACGTAACCAATGTCGGAGGCCAACATCCTTTCCCAAACGGTTCCGTTCCAACGCTGGCAAGAACGAGTAAGCGGCGGCTCCGACTGAGAGAAACAAGGAAACCAGGGAATCGACTCACCTCGACGAAACCGCAAGCCGGACGGCTCGTGGTCAAGCAGGTAGCACGCCTGGCAATTGTACATGTAGGGGCGGCAATAGGTCGTCGCGCAGCGGTATAGTTTCTCCTCCGTTGTCCAGCACCAACCGCAACGGAACGGGCCGCCGAGCGTGACCTCGCGTCGAATGATTTGGCTTTGCTTGAAGAAATACGCGGGCGAGTCCATGCGCTCCCGGAGAACGGAAACGGCTGGTCGCGTATGCGACCCCGCAGCCATGGTTTTCGATTTGGCTGACCGAAGGACGCGTCGGGGCCGAGACGGTAGGCGCAGGACCCGCCGCAAGAGTTTCGTGAGAGGGTATGGGAGACGGAGGGTTGAGAGAAGGAGGGTCGTTGGTAGCCTTTTTACTGGAGAGATATTGCAGGCGAACGGCGGTTGGCGAGCGTTCGCCCATGGATGAAATGTTCGCTTTGGAAAATGCGAATCCGCGTTGGGGCGCGACGGCGCGTCTGCGGAGCGCGTTTGCGACGAGGGCGTCTGAGGAGCGCGTTGCCGACTGGACTCCTCGTCAGGATTCATGGAGAATCGGGCGGCACACCCCAGTCTATAAGTAGACTCGGCTGGGGTCGGGGTGCGATGTGATATCGGCGTGAAGTGTTTTCGCCATATCTATTGCGTGCGTGTTGTTTTGACGATCCGCAGTGGCGCCATCGAGACCATAGGATGCGCAGGTTTCCCGTCGGTTACTGGGCGCCGGAAAGCATCATTTTGGTGATGCACGCGGAAGCGCGTAGCCAAGAGTGAAGTGTCTTCGCAATATCTGATGCAGCCCTGTGGTTTTGGGACGATCAGCGGGGTGGCTCCGTGGTTCCTCGACCAAATGGAGAATCGTGGACGCCTCGGCTGGTTCCACGAGGCACGACACATGTGGTCGATAACCGGCCCCGCGACGCGCTGGCCCCAGCAGTTTCGAGCCAAGTATCGCTCGCCGACTGAGCCAGCAGATACAATAGGTGTGCTGGTTCTTGAGTGCGGTGAGCGCTGGAAGTGAGTGCGATCAGTAGTGTGACACCTGTGACATGCTCTCTTTCGGAAACCACTGCGTCGTCTTCCTCATCTTGGGAGGTCTGATTAATCTCGTTGCCCGTGCAACCCGCGAGCTCCCAATCAAACATTGAAACAAACGTCTTGAATCTTTCCGGCTCCCGTGGCTCCCAACTGCCGACTTTTCTGACTGTGCAATCCCGGGCCTCCGGCCGGCTGTCCAGTGCTTGACTTTGCTCGTGTCGCTCGTCTTGTGCTATGACTTGGCCTTCCGTCGGTGAGTGCCAAAGACGCTCTGGCTCTCGATTTCTGGCTCTCGATTTCAGGTTCCACTAACTTATGTCCCAGTTGCTGCTCGCGAGGAAAAGGCTCACGCTGCGGTTCCTCGCGGCCCGGCTAGGCTGGAGGATACGGACAATGTGTGGCAGCCTAGTAAGTAGCTCGTTTGCTCGAGCTGTAAGCCTCAGTGTCCCTCACTAACGGAACTTTTCAGGTCTCACCGACGACCGCTCAGAGTCCGACGGCGAGCGCACCGACGACAGCTCAGAGTCGGACGGCGACCGCACAGATCGGTCTTGGGATAGCGATGCGGAAGAAGCGGTCAGATGGGCTGCATTCCTGGCTCGCGGAGGTTTACAGCTGAATACTCCTCGTACCATCGAGTATGTCGGTGCTCGCGAGCACAACGGCCAACTTCGTCGACGCCGACCTCTACCTGAACAGCGCGGCCGCCTCCCAGCCCCAGCTCGATTTTGGACCCGTTCAAGTGCCCACTCTGTGCGTGTCTCATGTCCCATCCCGTGGTGTACGTGCATCTATTCAGCCGCGGTTTCCAAGCTCACAGAACAGCGCAGTCTTCAATGTGGACATTCGTTCTGCTATGTCTGTATCAAGAAACCCCTGCAGCTTAGTTGGCGCTGCCCCGACTCCGTCGTTGGACGCCCGCAGGGTGCAAGGCGCTCATAAGCACCCACCCTATTCGACATCTCCGCCCGAAATGGCCATCGGTGCGCTTTATCCGGACTGGCACGACGAGACTTGGGTTAGCGGCAACCGGTGACTTGACGTTTCCTCGATACCTCTCGCGTTGGAATTATGACCCTCGTTCGCCAGCGGCTGCTGCGTCTGCTTGTACCTTAGCTTGAATTAGCCTGAAGATATGATTGCTGTATTCATTCAAGTCGAAACCCGCTTTGCCACACGTTCGAGGTCGCGTGGATTGAAACCAAGAACGACAACGACGAAGACGTGAACTAATAAGTGCGGCGCTCACACCTCCTCTGAGCTCTGGCGCGCCTGGGCCGCCGGCCGCTGAACCCCATCCACCACCTCGATGTGGTCGACCGGTGAGTCGAGATCTGCGGCCTCCAGCTCGTCTGTTATAGCGCTGGATCCTTTTGACGGCGTGTTGTAGCCCGCGAATCGGATCCAGCAGGCGTGCGGCACGATGAGGAATAACGCCAGTCGGGTCCAATCGCGCCATACCAAGAGCATCACCGAGGGCTTCTTCCATGCTGTCCGCGGCGAGACCCAGGTTGTGGTCCAGGTCGCGCAACACGTCCTCCATATCCTCGAGCTGATCAACTACAGGGACGTTAACGTGCGTGAGGTGAAATGAGTTGGCGACCTACGCGGAATGGTGCTCCTCACCGCCTCCTCCATGCTGCGGATCTCGTCCCCAGAAGACACGCGTTCTCTCGCGGGTGCGTGGGCTCCCTAAGCTCAGGTTTGTCAGGCTGCAGGTATTGGCAGTCGAGTAAACGCACGGGAGCTCGGGTTGAGTATCATAGTTTGACGATGCCGCTGGAGATATGAGTGGGCCTGTGTCCTTGTAGCGCTCATGATGGTCGGAAAGAGGAAGGCTTCGCGACAGTCACAAGAAAAGAGATCAGATTTTATAGTGCAAAAGGCTGCTTTGGTCCCAAACTCAGATTCGCTCTAATCTGGAGGGCTAGCTTATCGAGGTACGGGGCTACACTACGCCGCCTCCAGCTGCGCCGTCACGTCCTCCTCCGCCTGCGCCTTCACGTCCTCCTCCGACGGCTCCTCCGAGACCGTGGGATGATCAACGAGGTCGAGCTCCCGCCCCTGGATCTCGCTGGCCACGGCGCGTTGCAGGCGCTTGATGACGCGCTTGAAGGAAAGTATCGACTCGACGCAGAGGAAGCCGCTGGGGCATGATGCCGTCGACATCCCAGTGAGCAAGATCCAGGGCATTGCCTATGGCGTCGTCGAGGCAATCGGCCGCGCCGGTGAGGTTGCTGGAGAGCAGAGAGAGGGTGTCCTCCATCTCTTCGAGCTCGTCGACTACATCTCGTGTCAGTTTACGGAACGCGTGAAACCAGTTAGCGACTCACGATGCAGCGTTTGGACATGGCGGACTCAATGGTGGCGACCTTACGCCAAAAGGTACGCGATTTCTCGCGCCGGGCGGGGTCCACACTTCCTGTACGCTCGTCAGGACTGCCTCTTAGTCGCAGTATGGTTTACTTACGAGCGGAAGGGTCGGACATGGCGATTTGTCGCTGGTCGTGCAAGTAAGAGCGTGCGCGAACGGCGCTCTTGAGACGAGACTCATAGATGAGAGCCAAGGAGCTTGGAAACCGTCACACGACGGGAAAATGTATTTATTCAGCTTGATGGGACCATGCGGATTTCGACTTATAGAAGGAGATATTCGCTTGGAGAGAGAATGCGCGCTGGATATGCCACCGCCGGGAACCCAGGGTAGGGCGGGCATGATGCCCTTGCGAAGGCTCTCGGCGGCCGCGGCTCGCTCGTCGTCTTCAGCGGCAATTTCATCGAGCATGACCTGCTTGCCCCGTCGTCGCGCTTCGCGTTGCCGTTGCTGGGCCTCCTGCCTGGCGTTCTTGCTCCTCCCACTCCCTCTGCTGCCGCTGGAGCTCTGCATCTTCGCGTCGGCGCTGTCGGCGCAAGGCCATCTGCATCGCCGCCTTCTTCTCCGTCCTTCGCAACACGCGACCTGTTTAAAGGGCATTGAGGAAGAAAGCAGTAAGCTGGGCCAAAAGACGCACTTGTAGTTGCGAGCCCATTCATAATCCGAAAGCTGCGCTGCGTGTTTCAGGCGGTACTTTTGATTAGCATCCCGAACTCGGAGACGATTGGCTTCAGATAGTTCTGGGTCTGCCTTGATGCGAGCTCGGCGCCTGCGCAATTGGTCACCCGGTCGAAAGAGACTGAGCAGTTTGGAGGGAAAGTCACTTGGCCATTCGGAGGCGTGTAGCTTCCCGAACCTCGTCTTCATGCCTAGATGGAGACGTAGAATTAGCGTCGTTCTCGAGCGGGAACTAGGGAGTACGTACCTTGCTCTGAAATTGGCAGAAGCTCGCCGTCGCGCCCGCTGTCGTCTTAAAACTGGGAGTGAGGGAGCCCAAGTTCGACTCCATAGACGGCAAAGGCAGCCTGAGGCCCCCAGCCGCGCCCATGTGACCTTCGTCTCGATCGCGCCCGATCTGGACACCGATTTTGACGCGTCCTTGAGACGGACTCGAAAAACAAAAAACACTGCGCGGCTTTGAATTTATCGAAGCAGCCACGCTCACACGTTGGAGGGTCAGATGGGGCTCGGAGGTCGAGAAGATGGTGCATGGTCTTGTTGAGCTCGGAAGTAATTTGGACGCAGGGAGAATAGTGCGAAACCTGTAGCGTAGCAGGAAAAAAGTCAGCGGATGAAAGACAGGGACTGTGCTGGATTATACCCGTAATGAATTTAGGAAGGTGCAGAAGCGAGGAATGGCGGTACGGGCATTGACAGGTAGAGAGGAGATTCTGTGATGACTGGGCCGGCCGTGGCTTGGATATCGCAAGCGGTGTGGGGGTCGGACGTGGAGTAAAAGGTGCTCTTGTTTGGTCGTCCCGGACGGATACGGTTCCCGCATGGCAAGCCCGGAAACAGGCAAACCCATCGCGGACCGCTGATTCACCTGTCTGACTCCAAGACCTCGGCGGGCGGCCAGCGGTTCACGACGGGCCACATTGACCATACAGGAGCACTTATGGGTCCCAATAGCCCGGTAAGCTGCAGGTTGAAGAAGAGATGCGAGGTTCATACCGACTTGAAGCCCGAAATTGGTGTGATTCAGTATAAGACTTGAAGGCCAGGATGCAGGTCAAGGAGCGCGTCGAGATTAAAAAACCTGGGAGTCAATGGGGTCAAAAATGGATCTAGGACGAGTAATGGACGAGAACTTGTCATTATTCCCTATCCTGCGAGCCTCGAGAAGGTGGTGGACGGAAAACAAGGACAGAATGCCACTCGATGCTATAACGAGTGTGCGTTACATTCACACCGAGTGTTCGTTACCAAGTGTTCGTAACATCCAACCTGCTCCTCTCTCTCCAACATCCATTGCTCTCCATCATGCCCCGAGTACGAGTCTCTGCAGGTCGTCAAGCCTCTGGCTCCGCGTCTCACACAACGCCCAATTCTCGTCGCCGTGCCTCCAGCTCCGTGTCCCCCTCTGTCGCCCTTCAGGCCCGTCGAGCAGCATGCGCCAGATACCGTAGCCGGTGCGTTTCGATTCAACTTGTACTCGGGCGAGATCTTACAGGCGCTAGAAATCGGGATGTGCTGAGAAAGAAGGCGAAGGAGAGGATGGCTCTGTGAGCGAAGACCCACATGCCAAGTTATGCTGCTGAACCACCTCAGTCGCCGTGTGCGGGTCTTGGCCGACGTTGACCTCGCCCAGGAAGCACGCAAAAGGGTCGAGAGTCTAGTCGGCGATACCGCTGGCGTGCGTGCCATTCCTCATGCTCTGACCACCAAGCTGACTGTCATGACATAGAAATCGTGAACTCATCGCAGAACGGCAGCGAATAGCGCGCACACAGTGAATTTCCCTCAAATCTTGAAGATCCACTGTGGGCTCACTGGACTCCAGGGTGCGGCGCCACGACGGGACGAAGAAATTGTAGCTCGGATCCAAGAACAAGTTCTCCACCCAGCTTCTATCGACGGATGGCATTTCCTGGACTCTCGGGCACGCTACCGTTTGGCACTGTGCCTGCTAGCTGCGGCTCTGTTCTGTTTTACCACCTGAATGGACAACCACAATTTCAATTGCGACAGAACTCTGCGTGCTTCGACTACTTCGCAGTCCGCGACGTTCGTGTATTCCCCTCCCGCTTCGCCTTCTCGTATGTCTCGCGCTTTCTCGAACGAATCGACCTTCTTGTGAAGCCCACCCTCAACCCCAACACTATTCACCGCGCATTCAATCCTTGATCAACTGGTCAACGCCAAACAGGATTTTCGCCATGAGATTCTTTACCAAGTCGGGTACACGCCAGGTCGAATTCCGACATAGCAAATGTACCAAAGATCGTTCGGAGCGCGGCCGCGAAGACGATCCTGGACGGCGGCAAGATTGTGGGTCCGAAGTGGCCGAGGCGCCTTGTCGATGGCTATGGCCAGCACTCCTGCGTCTCGTTGATGGTGGAAGTCCATCCAGCCGCGCGCGAAGGTGAAGGCCGCCGGCGTGCTCGCGTTGAGTGTAAGAAGAGTAAACGGCGCAGCGAAAGCCGCGTTGCCGCGGTGACTTCACTCCTGCGTTATATCCAGCTACAACGAGCATCACAGGGAACTTGAAGAACCCACATAGTCGACTTGACGCCAATCGTCTTGCCCCGATAGACAACATAGCAGGTGGGCCGCCCTGCCTTCGATATTCCAGAGTGGAAGAGCTTCTTCACGTGACCACCAGGAATACCTTGGCTGCGGTTGCCGGCCTCCGACCTGGAGTGCGTGAGCAGGGCAGACCGGTGCCGAGTAGCGACTTGCCACTCAGATGTGAAAGTTAGCGGCTGCTGACTGGAGCCGTGCGCATATTGGGCCCGCGTTGGCGACGGTGGCCGACGGGCCGCAGTGAGGTTTACTGCTGGCGCTGAGGTGGACGGCGCCGCCGGGGGATGCAGTCTTCGTCGACATCTTCATCATCGACATCTTCTGCAGGATGTAAGCTGGAAACGAGAACGAGGCGCCTCGAAAACCTTCGACAACGAGCCCTGCTAATCTCTCCCGGAGCTCCTCGATGTTGCGCTCAGAGGACTGTAGCTCCAGCCGGGCCACTCGACGGCGCAATTGCTCAGCGCGCAACTCAGACTGAGTGAGGCGGCGTTCGAGGTTGCTGACGCGTTGTTCGAGATTGGACATGGGTGGGTGGAAGAAGGAAGAGAGATTGAAATTTCGGTCACAATGATGTACACGCGTGCAAACAGAAAAAAAAAAAACTACATGGGTGGAGGCGGCAGCACAAACGTATTCTTGGGGAGCGCAAGGTTCCAGTACTCGCCCGCGGGTTGCCACTGGCGTAAACCCTGAAGACAACGTCAGAAAGCGATTAAGGTGACGATCAAGGGAAAAAAAACTCACTCGAAGACCAAATGGTCGACCAACTCCAACTCGTTCTCCTCGATGTCAACGATTGACGCGTCCCAGACGGCGTCGGGCCCCCCGGCGACAGCGACGTGCTTGACGACGACGAGATTGCCTTGGATCGAGCGGTAATCCTCGGGCAACAACGGGCCCAGGGCGGCGTTGTATACCTTGTCTTTGAGGCTCGGGTCCGGGCGATTGTGCATGCAACACGTTAAGAAGGTGTACGCGAAGGCATACGTTGTGTGGGGTTGCGCCGTGATACGATGGTGGGAGCAGCCGGCGCAGGCGAGCCCGTTCGATTCCCAGTAGCGGCCGAGCGTCTCGATGTTCTTGCTGAGCGTCGGCGGCGACTTGGTGGACCCGTTGAGCGTCTCCGAGGTGCGACCCCGGGTGCCGTCGACGGGATACGAGACGACGAAGCACTTAGTAGAGTGAATGAGCGAGAGACAGGAAGGGAAAAAGAAAGGTACCTTTTGCGTCTCCTCGGGCGGCGCTGGCGCCGGCGAGCCTTTTTCGGCGGCCTGTGCCTTCATGTAGGCCTCTGCAGTGGCTTGCGTAGCCCGTTCGAGGACAGCAGCGGCGTCGTGGAGGGTAAAATGCCCGTCGATGGGAATCCAACCAGTAGACATGAGAGGGAGAGGTGGGGGGTGAGGGCTAGGGCAGGGCTCGAAACGATTTGCTTAAGTGACGAGTTTTGGCTGCGCGGATGCGGTTTCCGTATCAACGCGAAGGTGATCCTTGGCCGCCTGATCAAGGGCAGCGCGTGTCGCCCAATGATTTCAAGATCCAGGGCCGGTTTGAGGTTTTAAGTGCGAGGGGCGTGACGTTCGAGTCGTTTCCCTTCCTTTCGTGGTTGCTGCCGCACGCCTCACAAGAGTTCCTTCAAAAGCGCGTTTGTGAGTGCTCTGCTCGACGCGCTGCTCAGCGCTGACGCGTTAGCTTGCAGCATGGTCGCCCAGAAAGGAAAAAAAACGTACCAGGCGATAGCCAAGGCCGACCGCAAGTCTCGCAAAGGTTGGACTCAAGGTGTTCGCGATCGGATTCTGCGCCCCGAAGTCGCCGCGTATGCTCGGGCTCTGTCGCTCGACTGGCGCAGCAATCGCGATTTCATTCAGCGTGTTTGCAACCGCTACCACGCGTTGATTCCGTGGAACGTCGAGGACGACGACCCAGACCCAGACCTTCCGGATCCACTACCCGAGTACAATCCCGCCGCGAAGGAAGCCGACCAGAATCTGTCGCCAGAGGACGTCGTTCGCCGACACGAAGTGATCAAGAGCAAGAACAAGGTCGGTCCTGCACGTGATCGAGGTGTGCTTTCCTTTCGCTCACCCACCCCGTGCAGAGCATCGCCGTATTCCTCAAGTACCACGCCCGCAAACTGCGCGGCAAATTTCTTCGGCCCGTCGCTCATTCTCCCTACGACAAACTCTTCGCCGCGTTCAAGGCCCTCCCCAAGGCCAAACGCAAGCTGCAACCACAGCAGCAATACCAGCACGAGAAGAAGGAGGAGCTCCGGCCTCTCTACCAGGCTGCGGCGCTGGAGGCGCAGGCGGACGACCCCGCGGGCAAACCAGTCGTAATCAATGCGCCGTTTCGCGCAGCGGTCGTGAAGGAGTTATGGAAGACAGTTCCCGAGGAGGAGAAAGCGGGTTATGCGGAGCGGGCAGATGCCGATGCCAAGGCCAACAATGCGAAGGTGGCCGCGTACGAGAAGGAGGGATTGCCACTCTCACCGGAGTTTCGTCAACAGTGCGTCTCTGTGCCTTCGTCTTGAATCCACGCTGACCACAGCTCATTTTCCAGGTGCATTGACGACTTCAAGGAGTTTATGTGGCCCATTGCCGTCAGGTTCACCGAACTTACGGGCCTCCACTTCTTTGCGATGACGGGTGGGCTGCGCCCCGAGGACGGCGAACTTTTCACCACCTCGTACGTTTTCCTCGTTCGACTCGCCCTTTTATCCGCGCTAACCTGCATTCTAGCATTTATCACGGCCTAAATCGCGCGCCAGAGCCAGTGTCGTGGCCGGCTAGCGACAAGCCGCGGTTCCAGACTGCTGTCGTCGACTTCTTTCGCGAGTACCTCGGCGGCTGCCTGGTGCGTCGCCGTTTTGTCATGTTGAGATGACAATGGCTCATTTCATTTGTAGACGATAAAGACCGCGCGAAGCGCGTTTCGCGGACGCAGACCAGTCCAAATTCGACAACCTCATTTCCCTCGATGACCACGAGCAGTACAGCGTCGAGGTCACCCAATCCGATCTCGAGGAATCCGACAACGACGACATCTCCTCCGACTCTGACCCCCGATGACTCTGACCTCGGCGCGATTGTCAAGGCCAAGGCCAAGGGGAAGGGCAAGGCAAAAAAGCAAGCCCGCGCCCAGACCAGCGACGAAGTCCACGAAGCCCGCGACGAAGCCTGCGACGAAGCCCGCGACGAATGCCCTAGCGCCCGAGTCCCAAGGGCGTCTACAAGGCTCGGGGCCAAAGGCTGCTTCACCCGCGAAGCCCGCGGCTTCGACCTCGGGCGCTTCTCTGGGCGCTACTCTGGGCGCTACTCTGGGCGCTACTCTGGGCGCTTCTCTGGGCGCTACTCTGGGCGCTTCGGCCGGGCGCTTCTCTGGGCGCTTCAGGTTCGGGCGGGCATCCGGCTCAAGCCACTCGGCGTCGGGGCCATCCGGTTCGGGAACATCGGCATCGGAATCCGACTTGTTGGGCGAGGCCCCGCCCAAACGCAAGCGTGGGGCGGGACGACAATGACGGGCCTGCAAAGCGTCCTAAGCGCTGTCGAGACTGTGGCCGAAAAAGCCGCTCGACTTGCTCACGAGACGGAGGAGAGAGGGCGGCGTCTGGCGCAGGACAAGGCGGCGAAGAAGCAGCTTGCCGACCAGCGGCATGCCGAGCGCGTTCGGGCGGAGGGCGGCTCTGCTCGCCGGATATCGCGCTCGCAACAACCGGCCCCCGCCGCCTCCGCCGCCTCCCCCACAACAACTTGCCCCCCGCCTCCGCCGCCTCCCCACAACAACTTGCCCCCCGCCTCCGCCGCCTCCCCACAACAACTTGCCTCCGCCGAGCGTCCTCAAACCCGTCCCATGCCCTGTCGTGTGTCCACCAGGAGCCCCGACGTGGTTCAAGACCTTCTTCCGAGAGCTGTCGCGCTTCGATCTTGGACCGAGGTTTTGGCCGCTGGTCCAGAAACTCATCGACCTCGAAACCGCGTATGGATACCTCGACCGCACCGCGAAGATGTCGAATGTCGGTCGCCCCTCGCAGATCAAGACTTGGTTTCAGCTGGGCCGTGTTTGGCGCGACGACAAGGTCGTTATTTCCGACGCAGTCAAGTTTGGGGAGGAATGGACCTCTTGGTGGCGCGGTCGACAGCCGTCGTGGCGTAAACTCGACGGCGAGCTGCAACAAACGGCGTCGGAGGGTCGAGCATGGGGAGATATTGCAATGCCGGGCTCGTCCGGCATGGGCGTTGTCTTGGTCGCCTTGAGTTGGTGGGGGATGGCGTTGTACAGGGAAGGGAAGGATGTGCTGGTTTGGGAATCTGCGATCGACGACGTGGCATGGGCGCTGGGACGCGATGAAGGGTGACGCGAAGCCGATTCTGGCTCGTTGGGCGCAGGTAGATGCCGCCAAGGCCGCGAAAACACGACATCGTCCTTAAGCACGTATTCTTTCGTACTTGGCTAGCTACTCAGTGTACTTTGTTCATCACTTGCGTGTCTTGTATGCAATTGAAATGCGTTGAGGTCGCGCGCCTTGGGGAAAGCAAAAAAACGAGTATTTGACAAGTTTCAGAGAACATGGTGTGCTACACGAAGAAGTCCATGACGACAACAGGCGCGTCAATCCCTGCCAACGTGAAAAATTCTCGCAGGAGTTGTTCGAGGTCCATTTGCCGAGGCACCAACTGCTGTAGCTGGGCGATCTTGTATACAGTATGGAGGATGGGAGGGTTGAGATGGTGAGCAAGGGGAGTGGAGTAGATGGCGGTGGGGTTTGAATGCCAAATGCGAGAAAGCAGCGCGTGCGTGGCTTTCGGAGGAACGAAACGAGTGGGACCTGTGCAGCCTTGAGAAGCAGGAAGAGAGAAGAGAAGAAACGGACACGCACCGTTGTTGCCAATTTCCATAGACCGCAGTTGTCTCGCCAGCGTCAACGTCCGTCTCCAGCTCGCCTTGTTGTGCCAAGAAGCGCCGCCCGGTATTGATTGCATGCCCGGTCGAGCATCCGGGGCCCTCGTCGAGAAGCAGCCGTCGCTGCGCGAGACTTTTCTTTACTAGCGAAAGAATTTGAGAAGAGGGAGACGCTGAAAAGAGAGCGAGACGCACATTCGCGATAGAGCGCAGGATCAGCTCGCTGAAGAGCAATGGCACGGTCGCGGGCGCAAACTGGGCCAGTGGCATCCGCGAAGAGGACTTGAAGGAGAGCCTGCGCCCGCTCTCTTGCAGTGGGCTGCTCGGCCATGATGGTTGCAGACAAGTCGTGAGATGAAGGCTTACCTGATGTGCCCAACGAGGAAGTCTGTCCAAAATGATTGGGCCCTAAAAGTACCCCCAAGCCGCCCAAGTGCCGTGATGCGCCGGCTGATTGATTGCCAGGCGAGCCCTTTCCAAAGGGGCTGGCAATTGCCAGGGCCTGGCAATTGCCAGTGTATTTGGAAATAGATGCCCTGGCAACTGCCAGGGTCTTTTTGCAAATATCTACGGGTACGGCTCATACGCTGATGAAGTTGCCGAAGGAGGGGAATATCGCGTATAGCCGTCCTGAAGATCCTCGTCGGCCGGATTATCAACAACGGGCGACTGCGGCCGAAGAAAGAATCGCTAGGGCCGTGCAAACGCCCGAATGTCGTCCGTGGACATGCCTCAAAATGAAGAAGGGGCGACTGGTTTGCAAGAGGCGAGCACCATGGCGTACTGCCATGGATGATTGGGTTACAGAGGCAGGAGACTGGGGTCCAAAAAGGCTTTACAACCTTATCAATGCATGGAACCCTGCATTGTTGCAAGTTGGAAGATGCAACCAGGACATGAAGCTCGTCACCAATGGTGGCGAAACAAAGGACATCACATTTTACATCACACTATATATTGCAAAGAGGCAAATTCAAGCAGCAAATGCATCAGCGTTGCTTGCGAAGAGCCGGGTCTTCACGGAGAAGCTGACGGCGCGACAACGGGCCAATACGGAACGAAACAAGCTGTTGCTGCAGCGATGCACAAATACCTTGAGTCGCCAGCACGAGTTCAGTGCACCAGAGGTAATCAGCTATTTGATGGGCTGGGGCGATAGGTTTATCTCTCACACCTATGTAAAAATTTACTGGGATCAAATAACGGCTCAACTACGACGAACCTTCCCAAATCTGGCGGGTCCGCGGTAGGTTGTTTGTCGTTTGTGGGCTGTCGTTTCAATTTTCTCGCAGGGCAGGGGACGGGATGGATTCGACGATGACGCGACCCGCCGAGGACGTCGAACGTGTGAGTGTTGTCAACATATGCGTTGGGCAGTAGCTAATACAGAGATGAATGCGACAGGAGGGACTTTGCACTCTTACGCGACGAGACGGGCAGACTGGTCCTCAAAGATCAGCTTTCCGAGTATCAAGATCGAGGGGAGGAACTCAACGCCATGAACTTGTACGATTTCTTCACCACCACGCACGACGGGCCGGTCCTTGGGGCGGAAGTCGAGCCGTCATCGCTGAACGACGCAAGAGGTCCGGGACGGCCACGGAGTCAGCGATACCGCTATCTCGGAGATCGGAGGCCGAACCGCTGTCGAAGTTCTTCGAAGTCGGCGCCAGGAGGTCAACGCCCACTTCATCGGGCGATGGTTTCCACGCCCGGAGCCAGCGACCATGGAGTACTATTGCGCGCAAATGCTGTTGTTATTCAAGCCGTGGCGAACTTTGGGGAGTTGCCTGGTGGCCGCAATACGTTCCGCGAGGCGTTTAACACATTCTTGGAGACGGCGACGGCAACACAGCGGCAAATGCTCGCAAACGTGGGGTACTTCTATGAATGCTCTGATCGTGCGCAGCAGCGACGGGACGATGAGGCCGCAGACGAAAATGGAGATCGTGGCCGAAACCCGCTGCGAGAGGACGGTGAGGTGCTGGCCATGAATGTGGACGAGGAACCTACCGAAGCAGACGTCGAACGGGCGCGCAAAGAATGCTACGCCGCGCGAGAGCGGATTTTCGGGGAGGGAGCGGTGGATATTGCGCTATCGCAGGGTATTTTTCGCGACGGTTACGACGGACCAGGGGCGCAAGCCGTTGGCAAGATTGGCAACGGTGGAGGACATGGCGACTTTCCACGACTGGGGCAAACGCGTGGCGGGGTATACGCGAGCGATGGGTTATGCGGAAGAACAGACGCTGCATGTGGGTAGCCAGGCGGGAGTTCACGAGGTGCGACGAGATGGCAGGATTGGTCAAGAGCCGGAGGCAACACCCGCCGGAGTGATCGATCTCACGCCACCCGACACGGCCACGGGACTTGTCGACACGCTCAACACGGAACAACGGCGCGCGCACAATATCGTGATTGATCATCTGCGAGCAACGCTCGAGGGTCATCGGCCGCCGCAGTTGCTGATGATCCTGCGGGGGGAAGGGGGCACAGGGAAAACTGTGTTGTTGAACGCCATCTCGGAGTCCTTCAAGCAGCTTGATGCGGGAAGGTTACTGGCGAAGACGGCTACGACCGGTGTTGCGGCCAGCCTATTCGGCGGACAGACGCTCCACAATTGGGCGGGCATCGGCATCAAGAAGAGTACCGGAAAGCCGTCGCGAGCGACTGTCGCGAAACGCGAGGAAAACATCCTGCCCACAAGGTACCTCGTCATCGACGAGTACTCGATGATGACGAAGCGACTTCTGGAGCAGCTCCATCAGGTCACTGGTGCAGTGAAGGAAGCCGGCGGGGAGAGTGCCACGCAGGAGACTCGTTCGGCAACATCAATGTGATCTTGTTTGGGGACCTTCACCAGTTCCCGCCGGTTGGCAGCTTGACTCAAGCATTATTCCACGACGGCGCAGGAGAGGGACAGTCGCCCATCGGCCGACACCTGTACGAGCAATTTACCACCGTGGTAACGCCACCGCACCTGTTGTACCGGGTCTCATGCGTGAACTAAAGGAAAGTGTCGTGGCGCCCATGCATGAACTTGTTCCCGACCCTTCCGAGTGTCGGGCGGGCCCGGGTATTCTTCTGAGCCGCCAGCCGATGCTCGGAAGGGTCTCCGGCACGATGCTGATCGAGTAATAATGCATGCCATTCCGTCATAATGCGACTAAAACCGCTAAGATACCTCATACGCTAAGTTGCTAAGTCCATGCATACACTTAAGCCCCGTTAAGTCCAGCCGCATACACTTAAGCCCCGTTAAGTCTCCGGGTGCGATGCGCTAAGTCCTTTGCGTATCACGTGCCCTGATATCTCCAACGCGCTGATGTCCCCAAAACGCGCCAATGTCCCCCAAACCGCGCCCCCGATCACCAGATGCGCTATGCCTCGTCGTCCGAGTCGCTGTCGTGCCCCGCTGCCTCCGACTCCTCCACGTCGTAGTGTCCGTCCCTCCTCTGCAGGCCGCTCATCTGCATCCTCCTCAGTGTTGCCGCTCTTGCGCTTCTTCTTGACTGCGACGCGCACCTCCTCGGCACGGAGGATCAGAGCTAGAAACAGATCGCGTTGCTTCTCGGCATACGCGATCCTGCCCTCGACGACTGCAGCATCACCGCTGGTGGTTGCAGTCGCGCGCGCACGTCGCGCCCATTGATCAGCAAGATGCTGGAGCGATATCGGAAGACGGCGCCATTCTTCCTCCGTGATGCGAACCTCTTCGCGCCATCGTCGCACGCGCGCATCACGCGACACCACTCGACTCGTATAGCTGAAATCACTGTTAGCGCCCGAAGCTGCACAGAAAAATTTGAAGAGAGTTACCATCGTCAAGCTCCTCTTCCGTTCCCGCTATTCCCGTCGTCTCCCAGATCCACGATAGCACGCGCTTGCTTTCGCCATGACCCTTGCCCTTGTCCTTGCCCTTCTTGCCCGCCGCATCTTCAAGCGCAGTCCCACCCTCGTCCTTCTGAGCATCTCCCTCGACCCAATTCTCCCGCTCAGTGGCAACGAGTGGATACTCGCCCATCGCGATGCGCTTCGCTTCCTCAGCGACCCGCCGCTCTCTTTCTCCAACTCTCGTGCCTTTTGCGCCGGAAGAGCCTCCGGGTCCTCCATGCAGCGAATGTCGGCCTTGAGTAGACGTCGGAAGCCGGGGCCAACGCCATCGGGGCCGAGTACGGCGGCCACCGCGGCCCACGACATCTGGTACTTGTCGGTATGGGACTTGAGCTTGCTCTCGTTCCTGTTGACGAGAGTGCGGGAGCGCGTGTTCATGGCTTGATGTCGTGAATGCGCGAGCATGTAGAGGAGAAGTCGGGATTTGATGTGGAGTTGGTTGCGCATTGCGCTGAGTGCGTCGCGGCATTGGCCACGGCGCATGCTGATCTCGATCTCGAGCAGGCCCTTCGCACAACCCGCGTCGCGCTCCGCGGAAGTGAGCGCCGTCGGCAAGAAGAGCGACATCCTCCACCGAGCGCTCTTGCTCGTCGTCATCCTTGACCTCCTCTCCCGCTTCTCGGCGCTTCAAGATCGCCGCTTCGCGTTCTCTAGCCCGTTCACCATCCTTCCTCTCCTCCTCGCGAACTCGAACCAATGCGGCGGGAGCGTACGTGGCCTGCAACGAGCGCAATTTCTTGATATCGTCGCCGCACTTTCGGCGCGCCTTGTCGAGGTCAACTTGGCCGGCGACAGAGTTGGCTTTCTTCAACTCTGCAGATATGCGTATTCGACGTCTACAAGCGCGTTAGTATCCGAGAGACGACAACGAGGAAATGAACGTACTGTTGTTCCTCGATATCGAGACCGAAACTGACGAAACCACTTGGGCTGACGACCGCAATTGCGAGCTTGCCTTTTGCAGCTTCCTCGGCTTCGTCCGCTTCGAATTGTTTACGCACTTGCGCCTCCGTCAAGCCTGCAAGTCGTCAATATTGTCCATCTCCTTGAAATGAAACGCGCTTTTACCTTCCACCTTCGTCTCGTACGGGTTCGGGCGGCTCAGCCTCGCCTTCGACCCTCGGCGCCTCGAACTTCGCCACCATCTCCTTCCATTCCGCCGCGCGAACCAACTGCTCCGGTGAATGTCTCGAACGCTGCTTCCTGCGTCGCCAGCTCGTCGCGGCGTTATCGAGGCCGCCGCAGCAGTGCGGGAAGCCCGACAAATTTGGACCAGTTCCAAAATCCCCAGTGGTCGTCGAGCTGATCACTGCGAGCACCAGGACCGCTCATCTTCGCACTTCCCGCCAGACTGCCGCTCATCGCCCACAATCGCTCGATCCCCTCTCCGTCGGTTTGTGCGGCACCCAGGGCGAGATAAAGGGAGAAAAGCAGCTGGCAGAGGAGGATATGGCCCTTGATGTGCATTTTGGGAATGACGAAGCGGTACATCGCGCCCAAAGAACGCCCGCGCGATATAGAGACGGACGAGGGGAGGAAGGTGCTTGAGACGTTTGCGAAGGTCTTTGGACCACTGACAGGCGATATCGTAGGAAAGCATGACGCGTAGGGAGGCGAGAGAAGTGTCGGGCCGCAGAGGCGTAGATGTAGTCGACGTTCGCGTATCTGCAATGCGCATGAGAACTCTGGATAAGGCTTGCAAAAAAAAAAAAGGACGCACCGTTCTCCGCGCTGCAAATCGCCGACGCCGTTCGGTAACACGAATTCGTGGCGGGCGCAGATGCACATTGCAACCCCGGTTGTGCTGTACCCACGAGAGAACTTGGTGTTTGCGTGGTCCAAAGCGGCAAGACCACTGCAAGTGCTCATCTGCGCGCACGGGAGTGAGATTCGGGAAGGGGGAAAAGCGAAAATACGCACCTCCTTCTGGTCGGTCACCGTCAATAAATACTTGCGGTACGGCTCCGGCTCAACGAAATACGCCAGCCCGCCACCCAGCGCAGGGTCCCGCATGACACTCGAAACCATCGTACGTTTAAGTCGGAAACAAGCGTCGATGGCGATGTACATTATGTAGAGACCTCTGGTCGAGTCGTCAGAGCAGCGAGATTGCATGACCGAGGGACGTACTGGTCTTGCGGAGACACCTTCTCCCATCCGTCGGGCAGATTGATGTCCGGCCGTGGACAAGCAGGACATCTCACCGCAAGCTCGCCAATCCCAGTGGCCAGCAACTCCTCCAGGCTCGTGACCGCGCCCCGCCCGCTTCAGCAACAGCAGATGACGATGCTGGCGACTCATTCGCATCAACTGCCGATACCGGTACGGCGGTTTGATGCCTGACCCGTCCGACATGTATTCGAGAGAGGAATAGTATTTGTGAGGTGTGACTTGGGCGTTGAGGGAGAGAGCATGAAGCGTGTCGAGGACCGCGAAGGTCGCCGCGGTACGCGGCTGGGCTATACTCGAGGGGAACCAGCGACGGTGAAGCAGCTGGACGTGATGCGCCGCAGTGCGGAGATGGCATCCGCAAGAAGTCGAGCGCGACGGGATGGATCCCATTGGCGTCGATGACGATGAAAGTCGAATGGCCGACATGAGGATTAGAACACCGTTCGCGTGGAGGGTGTCCGAACTGTACGCGCAAGCCGAGCGACCGGAGAGCAGTACGCTTGAAATAGGTGCCCGTCCAAAGCTGGGAAACGCGTGAGCCAAAGAGCGCCGGACGCAGCACATGCCAGACGAACCTCAACCCAATGAAGGGGATGCTCTGCGTGCAAATCCACGCAGCACTCCACACAGGTCAATCGGCTGGATGAACATTCCAGACAACGAGCGACAGCGGGTCGCTCCGAGAGTCCGCAGAGGCCACAACCCACGTCGTGCCTGTGCTCCCCACGCCCATCGTGCCACAGAAAAACCTCCAGAAAATCCTTGCGATTCGCCCTCCATTGAGCCATTGCAGCGTCCTAGAAATGGATCAGGTTTTGTTGTTTTGCGCGCGAGAGTTGTTCACATACCGCGGGCTTGGGCTCCTTGGGCTCGGGAGCCTCGGCGGCTTGTGTCTCGAACGGATCGGCCTCAGGAAGCACATCCGTGTTGCTCCAAAGTCGCATACTGTACGACTCTTCGAGCTCGGCATCGGGGTTGGCGGGCTCGGTATGGCTTGAATCCAAGAAACGACCAGGGAAGGCGATGGGATCTTGAGCCGCCGCTTCGCGCCGTGCTGCCTTGACGGGGGAAGTGGGGTCCAGGAGCGTTGTGGTTTGAGAATGGCGCCCGTGGGCATCGAAGACATCAACGTAGGCCGTCATGGGCGTTTCTTCTCCCGCATCCTCGAGCTCGTCGAACGAAAATGTCGTCTGGGCTGTACCGAGAGCTGGGCGCGCAAAACGGTCATCCTTGCGCGTGCGGCGGTGTGTGGACATCGGCGCGCGGTGGCCGCGAGGGAAGAAGTGCAAAAGAGGAAGTGCGGAAGTCTAAGTGCGGCGGTAGGTGCATGGAGTCAACAAACAAGCCAAATGGTCACATGTGTCATCCGCCCAGGAACCCGCTGATTTCCTCTCATGCCGCCAGACTCTCTAGCGAAATTCCTCGAAGACGAAGTCTGCGACAGCGACCGCGCTGAAGTATTCGCAGCGATCCTTCGGCGCGTGGGAGTCGACCTCCATGCGGTCTACGAGGAACTCCCCTACCAGCTGGAGGACGAGTGGGACCGACTTCGCTCGCGTTTGGAGCGGGACGCCCCGCTCTCCGACCCGTCTTCCTTCTGCACGGCTCTCGAGTATGGATGCTTCCGCCACATCGTCAGGAAATTGAAAGACCCGGCGTGAGTCGAGCATTGCTCAAGTTCGACTTGCGTTCTGAACCGCTAACAGGTCGCGCTCTCGCGCATTCAACCATTCACTTCTCACTTTCCCCCGAAATCTACGGCTGCATCATAGCCGAGCTAAACGATGGCGCCAATCTTGAACGTGTATCATGGTCAGCAAAGCTTTCACGCCATCGCGTCGAAGCAGCTGTTTTCGACGATACGCATGACTACCGAGCATCGCGACGGCTTCGAAGAGACCATCACAGTCAATTTCAAGAACGCACGAACGTTTTTCGACGGTGCAACCCACAAGCCTTTCCTGTCTCACATTCAATGCTGCCAACTGCTTATCGGCGACCAAGTGTCGGGATGCACCGACGACGACCTACAACTTCCATCCCCTTTGGCTGCACTCAAGCGCGTCTCGCTGTTCTTCGTCTGCACGGCGACCCTCAGTGACGACGATACGCGGAATATAACACGCTTCCTCGGCAGGATTATGCGATCTGGCCCAGTCTCGCATTTCGAGATCTTCAACTTGCACGACGAACCCCCGAGGCAAAGCCTACAGCCACTTGCCGCTGTGCTTGGCCGCGTCCGCCGCCTTTCCATACGTGGCTGCGAGTGGGACAACAGAGCGCATCCGACCTCCGCAGATACTTCAGAGACGGCGGGAGCGCCTGCAACACTCCAGCAGCTCACGCTGTTCTCCTCCCCGCCGTCCGTGCTGGAGAACGCACTGCTGAAACCGAGAATGGCGGAGCTCCGCAGTGTCTCTATCGGCGGCGACTTGAACGCGCTTTGGGAGATGCTGCGTCTCGTTTCCCTGTCGTCGCCCGCTGTGGAAGAGATGAAGATTGATTTTCCCCGCACAGTTGGCAAGTTTTCTTCATACTCCGCGTCGCATTTTTCCTGAAACACGACAGATGTACCGCTTCCGGCCCTCCCCATCATACACCTCAGCAACACTCGCTCTGCACTTACTTCTACACGGCGAGCCCTGTCAAGGCTCATGGGACCTCGTCAACGCCACGCTCACGCGCATCAAGACCCTAAGCGGCTGTCGGGTATCGCTCCATTTGCATACCAGGAAAGTGGACTTCACGTCGACAACTTCGACTGGCCTTGCGCAGCTGGACGGCGCTCTTCACGCTCGTCTAGCCGAAGGTCCTTTGTCCATTGATATTAGTGCACGCAACGAGGAAATCTATCAGAGGAGATGTCAGCAAATTACCGCCGTGCTGACGAGGTCGTACGGGGCCGGCTTGGTGTTCGTTCAAAGTGGTGGTTGCCGGGGCTGTATCCAGCCGGATATATAGCGCGTCCAATTCCCTGAAAGATTCTACCTTACTATCTGTGCGGTTCAACGATTGATGATAGTCTACTCAGAGCGATTTACAGCGAGTAAAAACAGAAAAACTATAGAATGCACGCAATCGGACGCGTCATCCAGCCACATCTATTCTCGTTTGAATTGGAAAGAGATGCTGAAAGTCTTCGCGGGCAACTCCTCGCCGTTGAGCCAACTAATCCTGCGTGAGTCTAGGTCCCGGCGCCATAACCAAAGAAAAAACATACCTTTTAACAAAGCCATCGACCATCTTCCATTCGGCGCGCTCCACGCTCAAGGGCGTCGCGCAGCATAGACTCTCAGGAAGATTGCGAACAAGCGTATGTTTGATAACGACGATGTTGCCGTGGACCGTGGAGGAGTCGTCGCCGAAGAGGCGAGCAATGGTAGCGTTGGGAACGTGGTCGTACAACGTGTCCCGGGCCGTCTTGTGCTTGCAGTACTTGATCGCCGTCCATCCGTGCCATGGAGCTTGTTGGTCGCAAAACGTAACCCGATCCAGCGCGCAAGCAGCGCACTCGAGGCCAGAAGCATCCCAGAATCGCCCCAAGGTACCCGGGATATCCGCTATGGTGACGGAGCTCGGCGCGAGGAGCAGCTGTATGGTCTCCAAGACACGACGACCTTCTATGAAGTAGACTGCGATGTCGAAAGTGTTTTCCGGGCTAAGGAACTGTGGAGAACGTTAGTTTGGCCCAGCCCACGCTTGCAAATGGAAGAAACGCACTCCGTCCATGCCGTACGTTCACGTCGCTAGCAGAAAGCAAGGCGGGAGCCGCAAGATATCCGGCAGCGGGATTAAATACGCCAGCGTCGAAGGAGCTCTGACGTATAAGTCGACACTAGAGCGGAGCGGCAACTTAGCCATTAGGCTTAGAGCAAGAGAATCGAACCAAGAAGACGCGAGTCGTCGACGAAAAATAGCACTCGCTGGTTGAGGGTCAAGCGCGACACCGTGCTAAGATATCAAGAGAACATTGAAAATTGCCAAAAAAAAAACGAGATACAAGAAATATGTACAACGTACAGCTCCTCACTGCCCTTCGTTCGCGTCCTCCGGCTCTGACGCTTCGGGGTCGCCAGGATAACGACGGTATCCGTTTTCAAACGCGAGCGCGGCGATCTTGCGCAAATTGGGCGAACCGCGCAGTAAAGGGGATTGTATCAAGTCCCTCGTCACATATTGTTCAGCAGCAAGCCTGCTAGAAGGATCAGGAAAAGGGAAAGGACGAAGGGCGAAGGGGAAAGGACACGAACAAGTCGCCAAAAATGTACCCGCATCCTGGGATCGTCCAGTACATGGGCGCCACCTTGACGTCCAAAAGATATGCGGATCGTCAACGACGTTGCTGATGACATTCGGAGGGAGCTCAGGCGGACCACGGTCGGTCTCGTCTCACGGGGTCGAACTCCTGCCGAATGTAAACGCCGCCAAACGCCGATGGCAGCGAGTTGACGGAGGTTGAGCGAGCCACGAATGGTAACGTCGGTGAGGTTGTTGTCTGAGATATAACCGACGGCTCCACGGCTGGAACGTTGTCAGAAGGCGAAGCAAGGAGAGATAGAGGCACGCACATTTCTGTCCAAATTTTGAGGCTATTGGGAACGGTCCAATAGCGCGGGTGGGGCTCCTCCTCCGGCAGGACCTCGAGAGCCGGATGCACCAGGGAGGGAAGAGGCGGTAGAGGAAGCCTGTACTCGAAACGAACACTCTCGTCGTCCTCGCTGTGCTTATGCGTGGGACCCGCAGACGTCGACCCACATGCTGAGGCTACTATGCCAGCCTACGCAGCGCACGATGGTGTGCCCAGCAGTCTTGTCGTCGTTGCGACCCAAAGCAGAGTTCCTAGCACACGATGAGTGGGAAGATGGAAACAGCGTAGACGACGGCAACGTACATAGAGGTGTAAACTCCACCATTCGCTCCGCCAGTAAGCAGCCAGAGTTCAGCTTGGTGATTATGGCGAAGGGCTTCGTCTCCAGAGTCAGGGAAGTAGCGCAGTTTGCAGTGCTTCAAGACGACGTGGGTGGGGCGCGGCGAGGACATGGAGTTGTGGAAGGAGGTGAGCTGGCGCAGAAGCCGGATTGCACGTAATGGGCTAGTGGCGCTCGCAAGGGCGGCAGCGCAGTGAGAGAGCGGAGGCGCGATCGCGGCCGACATAGTGGTGGAGAGCAAGATGCGAAATCAAGAAAATTGGTATCAATCACTACAGCATAGCATCCACTCCCATCTTGTCCGCTGCCGCCCCAACGACTCCCAAGCTGCCGTCAAGGCCCTCTCTTCCACCAACTGCTCCATCCGAGCCTTGGTCAGATGGCGCTGCGCCGAAGCACGCACCACTCGCAACGCCAATTGCGCCCACGATGCAATATCTGACCACCGACTTCGTGCATGGCTGCCCTCTCGGAGTAGCGTGCGCCCTGCTTTCCTACCGACGCCATTGCCCGAGCTTGGCTACCCACCCACCGACGCCTGGTGTCCTGGTGCAAGTGCGCAAACTCGCGAAGCGTTCTGTCCAATTCCCCGACACGCATGCGTGGCTCACGCGTGTTTCGTGTCGCCGTGAGTCGCCGTTCTTCCTGCTCCTCGATTTGTTGCTGATGTGTTTTCAGTGCGCAGAGAATGGCTACGTCTTGTTAGCCGCATGCACAATAGCATTGACAACAGAAGAGGCCCACTCACGCGTTGGAAGCGCCGCATACCGCAGCTGCAGTTGACGCCGCTGCCGAGCCGTCTGCACGAAAGCGTCGTTCAGGCTTGGCTTGCGCTCTTGAAGGACTTCCCCAACATCTTCGCTGAAGCCATCTCCGCCGCCGACCCCGTGCATCCTCGCCAAGGCCTGGGCCTTCGCCTTCGCCTTCGCCTTGGCCAAGGCTTCGTCGACGTCTGCGTCGAGCGCACGACGGTCTGCATTGCGCCTTTCGCGAACGCAAATCGTCATGCAATGAGCCAGCAACGTTCTGTCGATCTTGCTGCTGTCGTCGTCGCTGGATTCTCCGAGGTCGACCGCGAATAACGACGATGTTGCTACCGGTGCGGACCTCGGAAGCTCGGGGAGTGAAGGCGTTGCTGCGCTGGACTTGCTATTATCGCAGTCGGTGCAATCTCCCAGGTCGGCCACGAATAACGACGGCGTTGTTCCCCGCGCGGATATCGGAAGCGAAGATTCGTCAGATTGGTCGTCCGCGGCTGCTCCGTGGACGGGACTTTGCGGTCTTGGGGACAAGGGAGGACTTGTCGAAAGCGATGGTGTAGGCTCGTCGCTGGGTGTGTCGCGAACCTGCTGTTCCCGAACACGAACGCGGGATAGCAGAGCCAAATACGAGGCGCTTGGTGGAAGCATATGGAGCGTTCCGCACGGCTTCCGCCTTTTCACGCACGGCTTCCACTTTATCCACGTAAACTATCCAAACGCCCACCGCCACGCCCATGTCCACCGCCCCCACTCCCGGTCTGCCTCCAGGGGTTGCCGCAGCTTGTCTCCGGCGCCATATTGCCCGTATGGAAACGACCCTGAGCAACTTGCTCGAAAACCGCGTGCCCTCCACTAATCCAGGTATGTTTTTGCGCTTTCCGGCTTCGTTTGCTCAACACGGCGCTCACGGATAATCTACAGAGCTGGAGGCTAGGCTCCATGCAGCCATTGCCGATTCGACCGCGAAAGAGGACGAGTCGGAGCGACAAGTGAACCTGGCGATCGACAACGCCCGGGCTATCGATCTCCGTGCCGCGTCGATGAAGGACTTGTGGAAGGTGCACGACGTTGCCGTCGCTCAAACCAAGGTGGCGGACGAAGATCGCAAGGAGCGCGCCAGGCTGGTCCAGAGCAGTCACCGCGTCTTGGACAAAGCCATTGCGCGCTATAACCGGGCCCTCATGCGTACAACCATACCGCGCCATCCCATCTTCCGCTCCAACAAACGACTTCGAGTCTCGGCGACGACCCTGCCCGCTCACGCCAGGTTCACCCACGCTCGACGCAACCGTTCCATGCTGCGCCGGCGGCAAGAATATATTCGCGGCGTCAAATACGCCAAGGAGTACGTCGTTGGCTGTCGTGAGGTTGCGGTCGCACGGACCAACGGTGGGCGCTGGAACGAGCAGGTCAGGGTCACCAAGACCGCTTCACGTCATGGGCGCGATGGGCGACTTTTTTCGAGCGCGAACGCGTGGAGCTCTTCGACTCGCTCGTCAAGTCCCTGGATGAGTGGTTGGCCGCTCTCCTTGAGACCATCTCCATCGCGAGTACCCGATACTGAATGTACACTTGCATTGCGCTTTTCTTGGATACTGAATGTACACTGCATACCGCTTTTTTCTTGAATATCTTGTCTCTTGTATTGTCCTGCCCTTGAATCCGTAGTGGCTCTGTTTGCCTTTATCATTGCTGGGAGTATATAGGTCAATAACAATGAGGTTCAAACTGTAATGAGTGAGGTATGGTTGACCATCAGCACTGGCGAAGCCTCTCTTAAGACCCTCTTGCGGTCACGTGTTCAAGCTCTCGGGAATTTGACTTGCCATTATCACCTCTCAAGTCGCGTATTTTGCGACGACTCCGGTACTCCTGCGGTCCTGGGCTCTGCCCCGTAACTACTCGTCAAAATCCAACCCGCAGGGAAGATATTAGCGTTTTTCATTTGGGCGCAAAAGGCTGAGGCATTTCACTCGCTCCAACGCGAATCGACCTTCCTTGGCCTTTGGCGCACTTGGTGTTTCGTCTTGAAACCAAGTCTAGGGACTCAGTTGGATCTTATAGAGGCTCAATCATGCAATTTAGAGGCGTCTGAGGATAAATACGACCTCTCCCAACTTGGGGATATAGCAAGCTCAGTCCTCGGAGCGCAACGTGAATTGGGCGCTATTATTGCCGGAAATGTAAGTGTTTGGCGCAATTTAAGGACTCTCTTGGATCTTAGGGAGGGAAGGGGGGCGAGACCATGGGAGGCGGGAAAAGGAGCGTCGGGTAACGAGCGGAAGGGCCCATAGGCTTAGACGAAGAACGACACATCGAGAGGGAGAAGCGGTTCGGACAGCTACACGTGATCCATCCGCGCCTGCTCCGCGTCTCTCATCCTGCGCGTCCTCGAGAGCAGTCAACCATTACAGCCACACCGCACTGCAGCCAACTCAGGACGCCATCTCTCACCTTAGTAGTCGCTGCTGTCTCGATTCAGAGTCTGTGTTTGCAAACTTCTGGGTCAGCACACAACCTTTCTCTTGCCATTGGCTTCCAGAAGCTTCACTCCGGCTTACGTGGGTCTAAAAATGCTGCACTGCAGCGCGGAATATTCCAAATATTCCAGCGCAGAATATTCCAGCGCGCGAAAGTGTCAAGGCGAATAAAAGACAAACGAAGGAGCGTGTCCTGAGCCCTCTTGTCTCTGTTCCACAATGTCTGCGTCCTGGGCTTTCTTCACCAACATCCCTAACGCGCATTTTCTCCCAGCGCCTTTGGCGCCGCTGCAGCCGTCTGGACCACCGCCTGCCTTCGATCCAGTCCCCGCCTTTCAAGGCCAGGTGCGTCGTCGAAGCGCAGTTTTATCTCCGCCATTGTGCTCATCGTCCTCAGCTTGACTCGGGAGCCGTCGTCGCCCTCCTCTACCCGTTTGATGCGCCCGACGCCGAACTTATCGCCTGGCCTTGGGGAACCCTCCAGAGCTCCGGGACGCCTTCCCAAAACCTCAACGCTGGGGGGCAACGTCAACGCCAACCTCCCGCCTTACTTCGTAAAAAACCCCGTCAGCTGCGACGACTGTCGTCGCCCCTTCAAAATCCTCTGCATTGGACCGGTGGTTCTTCTCTTCCCCTGCCGACACCACAAACCCCAGGACGAAGCTGTGCCCAACGCTGCTGTTCAAACGGTGTTGGACAAATGCGACTCGGTCCACCAGCCGCCCCGCGGCAATGTCGTTGCGCTGAAGCTCTCCCGCGAGCCCGTCTTCGATCAACAGGCTGGGTGTCCCTCCAAGAACGATTTGTTCAACATCCCGTTTGCCAGCATCACCCCCGCCGAAGCCAATGCGATCCATGAAATGGTCGTCGAGTACGTTCCTCCTCTGGCTTGATTCTCAGCACTCAGTAAACGCAGAGCTTGCTTCGGTCTGCGGCATGTCGTTGGAGATGAAACTTATTTCGTGTAGGTGGGGCGGGGCAGCGGATGTGGATATGCGTGGTTTGTACGGGTGCGAGTGCGGGCGTGGTGCGGACAAGCGAACTGTATTCTAGCGTCGAAGTTCTTTCCAAATTCATTTTGTACATTTGCCTCCGGTTCTGTTGCCATGCCAAAAAAGTCAAGGCGATCTCCTCCACAAAGTGCATCAGCCACAGCCGCTATAACGCCCAGCGCCCAGCGCATCCCTCGGTATTTTTCGGAGATCACCAGGAGCCGGGTTCCAGACTTAGAATATTCTGAGGAACGAGGAGCGAAGCGTATGCGGCTGAACAATGGCTGAGTAAGTGACGCGCTATACTTCTGGGATGCGATCTTTCACGCGCCTTACCTGTGCAGACGCCGTTATCGAGCCCCATACAACGTGAGCACGCACATAATGCTCCCCGCACCGCCTAACGCGGTCGCCAAACGTCTCTGATCGTTTGAACACAACCAATTGTTCTCCCGACGGATGCTTTCCTGGGATCAGGTGTTGATGCTTGGGCGCGAGCTATGTGGCTCTAGGCTACGGGAGACAGGAACCTTGAACTCTTCGAACGGTGCCCTGGAGCGCTCCCACTGTGTTCAGCGCATCCTACGTGGGTGGGCGGCCGCAATGAAACTTATTACCATAAGTAATGTCTCCTGCCCAAAAGAAGTTCCCCGGATGACTCCGCTTTCCGCGAGGCCAGCACCTACGCTGCGTGCGCAACCTCCCCGTCGGAGAAACCGGCGAACGTGGTCGGACGAGGCGCTGAAATTCATTTTGTTCAAGATTGAGAAGATCGATTAGTAATTCAATGCGTCATCACCCTCCACAGCCCTCTCATAGTCAACTGCCGCGTATTCCGCCCATTCCTGCAGGAGAGCCTCCTCCTGCCGCACTTCGAATCTCAACGCCGCCAGTCTCTCCTCCGCAAACGCCCGCTTCACCACCGCCATCGCCAACTGCCCCGAATCGCACGACGGACGACCATGTCGTGCAAATACGCCAGCTCCCTGTGGCGCGCGCAAGCTGCTGGTCTTCGCCTGCCGCACGCGTGGACCCATGGCTTTGAATCCAGAGCAGAGCGAAGTCGGTGGATGTGCCGAAGTTCTTGGATGCCGTGGTCCAGCGAAAAGTACAAGCTCCGACCGCACGCGTCTCCTTCTGTGCCAAGGTTGTCTTTATTGCTTGGATTTGGATGTTCTTCTCATACTGTTCCAGGCTCTTTTCTGGTTGTTTGTCGTCAAACCACCAACTCTGTCGCCCAGTATCGTCACATACCTCTCGACAATGGACTCAGCGCATGCTTGAGTGCTAGCTGAACCTCTCGCGTCCTTTTCGGCTCGTATAGAGCGGCAAGTGAGCTCGTTGCTGCGAACTGGAGGCTTCGGGCGGCTAACTGCTCTCGATCTAGGCGTCTCCGCTCTTGGCCGGCCTTGAACCACTCGTCCTGCAGCCGCTTGGGGTCCAGCGTCGCGTCCTCTTTCTCGCTGTCGCCGAAATTGACCAAGAAGATGTTGGAGCGTTCTGCATGGGGCGAGGACGCACGAGGTGTTGCCGGCTGTGTCCGCGTCGCGGGCTCAATGAGCGGAAGCGGAGCTATACCATCACTCTCTTCGTCGCTGGCCGTGAAGACCCCGGGGCTCGGAAACGGCGTTAGCGAGCGAACGCTGGCAGTTCTGCGCCATCCGCGAACGGCGTGGACGAACGAGAACCGCTGGAGTAGGCGGTCGCAGTTGGGATTGGGTGGGGAACAACCGGGGAGGATTCGGATGGGAGTGTCGTTGTGGTGCGATTCCGGATTCGCTCCAGCAGCTTTTGTTGGAAGTCGGTCACCACTTCGCTCGGGACACTGATAGGTCCCCCTCCTATGCCGTCGCGACCTTCGTGCTTTCTGCGTGCTCGCGATTTTCTCTTGCGATTGCTTGCACGGAAGGGTCTAGGCACTGACGGGCGGAGGTGCAGTCGTTCCCTTCATGAGGTCGAGTTCCGACGCCGCAGGAAAGTTCTAGCCTCAACACGCCAACGTCATTGCCGCCCTTCCGCTCTCCGTATGCGACGAACTCGTAGGCAGAAAAGAATGGGATGCGATAAAAGGACGGGAAATTTGTGTAAGCACCTCTTTGTTTTCGTTTCTAAGCCTGAACGCTGAGCCAGCCAATCCTCAGTTGCTTTCTCTGTCAGCTCCGCCCGTCGGCTGGATCATCGCGTGGCGCGTCGCGTCGGTGGTGCATTGGTCGTAATTTGTTCTTTAAACTTGAACGGCACAGAATACATGGTTATTTTTCAAAAAAAAACGACACGACTTTCACGCAGTGTGCGAGCTCCGATCAAGAGGATCCCTGTGCAACAACGCCTCCGTGATCAGCTTCGAGCTGACAACCTTATCACGCTCGCGCCACGTCCGCTCCCCAGTCTCCAAAAAGAGCTTCCACTTTTCGTTGTCATGGTAGTCGTCATAGAAGGGGAAGGTGATACCAGCGAATGAATAATCGACGCGACTTGCGTCTACCCAGCCGGGATACGCGGCCGCATACGCCGACACGATAGCGTCGTCCACCCAGTCCTCACGTCGAGGAGCCCAATGCTGCGTGACGAATTTCTTGCAAGTGGTGTTAGGGCACTCGAATGTGCCATTGAAGTGGGTGCGAAGGCACAAGAAGCAATAGAAGGTGTCGCAGCATCGCCTGAACAAAATGAGCGAACTACGAAGAATCGGCGCGCCGAATGACGCACATGCGCATTGGGTGGGAGGCCAGAGACAGGCAGAGGGGGCACTTGTGTTCCCTGTTGAAGCATCCTTGGCGCAGGGGGCGGGCGGTCCGCGGTGAGATATGCTTTCGCCGGCGTCCAAGCCAACGCGTCGCGCGTCCGCTCGCCGTGGTAGATATAACGAGGGTGCTCGATAACACGGAAACCTGCTCGGGAATGAGGCAAGGGCGATGATTGTTGAGCCGTGGGCATGCCTTTTGGTTTCAGCGGAGGTTTGAGCAGATTGGTGGGTTGAGGCATCGTCGACGGCGGAAGCAGCGAAGAGAAATTGTGTGACGGGACTAAAGCGCCGCTTGAAAAGCCAAGATCTAGACCCCGCTGATTGTGAGTTTATTTACCAAAGTAGTTTCGTCAGAGGCGCAGGGAACGGAAATGAAAACACAATTAGCAGTCGATGCTGGCATCGTCGTCGCTGTGCAAAATCAAGAGCGTGTATACCACGTGTGAGGTCGGGTCGGCTCGGACTTGACTTGACGCGACGCGACGCGACGGTCGACGCGATGCGACGCGACGCGACGCGTGCTACATTGTTTCTGGCCAATAGACCACAAGGAAACTACAATTTTTTGTGCTATGAATCAGACGCGAGTATGGTCAGAACTATTACTTGGAAAGCCGCAAAAAGTTCAAGTATACGAAGCAGTAGTGAGTATGCAGCGAGGATCGACGATAGACTATAGTAGTTCAACAGGAATGAGTGAGCGCAAAGAGAAACGTGTGGCTAGACGCTCATTCCGCGCTGCCGTGCCTTGGCTTCGATGATTCCCCGCCGAATTTTGAGCGACTTGAGGAGGGCGGTACTGTCGACGCCCATAACCATCGGCCAGATCTGGAAATCGCCTTCGTATTCCCACTCTCCCAACGCCGTTGCGTCCACGGTGAGCTGCATGGCCAGCCGCTCCATTGCGAAAACCTCTTCCTCCGTTGCCTTGTATCGCACCAAGAGCGCCGCGATTCCGGAATCTGGGGTTTTCTGAGCAAGACGTACGAACGGGCAGAAAGAGACTCACCATCCAGCGAGGCGAGGTCAGCCGCAAGCTGCTGCAGCCCGGTAGCTTGAATGACCGCCCACCCCGCCTTTTCTGGAGTCACTGAGAGCGGCGTCAGCGCTGGTAAAGCTCGATGAAACGACCTACGCGGCATGTTGCCCATCGAGTCCCGGATCTGCTGGTACTCGGCGAGTGCTTGATGTCCTGAGGAGGATGCGGCCGGTGGTTGCCCAGGGCGTGGGCGGGCTCGTTTTCCGGGACAAAAGGCAGAGAGGCGCGAAAATCGTCGAGATTGGGAAACGACATCGTGGTTGGAGCTAAGCTGCGTCACAAGAGACAAATTGGTTTCCCAAGCTTAACCTCTCGAGAAGCTTCGGGTGTTGGATCCATCGAATTCTGGTGGACCGGCGGAGAAGGAGACGAAATTGACTTAACTTTTCGAGAAGCTTCGGATGTTGCATCCATGGAATTCTGGTGGACCGGCGGAGAAGCTAATGCTACGCAAATGGGTCTGGTATGTGGTTCCGACGCAGAGGGAGAGCGATGAGAGAAATATGGATTTTGCGCGATCGAAAGTCAGTACACAGTATATTCGGGGTCCAGGGGCTCGTCGATGTCAATTCTGCGTGCCCGGTTCGCGCCGAGGACCACACGACGGAGCAGGACCGTTCTCGCAAAGCTCTGGACAGATCCCCCCGCGCTGTTCATGTGGTGCTGCAGAGAGCCGTGGGCTGCCTCCCAATCGTTGTTGATATGAGACGCGGCGATCACGGCGCGCGCCAAGTGGTCGTTGAAGGTCTTGATGTTGCATTGCATCGCGTGGAACCGCTCAAAGAGCGTCCAAAGTTGCGAATCTAGCGAGAGAGAGTCAGCGTACCGAAGCTTCAGTCGCGCCGCCAACTTGCCCGACAAATCCAGCACGTCGTCGGCCATGACGGTGAGGGCTTCTTCCTGCTCGCGAATCCAGCGAGCAATTGCGTCGGGTTTTGTCATCTGCTCTAGAGCAAGAGTTAGCCATGAACCGAAAATTCGAAAATTCGACGAACCGGGCACGCTGTCGCTGACCAGACTGTAGAAACTTGCATCTCCCGTAGCGACATGGATTGTGGCGGGAAACCGCCCGCCACGCTTGCGTGCCGCCGTGTTTTCTGGGACGCGTCGATCGACATGGGTGTTTAGGTCAAGATGAAGTCCCGAAGTTTAGACGCCCATCACGCCGGTGTCCTCTCGGCAAAACAACCGCAAACAGAATCTTCTGCCGGGCCGGACAGCCTTTACACGCGTTCTCGGCTGGGTCTGCGCACGATGGCGCCTCTCGGCTTCGCCCTTGAGTACGGCGGTGAGTAGCTCCCGCTGGCAGAGCCAGTTTCAAGACAGAAAGAGAGACGGGCGGAGCGTTGCGCTATTTTAGGCAGCTGTCAAATGGTGACGCGCGTCATCTTCCTCCACCACAACTGCGTCAACTCTACGCCGCAGACAACGGAAAGCAGCACACTTTCGCCTGTGGACGGCGCTCCCTCAACATACGGTCCCTCCCGCTGACCACCAGCGAGAAATCCTCGACACACAGCTCACTTCGTGTCCGCATCCAGGCGCTGTCCGCATCCACTGGCTCACGGCTTGCTCTATCGCTGCTCTCACCCACCTCCGCCGCCCGTGGTCCTCGCGCTGTAGCAAAAGACGACGCCACAGCTCGATTCTGGGTCTTTCCATATATGGCACCTGCCGCGCGGCCCATCGCTTTGCCTCCCCACTCGTCCTCCAAGTGATGTTGGCCACCGATATCGCCGTCGCTCGACGCCTCGTGCGCACTCTTCGCGATGATGTTGCCCAGGGCATTGCCGACCCGATCCCTGTTCGTCGTCCCTTCCTCGTTTTTGAGGGCGCTAAAGCAGATACAGATATGCCCATGCCTGTGGCGCCGAGTACGTTATTGAGCTCGAGTCCAGCCGCCTGGCGAACGCGGAAAACGAATCGGTGCTAGCGATCGCCGACTCCGCTCACATTGCCCATGTCGATGCCGTTCCACGACTGGATCAACGCCCCTCGCTTCCCACACTCCTCCAAATCCAAACTCGGGCTCGTAATGACGCAAAACCGTCCGTGCTCGCCGTACTCTGCAACCTGCGCCGATCCTATCCGCGTAGCTCTCGCCGTCCACGTCCGACGGGCGGTAGACTGGCCCGTCGTTGTGCGACACCAGTTGGACGAGCTCCGCGTCCTTTCCACTGGCAAACGCATCGAGCAACGAATAAACTGTCTTCCGGTCGAGGTGTTGCTGGGCAGGGAGGCGGTGAAGAGGTCGAGATGCGTGAGCAGCGGCAACGCGGGCATCCCTTCAAGTTCTGGACCGCGATGGAAAAGGACCGGAGATGCGGGAGGTCGACGAGCGCGGCGGGGTTGGTCTGTCCATATGGCTAGCACGGGAGATGGCTAGCACGGGAGATGCGGCTGCTTGGGCGCCGTAGGATCGGACTTGTAGGAACAGACTGGGAAAAGGTAGCGCGCGTATAAAATCTACTTTTGTTGTTACAGTGTGCGATGTGTCTATTATTCTACTTGAACCTATCCCATTCTCTTATACGCCGTTCGAATTATCGCCCGGTTTTCTCACTCGTGTGCTTTTGACGCCACGCGCTCCCGTGACTGAACGATTACTCTCGAGACATGAAGATCTCTGATTTTGTTTCGCCTCTTGAAACTTCCAGCGTAGCTAAATGAGAATTCTAATTGCATTTCTGTGCTCGGGTAATCGGCCCCATTGGCTCGTGAGCAACGCCTCACACTTAACTCCATTTCCATTCGGGGCCGCGAGAATCAAGCCCTCGGGTTGCGCTAAGAGAATCGAGGTCCAGATTCGCCCAAGGTCCGGTTATGTTTTGCGTGAAATGAGTTTTGGGCATGAAAGCGCGTCACCAGGATCCCAAATAAGTGCCCCATATGCCTCAAGAAGTCGGGGTTGAATTTTTAAATGGACTATAAAAGCCATTCCGGCTCACGTCAGTAGCAGATTCGCTCTTTGCTGTCGACTTCCATGAGATCTCTGCGCGACAATCGTCCTCTCCACCTCTACTCCAACGTCACCGGCCTTCTGTTCCACGAGAAGATGTCCAGACCGAGCACCAAGGTGCACACCGAGACACTCGGGCCTTCGCGCGACGCCGTCGCCTTTGACGGGACGATCCGCACGGGCGTCGACATGGGTCAAGCACGGGCTCAACCACTGCGAACGCTGCCAGGAGGTCACCCCATTCTTCCCCCTCGAGCAGCCGGGCTTCGAATATGTAGTCCCGCCGAATGCCCCCATTCCGATTTCGCGGGCGCCGACGCATAAACGCGCCCGATGGCTGCGGCAATCAACCGTACGCGCCGCGACCGGCCCTGGGGCATGGCGCGCCCTGCGCCGGCCCAGTTCTCGTGCTCAAGCTGCGCCAGCCGAACCAGCCGTTGCGCGACGAGCTTCTGGCGCAGGCGCAGCTCGAGGGTCTGGTCGGCCCCAATCCAAACACGTTACACCATCGTCCCGCTTAACACCAAAAACGAAACGACCCTTATGTGGGATGGAACATCCTGAAGGGTTGGGTCAGTGCTTGCTTGGGCAATCCGCTCCGGATGCCTTTCCTGGCGCCTCCCTCCTGGCACGACAGCGACTGGCGCGTGCCTTATACTTGCGGCGGGTTCACGCAGCACGAATTGCCGTTGGTTTCGATTTCCGACTCGTCGTCCGATGAGTCTTGCGACTCGTCGTCGTCCGACTCGGAGGATGAGGCGTGAATGTGCAAACTTGAATATCGTGTACGACTCGTGCTGTTTGGTCGCGTTTTTTTTTGGCTCTCCATAGTTCTCCAGAATAGTTTCCTCTCCAGAATACGCTCGCCTATCAATGTATACGGACAATCGCACTGCATCCAAAAATGTACATACATACCGTCAAACTCCAATCAAGAGAAGACAATCTGGGAAATCCTTACGTGCATGGGCTGACAAATACTCCGCATGACAGCCGGACCGCCCATTGCTTTTCGCGACCATGGGACGCAGACCCGCGTATTCCAGCGAGGAGGACAGGCGTCAAGCAGCTCGCGCTTCGCGCTCGAAGTATGATCGGAGCAGCAGGTGCGTGGCCGCGGACAAGTCACCGACCCAGCTAGAAACATTGCAGGGGTCGGCAAGTGCGAGCCGAATACCAGACGTGTCGAGCAAAAACAAGTCGTCGAGCGTTGCCAGACGAGCCGTACACACATCCTCCGCTGTATCCAACTCCAGTATCGAACCACCATTTGCCCGACGATACCGAGGAAGAGCTCGACGCATGTGTGCACGGACAGTCACAGGCTGATGAGCAGGCAGCGGAGGACGCAATGCGAGGAGAAATCCAACGTCTGGGTCGAGGGCGCGCTCCGCCATTGGACGCAGGTTGCGTCCAACCTGATGGAATCGTGGACGCAGTTTGCCGTCGAGCAGGGTGCATACCGGGGAGGATGCCCGAGTCGTCCGATACGTGGTATCCATCGCCGTTGGGTTGCGCGCCCGATTCGTGCGTCTCCGGACGCTCGTTTTCTTGGACCAGGACTAATCCTCACCTTCACTTCGTCTATCTCGAGAGAAGTCGTCGCAATAAGCGTCACGATGCTCTGATGGATCATCACAATTTGCGCTGCCGCTGTTGGCGATCAAAGTCAGAGGATGAACTCGGCGTTTGACCCTGTTTGACCATGTCGAGATCAGCGTTACGGTTCCTTCCCACCTTAATGACTCGACTTGAACTTCTCCAAACCGCCGCGCTTGTCGGCTGGCGAGGCACTACGTTCTCAGCAGTCTCCATCCCGCCGTCCATCCACGACTCGAATCTATTCTGACTCGACCAGGGCGTTACAGCGGACTTCGCCACGCCGCGAGGTCAACTTCCCGCAGCGAACCCACCAGCGGAACAGCGGAACTTGTTGAATGGCCGCTGCGCGGCAACTTCGCACTTAGAAGGCCTGTCAATCAATGTCAACGGCGACTCAAAATCTCGGACCGAGTGGGGCCGATAACTCTCGCAACGAATGAATGCATGTTTTCGCAGCTGGATGGAGGATCTGGGGTGCAGAAAAAATGTCAGAAAATCGCATCTTCATGCCCCAATCGAATGATAGGAAACTTACCACAGGTCTCAGATCTAAATTTTCTTCATTGGGAGCTAAAGGCTGCAAGCGGGTCGTTCTGGTATGAAGTTTGTCGCGCCAGCCTGCCTTTGCATTTGAGAGCAAAGAGAAAGCTGCTCGTATGGGCCAAATCCGTACCCTGGGCACTCTATCACGGGTATCTGTAGACATCGCCGGTCAAAGCGACCTTTATCAAGCCTCAGTCTCTCATTTTTGCGCAGATTCTGTTGGAGGAGATTAGATAGGCGCGTCAATAGACGCGCTACCTGTCAATCAAAATGCTGATGTCGTCTCGTGCCTCCAACTCGCCTTCCACGACGCCGTCTGACTCGACCAGGGCGCTACAGCGGACTCCGTCCCGCCACGCCGCGAGCTAGCAGCCACGCCGCGAGCTAGCAACTTCCCGCAGCGAATCCCGCTCTTCCTGACTTGATTTCTGATTTCCGCCTTCATAACCCATTCTAACGAGCGGATGTATCAAATCTACCGTGCTCGTCGGTCCACCCACCAGCGGAACTGGCCGCCGCGCGGCAATTTCGCACTTAGAAGGCCTGTCAATCAATGTCAACGGCGACTCAAAATCTCGGACCGAGTGGGGCCGATAACTCTCGCAACGAATGAATGCATGTTTTCGCAGCTGGATGGAGGATCTGGGGTGCAGAAAAAATGTCAGAAAATCGCATCTTCATGCCCCAATCGAATGATAGGAAACTTACCACAGGTCTCAGATCTAAATTTTCTTCATTGGGAGCCAAAGGCTGCAAGCGGGTCGTTCTGGTATGAAGTTTGTCGCGCCAGCCTGCCTTTGCATTTGAGAGCAAAGAGAAAGCTGCTCGTATGGGCCAAATCCGTACCCTGGGCACTCTATCACGGGTATCTGTAGACATCGCCGGTCAAAGCGACCTTTATCAAGCCTCAGTCTCTCATTTTTTGCACAGATTCTGTCGGAGGAGATTAGATAGGCGCGTCAATAGACGCGCTACCTGTCAATCAACACGCTGATGTCATCTCGTGCCTCAAACTCGCCTTCCACGACGCCGTCCATGGGTCGGCACCCGGTCTACAAAACAGACGTGGAACGGCAAGCCGCGGTGCTCCAGTCCCACCGCAAATATAACTCCAGCGAAAAGTTTTTATTTCCCTTCCTTCATTTTCCGATTTTAACGTTGCAGAGGTCGAACAGTACGGGGCGAAGTACTACAGAAAAAACATGGTCGCAAGCAGCCGATCGTCGTCGCCGACGCGCCTTTGCCTCTTCCGAGCATGGTCGACGACGCCTCGTTCCCACTCCCCACCGATTCTTCCGTCTTTCGCGGGCGTCCTGACGGATCATTACATCCTCCCCGCATCTATACATTCCCGCCACCGCACCGTGGCCACCGGGGCCAGCTGCGTCGCACGAATCTCTCAGACCTCCAAGACTCGCTGCATGCACACCTGCTCCTCGCGGAGCGTGAGATGGACACGGCCGTGCGAGATGTCGTCAAGAACTACTCGGCCGCCACTGCCTCGCGGGCGTTTCACGGAGGACGCCAGGGAGCTTGCTCTGATGCGGAAGGACTTGGTGAAGGGGGAGCTGGAATCGGAAGACGATGACGAAGTCACAAAAGCCATGTAATGTTCTTTATCGTCGCTGGACGGCCCGACACCTGGTCCGGTTGCACAGCCTAGGAGCTTTGAAGGACGCTACGAAGTCGTAGTGGATCTTCGAATTGCGCAAAAAATCATTTGTGAAAAAAAGCCAATTTTAATTTTTTGCTAAATCCCTCAAAAAATATCCGGCGCGCGAGTAGGAAGAGGACGGCGGGGAGGGGTAACGCTCTGTCCGTAATGCCGCGTAAGACCGCCCGCTTCGAAACGCCACACGGACGCGCAAGCAGAGTGCGCTGTGTCTGAGCAACGCCACCCATAGGCGTTATCCACCACGCACGGAATGGTGATCCACTGCGAAAAAAGTTCTCGCCAGACGGAGTCGGGGTCGCAGGGGTATCGAAAACGGCGTTGACAGCCTTGGTGGGCCAGAATATTACAGCGAGCGTGTTCCTCCACAATGTCGATAGGTGCTTGACGGCCACAGCTCTCGAGCAAGTTGAGCAATAGAAGTCGTCGAGCGGTACTTGCCCGCTGGCTTGGGACTGTATACGAAGGCGGGATTCGAATGTGCTCCAATGCAGGATTGAGAAGAATGTCACCAAGCACACGATTGAGTGCGAGGAAATCGGCGTAAGAGTCGATGGGGCCGCGAATTTCGAGAAAACGCAGGCTGGGGAGCGATGTGAGAGGCACCGGCTGGCGCTGGTCGAGCCCCGGACAGTCAAGCGTGTCTAGAGACAGCGTCCGAGCTTGACGAATTTTGTCCGAAATGGCAGACCACGCGTGCAGCGAATGACAGCCACTGTGCAGGCGCAAAGTCGTCAGGCGGGGTGTCCGCAGGTAAGAGGCAAACGCGCCGCAGGAGCTGCGATGCGGTACGGCTTGCCAGTAGTGACGGGGAACAGGGTGGTTGCAAGTAATTGAGAGCGAGTCGAGGTCGAGAAGCTCGACACGCAGATCCCAATTCAGGTCGAACGCATCGCGGTGCTCGACGGAGAGCGACCGCAAGCGCGTAGTTTCCTTGAGAATATGGAGAGCCGCGACGGCGGCGTGTTCGCGGGTCAAGAAAACGCCGACGCCCAGCGTGAGCGCCTGTAGCCCAACGTGGGACGCGGTGCCTAAGCAGGCAGGTGCGGCGTTTTTAAAACAAGATTTCGGGATTGGCGCGAAGGGGATGGGAGAGGAGCGGATTGTTGAATTGCATATCTCGACAGAGACTATGGCGACTGCCGGGAAGAAAATGTTACCGACCAGACGCAGAAAAGAATTCCATACGCCGTAGTCGGCGGCGCGAAAATCGAAGCTGTGGACGGTGGGCGATGCAAGCGAACCTGCGCGGCAATGTGAGGGAGCGCCTCGGCCGCGTCTCTGGTACCGATATTGGAATTCGAAGGACGCGGGGAGACGAGGTCTATCGTGACGTATTTTTTTGAGCAAGTGCGAGCATTGCGGAAGACGCGATCGATGTAGTGTTGGTGAAATTGGAAGGAGATGAGGATTTCAGACCACAGCGACGGAGCGCCATCGACGGTGGTCTTCCATGTGCGGCACACGGACGACAGAATTGTCTTTTGGAGAGCGACAAGGCACCAGTTGTCATATGGCGTCATGACGAAGTCGAAGATCTGGACGAGGATTTCGCCGAGGAGAAGGAGACTATGCATGGGGATTCGGGAGGCCACCAAGCCATTTCGTTGGACGGGTTTAAGAGGTGAGCTGTCACCTGTTACGTATTCATTCCTCTCACACCCGCCCTTGCAGCAAAAAACAGCATATGAGTCGATTACCATCGCCATTACGCCCGTACAAGTAAGGTGAGCTCGCCTAGCCATGCCCGCGTCAATCCCTCTAACCCTTCCTCCGCAGTCCTGACCTCGAAACTGAGCCGCTGACGCTCCAGCTCCGCCCAACGCATGGCACAGTGGGCGACGGCGATGCCTCGGATATAGGCCCGAGCTGCGCTGCCAATGCCGTCGGGCGTTGTTGGCGTATGGCGTCACCAACGTTCTGTTTGCGCCAAGGCTCTGGAGCGCAATGACGGCGGTACGAGTCTTCGTCCATAAAGTGCTCTGATGATAATTTCTGATTTCTAGCTCTGTCCGGTAGACGCGAAACTGCGCCAATGCGTGCTCCACATACGCGACGCCGGCTCGCATGTCCAACAGCTTGTTATACTCCTTGGAGACGCCGATCGCAATGGGCATTGACCAGCCCATCCCTACTCGGAGGTCAACGAGTGTCCGGCTTCTGCTGGAGCACACTTACCCGGCGACAACTGGCTGCATATCTGGATTGCCGCTCGGTATGCTTCGAGCACCGTGCGCGCGCCGCCAGACCTCGCTCATCGTCCGCCTGCCGGGCTTGTCCGCCACGAACAGAGACGAGCGCAACGGGACGAGAAGCGCGTGGTCGGCTGTGCTCGTCTTTTAACTCCGGCCGCGATCCTTCCCGCCTTGCCCACAGCTTTTTCGTCACCGTCGGCATGGCAGCGGAGACAGCGCCGAAGGAAGCGCACGGTTCGGCCAAGGCGTCCAGTATCTGCTTGGTTGGTAGTTCGAGGCGGCACTGCTGAAGCTCTTGGAGCCATCGTTCCACGATCGCCTCATTTTCCCCGTCGCGTCGGACATCCATAGCGGCGGAAGACGCGTTACCCGTCCCGGGAACTGGGAGCCATGAGCGACCGCGCCGGCTCGGTCGCCACGAGCGACGAAGGTGCTGGAGTGAGCTCGGACAAGAAAGGGGAAAGGTTCCGTATAAAGGCCGCCGTGTCGTCGTCCGGCTCAGTTGGGACGAGGGAATCAAGTTCGTCGCCAGGGTCGGTGAGGATGCGGGGGGCGTTTCCTCGACGAGATCGGGTCGCGGGTGCGGGAACGACCAACGCGCTTTTTGGTGGGCAGAGATTTGCGATTGGCGTTGTTGGGCTCTCGAGGACGGTTGCTTGGCCGGGCGTCGCGGAAGCCGCACGCCGCAAGGTACGCTGTTGGTATCTCACAGTTCGGGGCCTGTGGAATGTTCAGCGTCGGTCGTTTTGTAACTCTCCACCGACGTACGATGGATCGGTCATGGGCGTCGAAAAGAGACCACGGCAATTCGACGAATGGCTTCCAATGAACAACCTTCCGCACAACCTTCCGCAGCCGGAAGGGGTGCTTCGAGCGGCAATGATTCTAAAGACTCATCCATCGAACCTTCGCTGCTGGGTTGATCCGCACGGGGAAGACTGGTGCTGCATGGTCAATTTTGTTTGTTTGTTTGCGGATAGTTACACAAGGATTGAGGGAAAGCAGAGGAATGTAGTTAAGGACACAGGGAGGGACTTCAATAGAGTTTTGTGCCAACGAGGAAGCGCAGCTCGCGGAGACTGACTAGGCGCCGCGCCGCCCATGCACGATGCAGTTTGATCATGGCAGCGTTGAAGGTCGCGTCTGCGGATGTTGCGGCCGTGCCCAGCTCATCTAACCTCTTCAGCCGCTCCCAGCGGTCATACCAGCCCTCTGCAGCGCGCCCACTTTTCGAGAACTTGCTTGCGCGCTTTTCCCGGTCTTTTCTCCCCTTTTCCGCGCCGATCGAAGCTCCTCGACCCAATTTGCCTCTTCCTGCAGTTGCACGCAACGAAGGAGTGCATGGATTGTGGGGTCCAAGGAAGATGGAAGGATCTCGATTTGAACTTTCGACAAGGAAGCAGACGAATATGGAGGTTCGTGGGTGTAAAGCACGAAATTCTGTCCGTTCTGGAGGTTGCGTTGATAATGTTTGTTGTTCAATGGAAGAGGGAAGTCGGCCTCTGCGCGGAGTTCGTCGCTCAGCTCAACCTCTGTGAGGTCGTCGAGAGAGAGAGGTTGTTGTTTGCGACGGTGCAGCTTGGCTCTGGCGCCTGCGCATCTTCTGCCCACTAATTCATCAGAGCTCGGGCGAATGGGATGGAGACGCGACGCACCTTTCCGACTGCTCATATTTCCGCTCGTAGCCGCGTTGCGCTTCATCGACCTCCTCCCTGCGTATGATACTTCCGCTTGGTGCTCATACGCCGCAAAGTGATGATTAGGAAGAGAGTGTTTGGTTGGGGTCACACGCATGGACATGGTCGGGATTATCTACAGGGCACCCGAATCTCGAGGTAAAGACGTAGATAACTGCGGGCAACATACTCAAAGACAAGAGTCCCCATCCGGCGACACAGGTCGCGACTGGAGCGCCAATTGAGACGAACCTGAATAACCCAGGATATAAATCACTACGCGCTCTGCGAATAGCTGCTAGTCTAGTATTCCCTTACTCAGCCGAATGGAACAGCAGCGGGCGACTCCCTAGAGAGTAGAGAAACTTACGCAGTACGTATTGGCCAGGTGTGCCGTGTTATACTAGGTAAATAGCCAATCCCAGAAAGGACCCCCAAACTGGTACTTGCCGAAATGCCATTTCAAACTGCCTATGGTCTCAGGAAGAAGAAGAAATCGAGTTGCATATGTACAATGAACTTCAAGGATACATTTTCTCGTAGTCGCCTACACGGTGCGGCGGATCCAGATACATCACCCGCTCGTCCGGCTCGTCATCGACCTGCAACACTCGTTCCAACTCGTCGAGCGCCTTCTTCCGCCTTAACTGAGCTTGCGTGCACGAGCCTGCTCCAGCTCTTTGCAACGCCGAAGCCATCGTGCCCTGGAGTTCATGGACATCCCCTAGCAGGCGTTGGATGCGGCGCCCAATTCCCTCTTTGAGTTCGAAGTGGGAGCGTCGGGGCCTGAGAATCCATTTTGGTCGCAGCGTGTGCGATCGCGTTCAGCTCCATTTCAACGACCTGCAGCGACTCCACGACAGAAAGCTGCGTATGCGCAAGAACGCTAATGTTGGCTAGAGTTTTTTTCGCATCGTGTTGACGTTGAGTCGCGCGTTCGACGAGTTCTTCCGTCGCTAATAATTGCATCAGCTCGTAAGGGTGACAACGGAAAGAAATCGACGTGCGCAGCAGTGTCGAATCCAGCAAAGGAGAAATACTACGCGGCACGAGTATCTTGCGCCTCGGGCCGGGCCCGGCTGAGCATCGGAATCGGCGACTTTGACGGTTCCTTGTCGCGAGTCAGACCTGGAGCTGTTCAGTGCTCCGCGGGGAGTAAGAAAAAAAAAACGTACTTCTGGGCATGCGCAACCCATCCTTTCTCGATTCCCTCGCCGTCGGTGCGCGAAGAATGTCCAAGGGATCGCTTCATAGTTGCAAGCGTTGAATCGCTCGACGCTCTCGCCATCCCAACATCTACGGCTAGTTACTGAATGAGCCTGGCAGAGAAAAAGGCGAGGGAGAAAAAGCTCGCCACTGATGTCCGCAAGCTGGGTTGAGACACTCTTTGGGGCTAGCAGAATGTGGGGCGAGCGCTGCGGATCCAGGCTGTCGTTCAGCGCGTCCGGCGTTCCAGTTTGGAGGTTCGAGGGGCGGTGGGGACTTTGACGAGTCGCGCTGTCCATGGTCGTTCATGCACGAGAAATTTTCGGGCTTCGGAAAGGGAACGTCGAGCGGAAGCGCCACAGGCGGATGAGCTTGATTATTCTTGTTTGTCAGTGCCGACGAGCCACGATTGCAGCTTGGGGAACAGCGGCGGCGAGAGCATAAGGAGCGTGGGTGAGCGTTCATAGAGAGAGAGAGGTCTTGCGCCCAAAATACCGCTGATCCGAAGATGCTACTGCACTTTTATTGGACATATTAGTGCAGAATCCGACTAAAACCATTTTTAGGCGGGAATCCCGTACGTTTACGAACACAACGAGGCGCAAGAGATCAGGTCGTCCACAAACTAATTATTCCCTTCGCCGTCCGCCCTCGAGGTACGTTGGTGAGTTCGCTGCTTGGACGGCCAGCGCGAAGTTGAGCTCAGGCTAGTCGTTCAGGTGTCAATGATAGGGAGCTCGCTGATCGCCTTGGCGCGCGCCGACAAATGCTGCTTCCATTGACACGCTATGTCGTAGGAGAGCAAGGGTTCGCGGACGTCTGTGCGGGCGTCTGTGGAGCGAAGCGTACAGTATCTACAAATCATTAGTTGCCGTTCCTCGTTTGGTACAAAATGGTCAACCTTTCGCCCTTTTTGAAAGTCTCCGAGGCCGTGCCGCGCGCAGACGCAGCCGCCAACACTAACGCGCAACCCGGGTGTGATCTGTACGGTGCATTCCTACGGCGTCTGTCAGCATAATTAAAGAAACGTGCTGGAGATCCTCACTTCGTTGTCGATCCTTGCCTTGTAGACACTCCCCTCGACGATGCAGCCAAACGCGCTGCCCAGCTGAGGGTCGTCGCGCTCGTCGCGTTGAATACAATTCTCCATTCGGGAGTTCGGACCCAGGTCAAGGTCAGAGAAAGAGAGAGAGATAGAGTCCATTCAAGTTGGTCACAGTGGGCGCGAACCTGACTGAAGGACTCAACAACGCGCAGAACTTTGTTCGGATAAATCATCTACAAACTGTAGCTACCACGAGAAAGAGATGTAGCGAGCGTTTGTATTGTTAATGAGCCATTCCTGCCGCTCCATAGCGGCTTCTTTTTTGAGATTTTCCGATCGACACTTGGCCTGGAGCTCGGCGCGGCGTTCTTCGATAATATCGTCGGTCAGCTCCGCGACGCGTGGGTGGTTGCTAGGGTTTCCTCGCATGAAGAGTAATTCGAGTCGGTTGAGTTCGCGAAGGTCGTTCTTGAGGGCACGCAGGGCTTGCCGGGCCATCCATTCGCGGGTCGATGCGCGACGCAGGAGATCGCTGTTGACTTGAACGTAGGATGAGCGCCGGTAATGAACGAGGTCAAGAAGCGAAAGAACGTACATTTGTCGACTTGAGCTTGGAGCGCAGCCTGCTTTTTCGAGTCCGCGTCCTCAGTCGCTTTTTTCTTCTCGGCCAAAGTTTTCTTGCGGGAGCGCACACGCCGACGCATAGCCCTGTCATAGTCTTTCGTAGCGTCAGCGACAGTAGAGCAGTGACTGTTGGAGCAGTGACTGTTGGGGCTTACCTGCGCGACCCTTTGGCGTAGGGGAGGTCGGAGTACTTGGGGAGGAGGGCGACCGAGTCGACGACGAGCGCAGTGAATAAGCTGTGCGACACTCAGCGGGGATAATGGGTAGCGAGTGAGGCCATTTACGCGTCGTCGTTTTGTTCGGAGTCGTCGGAGCCATGAGGGTTTTGGGGGGCGGGCGGTGGGTTTTATGGATGGATCGATGAATGGAAACACGCCCTCCCAGCCGCAACGAGAGGAATTTATAAATGGATCGATGGATGGCGCTCAACGAGATTCCATCGACGGAAGCGGACGACTAGCGCGACGAAACCATTCCGCGAGAAGCGACGGATGAATGTCGCGGAAGCCAATGGAAAGGTTATACGCGGAAGGCAACGGAAAGGTTTCCGGACGCGGTAAAAGAGTGTGGCACCGCGTCAAGGCAACTGGTATCGTGTGTTTGGTCGAAACGTGGAAAAGAGAGCGGCGGCAAGTGGTGTCGCGAGCGTGAGGGCGGTTGAAGGGTCTGGTCGCGCCGTAAAAAAGAGTGGGCGACGCCGCACGGCAACTGGCAGTGCGAGCGTGGAGGTCGAGAGCAAGGTGTGTGAATGTGCTGATGATGTCATGAAACGATCTAGCCTTAGAGATAGCCGTCGGCTAATCGGGCGGCAATCACAACGAGACGCGGCTTGAAGAAGCGGAGGGCGCGCCGCGATGCGCCGAGATTAGCCGTGATGGCCAAGACTAAGGCTGCTGGCCGGCAGATTGCCCGCGTCAGTGTATGGACAACGGCATTCTGATTGACGCGGGTATAGAAAATCGGATCGGTAGGGTACAGAACACACTAAATATTGTCTACAACTGATAGGTCGGGACGAGGTCGAGAGGAAGCAAACGCGCAGGCATCGGAGGAGAAGGGTGATCGTCAGCGGCCGTGAGTTCCCCAGCAGCCAACGCCGTTGGGTGCTGATACCAGAGAGCACCTAACGTCGTCCATTCTGGTGGGATCGGAGCCATTATGGGTTCGTAGAACCACCCGATGGGCTGAATGCAAGCACCGCCGTCGATATGAAACCGTGATTCGTAATATTCCGGGAGATCGTCGAATTCTGTGGGGATTCTGAGACTCCAGCGCGAGTTGGTGGACCAGCCAGAGCTGGCTGACTGACTTGGGTCACTCGTGGAGATGATTGGGAGGGCCTCTCCAGCCGCCGATCGCGAAGAGCGATAAGAATGCGCCTCCTTCGACGGCATAAGCAGCGCTATGCCAGAACCCGGACGCGCGGTGGTGGATTGGAGAATGTGCGCGCACAGTCGAAGCAGGTGCTGCTTGGCTCGCAACAGCAACGACGCCAAATGCGAGACAGGCAGGCCTTGGCCTTTCCTGGGGCCTCGACGACCCCCTGACGCCACCTGAGTTGGTCCCATCGAACGAGCCGCCGTCGCCAGATACGATTCATGCCGGTTGGGGAAATGGGATGAGTGCGACGCCAGTCATCGAACCGTTTGCGGTCGAGAGAACGCCGCTTAGCACGTAGCAGCTTGAAGGTCCGCGCGGCAACGAAGTGCTGCATATCTGAAATCAAGCAAAGATCATGAGAAAATTTGAAAAAAAGAGCGGAGAAGGATTTGCTGGACGCACTGTGCCTGCGACGACAATCCAATGCTCTCCAATAGGCCGGGCTTTTACCAGCACGCTGCCTTTCTCCCTCAATCTCCGCAAGCAAAAGCTGACGGGTAGCTGCTTGACGCTCACGACGAGTACCGGAGTTGGACGCGGGGGATGGCGGAGACGGCAGCGAGCTCGAGGACATTGCGAGGCAGAAGAAGGCGCGGGCTGAAGTTTAAAAAAGGCTAGAAGCCATCGGAAGGTAAGCCGCTGGAGCACATCTTTGCGCCGCACGACACGCCTTGAGCAGGGCGTAGGAGGGTAGGGAGTACGCAGGAAGCGACATGGCGAGCGAAGGAACGTCGTCTAAGATCTGTGCGAGAAGGTCAAAGAGAGAAGGTCACAATTTGATTCAGCCGATATTACCCATCTTGGGACAAGATTGATGACAAATTACTACCATCCTGTTCCTCCCAACTCAACGCTTAGACGCGACAATCTGAACCACCAATCCTCGTACTGTAAAACGTGCTCGTCGAACGACTGCCTCTGCTGTGCCACCGCAAATTCCTTCACCTTCTTCGCCAAAATGGCGCTTCGCCAAGCGCGCTCTTTGGCCAATCGATAGAGACGAATCTTGCGCGCCGTCCGGATGCCGCGCCGCCGCCGCTCTGTGAGCACATCCTGTGCCGCAGATAATGCCGCGCGGGAGAATAACGAGCTTCTTAGCTCTGAAGCGACGAGCATAGCATCGCTGCTCTCACGATTGGCGACCAATCTCCTCGGCTGCGACGAAGTAACTTTTCAAACGCGGGCGTCCTGGCGTTCTTCTTTTCTTCGCGGCGAAGTCGGGCGTACAAGACTGTCTGCCACATGAACTGCGCCATCGTCGTGCTTGTAGAGCGTGGTGAAATGGTCTTCGCGTCTATCTTCCGCCAAGCGTCGACCGCCTGCGATTCGGCTGATTCGGCGGCATCGAGCTCCATGTCGGCGTCTTCGTCGTATCAGGAGACGTTCGACCTCGACAGCGGAGTCTGAGAGGCGCTGGATCAAATTCTGAACAAAGATTTCTCTCTAACGCAGCCATGAGCACGCAAGGATGTCATGACCAGCCCATAAACGACGTACCGGGGTCTTCCAGCGGAATGCGTTCCTCAATTCGACGGTTAACCTCGTCGTTGAGAGCATCAACTCGACGCTCGAGTAGAACGCAGCACAAGCTTCCGCGTCTGTCCTTGTTGGATGGCCAGTGAACGTGGTCAACATGGAACGACATGGCGGGCGGAGCGAAAACAGAGTGCGGATCAGGTTGCAATACGCGTAGGCGTACCGGTGGCGTTGGAAATGTCCGCTTTTTCCGTGACGAGGCATCGAGAGAATCTTGTGAGCTTTTGTTCTAATGGGTTATATACAGTGTGGTTGAGAAACTAAACAAGTTACGGCGTCTCGCCAGTATTCGTGGTCGTCGGCTTCATCCCCGCGGTTGCTGCTGCCGAGCCGCTCGCAGCGTCGCCCAGAGTCTCGACGTCCGCCAACACCTTCTGGAACGACTTCATGGTCGCAGCACCTTGCTCATTCACCGCCTCGACACTTGCAATATATTCGTCGAGGTCCTTGGTCAGCCCGCTAAAGAGCACGCGCGTGCCGAGACCCTGAGCTTTCTTGGCGATGACGATAGCCTTCTTGCGGAGCTTGTCCAGACTGACGGTCTTCACAAGAAGATACCGATGGCCACGAGTCTGAGTTCTGCGTCAATGGCGAATATGAGAAATGGACCAGGACGAACGTGTTCGGCACCAGCACTGCGAGACGCTTTGTGGTTACGCGAACCCGATGGACGCAAGGTCGACGTGGTCTGAAGTCCGCTAGACTGCTGGGCACGTTAGTGGAAATAACACCGATCCGATGGATATCGCACTATCTGGGGGCGGCGGGCGGCTTTTCCCTTGCGTTGGAGCTGACTTTCCTCTTGACGGCGCGGGCGCTTGGTTTCCTTGGGAGCCTCGTCGTCGTCCGTAGAATCCACCTCCGCCTCCCTTGTCAGCCACCTTCTCGTTTCCCTTGCGTTGGCGCTGTTTTTCCTTCTCGAGGCGCTTCTCCTCGATAGCCTTGTAAAACTCGTCACTAGAATCCATCTCGTCGTACTCGCGGGCCAATTTCTGGAGATAGGCCTCCTGAATCGCTGGCACGATGAAATACGTATACATAAGTTCCTGAGAAGGCGTCAGTATCTGCCAGAAAGCGAAGAACTGCGGCGCACCTTGGTACGACGCGCATCGACGGGCGTATGCCACATCCACTCGACAGAGCAACCTTGGTCGGCAGCGGCAGCAGCGACCGCAGCGTAGGTTTTGTCGCGGATGATGAACCTGAGGACTGGGTCTTTGCTGCGGCGTCGTAGACCTTGGTGTACTGAATATATTGCATTAAACCAAGGATCGCCTGCGAAAGGCGTTGAAACCAAAGCGACGGAATCCAAAGAGCGGGCAGACCTTATTGTAGACAGTCTCGTTCAGACAGGATTCCACCAGCAGCGGCTTATTCGACGAGCTCGAATTTTTGGTGGTTTTGTTGTTATCGGAACGCATTGGGGGAGGGTGATGAGGTGAATAGAAGAAGAGGGGGCGCGGTCATTGTTTTATAAGCGACTTGAGTGTTTTGAAATGCTGCTGCGGCCGGACGTGGAAGCTTGAGGCAAAAGTAATAGCTTCCGCAGCGTGACTCTCCAAAACACACAACCACCCCCGTCCTGAGCGGCCGTTGAGCGCAAGCATCGACCATCCGTGTCCCGACCTCGAAGGAGAAAACTTCACGCGAAACCAAAAAAAAATGACGACCCGTTCTGGCTCGCATTGGTATTGTAGCTACATTTGGTCCCTCGTCGTCCCTCTCATTAACTATGCCTTTTTCCAAAGAGCTATCCAAACCTCATCGGGTCCGGGCGCACTATACAGGGCCTCCCACATCCGCCCGAGAACGAGGCTCACCTCCCATGGCAAGCAGGAACACAAGTATTCTATCCCAGACTGCCCCCGACTTCGAAGAAGCTCAAGTCTCACCATCGTCTGTGGTCAGGGCGGTGGCGCGCGACGCTAATGCGGGCAGGGCCCACGGACACCTTCCTCGACGGCCAGCAGCAGAATACGCGCCCGAGCGTCAGCGATGCGTCGAGCAGTGTATCCCAGGTCCTCCTCACGTGCACCATCGCGGCTATTTGTCTTTCGTTCGGGCCCCGAAACGGATCGGGGAACGGCGTTTTGCTTCGCCTTGTTGAATCATTGATTCCCGCCTTGTTGCTCCCAACCACCACCTCCTCGCAATGACTGCCTCACCTTCGGTCCTCGATCCCCCACTACGCCGGTCGTCGCCCCCATTCCTTCTGCCTCATCTTCGGTCCCCTTCCCTCCACTACGCAGGTCGACGTCCCCATTCCTTCTCCCGCCTCCGCGAACGTCGAACCAAATATGACTGCGCGGCCAATCCAGGTGCCAAGAAAGCGGGCAACCCGGGAATCTTCCATGGCCAGCGGCGCGAGTTCTTGTTGGCGCACGAGAAACAGGTCCAGTTGTACTACGGCAGTGGCAAGACGCCAAAGCATAAACGGGGGTCCGGCAAAAACGTCTTCGACCAAATCATGCCCTTGTACTGGGCTAAATTCCCGCCGGGCCTCCCTCTCAGCCACGATCCACCGGAAAATCCCGCCGGCCTGAAGCAGTATGCCGTCGCTCCTGTGGACGGCCCCGAATTAGTCGCCTGGCAAAAATTCAAGGAAGACACCGAAGAGGTAATGCTTGTCGTCAAAAGTCTTCAATACGATGCTGAAGCGCCCGTAGAAAGTGGCGTCGTGGTACTCGCGTCGTCGACAGGCTCCGCCCGGCGAACATGTCTTCGCGCCTCTCCTGAAGCAGCTGCGGCAACCGTTGGGCAACGCGCCGCGTTTGAAGCGGCCATACGAAGTCTATATGCAACGCGAAGACGTTCGCCCGCTGATCGAGGCCGAGTTCACGAAGCTGGGCTACCACCAGCAACCTTCCGCCAGTCATATCAACCTTCGCTGCCAAATCGCGAAGAATATGCTGGAGGGGCCGGAGCACGTCGCTCTCGTCGAAAGTCTCAAGCTGGAGGCGCAGAGGGCCTTTGAGGAGAAGTCCGCAATGCACAGAGAGCGTCTGAAAGGGCAGCCATCGACGGACCCGGCAGAACAGAGCGAGTGAGTTTTTTCTTTTTTTTTCTGTTTTCAATTTTTGTTCGGACTGGGCTGAGATGATCAACAGGGCGCGCCGTAGAATGGCAGGTCTGCTCCGACCAGTAATAGATGCCGTCGCGTCGTATACAGGATACCATTTATTCCTCTTCGGCGCCGGAATCGACGAAGAGACGCTGCAGGTGGAGATCACGTGGTAGGCCGACATCCTTTTCGTTGAACACTTCTCAAGACATGCGTAGCACGGCCTCAAACGTGTCTCCGGAGTCGCCAGAGAACATGGACTTCACAAGAGCCAACCCCGAAGACTACGAGATCGTTGGGTCCAAACTTACAAGATTCGTGCATAATATGAGTGCGTGTTTGTGGCTCGCAAAATTCCCTGATTTGACAAAGTGTACTAGTGGTACAACAGAAATCGTCGTCGCCGTCGTCATCTGCCGCGTCCGGATCCGCCGGCCCTCCTCTCGTCCAACCGCCTTCGTCTGTCCCGCACTCCTCGGCTAGTTCACACCTATCCTCTCCTCCCCACCCTCCGGTTGATTCTCACTCGGCCCCTCCTCCTGGACCACCTCCCGTCCAATCGAAATCGTCCGCTGTCGTTCAGCCCACGACGTTGACAGTCGACTCGTCGGAGTTTGAGACTTGGTCAACCCGACCTGGTGCAGAACTCATCAAAGAGCTCAACGACCTGCCTCCGGCGGAAAGACGTCGCAAGTTAAACTACCTGTCCGTCAAGCCGGCGAAGGAGGTGGCGCGAGAGTCAAATATGGCGCGCGATCGTGCTACGGCTCTCCGGCTTCAGGCTGAGTGGTCAGTGGACGTGGCCACATGGCAAGGAACGTCCAGAGCAGCGGCCCGGGACACGCAGTCGAAGCGGAAGCGCAAAACTCAAGCCTCTTCACGGCCGCAGAAGAAAGCGCGTCGGAAGAGTCAGAAGACTGCGAACGTCGATGAGCCGACGGAGTCCGACGAAGAGGATGACTCGGACGATGGCGATGGTGATGAAGACTCCGCAACAAAACCCCCTCCACTTACGCGCGCTCGTCAAAAGGCGTTGGATAATATCAAAATGCAGGATGAGGGCGAGAATGGCGATGTTGCTGGCGCCGGTGGCGACGATTCCGAGGGAAACCCACCTCACGACGACGACGACATCAGTGCGAACCCACCGCCGCGTACGCGTGCTCGTCAAAAGGCGTTGGAAGATGTCGATATGCCGGATGTCGACCAGTCTCCCGAGACCGCTGCAAAGGCGAACGGTGCGCCGATTTCCGTGGCGGGAACGCCGCAGAGTGAATGGGCCGACAATGCGCTACTGTTGTTGACGGACGAGAAGCTTGGGCGCGGATGGGCGCAGCTCCTCCGACTTTGGTATAGTCGCGAGCGGGCGGCGGGCTTTGCCAGACCGACAGTGAGTCTCCTTGTCCAATGAGAACGATAGGTGCTTACCTCTTGACCAGAAAGGCTTCAAGTCCGACCTCCGCGAACCTAGTCCCCGCCCTCAGGCGATCGGAACCTGGGCCGCCCAGCATCGACGCGCGAATTTTGATCCCAAGATACGCGACGCAAAGGAATTTGGTCAACAGATGGTGGCTTGGTGGAGGGATGTGAACCCTGATTGGCGACGTCAGGCCAAAGGCGTGCTGGCGCGAGAGATGGGCGATTACAGCGCGATGGACAAGATCGGCCCCAACGGATTCCTCACGGCGTTGATTGGGTTGAAGTGGTGGGCGGCTGCGACAAGCGGGGCACCGAGTGCGGCATGGACGACAATGACGGAGGACGTACATTGGTGTCTTCAACAGCTAGGCGCGTCTGCCGGGGCCACGTGACTGTACATCATGGACGCAATTCCCTCCTTTTCTCTCTTTTTTTTTCTTTTATTAGATTTTATTACTTTACTACTTTACTTTATCTTTGTTTTAAATATCTTGTAGATTTAAATATTATCTGGGGTTATTATTGGTCACATCATGTCACAGTCCATTTACAGAAGCCGGAGGTTGATCCCGTGTAGTGAGAAATAAAGAAATTGATGCCATCAGATGCAATTCCCTACATTCTAGGCAGAGGAAGGCAGAAAATAAAACAAGTTTTGACATTTCATGGACGGAAACTGGAGAAAACAAGAAGAAAAAGTTCGCAAAAGAGACGCGGCAGACCGGGACAGACGACAGCGTAGCGCGGCAGCTCTGGCAGAAACCCGGCAGACTCGGGCAGACCCTGCCCGGACCACTTCTCACTGGGCGGCCGGTACCAGTGAATCCGCCGGCGCTTCGCGACAGGATGATCCTCAAATTTGACTCGACTGACGACATCGATGACGTCTTGACTTTTTCTGACTCGACTTTCGAAGCCGCTTCTTCTGATCGACTTTCGAAGCTGGTGTCAATGCGGCTTCTTCGATTCGCGGCCCCTCTCAAGATCTCAAGCCCCTCTTGTTTTCTCCAGGGGTCAGGACATACCGAACGCGGTTGACTGGTTCAGGATTTTCATCTTTTCGCCCCGACGAGGCGCTAAACGCCACTGGCGCTGACAGATCCCGTCATGGATCCACAGCCCGCTTTGGGAGCGGACCCCAGAAGTCAAAAAGGTGAGCTTAAACCCTTCAAATCTTGCGCTTTTCTCTTTGAATCTTGCGCTTCTCTGAAGGCACACGTTGCTTTTTTAGGCTCGTCATGGGTGCTAGTGCGGAGCAGGCTTGTTTCCTCGCTACATCCATGTCCGGATTCGACCACCTGTTCAGCCTCAACCCGTGCCCTGCACATCTGCGGTGCGCTTTGTACGCCATGGATTCTTCGTGCTCACACTCATATACTGGCAGCCAAATGGACGACGTCCCGGAGGGCGAAGAGCTGGCCCACGTTCACCTGCCGGCTCGGTGAGTGGCATCTTTCGTTATCGCGATTCGCGCTCACCGGACTCTGCAGTTATGAAGAGCTTGGATGGAAGGATGTTCTGGCCCTCTCGGTGCCGCCTATCCCCACGACTGTGCCGCCGCGTACGGACCCGACGATGCTCGCTCAACCCATTCCGGCGGACACAGTTTACGAAAACGGTTTCGCGGGCGAACGCCTCAAGTTCTTGCAGCGGCATCTCTCCCTCATCGAAGCGGCAGGCGGGGACCGTCCTCCGAAATGGCTTCAACTCGTCATCTCGACCTACTGGTTCACGTTCCCGGCTGCTCTGCCGATGAACCACGATCCGCCGACCAGCCCATTCGGGCGTGCAACTCTATCGCGACCGCAGCGAGCCTCGCAATGCGCAGGAGAAGGATGAGCAGCTGATTCTGCAGCGGGGGATAACCAAGGTAGATTCTCCATTACCTGCCGGCGATGTCGTCTGACGCGTCCTCGAGAATATGGTCACCTGGTTTGCGGCAAAGTTGCGCGCATTCGAGCAGGCGCGCGCGAACGAGGAATAGCAAACGAGGAAGCGAACGAGGAATTGACGTCGTTGTACAAAACCAATCAAGCATTCATTTTCTTGCCCTCCGAATTCTGCGTGATCGGCGTTCGAACATTGAATTTAGCAACCGCGACAACGTACAACACACGAGTACGACCCTAACGCGTGAAATGAGCGGGAGACTAACGGCCCGTCGAGAACCAGCAGTAGGTGATGCGTCAAGTTTAGAGGCGGATATTACGCCCCGGACACCTAACGCGTGAAATGAGCGGGAGACTAACGGCCCGTCGAGAACCAGCAGTAGGTGATGCGTCAAGTTTAGAGGCGGATATTATGCCCCGGACTGCAGCGACACTTCCGCACTTTGTTTACAGGCTTCTGAGAGGCACGAGACGACGCACCTTGCTTTCCTCTCCCATCCACAACTAGCCCAAACCATCATCGCTGCGCTCTTGTTCCTTTCGTTGCAGGATAATGTCTGCAACCATTCCTCCCGGCGCGACGATCATCCAATCCGCAGACGCGGCTGGAATAGACCACACACCTTTGGAGAAGCCGTCGCTCTCGACGAGCCCGTTCCCAAACCCCCACAATCCAACCCCAGCCACAACGACTCCCAAATCTCCAGCCGAAGTTGCAGTTGTCTCTCCCAGTGCAACCGCCATCCAACCCGCAGGCATACCCGCAGGCATAGCCTCGTCGGGCGCCTACGACTTTGCGCACCTCGTCGCTCACGACCAGCCCGTTTCCCAACCCACACAACCCAATCACTCCCAACGCGCCAGATTTGTCCTCCATCAACATTATCTCGACCAAGGACGCGGCGCCGAAAACGCATCGTCGGAACCCGCGACAGCTCCGTGTTCTCCAGCGTCGTCCCTCGATGTCGCCAGAAACGACAACCCGCCTGTATCGAAGAGGCGTTTGTCGCGCCAAGCCGCGTTGCTGGACCTAAGCTCTCGATCGAGCATTGTATCCAACCCTGTTTCTTCCTCGAGCCACTCTGCGGCTCCCGAGCTCGACACTTCGAAGCTCATTGCGTTCGGTCCTGAGGCAGACCCATCGATGCTGGCTCGGCCGGTCGTCAAACGCCGCAAGGCGGGGAATCAAGGCATTTTCCATGGCGAACGTCTCGCGTTTTTGGAAGCCAAGGCGCCAGATATCACCAAGTATTACTTGGGCGGCAAGAAGAGCCCCCGAAACCGCCGAGGATCGGGAAACAACGCACTCGACGACGTCCTGTCCGAGTTTTGGCAGAAGTTCCCTCCTGGTCTGCCCTTGGACTGCGACCCTCCTCTCGATCCTCGCGGTCTCGCGCAATATAGTACCGTGCCGGTGGATCCCAAGGCGGCGGCGGAGTGGGGCCAGACGATCGTTGACTTGGAGAAGGTACGCGTTCAACCCACTTCACCAATCCGTTTTCGCTTATTGCGCCGCATTTAGAGTATCACGAACTGGTTTGGGCGTAAACGACACCCCCGCAAGCAACGACAACATATTCGCACCTGTAATTTCGCGTTTACGCGAGCCGGTGGCCGATCCGCCGAGGCACAAGAAGGCTTACCAGGTGTACATGCGCCGACCGGACGTCAAATCCCGAATCGAGGTCGAATTCCACCATGGTCTGCGACCCAAGAAGCAGCATATAAACTTGCGCTGCGCCATCGCAAAAGAGTGGTTGAAGGACGAGACGCCGGCGGTCTTGGAGGAGCTCGATCGAGATATCGAGGAGCTGTGCGATGAAGAGCTCGCCGCGCGTACAACGCAGAGAAGTCGGTGCTCGAGGATCCAACGGCGGAAGTGCAGGCAGAGTATGTTGCCAGGCCACAGAGACACAAGTACTGACGAGCGCCACAGATCCCGACGCCGACTGGGACCGCTTCTCCGTCCGCTACTCGATGACCTTGAGAGAGCGACCGGGGCGAGAATCGTAGTATTCTCGGTTAGAGTGGATGATACGAAGACGCCGCTGGGTGTAGATGTTTCCTGGTACGAAGCCTTTTAGCGTTTGTGGGTATGCAGAGCTAAGCGGCGACAGCACGTGCGCCAACGTCACTCAAGACTCTCCTGCATTCACCGACTTCACGCGCTCTGCCCACCGAATACACCGCCGTTTGCCGCTCCTTATTGCGCTCGCTATCCATGCTTGTGCGTTCCTCTCTCTCTGAACTTCCTAAGCCCTTCTGAATGCTTGTTTAGATCGCGAAGTACGGGGACGACCGGGCTCAAATCGTCGGCTGCGACCGCCTCTACCTCGGCTTCTGCGACGCCGACTACCGCGACTACCGCGCCTACAGTCTCCATAACCACCGAGACCGGAAAGGCCGCAACTCCAGTGGTTGCGTCACCGCCCTTGACGCCGCCTCCCGCATCTGCTCCATCCTCTCCTGCGCCAACGGCTCACTTGCCTCCTGGAGGACCTGCTGCTCCGCTCTCGAAACAACCGTCCCCAACCACAGCGCCCACGCCTCTCGCTTCAACGGAACAGTCCTCTTCCACAACAGGACAACCGTCTGCAGCTCCAGCACCCACACCTCCTACTACAACAGCCGACACTGCATCCTTCCTCACAGCAGCATCGCCGGTGTTTACGGGCTGGGCCTTGCCGCCGACTGCGGAAATGCTGGCCGAGCTGAACGCCATGCCCGTGGGTGCGAGAATGGAGAGAGCGCGTAACCTATCGTCGCGCAACAAAACGGAGCTCGGCGTCGCCCTGGATCGCGCCAGAATCCGCGCCCTTGGAGCAGACTTGCGGGCGGATATGGCGTCATGGGGGAGGCACGAACAGCGTGGGCAAGGCCTTCCTCAATACGAAGTCGAGAGGGAGAGGCAAGCAGCAGCGGAAAAGAGGAGACGATTCGGACTTCGACGGAGACGACGACGACAAGGATAGCGATTCGGATGATGGGGGGCTGCCTGCCACTTCTGTTGCGCGGGTAACGCGCGTGCTAAAAAGGCGTTTGCATTCAGAGGGCGGGGCTGGGGATTCAGAGGGCGGGGCTGGGGAGGCTGCGGGAGGGAACAAGGACAAGACGGACGATGGTGATGTGGTTATGGAGGGTGCGGCAGCAACGAAAAAGGGCACGACGGGCGACGGCGATGTGGTTATGTCGGATGCCGAGCAGGGGGCGCTGCGCGGCAACAAGGAGGACGGCGACGATGACACCTCGAGCAGTGACGACGACGATGCAGGAGACTGGGCCTCTCCGTTGCTGCGGCAGATGCGAGACCCAAGTCTGGGATTGCGTTGGCAGGCGGCGACGAGCTTGTGGTTCAAGCAGGAGCAGTCCCGGGGCTTTGCCGTGAAGCCGGTGAGCAATCTCTCCCTTTTTATGATCTCGGAGCTCTGACGACCTTGAAGCGACCAGAGCTCGGAGAACGCATAGGCTTCAAGGCAGTGCCCAAAGCCTCCTCGCGCCCAGCCGCCGTTGGTCTATGGATCAAGCACGCGCGCTCACCATCCTTCAAGCCCAAAATCAGCAACGCATCCGAATTCGGGAAACAGCTGGGAGCGTGGTGGTCGGCGGTGAACCCTGAATGGAGACGCGGGGGCAACCAGGGACTGGTGAAGGGGTTAGGCGATTACGGCGAGCTCGACGTTCCAGGGCCCTAACGGCTTCGCCAACGTTCTCATTGGTCTGAAATGGTGGGCGGAGATGGAGGACACGGGGAAGCTTGCTGGACGATGGAATGCATTGTTGGAAGATGTCGAATGGTGTCTCCATCAGGTCGCGAAGTACGTGTTCCTTTCTTTCTTTGCTCTCTTTTGCATGCTAACTTTGTTCGCAGGCGTCGAGAGGAATCAAGCGCGCGTACGACAGGTAACCCTGGGGCGGGAGCGTAGGTTCGGGCACAGATGGTCGCGCCCAGAGGTTTCTTGGAGCGGGTTTCTTGGAGCGGGCGACGGGACTCGGGCGGACGAGCGTGATTTCTTGGAGCGGCCGACGTGTGGGATGCGACGTGTGGGACTCGGGCGGACACGGACCCAGTGATTTCTTGGAGCGCTTGGAGCGGGTGGAAACGGGCGGGTGGACACAGGCGACGTGTGGGACTCGGGCGGACGCGACGGCACGGTGACGGCGATGAGGATGGGAGCGGGGCCATGTGTGGGACTCGGGCGCGACTCGGGCGCGCGGACGGGGTTATTTTGGCTGGAACGCGAGCGGGCATACGGGAGCGTGCAATCCCACGTGACGAACAATATATCGCAATATCTTGTTTTTCGCTGCAGTATCTTGTATTTCTTTTTTTGCTGTAAATATTAAATAATTCTTCTCGCTATTAAATCCGCCATTAAATCCTCAGTTTTTATTGCATCAAACGGCGGCAGCTTAATAAAGCTGACTTCCCATCATGTCTCTTGATGGCGCCAAGCCTCCCACAGACCCCTGCTAACTTTCCATAAGTTCATGCATTGACGCCTGGCAAACCACCCAAAAGTTCATGCTTCCACTATCTTGCATTGGCTGCTCACCGAACAACGACGGGTTACCGATCCAGTTTGGATGGCCTTTTTGCGTCGACTCCGGGAGGGAGCGTGTGTGGAGCAAGATCTGAGTCTCTTGCGAAGCTTGCTTGTCGACGCGTCTGCGGATCAGCGAGCAGCACATGGCGTTGGCGACGTTGCATGGGATGCAGCACCGTGGGCGGGAGCGTTCCTAGTAACGCCGCGCCACAGTGCGCGCGTCCGGTGGAACGAAGAGAGCGTGAAGAAACACGCGGCGCAGACGGGGGAGCGTGTTTATTTGTGTCCCTGCGAGGACCGCGTTGCGAAGACGGGGAAGAGCTCAGCATGCGGGAGCGGATGTCAGTGGCAAGTTCCAAGAGCGCTCTCACGGAGAAGTTGACGGAGACCACGAGGATCGCAATCGGCATGCGGGCGATGGTGCTACTGAACATCTCCACAGAAGCGGAGTTGGCGAACGGGACAAGGGGCATCATCCACGACATCGTTCTTGATCAACGAGAGCCTCTCCGCTGCGCGAGAAAGAAGGCACGGGGGAGATAATTCTGCAATACCCGCCGGGCGTCGTTCTGTTCAAAGCCGACCACAGCACTATACCATCGTTCGACGGATTACCGGTCGGGGTTATACCACTGGTGCCCTCGGAAGGGAAGTTTAGCATTCCGGCAGCAAACGATTCAAACGCACGAGGACGATTTTGCGCAAACAATACGCTATCACTCCCGGGTATGCATTCACTGACTATAAGTCTCAAGGGCAGACGATTGGCTACGTGCTGATCGATTTGGGCAAGCCGCCGACGGGCTCCTTGACGCCATTCAGTGCGTACGTCGCCCTGTCGCGCAGCCACGGGCGGGAGAATATTCGCATCTTAAGAGGCTTTGACCCGGCCCTCTTTACCACCCACCCATCAGAAATGCTCCGCCGAGAAGATGAACGACTGGCGACATGTACATTAGATACACGACAATTACATCCATGAAAGAAAAGGCGCGAGTGATACAGAGAGCAGCATGAAGAGGAGAGCAATATCTAAAAAAACGGCGTAGCTACAGTCCGCACTCCATCCGAGTTGGAAGAACGACATACACTCCCGAAAGGAAAGAAATCCGTCTCAGCGACAAGCTGGTGACGCGGACGAGCAAAGCGGACACATAACAGCGAGGGAGAGGAGCGTTTAGGCACGACTTGGGCGTAAGAACCCAAGCATGAGATATCGCCGTCACGATTTGGCCCGATGAGCACGACGGGGAGGTGGTTTGGTGCAGAAGCACGGAGTCGTGCGAAGAGGAAGAACTCCAATGGCGGATCGGCGCCAGAATGCGGGCGATGACGCGAAAGCGGCGACTACCGTCCTCTAAATGGACGGTGACGAGCACGTCAAGTCGGTGAGGACGAATAGGGCGGTCTAACTCAATAAAACCCGTCCTGAGGTCGGTCTGGTAGCCGTTGGATGACGACGCGTCGAATACAACGTCGAGGCGCTTGCCAACCAGCTGGGGGAAGCAAAGCCACGTGACCGAAAATGGGGGAGGCTCAGGAACCAGAGCGGGGGCGTTTGCGACGATCGGGTGCGTTATTCGAGGGAGAAATGCAATGTGGTCGGAGAGCACAAGGACGTTCTGGGTGCGAGGTCAAGGGAAAAAAAAGCAGGGACGAAGAAGATTGCGCACCTTTCCGGAAAAAGGTGAAGGAGTGCGGTCGGGCGAAGATGTCTGCGTGAAAATGAGTTTAGTCAACGGACAAGGACCGAAAACATACCAGGCGAACGGAATAAGCACCGGGAAAACAGGAGCAGCACCGGTGCGCCCCAAGTACGACGTCTCGGGACACAAATCCTCGGAAGCCGGCGTAGCAGCCTGCCAGTACGCGGACGTGGTCGCCAGGCACGAAGGCGCAGCGGATGGAGGGTGCGGGGCGGACGATGGCAGCGGAGTGTTGGGATGCAGCGATGGCGACGGAACCGTCGTCGAGGAGAGTTTGGGCATGGCCGGAAATGTATGGGGAGGAGAATGGGCCAGCTTCGACGCGGTCTCCCTGTTGTGGGGGCAGGACAGCGCCCGAAGAAGTGGGGATGGACGTGCTTCGTGGGCACGAGTAAGATGTCCTCCGGCTGGGCCGGGCGACAGAAGGTCGTCGACGAGGGCAGCGGCTGAAGGGTCGAGACGTCGACCGGCGACCGACACCCGAACGCGGATGATCGCCTGGGAAGGGATGTCCATGACATAGCCCTCCGTGAAGCATGCCATGTCGGGCAGAGAGCGCAGGGCAACGCGCGAGCCCGGGGCGAGACAGGCGAATGCGGGGGAAGGGAGAGAGGCGAAAACGGGATCGCCAGACGCAGCCCAAGCAGCGGAAAGCGACGATGGTGGGCGGCGAGGGACCAGGAAATGGGAGAGAAGCAAGTACGAGGGCCACTCTCGCTGCAGGAAACGAGTTCGGCAGGAGGACTCGTAAACTAGAGACGCGCCATCGGACAAAGCGAAATTGCCAACGTGTAGGCCCAAAACCGGGGTTTGGACGGCGTACCACTCAGCGGCGGGCCGGCGAGAATGGGAAGGGTCTGGAGATGGACGGGGTGATGGTGTCGGAGGCGGGGAAGGAAGTCCAGGGGAAAGTCGCGAACGCAGAGCTAGCAAAGATGAGAGTGGCCAAGAAGATGAGAGGGAGAAACGCACGCGCAGAGGAAGAGCGGGGCCGCGGGGCGAGAGGAGCGGAGGCCAGAGGGAAAGGAATCGGCGCGTCCTGGAACGGGACATGAGGTGTGAAAAGCGGCTTAGCAAGTGACGGACTTCGGGGGATAGCAGGCGCGCTAAGGAATGCGGAAGAGCGGAAGCGTTGCGTGTGGGGGAAGGGGGCGGCGACGCAAGGTGCGACATGGGGAGGATCAAAACCAAAAGCTGTGCCACCTCAGATGTAGTTGTTTGTTCGGAATTAGAGCTTTAGCGAACGGGGTTCGTGATGTGTATGTACATGTTTGCAACGGATGACATCGGCAAGAAAGATTAGCTAATAATCACTGTGGGGGGACCTTGCAAAGCAAGGTGAAGAAGGCTCCGAAGCGCCCTCGGATCAATGTAACGGATCGAAATGGTTTGGGCCCGAAATTGTTCTTCGCGTGTGCAGTCACCAGCTCGATGCTTGCGGCGTTTGCTGCTCCCCGCAGGCTCGCGTCTGCGGCGGCTCCTGGGCGATGCTATGCCTCGCAGTCAGCTGCGGCCAAGAAGTCCAAGAAAAAGGCAGCAGCAAAAGCCTCTCCCGCTCCCTCTCCAACAAAATCTACACCAGCACCGTCCATGGGTCTACGGAATCGCCTCATGATGAGCGCCATGAAGACTTACAGTGCGCAACAGATGGCTGCACGAAAGTCGTCGCAAAATGACCCCGAGAAGTCGGAGCCGCTGACGGAGGAAGAGCAACAATTGAAACACGTCGAGTCGATGTTGGAGCAAAAGAAGATGCTCGAGAGCCAGGGCAGGGAGGTGCTGGGTATACAGATGCCTCAGCTTGGTGCGTGAATGCCTCTCCGTCGCGAAACATGCCTGAGCTTGACTCTAGACGTAATACTGCCCTACTCCGCCTCTCTGCGCTCGTTCCGAGAACACGGGTCGCTCCGCGCGTTGTATAGACAGTGGATACAAAATCGCGTCAACGACGGCAAGAACGCGTTCAGCATGCGTCATATTGCCGTGTCCAACTCTTTCCCCGGTGTGTATGTCGACCCGAAGATGGGCTGGCTGCAGACGTTCTTTACGCTGGCACGGCGCGTATTTGGCGCGCAGTCCCTCAAAGCGAACGCTTGGGTCGCGCCGCTACGGCAGGAGTACCTGGACCGGTACATCAAGCTTAACCAAGCGATCCTGTACGGCGACAAACTCGACCAGCTTGCGATGGCCCCGTTCATCGACGAGCTCGAAAAGCTGGCGAAGAATCGACTACCAGACCACACGTACTTCTGGACGTTCCATCGTGAGGTTCGGCCGACGCGGATAATTTCGTTGCGAGCGGTGGATGGCGACTTTGGCAAGGAGATGCCAGCGACAGGCACGCGCATTGCGGTGCAGGCGTTGGTGCGGTTCGATACTGAGCAGGCGCGTGCTTCATTGCTGTACGTGGGGATTAACTGACTGGAGTTTGGTTTCAGAGCGTCGAGATCTACGACCGTAATGGACAGCCGCTGCATGAGGTTGTGCCTGCGGAGGAGCAGACCGTTTCGGGGCAGCCGGTGAAGACGGGAAAGACGCTGCATCGCGTGGCGGCGGTCCCAAAACGTGTTACTGAATATCTGCTGCTTGACCGTCCCATGTATCTTCCCAACTCGCGGTGGAGGTTTAGAGCGCGGATGGAGACGTTGCCGGGTCGGACAGTTGCTGTGTAGTAGACAATCTTTGCGGTCAATGAACGCGCCACTTGATTGACAAGCGCGTCTTGGTTCTGACCCTCGTCTCTCTCCAAGATTGTAGCAGCGACTATGGAGCTGACCCAACACGCAGGATCCGAGGATTTTCGTTAGAGAGCCTCGGCCCGTCTGCCGAAAGATGATTGCCTCGCCGCTTTCACGTTGTAACCACGAGTCTGTTGGCTACAAACCACCATGCTCGTGCAGTGAAGGCCCCGCTTTCTTGGTTCGTGCCCCAATGCCAATGCGCAGGCGCAGCACGCTTAACGCCACGACCTTCAGATTTATGCCCATCCTGGTCCTTCCATTTCTTCTCCCATATACCCCGACCCTCAACCTCTCCGCCTCGACAATGTTTGTCTGGGTATTTGCGCTCGCTGCCTTACTACTTGCAGCGACTGCACCGAGGTTAAGGGCCTTGGGTGCGTTCCTGCGGGCCAAGGTGCCGGTGCTTGGACTGCCGCTGCCCGTCAGCTCGCGTACGACGGCGCTGGCACTCGATCACGCCACGACGCCCACCTCAAGAGGCCGATTACCTGCCCCGACTCCTCGACGACTTAGTGGGCTCTTCGGTGGTCTGCGAAGAGCGCGTAGTCTTTCTGACGCGGGCTTGCCGCGGTACCATCCACCCTCAACCCCACCACCGGAGTTGCCTGTCAGTCCCGGCGCCGGCGTTATCCCGCTCGTCGACCTCTCCGAGCACAGTCATTTCCGGAGAGTCTCGGATGGTCACACACATGGAATTCCGAGGAGCAGCATGGGCTGGAGCTCCATGTCCTCGTTGCATTCGACTTCACCCCTCGTTCCACTCCCGGACGCCAACTCTGCCTCGAGTTCACGAGCTGCGAGTCCCGTCTTGCTGCCGCTGCCGCCTCCGCCAGCGCACTCGAACGATCACGGCGACAAGCATCCACCTCTGGACTTCGACTTGCACAATCATCAACAACGCGATCTAAATCCCGACGCGATACTCGTCGATTACGAGCAGGAGCACGACCTTGTGGACGTGTCGGTGCCGGCGTCGCCGGCGCCTTGGGCTCAAGGAGAAACTTGGACGATGCTTGTTGCGGATCCGCCAGCGCAGCAGGAGCTGATCGTTGTGGAGACTCCCGCTGGTTTCGTGGTCGAGAAGTCCATGTTCGTGCCAGAGCCAGAGTCCCGGCAGCAACAGCACAGTCACCTCCCGTCTCCGCCCCAGTCACCCGTCATCCCCACCTCGGCTGTCCTATCTCGTCCCGTCGCTACCGTCCCCATTGGGCTCGCCGATGCACACCAGGACGACGTCGCTTCGATCCCGGACGAGCTGGAAGACCTGGACGACGTGGAAGAGCAGCCGTCTGAAGGGCTCGTGATTCACGTGCCTGTGGATGAGATGGTTGCGCCAGTTGGGCCGGTATCTGCGATAGAGGATATTCCTGACGAAGAGGTTGAGGAGGAGAAGACTGTGGTTGAGCGGAGCTTGGAACTCGCTCCCCAGTTTATCGACGATCCGCACAAGAACTCCAACGACGAGGTCGAGCCCTCGATCGCCGAACTTGCGCCGATTGTTGTGGTCCCCGTCTCGGAGCCCTTCGAGGAAATCTCTCAACAAGACGAAGTTGAATCCTTTGTGGATGAACCCATCTCGGTCTCCGAAGCTGTCGCTTCCGAACTCGGCCCACAAACGCTCGAAGAGGTTGATGCCTTCGCCGAACAGCCAGCGGAGAAATCCAGTTCGGTTGAGCAACTTGTTCCCGAAGAGGAGATCCCGCTGCTAGAGCTTGCTGCGGTGCAGCTTACCCTCGATGTCGACCTCCAAACCGAGAACCGCTCAGTCATTTACGACAATGTTTATGAAACCCACGACGAACTAGCGCAGCCATTCGACCTGGACCTGACATCGATGCCTGATATTCCGACACCCGTCGATACGGACGTCGTAGTAGAGGACCCGCCGTTGCCTGAACTGCCCTTGCCGTTGCTGCCAGCGATTTTGGTGTCGGAGGTTGTTCCAGATCCAGAAGAGCTGCCGCTGCCAATGTTACGCGTCGACACCAACAGCTCGACGGGTGTGGAGGACAGCACCGTTCTGGAAGGCGATCTCGCATCGGCGATTACGGTCCCGACGGAGGATGAACACGAGGTCAAGGGGAAGATGCTCGAGGTTCTCGACGACGACGACGACTCTTCGGACTCGGAAGACGAAGAAGATTCCGTTGATGCTGCCGTCTCGCTGCTTCGCCGCAGGCGCATCTTGTCTGTCGAAAACCTCAAAGCCAAACGTATGCTCTCCAGCGAGAGTCTCAAGGCGAAGAAAGAGCATGACGCTGCTCCCCCAGGCGACTTTCCCGTCGAGGATACCGTCGCGAAACCCACTCCAGCGCAGACGCGGGCTATCACGACGACGCTCATCACTGCCTTTGCACGCCAACGGTCGCCTCTTGACGCGGCGCTGGCGATGCAGCTTCGTCCTGGTTTGGGTCTCGGTGCCGACGGTGCATGGCTCGTGCGGTTCCTGATGAGTTTCTTTGGGTGGCTTGCGATTCTCGTTGCGGGTGGGCAGGACGTCGAGCTCGCTGCGAGGGCTATTCGAGGGTGATTCCTTTGCTTGGTTTTGTTTCCTGCTTTCCTTTCCCGCACATTGGCATTGCATCTCGTACATACTCATTGCAAAAACATCAGCACCGTACATTGGATACAAGTTAGTTATTACCGCCTAATTATCACGACCTTTGACGAGCCTCCACGTGATGAGGTGGCTGTGCCACAACCCACCTTTCTCCAGACTACCATCCGTCGGCGATGCTCGCCGGCTCGCGCGTGCTGCTCGCCGTACTTCTCTCCGCCACACCCACGCTTGTCGACGCCAACCACAACCACATCAACTACTACTACGCTCGCCAACTGCAAGACCAGATATCGTCCAGCTCCAGCTATGACTATTGGTGGCCCTACCCGCCTGCAACAACGCTTGACTCCATCCCCACCCAAACGACCGATGCCGTCGTCAACACGAACACTCTTCCTACGCCAACATCGACTGGGCCCGTCATGGCCTTTTCATTCTCGCTTGCCCCGTCTGCTTCTTCGTCCCTTTCTGCAAATTCCAATCCCGGCGACTCCATCTCTGGTTCTTCTTCCGATTCCGGCGCCGCCAGCATACCGCTCGTCACAACGACCATCTCTGCGCTCCCCCCGTCCAACTCGTCATCCACACACACGCCACTGACGCCGCACAAACTCCCCATGGTATCGAACAACAACCTCATCTACATCGTCTCGGGCTGTGGGGCTGCGGGTCTGCTTATTGGTGGGCTCACGGCGTGGTGTGTTTATGGCTGCGTAACTCGTCGTCGGAATCGAAATGGAGGCGAGTCGGCGGTGTTGCGCAAACGCGGACGCAAGAGCTACGGCACATTGGAGGTTGGGCCAGAGTACAGGCCGGCGACGCCGATATTCGAGGAAGACGAAGAGCACGAGAAACAAAACATGGACTACGACGAGGGCGAGTGGTTGGGGCACGACAGTACGCTGCACGAGGAAGAGAAACTGGACGAAGAAGAGAGCGACCACGAGACGCAAGCGTTTCTGCATCCCGAAACAGCAATCGCTGCTTCTGCACCGGCACGACACAAATCCGTCGCCAGTACCCGCACTCGCGCCGTGTCGCCAACGCCCTCTGGACGTACCTCGCTCTACTATGACCAGCTTGACGCTAACGACGCTGTTCCCTGGGAATCGCTGCGGCACAAGAGCATCAAGCGTGGCATGCTCGAACGCCTCAAAGATGATAACGACGGGCAAGAGAGTAGCAAGTCGAAGGTCGTTTCTCGGCGACCGACCTGGCAATCTCATGGGCGGCACGACTCGGACCTTTCTCTGGCGGATGCGCAGGCCGACCTTTCGCGTATGACCTCCCGTGCGACGACGGCGTTGTCGCGGGCCTCGTCGACAGTCACAGGGATGGGGTTCAGGATTATGAGCGAGTCGCCAGCGGGGACACCGACCAAGGAGCGGAATGCGGATATGTGGAGGTGGCCGAGCATCAAGACAGACAAAGGCACGGATGATCGCTATACGCCGGCGCCAATGCGGGCTGCGAGAAGTGGTAGTAGGAGCCGCAGTCCTGAGAAACGCATCCGCCCAACCGCCAATCCCGACAATTTACGGCGAGCGCGTAGTCCGCCTGGGCAACGTAGGGCTGCTGCGCGTGCACGCAAAGCGACGTTGGAGGACGCAGAAGAGAGCGGTGTTTCGAATAGCGAGATTCGCAGGGTGTTGCCGCAAAGTCCGCCGAGGGTGTCGAGTCCCGTGTTGGATGAGGCGTTGTGTTTTACTCCGGCCTCTCCGGATGCGGGTGCGCAGATGACGTCGTTTGCGTCGTGCGGGGGAATGTTGAGCGGAAGCACGTAGATTTGTTTGTAATCAAATGGTCACGTGAAGCAGCGACTACTTGTCTTCCTCAACCACAGCAAGCAATCTCGAAGCTCAGAGCTGTTGACGACTCTGCCCTACAAACATTCACTACCAAAGCGCAGTGCTGTGTCCTGGTCAGCTGTCCTGATCCACGAGGCGTTTCTACGTCCTTTTGTCGGCTCTATCAAAGAACAAGGTCAAAGCGGCCATCCCCTTGCTTTGTCCTGCACCGCCGCTGGTGTAGCCACTCCCCACGCCTTCAATTTATTGCCTTTCTTGGTTCGTCTTATCCTAGAAAGGCGATTTTAGGGTCGTCAATCGAGCTCGAGTGGCGACGACAGGACTTACCGCATCCGGAAATCGCAAAGCAATCCAGACGATGCTGCAGAAAAGCAATCCGCGTAGAGGGCCCTGGGGAGGGCTATTTAAGCCATGCGTGGAGGCTCTCTGTGATAGACAGACACACCTAGTCGACCCGCCTCCCGCCCCCGAATCCCGACGCGACTAATCGCCCGACTGAGCCTTGACGATGCCGAAGGTCAACAACAATAACATGAAAGCCCACCTCAACAACAAGTCTTATGTGAGTTTGTGTTTTACTCACGGTCGCATGAAGACTTATTGTTTTCCGTCGCGATATAGCAGAGCGGCAGGAACAAGCCTAAGCAGCCCCCAATCCCGCTCCGCCAGCACCAATGCCTGTATCCCGGCTGCGGCTGGAGCTACAATAGGCGGTCGGATTTGACAAGGCATGAGATTACGCATTTGTCCGAGGAGGAGCAGGATGAGAGGTTTGTTCGGCTTGGCTGAAGATCGGACTGTTGCTGATTGAACTCGTTTTTTTCTTAGGAAAGTTCCCTGCCCGTACGAGGGCTGTGAGTTCCGCACGCTGCAGGCTGCGAACCTCAAGACACACTTAAACACTCAGTATGCATCCTATCTCGGCCATGGCGATCCTCTTTCTCACCGTTTCATCCAGCACCGGTGCCAAACCTTGGGCATGCAACGTTTGCGATTACGCGGCCGCCGACCGTTCGTGCTTGTACAAGCACAAGAGGCTGCACCATGGCGCGTCCGGCTCGTCGACGGATGCAAAGCAGACGCGCCGCAAGCCCCAGCCTGTCGAGGACTCGGAGGTCGTCTTCCCCTCATTCGACTTCGCCGCGTCATCATCACACACGCACGATTCGCCCGACTCTCCCTCGTCGTGGTCATCCGCGTCTTCACCTTTGTCGGCGCACTCGTGGGAATGGGAACCCAAGTTCGAGAGGGCCGTCGCGCAAATCAACACCGATATTTTGGACTGCCCGTCCCCGCTGAGCTTCGAGGATATCCCGTTGCATCTACTCCGCACCCTTGAGGAGGCAATTGCAGCTCAGGCTGCGTCGTCCACGGGCACTGTCGATCCTCAGAACTTGCACTTTGCTTATCCAGCCGCGGAGGCTGACCACCTAGCCGACGGGACACCCACCGAGCCCCTGCTATTCAACCCTTCGCTCGCTCCCCTGACGCCCGAGTCGGAAACTCAGTGGAACATGGATTCGAGCTCCGATTCGGATTTCGACTCGGAGGCAGAATCCACACTCCCGCGTATGCATTTCCCCCGCGAGTGGGAGGAGACCACCGCTCGTCTTGTTCATTCGGCTTTTTCGCAGTAGAGACGCGAGCTTGATTGTGTTTTGCTCCTCTTCGCTGTATATACTTATGTTTATTTATTCTTGGCCTCTTGGATAGTTGGACTTCGGATCGGAGTGGAACGAAATGTATTGGAAGCTTCGTGTAGAGTTTTGAGGTTTATAACTGCGGCAAATGTGACGCTGTTCGCGTCTTCGCCGATTCATTTTGCTATCAAAGAAGGCTGAGTTGGGAGTAGGATTGTCACGTGAGCGAGGGGGACAGGAAATTTACGCAAGATGGTTGAGAATACTCTCTCCCGTCCAATCCATCCTACGAGAAGCACTTGAAATATAATCAGCCTCGACCAGCCGCGCCGTTCTTCCCTCGACGTGATAAAGTGTAGACTGCACGTCGTTGAGTCCTGGCTTGAAGACCTCCCAACCGATGTACTCGAGCTGTTCTGGGATCGGGCCCACATCATCGAGGAAGTCTTGAGGGAGAGGCACACCGATCTTTGAGTGGCTGAAGATGCGTAGTGCACGGAGCGGAAGGTCTGGGATTCGGGAGAGCACAGCCAGGAGTTGACGCTTCAAGGTTCCTGTGGGTTAGCAAAAGGACGAGGCGTCTAAGGACAAATAGACTCACGAGATGATCTATTGTCCAAGGCGGGTCTTCGGGCCAGTAGTTGTTGTTCGCAATTGACAGTTCCGCCAACTGAGTAGTCTCCGCCAACGCCCCACCAAGGTGCTCAAGCAACGGCTCAAACGAACGGAAGTCCTCTCCATCAAGCTCCAAACAACGAACGGTCTGCGCGACGGAGTGGATTGCACCCCGCGTCATAATCTGCGACATGTGCGGCATCTCCATGAGTCGTAGATGAACGATGTTCTTGCCAAATCGTTTGAGGTCGAACGAATCCAGCTTTTGGTCGTATTTCTCATCCAAGTTAGAGACCACACCCTGTGCGATGGACAGGGCGCGTAATGCATCACTGTTTGCTGGGCGGAGAGGTTGTTCGGTGTGCAAGGTGAGGCGTTCGAGGTGAGGGTGGCGAATGAGGAAATCCTTGCTCTCCTCGACAAACTGGAGCTTTTCGCCTCTTAGCTCAAACGATTTGAGCCGCGGCAGCGTGAACGAGAGGCCGAGGCCACTAGGGCCACAGCACCATGGTGTCTCCAATGAAAGCTCCTCGAGGGCCGGGCAGTTATTCGTGAGCATGTTCTGCAACTCTTCACAAGGCCATCCGTGGGCATTTCTGAAGGAAAGAAGCAGGACGCGCAGGTTGGGGTACGAAGGGCGAGTGATGCTAAGCTGGATCCCCATTAAGCAAATATATGGAAGATATCGCAGACGAACCCATTCCTCCGCTTCGCCTTCAACCTGGTCTCCTTGTGCTGCTGTCGCTGCAGCAACCTCCAATTCTTGCAAACTCCCACTATGCCGCGCAATCGCGTCCCACACCGGCTTGCGGAGCGTGCGCTCATACGCTGCGGCTCCGTTCCAGCGTATGGAGCGCAAAGCCCCGTGGTCCGCACAAGAGGCGAAGATTGACGCCATCTGGTCACTGAGCGCGCGGTCAGCGGCATGAAGTCGGTGGAAGTTTTCTTCTTCGTCGTATTGTTCGTCGTAGTGCAGGACATTCTCGTCGGCTGGCGGCGTAAAACGAATACTTCGACATTCCGCTGCCAGTTTTGGCGTTGAGTTGAACGTCTGCGCGAGTGCTCGCAAGGGTTCCAGCTCAAGAGGAATGCTGATGTCGCAATGTGAAAGCAGGGACCGCGAGAGATGGCTGCCCGAGAAGCGGCGGCGCAGCAATTGAACAATGGAGCCACACTTCGGTGCAAGGGAAATCAGCGAAGAGAAGCGCAAAGGAGTGCCCATCGTCTTAAGTGCGACGGCAAGTGCAAGTGGGTGCTCAAGCACTCATTTGGGAGTCAGAGAACAAGAATCAACGCGGTCACGTGTATGCAGAGGCCTGAATAAGTTATGAGCAGAGTTACCACAAGCTTCCCGGGGCGCTATGTCTGCGGTTCGGTTGACATGCGCTCAATAGTGTCCCTTGGAGGGAAGATCGCACCGCTCGCCTAATTTTAGAGGAGGAGGCGTTCACAAGTCTCTTTCAAACTAGAAGGGTTCAATCGTCATCTCCAATACAAGCACCGAGACATCGAATCCCTTCTCGAGCAGAAAAGCGCGAACTGCATCGGCAGACTTTGACACAGAGTCCCTTTCCTTCGCCACACGATGGCCCTTGTCCATGCCTATCACGATATACGACGGAGCGGTTCGCGGAAACTCCCAGTGGCCAACACTCCAGCAGTGCATACTGTTGAACGAGGCAGAGCCGTTGGAGCGCCAAACATCGCCCAGCTGGTGGATGAGACCATTGTTCCAGGCGTCAGATAGACCAGTGTTGTTAAGGCCAGGGAGGAGTCTTGGTCCTGGGAGCGGCTCTCCGGACTCGGGATCGAAATGGGAGAGAGGGTCGACGGGGCGCTCAGCCATATCGGTGCGGTAGATAACGTAGCTTCCGTTGTTGAACAGAGCATAGGGAAACTCCTCCGGTTGAGTCGATGTGGCCGACATGGTGGTCGGAGACATAGCACGGTCTTGCGCGTGACGGGTGGGTGCTTGCCTTTTGACGCCCACAATGCCGCTACCCACAGACTTGCTTCCCTTGATCCTCGACCACCTCGCCAACGACCGGGCTGCGCTGTATCAGTGTCTCTTGGCAGATGGCCAGCTTCACAAAGCCGCTGCGGGCCTACTGTACGCGCAAGTGCTGGTCAAGCCAAAATACGTTCGTTCATGCCTTCCAGCAGCGACCGCTGGTTTTGAGGATCTCAGGGCCAAACGAACGGCATTTTAGACCGGCTAGAATCGTCTTCTCTCCCCAAGTATGCGCCATATGTCCATACCTTGAGCATCCAAGGTGCGAGTCCTTGCGTGTTCTTCTGACGACTAACGAAGGACGCAGGCCTTCTACTCCCGAACATCGTCTCTGCAGTACCGGTGTTAGAAACTATTCTTACCGCGATCAGAGCCTGTGCAAACCTCCAAACTCTCGAAGTCGTACCTGACATTCACCCGGACGATTATTTCACTGCTATTCTCCAACACGCACTGGAGCTACCTTCGCTCAACACTCTGCGCGTGAACTCATCATGCATGAGTGAATCCGACTGTGGGATCCTCTTGCAGTTTACGAAGCTGAGGCGATTGGAGCTGAAGAGCCCAACTCGCGCCGTCCTGAATGTGTTGCCGGAGTGGCTCGGAAGGTTGACGGGGTTGAAGGAGCTGCATTTGACTGTGAGTAGCTTGTTACTCTCGACTTTCCACCTGCTCAACGTATCAGAGCAACTGCGGTTCCGTAACGCCGGGTGTCCTTCGTTCTCTGGTACCCTTGCTGCAAAACATCTCCGCCATCTCTATTGGTCTCTCATACTCCCTCACCGACGACGACCTATTCGACTTTCTCGGTCAACTCGGGAGTCTACAGAGTGCACATCTGCAACACTACCCCGTAAGCTACTCGTTTCCCTCAAAACGGTCCACTGAAATTGTAGCCTGCAGCAATTCAAACCGATGGAAAACACGGCCCAAATGAACAACCTTCGATCACTCACAGTGCTACACAACCTAATCGACGATGCAGACGCTATGGTGCGCTTCTGCACATGGATCCAGCATGCAGTCGCTGGCGCGCCGATCCAACGAATCAAATTATGCTGTGACGAGTTTGAGGAATCCTCATTCGCGCCACGGTCTTTCGACGCACTTCTAAGGGATCTGGCAGCTTCTAATGGAGAGACGTTACGTGCGTTGTATCTGGGTGGCTGGCTCGTCAGCGCCGACGCGGTAACGGCCTTATTCGAGAGCTGCGTGGGCATCGAGGAGTTCTCGGCAGCGCTCGACAAGCCAGGATTTGTGCGAACAATATCATCAGCTTAACTTCGTCACTGACCCTTGCGCAGGAAGAATTTGAGCGGCGCACTACAATGCTCCAACATCTGCACACTGCCGCGCTACGCATCTATGCAGGAGATGTCGGCACATCCCTGTCTGATTCAGAACGCATAATGCGACAAAGCGTCGCCCTCCGGCGCCTTTCGCTCGACGAAATGCGCACCGAGGTATTTTGCATCATCACGTGACCGAGACTGAAACTGAAACAATGCAGGGTGCCTGGGTTTCGCGGGACGGAGAGGTCGTCTTCGTTGTCTGTGAGCTCGAGAATCTTGCAGAAGATGCGGAAGAGCCTTCAGAAGACGAGGGTGATGCTGCATCGGACGACGGGTCGACGCGGCTGCTCGACTCTGATGATGACGAAGGGGAACCACGCTCGCGGTTACCATACGGTATCATCATGGGTGCAATATTGGAGGAAGACGAAAACGGAGAATATGTTTTGAACGACGAGGGCCCCATAATCCCGATGGAAGCTATCGAGGAAGAGACGGAGCCAGATGAAAGCAGTAGCCTTGGTGTACAGCAACAAATAAACTGAAAAGAGTTTACGCCAGTCTCTTCTCGACTTCATTCTGTATCGCATCCACTGTCCCAACGAAACCAACCGCACCCAACGCGTCCACGACGTACTCGCGCGCTTTCTCGTGCATGCCCTCCCATTCTTCCTGCTTTGCCGCGAGTTTCGTAGCCATGAACGCCATGACCAGCAGGGTGGCAGCGACGCTGTCTCCCGCGCCAGAAGGGAGCAGAGCACGGATCGAAGCGAGGTCATGCTGCGGCTGCAGCTTGACGATCCGGAGGACCTCGTCAATGGCTGGAAAACACCCGTCGAACGATTGCATACGCGCCAGTGCCTCCAGAGGATCTGCCACAGACGGATTGGTCGAAGCAAGTGTGGTCATGCCGCCGGCGGTGCCGAAGAATTTATGTGCGATATTCTGTCTCTGGACACGCGAATCGTCGTCGCTGTCTCTCGCGTCGACCGCTTCCCAGTCGTCCACGGTATCGACGTACATCGCGGGAGTGGGCGGTGCCGGTGCCGAGGTCGGTACCGCACGTGCAGGTGGGGGCGGGGGCGGAGCACGACGACGAGCAGGCGGCGGCGGCGGCGGCGGAGCCTTGGGTGTAACAGATGAAACAGGCGATGAAATCAAATCCAAAGCCGTTTCTAGCCCGAGCAACTCGTCGAGATCCGACCTGGAAGTCGCTTGGCTCGGTACTGCGGCGAGATCTACAGTCCAAGTGAACTCCGAATCCACCTTGCTGAGCGGGACAATGAAATACCTAGCAATGAAGATGCCGAAGCTCTTGCAGTTCGCCCGTAATCCTTCGCAATGCGTAGCGCACTCTTCCTCACGGGCGAATCACGTGACGGAGGCGGAGGTGGGGCAGCTGGGGCCAGGGGACGCAACGCTGCTAGATGTTCAAACACATCGGAGCGAGCGCTGGTCCGCGCAGGTGGAGGCGGATGCCGCATCCTCGGCTGCACAGACGCACGCGCAGCTTCTCGGGCAGCGGCCAGACCCGGAGCGTGGGCAGTCATTTGATGCAGCAGCACTACCGGCTGAGCGACCACATCCATGGCCGGCACAGGAGCAGGTGGGCTAACCACATGCTCGTCAACCGCGACGAACGACGTCTGGCTGGACGCGATGGAGTAGGTCGTCTCCAGCCTTGCGATGCTCGCGTTGACCGTGCGTTTGAGGAGATCAGGGTCGTCGATGGCATCGGATAGCGCGTGGCTGCCGTCCTCGAGGTTTTGAATGAGCTTCCGGGCGGCGAGCGCGTGGATAGCAGACGCGTTGGAGTCGGAGTTGGTCGGAAGATGGCTGCACGTGACCGGGACGCGAAGCTCGATTTCGTGCCCCGAGGCTGTCGAGCCTCGGAGAATAACGGTTTCTGGCACGGTTGTTCCTGTGAAAAAGTCAGGGTCATGGTCACAAAGGTTCGAAACCGTACCCTGCAATATCGCGTAGACAGTCAACCTGGTCCCTGGGACCAAATTCGCAATCTTGAACGGCGACTGCTGCACCGCAGGCGGCGGCGGCAGAGCAACCGGAGGTGGAGGCGGAGGCAGCGCTTGGTCAAGGAGCGTAGGATCCTCAGCATCTACATCGAAGATGTTCAGCTTTGTCTTGAGCCTATCCTCGACCTTCTCTTCGACGAGCTCAAAATCATCCTCCAGCTTCTCCATCGGTACCCCCCAGTCAACAGAGACATCAACGACTGAAGGCGTCCGCGAAGCCTTCAGGAGCCTCGCTATCTTGCCCGTAAAACTGCCTTCCTCAGGACCCACGAGCATACACGCGCCATTCCCGACCCGCGCGATCCCCTCGCACATCGCAGTCGAGACCGACTCGCCGATCCCGAGGACTGAAACGCGTAACGGCGCGTCCTTGGTCGACTTGGCTACAGCGCGTTTGACTTCATCCAGAACGCCATCGACGTTCCATGCATCGCCGTCGGTCAGGACTAGCACACTCGTCTGCCTGTCCATCCTACGGGCGGAGAAACAGTTCTTGAGCGCGTTCTGGATCTCGGTGCCCCCGAAGTTGGCGTGCATCCCGTCCACGTGTCGGGTCGCTTCCTCGAGCGTCTCCTGGTTGTACCCGCGGCTGGTCGGCCACAGTGAGTTGGTGTACGAGCCAAACGAGGCGATATTGAAGCTCGTGTTGTTCTTGTGCGGTAGAGCGCGGAGCATAATGACCAGCGCTTTGCGGGCAGCAGCGATGCGCGCGCCTTCCATAGACCCACTGCGGTCGACGAGGAGGATGAACTCTTGGGAAGGCGGGTCGGGGAGGGTGAACCGCGGGACGAGGCTCAATGCCAATGCAACGCTCCCGCCGGCCCGCTCTGCGACGCAACGCGGAGCATCGAGTCCAGCGGACTTGATCGCGAGAACGAAATCGTCCTTGAGCGGCGCGTCTGAGGTCAACGACACGCGCGCGTATTGGGCGAAGGGAAGGTCCTTGTAATTCGGCAGCTTGGGATCTGGGCCCAGTTCCGTTGAGATAGTATGCGATGGGGAGCCGATTTTGGAGATTGGGGCGACGGCCTCGACACTGAGATTGAATCGGAGGAGCGAAGGACGGGATGAGGGCGTGAAGAAAGGGTTGTTCTGGGAGAGTGTGTAGGGGACTTGGCCGTAGCGCGTCCCGAGCTGAACCGAGATGCGGAAACGGACCGAGTCGTTCTCTTCGTCTTCTGTGAGTTCCGTGGCGTAGATGAGCTCGACGTCGACCTGTTCATAAGGGAGGATGTTGCCGACAGAGACTTGAAAGACTAACAAATCGTCAAAATGTGCAAGATAGCAGGCAAGGAAAGAACGGACCATCCGGAGTGTGCTGCTCCAGCAACGAGGCCTGCTTGCCGTCGACAACCGCCTTCTCGTAGGTCGCCCTTGCCTCTTGCTTCTCTCTGACGACACCGTTCACCCTCGTCCCGTCGGAGCGAGTGAATGCGAAATTGCAGACGGCTGCACGAGCTGGAACTGGGAAACGATATGTGGCCTCGATGGGGATGCTGTTGTTATTCTTGAAGGACTGGGCGAGTTTGACCTGAGCCGCGAGCTCCTTGATGGTGGCATCGACGCCGACTTTGAGCAATGGGAGCGCGGTGAGATGGTGGGTGGTTGCTATCGTTTGGATGAAGCACAGTCCGTAAGGCGACATTGTGTTGTGTGGTGGACATGGCTCTCGCTGTCTTCAAATAAGGGCTTGCGAGTCAGCGTAGGACGCTGCGCCGAAGCAGCTGCGGCGTAGGATGACGGGGTCACGGCGTGACCATCGTCCTTGGACGCGGTCATGGTGGTCTCGAAACAACACAACCTGGCCTCGAAACCAGCCGCACGACAACCCACTTCTGGCAAGACCGTCAGTTCGCGACTTTTTTCGGTGTGACCACCGACGTCACGGCCAGTTGCCACATGCCGCTCGCTGCCCGACGCGGCCGCTCCAGCCTCTCCGACGAGCTCGTGGACCTCATCGTCGGCTGTGTCAACAGCACTCAAGACCTCCGCGCTTGCTGTCTGGCGGCGGCCGTCTTCCGGCAGCCTTGCCAAAAACGCCTGCTGCGCTCCCTCACCCTCCTCACCCGCAACAGCTCTGGCTTGCCATTGAGCGCAACGGGCAGCCACCGCTCCATATTCGAAGCATACACCCGCTTCACAACCCAGCCGCGCCTCGCCCTCTACGTCAAAGAGCTCTTCATCGTCCTCCACCATAAGGCCATACGCGCCACTCCCCCAGAATATACCCGCGCCGTCCTCGACTTTCTCACACGCGTCCACCGCGTCAGACTCGTCAATGCCCTCCAAACCGGTCCCGAATGGGACCTCCTCTCCCCAGAGAGCCGCTCCGCCGTCATGCACTGGGTCCAGGCGCTGGCCGATCGCGCCATCTTCCTCCAGAGCTTTGAGCTGGAATGCTTCGTCAGGATCCCAAAATCGCTGGTCCACGATGTCCTCTACATCGCGGACTCTGTCACATTTTTCGGCTCCAGCGTCGACGAGCGCGGTCCTGCAGTCCCTCGCCGAAGTCGGGAACGCCAACTGCGAATCGACACAGAGGGCACGGGCAGCTACGTCTACCGTAGCCTATATCAAAAAGAATTCCTCCCCTACCTTCAGCTCCTCACTAACATGACACTCTGCTTCGAAGAACGAGCCGGTTTCTACGCAGCTCGTCAGCTTCTCTACGTCTGCAGGATGAACGTGAAGCACATCGAGGTTGTCTGCACGCGTGCGTCTGATTCCATACCTGTTGTTGTTTTTTGCGCTCACACACAAAAGGAGAACCACAGAAATCCTACCCAGACCAAGCAAAAGTGACCGAATTGAACATGCCAATAAACCCAGGCCTGCCCGTCGCCTCCCATCTCACTCTCACCATCGAGCTCCCTCGCGCGGGCTCTCCACCTCCCTTTCCAAAAGACAACAACCTCACCTGGTTCACATCCGTCCTCGTGGCCCGTGTTCTCGAGACCTGCACTAAAGCCAAAATCGTCGTTATCCCCGTCGACGTCTACCCGGACTGCTTCAGGCTCACCGGGCATACGTTCTCATTCATCCCCGTCACCTTGGTCCCACTGGGGACTCTGGATGCGAAATTCGCGGTGCATGGAATGCTTGAGCGGGTGCTTTGGCGCGTCTCGATTCGGCCTGGATCGGTCCCTACTCTGCCAGGGATGGACCAGCTCGAGGTGTTTACAGCCGCGCTGGAGAGGGCGATGCCGAAAATAATGGAGAAGGGACTGTTAAAAGTGGAGGCGGACTAGGCCGATTACAAGTCACGTGAAAGACCGTTTTTCTGTGCTCGCAATTACAAGTTATTACAGTACGCTCAATGGGACCCAAAGAACTCCTCGGCCACAAACTCCCAAACGAGCTGCGGCTTGTTGTACATCTCCTTCGTAAACTGATAATGTTTCGTTCCCTGCTCCCAGACATAGTCCAAGATATGGTCCTGCTTCTCGTCGGCGGCGTTGTAAATGGGGATCGCATTGCGGAAGTTCAACGTGAGGTCGGCATTGACCGGGAACGGTTGCGGCGCAGCGGGGTTCGTGTCCAGACCCGCGAGCTGCAGTTCCCCGAGCACAGAGCTGAAATCGGTGACCTCCGAGCCCTTGACACCGCCGTCAAACTGCGTGTTGAAGAGGCTCGCGTCGGGCTGCCCGCCAAACACAGCCGACTTGACGTTGTGCTTGAGCGCGAGGAACGACGAGAAGATCGAGCACGTCGATGCGCAGATGCCGTTCCCGACAATGACAAAGTCCATATCGGCGAACGGCGGCTCGGTAAAGTTGGTCACTTCCGACGCCAGACCAAAGTCATCGTAGAACATGTGCGAGTACGCGTCGGGGACACCGTTGACGGTCTGCGGGACGGACGGGACCATGAACTGCGAGACGTTGATGAGGAGGTTGTAGTTGAGGTCGCGGTAGAAGCCGTAGAAGTATTCGCTGTTCTGGTCCTGGGTCGCGGCAGCGGCAGCAGCCTCTGCCTGCGTGAGGTTGTGGTCGCGGAAGACAGCTGGGAAGCCGGGGAACAGGTCCTTCGGGAAGAGACTCCACATGGCGACGCCGCCGGCGTAGATGTATCCGCCGCGGTTGCCCGACTGGTCGACGATGAGGTGCTTGACGCCGGCAGCCTTGAGTGCGTTGATGCCGTCGTAGAGCACTGACGTGATGCCGCTGATGTAAGTGTCGAAGTCGGTGCCATCCGAGGGCTCGAACTGTTCAAAGTACGCCACACCGACGGCAGGATGCTCAGCGAGCTGGTACAAGTCCAGAGTGGTCACGTGGCCGAACGATGTCACTACCACGTGGTGATTAGCAATCAACCGTCACAGGCAAGTGTGACAACCCACAATTGGGCTTGACGTAGTTGCCGGGGCTCGCGCGCGACGAGGAAACTGGCGACGCCTGCTGGCGGATCGGGGCCTGGTCGTCGGGACGCACAACACCTTTCTGTCGGGTAATGTGCGCAGGGATGGCATTCGCGCGCTTCAGCTTCTTTGCGTCGACGTCTCGCTTCTTGCGGCTGGACGACGATGCCCCGTCGATGCAAGTCTCGGAAATCAAGCTCGCGGTCGTGTTGCCCGCAGCGGTGAAGGTCGCCGACCACGGGATCGTCAGCGACTTGAGGCCCTTGCTGGTCAGCAGCTCGACCTGAACGCTGTCGGCGCCGGGGTAGAAAGCGCGCTGACCGAAGCGGCCAACTTCCTGCGTGTACGCGCCGGAGACCGTGTCGGCCGAGTAGCGGCTCATCAAACGCATGTAACGCGCCGAGAGACCCTCGTAGGCACCAACGAGACCGTCGTAAATGTTGGACGCGTCGGCGAGCTCGGTGAGGTACAAGTCGGCGGGAATGCCATTGATCGCAAGGATAGTCGAGCCATCGTACGGCCGAACATCGATTTTGAGCGAATTGTAGTAGTCCTCGAGCCCGTCACGCCCGGACTCGGGGAAGTCGTAGTTGACAATGAATGTAGGGTTCGCAAGCAGCGAACTCGTAGAAGAAGCGAGTGTGGCGATAGAGAACGGCAGGTTGTAAGAGAACGCTTCGGTGCAGGCAGCGGAGTAGAGCGTGTGTCCGTCCTGCTCGCGATTCCATGCATCCGTGACCTGCACGCTATTAAGAAATGAACAAGTGGACAAAGACTCGACGCACGGCAATGTTGAAATCCCAGTCTGACGCGTATCCCGAGGTGCTGGTTTTCTTCTGGACAGCTAAGAAATAACATGAGTGAGCAGGAACTAGGTCGGACTAATTACACGTACCAGCGAGAAGATTGCCAATATTAACGTTGTGAGGAATCTTCGGGTTGGGCGACTGCTCGAACCAAGTCTCGAGCGAATACCAAGGCAGCGCCTTGATATTCGAGTCGATGACCGCAAGACTGCGTTCCTTGTCGAACGGAATGTTGACCTCACACGCGTGAGCGGCGGCGCTTGACACCCAAGTCGACGCGGTTGCGACTGTGCATGGGTCACTGCATATCGCGACGCGTCAGATCCATAGAATGCAGTTCAAGAAAGGCATACGCACGCAGTAGATTTGGCCTGAACCAAAACCGTCGAAGCGGCAGCAAGAAGGAAAGTCTGCAGCATCCTCAGCCGCGAAAGAAAGGGAAGGGAAGGCGGGTGGGAGTGCCAAGCAACGCCGGCGGGGTATTTATCGTGCGCGATAAGTTGCGGCAGGGAACATGGTGCGCCTGTCTTGGCAACGACAAGATGCCGTCCATGTGGTCATTTTCGGGCACCCGCTTTGCGGTCCTGCGTTTCCCGAGTTCGGTCGAGCGCATTGCTGGCGGCGAAAGTAATGGTTGTAGCCAAAGAACCGTTTCGAAAGGAAGGAAGGCCTCGGAAGAAGCCTCGAGAACTGGGACTGCGATCGAGGCGGCGAACTGGCATCAAGCCGTCGGTGTCTTGGCGGCGTGGTGATCAAGTGGTGGATCAACTAGGTACGTGATGGCCCGATGTGGGAGCTTTGGGCGCCGCAAGACGCCGAAAAATGAAGACTTCAGGCTGAGTTTTCCGACGCGCGGGCAGGACTTGAACCCTATTTCGAACCTTTGGCGATTTTCTCCCTGGAGAGATTAAAAATACAATACGCACGGAGGAGCACGCCCCTGCTCCGCGCCAGGTCGGTCAGAGCAGAAACAAAGAACAAATTGGAGTTTCAAAGGACCCACGGCCGTTCGATGCAGATGAAGGGTATTAGATTTGCAGTCTATGAATACTGGTATCCGTTCCAGAGAGCTAAACCGTGTGTGTGTAACGAGGGTGTGTATGGGTATTAAACCTGGCTCGAATGAGCTTCACGGAAATGAATGACAAATAACACGCACCAAACTGAGCTCCAATGTCCACACGCGGCGGGCCCATAGCTTGAAGGAGCGCGCTGGTCGGCCATCCTTCTCCGGGAGATCGACGTCGAGACCGTCCCACCAACATTTTCGCTGCCGGAGAGATCAGCTGCCATGCGAAGAGAAAGTCGGGGGTATTCAGACGCACGGCGGGCTTTCGCCAGAAGAGAAGGAGCTTTTGGGCAGTTGCCATCTGCGCATAGTCGACGTCGACGGGCTTGCTGTTGTCCGGGGAGTGGTTGATGCCGGTTTTCAACAGAACAAGGGCGATGGAGGAGATGCATGAGCGCGAGGGTTCGAGTGCGCGGAAACCCCACTCGTCGTCCCTGTTAAACCCGCTGGAAAGACGTCAGACCAAGAAGAATTGAACGCAGCTGCACGTTTACCTCATGCAAAGCATGTCGATGAGGTGCTGCTCGGCGACATTATTCTCCTTGTTGACGTTCCGCTGAAGGGCAGTGAAGATGTTGCGCTTATCCATGAGGTGTTCGCCGCCATCGCGTTTGACCTGCAGCAGCTGCCCGTTGGCAATACCGTTCGCATCCGTGGCCGCGGCGTCAGTCTTGGGCGGGATGGTGAAATACTCGAGCTCTTCACGCAGGACAATGATGGCCTGCTTGGAAAGCAGCGGGTTCTGCGCCTGGAGGTCAGGCGAGCCGGACGGGGACGACTCGAGGAGATGTTGTTGGAATGAGAGCAAGCCAGGTGCGGCTGCTGTGCCGTAGAATGCCTCGGAGGCGGTACGGAAGAAGGTGAGGACGTATTGGAAACAGTCTGGGTCAAACTGGACAGCAGTGAGCGAGTTACCACTGACGACGGGCAGGACATACGTCGACCCCATAGACCTCGTCGTCTTCATCGTCTCCTCCGTCAGACAGCGCAATGCTCTGCCTGCTGAGCACCAGCCCGTTGGGGAAGAGGCACAGCAGCACGGATTCCGGGAGGTTCATGATGGTTTCACGGTCGACTTCGAAGCGACGGCCGCGGAGGTCGAGGAAGAGCCGGGTGAGCAGCTGGGGCTGCAGACTGGAGTGGGCAGGCGGGGCATGCTGCGACACCTGCGTTATGGGCGACGACGACGACATGGCAGGACAAGAACCTCCAAACAACGTGATTCGCTGAATACACCACTCTGCTCAGAAATTCTAATCTCTTGCTCGTCGACGTCGCTTCCAGCATGGAGATACAGACTTGGGCCATGCTCTAACTGAGAGCAGTGGCCTAGATCAAATTCAAATTTTCCGCCACGTTACCCGTAGTCTGCCTTCCTTTCGCCGCCATGCACACCATCTACGCCCGTGTAAACAACATCTCCGCCTTCCTTTCCTCATGCCTTATGACCCTGCTCGCGGCCATCGCCATCTCCTCACTCCTCGTCACATACTTTGAGGCACCGTTAGAGGGTGGCTCGATTACCGTCAACAGCATCAAAGTGTGAGCGTTGGCGCACCTTTGCAAGCCATGCTCGACTCATGCGCCAACAGAAAACACGGCAAAGGTCGACAGTATCGCTTCGAGCACGCATTCATTGACTTTGAGATTGATTCCGGTCCGTTCTTTCCTGGACACTCTCCTCGCCAACGAGCTGACGTGGCCGCAGACCTCTCTCCGCTGTTCAATTGGAATACCAAGCAGCTATTCCTCTATCTCGACGCGGAATACACCAATGACAAGGGGGTGCGTCGCGTCGCGTCGAATAATTCATAACCTCACTTCTCTGCAGATCAAAAACGCGGTTGTAATCTGGGACCGCATCGTGCGCCGCAAGGAAGACGCCAACATCCGGGTCAAGACCCGCCAAAAGTACTTGTTCAAGGACATTACCGGGTTCAAGTACGCGTCGTGTTTCCATGCAGTTTGTTTGTCTGTTCATGACCGTTTTGTAGAGACGCGTCTGCAGTCTACACTTTGCGCTACAACGTCATGCCCTGGGTCGGTGCGCTCACCTACGGCACTGCAGGCAGCACCAACACGAGCGTACCCTTCCCGCCGCTGATCAGCAACGCGTAGTTTCGACTTCTCGGGCGAATGTAACTTATAATGCGGAGAAACCCAGGAAGTTTCAATCTCGCTGTGCCGCGAACCCTCGAACTCTCTACTCCTGTAGGCCTCGAGGTATGTTGCCGATGCGAACCAACAACTTTCTATCACCTTGGCGAACTCTGGGCATACCAAATGTGCTATAAACGCTCACGCTCTCCTCGTTGTCCCGCGTAGCCCCGGCAATCGGAGGTACCGGCGATATGGTTCTGACCTGCCTTTTGCGGGCTTCTGCCTTTTCTGTTCTATTTCCTGCCATGGAATAGCTCGTCGAGCGGAGCTCACGCTCCATTGTCGAGGCAGACACCAGTGTGGTTGCGGAGCGTTAACGGACTCTCATTTGGCCGGAAGACGCCGCTTCTTCGTCTTTCTTACCCCTCTTTCTGATCTCTCCCGGAACCTTTTTCTGGCCAGGCGTTCATCGACCGTCGGGCGTTCGATTTGTCGGCGGACGACGGAGGATCGTAGCCGCTGTCTGCACGCCTCCGTGGTGGACGCGTTTGTCTCTATGGGTACGGTGCGTGCATCGTATGGCGCATGGGTCGGACCCACAAGAGAACTCTCCCGCTCTCTGTCAGGATTCCTGCGCTTCCCTTTCTTGCATTGTTCTGTCATACCTTTGTATGATCACTTTACCCACACAAGCCTATCCACGGCGCGGCGCGCGACGTTTTTCCATTGTTTCGTTACGCCTGTAGTCGCCGCTTGAAAGAGGCGCACTGTGGCTGGCTCAAGGCGTTGATTCTACGTACATCCATTCGACGTTCTCGACATCTGCTCAGTGCAATTTACGGGATACTATACAGTAACATCATGCGTGCCCGGCGCTCGCAGCAAAGCTCGACGCATTGTGGCGTCGAGCTTTGAGGCAGCGAAGTCACAAGATTCACGACCATGACGCGCCGCTGTCAGCGCCGTGCGCCTGTGTCGATCGCGCCCTTCGAAGGTCTTCGGGCGGAACTTACGAACTCTGCTCGATTTGATTCCGCGGCATGCTTGCGGCATGCTCTGCTGGGACGAACTCGAAGCACGTCGGGATCGCATCATCGAATCGACAACCAACACCGCCCGCCCCCGGCGCAATCTGTCCTTGCTGAACGTGGACTTCCTTCTCAACAACTGTTAGCGTTGGCCAGCCAATAGCCACCTTCCGCGGGCAATTACAGCGCCGCCACCATCTGTTGTGTGCGCAGGTGGGCAGTGTGCGGACTTTACAGTTCACATTGACATTTCTAAGTCAACCGGCGGGGACTGACTCAAACTGGGTAGATTTCGCGCTCTCTCTCCCGCATGCATCGGACTGCGAAAATCCCGGCTTGGGGACCTCAAATAATCAATCTCCAGAACATCGATAAATCGCCCCGCGCTGATCCTGACACCGAACGGGCCCGACGCCGTTCCAACGCTGCGACTGTGAGGGTCCTCAACGAGCTCTCCCTCGATGATGAAACCGAATTTACATGTTCCAGAAAACAGTCCCCCACGACCGCGAACTCGGAAGCAATTCGAAATCGCATCCGTCCGAACTAGTCTAGCGCTGAGGCTGGGTAATGGCAACGACCGCTCTGCCAGAGCTGGAACTTGCATTGCATTCTGGTTCAGCTTCGACGCGACTTCCGCGCTCCGGGCCCCGAGCATTGACATTGACAGACGCGGAGGTAAGATCAAGGTAAGCTCAGTTGGTCTTGCATTCTCGGTCCGAGTCGCTCAACTCTTCATTAGCTTGATCAATTTGGACGCGCCGACGCGTCTGGACGCGTTTCCTGCGACTAGATCGTTCCAAAGAGGCTTGGCTGCAAGTTCAACTTCATTCCACAACCCTCCCAGCGGGAGACATTCCAACGTCCGCGAATGCTCGCGTCTTGACTCGACTTTATCGGTCCTACAACTCGACGGCTGCCAGATACGACGGGCGAGCCTAAACAAAATATCCCGAGTCCAGCACGCAATCCGCGTTCAAACTTTCACCGACCAGTGGGGCGGCAATTGGCGGGACAGTCCCGAGCTCCGGACGGCCGACTGGCAGCAAGCACAGACGGACGGATAGACACCAAACGGACATGTTACAGCTTCAATCCTCACCGGCGTTCTAAGGTAACCCTGCGCGGCGTCCGTTCCTGCCAATCCTTCAGCCACCACGGTCCAGAGCCACCAAAAACACCACAAAGGCTTCTGTATTCCTGCTGCTCTGTCCCTGGCGCCTTCGCCGCCACCATTCACCGTGCAACTAGTCCGTGAAACCCATCTGTCTGTTGGAACGCCGGTGGAATAAAGTTCAAGAAAACACCGGCTTCGTCAGCAGGATGCGGACCCGACGCCGCGTCGGCGCGTCGCTTAGGATCGCGACGCGACGATCCGCTCCTGGCGGGCCGCTCGGCGCTGTGGAGCGCCTCACTGGCAAAAGTTGAACACGGGATCCGGCGCGTTGAAACTGCGCTCATGAGCCAAGCAAACCCAAGAAAAAAGGCCAAGAAAATATAGCAAGGTACGCGACGCGCCGACAGTCAAATGAGCGTGCACAATTTTTCATGGATGCACCCACTGAGCGAGCTTTTAGACTGTCATCTCGCTCGCAGGGCCTAAGAGGCACTCCAAACTTCTCCCGCCTAACCCGTCGTTGGCCGTGTAGCGCCGCCGATCCCGCTCCGACTCCACGACGGAGGCAAAAAAAAGAGCGAAACGCTAAGCGACCGGAAAGCTCCGGATTAGCCGACGTCGCGTCAAGCGCATCCAAATTGAGTAATTCCCGCGGAAGGGCTGCTTTCAAGTCGCCGGATGCAAGGGCGCATCAGTGACGCGGGCGGGTGACGGGCGGAGCGTTCACGCCTGTTCACGGTTCTGCGGAACGCACATTCGGAACCTTGTTCAACTGCGCGGCTCGGCAAGTGTCGGGCGTCTAAGGCATATGCTCGCTGCATGGCTACGACGAGTCGAGGACAAATGGGTAAGCTTCAGTACAGTCAGCGCGAGTATTTCTCATCCCCAGTCAGTGCGATTATCCGCGTTCCCGGTCCAAGCGGGATTCGCGTCGGCGTCGCGTCCCGCGCCCGGCAACTTGATTTTTTTTGGCCATTTATTATGCATTTATTGGCCGCCGTTGACGCTGACGCGCCGAATGACGCGTACCGACGCGTCGCGTACCTTCGCGTCAACGTCGCGTTGATACAACCGCCGCTGCGGCGTGTCCCGAGCAAAGAGTACTACCAAGTCAACCGTTGCAGAAGCGCGATGGTTCGCAATTCGAAAGCCCGCCCGCACTCCGCGTCAAATGCCGCCGAGCGCTTTATTGCCCAGCTTCGAGTTGTACGTACTTATACGTTCAGTAGTATCAGTACGCGCCGTCGGGGAGTGGAGTGGATGTGGAGTTGCGTTGGTTGTGGGGGACGGATATCGCGTCCGCGTCGAGGGACTTTTGTAAGACTTACGAAGGAACGAAGACACATTCAGCGGGCTCTTTTCCGAGTCCGTCTTGACGAAATCCAGACACCAAAAGTTGGACGCCTCTCACACGGCACATTCCGGACGGCCAATCGCCGTCGAGAAGCAAACTCAACGGGCTTTCGTAGCGTTGCGTTGCGCTTTGGCCGTTGCTTCTCGTGAATAAAATCCGGATTTTTCCTCGACCAGAAGCACCATTGCTTTCAATTCCGAGATTCCCGCACTCCGTCATTCGTCGTCGTCGCTAGCCATGGCCACGGACGGTCCACCTACAGCATGACCCGCGCCACCATCTAGCGTCAACGCGCCCTCGTCGACACTAGACAGTGTAGATCAACTCAGTGCCAAGTTCTGGAACCCCGCAAATAGCATAGCATACAGCAGCAAATCCGTAGCTTCCGTTTCTGGGTCCCGCCCGACTCGGGGATCGTCTCTCGGGTTTAGAGAGTTGTAAGCAAAGTGGTAAGCATGCCCGTCCAACGAGTCCGACCGCGAACGGATCTCATCACAACAACCACCGAACTCCGCAACAAAAAATAATTAGAGTTGCATAGACCCGGAGGTCGAGGCCGGCGCGCTCCGACTCCCGAGCCCGCAAAAAATCGCAATTTATCATGCGCCCCTGCGTCTCGCTCGGGGTACGACGCGTAAGTACTACGAGCGGACGGCCGCTTATCTCGCGCGGCGCGCACCTAAAATTCGGTTCCTGGACGTGGCTCCGCTCGTTCGCTCCCTCGAGCCTCGTATCTTTACGCACCTTGCACAAAGAACGCACGCCGGTGGCGACTAGCTCTCCATTGAGATTTAATTTTCCTGTGGCGCCGTCGCCGTCGAGCACTTCGTAATCCCTTCTCGAGAGCTCTTACTTGACGCTGCTCGGTCCCTCGCCCTGGCCATCAGCTTCCGCGGCACCTTCCGGACGGGGTTTGATGTGACGCGCACCGAAAAAGGCAGGCGCCCAAATTTAGTGTCCGCCGTGTGTTCGGCGATTGCGCCATCGAAGAAGCAGCAGAAGAGCCCGAGGGCGTGGCTCGAGGCGGAGAGCCAGAGGCATTGCTCACTCCCAACGCACGCACACACACAGAAGCACACAAGCAAGAGATAGCGCTGAGCAACGCACGACGGCAAGGTTTTGGTTGGGTGATAAGTACAACAATTGTTTTGTAGGGGGGGATGCTTCGATTGTGTGGTGGTATGAGATGAGGTAGGAGAAGAATGCGTCTAAGTGAGGATGGTGGTGAGATAGATAAGTCCAAAAAGCAAGGAACGTGAGCGGGCATGAGCAAGCATGGCATGAGGATATCCGTTGAGGGTCGCAGGCGGGCTAGGCTGTACAAGAAGGTCGAAGGTGCGTCTATGGGTGTGTGGAAGCGGGCAGGCGTAGGTCACCACTTTGCCTTGCCCTCGTCATAGTCGACGGCGACGGTAGAAGACAACGTCGAGATGGCCGACTCGTACGAAATCTTTTTCGCTAGCGGCACGCGTAGGAGGCGCGGTGCGGCCGGCTTGGTGGATACGGACGAGGAGGTAACGGGCGGACAAGAGCCACGGCGACCCAGTGTCAGATAGCGCGCGAGGCTGGCTGCCGTTGGAGGGGATGTGGATGGCGCAGAACATGCAGATAGCGCTTCCAGCGCCGTGTGCTTGGTGCCCGCGCATATCGCAGACGACGGGGACAGTGGGGACAGGCAATCCACCTCTAGTTCTTCGCGAGTCGTAACGCGCGCCGTCGGCCTGAACAACCGCGAGTCCCGTAGGTGCAGTTTTCGTCCGCTGGTGTAGATGGACGGGGACATGCGGGACGGAGAAGGGGTGCGGTTCAAGGAGGTGCGCGAATGAGTTGCACGGTCGCAGTCCCAGGCCCAGGTGGTAATGCGTGCGTTGTTGGATTGGGAGTAGGACCGAGAAGGGGGTGCGTATTGGAAGGGGTCCTGGTATGGCGGCAGGAGTTCGACGGGCTCGGGGTCTGGCTGGCAAGCAGCGGAACAGTATGTAGCGCCGCTGGGCTGGAAAGGGAATGTTACTTGGGATGGAAATGGGAACGAGGCAGCCACGCACGACGACATTCGAGCAAGTCGGGCACTCGTCGTGACACCACGAGTTGTAGTCGCTCATCGTTGGTGGCTGGAAGAAAGGGATGGTGGAAGAAGGAGGTGTCGGCGGGGGCTCAGAGCATGGCGACTTGGCAACCTTGGCCGCGTTCTTTTGAAGGGGCTGGCTCTGATGGGCAGGTCAAAAGCAAGGTTCTACGCCTTTCCCCATTTGGAACCCTGGCTCACCCACGCCCACGCTCGCTTAGGTCTAGCCAGATCTCGATCTCGATGCCCGCTTTTTCCCTCTGCGAGTCAAGATCTCTCTCTGACGCGCCAGTCCTTGACTCGTCGCGCCGCCTCCATTCTTCGCGTGTTCGCCGCTGCCGTCCACAGCGATAACCAGCAAGCAGCCCGTTTAGGCTTCTGTGATGCAGAATGCAGCGCAGGGGACATAGTGCGTCGCCAGTGAACTGGGCGCACCTCGACCGTCGGCGGCAATCACTCCGGCCATTTCACGTGACTGTCACGGCTTTCTCGACGACACCGACGATGGTGAGCTCGCTGGTGGTGGTTACTGCCAGTGCTGATCGTGGCCGCTTCAGTCCGCTCTATTCAACTTCCAATCCCTCCTCCTCGTCATCCTGCTGCTCATCTGCACCTGCACCTATGTCCGCGCCATCTTCCCTTCTCTCATAGACCGCAACAAGACCGGCTTCTTGGGCTTGTTTTTCATGAGTGCCAGGATAGGTCCGTGCTCGCATCCCGTACTTGCGTGTTTTTTGCGTGCTGAACCAACGAACAGGCGAACGACTATCACCCTACGTGGCGCTCGCGTGTATAGTCATGGCGGTCACCAAACTCGTGCAGTAACGTCCAAAGCGCCTTCTCCACCGGTGCTACACCTGGGCCGCTGTCCGCACCGTCTCTGTCGCCGCCAAACCCACAAGACGCGGCTGCAGACCCTCCTATGCCGCCCGAGCCCTGCCGTTGCTGTCCGAAATATCACGACGCGACGAACGAAGCGACGCGCGGTGGCGGGCAGCACGCACGACACACATCACCACCCATACACACAACAAATTAGAGACGTTCACGAAACTCGCGGACCCACTCACTTGCTTGTAATAAAACACCGAAAGCCAAATACGGGTTTAATTGCATTTTTTGGCTTTAATTGCGCCGTTGCTCGACCACGAGCGAACGCGCCGAAGTTATTGCGCCTCGCACATTGCGTCTCCACTGTATCATTCGGCGCCCGCTTCGCGAAGAAGAACGGCCAACCACTCAACCCGGTCGCCTGCACCCCGGCACCGTGCCTCGTACCCACACCCACGTCGGCACCACCGTATCGTTGCTATCTATCTCGGGCTGCTGGTGGCCCCGCGCCACAGCAACGGCACCGCGTACAGAGAGCTGGTGTGCTCATTCTTCTTTCCCTGCGCCTCTTTCTTTCTCTCGCGTGGGCGTCCATTGTCCCTGTTCTTGTTCTCTTCATGGCGTACGCCGTCGGGCTACACAAAGGCGGCGCGCGGCCTTTACTCCTTCAGTCCTCCTTCCAAAAGCGTTGCGAAGCACTCTCGCTGGACATGGGAGCATCTCCTGGCCTTCCCTGCCCTTCCCTTCGTCTGCTTCGTGATGTTGATGGTGCTGCTGCTGTGCGTGCGTGCGGCGGAGGACCCATTCTCCGCTCGGCCGGTGCCGTGCCGTGGCTGGCTCTGTAACGGCGACGAGACGAGGATAGCGCGAAGGCCTCACAAGGCCCGGCGAAGGCTGATGAGCTATGCTTATGCTTATGCTTTAGGTTTCGCTGGGTGCGTGGTCAGGTCGCCTCCCGCGCGCGGAGAGTTTTGGGGCCGGGAGCAACTCGCTGGCCTGTGGTTGCTGCTCGTCGCCCAGTGTTGGTCATTTTTATGCGGCGGGCTAGATCCTTGTCTTTATTTCCTTCCTTTTCCTTCTCTCGCCTGTCTCTCTTTTTTCTACTGCCCTCCTTCCTCCCTCTACGTCTTCACGATCAACCCCAACCAACTTTTCACTGCGCTTCTTGCTCTGTTTCTGGCGTCATCTTGACCTGTTTCTGTTTTACTCTGTTCTGTTCTGTTGGCGTCAGTGCCAGTGGGACCGTATACGCTAATATGTCGGCGATTAGCAGTCCTTGTCAGCTTGTCGCCGTCGCAGTTAGTGGGAGGAAGCTGGGAAGAGATCTTCCAGGCTGCTTCTGCGTGTGTTCAGTGGACTGTCGATGTCGGCGTGCGTGTATGTGCTTGTCCAGTTGGGCATGGGTGGGGGATTGTTGCGCTTTGGCCGAGAACAAGGTGGAGAAACTGGGTTCTCGAAGCTGCTGGAGTAGACGTGAGGATGGGCCTCCCAGACTCCGACGGCCGGGTCCCGCAGTGTGGGTGTGTGCAGCACAACTCCGGCGCGTTTGACGTTCCGAGGACGAGTTGTCGTTGTTGCGCTTCACCGTGAACGAGAAGTGGAGGGTATATGTAGGGTCCTCCCGAGAGACTGGATAAGCGCGTGGACGACGACATTCGGAAGAGGACGCATCATATTTATCTCAGGAACCTGCGTTGTGGGTCGCGACCCAAACTCGGGCGCGTCGACGACATCGATGTTGACACCAACAACGAGCAAGATACCAGCGGCCCCTCGTCTATCCGGCGCCGGCGCCGCAGCACTGTGGACGCGTTCCCGCGATAAGATAAAACGTGCGTCCTGCCATCATACGCGTCGGGCCTCCGTACCCAAGTAAAGCTGACTTTTTTCTGGGGTCTTTGACTGCATCATGATACCACCAAGTGGTCCAACAAGTCGACCCACTCGAACTTGGGAAAATCCTTGACGAGTCTGGGTCCCCTTCCGGCATCGCGTTGGGCGCTTCTAGCCATGGATCGCCTCGGACGACCTCCGTAAAGTCCGTAAATCCGTAAATCCGCGCCTTCTGAAAATCTTCTTGCTTCCCGGTTTCCGTTGCTGTCCATATGCCGGCGAGCAAAACCTGCAAAGTTCTCCGTACAGTTCCTGTCGTTCAACAGGCAAACACCGCCGCCGCCGCGAATCATCGTATGTAACGCATTTTCGAGTCCGCGGACTTATCGTCTTTGCCACGCGTCGGAGGCCGCCGATCCGTCTCGGCGTTTCCGTCCCCCACTACTGTTGCTGTCGTCCGCCGGTCTGTCTGGCTGGACGTCGTCGGAGGAACTGAGCACACAACACATCCCATCTGGATCAGCCTTCCTCGAGGTGACTTGCACGCGAACGAAGCTGTTGCTGTACTCCTGCCCGAACAGTTACAAGTAGTTGGATGTTTTCTGGGTGCTGTCTTGCTGCACAAGCATCGCCGCCGGCTCAGCTCATACTTACGGCAAAATGAAAGGGACGCGTCGCTACCCGATCGTGACGCAACACTTCTTTTGCATTCGTGTCCATTGTGCGCCGCGTGCACCTTCCCCCCCGACTCCCGACGAGGTACGACGCGTTCCGGACGCGACAATTCTCTCGCCGTTTTCTTCCGTCATGTTTGCTCCGCGGCGCAGTCAACGGCGTTAATGGGTTGACAGCGGATCATGAGCGACAATCTTATCGAATTCAGGCGCCGATAGATTTTTGAGTGGCTTGGTGATGCCCGTTCTTGCTTGTGCCCTGGAGTGCGGAGTCAAGGTGACTGCTGCGCTGCGCATCTTACACGCGACGAGCTCGCACTCCACACAAAGATGTGCCCAGGCAGCGGAGGATAGATATGAACTGTATCGTACCATGCTATCGGCGGATGACATACCAGCCTACAGCGTCCACAAATACCACAAAAGACTGAACAGCGCAGGTTCTTGTGAATGCGGACATTGTGCCATGGCGCACTTGTGTCCATCGTCAAGAGTCCAGCCCCGCTCACATTGGCGTCGTTTGCCTCGTCTTCTGATCGAGACCCTCGTCAATTGGCGGGCATGAGCATGGTTGGCTGGCGTTCGTGTGCGTGTGTCCGTGCACGATGCCCATTTGTGTTTGTGTTTGACGGAGGGTATGGAACCGATTCCGTGGAAGGCTCTGAATCCCAGTCGCCCGCCGCCGCCGACAGGCGGACGTCGCGTCCGAAGACCGAAGCTGTTGGTTGGCGTCGCACCCGGCAGCCCTGGGCCCGTTTACTAGCAGAGATTGCAGACGTGGTCTCGACTTCGCCGAGCGGCCATACTCTAACAACAGCAACACATCGAAAAACGTGTTTTGCTCGTGTTGTATACTTACACAGAGCGGCCCATCTCCCGCCAAACAGGCGCGTCTCCTCCGGCCGGCGATAAGACGGACGGACGCAAGAGCGTCGATACAACGGCGCGAACTGAACACGCGGGAAGAACAGAACGTTCTGCTGGACAGACAACAGAAAATCGGTTTATTTTGGCTTTCGCTCAGGCTCGACCGCGCCAGAGTGGTATTTAGGGAAGGGAGAAGTCGATGAACAAGATCCGTGCGTCCGGAGCTCGACTGCTGCTCCGCAAGTCGTCAGATCCAGGACCTTCAAGCTGAAAAAGCTTACCTGGATCCAAACTCCAGCATCAATTTCGGCTCATGCCCAAACTCCATCTGCAAACTTTGCGAATAAGTCGAGCGGAAATATCGCGGCCATGGCAGTGTAGCCTGCGACGTTTGGGTGCAAGAAGTCGCCAGAATCAAACTGAGGCGCAAGCTGAGATGGGATTTGAGGATCGGCCACGACTTTGTCGAAGTCGATGATCGCGTCGAAGATGGGACTGGTCCGTATGAAGGTGTTAATGCGCTGCCGCTGTTGCTCCCGGATGGGGTTTGAGTACGGCTGAATCGACGAGTCGTTGGCGGGGGCACCAAAGGGCGTAATGGTCGCCGCGAAGAAAGGGATGCCTTGAGCATGGACACGCGTTGAAATTTGCTTGAACGCCGCAATAAGCGCGTCACCAATTTGCTGCTGCGCTTCCTCGGTGGGGTCAGCGACGCCAATGTCGTTAACGCCCTCGAAGATCATCGAGTACTTGACCTTGCCTGTTTGGGCAAGGACGTCACGGTCGATTCTCCCTAGCGCAGCTGGGCCTAAGCCGTCAGCGAGGATCCGATTCCCGCCCGCGGCCTGGTTATTCACGGATATCTCCGTGGTCGGGCCGTACTGCTGCATTCTCCGCAATAGCAGGTCGGGCCAGCTAAAAGTAGTATTAGCCCCGTTTGAGTTAAGGTCGCTGTGGAGAAAAAAGCGGCCCACCGGTCGTTTTCATCCGTGTCGCTGCCTCGTCCGTCTGTGATACTGTCTCCGACAATGAAGAAGGCGGAGGCCGACGGCGTCGTGAGCGTCTCGACGGCACTCACGAAATACCTGTCGGTGCCTTAGCGCCACCTCCACGCAATAACACCAAGTGGGCACTCACCAATGCGCCAGGCTCTGCGTGTCTGGACTCGTAATATTTTGCGCGTGCACAGCGTTCCCGAACTGCATCCACGTAGTGGCGCGGCTGCCAGGATGAGAAGTGATGTCGAAGCCGTCCTGACCTTCCGAGAGATATATTGTAACCGTGATCGTTTGCTGCGCCTTAATTGGAAACGAAATCGGGTCGCTGACGACCTGGCCTGCGTCCGGAATCGAGAATCCAGGGTTCCCGCTAAACGTGACCTGCTGGATGCTGCCTGGGACCACCGCAGAGGCACCAGAGACGCCGCCTTCGGGCAAAGCGACCGTCGCGGCGGTGATGTTGAGATTGTTGGGCCCAAACGCGTTAGAAAACCGGATGCGGATGGTGTCGCCACCAATGGACATGTGCAATGTCTGGCGGATTGTGGAGTTGCGGAATACCCCAGTGGTTCCGTTCTTGTCGAAAAGAGTTAGGCCATGCGCTCATGGTCGAAAAGGGAAGACGCACGAAGGGTGGGTTAGGTAGGTTGCTGAACTCCGTAAGCTGGGGCATTGCGGTCCAGGTGTTGATCCATCGCAGGTTACTGCTCGAGTCCGCGGCGGCGGATGCGCTGAGGATGCACGAGAAGAAAGTCCCTGCTAGTGCAAGCAACATGGGAGAAATCCAAGCCGCCGGCCCGCCGCTCAACGGCGCAGCCGCTTTATAAAAGCTGGAGGGCACCGCGCCGCTCGAATTGCCGACAAACGTCCGTGATGCTAGAGACCAGCTGACGAGGTGGCGCGGATGCTTTTAGAGGTGCGAAGACGAGAGGAGAGCGTCGTTTTGAACTGCTAAGCCGCACATTTTTGTCGGGAGTCGGTATGAGAGCGGGAAAGTTGCGCCGCGTTGCGACTGGTCGCACTGGACCATCCACGGAGAAACCATCGCCAAGGCCAACGAAACTGCAGAAGACTACCAAAGCCACCGTCTGCCATGTATGACCAGTGGGAGGCGTCGGGACCAACATGTTCCGTGCACGTGGTAAGTAGGCCGGTCCGGCGCCAGTCCGGCGGCGCGTTCTCGTAGGCTACGTAGCTTGAGGTTTCCTTACTGCCCAAACAGGATGTATTTCAGGCTTTCAAGTCCATAGCATCCAGCTATTACTCGTAGTAATAACTCTGCGCAACACTAGACGGTCGGGACCGAAAGGCTAATGCAGGCAACTAGAATACACAGGACCACAGCGGCGGGCCCGGGGCGGGGCGCCATCGTGATATCGTCTTTAAGACGGTGCCGCGAATGAATCGCCATGTGTACCTTACCATCCTGTGCTTCACATTAACAGGACATTCATGAGCGTCCTTCTCTCGACACGAGCAGTCTTCTCGTGCAGGCCAGCTTTCGAGGGACGAATAGATGAGACTTGACTTCAACCAATGCCAGGTTCAGGATTGGGAGCCAGCTGCCAGATTCGGCCGCGAAGGCCACGTACTCGGAGAAACGCAGAAGAAAGCTTGCGCCTCGTCGAATGCCGCGACGGCACGGAGAGCATTTTGGGAGGCTTGACCATTCAAAAAATCCGCCACGGGGTATGGTTCTGGTCGGATCTTCGTCGACACGGTTTTTATGGATGCTTCTGAGCCTGCTGTTTTTGCAGGAATCTTGAAAAGTTGAAATGCCCGCTGGTGGACCAGGAAGGCGACGAGGTGCTAGCAATCGGAATCCACGGACGAGCCGCCCAGACGGGAGTCTAATTCAGGACGTGACAGTGTGGTTTGCAGTGGGAGGAGATGGTGGTCGAAGCAAACCAAGAGCGGGCGGTCACGTGTTGCTTGGTCACCTTTCCTCAAGCAGTCATCATCGACTACAGGTGCATGGCACAACTGAATGAAGCCTCGAACACTTTATAGACTCTCAGACCCGCCCTTGCTCGACGTCGGGATGTTGCCTTCCGAGACAACATATAATACCACTCGGCTCTCGTAAAGCGTGCAAGCAACGACCCATAACATCCCAGCGCATTTACGAGCCACTTTACTTGAATAGTACATCGGCGGTACTCCCCAAGACCACCATCGGCATTCGAATGTCCCTGGACCACCCTTTCAACGCAATCTCACTGGTCAATCAACCACACCAAGTCATGTTCGTATATCGCACGACAGACTAGCGCGCGCAGAAATCACGAACTGGAAATCACTAACTGGAAGACACCCTCATTCAAATTTCGAGGGTAGTTCGCGCAACAGCGGCGTTTCAACTGTGCGCCGCCTTCAGCCCCAGGTTCCCCAACGGCCAACGACGCCATCTGACTGCGATTTCGTTTTGATAGCTCAGGTCGCCGGAGTCTTCACTGCTCAAGGCAGGCTGCTAGTGCAAAGGGAACGGAGCATGCGACAGGAAGCGCAACTGTCTGCTTTCGCCGCTCAATCTTCGACAGGAAGATCGCTCGTTGACCATCTGTACATGGCGGGCGATATCATACACCGGTGGCGGGTGCTGGTCGGGACTTCCGCTGTATTCAACGTTCGTGAATGCTGTTTTCTTCCACTTCGCGTAGTGATGAGAGCGGAAGGAAGCAAATGCGCACGCTTGCGCTCTGTGTCTACCCATGTCTCGGAGCGGGACCGGCTGACAGCCTCAGCCTGTCGCGGTCTAGCAACAAGTGCCTGGTTGATGGACAGGTGCTTAGATTTGAACACCGTCCACGACCATGTCTTCTGGCTTCGCGACCCACGACTCTCTTTCATGTTCACGCCCCCGCCCTCTCCCGGTTTGCTCACCAAAGGCACGACCGCAACGCCGGGGATCACATCCTCCGCCTCTTTGAAGCGCCGACGAATAGCACTGGTGGTGGTCGTGCCGCTGGTCCTCGCATTCGTCACTTTCTCTGCGCACTGCATTACCCATCCGACTTCAATTTCTCTATCTTCCGACTCTTCGATATTGAACTGGGAGCATGCCTGGATGCGACGGCACGAGCGGGTTTTCAGGCCCCGAGAGGACAGTGCCGCATTCTCTGCCGCCTCCTCTACCGCCTCCTCCGCGGCATCGTCCGCTCCCTCTTCCGCATTCGAATCTTCTTCGACGGCATCACCGACTGGGCCACCTTCACAACAAACGATACCCACAGTACCGACCACAGCACCAACACTCCCTACTCCATTTCCGCAACCATACGATTCGGACTTAAGTCAGAACTTTTCGAGTGTCTCATGTTTCGACTTCTTCCAAAACATGACCAACACGGTGCCTTTTCGAACGTGCCGAGCGTTTTCGTTCCTGTTACAGGCGTCGGATGCGTTCATCGCGGTGTGTTGAGCTTTTCCTACATACCGAACAAACACTGACCGAGATTTTCAATCCCGACAGGCCCAAGAGGATCTCAATGAGCTGAATTCCATCGTTTGGGGCACCTGTAACACAGACACGGACGCTGACAACTGTGCGGCGAATATGGCATGGTTCGAGTCGACCTTGACCTCGGCATGCGCTGAGGATCTGAAGGCGGCCAATAGCATGGCTCGGAGCGCGCAAATAGGTACGTGACTGCTTGAAACCAGGAATCTCGCTTATCTGGAAAAATCTCGTACCTTTAGCGCTCAACTCCTACGGCGTCATGCGTAGCGCAGGCTGCCTCGTCGACCCAGTCTCAAACACCTACTGTTATCTCAACGCTGTCCACAACTCGAACCCAAGTGACTCGTATTACTATTCCCTTCCGCTCGGAATCAGCATCCCCAATAACACCATTGCGTCTTGCTCCGCGTGTACGGAGAGCTTGATGACGCTCTATTACAGCGCCCTCGGCGATGATGGGATGGGAGCGCTCAAGGAGACGTATCCGACCGCTGCAAAGATCGCGGTGGCAGATTGCGGCACTTCGTATGCAACACTGGTGGCGGAATCTTCTGCACCGAGACAGTGGTCCGCAGGAGCCATGTTTCTTCCATTTGCTCTCGCTGTTGCGTTGGGATTCTGACCATGATGGTAATGCAAGAGCCTCCGCTCGTCGTGCAAAATCCGCCACCGTCTTTTAACCCTACCTATCTATCGACGAGGACTTTTGTTATCGGGCTTGTTGTACTCACAACGGCGTAGGCATGCGCTTGCTAGTCTTAATCGTAGAAAGGATAATTGCATCTACTGCGCGGTATTCTGTGCTGCTTATGCGCCGAGATGAGGATACTTTGAAGATTGTGTCTGGACCCAGTCGCGTCAACCTAAGCCATCACTCCGATCACTCCGCGAATGTGCGCAAACTCCGCGTTGGGACCAATTTCGCGACTTGCCACCACCTTGCCACTCACCTCCGTTCCCCACACCAGTTTCCCTGTGGGACCGTGTCGTGTGTATCTTCCTTCGTTCCAAGTCGGGGAGGCTCATTGTTCTCGGCACTCAGACCGTGAATCGCTCTTTGGACGGACAGAGCTACCACACGACGATGGCTTCCCCGTTTCCCGAACGCCTTGGCACCAACTATTGCCCTGAAGACGACGAGGTGGATGCAATCAAGGCGTATCTCGTCGGGCCGACCACGAAATGCCAGGAGGTCGATCTCGAAATCGCCGAGGTCCAAAAGACGATGAACGCGCTCGTCGCCCGCCGCAACGCGTTACGAGAGGACATCGACGCACATTCATCCCTCATTTCCCCCATTCGTCGTCTTCCGCTCGATCTGCTTCAACGGATATTCATGGAGACACTCCCAACCGACCGCAACTGTGTCATGTCTGCGACCGAGGCCCCGTTGTTGCTCGGAAGGGTATGCAGCGGTTGGCGACGCCTTGCCGACGCGACTCCGCTTCTTTGGGCTCGGCTACACGTGTTCATCCCCACTGGGCCCCACACCTACCACACTCGGCACGGAGGAATTGGCGACGTAGTAGTCCCACCAAAGGTCAAAAAGATACAGGACCAAAGGATCTCTGTCCTCAAGTCGTGGCTGAGAAAGTCCGAGCAGTGCCCTATCTCGGTATCACTGTACTACCCCGGTTTTGGGTCGCTGCAGGAGATCGTCGACGCGCTTCGAACGTTCTCGACGCGCTGGGAGCACATTGTCATCAACACCCAGTCAGACGCGCTCGCCTCTCTCGTGTCGATAACGCCGGAGGAGGTGCCGCTCTTGCGAGCGTTTTCTGTCGTCGAGCGGGCGACGACACGGGTCCAGGACGTGGCGGCATTCATGCAGATGATGCAGGGTCAGGCGTTACCGCCGCAGAACAACCCAAATCCAGTAGGGCCTGCTCCAAACGCACCCAATGCGAATGCTGCGAATGCGAATGCGCCGAATGCCGTTCCAGCGAACGCGCCAGCTGTCGCCCTGAATGCATTCAACCCGAACCCCAACGCGCCAAATGCTGCTGGCAATCCTCCCAACTTTGCCCATGCACTCGCTCCTGGTGAGTTCGACTGAATCTACCGAACAAACGCTGATCTTCAATAGCCTTTGGCGCAGCACATCAGAACGTCCCAAACGCTCCGAACGCACCGAACCCCAATCCTGCGAATGCGAACCCCAACGCGAACGCTCCGGCCAACCAAAACCCTCCTCCGAACGTCGGCGTCCCTATGTTCGGGAACATGGGACAGTGGGTCATGCTGAATGGCGGGGCTTGGATGACAGGTCCGCCTGCCGCGCCAAATGCTGCTCCAAACGCCCCCGCGGTTAATCCCCCCGTCGTCAATATGCCTGCTGCAAACCCGCCAGCCGTTAACGCTCTCAACGCTCCAATTGCCCACGCCAACCCAATCCCTCTTCCCAACTTCGGTCTGTTCGGCAACATGCCGCAACCGTTGTTGGTGAACGTACCACCGTTATTCGGTGCTGGAGGTCCCGCTGCAGCTAACGCGCCTGTTGCAAATGCTCCTGTCGCAAATGCAGCTGGCGCCAATGTGGCTCCGAACGCGGCTGTGGCGAACGCGCCAGCTTTCCCTCTGAATGCACCTGCACCAAACCCGCCCGTTATCAACCAACCGGTTCCTGCTCTCAATGTCCCCGCGGGCAACGCTCCCCTTGCAGGCAATCCCAATTTCTTCAACGCGTTGGGCAACATATTCGGGTTCAACCCACAGGACCAGCAAGCAGACGACCAATCGGAGCAGTTGTTGTGGGAGACCGCGGGGATCATTCGCGCCCCACATCTAACGTCGCTTTCCCTGAACACGCTGGCGTTCAACCTCTTCGAGCTGCCGCTCAAATGGGAGCAAATCACCGAACTCAATCTCGACAGGCCGGGGCTTCAAGACGGCACGTCCATCTCTAGTAGGGACACGGTACAACTCCTCGAACGTTGTCCCAACCTCGCCCAATTCCGCATCATAGTGCAGGATGCCCAGGAGCCCATGCCAGTTCATACGCGAGATGGTCGACCGCTGTTGCACGATAAACTCGAAACATTCCATCTCGTTACGCCCCTCAGCCACTCGTTCGCACATGTCCCAGGCAATCCGCTTTCGTCTCCGTTCGGGCTCATCGCGCCACGTCTACACCTGACCAATCTGAAGACGTTCAATTTCTTCGGCTACGGCGGCGTGAGTTACACCCCCGAGTTCTTTGCGCACAACTTCGTTGCAACGGCACCACTGCTGCACACGCTGCAGATTAACGTGTATACGTTCGCGGAACTCGAGCTGGTGGATCTCATTCGAAACCTGCCGCCATCCATTCGCGTGCTGACGTTCCCGCTGGGCCGCGGTAATGCTGGGTTGTTCGATTTCGAGATGGGGTTCGGCGTCCTTGGGGACGCGTTCCTCGATTCGTTGATGGCACCCGAACCGGAACCAGAGACATCCACCATGGCAAGCGAGAAGGAGAGCTCCCTCGCTGCACTGCCCCTTCCCAAGCTGGAGACGTTGGAGATCCACGGCCGCGTCGGGTTCTCTGAGGCGGCCCTCTTGCGCTTCATTGAGCAGCGGATCACGTGCCTGCGACGCGTCGTGGTCAGCTTTGCGAAAACATCGTCTCGGTACGCGGCGCAGCAGACCGGACAGCCGCCGAGCAGGAAGAAGCTTACTCCCGTCGAGCTTGCGAGGATCAAGGCGCTCATCAAGGGCGAGGTTCGTGGGTTGAAGGTCGAGTTGAAGTATCCTGAGAAGAGCGCGCGTATTCCGACGTCGCCGTGGACTGGGCTTGCTGGCGCCGGGCCTGTGGACGATCCTCACCACGATTGGCTGCTCCTTGATTGAGGTTGGGTGTTTCTTGATTTTCCCTCTCTTGTGTTAAATGATTCTCGCTAATTGTACCATACATGTATCGGTAGAGAAGCAATGCATAAGGCGTAGTGCTGGTGCTGGTTGCGATAATCAAGCAGTGCGTGCCGCGACGTGCCCTGAATTTAAAGATCGCCGCTGCCGCCTCGGCCATCCACTTAACGCCACTTGGACTGTCAACGCATTAGATGCATTCATTCGCACCTATTCCCTTCCACCACCTTCTTTTTCAACCTTTATTCGTCTTCTTCGATGAACGCCCTGGTCTCTGGCAACCTCATTGAAGCTCTCATCGAGGTCCTGTTCTACGGGCTTTACTTTGTCCTCTTTACCACCACCATCTATCTCTTCCGCCGCCGCCATGGTATCCCTCCGAGGAGTAGACCCGCGCTATGGGTGTTACTCGGGCTTACGGCGCAGTTCGTCGCGATAACACTTGTGTGTGCACGCGTGGTTGTTGCGCGACGGCACTGACGCGTCTATCTCTAGCACTGGGGAAGCACCATGTACCGAACGATCTACGCGCTCGGGACGCTCGGCGGCGGCTCCGCAGCGTTCTCCTTCTATTCCAATCTCACGCATCCCTCGTTTGTTATGAACATCGCGCTGCTGGTCATCAGCCATACCATCACGGATTCTTTCGTGGTATGTTCTCGTCTTCTTCCTTCGCCCACAATGGAAGCGCGGTTTCTAAGGGAACATCAGCTCCATCGACTCTACGTCATTTTCTGCCATGAACGCAAAGTAATGTACTTCCCGAGCGCGGTGTTGGTGGTGCAAATCGGTACATCGCGGGTCCCAAGTCTTTCGGTCTCTACTGAACCTCGTCCTCAGTCTCGGCATTCGGCCTCGTCGTACGCGCCGCGACCTCCAAAGTTGGCGAAGATTACTTGCAGCTGTCGAACGGCTGGCTAACCTGCAAGCTCGTGGCGTCCATTGTGTGCGTAATGCCCATTTTGGTGCGCATGCGGATTATAGCTGACTAAGGTTCTACAGAATCAGCTTGTACAGTTCCGGTTCGTCGTGTCTCCAGACTTCAAACCACCTGGACTCAATATTGGGGCCAGTCATGATCTTTATAAGAATCCTGAGAGTTCAGCGCGCTTTCGGGGGCAGGCTCGCCAAGCAGAACGGGAGTGTTGAGCTGACGGCGCGTCTTCCTCATCCTTCATGTGTTCACCCAACTGAATTCTTTCCCTAGTCCCTGCTTGGCATCCTTGTCGAGAGCGCAGCCCTTCAATTGTCGGTTGCCTCTTGTTTGATCAATCCATGCTGACCTGTGGAAACAGGGCCGTCGCTATTCTCCTCCTTCTCTCCTTCCAGCTCAAATGGCTCGCTGGGGAATACATCTCAACAGGCACGGCGGGCGCTGCGTTCGCTATCACGACGGTGCTCATCCACGCGCGGATCGGACTGGGGTGGACGAAGGAGGACAGTTCACCCGGTGCCTCTTCGTCCAACCTGCCATCGCGCATAAACTTTGCCAGTGGCGCCGCGCCTCCGAGTACTAGCAAGTCGACGTTTTCTTTCCAGGCCGACGAAAAGACGCTGGAGAGCGTTTAGGTCGGATGGGTGTGGACGGCTCCGCAGGCGGAAACCCCGCGCGTCGCTATGATAAGATGCTCAAATATTATGCTTCGCCTTAGTGTACTTAATATTATACCCCAGAGTATTGGCGACCAGGCGTCAGTCTCCCCATCTTCATCTTCATCCTCATCCTCATCATCGAACGTTCGTCGGTAGCTTGCGCTGTCACCAAGGCTCTGAAGAACCAAGAGATCAGTTCAGCTCGTCGAGCTGAAAGGAAAATGACATACTTGAAGAAAATCTTGAGCACCAGCGAATACCAGAACAGGTTCACCAGCTGTAACGCGAAAAGCGGCACGAATATGAAGTACTTCAGCCACCAGGTCAGGTATACACCGTCTTGCAGCGACCATCGACTGGCCGTGGCTCTGCCCAAAAAAGAGAACGGATTCAAGGAGTTTATTTGAGGAAGTGTTTGAAGGACTTACGGTACGAGCTCATATTCCACGTAGATGGACCAGAGGATGATGATATTCAAGTAGTGCCGGAAATATCTTGGAGGGCGTGAGCAACTGGACGGTGGTGAATTTATGAGAGGAACCCACGTCCAGACGTAGGTAAAAATGGCCAGAGAAACGATCTTGGCGCGATCGAATGCGAGATAGTTGAGAAGTTTGGAGAACTAGAAGAGTCTCCGTTGTCAATTCTAGGAGGTCTGCGTTGCCCTGAGAGGAACGCGGCGACAAAACTCACAGAGAAAACGACTTCCGGAAAGTCCATACTCAAGTAGACGGCGTGGCCAATAAAAGTGAGGTTCATGAGATAGCTCCAGCTAAAGAGTGGAATGAGAAAAAGTAAGAAAACTTGACAAAACGACGCACAAGATGAGCCAAATCGTCACGCAGTGGTGGAGCATAAACTCATTGTAGTCTTTTCTTGGGCGCTCCATTGCGAGGACCAAGACAAGGACCTGGTGTATCCAATACGCGGTTTGGACAAGATAGTACGCCTTGAGCTGGGCGGGCATGTCCCAGTGAGGATATTCTGTGTTTGCCATTAAGCACTGCAAGCTGAGTGCAATAACCCGGCGCTCACCTAGCCAAAATCCTTCGGTTTGATACCACCACGTAGGGAGTTCCTTCATGACGCGCTAAATTTCGCCCGAGACTTAGTGGAAGAGAAACGAGAAGCACAACAGGAGCACGTACCCAACCCCAAGCCGATGCGAGCGAATAGTAGACGAACGCATATGTCTGCTCTCCGAACCTCACGATTTTGCCTCTCCTTCTGATACCGAATGCGACGGCTGCACGCTCTCCAACGGAGACGACGACGATTTGACGGAAGAACGCGAAGAAGACGACATAGAACGCGACGAACAGAATGTCGGCCCAGCTCTTCGCGTAGCGGTTCTGCACAGAGTCCACGTTATTGGAGATGAGGAAGAATGCGTGAAATGGGTTTTGGGAGTCGGGGGAAATGAGACGCCATGCTCCGGAACCGACGAGAGGGATTACAAGCAGTTTCGCGGCTTGAGCTGCGAAATAGGGTTAGTTCGTTGGGAGTTGATGTGAGAAGAAGTGTACCAGGTTGGACTATCCACTGGGTCCACATGAGGTTGGGCCGGGCGGTCCATTGGCGGCAGATATACAGTAGCGTACGAGGACGGTGAACGTCAGTGGACCGAATGGGCCGGTGACTAAACTTCATCACGCAACATGGTTCATCAGAAACAATGGCGCATCAGCTGAGAAGATGCGCCGCTGATGGCGCTGATGGCGTCGCTTCTGTGCAACCTTGATCGATGCACGTGATCCAGTGGATACCCACCGTCTTGTTTCCTACTGAGGCACCTCATCCCGGCAGGTACCATCCTCCAGGCGATAGTAGCCTCAGGCGTCCGACTCCGCCCCGACAATGCGCGAATATCGGGCCTGTTGCTGAGCAATCTCAACTCTGAGTAAGTCGTCCAAGCAGGGTTTACCCGAGGTTGTTTAAAACCTCCAGAAACGCATCCAGAAACGCATCCAGTATCTCAAAGAAATCATGGCCACTGAATTCGCAAAAAACCAACCTGTCGGATTCTCTAACCGCGTCGAGAAAGTTGCCATCGTCGGGGTATGCACATAGAGCCATCCTTCACTCTTTTGGCTCATGGTTCATTCATTGCAGGCCGGCGGTAGTATTGGGTCGGTCATCACCAAGGCGCTCTTGGGTACTGGAAGACACCAAATTACCGCCCTAGCACGGACAAGCAGCACGATCGCCCTGCCAGATGGCGTCCGTCGCGTGGTTATCGACTACAACGACGAATCGACCCTTGTCGAGGCCCTCAAAGGCCAAGACTTCCTCATCATCACCCTCGGCGTCAGCGCCGCGAAAGACGGCGGCAATGCTGAGGTCAAGCTCGTCAAAGCAGCGGCGGCAGCTGGTGTTCCCTACGTCATGCCCAACGCGTACGGCGCCGATCCTCTCAACGAGAAGATGCGGAGGGAGCTCCACTCTGCCGAGCAATTCCTCGCCGTCAAAGCTCTCATCGAGAAGCTAGGCGTTAGTCGTTGGATTGTGCTCGGTTGTGGGTTCTGGTACGAGTGGTCGCTGGTTGGGGACGGGCAGAATCGCTTCGGCATCGACTTCCAACGCCGTACTGTGACTTTCTTCGACGATGGCGAAGAGAGGATTGCGACAAGCACCTGGGATCAGTCCGGGCGTGCAGTTGCAAGTTTTTTGAGCCTAAAGCGTCTTCCCGACGACGAGAACGACAAGTCGCCTACCATCGAAAACTGGGCCAACAGAGCGCTCTATATCGCAAGCTTCCGTGTCAACCAGAAGGAAATGTTCGAGAGCGCAAAACGCGTTACGGGCACAACAGACGGCGACTGGATGATCGAGTACGTTGCGTCCGAGATGCGCTTCACGGCCGCTGTGCAAGCTATGGAGAGAGGCGAGAAGGGCGCCTTTCTGCGACAGATGTACACTCGGGTCTTTTTTCCAACGGGCGAGGGTGATCACTCGAGGCACGGTCCGCTGGCGAACTCGGCGCTGGGGTTACCGGTCGAGAATATCGACGAGGCGACCAAAGAAGGCCTGCGGCTGTTTAATCTGGGAGCGCTTGGCTTCGATTGACTGACTTGTACATAAATTACTTGGGTTAATTCTTCCAAGCCAAACTCGAGCGGTCACGTGTCACTAAATGTGAACAGGACGATCACCTTCACCAGCAATGCATCTGCCACTGTTGGCATTCAGCGTCAGCCCGGGTCACCTCGACCCTTCTCTCCTCTTCCCATGCACCAAGCACACAATATCCCCTGGGGCGCGCTCTCGTCCAACCTAGTTTTCATCGAAGACAACCCGCACCGCACTCCTCAATTCACGGATCTCTTCCCTCGGTCGAACTACGCGCCAAAGGCGCTCAATCACTTTGCGCGCAAGCTGCAGGCAACGATAGTCGAGTTTGCCATGACAGAGCGCGCAAAATACCCATCTAAGCGCGAGTTCGATGCGCCCACAGAGGGCAAAATCTTCTCAGACGCCATTCTCGCAGAGTACTGCGACTTGGAGCATTCGTCAATTACCAAGGAGAACCAACACATCGAGAATTGGTTGCAACGCGCCCAGGGAGATCTGGGTGTCCCGACATATTCCACGAGTCAGGGCGATTTGGGAGATGTGGTCAAGGTGCTGCTGGCGGAGAATCAAATGCAGACGTTGCTCATGCTCGCCAACCATCCCGGAATTCCGCTCCAAGACCTCCACCGTTTGTGTTGGGGCAACACGTTTGGGTGCGTTTCAAAAACCTCGTTGGCCTCCAGAATAATTCTTGGATCGCAGGTGGGACCAAATCCGTCAAGGGGCGTTGTTCGCCTACATATTCTTCAACGTCCTGCTTTCCATGCCAGACTTACTCAAAAACCAACGCTACAAGCAACTCCGGAGCTACCGCCTTGCGGTGTTCGCACCCGCTTTCGGAGCAGAATACAAAGCGCAAGACTACTGTCATCGCGAATTCTTCTGGGGCAACAGGACTCAGCAGCCCACGACCATTATTGACGACATCGACCCTCTAGCGGACCCAGAAAAACTGCACGCGTATTTGAAGATGTGTTTCGAGTTGTTGTATCGGGCCGACATGTTGGCACGGGAGTGCGGGATTACAGGGCCCCTTGGGCTCGATGACTGGGAGGGCGAGATTGTGGACGTTGTTGGGCAGTTATGGCATTTTGCCAGCAAGTATGGGGATGGTCCAAACCAGGACGGCCGTCTTCGCTTCATCTAGTCGGCTTTCGGACAGCCTCTTCTTCTTGTCTGCGCTTCCATCTCTTCGACGTGCATGTTCCATTCTAATAATGTAACGCGAGGAGATAACTAATAAAAAGCTGCCCGCAAGCCGGAGGGATGTACGCTAAAGCTGCTGTCTATGTTTGTTGAGGCACCAAGCCCAAGTCCGTTCAAATCAATCCCACTAATCGAACAACAACGCGTGCGCATCGCAAAATACAGTCTTCTACTTGCCGCCGGTCGTCTTGAAGAGGACTAGCCCACCAAGGGCGATGGAGTATCCTGGAGGCCCATGAGCATCAGAGCAGCACGACTTGTGGGATGGAAACGTACCAAATATTTGTAGCGGCGAGACTTGTGCGCTGAAGAGGAGGACGGAGCCGGTAATGAGCAGGATGTCCTGCGGAAATGTCGGCACAGTCAACACAAAGGAGAGATGAAGACCCTACCTTGAGCACGCCAGCAAGGGTCAACACCAATCCACTGGTCACACCCACCAAGAAGACTGCGGCGACGTTCAAGAAAAACGCGGCGAATGCATTGCTGAGAAGAACCAGCGGGCCGAGACGCGCGAGTTGGTAGAATGGCGCGAGACCCTCGGTGAAGGGAAGGAAGAGGAGATTGATGAGAGCGCAAATGGGCGCGTAGTAGTGCAGCGACACCAGCGGATCCATCTTCATGCCGTGCAGCAGAATCTCAATCATGACGAGACGCGATGCCTCGAAGACGACGGCGGCTGCCTGGATGATGAACCCGAGTAGGTTGAATTTGAGCTCGCCCGTCGACGTGAGGGCAACCCCGAACGAGATCATGAACACGATGAAGCCGAGTCTCCGGTTGGGTTCGGATATGCGGAATATCCACGAGATAAGGAGAACGGCGACAGCGTTGAATGCCTGGGTGAAAGCTGTGAGTGGGCGCAGCGCTGGCAGACAAGGCGATAACGCACTTTGAGCATCTGAATGTATGAAATGCTGAGGTAGAGGTAGGCCGAGTTGCTCAAGATGAGACTCCCGCTGAAGAGTATGCCAATGGGGAGGATGGAGCGGAGGAACATGTCCTTGTTCATGTTAATGTCTTTCGTGCCATCGAGCAGGTTCGTTGTCCGCTGCAGCACACGCGTCCCAATCGCCTTGGGCAAGTCAGCGAGGAAAAACGAGATGGAGAATTGCAAGACGCACCGCGAAAGTGAGATGCCACGTTACGAGGAAGACGGGGAATTTGAAGTCGAGGACATTGTAGAGATGGTTGTTGTAGAGGATGACCGAGACAGAGAAGGCCATCCATACGGGAATGATGACGAAGGCGGGGATCTTGAGCTTTGCTTTGGACGGGGTTGCACCCGCGGACACAGGCGCGGGCAACGATGCCGTGGGCTCTTCGTCCTTGACAGACGTGAGCGGAACCGACTCGATTTTGTCGTCTTCGGGGTGGGCCATGGTCGGCGAGGGAATTAATTAACGCTGCAGACCTGTTAGCGACCAGTAGCAGCGGAACCAAATGCGTGCAGACAGTGACGATGGTGGAACGGACGAAACAGTGGTCAACGCGTTCCCATCACATCTACAAGTCTTCCTCTTCCTCACGAGTGAATCCCTCGCAAACCAGGTTGTTATTCGCTCGCCGTCGACTAGCGCTGGCAAGCACAGTCCAGACCGCGCTGGACGAACTGTGGCTGCGGCCTATGCCGTCAACTGCACCAGTGACTTTCCGGGGACGGATGCGCGTCTCGACCCGGAAGGCCTCAACGTAGCCTATACAGCGCGTAGAGTCTACGCGATATCACCTGTCCGGCACATCCATTTGCCAACACGCTTCCACCAAGCTCCGCTTGTCAAAATTTCGGGGTTCAATCCGTATCTTGACTCGAGATACCACCCATGGCGGCCTCGTCTGCTCTTCCAATGCCCACCATTGAGCTGGAGCCCGTTCCTGGACCTTCTCTGCACCCAGACACCAGCTACAGAGAGCATCATTGCACTCCAGTCTGACCACGAGCACGAAAACGCCACCTCTCACCCGCTTCGCGCGCGACTGCACCTCTGTGCCATCTATACCTTTCGATGTTTCTTGCGGGTATGTTGACCCGCCGGCGTATCCAGCTCTATACTGAACGCTATTAGGTTGGAATGACGGTCTGTGTCCTTGTGGGGTCTCATCTCAGCTCTCACTCCCACCAGGCTCGAGCGGACCACTCATTCCTCGAATCCAGAAGGTCTACCATGCACGTCTTCCCTTGAAAAAATGCCTCCCGAAATGCTCAACATCCCCAGGTTGGATTTTTGGTTGTCTCGCTCACGTTCGTCGTTGCCTGCATCGTGAATGCCGTCGTTACTATTCTCGCCTTCGTCCTCTCAAAACCACTTCAGGGCTTCATATCTGGTGCCCTCTTCAACTTGAACTGGGCATCCAAGATTGGATTTGGTCGAATGATTGTACTAGGCAGGTCCATTCCTGCATTGTAGGACTTGCGCTAGATCGTCAACATAGGTGCGCTTGGTCAAGTGGTCGCGTACACAATCCAAGCTCCCGCGCCGCCGTTCCCCGTCTTCGTCATCTCCTTTGGGATCAATGGGCTGGGCAACGCTATACAAGTCAGACCGCTCTGTGATATCCACCCGCAGAAGCTCAAGCAGCCCTTGCAGAACGCGCAGACCAACACCTACGTCGCCAGTCTTGGCAAAAATTCCGAGTTCTACATGGGACTGCTTCATGCCAGCTACGGTAGATCCTACTTGACCATCACAGGCAAGCCCGGCACTAACATTACTCGCATAGGCGCAGGTGCCTTATCTTCTCCATTGATTGCTACGCAATTTGCGTCTATGCCGCGTTGGTCCTTCCACTATCTCGTGTCCCTTGGATTGGCCGTTCTCAACGTAACGGTCCTGACACTTACGTTCCGGTTTCGGAGCCTCGAAGGTCGGTTGCTCCCTCGTGCATCTCCACACACGCTAACCTAGAAATATATGTATGCAGACTCGCTGCATCGTATCGGCCAGAGACCGCAGGAAGAACTCGCTACGAGCACCAACGAGCGCAGCAACTTTGGCCAGATCTTCTCGCTGCGCGCGGTCCACTTGCTTGCATTCTTCGCGCTTTTGTATGTGGGCGTCGAAGTTACAATCGGTGGATGGATCACGACGTATATTATCGACGTCCGTGGTGCGGGCCACGAGGCTGGCTACGTATCATCTGGATTCTTTGGAGGCTCGTTGGTCCGATGCTGGTGCAGCAAACCAGGCTCAATTCTTGTCGTAGGTCTCATGATGGGTCGCGTTGCGCTTCTGTGGTTGAACCAACTGGTGGGCGCAACCTCAATGTCCAAAATTTCCCTCTCACAAAATGCATAGATCGGCGAACAATACGTCCTCTACCTATATTCCGCCCTCATCATCGGGTCCGTCCCTCACTTTTGTACCCATAAACTGGGCAGTTGAACATCCCTCGCCAGTCTCGAACTGCTCGTCTGGTTCCTGCCCTCTCTCATCGGTAGCGCTATCTCCGTTTGCCTCGTCGGGCTCTTCCTTGGTCCGTTCTACCCCATCATCATGAACCGCACCGGCCGCATCGTTCCACGCTGGCTGCTCTCGGGCTCCATCGGCTGGATCGCAGGATTCGGCCAGGCTGGCTCGGCGTTGATACCATTTGTTACCGGCGCGATTGCCAGCAAATCCGGGATAAAGGCGCTGCAACCACTGTACGTTGTCATTTTTTTTTGTGATTGTAGCATCTCATCACATGAATGCAGAATTATCAGTCTCATGGCCTGTTTCCCGATTGTCTGGACGCTCGTGCCACGCTCGCCGCGCCGTATCGACTAAAAATATCAACAAGTGTAGATTATACGATACATTGCGCATGCAAACATGAAAAAAAATGTCATGAACGTTCTACTTAAGATGTATGGCTCATTAGAAAAATCCGCTCCCGGGGAATGCCGACGAGCTCTCCCCACCCCTCCCATCCTCCGAATCCAGTGAATCCGCATCCGAATCACGACCGTGGTCCGTATGCCTCGAGCCTGTCAAGGGCAACGGCCCGGTCGCTGCCAACGACGCTGCACTAGCACTGGGATGTATCGGCGACACCAAATGGGCTTGCGGCACATGCGGCGGGGGGGAATAATTCCTGACAGCAGGCGACGCAGCGGAAAAGTCCCTGGAGGGCGGTCGGAAGCCACGTGACGGCGCAGCTCCCGACGACGGGCGACGAGCCGAACTCGGTGGCGGCGCAGCGTTGAGCGTTTCTTCGAGCTCTGCTCTGCGTAGCCGTGCGTAGACAGGCTCTTCTCCGCGTCCGCCTTGTTCTGCTGCTGCATTCGTACCGCCAGCGCCAGCGAAGAGACCACCGAGGTTGAATCCTCCGATATTGAGCCCGCCGAGTCCTAGCATGGCTTCGGCGTCTTGCGGGATTCCACCATCCGCAGGCGTTGGGTCGAACTGACAGCTCCTTAGAACGCGAAAATAGAAATTTTTGACAACTCACCGATCCCCAAATGGCCTCCCTCTCCTCATCCCCAGCAGCCGGCCGCCTCTCCGCCGCTCGATCAACCAAATGACACACGTATAGCGTATCCGCGCCATCCCGAACTACCCCAGCACAGAAAGCGCTCACAGCAGCACACACCAAACCCGCAAGTACCGCCGCGACGATCGCAGCCCGTTGTTGCTCCATATAGCTGACGCCTTCGGTGTCCCGATCGCCTGCCGTGCGTAGGTAGGCGACCAGGGCGAACGGCAAAGCGAGTGTGTACGGTCGCGGCAGCGGCAACGAGGGCACGGCTCGTTCGGCACCTGCGGCCCGCAGTTCTCGGACGCCTCGGACGCCATCGCCGAAGCTCGACCCAGTCAGGCCACAGTAAACACCGGTATATCTTCCACCGCCGATTCGCTCGCCGAGTCCATGGATCTTGGCTAGTGCAAGGTCGGCGAACAACGCAATGAAGCGATAGGGAAGCGCCAGTGGGAGCCAATAGAGAGCGACTTGGGTGACGGAAAGCAGAGATAAGATGAGTGAGTAGAGTGCGGCAAGCACGATGGGACCGAGCGGACGAAGCAGCGCAGCGTGGATGATTCGTAGTTGCGCATCGAGTTCCGGATATCCGGTGTTCCAGATCCCGCCGTCTGCAGGCACGGGTACCGAGTACCTGAAATACCAAGCGCCGACGCCACCCGCAACAACGCTGCGTTGAATGGATCGAGCGAGGAAGAACACATGTAGTGCAAAAAACGCAACGAATGCGCTTGCAAGCTGCATGTACCACGAATGCGAGAGCGGTAGACGAACCAACAACGTCATGATCGGCAAACTGAGGATGAGTGCCGCAAGCAAGACGAGTGGTGACAGTACGAGCAGCAGAGGCGCTCGGAAGAAGAGAATGCGTGTCGAGAGGGATAGTAGTGCTGGTGAACGGGAGGCCCGGCGGAGCTCCTCGGGTAGGCGTCGGACGCTGATAACGGCTAGCGCAAGCGGGACAAGCGCAAACAGCCGCAGTCCCCAGCCGGCTCCAGCACTAAATGAGCCGGCGAATGCGATGATGGCGGACAGGAACAGCGCGAAAGGCGGCGCCAGAGCAGATACAAGCAACACTGGGCGTAAAAACGCTCGCAGGAGGGCAAGATGCGTGTATGCCAAGATCGCGGAGAGGATGGTGAGGAATGTGACCAGTGGTATGGTGTGCAGTAATGCTGGTGGCGGTCGCTCGTCGGGGGGCGTTGGCCAGGACGAGAGAAAGCACTGCGCAGACACACAGTCCGGTGTAGCCAAACAGAAAGGCGGCGGCGGCGGATGAGTTTGGTTGTGGTCTCCTTCGTCGGGAATAGGGCAGATGGAATGCATGCGGGTCCGTCCTGGGTAAGAGAGATTCCGAGAGCGCTAGGGACAGCGACTGTGGTTGTGGTTGTGGCGAGTGTTGGGGTAATGCCCTCGGCGGCGATGGTGTTCGTTGTTGCGCCAGCCATCCTCCCTGACTCTCTTCCTGCTGCTGCTGGCCCACCAACCCAACCGTCTCGTCGTCGTCATCATCGTCCAACCGCAGATACGGGTCTTCCTCATCGCCAGGTGCGCCGAAATGGGGGTCATCGCCGTCGTTCAACTGCACAGACCCTTCGTCGGTCGTAAAGGAGAAGAATAGCGGTTGCGCATTCGACGTTGCCGTCGACGCAGAGCCCTGCTTCAGGAATTGTGAGGCATATGTCGCAAAGGACATTGCGGAGGGGAGGAGAGCTGTGCTGACGCGTCGTGACTTGCTGGGCACGCGACCGCTTGCTTGTCTTTTGCCCTCATGCGGGCTGCTTACGCGTCAAAAGGCGCGTGTCTACTGCAGACCGACTCTCAGCACCGCATCCAAGCCATGCATCTCGTCTTAATCGATCCGTGTTTCGTCATGCGGCGGCCTCAGCATCTCAAGGCCGACGACGGTTGCTGCAATGAGGCAAGCTCAACACAACGAGGTCTTCTGCACGGATCCCCGGACCGGAGACCACATGAAGAGGGAAGAGTGCTAGGCTCGGCGGGTTGCCTGCAACTCTCAACTGAAAAGGAATTCGAAGGGCAGTACTGGCCATTTGCATTTCGATTGCAACCTTTGTAATGCTTTATTTTTCTCCAGTTCGCGCTTGAACCCTCAGAAACCAAGATTTTCTTTCTATGTACGTGGGTACAAGTACATACGTAGGTAGGTTATACAAAAAGAATTCCGTTTGCAAGTGCTTAACAACTTGAAATGCTGTTGTGTCGAGTCCGAGTCCGCAATTAGAGTGGCTACAGTATGCTAGGTATACAGAGATTGAACCAAGCTTCGAGTGGTAGGGATAAGTAGTGAGAACCAGAATGCCGGAACGAACGGGCGAAGGGATACAGGAATGTGGAGGATGCATATAATACGTGAGGGGGCAGATCCAAGAATGAGAGCAGGAGGCAAGAAATCGTGAGAGAGGGAAGGACGGAAGAGAAGAAAGGAAATACGCGAGGCCCAAGCGGGACGCAAGACGAACCCCCGAAGGGCTTCCCTTCGCCCCCCGAAGGCACCGCTTGCAACCACGGGAGAAACCAAATAAGCAACGTCAACCATTCAGGCCCAACGCACCAACACGCGCTGCGACCCGCTGCATGTTAACATCTGCATGCGACGGCTGAGGTGGCGGCGGGGGACCGTTGATCCCTGCCGGCGCGTGCTGTTGATGTTGGTGTGTTTGGACTTGGGCTTGCTGGGCAGCGAGCTGCTGATGATTCCAGTACGTCCAAGGGTGATTGGGATGGACGCGAGGAGGGGATGGGAGCGTCGAAAGCCCGGATCGACCGCGGGGCTGTGATTGCGCTTGGGATTGTGGCTGATGCTGAGGTTGAGGTTGCGAGTATTGATGGGAATGGGCAGGCGGTTGGGCTTGACCCCATGTGGCAGGAGGTTGTGGCTGCATCGGGGGCATAATGAGAGATTGCGTGTGTCGAGGGATGGCTCTTGACTGCTGCGCATAATCGCCGTAGGGCGGAACCGGCGGTATAACGGGCGCAGAAGCCGCCGCAGTCAAGGGCCTCGGCATCCTGCTCGGCCCCGGCGCATTCTCCGTCGCTTCGACAGTATCCCCCTCCTCGTCCTCCTCGTCATCGAAGTCGTGCTCGCGGTCGTTATCCATATCCATCCCGCCGGACATGAACGACGCGATACTGTGCTGAATACCCGGCAACTGCATCAGCGGCGGGAATCCAGGCGTAGCGCCAGCGTCGGCTCGGACGTAACTGCTCTCAGTAACAGCTTGAGCAACAGGCGTCCTTGTTCTGCTCCTTCTTCTCTTGTTATTTTCGCGTCTTCTGCCGGGCATCCTTGCCGACGTCCCCCACATCCTCCTTCGTTCCTCCAACCACGACTCGTTCTCATCTTCCTCGTCCGAGTCTACATCCGTGGCATCATCCGAGTCGGACTCCGAGCCGCTACCATCACCGATGTTCTCCCAATGCTGGAGCTCTTCCTGCAGGTTCCTTGAACGACGCCGGAACGGCAGCCAGGAGGTGATTTTGCCGCCTGTCTTGCGCTCCTTCTTCGCGGCACGGCGAACATCTTCGGCCCATCGCGCCGGATCCAGGGACTGTTGTGGAATATATGGGACGACAGCAGCGGAAGGCGCAGCATACGGATTGCGATACGGCGACGCGTTGGTCCATGCATTTGGCCAGGAGGTCACCGCCGTTGTTTCCCGATCGCGTTTCTTCTTGTCCTTCTTGCGTTGTTCGGGAATGACCGGCTGTTGTTGTTGCGGTACGAACGGCGGGGGATAGGATTGCGGTGATGTATACGGCGACGCGATCCCCGGCACGTACGGCTGCTGTTGGCCGTAGATGCCCATGCTGCTGCTGGGCCGCAGAGGGACGGGCGCATAGGGATCCCAGCGGCTGACCTCGTTGACGACCTCGACCATTCGACGCCGTATCGTCGCGACGCGCTGCGGGTCGTAGTTCGCGTACCCCATCGCCCATGTCTGGCCGAGCAGCCAGTACTCGAGCCCAGCTGGAGTCCAGTGGATCCCACGGGAAGACATGCCTTGACGAAGGATGATGCAAATGTCCGCCCGATCGGCAGCATTGAACCGCATCATCTTGAGCGCGATGGTCCAGTAGGGCGCGACACTGACTGTTTGTGGGTGTTGAGGTGAGCCCACAGACAAAGTTCGGAAATGATGAGGCACTGACTGATTTGAAGCAGTCCATTCTGCGACGTGAACAGCGTCAACTGGTCGGCCATTTGCATGGACGTGCTGGATATTGGATCGTACTGGCCCCGGGTAACAGGACTTGGGCGTTCAGTTGAAAAGACAAACAACGTTGACTTGGAAAACTCACTCGATGGCCCACGGGAGTGCGATATCCGCATCACTATTCATCCAATCCGCGCCCAAACCAAAGCGCGCGGCCGTGTCAAGGATGCACTGTTTGAGCCGTTGAGCGGCGTCGGTTACTCCCCACGCAGCCCATTCGGCAACGAACGAGCGCAGGATATAGTCGATATCGCGCGTCGTTGTGCGTTGCTGCGGAGAATGGACGTCCATTGCCGTAGTGGTCGCGGCCAGCTGTGAAAGCTCGGCGTTCAAAACGAACACGGCCCCGCCGTGGATGACCAGGCGAACAGGCCGACTCGCGCCGAACCGAGCAGCGGTCGTGGTCGAGAAGTATTCGAGAATTTCGAAGAGAGTCGCTCTGTCGAGTGGGCGCATGTTTTTGGCGGAGATCGGCGGCATGCCACTACCGAACGGGGATGCAGAAGTGGGTGTTGGGGCTGGAGATGGTTGGGGGCGATGGAATGGCAATGGATGACCCATTGCCGAAAATGAGTGAACCGGAGGGGTGTGAGGAGGACTGATCGCAGGTACAACTGGCGCTGCAAGGGCGCTGAAACCGCCATACCACGGCGGGGGAGTTGAAGCCCATTGTGGTGGAAGAAGCGTCATCGATGTCGGGGCTTACAGGGAAGCATTCGCCTGCGGGTTAAGTAGGGGCCCGTGGCGCACACACAATGCGTAGCCGAGACCGGTCGACTGTTGTCCGTGTCCGAAGTGATATAGCGCGGCGCGAGCACAGCAGGCCTGCCTCGTGTTTGGGGTGCGGTTGATATTGCGGATCGGGGTCCACTGGAAACGAGCGGCGAGTCAAGTGCGATCACAAGCGGTGGTTGGTGGCAAGGACGACGAGGTTTGGGAGCAGTAGTGGCGGTCAGCGCCAAAGCCACTTGCTGGTCACGCCGCCCGTCAACTTTCACCGTCCACACCATGTCCACCGAACCGCCGCGCGACTCGGTTGGAGCCATCCTCGCATATTTCGACCTCACTACAGACGGCTTCCCCTGGACAGAAGCCCAATGTCAGCAAATCCACCAGCGACGCGCGGTGTTGAGCGATGTTTTGCTCTTCGACATTCTGCTCCGCTCAGGAAACATCGACGACGCGCTCTACCCGCCCGTCGATGTCGAGGGCTTCCACAGGCTTCTCGAGAAGATTACGCTCTCGTCGTACGACCAGCTCAAGCAGGACTGTCTCGTCTACTTTCTGCTCAAGTGGTACCGCGACGGCCGCGACGAGCGGTTCAAGACCGAGCGTTGCATTCCGCCCCACTTTGCGTCGCTGTCCGACGCGTATTGGAATCTCGATGTGGGCTTCAATGTCCCGGTGCGTATTCGCGTCTTATGTTGTTTCCGGTGCTCAATGCCAGCAGCAAGCCGTGTCCATCCTGGCTGACGCGCGTCTAAACACGGACTACGCCTCGAAAATCCTTCAGGCGATCTCCCTTGCCGAAAATTCTATGCCACTTGTGCTGAAATACGTCCGCACGGCCAAGCCACTCCTCATTGAACCAGACGACATCGACTTGTACACAGTTGCCCTTGCCGAGTCGGGCCTTTCTGAAGCATGGCGCTTTCAACGCACTTTCAGCGAGCAGAATCCGACGCGCCCGCGGATTCTCAAGAAAGTCCTCGACTGGTCTCTAAGTCGTACGTGCTTGTTGCTTTCTTGTCGACAACGTACTGAGTGTCCTCAGCACCAAGACGGAATGCTCTGCAGCAACTGCTCGGCATATCCTTCTCGCCGTACGAGCAGGAAATCGTTGAGCGACACGCCACACCACCGTCAACCACCCTCTCCCCAACCGGCATCGCCACGCTCCAAAATCTCCTCTGCGTCCGCTTGATCCAAACCGGCCGCTTCGTGGAGGCCATAAAACTCGACAAGCGCTTCGCTGGCGCCTCATCAACGAATCTACCGCTGCAAGCCGACCGCACCAAGATGGTGCAGGAGATTTACGCAGCGCTGCCGCTTGCGGAGCGGACGATGTTGGACGTGGAGATGGAAAGCTCACCAGCGAAACCAGCTTTCACTACGGTTCCGTCTACTCGCGACGTGAACATGGATATGGATACGAGCATGTCATGGCAGGACATTAGCGTGCGCGACTCCATGTTGCAAGCAGCTCCCGCAACGCCGCACAGACAACCTCTGCTTGCCTCCATGAACGCGAAGGTCACCCCCGCGCCGCCGTTTTTCGGTTTCAGCACCGTGCATAAACCGGCCGCGGTGAGCGCTTTCCCGTCACTGTCGAGTTCCGCCTCCATGCAGGTGGCTCCATCGACCAGCTTTAATTCTGCCCAAAACGTGTTTTCGGCTTCGACATCTTCACGCCCCGTTGTTCCACAAGTGTCGATGACGACCACGAACTCGCCGCAAAATGTGTTCTCGTCGCTGGCACAGTCGACGAAGAAGCCGTTAGGCTCGCCTACCCAGATCAGGCCCAATAGCCCGCCGAAAGGCCTCTTCGAGTCTGCGAACCGCAGGCAGAACGCTTTCTACCGTCCACCAGCCGCTGCGCCTGCGTCGGCCTCAGTCTTCCCAGTGACAGCATCGGCACCAATCTCAGATCACGTGGACGTCGAGATGACTGACGAAAGTGTCACCAAAGCTGCTGAGCCGGAGTTACAGTCGGCAGAAAACGACGAGGAGGAGGCAGAGGAGAGTCTCGCGTACTCCGTCTTTTCGACCACCAAGCCGCTGGCACGTGTTGCGAAGCAGCCGCCCCCTACGACCGCGAATAAACGGTCGCGGCAGTCGAAAGCGGCCAAGGCGACAAAGCAGAGGCCGCCGGGTGCATTCGGTAGCGATGATGAGCCTGAGGCTGAAGATGATGCTACGATCCCGCCGCCTACTGCTGCGCCCCCACCGACGCGAACGACGAGGAGGTCTGCAGCTGCGAGCCGAGCTGCTTCTGCCACTGCTGCCCCGTTGCCCAAGGCAACGCGAAGTAAACGTACAACGAAGGTTCTGCCTGGCTCGTTGGTGGCGTCGGAGGATGAGGACGATGATGGGTCGGAGGCAGAGGAAGAGGTTGCACCGCTACCGCCGCCGACTTCGAAGCGCGTGTCGGCCATGCAGAGTGCGGAGGGTATGCAGACCAGGAGACGCTCCTCGAGGCTGAGCTCGGTTGAGCCGGAGAGTGCGAGTGTTGCGGGCAAACTGCCGGCGAAAGCGTCTTCGGCGCGTGGGGGTCGGAAGAAGCGAACGTAGGTAGATTTCGAGTATGTCCTTTCTTGCTTGTCACGAACTTTGAAGCTGAACTAATTCAGGCCTAAGTTTACATCACTGCTAGATTCTCCACAATCTTGTTCGTTTCGTTTTGAAGATATCTCCCAGATAGCAGCCGTCCGGTGTTGCTGCTTTTCCAGCTACAGCCTAGGATTCTGAATTCTCCAAATACTTGCGAGTACGTTTGGGATCGCAGGCCAACCAAGGCGATCGAGCCCACTTCAAGGAAGATTTTAACTTATCTCGTCGGTAAAGCTTGATAAAACCTGTGGCAGCTCACTCTGCACAACGCCCTTGCGGCCATACCCTTCGGCGGTTCGCAGAAACGCTCGACGGTCCCCACTTCTCCTCGCCTGCACGCATGCCCCCAAGCTTAGGTTGTCGACATGACCCACAACCGTAAAAATGTTGGCGCCTGAAATGCTACAATTCTCTGCGATCATGAGCATGTGCTCGTACCGTGCTCCCAGCGCCACGCTTCAGCCCGCATACCGTCTAGTTTGAAGATATTTCCCAGTCCGTTCCCCCGACGTCAATAGGTTTCGGCGGTTGTTTGGTTGACGCTAAGGATTGCATGTGGACGAAATAATTTCGCGCATATTGGGGGTCGCAGGCTAACTATAATAAAGCTGGAGTCAGTGCAAGCCTCGAGCTCGTTTGCACTGGCAGTTAGACTTACTTGACGCACAAGCCCAAGATAGCTTGTTGGGTCATTGGAATTGGGCGACAGCTTTTTCACCACCACCGATCCTTGAATCTGGATAGGCATCCACGAGTACGAACCGTGAATGGATTCGAGCAGCGCTCGATGTGGGTGTGTGTTTGTGATCTTTTCTTTCGAAATAAGCAAGACAGCACCGTCAGGTATCCGCTCGGAGTGCCGCAGGCCATTGCAGTTAAGGGTTGCGGCCAACATATACCAGCCCAGAGCCTTGCTAGGAGGACATACAATCAGCTATCATCTACCTCAAGAAAACTCACAACTGACTCAATGTCACTGTCATTTTCCCAAGATTTAGCCACTCGCACGAACACTCGTCGAAGCTCTTCTTGGGGTATTTCAGCCGGGAGTGGATCCAACTCGCTGATATTGACGATAGGAATATCCGGTTGCTGTTTCCTCGTCCCCATCCATCGACGAGCACCCTGTGCTTCCTTTCGGGAGCTGCTATTGGCGCGCTGTTGAAGCATCCACAGAAGCCGGCCAGCGTCGCCGCCTGCAATGCGTGAGAGCTTCTTGGCAATTTCGGACGCTTCCGGTCGGATTACTCTTTGCTTTATCCACACTTCTACTCGGTCCGAGAATTTATTGCCAAAAAGGACGATAGTCGTGAGGTCACTGATACCGACATTGAGGGACAACCGCATAGTCAGTAGCCCTAGCAAGTATGTGCGCAATGCTCGCTGTGGGTCACCGGCGGCGTCGTAGTCTTCTGCGGCCTTGACAATGAGGTTGGCGAAATGCTGGAATTGGTCATGGCTCCGGGAAGGGGAGATACTGAGTTGGCCGGTCAGGTCGCTGGTAGTCGATGAGGGGACTTAGACTCGTTATCTATGCAGAAACAAAACCCACTTCCTCAGCAGAAGCTTGAGCATCGTTGGGTCGGCGGCTGCGACTATGGCCGTCAAGACTTCGTCAAATTTTTGATTGGATTTCTTCAAATCGTCGAGGAAGACGATCCCTTCATATCTGAGCCAGTGTAAGGGCCACCACGATTCGTCCACGAATAGCCTGAGGTCAACGCACCCTCCCAAAGACCGGAAACGGTGATAAACGTAGCCGGAGAATGCCAAGCAAACGGACCAAACGAAGATTCGAGTCTTGGAACGGCGTTGGGTTCGTTGGAACATCGGAGCGGAGTGCTGAGCCCGGGTGTGGGGAGCGGGAAGGGCTCGGAGAGCTAGAAAGTTCGAGGATGGAGGCATTCTTGTTCGCAGCTCGCGCAACAAGACGCGTCCAAGGGATGCCGCGTAACCGCTCCTCCTAGGTAGACTCTTGCCCGAGCGAATAATGCCTCCGTTGAGCTTCATTGAGCTCGTCGAACGTAGAGGCGTAATCAGAACTTCGTCGGCGTGACACGCCGAAGGGCAGCACGGATCACTTTCCGTGATCCTGGCCGCGATCCGTGATGCTGACCGCGATCCGGGAGTCGAATCGATCCAAGCCGTGTCTGTGGTCGATTTGAGCGCGAAAAACTTATCGCGCGACGAGCCGAGAAGTTTTCCAAAAATACAACGAACTTGTACAAACGCGGTCAGATGAGAGAACTTGAAGTAAGTCTTGTGTCGCTGCCTAGCATGTTTTCGGCGGCAGTAAGTACGCCGACAACATCGAGGCGGCGCACTTGTGTCCGCTCTTTGGCGCAAACAAATATGTACAAGTGGTTCCGACGAGGCTTTGACTGGTTTTCTCATTTACCCGAGTCTTCTCGAGTGACGCGTTTCTTCTAACGGGGCACCATCGAGACAGCCATATGCATGCGTTGAATAGCGGTATTCTCTCTCAGTGTCCTCCGCCGCCGAGCCGCGACGCGGGGAACTGCTCGCCACCGCTCCCGGGAGCCATCACTGATTAGCATGTTCGACCTTCCTTTTTCGCTCAAGTTGTTTGTTGTTCACGGAGCCGTGCATGTTCTTTCTGCGGCTAGACGACCTCCCACGCAAAGCGCATCAAGTGCATCTGGCAGAGAGCGACATGGCAGCTTCCGTCATGGTATACTTTCCGGGGATGGGGGGTTTAAAAGTCCGCTCCGAGGCGCCCAGTGCCTCTGGCTGCCTTCCTTCCTTCCTCCCTCCCTCCCTACACCGAGTACCACGCCCGCGACCACGACGCGATGTCGATGACCCAGCCCGATGTATTGTACGAGTTGCTGTCCTTCACTTCTTCGTTCCTGCTTTGTGCTGAAGGTCGTCCCTTTCTCTGCAGCACGGCCCCAATTGTACGTCCCTGGGATTAACCGCACCGCGAGGCCCTTCGTATCTGATACCCGCATCCAGCTGGCGGGCACCCAAGCCAACTGGTTGTTGCTCGGCACGCTGATGGTCCAAGTTTGTGAGTTTCCGCTTCGACTCGTCGTGGCGCCCTCAACGAGCCCCAGACAAATTCCACCTCTCCTTTCCCAACGAGCGTCGATGGGTCAAGGCCCTCGGTAAGTCTGACACCCCAGCTTGCACCTGCTCGCTCATTGACTGTCGCAGTTTACACCCTCTTCACCCTCGAAGTCGCGCAGACAGCCATCACATCGCATTTTGCGTACGAGATGCTGGTGACGAGCTGGGGAGACCCGACTGCGTTCTCGATCTTGCCCTGGTCCAGCCTCGCCGTACCGATCTTCACCGGCCTCAGTATGTCGTCCGCTTCCGTTCCGCCACGTAACTGATGCGTTTCTTGGAAGTCTCTGCAGCGGTGCAGATATTCTACGCGTGGCGCATCTACTTCCTCAAGGGAGACCGACTCTGGGCGCGGATCGTGTGTGTTGCCATCGTCTTGGTGCGTGTTTGGGCTTGCTGGCGGGCCGACTGTGTGTTGAGGACCGGTCGTTGCAGCTTGCGTTGATGCAGAGTCTGTCGGCGTTCATTACGGATGCGCGATTCGCGACGACTACGAATGTGGCAACCCTGCCGAGCTTGATGGTTGGAGTCAAGGTCGATACTCTGCTTCCATGCCTACCACAATAGCTCAAGAATCGTTAGATTTGGCTCATCGGAAGTGCCGCTTGCGACGTACTCATCACCATTACTCTCCTTTTCATCGTAAATCGCCCTATCCATGTTGCAACGTCCATCACTAATGGCCCCCCTCCCCAGCTAAGCGAATACCGACGCAAGATGCCCTGGAAGCGCATGGACGGTATCATCGGAAAGCTCATCGCCAACACGGTCGAGACGGGGCTCATCACAAGCGTCGTCGCCATCGCGGACGTCATCCTCTTCATCCTCTTCTCTCAAACCAACATCCACCAAACACCAGCGTTCATGCTGGGCAAGCTGTACACCAATGTGCTGCTGGCGACGCTGAACTCGCGTGTCGAGATGGAAGGCCGGCCGAGCGCGCATAACAACAATGCGGGGCCGGGGAGCATACAAACAGCTGGCGCGGGTATCCACTTCGTGTCGGAGGTGCAATGGCGTCGGTACGGCACGACCAACGGAGGTGAAATCGAGACAGAAACGAGGCTGGAACGCCCTTCCGAGCGGCAAAATGGTGTTGCGTCAAAGGTGCAAGTCGAGCATATCGAAATGGAGTCCGGCCTTGCGAGGAAGGACACCGCCCAGGTGAGTGGCTGACCAAGAGTTGGCTGGTTTTTGACAATTTTGCAGAGCGTGGACACGAAGAGATATAGCGTGGAATGATGATAGTAGCATAATTTCTTGGCTTGAGTGTAAATGTAGCTTGTAATTCGTTAATGGAGTGGCGACCGCGCTTGAGATGGTGGTGTTGAAGGAAACGGGTCACGCAGCTCAAACTCAGCCAGAGCCGTCATCATGTCGAGCCTCCAAGGCTACGTCGACCGTACGCGCTGTTTCCTTTACCTGCAAACCGCGACTCATGCTCGTTCAGGGCGCGTCCTTATGATGCTGCAAGATGGACGCGTCATCGTCGGCGTGATGGCTGGCTTTGACCAAAAGTCGAATGTGGTGCTCTCAGACTCGAAGGAGCGGATCTACAGCATGGAAGAGGGTGTGGAGGAGGTCCCCCTGGGGCTGTATCTCGTCAAAGGCGACATGATGTGCGTAATTGACGAGTCTTTCCTGCTGTTGGCACTCAAGTGCGTTGTCAGTGTCCTCATTGGCGAGCTCGACGAAGCAGTCGACCAAGCGGTCGATCTCACGACAATCCGCGCCGAACCCATTCCTCCGATCCGATACTGAGCCTCGTCTTCGCTCCTCTTTCTCGGCACGCGGAATCTCGAGAGACGCGATAATCGACAAACACTTGACGACGCGTAGATGCCGCAGCGTCCAGACGCGTCGACAGCAAAAACTAGCGTATATTATGCTCGAGGCGCCAGAGCGTCCCCCTCAAGCTGGCCAATGTGCTTCGTAGCGATCTTTTGGAAAAGATAATGAAACCAGGCTTGCCAGTGAATTTCTACGCGTGCCACTGAGAGCGGCGACGGCAGCTCGGCGTGATTGAAAACTTGGCGCGTCGCTGATCCTCCACCATGTGCCTCACTCTCTTGCCGTATATAAGCAACGCTTGCCCCGCTTTCCCAACTCCATGCCAACCGCTTGGCTGCACCATGAACTTGCAAAAGCCGTTTCTGGGCCACCTTCGAACTCGGCGGCGACAACAGCGGCCATATTCCCCTTCTTAACGCCCGCTCCCTCTGGATCTACAGCACCCCCGCCAACAGAAGCACAGAGACAGAGCCACTCTCGGAGCCCACCCCACAGCTCGCCCTCGCAACCAGAGCTCTCCACGGAGAGGCAAAATCCCGCTTCAGTCGACATTGACAAAATGAGCACCCTCGACATGATGCGCGTCATGAACGCCGAAGACGCTCGCATTGCCGCCGCGGTCTCGGAGATCACAGGTGCCATTGCGGATGTGGTCGACCGAATAACGGAGCGCATCGCAGACGGAGGACGCTTGTTGTATATGGGCGCTGGAACGAGCGGAAGGTGTGTTTGCTATTCCGGCTGTGTCGTGTTTGCTCATGCCGCCCACAGGCTCGGGGTACTGGACCTCGCAGACATTCCACCCTCCTACAACGCCGATCCTATGAGATTCATTGCCCTTGCGGCTGGGGGCGACGAAACCTTTCGTACCGCAAAACCCGCAGTGGAAGATTCTCGCGCAGCCGGTGTAGCCGACCTTGGCGCGCTTCTCCCAACCCCACAGGACACCCTTGTCGGCATCACAGCATCCGGGCGGACACCTTACGTTCTCGGCGCTCTCCACAGCGCGCACGCGCAAGGTCTCCTCACAATTGGTCTCGTGTGCTCGGAAGAATCCGCCGCAGTCCGGGAGGGACAATGTGATTACCTGCTCTGTCCCCGCGTTGGGCCCGAAGTGATTGCTGGTAGCACTCGCATGAAGGCCGGGACGGCGACCAAGATGGTGTTGAATATGATCTCGACCGGGGTGCAGATCAAACTCGGAAACACATACAGCAACCTGGTGCGTTATTGTTTCGTGGCGGAGTCGGGTATCTTAACCCCAGTCCAGATGGTTGATGTGTATCCCTCGAATGTGAAATGCGCTGCACGGGCACGCAACGTCATCCGCGCAATATCAGGAAACCTGGCTAACTCGTACTCAGGTCCGCAGATCCTTCGTTTCTGTTATGCTCATCCTATCTATTACATTCTAGACAGCGACCTGGACCGGATGATCGCGCGTTGTGGTGGATCCGTCAAGCTTGCCGTCGTCGCGGTTGTCTCGGGCTGGGGCATCCCATTATGTGTCGACGCACTCGAACGGCGCAAAGGCTCGCTTCGCGACGTTCTCGAGGACGTCAGATATGAAACCGTCGTCCGGGTGTTTAGATGACACTGTCTCGCTTCCGTGGTCGATGATTCCTCGCGTCAACGGGCTCATACGATACCCACGCTGCGAGTGCCCATTTTCGGCGCGTTATTACCATATTAGGTATCTGGCGTTGAGTTGCTTGGCTTTATTTACTCGTCACGTGGACATGGTGCATGCATGGACTCGTCTATTGTTTTGGCATGGTTATCTAATGTTTTCTACATGAGTGCATACTCTAGTTGTCGTTAGTCTAGTGGTTGAGATCGCTCCTCGCGCGGATGGCCGCGCCCTTGTAATAAATGAAAACCGGACTGCCCTTCGGTCAGAATGCATTCTACGAGACGTGAACCACGCACAAGGGAATACCGAGGCAGATGGCAAGGACTGCGCCTATTTGAGTCGCCCAATTTCAACGAGGAAGACAACTCACTTCCAAGCATCGAGAACCCCCAACCATACCCCAGTTTGGCGAAAATTTCGTGCCCAAAAAGCGGGAAGGAAAAGCCGAGAAGCGAGCGGAAGAGCTAAGTGGCTCCAGGTTATTGGCCGAGAGGTGAGCAGTGGATTAGGCGTACGAAGGCAGCCGAGAGAGCGCTAGCCGCGTATCTGAACGAATCGACGAGGTAGAGTTGGATGGGGAGGCTGTCGGTTGTTAGCGGACGATTTTGGGGACGGACATTTGCATTCACAATGAGACCTGCATTCCTGGGAGGTGTGATGAAAGTCTCGTTCACGCTGAGCGTGTCACGTACCCATTCCGAATAAACTCGACCCAATGACCGGCATGATCCAATGCAGCTTGTATGCCGCGGACCAGCCGTACCACCTGCAGTCGCGTTCAGTATCGCCATAGAGCCAGTATGGCTCGAGCGCTCACAGTAAACCGATAGGAACGAAGAAAGAGCCGACGAAGATTGGCGGAATACGCATCTCCGGCTCGCCTTTGCCGCCGTTCTTATCCGCAAGCTGCGCGAAGACATATGAAGCCCATCAAAGTGCGGAAGAGGGATTTGTCGCACATGGAGGTAAAGGATGTTGGAGAATTTAGCGCCAGTGCATGCGGCGAAGACGAAACCGGCGCCGAGCCCGGTGTACATTAAGGAAGCGATTCCGGTCGAGAACCCGTATGTTTTGGTGAAGAATCCTAAAGACAATCAATCTGGAGCAGCCAACGACTCTCAGATGGGCACGAACCATTGAAAGTGACGAAGAAGAGGTAATAGCAACTGTGAACGTCGACGCATAAGCTACACAGAGGCTACGAGAAGGGCAGAGCCAACTTACCCGTACAAACTTCGAAACGGAAGGTAAGTTTAGGTTGAATCGCGGACGTATGTAACGAGTTCACTCACAAAGCCATGTACAAGCTCAAGGTGAAGCAGATGAAGCTGTGCGTGAGCAGGTACACCGGCCGGCTGAAGTTGGAGCAGAGGAACGCCAGCTGGCCCCAAATATTCTTGCATGGTTTGATGTCGTTATTGGTACTCAAAGCCTGCTGCAGCGCAGTCTTTTCGACGTCGTTGGCGGCAGCGGCGATGCGGCACTTTATTAAAGGCGCATAGGTTTCCCTATGCAAAGCTCATTTAGATTTTGGGATGACTTAGGTGATTGCGTTACCGGAGGAATGGGATACCGACCAGTCCCGCGAAAGTCGTGGTCCCTGCATGAGTTGATGGCGCGAGCACGTGACAGGAAAGCGTGATCCTCACCAGCCAACATGAAGTAGACGTATTGGACGCCGACCTCCTGTGCGATGAAGCCGCCTGCAATCGGTCCGAGTACTGTCATACGATGATGCTTAGCGAGCAAGCCACCAGCAAGGGGAAGACTTACCCGGACCGAGAAGCGGTCCCAAGCTGTACAGCGCCATTGCCGAGGCCCGCTCGCGCTCGTTAAAGAGATCGCTGACGACAGCACCTCCGCACGCGACAGGAGCGCTTCCAGAAAGACCGGCTACCGAGAACATGAGGAAGCCAATCAAAAGATAAGCTGCGAAAGACATCAACCTAGAAAGCGGAATCCGATAAGAGTGGCCGTGTTCGGCGCGAATGCGCATCCCAGATGGAATAGAACGCTAAATCCGTTGCCGATATGAAGAACCTTGTTTGTAGCGTGTTAGAAAACACACGCGCGGGGATTCGTTGAGCTGACCCATCTCCTGGTAACCGAGTTGGGTTCCAAGTCGTCATATCCGTCTCGACGGGCACTCTCACCTTCCGTATATTTCCTGTTTTTACATCAGTTCGCACAAAAGCGAGGCGACAAACGCGCTCACCGACACCGGTGCCAGAAACAGAGGCTATAAACGAATCAAACGTGCGTCTCAATGCGGTGATTTTACTTGCTTACCCCAATCCCAAAAGACAGCAAAAAGATGGAAAGAGTCATGGCAAGGATCGATTCGTTTGTAATGTTGTAGCGAGCGGCGATTTGGGCTTCTCCGGGAGCCATAGTGGAGCTCGACAGCGGCGCTACGAACATGTACAATGCGACCTGATAAGCCGTTGAGCAATCCTCATACGCAGAATAGAAGGGTGACATACTATGGCCGTTGTAAGCCACTTTTTGGACTGGGGCCAGTTTCGTGGGTTGCGAGGGTCGAAGAACCAGTCGTCCGGTGCCTCAGCAAGGGGGAGAGTCGGGCAAGATGCCTCGTTCGAGTACTTGGGTGCAAGAACGGGCTTGAAACCAGTTGAGAGTTTAGAACTAGACGCCTGCTCTTCGACCTCGGGTTCGTGGAGAGTGAACGACGACCGGGCTGAAGACATAATGGAAGCAAATATTCGAATACAGAGAAGAGGCGGAGGGCGAGGCGGACACCGAGGAGCGAAGTTATGGGGAGAGTCGCAGTCGGGCGTTCCTTTTAAACCGGGGGCGAGTGTATTCTTTCCGAGGGCGGCCGGCTAGTTGGGTCGAATCGGAACAGGAAACTGCGTGTGTGCAAGGTTGGCGCGTTTTTTTGTGCAAGCAGCGACTGGCATGTCCAGTAGAAGAAGTGAAGCTTCATGAATACTTGGCGCGGCACCGCAAACATGCATGTGGTGTGTCGGGAGTGCTAGGATAAGGAAAACGTCGCCTGATGGCTGACATTCGCCGCCCATTCTCGGAGAGATAAAGGACCACTGAAGCGGTAGCCGATGAGAGTTTCTTGGGGAGAGGGCGCGATAGACGGGCCATGTTCTGCGATTTCCGGAGCGCATCTATGATTTATGGATAACAGCTAAGCCAGATTTCATTCCGCGGTAAGCGAAAGGGTACAGGTTCAGAACAAGAAGAAAGGCTAACCATCGACGCAGGCGGGATTGCTGGACATGCAGGGCCATGCTATGAAACTTCTTCGTTGCAGCGTGTCGGTCCACCGTTTTCGTTGTCGTAGGTGCAAGGTTGTCGTTGTTTGCCATTCAACTTGGTGATCTTCAAGGAGGATGTCCCTAGTGTAGAAACGAGGGTAGAAAAGTCCGGTCTAGAGAGGCATTTCGTGGATTGGTTAGGCATTGAGAATTTCCCGCCAACAGCGAAATACACTCAAGCCTCCCTCATAGTCGAATACTGCTGGAGCATCAACCAGTTTCAACTAGTGACTGGATGCGCCGAATCCAACAGTTTCCGCGGACATTCACGACGGACCCGAGGGTCGAGCCGCCGAAAGCGATGATACACCCCTGCGAGCGCGGGAGCCGCGCCAGGGCAGTTCCGGGTTACTTGAGCCCTTCAGACGCGGTAAAGCTCAGCTCCCTAAACGACAGATGAAATGCAGGTGGTTCGCCCCTGGCTTACTACACGGCACGCATGAAGAACGGCGGTGCGAGATGCGAACTTGGGGGAGGATGGGAGATTGTTGCGTTTTGTTTCTTATTTTTGCCGACTGAACGTGGTTTCGTGCAGCATGAGTAGCTTCGAATCGATCCGGGGGGTGTATTGAATGAAATCGTGCTCGGGCAAGGGTTGCTGGCTGGGGCCCATGAGAGTTGAGAGCAAGTTGGAGGTGGCGGCGTGTGACTGCCAACAACAGCTCGCGTCTTGCCAACTTCGTGCCAGCAGCCACGCCCATTCCTGTATCTTCGGGTTGATTTCGTTCGAGAGCGTGCTACTGGCATTGAAGGCAATTGAGTGGTGGTGATAATTGCCTTCTTTTCGCCGCCGCCCTCGCGACCCTATCTGTTTTCTTCTTCGACCACCATGCGCTGGAACTCGCCGCCGACGCGCCGCGAGCTTTCGCTCATCATATTCGCGCTCACCGTCTTCACTCTGTCGTATAACATCGACTCGTCCATTCGCCTCGTGGGTCTAAACCGCGAAAACGCGGTCCTCACTCGGCTGGGACTAGTGCGTACGGAGGTCGGGGCAGATGGACGACGGCCACTCAAGAGTCGAGATGCGCTCGAAACAATGATATACGGCGACTGGGACTGGGAAGAGGGCAGGATAGCGGGAGACGGGACAGAACGCAGTCAGATGAAAGGCGTCGGGCGACATGGCGCGATGTGGATTGACCGAGACGAGATCGACGACTTGGCTAGCCCTGAACTTGGCGAGACCACGGTGACGGATGCGTTTTGGCGTTGGGAAGACGACATTCCGCAGAGCAGGTTGGTCAAGCACGTCCCGGGTAAGTGATTTATTCGCGTCGAGTCTCGTTTCTCAAGCCATAAAGGCTACACCATTGTCGACAACATTATCCTCTTCAATGGCTCGATGAACCTTGTCACCGACCAGCCAGAAATGTACCCGCCACTACAAGATATGATCCTCTCGGCCGACCTGAACCGCTGGAGAATTCTATCTCCCCAGCAGGCACGCGACATTCTACTTCCCTACGGCGGCAGGTACGCCTGTTCTGAATGTTACTTCACTTGCTAATTGTCGCAGAATACGCGGTGTAACTTGGATGGCCGCCGACTCCTCGCCGCACAACTCAACCCTGTTGGCGTTGTGGAGAACCTACAGCGCCCTGGACCCCGCGATCGCGTCGAACGGCTCGACCACGCTCGCCCCACCCCGCCGACTCATGTTCCCATACTACGGATTCTTCACGGACCGCAATCCCGAGCACGCAGACGTGACGACGCGTCGACAACGAGTCGTGAATGGATTTCACCCCCAGCTTGTCAAGGCGGCATTCCCATTCATGACGGTCATGTACTATGCGGACTGGGAGGACTATCACAAGATGGAGGTCCCGTTTGTCTTCGAGCGGATGGTTGTTGCGGACAGGACGGCTGCGTCGAATGGAGTAGAACCTCACGAGCCGATCTATGCGCCTGCATTCCGGGAAATGCCGGGTCTCTCCGAGTACTGGTTCGAGCCCGTCCGACGTGGTTTGGCGTCCTATTTCGAGGTCGATGGTTTCCGCAAAAAGGCAATCACCTATGTTCAACGCCAAACACACACCCATGGGCTGAGGCTCAGTGATCAAGACCACACGGCGCTCGTCGTGGCTTTGCGGAAATTAGAGCGCGACTACGGCTATGAGGTTCATGTTGTGTCCAATATCGACGACGCGATGTCTTGGAGCGAGCGGCTGGGGGCCATTACGCGTTCGACGGTGTGTTTCCTCTCACTTCTTGTGGATACCTTTTGCTTTGAACTCGCTGCAGATCATGCTGGGCGTCCACGATAGCGACCTCATCGATTGCGCGTATATGCAGCGCAACCCGCAGACGACCCTCATGGAGTTCTTCCCGCCGCAGACGTTTGCGCTCGACCAACAGGTTGTTGCCAAGTCGCTCGGCATCCGATATGTTGCTTGGTGGAACGATAGGTACGGACCTTATGTTCTCCGCCGCGTTTCTCGGGCTGAGGTGCTTGCAGAAAACTTTCGCAAGATGAGCTTCCTGCTGTGATCCGCCCAGATGAGAGTGAGGGTGTTCCTATCGACGTGCCGAGTGTTGTGAGAGCGATCCGGGAGACGCTGCGGTAGCAGCATAGACTTTTTTTCCCTCGCCTGGTAGTGTAAATTAGTGGATTAGGTCGTATAATGCGTATCGGACCGAGACTAGTACTCAGAAAGCCATCAAACTCTCTTGGCAAGAGCACGCATGCCCAAACGAGGATTCCAGCTCACGCCGGACCCTACATTCGTCGACGAGCCTCCGTCGCAAGAGCCAAATCTACTGCGCGTTGCCCAGGAGAATGTCCAGCGAGAGCGCGGCAGTCTCGACGCAGAACAACACTCGACCCGAACCCACCTCGCTCCGAGCGACACCTCCAACGCCTCGTCGGCCATCCTCGCATGACGGACCGAGGGCCTACAAGCTCGTGAGCCAACTTAAGCTCATGCTGGGGCTCGAATTGCAGCATGCATACGTCGCAGAAAATTCAACCACCAAACCACTCCAGGCACACCTGCGGAGCTCCTTTGCTACGTCGCATGCGTCCCAGGAGCAGCTCATCGACAACTGGCTACAGAACTGCCCGCTCTACGATTACGCGCGCCGGCGATGGAAGGCGGTTCCTCGAGAGCCCGAACGTGAAGAGCTTCTCTATCAACCCATTGTGGAGATAATCAACGCTATCCTTGTGGGGTTCTCCCAGGCGCAGGCGGAGGACGGGCAAGGGAATATCATGAAGCGTCGCGAGGCACGCGACACTCATCGAAAATGTTTCATCCACAACCTCGCAGATGCCCTCGACCCACAAAAAACACAACCCGACATCACCATTCTGGCAACCGGCGGTTGTATTACCGACGACCCGGATTTCCCAGAGTCCGTTGGATATGGCGACGCGGCCGACTTGTTCGAAGTACAGCGCACGGAGCATTTTGGTCACGAGGAGCGCGAACAAACCGCTGTGTACGCTCGAGAGCTTTTCATTCAGCAACCCAATCGCCGCTTTGCTCGCGTACCTCTCATTTCGCCGGACTTCATTCGCGTTCTGCAGTACGACCGTGCGGGTTGTTTTTACACCCAGCTTATCGACTACCACGCAGATGCCGACTTCCTCGTCCGTTTGGTGCTTCTGGGCAGCTCTTTCGATGAACGCGAGATCGGCTTCGATGTCTCTATCGAGTGGGAGGCAGGTCGACGCAAAATCGTGGTCACGCCGCCAGAGCTCTTCGACAAGGAGACGCGCCAGTGGGAGGCGAACATCACGAACTTCGACTTCGTCTTCGACGTTGAACCAATTCCGGCTTTCGCTCGTCGAACAATCTGCTCTCGTGGGACTGTGTGCTGGCGCGGCTTCTTCCGGGATGAGTCGTACATCATCAAGCAGTATTGGCGTGGGCAGGGTCGCTTTTGCGAGTCCCGGTTCCTCAAGAGCTTGGTCAATGTCAAGGGTGTCGGCCAGATGCTGACTTTCCAAGACGACCGAGAAACGACGACCAAGTCTCTCAGAGGACTCTCCCCATACCAACCAATGATACCAGATGTCGGCTCGACCCAAGTAGTCGACCGACTTCTCGTCTGTGTCGTCGTCAGAGAGTACGGGGCGTCCTTGGAATACTCGACTTGCGCCCATCAGTTCTTATGCGCCGTGCGCGACATTGTCAAGGGTATGGTTTGCTCTTCTCACAAGCGGGACTAGCGCTCATACACTGTGACAATTAGGACATCGACACAGCGCCTTGCGATTGCCAAAAGAAAATCGCGTCCTCCAGAGTGACGTTAGTCCTCTTAATCTCCGTCTCGCATACGACCATGCCGACGAATGCGGCGTTCTCATCGACTGGGACCTGGCCAAGAACATGGACGAGCTCATTGCAGGGACGGCAGAAGTAATAGATGCTCGAACGGTATGCAAGCGCACTCATGAGGAACCTTCTCACGCTTATCATTTATTATCTTCAGGGAACTCAAACCTTTCAGTCCCTTCGCATCCATTATGGCGACAAGAAGGGTCTGCTTCACCGACAACCGATCGACGACCTGGAGTCCGTGTTCTATGTCATGTTCCGGGATTTGTTCTGCTTTGATGCACACGCAAAGGAGCTCCCCACGATGGCCGCGCCCTGGCTTACCTCCACCAGCGACGAGCATCTCGCGGGCCTCAAAAAGGGCTTTCTGTCCGACGCCATCGATGCTCCCGTGACCCGGTTTCCCGAAGACAGCAAAGTCCTGTACCCAATGATGGAGCAGCTGCGCGAGATCTTTGACTCCAGATCGCGTCTCATGCGCAAAGCTACTCTTCCGTACGCCGATCAAGTCCAACCTCTTCCTCCGTACAACGTCGCAGTTGTGGAGGGAGAATACGATGCATTTCTCGCTCCCATCAACCATGCCATCGCATTATTGGAGGAGACTGGTGCGCGTGGACCGTATGCTCGCCCTCCAACTCCCGCAACTCCCGTTGTTGTCGATGATGCCGTGCTCACTGAAGTCAACTAAGTGTCGTCCGGCAAGCGCAGCAGCAATGCGTCGCGCAAAATAAACGATGACGGCGCCCCGTACAAACCTCCAACAAGTCCATTCCTGGAGGACCGCTCAGCCTCGCGAGACTCTCAGACACAACCTCCGCAACACATCGAATCGCCACTAGGTAATAAGCCGGTGTGGGAAAGCACAGACGACGAGGAGGACAAGGCAGGACCGCCGTCACCGATACCGAAAGAATTGGGGAAACGCAGAATCAGGCCCAGGTAATGGCCATGCTCTCGCTTGTGCGTTGTCGGTGAGGTACTGTGCCTCCAAATGGCGATGAGAACGTTTTTGCAACTGTAACAGCGTAGTTATTTTCTTTCGCGTGGTAGTGTAATCTTTGAACTATTAGGCTTCTGCAATGGAGGGCGCAGGGAGACGTGTTCGTCAAGTGATCCTTCATCCCACATCATTCGCTGTTTCTTTTCCCGCTCATGGCATCTCCTGCTGGGTCGCTGCCGCCTGGGTGGATTGCAGAATGGTGCGTTGGCGAGCGCGTTCTGGCATGCTGCATGCTCAACCCGTTGCAGGAACGACGCTAACCAGCGCTACCTTTTCATCGGTGCGTCCTCCACATCTGCCTGGACTCTCTTTTCACGCGGCAAGCAGACACGACGACGAACCATACCCAGTGGGAAGAACCGACAACGAGCGCTGCCCCGCCTGCCGAGACTGTTGCTGCCCCGGCCGGAGGTGCTGGACACGGCAAGAGGCGACAGTACGCTGCTGGACAGACCCAGGCCTACTATGGCGCCGGCGATACACTCTCGGGCCCTCCCCAGGCTGCTGCTGCTCCCGATGCCGGCTACTATGGCGCGACTGCTCCGGCCCCCGCTGACCCCAACCAGCAACAGCAGGGCCTTTTCACGCCTGGTTATGCGGCAGAGGGTGGATTTGCCGGTCAACAAGGACCGCCCACCTACTACCAGCCCGATGCGCCGTCGTTTGGCCAGCAGCCCATGCAGCAACAGCCGCAGTACGGTCAGAAGCCGGTCGATGGGCTTGCCACGCAGTTCGGTGCGATGAATATGGGCGGCCAAAAACAGTTCACGCTCAACACGATAAATATGCTCACCGCCCCGCCGGACCCTCGCGACCTCCATGCTCCCCCACCGGAAATCCGCTTGCCCCCGGGCTCGTCGTTGTCGCCAGCACCAACCGTCACCGCCGATCCGTCCTACCAGCGATTAACTATCAACGCGGTCCCCACCACGTCCTCGCTGCTCGGCAAGTCCAAGCTCCCGCTTGCCCTCGTCATCACCCCGTACCGCACCCTTGACGAGGGCGACGAGCCCATCCCGCTCATCACAGACGTGATTGCGCGTTGCCGCCGGTGTCGCATGTACATCAACCCTTTCGTCCAGTTCATCGACGGCGGGAACCGATGGCGCTGCTGCATGTGCAACATGTCCAACGAGGTACCCCAAATGTTCGACTGGGACCAAGCCCGCAACCAGCCGGGTGACCGTTGGGCGCGTGCCGAGCTCAACCACTCGGTTGTCGAGTTTGTTGCGCCAACCGAGTACATGGTCCGCGCGCCGCAGCCTGCGGTCTATGTCTTCCTCATCGATGTCAGCCACCCTGCTGTTCAGTCCGGCATGGTGGCCACTGCGACCCGTGCCCTCTTGGAGAACCTCGACCGCATACCCGACGACGACAAGATCACCAAAGTCGGGATTATCTGCTACGACACATCGCTATACTTCTTCTCGATGCCTGTGCGTGGCTATCTGCTTGCTGGTTCCATATTGACGTTCGATAGCCCGGGACCACCGACTCGACAATGCTCGTCGTCGCCGATATTGACGATGTTTTCCTTCCAAAACCCACCGACCTGCTCGTGAACCTTTCGGAGGCGCGCCCGGCGCTCGAGGCACTTCTCGGCAGACTCGGCGACATGTTCCAAGACAACAACGTCATCGGCAGTGCTCTGGGACCTGCGTTGCAAGCAGGTTCCAAGTTGATGGCTCCCATTGGAGGCAAGCTGGTTGCCCTTACGGCCAGCTTGCCCTCTGTTGGCGAGGGTGCGCTCAAGAACCGCGAGGACCCCAAGCTTCTCGGAACCGCCAAGGAGTCTGGTTTGCTCCAGGCAGCCAACTCGTTTTACAAGTCGTTCGCGATCGACTGCTCGCGTGCCCAGGTCACCGTCGACATGTTCCTGTTCAGTTCGGGCTACCAGGATGTTGCCAGTCTCGGTACGTGCGCTGTTTTCTCTACCCCCACGCTGTGCTGAGGGAAACTAGCCAACCTCCCGCACTACACGACCGGCAACACCTACTACTACCCCGCGTTCAATGCGGCCCGATCTGAGGACGCCATCAAGTTCGCGAAGGAGTTTGGCAATGCTATCGCGCAACCCATCATGCTCGAGTGCATTACGCGTGTCCGCGCGTCGAGGGGTATCCGGATGGCCTCTTTCCACGGCAACTTTTTTGTGCGGTCGACGGATCTGCTCGCGATGCCAACTGTCCCGCAGAACCAATCTTATGCCATTGAGCTCGAGATCGAGGACACCCTCACGGCGCCGTTTGTTGTCATACAGACGGGTATGTTGCACACGACTTGCTTCGGTACGTTCTCTTCCCAACAAGTTGTTTAAAACTGAGTTGTTTTCTTCAGGCGAGCGTCGCCTGCGTGTTATTACGACCGCCTACCCGACAACAGCCAACCTCTCGGAGCTGTTCGGATCAGCGGATCAGATCGCCCTTGCGACACTGTTCGCGAACAAGGCTGTCGAGCGCTCGCTCTCGTACCGCCTCGAGGATGCACGCGACTACATATTCAAGCGTCTCACAGATATCTTCATCGCCTACAAGACTAGCATGACGGCTGCTGGTGCTGGTGCGAGCGCGCAGCTGGCGTTCGCGGACAACCTCAAGATGCTGCCGGTGCTGACGTTGGCGCTGCTCAAGAACGTCGGAATACGGCAAAGCGCGCAGATCCCGCCAGATATCCGCGCGTACTCGCAGGCGCTGTTGACCTCGTTGCCGTCGCAGTTGTTGATTCCCTACTTGTACCCGTCGTTCTACTCGCTGCACACGATGCCTCCGGAGGTACACTCCTTTATTTCTTATTCTACGACATTTCTGATCAAACGACGTAGGCCGGAACCGTTGGCGAGCATGGCGTTATCATGCCGCCTCCGCTGCCACTGACCTCAGAGCGTCTCGAGCGACACGGTCTCTTCCTTATCGAAGACGGCCAAACAATCTTCCTCTTTGTCGGGCGCGATGCTGTCCCGCAGCTCATCATGGACGTGTTCGGCCTGCCCAACTATGAGGCGTTGCGCGGCGGCAAGACGACGCTGCCGGTGCTCGAAAACGAGTTCTCGCAGCGCGTGAATGCGATCATACAAAAGACGCGCGAGATGCGGCGGGGTGTATACTACCCTCACTTGTATGTGGTCAAGGAGGATGGGGAGCCGCCGCTGAAGTTGTGGGCGTTGAGTGCGCTGATCCAAGATCGGGCGGATGCCTTGCCGAGTTATCAGCAGTTTGTTAACACCATCAAGGAGAAGGTGCGACTTGGTTGTGTCTTCATGGTTTCTGCATGGTCACTTAACGTGTACTCTTTCAGGTCAACGGCGTCGGTTACTGATTGGCCGGCCACAAAAAGAGGAGGAGATTAGAAGCATTGGTGTATTTGTTGGTGGGCTGCCGGCAGCAGCGGCGTATCATATTCGTTTTGTTCTTTTTGCCCATCTAAGGTTGTTAGCATAGCGCCGACTTCACATACGCACAGTTATCTTGCGAACACGGAACGATTGTACGCGACTGACTTGGTCAAGTCAAAAAGAGGTGCAGATTTCGCAGTCGTGATTGAGATTCAGCCCAATTTATGGACCGACCAAAGAGTATGATGCAATTGAAAAATGGAGTGGGCGCATTCAGAAGCCTGCACAGTTGCGTTTCATTTAGCTTTAAAAACCAAAGCCGAACTATGGATGAGGAAAACAAATTACTAGTAGTTGTTCGAGCAGGCATCGGCTTCCCGGAATCGACGGCGCGTATTCCGCGGTATTGAAACTAATTAAGTCGCATTATGAAGTTGCAACACTTATGAGCAGCATTAGAAGAACCATAGCACACGAGAAAGCAAACATTGAAGTCAAGAGTATACAAGCGGAACCGTCGTAATGTAAGCTACCATCCGGTATTAAAATCAAACAAATATTATCGCAAGCATGCCAGCGCTGGCTAGCCTGGGGAGGGCCCCTTCGATAGCAAGGGTCAATTCAGTTGTGGTCAACGCTTCCTCAAGTTGGCTGAGTGACATCTTTACCTCCACCCGCACCATGCGTAGGTAGCGAAAGCGCTCGAGGAGTTGGTCGTCGAACAGCGCCCCGATCAGTTGATACTCCTCCTCATATTCAGGGTTCCAATCGTTCGGCGATGCTCTTAGCGTCAGCGTCGTGAGGCGGCTGGTATGAGGGATACGCGGAAGGATGTTGTGTGCTGTGCGTGGTGTGTAAGTGCATTCGAGTGTGTGGAGCGATGGAAGGGAAAAGTCGAAGCTGGTGAGGGTGCAGTCTTGGAGTTCGTGGATGTGAGTATGCGTATGGCAAATCAAAGGAATCTTAACTCGCCTTTAGGGTCCACTTTGAGAGAGAGATGAGCTTTGCTCCGTCGCAAGAGCGAATTCAGAGAAGCGTGTGGCGACTTTGAATACTCAACCTCTTGGATGTGCGTGAAGTCCAATGGGAGGATATCTGCATCCAGTGCGGCAACAGCCGCTGGAGAGTCGACAAGACGGAGCCGCCGAATTTGTGCACGTGGGGAGCCAGAGTTAAGAGTCGATGTAATTTGGAGCGGCGGGCCACTAGTTGACCCAGAACAGTGAGAAATGTCGAGGCTCGCCAGTGTTGGCGAACAGTCTGACAGAATCCGCGAAAGGTAAACCGAATCCCACGATTCACCATAGAACCCGAGTCGGAGCAATTGCAGCGACGGTCCAGATATGAGGCGTTGAATGCTGGTCACGACCTCCTGGCTCGGTTCTGGGATTATGTCGAGTTCAAGGCGTGCGAGCGACTTCCACCGTTGCGTCGCAAAGAGCACCAGAAGAGCAGGATAGCTGTCCACAAGAAGAATAGAACGGACGTGGAGGAGGAGATGCGGTGATTTGTTGAGTATGTCGACGAGACGCTCGGCCCGCTTCGCCCACGAGAGGCTGCAGTTCCAGTCGGAATAGGTGGTGATGGCGACGAAGAGGCGGGATTGGGCCCAGTAGCACAGTCTGCCACAGACGAGTGCACATGCCCGCAGAGAGGCAGTGTCGTCGACGTGGTTGAGGATAATATGTGCCTGGAGTTCGGGAGGGAGAACTGGCATGAGCACGTGACTTTGACACCTTTCGCTTCCTTCCGTTTACGCGTTAGCGGCTTCGCACACGACAAGAATCAAGAATGCCCTCCCCGTTCCGTCGCTGGCAAAGAGACTTCGACAGCCCGACGGACGTATTCAGCGTCACCAGCACTCCCACTGAGAGCCTGCCATTCGGGTCCCGCGCCCTCAGGCCTCAGTCTCGACGTGTCCCCGCTCTATGAGAATCATGCTTGCCGAACATGTGGACTTAACGACTATCCATGACTCGAAATCGCAGCCACCCCACCAACATTCTCCCAACCCACGTCGATGCTACCATGTACGCACAACTTGAGCACGCCTTCACAGCTGTAGCGAACGGACAACTGAAACTGTCTTTTATTGCATAGATTGGCCTCGTATGACTCTTTTGTAATTCACACTTGCATAAAGTCCTCCTGATGAATATTCCTTGCGATGGCGTGAACTAGTTGGTTGTGCACCAAGGCCGACACTAGTTCCGGCTAAGGTTTCGCCTCTAATCCACCTTCCTATGGCTCGGGACCGCCCACCAAAGGACGACCATCGTTGCCATCATCGAAACAAGCCTAGAAGATGGCGAATTCAACACCAAGCGGCGTGTATTGGCAAGGACCTACAACGGCTGCAGACTCTTGATGCCCGTCTTACTTGCAATCGCGCCTGTAATGAACGGGAACACTGCCGAGCCTGCTTGCCCCAGACCGGCTATCCACCCGATGGAGCCAGTGAGTAGCCAGCGCGGGAGAATGCGACCGGTATGGTTCATTACAAGGGGGTAAATTGGGCCGACTAGTTGATTGGTGAACACGAGCGAACATTCAAATAGGAACGTTTGAGCACATACGTAGAACACCGACAAGAGAGACAGCCACAGCATTGCCAATGAGCGAAGGGACTAGCCAGACGACGAGCTCCAAGCTAACAAACGTTCAGAGATAAAGGAAATACAATGAATTCACTGGCTCACCCGATGGCTAGGATCGAATAGATGTAGATGATGCGACGCTCGCCGACCTGAACTCGAAGTCAACTTCTGTATACAAGTGAAGCGCACAGACGACCTTTTGGTTCAGCCACAACAACGCGATCCGTCCCGTCATCAAGCCTCCGAAGAAACCTGCCGAGACATATCCACTTGAGGGTCCGCCTCCACGGACGTCGATAATGAAGGTGACGACCCAGCCGCCGATCGTCACCTCGACGCCCACATAGACCAAGATAAAGAGCGCGAGCAGATGCACTGTCTTGAGCGCCATGATTTGTCGGAAGGTGCTATGTTCGCTCTCTCCGGTCTCACCAGCCGCTTCGCCTACTGAAGCTAAACACTCGTCTTGGGTCTTGAACTTGAAGACGCAGAAGATGAGGGTCGAATTGATGATGGCGATTCCAAGGGAACACAGATAGTGGAAGGACCAGTGCGGCATTTGTGAGAACTGCGTCGCGACGAGAGGCGACGCAAGTGCGCCGGCGCCGTAAGTGCCGTGTAAAAGCCCCATCTTGATTTCGGGGTTGTTCTTGAGGCTTGCGATGTAGCCGTTGGATTGGGCATCTTGGATAGCCATGCCGACACCGTTTATCACGTATGAGAGTACGAATACCGGAAAGGGCGGTGCGGGTGCTTGGAGAGTGTATGCAACAACTTGGCAGAGAGAGCCTTCGGCGGCGTGAGCGGGATTGGGTGCGTTCGATACTTTCCGTCAAACCTAAGAATAGGATCTGCCAGTCTAGCGCGTTAATGATGAATCTTAGAGAGCGCTGGAAGTCACCTTTCCGAATCCAAGTCTCTCGGTGAGCGGCACGTTGATTATCGCACCGCTAACAAAACCCTACGAGGTTGAGCAGAGACAGAATACACGACGGGAACTCACAATGCACGCGAACACGAAGATCAGCGAAACCACAGTAAAGCCAACCTTATGGGACGGTAAGATAACGAGGAAAGGCTCCGGGGTCATCGTACATGGTAGACTTTCTGGAGCCGGGGTATGAGTGGTCCTGCGGAACCTATGTAGTGCTTAAGCGAGGCGATTGCCTGGACGAGTAGCGCGTATTACCGTCGTTCCAGCTAAGAAGGAGCGTAAGAACGCGAAAGGGCCCAAAGCAAACAACTCACCCGGCCATAAACATACTGTGTGCAAACCTCAGTTAGCTGCAGGACTGCGATATACGAATTCCCCGCACCACCAATACAGTGAGAACAGTTGTACTCGCTCCCTGAAGACATGTTCCTTCGTCCGGTGAACACTCTCCCGCCTGCTCTGGATGGGATGCAACGATGGTGGAGCACCGTTGAGTTCTGGTAACGGTGTCGAGATTCCAGAGTCGTCTTTGAGGCTCGGCTGCTGTCCATGCGGGAGAGCGTGCAGTTCCAACGCAGAAGACATGTGGTGAAGAGCGGTATCGGCACTCTCTTATGCGAGAGCCTCTGGAGACCACGTACGCATAATACGTTGCCGAGAGAATGGAGCCTGGAGGCGTCAAGAGTGTTTCGCCGACAACTCGCCGAAAGTCAGTTGGTGCTTCTTGACACCACACTTCGAGTCTTCGAGCGCCTACAGCGGCCTACTACTGTATGCGGGACTATATCCCGCTGCACTATGTCCCAGAGCTCGAGGAGCCAACTCGCGCACTCGCGAGTAACCCGGGCAGTCCATGTGCTAGACTCTCCTTCGTGCGGACTCTTAGATGGCTGCGGTTACGAATCTGCGTCCTGATATTTTCCACTGCCTCGTCACTGCCCACGACTGCGGCGACCAAGCGGCGACGCTTAGGCTGGACAAAACTAGCCGCGGCGCTGACGAAGAAAGGTTGACACGTTTGTTCGATCTTCCGTATTTCGTCGGACGCGAAGAATATAACTGGCGGCGCCGGTAGTGTCAAGCCCTCTTTTTCAGTCACCCTTCACATCCACCCACAAGTGAGTCCTTGGCCAAGGCCGACAATTCCTCTCACTCATAACTTTCATGAAGCTCACCATGACTATCCTTGACGACACGGACAAGTCTCTCATCGACCCAGAGGTGCCTCCTGCGTACGATTCCGCCGCGGCGTCCAATGTCCTTGTAACGCGGGATGGAAAGAGCGTCCCGCCCAAGATCATTCTTAGCCCATCCACAGCTTACACCTCCGTTCCTCCTTCCACGAGCTCTGCCACCAGCGAAGCTCCCGGCCAATACTCCGAGGCAGAGTGGAAGGCAAAGCTGGATTCGCTGGAGAATCGGATCGAGAAATACAGCAACACCAAGAGCAGGAACCGCAGTGCTGGCGACGAGGCGGCCATCCTTGCGTCGATGCGCGACCTTGCAGTCAGCCATCCTGACCCGGAGGTCAAGACATACTGGACGGGACAAGCAAATGCGTTCGAGAAGGCTTCTGGTGATGACAAGTTAGCAGTGCTCAAAGATGTTGGCCGTGCTCTTGCCACGCTCATCGCCGCGCCCTTTGTCATTGCCGGGATGCTGCTCATTGGGACGGGCCAAGTATTGAAGGCATCGGGGGATTGGATTAGTCGGGGTACGATGAAGAGGAAAAAGTCGAAGTCTCCGAGTCTTTCTTGACGTCGCCAGACCTCCATGCATACATAGAATAACTTGCTTCGATGCTTGAAGATCGGTGCTCACTCCAAAAAAATCTCCAATCACCTTGCTTTGATGGTTTGATGGTCGTGTGTGATCCGTTCCGGGTCGGAGCCTGTCACGGGTCGGGTGCTTGCTCGCAGCTCTCAACAGCAGCTAGACGCGCCGTCGCGATGGTCGCGCCATTGTACACGACCGACTCTGGCCTGCTCTTCCACGCAGGCAAGATTCTCATCATCACCGTCGGTCTGCCCGCGCGAGGCAAGACACACATCTCTCGCGCTTTAGAGCGTTACTTGCGGTGGATGGGCGTCAAAACCCAGGTCGTTTCGTTGGGAGACTACCGCAGGAAGACACTCGGTGGAGCGCAGAAGCTGCCGCAAGACTATTTCACCTTGGGTTCGTCCTAGTCGCATTTATCCAAGCCAAGGCATTATAACACTGTCGCAATAGGGGAGAAGACGCTGGAAACGCAAGCGTTGCGGTTGAAGGTCTCTTCCGGGTGCGAGAACCTGATCTGGGAGTTCTTCACCGGCGGTGGGCAGGTCGTCATCTACGACGCCAACAATGGTACGCGAGCGGCTCGTCAAGCTTTGGCGTCCAAATTCGACCAGGCTGGGATCCATGTTATCATCCTCGGTGCGCCCGTCGAAGCTTACCTCTGGTTTTTGTTCTTACATTAATCGCAGAGACGATGTGCGATAACCAGGAGGTCATTGAGCGCAATATTCGTAGCGTGAAGATATCGTCTCCCGACGTGCGTTTGCTGCGTCGCCTATTTTCCTGGGTCTGCGGACTGATAATACATGCAGTACCGCGGCTGGGACCCAGACAAGGCCGTCGAAGACTACTATGGCCGCATTCGAGACCACGAGAAGTATTACGAGCCTGTAGAGGAGACGACTTGGCCGTTCATCCGTATTATCAACGTAAGCGGCCTTCGTGGATTATAGGCGCTGTTCTGACGGAGTCTTCAGGTCGGTGAAAAGATAATGGTTAATGTAAACCATGTTCTAAATCGTCTGGTCGAGGCTGAAAGTTCTCCAGAACATCCAGGGGTATCTTCAAGTCGGTCTTTTCGGCCTGCTGGAGGCTTGTTTCTAACCCGCGTCCAGTCAAGAATAGTCTTCTTCCTTATGAACATCCATAATCGATATCGGACGATATATTTTGCACGGGTGAGTTGTTCCTCTGTCGCCACTGGTCACCGATATAACGTCGCTAGTCCGGTCAATCTCTCATCGAACATTCGTACAAAGCCGACTCCGACTTATCGCCTGCGGGCTGGGAGTATGCCGAGCGTTTGAAGGAGTTTGTGGTAGAGCGTCGAGCCAAGCAAGGTCTCTCAGACCGCAGATTGGTGGTAGGTTTTTCTTGGGCGCATTTTCTCCTCTCTCTCATCGTCGTCTAGATATGGACCTCGACTCGGCGTCGTGCTCATCATACTGCGTGGCCCTTCCTTGCCGGTGTAGCACCAGCGTCCACTCCCGTTTCACCGATTTCTCCCGCAATGCCCCTGCCCTCGGAGACGTCCGGACGTCCGAACCCTCCGTTGAACGTCAAGATCGTCGAAAAACCGCAGATGTCCGAAATCAACCCTGGGGTTTGGGATGGCCTTTCTCCAGAACAGGCGCGCAAATATTACCCTGCCGACTGGGAACGGTTTACGAAGGACCCGTACGCGTTCCGAGCACCAAGGGCGGAGAGTTATCATGATCTCGGTGGTACGTCGACTTGCGGACATCGTCTCGAGACCTCACGATGCGTAACAGTTCGCATCGAGCCCATTCTCATCGAACTCGAACGTGAGCGAGAAGACCTTCTCATCATCGGGCACGCGTCTGTAATCCGCTGCCTGCTGGCCTACCTCATCGGTCTTCCTTCGTCCGAGATCCCGGCCATCGAAATCGCTCGTGGTGATCTCTTAGAGGTCGTCCCGGCTTCCTACGGCGTTCACAGCACTGCGTTCCATTTCTGGGACGGACCTGGCCGCTTGGGCGACGGCACTCCTGAGGACGGGACTGGCCGTGACGAGAACAACTTTTATGAGAATTACGCGGAGGATACGAGAGGCAAGACCTTGAAGCGCATTGTCCCTGTTCAGGTGGTCGAGTCCGTGCCGCCGAGAGCTGCGCTGGAGAAGAGCGAGTAGAGAATAGAAGGAATATGGTGCTTGTTGTTGTACTGCTAGCTGTATGTTGTAGAACTCTGCTGCCCTCTGTAAGTGTGGGTCCGGGCCGCTTCCCGATTAGGTAATCACGATGTCACGTAGTCGACGTGCCATCACGGGCTTTCAGAGATCTAGCACCTTCTCCGGTTGCAGCTTACTCACTTTGTGCTGGACTATCACCATGTCTGGTCTCCCTCTTCTCTCCGGGCCCGCGCCAGTGCTCGAGTCCACCCGTGCCGACGCCACCTCCTGCAGAAAGTGCAGCAAGGTACGTTCTGTGAGCTGCTTTAGCATCCGCTCAAGCCAGTGCTTTCAGGAATTCAACTTCATTCTCGCAAGACCCCGGAGATGCAACCACTGCGGTGCGCATTTAAGCAACCGGAGAATACACCACGCTCATGAATGCAGGATACATGTATTGCCATAGCTGCACGGACTACCAAGCGATGATGCCTCGCACTGCGACGGACGGAGCGAGTGGCTACGACGCGGTCAATGTCTGCGCTTACTGTATTGAGTATCTCAATAGTGAGTGCCTGTTCTTCGTCTCTTTGGATTCTATCTAGACGCGCGCGCAGTCACCGCGGGAGGACGTGGGCTCTTGCGATCGCTAACATTGGCCAAGCTCAAGAAATACATCAGCGCATACAACATTAAAGGTGCAGAAAGAGCGGTGGAAAAAGACGACCTCATCAATGCGATTCTGGCGGCCAAGGTTGGATCTCTGCCTGCATCGCGACTGGACACTGAGCGGTATTACGTTAGGGGCCAAATGGATGCCTGCCGCCTGCAAACGAGGTGCGACGACGCGTCTTCTGGATCGATGAAATGCTTATGCTCCAGATCAGTCTTACTATCGAAAGTATTCGGTGCCCGATCGCTCGAATGCACCGCGGCGCGGATTATTTTCGCGCGCCTCGGGGCCACCAACGGAACCTCCGCCTCCTCCGCGCCCGAATCAAGGCTCCACATATGAATTTCCGCGTCCGGATCTCGCGCCAGATAGTCCGCCACCACCGCGACCTTCGTCGTCGCGCCCTGTACAACCTCAGGCGCAATACCACAATCCCAATGACACGTATCACTCGCAAGCGCATTTCAACGGTTACCGACATGGCCCGCCTCCTGCAGCACCACACGCGACGCGTCCAAACACCAACGGACCGCGACCGTCACGCTCCTCGCACAACCTCAATGCCGCTGCGAATAACGCTGCTCCGCGAGCACGCGCGGCGTCGTCTGCACACCCCACACCGCCGCCTCGGCCACCGAGTGTCCCTCCGCCGTCGCTCGAGGACCTGCTGGCCATGGCACCAGAGTCGGTCAGCGCGCTACCCGTGCATGCGCTCAAGGCCATCTTATTTGCCAATCACGTGCAGCTTGGTCAAGGCGCACTAGAGAAGGGCGACCTCGTCAAGAAGGTCGTGGACTTGGTTGAGCAAGAGCGAAGGGAGCGCGAGCGTCGGCAGCGAGAGGAAGAGGAAGAAGAACAAGCCAGGATCGAGCAGCAGAGAGTGATGATGGAGCAGTTTAATCGCCAGCAGAGAGAACGTGAGGAGAGGCAGCGAGCCGAAGCAGCGGCAGAAGCGGCTGCATCCGCAGCAGCTGCAGAGGGCAATCCTTGGGGCAGCACACCTCCGCCGTACGTCCCCACCGACGACTCGCACCACCCATCACCCGAATCTACGCCGTCGCCTGCTCCCAGTCCCGTTCCGCCGCGCCCGGCTGCGGCTCACGTCGAACGCAGTGGTCTCTGTGTCATTTGCCAGGATCAAGAGGCTAATATCGCCATCGTCGATTGCGGGTATGTTCTCATGCTTGGCTTTGATCACATTGCTGACGCTCTTTTTGTAGACACCTGGCAATGTGCCGCGAATGCTCGGAGCTGGTCATGAACAGCTCGCGCGAATGTCCTTTGTGCCGCACGCGGATTGTAACGGAGGCACGGTTGTTGAGGATATTTAGATCTTAGACTTGACACACCCCAAATATCACGTGTTCAGAAGCGCACCAGATTTCGGATAGCAAAGGCAAAAGCAACAGGCAATCTATTGTACACATTCTTGTCTTTGCACTCAGACGATCCCCGTCCATGTCTCAATCAAGTCTACGACGCAATAGCTATCGATGGGCACGTACTGCTTGGTGATCATCTTGATCACCTCTTGCGCGACGAGCCCGCCCAGGAACGCAGCCGTGTTGGGTAAATCGGCGGTTGGTGAACGCGCTCTACATTCGATGTTTAGCCAAAAGGAGATTAGATGCAACGGAAAGGGCATACAGTTCACCGACAGCGTTCTCAAATTCTTCAGGCAGTTCCGTACCAGGTGGAAGCAGCGCTTGCGCAGCTGCGGTAATCTCTTCCACCGTTGGCGAAGACGACGACACACGTGCAAGGGCAGAAAGCGCCAGATGCGTTGCGCCCGCCTTGGGGTTGTTGGAGATGGCAGAAGCAAGTGCAACGGCGTCTGCGTCAACGGCGCCGTAACGCTTTCCACGAAGCACTTTGAGCCCATGCGCGTTCTTGACGAACGAGTCGATGAGCGCATCGTCCAGCGGGACAGCCAACAGCGACTTGAAGTGCGCCTTTTCTTCTTCAGCACGCGTCTTGTACAGCTTTTGCAGCTCAATATAGTTGGCCGTGTTGGCCTTCATGTCGGGCAGGGAGCTGGTGAGAGGAAGCGTATGTGGTGGCTCGAGAGAGAATTTGCGCAGTGCGTCGAGAAGATGGAAGAACGGCGGCGACTGCGGGCTAAGGGTGCCGAGTTGCGGGTCCTGGAACAGCGCCTGGATATCCGACGGCACGCGTGTTTCTGTCCAGCAACGGTACGCCTGAGCCTCTGCCTCGTCAAAGTTCTCTTCGTCGAATTTAACCTTCATCGACTGCAGGCCCTCTTTGAATTGCTTCTTCTCGTCGGACGTTTGCGGCGGCTTGCCATCGTGCGCAGCTTTCCAGTCTGCGAGCGCGCGAACGAGGATCACAACATAAGGAATGTGGCCATGCTCAGTCGGGTCCATGTTTGCGAAATCCAGTGACATGGCGTATTCTTGTAATGCCGGGAACGCTTTGTCGATGCGCAGAGAGGGGGTGTTTTCGGAATGGCTGTCGATGACTAGATATCGTTAGTTTGAACCGAGGGTAGACAGGCGACATACTGGGGTGTTCGTGGAACTGAATATAGAATTCTCCAAGGAACCCTGCCGAGTTGACTGCCACGAGAATCGGGAGCGTATCGTCGGCCCAGAGCAGTGCGGACAACCTCCCGAGCAACTTGGGCTCTAGATTATGCGCGATTACAAGAGTGAACGCGGAAAAGTAGCCGGGGTTGGTATCGAGGATGTTTTCGAGACTGGACGTGTCGGCCTTGCCCTCGACACCATCGTTGAGCTCAAGCAGCAGCCTCACTGCCTCCTCTGCTCGCGACTTGCCGATGCTGGAGGCGCCCTCGAGGAAAAAGTTGTTGCCCGCATCGCGTGGGGTGACTTTCGCGGGATCCAGGATGGTAAAGTGGCCAACGCCGGGAAGCACGAGGTTTTTGAGGATGGAGCTCGATGTGGCAGACGCGGAGATGACCAAAAGACGCGCGTTCTCGAGGGCACTTTGCCCAGACGCGGCCCACAGCCTTCAGCTGCTTAGCAAGACGCTTTGGACGGTGGATAAAGAAACACACCGAAGCTGGCGGTCGTAGCGGCGCGTCTTGTTGTCGGGCTGGACTCTGGGGCTCGTCAGCGACACTCGAGAACGAGTAAGATAACGGACTGAGTGGACATGGTCGAAGGAGAGTCAAGCAAAGTCACGAGCGAGCACGCTTGACTCTGACCTCGACGCTCAACATGTCATCTGGATGCCCCGCAACTTCTTCGTTCGGAGGACCCCAATAGATGGCTTCAAAAGTGTGTTGCAGTCCGTTTACTCAAAGGTTTTCTGAATACAAATGCCAGGACACAACCTCCGCTCACATGGCGCAAGACGGCCCCCACGCGTTTTCGACGACAACCAGACGCTCGTTCACACTGTCGAGAAGGAAAACTACGCTGGCGCTGAACGCATATACCGACGTCTCGTGTCGGAATGTATTCCCATCCGCAAGCATCCCGCCTACGAACGCGCGGCGCTGGAGCAGATCCGGCGTCTCGACAAACAGGACCTGCGCGGCTTTCGGCTGTGGTTGAAGCTTGTCCCTGACAACCCCAACCCTCACCGCGTCGAGGGTGGCCCGTTGACCAAGACACGCAACCATTTGTTTCGTTCGGGCAATCCGGCCGGCCAGCTGAAACTGCTCTCGCAGTTCGCGCTCATTGCCGCCCGAAAGGGCTACTCGAAGCTGGTCTGGGCCGATGCCGTTGCTCTCATGGTCCAATTCCAGGAGCGGACGAAGGCCGTGGCCTTCTTCCGCGCACTAGAGGCAGCCCGTCACCGCTACTTCAAAACGTATTTCCCGGTCAGCGCGCAAAATGTCGCGAGCAACCAGCGCAAGACACTCATCCACATATTTTGCGCCGCTGGTTGGCTTGATGATGCCGTCGAGCTCGTCAGGGACAGCCAGACGCTACAAATCGGTGCTGCCGCGCTCAAGTTAGTCGACTTGCTACGCGCACGGGGTCGAACAGAGCAAGCCGAGGCCGTTCTCAGCTACCTTCCCGCCAAGATGCCACAGGCCGTATCTGCCAAGGCGGTCATCGAGGGCCGCGCTTCGGTGCCAGCCAGGGCGACGATTGCCTTGCAACTAAGGCAGCTCAAGAACCTCATCTCAAAACGGGCCCTCGTTCCTAATCGCAGCCCCGCCTCTCATCTCCATTCGTTCATGGCACACTACCGGGCGACGACAAACTCCAGTCCCGGATTTTGGATTTTGCGCAGACGTGCCCTCGCGGAACGAGACGGCTGCAGTTACCACTGGTTGGTCAAGGAGCTGTTCTACCTTCGCCTCTGCCATCGTCACTCGGATGTTGTATCCGTGTTTTGCGCCAACTTCTGGAAGGGCTTTCTCCCGGAGCGAGAGGGAGCCATGCTTAGGGAGTTGGCTGCGCGCGAGGCGGAGCCCAAGCTGCTCTCTGCTTGTGCACCGAAGAAGCTGAACATCAAGCCGACGGATGCCTGGCTCGTCTGGAACTCCATGGTCCGCCTGGTTGTTGGTCTTCCCCGGCCTGAACGTCTCCCCACTCTTGAACTCCTGCGATATTCCGTGGCCCAATACATCTCGCAAGTGCCCGATACGACGTTCAACCCAACCCCCGCTGCGTATCCCACTGTATTTCGGAGCATCATCTGGGCGTACGGTGAACTTGGGGATCTGGATGGTGCCGTCTCCACAACTCGGGACCTCGAGCTCATTGGCAAGAGCCATCACGTGATGGAGGCTCTTCGGCTGCAGGATGAGTTGGCTGCTGTCTATGCGCGGCATGGCCATGTCGACTCGGTCAACAAGCTACTCGACGCGCTCGACGCGCATAGTCCGCGTTTGCAGACTTACGGCCTCGTGATCGACGCGTATCTGCAGGCCAGCCGTCCTGACCTCGCGGCCGAGATCGTGACGCGGATGAAAATCCGCTGCCGGTTCATTTCTGGAGACAACTGGCGCTTGGATCGCTCGCTAGCAGCAGTTGAGGCAGCGTTCCCTCATCGCGAGCCCATGGATGAACTACAAGACGAATACATGCGCTATCGGGCCGTCGTCTGACTTCCTGCGGTCTTTTCGCTCACTCTATCCACGAGCGACGCATCTGCTGCGTTCGCTGCAGGTATCTCCAACTTGGACGTCCCGTCCCTCTGGGTCGACTTGGCCTCGCCCTTGAAACCGAGAAAGTATATGCGCGACATGTCTCCCCCGGTTGCGTCGCTCTGCCGCGGGTCTCAACGGGGTTATTCGCACAGCATGGAAGAAGAAGGCGCACGAAGAACAAGGAGAGGGAGGTGACGCTGGCGAACGCAGCGACGCGGAAGGGGTACTCGACGACGCCCGTTTCGCCTTCGAGCAAGCTAACGTTGAGATGCGGTCGCGTGTTTTCGGCGTCCGCGAAGTCGACGATCGTTGGGTGGTTGGCGTATATTCGTAGTTGGCGCGGAGTAAACTCGCCACGACCCAGTTTGAGGAGGATAGATTTTAGTCGGACCTGAGCATAGAACATATGATACGCATTACTACAGGAATCTAGCGGGGGATGGAATAGACGAACGTGCTGGGTAAATGGGACATGTAGTATGAGCTGGCAAGTGTTGTTGAGCGCAGTGAGCGGAAGATGGGACGCAGATACCTGGTCGTCTACCCCGGATTCGGCGTATCTATCGGTGTTGTCGCGTTCATCCCAAGGCTACGCAGCGCGACTCAGGACGAATTGGCACATGGGATATGACCTATACCTTTATGATTGCTTTCGCGTCTTCAGGAACAGCGAGATTGAGGCCGTGAACGCTGCGATGCGTTACAAACGGCCGCCGCGCGTCGCGTCCAAAATTGCTCACCCGTCCTTGTCTATGAATTCGTACAGATTTGAGAGTTCTTTCAGAGCGGAATCAGCGACGAGATGCGTCGAGAAGCTGGCGAATACCGCTGCCGATGTTGTTTGCGTTTGAGTTGGATGTGTCCGCCATGGAAGGATGGGTCACGCGCAAGCATCGTCTTGACGTCGACCTCAAGTATGGAATCACCGGCGTCGACCTGGTTGTTGAAGGCAGAGCCCGACTCACGCATCGTCAAGGGCAAGGATGTCAAGGTCCCCCACATTCCCTGGTTCCATAAGCCCGCGGTTGATGCGGTATTTCTCTAGTTCAGTGTCGACGATTTCGAAGCGGCCAAAACTAGTCCATGGGAGGGAGTCCGCAACTTTGAAGCTAGGAATCTGATGAAGGAGATGCAACCGGGAGATAAGGTTAATTTCTCCTCCGTTCTACTGTGGGTGTTTATGGCTCGCTGTAGGCGCTGTTCTACCACTCGAACTGCAAGATTCCAGGTGGGATTGATCGCTCGACCGTGGCAGTATGCTTCCGCTGATATTCCGCTCACTGGCACGCAGGCATCGCGGCGTTTGCGGAGGTGGGTCCATGTTGGACTGCTTGACAGCGATCTCATAAGAAACAAGGTCGCGAAAGCTGCTTATCCAGACCGTAAGCTGGACTACTTTCTTCCTATCTTTTCTGACATATATAATAGATACTGCATGGGACCCGTAGGCTTTCGCTCATCTTCTAGCCGTGATTTAACCAATGCTTTGCTCAGTGAGCATCCGTACTACGATGCGGTAACGCTGTTTTTTTCAGTTCTCCAGGAAGAGGTTCGCTCATACGTGGACAGAAAACCAAGCAAGATTCACCAAAGTGGTTCATGGTCGACTTGGCATTCGTCTCTCGAGCCAAACACTTTGTCCCGCTAGCGCTGCTGCGATTCATTGCCGACTCTAGCGCGACCACACCGCCGACAGAGTTGGAATATATTGGTGAAGCTGGCGTCAGCGCCATCAAAGGTTTGTTCTTTTTTCCCTGTCGCCACATCGGAAACCAATGAGTACGACAGAAATGGACCTTGTTACGCGTGGTCGACTGAGTGTCCAGCGCGTCTCCGAGGCCGCCTGGACTGCCATCGAACTACTTGCCAACAACGGGGGCTGGGACGAACTGGACTTAACGCCGCCCAAGAAGAAAGCCGCACCAAAGAAGGCTGCCTCGGAACGCGCGAGTGCGCCTCGTGCTGCAAAGACCAAGGCCAAGACTCGCAAGAGGAAGGCCAAGGGCAGCGACAGCGATGAAGATGGGGACGACGATTACGACGATGGATGGTCTGAGGACGAGGTCATCTCAAAGACCACCAGTTCGCGCCGCAAACGCCAGGCGACAGAGTATCAGGAACTCCCGCCCACTCGTCGTCGTGCCAAGGCGTAAGGCAGAAAGGATGCCTTGTAATATTTTGTTCTGTCTGTAAAACTATCGCTCTGAAATATGCTGTTGTTCTCGCGAACGCGTCCCAATTAGTGTGATTGCGACTGAACGTGACTTGCTTTCAACGACCATGCCCATCGTCCAGTTTGCACCGTTCTCGTCCCTGGTGCAGCCGACGTTCTGGCACCAACTCACGTCGCTCAAGATCGATGTCCTGCGTCTGTCCGACGAAGCCGTCTCCATCACCGGGTCGTACTCTGTTGGGCGCTCAATAACAGACCGCGAGACCGGGAACGAGATTGCGCTGGGGTGCAATCTTAGCGTTGGGGCCGAGTCGTTCGACAAGAATGCACCGTGAACAACCTCTATGAGCTCTGCGATCCTTGGGCTGACGAGCGTAGAGTGCCTGCAGGCGCGTTCCCGGCCCATGGCCATCTCAAGAACTACAACACGATAGAGGAGTTTAAGGCGGCAGATAAGACTGCGCTGTTCAACGAGGAGGCAGAGAAGGTGCGTTTACGTGCGAGTAGGGCTGCGATTTCGCTGAGACTATCGCAGATGTGGGAAGCCATTGTGTCGAAACGCGACTCTGCCAGTCTCAACAACTTCATGGTCATCACCTTCGCCGACCTGAAGAAATACAAGTACTACTACTGGTTCGCGTTTCCGGCATTTGCAGCCAAACCTGCATGGGAGATCGATGAGCCTGGTTGGAAGCCTGCTGCAGGAGAGTTGTCGCCCGAGTCGGTGCGTACTTGACGCGTCTTTCATTCCATTGCGTGGGCTGATTGTTTCTCCAGCTCACGTCCATCCATGCACAACTCAAAGCGACGCCAATGCCGTTCTTCCTTGTCCGCTCCGGCGTCGAGATCGCCTCCGTCGACGCGTACAGCACTTTCTTCGCCAATGTACCGCCAGCAGAGCAGACAATCGCCTTCATCGACCCCTCTGCGAATGCGTCCAATCCCGGGTGGCCACTGCGAAATCTGCTGGCATATCTCCGTGCTCTATACCCCGAAACCACATCTCGCCTTCGGATTCTTTGCTGGAGGGATTCCGAGGTTCCCAACGCGCCGACTGGATGGAAGAGCCGCGTCGGCGTCGTTCATGCCGGCCCCTCAGAAGCGACCACCGGTGCTCGACCGAGCGCCGTTGGTTGGGAGAAGAACCCACAGGCCAAACTCGCGCCTCGGATGGCCGACCTTGCGCCCATGATGGACCCGACACGGCTGGCAGACCAAGCAGTCGATCTCAACCTCAAGCTTATGCGATGGCGCATCCTGCCGTCGCTGGATCTCGAGAAGATTTCGTCCACGAAGTGTTTGTTGCTTGGGGCGGGGACGTTGGGCTGCTACGTTGCCCGGACGCTCATGGTAAGCAAGTGTACCGAATCTGGAATGATTGCTGACTGAGATAGGGCTGGGGCGTACGCGATATCACTCTCGTCGACTCGGGCAAGGTGTCATTCTCTAATCCGGTTCGACAACCGTTATTCGAGTTTGAAGATTGTCTCGACGGCGGCAAACCAAAGGCCGAATGTGCCGCAGCACGGATGAAGAAGATTTTCCCTGGCATTGTGCGTTCTTAACCTTCCCTCTGATTTCTTTTGTGACTGTGTAACGTAGAATGCTGTTGGCCATACCCTCTCGATTCCGATGCCTGGACACCCGGTTCCTCCCGCCTCCATCGCACAAACTAAATCGGACGTGAAGAAGTTGGAGGAGCTCATCGACGCGCACGATGCGGTGTTCCTGCTCATGGACTCCAGGGAGAGCAGGTGGTTGCCGACTGTTATCTGTGCCGCCAAAGGCAAGGTTCGTTGGTGTTCTCTCCTCATCACGTGTCGCTCATCACGTGCCGATTAGATTGTGCTCAACGCGGCGCTCGGTTTCGACACGTTCCTCGTTATGCGCCATGGTGTGCGAGCGTCTTCGGTCAAGGAAGGAGCTACCCAGCTTGGGTGCTACTATTGCAACGATATCGTAGCGCCCGCCGATGTTAGCATTTGTTTTCATGATGTATTTCGTGCACTGATGTTTTCCAGTCACTTACCGATCGAACTCTCGACGAGATGTGCACAGTAACGCGACCTGGTATTGCGTCGCTTGCGTCTTCGACTGCCGTTGAGCTCCTGGCCTCGGTTCTACAGCATCCGGACGGGTTCGTTGTTGCCTAGCCTTCGGGTATGTTCTCATTTTTTGTAGAATGCACGCCGCTGCCCCGCCCGCCAACTCGGATCCTGCTGCGCTCACCAACGCCGGCGTGCTTGGGCTTGTCCCACATCAACTACGGGGCTTCCTCGCACAGTTCCGCAATCTACACATCGTCGGCGCCGCTTACCATCGCTGCACCGGCTGCAGTGAGATCGTTCTCAAGGCGTATGAGACGGAGGGTTTCGACATGATTCTGCAGGCGCTCAATGACGACAAGTACCTTCAGAAGCTCACTGGGCTGGATCAGTTGTATGCCGAGGGCGAGAAGGCGCTTGAGGAGGTGGATTGGGATGTGGATGACGGGGAGGGGGACGATTTCTGAGAGGCATACCATGTATCACTATAGTCAAATGTAGCGTGTAGCGCCCATAAATCTTCTGTCTGGATGCGCATCGACCGATTGGCCTCTGACCGAAAAAGGAAAGGCTTGCATGATACGAGCACGTGATGTGACGAACATGACACTCGACGGCGACGGTCCCCCAGCACGGCCAGTGCGACCCATCCCGCCCCAACTCCCATCTTCTCCCGAACATGTCGTTATTCTACACGGTGGATACCACAAACCCCTTTGCCGGTTCAACGCGTTCGCTGTGGCCGAGGGCTCAGATCACTATGGAGTACCTCTCGTACTCGTTATGGAGGCATGCTATGTTCTCGCCAACAACCGGCCCGGTCATCTGGTACACTCTACCACAGGAACGATTGTACGCGACCCCGGGCAGCGGCTTCGCGCCATGCTCGCTCCGGGTAACTATCTTCTTATCCTTGAAAACGGAGACGAGTACGTGAATCACTCGTCCTTTCTTTGTTCTCGGTTGACCCTTGGATATATTAGATTTTTCTCTGTCTTGACAACATTTGACGACTTCGTCTCTCCCCAATTACTCCCTCCTCGTTGGCAAGCAGTTTGTGGACGAGTACCCCGAATGCGCATCGTCAACAACCGATCCACGGTCAGCATGGAAGTAAGGCAGCAGGACGGTGTCTGTCTTGTTACAGGCGCGGAAGGCCCCCCTGCAGTCGGCGTATTTGGTCCCGCGCTCACAGGGCTCGGCTAGACTGCCGCCGAATGGGTCTGGTTGGGTGTGTCGTCACCATGCAAAGTCTGAAGTAGCCTTACTCAAAACTCGACTAGTGGGACGACTCTAACCATGGAGTACTCGTTAATTGCGACATCGTCGACAACATCTCGAACTGTATCGCCTTGACCGCCGATCTGAACGGGCCGGGTCTTGAACAAGGCCACTTCGTCTTCGCTCCGTATGACGGCCAACTTGTTCTCGTCTTCTTGACCGGAGAGCTTTCGGAATATGCGCGGGAGCACCATCTTCGCGCCGTGCAAATGCCCGACAGAATACACCCCCATAATATTTATGCACGCTTTGCCTGGACCTTGTTCCACCTCTTCGAAGAAGCACTTGCGAAATCCTTGCCACTCCCCCCTTCGCTAGCGCCTAGCATGCCTATCACTACCTCTTCCCAACAATCTTTCGATGACTGGCGCGAGATGTGTTTCTCCATCTCAACCTCCTCTCACCACGAAGCAACGACGACTGGAGAACGCGACAATCCGATGGTCATTGATGCGTCGCTCGGTTTCGGTGATTTGTTGACCACCGAGAATATGGTTCTGATGTATGGCGAAGCTGGTTTGTCGTCGCGGGATGAGGATGTCCAGGACGACTTCCATGTCGATCCCCCCGATATTCGCTCGTGGCTTGCAGGAGTTGAAAGCGCGGATGCTGCGGACGTCACTGACCTCGAATATGACCATGGCCTGGAGCTTCAAATATCACGACGCCCACCAAAGGTGACTCGCCTAAGCGAACAACAACTTGAGGCTCTTCAGGCTCTGGAGCTGAAATTGCAGCGTGGAGAATTTGGTGAGTTCACTTACTTACTTACTCCAGCATTTGCTGGCTGAATGGCTTTGTAGATCGCAAGCAAGAAGCACTGTACTCTTTGAAGGCGAAGGCGACTAGGTTGCGTAATGAGGGATTAATTAGAGAGTACCAACGAAGTTTCGGAGATTTAGGTTGTATATGTAAGCATGAAGCACGTGATCCAGCATAATTTTGGCGGATGCAACGTTTTGGGCGACTGGTGCGGCCTCTCGCGCTGGCTGCCCGTCGCGTGCAAACAGCTCCGCGCGTCCGCCACTTGTCTTCCAAGGATCCATCCCACCCCGAGTCGCTCTACGCCGCTTACCTCGACAAATGGAACCAACGCGCACCCTCCAGCGGAACAGCGCCCATTACCTTCGAGCAGTTCAAGCAGGGTCTTCAAAATCCCCTCGACGACGGGCAGGAGATACATGACCTCACCGGAGAAGACGGCTCTCCGCGCTCCGGCCTGAATGAAGAGCCTTTCGCCGAGCTCTTAGGTCAGCTGGATGCGCTGGAGCAAGACGACCCCGTCGCGTACCGACAAAGGCTCGACGACATAACGGACGACCTCGACAGGCAGATTGCCGGACTCCACAAGCTGTCGCCCGAGTTCCAAGGGCGACTGGATGCGTTGGAGGTCAAAAACACGCCCGCCGTCGAAGTTGCGCGCCGTGTTGCGCAGCTCGTGTTGTCTACGAAGGACCGGTACGAGTTGGAACTTGTCGAGGACAAGCTGGCTACGTACAACGGTCCGCTGTCCGTTCTCAACGTCGCCATCGAGTGGTATTTGAAGAACCCCACCGAAATTGACCGGGCTGAGCCGCCAGAGGACGAGATTAACGCGGTTCCGGCGCACGGTGCGTCTGACTCTCATACATTCTTTGCATGCTTCTGACAATCTTGGCCCAGACAATAGCGCTTACTACTACCACGACACGCCGTTCGACGAACTCACGCGACATATTCGCAAGCGCGACGTGCAGTACACCATCAAGTACCAAATGCACTGGAAGGACCGCGAGGAGATCTTCCGACTCATCGAGGTTCTTGTCGCGCCCAAATTCAACGAGGATTTGCCGACTTTGCAAGCCATTGCGGACATTTTCAACAAGTACGACCATGTCCACATCACGTACAAAACGAAGCCGCGTCTGCAGCGTATTCGTCGGCTGGATGTGTTCCGGCGGCTGGTTCCAAAGCCTGACGTAGAGGCCGAGGAACAACGACTGAAGGAAGAGGAAGAGGCGTCGATAGCTCGTTCGATGGAACGTCAAACGCGGCAAGAAGAAGAGCGGGAGGCAGAGGAAGCTGCTCGCCGACAACAGTGGCCCAATCTCATGACACGTGATCCTCTCCTCGACTCGCGAGAGGTCCTCGACTTCCGGCCCACAAAGGAAAACCCCTTCCACAACCGCGTCGTCATCCGGAACCACCACTCGATATTCAACGAGGCGCTCGAGGCCGACGGCTTTGACTTTGATAACCCAGAGCTCGTCCACACACAGACAGAGGATGTCGAGGAGATCAATAGCAACAGGGACATCGCCGCCACCTTGCCCATCTCACCGACAGCAAAACATCTCATTGTCATCCCGATCAAAACCGGCTGGGCGACGCAGCAGACGCCCAAGGGCCGCAAGACGCGGTTCGTTCAGTGGACCATCATCGGCGACGGGAAGGGCATGGTCGGGCTCGGGATGGGCAAACACGAGAAGGCCGACCGCGCCCATGGTGCGAGCATGGTCGACGCAATCCGCAACATGGACTGGGTCGAGCGGTTCGAGCACCGTACGATCTGGACCGAGGTCCGCACCAAGCTCGGGGCGACCAAGGTCATCCTGCGACCGCGTCCCGTTGGGTTCGGCTTGAGGTGCAACCCGAACATCCACCGTCTCTTGACCGCTGCTGGGATCAAGGATATCAGCGCCAAGGTTTGGGGGAGTCGCAATCCGCTCGGCGTGCTGAAGGCGACCCTCCGCATGCTGCATGCCGGTCACGCGCCGCAGAAGATGGGTGACGGTGTTGGTGGGCCTGGAAGGAGGATGTTCAAGGGCACAGGGCTGCGCAACAAGACTCAGATAGAGCGAGAACGTGGGCGTAGGTTACTCGACCTTAGGGTGTAATGGATTTGCCGATGGCGCTTTGAACCGATCGCACTCGAGGGCAAAAAATTGACCGGCTCAGGATCTATTTATTGTAGGTGGCCATTCATTCAACAAAACCAACGCGATTACTTTGAAGATCACCGCCAGCTCTGAAGACGAGGAAAGCGGCCCGTCTGCACAGAGCCGGCCGTCTTTCCTCGATCGCAACCAAAACTTGGCTCTCCCAACCACCACCAGGGGATGGCCGACGGTTGACCACGAAGCTGGCCGCACGCTGATGAGGCACGCTATCGAGGAAGACCCAGGTCGTGAACCCAAAACGGAGGGTGACTTTACGCAAGGACGTGGTCTCCGAGTCAGTCGCAAAACGACTAGCGATCTTGGCAAGGTCCGGTTCGCTTGCAGGCAAATCGACGCGCGCGAACAACAGCGTCTCCAAATGCCAGTGTAGGCGAGCACCACGGAGAGCCGAAGTGAATTCGAGCTGTGATATTATTTAGAAGGCTAAAGCTTCTGCGGAAATGGAACCTGAACTGACCATTTCCAAAGGAGCCTCCGAACAGGACGTGCTGGAAAGTCGCATAGCGGTCAGATTGGGCATCCAGATGCAACCAGATGAAGAGGCAGCATAAAGAACGCATCTGCTTCAGCGTCCCGCACATTATCGACACCATCTTCTCCGACAGCGGTTCATCCATGATTCGGGGAGATCAGGCAATCCACGAACATGTGCGACGACCCCGGAAAACGAGGTAAAGATCGCGGAGGCAGCAACGTCGCTCTTGGGACTCGGCACGACGAAAGCGATGGAGCTCGTATTCGCTCCAAAGACGGGTGCGCCGCGAGGAATCGTATGAACGGGATCTCCCTGTTGGTTCGTGTCCTCCCAGATCCACTCATACTGCAATCCCCCAATTCCAAATCGCGCAGTTTAGGCCACTTGCTCTCTGCGTCGCGCCGCGTGCCCCAAACGCGGCGAGAGCATTGCGAGACGTCGATTCGGAGTTGCTCCAGGTGCGGACTGCGGTGCAGGGGCATCGCAGGGCTGATCGGGCAATTCGGGTTCTGGGGCGAGCCACGGGTTTGGCAACCGCCTTGGCCGTAAAACCCGGTCAGCTCGCTGAAGCGAAATAACTCGCTATCTGCGTTGGTACGCCGAGGTCCGACGTTGTTTCCACTGCTCCGTAGCGCAGCTAGAGCGCGAATTAGAGTTTGTTTTCGAAATAGAGAAAGAAATGGCGAACCAGGCACGCAAAGTCGCCCACACGATCCACCCCAGAAAAACGAGGCCACTGGCGGGAGGCGTCTGGACCTCGCAAAGGGGAACGCGTTGGGTAACCCAGTTCTCGTCGATTGCCGTTGTTTTCGCCTTCTGGGAGCGGCGTGCGTTGGGACGGACGACGACGCTGTGAGGGTGGACTTGCACGTGCGGCTCGAATGCAGGTCAACAGAGGACAGGCTGCAGCGTGTCGGGGACCTGTGAACTTTCGGCGTGAGTTTGGCTTCAAACCGCATTGCTCCGGAACGAACCGTAAGGCACAAGTTCAAAATGTCTGCGCACGAATTCAGGCGTTTGGCAGACATTTCAGTGGAACGCTAGCCAGTTCATCGACAAGAATGGCGCGTTGGCTGCGTGGAGTAACGCCAAGGTGTGGAGTGTTTGTGTCGGTGGAACTTGGAGAACATGGTGGGGCTGGCCAACATCTGCTGATCTCGTGACCGCAACGACTTGGACTTGAATAATAAGAAATACATAGGCCGTAGTCCGTTTCGCTACATAGTACACCGTAAATACAAAGGATGTACGCCCGGTACTAATACATACGCGACCAAACATGGCTACTTTGTTAGTGAGGTCGTCGTGATTCCTGCTCGTTTTTTGTTCGTCTTCATGGTCGTTTCGTCTCAACTTCGTTCAGCACGCATGGTCTTCAATGGTACGCCTCCGTCGACCCAAAGAGCTTAGCGCGTAGAAACCAAGGCCGCAGTAGACCTCTCGGTCTCCGCGCAAAGCCCATCCCTACCGCAGTCCCATCCGTAGCCGGCGCCGAACGCGGCTGGCGGTGCTTGCCGAGGTAGTCACGGTAGTGTCCGTCGACAGCCGGGGTCGGTGATGGTGGCGGCGGCGCATCTGGCGAAAATGGAGACCAAGTCTCAAAAGACGGGGAAGAAGGCGTGCACTGAATAAACGACTGAAATGGGTCCAGAAACGTCGAGCCCGTCGTTGTTGTAGCTGAGATCGCGGTCGGAGGCTGCTTGTGCTGCTGCTGCCTGGGCGGAAACGAACGCGGGATGTAGGATTCGGGGGAGCTTGGCGGGGAGACGTCGGTCACAGACCCAGATATCGACGATGGAGACTGACATTGAGTGTGCCAGACCCCGGCTTCGGTGTCTGGCGAAGGCGTCGCAGACCGGTCGTCGTCGTTACCGGTCCCGATGGAGCTCTGAGTAGAGCAGTAGTGGGACATGGCGTCCGCTTCCACATCCCGATCATCGCCGTTCGTAGCGGACTCGTCCCAAAGTGCCGAAGTCATCTCCTTGTCGTCTACCGCCGAAGACATCTTACTGCCCGCCAGAAAAAACATCGACTCGTTGTCCTCGTCCACCGCGGTCCGCATCACGGACGACCCCGAGCCCGTCGACGCCGAGTCGACGCAGAGGCTGATATTCTTGGCCGCATAATATTGCGGGTCAAGGCGGTGGGTGTTGATGGTCAACGGGGGCTTGCCCGCACGGGGCGAGGAACGCCGTCCGATGTCGACAATACTCGGCGTGACGATAAACGCAGCGCGTTGAGCATCGACAATCGGGACGTTAATGGCGACAGGCGGCGCCGGAGGCGTCCTCGGACGCTCAAACATGTAAATCATGTCTGACGATTCCGACGAGGTCGGCGAATCAAACGCCCAAGTCGCACCACACGAGGAATACTGCGTGTCCGAAGACGACGAGTCGCTTCCCGTGCCGATGGTCGTCGTCGCGTCGCCAGCACCAGTGAACGCAAGGCTCGAATCGGTGCTCCAGGCGGAGGGAATCGGACGGTGTTCGGGTACCGTCGGGCTGTCCGCCTTCGCCGCCTCCAAATCCGCACTAGCCGCCTCCAAATCGACCCCCACTTCCCAGGGGCAGCGTGCCATGCTGCCGTCGAAGATTGCACCGTCCGAGTAAAAGGTCTTGATCCTGGCGAGAGCAACCCGTAACTCGGGAATCGTGATGCGGTCGCGCCAGTCGATTTCGAGCATGCGAACGAGGACTGCATTGAGCTCGGTCGAGATGGGGAGCACGCTGAGCAGGAACTCGGAAGGATCCTGCAGGTAGGCGCGGAAGGTGGAGTCGGAGACGATCGCAGCCTTCCAAGGGTTGCGGCCAGTGGCGAGGTTGAGCAGGACAATTCCAAGAGACCAGATGTCGTTAAACATCGGAGAATATGACCCAGTTGGCGAAAAGTCGCCGCCCTGGCATTCTGTGGAGAGCAGTGTTTAGTCACGTGTTTACGATGAGGAGCTTGAGGACGAACCTGGACTCATGTGGTAGACACTACCCGTCCTGAACTCCTCGCTCAATTTTTCCGTGGTTGCGAGACCAAAGTCAGTGAGAGCGATCCTGTAACCGCCTACCAAAAAACCATGTTAGAAAACGCAAACCAAGCCAAGTCGAGCACATACCGTCGAAGCAAAGGACGTTTTCAGGTTTCAGGTCGCGATGATAAATACCGAGGGAGTGACAGTACTCGACGGCGTCGAGGAGTTGGTTAAAGACATGCTTGATGAGTCTCGTGTTGCCGAGATACCTGCAACCGTACAGGATCTGCGAGAACAAGTCGCCGTCGGGGGCAAAGTCGAGGACGATGAACGTCAAGCCGTTCTCCTCGACAACGCGGTGGATGGTAACGACGTTGGGATGCGAGCCGCACAGCTGGTGGAGTGCAATTTCGCGAATGTGGAGCTGGCGCTGACGCGCCGTTTGCGAGTGATGCAAGCACTTGACGGCGAAGGTGCGGGGCGTCGGAGAAAGTGTCTCGACGGCACGGTAGACGACGCCGTAGCCGCCGACACCGAGGATTTCGACGAGCTCAAGGCTGCCGTTGTCGATGAGAGCGCCGGGATCAGGGAAAGCGGGCTCGGAGCGATGGTTGTTGCGGTCGTGAGGGACGTACATGGTCGTCAACGTCGTGGCGGACTATTCCTGCGCTGTGAGCAAGGAATATTGAACCTCGGTTTCGGTTGCGGAGGTGCGTTGGTGCAAGGCAACACTTTTATTCGATATGAGAGCGTGCAAAACATGAGGCTGTGAAACGAACCACGGTTACACTCCGAACGTTTGGCGAAGTCGTGGGGAAGGGTCGTTGGTCTAACGACGTCGATCGCGAGACCCGGAAGATGCGTGCGAGAACCGCGCGGAAGGGAGATTGGATGGAGGTCTCGTCTGAAGGACCCAAGCGGGGAGCAAGGTAGGCAAATTATAAGGTGGCGGAGAGAGAGACAGGGATTAGAGAGTCTTGCATAGCCCGAGAGGATGCCGCGGCATAGTGGTTGGAGAGAGGAGAGGTACGAATGGAACACGGAAGGTTCGTAGCATTGATCAATGCGGACTTGGGCTGTAAGCCGCATGAGACATGCTCCTCAAGCATGAGTGAATAAGAACGAGATTGAATCCGCGGGGCCATTGGCCGAAAATCGAGGTTCTGGTGTGCAAGATTGACGGTTGAGATAGACGTTGTTCGTGGGTGGCGGAGACCGGGTGGTGGTCTTGCTGGTGCTAACCGGCGTTCTTGCTGGTTGCGGCGGATCTTGAGGCAGTTTGCGCTTGCCTCTTGGTTTTCCCGATGTACGGCCCAGGGGGGGCTGAATCGCCCGGTGAAGCGAATGACGCGTCTGTGCGAGACCAGGCCAAGGCATGACGGTGTAGGCAGCCGGCGGCCGGCAACCGGCGGCCTTGGCGAGGGGCGCAGAATGTTTGGTGATGCTTCACGAGAGTCGTGGCGTAACTTTGTCGGTGGGCGGGTGATGCAAGTTGTTGACGGCCTACAAAACCACGTGCTGGTTGACTCGCTTCTCTCTCCCGAACCTCCACTTCCTGCGCCGCCCTCCTTCAATGGCCACTCGTTCGTTCTCGGTCTTCTGCGACTCCCCCGTCGACGTCACCGTCGACGTCGCCAAGCCCGCCGTTGCGCGCGTCGTGCCCGCTGTGCTGGCTGCGACCAGCCCCAACGTTCGCGCCTCGACCAGCGTCGCTTCGGCGTCTGCTGCCGAGAAGGAAAACATCCATCCTGTTACTGGCGAGCACTGTGCTCAGCCTCCCAGCCCGTCCAAGAAGCGCAAGGTCCTTGCCACCAAGGCGGTCGTTGCCAAGAAGGACAAGAAGGAGAAGGAGGGCAAAGCCGGAAAGCGCAAGGCGACGACGAAGAAGACCCGTCGCGTCTCTCCGCTGCCCCGGCTGGACGAAGAGGACTCGGCCGTGCGCAAGCTGGTGCAGGCCGACATCGATGCGCGGTGTGTTGACCTAACGGTCTCGCCGCTGGCAGACGTGACCCAGGCGTACGACGAGGGGTTCGACCTCAACTCTGCGCTTGACGCCTTCACGTCCGAAGAAGGAGCCAAATTCCGCAAGGTGCGTGGCCTTCGTTTATGTACATGGCATGATGCTCACTGTCACTCTAGGCGGCGTCGCAAGAACCTGAAATCCGCGACTACTTTTCGGCGCAGCACCACTCCTCGCGCGCCACCACACCCACACCCACAACGGAGACGAAGGTCTTCTCTACGCCTGAGCGCGAACAAATCTATACTGCATTTACATTCACGTCCCCTTCCCCGACGAGTGACCGCTTCCGTGACACTCGTCGGTCCAGGTCCCCGACACCCACTCCTGCATAACTGTACTACCATCCTTGCATACACATCCTACGCTTTTATGTATTTAACGCATCCAACCGTGTCTTGTCCCGTCACGTGTTCGTGTGTACAGCCGACTCTGGCCATCACCAATGTGTTGATGCCATCAGCTGACTTAGCGTCAACTTGCTTTCCTCTTCGACCAGACCAATATGGCTTCTTATGGAGCCCCAGAAGGGCTTTCCCCCGCACGTCGGTCTTATCGCGCTGTCACCCTAGCTGCCTTCTTTCTTATCTTTGAGCGTCGTGTGCCTTGCAATCCGCTGCCGTCCCCTGCGATATAAAAGGCTCCATGCAGGCGCACAAACACCCACGATGGGTCTTCTTCGACGTCTTGAAGTTGCCCACGAGCCGGGTTTGACCCAGGCCCAACTTTTCCTTGCGAATGAGGACTTGCTTCCAGTTCCGCCCAATAAACGGACCTGGGCTGCCTGGAACTTTTTCGCCTTGTACGTGCCCCATATTCTCGCGCAGAAATTTACATTAACAATATTTGCTTCCAGCTGGGTAGCGGATTCATTCAACGTCAACACGTCCGTCTCCTTCGACCTTCCTCTTTCCAGGCTTGATTTCGCTCCAGATGGATGATCGCGAGCTCTATGGTCCAACTAGGGCTCTCATGGTGGCAGTCATGGATCTGTGTCTGGGTCGGGTACGGCCTCGTCGCGCCATTCATCGTTCTGAACGCCCGGCCCGGCGCCATCTTCCACGTCACGTTCCCTGTCGTGGCGCGTACCAGCTTTGGGATCTATGGGAGTCTCTGGACGACGTTCAACCGTGCTGCGATGGCCTGCATCTGGTACGGCGTCCAGTCGGCCATCGGCGGGTCTTGTATGTTGGTTATGCTTCGCGCAATGTGGCCCAGTATCAACACCCTGCGTACGTTCTTGTCGTTCGTATCCAAAATGCCTTCTCTAAAGACTCAGTTCAGCAAACCACCTCCCTGCCTCGAGCGGCACCACAACGCGCGACTTTCTCTGTTTCTTCCTCTTCTGGCTCATCTCCCTCCCCGCCATCTGGTTTCCGATTCACAAAATGTATGCTTGATACTGTCAACCCACCCGTCGACGCTGACGCTCTCTGCAGCCGCCACCTATTCACGCTCAAGGCCATTCTCGCGCCGACGGCCGGAATCACATTCTTCATTTGGTGCATCGTCAAAGCCAAAGGCGTCGGCCCAATCATCCACCAGCCCGCTACGCTCCACGGAAGTGACCTAGGATGGAATATGGTCGTCAGTCTCATGTCCTGCATCAGCAACATGGCGACTCTCGTCACGTACGCCTCCTTTTCCTCTTGTTGGCCAACGTATAATTTGTGTACTAGGAACGCTCCGGATTTCGCATCTCGAGCCAAAACACCCGGCGCAGCACTGTGGCCGCAGCTGGTCTCTGTGCCGTTCACGTTCTCAATTGTGAGCTTCATCGGCATCATCGTGTCCTCGTCCTCGGTTGCGATCTACGGCGAGGCGGTTTGGTCGCCAATTGACCTCTTGGGGATGTTCCTTGATGACCACCCATCCCACGCGACGCGTTTTGGGGTGTGGTTCATTAGCTTCTCATTCATCATCGCTCAGCTGGGGTAAGTAATTACAGCCCTCTTCATTCCTCGTCTTGGTTGCTCAATATCTCTCGCCAGAACGAACATCTCCGCAAACTCCATCTCAGCCGGCTGCGACCTGACCGCACTCTTTCCGCGCTTCATCAACATCCGCCGCGGGGGCTACGTCGCGGCTATCGTGGGCCTCTGCATGCTGCCCTGGAACCTACTCAAGAGTAGCAACTCCTTCACGTCGTACCTTTCCGCCTACTCTGTGTTCCTCAGCAGCATCGCGGGCGTCATGATCACCGAATACTATGTCATCCGCAAGGGCCACTACCGCGTCCAGGACCTCTACAAGCTCGAAAGGACGGGATGGTACTACTACACCTATGGCGTCAACTTCCGGTTCGTCGTGTTTTCCTTTCCGAACCTTGCAAAGAAGGCTTCATACACGCTTGCAGCGCCTACGCAGCCTACATCTCCGGGATCCTGATCAACGTCGTTGGCTTCGCCGGCGCAACAGGCCGCACAGTCCCGCTCGCCGCAACGCGCATCTACGAGATGTCGTGGTTCACGGGTCTCGGCGTCTCTGCGCTGATCTACTACGCCCTCAACAGGCTGTTCCCCGTCGAAGGGATGGCGGACAAGTTCGAGGAATGCGATGTTTCGGCGATGATTGGTGAGGAAGATAGGTGGTCGAGCCATGAGCGGGCGAGTGTGGATGATAAGCAAGAAAAGGAAGATGTGTATGCGGCAGAGGCGTAGAGTATAATCAATCGCGCACGTGACTGGGACGAGACATCTCAAAGCGCGACCAAGACGATGCTGCGCTCTCTTCTGGCTACAACGGCCGTCGCTGTCGTGCTCACCTTCCTCTACGCATCGGCCATGTACCCCGACCGCCTTGCTTCCGCGTCATTCCGCCCGTTCTCAAGCGGCATCCTCCCCGTTTACGCCCAAACATTCGTGGTCAACCTCCCACGTCGGCAAGACCGCAAACCCGACATGGAGCGTCTACGCGTTGGTCTGGGCCTGGATAACTGGGAGTACCTTGCAGCGACGGATGCCGTGAGTGGTGTCGTTGGGAGGATCGTCCGGCGAGTGAGGCAAATTCGCGAGAAGGCGCTCAAGGATTCGGGATACGACCTCAATGTCAATACCTCCGTCAAGCTGCCTTTCGCCTGGCCTGTCGACCATTTGGGTTCATTCGACGACGACGACGACGCCGAGTTGGACGGCGATTCACCACCACTTACCTGCGCAACGGAAGACTTCACGCTCACGCCATACTCGCCCACACTCAAGCAATATCAGCTCCTCACTCGCAATCGCATCGCATGTTGGCACTCCCATTTGTCTTTGATACGACGAGCGGCGACCACACAGCACCCCACGGTCATACTCGAAGACGACATCGACATGGAGGCGGACGTACGGAAAAAATTGGCTGGCTTGTGGGGGTCTTTACCTACCGACTGGGATATCCTGTTCCTCGGTACGTCGGAGCTCTCACCGGCCGAACAACCACCAACGTTCCCGTCCAAGGCCACTGTTGGTCCAACGAATCGTTCCATCCTGCGCTCTCACACCAAGCACAAACAAATATCCATCCGTCCAACGCGCCGCTCTGCACACACGCCTACGCAATCTCACCTACCGGTGCCGCACGCCTCTTGTTGTACCTCACACATCCACCATTCGCATATTCACGGCCTATCGATCGAGCATTGGCGTGGCTCGTTCAGAGCGGTCTTGTCCGCGCATTTTCAGTCGTCCCAAGCGTGATAATTCAGAGGAAGATCGGAAAGAGCGATGTGGCCGTCGACGGAAAGGCTAGTGCGTGGAGAGACAATCTGAGGAACGGATTTTTCGGGGGCAGGGTCATAAACTAGACGCTGGATGTACTCCCTTCTTGCAACCACGTGATCGAAGCATTCCAACACAGAACCAAACCCACCACGATCACATACAAATACAAGGCAGGTGACACTAATACACCACGGGGAGCTGCTAGCTACAAGGTACGCGTAACGCTTGCGCCAAAGAGAGTAGAGAGGAATAGATAAAAAAGAAGACAGGGCAAGGAGGAACGAGAACGAGATGCAGGAAAGGGATACAACGGCAAAACAAGAACAAAAAATAGTCGAACAAGTTCGAACGGGTGTCGATTCTTCGTGAGAGGAATCCTTTGGGTAGTGTAGTTTTAAGGGCGTTCGTCACATGGCTGGTCGCCAACCAAGGTGACCAAACCAGGCCGGACGACCGCCCTCTAGTCAAAAACCCATGGAGAAGTATCGCATCTAGACGCAGGGACGATTCATGACCCGACGCTGAGGCTGCCCCACTTGTCCCTGAGCATCTGCGGGCTCCATGAGTTGCGATGTTGCGCGTGTCTCCCGCATCGGAAGGTCGCCCGTTCAGCAGCAGCGCGAATAGCGGCAGTCGCATCGTCCACAGGTGGTAACACCGTCCGGTCGCTCTGGCTGTCCTCGTCCAATCCCCCCGTCGCACTCGTCGTGCTGGTCCCGTGACTGGCTGGCGAAAACGTGAAGGACGCTTCCGAGTCTACATCTTCCTCGGAGGGCGATGCAGAAGGCGGACGGGAAGAAGTCGGGGGTGGCGTTGGTGATGATAGAACAGACGGCCGCGACCGCGGCGAATTCCAAGAGAATTGCGGGTCCAAAGTACCTCGAATAGGTGGCGTCCGAGCATGTGCCGGAGGTAAGGTAAGGGGGAACGCGCTATTGTAGTCATCTGGTCGGCGAGCGTACGGCGGCACGGGTGTTGGGAGTTCAGGGGGAGCAACGCGGGATGTAGAAGGGGATTTAGGCTTTTGCGGGACCGATGTCTGCACCTTGTTGGCGCCAGATTTCTCCTCGTTGGCTTTGAGAATCGCCATGCGAGCAGTCCACAGTGTAAGATTGAGGTCGCATTGAGTGACGTATGGATGCATTTCTGCGTATATGTTAGTTGGTGTGAGTTTATATTGTGCTCGCACATAACGCACCTGATAATGCCAGAACAACCAAATCTAGGAGCGGCTTGACAAATGTTGGGATGAAGAACATCTGTGATGAAGCGGCCTGCAACGGGTGCGCTGACGACTCGACAGTACGAGGTAGTGCGTGGTGTGCCTCCAGCGCCGCCTGCGCGTTCCACTCTCGCTGCAACGCAACAGCCCAATGCTGCGAAATGTAATATGGACGAGACTACCGATCATTCAGCCTGAATGCCATCGAAACCAACAAGGCACACTCACCGGATTGCTGATGTCCGCGCATTTGATGAGCGCCTGACACAGTGTCGTCCGCCTGTTTTCTAAACTGAGGTCGCCGCGCCCAGCGACGATGTCGCCGAATCGCTCCATGAAAGTTGCATGGACGCGCATGTCCGTCGCCAACACCGTGTCGAACAACAGTTTCTTTGCACGGCGGCCACGGGCCCGCTCGCTCTCGTCCCTGCCATCCAAGAACTCCGCCATCCCATGCGCACGCATGACACGAATGAGTAGCGCAACATGCATCTGCTCTAAAGCGCTTTTCCCGTCGTAGACAGCACTGAGCGGTGCGGCCGCGTTTTGCATGAAAAGATTGGTGAACCCAGGGTGCCCGGCATCGTGACCAATGGCCGCAACCATCAAGACGAAGAGGTCTACAGGGTCAAGTACGGTGATGAGCGGGCCCGAGTCGAATAGGCGTGAAGACCGCCATGGTTTGGGCTTGGTTGGCGTCGCCTGGCTGTTCGTCGCAAGGATGCTGACCGGCGGAACCATGCCTGCAGCAGTGAGGTAGTGGTAGGTCGCCTGCAGTACATCGACGGCATGCTCGAAGTTGTGATACGAGTTTTGCCATCGGTAGATATGGCGCAGGTGTTGGATGAACGGGGAGATCTGGTCTGCAACGGAGATGAGAAGCGGAAGCAATACATACTGAAGACAGCATTTACCGAGGGAGACGCCAACAGACTCTTGCAGACCCTGGATGCGGAAGAGGGCCTCGAAGATGAGGACGGCACACTCGGCGACGTGGTCTTCATCTGGGAGCGATTGCGGCTCGAAATTCCAAGCGTCGAGCTTGACGATAAGCTGGCGACGGCTCTCTGGTGCTAGCCTGGGTTGGGCGCTTCATAGAGACGTCAGTGAGCGCAAAATAGACGGTGCGGGCACTTGCCAGTCGTCTGAGTGGTTCTTGACCGCATTTAGCGTCTCAGTGTACATTTCGGTGAGAAGCTCAGCGTATCGGGTTCTAGGACGAGAACATGAGGGCGAGAGACAAGTATTAATGTCAATAAAACGCACTGGAGCTGCTCCGAGTGGCCGAGCCATCCCTGACCGTGTGTGCCGCCATTCCTGGTGGCAAGACTGAGCCCGCCGAGGTCGGCAGAGCGTCGACGGCCATTGCGCGCGCTGGGGGCATCGAGGAGCTGGTCATGGCCGCACATCGGCTCGGTAGAGGCCCGCCGGAGGCGGAGAACGACGGCGGAGCGGCGAAGACGAGAACGATGGCAAGAGGCACAGATCACCCACGAAGAGTACAAGGTCAAGGACGGCCGGGTCACGTGAATCTTATTACCTCAGCAACTCTGTCTACTCTCAACTTGGCTCCCCTCGTCAACAACCGTGCAGCCGGCTCCTGCGAACTCTGTCGTGCACTGTGCAGATCCATCGCTTCGCACATGGCATTCCGCGGTGTACACATCGCCGCGACCCCGCCGCTCCCTGACAGCCCCCACGTTGTGGCAGAAGCCCGAACTTTGTTGACGGGTGCAGAACGCCGCGAGTCTCGTTCCGAGCGAAGGTAATCTTTGCTAGTTTGCTGGACCACAAAATACGGGGCTGGATCGCCAAATGCGCCGGCGTCCATCCAAGACGCGTCGATTCGCATTCAGGCCCAAGAGCGATCCTCAAGCCCTTCGGATGATGGCTTCTACTTGCACGCGAGCCGCAACTGCATGGGTGCGATCTCGCCCACAACGACGCCACTAATCAAGTTCGCCGTCGTTCGTCTGGTGCAATTTTAGGCGGAGCTGGGCGGCGAAGATGTATGTTCTCAAGCAAGCTGCGCGTCAAGCATCTGATCTACTTGCCGACTTTAGCGGCCACTACTTGAGAGGCAAACACATCCACTAATAGAGGCCGAGCCCACGCGAGGACGTGCTGCTACAGCCAACGCCAAGAAACAAGAGATCAGACGTCCCAAATCCCCGCCTGCCTTGGTCCTCGATGCTCCTCGTCCATACGCCCACCAACTTGAAGCCCAAGCCCGAGCGTGCTTCCACCGGCCTACGAGCCCGCGTAGTTACCGAACGAAACGACGGTGTACATGTTCTCCCCGGAAGGTTTCAACAATATGCTGCTCATACCGCCGTCCAACCTCCCGGACTCGCAGTAAACGCGTTTTTACCTCCACTCGCACCTGTTCTCAATTCCATGCAGACCGCGGTACCACATTTCGGTCGCCCTCAACGTGTGGAACCCACTCTCATTCATCACAGTCGTCCGTAGAGGCGGGACGGACTCTGGTCCAATCGGCGGGGAATTCGAGGGCGCGAAGAGCAATTTCTCTGCTTGATCGCCAACTCTGCTCACAGCATGGGCATATCCCAGGGACCATTTCCATTGGCGACGACACAAAATTCCTCCGCGAAACAATCGTTGAGAGCGAGCGCAACAGCAAGTTCCTCTGGACGTTCCAAGCGGCAGCATATTCACTGGGAACGCACCGTAACCAATGCAGGATTTTTGTACACCGTAGGTGGTCCAGTACCTCCTTGTCTTTGATCCAAGCGCGTTCGTGTAGTGTTTTCTGGTCAGTCCGCAGGTCAAACTAGCCCAATATCGTGGACCAACTGTAAAGAAGCAGTATTTCGTCCATGAAAGAATCGGATACTCATTTTCCGGTAGCAGAGGGACAGGTACGTGTCTGGCGGTCGTTTCGAGGCAGACTTCTGAACGGCTTCTTCTTTTGCAGCGATACTTGGACGACATCGTGCTGTCAATCCTCGTCGTTGAGCGGAGACGATTCCGTCCTTCGCCGCCAAAGACGACGAGTATTCTAAAGCAACATGGCCAATGGTGGAGCGCTTGAACTTGTCTGTCTCTTTACAGTACGTCGAATGTAGCGCCCTGAAGCAGGAAGACCTCATCGATGTGTTCGAAAAGGTCTTTGCGGCTTTGCTCGTCCGTCGAATCTAGGCCAGTAGACCTCACGAGTTTGTGAAAAGGCGAAATGTCGGAATCGACTCCCAAATTCGGGTCAGGCTCGTATGATCGCGTGAAGTGCATATCCAGGTTCCCAGTGTTTGCACAAAGAATCAACCATTAAATAGACCGCGAGGTAAAATAAGTCATGTAACATAAAGAAAAAAGAATACCTACGCGTCCTCGTCCTCTACCTCTTCGACGCGCGCGGCTCGGCTTTGTGGTCGAGATACACCCGAGTCCTCGACCTCTTCGCCATTGGGCTCCTCGGCCTTGCCCTTGTCGCCCTTCTTTTTCTTGCTCTTTTTCTTGGGGAGGTCCCACTCGTAAAGCGGTATAAACGACTCGACCTAGGCAAGGACGCGTATCAGAAAACGTGGTGACGCGAGACAAAAAGGGCTACGCACGAATCCGACGTCGGCAAAAAGTTTTGGGAATATCCAGATTCCCGGGCTCGCGACGATGACGGTGATTATGTAGAAGATGAGGCGGACGATGGCGATGGCGAAGAAGAGGCCAATGAGCCCGAGCATGCCCATGCTGAGGTAGTAGACACCCTGGCGCATGATGGGCGGCCAAAGCGGGAACATGACGCCGGCCAGCATGACCCCGACCATGAGAATCGCGCCTGCATACGTCGTCCACTGGCTGCCCTCAAAGAACCACACGTAGTACTCGTCCCCGACAAACTTCTGCTCCGGAATGACCTGCAGCACCTTTGGCGACGAAGACGAGCTGCCTGAGGCCGCGCCACGTTGTACGCGGAGGAAGAAAGCGAATGAGTTGACGAGGGCGAGGGTAGCGATGGCCTCGGCCTCATTGGTGATCTTTGGGACGCCCTTGAGCTTGGCATATGCGGGAGAGAGTAGGGCTTTGATAGCGGATTTGCCTGCACGAAATGAGTAGCGGCATAGAGGTTGTGGCGCGGCGCACCCTTGAAGTAGTCGAATCGCTTTCCGTTGAGCGCGCCTACGCGGACCTTGATGCCCGCCTTGCCGCTACGTAGGAAGACGGCAACTTTGCGAATTTCAGGCGTCGCCTTGGCTTGCTGCTCCATGACAAGCTCGAGGAAGAGGTGGCGGAGGGTGATGAGCTGGCTGGATCACGTGCAACATCTAATCTAATCGCGAAAAGTTTCCTATACAACGACACATTTCCGAGATCTAACAGCCGTCGGGGACTTCACAGATGGCTCATTGTTCAACGCCACCTCGACGACCTATAGATGGTGAGGCGCAGGCTACACAACCCCGGCGCATCACATACCTTGTCAAACACCTCATCGAGGCCAGACAGCGTCAATGCGCTACACTCAACATACGCCGTCGCTCCAATATCCTTCGCCATCCGCTCCCCTTGCTCACTCGTAAGCGGCCGCTCATGCCGCTCAGCCAACCTCCGCACCGTCGCGGGGTCCGTTCGTAAATCGACCTTGGTCGCGACGAGCACACGAGGAACCCCAGGACTGTAATACTCGATTTCGGGAATCCATTTCTCGCGGACATGCGTCAAGGACTCGTGCGAGTCAACCGAGAAGCAGACAATGAAGACATCGGTTTGAGGGTAAGATAATGGGCGAAGGCGGTCGTATTCTTCGCTCGCTGTAAATGTACAAGTATCATGATACTGTATCTGCAAACCGAGAGAACATGAACGCACCCAATGTGTCGAAGAAGGCTAGCGTGTAAGGTTTGTCCTTGACCATTATAGTCGGCGCGTAGCTGTCGAAGGTCTTCGCATGCAAAGTCAGCCCAATCCAGCCGAACAGCCCAGAAAAAACCTACAACAGGCCGCGGGTCTGGTGGAAGTTGCTTGTAGATGAACACATAGTGCATGATCGACTGCGAGAAGTTGGACTCGTTTGCGGCAATGTATCGCTCGGTTCTGACCTTCCCGACGCGACTGTCGCCGACGAGAACGACCTTGATAGTTTGCATTTCGGGGCAATAGGTCAGGTTGTCCTGCAGCTGACAACTGTTGAGCGGCGGTTGTTGGGCTCTGGACGTTGGGCGGTGATCTCTATGACATGAGCTTCAAGAGGCTCTCCGACGCGATTTGCGCCGCTTTGAGGAGACAGGTGCGCGTTTCTGGGCTGGATGGTGGCTGTCGGAGACAGACCCAGTGTGGCACGTGACATGACTCAACGCTCTTCGAACAGCTTCGTGGAATACTTTACATTTATTATTTAATGGCCATAGCTCAAGACACCCGTCTTCTCGAGGCGCAACCCCTCCTTGGTCGACTCGTCGATGTTCTCCTCTGGCAAGCCCAAAGCCGCGTTCGCCAACCCGTGGCGCGAAGTATCACCTTCGCCAGTCGGGAAGAAGATGCGCGTGTACATCATTCTTGCAAAAGGAGCACCATAGTCTCCACCTTTGACCTTCTCCACCGCGTCAGTGTAGCGGGGCTTCGCCTCGACGTACTCGATCTTCCAGTCGGCATCGGTGGTACCCGTGACGCGCTTTGCGCTTTCGAACATGTCCTTCTGGCTGACGCGGAAGCTCGAGATGTAGACGGCGTTGTTGGCCCAGTTCTCGATGGCGGGCGACTTGTCGTTCTCGTCCTCCGGGTAACGCTTGAGGCTCAACAAAGCCGCCAACCCTCGACCACACTGATCCCAAGTCGCGGTCGTGATCTTCTCCTCGCCCTTGTCGAAGAACGTCACCGTTCGACCAGCAAAGTCGATCCCGAACCGGTTCGCGCCCTCGCCGACGATCGACCACTCGTACCAGAACCCACACGCCAATGCAAGCCAGGTGCTGACGCCGAGCTTCTCGATGAGTGGGCGCGCAGCGAGGAACCCTCCGGCGACGCCCATCTCCGTCGTCATCTTTTCGTTGAGCGGGTCCGGGCCGTAGGCGTTGGGCATAACGTAGGGAACGCCAGCAGTGGCGGCTGCAGTGATGAGCTTGGCTTGAGCGTTGCTGCCATCCATCTGAGCAGAAATGCCGAGCGTGATGACGAGGAAATCGTGGCCCTTGAGTGCCTCGACGAGAGTGGATTCATCGCTGTAGTTGACCTCGGCGCGTTTGACACCCGGAGGGAACGTCGATTTGCTGCCGGCGCGAGTAATGCCTGTAATTTGGTGTTTGCCCGTGGCGAGAAGGTGCTTCACAAAGTAGGATCCAATCGATCCTGTTACCTGCGCCAAAATTGAGAAGAACGCGCGAGGAAATGCAGGGAACGCGTACCCCGACGATGGCAACCTTCTCGATGCGGTTGACAAAGCCAGCGGGCTGGTCTTTGGCGAATCTGGGGGACATTGCGCAAAGATTGGTGGGGTTGTTTGGAGGTCGGGTTGGTGCGTCGCGGTTGCGGTTTAAATTCACAAGAACTTGACCCACCTAACGCCGTTAGTAACGGCTAAACGGCTTCCGGTCAGGGGTTCCGTTTTGAGAAGGCGGATAATTTGCTAAGAAATTGCTCAGCAAATGGACCATGGCCGCGCGTCGGGGCGGCATAGGCTCTTCGAGGCGGCATGGGCTCGTCATTGAGGCGCCATATGCGCTGCAGAGGTGAGGGTCACAGATCACGTGAAATTGTGACTTCTGCAGAAATACATTGCTCCAATGCTCGTCGTACATTCTACTTAGTACTTTTAAGGATATCCAAAGCAAATAATTTAGAAATCAAACTTTCAAAGTGAGTGATCCAATTCTCCGTCTCTTACCGCGTCCTCACATCCTAGCCACTCAAGCCACTCGTACAACGCTGCCTGCCCCTTCGCAGGTGAAGGCAGCACATCCGTGATTCCACCATCGAGTCCACGCATCACATGCCAGTAAGTTGTTCCCAGTCGAACGACGCGGACCATCGGGAAACCGTGGTCGATGATGCCGCGGACGCTGCGCGACGAGAAGTCGGCCAGGCCAGCGTACCGAAGAGATGGGGGGACTCCTGGGCGGAGTTGCTGCAGTGGAAATTAGACTGCAGGATGAAAAGGTTCAAACAGCAACAACACACGTCGAGGAAAGGAATCGGGTCTCTTGGCGCAGTGACATGATCCAGCGTTAACGCAAGAACGCTTCTGGGAATCAGCCACGCGGCTAGGCTGGCTGCAAGGTCGCGAGGGTAGGTTATCGTCAAGGCTCGAAGCCGGCCTAGCGACGGCAGAACGCCCCAGACTGCCGCGTCGAAACCGCAGGTCCTTTGGTCCGCTTCCTCCCGAACAACAAGTACGACGGACCGCAGTTCGCTCCGAGCACGCAGGGAAATCCGCAACAGCAGGGAACAAATCCGAGCTGCCCACCTTCCGCGTCGCACCGCATACCGTCAACCCAAAGTGCCGCAGGAACGGCAAGCAGCCGGGGTTTGCACGGAACTGCGCGGGCGGGGAGGCACTCGAGCGTGCACGTGATGGTGAGCGAGTCGAGTTGGCGCCCGTTTATAAGGATATCGGCGAACGCGCTGCTGTTTGCAGGGAAGTGCCCAGAGAAGCTGATGCTCGTAAGGTTACGGAGCGCCAACGCATCCGAGGGGAATATCCACGACATGTTATGCAGGGAGACGGTGCGCAAGGCCCCATTCTGGGAGATGAAGCTCCTTACGCTGGAAGGATTGCCTTCGCGCGTCGAGTAGGAGATGTGGTGCAGGGTTTTGCACTCGAATGTCGATAGATCCACCGGAGCGTCGGGACATACGAGGGCCAGCCCGCGGAGCCGCACGGAAGAGTGTTGGAAGACGCGGAGAAGCGGGATGGTGTTTTCGCTTAACGCCGATATGTAGACGTTCCGTAGATTTGTGAACTTATGCAGCGCATTGGATAGCATTCCAATTTGGAATGCCATCGAATCGTCCTTGCCCACTGCGTACGAGTATACTCGCAGGGTTCGCACGAATCCACCAAATGCGGGGTCCACGATCACACGCGAAAGGATATCTGCCGTCCGCCGTGCGTAGGTCAGCAGAGCACCCTCTTCGTGGTCGGGCGGGATGGACAGGTGTAGGTCGAGTTTTCGGAACAGCAATTGACTCGCGACGCGGGAGAGCATGTTCGGAACGAACAAGAGGGTTTTGAGATCCTTGCGCGGCAAGAACAGCGCAATTTCGCGCCAAATTTCAGGTGAGAAGTCCGGTTTCTTTGTCGGTAAGATCGGAGCGAGCAGCTTCTCCACGGAGACAGAGCGGTTGTGCAAGAGTGCTTTCGCCTCGGGGTTATCAGGTTCGGCGGCCAGTGCTGCCTGGAGGTCTGAGGCTGGATGAGTAGCATAATGGGACAGCAAAGAGTTGCGCACCTTCTTGAGCGCCCAGTTGGTAACCCGACATTGATCGTCGCTTGGCCCGCAAGATGCGCGCCCGTGCAGTATTATGTGCAGAGAGTGCGTTGACCTGCAGCACCGACTGGATCGCGTTCTCAAACACTGCGCGAGATGCCCTGTGGAGTTCTGAGAGGATAGACGCGGAATACAAGGCAATACGGACGCGTCGTCGCGGGACAGGTTGCCGAGCGCGTGAATGAGCAGGTCCGCTTTCTGGTTGTCGGACAAGTGGAGGGCGACGTCGCGAATGGAGGCATCTAGTATCTTGGGGTTGAAGACATTCATGACTGTGGAACACCCCTGGCTGCAGAATTTAGCCTAGCCCTCCAGCTGGCCTTAATTTTACAGTTGCCTACAGGGTTATTCACAGCTAGGCCCACCTCTAGCTAGCATTTTAGGCTAGAACCCTCCCCTTTTAACAGCGCCTTGCGCTCACTAGTTTCTGGATCAATTCTGGATCAAATTTAACAATCAACATTGAATGATGGCACCGTCTTCCATCAATATCACCCCGGCCATCACGCAATATCCTTGGCCAGATCATTCTGACCACAATTAGGGTGCTCCCACCCTGCCGCAACCTGCCGCGACCTGCCGTGATGCCGTCCCCATGTGATTAGTATCAATTGGCGCGCCCGCGCCCGCCCCGCCGCATCACGTGCCGTATCCCACCCACAAAAAAAAACCGCAAAAAAGCTCCCTTGTCGATGCATATGCCTGTATATACAACCCTCGTACACGCGCCTCTGCGTCGGCCCCTTGCGTCGGCCCTGTAACCCCGATCTTTGCCCCCGTGCGCCCACCACGTGACCATCTCGCATCGTCCATCGCGTTGCCTTCCGTTGTGCTCACTGCCCATCCGGTGGCGTCCTACAGGACACAGGCAGATCGTTTAGTCCGTGCACGGACTCGGCCGCCGGCGCCCTCGACTCTGGACTCTCCCCGCCGTATTCCATCGCGGACACCCGACTTGTGCCCGACCGCCAACCGCGCTCACGGCGAATCGCGCTCCCCACGCAGTAGGCGCGAGTAAATCTCTGCATCCTGCGTCAGGATCCGTCTCGCCACCGGAGACGAGTGCTCCGTCCACCGAAGGCAAAATGTCTCGGCAAGGGAGCGGTGCACGTGAATCTGCCTCATCGCGTATGCGCGCAGGCCCGCAGATAGCGCCGGATCCACCCCAATACGCTGCGTTGCCCACGATTCCCATTGTCGCTGAATCGTCTTCAGGCTCCGTAGTACGCGCTTCATCTCCTCTCGAAGCAACCGGACCTCCTCGCGCCATCGGTCACGGCGCGCCAGAGCTTTAGCCCACTGTACCCGCACGGCTACCATTAACGCGTTCAGTCCATCTTCGCCAGCATCGAATATAGCAACTTACCGTCGTGAACCCGAACCTCCTCGTCAGCCGCTACTGCGAACCAGATCCAGGAAACGGGACTGGCTTCGTCGGCAGTTGGCTGGTTCTGCCCAGTCTTGTTCTGGGTCGACTTCTTCTTCTTCGGCTGTGTCGGCTCGTTCCGTAACGGCCGCGACCCGACCCGCCCCAGACGCGTCCTTGCTGCCGCATCGCTCTCGGTCTCGGCTCGGACGTTGAGGTCGTCCCGAGCCAGAACCCGCAGCTCCGGCGCGTACTCTGCAAGAACGCCAGTGTAACCCGCTCTGTCCAGTCGCCCCAGTGCAAGGTAGCCCTCCTGGTACTTGACGAACTCGCGCTCGATCTTCTCGGTGACCCGACTGATCAGCGTACTCGACCGCGTCGTTGCCCGTTGACCGACCGCGTTCGCATTGCGCTGGTAGATGAGATGAGTCCGCGCGTACAGCAGATGTCGGATTCTGGCCAGCGCGTCGTTGCATTGGGCGCGGCGTAGCTTCGCCTCGACAGCGAAAAGCCCCTTCCTCGACCCCCAACGCTCCGTCTTGGTGAGGTCGGACGGAAGCCAGAGCTTCGTCTCCTCCGCCTTCGTCTCGGTCTCCACCACCTTTTCTCCCTTCGCACGCCGTCTTGCTTTGTCGCGCTCACTCTTCTCCTCCTCCGCATCACGCAGCAGACCAACGCCGGCCATGTATGTGGCCTGTTGCTCCTGCATGGCGTTGAGCTTCTTGAAGAAAGAGGCTCTGAGCTCGTCGATCTGGCTTGCGCGTTCCGCGGTAAGGGTTTGCGTGGTTTTAATCTCGTTCCTGATACGACGCCTAACACCAAGGTTGAGCAACCAGCCGGCGGACCAACACAACCCAAAGACTTACTTCAAATCCTCGAGTTGAAGCAACGCCTTCACGAATGCGGCGCCGGTCATCTTGCCATCCACAAATTCGCCTCGCTGAGCCCGCGCCTCCGCGACCTCGGCCTCCTTCAGCTCCGCGGCCACTTTCGCTTCGGAGGGACCAGCTGCAAAACACTCATCAGTTGTTGAACGAGGGACTTCCTCGAGCGCGACGCACCTTCCGCACCGCCAGCCATCATGTAAGGGTTTGGCTTGGACTTGTCGGCGACCCAGTCGTTGATCTGCGCTTGCCATTCCTGCCGCAAGTCCGCCATCAAACTCTTATCCACCTCGGCGAACTCTTTGTCTTGCTTGTCGCGCTCTGCGACGGCGATGAGGAGCTTGCGCGCCAGAACATCGCCTAGAACGAAGTTATGAGTACGATGTGGGCCGCGAAGACGAAACACAGCGAACGCACCTTGCGCGATGTTCTTCTCGAAGCTCACGTGGTCGACCTTGTCCTCTAAGGTGTCGTGGCGATTCCCTTCCCCCATCTCTTTTGTGGAGAAGGCCATGGGATTGAGCACAGACCAGGTCCGCTCAATCCCTTCCCCATCAGTCCGCCCCACGCCCGTCGCATAACTGAGCGAGTGCGTCATTTGACAAGTCACCTCGTGCGCTGCAGCATGCCAAACGGGGAGGCCAAACTGGATGTTGTAGTCGTCCAGCTTCGGAAGGTCGCCGTTGGGATCTAAGATCTTCAGGACGCGTGTCCGGAGGTTCTGTTTCCACTGGCATGCGATGTCGTAGGACAAAACCAGCCGCTTGACTCGCGCGTCGACGAGCGCCCGCATCAGAATATAGTCCATATTGGCGTATCTACCTCAAGTCAGTAAACGGACGAAATCGACCTCGGATGACGCTCACCGTTCTCCCTTCTGGAGATCGCCCAATCCTTGGGCGCGCACGACACCGTGGCGTGCGCAAACGCAGCCTCCGACGCCGGAAACTCGCAGACCCTTGGTCAGACGCGTGTCCTTCTGCATCAGGGCGGCAAATGCAATACATGTGCTGATCTGGAGGAAAACGTCGTCAAGCGCTCCGACAATGAGACAAGAAGATATGAGCACGCACGTCTTCCTCCGAGACGTAATCGCTCAGGTTCTGCTTGTATGCTTCGGTCTCGACGAAGACGCCAAGCCCACAGGTGAGGGACTGGTCCTTGCGCTCGTTGGTCCGTATGCGGTTCTTCAGCCTGAAGTTGGCGTCCAGGGCGAGCAACAGCGCATACAAAAATCTACTCTGGCATGAGCCTAAGCCTGACGCGAAGAAAAGAGGGACGTACTCGTCGTCAGGGTGGCAGTTCTCCCACCCGTCCGGAAGATTGAACCCGTCCTGAGGACAAGCCCAGCAAGGTACGGCGAGCTTGCCGCGACGAGCATCCGCAAAACCCTTCGGGAGATGGCCGACGCCCGCCCTCTTAGCGCGTTTGAGGTACCGATATTGCCTCGACATTCGGCCGAAGGCAACGTATCGATCCTGTGGGTCGTGTGAGCACCTAATCGATGCTCGACAAAAGGCGGACACGCACCGGTGTGTTACCAAGAGCTGTTGGATCCGTCAAGCGCTCGAGCGTACTCACGAAGTCCTTGGCGTTGACATTGCCGACCACGTTAAGCAAACGAAAGAGCTCGAGAGCTTCAAACGTCGCGCAGGTTGACGGCTCGAGGGTAGTCGCGGGATACCAGCCGTTTTGCATGAGTTGTGCGACCATGTCGTTCTTGACGCTCTTTCCACAGCCGCAGAAGCGGACGTTGAGCGTGAAAACACCCGTCACATCGATGACGACGAGGGTGCGCGGTTTGTCGGGCGAACGTTGGGCAGGCCATGGGCACGCATGACCGTCGTGACCGAGTTGATACTCGAAGTTGAGGCTACGGCGCGAGGAGTCCTTCAGCGCCACTAGATGCAACGCAGCAGGCGCCCAGAAGCTGCCGTTCCATTCCTGAGAATTCGCGTTAGTTGAAGCAATAAACGGCAAAAGACGAAACACGTACCTTGACGACATGGAGAGGTAGCCGTGCGTGTCGCTCCTGAAGGCAAGTACCGCACTGCAGGAACTGTTCGCATTGGTCGCAGCGGAAGAACCGCGTCGCCAGGTTCGCGTCGTCCATGTTCTCTTCACGATAGACGCGGTCACAGCAGCCGCACTGGGGTTTTCGCAGGTGTTCGCCTAGACCGTCGCGTCGAAGAAGATGTTCCAGGTACGCGTCCTTCTCTTCAAGCCATACCCGCATGGGATCATCCTGAGCCGTAGAGATAAGCGCTAAGAACTTCTTGGGACCACAAAACGCACCGACGTCACGTATCGTTTCCGCTTGCCAGGCGCAACCTCGTCCTCCTCGATCTGGTGCATGTACACATCCTCGCCGGTGTCCGCCGACGTAAGCCCACGCGTCACGTCCTCGAGCTCCTCCATATCCTCGTGGGACACGGGGACCCAGCCGTCGTCAGGGTCGGGCAACGCCTCCGCAGATGGAGCTTGCTGCCGTTGCACGTTGCTGACTGTCGCGTGCATGCGGCGCCTATCGTCGCTGTAGTGGAAGGCATGGTCGGCGGCGGCGTTGGGTATTGAGTCGTCCACGAAGAACTTCGGGACTTTGGTCTTGCGCGATTTGCGTTGACTAGGACGCATGGTGAGCTAAGGCGGATGAGTGTCCGGAATAGTTGCAGACCTCGCTTGATAGGGAGCGCAAAAGCGGTTGACGCGACTTGGTGGTCGTTTCCAGGGTGTGCATGTGCGTTGCTCCGGATCAATCAAGGCGCTTCTCTCCGAACAAGCATCTCCGCATAACGACTGAGCTGCACAAGAACTATCTACTCTCCTGCCGACGCCGCCTCCGTCAAGTCCTGCCGACGCCGCCTTGTAATCCAATGACCTCGTCAACTGCTTGCCTCAGTGTCTGGTGAGTAGAGCTTACGGGTATTGGCACACAACGTCGTATCCAACAACAGTCGGCAGGCGGATCTCATCTGAGACCTGGTCGCAGTTCGGGTCGCGGACTTGGGCCCTACGTTTGCATTAGCAGACTAGCCGGTGGATCATGTGGAACATACCATCGCGTCTCGACCTGCTCACCGTCGGAGCCGTTGCTGGAAGGAACAGCAAATTGTATGCTGCGCTGATGCGCATGGGCATTCCAGCGCAGCTCTGTGGATCAGTTACACTGGGAACGAGCAAGGCCGCAGAAGAATCCAAACTGTTGTCGGCGACGGCTACGACGGGTTCCGTTTTGAGTTCAGCCATTCGTTTCGCCGAGGATGGTGGGTGGTAAGGCGCTGGACTTGGGCTGGAATAACGCGACTGAAAAGCTCATCCAGGATGCGAAGTTGTCCATGGCAGATTCTTGATGCCGAGTTGCTCATGGCAGATCCTGGTCGGCTGTTGCCATTCGCTTCAAGAGTTCGACAATGACTACGTCGTGGTGTCGCGACAGCTCTTCGTCATCCTTCCCTCCTGCTCTCAGTATCCGTCCCCGACATCGTCTCCCTCGCCGTCGCCGATGGGTGGGCCCGTCCGACTGCGGGCCCGTCCGACTGCGGGCCCGTCCGAGCTCGCAGCGTTGTAGACGGGGTGGATTGTAGACGGTGCGTTTCCATGCGGTGGATTCCAGTTCGTTCGCTAAAAAGCGCAATCCAGGCGATGCGTCGACGACAGGTCCTTGCGTCCTACACCGTGTCTCTCGCCGGCAAGGCGTCTCTCGCCGGGGTGGATTGTAGACGGTGCGTTTCCATGCGGTGGATTCCAGTTCGTTCGCTAAAAAGCGCAATCCAGGCGATGCGTCGACGACAGGTCCTTGCGTCTTACACCGTGTCTCTCGCCGGCAAGGCGTCTCTCGCCGGCAAGGCGACCATGCCTCGGTGGTGACCATGCCTCGGTGGTGTGTATTTCTGTTAGACTCGGTATCGCCCGCTGACCGTTGCTTAGCTCTGTTCCCAAACCGCCTGTGGCGCGCGGCCACTTTACCACCACGCACCCACTGTTCCGCCACCTCCGCCTCTGCGTTTACCATCCCCTGGTCTGCAACCACCGCCTTATCCTCACGCCGCCAATCTCTGCCTTGACCACCTGTTTATCCCGTACCCGCCTTGTTTCCGTGCCGTAGTACTGTTGGTCTACCGTAGTACTGTTGGTCTGTAGCGTCTCGGGGCGTAGTATGCTCCGGTATTCGTCTATTGAACCCGTTTTTTCCTCTCTTCCAGCGGTGCCATCGGTCATAGCAGCGAAGCCAAGGTCGACTGAAAGTGTGCGTGATTGCAATTGGAGGCGAGGCCGCGCTTGGTAGCGAGCGTGTGGTAGCGAGCGTTGCTCAACTCGGCGAATGCGAGAATAGCGCCTCTGAACCTGCCTGGACATGAATTCTGAGCTATCACGCACACTAGGTGGCTTTATCACGCACACTGGGGCCTTCAGCCAGGGAAAGATCTTTTCACAGTGCGTTCTGTGGGCGCCAAAATATCGTGAAACTCTGAACCTAACTTGTTTACATCTGTGTCTTGGCCTTTAGCCCAGTTTCGTGCACGATTAAGAAGCTGGTAAATGAGAATGGATCTCAGTAACTGGCTGTGTAACAAACCGTATAACGCACTAAATCTTGGTCTCGACTTCGATCTTCTTCTTGCCCACTCAGCAACACAGCGCGCCAACTCTGAGTGAAGTCGTCGCCGACCTTCTCGGCTTTGGTCTAGCGCTTCCGCAAGGTCCTCTATCACCACAAACCGCCTTGCTCGGCCGCCAATTCCGCTTGGAAACTCTCACTAGCATGCCTGCTACTGGCTCGGATTCCGCGACGACCCGCCCGCAATCTCACAAAACACCTTCAAAAGGGACGATGGAGGCAAGGCGCCGGGCGTCTGCCAGGTATCGCGAAAGGTGTCGCGTTTATTGCCTGCCAGGTTGCGGTACTTAGCTCCTAATAACGGACCAGACTCAGTGCCGAAGACGCTGAAGAGGCACGCCTCAAACAGCGCCAGCGCATGGCTGCCCTCCGAGAGTCGAGGAAGGCTGACGCCGAACTGCGCGAGACGGAACGTCACCGCGTCCAGCACCAGAATAAGGTGTATCGTGAACGCCATCGAGACTATCTTGCTGAGTACGATCGCGGCCGGCGTGCTAGGCAAGTCAAGCTCACACGTCGGAGGCTCAACATGACCTTTGTATAGGGCATATCAAGCCAAGCACGGTGTGGATGCCTACTGGGAACGAGAGAGGGAGAGACGGATAGCTCGAGAAGCGCTACGCCAAGCAGCGGAAGACCAGGCCTGGGAATTGGCTCGAGAAACGGAGCGGCAGCGGAAGGAAAAAACAACGCAGCAAACGTCTCGAGCGCCAGGCGCAGACAGGCGAGCAATTCGAGGCCAATACTTGACCTAGCGAAGTACTTTACTTGATCACTGAGCGAAGCATATCACATGATCGTCGCCTTCCTTCCTCCGACACTCACCATGTATGCCCTCAAGTTTTTTACTTCACCGGCACCTGGCAATATCAAGCTCGGCACCGGCGCTTCTCGACCTCGCGGATAGCGGCGAGCTGCCTTCTGGTGACGCGCAGGCGTTTACCATCGGCAACGAGCGGCTGGCGAGATTTACGTTCCTCGGTCGTGTTGCTGGGAGTACGCGACGAGGTAACGAGAAAAGTATGCTCATCGCTTCTCTTTTCCGAGCTGTACTCAAGGATCGATACAGTTCGTGACTATCCAAGCGCTTTCCGACGCCACGGCCGCGAAGGACTTCACCTTCGCTCATGCGCAACTGGATATCTTGCAAAGCAGCTTTGGAGACCAGCACGGTCTACCTACGCTTTTCTGGGCATCTCCTCGGCGCGTCAACGACCGTCCGTCGATATATGTGCATATTACGAGTGCGACCGAGCTGGTGCGTTGCGCGACAACCCAGGAGGACTCCTTGACGATCTACACTTAGGGCACACACGCCTGGGCACGCCAAGAGCCTTACCTCGACCCTCCTCTCACCTTCCCAGTCCCCGCGCTAGAGCTCAACGCGACTGTCTTCGTCGCCGCGCATTTGTTTCGTCTGCGCCAGGATGACGACGATTGTCTGGGTGTTACCACCAGTACAATGGTGTGTTTCGCTTGTCTCTAACAACTCGGGCTGACGCTGCTGTTCCAGAATTGGGTGGCGCGGGCAAGTCTGGTTGTCCGCCTGCATAAACCGGTGGACCGCGCAGAGCATCAACGCCACGATATGACTGTGCTCATGTGGGATGGGATTGTGCCTGCGACGGACGACCGAATACCCGCGATGATCATTTCCGATACGGACGAGTAGAGTAGGAAAAATGATATTCAGTTTTATGCGCTGTACGTGTACGGGCCCTCGTCGAAGTGCAAAAGGCGCCCCTCCGAGTCTAGAAAATCCGCCCGAATGCTCTGCAAGGACTGCGCCAAATCCCACTGCTCGCCTGTTGCCTCGCAGCGCTTACGCTCGGCAGCGAGTGCGTTCTGCAAGACGAAGTCGTCCTCCTCCGGGTACATCGGGTACCGGCCACGAGGCGGGTGGCGAAGGGCGCTCGGATCGTAATCCCCGAGACAGTACCTGGAGAAATGAATTGACGAAGACGACGAACGAAAAAAAGTCGCGCACCGTCGCACCAAATGATCAATCAGGCGCAAGTCGCTGTCGTGTATGTCGCGCACGGGAGCATTGTAAGCTTGGCGGGGAAGGTCGATAAGGCCCATGCGGTCGTGTTTGACGACCACAAGATCTCCTTGGATTGGATTGTAAAGCGACCCTGTGGGATCGCCAATGATCACGCGCGTTGCCTTGTTGAAGGTCTCGTCCGCAGTCGTATCCAGGTCCTCGTCGTCGCCGCGGTCGTGCTCGCAGTTGAGGTAGAAAGTGAACGCGTAAGGACAGGTGGGGGAAACAGCGGACATCCGGTGAATGCCGCACTCGCCACAGCCCATGCCCGAGACGTCCCAAAAGGTGTCGAAGCGATGGAGATTGTCCTTGAGGACACATCGGCCTTCGGAATCCACCTGGAGATCGAATTTGAATATGTAGCGGCCGCCGCGGATCGAATACGCGAGGAGGGCTCGCTATCGCAACAATCAGCCATATGGACCTTAACCGATAAATCCCGGGGTGCTTGCCTTCGCAGTCTGTAAGGCCGTCGCGTGCGTGGTACCGGTGGCGGACATGGTGAGGGGGTTCGGGGACTGAAGATAGATGGTGGGGGAGAGCAAGTCGGTGGGGGAGAGCAAGAGCAGGAGACGACCGAATCGGGCGTGGGTCGATGCCAGTGGCTCTAAGACAAACGGGGATAGAAAGTTGAGTGATTCTGCGAGCATGCGTGTCTGGTCAGATGGGTGATGGACTCGGAGGAGCCTGCCGAACGACCAAGCGAACGGCAGTATTTCAAATACCTGGTTTTCGAACGCGAGCGGTCTTTTTTTTTCCACCCCATCTTCGTCTCGCCTCGTTTTGCTCCCCTACGCACGCGTCGCGTCTACCCGCTCTTGCACAGTAGTCAAGCACAATGGCCGACATAATGCCTGGCGCGGCCAATGCGGCTGGCGCGGCCAATGCGGGTCTATCGCCTGATTTGCCCCCAGTCGACTCGGACGCGGCTGATTCGTCGAAGGCCGACCTGGATGATGCCCAGTATGTCGCTTTGCATTCGTATCCTGCTTCGGGCAGTACCCACCAACGTTGATGTTGACACGCCCACGCAGAAATCCTATTCAAAGCGAACCTATCGACGACGACGATGGTGACGAGAACGTCAGCGTCAGCGCCAATCTGTCGAAGCAGAAGCCCAAGCGCAAGGCGGCAATGTCGCGCGAGCAAGCCCTGGCTGGCAATCAAAAGGGCTGGGCAAAGGGAGTGCGGGAGGACGAGGTTTTGCTTCCTAAGCTCGAGGCGTATCGCGAAGCACGTCGACAAGGTCCAGCAGCAGTGCGGAAGTTCCTCGCGGGCGTGAAGAACGAGTACTGGGTTCGGATCAGCTGGCGCTTGAAGCAATGGGAAGAGCCACAGTGCCCGTTGCCGGTGTACGACGCGACGGCGGCTCCAGTGGAGGAAGAGCTGACGCCGGAAGAAGAGACCGAGAAGGCGCAGATTATGGAGAAGGTCAATGGTGTAAGTCAAGTCATCTTTGGCCTGTGACGTCGATATACGTGGAATCGAATCATACTCCGTGCCGTGTCTTTTTCTGTTTGCTCACGACCTTCAATGCTAGCAAATCGATCGCTGGTACTTCAATCGTGCGGGTCCCAGGGCCCCGAACACGACGACGACCGACGGCAAGAAAGCGAAGAGCATCGACCCGACGGCTTACCTCGTCCAAGCGCTTTCCGGACTCGCACCCCCGAAGAAGCAAATCGCCCCCCACCAGCAGCTCATGCGCGACTGCTGGGATTCGCATATCCAGCCCGTCATCCAGACGGACTGGTATGAGCGACCGCTGCCCGTTAACGCGACGGAAGAGGACCGAACTGCTGGGCCGCCTCGCGAGATGGGAGCGCAGATTGCGGCAAAGCTCGTGAAGAAGGACCCCGCGCTGCGAGCGGAAATGACTGAGCGTGCCAAGGCCACCCTCGAACGGACCAAGGCCGAATACGAGGCAGCCATGGGCGAGTGGTCGAACACGTCGGCCGGGAGTAAGCAACGGTGAGGAACTCTCCACTGCTCTTCTTTCCCAGCTTTCTAATCCTTGGCGCAGCGCAATCGACTTGTTGTCCGTGGTCATGCATCCTATTCTGGAGACGCTCTGTGAGGTTACGGGCCTCAATTTCACGCTCATGGGTGGTGGGCCGATGCTGCGGTACCAAGGAGAGATACGCAACATAACGTGCGTCCCAAACAACGCGCTCCCGAACCATGATCACTGAAACGATACGACAGGATGTCGCCCTCAAAGAATCGCGCACCGGTACCAATCCCCTTCCACATGTGGTATCCGAGGTATACAGAGGATTGCGTGGAGCCGTGGCTTCGGTTCTGTCGCACTACATATAGTACGCGACAACTTAACCTAGTCTGAAGCGCGTTTGACTAAGCCCGTCCCTAGCACAACAACAAATCCTCGAATCCCGTCTCCCACTTCCTTCTAACGCGTCGTCCCGCCCCACACTCGACGAGTCCGGGCTATTGGCCTTGGATGGCGAAGAGAAGACTGCTTCTTCCTCGGCCAAACGCAAACGCAACGCGCCGGTCTCGAGCGAAGAGGACGGGGAGGACCACGAGGAAGACGTCGAGGATGAAAGCGCGGAAGACGACGACGAGGAAAGCAACGATGAAGAAGAGGAGGAGGACTTCGAAGCCACTCGGCGCCGGAATATAGAGCGAAACAAGGCGCTGGCGGCGGAGATTTTTGGTGGAAACCTCAACGACGCCCTCATCGCCGCCGGCCTGCGGGATCCGCCAAAGCCGAAGCGGAAGCGCGCCAAGAAGGCCATATCGTCGGCACCGGTGCGGCGTTCGCAGCGCCATGCTACCCGTGCGGCGAACGTGAGCTCGGGAGACGAGGTGGTAGCTATGGAGGTAGACGAGGAAGAGGTGCCGGACACACCTAGCGTCACGACGGGCATGAACAGCGATGTCAGCGATATCGAGCCCGTAGTGCCTCCCAACCCCGTCGTACCTCCCGAGCCCCAGCCCATTGTCGTGGCGCCCAACAACCCCGTCGTGCCTCCCGTCGTCGCGCCCGTCGTGCCTCCCGAGCCCGAGCCCATCGTCGCGCCCAACAACTCCGTCGCGCCTCCAGTCGTCGCGCCTCCGGTCATGGCGCCCGTCGTGCCCCCTGTCGTCGTGCCCGTCGCTCCCAAGACGAAAGCGACGAAAAAAGGGAAGAAGAAGGCGCCGCCGGATCCGTCTGAGAGACTCCCTTCGCCAGGCATACCGAACAACGTCTTGCCATGTCCCACGGACACAGGGAGCTGGTTCAAGGCACCCTACGCGGATCTCACGAAGGTCGATCTCGGCCCGAACTTTCGTGTGGTCTTCGAGGCGCTCTTCGCATTTGAGCGGGCGAGGAACTGGGAGTCACGGGGCGGCAGGTTTGTGAAAAACAAATCCCGCCCGGCCCAAGTCGGGACCTGGTTGAAGTGGGCGCGGGTGACGGGGCCTTACTGTGCCATCGAGGACCTCGCAACGTTCAAGGAGTCATGGTGGAAATGGTGGAACGAGAATCAGCCAGAGTGGCGGAATATTGTTGACGGTCGACCTGCCGCAATAGAACGCAAAGGGCGTTCGTGGGATGGGTTGTTGGTGTCGGGGAGGAACGGGATGATAGCTGTTGTCGCGTGCCTGTATTGGTGGGGTTGCGCAGAGGAGAAAGAGCAAGAATGGGACATTTCCATCGTTGGATTGGATGGACGCAAGCTTCGAATTGGAGGGAGTACTGAAGTCTATGTGCGAGGAGTTGGCGGCATAGTAGAAAGATCTTATTAGTCTTGTCAAACACGAGAAAGACCTCTTGAAATACACTTATATTTTATGATCCAACAATCTGGTTACTTGGACTTGGATAATTCTAATTCGCGACTCGGACTTGGGATTGGGCGGTGGGCAGCCTGTCACGTGACGACGGACTTAGAAACTTTCGCTCATGTTCTCTTAGAAGCGCGCCATGTGCCGCCATCACGAATTGGAAGGGCCATCACATCCCATCAGCGCCATCACAAAACCCAACGCGGGGAAATGACCCTTCAATCTATCCCATCATGCCCATCAGTATAATAGAGGGCCGAGATCAGAGAGATCAAATATTGATGGGAAAGTATAGTAGCCATCACCCAGATCACATAAACGGGGAACATCATCAATTTCACCATCAAACTCTGATGAGGTCCATCAAATATGATCAACACCATCAGAATCGCCCATATAAGGAAACCCCATCACGATCCAAGCCCTACCAGCCGGCCAATAGGTTTGGAGGCTATTAGGCTAAATACCTATCTAGTGCTATATAGTCTACCTACTGTTAGCACTCTAGGCAATTGACCTACCACCTGGGTATAGGGGATTGTAGGCTAGATATTACCACTACGGCTCTGTGGAGGTGGAAGACTGGCAAATCGCATTCGCAACGGCCGGGTTGCAGGTTTAAAGCTAAAAAGGTCGTCGGGAAACGGATGTCGAGCCAGCGCCATCAGCGCGGTCTGGACACGGTCGAGGCCTGTCGAAAGCGCGACTCAGCGTGCTGGTATTGCACGACGAGACGGAGGCAAACACGGGAGCACTGGGGCAGCGATAGGGAGGCTGCAGTGGAAGCAAGTGGGAAGGCAGAGAGAAGTGGGAACGGCGGCGGTCGGATTTAGAACGAAAATTTCCCGTCACCTTGCTTTGGGCAAGGTCCCCACCAATGGTTATTATCTGTCATCAGCTTACGTATCGACACTGTAGCCAAACAAGAACAAACTAGTCCGTGAACGCGTCTCTGTTTCCAAAATTCGCGTCTTGTCAGTCGGCCACCATCGCGTGCTTTCTAGAACATTCCCTGCCAATACACAGAACGATCGTATTCAAAATAAACTGGACGGTGTAGACCAACATCCACTCTGTTCCCCGAGCGACATAAGCTTGTCAGCGGGTACCGCGCCTTGCGCCAACCCGCCTCCGTGGACGCTTTCTCTATGCGGACAGTGATGTACACCGCGTCGCTCGGGTCGGCACCACCAGCCCGTACTGTCCAACGTCTTCTTGCTGCGAATAAACGTCTGGCCCAATGATGACTACCCTGGTCGCTACCTCCTGCAGGCGTCGTACCAATCCTCCGGTCGATCCATACATGGACTGGGCGAAGAAGACGGGCTGCAATGGCACGGTAACGTGCGCCGATATCCATCCGCACTCGCAACGTCGCCCACAGGTCGTCGAGAACCAGTGCGCGTTGCAGTTCGACATATCCTGTCATTTCGCGACGAGACGCTTCTTCGCTTGTCAGGGATCCTTCCAAGACGCTGTCCACCTGCACGTCGAGTCGCTTGTACACAAGCTGTGCTTGAAGAAGCCAGTATGCGTTGTAGCTGGTTTGCGATGTGCGCCATGGCGGTTGAGGTAGCAGACGCTCAACGCCGCGAATTTGACCGTACACGGCCGAGATCTGCCGCATAGCGCATAAGTGCTTCATGTGTTTTCAAAATTTAAGACGAACACGACTGCGGTCTTCTTGCCGGCGCCTGAGCTCAGGATCCTCCTGTGAAAATTCGCCGTTAAACCCCAGCGGTGAAAATAAAAATAAAAAGTAAGGCGTACCAGCAAGATTTCCACGGCGCCCGAATCCGCCCACAGATTTTAGACTGGAGCCTCCCATAACCAGTCGTCGACTGATCACTCCTTGCAAACCGCGAAACGGCCCGGCTACCACTTTCACTCGTTCACCGAGGGAAAAATGGCGCTGCAACGTGCCAGCAGTGCGCGACTGACGACGCCACTCTGCTCATCGCGAGTAACTGCCCACCATCCGCCGTCTGTTCGCACTTCCACAACTTTTCCGCACACAATCCCTTCCAAATCTGCCACTTGCTCCCCGACGCTGTGGCGACCAGTGTTTGAGAAACGTGGGGCTTGACGGCGGCAGCAGGGACCACGCGAATATCGCCTGCCCACGGTGGCAGGGCTAATTGCGCCGACCAAGTCAGAGTCGTGCGGTCGAATATGGTTTCCTTGCACCATAGTGCGGACGCGAACCAGGCCATTGTGCTGGAAGCCAACGATATATGCTGGATGAGGCCAGACGCAACCGTAAGTTGGGTCCCATAAAACGACTCGACTACCGCCGCCGTGCAACACACCCTCAGCAGTCGTGAAGACGTTCACCAGTATTCGCTCATTCTGGGGTAACGTCCACTGCTGCAGTTCCTCCAACGGCGGCTGCGCAGTCCGCGTCGGCAGCAGCGATGTTGCGTCGACAACTTTATAGCGCACCAGAGCAGAATCCTCGTCGAATCTGGTCACGGCGTGCTGTTCGTCTTCTTGGAGAATCCATTGCCCGCCTTCACGTCGCCCACGTCCGACGTAATTTGCTGCCATTGAAAGGTGCGGGGACGACAGTGGCTCGTGGATACGGCTATGGGCCTGGTTTTCGGCTTTGGTGACAAGAACGGTGGTTCGGAAGACCTCCGGAGGCCCCTGTGCTGCAAGTAAGGGATTCTTGTTGCACAGCTCAACGCGGATTGCGCACGATGTACCTGACAACTGCTCTATACCGTGCATGAGAGGATGAAAAAGCCTTCGAACAAACCACGCACCTCAACGGTTAAGGCTGCAGGCTCGTCAAACACAGCCGGAACCAGCAGATCGGGGTCGACGACAGCGAGCGTATGTCAGCGCTGGATCGTGGTGAATGTTGGGATAGAGGAAGTTCGTCAAGAAAATCCGTGCTCATGCTGGATAAGACGTGGCGCGGTCACGGGTTCTTACTAATCAAAGCATGCTATTCATAGTTTCTTGGGTACATAGTTCCAACCGCTGGTCCTCAATCCGTAAGAAGTTGGAAGGATGTTGCGTGAAGATTTCTGCTTTGAAACCCCGTAGAATCCGCACATGATCCCGCCCATGACTGCGGGACATAGCGACGTACGCGCTAAACGGTGTCAGTGCTCCGGTTGGTGTAGGTTGCAAATCGATGACAACGAAATGTATTGTCTGGCCCTGAGCCTTGTAGTCCGTGAATGCATATCCTGGCGTCAAAGCGAGTTGCCGCCGAGCAATCCGCACATTCTGCGGAGACGGTCCAGGGATAGAAAATTTCACGATGGACGGTACAATAGGAATAATTCCGTGGCCCAATCCTTCGAATTCTGGAAAGCTGCTATGGTCTGCACGGAATAGAACGACGGCCGGCGGGAATCGAAGGAGGGCGTGTCCTGTTTCGGCATCCTCGGCAAGTGGAAGCTGTTCGCGAACATCGAGTACAATGTCTACGATTTCACCGTGCGTTCCATTGGCCAGCTCAGCTTCAGTGGAGATATTTAAGAGCACCATGGCACGCATCCCCACCGCGATATCGACATGTTCCGTGGCGACCGCAATGCTTCGTTTTTCGCATTGCGACCAGGAATCGCTCGCGCAGATCTAACTCGGCTCCGGTCCGCGCCAGGCGATCTTCCGCTTGGACACGATACATGGTGACCGGTGAGTGCTTCGTGTTTGCGAAGACTCTCCGCGTTCCACAAGAGGCGCGCGCTATGACGAGGCGTCACTAACACTACGCTGTTCCACGGTCGCTCCGCCCACGGCGTAGCGGCGCCGACCGAACCATCCACCCGCAAGCTGCGGAGCATATCTAGATCAGCGCGAGTACACTCGCCGACCCGCAAGCGTCGTAAAAGCGCATCCACTCTGGATCTGTCACACGCCGTTGCTGGGTTAAGGTAACCACCGTGGTAAAGCGGTGGTACAAATCCAGACCAGCCCTCGTCGTAGTGTCATTGTCGGGCCCGGGATGGAAGAGCGCCTGTCGCAAGGTACCCACTGGTGGAAATTGATGCAGGTCGCCGACGAGGATCACGTTGATACCACCGAATGCGTCGTTTTCCTCGCAAAGGTGTAGGTCGACACTGACAGCGTTAACAACGTCCGACGTGCTAGCCAGCAGTTTCTTCGTCATCATCGAGAACTCGTCGACAATAAGGTACAAAACTGCCGACATGTTTCGTTCACGCTTGGCCTGCGTCGGTGGAGAACCTTTACGCGGAATATCGCCTAGACCCATGCCTGCCCAATTATGCAAAGTTTGTCCACCAAATAAACTTGCTGCAACTCCTGTTGTTGCTGTTTTTGCTAACCAGTGAGAGATGTTAAGATCACCAAAGCTACTGGCAATAGCATTCAGTACAACTGTTTTGCCAGTACCTCCTTCTCCTTGGATAATCATCAAGAGTTGTGGAGGACGTTGACCCGCCAACGTGCGCCGCAGATGTTCAAAAACAATGTCGTGGGCGCGTTGTTGCTCAGCGTTTAGTTGCAAGTGCGCGCCCTGGTCGGTGATGAATCGTGAGCGGGAGTGATGTCCATCACCGTGCTTTCGTCGTCAAGCGGGAGAGGAACGCCGTTAACCGCGTCGAGTAATGTTTGCGTGCGAGCCTCTTCCGAGTCTACACCACCAATATCGACGCCGTTGTTCTCCGCGAATGTTGTGCTTTGCGTGTAGGTGGCGATTCTTTGGCCCCATTCGTGATACACCACCATGTCAGCAGTAGTGGCTTGTCGTGCTATAGGCATTAGTGGTGCACAGGAATAATTGGACGTAAAAATTCCCTCTTCAAAGGCCACTGCCATTGCTCCATTGCCATATATCCTTTCACGCATGGCGTAGCGATTGTCGCGCACAATGCGAATGTCGTCTTCACTCAACTCGCGACGTGCGGCCGAGCAGTCGGCAGGTTGGCCCAACTCAGCGGCAGCGTCGAAGTGATCGCTTTGTTCCGCCCGCAAGGCCTCTTCGCGACGCTCTGTGGCTCGATCAGAGCATTCATAGAAATATTGCATGTTCTCCATCATGCGTCGGGAGTCGTCGTTGGTGTGCTGTTCAAAATGGGCGAAAGCCTCGGAGAAGCTTTGGAAGGTGCCCGGCAACTCTCGCAACTTGCGCCAAGGCTTGAAGAGCAGAAGCATCTGTGCCCAATAATATTCCGTGTTCAGGGTCCGTCGGCTCGGGGAAACCATTTGCCAACAAAATGCAGATTGGCTTCTTGTTTTGCACCCCGTATAATACGACATCGGCCTCGACCGCTGCTAGCCAGATATGGCACACGTTGACTGGACGGCCGTCCGCGACGACGCTATGCGACCCAGCGCCTCCGCGTGTTCGGTGAGATCGCTAACGGGAATGGGGGACACCTCGGCAGCAGGCCTTGTTTCGGTCGGAGGTGCGTCGGGTCCGTCATAGGTGAGCGAAGTATTGGTAGAAGTTCATGTCGGCAAGATCTTCGCCACGGTCAGCGTAGTCCTTGAGTTGGTCGCGAAGAACGAAGACCCCGTCATCGCGGCGGGTGAGAGTCGCTTGCAAATCCTGCGTGATGCGATCAGCAACGGAAGCAATCTGTCAACTCGAAACACGGTACTTGTTCCTGATCCACGACGTCGGCCACCATGGTTGACAACAGCCCAGTGGCGAACCTAGAGGCGGAATCGTTCAACTCGCGCCTGGCACCTTGACTGCTCCGACTTACTGGCTGCCTCGACATGCGGGAAAACGCGTCAGATTTGACTGGTAATCTGGTCCCAATAGATCCGCACGTGCGGGTGGGATATAAACCTGTCGCCCCACCGCATCAAGTAGCTGATCGCCTCCGGACCACTGAACTCATGCTGTCGACTCAAGATGTTGACACAGCGCTGTAACATCCTCTTGTTGATGTCCAACATCGTCTTGGCCTCCTTGGATTGGCGGTTCTTGTAGGCCAACCCTTTGGCCAGTAATGCTGACGCGTTGGAAGCCTGGATCTGTCTTTTGGCGATATAGAGAGTTATATAAAAGGTAATATCCTTTGTTTGGCCCCCGTTGGTGATTATTTTCATATCTTGATTACAGCGGAGAGTTTGCAGCAGTGGTGGATTCCAGGCGTTGAGAAGTGGGTGAAGTCGCCGGCCCCCATTCGCCGGTGTCCAGTACCCAGTCATCATCAGCGGTTGACCACGGTGCCCGACGCTTACAAACAAGACGTCCTTTTTTCATGCGTTGACAAGTATGCGGCAGACATTCGTGGACTTGCTCGGCACGCGCAACACGGCGTTCCATCTCCGCCGCTCGTCGTTCGTGGTCGACTAAGCGAGGGTCCTCTGGCCGCGAATACGCGATGTTAACGCCGACGGGTACTTGCATGAGAGTATCCCCGGTGGTGCCCGGAATATGCGCCCTGATATTGGCGGCGATGAACTTCTTCATCTTATCGCGGAAGACCTGCATCGCGAGCGCTTCTTTCATCACCCGCGCGACCGGCGCCGCGAAGCCAGATTAACATGTGGAGATGAAGAGTGCCTCTGCCTTGAGCCTCAACCGTTCCAATGTAACCGTTAACATAACCCAAGATTCCAGGTCGACGCTCGATGTTGCCGCGGCCCACGGTCTTTATTCCAAGCATTTCTTCCAGAATGACGCGGATCACGACGTGGAAAAATTCCGCCGCCGCGTATGGATCAGCGGCAATGGTGCGGCTTCGGGTGTTGCTATCCGGCCCCGCAGTCTGGCAACAAATTGTCCAGATCAATTTCTTGTCCAGCCAATACCTGTGCAATAGGATCCGCGGTATCCGCCAAATTGATTGTTGCCCAAATGGTGGGCGGATTGAAGCGCAAAATCATTCCCCCACACTTGGGCGCGGATGCCTATACGGCTCTCGTCCGTGCCGTCCACGCGTGCGCGGACCGCCGTCATATGATTTCGCAGGCTGCGAATAACTGGATTGCTGATAGGTCGGTGGTTTTCTTCTTCTTGGCTAGCAATGACGAAGTCGCCGACGTTTAACCGCTGAAACGCCAATTGGTTTTGAATGAAAGCACTGCGACGCACTTGGAGCGTAGAAGAGCGAGCCAAGGGATCGTTTTTGCAGTACGCCGAAGGCTTGAAACATGAAATAAAGGTCCTTCCGAAAGCGTCCATCCTCGTATTGCAGAGCCCACTTCAAATGCGCCTCGTACGTAACATTCCTTTGGCGATCGACTTCCAATCCACCCAGCCCGTAGGGGTACAGGACGGGAAAGCAACCAAGAACATGATTCGCGTTGCCAGGAGTGCCGGAGATCCGCGGCGCACCAATTTCATCGTTCACGGTTCGCGCATACTCGCTGACAAATTGTGAACCCGGGCGTGCGGTGTAGCGGCGACGATGAACAGGCAAGAGATTATCAACTGCCGCGGAAAACAACTGGCTGTCGGTGACGCTATCGGCTGCCACATCAATTGTGCCGTGCGGCTGCAAAGCCGAACACCTTCGGCTCTACGGGCGATGATTAGCGACCTCAAAAAGGTGAGTTACACGCACCATACTCAACGGGATCACCTCCCGGCTGTTTGGGAGACGCTGGGCCCAAACGGTCGGATGGTTCCCTGACAGCGGCGACGACGCACGCTCTTCACTTTCATCCACATCTGATTCACTGTCAACCGGCGGCGGCACGTAGCCGGCATGCTCGCGCAAAACCTGATTTTCGTCTTCTGAATACCGCACATTCAGCGCAATTTCTGGCGGCACATCACCCGCCGGAAGCGCTTGAGACGCTCCGTGGAAATTTCGATGTCGGCATACAAAGGGTTGTGCGCTTTCAACCACAGGAGAGCATCGTGCACGCGATGCCGACGAACTTGAAATTCTTGCGCGAGAATTCGGTGGCAGTCGCTTGAAGCCTACAAAGGTTACGGCGATTAAGGCCGCCAAAATGCCAGCGGGTCTCGGCATGCAATTCCCCGCAATCATCTCCGCAATTTCGTTGGTTCCCAGACGATAAGTCGACACGTTACCGCGGACACCGCTGGCGATTGTTGCCTGGTTGAGTTTCTTGCCGTAACGAGTTTTCGGAAATAATTTGACGACATATACGGCCGGAAAATACAAAGCGATGAGCAAACGCCGGCCAAGTCCAAAATTTGTAATTCGAAGGGAACATCGCCCACCCACATATTATTAGCCAACGCCAATCGTGGCACGTCTGCTCGCAGAAGTTGACCATGGCATTCCAGACATAAATAGTGAGGGGAAGGACGGCGGAGCGCGGGGCGTGCAGTAAACAGCCGTCGACCAATTCATGATCCGGATGCGGATGAGTTGGGCGCAAGAGGGCCATATTCGGCAGGTCGCGCAGCTCGCATTGGAGCGCGGCATGCGAAAACACATTGCGCGCGCATACGATGCACACGACTTTTCGCAAAGCTGCATTGGATGTACGGTCGATAAACCTATTATCGTGCATGAACAACGTCTGCGTCGTTGCGAAGAAAATCTTACCGAGATATACAATTTTCCACCGTTGTTGCGCTTGCGGTTTCTAGAAACGGACCGTTCACGAGGGCGTCTACATCGCCCGAATGCACGGCAGGCGCATCGGCCATTATCACCGACGGACGGGCGAGCACTGGCAAAGCAGAGCCGTCTACGAGACGGCGCCGTTGCGGGCGCCGACCGTCGTCAATGGCGACGCGCAGTTTCTGTTGCTCTGCAACCGGTAGAGCGAAACGAAGGACAAGAGCCGGTCCCGGCGTCGTTTTTCTACTCTTGAAGGTTGCGCAATGTCTTGCAAAAGAGACAGAATTTGCGGAATTGTGTAGCGAGCAAGAAGCTGCCCGATTTCTACTTGCTGGTCTGTCCAAGTGCACGAGATCAAGATGAGCGTTAAGGGTACCGCAAAAACTCACCGTTCATGTTCGTTTGTGGGTGAAAATACTGCCAGGCATCTTCCAAACGAAGCGCTTTTAAACCAAACGTTTCATTAGCAGCCGTTTACCCGCTTATTGCCGGCTACGAGTGGCGTTGAGAAAATTCCAGTGAGTCCGAATGCCGAAAACAACCTCGGGTTAGCGACGTGAAAGGGCGGATGCAGGATAATCGCAGTTGCTGTCAAGACGCAGAGAATGTCTGACCGCCGCAGCGCACTGATGTTCTGATCCGCACATTTCCGATTGATGCGGTGCCACGTCGCGATGCGCTTAACCCGCCTGATGCGCCCTGTCAGCTCGTGCCAGCCCCGGTAAATTTCTGATACCGAACACGGCTGGGCCCGACTACCAATCGTCGACAGCTGCATCCGGCGACCATGGAACCCTGAAGCGATTCTGACAGGGATGCCCGCCATGCAAAATTTACTTACTGAATTTCACTAACCCCGCCGCTCCGCGCGACAATGCAAACGCGTTCAACGCTTGCGCTCGTCCTCAGCCCATACCTAGACCGTGAGCGCTGTCGGTGCGCGTTGAGAAAATTAATGAACAATGCGCAACAGAATGTCTTGCATGGCGAACCAGGTTGCAAGAATGTCCGGCGCCAAAACATCCCCGACTACCGCGATGTTACCACAGCTACAGGCGGTGCCTGGTCAATGAGGTATGCAGATGAAGCTAGTACGAACCAATTAGTACTCGCGCCCTGGCATTTACGACGGAGCTACAAGCGGGAACGCGGTCGTATGCAATGAGGTAAAGGCTAGCTTTTCGCTTTAGCGTATGCTGCAAGCACCGTAAACTCCGCCAGGACGGTACATCCCACTACCGATGAGATCGGGGGTTCCAAATTGCAGCAGTGGACGAGAGCACGAACGGTGTGTCCCGAGCCTCCATCAAGCCATCAATCAATAGCGTGGGTCCGCTGGAGATTTTCTGTTCTGGACCTTCACTGGTCATGACACGCAGCGCCCAAATCGCCACCTTTGGCCGTCCTCAACAGTCTATCCCTATCCAACTCACAGCCAACCGAACTGCTGCAGGGTGCGGCGGGCGACACGGCGCCGGCATGTAGCGACGAGCAGGCGCCGTTTAGCCTGGTAGCCACGAAAACCAAACCACAAACGGCGAAATTTTGAGAAATCCGTGAGCACTTCTTACTTTACCCTTGTGTGAGAGATACTCTGAAAGCCATACTCATCAGGAACCACTTTTCCGGGCTAAAAAGCTTGTCTTTCGGTTGTTCACGGCTGGGGGACAGTCACAGCGTAGAGGTAAGCGTCACCGAGGCAGCGCGACTCCTCACTGACTTCTTAAAGCCCGCTATCCTACTTTCCCCGATCCCCCCCCCCACTTCCCACCTCGCGCCTCATGCCGCGCCGCTTCTTCACCCCGCGCATCCGCGCAACGCTGGAAGTCAGCATCGAGGTCGGCATTTTCCTGGTGGCCAACTACGCTGTGTGGTTCAGCGGTTCCTCAGCGCCATCAGCGGCGCCGACTCCCGTTGACCGCGAACAACCGCGCACTACGGTGAGCCCTCCTACTTGACGGCAGGAGAGAGCATGCCATGCTGCTCGTCGTCGCCAACGCCCGCACCCGCGCACGACTAACGGTCGTGTGCAGGGCTGCGAACGACGAGGTCCCCGATGCCCGCTTGGTTGCAAACGTTGGCCGTGGGCGGGCAACGCCGTCAACGAGAGGAACAACGCCTTTGTCGGTTCACGGCGAGCGCAATACGCAGGCAGCCCGCGTGAGTCGATTGGCGACGAGCGCCGGCAATCGTAGCCCAACAGAGGTGCGTCGCTGTGTCGAGGGCATCATCTTCGTGCTCAACCGGTCCCGTCACGCACAGAATCCAAGTAGTGATGTCGCGCACATCGTTAGTCGCGGAAGATTGGCCGAGATGACGTCCCTCCCTCGATCGCCTGCAGCAATACCGCCAGGCTTCCCTCGTCGAGTCCTCGACTACATCGTCCTCACCGACTGTCGTGATTTCCCAGCCGGTTATACTGGCGGTTGTTATCGAACCACAGTCGGTCGCCGATAGCGTCGGCCAGTCGGCCATTTTCGCGACTTTGCTGCGCGCATACATCATCCGCACGCAAGGTCCAGTGCCGCCCCTCGTGTGGGTCCTATCAGTCGATGAACAGATCCCGCTCGACGCGCAGATCGGCGGTAATCAGCTGACCGCGCATATCGCAAGTGCGGCCGAAGAACCGGAAGACGTTTGGGACGTGAGGATCCCGGTCGAACATCAAGAAGCTACGAATCCTCATCCAAATCAGCGGTTGGTCATGGACGCAGAAATGCACGTGACCGTCGAGCATCGTCGCACAGGCACGATTTCGCCCCACATCGCGGGAACCTGCGCGTCCTGCGGTGGTACGTTCGCAGGCTGTGACTCCTACACATGTTCCGCCGTCGACGACGGCCACTACTAGCGGGCCCAGCGGAACGGCTGCTGGCGTGGCGACCGTAACACGACGAGCGACAAGAAAGTGACTGGTGGTTTGCCGCAAACGTCGAGCAAGAAGCGCATGGGTGGGCCGCGGCGCTCTGGTCGTCGATGAACGATGGCAGCGCGATGACACCCCCACTCCGAAGAATCGAATTTGTTGTATGTTGGCGCCAACTAGCGTATGGTGTTCCTGAAAGCTAAAAAACTGTGATCAGCCTGTAACTGCCTTGAATGCATCTCCCTACTCACAAAAGAACTCTATCGTGCGCCAGTTTGCGAGGAGCGGGGTTGTGGGCGTGTAATGAGTCTGCGTCAGTTCCGCCGCGATACTGGCGCAAACAGACATAGCGTGAGTTCCTCCTGGCTAAGGAGGAAGTTATAGAGTATACTCCGACGGAGGCCCGTCGCCAAGGTGGGGGATCGTCAGAAGACGACCCGAACGAGATGAGAGAAAGCAGGTAAATACCGTCCGTGACGGTCTCATGACCAGCCTTCTACAGGACCATGACGCGTTCTCCTGACGCTGCCCGACCGTGCGATCCTGGGAGAGTACAAACCTGCGCGCATCGCATCCGCAAGCACCAAGAATGACACGCGGTTTTCGCACCTGCAACTCAACAACCAGCCTCGCGTTTAGCTACCGTCCGTCGGGGCTTGTGGCAGCCGCCACGCCGTCCGCTGGGGATTGTGGCAGCCGCGCACGCCGTCCCCCAAGGATTTTCGCTGCCGGCGGCTACAACTAGCATTGCAACGGCGTCTCGGCAGTGGGCGGGAGGTGAAAACCACTACACCTGAGCATGGACAGCAATCCGTGCGCCTAGTCGTTCCGAGGCGGGTTCGAGAAGCAGTTACGTGCGCAGTTCATGACCAGCGCTGGCTCTTAACTAGCCAGTTCGCCCTAGACGATAACTTAACAAGGGTACAGGCAACAACCACAAGGTTTCACTCGAAGACCTAACGCGGCTTGCTTTCCGGCGCGTGTTCTTGCTCGCAAGCTATCCTTGTGCGGCGGCGTTGGATACGACTTTCCCTGACAAATGTCTTGCCTGCGATCGCCGCTCACGTTTAGATAATTGGGGTGCTTAAATCTGCCAGCGCGTTATTGCTGCAGGTACCCTGTTCCTGGGTTGTACCTCGATGGTTGCGCACCTGCAAACGACAGTATTAAGTAAACGCCCAGTGCGCGAGTGGTTTTGGATCATGTCGTAGACGCACGCCATGTCCAGATTCCGGAAGAGGGACAAATTACCGTAGACGGCAAAAAGGACCAACAATCCATCAGACCCCACATATGTCACCAATCAGGCGATGCCGCGGCGGATAATCGGGCTTTGACTCCCGCATCCATGGCCGGGGTATTTATGCAGCCCACCAACTTGGCCGCGCTAAACATGCCTGTCCCTATCTTCAGTTCCCTCCTGCAGAGCGAGATCGAAACCGACATGCTGCACGACATGAATCGCGACGTGCGCACCGCTTGTTTTCGCACCGTCCTAACGCTCACTTCTGCCAGCCTTGCAACTATCTGACGGGGTTGCTTTTACCCAACTCAAGGCGACCCGCTGCTGGTCGAGGTACCAGCCTTGCTCGGTATCGAAACCGTCCGCAGTCCGTGCGATTTAGACGCGACGTTGTGGATCGGCATTGGAAGTGGACCAGCAGCGTCTTCATTTGACGCCGGCGCTTGTGCCCTCACTGTTCACCGGTGGCCGGCCGACGACTCGCATCCACTGACGCACTCGTGCACCATCTTTTGCGCCCACAAGGCCACCTAATGCAGCTGGTCTCATGCATCAAATCTGGCTCGATACCCAGAAGTGCGATGCATGAGATTTCTGCCCGGGGCTCTCCGTGCCCAGGTGACCTCGGAATGTCCCTGTGACCTGTCTGCCGGGTCCCGGCATGGAACATCTTTTGATGGGAGCCGTATAACCTGTGATGGCTGTCCCAATTAGGATTTTAACATGTTTTTGTGACTCTGCTGTCTATTGATGGGAGTCCCAATTTGGCCGTGTCACTGTAACACGGCAGAGGATGTGACAGAAACCAAAACAAATGATATGATTGTATCCTCACATGACCAATTATCAATCCACATGGTACGGAAGTGCAATGGAAAGAAAAAAAAAACATATCAAAATATTGTTGACTTCATCAATATGACCGTTGTACTCAAGTTTTCAACATAGAATTAAAGTGAAGTACTGAATGTTTTTTTTGCAAACAGAAATCAATCGGTCATCCGTACCATAGTATCAACCTATGGAGGACATACAACACGAGTTCTCTCGACATTCAAGCAAGAATTAATCGTGCAGCGTCTGCGTGGTGGGCGGGTGCGGTTGAACGCCACACAGCGCACGGACCAGGTCACGTGCCCAACGAGTAAAGGTCCCTATCGCAGGTGAATTTGGTGTCCAAGTCAAATGCGCGGTAGCTGACCTTATTGGAAACATGCAGCGAATGTGGCTTGAGCTTGGACGGCACCAGCTGGAACCCGGCGAACACGACGAGCGGGCAAGCTGACCTATAGAGATGCAAGGTCTTCCAGCCAATCGACGTGCTAGCAAAACTCACCCATTCGAAGGTCAGCGTCGAGCTCAGGATGTCGGTGGCGTCGACCGTCGTCTTCGAAGACAGTCGGGAGCGCATCCGGGGCGCCCTCGCACAACACAGGCGAGAGAGGCACAATAAGTGACGGCGGAGGGCGGACTACGGCCGTTAGATTAATAGATTAATAGATACGTCTGGAATCGGAATCGAAACACACCTTCCGGAGCACCACATCGCATCGCAACGACATCCTCCGGTCGTGCAGACAGTGGGTAGTCGTGCTCGGCTCGTCGTTTGTGGGATTGCGAGAAGCAGAGCTGCGCGACAATAATGACGATGCGACGCTCATCAAAGTCAAGCCCAGATCGTTCGACCTCTTCCTCGTCCGAATGCACGAACCGACCCACGACCTCGAATTGCAGCGCCGAGAAGGCCCGCTATGGCGGAGCAAAGAGCAGCTTGTCAAGGGTTGTCAGCTGCATGCCCACGAAACGAGAGCAGGGCAACAACGCACCTTCATACTCCTCGTACGCCATCTGCTCGCTCGCCACGCTATTCGTCGGCGTCGGTGGTGCAATAACAAGGTTGAATCCGGCACAGGTACACGAAGGCAGGAGCGACAGAACAGTCGCCGTCAACGTCAGCTTCAACCGCCGGACTTGAGACAGAAACAGTGAGTTAGGCAAAGGGTGACGCACTGGGAACATACCCGGGCCTCACCGCATCGATTGGCCTTGGGTTCCCTCGTCTTCTTCATCCGAATCGGGACTTTGAGCGGGAGGTGGTGCTGGGGGATCACGATGACGGAAGATTTGCGGGAGTGGCTGATGCGATATTGGTGCTCACTGGGCGCTCAGTGAGCGAGGAACAAAATGAAATGAAGACGACGGAAGGGGAGACGCACAATGGGACCCTCGTTCCATGTTCTCTCGCAGCAGTCGATACACCCTCTTACATTATACATCCTCGTCGCTTCTCGGTTACTTCTCGCCGGACCGAGAGCTGGGGACCATCGTTGTCGGTTCGCAGTGTGGAAGGAAGCGCGACAACGAGTGGTTGTGCTCAGCCTCGGCGTGTTTCTAGTCCGGGCACCGGAATATCGAGGTGACGTTGGCCACAATCTAGAATCCGTCCTCGTCGGCGTCTGCAACGGGTCGGGAGGACCAGGCTTGGCGAGCAAGCGACCGGTCGCTGCTCGCGGTTTGGGCTCGAGTGCGTTCTTCTTGGCGAGGCTCATCATGGTGGTCATGTCCTCGACGGACCGCAGGTTTGGGGAGTATAGCTGCGCAAGCGGATCCTCGGGATCTAGCATGTGTGGTATGGCGATTGTTTGTGGTTGCAGCGGAAGGGGGTCCTGGATGAGAACGGTGTGTAGGTTGTACGGGGCATGTCTATTGCGCATCGAGCATGAGCTGAATGCTGCACACGAAAGGTCGAGCGTCAGAAGCGAAGGGAAAAGAGTCGATAGCACGCACCATTTCGTCGTCGTGTTGGCTCCTCCTCCGGCCTGGTATAAGCAACGGGCGACGTCAGCTTCGAGCTTCGACCGCCAATTGAGTTGGGTTGAAGCAAGACGCACCCAGTGTTCCACAGAATGCACTGCTCGCCTCGTGCCTTGCTGGCGTACTCCGACGCGACACGCCCGAAAGGTTTCACCTGGCTGTGCGTCAGCTACATACCCGCTAAACGAGCGCTGTACGACGCACCTTGACACTCTTCGCATCTGCTTCAACAGCCCACTTCTCGACGGCGTCGGTGGTGTAAAAACGACTTGAACCCGAGTCAAAACTTGCAGCAAGGCGACGACAGAACGAATCTCAGGCGCACCTTGAGCAATATAATGAGCTTGTAGGCTCGGCCTGTCGAGCACGGCCGCCTGGATGCAGACAAGAGTCAGCGACGGCGTCGAGCGGCTGGATTAAGCGAGTGGCACATACCCAGGATGTGGGGTAGGAGGGTCTTGGCATCTTGCAGCTCGTGTGTCGGCGTCGACGACCACGGACACCAGTCGTGATTCCACGATGGTGGAGGGGTGGGTGCGTGTCGTACAAGCGGAATTGGGTGGTCCGAGGCAGCTGCGCGCGACGGTTGTGGAGAACGGGTCAAGATGGTGGTGGTTGCTCGTCAACCCGTGACTTGACGCGAGAGCCAAGTCGCGAAGTCCCAAGCGCCGAATTAAGCGCCCGCCGTCGGCGGAATGTTTTGCTTATAATTCGGTGAGTTCTTGAGCGTTTGCCATGAAACCAAGCGGGATCGACTCGAAATCCATGGGGCTTGTAGCCCTGCCAAAATCAGATTGCCTATTTGACTTGGAGTTTTTCGCATTGGCAAAGGTGCGCGACTCGGAGCTCGACCCGAACACCGATTTGGTTCGCTCCAGCTCGAATCTCCCATTGCGAAAAATACATCTCAAAGTCGCACGGAAAAATCTGTATTATAGGAATGGGGCATGCTTGCCCTATCCAGCGCTCAATATTCCGGCTTGAAAGACGCAGAATTGCGCTCGGGATACCTCAATCTCTGATCCCGAAATTTATGGCGTCACTCGACGTTACCTCTCACGCGACCGCCAAGCAACTTGTTTACATCCACCATCCACCTCCAACTCGTTCGCCCGAAGGCACTCTCGGCCGCCACTACACCCGCGCCATGCATGCACCATGCACACCCAGCTCCTCACACTCCGGATCCGGCTCGTCTCGAAGTCCTTCGCGTCTCTCTCGACGGCTCACCGTCGGCGGGGTCGAGACGCGGAGGTGGAATCTATGACGTGCGTGGCCCCAATTCTTTCTTCTCACTACTGACCTGACGACGCAGCACTGCACCGTCGTGGCGGTTTTTCGCGCCCGCTAGTAGAGGAAGGATGCCTGAGACTCTGGTGCGTGGCGTTCTTTTTTTTGCACTCTCCCTTGATGGCCTGACTCGAGCCAGGCCTGCCGTCCAATCCGCGCCAAATAGCTCTCCCACTAGCGGAAAGTCAACGGCCGCCGCTGCTAGAAACGCGCGTAAGTGGCAGCAGGGTTGGTGATATTTTCGGCGTGTTGCTCTCTGGTGACTTGCTCAGCAGATTGAACACGACGAGGAGCGGCGCTTTCAACGCTGGCATCTCCAAATTGTGGTGCGTGGGGATTTCTTCCCTTCGCCTTGTTCCTGGCTGACGCGAAGGATAGAGCAATCTGGGCCGTCATCGTCCTGCTCGAGTGTCTCGAGAACCGCTTTGACTTGTCTGGCCAACCAGCAAGCCTCCGAGACCCACATCCCTGTGTCGTCCCGTTCCATCGCGAACAGCCCATGCGGCCCAGCTTGGCCACCGCCGGCCCAGGTTGGCTCGCAGAGCACACACACCTCGGCTTTGCGGAGCCCGGTTGATTTCACTCGAGTGGATGATTTTGGCCTGGATGTTGGTGAGTTTTCGTCTCTCTTCTTCTGTCGTTTGTGATGGTCCCCCATTGGCACCACTCCATTCGGGCACGGAGCGCAACGCGCGCATTCTTCCTCGATGCTCACATACTTTGTTCAGCATCGCATTTGGTTCGCAAACGACCCCAGCTCGCACCTCGGCCTCGTTCATGTCACCCGCAATCCTCCGTCTTCGTCTGCGCTCCATTCAACGACTCTCTACACGTGTCGTCATCCTTCAAGGTCTCAGTTGTTCGAGATTGAAGCAGGTACGTGGTCCTGCTACCGCACTCTTGCTCGATGCTCAAAAGACTTTCTTCAGCACTGATTCGGCTCACAAGCGACCTAGCAGACACGCATCTTGTCTACTCAGGTAAGTCTTCGCGTTGTCCTTCTGTCTCTACGCGATGCTGACGACCATAGGTCATGTCTGGGCCCTGGGTCAAGACGAACTCGTGTGCGACTAAACACAAGCGCCGGCCGGAACTGCCCACTCTACTGTCTGCGCTGGAGCAAGCCGCCAAGACGCGTCAGCGAAGATTGTGGGATGACCTCGACGAGTTTGGCCAAACCCCGCCGCAAGCGGGGCTACCCTCGCATCGACGCAAACACGAGTTGGTCAGCAAACAGGTATGTCTTGCGCCTTTTTGTCCGCGGCGGCTCACTGATGTGGCGTTCGCAGCGATTCCAGTGGGATCTGAATCAAAGTGAGTGAATCTGTGTCTTGCTCAAAACACGTACTGACCTTGAATTTGCTCAGCCATTCCATCTCGTTTGCCCAACACACGCCGGTCCCATACGCCGAGACCTGCTGCACCAAGTTCCGCCATCGCCATCCGGCGCAATGGCTTCTACTGTCCTTGTCCGCCCTCGACAGCTCCTCCGAGGTGCGTCCCGGGCTCTTCTTCCTCTTCTCGGCTCATCTCACTTGCGATCGTGACCTTAAGAGTGCCTGGTACGCCATCGTCTCGCTCGACGCCCGCCGTTCTTGTCCGAATTCGGACATGCCTCTGCACACGCCATCTCCGGCAACGGCACCATCCTCTACAACAAACTCCCGGCTTCTACAACAAACTCGTTGGGAGTGTTTGCGGCCTGCACGCACATTGCGCGTGTTGTTGCTAGTATCTGGTCTAGTTTTCTCAATCAATTTGCAAATGTATTATTGGAAAAAATCAATATGTTTTGATGAAAGAATCAAGTCATGTGACTTCTGCATCTTATGTTTTATTTTATTTTTCTAAAACAAAACAAGCTTTATTAAGCTGCACGGGGATTTTCCTCCAATTTGATATGTGATCAAATTTTGATGATGTTAATCAATTTTGATTGCATTATAACATATGACATGCTTTGAAGAACATACACTAAAAAGGTAATAGTCACACTAGAAACATGTGTCACAGTCTCTAATAATTATTTGTGACCAAAGTGTTATATTTTTCAATGTGACACGGTGTCCTGTTGATGCCATCACCCAAAAAACTCGGCGCACACCAAAACCCAATTGGGAACGAAGCTATGCTGCTGACCTGCTAAGGGGACCTGATTTCATGGATCGCACTTCTGGACATCTAGCCAGAATCTGATGCTTGAACTCAGTGGCATTAGCTGGTGATGGACGACGCAGCCGGGGAAACGAGACCGGACACGCAAAGTGCGGACGGCTCGTTCACGCAAAGCGATGGGGATTCCCCGCGCGCAGCAGAAGAACAGTTGCTGGGCGATTCTACTCGCGAGCAATCGCCCATCAACGGTGAGTATACACGCGTTGCCCCACCCAACAGAGTATCACCGGCAGCGGGTGGCGGCGCCGGAGCCATCGTCGGCGGCTGCGAAACGTCGCGTTTAGGCATGCAAGACAAGAGCATGGTGCCGCCGCCGTTTGCTGGTGGACGCTCGTCTAGAGTTGCTACGCCCGACACGCCGCCAGCCAGTGGTCGCCGCGTATCAGCGACGGTGAGACCATCTACAACGGCAAAGAGCAACCAGCGCGACGACGACGTGGTCAGTGATCTCACAGGTGCGGCGTTGCCATTGCAGGACATTGCTGAAGAGCAAGCAGATATAGACGTTGAAGAAGCGGCCACCGAGGATTTGGCGGTTGCGGGCAAGAAACGTCGCGGAGCGGAGTTGGTCCGTCGTGGTGCACGGCGTTCTAGGAATTGAAATGGGCTAGCGTACTGATACGATCAACTAATGCTGTACATCGCAATAATAGCTTCTCACCACTCTCATCTTGCCTCCCGACGTCTGCCGACGATGACTCCCCTGCGCCTCTCTGCACGACGTCGTCGTTACCGCGCTCTCCGGTCATTCCCGACGATGACTCTGCGGCTACCTGCCTTTTAAGCACAGCGACGCAACAAAGTTCGTCGTGCTTTCCATGCTGTTCTTGGTTCCTTCGCCAGACCTCATTACCCTCGGTTCGCCAACCCGTGGTCGCAGGGATGCGAACGCCGTTCGTTACTTTGCGGCACCGTCAAGAATCCAACGTGGCCAGCGCAGTTTGTCCTCACTGGTCGCATCGCGGCGACGATTCAGCGTGAGCAGGAACAGGTACGCCGTGTGCGTTGGAACGACATGAAATTCAGTCTTCTAGTTGATGACACTCACATGGGACGGATATGAATCCACACGCGCCACATTCCAGCAAGCGGCCTCTCTACTAGACATCATGGCGAACAAGACGCAGCCCACCCGCGTTCGTGCTTAAGCAAACTGTCCCCTGCGCCATCGTACTAATAAAGCTTTAGCCAGCACTGCCGCTGGAGACGTGGGTTACCCGAGGCACAGTGAGCACGCCGCGGTGGATCATGGTCACCGTGCCAGTGGGGGGTTGAGGCGGTAAGTCCTTCGCCAAGCAAATGCGGCCCTACTAACAACGTTACAGACGATTGACCCATACCCTGACTCTCGCTTCCTATCCGACCATCTGCAACATTCGGATTACCTCTGTTGTGGCGCAGTCGTGCGTGTCATCGTCATGGCGGAACGTGTCGAGCACCGGCTCACAATGGACACGAATCCTGTCGTTGACGGCGAACTATGGACAGTCGTAAGTGTTATTGAAGCCCGTGCCAATCCAGACTTATCCGTCCACAGAGCTGGCGACTGACCGCTAGCAGTGTCTCATACATTCGGCCGCCGATGCGACTGATGTTAACGGACGTGCAGCGACGGACGGTAATTGAGGAGCCGAAGGATAATGACGACGAGTGGGATGGCAAGAGTGTTTTGGACAATCTGAACGTCGAGTGGTTGGAGTAGAATCTGGAATATTCTGTGTACGTCGCGAAATCCCTACTGCAATTAATTGCTTCTAGCGCAGCCGATTAGCCGTCCTGTACCGCGAATGCCGACATACCTGTCCTGTATAAAAGCGAGCGCGCCCTCGTCGGCAAGCACACGCCATGTTTTTCCACCATCCCGTGGCAAATCAGCTTGCTCTTCGTCCTGAAACTATGCCTTTCGATTATAGCTTGCCAACCGGACTAGCACGTCCCGTTGTGCATGCAACAGCAGGTTTCCGCGGTTCTCATGTTGATGGGCCGCTTGGTCAGTATAGTGCGAAATGGGGACGAGCAGGTACGTGGACCACAACTTGTCTTTTACACTGAAGTCTAACGATGTTCCCGACACAGTACGTGGTCTTGGAAGCCGCTCCCGATCCCGAGTACGCGCGGGCCTTTCACCAAACAGTTGACTTTTTGCGCGCAACAATTGCGCATTTGGGCCCCAACGTGGGCGAGAAAATGAGAAAACACTGCCAAGCTGATAGGTTTGCAGGGAACGCGGGGAAGCCATTTGTGGGCGACGCCCGCGAGCGACTTCGCTCCGCCTCAAATCTTCGTGCATGTTACGAACAAGACGCATGTGGTTAGTGCAGACGTGAAATCGTACAAACCTGCATTGTTTTAATCCCTTCATAGACGACTTTTGCCTGGAAAACGAAGCACTCATGGCTGGAAGACGCGGTTTTTCGCGTCTCGGCACTGGAAATCGGAGCCATGCTCGTGTGCACAGTCCGTCTGCTGCAAATTATCAGCGGGTCACCGGTCGTTATGGGCCAGCGCGGTGCTAACGACAGTAAGTGGCCGTTGACGTCCAAACAACGCGTTGACTAGTGGTAGAACTGGGTCTTGAAGGCTACTTATGTCGCGCGCTTGCAGCGAGCACACGCTACCCCCATTCCTGGGTGTCCACGGTTAGCGCTACATGCGAACACGCATTTTGCCGGACGATGACCACGCCGCGGATGAATTACCCAACAGTGACATGAACCCGACGTGGACCGATTATTATGCCTCCCTGTAAATGTACTAGTAAAAGAACACAATAACCCCACTCACCGAAACTCTGTGTGTGAACAGAGAAAACTAGAACAAAAAAATTGCGAGTAGGTTCCAGCTTGTGCTCAAAGCTTCCGCCGGCAGCCCGACACTCACAGCCGAAAAGTCCGCATACCCGGCGTGACAAACTTCCGACCGCCCGTCGTGTACTTAAATGCTGGCAGCTCCTTGCAAAGCTTCATCGACTCTACTTTCTACATGGACGACACCCAGACTACCACCACTCCCGCGTCGGACGCCAGCTCGGCGACCGTCGGCTGTGCCTTTGCGGTCACAACGATGCCAGGATGACTTGCGGGGGATGTCGCTCAACGGTGTACTGCGACTCCACCTGCCAGCGAGGATTGGCGAACCCATAAGACTGTCTGCAGCGAACCAGCGACAAAGATGACGCCCTTCACTTACCGCGCTCCCACCGATCCTCTGCTAGTTTCCGGTGACCCAGTTGACGATGAGCCATTCAAGGACTGGATTAGCAAGTGGCTCGGCAGCCTCATCCGCTGGAGCCTGCACGGAGCTCATCTCGGGATTCGTCCAAACGGGTATCTTACACGCAATGGGTGCGTCGTCGCCTCTTAACATTGCCGCCCTTCGGCTGACGAGCCTAGCTTCTTTGTGTTCCTTGTGAAGTCGCACAACGCCCGACGACACCTCCGCCAAGAAACTGTACAAGGTGCATGCGCTGTCGACTTATGAAGCGTTAACTCACAACGACAGGTCGAGCGCTGGGTGGCTAAACGACTTGGCAATGAAACAGATGATCGTTGAGCTCAGTGACCCCAACCTCGGTGCAAGCGTCGTCGCACAATACGAAGGCCTGTCGCGCACAGCGAAGCATGTCCGCATCGTTGTCGCCTCACCACTGCAGTGGACCACGACCAGCCACAATTGGGAAGACGCAGTTTTCGGACTGTACAACTTCTACAATCGCGCGGCGATCGGGCAAACCATGGCAAAGCGCTTCAAGACGGACTTCAAGCAAGCCATACTTGACGGAGACAGTACGTGATGGAGCGCCCTTGTCCATTGTCACCGCTTACAATGCACAGCGGACCGCGATATAACAATCCTGGAGAACGAATGGCAGCGCGCAATGCAGCCCGTTGCGCGAGAGGAGACGTCTCCGCCCCCAACGTCGAGGAAGAGGTCGCTGATACGGTCACAGAATGAAAGGGTGTAGCTCAGCCGGTACTGTAAAGCATGATAATGAACCACTTTCCGCTCTATCCGACTGCTGGCGACGCCAACGTTCACAAATGACCACCAATGCGGACGCGCCTCGCGGTATCAAGTGCTAGAAGGTACTCGAACTTTTGCGTCGGCAGGCGAAGCTCATACGAATAGCCGCCGTGGACACCTAAACGGATAGCGTTCGACCGGCAAAACGGCTGCTGGAAAGATATATAAACCATGTCGCCTTCCAACTGCAAACCACTCTCAATCCAGCCTCCCAAACATGACCAAGACCGTGAATCTCAAGCGCTACACCTCCGTGGTGCCTATTATGTTCTACTTCCAGCTCAACATGGACCATGTCCAGTTGCCTATGCTTGCGGACAACGTGGAACAACCCACCAGTCTGCACTACCTCGTCGATTATGCGTTCAACCCGCCAGTGCCGAGTCACTTGGTCGTGACCGGTGTCTGTACGGAGGTCGAAGAGGGGACGGAAAAGTGAGCATTCTCGGGGAATCGCAGGAACGTGCAACAACTAAGAAATTTGTAGATAACCTTTACCCTTGCCGTGCCGCCAGAAGCGTCAGCCAACGCGCAGGAAGCTTTCAATCATATCATGAAGAACTTGAGTAATTTCGTCGACCACAACGAGCACTATGAAGAGGTAAAATTCTGTCTTCTACGCAAACAGAAGCTAAGTTGGCGTCCCTAGAGTCCAAGCGTGCTACGGTGGAGCTCTGTCAAGAATGGGTGCGAGACTGGATTACTACACATCTCATGCGATACGGAAACGCCCAAGGTGTGCATCTAAGATGATGTCTGACAGCAGCTCACTGAAACCTCGTGCGCAGGAGAGTCGCCGCTACGAATTCCAGCCGTGGCTGCCGGTTCGTCGCAGACCATCGCCCGTAATCGTGCCAGGCGCGGTTCTTCGCTGCAAGCTATCGCTGGCGTGCCGTGCCTTCATCGACAGCACACGTCAATGGCAAATTACTGTAGGTCTGCGGGAAATCGCACTAATTCCTCCCAACTTAAACTCAGCAGGAATGGGTCCTCAAAGCCAACAGAGTAACCCGATGTTACCAGCCCAAAGTCACCGGCAGTATGATGCATATTTCCCGCCCAGCGCGCGTTCATCACAAGCGAGAAATTATTGATTTAACTAACGAGGAGGACGAAACGCAGGACGACGACGCGCAAGGCTCGGCGGAGACGATGAAAGGTGCAGACGCAAAGGTCCCCGTAAAATTCGAAACATAAACCTGTAATATCGCTCGCATTAGTGCAAATAATTAACAAATCCCCGCTCTCAAATAAATGATGTGGGCGCCATCAGAGTTGGCAACAACGCCGTCAATAGCGGTTAAACACGCGGCTAATCGGTAAGATGCTTCACACCCGACGGAAAGATGCAGCGAGTATAAAAGACCCAGGCGGCGGCGCCGGTATCTCTATGGCAGACTTTTTCTACTTTTGGTCCCCAAACATTAACCTGGACGACAACCCGATGCTGCAACAAGCACATGGTGGTCGACGACGTCGCTACTTCCTGGACGACGTCAGTAACCTCCCTACCAAGATATTTTTCACGGGCCGGATTGTGCGCCAACCCACTGACACTGTAAGGCATACACGCAGGCTCATAACGAATAACTGAGGCTGTCGGCGACAGAAGAAATATGTCATGCTTGGACGCCCAAACATACCGGATTTGGACGAAAAATACGCGGAAGGCGTTAAATTCTTACAATCCGCCATTCGGAATTCCCTACCGCGAAGAGAAAACATGCGTGTATGGCTTGAAATGCCACAAAACTCCCACTCATGGCGTGCTAGCATGTCGTCGACTACTTACATTGCACGCCGTTGTTTGACGAACTTACGCCGGGTATGGTGCGAATCACAGTGGGGATGGATTCAACAGTGGTACGGAAGTAACCTTTGAACTTTGAGTAACAAACGGTCATGTTCGATTGCAGATCTCCATCGAGTGTAATCATTTACCCGCCATCGGCCTTGGCTCCGCGCTCGAAGATAATCTGCAGCCGGGAGCGCTAGTGCGCTGCTCATTGATGTTTCTGCGGGAAGAAATTGCTTTGAGCGATGATAGCGAAGACCAAGAAAAGTCCTGGCGAATGGTGTGGACCTTGCGCGCAACGCAGGTTTGCCGATGTTACTGCACCGCAGCGGCGCAGACCGTCGACAACAGTCCGGCGTTGGAAGAAAACCCGGAAACAGACAGAGCGCCGGCCGGTATCCCAAGTCCGCAGGCAAGAACGACTTCTTTGCCAATTGAGCCACCCGACGACAACGGGGGGCACGGTGAACGAAGTCGCTATCACCGCGTCATCTCGGAGCTACGGGCCCAGCGAAATCAGCGAAGACGAGACCGACGAAGATATGTTTCGACGCGGCGGGGACTCTCGGGTTTCCGGCAGAGGAGGAACTGGCGGTCGACGATGTGCTGTGCATGTTGTCAGATGTTCCTGTCGGAGACGACGATGCACAATCTATGAGCACGGATAATTAGACGCAACGATGTAACCGAATTATGTGCAATCAAACCCACTCACTGGAAAGTCGTAGAAGAACGCGGAAAACGGGTAATCGGACGCAACGCGGACGAATGTGGCTATGAGAAGAGACGCACATATTTAAACGCCACGCAGAGCGGAGAACGAGGAATAATTTGCGCACCATGACAGCTTTGGACACTTTTCTGATCAAGTTCCCTCGCCGCTTGAAAATGGCGAAGGATTGGACGCTCCAAGACAACGGAAATCTCATTAGGCGAACGTTCATGAACGGCAAGACGCGTCAACCCGCACGTATCTTCGTGTCAGGTGTTATTGTCGGAATGGAATCAAATCACTGGGGTGTACGTGTCAGAACAGCATAGGGAAAGAAACAAACTAACTAAACAAGGACTTCATCCATTTGCGATGGGAACCGGAGGCGCAGACGTTGTATAATCGCTTTGCCGAGGGTATCTTGCAGTTGAAGGCTGCGATTGAAGACACCGCGCCCAAAGCTGGCAGGTACGAGTGAGAGAGACACCACACGCTGTAGGAAATGACTTGCCGCAGAAAACGGTTGACTTGAGTTATTGCACTCCCATGAACTCGGAGGAGGAAGACGGCGTACTGCGCATTAGACGCACCGAACACACTGAACTCGTGCGGGCTACTTCTGAAAAGTGGTCAGTCGATAACTGATGATCGAAGGGGTCTTTGGAATACGTTGCGCCTGACGGCTTTCTGCCCACTCACGACCAGGCACCGGCGCCGCAATCGGGGCCACTGTGCGCTGCGCGGTAACCTTCGTGCGTGAACAGCGCATGGCGGTCGAGCGCGTCGACGAGAGTATCGCATGGGCCATGGTGAGATCAACATTTCAAGGAATAGGGCATGCCTCAACTTCCTCTTCGCAGGGCTGGTTGCTCGATGCCGCACAGATTCACCGCTGCTATGTACGCTCTCCTATTCGGAAGCACTATAGAAGACCGGCCGCCATGCGCGTGGACTCGAGTGACGACGAGGACGGAGATGTTGGGAGCGACGACGAAGATGCACAGAGCGAGATCTTTGGTGAACTCTTGCGAAAGGAACGCGAAAATGCCGGCATGGAAGATGACATGGACGAAGAGACCGATAAGAGGCACGGGAAGCGACAGAGATCGGTGTCCGCAGAGGTGTAGCACAGCGTAGTAGTGGTTAAATGTCAAGAATAATCCCCGCTCCGCATCAGATGCTTGAGCAAACCATCGGCGATAAAAATCACCGACCTGTCACACGTGCACAGTGCCATGGAAACATCCAGAACTTTCGGCGACGACAGCGAAAAGCACCAGCGGAAAATCGGATTCACAAGCGCCACCCGTTCCAGGATAGAGTCCGCATCGCATATAAGGCTTCACGGAGCCCCGCCAACTTTCCAATGGCGTCTGTCTCTAGCGAAACCGAAAGCAACATCCCGTCCTGGTCGTACCACACGTTGAATCCGCGCAAGCGATGTGCATTGTGCGCAAAACCCGATGCGCCCAAACACTGCAGTCGTTGCAAAACTGCGCGGTACTGCAACGCCGAATGTCAGCACCAGGACTGGAAGATGCACCAACAAAAGTGTACTGAATACGCGGCGCGTTATCGCGAACAACAGGAAGGGAACCTACGAGGAAGCGGTTACCTGGCTGCCTTTGCGGCACACTGGCTACTGGCCTTTTGCCGCTCGGTGTCTGGCGGCAAAACTGGTGAATCGCGACGACGATTACCTGAAGACAAACCTGCACGTACTCTACGCACTATTCACACCAGAAATTCCACGATTCTCAGTTTTCTTCTGGAGTTGAAGCCCACGGACGAATTGCCTGTGGACACGATAGCGGAAGAGAAACGCTTCCAGGTGCGTGCACGGCGCCGATCGCGAATAAACAGGAAAACTGAGCATGTCAGGTTGTACAAGCCGGTATGATAAGCGAAGCAACTTTGCTAGCGGTGTCAGGCAGGACGGCGAGGTTGGCCGGGAGCAAGTAGCGAATTGGCTGGCGGAAACCAAAGCAGACGCGACGCATCTGCGTCTCGTCGCTCATAATGGCGATCACTGCCTGTGCTTTATGTCGCCCAACCTGGACGCACTATTCAACGGCGTATACGCCTATCGCGAAGACGCGACTGGCGAACGAGATGCACGCGTACTACCGACAGCGCTTCAGCGAGATCGTCAAGAACGGTTCACGTCGTCAATTTTACCGCTGTAAGGGGACGTCTCATCCTTTTCCATTCTTTTCCATTTACTTTTCTATCTTTTTCCTTACTATACCCTTTCCCCTCTTCCTTCCTACTCTCTCTCACTCTTATCTCTCTTTATCTCCTCTCCTCTCATTCTTATTTGCTCTTATTTATCAGTGGCTTCGTCACGCGCGTCACTTATACCTGTGACACCCCCTGGCAAGGCTCCTTAGACTTGTTCTCTTTGGATTCCTCTGCCAGGTATGTGTCTAGCACCTCTGTACACGCTAGCTAGGGCTAATATACTTTGGATTCCTCTGCCAGTCTTGTCTGTGTCGTCCTGGGCACACAGGCACTGTAGGGTTGCCCTTACAACCCCGCGCAGCGAAAGCTGAAAGCGAAAGCAGCTAGTGACGATTGGGAGCAACTGTTGGCATATAAAAGAGCGGCTGTATACGAGAAGTACCCGGAGTTGATTTAATTGTGGTCTGTAGACGAGTTACTGCGAATGAAACCACCCCACCTCTGCGAAATCAATCTACGTGACCGGCTTGTTTCTTGCCCTCATCATGCGACACACCACGCCGGGAAATCCTCCAAACCAAGCACAAACATGGGACTAGCACCAACTGTACCGCGCAAGCAAACCGGACTCTTCCAGAAAACACCAGCGCCGGTGGGGTAACGCACAATTAACGACATGCCGGCGGACTATAAAGAGCAGAGCTGCGTCGCGGAGAAGGTATCCTCGTCGCTGATGCTAGACCTGCAACCATTCGCCATTCACAAACGTTTCATGCTGCTCTACGAGCATGAACTGTTGCCGGAAAGTCGCGTTCTCAAAACCTACGTGAATACCACAACCGGGCGCCCAGTGGTGATGATCCTCAAGGGGCTTGTGCGCCATGTGCGCCACGAAAACAACATAACGGTGCGACCGCCTCCGTAGGATGGGTGCAGTCACTGACCGTTCCTCAGACGTTGTTACTGGGAGGCTTCGGTGATGAATACGCTCATGTGTGTGGGCTGCTAGCGGACCTTACGGATCCCATGGGGGAAGGTTCGGTGCGTGCGGAGTGAAATTATCGCAGCGCCTACTGATATACACAGGACGCTATCAGCACGCACCGCTGGGCAATGAGAACAAACGAAGGCGAGCACCTGCTGCGAGTGACGTTCAATGACCAGGTCATTGTCGTGAGTGGACGTTCACTCGTCCATGGTATGGGTGAAACTTGACATCCAGCACGACTACAATGTTCACGCTCCGAGGTACCCCGTCCCAAGTGATCGCGCATTCACACCCGGTACAACGGTAGACTGCTTCATTGGGCTACAGAATATGTGCTACGACGAGGAGGAATTCGACGACGGTTTTCGAACCAGATCTTCTGTGCGTATTGCCTGGACCATGGACAACGCCTCTCACCCAGATCGCGCAGCGCTGGTTGCTGCAAGCTATCGACGTTATCAAGTACCCTACCGATGAACCGCTTGACTACATCTACGTAACGCCTCGTCTTTCAATGATAATCGACGCTTTACCACCAGAGAGAAAAGGAATGTTGGATGTAATCGCAGGAAGGGTGACGACGCCAGAGGAAGAAGACAAACTGTTGCCCGCTTTCAACGTGTAAAGTTAGCTACGAGAAATGCCATCCCCCTACTTAACCGCAGAAAATGGGCCACACGAAAAATGTGCACGGGAATGCCCGTTAATCCCCTTCAAAGCAAGGTCCTAGTCGGCTATCAGGCCGGCCCCTGGTTCAGGAAGTTTCATGCGAAAAATATGTAAGTCCAGTTCTCCGAGAACTTCAACTCAGAACTTCTCTGAGAAGGCTCTGGACGACATGGACCTGCTCTAACTGCAATGACCTCGTATACCGTATGCGACACCTTCGTATTAGTGGCGGGAGTGGGTGAAGATGTTGTTGCGACGCGACGTGATCTATAGCATGTTCTCGCTCATCCACCATCGTCGACTCTTCGTTCTCGCCGCCGTTCTGCTCATCCTCGGCTCCATTGCGCACTTCGGGCAGCCCAAGACCATCTGGAAACATGGTAGCGCGTCGAATATCGACACTTTCAAACCTACTTGGAAACACGCTGCACTTGGCACGCCGAATATCGACATTCTCAAACCCACCATCCTCACGTCGAAGGTCCAATGGGCAGTTGATAATCGCAAAGCAATTTTCGACTTGAATCGGTGTCTGGAGGTCGGAAACTGTGCCGAAAATCAGACGAAGGGTGCGTTTTTTACCTTGTGCGTCCGTCGTCCGCTTACTCGTCCGTAGTGGTCATAATCGCCAGCCCGGAATTCATCAGCTACAAACAAGGCGGCTACATAGGCGGCGAGGTCATCTGGGCGGCCAGTACGCTCAATGCACTGACCAATATGGGGTACACCATCGCGTACGCCGAAACACATCAAGCCGCGGTCGCTCTGCACCACATTCTCGACCCGCTCGTCAAGATGGTCGTGTTCAACCCCGAGCAGGCGTTCACGTGCTTCCAAACGGGGACGTGTGTGCGCAGTGAGGGCAACCCGATGGGCATCCCGGCCAGTCGCATGTTTTCGTTTTGCTTCTGGAGCGGTGGAGACGGGGTCAGCCCGTTGGGTCCCGGGTGGTCGCTTGCGCCAGAAGTGCGTGCTCGTCGACTCTCTCTTCGGTGCATATCGCTGAATACCTTGTTACTAGCCACTCAGTACCGCTCCGTTCCTCGGCTACTCCATCGAGCCTCAATGCTCGACGCGAAACTTTATCCCTCACACGAAACGAAAACGACAAGCCTGGCTGCTCGGGAAATATCTGCACGCGTTCCATCCGAACAAGACCGCCTGGCCACCGGAGTTTTACGACGCGGCGGCGGAAGAATTGAAGATGTCGTTCGCCACTGCAGCAGTATCGGAACGCGGTGGCCCGTTTCCCAAGATGTCGAAGACCATCACCAATCTTGTCAAGCCAGGAGAGACGGTGTTGAACCAAGACGAGTTTTATGAGCAACTTTCGCATTCCAAAGTGCTTGTGGGGCTGGGCGATCCGATCATGTGCGTTATTCGACGCGTTTAAATTTGTGCTGAAGATCGCGAACGGCCTCCCAGATCTCCGACGCCATACGACGCGCTCTGCTTCGGCGTTCCTTTCATCAACGTCATCAAGCTGTGGGACAAGACCAACCCGAACGACACGACGCGCTGGTCGACGCAACACGATGGTCTACGCAATCTCGGACCCCCCTTCGTTTATCATGTGTTCGCGTTCGACAAGCGGGGATTCGTCGATGCCCTGAGAGGCGCGCTGGAGAACCCAATAGACAGGTATGTGGCGTTTTACTGTCGAGGAAACGTCAACCTGAAGGGGTGGCAGCTATATTCTCCCTCGGATGAGGATGAGCGCTGTGGAGCAGCGGCTAGGCGCGTTATTGCAGCATGACTGGGAGAAGGATGCGCGAGATTTGCTTGAGCGGAGACGGAGAGGAGAGGAGAAAGGGCCGGTGAGTTTTTCGCGGGATCTTTTGTTAATTTTATGCTCAGTTTTTTTTTTCTTCAGTTATTCTATGTAGATCCTTAAGTACGAGCGTGCGTTTCGATGTAGCAATAGACCAAGATACCACTAGGATAATTTTGTAGAGGATTCACATATGACCGCGTTGGGGCGAGAAGATAAGATTATACGGCGTAGTATTACTGTACCCCGCAAGAAAATATTAGATTAGTTGGAATTTCGAGTCCATACAGATACAAATTGATTATACATCGCCTATTTCTCGAACGCGGTCAAGACCTCCCTTGAGTTCAAATAGTCCGTCTTGTCCGTGTTCCAATCTACGTGAACAAGTCAACCAATAAGTCAAGGACTGAGAGAAACACGCACCGTCGGGAATCATGGTCAGATTATTGCTGATGAGTTGCATCACCGCCGACGCGCTGCCGCTTTTATAAGCCGTCCAAGGAGCTGGGCGCATTGTGAGCTCCGAACATGATACTAGAGGTATATAGCTCACCACCGGGGTCGAGATCGTTCACGAAGTTAACGTAGAAGGCGAGCATTTGGTCCGCTAGCGGTTTTTCGACTGCAGGGAAGGGCCCGAAGAACAATTCAAGCTCAGATGCATGGAATACTGACATTGATTCAGCAACAGATCGCGAAGGAAAAGCAGTCGCACGCACCACCAAGTCCCGGATTGTTCCCTGGAATGAACTCCTTGAAATAATACGCGAACATAGGCATGCGTGTTGAGGCGTGCTCGAACCAGTCCCGCCGTGGAGCGAGGAACATGAGATCCGTGTACCACGCCTCGGCGCGGTCGAAGAGCGAGTCGCCCGTGTTGAACGGCGCGCCGTTGGCCGTGTCGTTCGCCGGGAAAAGTTTAAGGATTTGTCCATACACCGAGCGGGGGATGGTGCTGTTGTCGATTACAAGATGGCCGATGAAGTCCACAAAAGCAGCGTCTTGGGCAGCGCCGGTGAGGTTCAGACCTTGAACAGCGAGACTAAAGATGGTGCCTTCGTTGACCTAAATCATAGATGAGGCAACCATATCGGTTTGTGGAGTAAATTTTCTTACATTAGAGCCACCGAGATACGGGAGGTAGAGATGTTTGCCCGACGCGATCATCTCCGAGGCACGCTGCGTCATCATACTCCCGGCGAGCCCGACTGCAGGCTGCCAGAGCTGGGTATCGAGCGTGTTGGCGATCATAGTGTTGCTGATATTCATGAGCGTCTGACGTGGAATGAGCATCCACAACAGTAAATCCCTCGAACCGAGTTACCTCGAACGGGACTCGTCGTAGGCATCCGACAGCCCCAGATCCAGCTTTACATCCCGTTGCAGCCAGAAGTCGAGCGAAGGGTTTCCCTGGTTTATCGTACGTCGCGGCATCGGGAGAGTTTTTACTGGGTTTTTTATGAAACTCTAGGAAACGATTGAGGTGAACGGAAAACCAACAAAGGTCCTGTTGAGGAATCCGCTATCCCAGCCCTGAAAAGTGGTTCTGGCGCAGGGTAGAGGAAATGGGCTTCGACGCTGCCCGCGCCGGCCGACTGTCTCATTTGAGCAGAGTCTCAATGTCGACCCGAAAACCTCACCTGCCCCCAAATCGTCACCTTGGATGGGTCCCCGCCAAAAGCCGCGATGTTATTCTTGACGAAGAGTAGTGCCATTCGTTGGTCAAGAAGGCCGGAGTTGAGATCCCGTGGTGGTACGCTGGCGCTGGCGAGCTACAAGACCATGAGAACGAGACGGGCCTTTGGAAAAGATGAGGCTTGCAAAGCCGAAGGTGTTCAAACGGTAATTCCTGCTCGCAATCAGGATACAAATACGAGGAACCAAGAGGAAGACGAACGCGGAAACAAACAGCATTGGTTTGTTCAGTTGGACACTTCGTTGGATGAGCACTGCGATGTGTGAATAGCAGGAACGAGCGTCGCGGGGGACGGCTTACAGGTGGGATCATATTGAGACGCTGCCCTGAAACTTGTTAGTCGAGGAATGCCTCCTTCCAAGACCATACCCAGTGGTAAATGCTCCGCCCTGAAGCCTCAGTGAGTCCAATATGCCGCATGTTTTCCGGCGTTCTCACATAAATCCAAAACATAACCGGAAGTTTTGCGCTTGCCTCCGTTCCTGTTGGTCTCCAAATCTATGTTTCCTCAGTCCGGCACTTTTGTGTAGTGAAAAGACGCACATTGAGGGACAAACAGTCCTCCGCAATGGAAACGGGACCCAGGTCGCTGGTTGGTTGTGGGCAGGCGTTACCAAACGCGGACGCGTTCTGTACCCCAGACGAGGTCTTGGTGATGGGGAGAGGTGCCTTGAAGCGCAGGCGATTGACGGGTGGTTGCGCATACGGCAGTCCAAGCCAGGCCTCGGTGCCATTCGGAGTCGCTACGCCGCGAAAAGTGCCTGTTGCGATCTTCACGTCTAGAGACGACGACGCAGCATGGACCGCGCTGGTGGCAAGCAAGCTGAAGAGCGGCGCTGCGAAACGCATAGCTGGTACTTGAGTGCGCACGCAAGACGTGAATGTAGTATTAGGGCGCTGCACACCTCCTCTTTTAACCTGTGGGGCCGTTTTTCCATCGTTCGTATTACGCCAGGCGAGACGGTTCTAAAAATGTTCAACCGTTGGTGGAGGTTCAAATCCAAGTTGACATATGGCGATCGGCCCGTCCGGTCCAACGTTTGTGGTCCCCCGCAACAGCGGCGTAGAGGTATGCATTCTGGTCGATCGATGGCTCACTGGAATGATCCATTGTATCTCATATCTCAAGGCTCGTCGTACTGGTCAACGAATGTTTTCTCGCTCAGAAACTTATGCGTCATTTTGGTTGTAAGCACGGCCTAAGCGGGCAACGTTGATTGTGTGGCTGGCTTGTGGCTTGCTCATGTTGTTCCCCGCGCGCCCTGATCGATCAGGCCTGATCCCTGAGTCCGGGAGGGAAAATGAGGATTTATGCTATCCGAAATTTAGTGTGATCCTGTCCTTGCCGATCTTTGGTGATGTCATGCAGCATTCCGCGACGTGGTGGTTGCCTTGGTCTCCACCTTCGTTGTCTTGACAATCTCTACTTGCCTCGAGCACAATCGAATCAAAGTTAGGGATAGAATCGGCGTTGGACTGAGGCATATCAGACCACCGCATATGCTGTCTGACGGGGAGGTGAACAGTGCATGTCGGATGTAACCCGCTGTGTGTTGCCCGGATTCATCCCGTACAACTTCAAGTCCACGCCCGAGAATTGGACCGGCGGTCTCAACGATCCAAAGTAAATCTCATGGACCAAGAGTTTCGTATGCCGTTTGGCGGTCCTCTCGGCGGCGGTTTGAATCTAAACGCCTCTTGACGTCCGTTTCACTGCAGCATATGCGGTGTCTGTTGGAATCAATGTTCGGGGCAACCGATTTCTTTTTGACGCCGTCGCATCTTGTTGTTCTCTCTTCCACCCTCCATGCCTGAAGCTGCTGCCGCCTCGAAGACCGCGCCTGCGCCGCGGAAAGTGCGCTTTAATGTTGGGACACAATACCAAGTGCTGGACGTTGTCGGCGAAGGTGCATATGGCATCGTCTGCTCTGCTGTCCACCGACCCAGCGGACGCAAGGTTGCGATTAAAAAGATCGCGCCTTTCGAGCACTCGATGTTTTGTCTCCGGACCCTCCGCGAACTCAAGCTGCTCAAATTCCTCTCCGAGGCTGGGGTCAGCGAGAACGTACGTGGTTCGCCGCCCTGAAGCTCTCGACATCCGCTTATCTTCCCGTCTCTCCAGATCATCTCTATCCTCGACATAATCAAGCCCCCGTCGCTGGAGCAGTTCAAGGAGGTCTATCGTGCGTGTCCATGCCTGTATTTGCGTGCTCATCGTTGATGGCGTTCCCCATAGTCATCCAAGAACTGATGGAAACGGACATGCACCGGGTCATCCGCACACAGGACCTCTCCGATGACCACGCCCAGTATTTCATCTACCAGACCCTCCGCGCGCTCAAGGCACTGCACTCAGCCGATGTCATCCACCGCGATCTCAAGCCCTCCAACCTGCTGCTCAACGCTAACTGCGACTTGAAAGTATGCGACTTCGGCCTTGCGCGCTCTGTCAAGACTGCCGAGCCTTCGGGCACCGAAACCGGTTTCATGACTGAATATGTCGCGACCCGATGGTACCGCGCCCCGGAGATCATGCTTACCTTCAAGCAATACACCAAGGTGCGCACAGCGGCAGAAGAAGTCCGTATCCTGTGTCGACCTCTCTACACAGGCGATTGACGTATGGTCCGTTGGCTGCATCCTTGCGGAGATGCTCTCGGGCAAGCCGCTGTTCCCGGGACGCGACTATCACCACCAGCTTACGCTGATTCTGGATGTACTCGGGACACCGACGCTAGACGAGTTCTACGCCATCACTACGCGCCGATCGCGCGACTATATTCGCGCCTTGCCGTTCCGCAAGCGCAGGCCATTCTCCCAAATATTCCCCAACGCCAATCCGCTCGCGCTTGATTTCCTCACTAAAACACTGGTAAGTGCGTTGCGCTGCCGCGAGGGTAATCTTTCTCAAGTCTTTTCACCACTAGACGTTCGACCCGAAGAAGCGCATAACCGTTGAGGACGCGCTTGCACACCCGTACCTCGAGGCCTATCACGACCCCGACGATGAGCCCGTCGCACCGCCGCTGGACCCCGAATTCTTCGAGTTCGATTGTGTGTTCCCTCCAACTCAGGACGCGACATGGACATTGACGTCAAATCTTAGTGCACAAAGACGATATCAGTCGTGAGCAGCTCAAGGAGCTGCTGTACGAGGAGATCATGTCGTTCAACCCCGTGGCCATGACATAGGCGCGTGCGTTGGGTACGTCTGACAACCATGCTAGCCCGTCGAAATCTCACTCAGTTGCAGGCTTGCGCGATGGCTCGTACTTGTTTCTTCACCGCCGTCTGTCGCATCGCACCTGTTGTCCTCTTTGATCTCTGCGTGGTTTCTATTTCGCCGTACTCCCCTCCCATACAATCCCGCATCTGGCCACGCAAACTCGCATCTGCAACGCCCGCTTTCCAGGATCTCTCTCATATAACGCTCGCCGACACGTACCCGCAAAGCTGTTATGTTTTCTCTATCTCTCGCGGTTCCTCTTCTACAATAACGGCTCGAATCTCGTGTAACTGGTTGTATAGAAACGAAATGAAACGAAACAAATGCAAGGATATTTTGGCCGTGTATTAACGTAGGATTTTGCAGCCTCCGCCCGAGCTGCCTCGGTGTTTTTGGGTTGGAGATAAGCGGATGTTGACCTGACAATGGCGATGTGAATGAGTCAAGTGCAGTGTGGCCATGGGCCAGCGCAGGGTTTTGTTCTCTTCTTCTTCGATATCTCGGCGCTTGGTATCCCGAGTTTCACCGCGGCTGTTGGCAGTGGCAGCCTTCTGACGATCGCTGTTGGCGGGCGGCGCATGCGTGCGACCGTGTGCGTCGCTTGGCAACGAGATCTGTCGCCCTGCAACGCAGTCTTACGCAGACGGCGCCGGACGTCATCCGCTTCCCACGGCTGCGACTCAACGCCCGTCGTCCAAAAAGGAAATTCCAGGACCGTAGAATGAGTTTCCAGTATCAGTGAGCGTGTGCGGTATAAACAACAAATAAGTAGCCGAGAGACGTATCAGAGATTCCCATAGATGAAGATATAAGTAGTAGGTAGATGTACAACTTGCCTTGCGTGTCGTCTTGACTAACAGCATCGCGCTGTCGGCACTCCCCAGTTGGTTAATCCGCCCAAATTCGCACTACTCGGGTTGCCATTCTGAAGCCTCAACCTCTCCTCCACCCCGCCGTTACTGTTCCCATTACCACTGCGATGCCTTCGTCCCTTGCCTCGTGCACGTATGGTATCTCGGTCCCCAGCCTCGCCAAAGTCCATCTCTCGCCTGTCGCGCTCCCATTCCGCGACCAGCCTCCTCGCGACCCAGTTGAACACGTCGTGCACCCCGTCGCCTGTGCGCGCCGACACACGAAAGTGCCCGCCCGCGGAGGAACCGGGACCCGCGTCGATCTCGGGCTCGAGAAGAAAGTTGTTTTCTGCTTCCGGTTCTTCGCGAGGAAGGCTCTCGACTGAGCTGCCCGCGCTGGCGTTGGACAGAACTACAGTGCCTCTGCCTTTCATCGACCGAGTAATACCCTGGTCCAACCCAAACGGAATGTGTTTTTGGTACGGCAGCGGGCTCAAGGCAGCACTGCTCGGCCCGAAGTCCATCGCACGCTCATCGGCGGTCTTGTTGGATGGGGCGAATGGTGACGCGGCCGTGGTATTGATTGGCGGTGGGACTGACCCCGTGCGGCCATTGGGAGAGGGAGAGACAGACCGCGATTCGGAAAGTCGAGCGGGTGTTATGGTGATTTCGGAGGCGCTTCGTGCACTGGGGGAGTGTGCTCGGCCAGAGCCATTGACATGACCGTTCCCATTGGTTAAAACGGGGGAGTCCCCGTCGGGGGATTGGGAATAAGACGAGGATTGTGCGGAATGGAAGCTGTAAAACTCGGATGCACCGTCACTGAAGACGGATGACGAGGGCGTATGATATATGCTTAGCGTGGACGTTATCGTCGACGCTGCGCGAGAGCGGGAGGTGGAATGAGCGCGGGGTTGTCGCAGGCCGTTGGTGAAGGATATTTGGGAGGAAGAATTGATTTTGCGGTGGCCAGGCGTTAGGTGTGGGTGCCGTAGGATGGAGATGGGTTTCGGAGAGGAGGACGGGCGGGCGGTTAGTTGGGAGGAAGCCAGTGGGTCCTCGTCGTCGCTGGCGGTGGTCTCTTCGTCGCCATTGACGGTGAGCGATTTGAGGGGTCCTGGTGTCGGTGGTGGGGTATCCACTCGCGGGATTAACGCCCGGACGAAGCGCGCGCCTTGTGCTGGCGACACGATATCGTCCTCGTCCTTCCCTTCCAGCAAATCCACCTTGTTTCCGACGACAACAGCGCAGAACCGCCCATCCTCAATATCCTCTTTGGAAACAGGTGCCTTTTCCTGGAATTCGTCCCACCATTTCTGCAACCCATAGAGGGACGCGGGTGCGTTGACATCGTAAACGAGGATTGCAGCGTCTGCCCCGCGAAAGAAGGCAGTCGACAGCGACGAGAAGCGTTCTTGACCGGCCGTGTCCCATATTTGTAGGACGACAGGCTCGGTGGAGTCTCCGATTGGAGGAAGCGTTTTGGTCGTAAAATCAGCGCCGATAGTTGCGCGGTAGGCCGACGAGAAGCGACCAGAAATGAACTGGACGTTGGGTTGGCGCTGATTTTACAGAGATAACACGGAGCACGCACCTGGCCACGGATACTCGTCTTTCCAACGCCGGACTGGCCGATGACCACGACTTTGAAGGTAGGCATTCAGATGAAATGAGTGTGGCGGGACGACAGCAACGACAGCACCGACGGGCGCATCACAAAGATAACTGCAAGACGTGTATTGACGCGAGCAGACTGCGTGTCGTTTATGGTGGTGGAGCGAAGGAAAGGCTGAAGCAGACTAGTGCTGGATGTGGTTGGTGTGCAAAGACGGATCCCCGGCCCGTAACGGCGGCTTAGCGATACTCTCGCAATGTTGCTTCCTCCGCTCAACTTCCCGCAATGGCTCGCAGACAAGTCCCATCTCCTCAAGCCCCCCGTCAACAATTTCTGTCTCTACCAAGGCACCGACTTTGTCGTGATGGTCGTCGGGGGACCGAATGAGCGCAACGACTACCACGTCAACCAGACTGAGGAATGGTTCTACCAGCACAAGGGCGGCATGCTACTGCGTGTCGTCGACGACGGTGTCTTTCGCGATGTTCGAATTGAGGAGGGGGAGATGTTCCTGTTGCCGGCCAACACTCCGCATAACCCGGTGCGGTTTGCCGACACAATTGGGCTCGTCATGGAGCGCGTGAGGCCCGAGGGATCCTTCGGTCCGTGTTCATTTCGTGTCCGTCCGATGTCTCAGTGGGGAGCAGATCGCCTGCGCTGGTACTGCCGCGAAGGAACGCACACGGAACCCACGATCATCTACGAAGAGTCTTTCCATGTCACCGACCTCGGCACGCAGCTCAAGCCCGTTATCCAGCGCTGGCAGACAGATGAGGGGATCCGAACGTGCAAGTCGTGCGGGGCGATTGCAAAGCCGATGTAGTTGCTAGTCACCAAATTTACACCAAATGTACTCTTGTTCCCGACCACATCTTCCGATCTGCATTGACTCCTGGCGCGACGCCGCAATCTGACTCGAGCGCCGACATACATAACGCGACGGCGTTTCTGGTTGTCTGCAACTGCCATGGCCTCCTACGCGCGCCCTGTAGTGCCCGTCGACTCCGCCCTCATCGCGTCCCTGCACGAAACCTCCGCCAAAAAGCCCAAACTCATCAAATCCTCCGTGTATGCTGCCCCGGCCGATCCTGAAATCAAGGTTCGCAGTTGGAAGATGGACGAGTTTCGGTACTACGACGTCCCTTCGCCGTTCCCGACTCTCGCGCGCGGGATATTCACCGTCGAACTGCCTGCTCCGGAGGATCAGAAGGAGTACCGGATCGTGGCGCGCGGATACGACAAGTTTTTCAACATTGGGGAGGTTCCTTGGACGACGGTGAGCTTTTACACGTGTTCTCCTTGGGCAATGCTGATAAAATGCAGTGGGAGGCTTTGGAAAAGCACACCGATGGCCCCTACACGCTTTCGCTCAAGTCCAACGGGTGTATCATCTTCATCGCGGCACTCACGCCTGAAAAGCTGCTCGTAACTTCCAAGCACTCCATCGGCGCGACCCCCGGGCAGAATCCGAGCCATGCGCAGGCTGGTGAGCAGTGGATTCGGCGCTATCTCGAGCGGAAGGGTAAGACGGAAGCGGATTTCGCGGGACGGTTGTGGGAGAACAACTGGACGGCGATCGCCGAGCTGTGCGACGACTCGTTCGAGGAACACGTCCTTGCGTACCCGCCAGAGAAGACTGGTCTGCATCTTCACGGCCTAAACATCACCACGAAGGACTTTTGCACGCTGCCGCAGGCCGAGGTCGACGCCTTCGCCGCGGAATGGGGCTTCATCCGTACCGCGTCCATCGTGCTCCCCTCTATCGCCGAAGTCCGCTCGTTCACTGACGAGGTCGGTAAGACCGGGGCATGGAACGGCGAGCCGATCGAGGGCTTTGTGGTCCGCACGCATCTCGGCAAGGATCCTGGGAAGGCGCCCTACGATGCCGGGTCCACGTTCTTCTTCAAGGTCAAGTACGACGAGCCGTACCTGATGTATCGCGACTGGCGCGAGGTCACCAAGAGCCTCATCAAGCAGCACGAGGATGCGCAGGCGGGCAAAGGGGCCGGGATGTCGGAGAAGGCGCTCCCCAAAGGCCGTATGCGGAGGCCCGAGACCAAGGTCTACGTCCGTTGGGCGATTGGGGATATTGCGAGGGATTTTGCGCCTTGGCAAGAGTATACGAAGAACAAGGGGATCGTGGCGACGCGCGACCGGTTCTTGGCCTGGTTCAAAACGGCGGAGGGGCAAAAGCTGCTAGAGGCGGCCAAGGCGAACGAGATGCCCGCGCCGGAGCCGATTGTCGACCAAGCGAGCCTGGCAAACGAACCGTTCGGCAAAACGATCATCGTGCCTGTGGCGATCCCAGGTTGTGGCAAGACCGCCGTCGCCGTCGCATTGGTGCACATTTTCGGATTCGGGCACACGCAGAGCGACGACGTCACAGCCAAGAAGCCTGCGCCGGTTTTCCTCAAGAACGTGGCAGCGCTGCTCAAGAAACACGATGTGGTTATCGCGGACAAGAACAACCACCTGCGGCAGCACCGCTCTGGGCTGCGGTTCACTGGGTATAACCCGCGGCTGCGGCTGATCGCGCTCAACTGGTCCATCGAGGGCACGACCCATGCGGACGTGCACAAGATTTGCGGCGCCCGGATCGCCTCGCGCGGTACGAACCACCAGTCGCTGCACCCTAGCGAGAACAACGAGCACGAGAAGGTCATTTGGATGTTCATCAACAAAACTGAGCCGCTCGCGCCGGTGGAGGTAGACGAGGTCATCGATATGAGCATCGAGGACGACCTGGACGAAGCGGTGCAACGGGCGGTGGAAGGAATTGTGAAGATTTTGGGGCTACCGATGCCGGGTGAGAAGAGGATCGCGGAGGGTGTGGAAAAGGCGCGCGGGTATAACGTCGCAGGTGGCGGCAAGGCGGGCAAAGGCAAGGGCAAGGAGAAGCAGCTACCCGAATCAAAAAGCACAAAACCAAAACCGCCGCGCTACTACGGCCTGCTCCCACAAGTCTACCTCGACAAGCTGCTTTCTGGGCCAGTGGTCGAGAAGGACGCGTCGGCCGCGGCGTTCTACGCGCACCTCGTCAAGCAAAAACGCGTCGCGACGCGTCCGCACGTGACCATCGTGCACTCCAAATCGGTCACATCGGACTCTGAGCCCGGCGCAAAAGAACTTTGGGCGCTGTGTACGGCACTTGTGGAACCGCCGCCGCCGGTATTTGTGTGCAAACTGGGGAGCGTGGTGTGGAACGAGCGTGTGATGGTCGTGACGGTGGATGAGATTTCGCTGGACAGCGAGGGCAGCGGGCAGGCTGGTGCGGAATTTGTGAGCAAGCTTGCCAGAGGATGTGAGGAGCAGGCTACATATCACGGTCTGGGACGAGGCAGGGCGAGTATCATGCCTGTAGAGGGGAAGACGCTCGTGGAGGCTTGGAGGGCAGGCAAGACGGATGGGATCAAGTCCATCCCGCTGGAGGGTGCTACCGCGGAAAGGAAAAGTACTAGGGGTTGTATAGCTGAGAGACGTGCATCGGTAGCGGTAATCAATGACTGGCTGGTTGGTTCGTTAACAATGGGCCTGCTGCTACAAGTGGACCAGAGTTAAACCGCGATTTCGTTGCTGATGTCACAGATGGCATCACTACTGCAACTTAACTTCGTCCACCATGTCCCTGTGCGACGCGTCGCCATTCTCCGCACATCTCAACACCAACTACGGTCCCGATGAGAACGAGGAGGCCACTGCTATCAGAGCGTAATCTCTCGGGTCCAACAGCCCGTTTGAGAGCCGTCGAAGAACAACTCGCGATGATAGACAAACTGGTATGGCGGTTAAAGTGGGGAAAAATTAAAAACACACACACTTGTGTGTTTTCGCAGCTTTTCGAGTATTTTTAATGTTTTCTCGCCACAATCTTTGTAATTTTCATAGCTTTTGTGCGAATGGGGTTTTTCAAACCACAGTTCACAAACTAGGTGCTCAAAATTGAACTATTAAATTCCGCAACTTTGTTAGTCATTAAAATCCGCGAACATTTTGCAATCCTGAAAAATTTCCGCACATTGCGCTCCAATGTATTTGCGAACACGACTTCGTTGTTCCAACCCTCGCAATATTGTTCCTCATGTCTCCTTTTCACCGTCAAATATCATCAAATACATTGATCACTGCATCATTCCTTTACTAGAACTAGCCAACCTATACATCAACAGCTGCTTTGTAAGTATTTCCTCTTATCCCCCTTCCTATCCTTGATAGAAAATAATTTTTTTTTGATGCAAAAAGAATTCCATCCTTGAATAAGATCCTCCTCTTCCCGGAAGACATCTGTTCTTGAGCCAGGCTGTAATCATAGCATCAATGCAGGACGCACAATATCTTGACCATCTTTCCAGGCTCTGCCAAAAATGCTGGGAGCTCATCCAACGGTGTATAGACCCACGGTGGGGCATGACCACACGATCCCTGGTAGTTTCTCAACCCCGCTGTGAAAGCTTCCTGGCTTTCACATTCCAGCCGGCTGATAAACCCTACTGGTACAAAGCCTTTGTCCTTTCGAGCCAGTTCAACTCTGGGCTCTAGTGTTGTGATTAACAGCAAGGGATTTCCACTACGCCAATCCAATCAAGATCATGTGGTTTCAAGCAAATAAAGTTGAACTCCAGCAGTTCCACAAAGGTAGGAACAATCCAATCATAAATCCTGTATTTATGGGCCAGATAGAATTTGTGTGGGCCCCAAGCCGCTCCTTAGTAGGGAAGACCTTTTACAAGCTTGAGTTTGGCACCGCGCCGTCCAGTTCTTTGAGCCAAAATAATCTGATGTTTCTAAAGGTCGATTATAGTAATCTCCAGTTTCCGGATGTTCACCGCACAAAGCTTGAATATGTACTTCACCATATGGATATGGACTGTTCAATGTATCCTGACTCAAAAATGCAAAAGTTAGATAGGCTTCCAGAATAGAAAAGCTGAATATCAGGAGGGGATGATAGATTGTCATCGGAAAGGCCTTCAGCCAGGATGTCCCCTCTCCCATCCCCTTGCTTCCGGGGCAAAGGGTAAACATGTCCTGAAAGAGGGTAGATCGGTCTGCTACACTATCATCCCCCTAGCGAAATAGAATAGCAGATTGTTTGTCGGGAGCAATCAGCTGGATGATCCCATCAGATACTCTGGAAAACAGCACTTTTGTATCTCAGCAAGGTGATTTCTGGTGGCTGACTAAGTCAACGATAAACGTTGGATGGTGGAACCCTGTGGATCGAGCGGAAAGATGGGTGTCGAAGAGATGGGTGGATGTAGGATGGTGTGTTCTCCTCCTTGAAGGTCTGAATCTACTGACACGCGCAGCAGAAGAAGGTCAACGCCAAGATGATCTCCTTTCGCGCCATCGACAAAATAAAGCTGCGAAAAAGTGCATGTGGAACAAAGCTGCGGAGCGTACTTTAGTAGAAAGTTGCGAAAATGCACCCCGCGCACAAGTTGCGGAAAATAAAGTTGCGAAAATGGTGCGCTTCCGCAACATATTCTCAAATTGAGCCTTTCCATAAGATTACCTGACAATTTACTTAGAATACGCTGCGGAATCTCTGAATAGTCATAAAAAGCGGCGAAAACACGAAAAGGTACATAAAGTGTGTGGTTTTTATTTTTTCCCACTTTAACCGCCATGTCCTTGGTGCGCGAACGAGACGCGCTGCGGGAACACATCGACGCCCACAACGCCCTTCTTGCACCTATTCGTCGTATGCCCTCCGGATATCATGCGCCATATATTTCGCGAATGCCTTCCCACAACTCGAAACAGCGCCATGACCTGCCTCGAGGCACCACTTCTTTCTCGGGCGGGTGTGCAGCTCATGGAGAGCTCTCGCGTATTCAAGCCCCATTCTTTTGGTCCCCGCATTCACCATTGCGGCTTCCAAACCCCAACCGCTGCTACATCGAGAAGCGGTCCCTCCAGGCAGTTTCATGGTGGTTGGACAAATCGGGTGCTTGCCCATTGTCGATTTCCGTGTACTGCCTCGATTCTGCTGAAGATCTATTCAAGGTCCTTCGCCCGCTATTCTCCGCGCTGGGAGCATATTCACATCCAATCGCCATCGGCTCAGCTTATTACCTCTCTTCGTACCGTTGGGTTTCGACTCCGGTGCCGCTCTTGCGTTCCTTCGGGGTCGCCGAGCCCGAAGGAGAATCGCAAGACACACTCGCGCTGCAGGTTCACAATATGCAGAACATGGTGAACAACATCCAGGTCATGGTCAACACCGTACAGACCACGGTCAACCACCTCTTCACTCAGCTACAGGCGCCTCAATCCTCCTCTTTGTTGCCGGTGGTGTCGCTGCCGGTGGTACTTTCAGCAAGCTGCTCAAAATCCGGGTTCCTCGCCCGTAACTCTCTGGCATTTGGCTGGGATAATTCGGGCCCCGAACCTCGTCCGCTTTGGCTATCGCATCGACGTCTTTTTGAAGCGATGGACCTTCCGGTCAACTGGACCCAGCTTACCGAACTTTCTGGAAAAGTTTTGGGCGCCGACTTCTGAGGAGCTAATAACCAGTCTCAATGTCTTGGCCCTCCTCGACCGTTGTCCCAATCTGCGTCGATTCGCCGTCCTTTGTTCAGGACCCTCTTACTCCATTAGTGCTGGACGGGGTTACGAGCGTGGTCCACACAAACCTGCACACCTTCCAGATCAGGTATACCACGTCACCCGACGCAGACCCGAGGTCTCCAACGCCATTCCAGACGCTTGGGCCGCTTTTTACAACTTCCAAATCTCAGCGCGTTCGAGTTATCCTGGCGATCGGACCACGGAGTTGTACCCCAGAGTCTTCTTAAACGACAACTTTCTCGTGCACGCTAGTGTGCTCCATTCTCTCTCCGTCGACTTCCAAACCTACATCTTTTTCCAACTTCGTTGGCATGCTCGAGCATCTGCCCGACACGCTCCGCGTTCTTCGCTTTCCGCGTCGCAACGGATCCGCAACTAATACCGCGCTGGATCCGCAACTCCTTCATGGCGCACTTGCTGCGCTTACAGTCCCCAAAGATGCTGCTTCGAATGCGTACGTGCTCCCGCAGCTGGAGGTGTTCGCTGCGCACCGCATGGAAAGACGGACCCTGTTGCGGCTCATCGAGGGTCGGATTTCCGTGGTCAAGCACGTCTCGGTAGACTCCTTGGTGCTGGACGATGACGTGACACCAGAAGAACTTGGTCGGTTGGATGCATTTGCGAATGGGGAGGTCGAGGGTTTGGTCGTTGAGCTCGATCGCGGGAAGAGACAGGCGCAAGTGCTTTCGCCGTGGGAGGGGATTGTCCGATGCACAGAGATTTGTATAGCTGGTAGTTTGGTCCAATCTGTGTGAGCAACCCGCAAGCCGCGTGATGGGGAGGCCCGGCCCGTCAATGCCGGCGTCACTCAACGTGACCAAACAACCTACATCCAACGACGACGCTGCGGGAAAACCTGGGCCTCATTCACTGCTAATTTGCGACGCGTCTGCCTACGTCGGGATGAGTGCGGGAGGAACCATATCAGCTATGATGCCCGTGTCCGTTCCGGCGAGCAAGTTCTTAAAGACGCCACGCTGATGACTCTCACTCTCAACTCGGAACTATCATGCGCGTCTCCGTTGTGCAGACTTGCACCCAGGCGTACGACCTTGATGCCACGATGCAAAAGCTCCAAGAAATGGTCGATATTTGTCGCAATCGCGACTCCTCGCAGCTTGCAGTGGGTTCCCAGAGGCATTGTAAGGCACACGGGTCTCAACAGCTTCAGCTCACGCGCGCAGTATTGGAGGCTATCCAAAGTACTCTCATTTTGGCGCCGTGGTTGGCGAACGAAGCGACGAGGGACGGAACGAATACGTTCGATACCACAAAGCGGCGATCGCGAGGTGCCTTCCCCCGCTACCACTCGTGTAGAAGCAATCTCCAGGGATAGTGGCATCTTCCTCGTGGTACGCAGACGATGTTGCTTTCTTTGCTCTTCTGATCCCAGACCAGGTTGGTGTAATCGAGCGCGATGGCGGGTCTCTCTATTGCACAGTCATCTTTGTGTCTCCAACTGAAGGTCTCCCTCGTATCAAATAAATTCTCGCAAAACTGATCTTCCTTGGCCGTAGGTCTGGTTGGAAAGCATCGTAAAAATAATGCCTACCGGCGCGGGAGCGCCTCGTGTGGGCCCAAGGCGACGGCTCGACACTCCCTGTCATCAAGACAACTCTCACTGGCGAGAATGCGCCTGTTTCCGTGAGCGCTACGATTTGCTGGGAAAACTATATGCCTTTGCGTGGGTTTTGCATTCTCTTCCCGTACATAAAACCCCTCATTGCTCACAGTCCGGTATCACTACTATTCGCTCGGCACCCAGATCTACCTGCGCGTACGTCTTTTTTCCATAAAACGACCCTCGAGTAACGGGTTTTGCAGTCCGACGGTGGACGCGCGGGAAAGCTGGCAGTCTACCATGACACACATCGCACTCGAAGGCCGTTGCTTCGTTCTCGCTGCTTGCCAATTTGCTCAAGAAAAACATTTCACGGGCGAACCACCCTGTCGCAGACTCCGCGAAACGAAACCCAGAGAATATCATGATCGCTGGCGGCAGCGTAATCATCAGGTACGCGTACAGTAAGTCCCCCGCTTTCGCATCGCGTTTCTAATAGATTCGTGCTTCTGCAGCCCTCAAGGGAAGATCCCTCGCTGGACCATTACGCGGAGAAGAAGGCGTCTTGACTGTCGATATTGATTTGGACGACATCGTCCGCGGAAAGTACGACTTGGATGTGTGTGGTGCGTTTTTGCGAGGTTCCTTGCTTTCTTGACTCTGACCCGACCAAGGAAACTATGCCCGGCCTGACAGTACGTTGTTTGTTCTAGGGCTTTGGCGTCGCATGCTAATTTACCCAGTTTTCCAGCTCAACGTTCGTACGTAGTAGATTCCAGATCTTATCTTATCTTCCTTTGATCTAAAGCTCGGTTGTGTCTTTGGCGTGCAGCGAAGCTCGTCGTCCATATTATTAGCTAGCGTCGGCATCGATCGCCACGACCACCGCTCAGATTTAGATTCGAGCACTAGTCCTGGAACGAAAGAGACTATGAGAGTCTGAGTTGCCGTTGACATTCTGTGTCAGCGTGAGATTTGCATTGCGACTTGTTTTTGACCACGACCTCCTTCTCGAGTCGTGAGGACTCCCCTTCCAGAGCATGTGTGCCGATAGCCATACCGAGATGACGCCTTGTATGGAACTCTACCTTTGACTCGTATTCGGCAGCCCTTCAAAGGCATTCCCGTTTGCGAATTGTTCTCGAAAACGTCGAGGGCCAGCGTGGAGATGTCCCGTCCTGCAATCCATGACGGGACAGGCCTTCCGCCCGCGCGCTGACGCGAGGTGCGTTCCAATTTCTCTACGGCCGACCTGTCAGACCTCACAAATTTGCTTCACGAAGCTCTAGGTTTTGGCTTAGATTCGCCCTTGAAGGTTCCAGACTGCTGCTGCCAGCCCGCCAGCAACAGCGCGGGAAGGGATCGGGTTGTACGGGAAGAAGTATGTACCATGATGGAACCGCGAGCTTTCAAGAAGCTCGACTCGTTTCTCGTCGAAGCCCCGAGGAAGGGGGGTTCTTTTCCTCTATTTAAGTCCAACCACCACCGAGCAGGCTCGTTCTCTTTTGCTTCCTGGATGCCTTCGCCTCTACACATTACCCCCGTCGTTTTCAACTGCCCGCCGACAGAACATGACCCGCCGGGCCGCGTCCTCAAGATGTCCCGCCAAGTGGTATTGGTCTGACGAGTCGTTGGCGAACGTAGACGGCGTCAGCCTGTTGTTTGCGCACTGTATCGGTTCACGTATGTGCTAAGTTCTTCCCTTGAAGTGATTTCCGACGCTCATTGCGCTCAGACAAGGAACAATGGGAGCCGGGTCATCGAGACGTGCTTCGTCAACCAACGCGGCAAACCAAGACACCAACGCGTCCGCGAAGCATGGGCCTTCGACTGGCAATCGCATGGTGACTCTGCGGTGCTCAATCGCGAGCAGATAGCCCAAACGCGGCAGAACGGTGTCTGTACGTTTTTTCCGCTACGCATACATTTGCCCCGCACACAATTCATTCATACTACTCTGTTTTCCCCAGCCGCGTTTGAATACGCCGCGGCCGTTAAAGCCTTCGTGCTATCTTGCGCGAATGGAGGGCCGGCATATGGTCGCAGTCGGGCACCGGCCGGGGCCGCTGCGATGTAAGTGGGCGTTCTCTTCTGTTTCGCTCCAACTTCATTCATCTCCGCACCTTTTTTCTTGTCGCTGCGTGGGCATGACGTCGCTCACTAGCGCTTCTTGCAGGGTTGGTTGGCTGCGTCTGACCTGCCCCGCGCGGGACGAGCCTACCCTTACCAAGCTGTTGTGCTCGTCGAACCCTCACTTGCGTCTCCACAAATATTCTTCAAGCACATCGCACCGCTTCATCCCGCTCTCGTCGCCGCCACACAGATGCGGCGCTCCAAGTGGTCGTCACGGCAAGAGGCTGCTTCGTGGTTTGCGAAGCGTCGACCATGGAAGACCTGGGACAAACGCGCTGTCAGGGCTTTCGTTGTACGTCTTCTCTCTATCGTTCGCTGGAGTTCGTTTATTCAAGTTCCCTTCAGGAACACGGTCTCGTTGATTCGGAGGCCGACGGAGGTGTTCATCTCAAGTGCGATCCCCGACAAGAGGCGCTTGCGTTCCCCGATCTCGAGCCGCACTTTTGCGGCTCTGGATGAGATCGGGCGGATAAGCAGGGCTGTCCCGATGCATGTTGTGTGGGCGCGGCGCAGCGAGATACTGTGCGTTCCTGGTTTACTCTTTCTTTTTGTTCCGCTGGCGTTAACGCGAGCCTCGTGCAGGTCAAGTTCCGTACAGGACGCATTGGTGGATGAGTCGCTGGGCCGCGTGGCGGCGTCTGTTACGCGCGTCGAGGGTGGCCATTTGTGTGTTTGTGTTTCTCTGTTTGCGCATTTTTTTGCGTCTGCCTCTCCCGCGATGCCCCTTCCATTTCATTTCATGTTATGATCCTGGCTCATCGTTTGCTTACCCTTTTGGCTCTGCAGGTCGTACAAGACAGTCACCGAAAGTCGTCGCGCGTATTATTTGCAACGCGCTTGATAGTATCGGGCGTTGAAATGGATTTTTGGGTTGCCTGCGCGGAGCAGGCTGTGAGACTGTGTTTTGTTTATGCTGTCATATTGAAAAGGAAGGGTATATCTACGCGGAGTGAATGTGCTTTGAATCGGCTAAACAGCATGTGTCACGTGTGTGACGCCTTTTTGCTGCTTGCGCTGTACTTCGATAGACGACTCACTCCTTCCTTTAATTCATGTGGGTTGTGGCTGATTCTTCGACCACCGCTCTGACTGTCCTCAGCATGACCTCCCCCGCCGCCCACCGCTCCGTCAATCCTTCCGAAGTCGGATGGCAATTCGTGCCGCAATATTACACGTTTGTAAACAAACAACCCGATCGTCTCCACCAGTTCTACACCAAAAAGTCGACATTCATGCATGGGACGGAGGGTGACGACGGAAAACCGTGTCTTGGCCAGCAGGTGAGTGCCATTGGGCGTATGACGCGTCGTCGCCCTGCACTGACAAAAATTGTTTTGCGTGTAGGAAATCCACCCCAAAAGATTACGGCTATTGGCTTCCAGGACTGCAAGGTCTTCATCCACTCGGTCGACGCGCAGTCGTCGGCGGACGGCGGGATTATCATCCAGGTCATCGGCGAAATGTCCAATCGCTCTGATCCTTGGCGGAAATTTGTCCAGACGTTTTTCCTCGCTGAGCAGCCCAACGGCTACTTTGTCCTCAACGACATCTTCCGCTTCCTCAAGGAGGAGACGGTCGATGACGAGGCCAGCGATGTCGCCGACGCCGAGCCCGTGGCGGTGGTCGAGCATGCGCCCGTTGTTACCGCTGTGGTGCCAGAACCAGCGCGTGACCCGACCCCACCCCCGCCGCCTGCTCCCGAGCCCGAGCCGATCCCCGAGCCCGTTGAAGAGGTTCCTGAGCCGGTCCCGGAGCCACCTCAGAAGGTCCAGCAGGTCGCGACGCCTGAGCCGACTGCCCCAGTCACGCCTCAGCCCAATGGCGTCCATCGCGAAGCTACGCCTGTCATCGAGAAAGCGGCCACCCCGTCCCCGGTCCCAGCCCCTGCTGTCGTCGCTGCACCTCCGCCTCCCGTCGCTGCCACACCTGCTCCTGCTCCAGCACCTGCTCCAGCACAGCCCCCGCAGCCAAAGACGTGGGCCAACCTTGCTGCCGCCAACTCCAAGAAATGGGGCGCTGCTGTTGCGCAGGATTCACGGGGCACATCCGAAGTCGCGCCTTCTGCTCCCGCCCAGCCCACTCCTGCCGCCGCGCCGGCCCCACAACGCGCACCGCAGGGCCAGCACCCCAACTACACGGCCGCGATGAGTGTGACGACCGCGCAATGTTTTGTCAAGGGCGTTGTCGAGCCCATCACGACTACGCTGCTCACAAATCATCTCACAACGCATTTTGGCCCCATGAAGGACCTCGAAATCGTGCGCTCCAAGGCGTGTGCGTTCTTTGAGTTCAACTCGCTTGACGCTGCGCGCCGGGCCATTGCGACGTGTCTTCCCCAATCCCAGGGTGGCGAGGGTGGTGTCTGGATCGACTGCGGGGATGGTATCACGCAGAGGTGCGTTTTTAAGGCGTTTTCCTCATTAATGAGACAGCTAATGGATGATTGGAAGAATCTCGATTGAGACGCGCAAAGAGCGTAGCGAACGTCCGGCGCCGCGGCCGCGCGGGGGTGCTCCTATGGGCGAGGGCCGTGGCGGCGATGGGCGTGGTCGTGGGGGCTCTGATTTCCGCGGACGCGGTAGAGGTGCAGGTCGTGGTGCCCCAGCGGCTAAATAGCCTTGAATGCGTGTCCGGGTTGGGTCATTGGGTGACGGGAGGTTCGGAGGTCTACGGGGATTATGCAGCCAGCCACACCAAAAAAAATCGCAGTATGCCGAAGGAAAGATATTGCTCTTTCTTCCCCCTACGTACATACAACTTTTGCTCTTTTTTCATGCTGTTGTCGCTATTACTCTCGCTCTCCTTACTTCATGCCACTCCCACGAATAATACAATTTCTCTCTCCACCTGCGATGGGCTTGACTTGAGAAAGGATCCAAATTTATATCGGAAGACGGGACGTACCGTGCTCGTCGAGGTGGATGGAGCCGTAAAGGTGCCATTGGTCGTGCAATGTTTTGTGTCCAGAGTAGAAGCAGATCGCGCATAGAGCAAGTCGGGCGGTGCGGATGGAGGAACCACTTGAAGCTGGTGAACGAGGTTCATATGGAGGCACATTGGCCCGAGAGCGCTTTTGCTCTGCGGCGGGAATCGATGGCGATGACGGAAGAGGTGAGTGCGATACTGAGTCCGGGCTGCATGTTAGAGACACCAGGAGCTGTCGCTTCTGCGTTTTCAAGTGTCCGTAGGTCGAAAAAGCTATGTTCTCTGGTCGGGGCTTGTACAAAGGATGCAGCGGGTCTGCTTGAGAGCTTGATATGGAGGTTGCTCCGGAGTAGCCCAAGACGGCATTCAATATTGTTTGCGAAGGTCTGGTCGCTGTACAGCGCATTTTTGAAAGCCTTGCGTTCATTCGCGGTTCGAAAATTGACGGTGCTACCTGGCAACGCGAGGTTCTCTCGAGCGAAAGGTTATGGATGGGATGTAACCAGAGTATCCTTGTCCGAAACGGAGTATTTTGCAGCAGCACGCGAGGGGAAAGCTTGCGTGTGCTGAAGCGGCGACATGAGCGCGAGAAGCAAGTAGCATCAGGTCGGCCCGACATCACCGTGGCCCTCCTCTCTTTCCGGATCCCACCACGACCTCGAGGCGATGAAGTTCGCGCGGTACGTTCTTCGCCATTTTGTTTGTGTCTGCGCTCACATAGAGCCCACAGATATCTCGAGGATACCCAGGTTCTTGCAGTGGATATTCCCAACAACCCCAATTGACGATGTGTAGACTCCGGAATGGCAGAGGGCATACATGTGTGTCCTCGACTGGTGCTTTTGGACAAAAAACTGACGTTCCGCAGCGACTACCGGCTGCTCAAGAAACGCATTACGGCTATTCGACGCGCCATGCCAGAACCGACGACCATGTCTCCAGTAGCTTCGCGCGGTGACCTCCCTGGCTCGTTGCAAGTCCCGGAGGAGCCCCGAGTCGCTGAGACGATCCTCGGTCTCTACCAAGAGCCACGAACATCTGACGAACGCCACGAACCTCAACGACTCTCTCCCTGAACTCGCTGCCGACGGCCCGTCTCAACAACCACAACCCAGAGACTTGTTCCAGCGCTCGCAGACCCTGCCTGCATCCATTAATACGAACCGGAGTCGACCGTCGCTTTCGCATATAATCTCGACCAGCCAAACCAGGATCGCTCGCAGCCTCAGTCGGAGGCTGACCATATTCGGCGGTGCGTTCGTCCCTCAAACCGCGGCTTTCGCTCTGCTAACGCTCCAAGTAGGTGGTCAGAAGCCGCATCCGTATTCCGACCTCCCACTGCGCGAACTCCTTCCTCTTCTATCCCCCCCTTGAACTCGCATTCTTCACGACTCTAGACGCTGAGGTCGAGAAGATTGAAAAGTTCTACGTCGCACGCGAACAAGACATGACGCTTCACACGTCGATGCTGGAAAAGCAACTACAAGAGTTGGACGAGCACCGGAAATTATTCGATGTAGGGACTTCATCAATCTCCTTGCGCCATTTACCATTCAATAGGCCGCGTATGGTTCCAGCGCTTGGGCTTCTGCTTTAAACGCCGGTGCTATCCTCAAGCTTAAGGCGAAAATCCTCTCGGACGAGGCTTCTCTCTCGCCGGCAAAACACTTGAAGCACAAGGGAAAGGGAGCCATTACAGGCGATTCCAAGGCGAACACGCCTGGCGCCTCTTCGAGCAACCTCTCGTTGCCGGAACCCCTCTCGGCCGACCGACAACTCGACCCGGATGACTTTCACGACGCAAAACACAAACTCCGTAAAGCGGTGATGGAGCATTACCGCGCTTTGGAGATGCTACAGAATTATCGGGTAGGCTTCTGTTCTTAGTACGTGCTACTGCTGATACCAAGATAGATCCTGAACCTCACGGGCATCCGCAAGGCACTCAAAAAGTTTCAAAAAGTGACCAAGGTCAGTTTACGTGAAGCGTTCATTACTGCTGTTGAGCCGTTTGCAAAGATTTCTGTCCAGAAAACCTACATATCAGAGAAGGTACTTGAGGCTTTCTCTTGACGGCGGCCCGCTGACGAGCTGCTAGGTGGACACGACGTACTTCGCGTCGGATGAGCGCGTCCAGGCGATGATGGATAGACTGGAAACCTTTATACGCGATTCGCTTCAGTGAGTTTCCTTCTGGTTATCGGGCTTATTTTTGATCCCCTTTCGCAGCTCAAGGCGACAAGAAAAGGGCATTGGAGCGGTTTGTCGTGCCTTAGCCTTCGAATTTTACTTGTCTCATATCCATAGAGGCTGCGACTCGGGCCCATGCACAAGACACACCATGTCAGTACATTCTGGGCTGGTCTGCTCATCGGGCTTGCTCTTCCGGCGCTGGCCTCGGGCCTGTATTTCAGCAAGTCTTCCATTCTCGCGCGCTTGGCTGCTAACCGCGTTCTTAGGCTATCAGCAAGACACACGAGACGCGATTCCGGGCTGGGATGCTCTCCTGCTCGTCTACGGAGTGTTTTTGATACCTGTGCTGTTCTCGCTCTTGGTCGGCCTCAACGTTCAAGTGTGGTCAAATACGCGCATCAACTACGTGTTCATATTTGGTACGGCTCTCTTTGCGTCCCTAAACTCGCTGAATCTGCTCAGAGTTTGACTTGCGAACGCGCATGGACCACCGGGAATATTTTCAGGTCGGTGTAAAATATATCCGATCACGTGCTTTGCCGACGAACACTCAGATACCCAGCATACTCTTCGCCACATTGTGCGGTGCATTCTGGCTCTCCTTCGCACAGATCGGGTCGCTGTCTCCGACCTCGTTTCCGCTCATCTGGCTCGGGTTTGCTGCCGTACTTATGTTCGACCCGCTGCCGCTCGTGTTCAAGCCCTCACGGTGGTGGCTTCTCCGGTCTATCGGCAAACTTCTAACATCTGGAACGAGGCCGGTTGAGGTGAGTTTCTTCCACCGAGCATTCACGCCTATTTGACCTCTGCGTAGTTCGCAGACTTCTGGATGGGGTGAGGCATTCAGCCTGAGTTTGGCATTCGTACTGACGCCCCACTCCAGCGACCAATTCTGTAGCCTCGTTTTCACGCTCTCGAACCTCTGTCTCGTCGGCTGCTTGTACGATGACGGATTCAACAGCAACTGGCGACAGTGTGGAACATCGTCGAGGCTGTGGCCGCTCGCGTTTTTCCTCGCCATCCTTCCGTTCTTGATTCGTTTCGTTCAAAGTATCAAACGTTACGCGGATTCCGGGCTCAACACGCATCTGATCAATGGAGGCAAATACTTCAGCGGTATCCTCGCCTATCTATGCTACTACATGTGGCGCCATCGGGGCGGCTATGGTGCAAGCTTCATTGCTTGGTGTATAGTTCAGACCATCTACTCGCTCTACGCGGGCTCGTGGGTGCGTTATCGGTTCAGAGTGTCGTATCACGTGCTTACCCGGTTGAAGGATCTGTTCATGGATTGGTCAATCTTCGACTTGCATGAGAGGTACCCTCTTCTCCGTAAAGATCTGCTCTACTCGAGCCATGTTTATGTGCGTTTTTCGCTCTCACTTGGGATATCTCGTTGACCAGTCTGTCATAGTTGTATTACTTTGCTATCGTACACACCCCCTCGACGCTCAAGATTCAAGGCTGACTTGCCCCAGATCTCGAATACGCTCATAAGATTCATCTGGGTGATCTACATTCCGGTCGCACGGCCTGGACATATGGCTGAGGACGTTCATTGCTGCCCTCTGCGAGATGCTGCGGCGTTGGCAGTGGAATTTCTGTGCGCCTATCACTTTGCCTTGTTTCACGTTGTATTAAAACCATGCAGACCGTCTGGTGAGAAGCTCGTTCTCGGGGCTCCTCCTCTTTCCAGCATGTTTCTGTCTTTCCGTGCTCATGTTTTGCCAGGAGAACGAGCAGCTGGGTAACAGGGATCAGTACCGCGCCACGCGAGAAGTCCCGCTGCCATACTCCCTCGCGCTGGACGAGCGCCGAGCAGACAGAGATGAAGAACGCAGTCCGTCACCGAGGTGGTTTGAACCCTCGTGGCGTCCGTTTGCGGAAACAACGAGGTTCGATAGAAGTTTAGCGTAGACCCGTGTGTACTGGCTGCTGTGTGTTCTGCTTTCATTGCCTCGTATCGTCGGAGAAATGCTACTGGCTCTTGTGTCCTGTCGGCGCAGAATGGAGCTTGCTCCGGGTTTCCGCGCACACGTCCCACGCTCGCCGGGTCACGTTCATACTCTGCCTTTTGCTTCCATCCATGCTGGCTTCGACCACTGGCCAAAGTTCGCCTCAGCTCGCCAAGCGAACGTGCATCGCGCATCCACCCATAAAACTAATGAATGCTCGCGGGCAATGTGGTCGTCGAAACCGCCTCTTCCGCTGCGCGCATTGAATATTTCTGTTTGGCCACTTCCGCGGCTGTCCTCCCCAACACCGTCGGACCGATTGCTATTGTTTCTTATCGAACATGAAGTTCACCAGGTACACAGTCTACTCCACAGCGCGCGTAGTCTGCATCTAATGTGTCTGCTTTTCGCAGATACCTCGAAGATACCCAGGCGCGTGTGGCATTGACAGTGCTGGTGTCTCGTCCACTGATGTGTCGCGCAATCCGCGACCCTGTAGATTCCAGAGTGGAAGCGCGCCTACATGTTGGTACTCAGTGCTTCCTTCATGTCTGCTGAACCTTTTCCGCAGTGACTATCGGCTGTTCAAAGAACGCCTACGGGCTTATTCGGCAAGCCGCCAAAATTGGCGACGACCTGCTGTATACTGTCGACTCGTTCACCGAGTCCACATCACAGCTCGGGCACAGCAACAACTACAGGACCCATGCGGGTGGTGGCGGCGCCGCGGGCTCCGTGCTTTCTGTAATACAATCCGATTCGGGCGAAGGCTCGTCGGAGGAGAGCTTTGCGATGAATATGCAAAATGGAGCGTCGCGATTTGTCGTTCGTCCACAGTCATGGCCCGCGTCCTCAGCATCCGCAATTACGCGTCGATGGTCAGAGCGCTGTGATTGCCCGTCCGCCGCCAGTTGCGCCAGACAAGCGACCATCAATACATCGGACTCTCACTCCAAAGAGCAACATTGCCATGACGGCCACCGAGTGTCGTCGACGCTCCCGGTCCCGCTGCGCCGATCATCCGCAACCCGAAGCTTACGCTCCCGCAGCTCAGTTCGTTCATTCTATTGCTCGATATCTTGTTCCTAAGTCCAGCTTGAAGTTGTGCGCCAAGCCACGAGTAGATCTCACCTCGCACCACCAAGTCCTGGCGGAGAGACGGTCAACACCGGTGGACGGGCAGGAAGATTAAGCTCTAATATCGGTACGTCTCTCGGTTTGTCGAAACGCGCAGTTGTATTTAACATGTTTGGCAGTGACGCGCCAGTGGACGAACCAGTTCGCCGACGAAAACCACCCGCCAGTCCAGGAGCCGTACCACCCAGTCCGGCCAGTCGCCTTCAAGAAGAATGTTTCCCACATGTGTATGCCTGTCTTGGTCGCACCTCCGGGGTGTTGGATCTAAGTAGCCTCCAGTCGATCCTCTACGGAAACATCCTTATGCCCGCAACTCTCTATGCATTCCCTTATTCCGCTTCTGTTCTGGACAAGAGTTGGCGTTCTTCATCGCGTTGGACGAACAGGTTTCCAAAATAGAAATGTTCTATCAGAAGAGCGCCAAAGGGCTATGAAGACGAAGAGTCGCGAGCTGGAGCTTACAGCTTCGCGAGCTCACGGCTCACCGTCGGCGGTTTGACGTGCGTGCCCGTACCCTCTGAGCACGACTTTTTCGCTGAACTTTTACAGGCGGCGCATTCGGAGCCTTCGACGGCAGCATGGGCAGAACGTCCTCGTTCCTCTGGCTTTTGCTGGTGATCTGGTCCGGCAGTCGTTTTGCGCCGCGTCCATCTTCAAAGCCCTCGACCATCGAGACTCGAAAGCTTCGCGAAGAAATCCAAGAAGAAATCGTCTTCGAGGGACGGTTTGAGCCAGAGAAGTACCTTGCGGCAAAGCGCAAGCTGAAGAAGGCCGTCATGGAACACCGCCATCGGTGAGTCCTGTTTGCGAGTTGGGCGTGATACTTGATGCACGTTTAGTGCGCTGGGCATGCTGAACAATTATCGAGTGAGTATTCCGGAAAGGATCGTGCACAAGTTGATTCAAATATGATTAGATCCTCAACATCTATGCCATTTCCTCGAGTCCTGGCCATAAGTTCGAAAAAACGACCAAGGTTCGCCGATGAGTTTGTGATCCGCAGCTCTACCAACTAAGGTTGCTCTAGATCCCGGCGCAGCGCGCTTATATGGAGGAGAAGGTAGTTCCTCTCCTTCGTCGATGCATTTTTCTCCTCACTCTCCTTCTAGGTCGAAACCACTGAGTTCTACACGGACGACAGCCTCAAGTCCATGATGGAGGAGCTGCAAAATGTTTACGCTGTGAGCTTCGAACGCGGCAACAGGCAGAAAGCAGCGAAGCGTCTTCGCGCAGGAATACAATAACAAATCGCAACCACAACAGCACATTCTGCAGCCGGTGTACGGTTCCAGTGCCCAACGCTTTGCGTTTATCTTACCAGTTGATAGATTGCGATCGGCCTCTGCGCTTGTCGCCTTTTGGTTCTGGTATCGCCCATGTTTCCGAGAAATCCACGCGAGACCAGATCGCCCGGTTGGGAACGGCTTGCTCTTCATCTTTGGCGTGTGCTTTGTTGCCGGTTTTCTTTGCAGTCCTCATCGGGCTCAATCTTCTCGTGAATATCTCGGTCATGTGTCCGTGTTTCGCGCTGAAGTTACCTTGTTTAGGTCTGGTCTCGCAATCGCATCAACTACACTTTCATTTTCGAACTCAATCTGCGAACGCGCTTAGATCATCGCGAATATTGGCTGGTAAGACCGAGACAATCTCTGTAACGCTTTCTCAACTCAGTGACTCTAGCTGCCGAGTGTTCTTCTCGCAACGCTGTCCTAATGCATTTTGGCTATCGTTCGCACGTATCGGGGCAACCGACCATCTCTCCTACTGCGCTGTGGCCAGCCGTCTGGCTTGGATGCACGACTATGCTGCTGGTCGATCCTTTCCCCGTGCTCTTCAAGTCTTCCAGGTATTGGTTGATCAAGAACACGGCCAAGCTCCTGAAGTCCGGCTTGCGCCGCGTCGAAGTAAGCGCTCAGCGCTTCGACTTGTTCACAACTGATTCAAGCTCTTAGTTCTCCGATTTCTGGCTCGGGTTTGTGTCCCGCTCGTGTCGCAAATTATATTCACCCCCCGTTTCCAGAGACCAATTACTTTGCAGTCTATCATTCCCATTGGTCCAACATACCACTTATCGCCTGTGTCTACGTGCACGGCCTTAGCCCAGAGTGGCGCGAATGCGGCAACTCGTCGAACCTCTGGCCGCTCAATTTCCTCCTTGCTATCCTGCCGTTCTTCGTCCGTTTCGTGCAGAGCGTAAGCGTTATACCGACTCGAAAGTTCAAACACATTTAGTCAACGCTGGCAAGTACGCCGCGGGGTGTTTCGCGCAGTTCTGGTACATTTTCTCTGGAGGCACCGTGGGAGCCCATTCGACGCGGTGTTTGCACTTTGGGTGATATTCAACACCGCGTACACGGTCTACGCGTTGACTTGGGTACGTAGTCGGTTGAATTGCTTGTCTCGGTGCTGAAGAGCAGACAGGACCTTCTGATGGATTGGTCGCTGCTGCGTGTCCATGTGCGGTACAAACTGCTGCGAAAAGATCTCATCTACACTCACATCTGGGTGCGCTATTTCTTGTGTCTCGCGCGCAGTCTACTCAACATAACGCAAGCTGTACTATTTTGCGATTGTGCGTACACTGCAGTTGGGTACGGTATGGATAACTGAGCCGTCCTTAGATAACCAACACGATCTTGCGGTTCCTGTGGCTGTTATACATACCGGCAAAAGGCCCCGACGCCATGCTGCGTTCATTCATCGTCGGCTTTTGGGAAATAGGTGAGCGCCGCCAGACCATCCGCGCCTCTCCATCTTCTCTGAGCACCCAACGTTTCAGTGCGACGTTGGCAGTGGAACTTCTGTAAGCCTTCGCTTCGTATGGTCGAGAAGCGCGGATCACCGAACCCACATGTACAGACCGCTTGGAAAACGAACAAATCGGTAATGCTGATCAGTACCGAGCAACACGAGAAGTGCCGTTGCCGTATATGACACGTCGGGAGGTAGAGGACGAGGACCGAGGACGACGCTTCGGACGAAGAGAAAGATGGGTAGTCACAGGCATCATATGCGGCGATGAACGGAAATTGGATCCAGGACAAATGTACAAACACACGTCTACTTCATGGAACTCAACAGCTGGTCCAGTTCTCGTGCGATAAGCGAGTTTGGACACTTTTGTCGGATGGACCTACAGAAACCACGAACCGCTTAGCCCATTGACCAGTGAGATCGAAAAAAAAACGTACTCCAATTTGGCCTTATCCCCGCGTTCCTTGCACTCCTTGCCCGCCGCCCGCCAGTCCCCACAGTCGACATACAAATCCGCGCGTTTGGGGGAATCACATCGTGCCACATAAGGGATGGCCTCCCTTGAATGACCAGCTGCGACGAGCGAGTGCACGAATGGCTCGTAGCCAATTGGGGATCGCTTTGATTTAGCGAACGCGTCGATGCCGTCAAAGTCTCCGCTGTCCACTAGCGCTTGTAGCTTCACATACCAAAACCTAGGCGAAGGACGCGATTTAGTTGGATAGCATACAAGCTCCAAAGTCGCTTACCGTTTGTCAGAGACCTTAAAGTCGGATTTGATCTTGTCCCGCTCGCTTCGAGAGCCCGTTGGTGACACAAGCGCGGATGGTCTCGTTGATGCTTAGCCCAAAGAAGGCGACCTTGCCGTCGGACTCTTTCTCCAATTGTTGCTGGAAAGCCAGCAGTCGAGCGCTCTCGTCCATCATCTACAGGTGATTAGTCAGGATCACGTGTCAGTGTGACACTAACCTTAGACTCGAAACCTCGATCCTTGTCCTCAGAGAAGAACTTCTGAGCAGCTTTGACCGCTGTTATTCTCGCGGCAGGGTCCTATAGACACTTAGCGAGAGACGTAAGCAGACAAACGCAACGTACCTGCATCGTGGCAGCTTCCTCAAGCGACAACACTGCACTCTCGACTCGCCGATCGTCCGAGTAGAAGTAATCACGAAGCATGGTCCTGTTCTGCTCTCGAGCGTAGACCTGCAGCAGTCGGCTCGCAGGTGCAAGCTGAGAACCACCGTCTTCAATAAGCCGGAAGAAAGTGCCTAGTGGGAGACGCTTGTGTAGATGTAGCAGAACATGATAGACTGGAAGCTACGTTTAGCGCAATAATAGATGCAGTGGCGCGAGGTGTTACCCAGGTCTGTATCTCCGCTATCCACTGCCTTGATGAGCGCCAGCCGGTCCTCCTTCATTGTGAGGAGCAAAGGAACCTGGGTCGGATGCTCTCGGCTCATGATCTAACAGCTAAAAATATTCAGTTGGGCGCACACAACGCTATATGCAACGTACCTTCGTTGCAAGACCACTCCTTCCAACCTCCCAAGCCTTCTTCGCGATTTCCGCATACGATACATCGCCACCACCAAGTTGGTCGAACTTGTCCACGATTAGTTTGCAGACCTCGTCGTCCCCGCCGAGGTTCGCATCCGAGCCGGATCCCGTCGCAGAGGGCCGCGAACGCGTGATCTTTGCAGAAGCCCAATGCCGGAGGACCGCGTGCGGCTTGATGGAAAGGTATGTGGAGATGCGGAGAGCGAGCAAGTGCATGTTTCTTGATGTGAGGCGGGTTATGAGGTGGGAAGGAGACGCGTAGATGTATCTAGCCAAAAATCAGCTCGTGCGAGGAATTCAGAAGCAAATGAAGTTACTGGAGATATGTAATCGGTATCCCGATCTCGTAGAACCGGACGGCGTTCAAAACCTTGAGTGTTTGGCCCATGTTGATGAAATCGGTCGGATTGTGCAGGTCCAGGAAGCCGCGTCCAAACTTGGCGGCATTGAGCAGCCTTCGTTGCCAGTATGGTTCCCATTCTTGACCAGCAGCCTCGATGCACTCGTCGACGGCCGCTGCGAGCTCTGGTTTGATGCTTCGAATGTTCTCGTCGGCTTTGGGAGAGCGCTGCGAGAAGCTTTCCCAAGCGTCGTAGAGGATAGCCGACGCTGAAGTAGAACCAGGTCGGAATACGGACGCGGACGCAGCTGGACACATCAGAAGGAGAACAAACGCAAGAACACGAACTCACCAGGTACTTTCTGGATGAGGTCACATGCGTCCGGTGCAATAACGCGGACGCCGTCCGGTTCAGTGACCGCGAAACTAGGCCCTGAATAATAGTATCTTTCGCAGATGCATGAGTATCTCCCACAACGCTCGATGGGTAAGCTGACCTACTCGAGGGTATCTCCGAAAGGCCCAACGACCACGACCATATTGTCCCAAGTAACCAAAATGGCGTCGATACCGCACCACTCGACTTGTCGTACAGGGCCTTGCGCCGTGACCACATCGCCCGTCTTGAATTCCGCCAGGGTGCGTTGGAAGTCGGTGGAGATGACAAGCAGGGTCCCGTTGAAGTTGAGCAAAGCCAGCGATTTGCCGTTTGGTGCGGGAGCGATGTGCGTGAATGGCCCTTGAGAGAGTCGTTGATCCACGTTCTCGAGGTTGTCTACGCTGAATATTGTCGAATCGACCGAAAGGAGGACCTCGACGTGTCGCGAGATGTTCAAGTCGGGTGGGATGACGGCCCATGCATTCGGCGGCTGCGAAAGCGCTGACGGAAAGAATTCAGGAAAAGACACGAGACTGCTCTCCAGCTGGACACACCAGGGTTCGCCAGCGTCAACGGTCGCGCGCCTTCCCAGCCCTTGACCTCCAATAATACCAACGACCCTGCTAACGCAACCATCCCGTTGTCGTGTATCCTCGCGTCGATGACCCCCATTTCACCGGCCTCGTTCCCAAGTGAATATTGTTGGTAGTCGCCTTGCAGGTCGTACAACCTGTACGTGCCTTCCTCGTTCAGAATGACCAGTCGCTCGTCCGCAGTCCATCCGAAGCGGATAATTTTGCCCTGGTCCCACTGCAGGGAGCATTAACGCAATCCAACATACAGGAAGAGAAATAGGCACACTAAACAGCAACAAGCCTTCGCCCGCTGGGGAGTATATCTGGATTTGGGCCTTGGTGCTGACAGGACCGGAAACGCCCGAGCGCAATGAGCCTCGTTGGGTCGCGCATGAGGGCTGCAGAGTCGTATTCAGAGCCCGGAGCAAGGTTCAGGGAGCAAGCTCACCGATTGGACCACCGTACCGACATCCAGCGACAATGTAGTCGCTGAGATTGGGTAGCTTGTTGGCGATGGAGTATAGCTGCTGCCGCTTGTAGAACGTTTTGCCGTCGGGCATCACGTTCCATCTCGACGAAGGCCGCTCCGTCGACCTGAAAGACGGGGCGTAAGCCAGACCATGAGCAACCGTCAAGCCTCACATTTCGTCGAGGTGGCCGAAGCGAAGACGCGGCGTCACGTCCAGAAAAAGGCAACTTCCAGTGCTCCTCGACTGTGTGCCTGTTTTCGAACTCTCCAAATTGAACATGGAATTCCAGGGTGATATGTACTAGGTCTAAATGTGCATGCGTAACGAAGTGGTAAGAATACATATTGGATACAAGCTGTAGCGGTTAGTGGGCAAAGCAATAATGATATCAAGTGAGTGCGGCAGTATCAACGAGCGTGTGTATGCGTCATGCGATAGCAAAGTAGAGAAAGTTTCCTTTCAGTGTCGTTTCAGATTATGCGAAGAGGGACACGGCCCCGGAGCTCGTCTTGGCCCCAAAGAACGCTGATGTCCATATAGTACTGTGCGCGCGTCAGCCGCGCGGACGAAACCTCAGTTCAAAGCAACATACCTTGACCGAGACGCCGGCCCAGTCAATACTGGGTAGCATATCGCGGTTCAGCGGAATTTTCGATTTCTGGAGCCCATCGGGAAGCGCTTGATGAGCGTTGAGTGGCGGGTGCTTTTCGCGGCCTTGCTGATGGCGTGGGCGCTTGGGGGAAGCCAATGCAAATTCCGTTGTAGATAGTTTGCGTCGAAGAAAAGGTAGTTTGCGTGGGCAAACGCGGTAGGGCCTTTTTCCTTGTCCCGCGAGTCTGTATCTTCCACGATCGACGTGCGCGGTGTCGTCCACGGAGATGTCTTGGACCGGACGCGACGGAGCAGTTTGGCGCCCGTTCGTCCACTGAGCGAAGACGCAGCGTCGGACGATTCTTCACTCGGTGTCTGTGGCGGCGTAATGGGCAGCGCCGGCGTCTCCGTGATTGTTATTTGCGAAAAGACGGTGATGGAGATAGTCGCGTCCGCTGCGATCTCACGAGCTAGCGTCGCGGACCGTGGCGTTGTCGTGAATACGACAAAGTAAGGAATCGACGCGGCGCGCGAAAAGGTGACAGACGTCGGCAAAGTGACCTGGGTGCCAGAACATCCATCAGCCGCGCCATGCGAAAAACAAGCGAGCCAGCAGCCGCTTGTGAGATGTGGATCTAGTGGAGAGCAACGTACAGCGCAACGAAAGGAGACGGGGCGATCAGACTTGAGAGGCATCTCCAACCACGAAGTCGAGTTGTCCGCCTTGACGTCCAATGAATGGAAATCTGGGTCTGCGTGCAACACGATGGGGACATCGAGACTTCGCAGCGCGTGAGCCACAGAAGCACCAAGAATAGAGCAAGAGGACACACAATGACGGGTTCTCAGTTGGGTCCGACGACTCCCACACGGCTGATACTTTGTAAACCACTTCGAACGACGTGGATTTTGGGTCCGAGGCGCAGAATGTTGGGGGAATCTCCTCGCCTGACCGCTTGCTCCGCGGCAGCTCGAACGCAAAAGGATAGGCGCGCGGTTCGAGGACCATGGACTTGATGCTCGATCCACTGGGCCGCCGTTTCAGAACGAAGACCTCCCGCAAGGCCGAGCGCGGCTGGTTGTCGGATCCAGGCACTTGTATGACCTTGGACGACGAATAGAACACATGGCGTTTCTTTTCGGGGGTCGGGGCATAAGACTCCGTCTTCACCGTCGAACAGTAGGTGAACGCTCCCTCAATCTGCGGCATTGTATTGTGCTATTAGCGTCGGACAGCGGATAACACGGAGCAGACGCACCGTGAGCACCAGTCGCCCAGTCTGGCAACTAGGGTCAAGAATGACCTTCCCCAACGACGTCATGGTCACCGAACACGGGCAGGGTGTGGTTTGTGCTCCAGGGAGTTGGGATGACCTTGACACTGGGGCTGAACAAGAGCAACTCCATTTGCAGAGAACTGGGCAGATCCATGAGCGGATCGGTCGGCCAAAAAACAAAGCGCGCCCACCGATAGCTCGAGACGTGTGAGTAGGAAGGAGTGGTCGTGGGGATCTGTAGCGCGGGCATGCTGGACGGAGGAAACGCGTCGCTCACTGCCCGCGCACGACTGCTGCTAGAACGCGTCCGGCGTAAAGAGGTGGGGAGGCGGCGGCATGGATGGAGGAAGAAGGGACAAGTCGGTAGGCGTTAGACGCGTCGGCAGGATATTTGTAGCGGCGGAAATAGTCTCTCCGAAGCCAAGAAAACATCAGAAGAGAAGCTGGCGGTACCAAGCCCTTGGTTCGTTGCTCCGCGATGTACGTACCTAGCAACTTGGAGATCTTGACACAATCAAGTCAAACTGTCGCCGGCCTGTGGCGGCCCGTGAAGTGGACGCAGACGCCGCGCAAATGGGTGCAGTTGGCCAGCCAGGATGCGAGGCGTATTAGCGCAGAAAATGCCCTCTAAGACTGACCGAAATAATGGTGTGTGGCGACGGGATACTGAGATACATCAACAATCAGCCGTAACAACTTGAAGCAACTTGAGGACAAACATCTTTTGAACATCTTCCTGTACGCCGCGGAGGCAAACCGCGACCCTGCGAGGGAAACTATCTAGTCGCCAGCACTACTCTTCGTGCTCTCAACTTGCAGTCTGGCGGAGATGAAGCGCGCAGCAGGGAAATCCTCCGCACATTGCCTTGGTTTCGGGGTCGATGAGCTCATGAGCGTAATGGTTTTATTTGGAAATCTACCAAGTGCTTCGTAGCGAGGGCCTTTTCGCCTTTGGGGGTGCATGGGTGCATTTTCGCGTGGAGAAAGCCCCTCGACGCGCTCATCATCGTGCCATCCACGTGCACGTGCGCCGATCATCTCTCTTCCCGCCCTCGATGGTCTTCAAAGTCGTCATAACCGGCACGTTCTACACCTCGTCGCGATCTTGACGCGAAATAAACCAATGCTGCAGGCGCGTCGGGTGTGCTCGGCTCTGCAATCCGAACCGCGTTTGCTGGCGCAGCAGACACCCAAGTGCTCGCCTTGTCGCACACGCGATCCGGTGATGGGCTCACGCAGCTCGATCTGCTCGACAAGCCCAAAGTCGAGTCGAGTCTCAGCGCCTTCAAGCCGGATTGTGCGTCCAGAATCGCGTTCTGCACGACTTGGAGTTGGAGCTGAAATTGCCGCAGGGCTGATCCATTGCGCAGCGGAGCGAAGACCGGACGTGGCTGAGAAGGATCCCGAGGGCGCACAGAAGGTGCTTTTCTCTTCTGTTCTTGAGTCGTGCTTGCGTGCTCAGTCCGCGGTTAGCTTAACGCCGACGTTCCGCTTCATCTTGCGCAACTGGCCAAATCGCTGCATTTCACGCTCATCTACATCTCCACCGGTAAGTCGCGTCTCATTCTCTGGATACTGGCCACTTAACCCTCCAGACTACGTCTTCGATGGCACGGCACCGCCATACGCGCCAGCCGCCAAACCGAATCCGCTCCAACTCTACGGAAGGACCAAGCTTGACGGAGAGTTGAGCGTCTTGAGCGTTCCGGGTGCTTCGGCAGTCATTCTTCGCGTGCCTGTGCTCTACGGGCCTGCCCCGAACAACTCGGACTCGGCGGTCAACATCCTCGTAGACGTTGTCGCCGACCAGTCGGGCAAAATATACAAGATGGACCATTTCGCGACGCGGTACCCAACCAACGTCGTCGACATCGCCAACTTCCTCGTCCGTCTGTCTGCGTTCAAGGCTTCCATTCCCCCGATCCTCCACTACAGCGGGGACGAGCCCTTCACCAAGTATGAGATGTGCTTGATTTTCGCCAAGATCCTCGGTGTTTCGCACGCGCACATTATCCCGGATGCAGAGCCACCGACAGGTGCTGGCGCAACAACCCGTCCGCGCGACTGCCACCTGTACACCAAAGAGACCGAAGATTTGGGGATCGAAGGCGGCATGGGTCTAGGTCTGTTTGAAGAGTGGTGGGCTAGTTATTTGCGCAAGTAATGGCCGTAGAATTAAGACGAATTAAATGTACTTTTTATGCCTCAGCCCGACGCACTACACCTTCACTCCCACCTTCTGCGATATCCGGTCGATGGTCTTCTGAATCTCGACCACGGCTTCCCCGAGCCCAATGGCCGTGGCCTGCTTCATCGCAAGCACAAGATAATCCTGCGCGCCTTTGGGGTCGCCCGCCCTTTCCCGCAGCATCCCCGCGTTGATCAACGTGATAGCCAACGCCGTGTCGCACGTTGGGTCGGGCTCATGGGCCTTGCCCTTACTTTGCGCGATCTTAAGAACCCCCAGCGACCGTAGGGTCCACGACTCGGCCGTAGCCAGTCCCTCCGCAGTGGGCTGCCCTCTGAGAACAAGTTCGGAGATGTTGTTCATCAACCTAGCGCCGTTGCAGAGGTCGTTCCGCGAAACAGAATCCCCGCCGTTGGCAATGAGCAACGTAGCGGACTGCATAAACAGTGGCATTGCATACCTTCGTGGTTTCGTTAGCGCTGTGAAAGGAAACAAGAAGAAGGCGCACATCGGCTTGTTATGCTGCGAGTAAAACTCCCCAAGCTTCAGCAACGGCACGCAAATGTCGGCTTTTGTGATGCCAGAAGGGAGTTTGAGATTGGCAAAGTCCACCGACTCGCTCTTCTTGCCAGTTGTTTGCTCCTGCACCTCCATGACAAGTCGCAATACCTCCTCGACGGCCCAGACGCGGATACGTTCCTCTTCCTCTTTGCTGATGTCGAGCCGCGTATGATGCGTGTATTCGGCGATTATTGGATGATCTCTCGCGTCCTCGACCATCGCACCAAGCTTCACTGCTATCTCAACCCCACGCATTCGTTCTGCCGTGGTGAGGCCAGCAGCGTCGCGTACACTTTCAAGGGCTTCCGAGTACGTTGAGTATGCCGCAGCTACATCACCGGACTCTTCCAGGTCCCCAGCAAGGTCGACGGCGATGCCGGTCAGCGTAAGATACGGCTCCGGTGGTCTGAAGGACGAAATTGGGAGTTGTTTCGCGATGTTCCAAGCCCTGGACACGCTCGTAAGTCTCCACTTTTCAACACAGTAGCGCTTCATCATGCTCACTCGCGTTTATATGCAATCCCCTCACCCAAATCACCCGCGTTCTTGGCCGCAATGCCACGCTTGAGCGGTATGCGGACTTGGTCGGGGAAGGTGTTTCGCCATATATCGTATGCGTCGTAGCTGGATGAATTTAGCGTTTCGTTTGCGTGTTGAGAAAGCGCGCACGCTGCGTAGGCCAAGCAGCCAACGCCGACTGCACCGAGCGCGTAGATGGCTGCATTTGCGACCGGGCTGGGGTTGCTGCCTCGTGGGAATGGGGGCGGAGATGAGGCGTAGGTTCGCCAGAGAGTGGTTGGGAGAGAACGCGACATGGGAGGCCGCGTGGTGCGTAGACGCAGGCTCCCGCGACTGAGTCTGCCTGCGAACATGGTGGCGCTGGTCAGAGAACGGGGGATCACATGCATATGTTGAGCAGAACCACCACCGCACTCGTTCGGCGCATCCCCGAACACAAACCCCACGCACGCGTCGAATTCTCAGAGTCACCGGTTCATCCTGAGAAATGTTCCTCCAAGGAACGGAAGTCCGTTTCCCGGACGCGTGGGCTCCCACTAGTTTATTAACTTCGCCTGCGAGTTGGAGTTTGGGTCCATCTTGGCAAGTACTGGCTATGCGTTTCCAGGCGCCGTTTTTCAGCTTGCTTGCGGCCATCGCAGTCCATGCTGCGTCGTCGTCTCTGGACGTGACGATCGCAACAGGCACTTTTCGCGGCGTAGCCTTGGCCAATGGCACCGAGAGATGGCTCGGACTGCGCTTCGCTCAACCACCCGTAGGTGGCCTGCGCTTCAAGGCGCCTGTCGCTATCACCGAAACTTCGTCCGGCGTGCAAAGCGCGTCCGCGTTTGGCAATGCCTGCCCCCAGCCACCAGGCACCCTTGGTCCCGTCTCGATTGCGGAGGATTGTTTATTCCTCAATGTGCGTCTTTGGACTGGTAGTCTCTTTGTTTGCATTGCATTCACCACTATATAGGTTTGGAGACCGACAGGAACAAAGGCGAACGCAAAGCTCCCTGTACTGTTTTGGATTCATGTGAGAAACGCCGCGATATTCGTGATAACCGACTCACCACCGCTATAGGGCGGAGCATATACTTCTGGGGTATGATCTTAGATTCGGGTGTTCCCTACCTGACATATTTCAGAGCGGCTTCCAACCCCCAATTTGACCCCACCTGTAGGCGATCCTCGTCAACGCTCATTTCTTTTCACCCACGCATCGTAGTGCTCATCCAACGAAGTGTCCAACTAAAGAAACCAATGATGTTTGTTTCCACGTTCGTTTTTCTCTTGGTTAACCCTACTTCAACGCTCATCGCTGAACAGAAATTACCGAGTGAACACCTTTCGGTTTTGCAAGTTATCCCTTATCCGAATCTCCGTCTCGTTCTCATACTCGTCAAGCTCGCCAGCGCCAGCGTACCACCAGAAGACCTGAATTCCGGCCTTCTCGACCAACGCATGTCGTTACTCTTCGTCAAGAAGAACATCGCGGCCTTTGGTGGAGACCCCTCCAAAGTAACTATCTGGGGACAGGTGAGGATTCGGGAGCCACATTAGAACATCCACTGAAACTCAACAGTCAGCTGGCGCGGGCAGCGTCGAAGCTCACTTCCTCTATCCTCCGCCAGAAACACTTTTCCGGGCAGGGATAGCAGATTCCTCAACAGGACCATTGTTCGTTTTCTTTGTTCAAGCTATCGTTCCCAGAGCTTGATATTAGACCCCAGCAAAAACTCTCCAGACGTCACAACGTTCGATAAACCAGGCAAACCATTCGCCCGGTTGCTGGCCGCAACCGGATGTGAGGCTGGATCTGGCGCCGTCGGATGTCTACAGCGGGTTCCGTTCGATGTAGCTCCTTTGAGCGGTCCGTTCGTGTGAATGCTGATATCGCTTCAGACTCTCTTGAATATCAGCAACACCATGATCGACAACACGCTCAACACCCAGCTCTGGCAGCCTTCAGTTGGGCCTCCCGGAAGCATGGTCACGCAGCGCGCCTCAGAAGTCATTGCATCGGGCAAATTCCTCCACCTTCCGTACCTTGGTGGCTCTAACGTACGGCAATCTACTTCATACGTCGAGCACTTCCCTCATTTGCCATCCAGGTCAACGAAGGTACCACGTTCAGTGGCTCTGTCGAAGGACTAGGCCTCTCCGGTGCTGCTGAAGACGCTGCTTTTGTAAACTTCATCGGGCATCTCGTCATCGACAACAGCACCATCCCCGCTTCTGTGTTTGACCGCTCCCTGGAGCTCTTCCCGGCAGACGACCCAGCTAACGGTGCGCCCTTCAACACGGGCGACTCGCTCTTCGATCGCGCTGAGGCGTGGTACACGGATCTCATGTTCCTCACTCCGCGACGGAGTTGGTTCGAGCAGGCTTCGGCTGGCATGCCCATGTTCGCGTATTATTTCGAAGAGTTTATTCCGGGGAATAATGTGACCCTTGGAGGTGCGTGCGACTGGTCTTTTTAGCATTTGTTGCTGAATGAACGGCAGTCTTCCATGCATCTGAGCTTGAACTGTTCTTCGGACCTTTCCCTGCAGTCGAGAAGCCGCTAGCAGACCAAATGCTCGCGTTCTACGTTAATTTCGTGAACGATCTCGACCCCGGTGGTGAGCTATATCTCTACTATCATTCTCGGAGCTCACAATGCACCCAGCTCCTTGGACGGCATACAAAACTGGTAGCGCGACAGCGGTGTTGCAACTCATCCGCAACAACCTGACCATGATTCCCGACGGTAGGTCGTTTGCCTCTCAGCTCTAAACTTGCTGGCTGAATTGCTCGCGCAGATTGGAATACCGACAAGACAGACTTCCTGAACTCCAAACTGGTCTTGAACGCTTTCGAGAAGTAGGAAACAAATGGACAAGGCCTGGACGCATGTGGACTCGAACCAAATTTGCGTTGTGAACTTGTATGGACTTGGACTTCTCAACTGAATCTACAATTCGCAACGCGCCTAAGTTTTCAGATGCCTCAGAGCGGGGTCGCCGTCCTTCACATCTTGGTTACACGTGACCGCGACATACACGTAGAAAAATGCCAAAAAATGAGAACCGATACATCTGAGACGGGGACGGTTGCAGAAGATATGAATACGCCATCCTGAAACCGCCGTTAACATGTGTCATTCAATGCGCGACGGTGGTAGCAAGACGGACCAGAAATGGCACACTGGCCTATAGCTATTGCATGTCTGCTATGGTCGGGGTGAAGGACATGATCTCCTCGTATAGCAGCTCCTTGAGCTGGTCGCGGCTGATATCGTCTTTGTGCACTAGAGTGAAATTTAGTATCTTTTTCGCAGAAAGAAACGGGAAACACACAGTCAAACTCGAAGAATTCGGGGTCCAGCGGGGGAGCGACGGGCTCATCGTCGGGGTCGTGGTAGGCCTCGAGATATGGATGCGCAAGCGCCTCCTCTGCGGTTATGCGCTTCTTGGGGTCAAAGGTCTAGTAATATGAGCAGATAGTCAAAGGTTGGGAGCATTTCGCACCAGTGTTTTATTGAGGAAATCGACCGCTAGCGGGGTAGCTTTGGGGATGATTTGGGAGAATGGCCTGCGCTTGCGGAACGGCAAGGCGCGAATATAGTCGCGCGACCGCCGGGTGCTGATCGCATAGAACTCGTCTAGCGTCGGCGTCCCGAGCACGTCGAGAATCAGCGTGAGCTGGTGGTGGTAGTCGCGTCCCGGGAACAGCGGCTTGCCGGAGAGCATTTCCGCAAGGATGCAACCCACGGACCATACGTCAATCGCCTACGCACAGAGGTCAACATGGGATACGGGCTTGTTTTGTCGCTGTGCGCACTTTGGTGTATTGCTTGAAAGTAAGCATGATCTCCGGGGCGCGGTACCATCGGGTCGCGACATATTCAGTCATGAAACCCGTTTCCGTGCCCGAAGGCTCGGCGGTCTTGACGGAGCGCGCAAGGCCGAAGTCTGCGACTTTCAAGTCGCAGTTGGCGTTGAGCAGAAGGTTGGATGGCTTGAGATCGCGGTGGATGACATCGGCCGAATGCAGCGCCTTGAGCGCGCGGAGCGTCTGGTAGACGAAGTACTGGGCGTGGTCATCGGAGAGGTCCTGGGTGCGGATAACCCGGTGCATGTCGGTTTCCATCAGTTCCTGAACGACTGCGAACGCCATCAACGATGAGGAGGCAATACAGGCATGGACACGCACGATAGACCTCCTTGAACTGCTCCAGCGATGAGGGCTTGATTATGTCGATGATAGAGATGATCTGGAGAGACGGGATGTTGGGTGGGGTGTCGATACCAAGCAAACCACGTACATTCTCGCTGACACCAGCCTCGGAGAGGAATTTGAGCAGCTTGAGTTCGCGGAGGGTCCGGAGACAGAACAACGAGTGCTCAAAGGGCGCGATCTTTTTAATCGCCACTTTGCGTCCGCTGGGCCGGTACACGGCAGAGCAGACGATGCCATATGCGCCCTCGCCGACAACGTCCAGCACTTGGTATTGGGTCCCGACATTGAAGCGCACTTTCCGCGGTGCAGGTGCGGCCTTGGAGGCGGCAGCGGCTTCGGGCATGGGTGTAGAAGGGAGAAGGAAACAACAAGATTGCGACGTCAATCTTGCGGGCCCTTTAAGGGACAAGTCCAATTCAAACGCGTGGGGACGATCGAAAGAAATCGGTTGCGGCGTAGGCTGATTCCAACAACTAAAGCGGAGGTTAGCGTTGCTTCATGTCCAGCTACCCGCGGCCGAGGGACCATCCACATCCAAATGAAGGAAAGCTCTTACGCGTCCAGACAGCCATATGCATATGCATATCTTACATGTGCCGCGCAGACGCAAGATCGCGACGGCCGCGGATGAGAGCTGGACGCGTGAAGACGCGTTTGAGGACCAGCTGAAGTTGTCAAGACAACGAGTAAGCTGCGTCCACGTGAGTCGTCCTACTCCCGCACCCATGTCGTTCTACGAGCGAGATCTCCTTTTTCTCGCCGTGGCCTGCGTCGCTGGCTTCGCGTTGGACCATCATCTGTCTAAACGCCGCCGACGCGACGCGCAGGAAGAGACGCGAGAGCTTGAAGAACACGCCGAGAATGGTTCAAACGGAATCAAGACAGCCAGCGGCGTCGGCACACCCAACGCACTCGCGTCTCTTTCGAAAACATATCTTGCTGTGTATGCTCTGGTTATGGGTGCGTGCTTGTCGCCCATTTCGCGACCTGTACTGACCAGCCATTCCCACAGGCGCGGACTGGCTTCAAGGGCCATACATCTACTCGCTCTACCATGAACAGTACCAACTGCCAGAGCAAATGGTCGCCGTGCTCTTCGTTGCTGGCTTCGTCTCCGCGGGCCTCGCAGCGCCGCTTGTCGGTGGGCTGGCTGACCAGCACGGTCGAAAGCGTCTCTGTCTCATCTTCTGCGGACTGTACATCAGCGCATGTATCTGCATTCTTTCGCCGACTCTCCCGATTCTCCTTGTCGGCAGAGTGCTCGGAGGGACTGCTACCTCAATCCTTTTCTCCGCGTTCGAGTCGTGGCTTGTTTCCGCCGCTCATTCGCATGGCCTCTCGTCCTCCGACTTGTCTCTCCTGATGGGCCGAGCCACAACCCTCAACGGTCTCATCGCCACTGTGTCGGGCGTCTTGAGCAATCAGCTCGTCGCCTTCTCCAACTCATTTGCAACTCCATTCGTCGCTAGCGCCGCGTTGTTGGTGCTTGCGTCGATTCTCATTCGTTCGACGTGGTCCGAGAACTACGGTAGCATGTCGGCTGCGAAAGATGCTTCGTCCGACCCGTTTCAACTCCATCGTCTCGGGGCCGCGTGGCGCATCGTCTCGCAAGACACTCGTCTTCTCGTCCTCGGAATCACGCAGACCGTCTTTGAAGGATCCATGTACCTCTTCGTCTTCCTCTGGGTTCCGGCGTTGCAGGAATTCTCCACCGACGAACTCCTTCCGTTGGGCTACATCTTCTCTGCGCTCATGCTCTCCATGATGCTCGGCTCGCTCTTCTACTCCCAAGCATCCACCCTGTCCCCCGACAACTCCCTCATCACACACGCAAAACTCTCTTCCTGTGTCTGTGTCCTCGCGGCACTGGCACTGGCGCTCGCCGTCTCGCAGCCTTCGGCACACGTCCGCTTCTGGGCCTTTTGCCTCTTCGAAGCCTGCGTGGGATGCTACTATCCCGTGCAAGGCATGCTGCGCAGCACCCTGATCACGAACGACCAACGCGCGACGCTCAGTGCCCTCTTCCGCGTCCCGCTGAATGTGTTTGTGGTGGTCAGTTTGTTGACGGGAATTGAGAGTGCTGGAACGAGAGGTGCAGTGTTGAGTGCATGTTCGGTGATGCTGGGCGTGGCGAGTGTGTTGACGGGGGTGTTTATTGTGGGTGCCGCGCCCACGTAAAGCGATAAAGGAATGGAAGTGGATCAACAGTTTGTATTCGGAAACATATCTTAGATATTAGTGTACTAGTCCTTGTAGGATTCGATACGTATAAAAGTTCTAGTATTGCGATAATCATATCGTATCAGATAAGATATACAGTAAGTGCTCCCAGGTTGATCAACCCTAAAGCCGTCGATGCGGGGGCGGATCTGAAGGAGCTGTGTTGTACCTGCAGCCAGGTCTGCCAGTGAGGAGGGGCCGGTACTTTGACGACCAATGAACTGCAGCCCCCTCAGCTAGCGCGGGAGATCTTTCACGCTGCTCCTGATCAATCGGCGCCCACGGTGAACTTTGCCCTTGGTCCCATCGAGGCCCATTAACTTGAGCTGATATTCGGGTAATTGTAGCGGATTCTGACGCGTGAAAACGCGTCAAATCTGCCCTAAAAGACCGACGATCGACCAAAATTAAAAGTCGACGCGATCGGCGCGCCTTTGCTAGTGTGCACGCGTCAATACCGTGGTTACAGGTGGGCGGAACAATCCTCCTTGGCGGGGCGGTGGTCCCTGCGTTTGCTATCTCCAGGTACAAGGGCCAGTGGCGGCGTGTGAGTTCGCGAGGGAGCTCAAGACGAGTTCTCCCTCGAATGCAATCTCAAGATAGCGATTGGCCGTTCTGAATCCACGTCGAATTGGTGGCGCCAATTCTTCCTCTTCCTGTCGGACAGCATGCTGTGGGTCAATTCGAGACTCACAGGAGGAATACTCTTGGTTACCTTAGGGATTATGGGTAACATTTGCCTCGAAATCAAAGTTACGGAGCCGAAGGGATGACCATGTGCCCGTGAAAAGGCGTTGAAACGCGGGTCACCATCTTCCTGGCCTTCTTGGGCTTCTTTTGGACGAGAATCAGGCGCCGCGGTGGAAACGCGACGACTGAGGACTGAGCATCAGAGATAACTGTGCGATTGGACAGATGAACAAAGCCACCCAAGTGTTTGGCAATCAACTCGGGGATCAGAGGCGTACCCTTTGACAGTCGACAACCTCCATGGTTGCCACCCGCTCGGGGGTCCGGAGACTATGTATATACGGCAGGTGAGAACAGACGCGTCTGTTTCTCCCTTCCGGTCGACCTACACCCGGCACAATCCTTTACATGCCCTCCGTCGTCCTTAGCAGTCCTGTCCACGGCTTACCCCACTCTCTGTCTGGGTACACTCCCACCTACTCGCGCGTCTCCAGCTTCCGGTCAGAATTAGCCTTGCCGCCCTCGGCCCGGAGAGTAATCTTAACGCCTACGTAGTTCCCCTCAACTTGAGGTGCTGCTCTACTCCCCTCATGTTACGACCGAGACGACGACCTGGGCCACGAATCGGACAATCCCCATCTACGGCGACCACGACACAGTAACGGGCAAGATAATAATCGACCCCAGCTGTCGCTCTGGGAGGATATATCTTACCGTGCGTGCTGGCGACGAGACTGCTCAATAAATCTCTCTAATACTGGGGTTGCAGCTGACCGGGACGTTCTCTGTCAGACAAAAGTCCATGAGCGACGTGGCTAGTCCTCCAGAACACATCCGCCACATATTCTTCCATGCGGCGCGCACGATCGAGGTCGCCGACTCTGACCTCGCCTCTCCATCTAGCCTCCGCTCCGTTTTCCGACGGAAGAGCCGGACTAGCACGGCGGAGTTTGAGACTCGCACATTTCCTTTTGCATTCGATTTAGGCGAAAGTCATACCGGCAAAATCTTGCCAAGCACGTTCTCCTCCTCCGGGACTACCTCAATGCCTGTGGAGCTTGCGTACCAGCTAGTGGTCGCCTGGGAGCCTGCACGGCTAACTTACAAAAACCTCGATGTGCGTTGCCCTTGGTTCCTAGGACATCCGCTTATTTCCGACCAGAACACAAATCCCCATTATCATTCAACCCGATCCCGACTTTCATTCCCTCGATGCCTCTCCTGGAGGCAAGCAAGAATCATGGCTTGAAATACCACTCAAATCCCAACGACCTGTTCCCGTTCGCTGTGCAGTAAGCAACCCCCGCTTGCCAACTCAACATTTTGTGATTAGCTCAACGACACCCTTTAGATCACGCTCCCCAGCACCTTAACATTCTCTCGCGCGTCTTCTATCCCCCTTCTTCGTTGTATTCACCACGACCCCGCGCTCGCCTGCCCTCGCACGCGAAATCGCCACAGACGCCACCATCTCTATCGCCGTCACCTCCCAGTTCTTCTGGAAGGACGAGTCCGCGACGCAGCCGTCCATGATCGATTCCACAGCGTCTGTCCAGTCAGGGGACAGCCGTTCGTCGCGCATGAAATCCAAAGTCGTGAAGCGCATGCGTTCCGCGACGACTTTTTGGGCTTCGCGGTCTTCCGTCGACCTCGATTATGATGCTAGCGTGGGCACCAACTCCCTTACGTCTTCCGTGGTCTCCGATCCCGCTCCGCGTCGAAGACGTCAGTGGCAGTCAAACTCTCGACCTCCGCCGGTGCCTCCGAAGGATCCTCCGACCACTCCGCCGGCAGTCCCAACTTATTCCGACACGCAACTCGTTCACCAAACCATGTCAATTGGCTTCCCCAAACGGCCGCGACACGGCGTGGACGGGAAGGGCCACCCGTCGCTCGAGGCTCATCGTATTCTCCCCGACGGGCTGTTCAAGGACAAAATCACACTGAACCGCGATATGCTTCCCAGCATAAACTGGGCAGGCATCAGTCTCAAAGTGGGTTTTGCCGTTAGGATTGGCTCCTGCCCTGACGCTTCTTTTCATTTACAGTACTTCCTCGACGTGTCAGTGGCGGTGGGCACCGACGAATTCAAGGCGCGCGTGCTTCTGCGGATAAAATAAGCCGATTCGTTCGTTCCCCGCCATCCTTCTTTTCTCTGTCAATGGGTCTTGAGAGCATCTGTACTTCTACCAAAACTGCAAATCACAAGACGATGTACGTGTAGCGCGAATGTTGTATTTCGTATCGGTAGTAGTAGGACCGCCGTCGCGCGACGCAGGAAGTTCGCGTCGTGGCGGATAATTCGAATTCGTTCATGGATTGTCTGTACAAGAAAGCGCTACATAGTACACTTTACACTTGGCTGTTTGCTCTGCGCTAGCTACACGGTCCATGATTACAATCTACCATCCCTGTTGACCATACGGCGGCCCCGATGGCGGCGCGTATCCGCCAGGCGGCGCATTGGGGTTCGCGTTAGGGAACTGGGGCGAATTCCCATATGTGTCGGCACCAGGGAAAGCCGGTCCGGACGGCGGGAAAGAAGGCGTCGGGCCAGAAGGGAAACCGGGTCCGGCGCCAGGGAACGAAGGACTTCCTCCATACTGACCAGGGCTTCCCGGAAACGATGGTCCACTGCCTGGGAAAGAGGGCGGCGGACCACTAGGCGGCGGGGCATATGACGGGGCGTAGGACGGGGCATAGGAGCTTCCGGGTTCGCCTGGAAACGACGGCGGCGGACCAGAGGGCGGTTGGTACGAGCTTTGGATTGGTGGGCTGGTCGGTGCGTTCGGCACGTGACCGTATGGAGGCTGCTGCTGTGGTGCCCCTCCCGGGATATCCCTTCCATAACCCATCCCAGGTCCATGTCCATGTCCACCAGATCCCAACAAAGCACTAGCTTGCGCGACTCCCGGGATCCCCTGCGCTTGGCCTGCGAGGTAGTGCTGGAACTGATGCGCTTGCCCCGCAGCGAATGTGCCCTCCGAAGCAGCAACACCGCCCTCACCGGAATGCCGCACGTTCTCATGGTTGCGCACAGCGTTCTTGGTGAGGCGCTGCATGACGCTCTGCCGACGCGGGCCAAGGCTCTCGACCCAAGTGCGCATGTACTGCATCATCTCGCGCTGAATCTTCGAGTGCGAGTTGTGGAAGTCGGGATGGAACCTGGGACAAAATTGAGTTAAAACGAGGCTCGATGAAGGGGAAACGCTGCCTACATGCAAGACAGCACATCTTCAGAAAGCTGATGCACGTTGACCGAGTTATTGTCCCATGCCTGAACGACTTGGGTGACGGTGTGGATCTGCAGCATATGAGAAGGCAAGGAAAGAGGAGATAAACTAGCGTACAACGATGATCTTGGCAATATGGCCAGCAGGCTCGTTCAGAATCAAGTTCTATCGCAGTGGTAAGATGCGCGTCTCGCCGAGCAGATGAACCGTACGAAGTGGTCTTTGCTCAAGAAAGAATGTGTCGGGTCGGACTACAGGTCATAATCAGACCGGAAGCGCAGAAGAAACTGGCATCAACTGACGGCGTGAGGGTCGTTGAAGACTTCGTACTGGTCCTGCGTGTTGATGACCTCGCCGGAAACAGTAGACAGTTGAGATGTTGCCGTCCGCATGATAGGACGAAGGAACGGCTGCAGCACATGAAAAGCAATCAGCAAATCTCCTCAAAAGTAAGACACTGGACGGCGTACCTCGAGAGTGGTGAAGACGAAAACTGACAAGGCATCAAGCTCCGGGCAGAGTATTCGTAGAGCAGACATACCTTCTATAGACTCCGTAACCTTCTCTATCAACGCATTCAGGCCGGGGATCTTCTCGATGGTGTTCGATATTTTCTTCATGACTGCACCCAAGGTCAGAGACAGGTTAGACAGCCAAATTTGGAACCATACCCGAGTCGCGGAAGCTCAGGACCTGCCAAAGAACAGCATGGAGTTCTTGCGGGCTCATATCCTCGGGCCGCTTTCCGCCTTGAGACGGTCCCGCACGAATCCGCTCAATGCCATCCATCTCGCGACCGATCTCGGTGCCTGAGCCACCGGGTATCGAGAAGAGCATGTCACGCAACGTGTTGCTGGCTCCACCGGGTCCCGAACGCGAACTGGAGGCGTGCGCCTTGTCGAGGGCTTTGTTGAGGTCTGATACCGAAGCTTGACTCTACGCGCACGTGATAAGACTAGATAGCGACGGGATCAGCACGAAAACATACCAAATGATCGCTGGCTTCTCCCAGCAGAGAGTGGATGAAGTCTGGGAGACTATGAGATATCCGGGGATGAATCGAGGCAAGATGATGCACCATTTCCTCCGAAAGAACCTGGTATCGCGTCAGTTGGATGCGAAGCAGAGCAAATAACCAGCAACGTACCAGTCACCAGAGGCGCAACCCATTTCCCATTCGGTGCTTGAATGCGAACGTTGTCACCAACATGCACGAAAACTTCTTGGTGTCCCATTGAAACGAGCGAGAGTTCGCAGAAGTTGGAATGCGCGGAAAAGTCTTCGAGAGTGTGGAGCTGTGAATTTGGTCAGTTGAACAGAAACAAGCAGCACGTAAATTTGGGACCAGCTGGCCAAGAAGCCGATAGGCTTCATACTCGTCTTCCTTCCGTCCCGTGGAGCGGTGTTGACGCCCGAGATGGATGCATTGATCCAGCGTTCTTCGGACCAGAGCCTTGGACGTGTCCCAGTGGCCGTTCTCTGAAGGCAAAGTTGAACAAGAGAACCGACCACATAGTTCAACGCACCGTTTGCAATATAGTTCTTCATTCCGGTCCGAGGATCGACTTCCAGTTCAACAGGCTGTTACGCCTTGAGTTCAGAAACGGTCGTTATATCAAGCTAGATGGGTACCTCGACGGGTGGTCTCAGCTTGGGATGATATCGGCGTGGATCTTCGCCTTCTCCGTAGCCTTTAGGATTGTCGATGTGCTCGGTCTAGAGGATACGATGTAGTGAGCGGCTGCTTGACTCCGATTGACGAATGCACACACCGGGAGGTACACGCCCAGTCGTTCCGGAGTAACCTCGAATTCGGCAGTAGCGTAGCCATGCGCCTTAGTGGCCATTAACTCGAGTGCGGTCCACGTAAAGACAACAAACCAAGAAGCCTAGGACCATGCAAAGGTTGATGATAGTTTGAGGTTGAACTTTCTTAAGAGAGGCAATATCCATAGCCTAAAAGAACGATGGGTGGAAGAACGTGCATACGGAGCGAGACGAACCTGGCTGTAGTCGCGCAGCCAGTTCCTAAAAGCGAATCGTCAACGGCGATGAAATAAAAAATTGAAAGTGAAGGACGCACCCAAAGTAAACGCGCTTGACATCCAGTCCACCGAATTTGTGTCCTTTGCTGAGCATGCTTGCAAGCGCGAACCCGGTGCCACCGCCGCGTTTCATGAGTTCACTGAGCGCATCTTCCTACAAAGACACGCTCAAACAAACAATCGCGCCGATCTGGACAATTCGACGCACGATATCACCGTGCCTGAACGCCCGTCCTTCCATGTACGCAAAACTGCACGAATCAACGCGATTTTCGATAAGAGGACGCGAGACTTACGAGGGGATGTTGCCCGCTCCAAACGCGTACACGCCGGACGATGAGAGGCATACGAAGAACAGGACGAGGAGAAAGAGGGTTGTGGCGGCTTTGGGCATCGTTGTATGTTTTCGCCAAGAGGTTTGCTCCGCGCTTTATGGGTGGAGTGGGCAGTGCTGGGCACAGGACCTGACTGAGCTGCCGCAAGTGACGGCTAGGGAGCTCTCCAATGCTGTTCTCTATGAGCACGACGACAAGCTAAACAAAGGAACGACGCGCCTCAAATAGCGCAAGAGTCAAAGAGGTGGTCGAAGGCAAGTTGAAGGAAAACGCTTGGCAGGCGGAGGCAAGCGGCGATCAAATGGCGACGTCACTAGCCGCTTCAACAAACAAACCACCACCACCTCAACGACAACTTCTGGCGACTCCTGCGCAAAGACCCGAGAAACGCATGTGTATTCGGATTCTGGGTCCAAAAGCCTCCAAAACCGGCGACAAATGCTCGGTCTCCAAGCTTCAACTTCAATTAAGCCCTCATCCAGCTTGTCTTCTGAAGAACCTGGCGACCTTACATCCTTCCTCCAGCCAGCAGCACCCATTATCCCTTCCCGTGCCAGTCTTCTCGGATTTCGAGTGGGTCACCGGGTTGGACCCGTAAATTTCTGAGCAATGCGGATCCGTCCGCTTTGGGCTCGATGCGCGTACCCGCCATCGTTTATATCCGCGAACAGTTTGCTCGCTCCTCATTCATCGCTCCAGCATGAGCCCCCTCGCCAAAGCGCAAGCCTCGAACGCCGCCTGGAAGCCCAACTACACGCCGACGGCTGTGATTGTCGGCGGTACATCTGGCATAGGGCAGGGTATCGCTCAGACATTCGCGAAACGCACCAACGGGAACGCCCACATCGTCATTGTTGGGCGCAACGAGGCTGCGGCGACCACGATCATCTCTGGGTTCCCGAAACCGCCCGCAGGCGTCTCTCACGAATTCGTTCAATGCGACCTTTCCACTGTCGCCGCCGTTAAACGTGCCGCTAAAACAATCCTTGCCCGACATGCAGAGGTCAACTTCCTCTTCCTTACATCCGGCGGTGTCGACCTCACCAGCGCCGTCGAGACGTCCGAAGGCCTGCTGAAGGGAATGGGACCCACGTACTATGGTCGATGGGCCTTCATCGACGGTTTGCTCCCGGCGCTTCGTGCCGCGCATGCAGCGGGGCATGACGCCAGGGTGCTCGGCGTTCTCAACGCCGGATACGGCGAGCCCATCGACCTCGAAGATATGGGCCTGAAGAAGACGACTGCGAAGCTCAGTTTCTCGCAAATGCGGGGGCAACATTCAACGTACCAAGACTTGATGGTGGAAGTACGTTATCTTATATATCCAGGTTTCTAACTCCCTACTCATCGAACTTCCAAGGGTTGGGGCCAGCACGAGCCCGACATCACCTTCATCCACGCGATGCCTGGTGCAGTCAGTACGAACCTCTGGAATCACCTGAATTTTCCCTTGCGCGTGATCTTGAACACGCTCTTTTTGTTCATCGCAAAGACGCCGGAGCAGTGCGGGGAATACATGCTTTATGGCATTCGGACCGCGCCGTCGGGCGCATCGCGTATTGACGAACACGGAGACGACATGGGACTGGGTGTCATCGTGAAGAAAGGCAACGCCAAGTACGCAGGCACTCTGAAGGGCAGGGAGAAGTTGTGGGAGTACACAAAGGGAGTTGTGGAGGCAATCAAGCTCTAGTACTGATGTACACGTGACTCAATGCACCGCTCATCATGCTTTTTCAAGTTTTTGCGACTGAACGCGGAAGCGGCGCCGACCAATCAGACTGGGGACCAACGCACAGGTAGAAGAAAAGGCACAATGCGAATCAGGACCGCAGGTTTGAAAGTGTTGAGGTTGAGGAGAGAGAGCAAGCGAAGAGATCGGAATTAAACAGGTCGGGAGAGCTCTCCGAACATATGGCGTGAGCCCAAAGCATCGTTGTTCGTTGGTAGAGTATACAACAAGCAAAAGAAGCAAAATTAGTCGAAAAGACCGAAGCCCTGTAACTTGTCAGCAAAAAAAACAGCAATGTAATCCTGAAAACGCACCATGTCCTCGTCGGACTCCTCCTTCTCTTCTTCCTTCTTCTCTTCCTCCTTCGGCGCCTCGGTGGCGGCAGCACCACCAGTAGCAGCGGGAGCACCGCCAGCAGCCGGGGCACCACCTCCGGACCCGACGTTGGAAAGCAGGTCCTTGATGTTCTTGCCCTCGAGGGCCTTGGCGAGCAGGGTGGCCCAGATAGGTTCGAGTTCGATCTTGGCCGCGGTCGTGAGGGCCACGATCTTGTCCGACTGCGAACACGGGTCAGAAATTCAGAATATTGGCGATGCAAGGCGCGCACGGTGATTTCGACGCCGTCGTCAGCGAGGATGAGGGCAGCGTATGTGGCGGCGAGGTCCGTGGAGGCCTGGAGGAAAAATCGGGTCAGAAAACGGGGTGTTGCTCAGGAAGATGACGATTTCACCATTGCTATTTGGTATGTTTTTTGTTTAGTTGGGTGCTAGCCGCAAATCGCTGAAGAGATGAGGACTCCAGCGGCCGACAAAGCCACCGAGACGCACATTTTAATCCGCAAGGGAAGACTGACGGTCAAGACCAAGATGGAATTTTTCCCATCACTGCCTAGCAGCAGGTCGTGGTGTCACGGCTTGCCTCGGCTTCTCACACTTCCGCTCCAGAGTCCAGACGAAACCCAGCTTATGTTGTCCGCATTTTCCGCGCGCCGATTAGCCCACAGTCAGCATCGAGGAGGTTTACCGATGGTGTCGGGAACAATGACCCTTAAAAGAACGCTGTGGGGTCGATGAGCAACAACAAACAACATGTCTCTCTCCACCTTTGGCTTCAACACCACTTCGGACGAGGTTGCGGATGCACTTGACTCTCAGATTGCTGGAAAGAATGGTGGGTACTTAGACCTGACGCGTCTCGAGGCTAACCCTTCGCAGTGCTCATCACCGGCACGTCGATAAACGGTATCGGCTTCGATACGGCGCGTTCAATTGCGAAATACGCCGGGCTCGTGGTCATCACTGGGTACAATGCCGAGCGTCTCGGTCTCTCGGCTGCTGCGATCCTCAAGGCCGTGCCGACCGCCAACATTCGTACCCTTGTCCTCGACCTTGCCTCCCTCGGTTCCGTGCGCAAGGCCGCAGCAGAAATCAACGCGTACGCCGAGCCTCTCCATGTCATCATCCACAACGCGGCGGACACCAGTGCCGTCTACGCCATTACCGCAGACGACATTGAACGCCAGATGGCGGTCGCGCAAGTCGGTCCTTTCCTGCTCACCAAGCTTCTTCTCTCGAAGCTGCTCGCGTCGGCTACTTCAACCTGGCAGCCCCGCGTCGTAATGGTTGCCTCCGAGGCGCAGAGCATGGGTCCAGGAATCGACTTCACACAACTGCGCAAACCGCTCCCCGGTTCTGCACAAGAGCAGAACGTCTTTTTGCGCTACCACGAAGTCAAGGTCGCGAACGTTCTCTTCGCTCTGGGCCTGGCACAACGCGGAGCCGGCAAACTGAGAGCTTTTAGTCTTCATCCTGGAGGTGCATTCTTCGGTTCTCTTTTGGCCTTTCTTAACTAAGAAAACTAGTGATCTTCACCAACATTCACACTAAAGAAGCGGCCATCGCCGCGCTCAAGGCCGTCGGGAACCTTACGGAGGATGGCAAGCCGGCTCCCGACAAGAAGTGGAAGAGCACTTCGCAAGGTGCAGCTACGTGAGCAGACGTTTAGTTCATCGTTCTTTCGCTCACTAGTCTGCAGTTCCGTCGTCGCAGCTTTCGACCCGCGTCTCGATGGTCAGCTTATTCTCTAGCCCACAACTTCTACTTGATGCTCTGTACAGACAAGTCCGGCGCATATCTCGACGACTGCAACGAGGCAAACCACAAACTTATCGCGGCTGCTGCTGACCCAGTGAGTACACGACAACTCACGTTGCTTCGAGGTGTGCTGAATGTATCGATAGGCTAATGCGGACAAGCTGTGGAAGATGACCGAGGAGATTATCGGGGAGGAGTTTGTGTTTTAGTCCCGCTCACCGCTTAACTAGGGAGGTACTCATACGAATGAAATTGTCGCTTGCCTCGTACTGGAATGCTACTAGACGGCTATGCGTCAGCGCGCTGACCGCGATTATGTAAGCTTTTGATGCTCGTAGTACGCTGGCCGTCGCTGGCTGGCGGTTTCCCGACACGGCCGGAAACCACTCCCAGTCAAAAGGCGGCGATGATGAGCAGTCAACAGGCGCCCTGGACATGTCTCTTCCGACATTTGACTCTAGAACGACCTCCGACGAAGTTGCAGACGCGCTCGCCTCGCAGATCACCGAAAAGAATGGCATGCACATTTAATCGCGTCCTTCGCGTCCCATTCCTCAATCTGTTCGTAGTGCTCGTCACAGGAACGTCGCTGAATGGAATCGGCTTCGAGACGGCGCGTTCCATAGCGAAATACGCAGGGCTTGTCGTCATCACTGGGTACAACGCCGACCGGCTTAGCCTCTCGGCCGCCGCGATCATGAAAGAAGTGCCCGACGCCAATATCCGCACCCTCACTCTCGACCTAGCATCGTTTGCGTCCATTCGCAAGGCCGCAGCCGAGGTCACCGCGTACACCGAGCCGCTGCACGTCCTCATCCACAACGCCGTGGACTCTAGCGGCGTCTACGCGATCACCGAAGACGACATCGAGCGCCAGATGGCCGTCGCGCACTTTGGGCCGTTCTTGTTCACCAAGTTGCTTCTCCCGAAGCTACTTGCCTCGGCATCGCCGACGTGGCTACCCCGCGTCGTTCTCGTCGCCTCCCAGTTGCACGCTTTTGGCCCAGGCCTCGATTTCGCTCACCTGCGCAAGCCTCTCCCCGGCTCGAAACAAGAGCAGGAGAATTTCTCTCGCTACCACGAGGTCAAGGTTGCGAATGTGCTCTTTGCTTCGGGGCTTGCGCAGCGCGGGGCGAATGAGCTTCGGGCGTATAGTCTGCATCCTGGGAGTCCGTATTATTCTCTTTTTTGCACCATCTCTGTGGACACTGATTGTACAATCAACTAGTGATATTCACCGAATCTTATACCAAGGAGGGAGCTATCCCGGGTCTCCAGGCCATGGGGGTCCTTAATGAAGACGGTAAGCCAGCTGTTAACCAACCGTGGAAGACGCTTTCGCAGGGTGCAGCTACGTGAGGCTTTTTGATTCTTGCGTTTGTCATCCTATGTAGGGTCTAATTTGCAATTTGATCCAGCACTGTCGTGGCGGCTTTCGACCCACGTCTCGATGGCAAGTCATCTCCTCTTCATACCAGCTTCTTGGGATATACGGTTCTAGTTCCTAACTTTTCTGGCAGACAAGTCTGGAGCATACCTAGTCGATGGAAACGAAGCAAACAACCAGCGGGCCGCATTCGCCTCTGATCAGGCCAACGTAGACAAGCTTTGGAAGATGAGCGAGGAGGTCATCGGAGAGGAATTTGCATTGTAGACGCACGATGTGAATGACCATGCTTGAATGCACTCGTCTTTAAGACTCGAACACCAAAGTTGCGGACAGGGGCTCGGATCATTCCGCTGGATCAACCGACGATGATCCATAGGATCGGCTTTTGATCCTATGGATTTGCTTGGATCGTCGCAACAACTCGAGCTTGGCCGCTGCCAGTCAGCATTTCCCGTCTACATCGGGAGCGATGACTGAGGAGACGGTGAACGGCCTCATAAGGGCGGCGGCGGCGCGGACTCGGAATACACCTGAACCATGTCTCTTCCAACCTTTAGCTTCGAAACTACCGCGTACGAGGTGGCAGACGCGCTGTCGTCCCAGATCGCTGGGAAGAATGGTGCGTACTTCGCGTATCTCGTCTTACCAGAGCTTATTCCACTCAGTACTCGTCACTGGGACCTCTCTGCAAGGCATTGGCTTCGACACGGCGTGTTCAATCGCAAAACACGCAGGCCTCGTCGTCATCACGGGCTACAACGCAGAGCGGCTCGACCTCTCTGCCGCCGCAATCCATAAAGCCGTTCCAACCGCCAACGTCCGTACCCCTCGTCCTCGACCTATCCTCCCTCGCCTCCGTGCGCAAAGCCGCAGCGGAGGTCAACGCGTACCCCGAGCCTTTGCACGTCCTCATCCACAACGCGGCAGACACGAGCGGCATGTACACCATTACTGACGACGACATCGAGCGCCAGATCGCCGTCGCGCACTTTGGTCCGTTCTTGTTGACGAAGCTGCTCCTCCCCAAACTGCTATCGTCCACTTCGCCGACTTGGCTGCCCCGCGTGGTGATCGTCGCCTCGGAGGCGCACACATTCGGCCCCGGGATCGACTTTGCTCACCTACGCAAGCCGCTCCCGGGCTCGAAGCAGGAAACGGAAGGGTTCCTCCGTTACCACGAGGTCAAGGTTGCGAATATCTTGTTCGCGCTAGGGCTGGCGCAGCGCGGGACAGGGAAGCTGAGAGCATATAGCTTGCACCCCGGTGGTGCGCCTTTCATCTTCGAGTTGTTTCTCTCTTGCGAACTGAAAAAAAAAAAAATTAGTGATATACACGGGTGCCTTTACTAAAGAAGCAGTCATTCCAGCGCTCAAGATCGTCGGGACTCTCACAGAAGATGGCAAGCCGGCGCCGAACCACCCATGGAAGACCCTCGCGCAAGGCGCAGCAACGTGAGCAATGAAATTCGGTACTAGAACTCGTTAAGCCACCGAATACAGTACCGTTGCCGCGGCTTTCGACCCACGTCTCGACGGTACGTCTCCCATCTCACGTTCGTTCGACCCGGCGCCTATATAAGTGGTTTTCACAGGCCAATCTGGCGCGTATCTCGTCGACAGCAACGAGGCGAACAACCTGCGCACGGCGCCAGCGTCTGACCAGGCCAACGTAGACAAGCTTTGGAAGATGACCGAGGAGATTCTTGGCGAAGATTTCGGGCTTTAGCCTTAACTTAATGGGCGGTCCGAGCTCGATTTGCGGTTCCCGTTCCGAATAAAATATTGTGATTACAACATTCTAGTTTAGTTGGCGAGGAGCATCTTGCGTGGGTCCTCGAGGTATTCCTTGACCTTGACTGCAAACGAGATTCAGCAACGTACATAAAGTATGGCGGAAACAGCGCACCGAGGAAAGTGACCGCCTCGCGTCCATCAAGCAGCCGGTGGTCATAGGTGAGTGCGACAACCATAATCGGGCGAATGACGATCTGGCCATCGACCACGACGGGTCGGTCCTTGATAGAGTGCATACCCAGGACGGCAGATTGCGGAAGGTTGATGATGGGGGTACCGTAGAGCGAGCCAAAGACGCCGCCATTGGAGCTGGGGAACCGTTAGAAGAAGTAAATCGTGGTGAAAGAGTAACGCACATGGTGAACGAGCCGCCCGCCATATCCTCCAGCGTCAGCTTGCCATCACGAGCCTTCTTGCCGAGCGCCGCAATCTCCTTCTCGATACCCAAGAAGCCCAAGCTCTCTGCATTACGCACAACTGGCGTGACGAGACCTTTGGGAGTAGCGACAGCGACACTAAGGTCGACGTAATCGCGGTAGACAATCTCGTCGCCCTCGATCGAGGCGTTGGCAGCCGGTATCTCCTGCAGGGCAAGCGTACAGGCCTTGGCGAACGCGCTCATGTAGCCGAGCTTGACGTCATGCTCCTTGAGGACGGCATCCTTGTAGCGTTTGCGCAGGTCCATGAGCGACGACATGTCGATTTCGTTGAACGTGGTGAGGGAGGCGGCGGCATTCTGCGACTCCTTGAGCCGCTCGGCGATCCGCAGACGCATCCGGTTCATCTTGACACGCGTCTCGTTCCTGCTGCCCGCTGCAGCGGTCGACGCCGGAGCGGGTTTGCTCTCCTTCTCCTTCTTTGGCGCGTCTTGCTGCTTGGGGGCGGGTTTGGGTTCCTCCTTCTTCTTGGGCTCGTCTTTCTTTGCGTCCTCGGACGGCGCCGGTTTCGGCTCTTCCTTCTTTGCCGGCTCGGCATCTTCCTTCGGGGCCTCTTCCTTCGGGGCTGGTGCAGACTCCCCACCACCTTCACCCGGCTCAATGCGGAAGAGGTCCTGGCCCACAGTCACGGTATCCTCCTCGCCAGCAAGCAGCTCAACAATCTTGCCCGCGGTCGGCGCATTGACGGAAACGTCGATCTGAGAACGACCAGCATCAGCACTGGCAACGCCCGATTCAACACTGCCAGCAGAACAAGCAGCCCACCTTGTCCGTCTCTATCGTCGCCACCTCCTCGTCCGCCGCAACGCTGTCCCCCACCTGCTTCAGCCACGACTTGAGTGTTCCCTCCGTGATGGATTCGGCCATTTGTGGCACTTTCACGGTCTCCGCTATACGCACACGTTCTTCAATATGTATTTGACGCGCGTAGAGGGAGAAATACCCTGCAGAAGACACGTCGAGTGGAAGGCGGCGCGTTTTGCCTGTGGGACGGTCGCAGCCCTCGGTCCAAATGAGCCACTTTTCGCACGGACTGGGCGGGAAGGCGTACCATCCGCGGGACATGGCGAGTGCCCTGCCCGTTGTGGCACCGAGCAGCAGTTTTGAGAGCATCGTCGGCTATGACGAGGGAGAGGTCAAAGTCACGATTTGTCACGTGGAGCGGCCTTCATCGGAGGCAAGCTCAGCTCGGGCTCTTACCTCGGTGTACCACAAATCCGCTGCGGTCTTGAAATCCCGAAATCGTCCACTTGCAGAGGGGTGGCGAAAGGTAATTCTGTCCTACATTTTGTTTGTGCTAGGCAAGCTTCAACAAATCTCCCAGCACACCCATTGCCGTTACTGCAGCACCCGCTCCTGCCCCCTGCACAATCAATGGTCGTGCCCCGTACCGTTCTGTGTGGAACATGATAATGTTGTCCGATCCACCGAGCGACGTGGCGAAGGGATGCGTGCTGGGGTAGCGTTCCAACCCGGCACGGATCTGCCCACTAACCGCGTCTACGACGCCCACAAAACGCAGCACTTGTCCGTCCTTGCTTGCTTCGGCACGCATCTGGTCGAACTGCGCGTCAAACTCGGGTAGGCGCGCGATGAATTCGTCGCCAGTTGGGATGCCCTCAAGCGCGGGTGGGATGAGCGACGCGGTCTGAACGTCCGCGAAAGATTTCAGAGAAGGAAGCGCCGTTGGGGCAAGGGCGTATGTGGATATTGTACGCGAGAGAATCGTCAATTTACGCGCAACGTCGAATCCATTGAGGTCGTCGGCGGGGTGCGGCTCTGTGTAGCCTTTTTCGCGTGCAATTTTGACAACAGAGGAGAAGGCGGGTCCGTCGGGTTTACCGGTGGAGAATTCGTTGAAGATGTAGCTCATTGTGCCCGAGAACACGCCCTCGATCTTCACAATCTTGCAGGGAATCAGCCTGAGATTCAGGAAGGACAGAATGAGCAAACCTTGTCTCCCGTCCCGACGAGATCCTTCAGCGTCCCAATAACAGGTAGGCCCGCACCAACCGTCGCCTCGTTGAAAACGCGTCCACCAGTCTGTGTTCGCGTCGCGGCGATGATCTGCTCATAGAGCGATAAATCGCCCGAAAAAGCCTTCTTGTTCGGGGTAATGACGCTAATACCCGCATTCAACCAAGTCGGATACATGGCCGCAATGTCCTCAGAGGACGTGTTGTCGATGAGCGCGACTTTGCCGAGTCCAGAGAGCTGCTGTGTCAGACGCGTCAGATCTGGCTTCTCTGCCGACGCGGAGAGCTGCGATTTCCACGTCGATGAGAGGCCGGTGGCGGAGAATATTGTGCGTGTGGACGAGGAGAGGGAGACGAGTTTGAAGGGGCTGCTTGAAGGCAAGGCGAGTAGCTGCGTTACAAGCTCGGATCCCACGAGCCCAACACCGATTACCGCGACGTGGATGTTCTGGGGCGAGGCCATGACCGTTTGACGATGGAGGTACGAAGAAAACCTGTGGAAAGCCATTCGCTGACCCGTGACGCCCAACTGGGTTTTTGGCTCAAGCCACCATGGACGCGCTAGCTTCGCTCGACTGTGCCTTAGTGCTCGCTCCCGATTCGGCTCTGCGGCTGCAGGGCTACAAAAGACGCGACGACGCCCGCTGGGAGCGTGGCCGCTGCTCCCCCACATCATGGAATCCACAATCCGAACGATGAACGCGATGCGCTGGGACAATCGTATCGACCGTTGCGCGAATGGTGCGTGGACCCACTCTCTTCCAAAGTTTCTGAGCTCCTTGAAGTCAGCGCGCTGTCGCTCTATCTCTGGGATTATTGTGAGCTTTTCTCTACCTCGAGGAGGGCTGTGAACCGAATGGGCAGTTTTGACGTTCCCGGAAGAGGTATTTTAGTATTCTATCCTATCATCTCTTGTTGCTAAATATCTCAGGTCCGCTACTTTTGGGTATGCAGTCTGCGTCGGGGGCCACCGCGTTACGTTCAACTTTCAAGGGCACACGCTGGTCCCTCGTCAAGATCCTCTTCTTCATTGTGCGTCCCTAGCCCGAAGCTAATCATGCGCTTGCTCACTAATAGCAGAACCGCTATTTCACCTTTGCGCTAACCGTCTTCTCGGTTTTCTGTGGGTGCTATTTTCGCTCGATCTCAAGTCGCCTCACTATGCGCAGTCGACGTGTACCCGAATCCAAGTTCGCAACAGTGTGCGTGCGATGGCATCCTTTACAGTGATTTATTAAGGCATTTTAGGTCTTGCATGGGCCAAATTTGAGGTGTTCACGACGCTGTTCTGCGCCTTCTTGGTCGAGGGTGAGTTGTTTCGAGAGCCGCGACCGTGAGCTCACGTCTGTCCAGTAGTGATGCAAATTCGCTTGTACGCCATGTACGGCCATGGTGTGTTCTTTTGGAAGAGCGAATTCATTGTTGTTAATACGTGTCGACAGATAGACGCGTTATATTTTGCGTCTCGATGCTCTGCTTAGGCGAAATTATGAGCATGGTGTCTTTGTCTCTGGCAAAGTGTGTCCGCTACTTTGATTTCTTTCGGCAACTCAACTTGATTTGCTAGATTTGACCCAACTCTATGTCCGTTGCTTCCAAACACACACAAGCAGAGAAAATAACGATCCACAGCCGGACGTGCTCAAGTCGTTGGCCCCGGCAACAAGGTCTACATGCTCCCGTTTTGCAACAACGTGATTCCAGACCACTTCTTCGCTTACTGGTGCGTCTCTTCCCAGCTTTTGTTCAAGCCGACTTACCTTCCGTCGCCCAGGATCGCTTTCATGCTGTTTGACATGCTCATCCTGCTCATGGTCGTCCGTAAGGCATACAACCACTATAAGATGCTGCCGGACAAGACGTGGCGCGATGCCTCGCGTACGCTCATGGGCGTTCTGGCACGCGATTCAGTGTTCTACTTCGCTTGGTGCGCTTCTCTCCAAATAGATGAATCTTAATCTGCCTTGTATTGACTGCTTTATTCCCAACAGCAACGCGGTGACCTTCCTCGGCACTACCCTCCTCTGGCGGTTCGGCTCCCCCACCCTCGCGACCATCGCAAACAGCTGGTCCATCGTTGTCCCGTCGACGTCCGCGGGTCGCTTGATGCTCAATATGCGCAAGGGACATAAACCCGCCAGCGATATGATCTCGACGGCGGGGTTGAGTGGGTTGGGGTCGTTGCATATCTTGGCGCCGTCGGCTCCACGACGCTCGCGAACGAGGGACGCTAGCACGACGACTGAGGATACGTATTATGAGGACGGGGACAGCTATTTTTTCGAAGATGAAGGCGAAAATGGTAAGATTATTTGCCCTCTGTTCTTTCCATGACACTGAAATGCTTTGCAGAGTACTAATATACTCTCCGTGATGAATTCATACACTCTAGACTTGTTCATGAATCGTCGGTAGCCCGAAATCCATGTTCATGTTCTCCAAAGCAAACCCGATCGACCACGGAACGAGAGCCGGGAAGCCCTTGCCGTCCCCAACAACTTTCTCCGTGTTCCTGGTTCCGTCGATGCACTCCATCTCTGGCACCATACGTCTTAGCGAGGCGGATCCACGCAAAACAGGGAGCAGTGAGACCCATTTGTCTGTGGACACGTCGTATTCTGCGGGCCCAGTTGGTAGTGGTGGCTGCCGCAGGGTGCAGAACTTCCCGAGGAGTGCAGTGTTCGTGTAGATTGGCAACGTCGAGAGGACCGGGATGCGCCTGACGGAAGCTTTGAAGAACGGAGCGTCGTCTCCTGGGTGGGTAACGGCGATGTGGGTGGTCCCGGACGCGTCGGTGGTGATGGAGAACTCGGCAACGTGTTCTAAAACGCGTGGTAAGCGGAGAAATAAGCTGAAGAAGAAAAGCCTACTTGGGACGTTCCAATTCTTACGGCCTGCGCGTATTCCTTCAGCTCTTTACGCGTGGCTGACGAGTGGAAGCACACCGTTGAACGTAGACTCCTTGGTGGACACATAAATCTGCGTGATTCGCGAGGCCTTCGTGCCGTCGGCATATTTCCAACGACCCGGGATGTACACCAGCTCTTGATCTGCGTTCAAGTGGTTTCAGACGTGTCTGCGCAGAAGATAGTACGCGTACAAGGACCTGAGGAGCGAATTAACATCCTGACTGGCGAAACGCGAGGAAACGACTCGGACACGCACCAACAGGAGACTCTTCGTACGAGAGGACCTGCACCATGCTCGGTCCGCCCGCCAATTCGCCCCCAGCTGCGAGCGCGTCGGCTTGATACTCTGTTGCCCAGCCTGCGGGGAAGCTTGCTTTGGATTTAGGTGCGGAGATGAGGAAGGCCCAGGCGCAGCCTTTCAGTTTCCATGGTCTGTTTGGCTTTCATTAGGAGTTTTTTTTTTTCTTTCGGGTAATTCATGAGTGGACGACGAACGCGGGGACGAGTGGGATCGGTGAGCTAGAGTCGGAGGCGGACATGGAGGGTGGATGGAAGCAATCCTGCAACTCAGGGGCCCGGGACGGCCGCCGCGGGTGATGCACAGCGGCACGGCCGCCGTCTCTGCTGTTGGGCAATGAACTCGTGTCTGTATCCTGACCAAAGCTCATGCTAACCTGTCTACGTATTGAGCAACCCCACGCGCGTCCTGGACGTACAACCACCCGTTGCGTACTGTAGACTCATCGACAGCTGAACCCAGTGTGCAATCGAGCCACCGAATGGCCGCATCGGGTCACGGACTCTCTGGGCACCAATTCGCCAGCTGAGGTCGAGAGGCCAGGCTCTGAGGGTGAATTGGAGGAGGATGTTTGCAATCCACAATCTTATCAGATACCCCGTAATTCCTTTCAGTAAGCCTCGACGCCGGTCTCCGTCTGCCGATTGAGTAGTCGACCTGGCTTGTGTCAACTCGGACCCAGTGAAAGACAATTGGCTTGGATGCCCACCTTCCATCCCGCCTTCGACCATTATCGTCGTACCAGTGACGTGCCCTGACATCGAAGGCGACGAAACGACCACTACTTGCGTCGCGATGTCCCAGGGTGTCGCGACTTTCTGCAAAGGAGTTCTGTGGGAGTTTGAGGACCGCATAATAGAAGAATAACGGGAGGTTCACGTTGCGATGGCGCGGTAGAAAACGTTAGAATCGGCGAGTTTGGCCTCCGCCATGGGAGTCACGACCCAACCAGGCGCAACGGTGTTCACTCGCCCCTTGGGTGCGATTTTGACAATTTCGTTTTTGAGCGTGCGGTTGAGACCGTACATCAATGCTACTCTGGGCGGTCAGGACGAGCTAAGCAACTAGGAACAAGTGAACGCACCGCTCTTGGTCGCAGCGTAGTCTCCATGTCCTGCCTCTCCGTATTTCCCAGCAGTGGATCCGATGAAACAGATCGACGCATTATCCTTCACATCGTCCGGCGCCCGTTTGAGCTGTTGGAGGAAGTCCCGCGCAACGAGAAACGCCGCGGTGAGGTTGGTGTTGATTGTGGTTTGCCAGCGCTCAAGGGATAGCTCTGCGATAGGGACGTCTTCGGTGGGCCAGATTCCGTGGTTGATAATCGCAACTGCGACGGGTCCGAGAACAGCGTTGGCCTCAGTAAACAGACGCGCGACCTCAGCCTCGGACGTGAGTTGCGCTTGGGCGGCCAAAACGCATCCCGAGCCGAATTCTGAGATGAGCGCTTCGAGGGTGGTGCGGTTGGAGTTGTAGTGGGCCGTCACTTTTGCGCCTTGCTCTGGAAAGGGATGAGCGGGTGAAGATAATGGAGAAGGATAGGCGCACGAAGGAAAAGACGAGCGGTTTCAAGACCAATTCCTCCGCTTGCACCAGTGATGAGGACGTGGACGTCTTTGAGTTGGAGGTCCATGGAAAGCAGAGGCAACGTCAGCTGTGACTTGACGATGGCGGTGCGGAGCCCCGTTGCCCCCGCTCTTGAACATCGCCACTCACGCTTGCGACGCTCGAGCAACGGGATGGGTAGTGAGGCCTAGTGAGGGTCGAGAGCAAGTTTGACGCGGTCCTCTGACATCCACGTGCACCAGACGCGTCGTCTGAGAGAAAAATCGCGTTCATGGGCGCACTAAGCCGGCCAACTTCGGAGAGATATGTAGCGCCGAATGGTTTGAGGCAAAGGAGAACGCGTCAGACTTTTTTTGGCATCGGGTCACTTCAAACAACTACGGTGTTGGTCGCTTCCGCACTCATCGCCCCCCACTCTCGTCTCCCCGCCATGAAGCCACTTTCCTTCTCGCTCGCACTCCTTCCGCTCACAGCCGCGGCCACGCTCAACCCGGACACCCTGATCGACGCGTTCAAGCAGGCAATCGACTGCGATTCCTGCCATGCACTGTTGGTCCCGCTGAAAGCGCTCGCAAACGCGGGAGACGCCGTGTTCGTCAAGACTCTGGTGTCGACGTGCCAGATTCTGGAGGTACGTGTTCTGCTCTGTTTTTCTTATTTCCGTCGTCTTGATACCCCGAATCACTCAAGCTGGAAGACCGCGACGTTTGCAGCGGTGCGATAAATGAACAAGGTCCCATCCTAGCGGCAGCGTTGCGCAGTATCTCTCCATTCAAATCTACGGCAACCAAACTCTGCGAAGGGACATTTGGTCTATGCCAAACACCGGCCGTCAACAAATACACCGTCCCGCTACCTGGCGCTCGGTCTTCCGACAAACGTGCTGTTGATTGGTCGTCCGCGAAGAAACCCTTCCAAGTCGTTCATTTCAGCGACGTGCATATCGACCGTCAATACACGGTGCGTTCAAGGATGTCTCGAGTGAAGAAAATATGTTCATGGTTATGCGGCAGCCTGGCGCCGACGCCAATTGTAACAAACCCATTTGTTGCCGCGACTTTTCCGACTCCAAGCATCCGCCAAAACAGCCCGCGGGCCCGTTCGGCAACCCCGACTGCGATTCCCCAAGTGGGTGCGGCGGATATGACCACATTCTTCTACTAAACCGCATATAGTCAGCTTGGCCGCGTCGTTTCTCGAGCAAATTTCCACCTTCAACACATGGAGCATCTTCACGGGCGACGTTGTCGAAGCGGCCGTGTGGTTGGTCAACCAGAGCGAGGTAACGACCGACTTGGAATTGTTCAACAAGGCGCTCGGTTTGGCATTGAATGCTCCGGTGTTTCCTGCGATTGGTGACTTATTTCCTTCTTCGTTTCCCGTGGATTCATCCTATTTTAGGAAATCAGTGAGCTTTGGCTTTCATGCAATCCCAGGATGGCCCTTTACACAAACCCAGCGATGCGGCGCCCGTCAACAATTTCCCGCTCGGCTCTGATAGCGCCTTTCAGTCCAGCGCACAATGGGTGTTCGACCTCGAAGGCAAAGAATGGGCGCACTGGACAAACACGACCGCTGCGAATGAGGTCACGCATTTCTCTGGCAGCTATTCGACGACCGTTCCGGGAACCAATCTGCGCATCATCTCAATCAACACGGTGTACTGGTACAAGCAAAAGTGCGTGCCTGTTCTCGTTTGTCGCGAATGAAGCTCATTCCACTGCAGCTTCTGGTTGTACGATTCTGATACGCCGCTGTAAGTTCTCAGCAAGAGTGTCTCGCTGTTATTAGAACTTACCTCGAAGGGCCGACCCTCGCGACATTCTTGCATTCCTCGCGAAGGAACTGCAGTCGGCCGAGGTCGCAGGAAACCGCGTCTGGATTATCGGGCACATGCCTCCCGGCTGCGAAGATGCGCTCAGTGACCAGTCGAATTACTATGACCAGATCATCCAGCGCTATCACGGTATCATCGCGGGCCAGTTCTTCGGGCATACACATTATGTGCGTGAATTATCACTTCTCGTCGAAGAAGACTTTAACGCATCTGCTCAGGATCAATTTGAGATCGCGTACTCGGATTATACGCACCGGACCGCTGAAACAGCGATAAACGTTGCTTGGATCGCGCCGGCATTGACACCGCGAAGTAAGTGTCGATAGCAGCTTCTGTTCTTCACCATGAGGAGGCCATCGTAGGTGGCAACCCAGCGTTCAAGGTCTACGACGTGGATCCGGAAACGTACGACATCATGGACGCTAAAGTGTACATCGGTGAGCTCCGGATGTCCCTCAACAACAGAGTTGCTCACCGTTCCTGAAGCCGATATGGCGAACCCCAAGTACCAGGTCAAACGCAAGTTCAACCTGCTTCTGCTCCACGAAAACGTTGCTGAACGGCGGTTGCAGCCGAATGGAGTCTCTATTATAGCGCGCGGCAAGAGTACGGGCAGCTTCTGCGACCTCCGCTAGCGCCGAATGCGCCTCTGGACGCCCAGTTCTGGCACGCGGTGACGGAGGTGTTCGAGAAGAACGACACGGCATTTTCGCGGTTCAACGAGTTTATGACGCGTGGGGCGCATGTGCAGGCGTGCGATGCAAAGTGCAAAGAGCAGACAATTTGTCAAATGCGGGCTGCGAGAGCGGAGAATAATTGCGTGAGTTTCTATTCAGCGGCGATGGTGAAGGAGTTGATGACTTGCAGCATGTGGTGACGCCGACGACGACGTTTGGCGACACGGAGCGGGACCCGGTGGGACAGGCGCAGGTACCGATGAACATGGTGAACCCGACTTCGAACTCGCAGCAAGGGCGACATGCGCTTGGGCGTGCGCAGTGCGAAGGAGAGGGTATCGGGCACGTTCTGCGAGGATTACCACATCGGATTAGCAGCGCCTCGGTGAGTTGGCCATAACCTGCTGTGTTTGGCGGCTCTAATTGGGTGTTTGCAGGTCCCGGGCTTGGAGAAGATGATGCAGAAGCTGAAGATGCATTTGAAGGATATTTTGCCGCAGGAGATACGCGCTGTGGAAGACCTTTGAGGGTTGTTCTTTAGAGCTTGTGCGTGTTCAAAGCCCGTCTTGGAAGTTTCTACGCCTCCGTCGTTGTCGGGTTCCGCGTCGAGTCAGGGCACCTCGAGGTCTTGCTGATCCTTGTCGATTCGGGTCCGAGGTGTTGGGTTCGAGAATGAGAAGAAATTTGGGGTAATTATTCAGTTTTTTATGACCTTCGTCGAGGTAGCACGAGTGCCGGAAGAGTTGCGCACATGCAAGATGAGGGCAGGCTGAGAGCAGTTAGCTCCACGTGATGGCCTGTTTATCTTGCGCGCGGCGATGACATTCGAAATTAGAACCGTCTCTTTCTCTCCGCCACCATGCTCTACCAGCTGCAGCTTGCGGCGTCCTTCACCGGCGTCGCGGCCTTGAGCTGCGTCCTGCTGTACCTCACCGGCCCGTCCGAGGGCAAAATTCAGCTCCCATTACATGCTGAGGATAACGACGAGCTCGACGGCGGCGAAGACCCGTTCGACGTGGCCAAGCCCGAGGACCTCATCGATGGCTACCCTATCGACGCGGAGGCGTTCTGGAAGAGAGTGCGTGCTTGTCTATGCTTGCTTTTTCCACTGCTAGAACGGCTTGGTTTCAGACTAAGCGCCGCAAAATTTTTATCGCTGCGCTTTTTGCGGGTGTGCTTGGTTGCCAGACCGCTGCCCTCGCATTGGCGGTCGTAGACCACGACGACGACACGACGCTCACTACGCATGCGTTGCAGCTGGCATACACCGTCTATGTCTTCGGCTTTGCGGTACTTTCGGTCCGATGCAACGACGTCGAGTCAAATACGACGCGCCTTTGGCATCTCTGCGCGCTCTCCACCATCCCAGCGTTGACGCTTGCCTTCACCGCCATCCTTCCTGCCGACACAGTTGTCGCTGCGGTCGAGGTTTCACAAGCGCTCTGGTATGCGATCCTCGGTCTCTATATCGTCGCGACCGTGACCGTTTGGACGACGCCGTGTGGCCCAGCACTCCACTACCCTCCCGAGCAAATCTACGCAGCGAAGACGATCGCGGCGGTCACCAACACCGATAACGAGAATGTCACCGGCGTTGTTGGTCCGTCTTATTTATGTGAACGTCGATCGAATTCAGGCTCATGTTTCCGTAGGCTGCTCTCCGTGGGACGCTCTCTTCTTCTCGTACACCACAAAGGTCGTCATGCTTGGAAACATATCGGAAAGTCTGGAGATCGGTGACCTGCCCATCGTCCCGGCTGACATGCGGGCGACGTACAACTACCTAGGGATGAAACGCGCCATGAAGACGATGAAGCTGCGCATTTGGTCGTGGAAGCCAACCCCCGGCTCCGGCTGGTCGCTGATCTATCGTCTGCTGCGCCTCAATGCGTGGGGTCTTTTCGCGCAGTTTGTCCTCGCGGCAACTTCGGCGGTCCTCTTCTACGCGCCGCCGTTCTTCCTTCGTTTGGTCCTCACCTATCTAGAGAACGACCCAAACCGGGAGGATCGCTCTTGGGGGTGGGTATGGGTCTTCGCATTGTTCAGTACGAACGTTATCGGGTTCCTCAGTTGGTACTTTCCTCGGATGATGTCGTCGCGTGCTCATAGACTGTACACAGTTGCCGGCCAGCTCTGGTCCATATCGACGACGACGCTTCAAGTTCGCTTCCGCATCCAGCTCAACTCGATCCTCTACGCGAAGACTCTTGTGCGGAAGGACGTCGCATCCTCAGCGCCCGCGGCTGCAAAAGACAAAGATAAAGATGGTGAAGCAAGCGATAGTGACAAGAAGGACGAGGAGGAGGACGACTTTTCGTCCAAGGCGCAGATCATGACCCTCATGTAGGAACCTTTTCTCTACTTGGGGTAATGCTTGATGTTATTTTTCAGGACAACGGACGTAGACCGCGTTAGCGAGTTTGCGTGGCATTTATTCACTCTCATCGGTGCGCACTACTTTTCTTCTGTCTTTCTCTTGCTCAAGGCACCTCAGACTCTCCCATCGAAATCGTTGTCGCGTCGATCTTCTTGTACAAGCTGCTTGGTGTCTCGTCTCTGTTCGGCCTCGCGGTTACTTGCCTGTTCCTCCCCATGAATCACATTGCGGGCAAGATCGTTGTGTGTGAGTGCATTCTCGTCATCGCAAATATCGATACTGAGTCTTTCTCCTTCAGCGGCCCAGGATAACCTGATGAAAGCACGCGACGAGCGTGTCGCGCTCATGAACGAGATCCTCGGCGCCATCCGCATGCTCAAGTTTATGGCCTGGGAGCGCAGCTTTGAAGCTCGCGTGCTCAAAGTCCGCGCCAAGGAGCTCAAGTACCAGAAGCTCAACTACACCATCGAGGTTTTGTGGAACGCTATATGGAATGGATCGCCGATGTTGGTGACCCTGGTGTCATTTTGGCATTATGCTGTGGTGCGCAAGGAAGTCCTGACACCCGCGGTTGCGTTTACTTCAGTATGTTCCTTCTTCTCCTGGAGTTAAGATGCTGACGATTGCGCAGATCATCAGTGAGTCTAGCCTGAAGATTGCTCGGTCCACGAGCCTGAGGTCCTCTTTCTAGTCTTCAACGAGCTGAAGTTCGCGCTGAACGCGTTACCCGAGACGCTCATCAACATGCTGCAGTCGTTTGTGTCCTTGCGTCGCATTGAGAAGGCGAGCTTGCCGTCCCATGTATTTCTGCTCATACTAAATATGGACAGTATCTCGGCACTGCTGAAGTCGCACCTGTTCCGCCTCTCTCGGAGCAGTCGCCAACCATCGCATTCCAATCATGCACGGTCACGTGGCCACACGATAGAAATGCGGGCACGGCGAGCGGGACCCCGTCAGCTGCCTCGACCCCGCGGCACAAATTCGTGCTTGTGGACTTGTCGCTTCAGTTCCCGCAAGGCGAATTGTCGCTTGTTTGCGGCAAGCTGGGATCAGGTAAGCATTTCTCGTGTATCCGAGGACGTTATGACTGATCTGTAGGACAGGCAAAACCCTGCTGCTCCTCGCTCTGCTTGGAGAGGCGGACATTCTGAGTGGGCAGATGCTGTGTCCCCGCTCGCCGCCTAATGCCCTCGCCTCGTTTGCGGAAGAGAAGTTTTCCAAGGACAAGTGGATTGTACCAGGCATTTGCGCGTTCGTCCCGCAAGCTGCCTGGCTGCGCAACGCGTCCATCAAAGACAACATCTTGTTCAATCTCCCGTACGACGAGGAGCGCTACAATCTCACCCTTGAGGTATCGATGCCATTCGAATACGCCGATGTTTGCTGAATTGCGATAGGTCTGCGCGCTTGTGAGCGATTTGGAGATCATAGAGGACGGAGACGAGGCAGAGATCGGCGAGAGAGGTGTAAATCTTTCGGGTAAGAGCTCGAGAGATGGGTGAATGGAGATGGGTGAATGTGCCATTAATGTTTTCCAGGTGGCCAAAAAGCTCGCGTTTCCCTTGCTCGGGCTGTTTGTGAGTGTTGGCGTGCTCTTCATGGGCTTCTCTAACCACCCGCTGCAGACTCTCGCGCGTCTATCCTGTTGCTCGACGACGTTCTCTCTGCAGGCACGTCTTCCGTGGATTTCTCTATTTTCTCATCTGATCTTTGTTTTAGTCGACGCACACACCGCGCACCATCTCTACAACGAATGTCTGCGCGGACCTCTGATGAAAGGCCGGACTATCATCCTAGTGTCCCATCACGTGCAGCTCTGTGCTCCTGGTGCTGCCTACGTCGTCGCGCTCGAAAACGGCCGTGTCCAATTCCAAGGCGACGGAAAGACGTTCCAGGCCTCGAGCGTCATGAGCACCTTGGTCCAGTCGACGACCGCCAACGAAGAAGACCAAACAGAGGCTGCGGTCGAGGCGGTCCCTCCTGCAAAGCAAAACGGTCACGAGTCGTCCGAGACCACTGCGGCTGCAGCTCCTGCGCCAAAGAAAGAGACCAAGCCTCGAAAGCTCGTCGAGGAGGAGAAGCGCGCGGTTGGTCGTGTAGCCCGCGATGTCTGGGCAACGTATGTCAAAGCCTGCGGCGGTTCGCCGTACTGGGCTTTGTTCGTGTTCGTCTTCATTATCGCGGCGCTGGGTCCCGTGATGGAGAATGGCTGGATCTCGTATTGGTCGCGAGACGACGGGTCTCACACGGCGGTGTATTACATCTCCATCTATGCGGCCGTGCGTTGCTCGTTTCTCGTTGTTTTCGTATGCTGACTTGACTTCTTAGCTCACTTCTCTCGGTTTGTGACCATGACTCCCTGCGCTTCGAGACTAATGTCGCACAGGTCTCGTTTTAACCACTCTTCGGTGGTTTGTGCTATGTAAGATCTTGAGGGCTCGTCTATCAATTCAGAGGCTGATTGGGATACAGACCGAGGCTCGATCCACGCGTCGACGGTCCTGTACAAGCGTCTGCTTGAAGGCGTTCTTTTCGCTAAAATTCGATTCCATGACACCGTGTCCCGTGGCCGGGTCCTGAACCGATTCGGAAAAGATTTCGAAGGCATCGACAGCAGCCTGTCCGACCACTTTGGCCGAAGTACCATGTATCTCGTCTCATCCGTGGTATGTGCGCTTGTTTGCCTATGATTCGCAAGCATTGACGGATCCAGACCACCATCGTCACTATCAGTTTGGTTGGCGGCGTACCCTTCATTATCGCTTCTCTCCTCACCGGCATCCTCTATTACAACGGTAATAAATTGTCGAACCTCGTTTCGTCTCTGATGTTCTCGCAGCCGCAAAGGTCTACGGTCAAACCTCACGCGATATGCGTCGTCTGGATTCTGTGACCCGATCGCCCCTATATTCCACGTACAGTGAGACCATTGCAGGCGTCGCCATCCTGCGCGCTTTTGGGGCATCATCGAAGTTTCTGCGGGACATGTTGAGTTTCGTAGACACCAACTCCAAGTGAGTAGAGACCTACCTCTTCACGTCGCCGTTCTCTTAACGAAGTCTGTTCCAGTCCTTATTATTGGCTGTGGGGAGTGAACAGATGGCTTTCTGTGCGTTCTGGGTCTGTCATGTTTATTAGTGGCGCTGACGACGGTGTATAGATCCGCTTCAACATTCTCTCGAGCGTCATCATGGGTGCCATCTCGTTGGTCGCTGTTTACAACGGGAACATTTCAGCCGCGCTGGCTGGCTTTGCCCTCACCTTCGCGAACACCATCACCAACGACCTGTGAGTGTGCCTTCTTTCTCATCAGTCCGGTCGTTGATGTTCCTCCAAGATTGTTCTTGGTCCGTCGGTTCGTCGGTCTCGAACAGTCGATGGTGAGGTTCTCTTGCGTTCAATCTGCGCTGGATACTCACCGGGATTGCTGTAGGTGGCCCTCGAGCGTGTCAAAGAATACTCGGAGCTACCCCGAGAGGCACCAGAATTCGTAGAACCTAGGCCGCCGGCAGCATGGCCATCGTCGGGCGCGATTCGATGTCAAGATCTTGTCATTCGATATGCGGTAAGCTTCCGCTGTTCTATCTTATCGTATTGACTTTTTGTCCAGCCTGAACTACCGCCTGTGTTACACGGTCTCAACTTCGAGATCAAGCCTGGGGAAAAGGTGTGTAGATCTCCCTAATAATCGTTCTCGTTATTCACCGGCTATAGGTCGGCATTCTCGGAAGGTTATTGATTCCCCGTTGTGTCTGGAGCTGGTACTCACTGTTGTAACACAGGACGGGGTCGGGCAAGAGCACATTGGCTCTTTCGTTCTTCCGCTTTGTCGAGCCGACAGAGGGGAGGATCCTCATCGATGATTTAGACATTTCGCAAATGGGGTTGACGGACCTCCGCAGCCGAATAACCATCATTCCGCGTTCGTCCTTTGTTCGTCCTGTTAAGTATTTGGCTAATCCGACACGTAGAGGACCCAACTATCCTCAGCGGGACTATCCGCTCGACGCTCGACGTCTTCGACGAGTACCAAGACGGCGACATCTTCGAGGCGCTGCGTCGGGTCCACTTGATCCCGTCCAGCGACGAGCCTGTGGTGGAGGAGGACGACGCTACGACAGTCAACGCGAACATGTTCCGCAATCTGGACTCGGCGGTGTCAGAGGGGGGAGAGAACTTTTCGACCGGGGAGAAACAGCTTTTGTGTATGGCAAGAGCGATTCTAAAACGCTCGAAAGTCCTGCTCATGGATGAGGTCGGTAGCCTTGGCATCCTGGTCCGTCATACTTACTATCTTTAGGCAACCGCGTCCGTGGACTACGCAACCGACGAGTTGATTGGTCGTACGATCCGGCAAGAGTTCGCGGAGAGCACAATTCTGACGATAGCCCACCGGCTAAGAACGGTGATCGACTTCGACCGTGTATGCTCCATCTTGTGGCATGTTCTTACGCGACTGATTGGTTCCAGGTTATGCTTCTCGAACAAGGACGCATTGTGGAGTTCGATAGGTATGTCGCCGTGACTTTGAGCGACTGGGTGAGCTAACAGACTTGAAAAGGCCTGCAGTGCTGTTGAAAGATACAAAATCCAAGTTCCATGCGCTTTGCAAGGCGACTGGGAAGCAGGAGTTTGCGACGTTGAAAAAACTAGCCGGAGAGCCGTAGTCGGTCGTAGTTAGATTACAGAGTGGCTGCTGGCATATATTCATAGATTCTTCTGCATGGCGATGATTTTCGGAACCGGCAAGGCGCACTTGCCGGTGACTTGCCGGTTGTTACTTTTCGACCTCAACCACCATGCACTTCCACTTTGACCAGCCCGTTCTTGCTTTGTACCGAACGTTCTTCGGTCTTCCGTCTGCCAGCCACGATAACGGAAGTATTCCTGGCTTCGTGCTCGTTGCTAACTGTCGCGTTGGGTTGATCTTTCTCGCACAACACTCTATGCCCACACCCACGCCTATCCTCCGGCTGACATGAAATGGAGAGCAACTCGGTGCCTTTCCACACTTTGACCTCTACTTTCCACTTCCGCGGAGCTTTTTTTTGCGGCTTGCCGCCCTTGGCATTCGTTCTTTCCCGCCGGTCGACGTTTTCTCTGAGCCTTGGTGTTGCCCATGGCGCCAAAGCTGTATTTTGGAGGTCAGCCCAACTTTGCGCCAGGCTTCGTGCCATATTGACCTCCCAGGCATAGGTCAAGACGACGATTTGGGCTTGCATGTGAATGAAGGACGCAGGCGACGAAAGCTTGCTGTTCGAGATGGGAGCGGGAAATTCTCGCATCCCCACTCGGACGACGAGAGCGGCTCCGACGGCGAGGGTGGCTCGGACGGAGGGGGTGGTGGCGGCGGCGGAAATGGGGAGGGCGGCGGGGGTGGCTCGGGTAGCGGCCCGAATAGTGGCAAGAATTCGAAGGAGTTGCCCGTGAGCAACACTGAGAATACGGCGAAGAGCCACAGTCTTTCAGGGACAGCCAGCGCACCCTCCTCCACTTCGTCACCTTTACCCTTTCTCTGCCTAACCAGCGCCTGCATCCAAGATAACAGCCCTACGGTGCGGTATTCGCCAACGTGGTCGATTGCCAGTCTGCCTTTTGCGCAAACGATACACCAAACAACCGTCGTAGGGGCGTCTCTTTCCTTGAGCTTCAATGGTGCGTGCCCACATTTGAATCGGCCAGAGATGAATATTTTTGCGTATAGGCACCGGCATCAAGGTGTTTGGGACCATCCCAGTCAGCAACGCAACCTCGCCGCCACCGACCGCTGTGTATGTAGTGGACGCTGCCTCACCGCTCACTACCACGCAGCCAATGGCGACGTCCGCACTCCTTGACCAGCCGCTGTTCTCTGCGGAGGACTTGGACTTGGGGCAGCACACGCTTGTGCTCAATGTCACCTCGGTTGTGGACTCGTCGCCATTCTCGGTCGACTACTTTGTGCTTGACGTGCCCCCATCTGCCTCGGCAAGCGCGTCGGGCTCGAGTGCGAGCTTTGCGGCTGCCAGCGCCAGCGCGAGCGCCTCACAAATTCCCTCGAACGGGAACGCGAAGGTGTTGGCAGGCGTGCTCAGTGCTGTCATCTTCTTGCTGTTTTGTATCATCTCCATGCTTGTTTTCGTGTTGCGCATGCGTCGCAAGCGCTCGATGGAAACGCGCAGCCTTCAAAGTGCGTGTATTTTGTCGTGGAAATGGATTCAAGCTCATGCTTTGCTCCCAGGCTCTCTATTTACGCACCCGGAGAGTATTCTCCGCTGGTCCTACGTTCCTTCCCTTCGTTCGGACAACCTCAGCCGTTTTGCACACTCTTCTTCCGATCTTGTTGCACACCCAGCGAACAATTTGACTGAAAAACGCTCTGTCAATTCCTTGCTCTCTCGACAGTTGTAGTTCCCCACATGTATAGTTCTTCTGTAGCAAAATTGTACTATACCCACTTTCGATCCGCAGAGCATCGGCCATCGCTAGTGCGTTGGGTCATCTAGGAACAGCTCTCCGAAATCTTCGATTAGTTCTGGTTCGGCTTGGTGGAGGGCATCGTCATCCAAAGCATCGAGACTGATCCCTCGCCATCGCTGTACCTTCGTTCGCAGGAGGGTTTCAATGTCATCAAGGGATCGGCATTGTCCCAGCGCAGCGCGGAATTTGGTGTACCAAGGGCGGCGACGACACTGAAGGTCGATAAAATGGCGGACATGCGTAGATGCGGTGGGAATGGTCGCCGTGTCGAGATACAGTCGACACAAAGAAAGGTATTCCAGGGAGATTCTCACTGGATCAGGAATTTGGTTTGCGAAGAGGCTGCATCCACTGAATATCAGACGCAGCTCCTCCAGAAAGAGATGAAAAAAAACGAACCAAGGGTTACTGAGAAGGCTTTCTCCGACCATCAAACCGTCCGCGCCAGTGAATGCGAGGTTCGCCTCCAGATCGCTCCACGTGCGCACATTGCCGTTGCTGACGACGGGGATTCTCAAGTTATCCTTGAGATTTTTGACCTGCGCAAGGTCGGCGGCGCCATGTCTCCTGCGCTGAGCAGAAACATTCCGGGCGTGGAGTGTGATCCAGGATATGCCGCACGCCTCTAGTCGCACCGCAAGGTCCAATGTCTTCGTGACTGGTTGGCAGAGGCGTAATTTGGCGCTCGTGGGGACGGCGAACGAGCGAGACATCGCTGTCGCTAAAAAGTACATGTCTTAGCACCTGAAAACGCGCCAGTTCGCGTCGTCACGCGTACTTATCTCTTCAACGAGCGGCCAGTCGCGAACGCCTAGAAGGTAGGCGCCAAAGTGGCCGTCGCGAGCGGCTTCTTGAGGACAGCCGAGATTGAGATCTGCGCCAGTGAGTAGAAATCCTTGGGAAGCCAGACAACTTGCCTATCCCTGCACAGAGGCTCTCTAATTTACGACCGCCTTTGACGACTGTTTCAGGGTCATTTCCGCAGAGCTGGACCACGACAGGCTGTTCAGGACAGGATTGATGCAGCGTCAAATCTCTTAAGCAGAATTCAAGGTAGTCTTGGTCCTCAAGGAGCAGCTCGGGCTTGAGCATTTGGGTATACGAGAGCGTCGCGCCGTACTTTTGGACGAGCGTTCTGAAGGGTAAATCTGACTGATTAACCTGTTTGAAGCCGGTGAGGATGGAAATACGAGATGAACGGGTGGCCAATTGACCATCGGCGCACAAATTCGCGACAGCATCGAGGTTGAGTTCAACACGCGTCACAGCGTGACTTGCCCACTCTTCCCGAGCACCCACACCCGACTCCCGTACTTTCAAGGCTTGGACGCCTCTCCGGCCGGTGTATTTTGCGGAGGTCGATGCTTCAACCAGGCAAGTGGGTCAATGTTCAGCATGCTGCATGCGCAGCCGTTCTCAGGGTCTGACGAGCTTGCTAAGCTCTGCTATGAACGGAGTTTTCGCTGGCTGGACTCGCTGGCGTGCCTTTCCGCATCTTATCAGTGAGCAGTCGCTGTCTTCACCGCTAAAACAAGCATGTTGAATCAAAGTTCGCCAGGATCATCGGACCGGAGGGCAACGCACGTCGATTTCTGCAAAAAGTCGCGTGGTAGACCGCTTGCTTGTACCCTCATACAGGCCGCTTATCACAGTGGGCACCAATCCCAGCCTTGTCCTTGATGAACTATGCCGCATGTCGACGGAAATCCGCACCGCGGGGCGGTCCATTGAGTGGTGCGCCTCTAAAGACATCACAGATCCTATACCCAAGAGTGGCGAACGATGCCCCACTGTCGAATTTCGTCTCAGTGCAGCCCCATGAAGCTGCCGCCAAGGAAGAAAAAGACAAGCATTCCACGGCTTTTCTTGGACCTCTGACGATAGCTACAGCTTCTTAAACCTCGCAAGTGCGTCTGGAACTGCATCCAGCGGCATGCCGTCCGAAACCTTCTTCAGCGCAGTGGGAACCTGAACACTCATCTGGTACCGTCTGCAAGTTTTTCCGCGGGCGAAAAGGCTTGCCGTGGCCAAACACAGAGAACAGAACCCCTTTTGTTGGTGGCGCTTTCTTCCCTTCGCCCTCCAGTGCAGAAGCCAGCCAAGCAATTCCGAGTCCAGTCAGCTTCATATATTTCTACTGACACCTCAAAGATACGACCTGTGTTCTTGCAAAACCATGCGCTGGGCTCAATGCCCCCACATACCCCAAACGATTCCCCGCCGCTTCAACAATTATTGATCGGCAATCCGGGGCGTGGTTGGCGTTGTTCGAACCTGTTCGAAGCTGGCTTCATCAGAAATGAAACTCGCGTGGATGGTCGGCGCGGACCCCCGCGCCTACAAGCCGGCTGTGGGATCGCCTTGTTCAAGAAGGGGCTGCTTTTCGGAAGCTTAAATAACGGGGACCGTCTTCCGCTGGCACCCATCTTGCACTCAGCAGCAATTTTTCGCACTCGGGTCTCCAAACTGGCGGACGCGATGTACAGCTGCCGGCCCTAGATCTCCCGCTGCAATGGATTCCGCGGCCGTATGCACGCGTCTGTTCCAACCGCGAAGCGCGCTGGTGAGCGCAAACCTTTCTTAGAGCGTTCCCATGCCAGTGTCGACTTTTCTTCTTAGAACCGCGCTGTTTATACAGCTTGGCCGAGTCGTAGTGCGATGCGGGTCGCCAGCCTCAGTTTCCCTGAGAGTCGCCTCAGGATGGTGAATTCAAGCTCCGCGCCGACAATATATGTCCGCCGCGTCCCAGCACTTGGTGACGGAGATCCAAGATCAGCCGTTCCTGGACCATGTCACTGACTGCGAGAAAAAATTGCTGGCGGCCACTCGGAGTCCGTACCGTACTGGCGGTCCATCCGTCTTCTTTCGTACTTTCCGCCGGTGAATTGCGACGGGGTTGTCGCATTTTGGCGCCGGAACATTGCGAGCGAGGAGCGGAGGACCTCCAAACTATCTACGACACTCCGGGCTCTATTTTTTCTTTCAAGTCTGTGCAAATGATCCTGACGCTGGCGGTGGGTCGCACGGCGATCTCATTGCATTAAGTTCAGACCCAAAAATGGATGTAGGGTGGAAAGTTTATCGACCGGTCTCGCGGGATGTTCAGAAAATACAGGATGAATTACAACAAAAGTCCCAAGGCAAATCTAGATGGCTGGACGACCAGCGATTTTGTATAAACAGCTGCGTACAATACGGTGTCGAGTTACCGCAATGGGGAAGCGATTGTGTCCTTGTTCGGGCCAATTACAACCTTGATGACCATTCGGCCTTCGTCGTCTTTGCCCCGCGCAAGGAGCTCGAATGCCTCCCTAGTATCGTGGAGCTCGAAGCGGTGCGTAATGAGCTTCTTGACGGAGCCAAGTGTGCCGCTAGCCAGGAGCGCAAGCGCTTCGGGGTACGTGTGGGCATAGCGGAACGAGCCTTGGATGTCGACTTCGCGAAGTGCGGCAGCAGAGAGAGGCAGCAAAACGTTCCGGGAGCCCATTCCTATGAGCATCACCTTCCCGCCGACGGTCGCGGCCTGAACATGTGTCAAAGGACATGGGAGGGAGTAAGAAACAGAAATCGCATACGTGGACAGACATCTGGATGCACGGCTCGGCACCAGTACATTCAAAGACAACGTCGAATCCGTCCGCGGCCCCGAATTTGGCGAGCGCGGATTGGATGCTGTCTTTTGCTCGGCTGAGAGCCTCCTCTGATGTCTTCGCCTTGTCCGCGATTGGCAAGCAGAATGTCGCGTCAGCAAAGCCGTTAGACGTGGCGAAGTCCAGGCGGGCTTTGTTGATATCGATAGCGACGACTCGAGACGCGCCCTTGGATTTGGCGACGGAGCACGCGAGAAGCCCGATGGCGCCAACACCGAAAACAAGGACAGTCTGTCCGCGGGAAACTTGGGCGCGTCGGGAAGCGTGCAAAAGCACAGATAATGGCTCAGCCAGTGCACCGTCGTCGAATGAGCAGGCTTCGGGTAGCGGGTGTAGGAGGTGGGCGGGATGGTTCATGTATGTCTGGAGCGTGCCATCCAAGTGAGGGAATGTTTTCGCTGAGGAACAGAACCTGAACAAACAAAGCAGGTGAGGGGATGGAGCGGCACAGGTAAAGAGATGTTACCTCATGTTTACGCAGAGGTTGTAGTTTCCCGACGTGCAGAATTTGCACTTGTTGCACATAATACCGGCCTCAATCGCGACGCGAGTGCCGACGGCGAGACCCTTCACGCCGGGTCCGACGGCAGTAACGACGCCCGCTGCTTCGTGGCCGAGGACGAGAGGTGATTGCAGCGCGAAGTCGCCATTGCGGCCGTGCGCGAAATAATGGACTGGGAGGATGTCAAAGCGTATTCTAGGCGACGAGCGGGGTCTTACGGTCGCTACCGCAGAGACCAGTCGCGAGAACAGCGACCTGGGCGTATCCCTGCTGGGGAGGCCATAGTGTGCGTTGCTCGACGCGTATGTCGAGGCGGCCATGTAGTACGGAGACGGTGTTGGAGGGTAGCGCGACAGGGGACATTGTCTTCGAGTTGTGGTTTGGGGGGAATGCAGGTGGTCTGTTATAAGGAGGAGAGGAGCTTCGGCATTCGGTCCGGTCGATCAGATCCTAGTTTCAAAACACGCAAAGTAGGACCGACAGAAATTCAGGCCATAGACCGCTGATGGTTGGGGTTAAGGAAGGTGCCGTGGTGCTTCGCCTTCTCTTTGTCGCTTCCAGAGCCGTCCTTGAGCCACTGCTCTGGCGCACTCGAAAGGCCGGGCACGGCGCTTACCCCGCAATGACATAGCCGAAGTCACGGACGACAGCGCGGAAATTTGAATTTTTGATGCTCCGGAGCCCGTCGGTCCGTCCACCGACGGCGACGCCGACCCAGGTCTGCCGAGGTCGTCCTCCTCCATCAGAAGAACCAACCAAGCACGTGTTCCAGCGATGTCCACCGGGCCCAAGCAGCCGTCGCGGAGAGAAGATGCTTCGTGGAAGGGTGGCCCGTCCCGATACCCGCGCGTTTTCTCTGAAATCGAGGGTGGTCGGAGCGACCGGAGAGATTCCAGTGTAAGTAGACACACATTAGCATTGAGCTCGATGAATTGCATCGGTGAGTCACCGGCCGCCTTCGCGTCGAGCCTCGGGACGCGCTTTACGGTGGATGAGCCCAAGAAGCGCAAATTTTGGCCAACGCCGCTCCACGAAACGCCCTTGTCTGCGGTCAGTCTGCGGACTATACCGAGTACTGCAGATGGACGCGATCGCCTGCCACCGATGATGCGGAAACGACGTCGACGTGGCAAGCTTGCGGAGCGGAGGTGGTGTGCTGACCCTTCCCAAGAACGTATGGAGTGAGCTTGCTCGGTGTTCGCAGAGGATTCTGAGGCAGTCAGTGGTCGAGATTAGAGATGGTGTGTCATTGCGTAATGCAAGAACAAAGTCGACCGATAGGACCGCGCTACTTACCACTGCGCCAACCACCATCGCAGTTTGACTTTAGGTTCTCTCTGCTAGACCGTCCTAGATAACCGATTCTCACCACATGCGGCCGAGAATCGGCTACTCGGCTCCCTCTGGATCCGCAGTCTGCGACTACCAGCGCCAGTTCATCCAAGAGTCCGAATCGACACTCCGAGACCATGATCGCGCTTCGAAGCAGGTCCAAACCTTCGCTCCGCCTTCTCTCGAGAACTCGGACCGCAGGTGTGAGTGAACGGGGCGCAACCTGGAGCCATTGTGCCTTGCCAAGTTGTCTGTGTGGGTTCGAATGCACCGTCAAATAACGCGATGTGCGTGTGCATATTACATGCGTCGCAGTATCGGTGCTTACTCAATCCGTTTTCGAACGATGCGAAATTTTTGGTGGCGATAGAAAGCGCCGAATTGGTGCTCGTACTTCTCTTGGGCCGGGAGTCTAGTCTTGAGCATCGTTTACGCGAAGAATTACCTTGGTCCATTGGCATGACTCTGGAGTTCCACGCATGAGCAGCATTCATTTCCGTTGAGGTGCTTCGACAACTTCGCGGTAACTGGAACGGGGAAGAGTTCAACATGGTCACGTTTTTTGATTCCTTGATGAAAGCCCAGGAGCAACCCAAACTCGATTGGTTACTGCGTCCAGCGACGATTGGTTCACCCATGGCAATAACCAGTCAGAGCGCCGCTATCCATCAACGACCGTGAATCAGGTTTCCAAACGATCAGCGCCGTGAATGAACGTTCACAACGACCGCCGCCAAGCCGGGTCCACCCACTTTTGCTTCCGAGGAGACTCCCAAGTCCCCTCCCGAGTCTCCTCGGTGTCGTTCCAGGGCAATTCCAGGGCCGGGTCGGACCTTTCGCTTACGCTACGAAGCGAGGCAGCTCGAGTCCTCACGGATGTTTCTTGCATTCGCTGGACGAGGGCTAGACCGCCCCTTTTCCGAGAGCGCTGAAACGTTCCCTCCCAACACGGGGATCTCCAACATAGTTCACCCGCGGGTCGACACGGAACCGCAGCGAATCCGGTGCCAGCGTTCGATCAGCCGCTGTCAATAGCAACCCCATAAATTTTCAGCATAGACCGTCGCTCCCCGCCCTTTCCTCCTCCCAGCTAATCCTTCCTCCTTTTCTCCGTATAATTCCTCATTATGACCATCGTCCTCACTCCCGTATGGTCAGCATACTTCTTGGCCGCACCGATCTATCACTAAGCCTTTGTAGGCAAAATGGCGTCCAGAAACTCAAGATGACCTCGCAAGGTGCGTCTATCCTCGTTTTCGCGTTTCCTAGTACTGAGTTCTTGCAGCACGACCTCAGCTTAAGCGCGGCTTGACCCCTCCTGAGCTGAACGACGAGGTCCATGAGACGCGCTGCCTGACGCAGCTCCGGGGCAAGGTCTCTGACATCGTAAGGGCTTGCCAACTTGGCTCTCTCTCTTGTTGACGCGTCTTCCAGGAGCGCTACATCTTCTTGAGTGCGCTGAAGGTATTTTCTTGTGCGATGTTCGCTTCCCGCGTGCCAACATTTTGGCGACAGGAATTCGACCCTCACATGTTCTACCGCCTCTGCCTCAAGCACATGGCCGAGTTCACCCCCATTATCTACACGCCGTCCGTGGTCGTCTCTTTCGCGTCAAGAATTCGCCATTGAACAGAATTTTCAGGACCGTTGGCCAGGCTTGCCAGGAGTTCAGCCACAACTACCGTCGTCCCGAGGGCCTCGTACGTTTGATTCTTCTTTGTTTTGTTTCTGTTTCTCATCCTACGCGCAGTTTGTCTCGATTAAAGACAAGGGCAAGATCAAGTCCATTCTCAATGCCTGGCCCAAGATCGACGATGCCCGTATTAGTGTGGTCACTGACGGTGCGCGAAGATTCCTTTATGCTGAACGCGACTTGACCTTCCAATATAGGCTCTCGTATCCTCGGCTTGGGTGACCTCGGAATCAACGGTATGCCTATTTCGATCGGCAAGCTGAGCCTGTACGTCGCTGGAGCAGGGTACGTGCTTGTTTTTGACTGTGTACGCGAGTACTGAACGGACGGATAGCATTCGTCCTGAATCCACAATCCCCATTTGCCTCGACCTCGGCACCAACACGCAGAAGTACCTCGATGACCCGCTCTACCTTGGCCTGCGCAAGCGCAGAGTCCCGACGGACGAGATGACGGCGTTCATGGACGAATTCATGTACGAAATGAGCGTGCAATTCCCCAAGTATGGTGTCTCCTGCATTCACGGAAACGCGTCCATCCATGCTCATCTCCATGAATAGATTGTTGGTCCAATTTGAGGACTTCTCCACCGATCACGCTTTCCTCTATCTTGAGCGGTAAATGTTATCTCCCGACCACCGTGCTTGTCTGACGCGCTGCGAAACAGGTACCGCGACCAGTACCCTGTCTTCAACGACGATATCCAGGGTACCGGCGCCGTGGTGCTGTCCGGCTTCATCAACGCAGCGAAACTGGCGTCTGCTGCTTCTGGCCAGCCTCTGACCAGCCACCGAATCCTGTTCTTTGGGGCCGGGTCCGCCGGTGTCGGTGTGGCGATGCAGCTTATGAGCTTCTTCACGCTCGAGGGTCTCTCCGAGGAAGAGGCACGTGACCGCATCTACCTCGTCGACACGCAGGGTCTTGTCTACAAAGCACGCGGCGAGCTGGCCGAGCACAAGCACTGTTGGTCTTTTCCCGGTGATATAGCCCTTCTGCTGACCTTGATTTCAGACTTTGCCCGTACCGACTACACCGGCCCGCCGCTCAAGAGCTTGCTGGATGTGATCGAGTTCGTTCGCCCCACGGCGCTCATGGGTCTGTCCACCACGTCCAACGCCTTCACCCAAGACGTCATCCAGACCATGGCTGCACTCAACCCCCTCCCCATCATCTTCCCCCTCAGCAACCCCGTCAAGCTCTCCGAGTGCACTTTCGACGACGCCGTGCGCTACACGAACGGCAAGGTTCTCTTTGCAAGTGGGTCGCCGTTCGACGCGCTCAACTTCCAGGGGCAAACCCTCCACCCCGGCCAGGGTGTACGTGTCCCTTTTTCGTTCTCGTTCTGCTGGGTGTTGATTGTCGGAATCTTCAGAACAACATGTACATCTTTCCGGGTCTCGGTCTTGGTGCCATTCTTGCGCGCTGCGCTAGCGTCACCGACTCCATGGTCGAAGCGTCCTCGCTCGGGTTGGCCAACTCCCTCACAACTGAGGAGGAGGAAATGAACCTGCTATACCCCCAAATTGACCGCAGTACGATTTTCTTTGCGCCTTCAACTATCTACTTGAACTCAAGGCACCTCTCAGTTCGTGAAATCAGCGCCTTCATTGCGATGCAAGTCATCCGCGCCGCACAGACGGCCAACGTCGACCGTAACCCCGACCTGCGCCGCATGAGCGATGATGATTTGCTCGCCTTTGTCAAGTCCAAGATGTGGAACCCTTGAACGACCCCATGCCGCTACTTTAGATTAGACCCAGCTCAGCCCGCCGTGCCTTGACATCTTTATGTGCTTTCCGGTCTGCTTTGCTTTGCATGCAATTGTACTCAATCGATATAATGAACACATTTCTTTTGGGAGAACAAGTTGGCGCAGAAACTGTGCTGAAGTTTGAGAGTGGGCATTTTGTCCTACGAGATACTATACCGCCAAGAATCTTGCAACGACGTAGCGACCCTACGGGTTACGACCAGTCGACGACAATGAGATTTCCTCGTTGTCGTCCAGGAACGCATTCTCAGGCTCAGGCCCAAAGCAATCTAAACAATAGGGTTCCAAAGCGACTGGACATTACCCCGACCATATGATACTTTTGGCACATAATAATCGCACCAACTCAACTCTTCTCATTCCAGCGCTCGTAGTTGCCTTCTCCGAGATTCGTTTTGTATTTGTCCTCAATTGTTGAGCATAAAGAGTCGAGGTTGCCCAGCGCTTCGACGAGGGCAGCAAGAGACGATAGATTGTCTGAATTCGGCGTCAGCGCGAGAAGGAAGGCGTCGACCGTGCCTTACTCACCGTACATTTGTATCCGAACTTGGATGAGATTCTCGGATGGATGGGGAACGCTAAACGCATAGGTCTCCATAGACAGCCAAGGAACGCTTTCATGTTCACCTGTATCCACAGAATTCCACTTTGGGGCTAGGACTGTGTCAGAGGATCGGAGAATGGACGCGTTTTGCGGACTTTTTCATGAGCATCCAGCGGAGAGCGTTGCCAATTGTGTGCGACTCGTCGTGGATCTGGTATGTCGCCGCAGAGAGATCAGGCGCGGCGCCTTTCATCTGACTTTGTATTGAGATGGTGTTGAAAGCAAAGTAGTCGTGCGCACAATGACGAGTTTCGGCGGGAGGTCGGTGGTCGCCATAGTCAAGCCGTGAGATGCCCGTGACTTTCACATTCTTGTCTCGAACGTCCACCAGCAACGCGGTCTTTTGTCTGCGTGGAATGGGCTTGGCTCTGCATGCATGTCCCCAATTGTGCATTCGGCTAATCCGACCAGTCAATCCCGCCGACAATGTCGAAATCGGTGGACAATGAAAAAGTCAACGCTTCGACTGGTCAATGGCAATCGTCAATGGCGCATCCTCTATAAAGCTCTCCAACCTACCCCAATGCTCTCCATCCGCTTCTATACCCCCTCCCGCATCTCATTACACGACCAAAATCACCAGGGCAGGCCCTTCACTCCCAAGCGGATAACGAACCTACGAACCCAGCGATGCCTTCTTACGCCGAACGCCCTACTCTTCCTCCTCTTCACACCCTCAACTTGCTTCCGGCCTCTTACGAAAGCCGTCGTCGCACCACCACTCCCTTCGACTCCTACGAACAAATGGTGTGTGCTTTTCCGTTTGTAGATCCCGCTTTGCTCATCTCGATGCGCTCAGAACGATTCATGGCAGTCCCGTCGCCGGGTCTCCACATGCTCCTCGACGCGCACACCTTCTCCGTCTCCCTCGGACTCGAGCACGCTCTCCAGTCCCGGGAACAAAGTCACCCTCGTACCCTGCGCCTCAATCGACGAGGCCGACGCGGTCATTGTTGTGCCAACTTTGCCCGACGGCGGCAAGGGATTCCTCGTCACCGGTCACGCTCTTGCGCAGCTGCGGCTCCCGCAAAGACAACTGGCCAAAGACGTTCGCGCCCGAATGCACCCATATCGTTTCTCATCGCGCCGGGCATGATGGACTTGGACCTGCTTTTTTGTATCAACGAACCCAACCGAAGTCATCTTGTATCCATTAACGCCATTTGTATTATCTACGCGCCCGTCTCGTAGAGGACGAAACTGCTTGTTTTTGTAGAATAGAAATCGGGGTTAATGAGAGTCACAACGCCAACTTGCTTCTGACCGCGACGTCATCTCTGCTCCTTGCCAGACTATGCCTGAAGTAACCGCTGAGAAGGAGATCAACCCATACGAGCTGCTTGGTCTAGATGACCAAGCGACTGAGCAGGACATCCGGACTGCATACAGACAGACCTCGCGCAAAGTCCACCCCGATCGCGTATGTTCACCTCTTCCACGTTTCGCCCGACCTGATGTTCTAACAGCCCCCTTCGTAGAACCGCAATGACCCTGACGCTGCCCGGAAATTTCACGAACTCACGCAGGCGCATGAGCTGCTGCTCGACCCTCTACGTCGGCTAGCGCTGGATGCGAAGCTGCGGGCCAAGCATGCGAGGGAGGCTCGGTTCAAGACCTACGACACCAAGCGCAAAAACATGGTCACGGAGCTCGAGGAGCGAGAGCGCGCCTTCAAAAAGGCCAAGCTAGACCAGGAGGCCGAGGAAATCAAGAACAGGACCGAAAACGACAAGATCAAGGATGCGGGACGGAGGATGCGAGAGGAACGCGAGAATGCGCTCAAACAGAAGGAAGCAGAGGCAAGGAAGCAGCCAGGAGATGAAGACGAAGCCCCGTCGCTCAGTGCGTTTATTTCGTTTGTCTCTTAGCCAGGGCTGACTCGGCAGTAGACCCACACGACACGACCGTTCGTCTCAAGTTCAAATTATCCGCGTACCCGGACCTCGCGACCTCAGAAGCACTTTCAAAACTCCTTGCGCAGTTTGGAGCCACCGATACGGAGTCTATCGTCGTGTCCTGCAAGCCGCCAAAGAAAACACCAGACAAGCCCCCGAAATACGCGACTGCCCTCGTGCCGTTTAAGCAGATTGGCGATGCGTTCGCTGCCGTCTGTGCCAGCGGTCGTGCCGAGCGAGGCTTAGATGGGATTGAGATTAGCTGGGTTGGGGGCAAGGAGCCGGAGATTATGGGGTGGCTCAAGAGGATGGGCAAGCTGTCTGCACAACCGCTACCGCGTGCTGCTTCCCCTCCTCCTGGGCAGGCAGCACAACTACCTCAGACTGCTCCTAGCGCAGGCTCGGCGTTTTCCTCGTTCCCCACGTCTTTCGTGAGTCCTAACAATCGATTCAGCGGTTCAGTAAAACTCATGTCCTCGTGCCAGCCTACTGAACCTGCTGCTTCACATGCTGCTTCTACTCCTGCTGCAGCACCTGGCATCGACTATGAAGCCCTCACGCTCATGAGGCTGCGACAAGCGGAACGCGAACGGCTGGAGCGAGAGATTCTGGAGCAGGAGGCTTTCGAAGGATAGTGACTTGGGAGTGAGTGGGGTGTATGTTGTGTGTGTATGTGAACGACGAACGTTTGCCGCGAAGCTAGACTGACCTTTATAAAGAACCGCCTCGAACACGCGTTTGCGAACCGTTGTGGAACTACCGATGCGAGGCTCACGCATTGTTATGTTTGGTGCCGAAAACGATTCCGACCCATGTCCGGAGCAAGCCAGAGTCATCTTCTATGAGCACAGTTCAAAAGCCAGAAAACCTCGCGTTGATCGAGGTGTTTCCGTCTTGCTTGCTTTCTTCGCTTAGCCCTTTCATGAATTTTCAATCGCTGCCCCTTCCTCCTCCGCGGCTCGCTACGCATCCGCAGGATGTTGACGTGTTCTTGTCGACGCCTTGCACAAGACAGTGCGCTCATGGAACCGAGCGAGGGCGTAATCTTGTCGTGTCGCTCGACAGTCCGCTCAAAGGAGCGCACAAAGAGGTCAGTCCGCCATCGCGTTTCAAGCTCGCAAATTGATTATCGGTGCAGAACTCCACCTTACTCGAGTTGCACACACATATTCTGCTCGATCCTGGCGATGAGCAGCTCGCATATTATTCTCCTGGTTCCGGGCGTGGACCGCTTGGAAATGTGCTGGAGGCACTTTCAGGACGGTATGGTGTTCGCTCCTTGAACGTTGGACTTGGCTGATACACAGACCCTACCAGCCGCTCCAAGAAGACCATCGTCGACGCCTACCGTTGGCTTTGTGAACGCTATCTTCCTGGCGACAGGATATTTCTGTTCGGTGGGTGTTTTTGTGCCTTTCAATTGTCAGCCTTTGGTTGACTCTAGGACAGGCTTTTCGAAAGGCGCGTATAATGTGCAGACTCTTGCGTCAATGATAGATATGGTCCGTGCGCATGTCCCTGGATATGTCGCTTGCTGAAAGTGAATCCAGGTTGGGTTGGTAAACGTTGGCAACCAGCGCGCCGTGTCGAAGTCAGTATCTACTTTCTATTCAAATTCCTTTCTGACTGTCGTCCTACAGCGCATATGATGTCTTTTGTCGCGGTTCGTTTTGGATCTCAAAGCCGATGTTGTGACTAACTTGTGACAGGAGATGGTCGCGCTGCTACGAAATTTAGGTCGACGTTTGCTCGTAAGGCAAAGGTCCATTTCATCGGCGTCTGGTAAGTGCACTCTTTTGGGCCTTTGCCATGGCTTTAACGGAGCACAGGGAAACTTCTATCGCTGCCCGCATATTCGGCACGCGCCCTGGCCCGTCAGAAAGTCTCCCCGAACGCGTCTGTATCTTCCGTCAAGCCCTCGCGCTAGACGAGTTGCGCGCCGGATGCGTGCCCGTGATACCAGCGACAACAGACGAGCCGGCCACCGACCTGGGCGACATCAAGCTGAAGAGTGAGACGGGAAGCGTCGAGACGATTGGGTCGGAGACGGGGACGTCGACGGCTCGCGCGCGAAGTCGGAGCCGTAGTCCACGTCCAATGAGCCGCCGAGCGTCGTCACTCGCATCACGGTCATCACGTGCTTCGAGGGTTGGCCGCAGCTTCACGGATGTCAAGGAGGTCTGGTTCGCTGGTACGCAGGCCGAATTGTACGTGCTTCCCTCCGTCTCTAGGAGTGCTTTTGCTCATGGCTTTGAAGGGGTGCGGGTCTGCAGCTCGATGGAGCGAACAACCTTTCGTCGGTCCCGTTGTCCTGGATGGAGAACGAAGCTGCCACTGCGGGTCTTCGTTTGCGTTCCCGACTGCGCACATCCAAGTCGAAATGGGACACGTTGCATAGCGGCAAGCACTCGCTAGGTTTCTTGCGTCGGATATCAGAGCTTCGGCCGGAGAGGCCATCCAAGTGAGTAGCTTCCTGGTCGTGTACTGACTAATCTCATCACGTGATTTCCAGGTCTCGACGCAAGATTGAAGCGGGCCAGCAGGTCCATGCAGCCGTTGCATTCGAGCCTGGAGGATATCGACCGCGTGTCTCTTTTGCCAACATTGACGCGCCTATCGACTGGAAACAACTTGTCGGCCAGAACACGAAGCAGCTTTCGTTCGACTGGGCTTTCGCCTTTGGTCACCGTCTCGAAGCTAGTCTCTTTGACGCAGCCGCGATCCTAGAGGCTATCCGCGGTCTGGCTGACGTTTGGAAACAGCCAAATCGCCCCGTTGACCTTGAGCGAGAGGCGTTCTGGATCGAGCGTCTGTCGTTCATGGCGCTCACGGGCAAGCTGTGCGAAACGTATCTTGCAAACGATGCGCCGATCTGGAACGACGACCGTCATGCGGAATACACCGCTGCAGTCACGTTCTTCGGGCGGCTGATGGAGAAACAGCCTGCGATTTTCACTGGCGACCTTGCCGAGATTCTGGAGGCACAATGTCGGTTCATTCACCGTGAACGGCAGGAAGAGTGCAATCTTGATCTGGAAAAGCAGTTGGAGGAGGCGTTACGATTGCGTCGCATTGACGTCTCTTTGCCCATCAACCAGCCGCTTCGCGCGTACAAGCTCGCCGCTTGTCTCGTGTCAATTGGCGCCTACTCCGCCATCGCCTTCCACAAGCTCCAGAAAGCGCTCTTCTTCCTCGATGAGAGCGTTGATGTCCTCCGACCCCTGCTCGAAACCGACTTTCCGCTCTCGTATCCCCACTTTGCACTCCTCCAGCGAACCCTCAGCACCTGCTTGCAGAACTTGGGCTATGATAGCTCAGCCTTGCGAGTCTCCGAAGCCGTCGTTGCGTTGAGTCGCGATTTGACGGAGACCCATCCGCAGTGTGGTCACGTGCTGGCTGGTGCCTTGCACGATTTGGCATTTGGCTTCAATTCTAAGCTACGCTTGGTGCATGAGGATGACCCGGCGGAAGAGTGCGTACGTCTGTATCGCTCGCTGGCCGACGAGGATCCTGCTGGATACGACGACTTGCTGGCCCTTGCACTCCACAACTACTCGTTGGACCTCCTTCGGCGCGCGCAGTACGACAAGGCGCATTCCCTCTTTCTAGAGGAATTGGATATTCGGCGCAAGCTCGACGATGCCGATGCCCTTTCCGGCTGTCTCGAACAACTTGCGCGTTGTCTCTCTGCTCTCGGCAAGGTCTCTGCGGCGATCGATGCCGCCGACGAGGCCGTTTCTCTTCGTCAGAGGACTCTGGGGTCGACGATCGACGAGACGAAACTCGCGGACGCTCTGCATCTTCAGAGCTGTTGCCTGTCATTGTCTCCGGGACGCACAGAAGACGCGCTGGTCTCTGCTCGGCAAGCTGTCAGCACGCAGCGCGGGCTGGCCAAGGACCCGCTGTTCAATATTCGACTGGGAATCTTCCTCACGAACTTCTCGGTTGCGCTTTCTGAAGCTGGCAAGCACGTTGATGCTCTCCGTGCTGCTCAAGAAGTGGTCACTCTTCGTGCCGAGGGATGGGGCGACGATGCGGATTGCGCTCTGTCTCTCAGCCGAATGGCGGTCTGTCTTCGGAATACGGGGAAATACGCCGATTCACTGGTCGTCGCGGAGAAGTGTCTAGAGCTGGTACAAAGCATCGTGATCAGCTCGTCTACCGAGAAGTGGGAGCTTCATCGGATCGAGATGCAGCTCGCCGAGACGTTGCATGCGTTGTCGATCTGTTTGGTCGACGGCCCTGGTGGTGCGAGTGACGCAGTCCATGTTGCAGCAGACTCGGCGGCCCGATATCGGCGACTTGTGGCCAAGGGCAATACGTCGATGGCACTTGAGACCGCGTTCGTACGGTCGCTCGTCCAATGGAGCCGGCTGCTGGTGCTGAGCGACCAGCAGGATGCTGCGCTACGGATCGCTGTCGAGGCTGCGCAAATTGCGGGCGGGTCGGTGCCCAGGGAGGTGTATGCGCAGAGCGTGTTGCACCTTTCGACGTGCTTGTATGCTGTTGGCAAGGAGCAGCAGGCTGGGGCGCCGGCGCAAAAGGCGGTAGACACGCTGCGGGTGCTTACGGCGGAACATCCAGACTCGTGGCGTCTGAAGGAGCAACTCGCGGATGCGTTGTTCAATGCATCTTTGTATCCCGCGCACCCGCCGTCGTTCAATGCGCTGGCGGCTATTCGAGAGGCGGTTGGATTGCAAAAACAGCTTGGGGACCGGATTGAGAAAGATCGGTCTGAGCCCAGGCTAGCCGACGGGCTGCAGAATCTTGCGGCGCGTGCTTTACTTGCGGGTGTGTACGACGAGGCTCTCGACGCCAGCCAGCAGGCCCTCCAGCTTGCACGTGACCTCGCGCTTCGCAATCCGGCGACGTTCACTGCCAGTCTCATCAACATTCTGTACACTCATGCGAATGTTTTATGCGAGCTAGAGCGCTATGCAGAGGCATACGACCTGGTGGTTGAATGCGATAACATCGGGCAGGACATGCAGAGCGAGTCCTTGTTCACGACGCTCGAGGCGGGGGCCGCGTATATGTCGACGCGGGCCAGGTGTCTTTTGGGATTGGCGAGGCGTGAAGAAGGCGTTCGTGGGTTGATTGAGGGGTTGAGGCTGTATCGAGCGGCGTTGGAGAGCCCTTTGCGTCGGTCGATGTTCGAATCATTTCCTTGGTACGTTGTCGTTTTCATGTTTGCTTCTGGCGCTGACCTTGTGATACAGGTTCTTGAACAATGCCTTTGCGTGCATTTCGATGCTGGGGCGGACTAACAGCGACGCGTTGAGTGCAACGACGGATTTGGTGGAACTCGCGAGGCTTATGACGGAGAATTGTGCTGGGCAGGTTGACCATTATTTGCGGTTGGTGCTGGAGTATCATGTCGGTAGTCTCTCGGGGCAGTCGTAGCGATTATAGTGTATTGCCCACAACGACGCGTTCTGCATCTCTCCATTACCGGTACGCTTCCGACGCGTGCTTCTGGGTCTCGGCCGTCCAGATAACGTTTCTCGCTCAACATCCACTCCATTACCGTGCTAGACGGCTCCGATACTCTTCGTCGGCTCGAGGCTGACGGAACTCCGGGTCATACGCGAAGAGGATGTCGATAGCATCCTGCTTTGCCAAGTCGCGTTTATTCTTTTCGGATGGACGCGTTCTAGCGGTTTTCGGATGACGATGGCTGATTTACGGGCCGATATTGGGGAGAGGCGCGAACAGGATTAACGAGGGGCAAGTTTCTTGTCTTGACAGGCACGATGGACGTATTTTGCAGTATAGGACCTTGACGACGGTCGCGGGCCACGAAAATTGGTGGATTTGACCCTGTTCAGTTGTATGGATGCAGGGCAAGCAGGCCCAAGCAGAGTTGGATCATGACGGCGTGACGCGTGTTGTTGACTACTTTGGCGTTGGCTCGGGCCACAAAGCCTAGCAGACGCTCCCACCATGGCGTCGACGTCCGACGGCTTTGACGCCCTTCTCTCTACTCCCTTTTCTTCTGCCGCCGACATGAAATACCACCTCCAGTCCCTCCTCGATGCGAAAGAGAAGCAGCTCCAACAGGCGGGGACACTGGGCCAGCGGGTGCTTGCTCAGCAGATGGAGCTCGAAGAACGCATTCGCCAGCTGCAGGAGCTAGACGGCGACAAGCTAGATGACGAGCACGTCGATGATGAGAGCAGGGAGCGATATCGGGAGCTGGCCGAGACGCTGCGGGCATGGGACTCGGAGAATGCGGACCTATCCAGTGGCTTTGGGTCCAAGGTCGGTGGCATTCCATTGTGGTGGCACTCTGTTCACTCTCTGCAGCGACCGCCTTCACCACCACCACCCTCGTCCTCGTTGGCTACGACAGGCGACCGACCCAACGTCAAGACACCTGTTGGGACCTCTGCTGCAGCCCAGTCCCGCCGCGCAAAGAACGCTGCCCATCGTGCGGACGATGTCGGTTCGTTGCCTTCGTTGGCCCCTCGCTCATCGGAGATGCCGTTCTAAACACTAAACTAGAGTTTGCCTTCGAAATTGGGTCGGGGCTCCTCACTGAGGTCCGACGCCTACAAAGCCTTCTCGGGGAGCGCGACAAGGCCATCCAGGACATCAAGGAGGAGAAGGACGATCTCGAAAAGAGTCTCGAGGGCATGCGCGCCGCGTTGCGCCAGCAGGAAGCGAGCACCGGTGCGTCCAACCAACTACTCTTTAGTTGAGGTTTACGTTCTTATGTCCGCGCCACACAGACAAGTACAAGGAAGAGAACTGGAACCTGGAGGTTACGCTTCAAGAGCTTCGCTCCCAGCTGGCTGTCGTAACATCGGCCGAGTCGGCCGCGTCACTCAAGGCCGACCGACTAGCAGCCCAGCTTGCTGCATCGTTGCAGACTGCGGAGACGGCCAAGCATGAAGCTGAGCGGCTTACGGGCGTGGTCGCGGAGATGAAGGCCAAGCACGAGGCGGATGTTGCTACCCATCGCAAAGCCACCGCCGGCCTCGCACGCGACAAGAGCGACCTCCAAAGCACCGTGGACAAACTCAAGTCCGAGGCTGCTCGTGCTGGCCGCAGAACGCTACTGTCGTCCCAGTTTGGTTCGCCTGTGACGCCCAACGGCACCAACGGTGACTTCCTCACGCCAGCTGCCAACGGAGAGGAGGATCTGTTTGCGACTGGCGGCGCTTCGACGCGGCGCCGGGCTGCATATGACGACTACGACAATGAGGGGGATGCAGACTCTCCTGATGCCAGCCCCATCCCTGTGAAGGGCGGAGAGAGCGAGGTCGAGTTGTTGCGCCAGAAGCTTGCACATGCTCAGCGGCAGATCTCGACCCTCAAGGGCACACTCCGTCGTGAGAAGGAGGGTCGTCGCGGTAGCCCGATGCCGCCGAGCCCGATGGCCAACCGACTTGCGGATGAATTCGACGACGATGACGACGAGGCGGACGCGACGATTGCTGAAAAGGATGGCAACAAGCGTCGGTTGACGCCGTTCAAGGTCGGCGGTGGACGCAGTGCTCGTGGGGGACGCGGCGCCTCAAGAGGTCGTGGCGGCATGACACTGGTTCAAAAACTTGGAATGGCCGCCGCCGCTGCGTCACCTGCCGCTTCTGACGCTGGGTTTGCTGTCGATCCCGACGCGCCTCCCGTGCCTGCTATGCGTCTTACGGACCCCGACGACGAAGAAGAGTCAATGTTCTTCCAAGGCGGCGACGTTGAAGGGGACGAGGACATTCAGGAAGAAGACGAAGTGCCCGAGCTAGACCGACGAGCAAGTCTCGACGGCAACGGCATGGACCCCGCGTTCACCTTCGGCGGCGACCTATCCCGTACCCCGTCCATCTCATCCCCGCTCCGCAACTCGGTCTCGCCTACCTCGATCCCGCGTGCTCGTCCAAGGAGAGGCCGTGGTCGTGCGTTTGCCAATGGCCGACCCGATAGTCTTGTGAAGACGGCTGGTGTGCTTGCGGCCGAGCTCGGCGAATTCGAAGAGCAGGACGAACGGCCTGAGGTTGCCGAGATGGCTTGCCAGACTGACGACGTCGAGCCTCTCGTGACCGTCAAGGAGGTCGAGAAGATTGTCGAAGTCCCTGTGGAGAAGATCGTCGAGGTGCCGGTTGAGAAGATCGTGGAGAGGATAGTTGAGGTGCCCGTTGAGAAGGTGGTTGAAGTGGAAAAGCGGGTCGAGGTCCCGGTGGAGAAGATTGTGGAGGTGCCGGTGGAGAAGGTGGTCGAGAGGGTGGTCGAAGTTCCCGTCGAGAGGATCGTCGAGAAGATCGTGGAGGTCCCGGTGGAAAAGAGGGTCGAGGTCCCCGTCGAGAAGATCGTCGAAAAGATCGTCGAGGTGCCGGTGGAGAAAATCGTCGAGCGCATCGTCGAGGTCGAACGGCGGCACAGCGGTGTCGAGGATGCAACACAAACGACACCGGTACGCGAACGGCGGACAACACTCACTCCTCGGACGGCCCCGCGTGCTCTTGCTCCACGCAGGAGCGCGTTCCTCGCAGATGGCGAGGAAACGGAGACGGAGGGTGGCACGGAGACGGAAACAGAGGGTGAAACCGACTACGAGGATGCAGCACAGAGCATCCGCCTCGTTCCTCGCGACGATGCCCAGTCTGCGGTGTCACGTGAGGATTACCATTCTGGGGCAGCGTTTGCATCGTCAAGGGAAGACTTCCATTCGACGCACGAAGACTTCCATTCTGTGCGGACAATGACGGATGGCGGCAGCGATGCGGAGGAGGAAAGCATCATGGCTTCGAGAACAACGCGGCCGTCGTCATACTATGCCGTCAATGCCCCCCGACGAACCTACTCGGAGCAAGGCACCGACCCGCAAACTCCGATCGTGGAGAGTTTGCCCGTTCCAGTGCTTGTGGAGGAAGCCGTTCAGGCTGTACCCGAACCGGAGCCTCTCCCTGCGCCAGTTCCTGTTCCCGCACGCGAAACGAAGGAGATCTCCATCCAGACGGAGGAATGGGCACCGCCGCTGCCACCTGCCTCGGTTCCTGCCTCACCCGTCCCCAACATGTACCGCGTGGGGGCTAGTGGGCCGCAGTTCCAATTCGTTGCGCCGTCTTCGCCGACACCCGCACGAGAACGAGAAACTCCGTCCATGTTCAAAGTGCGGGCCGTGCGGAGTTCTATTGACGACCGGCGACAGTCGATTGACTCTGCGATTTCTTCCGTCAACGACGAGCCGCGGTCCCGAGTTTCGTCCAACGAAGCGCCAGCGCCGCCTCCCGTCATCGACAAGTCACGGCCACCGACCATGTCATTACCGCCTCCCCCGCGGCTTCCTCCACCCCCAGGAAGCATGCCTCCACCAAATTTCATTCCACGACACGATGTTCCTCCGCCCCGTCCATCATCCCCGCCCCCACCGGAACTCATCCAACGCGCCACGACACCGACGTTCGGGTCTGTGCTGATGCTTCCTGGAAGCGCTGGCAGGAGCAGCTACATACGACAGCACGGGTCAAGTATGCCGCCGTCTGCACAAAGCCTGCGGCAATTACCGTCAACGAGCAGCTTCCGGTCAGCTGCCAACGCCGCTGCATATGCACAACAACAGCGCAGGGAGCAGTCGCAGGTCTCGCTCGTATCCGAGCGCAGCGCTCGCTCTTCCATGTCGTCCGACCACAATCCCTTCGTGCTCAATCGGTCCACGAATACCGCACGGCCAACTCCGGGGACTCCAGGTCGCGCGGGCAACACGACGCTCGATGCGGACAAGACGATTGGGCCTAACGCTGCGACGGACCCGACGATCATCCATGCGATTACGCAGACGATGATTGGAGAGTTCTTGTACAAGTATACGCGCAAGGCCATTGGCAAGGGTTACGGCGAGCGGAGGCACAAGCGCTTCTTCTGGGTGCATCCGTACACCAAGACGCTGTATTGGAGCTCGGCTGATCCTGGATCGTCCAATGTTTCGGAGTCGAGTGCGAAGAGCGGTGTGTTATCTTTCTGTGCACGTGACCATGTGATTCTCATCGCGTGTTTTAGCCTACATCGAGGGTGTCCGCTCTGTCCTTGACCCCAACCCGATGCCACCTGGCCTATATCAGTACAGCGTTGTTGTCTCGACGCCGCAAAGGGAAATGAAGATCACCGCGCCGACCAAAGAGCGGCATGATATTTGGCTCAACGTAGGTGTTTCGGGGTTGCGTCCAACCTCTCGTTAATCTCGTTCCAGGCCTTGAAATATCTTCTCGCGCGTCCTAATGTCCCTGGCATGTCAACACCACCCAACGGCGCCAACGGCCTCCAAGTCCCGCCAAGCCCCATGTCCGACTTCACCGACGACGAACAACAGGGTGGTCCCAACGACCGACGCCCGCCGTTGAACACGAGTCCTCAAAGCCAACGAAGCGCCCGCAGTGCTCGCCGTGGAGACACGTGGAACACGACTCCCCGCGGCCAACGAAGTCGGTCCCAGCTGTCCGTGGGCGGTTCGTTGGGCAAACGCTCCGGGACACCTGCAATGGAATACCTGCGTTGGAACGGACCGGAAAGTCCGTATAGCCCTTCGCGGTCGTTTGTCGATGTCCCTGGCGGTGATAACGACGACGATCTGGACTTTGAGCTGCATGGCGACTCGATGGAGGAACCGGGGTTCGAGGGCTTGGAGAATGTGCGGGCGTGTTGTGACGGGAAGCATACTGTCGGCCACCATCATCACCACCACCCCCCCGGTTGAACATACTACGGAGGAGGCAATCCCGACGAGACCAATATCTCCTTCCGGTTGGTCATTCCGATCCAGAGCCGGGAGCACCAACTCTCGGGAGGGTGGCGGAGGCATCTTCACGTGGGGCCGAGCCGAGGGCAAGATGCGCTTTGGTTCGAGGAGGTCGACGAAGACGCAGGCCACTGTGTCATAGACGGTGTTTTCGTTGCTCCCACCCTACTGTACATTTCTTGCTCCCGTCGTTTGCTCGCTCACTCGCTCGTTATCTGCTCCTCACCACTTACCACCGATCCAAACGTACGATATCCTCGCTCCCTTTTTTGGTTTTGGCTGTCAAGCTTATACCTTCCTTCTCTAGTAATGAATCTCCCCAACCCGACTATGAAACCACCTCAAACAGAAGTTTACTACAGCTCGCTTTTATTTCTTTGTTTGTCCATATGTTGTGCTCTCTCTGACCTACCTACTTTGTTGATGAAGGTCATCCATTCGTTGTCTTCCTCTGAACCCCTCAATCGCCGCATCGCGTTGGCCGTGGCCACGGAGCCAAACTTCAAGAAGAACGCACTGAGCTTCGACTCCGAGGAGAATGAAGGACTCGTCCGTTCTTGACGTGTGTTGACCGAAAGTCTGTGAGCTCATAGGCCATCCAGGATTGACGGAATGGACCTGGGCCCTGAATTTTTTGTTTCTGCTACGAGCGCTGTACAGCGACGTAGACATGACGTGCTGCGATCCACACGAAGTTCGTGCTTTTCTTGGTCGCCGCTGATGTGGGTGGATTTCCGGATCGGTGTTTGCTCTCAACTCTCATGATGCTCACTCGCTGCTTCTTTCTATTCGCTCTCAAAACGCGTACAAGCACTACACATGCGCCGGCTTTCAGAACCAGAAGATAAAGGCTTGTCTGGAACAGCACGAATTCATAAACGACGCATGCATGTCCGCCCGTCCGACATATCACAGAAGCTCGAAGAGACTCGTACTTGTCCCTGGCGACCCCTTGATTCTTTGTTATATCGAGGAAGTTCGCTTGCCGACTATTCTCGACGCTCTACGCCCAGTCATTTCCGCTGTCCGTGCCGTCCGAAGTTCCTCTGCCGGGCATGCCGCATTATGTCGAATTCCCGGAAACAGAAAAACGTTCTCGACGAGCGCTGTGATTCGTTGCCATGGACGTGCCGATTCCGACGCGACTTTTCCGTTTGCCACTGCCTTTCAACCTGTAGGCCTAGGCAGGTTGTCGAAGCAAAGCCGGCAGCCTAGACAGATGCGAACGGCGAACGTAGACGGCTGGACTTGAGTTTCGAGCGCTTGCGGGGATGTGCGCCGAAATGTATAAAGGTGGTACGTTTTCGACAGCCAAGAGTCGTCGTGAGCTCCTCTCCGAGTCGAGTCTTCCGCATACAACCAACCAAAAGTCGACCGACAATGCGCTTCGCTGCTGTCTTCACTGCCCTTACTGTCGCCGCCACTGCAGGCCTCCAGCAGGTCTCGGCGCAGTCTTTCAACGTCTCGAGCGACTCCATTGTGGACGCGCTGCTCCTCCAGGCGCCGCACTATAACGCGCCGAACCCGCCTTGGGTTGCTGGAGCGACCCCGGGCTGGTATTATGGAAAGGGAAGCCCAGACGGTATCCTCTGCATCCTCGAGGGAGTGCGTAGTGGTTCAAGCTCCGATTTCTGAAACTTGATTAACGTTCTCTTTTCGTTGTAGCTCCTCTGCGAGCTTCTGGAGCTCCTCCCGTTCTGCCTCCACTGCCCGCACAAGGTCAAGAATCCTCCCGAGTACACCCCGACCTTCACCAACCTCACTTGCGCCGCCCAAGACTCGTCATACCAGACGTATGGCCTGGTGGACACTGTGGCCGGTTCGTTTTTTTCTTGTGCTCGCGTGATGGTGAATCTAAAAGTAACTCGCAGACTGTCAGTCGATGTGCGACACCGTTGAAGGCTGTGTATTCTTTAATGTCTACCACGACAACAACGCCGACGATAAAAACGATAGCCCGCTTCTCACCTGTGCCCTGTTTACCTCCTGCCTTGGGCCTTCGTCAGCGGATAACTGTGGTGGACAGACGCAGTCCAACGGGTTGCCGGACACGATCAGCGAGTCTTCGGGCTTCTGCAAGAAGACCCCCACGGCGTGAGCAATGCACTACAACAACGGATGGGGTGGGGTCACTGTGCAGAAAAACTCGTGTGCATGCTAGTGTTTTTCCTCGGGACCTTGTTGTTAGCTTGGGATTCTGGATTGTAAAAAAAAAAAAAACATGTTTTTGATTTGCAGAGAGAGAGACTTGTTGGTTGCATGACGTGCCGACCAGCATCAGCAATATAATCATGGAAATTTAGTGTAGAGCCTGTTGGGGAGGACAGACAAAACCTGAAACCAGTCTTTGCATCGGAGCAACTCGTTCTGGAAGCCCTGTCCGGTTAAATCGACCTGATCCTCATCTATTTTGTTGCCAACAGTAGTGTGTTTAGATGACCACACATAGTGGATAGACATGCTTCTGAGTCTTGTCAATGTGTGGCCAAAACTGAGAGTCTTGCTCTGCTTATGTCGCAAAAAATCCAAATTAAGTAATAAGTTCCAAGCTACACTCTAACTGATTTTACGGGGTTTATAGCCATATTATAGGAGGTTGTAGCCCGGGTTATAAGGAGGTTATAGCCCTGTTACAGCCTTTGGGGCTCTACGTCATAGCCGGGTTATAGGGTCCAAGCACCACTTATATAGACTTTATAACGTAATTTGGATTTTTGCGACAATTTAAACCATTGACATACTGGCAATCTCTATCGATGCTCGCTTGCATACCTGGTTGAGAACCTCGGACATCCCTTTCAGCATGAACACTCAACACTCTGCATACCTCACGCTGAGATATTGAGCAAACTGTTTCCCTCGTCCTCTTGGTAATGTGTGTTGTTACAGTCCCAGTTCTGGCGGCCTCTTGTGAAGAGCTGCAACGTGGGGCCCATCAGACTGAGCTTCGTCATGCCGGTGGTTTTTCCACTGCAGTCTCAACCCGGTGAGATGGGTGCTCGAGAAACAGACTGGGAAAAACCCCAAAACAAAACCACACACAAAAACACACAAAAACCTCTTCTCCGGGTGGAGACGAGGGCCGCGGGTCAAGTGGATAGCTTCTCCGGGATCTCCGTACGCTGCCGCACACCGAGCGAGTTCTGGCTCTAGGGACAGAGCCTTTTGTGGTAAAGGTTGTAGAGGCTGGATACGGTTTTGAGTTTCGCAGATAGGTTGTATTGGTGGTTTGGTTGATTTGCAACGTAAGCGTACTGCCCGATGTCTCCTCCAGGCGGAGTGAAAGACCAGACCCGATGCTCACGCGCGTAGATGTAAAGCCTCTCGACTATAGCCCCAGATCCCAAATTGACAAAGTCAAATAACGTGTAAAGACGCTTCTCCGACTTGTCCGACTTCTCCGAGTTCCCCGCGTGGAACACTAAAACGCTGCCGAGACTGTACGCTGCCGAGACACTTTCGCTGCCGAAACCAGAAGACGCTGCCGAGACCACAGAACGCTGCCGAGACAATAGACGCTGCCGAAACCCAAAATGCGATTGTAACCGACAAGGCTGTAGCAATTCCCAACACCCGCACAAAGTACAAGTGAGAGACCCCTAATGCCCGCAGCACTCCGGCGCAATAGGATGCCTCTCCAAGTCCCCCACTATCTACTTTATACCCTAATCCGTTTGCTGCCGCTCCCAAGCCGATCGTTCCGTTATCCTGGCTCGTGTCCATCCCTTGCCTATCCAAGTCCGGCTTCTCCGGCTTCTCCAGGTTTGGTGTGTGTTGCGAAGTGCGATCGACAGAGCTTGTCCGATCACATCCGCCGGTGTTACCCGTCCAAGTGTACTGTTGAGGCCGCTCGGGCGCGAGTCTTCTGCCGTTTGGGCCGTTCCCTTCGCAGGAACTCTTCTCCTCCTTCTCCGCTGATACGCCGGGAAACGGAATACACCTGAAATTGAGCGATTTTGGCGAATATTTGCGCGGTGGAATCAACTCGAATAGGGCTAATCAGTGCTGTACCAGAGCATTGGCATAGGTTTGAGTGAAAGGTCGATTAGCAGCCCCGACACATGTCATAGCGCTTAGGGCCGGCTAAGACATAAGTAGAACCTTAATCGGTTCCGCCTGGACAAGCGATGGGTGGCCAATGGCCTCGTTGGACACCAAGCACACCAAAAGGGAAGGAAACAGATTAGGGCCGATTCATAGGAAACGACTGGTTCGGCTGTCCAGGAAGTTTGACATCTGTGATTAAGCCGCGATGGAGCTTAGGCACTGGAGTCTCGTGACCGCAAAACCTCGGATTAGCTGGCTCGGCTTAATCGGAGACTCGGCAGCTTAGCCCGACCAGACAAACTACTTAACGACGACTAATTGGACTCAGATTCTCCGGACATGCGAATCCATCAAGGATCGACAGCCGGTTTCAGGAACGTTTTCCGAGCTGGCTTTTCCCTACACACACGACATGGGGGGCACCACCTGGAATCGGCTTGCTCCTGGCTATCGAGTGCTAGCCAGGGAAGGATAATTGGGAGGACGGGATAGGACAGCCACGCGACTCGACGGCAGCTTAGACAAGGATCGACACTCGGGCGTTTGATCGGATTAGCGGCATGACAACGCCGGCCAAGGATTTGCGCCTGCAGCCAATGAGAGGGAGCGCTTTACGGATTATTTGGACGCGTTTTGTTTGTTTGTTTGTATTTGTACGCCACCCAGAGATGTATTTAACCAGTGTTTGGGGCCCTAGGTCCCTACGCAAACAGTACCCATCATATTTTGATTACTATTTTGCGGGGCTTTGGGACAGACGGCGGATCACCAGAAGTTGCAAATCCTAAGTTGGATTGACGGATCGGGATAAGAATCATTGAATTAAGCGATCGGACTTAGGTCTTCGTCTTGGTTACGGTGATTAATCGAGGTTGAGTGTACCGGTGCTCCCTCTAAGTGGACTCGGCGGATCGGATTAAGGAAGTTGAGCTAGCCGGCGCTCCTTGGATAAGGATTGGGACTTTGGGTCGAGCGTACTACGGTGCTCTCCGGTGTTAACTAAACGAGATCGAGCGTACTTCGGTGCTCTCTCGGGTTCGGTGTTTTGTGCTTGAGGATTAGATTAAGGGAACGACCCTTGAGTTTTTGGCTTTGTTGGTTGGGTTCAGACAAACCGTCTGGGTCTGGTCGATCGAGTTGGGAAAAGCTCTCAAATCGAAACTACACAAGACGTTAATCACTCCGTGATTATCCTTGAATCAAACACTCGGATTAGCATCCGCTTTCGGTCTATCCAAGACCGAACCCGCTTAATCGGTTTTCCCGCGAAACATCGATTAGTGAAAATCTCTGATTAAGGAGTTCTCCCAACTTCTGGATTAGTGTTCAAAATCTCCACAAACCCCACAACTCAACCCTTGTTGGCTCTGAACCTTGGGGCCGATACTCGTATTGGTGATAGCTGCTAGGAACACTTTTGGTGGTCTTTTGCTTGGTTGGTTTCTTTTGCTATTCAGTAAAAGTCTCTTTTCCGGGTGTTGGCGTTTTCCTGCTGCTAGCCGATAGCTCGTCTATCACCGCGGCTCTCGTGCCGTCCTGCTCGTTGTCCATACATCCCAATCGGCCCAGTACTTGACTGAATAGTCCTCGCCAGGCCATAAGCAACCCTCCTAACATTGTCTGCTTCCAATCCGATCCTTGCCTTGGCTCTCCGATTAGGCCCACATCATGCGGATATCCCGGAGATACAGGTCGCAACTTCGTCATGCCCCACGCGATGCCCGAGGTACGGTCACATGCCTATTGCCATGCGCGGATCCCCCTGTCGGTGTTCTACCTTCGAGTCCGGGCTGCCACACCCTTCTCCCTGGTTCTCCCTGGTTCTCCGGGTTCCCCAGGTTGCTCCCCTTCTTGGTGTTTTGCTAGGTCTTGGACTGGACCCAACTTGGACTCTGCTTTGACAAGGTTTACCCAGTGCCAGCAATGCCTCGACGAGCGGTATGCCCTTCTCCCTGCATGCACGACACCTTCGCAGATAAGTCCACTAGCCGCGCAGGGAAACACACTAGTTCCAGATGTGCGCGAATGTCAAGACGCGCAAAATGTTGCCATTCTAGGTGTGTTTTCAAAAGCAGCTTATCACCGGGCTGGCCGGAACACAAGGCAACCAACTGCCCGACTCGTTCTCACTCCGGTGTCAATGCCGTCGTCTCTCTCCACCACTTGCACGAGGCCAACAACTCTACCAACGAGGATGAGGATGCTCAGTTTGGACCGGCTTTGGGCGGTCCAGTTGCGGTTCTGATGCAGAATGGTATCGTTGGGACTTGGACTCCAACATTGATCACATGTGTGATCCCATCTTGATGGTTGCGAGGGCAAATGCCAATCCGGCAAATTGATTACCCAAACTCCGGAGTTACCGGAGTTACCGGAGTTGGACTCGGAGAGAGGAGCGCACCTGGAGGAACGGGGTGGGACTGGAAGGTTCCGGAGATGCTTCCGGAGGTGCGGAGATAGGATCGGAGGTCGGATCAGTGATGAAATTGATCCGAATGGGGTTCCCCTGACATAGATGAGTGTTTGCAGAAAGTTGCAGAAACACAACATATGTGCGGGAAGAGGGTGATGAGGTCGGCGAATGACTGCGGCTCTTGCTGCATGATTTGGACCGAAAGCGAGACGTTGAGCTTCGCGTTCGAGACCCGAATCCGTGGCGTGTCGCGGGCAAGCCCGAGGTTTGCGACAATCTCGTCCAGGACCTCGCTCGGACCGGTCGCAGTTGCTCCCAAAACTGGAAGCCCACTCGGAAGACGGCCTCCCAGCTGGCTCAGCAGTGCGTAATCCTTCCGGAAATCGTCCGTCCCCCACTCGATTATGCAGTGGAGCTCATCGATGACTTGCAGGATGATGTTCTTGGTGAACAGCACATTATTTGCGACGTGCTTTTGAAATGGCAGCCCCAGCGCCATTTCCGGTCCCATTAGTCCGACACGGTACTTGTTGTTCCCCAGATCCTGTTTAAAATCCATTAGACCGGCGATTGGTTGGGTACAGGCTCGCTCACAACGAGTGCTTGTTCGATATTCGGCGTGTTTTGAGTTATCGCGATGGCCGGTATGCTCTTAGCATTGAGTGCCGCAGCCTGTTCCTCCAGCAGCGCGACGAGCGGTCCAATCACCAGAACGATTCTCTGCGACTCCTCGTCCGTAGATCCCGGCTGCCAGTGGTAGAACAACGCGAACCAGAAGGCAAGTGTCTTGCCGCCGCCCGTCGGAACGTCGAGAATTGTGCTGATACCGCGCAGCACATTTCGGCCAGCCTCTTCTTGGAAGGATCTCAGCCCGGGAACGCCAAAGACCTCACAGAGGGTCTTCCGGGCGTTCTCGAGCCTTTGTGGGTCCAAATGCTCGACAGGCGCGAAAGGCATCAGAGCGCTAGTGTTGCCGTAAGGCGAGGTCAAGGTCACCGCATGGTGTGGGTCTCTGACACCTCGCCTCACCTCGCCTCGGACCTCATCACCCTACAGGCAAAGTACGACGCACTTGTGTGTACCGCACATAAATGGCACATTCATTGCAGATGAGGCACAGCTTTCCATCAGCGGAACAGCATGCTTCAATTGATCTGTGACTATTCCGGATAAGGAATTTATTATGATCAAAAGATATGTGACCAGCCCAGTACAGTATAGAAGGAGTTCAGTCCGCTACAACAGTGTGTTTTCACTGCTTCAGAATATTTTCCACAAAGAGTGGTGCAGTCCATGAATTAGCCCGACATACTGTGTAAAACTGTACTTGGAAGTCGGCTGAAAACCAGGCAACTGCGAGACGACTTCAAAGTTGAGAACATCATCATGTTGAGTACTTAGGTCGCCGTAGATGCGGCCAATGCGGTGTCTAAGTGCTTAGAAGTTTCTATGAGAGGCGCAGGAATACTGGCCAATTGCTGTCCTATGCACTGGATTAGCCCTTCCACGGTCACAAAGTTGCAATGAGTTGATGGCCGAATATTGCCGTCCCGAATCAGAAATAATAATAAAATGTTTGATCCGGGTCCGGGTATGTCACACATCAATACAAATGCCAAATCATTTGATCTTAAAAGCTGTACATTCTCAATTTACCTGCATTTAACGTGTGTTACTCACAGGTGCATCAGACTTTGCCCACAGGGTCAGCCACCTCGTTCCTTTTCCGGCATGTCTGGCCGCGACCTGTCGCAATGCATTGTCATTTGCCGAAAATGGTTCGAGGTCATTGATGAGGTCCGACATGAGGTGAGGTGAGGTGCCATTTTGGGCCCATCACCTCACCTCATCAGCGAGGTACCTCGACCTTGCGGCAACACTACAGAGTGCTCCCAAATCGGGCTTGGTGCAGATCATCTGTGGCGGGAAGATTCCTCTGTAGCAAACACATTTTTTGCACCAGAAATAAAATAAGAATGTCCGAGGTCTTAGAATTTTACTAGGTATCGACTGGTACCAAAGAATTGAGATACGGGGGAAGGTCAGTGTAAAGGGTCTAGAAATTTGACACCCAAAACTGCCAAGTCACACAGTTGCCGGTGATTTCCGTCCAGCCCCTTCAGCAACGATCGTAGGCTTGCCCCCTTCATCACTATCTGGGGTTGCTATGAGCCTAGCATTGGGGCTCTCAAAGGAGGACATTTACAAGGGCAACAAAGGAGAGCTGAAGGCTTTGGAGAAATAGACTATTGGAATACTGTCATGTGTCACACCCCCCCTTGATTCGACGAAGATTTTCGTCAGTCACATAGATTTTGCCTAATTTTGACAGTTTTTGATGAAAATTAGGCGTTGCCAGCCCTGTCGGGGGCTGCCAATTGGATCAAAGTGCCTTGTAAGGGAATGTGATGCATGACTGACAAAAGGTTTCGGCCATTATGTAAGTCACACCCCCGAGGGCCTGACGAATTGAGTATAATATCACAGTACAGTCGGTACTAGGCAGTCTTCTTTATTGATTTTTCCAGGAGTCTTTGGCTCTTTTATGCAAAGACATTTGAGGGGACACCACACATCAATCATAGTGATATTTCTTGTCCCTGATTGCCACCATGCATCATCAGAAGCCTACCACGACAACAACGCCGACGATAAAAACGATAGCCCGCTTCTCACCTGTGCCCTGTTTACCTCCTGCCTTGGGCCTTCGTCAGCGGATAACTGTGGTGGACAGACGCAGTCCAACGGGTTGCCGGACACGATCAGCGAGTCTTCGGGCTTCTGCAAGAAGACCCCCACGGCGTGAGCAACGCACTACGACAACGGATGGGGTGGGATCACTGTGCAAAGAAACCCACGTGCATGCTGGTGTTTTTCCTCGGGACCTTGTTGTTAGCTTTGGGATTCTAGATTGCGAAAAAAAAATTGTGATGTTGCAGAGAGAGAGATGTGCATGATGCACCGACCACACGAGCAATATAATGGATCCAACCTGAGGTATCAAATAGCTTCAAGTCATACTCCTTCTCACCATCTAGCATAACAGTGTCGGTGAAGCTGGAATAGCCCTGGTAAAAGATTCAGTAATAGCTCATGATTCTTACAGACAGCAAGTCTTAGCTCTCCACAGGAAAGGTGTTGTTCGTTAATAATGAAATGAGAGAAGTCTGAGGCACACTGCCATACCGAGCAAAGGTATTGGCAGTGCATACCTTTCCGATGCCTTTGTCACCAACCACGATGGTTTTTCGGGTTTGTTTAATGGTCATGACAAAGGGGTACCAGTTCAGCAGGATACGCCCATGGGCGTCGAGACGAACCAATCGTCGAGTCACATGTCCCGACGCGACTTGACTTCGACCACCGCCAACATCGGGGCCAGCTGCGGGAAGATGAATCTAACTTGCTGTGTAAGGTCCGTTCTCGTATCATCTGTATGCCTCTTCAATGGATCACATCTGAATGTTATGCTCTTTGAGCGCAGTGCTCTTGATCTCAATTTTTTCGAAGTCATACCGCATACACTCTTGTCCCAAGTAATTATCCTGCCCTTACTAGATCCAACGCCTTAGCTCCGGCTGCCACTGAGCCCGAGGATGCATGGAAGAAGTAGTGCACTGAGCATGAGCAGCGACAATATCGCGTGACTTGTTGACTTATTGATGTCATCATTCTGTGACGCGTGACTGATGGCGTGCGACTACTTAAGAGTCAGCGGCCACCATCGCGTAGATCTCGCTCTTCTGCCTCCAACCTCCACCACCTCACGGTCCACCCCAGCCCGCACCACATCCCAAGTCTCAATTACGCAACATGTCCGGCAAAGTGAGCGGCAAATCCAAGTCGGGCAAGGCAGCGGGCAGCGGCGGCGACGGCAAGGCGCAATCCCGTTCGTCCAAAGCCGGGCTGCAGTTCCCGGTTAGTCGAATTTCACGATTATGTTCCCTCCCAATAATCTGGTTTAGGTCGGCCGTATTCATCGACTGTTGAAGAAGGGCAACTACGCCCAACGTGTCGGTGCCGGTGCTCCTGGTGCGTCGTGTGCTCATTGTTACATCCCTGGGCTCATTCGCGCTTAGTCTACCTTGCTGCCGTCCTGGAATACCTTGCTGCCGAGATCCTCGAGCTCGCTGGCAATGCCGCCCGCGACAACAAGAAACACCGTATTGTGCCGCGTCACTTGCAGCTCGCTATCCGCAATGACGAGGAGTTGGGCAAGGTGCGCCCTCATCATCGACGAACATCTTCGCTTGACTCAGACCACACTCTCATCCCAGCTTCTTGGCAACGTCGTCATTTCGCAGGGTGGTGTCGTCCCTCACATCGACCCTTCCCTGCTACCCACGGCCACCGGCAAGAGTACGTGTGTTTGTTCTCGCTCTCGAGCACTGACTCATCTTCCGCGTGTAGAAGGAAAAGGTGCCGCATCGCAGGAAGCATAGACCGACCCTGCTCGTTGTTTATTATTTGTTTTGTATCCAACATGTACCAACACACGAACACGGAAGCTTGAAAAGGCTCGAAGTCGCGCGATGGTATTGTGCTGAACGGTTAAGGACCTTCTACGTGGTTTCTCCTCTAATCTGCATTCAAATAAAGCCCTCAGAAGACTCGGTTTTCATCCCGGCTGCGCTCCGTGAGCCGATGCTTTCCACGGCAGCAAACTGCTACGCGCTCTCCCGGTGCTTCAAGTTGCCTTCGTCTTGCTAGCACTCTGGTCCCAGATTCGGCAGTTCAATTGGGATGCTGTTCGAACTGTGTAATACTAGGAAAGCGACTAATACTTTTGACGTACAGCTCGTCGCCTCTGAAGGACTCGTTTGGCGCGAGTGCTACTCCGTCCCGACTCTAGACTTTGCCAAACTGTGTAATATTTGGTTTGTTTCGCGGAACCAGAGCTCACGTTGGACCAGGATCCTCTCGAATACGAAACCGTCGACTCTGCGTTACAACAAGGAACCGAGTATGTCGTAAACGCGTTAATCTGTGCCTTCATACCTCGCATTAACCCAGGTGGAAGTGGTGTCGATTTCGTCGTCGCTGTTGGCTCGTCTTGGCTCAACTGGTCGGCCCCCGAATACGACCTCGTGTCGTTCGATCCCCGCGGTATGTCGTCTAAATAAGAGCTCAAAGCACGCGTGCTGTTCTTGGGGCGGCCCTGGACCTTGGGGATCTCCTGCTTGCGACTCGCTTCGCTGCAACAAGTGTTAACGCTTTTGAAGGGTCTTCGGCGAAGATTCGATTATCCTTCCAGGGTCCCATCGCCGGCTACATAAACTTTTCACCCCTCTTCATCGGGAACGCTGCTGGCGCCTGTCCTCTGACCATCGGGTCTTCATACGCCTACTTTAGACCCCGTTACGCCGCTTTAGTCGTAATGAACTCTCGGTTTTCTCCTCGGCTGCGAAGAAACTCATTAGGCGTACACTCAATAGGGCAAAATCTGTACCGCAAGCCTTCACCGGATACATTGTGCTCACTCAAGACTGCGCCTGGATGCGTTGACCAGCACGCACGTGACATTTTTGACGCGTCGCGTTCTCCAGCACTCTTCTCGCACTGTACCTGGCAAGCTGTCCGCGAATACTTTCACGAAGGCAAGCTCCCGCAGCCTAACACAGTTTACTCGATTCTAGGCACGCCGTTCCCTTCCGCTCTCGGCCCCGGTGTTCTAGACTCGGACGCGGCTGAAGAGCAGAGCGAGTTCGAGGTCGAGGTTAACAACATGCTCAAGAAATCTAAGATGGACGAATGGCGGCAGTCGTGGGCCAGAGCAACGATGCGATAGGTCCCGACGCGCAGCTCTTTTTTTTTTTCGCGGGTACAACAAGAATGTGTATGATGTACTATATGTGGAACATGCGTCTTTCGGGGGAGGATTCGATAGCAAGAGAAACATGTGTGAAGTGCGTGCGTGACGTGCGTAATATACAGCAATGGCGGGAGGGAGCTTGGGTGGATTGAGGAAAGGAAAAACCTGGAAGACGATGAATGAGAAAAAACGAAAAGTATTGCATTCCTGAATAAGTTGGGGAGGAGGCACGCGGTGCAAACGAGTGTAATTGGTATGCAAAAAGGCCAAGTCCATGCGAAGGGTGGGCGGGGGTTAGGCAAACGCGCCGCGTACGCGTGCTTTTAAGCGGAATGAGGGGAGAATTAACGTACGGTAACTGCAGAATAGATAATTCGTATCGTGTAAATGGCGTCAATCGTGGGCGAAGCGTCCATGAAGCGCCCGTCATACATACCGAAGGCTTTTAGGGCTCATTCTTGGGAATGTTCGTGTATGCGGGAGGAAGCTCGACGGTCTCGGGCTCTTGTTCCACGGCAGCAGCGCCACTGGGCCCGGCGTCGGTATGTTGGACAATATTGACTGGCCGCATTTGCCGCATGGGTCCTCCGGTCTTGCGGGTACCAGTGGACATGGAAGATGGATCCGGGGTCCCGCTGCGGCTCGCCGTATCCGAGAGAAGCGTGCTGAGCGGTCGCCCATCCGTGTCCGTGTGTCCGTCGATGGACGAACGACCGACAGTGGACTCGGCCATTAGGTAAGGTTGAGGCTGGTAGTATTGCGGCAGCTCGTTGCGTGTCGGTGCTTGCGGCTCGTCGCCCTCGTCTTGGAGCAGATCGGGACGAACCGTGTTCTTGTTCTTTTCCCGTAGACGACCCCGACGATAGAAGAAGAGGGCAATGAGGCCGAGGGCAATTAAACCGACGACTCCGCCGACAACGCCGCCTGCGATAGCGGCAGTGTTATTTGAGCCGCCACCACCAGAACCAGTACTGCCCGTGGGGGACGACCCTCCCGAAGTACCCGTACTGGTCGCGTAAGACCCGCCAGCAGGGCTGCCGGGTGTGGAGCTGGGACTCGTGCTGTTCAGGCAACTGCTGATGTTGTCGACGCCTGAGTTAACGGTATACGACGTGCTTCCACCGGATCCAAGGCCACGGTTGTCGCCGGCCACGAGCAGGAGCGTCGTTCCACCACGTAGAGGCGGGGTCCATGTGAAGCCGTAGCCAGCACCGGTTTGAGTGGAAAAATTCGACTCGGGGATTTGGAAAGAGTCGCCACCGGGGATGACGCCTTGGAATGACGGGTTGCCTTGCACGGCGCTAGTATTCCACCTAGTCGCGTGCGATAAGCAAGTTTGTCAAGACTGACGCGAGGTGGAGCCTACCAGATACGGGTCTGCTCGCACTGCGCAATGACGCCAGTCGGTAAGATGTTGTAGAAAAAGGCGGGCTGGACATTCGAAGAGGCGTCGAAGCAGGAGGAGTCGCTTGAGCCTGTGACCAAGACTCCAACAGATGTGCCTCCGCTCGCAAAGCCCGTGCTGTCGCTCACCTACCAGGAGACGGTCAGAACGGTGGGAGAGAGAGAGAGTAGAGAGTGCGCACCACGGCAACCAGTTGCGAATTGGCAGGGAAATTGAGCTTGAACGTGATGGAGGAGCTGCTCTGGTTCTCAATGGACTGAATCTTGCGAGCCTCGATGTTATTGGGAAGGGGTGAGATGCCATACGGCACGATGAGGACGCTATACGGCGGCGAACCCCCCGAGATGTTTATGGTGACATTTCCGCATTGGCTGGGCTGCTTTGCAAAGGACCACGAGTACGAGGCTGCGGCGAACGAAGGGAATGCGACGGCAGCGAGTGTCGCGGCCACGGCGAGCTTGGCCATGAAAGGCTGGGTGAGCGGGGAGTGCTCGGTGTGGGGGAACAGAGCTGCGACGAGAATCGACGATGAGCGCAGGATTCAAGTTAGGAAAGCGACTCCACACTCACGCCGGTGATGATACTCCGTTATGTCTTGCATCACTTTCTCCGTCTCGTGGCTCGCACTCCAAGGCTTAAGGCTTTTAATTATACCCAACGGCCTTGAATTGGATTTTCATTGCAAGCCGGCCGCGGATGTGTGTGTCCACACAACAAGAGTCTGTGACGTGAAGCCATCGCGCTTGTCGCGAACGACCACCTCTCGTTTTTCTCTCGTTTTGTCATGCGCCCCATCCGACTCGCATTCATCGCCATAGCTGCTCTCACTGCCGCCGCAGCTCCCAGCTCGCGCCATATCCGCATCGGTCGCGCCGTCGCTGCCCGTCTCGCTGTGCGCCAAGCCACGCCCGTTGATCTGCTCAGTACGGCAGTCGATACCGACGACGAAGACACCGACTACGAGCTGCCTCCAGTCGAAGAAGTATTCGCGCTAATGGCAGCTGCGTCCACCACCACCACCAACTCTACTGCCACAAACACCATCAATCCCGGTCTCGGACTTGCCTCCTCGCCAGCCAGCCACCCGTCGTTGTCGCCGTCGTCTGCCACAGTCCCCGAAGATCAAGGAGAGAAGCAGGAAGAACACCCCGTTGGTCGGCGACTCGTGTTCGTCGCAGTCGTCATGCTCTCGATGATTGCCATAATCGTTGCCGGCTACACTATCTCGTACCGCCGCCACCAGCTGCGCATGAACCGGCTCGATGGTATTGCGGCTCTCAAGAGGGAGAAGGTGTGCGAGGAGAAGGGCGTGGGCTATCTTGGCCGCTGTTCTGTCGTCGACATCTCCCGCAAATTGCGGTCCAAGTTCTCGGTTACCTCATCCGACTATCCGGTCTCCACCCGCCTTTCGTTTGCGTCGACGGAGAGCACAACCACCACCAGTTCGGATTCGGACCGTTCGCAAGACGAGTACCCGTATGTCGTTCAGGACATGGAGGAGCGGGAGCAGGAACGCGAACGCATGATGAATACAGCCCACTTTTTCGCGCTCAGGTCGTCGTCGATGGCGGCAAATCCCGGACGCCACTCTCGGATGGAAAGCGCACCCGTTTTCGGCATTCCGCGCTTCGATGGACGGAGAGACCATAGTAGACGCTCGCGGTCGGTCTCGGGAGGTAGTGAGCGGCTGTGAGCTCACAGGCTAGCTTTAGAATAACAGGAACACCACTTGTATTTGTATTCATAGACGCATTTCTACACGCTCTTTCAAAGCCCTGTGTGCGTGTCGCTGGGTATCGCGGCTTGAACTCTAACCTTGATGTCATCGCGCACGGCCTTTTGCTGCGCTCTCTCTCAAGCACCCGCAGGAAGATTCCGCCGCCGAGCTTCGAGCCTCCTCACTATGAGCGCAGTTGCGCATGTGGGCTTTCTTGGCCAAACACCAAAGTGAATCGCGAAGCCGGACCCACGTAACGCTTCCGCTCGCTTTGCTTCTTGAGTCGGCGCTACTTGAAGAGCCGCGAGGCCGACCGGAGCGAAAATCTTCAGGGCCCACCCTTTTTTGCTCTTTTGCACCCCCCAACTTGGATGTCGGTCAATCGCGACCGCGACCGCGACGCGCCGCCTCCGATGTACTCCTTGGATGCAGAGCCTTCGTCGCCTGTTGAGGTCCAAGACGACTCATTCTCCAACTCGAATCTAGATTCCCCTCGGAATTCAAACGATTTGGACTCGTCAGTTACGGCGTGTCGCAACAGTGGCGAACTTGGGTCAGCATCGACAGGATTACCTGTGCCAGGGCTTTCCTCGTCACCTTCTGCGCCCCATCTCCCCATGGCCATCCCGACGGGCAACCCACTACCGACGCGCCGACCGCAACGACGGCCGACGACCGCATCAGGCATTCCCGCCTCTTCTGAAGTTCGCCTGTCGATGTTCCCGGACCACAATCTCAAGCTTTTACACCAGCGAGGACCGCGTCGGAGACTGTCTTCCTCAACGGCCACGTCGAGTACAGCAAACTCCGTGGCCAGCGCAGGGACTTTTGTTACTACAGCCACCACAACGAACGCGAGTGCGAATACGGAGACTGACACGGCCCGGGATCCTGCTCCTCTTAACCTTAATCCAACCAACTTCGTCTCCGTCTTCCGCAAAACGCACAAACGCGCATTTTCGCTGAACCTTTCTCGGGGGAGCGCCTCGATCAAAGGCAGCTTCGCGGTGAACCCGTTCCTCGATATCCCTGTGCAGTTGCTTTCTCCGCTTCCTGCTGGGGAAACTGGACGAAAAAACCTGCAGCTCAAGGTCGAGAATGGGGGAATTGACGTGGATGTGTACGTTCTTGGGGAGCCTCAGAGTCAATCGCCACCGAACACGACTAGCAACGGTTTATCGGGAAGCGTCGTGCCGGTGAAATACACCGAACTCCATTTCGAGGTCTGTGCGCCGGTCCCAACTGCGCCCCGCGGTCCCGATAATGCATTTCCGCTCCTGGCTCGCATTGTGCGTTCTTCCAATCTTCCTTCCGAGTTACTGGCTGACCTTTCTCGCAAGTACACGCCAACGATCCGTCGCCCTCCGTGTCGTCTAACGCTCATCTCACAAAATGGTTTCGTCTCCCTTCACCTCCCGCCTTCTTTCCATGGTCTTCTGCGAGTGACCGTCGCAGCGGGCGATCTCAATGACCATATAACACTCTCTGCGGTGCTTACGCCGCATGCGACCATCCTCAGCGAAGACTCGACATCACGTACTTACTTCGTCGGTGCTCTTGCAGCCCGAAAATGGGAAGGTGATCGAGCCGAGGTCAACGTGCATGGCGGGAAGGTCAGAATACAGTTCAGCGGCAGTGGGGAACGCGATTTGGATGGGCTGAGGAGGGTTGGATGGGATTTAATGCATATATGACAATCTGGACGAAAGAATCCCGAATTGGACTGCGATATCAGGGCGTTGCAGGTTCACAGCAAGGCTCAACTCAGAAGCGGGTTGGCACCTCCACTGTTCCGTTCCATAGCCGAAATAGTGAATAGGCAAGAGCCCTCATCTATCCAGTGCTTTGAGAAAACCATCGACGACATCAGCCTGCTCTAATTGCGATGACCGCTCGTACAACGCCTTGGCTTGCACCCAGTGCTCCCTTGCCTTCACCACATCACCTTGGTCCCGCCAAATGGTCGCCAACCTCGACAAACACACCGCCTTCTCGCGATGCACGTCCATTCGTGTAAACCCGTCAAGCGCCAACTGGAACAAGGTAGTGGCCGTCTCGACATCGTTTTCCATGAGAAAAATGTCACCAAAGCACCTCAACGCATCGGTGATCTTCAGGGTGTCGTCGAACCTGCGGACATGTGCAAGATAAATCGCCGACCAGCGAATCGGCGAGGCGGTTTCGTCGAGACGCAATTCCGGGCTGGCGAACTTGGAAAGACACCATCCGCGCATGGTCTTATCCAAGTTGGGGGTATCAAGAAGCTTCTGGTACAGCTCACGCGCAGCGAGACGGTCTCCACGGCGCAGATGCAGGTCCGCTGTGCGAAGGTCGACGAGCTGCAAACCCCACGGAAATTTGCGTTGTGCGTAGACCTCGCGCGCGATGGCTAAATGTTCGAGAATCGAGTCTTCCGGAGCTTGTGCCAGGATGTCGACTAGAGCGATGTTGGCGTTGGCGGTCGCGAAAAAGAGGGGGGAACGATCACGTGAAGTGCGGCGGATGAGGTCGATATGGATGGCGCGGGCCTCGGCATACTCTGTCTTGCGATAGTAGATGTCGGCGAGTAGGTCCAATAGAGTGTTCATGCGAGACGACTGCTCGGCGCCACACGCAGAATATAACCGCCGCGCCTCGTTGCCCAGCGAAATCGCAAGCGAGAGCCGCCCCATCCCTTTGTATACAGAGGCTCTGAGGCCCATCAGGCGCCCAGCGGTGGAAAGTTGCCCCAACTGGCCGGTGAGAGCTTCGACCTCTTGCAGAGCTGCGAGGCTGTCTTGTCGACGTCCGTTCAAGTTGGCGAAACCCAACAGTCGCTCGCACACGCGTATCTGTTGACTCACGTTCCCGGCCCTGCGCGCGAGCTCCATCGCCTCCTGGATGGACTTATGGGCTTCCTGGAGCTGATCGGTATGGCGCCCAAGGTACACGGAAAGCGAGAGTTTGAGTTCAGCTTTGCAGACAAGTGTTAGTTGAAGTTTGCAGACATTCCGCTTGGGAACGAACCTTGGCTTTGCAGATCCGCCAATTGGTCTGACGGTTCGAACATTCCAGCCAGCAAACCGTCCACTTCCTCGCGCGCCATCCTTGATCCGTCCCAAAAGACCAGATGGCTGACATACGCGGCACGAATTTGGGGGTCGCTGTCGAGATATTTTGCGACGCGATACCATGGTTTGTATGACGTGTGGATCAACTCGTGCATGAACGAGTCGAGCAGGATAGCGCTGCGCAATGTCGCATTGAGCTCGAATCCGGATTGCGTTGGGTTTCCCGCGGGCTCCAGGGCATCCAGGGCAACCGTGAGGACCGAGGAAACGTTCCCGAGTACATTGAGGATCCGTTGGTCAACGAGGTCGTCTCGTTGTGCTTGGAATTCCCACCAAATTCCGAGCAAGCTGCAGTAATATACATGCAGGGGACGGATGATCTCGAATGTAGGCGGAGCGGTAGCAAAAATGTAGGAGCGAACTGGTGCGAGAACTTTGACCGAGCCGCGATCCAAGTATGCCAGTGCTGTTTGTAGAAGGACGGTCCGGCATGCCCGCGGGTCGGGGATGACAGACGTAGGATTCGCGAGTTCGGAGTCGGAGAGGCCGTTGGGGAGGATGGAGAGTAAACTGAGTAGACGCAGAGCGCCATCTAGGGCAATCAAACGGGGGCTTGAGAGCGAGATTTGGAGGGATATTTCGAGACTCGTTCTCTTGTCGTACCCATCCGACATGACCCGCGTCTTTTCGGTTTCCCAGCGAGCGAGGGTGGCGCCATAGCCGTCGACTGCAACCTGGTTGGCGAGTAGATGGAGCGCAAGAGGAAGATTATCGGCGATTGCCAGGATTTGTTCAAGCGATTCGGCGTCCTCGGTTGACTCGGGGATGTCCGCTATGTCGCAGAAGACATCTCGAGCGGCTGATTCCGACAACGGCGAAAGTGAGGGTAGATGGGGACGCGTCCATAAGACCTTAGCTGGTCTTTCTGCCCCACGCATCGTCACCTGAACCAAGTCAGCTTCGATTCGCGAAAATGAAGAGAAGACTAACTACGAGGGATAGGTTCGAGAGCTCACTGAGTTTCGAGAGCACTTCTTCTACTTCGTTCTTGCTATCCGGGACCTCCCAAGGGGTCTCGAGGTTGTCGAGCACGAGGAGCGTCGGCGGACCCTTGGCCAGCTGGCGAAGAACAGCTTGCAGAGGCTGCTGCGCCAGCTTGATCCCCATGTTGCTCGCAATCACAGCGATGAGGGCTTGCGGCGTGCTGGCGACCTCGCAGCCCACGAAATACCGCTCGCGATATTTCTGCCGGACATCGTCGTGGTGTAAAGCAGCAGTCACAAGCGTGGTCTTGCCAATGCCACCCGCACCGAGGATCGCGATCCGCGCAAAGTCGTTTGTAAGCGTATCGAGGAGATGAGCAAGTTCGATGTCGCGTCCGTGGAAGATTTTGGGAGCCGCAGGTAGGAAGGAAAGTAGACTGGTCGAGCTTGATCCACGAAGAGATGCGCCTCTAGAGAGCTGCCCGACATGTTTGTGAGTGAAAAATGTTCGTGTTGAAGGCGCACTGATGATGTCTCATTCAAAGAGCGTTCACGTTCAACAGCAAGCAATTCCATGAGCTGACTATGGCGTTCTTCAGCATCTTCTTGCAGACGAGTCGTCTCTTGAGCGGCATCCAACTGTAATTGAACCTGCGGAACATTGTCGTGAGTTGAGATGAGTCTGGAAGAGACACGGACGAAAAAGGTCTCCAAAAGTGCTTTCAGGCTCGTCTTGCATTCGCCCAACGAAGCGGTGTTTTCAGATGACTTCAAGAGTCGCCGAAGACGGCCCTGACCCTTTTGTTCTTCAAGTATAGTCGCAATTCTCTGGAGGGTCCTCAAACCAGTCATAAATCCTGGACATACGGATGAAGACTTGGAAACTCACTCGGAAAGCCTCCCAACTGCGCCCAGCACAACCGGCGATACGTACGAGTCGCCACTCGTTACCGAAAGCCGCGCGACGGCACAGAGAACCGCGTGGATATGCTCAAGCAGCGACTCATTAGACTCCGACTGCGCTTTTGCCGCTTTAAGGGACTCTAGAATGAAGTTGGTGACCCCAACGATGGTTTCTAGGTACGGGAGGTCCGACGACGCTGATATTTCGTTGAGGACGGAAACGGCAGAGCTGACGTAGTTCAGCAGTTTCTGGCCTCTGCTCGTGGTGAGAGGCATGAAGGCAAGTGTCAACGGTCATAACAGACGATCGACCGCCAAGCCAGGAGCCGACGAGGCATATTCCAAGAGCGCTGATCAGTGATGGCGCATCAGGTCAAATGCCTACGCATAAGTGCTTGTACCTCCGCCACACTTTAGCTTACAGAACTCCACGAGAGTCATTACATCTATGGGCGCGCATTCCGTCGCTCGAATCTGAGCGGAATATCACGGGCTCCGAGCGTCAACCCGAGACGTGCCTCCATAACACGCGCCTTCCAACTCTGCACTGTCTCCTTCTCCTCGAGCAACGGCTTGACCCGCCAGTCGCGCAGCAGCATCGTGAGGAAACATGTCGCCTCCACGGTTGCAAATCGTCGGCCGAGACAGGCGCGAGGGCCGATACTGAAAGCAGTAAATTGTTCCGAGTCCGCGGGCAAGCCGTACCACCGCGAGGGCCGGTATTCTTCCGGTTTGTCGAAGTATCGTGGATTATGCTCTGCGAGAAATTATCAGCGATATGGGAGTACAGGAGGCAAAAGACCGACGCAGGCCAACCATGTCGACAACAATCTGTTGCCAGTTCAACACATGTGCAGTTGAAAGAAAAGCAAAAAACGAGCCTGGGTTCCTTTCTGAATCGGCACAGGCCTCGTCCCTTCCTCACCAACTGGGTTGGGAATCTGGAGTACAGTATCCTCCGTCGCTTCGCGGATCATAACATGCCCGGCAGCTGCGTTGTTTAAAAAATGTTGCGGAGCAGACTCACTCTACTCACGGAACATTCGCGCAGCTTCGTAGAACGTGGCCAAAACCTTGTCGAGCTTGCCATAGTCTTCGAATACCTAATCACACGGGTCAGTGACGCGTCATGAAGTCGCCTCGACTGCTCACGGGATCGCGTTCGGGATCGACGACCTCCACGATCTGTGCGACGACCTCATCCTGTATCTCAGGATGTATAGCGAGGAATCCAAGAGCGGCGGCAAGCGTGTGGGCGGTGGTTTCGTGGCCGGCGAACATGAACAAGAATACATTGCCGATCTGTCGACGTTCGAAAAACGAAACACATACATAGATCGAGCGGAAAACGTACCAATTCGTCTTCGTCGAGCGAATTCTTCTCTTCTTCATCTTGATTTGCCTTGACAAGCATCGTGAACGCGTCGGGTCGTAGCTCATTTCCAGAAGTGACCTCTGCTTTGCGTTCAGCGATTTGTTCGCGCATGAACGACATCATCTTTTCGCGGGCCGTTCGAAGACGCCGGAGCCTATTAGATGCATCAGACACAGATGCAGGCTGCATAGATGGCATACTTCGGAATTGGGAGGTGGTACATCCACTTCGGGAGGGTGAGCATGAGAAGGTGATGCTCTGCCGTGAGGCTGAGGGCCTCCTGCACGGACATCCCACCACTCTTGGAACTGGGTGGGGCCGCCCTAACGACTCGTTATTTAGATCGCGCCGAAACCCGACGCACGATTGAGCGTACCACGTAGAGGGGACGCCGAAACCGCAGTTGATGATAATGAGGAAGGCGAACTAACCACTTGTAAGCGTCGGCTGAAGAGGTAGAGAGGGCGTACTTTGAACGTAATGTCTTGAATCCGGCCGACCTCTACAAACCGTCGTCCATCCCGATCCCAGCCATCAACATTCATGAATTCGTTGAAGGTGTCCCGACTCTGCTTCCAGACGAGCTTATACCTGCATTGAAAAATTGGTCTTTGGTGTAAGAAAGAGCCGGGAGACGCACAAATCAACATTGAATGCAGGTCCTACAACGCGTCTATGTTTGCGCCATGTAGCACCGTCCGCGCCGACAAGATTCATGCCCCAGAGTCTGCAGAGTTTGAGGAAATGCATTGGTTCGTATGGATGCAACCTACAACAGTGCCTGGCTGCTCATCTCTGGTTTGAAGAACTTGCTGCGATGCGAACCGACGACGACTTGTCGGGCGATGTCCACATTATTCGTCCAAAGATTCGTGTAGCCGCTAATCAGCGGAATAAGCTCGACCGTCTCGCTCTGCGCATAGGCTGGATGATGTCAGAGAGAAGGACGCGGGGAAGAGGGACCTACTTTGGAATCGTCGGACCCAGTGCCAGGAATAGCCTATTGACCACGACGTTGTCGGCAAAAGAACTCCGGGAAGTGCGAGGGGCTGGCACAGTGTGAGGATACGAGGAAAGTGGGATGTGGTCTGCAGCACGTTAGGTTGAGTAGACGTAAGAGAACGTTGGCTCGCACCCGGATGAGCTTGAAGACGTCAATTGCGTGCAGCACAGCGTAGACCCCCAAGACGGCAGCAATGGCCGAGGCTGGCCGGACTTCCTGCAAGACGGCTGCGAGACTAGCCGCTGGCGAGGTCATGGACGACGAGCAGCTGATTGGCCAGCCATCAACCTCTGTCACGACGTGACACTCCTGTCAGCAACCACGGTGGCCTGAGTATGGAATCGACAGAACGCGCCGGTTCCCCGGACCAGGGAGCCATTCCCGTCGACCTCAACACCGTCCCCGGCAAACGCAACGAGCTCGAGCCCATCCCCTCCTCGGACATCGCGAATCTCCAGTCCGAGGCCTGGGCCAACAGACCCGAGAATGGCGGTCGCGTCAGGCAGCTCAAACCAGACGCAGACGACGACGACGTGTCAATGGGCGACGACGAGGGCGATTCGGCAGACGACAATGACGACGAAGACCCTGCACAGGTCGAGGCCGCCCGTTTGCGGCTGGAGGAGCAGGCGCGCAAATACCTCGCAGCGCAAACACACGAAGTTATCATCCCCTCCTACTCGGCCTGGTTTGATATGGCTAAAATCAACACCGTCGAGACCCGCGCCCTCCCCGAGTTTTTCAACTCACGCAATCGCTCAAAAACACCCGCCATTTACAAGGACTACCGCGACTTCATGATCAACACATATCGTCTCCGTCCATTGGAGTACCTCACAGTCACCGCCTGCCGTCGCAATCTTGCGGGAGACGTTTGCGCCATCATGCGGGTCCATGCGTTCCTGGAGCAATGGGGACTCATCAACTACCAAGTGCGTTGTGCATGTTCATTTTCTTCAATCATTCTAACGATTTTGTAGATTGACCCCGACTCCCGTCCCGCTGCATTAAGCCCGCCGTTTACCGGACATTTCCGCGTTGTTCTCGACACTCCCCGCGGAATGCAGTCTCTACACCCTGGTACGCGGCCAGGGAATCCAGGCGCTGCTGCCGTCAACGGAGCAAAAAAAGCCTTCGGCGCTCCCCGCTTCCCTCGAACTCAAATCCAACATCTACCAAACCTCCAACAAAGCGTCCCGGCCCATCGATGCCGCCGAAGCGGACAAACTCGCCAACGGCGTTCGGGATGGGAGTGTCAATGGGACGAGCCGCGGCCCAACGACGTTCTCGTGCGATACCTGCGGCGCGGACTGCACCCAAACACGGTACCACTCGCTGAAAGACCAGAAATTCCAGCTCTGCGCGCCGTGCTACCTCGATGGCCGCTTCCCCTCGACCATGTTCAGTGGCGACTTTGTCAAGCTCAACACGGCGACCGCAGGCCCGTCGGACGACTGGACGGACCAAGAGACGCTCCTTCTCCTCGAGGCCATCGAGATGTACGACGACGACTGGTCGCAGATCGAGGAGCACGTGCAGACGCGGACCGCGCAGCAATGCATCACCAAGTTCCTCCAGCTCGACATCGAGGACCCGTATCTTGCCACCGAGGGATCCATGGGTCCGTTGCGCTACGGTCGCATCCCGTTTGAGCAGGCGGATAACCCAGTCATGAGCGTTGTTGCGTTCCTTGCCGGCGTCGTTGACCCCTCTGTTGCCAGCGAAGGTGCGAAGACCGCTCTTCAGCATCTCACGGAGGAGAGCAAGGGAGCCGAAGCAAAAGCCGACGCTGCGGAGGAGAGCGGCGCTGCGGAGCAGTCCAGCGGGGATGCCATGGCCGTCGATGGGCCAGCGAAAACCAAGATGACGGTTCCGCGTTCGCAGGCGGCTCGGGCAGCGGATTTGGCGCTCAAGTCGTCTGCCAAGGCGGCCGCGGCCCTTGCCGAGACTGAAGACCGCGAGATTCGGTCGACGCTGTCGTCGCTCATCAAGCTCACTCTCTCGAAGCTCGAGCTCAAAATGTCGCAGTTCGAGGAACTGGAGGACATCCTCGAGGAGGAGCGCCGGAACCTTGAGAGCGCGCGGACGGCGCTGCTCAACGAGCGTCTGAACCTCAAGAAGACGATCGAGCACGTGCGCGGCGAGCTGGCGCGCAACGGCGGGATGAATGTCATGCAGGTGCTTTCTGCGCCGGGGGCAATGGGGACCATGGGCCAGGGCCCGATGGCGCACGACCTCGGCACCCTCCCAATAGACGCTGTAGGTCCGATGGGCGACGGAAACATTCTGGCGTTGACGTAGAGAAAGACGACAAGTAGGATATCCGTCGTTTGTTTGTTTGCTTTCGTCCCCTTGTATCCGTACAATAGCTCTTGCCTCGTGTAAACAGAGTTTTCTTTCCTCTTCTCTCGAGAACGGACTGGTTTCTCGTGCATAATAATAGTTGTAGTGCGCCGAGACGCTCCGGAGGAATCGGGTTCCAACATTGGCAAGTACGAGTGAGTTAGCAACGAGCTTCCAGGCTTAAAAGAGATTCTGTAGATGAAACGTGGTAAGAAACAGCGTCTCTGGAGAAAGTACAAACGTAAATGAGACGGAGAAGACATAAGGAGACATCACGAGGTCGTGTATTGTACAATGTACTAAAGCCAGCAAAGAGGTCAATGCCGTCCTTGGGGATGCGTTGAGATGTGAGAAACAAATCGATTGGTAGTGATACACGATGAAGATGAAGATAGAGTCGATACACAAATAAGTTACAGCCACAGCAAGTGGCCCCAGCCTACTTGGTCGCGGTAACAGAAGAGTACTTGGTGACCTGCCCCAAGCGTGAGTCATACAAGAAAGAAATGGCGACGACGACGAGCGCACCGATTTCGTGCCCTCGGAGATGGCATGCTTGGCCAACTCTCCCGGTAAGATAAGGCGGACGGAGGTCTGGATTTCGCGCGAGGAGATGGTGGACTTCTTGGAGTATTGCGCGAGCTCTGGACCAGTCGTCAGTGCGTGAGTAGTTAGTGGTAGTTGAGGACGCACTCGACGCCTCGGTGGCAATGCGCTCGAAGATGTCGTTGACGAACGAGTTCAAGATGGCCATGGCCTTGTTCGAGATACCCGTGTCGGGGTGGACTTGCTTCAGCACTGTACAGGTCGTCAGCGATAAGGCGGACGAGCAGCAGAAGGAGCGCACCCTTGTAGATGTAGGACGAGTAGGTTTCCTTGCGGACCTTCTTGCGCTTCTTCTTCTCCCCGTCGGCGGGCGCGGCGGCCTTGGCCGTCTTCTTGCCCGCCTTCTTTTCGGTGGTCTTGGAAGGTGCCTTGGAGGCCGTCGCAGGTGCCTTGGAGGCAGTGGAGGCAGGCGCCTTTCCAGCGGTCGATGCGGGCTTGGGGGCCATTGGGTGCGGTAGTGTTTGAGTGGGGGAGAGGAAGGGTGGTGGTTGGTGGTTGGGAGCAAGAGGCGATGGGCCGTGTCGGAGGTGGTCGCTCGGCTTATATAGCCGTGATGCCATCAAAGCGTCAACACGCTCGCGGGGAAAAACGCGACGCGCTCAGGATCACGCGTCGTAAACAACTCTTCCTCAAACCACCACCTCCCTTCCACCACTCCCCGACCCAACACACCAATGTCTGGCAAGAGCGGTAAATCCAAGTCTGGCAAGGCTGCTGGTAGTGGCACCGACGGCAAATCCCAGAGGTCAGCACCTGCAGACGCGTCGTTGTCGATGCTCACAATGCCCACAGCCGTTCGTCCAAAGCCGGGCTGCAGTTCCCAGTTAGTTGAATTCCACGATGATGTACCCGCCTAATAATCTGGTTCAGGTCGGCCGAATCCATCGACTGTTGAAGAAGGGCAACTACGCTCAACGTGTCGGTGCCGGTGCTCCTGGTGCGTTTCTCGTCCTCCTCATTGTCCTGGTCGACTGACTCGTTTTTCAGTCTACCTCGCAGCTGTCCTCGAGTACCTTGCTGCCGAGATCCTCGAACTCGCTGGCAATGCCGCCCGCGACAACAAGAAACACCGTATTGTGCCCCGTCACTTGCAGCTCGCCATTCGCAATGACGAGGAGTTGGGCAAGGCGCGTCTTTTTGCCACCTCTTCGTCTTCATGCTCATCTCGCCCCAGCTTCTTGGCAACGTCGTCATCTCACAAGGAGGTGTCGTCCCCCACATCGACCCGTCGCTGCTGCCAACCGCCACCGGCAAGAGTACGCGTCTTTCCTGTGCTATTTTTCTTCTTGCTCACTCTCTTTGCAGAAGGAAAGGGCGAGAAGTCCCAGGAGGCATAAGGCCCCGCTGTATTTCTCTTCTGTACCGTGTCGCTGTATCATCAACCGTTCTACCACCCATTGTGCATCTTGATCTTGACCATGACTGCCTCGACGACCATCTCGCAATGGTCAGCTCGCGAGACAGGCTTGCGCGGTTTATGCCGGGTGGATGCTCCAAATTTTGAGCCTACATCAGGCGCTTCGTGCCGCTCCTGGCGCGGGTCTGAGTTTTTTTCGCGACGCGGATAAAATGCCAGACCTGCCCCAGCGCCTCCCTCTCCCATTTTCTTCATGGCCGACGACCCAGCACCTCGCACGCCACGCCCTACGACGGCGAGCACTCCCAGCGCGATGCAGGTGCAGACGCCGACGTTGCCTGGGATGGCTCCCGTCGAGGCATTCGCGACGCCTCTGCCCGTCCTTTCTATGGTCGTGCTCGCCATTGTGCGTGTTCTCTCTTCTTCCGATGCCTTGTTCCGTGCTAATCCATGCATTCGCAGGCGCTGCTGGGCGAATTTCTGACGGCGGGTGTGGCAACGCCATTCATCCTGTTCATGGTCAAGGGGTTTGGCACGCTCGATAACGAACCAGAGATCGCCTTCTGGACGGGAATACTCGGTGCGTACAGCTCAGCGAGCACATTCGCCTCTATAGTTCGCTGACGCGGGCGTTGTAGTCTCCACTTTCTTCCTCACGCAATTCCTTACTGCGATACTCTGGGTCCGTCCCCGCGTTCCCTTACCTGGACTTTGGATTTACAATCTGAAGGCCAACATCGCCGACGCCTACGGCCGCCGGTTCGCGCTGGTTGTTTCTCTGCTCGGAAGTGGCATAACTTGCACCATCTTCGGCGCCTGCACGACGCTAAATGCTGCTCTTGCGGTCCGTTTGATGCAGGGCGTGTTCGGCGGTGCTGTTGGCGTGGCCCGTGGTGCCATTTCGGCGATTACGGACGAGAGCAATGCTGGACGCGCATATGCAATCTTGAGTTTTGCGTGGGGCCTTGGAGGAGTTGCTGGTGCAGTTGTTGGTGGCTCTTGTCCGTGCTTTCTCTTTGTGCCTCCGGTCGTTCGTTGACTTGCTATAGTTGAGGAACCAGCAAGCAAGTGGCCCAAGGTTTTTGCAGGGTCGATCTTCGAGCGCTACCCGTATCTGCTGCCCTGTGCTGTTGCGGGGTCCGTAACCTTGCTTGGTGCGTGTAATCACCGGCTCTGGCAAACAAACGACTAATCTCTGAATATCCTGCAGGTTCCGCGTTGGGATGTCTCCTTGGTCCAGATGGTGGTCCTCGACAGAGCGTTCAGAACATTGGAGAAAAGGTCATCGTCGAGACAGCCATCTCTCCTGCGGAGACTACGAATTCGAGCACCGTTGTAGACTCGTTGGTTCCGACTGCCCCAGTGCGGATTGAGCGGACGCGTACATTTTCGAGTACCCGACCGACTCTTCCTGGCTACGGGTCTGTTAACCAACGTGGACGACTTGCGAGCGGGTTCAATACACGTAGAGGGAGCATCGGAAGCAGCATCAGCGCCTTCCGTCGACCCCGCCCTCCGACGACCGATGCGGAATCGTCCAACCGCGACTCGAGACGCGCGAGCTTTGCGCACCGGCTCGTCATTGCCAACGAAAACAACACGACGAACATGGCGGAGCTGTGGGTCGCTGCGGCAATCAACTCGGATGGAGGGACCGATAACGAAGGCGTTTTTGCCTTTGATGGCGACTGGGACGAGGAGGCCGTTGATTCGAGATTCGATGACAACGCAACGGAAACGGACTCTTTGCTATTCGGCAGCAACGCTGTGCGCGGTCGTCGTATCTCTCGCTCGACGAACCAGTCGATCGTGGCCAGCTCGCCGCTGCGTCCTCTTTCGTTTCGCCGGCCATCCAACATCGGAACCATCATGCGGCCTCCACGCTTGCCATCGTCTCCGCTTTCAGTCAGTATTACTGCTGGCTTGCGGCGGCCGTCGTTCATGCAGCCGCTCGAAGGAACACCGACCTCGCGCAGATTCTCTGGGGTCCCGAATATTTTCAACAACGCTGGTGTTGGGGCACCTCCGGCTATGCTCGAGTCGCCGTTTGTGGCGCCAGAATCATCGACGCTTGCGCCGTCGGACTCGTTGCAGCCCATCATCGAGACGCGTCGGCTCTCGATCCACGAGACGCCGACTTGGCATTCGTACGCCGATTCAGGTTCTGCTCAGGCTGAGGACGAGAGCGTTGCCTCGAAGCTTCCGATTATGATCATTGCGCAGTACGGGATGTTGGCGTTGCATGCGACGACGCATGATCAGGTCTTTCTGAGTTATCTCGTCAGGTCACCAGCATGCTTTTCTCTCATTTGTGTGGCTGATGCGAGTTTACAGTGATTACGAGGCCGGAGGATTGGAGCTGAAGGCCGGAGATTATGCACAACTGAGTACGTCCTGTTCGGTTCATCTTTGGGTTTGGGGCTAACTGGAGAGCAGTTGCTGTGATGTGTTTTGCGCAACTGGTCTATCAGTTCGTCATGTATCCGTATGTCTTACTGCGCGTTTCCTCGCCACTCGGACTCATGCTTTTGCCAGGAACATTGGGTATTTTGTGCTCCTTATCAGCTCAGAATGTCGTCTCACGTGTTCTTTGCAGTCCGCCGTACGGTCCCTGCTCTCATTTGACCATGTTCCGTCTCGGATCGGCTCTCTTCATCCCGGCGTACCTCTGTGTGACGCTGCTGCGCCCATTGGTGACTCCCGGCGACGCGAATCCGCTGCTTATGCTAGGTGAGCAGTCTGGATCCCGAGCTCTCTTTGAGGCTCCTCTAATCAGCTATTGTTCCAGCCCTCGGCACTGCGACGGCCGTTCGGTTTTGTGGAAGCTGTTTTGCGTATACGGCTGTGTCCATTCTTCTCAACTACAGTGCGGCTTTGCGTCCTTTTCACCTCATTGATTGACCCTAGAATCAGTGACCCCACCGAGTGCCATCGGACTCGCCAACGGTCTCGCGCAGAGCATCGTCAGCCTCGCGCGCTGTTTTGGGCCGGTGCTTGGCGGCTGGCTGTGGTCCGCGAGCACCGAGAACGACTCAAGTGGGTTCCCGATTGGATTCCTTGCGTGTGCGGGTGTGTGTGCGGCGGCGATTCTACAGAGTTTCATGATACGGTAATTGGAAATAGTGTAAGTAGATATTTTTGTTAGATTCAGGATTGGACAAGCATATCACCATGTTCAAGTTTGCATAGCTTTCGTGGGCCAGCTGATGGGAGATCCTCTTCTTGACCTCCATGAACGCTTTCCGCCTCACCTTTCTGCTCTCTTGCATATCTGCAAAGGCTCGTTCAGGGACCGTCTCTTCCTATTTCTAGCGGCGTGTGTATGAGTGCGTGGCTCGAGACGAAGGCAAGAAGCAACCACAGTGATAATTGGTTCGTTTCTACTCAGTCCAAAGATACCGAATTTCTGACCGCGTCCTTCTCCCTCTCCAGGAACTCCTTGAACGTCGTCAATTTCAAGTTGAGCTTCCTTAACTCCGATGTATCCGTCTTGGACGAGTGCCAAAGCTGGTAGTCGATTGTTGGCAACGTCTTCCTGGCCTCGACCGTCTCTGCCTCGGTGCGATACTTGACCGTGACCTCTTTGCCAAGGACGGCCGTCAATTGGCTAGCCATTTCCTCCAACGTCAACGTCTCAGCCTCCAAATCCATTTCCTTGCCATGAAACTCGACGGGGTCAAGCAGGACTTTAGCCACAACGACCCCAACATCCGCTGCATCGAGTACCGCCGTCGTGTATGGGCCGTTTCCAGTGTGGCTCACGGTCAAAACACGCTTAGTGCGGTAGTCGGGGAAGTGGTACGCGACCCCTGCGCCGATGATGTTGTGCATGAGCCAGCCGGGGCGCACAACGGTGTACTTGAAGCCCGAGTCGCGCACGGCCTGCTCGGCGCCTGCCTTGCTGCCGTAGTATTGCGACAGGAACGGATATTGCGTGGCGACCTTGGACCAGTCGGGCTCGGCGTTGGTGCCAGTCACGGTCGAAACGACGATGGATTGGACGGTGCCAGCGCCTTTGGCGGCAGCGATGACGGTCTCTGCTTGCTGCTGCTCGCCGTTGGGGTTGGTAAAGTCGGGGAACGTGTTGATGAAGACGCCAGAGACGCCCTCGGTCGCGGCTCGCACCGCGGCACCGTCCTTCAAGTCGCCCTTGAATAGACGCGCGCCGAGTTTCTCGAGGGCACGGGCAGCGTCTGAAGTCGGGTCGCGGACTAGTGCGTGGACTTGTGCGCCTTGGGCGAGAAGAATGCGCGCGGCGGAACCGCCTTGGCGGCCAGTTGCGGAGGTAATGAGGAATGCAGGCATGCTGGTATTGTACTGGTCGTGCCGTCTTTTCTAGGTTTACCTGACCAAGCCCTTATATCCCGATGTGGCCGGAGTTGGTCGCGTTTCTGGTCATGTTATCGCGTTGCCCGTTTGACTAAGGTCCTACCGTCGGGGATGCCGTCGGCGATGTCGGGCCCAGTTGAGGGAGTCACACGATCACATGATTTGACTAATCCTGCGCTCGACTTGGATGCAAGTCGATGGCCTTCTCTCGTTGCCTAATGAACTGTTGCTGGATATCTTCGCCTATTTTGACGACCCATACCCCCTCTTCCCCCTCTCTTCGCTCTGTCGACGCCTCCATTTTATTGCACTGCCGCTGTATCTCGAGCGGACCGGCGTCTACGAGGCACTGTCCCCAGCCCTCTGCAACATTTCCATTAGGGCCGAGCAAACGGGCGTCCTAGCAGCACTCCAAACCGCCCTCTTTCTCGGAAAGGCTCACAACCTCACCTGCACATTCACCCATCCCCAATCGCGCTTCTCGGACATCGCGCGTTACCGCCGGCTCGTCTCGATTCTGGATGGCGTGCGGGTTGCTACTCTGGTCTTTGACCCGAGTACATTCGATGAGTACTCCGAGGGCCTGCGATGGCGCTATGGGCTCGATGTTGTCCATGCGCTCAACACCGTGCTTGAGAAATCTTGCACCGAATTGACTTTTGGCACGCCGAATGCAGTCCCTGGGAGCCGGGTATCTCGGCGGCATCGAATCAACGGCAATGTTCGCAGTGTTAAGCAACCGCAGAGTAGCGCGTCGCTATCCCCGGGCGCATTGCAGAAGAGGTTGCTGACCGCGTTGCATCTCCACTCCGAAATTCCGTTTTGCCCCCAGCTACGCACCTGGACAACGGCCGTACTACACTCATTCCCGCTCTCAACACTGTCGATATGGATGCCCAACGCCGAGACCGAACTGCTGGGCACCATCTTCTCCGAAATAGAGCTTCCCACTCTCCGCCACCTCACAGTCCGCCAAACCCGACTCAAGCCCGCGTCTCTGCATTTCTTCCTCGGCCGACATCCACAACTCACCCATCTACACCTCGAGAAACTTTTCGTGCCCTCGCCACAGGAACGCCTCCCGCCGACAGCCCTACAGTCTCTGGTTTCGTTGACCGCGGAGCCGATCCATACCGCGTATCTCCTGCACGTCCTGGATCCGCTGCCCTCCAGTTTCGCGAGCATCCGCCTACTCGGGCACCTAACCACCGTCGACGTACAAGCGGCCGACGCGGCGCTCCACCACGTCCGTTCGCGCATCGCACAACTCGCCAGGATCACATTGACCCTGCCCGTCCCCGATATGCACGGTCTCCCGACGGCAGCTCCCGACACCGGACTGTGTCTCGAGGAAACTGAATCGGCGCTATACTTTGTTTCGCATCTGGAGTTTTCTTTCGGCGATTGCACGACGCCGATTCCGTTGTTCAAGCTGCTGGATTACGTCGCGAAATGGTCTGCGGCGTTTCCCCTGCTGCGTGTCGTTGAGCTGGCCCAGCTCGGGAATCAAGATAAATATTCAGAGGATGATGTTGTGCAGGGTCTGAGAAAGTGTCTCGAGGTCGAGACGCTGGTTCTGAATGGTCGGATATGTGCTACGTGACTAATGGGTGCGACTGTAAACTAGTAGGACATTCCTCATCCAAAGCTTCCATAAGAAAATCAACTTCTTTGACTTGCTGAAATTGCGACGATCGCTCGTACAACACTTTCGCCTGCTTCCAGTATCCCCGCGCTGTTTCCAGATCGTTCTGGTCTCTCCGGATCGCCGCCAAACGCGAGAAACACACGGCCCTCTCGCGATGAACATCCATGCGGGTGAACTCTTCCAACGCCAGCTCAAACAAGCGTGTGGCCGTCTCGACGTCGCCTTGTGCCAGAAAAACATCGGCGAAGCACCGCAGCGCATCCGTGACCTTGAGCACGTCGTCAATCTTCCGGGCTTGCGCAATGTAGACTCCGGGCCAACGAGTGAGCGGCGCGCTCTCGTCCAGGCGGTATTCCGGGCTGGCAAACTTGGAGAGACACCAAGCACGCATGCTATTGGCCAGTGCGGACGTCGCGAGAAGTGCCTGGTACGCCTCGCATGCAGCAATGCGATCTCCCCGACGCAACTGCAAGTCCGCCATGCGTATGTCGCAGAGATGGAGCCCCCACAGGAACCGATGCTCTGTGAAGATGTCGCGGGCAACGGCCAGATGCTGCAGGATCTCATCTTCGCGTGCTTGCGTGAGGATGTCGACAAGAGCGATGTTGGCGGTGGCAATCGCATGGTAGAGAGGGGAATGGTCACGTGAAGTCATGTGAACAAGCTGGACGTGCATGGCGCGCGCCTCCGCAAATTCGGTCTTGCAGTAGTATGCGTCTGCGAATACGTCCATCAGCGCGTACATATCCGACGAGTTCTCGATTCCGCATGCAACATGCAGATCCCACGATTCGAGGAAGAATGTCGTCGCAAGCGGGAGATATCCCAGATCCTTGTAGGCCAGCCCTTTGAAATAAAGGACGCGCGCAGAAACGCTCAGCTGTCCCGTTCGACTGGCTACGCTTTCGATCTCGCGTAACAGCGTTAGATTGTCCCGTCGACGACCGGCAATCATTGTGAGGGAGAAGAGACGGTCGGAGACGCGGAATTGTTGCGCTGTGTTCCCGCCATTTTTGGAGAGGGACATGGCTTCTCGTGCATATTCAAGAGCTTTTTGCAGCTCGCCCGTGTGTCGGCCATGGTAAACCGCGAGCGCGAGCTTGACCTCGGCTGTGTAGGGGTGAGCACAAGCAGCAATGTGCATAAACAAGCGTACCTTGATCTTGCATATCCTGTGCTTCATTGGATGGCGGAAACATATCCGCCACCAACTGCTCAACCTCGACCGGTTCCATGCTCGCACCGTCCCTTGTAATCTTCTCGCTGACATAAGCCGCTCGGAGGTGAGTGTCGTCGTGCAGGCGGTCCAGATATCGCACGACGCGATACCATGGCTTATACGGTGCATTGAGGAGCTTGTTGGTCGCGTAATTGAACAGAATGGCGCTGTGCAACGTCCGCCGAATGTCGGACTCGGGTTCAGGATCTCCGCGTTCAAGTGCATCCAAGTTGGCGGTGAGGATGGCGGAAATGTTGGCCAAGGCTCCGAGGATGCGACGATCGATATAATCGTCGGACTGAGCCCCATACTCCCACCAGAGCTGGATGAGATCGCAATAGTAACTGCGAAGGGGACGAATGATGTCGGGCGATGGCGGGGAGGCTGCAAATACATACGCGCGCACGGGCGCAAGCACCTTGAGACGTCCGCGGTCCACGTACGCGAGTGCCGTCTGCAATAGCACTGTACGGCACCCGTACGGGTCGCGAATGTCCGAGATAGCGTTCGTGACGAGCTCGGCGTCCGAAAGACCACTGGGAAGAATGGAGAGTAGGCTGAGAAGATGCATGGCGCCGTCCATAGCGGTCAAGCGTGGACTCGACAACGAGATTTGGAGCGATATTTCGAGACTAGTTCGCTTGTCGTAACCATCCGAAATGAGTCTTGTCTTCTCGCTGTCCCAGCGAGCCAAGGTCGCGTCGTAACCGTCGACTGCGACCAGGTTTCCGAGAAGATTGAGTGCGAGAGGGAGGTTGTCAGCGATTTCCAAAATCCGCTCGAGGGACTTGGCGTTTGCTGAGTTTGAGTCGTCCGCAATGTCGAGGAAGACACCGCGGGCGGCTTCGTCGGCCAGAGGTGACAGCGGAGGGATATGCGGACGCGACCACAAAACCTTGCCAGGTCGCTCGGCACCTCGCATCGTGACCTAAGTGTACTCAGCACAAGCTTGTGGGATGGAAGAAAGCGACCGACCACGAGAGATAGATTCGAGAGCTCGCTGAGCGACGACAGTAATTCTTCGACGTCGTTTTTCACGTCCGGTATTTCCCAAGCCGTCTCCAGGTTGTCAAGTACGAGCAGGGTCGGAGGGCCACTCTTCAACTGACGCAGAATCGCGGGGACAGGCCGCTGGACCTGCTTGATTCCTAGATGACTCGCAATCGCTGCAGCAAAGGTTTGAACTGTGTTGGCCACCTCGCAGCCAACGAAATACCGCTGCGGGTACTTGGCTGCGACCCCGTCATGGTGAAGAGCGGCTGTCACAAGCGTCGTCTTGCCCATTCCGCCCGCACCCAGGATCGCGATCTTCGCAGAGCCTTTGACAAGCGCGTCCACGAGACTGGCGAGCTCAGCTTCGCGTCCATGGAAAATCTTTGGTGCTGCAGGAAGCAGGGAAAGCAGGCTGGTCGAACTCGCTCCGCGAAGCGATATATTTTGCGACAGCTAGATATGACTCGCGTGAGCAGAGGTTGACAAGTCAAGTCGGGCACGTACCGAGGATGCGTCAATTGTCGAGGAGCGCTCTCGTTGAGCAGACAGCAATGCCAGCAGTTGTTGGTGGCGTCTTTCGGCGTCATCTTGCAGACGGCCAGATTCTTGGATTAAGTTTACTTGCAGTTGCAGCTGAATAAACGCGCTATGAGTAGGACACCGAAAAAAGAAAAAGAAGAAACTTGGAACAACACGCACTGAAAAAGTCCGCAAAATCTGGTCTAAACCTGTCTTGCATTCCACCAGCAGCATCGTGTTTTCAGACGACTTGAGCAGTCGCCGGATTCGCCCTTGGCCTTGTTGCGCACGCAGCACTGTCGCAAACTTCTGAAGTGTCCTGTTCGCGTTTGGTCATCTCAAATACTGCTGGTGGATGTTGGTGACTCACTCTGCAAAATTTCCTATGCGCTCAACAACTCCAGTCGGCAGAGCATCCAGATCCGCGCCGGAAGCGCAGAGTTGTGTGAGCACGCATAGAGTCTCATGGATCTGCGCAAGCAGAGCGTCGTTGGCGTCGGACTGCGTCTTGGCGGACTTGAGTGCGTCCAGTATGAGCCCAACAACACCAACGATTGGCTTGAGGTAGGGTAAGTCGGACCCGCAGGAAGAGGATAGTTCGTTCAGGACCGAGACGGCTGAGCCGATGTAGCTCAGCCATTTCCCGCTGCGGTCTCTAGCGGCAATAGACATGGCGAAAAGAAGTCAAGTCTGGTTTGGGCGCTCTCGCGGCAAGCTGGTCGCCGAGCAGCGCTCAATAGACGGGACATATCGAAATCCGACAGCGAGGCGACCGCCAAGTTGGCTAGTCGCACACAGTCAAGTTGATATCATCAGAGCGGCCAACAAACGGTTTGCCTGAATCTCGACAGGAGGTGCTCTTTGAAATACAAGGAGAGAATAATTACGCTAATCCACTGCGCCGCTCGAATCTCAACGGAATATCTCGGAGCCCAAGCGTCATGAGTATCTCCCCATCCAGCGCACGTGCTTTCCATCCTTCCACAGTCTCTCCCTCGTTCAACAAAGGGCTGACCCGGAAGTCGCGCAATACCAGACTCAGAAAGCACACGGCCTCGGTCGACGCGAATCGCCGACCAAGACATGCGCGAGGTCCAATACTGAATGCTGTAAAAGCCTCCGAGTCGCCGGAGAGGTCATACCACCGTGAAGGGCGGTATTCCTCGGGGCGGTCGTTGTATCGCATATTATATTCTAGTCGACGGATAAGTCTTTCATTCGACGACAGAACAGTACGCACGAAGGCCGATAGTGTCGACGATGATCTGTGTTCCCTTCTGTATCGGCACAGCCGTCGTACCCTCTTCGCCAACAGGGTTGGGCACTTGTAAAATGGTGTCTTCCTTGGCTTCACGAATCATAACATGGGCCGCAGCTGAGAGGGTTGGGTCATTGAGGTCGGCGAAAAGACAAGTCAAACGCTCACGGAACATGCGTGCCGTCTCATAGAAAGCCGCCAGTACTTTGTTGAGTTTGCTATAGTCTTCGTAGATCTGGCTGGATGTCAGTAATCGCTTCCGTTTCCTGAGAGGCTAAACGCACGGGGTCGCGTTCAGTGCCCACCACCTCTATTATCTGTTGCAGAATCTCATCTTGGATGGATTCATGCAATGCCAGGAAGCCAAGGGTGCCGGACAGCGCATGCGATGTGCTTTCGTGGCCAGCAGCCATCAGAACGAAGATATTCCCGATCTCGACTCGCAGTTAAGGGAAAATCAGACAGGAAAAGCTCAAGATACGCACGATTTCTTTGTCGCTGAGTGCATATTTTGCGTCTTCGTCTTGGTTCGCATTGACGAGCATAGTGAACGCATCTGCTCGCAGTTGCTTCCCCGATATTATGTCGGCCTTGCGCTCTGCGATTTGTTCGTGCATAAACACCATCAGGCGTTCGCGGGCTTGGCGGATGCGACGTAGACTGGTATTTTTCGTCAGCATTCTCTCCTGAGATGGGGATGAGAATGAGCGTTACTAGGGCAAGGGAAGACGAAACGCCCAGTTGGGCAAGACGAGCAGCGTTATGTGGTTGTTAATGACGAGGTCTAGCGCCTCAAGCATAGTAATGCCGCCGTCCTTGGTGTTTGGAGGCGTCGCCCTGTTGTTCTGTTACACACAAACCCCGCAAAATGATACTGTAAGGGCTAACCATGTCGAAGATGGGAAGCCCAAGCCACAGCTACTGATAAGTAGGAATGTGAACTGGTGGAGAGACGCGTCAGTTCGTACAAACATTGTTTGAAGAGGAAACTACCTTGGAAGTAATGGTCTGAATGGCGGGCACGTCCACACTTTTACGGCCGTCACGATCCCAGCCCTCGACGTTCATGAAATCATGATAAGTTGAGCGGGATTGCTGCCAAACGAGCTTATACCTGGAACACATGGTCAGACGAGGAAAGGTCGCAAGAAGGCCACGCACAATTCTGGACCAAATGCGGGGCCAACGACCCGACGGTGCGTTCGCCAGGTTGCACCGTCAGCGGAGAGCACATTCATGCCCCATACTCTGGAGGCTACAGGTGAGTAGGAAGAATCGCGACGCCGAATGCTACTCAACGTGAACGGCGCCCCAGACCATTCTGGCTTTTGAAACTTGGTGCGATGTGAACCGACAACGACCTGCCGCGCAATGTCGACATTCGTCGTCCAGATGCTGGGAACACCGGAGAGCAATGGCACAAGGTCAATGGTTTCGCTGTGTGCTGTAACGTAGGCTGGTGTCCGAGAGTGTTAGTGAAGGCCAGGAAGCAGACTCAAAAGCGGACTTGAAAATCGCCGAGTCCAGTGCCAAGAGCGCCCAGTAGTCAAGGTGCTCGTAGGAAGTACAGCTCCGGGAATCGCAAGCGGATGGAAGGCCGTATATATGCGAGGGAAATGTGCCTTGCTCTGAGGGGGGCCCAAGGTGAACAATTCAACCGCGAAAACGATACTACTTGGCTCACCGTCAGTACATTGAGCAACGCGACTGCTTTCGCCACGAGGAGGAGAGCTACAACACCGCCAACGACAGAGAGGACGTGAACCTGCGGGAGGTCGGAAAACAGAGACGACATCTTGGTCCAGGGGAGAGACGCGACGCGCGCAGATCCCCCTCCACCCCACGCTCTAAATATATGATTAGCCTGTGCAGCGTAGCCATATGTTATGTTGCGCCGTCGCTCCCGTCGGCGACTCGGCGTGGGTGCGGCGTTCGAGTGGGGGATAATTGATCGGTGATGCGACTCGAATTACAGTTTCTTCGATGCTGCCGGTTGGAGAAACAGAGCATAGCAGCATAGCAGCATAGCAAGCCCATTAGCCCTTTTAAATTTTACGTAGCTGAGTGCCAAACAAGAACAACAGAGGGTATCTACCAGTCAAGAGCGGCGGCTTCCGCATAACAAACAACAATTCTGTAGATAATATCGTATAGTACTTGGATTGTGTCCATCCCACTATCCCCAGCTCATGCTCATACAGCCTGTCCGTCAGCAACCTACTCGTCCACCAAAACCAAATCAGGTGGCGCCCCGGTAATGTCCACCTTGCCCTTTTCGTTCATCTCCGCCTCCTTCACACTTGCTGCAATCCCAATCGACTGATTCGCGCGCAGCTCCTCCTCGCAGAGCCCCAGCCGATCCTGCGGGAACCACACCACCCGCTGCGGACGCGACGCGGCGGGGTGCGCGAACCCATACTCGTCCTCAGACTTGATCCTCGCCGCACGCTGACCCGCCTTCTGCGAGTCCCGCAAGCCCTGGTACTCCTCCGCCACACCTGTGACCTCTGTGGACTTCTTCGGCTCGCTCATCTCAACCTCGTCGCCATTCTGCCTGGGAGCACGTGACGGCGCGGAGAAGGTCTTGTCCGCCAGCGTCAGCGGCAGCTGGTTCTTCAACGGCCCATACGAGTTACCGATCAGGATTTGGAACAGCGCCGTGAATGCGATGAGCACAATCATCAAGATGGCCTGCGGGATCGAGGTCGCCTTGTCGTTCTCGTCACGTGCAAGCAGGAAGAGACCTGCAAGGCAGATCTCCTCGATGTACAGCCCGACGAAGATGTGCGAGATTGCGATGGGGAAGAATAGCCCTCCAGAGTCCCCTGACCGCGGCTGCTCGTACTGCCACAAGAAGAGGTATTTGTAGAGCAGGAAGAACGCGTAGAACGAGAAACACGCCAGGCCGTTGATGATGGGCGAAATGACCGAGTAGACGAGGGTGATGACGACGAGGAGGGTGATCCCGGGGAAGGTGGTGCCCCAAGCAACACCACGGGCACCATACTTGATCCCGTAGACCGACCGCGGGGTGCTGCCGAGCAAGTAGAGTTTGACGTAGTAGACTACCAGCGGAACGATTTGGAGGAAACCGCCAGCCGTGCCGGAAAGACCTTGCAGGATGATGTACCTGCGGACGTTTAGCCTGCGCAAAATCCACAAACACGGAAACGTACGTCAAAAAGAAAATGGAAGCCGTCGGGAGCTTTTGAGCAAGCAGGCTGGGAACCGAGGTCGGGTCCTTGATGAGGCCGGAGATGGCGGCGGAGATGCCAGACGAGATAGTGACGATAAGGAATGAGTGCTATCGGGGTTCATGAGATGGCGAACAAAGAAAACGAGAATCAAGCACATACCACCACCTGGAAGAAGAAGAACCGGTTCATGAGACTCAGCTCGACGTCGACGCGCTTGGGCGTTCCCTCAAACACCGAGAACAGGCGCAGAACGATGGGCAGCAGCATCATCAGCACTGCAAGCAACACTGGAGGCAGAATGCCACTGAGGATCCCAACAACGACCGACGGCAGCTTGCATATCCACGCCAACCATTTGGCCGCAGTGCAAAGCGAGTGCAGGTTGGAGATAACACCGACAAACGCGACAGGGATGGCCCAGAAGACAACGAGTGCGATGGTAGCGATGAGCGAGAGCAGCATGCGGATGCGCGCCTCGTACGGGTTCATGCCAAGGTTGGACCAGATGACGTCCTGCGGGGCCACCTCAGCGTACTTGCCCGCCATCCGGTACGGCTCGTGGTGGATGAGGAGGTTGACGGCCATATGCGCAGCGATTTGCTTGTTGAACGTGATGAACGCGCTGCTTAGAGCAGGGTACGTTTGCGACCTCATCTTCTCGAGTGCCTCCTTGGTGCCTTTGCCACTCTCGACTGCCTGGATCTCGTCGTTCGCATCCCCGTCGTTGCCGTCGTCCTCTGCTAAGCCATGCTCGTCATGCTCCATAGGCGTCTGGTTCGGGTCGCTCATTTCCGCGGCCATCGCGCGACGGCCCTCGGCCAACAGCTTGTTGCAGGCGACGATCTCGCGCCGTGCCCAATCGATCGAGTCCACCTTCTCGCCAATAAGCCCAAGGAATCCAAGCTTGTGCGTTGGACGCTGGTCGCGCGGAACCTCGGGAATTCCACCGCGCTGTTCGGCGTCCTTGTTGTCCGCAGCCTTGAGATGCGCCTTGGTGGCGATTGCGAGGAGCTTCGTCTCAGCGGACTCGAGCTTCGAGCATGCGGCCATCCGTCGGTCGTAGATGTCGGGAAGGGTACGAAGGTTGCGGTTGACCCATATGCGCTTCACGCCTCCGGGAAGGTCCTTGAAGACGTCGTGGAGCGCGGCAGGAGTGAGATAGCGCGGGGGGATGCCGGTAACAAGGATGGTGCTGGCTTGCACGGACTTGGCGTGTGCAGGACTAACGAGGTACTGCTGTCTCGTCGTGACGAAATGAGCCATCTCGAGGCGGATGTTGTAAAACACCCAAAATGTGAAGACCCATGCGAGCACGAGGTGGGCCCAGTAGCGGGATTGTTTGTCGTTCGCGATATTCCCGAAGCTGAGCAGGTCGAGCTGCCTGTTCGGCGGCACCACAGTGTTGACAGAAGTGACAGGGAGCAGGATTATCCATGACAGAATCCAAATCGGCAGGAAGACGCGGGCCATCATTAGAAGGAAGCGGACGAAGAAGTAGGCGTCGGCGCCGTTGGCATGCATGACCTCCTTGTAGTCGGCTTTGAAGACGGCCCATGGCCACGAGAAGATGGAAGCAGAGCCCGTGAGAGGACCAATACGTTTTCTGCAGCGACGTCAGCATATCGAAGCGAATAAAATGATGCTGGGAGGCGAGATGCGCGATGCTGCCAAGCAAAGGCGCAACAAAACGGTTGCGGAGGTACGCAGAGGGGTATCGGGAGAGCGGAATGGAGTGCGTGGAGCGGGTCGGAGCCATGGTCTCGGATCCACAACACGACCCCTCGACGCAAAGGAAGCGTCAAACGCAGCCCACCGCCTGCAAACCACGCGCAAAACCGCGTTGTGTGGCAGAAAAAGCAAATGACACGTACGAGGGCGGAGGAACATAGGTTCTTGGTTCGTAAATAGCTTTGAAGTACGGCCGAATGAGGGTGAAGATGGCAAGTTCAGCGCCAAACACAATGGCATTGAAGACGAGGGACGTGATGAAGGTCGGCGTCGAGGACGCCGACGCATTCGAGATGCTCGACCTGTACAACGGTGAATAGGGATTGCAACGAGTTGAAGGAAGGGAAGTACATGGTGGGCGAAGCAAGAGGAGGAAGGAGTTGGGTTTGCCCATTTATGTACGACCTGCCAAAAATAGGGCCACGGGGGTATGACGTCGCTAAAAATCTCACCTGTTTCGAAGCTGAGGTATATGTATCGCGTATCGCGCGTATTCTGAATACTCGGTGTTGACTCTAAGTGCATACAGGCACGGGGTACATACAATACGCTGAGACGAGGTAGAGACGCGTATTTACTATCGGTCCGCTACCAAGAGGGGAAAAAAAGCTCCGTGCGGACGGAGACTTCCTGATTCAGATAATTCCCACTGGCCAAATCACGTTCGCGTGGCTCACTAGCGCTCACTCTGACCATGGTGGCCAAAATTCCACCCGTCCGTTTCTGCACGAGTTTTCACTGCGTCCAGGGCCATTTGTGCCTCATCCTGACCGTCAGGTACATGAAAGCTGCCAGGAGGACAGTCCGTGAAATCGTTTCCTGGTTTAGAGGTCGTACGTATATCGTGGCGCGTACAGTGGCGACGTCACTTGAGAGCGCGACGAAGTAATTCACAGGCCAAACCTTGACCACAAATACAATTTCCATTTCTAGTGGATATCTACGGCAATGGCTAGAGTGTGCTACATCGTGTGATAATACAAGTTCTAGTTTCGTGCAAAGTCCAGTCCAAGTCCAAACAAAGAAAAAGAGTCCATACCGTGGACGCCTCACAACGCAAACCGCTGCTGCTGCTCCATAAACGGCGTCGCACCAATCGACGGGCTCAAGATCGGATACGCGCAACTCACGTCGTCGTACCGTTCCTTCAACTTCTTCCACGCACACTTGAACGTCGATGAGCTCCCCTTCTCATGAACCAGCAAAATCGCCGTCTGGCTGCCAGTCGGATGTGCGCCGTTGCGGTTGGCCAACACGTTGGCCCGCTGCTTGAGCGGCATGTCCAATGGCGCCGCAAGCAGCGCATTGGCCGTCGCGGAGGGAACGTTGCCGTGGTTGAGATTCGGCGACAGCGGCGCGCCCATCGTCTTGTTGTTGGCCATCGTGCGCGCCATCGGAGTCGCAGAAAACTCGACGCGGAATCGAACAGGTTTCATGCTCGTCCCGTCCAACGTCGCGTCTTCGACTCGGCAACGCAACATCATGCCCGTCGCAAAGTCATCCTCGCCCCGATCCGAGCCCTCCGCAAAAGTAAAGCCACTCCCCTCGACCACAACGCCGAGCTTCTCAAAGATCAACCCAACATCGCGCCGCGTCTTCTCGAGTCCGTCCGCGGAATAGATGACCCCGGTACCGGGAATTTGATGCCCACCCGCGTTTCCTTTCCAGCTGAAGAGGTTCGAGAACCAGCCTTTGAACTCCCCAACGCCGGGGGGTGTTACTCGCGGCAGATCATTGGGGGTGCTACCGACCGCACCGGGGCCGGTAAGAATGGACATCGTAGACCGTTTCGACTTCAGAGGCGGCATCGTCATGTCTAATGGTGCGTTAGTCTGAGCAAATCGACGAAAAGAGTACACCGAGTCAACTCACGTCTGCTCTTGCGATCCTTCTTGCTTTTCGTGTCTTCGGGCAAGAACACGACGGTCCCAATCTCCTTCCTGGTGTTATCGCCGCGACTTACACCGAGCCCGAGACCAGGCTGGAACTCGTCGGCAGCAACATAGCTCCAGTCCTCGGAAACGCTCTGGTTCTCCTTGTCCCCTTGCTCGAGACGCGGTATCGCCCTCGTCATACGTTTCGCTGCAGTAGGTGCAACAGACAGCGGCGGAGGGCTCACTGTCGCCTGCGGCTCGGGCCCCGGTTGTAGAATCGGTGAAGCACTGATAGGCTGCTTGGCTAGGAAAGGTAACTCGACCGAGGATGCAGCTTGAGTTGGCGCTGGGACGTCGAGTTCAGGCTGGGGTGTGCGTGGTGCAGCAAGAAGAGGAAGGCGTTCGTCGTCGACAACCACGACGGCATCTTCTTGCGAGCTAGTGAGCTTGACGAGATTGAAATCGAGGCCAAGATCGAGGTCAAACTGATCAAATTCGACGCCAACGAGCGAGTCGGGAACGACGATAGGAGCGCTGATCTGGTCTTCTGGCGGAGGCGGAGGAAGTGGTTTGGCAACTGCGTGGGCACGCGAACGACCTGATGACCTTCGCAGGATTTGCAACGGCGCGGAGTTCGGCTCGGACGGTACCGGTCTGGAGCTGCGACCATGCCTCGATCCATCGTCTCCGACCGAAAACGTATAGCCTCGACGTGGAGGCACGCGCGAACCACCAAGCGTCGGTGGAGGACGAGTGGCCGATCCACTACGAGCACGCTGAACAGCGGCATTTGGAGTTGATTCTTGAGCTGGTCTCCATGGACGGGCTCGCGGGCCGACTGGAGACGGTGGCCGGTCTTTGGACGAAACGACGGTTGGTGCACGTGACATGATGGGTGGCGCGAGGCCTGAGACGGGAGGAACTACAACAGTTGTCGCTGCTCGCTGGTTGCTCGGAAGGCTCTTCTGTGGCTTGAGGTCGTACGGCCGGAGATGTGTGTTCTCGCTCACATCCAACTCCCAGCTGAGATCGAAGGGTGATGTGTCCAGTTCGTCGTCAGAACCGCGAGCGTCATGGCCACGAGCGCGCGTTGCCTCGGCGCGGTAGCGTCCGAGGAGGAAGTAGAATGCTTTGGCATGGACGCCTTGGCCAACAGGAGAGCAGAGGTCGCGCTTGATGATCTCGCCACATGCGTCTGCGTGGCGGCCCCAGATGATGCGCAGGGACGCGAAGAGATCGGCATCGATCATGGAGGGATGCTCTAGCGGACGGGCGAGAGTGCTGGGTGATGGAGGAAGTGACGGAGGCTCGACGAAGGGACCTTGGCCGGCGGACGAACTCGAGGAAGAGAGCATCCACGGATGAGCCAAGATTTCGGGGATCTGCGACGCGTTAGAAGAAACTTGGATTGGGAAACAAACAAGCCCACTGTGATCCGACGAGAGACGTCGACGACAAGCATGCGTTGTAGCAAGTCTGCTGCAAGGGGGTCGATGGAAGCTGGCATCTCGTATCTGCCGGTCTTGACCTTGGCAAGCAGCATCTTGACGTTCTTGTCGTCGAACGGGAGTCTGCCGGTGAGCAGGGCGTAGAGGATCACGCCGCAGCTCCAGATGTCGGTCGCGTTGCCTTCGTAGCGTTCACCATTGACGATTTCGGGACTGGCGTAGTGGGGCGATCCGCAGCTGGTCTCGAGTTGGAGAGATGGGGGGGCAAAGGCCGCCATGCCCCAGTCGGCAATCTTAATGAGGGGTGGGGATAGGGAAGCAATGAGGATGTTTTCGGGCTTGAGGTCGCGGTGGATGATGGAGAAGGTGTGGGCATAATTGAGGCCGTAGATGATTTGCTTGAAGTACTCGAGGGCCTCTGCGGGTGGGAGACGGCCGCGGTTGACGAGGAAATCGAAGAGCTCGCCGCCCTGGACATACTCGAGCACGAGGAAGAGCTCCTGCGCACCCTCGTAGACGTCGTATATGCGGATGATATTGGGGTGGTTCATGAGCTTCATCATGGTGATCTCGCGGTCGATGCCGAGACGCTGCTTGTCGGACTTTGCTTGCTGAGCCGCAAGCGAGGCGCGGGAATTGACGAGAGGAGCGAGTGGGAGGATTTTGACGGCAGCGAGCTGGCCAGTGGCGCGGTGCTTGGCAATCTTGACTCGCCCAGACGCACCCTTGCCGACGCACTCACCCAGCACCCACGGGCCAATCGTCTTGGGGTCCGAGGGCAGGTCGAAGGCACCGACACCACCAGCCGCGGCGGTTTCCTTGGCCCAGCGGGTCCCAAGCGGGGCGTTGTACTGGATGGGAGGCGCACGCGGCGGGCTACAAGCCATGTGTGTGGAGGTGAGGGCGAGAGCCAACTCCGGATCGAGCTACATGTGACCATTTCGCGTCGACTGGCCACCCCATGTTGAGGGCCTTATGGCCTTTCATATCTCCGTCCTTGCCCACACGAACAACAACCAGCATACTCCGTGCCAGAGTTCTTACGCGCTACATCGACAGTGCTGCCGCTTTTCCGTCCGAGGCAGCCAGTCCTCACAAATCCATCTACGACCAATTGTCCAAGCACGACGCAGATGTCGTCGCCCGGGTTGCCACGTCCCTTCCGGAACTACTCCCAGAGCCCGAAACCGACCCAGGATCCGTGTTCGAGGACAAGGACGCAGACAGCGACTATCAGGGAGTGGTCTCTGTGCTGTCCCCGTTCACGTCGACCGAGGCGCTGGAAAGACTCGTCAAATCGGGGTCCAACGACATGGCCGTCAAGCTCCTAGACGAGATTCTAGCCGCCGGCATCTCAATACCAACGTCCCACACGTACCAGCTAGCCGTCATATCCACCATACGAGACCCAGCGAGCACACCGGCTGTGTTCGAGGAGCAAGTCCAACTGTTTCGCAGATGGTTTTCTTTGCTACCCACCGCCAACGAGTCGCGTCCAGGTGCGCTTAACGCCATCTTGCACCAAATCTTGTACCCGGCAGTCCCGTCTCTGCGACTGATCGTGGAATTCGGCCTCCTTGCGGCGACGAAAGGTTTTGGGCCATACATCAAGAGGGAGATCGTCTCCTTTGTCTGCGCCTTCGCCGAGCCGAATCAAGCAATCGAGTTCTTAAACGGGCTCTGCAGGCAACACGAGTCCTTTCTCGGCGACAGCCTGAGCTCACGAATGTTGGCCACTCGCTTCCGTCGGGATGCTACTACGACTGCCGTCCGCGTGTTTATACGCGCCGGACGGATCCATCATGCTCTTCAACTGGTCCTCGACTCGTACCACGCGCCATTCCGGATCGATTCTGGAACCACCAACTATCTCTTGCTCAAGCTGCGCGAGTTGGAGGACCCAGAGCTGTTACCGCAGATGGAGGCGCTGGCGAAGCGCGGATCTGTGGCTGCTTTACGGTCCGCCGCCATTCACAAGGTGGATGCACCCACAATCGCACACTGCGTCCGATGCCTCGTCGACGTCGGCGCATACGAAATGGCAGTCGACCTCTTCCCTCACCTCCGCGATGCGAGTTCGGACTTGATGATGGAGACATTCGAGTACATCCGAGCTCCACCAACTGGCACGCGTCGGTCGGTGGCGGAGGAATTCGCGCGATATGATTTGGCTCTGAGGACCTTTACGCAAACATGGTGTTTGGATGAAGCCCTGGCCGTGCTACCTGCCCTACATCGAGCGAACACGAAACATGGCAAGAGAGCGTACTTGGACCTCCTCAGTAGGCTGAAAGCCTCACATGATTCCAAGTACGACGATGGCCTTCACTTTGTTGGGCAGCTCATAAAGCAACTCGCGGCCCAGAGACGGGCATCGGCGCAGCAACTCGTCGAGCTGTTACCCGCGGGTGTGTTCGATGCTCTAGCGTCGCCTTCCCCGTCCATCTCCGAGCTGGCGCAGATATTACGAGCTCTCAAAGCCAGCTTACGCTCTCCTTCGCCTTCGCACCAGCCGACAATTGCGACTCTTGTCGCGTTCATGCAGCACTACACATCGCTCAGCCGATCACGTGCCATTGCCCTTCTGCGCAACTATGTCTCCGCCTCTCCTTCTGCCCGCGCCGCATACGGACTCGCACACATGCTCCTCCACCAGCGCACCGGACAGCCAGCCGAGGTCATCCGCACCTACGCCTCATATTTCATCATCACCGGTCTACCACGCGACGAGCTACTCGCATACCTCGGATCCGAGTCCTCCTACTTCCCCACCAAACAAGAGCCTTGGCTCGTACACAATGCCGCAGTATGGCACGCGCTCCTGGACCTGACTCCCGTGCAGCCATACCGCGAGTCCAATCACCTCTACAACAAAATGCTCTCCTTCGGGCGCTACGAAACGGTACCACCACCCACCACCCACCACGGTGTCCCATATCTCGACCCGCCCTGGGAATGCGCCATTTGCGCCGGGGCGTTCACGCCCTTCATCCGTCGCTTGACAGTGGCGTACGGCGCTCAGCGGGGCCTCGATATCCTGCAGGACATGAACCACCTCGGGATCGACCCACAGATCCACCAACTTACCGAAGTCGCGATGGCGTTCTCGCGCGAGGGCGATGTGCCGCAAACTTTCACGCTCCTCAACCTGGTCGAGCGCGCCTTCGACGCCCAAGTTGATGAGAGCAAGGAGCACGACGTCGACGACCTTTTGTACCCGAGCGTCGACATCGTGTTCTACGCCGCAATCATTCGCGGGCTGTTCGAGAGCGGCAAACTTGACGCGGCCAAGGATGTCGTTCGGCGGCTGCTTCAGCGCTTTGGAACGGTGGTATATGAGAATGAGATCGTGAGGGAGTTGTTGGCGCAGGTTGTACGGGCTGGCAAGATGCATAAGGTGGGGTTCATCTGGCTCTAAATGGTGTTTTCGCTGACTGGTTACTGGTTTAGGTTTCGTGAGCTGGTGCAGTGCGACTGGTTCAGGGATGAGAAGCAAGGCATTGTCCCTTGGCGCCACGCTCTGTAGATACTTCTGGAGCGGGCGAATTTTAGCTAGACGGGCGCACGTATTGGAGGGGAAGACATACATAGCGACCAGCCTATTCTCTGTGTCAGCCCAGATCCTCTCATCCAGCGCCGAGTCGGGGACTAGTTTGAATGACGTTGTTGTGGGGCCCCGCGAGCCGTCAAGCGCTCCACTGAGTGCACCCATGAGCTCATTCTGGACCCACAGCCCAGCCAACAATCGAGACGGCAACGACCTCGGGTCTCGGTCATCTCGCACGTCGGGTTGACGACCTCGACAACGGGGAATCCCGAGAACCCCATTCACTTAATGCAGCAGAATAGTGCAACCTGCAGTAGAGCGAGAGTCGATTTGGCCAGGAGGTAAAGACGGACGGAGACAGGGAAGATCGTGGTTTCAAATTGAAAGAAGAATTTTGCATCCGTCAAAACTCGCTCACATGAGCAATCGACACTTCTCGAGCCCTTCGAAATACAATGCCGCGACGCGTCCGTAATACCTACTCGACGAAGACAAGACAGGACATACGGAAATACCAAAACCAAGGGACACCCTAAAAGCAGAATCCAATCACCATAGATCCTGAAAAGCCACGTTGAGGACGCGTCGTTTGAGAGAGAAAGCAAGTAGAACACGCACCGTTAAACCCATCCTTCCTTGCCGACGCTAATTGCGTCAAAGTTCTTCCCGCTGCGCGTTCGCCGCTCTTGGAGAATGGGCACAGAGTCTACAAACTCGCAATGAGCCATGAGCAAGCTGCGGGCAAGGCAACTCACCGAGGTTGATGAGCTTTTCGGAAGGCGGAGGCGAGCCCTCGACCCAGCCTTTCCAGCCCTTCCGGGTTGCCACGCGCTGTTTGCGGGGCGGTGGAGGCCGCTGTATGACGCGGACCAGATCCTCGTCGTCATCGGGAGTGCGGGGGCGCTTCGATGACGTTCGGGATGTACTTGACGACTCGGATGGACTTGGTGTCGATGCGGGTGTCGTGGGCAAGTGTTTGAAAAAGTCGGGCATCGGCGGCGGCGTCTCTGACTGCTCGCGTTGGAGCGTGGCAATGTGAATCGCGGGTCTACAGCAGTGTTCGTTCATTTCGCGCGAAAGGGCGCGACAGACAGTGACTCACCGAGAGTTCCAGAATGCCGATGAAGTCGAGGCGTGCGGGAACTGCGCGTCGGGACCACCATCGCCATCTGCGGCCAACGGGAGCTGGAGAGCCTTGCGCTGCTCCTTCTCGCGCGCCTTCTTCTCCCGCTTGCGCTGCCGTCGCTCCTCCTCCTCTGCCTCGTTAGGGCCCAGTGGTGTGTATGGTGGAACGCCGTTGAGCAAGCTGGTGAGGACATCGCGTTGGGAATGGGGGGTCGAAGTAGCCCTGCAGAACAGCAGTGGCTGTTCTGCGGACGCGTTTGCGGGGCTTGGAAGAGTGAGGGCCGGGGAATGAGTCGACGGCCATGTTGGTGGTGGTGGTAAGAAAAGAGGACTGTCAACAACTAAACACTCCACTTGCGGACATCAAAGCACGTGGATTGGGAAGACCTCCCCGTTACCCCCCATTAGCGCGCCGTGGCAATCTTGCTTTCCCTCCCGCTCCGAGCTTACTCCCTTTGCTGCCTCCGCCTCCAACTCATCTCCACTCTCTCCAGACGACCATGCGTCCATTCTAATCCATCACCCCAACCAGATTTCTCCCTGGAATGCTGTATTTTTTGGGGCCTTGTACTCGACGCAACGATAACAATCCATTCTGACAGCAAGCGCGCTCTGTGGGAAGCCTCTACCCAGCTTTGTTCTCGCTGCAGGCAAAACCCAATTGTTCTCGAACCGCGTTTGATGGTATCTCAGATCCAGCCTACCCACGAATAGCACAACACCGTCCGTGCGACCCACACTAGCCATATCCCCGCCTGTCGAGACCCGGCTCGAGCTCAATCGCCTCCCCCAAAGTCATCAAACGCCCTCTTCGCTGCCCTTTTCGCCCTCCAAACCTGCTTCAACCTCATGTTATCAAGCAATCAAATGAAACGCCCTGCCTTCGCGACCCCGCGGTGCCAACGTGCAGCTAAGCTTAACCTTACAGTCTCTCGTATCGGAGCCTGGCATTACGGCCGTTAGACCCTGAACGCGTTCGCCTGCCTTCCCTGCGAAATCTGCACACCTCTCCGCAAGGCTGTCCGCCGTCAAACCAAAGGCATTCATGCGCGACAGCTGTCTTGGGAGTGGTCCGGCGCCAAAGGCTGCGATACGGTGGCGCTTAATGACGACACAACACATACGATTCGAGCGCCTTCTCAATACCGTTCAACCGGGAGCTTGTCCCCTTGGCGGGCCCAACGACTCGGACGAGCGGCTGTTTCAAGGAGCGTCCCTCTCGCTTGCTCACGGACTGCCCGCCGGCGCTCCGAATAAAGCAAAACACCGGCCCCGAACGCGCCCGTAGCTTATGCCGGAATTGGTTCCCGCGGCACGCAGCCTAGAATTCAAACTCTTTCCACATCGCCCGAACACCGACGGAATGCAAGCTCCCGGCAACGTACAACGCTTGTGAGTCAGGATCTCAGCCAGTGCTTGGCCATCAGCGTAGAGCACACGGCATCAACGGGCGACCGTCCACGCTGTTGAGCTCAACGCGTGTTTGAATGTACGCCGGAACAAAGGTTGGGACCCTCCCGACGCGTCTAAGCGCTCCCCCGCGCGCCGCTTCAACTCGAACGATGACATCTCCGAGTTACCGCCTGCGGTGATCAACTCATCTGCACAGATATGCATACCAAAAATCCTGTGCCATTGGTATAAAGCTCGGGATGCGCTCTCGAGGCAGAACAGGTCCGTGTCTCGCTTCCCGCCCTATTTCAAGACTGATTTCGCGCTAGCAGCGTCCGAAAGCGCCGACGCACTCGGAAAGCTGATGCGCGATCAATATTACCCTCGTGCGCGTGCAGCGCTTCATGGAGCTCAAATAGGTGTCTAAACCGCATTATTAGCTAAACTGCTCCGCGTTAACCTCCATTTAATGAACATTGCATTAACCAGAAACCACAATCCAACATCGCAGCTCATCGTGGCGATAGATTCAAGTCATACCCTGCGCCGCAACGGATTTGATCCCCTTAATTTTGCAGAATGCGCACTGGGCTATCCCTACACCCACAAAACACGCCCTCAAACCAATCTCTGCAGCTTACTCGCCTCGTCCCCCGCGGAACAAATATATCTGCCTTTCTCCCGACATATGGCCTCGGCAAGTCCCTTATTTTCCGGCCGCAAGCAAGCCCTCGTAATTATGAACCAAATCCCTTTGTTTTGCGTACTCACACACGCCCACAACCTCAGAAACGACAATGGCGCAAAGAAATCGAACCGTGGCTGTGCTTCTGACCCAACAAAATTGATGGAGCTCTTCAATCCCGCCGCGCGCCAGCCGCGTGTCCGTGTACACCTGCGTGCATCCTCTCAACGCGGGAATTAACTCTCTCCGGACTCGTGCGTGAGTTTTTCATCTTTCTTTGGGTGATTGTGGTTCATCGTGACGCAGCAGCTCAGAAATAGCGACGGGAAAGAGGTACCCGCGACCGACTTGCAGGTGACTGAAGGGCAGCCGTCGCTATGTGCGCGGTGAGAGGAAGGCGATCGTCAACATAATTGAGAAGCCCGGCAAGCTTGATGGTGGCGTTCACTCGGGCCTGGATGAAAAATAGATGAATATCCCGCGACGCAGCTATTACTGGCTGCCGAGTAAGTTCTGGGCAGGAGTCTCAAGCGGAGGTACCGTCGATTGACGCAAGCCCAGGTACACGAGCCTAATAGAAAGGCTGCGGCGATTTCCAGCGCTACACGACGTCTCCAAACGATACGCAGACGTCGACACGCGCCGTCGATGAGTTGCCACGCATAATCGCCGCTGGAGTGCTCCGGCTTGACTTGGCTAACCTTTCTTTAAGAGATAGCCGCGGCCGACCCCGTTGATGCCCACAAAATTTCGTCAACTTGGAAGATCATGTACTCCACCGATAAGCCCACAATCGACCTCCGAACACTGGGGCTCCGAGACGATAATGACGGATAGCAAGATATCTCAGAGAAGAAGAACATTCGATTTTCTTGATACGACAGAGAAAAAATGAACTGATGAACCCACTATACTCAGGCCTCCGTGCTTCGATGCTTCGCTGCCCCGATTGGCATTCCTCCCAGCCAATCGGAACGGCAGCATGAGCGAATGCGAGCGAATGAGACACAAGACCAAGTCAAAATGTCAGGTGGACACCCCGTAACGCGCCAAAGTTCTCAACTCTGGATTCGGATGGAAGCTCGATAACGCGGGCCGTAGGGCTGGCGCGTTCCAGTGGGCGGAGGCAATTCTCTGGTTTATTGTGGTCTGTGAAAGTTGGCTACTACTAAGAGCCTACTAGTAGCGATGGCCGATCGATGAAAAATGAGCCCTGGTACGAATTCCATGTACTTGGAAGATGGGTCTCGATGGCGTAGAAAGGCACAGAAGCAGATGATTCTCAATTGGTAGAGATAATCGAAGGTGATAATCGCTCGGAAGCAGATTAGATGAGATTTCGGATCTAGAAATGATCCGCTCGCGGCCCATCACGGTGCACGTGCACGCTTTCCTTGCTCATGACGCTCACCGTCACTTTCGTTCGTTCACCATCCTTCCAAGACGAGCAACGGCTGATAAAGGTGCTTAGATACGCCACGGGCAGTCTCTAGACAACGTCAAATCAATTTGGGCAGGCTGGAAGGACGCGCCGCTAAGCGAACTCGGCCGAAAGGTGACTCGACTTTGACCTCCTTCTCAAATCTGGCGTTGACAAGAACTAGCAAGCAACTGCCCTCGGGAATGCGTTCCATACGTCGGGAACTAAATTCGACTACGTATACGCGTCCGACCTCTTGCGAGCGGACGCTACTGGCCGGGCAGTGGTTGCCGCACATTCTGAGCCCAAACCGCCGTTCTCTACGTCTGCCAAACTACGCGAGCAACACTTCGGCATTGCAGAGGGAAATCCCTGGGTAATAGACGCGCCACCAGGCCAGAGCTTCGAGGAGATGTTCGCCCGAGGCATTTTCCCGGTACTGCCTACTCGCGACGCCAAGTTCCCCGAGGGAGAATCTCTGGACGATCTTGCTCGACGCGCAGATGGAGCCGTTGCCGAGCTTATCATCCCACATCTCGCAGCGGCAGAAACAGGCGATGTTCACATCGGGCTTGCCAGCCACGGCCTCTGCATTAGCGAACTTGTTTCTGCCCTTTTACGCCTCGACCCGGATTCGCGAAAGGATATTTCGTATGCAGGACTCCTCAATACCGCTTGGACGCGGGTAGTGGTGTGCGTTAAGGTGCGTGATTGAGCTCCGCCGCCTTTCTTTCACTGACGCGGCCGTGACGCACGTTTGTAGGAGGGCCACACCCTGCCCGCCGATGGATCTATTCCGCCTTTAACCGTTAAAGTCACCCATGTTAACAACGCGGAACATCTTATTGCCTTAGAAGTATGTGAATCTGCTACGCGCTCAGTGTGTTTTCATGTCCCTCGCAGGTCGTAGAGCCACAAGAAGATTTAGACGAAGGCAGAGCCTCAGCACGCGCGTTTTTTGGTGGAAAGTCGATGGTATAGTGTGTAGATGCTTAAGGCTTATTATTAAGCTGGGCAAACCGCAAGAAGCGCGACCGTGGCGGACATGGCGCGGACTAGGAGCTGCGACGGCATTGCCGCGTACTGACGGTGGCTTTGCAATAAACCCATGTTGGATAGGGCGTATGGTAGACAAAAGGATGAAAAAGAAGCTGCAGTTTTGGACAAAACTCAGAAAATAAATACAAAACGCGTCAAGCGTACGCAGGCGGAGCCTGGTTCCCAACTATAGCCTCCAAATTCCTTAAGCGTTCTTCCACGTCTGGTTCGGGAGCTGCAGGGGCAGCCTGGACTGCAGAGGCAGAATCATTTGCTCCAGTCCACTCGAGCACGTTTGCTGCAAAAGGTTTGAGCGACGACATATATAGAAGGGAGTCAAACACGTACCCTTTGACCTCCTCGGTTCCGGAGGGACTGTCGGACTATACGTGGAGCCAGACGAAGGAACAACGCTGCTCGGCGGGGCTGGAGTGGTCGCAAGCGAACCAGGTCCAGAGAAAGGTTCAATGATCATGCCCGCCATTGGTTCCGGGTCTTTGTCCTCCATCGCATCCCCGTCATCTAGGGCTTGCGTCCGATTTCGGCGCTTCATACACCATAAGAATATGAGAGCAAGCGCTGCAAGCGCGACGAGACCACCGACGACCCCTCCTGCAATGGCCGCCGTGTTGTTTGTATGCGCATCGCCAACGCCGGAAGCTGAGCTTGGGGTCGAAGAGGCGCCGGAACTTGTCTGGGACCCCGCAGATAACCTGATAACAGTTAGGCGTGAATTCGGTCTTCAGAACAAACTCACGAGGTAGACGATGCGCTTGAACTGGTAGACACGACCTCCTGGTCCACCGTAACCACCGCGTAGTCAAATAATGCCGCCCCGCCGCCAATCGAACTGCGTTCCAAGCTCCAAGTCACCGTATGCGGCACCGTCCCGTCGAGACTTTGCGCCACAAAAAAGAGTGAGTTGTAGATGTAGCCGCCGTTCGTGTTCACGTAGTGGAACGACGAAATGGATGGATTGTTCATTGCAAAAGAAATGTTGGCTGGATCCAACTGTCGACGGTCAATTCATCGCCTGCGTCGACCAGGAGCTCGAATAACTCACAACATCGATCCCGAAGATGTAAACGGCGACGCCTAGACCGACGCTCAACAACAACATCGACCGGGATTTGAGGGAGCGTACGCGCCTTGAAATGAAAAAGTCCCGGACACCAAAGACCCATCGTGCCAGCTTTGGTTAAAGGCCAAGCTCGCGTTTGGCTGCGCAAAACACCCCGGACACGGCGTCTGGGGGGTAATGGCGCTCCACTGGCCAGCCCAGGTGAAAGCAGTGGAGTTCGTGTCGTCGAAGGTGATATTGACCAGAACCGCGCTGCACGACCAAGCGAAGAAGAGTGCGTGGAAGATCATGACGCGCGCAGGGGAACGACACGGCGCGCTGCAACTGCCCATTGCAGTCGTTCAGCTGGCGCAAACCCGTGTGAGAGATGGAAGACAAGGATGAACACACGCCCCAGCCATTGCAGGCGAGCTAGTCGTTTCAAGTCAACGCGTTATTGATGACATCCCTTGACCTTCTTTTCGGCGACAACCCCGGCTTTGGGCCTCCACTTCAGAGAATCTATCTCATCTACAACTCTACACAAGACTTCAGAGGGATATCTACTATCTCGACCTGCGTCATTTGCAAAGAGCGTTCATACAACCCCTTCGCCTGTTCCCAAATCCCAGTGGCCTCGACAACGCTTGGCGGCAAGCCATCGAAATCCATCTGAAGTGCTCAACTCCACGAGGGCGCATAATATCTCATGAAGCTGCTCGAGAAATGCCCCTCAGAGTGCGTCTCAATATTTCAGAAACCTCGGTTCAGCTCCGGGAATATGCGGTCCGGCCGAACCGGCGATCCTGGCGGCCCGTTCGATTCCACGAACCAAAACTCCATCTCTTAGTTGACCGTGGTCATAGGGCGCCATTCGCGCCGGTCTCATGGCGACCATGGACGGATTGGAACACTTTGCTCCAGCATTTAAAGTGTTCGTCTTGTTTCTGAAGCTTCAATGCGACCCACATTTCTCTCAAGTCTTCTCGTGGGACTCTCCTTCGGTTTGGTGCAGGCCATTACACCCACGGAAGCTTACGTGGCTAAACGCGCGGCGTGTACCCCAGCTTCGGCAAACAACATTGCGACGGACGATGTCCCTTCCATAGCTGCGGCCATCAAGTCTTGCGGGAACGGGGGCACTATCGTCATTCCCGCAGGACAAACATACTCGATTCGAAGCACTTTGTCCTTCGCTGGATGTGTGTCTCTTTGAAACCCTCGCCGTCCGGGGCTCAAATCCACTTTTTTTCTTAGGTGTAAACTGCAACTTTCATGTCGAAGGCACTTTGCTGCTTTCAAACGATACAACGTTCTGGAACGGCAAGGGTTCGGTGTACGAGGTAACATCCATCACTGGACTACACATGCAATCCGTCACTGGAACCGGAGTCATCGACGGCAATGGGTTGCCCTTCTGGACTCGTAATTCTTGCACAACAGTGTTTCTTCCGCCGTGCCTAACATTTGATGCAGTTTTTTCTTCCAACAGCTCTTTCGCGCGCCCAACGATCCTCACAATCACCTCCTCCAGGGACGTTACCATCTCGAACCTCAAATTCCTCAACGCACCCAATGTCTTCCACTCTGTCGGCGGGGACTCGACGAACATTCTGTACGAGTCACTGTTGTTGAACGCAACTTCAACAGCAACGGTGGTCGCAAAGAACACTGTTGGTCCTGTTATACTGTTGTACCTTTTGATTGCCAAACTACGGATCAGGACGGCTTCGATGTCGGACCAAGCTCTTTCGTCACGATCAAGAATGTCAACGTGATCAATGATGTTTGTTCATTTCGCTCGTTCTCCCCGGCGCACAAGTTCACGAAGAAGCAGGATGACTGCGTTGCATTGAAAAATGGTACAACTGGATTTTCCCCCGTCAATATCGTTCTCTCAGATGCACCACAGGCGCGGACTTCACGCTAGTTCAGAACATTACTTGCACCGGCAGTCATGGTTTGTCTGTGGGGAGTCTCGGCAGCGGTGCGGGACAAAAAACCTCGGTATCCTCCCCCCGCTATCTCGTGTTGAACTTCGATCCAACTCATTTAGGTCACAAATGCCTTCCTCGGCCCGGCCCTGATGATCAACTCGGCGAAAGCCGTTGGAATTAAGCTATACGCAGGCGGCTCCACCAACGGCATTGCGACCGTGTCCAACGTTACCTGGTCAGACATTACAGTTCAAAACTGCGACTACGCGGTGCAGATTCAGAGCTGCTATGATGCGGCGGACACATCGGACTGCACCCCCAACACCGATTCCTTGACCGGCGTGATTTTCCAGAATATTGTGGGCACAACGTAAGTTCATGCTTCCCTGGAGTGCTTACCCCTCTGAGCCCATCCATTTCAAGCTCAACTAAATACAGCCCCGTCGTCGCCAACATCAACTGCTCACCTGACGCAGTTTGCGACGTTACTCTCCCAGGTTTCAATGTGAAGCCACCGAGCGGTAGCGCCGAGGTGTTGTGCTCGAATATCGATGATAGCCTGGGTGTAACATGCAGTGGCGCTGCGAGCGGATAGAGGATGTAAAATTTCCAAATTAGGTGACGGGCGTTGAATCAGCACGCAATCCCAAACTGCCAAATTCAAATTTTTGTGTTCTCCCCTACCCGCGGAATGAGAATGGAGATACAGATTCACTTGAACGATTCGCGTACATTTTACTACAAAACAATACCCGTGCAACGCAACAGCTTGACGAAATCCGCATCAAGCTGTGGCACTTGCGTCCACCGACGTAATGCGCACCGGAAGCCTAGAAGTGCGCTCTCCAGAGAGAATAGGAAGCATTAGGATGCCGGTTGGGTGCCTCCGAACCCGTTTAACTATCTCTGGGTCCATCGAAAACCGGAAATTCTTGACCAGTTCAACGAGGAAGGTTTGATATTCGTAAACACTAAACGGAACGCCAGGTTAAGAGTAGCTGCATTCGAAGCGACAAGGAGTCTTACGCAAAGCGGTAGCCTGCGATGAGGTGAGCTGAGTTCAGCTGAAGAGCACCGAGAACGTACCGATGCAGGCGCGATGACCGCTTCCAAAGGTCATTCTGTGGTCCTTTAGCATCGAAACTCGATGACGGAGTTGAGGTACAAATTAGCATATGGGCCCAGTTGAACGTCCGTTCGCACTGTGCCATCCAGCCAGCGCTCAGGATTAAAAACACTGGCGTCTGAACCAAAGACGTCCTCGTTCCTGACAAAGCGATAAGCTAACAGTGCTCCAGAGTAAGGTCATGATATTCTTCTGCACCTGTTGTACGCCGCCACGGACACAACAACGATTTGATCCTTTGCAATCGGCAGCTCGGTGAGCATCTCCCCAGATTTCGTGACGATAGGCTTGGAAAGCGGAAGGACCTGGTCGCAAACCGCTTCTCGAGCGTTGTTGAACCTGGAACCAGGAAGCGTTTAACGTCACCGGAGCGTTAATTTTTCGACCGCGTACGCGACTGGATGATATCGGAGCGTTTCCTAGACGCATCTACGCTTCAGCTAGGATAAGTTCGAGATGAGAGGACGAGCTAACCTTCATAACTGCAATCGTGTATGGCATCGCATCGAACTCCGTCCAGGTATATTCGGTTTGTCCCCGCGCGCGCATGACACGTTCCATCTCGTAAATTTCAGCGCGAAGCTTGTTCTGAACGTCTTGACGTTGCGACAACTCGAATATCGTCCAAGAGAGCGTGTTGGCCGTCGTTTCGTGCCCGGCTTGCATTATAGTGCTGCATTGGTTAGCTCAAGTAACGGGGATTTGGAACTGAACGCACTGCATCTGCGAGAGCATTTCATGCTCGCTGAGACTCGTGCGCGGAGTCTCGGACGCATTGGCCTTGACCAACAGGCTCAGAATATCCCGCTTCGCTTTACCAGCAGCGAGATCTGCAGCCTTTTCGGTGACGAGCCGTCTTGCAACGTTGCTGATGATGTTGTGAACGCGTCGGCTGTTTCGTAGACCCGCCGTCGGTGCGTGGCGCATGTAAAGTTGCACGAGTTTTGCCGGGAGTATCTCCATGAGACCGAAGACGAAGAGTTGCATGTCGCTGGGCACTGCGTGTATTTGAGGGCTGAAACAGTATTACTTGACGAAAGAGCGGTGGCACTGAGCTCACAGAATACTGGAAAGGGCCGCGGAGAACCCGGCAGCATCCCCGTCGCTTGCACCAAAGCGGTAGTCGAAAGCCACTAAACAATTTAGCATACTCTTGGCGCGATGTCGACTACCAGTAAGGTACTTACCCTCGCCAATAACATCGAGCATGAATTTCGAAAAGTACTGTGGGGTGTCGACGACGATCGAGTCCTCCGCTTTCAGCTTCTGTTGCCAGACTTTCGAGAGCTGGCCAGTTGGCGGTCAAATCGATTGTCTGTAACGAGTTTAAACCGCGTACTTTCTGCAAGAGTTCAACTGACGCCGAAATAAGGGGGCAAAACAGTACTCACGGTGGCGTAGGATGAGACGATAGGAATATAAGAACGCGCGTGGTTCGTGCCAAAAGCGGGCGAGTTGATCCGTCTGTGCCGTCTATGATTTTCGCCTGAACGGCGCCTCAGTCGAGTTCGAGTGCTTACGAAGGAAATCGGCAAACACGCACCGTCGACAGTACCAAGCCCCGCACCAACGAGGAGTCGGCTCAATTCGTTTCTAAACGGCTGTTTGCGAATGATGTATCCTGAGTGATGGATGTGGCGGATTGCTTTAGGGTCGGATACGAAGAGACGGTTCGTCTGCAGCAAATCAGATTTGTTTCTTTCAATATATCAGTTTTCCGACCCCAAGAACACCCTTCACGCGGTAGACGTCGCCATACTGAGCGCGCCATTTCAATTCTGCCTAGAGAGACAAGATGAGTCGCCGGGAGTAGAATGGAGATAGACTCGAACACACCGCACCAACTTCATCGTGCTGATGTTCGCAGACGCTGCCTACAGCAACAGTCAGCTACTATTTGGGGCTGCAAAGGGTTCGAATACCAAAGAGAAATGACTGGGGTTTTGGCCCAGGAAGGTCAGCGATGGAGGTCTTGCGGCGCGTCCAGAGTTGATAGATGACGAGAGCAAGGGACAGGGCGATAAACGCCAGATAATGCACCGGAAGCTGCAGTGGGGGCATTTTGAGACGCAATCCGGGTGTGAGAGAATCCTCCGTCTGTACTTGAGACATGTCCGGCAACATGTTGAGACACAGTCGTGTATTACCCTCCTTCTGCGGGGAGTCGGGCGTCCGTGATGTTCCCTTGGGACTTGTTCACCCTACGCATCGAAACCCACTTCGGCGTTGCTTGGGCGGCGCTCGGCGGCTCATCTTGGGACCGACTTCGATCGCGACACAGACACTCCGCGGGCCAATCCTGAACGAGGGAAGCGAGGTGGTGGTTGGTTGGTGGAATGGTCACGCATTCCTCTGATCCGGCCTCCGAGCTTTATCAGCCCGTCCATGTCGACCCTGCCACGGTCCCCCAAATCGTCCCGCATCATCGCAAAGAACAAGCGCCCACACTCTGAGTTCGACGCAGGCATCAACTCGTCCACCGCCTGGACCGAGCACCTCGAGCAAACCACCGCAAACTCCGGCTCGCTATCCGATGAGGAGCCCGACGATCCAGAAGAGGGCGACAGGGAGCTAAGGCCAGCACGGGCGCTTTATGATTTCGAGGGCAAGACAGAGTTTCGAGAGCTGAGTGTCGAGGCTGGGGATGAGCTTGAGGTGGTCAAGGAGGATCTCGCGGATGGCTGGAGTTTGGTCAAGAACGTCGCAGGGGAAGTCGGCTTGTTGCCCAGGACATATTATACGGTGCTCTATACCACCATCTCTTCTTTTTACGGCTAATCTCAGTTGTACAGTTCACTTCCGACTTCACCACCGCACCCGAAGTGTCCCTGTCGAGCTTCAGCATGCAAAGTAACCACCAACGAGACGCATCCAGCAGCACAATCACTCCCAGGGGCTCTCTGCGCCCCGAAGAGATCGTCCCGCAACATACTGGCGACGTCTGGCGCGCTGCGTTCCCGAGTTTCAGACAAAGTCTCCTCGGAGGCAAGAGTCTAAACCGCTTCTCGACTTTTGTTACCAGCGGCGCAGAGGAATGGGTTCTCAAGGGCTCCGCTGACGCGGATGCGGTCGTTGCAGCGCAGGCCGCTGCTGCTGCTGCCCACCAACGCATGATCAGCACCGAGGACGACGACGACGAAGAAGAGCGCAATCGACTCAGTAGACTCGGACTCGGCGAAGCGGACCACCATTTCGTGGATGCTAGCCATAACTGGAAGACAAAGCTACCTCCATTCCGCGTTCTGGTTCACTCTCCTTCGAAACGCACGTCGACACTTTCCGGGTCCTTCACGATCTACAGCGTAACATCGCTATTCCATGCTCCATCCACAGACGAGGCAGACCCGCCTGGATCGCCTACGCGTATCACTGTCCACCGCCGATTCTCCCACTTTGTGATACTGCATACCGCACTCACACGACGCCTTCCTGGGATCGCATTACCCCCATTACCAGAGAAACAGTACGCTGGCCGGTTCAGCGAGGACTTTGTCGAAGCGCGACGCGGCGATCTGGAACGCTATATCTCGCGTATCGTACGCCATCCCGTAGCGCGGTATGCGGAAGTGGTCACATTTTTCCTTGGTTGCGAAAGTGACACGGAATGGAAACGACTCGTGCCCCAGCATCTCGCAATGCCAGCCGCCGGCCCATCGTTCTATGCGCGCGTCTTTCATCCCGATTTCAATGTCGACGCGGACGAAGCGGGAGAGGCAGTCGAGCGTTTCGATACCCATACGCGGGCGGTCGGCAAGGGCGTTCAAGGGCTCCGCAATATCTTCGGCAGAGTACGCGAAGCGCGAATCGAGATGTCAAAAGCCGAACGTCTGCTCTCGTATTCGCTCCTCTCGCTCATCACGTCCCAACCACTCGCATCCGCCCCCGTGACCGGCGCGAGCCTCGAAGAGGAGGAGTACAATGCAAAAGGGCAAGGGCTTGCTCAACGAGGACGGGGCGTGGTGCTGGCGCGAGGGCTGTGTGGACTGCTTGCGCATGACCAACGCGATGCAGAAGACGTCCGAGGCATTGCAGAGTGTTGCAGACTTGTACGACGACCATGCGCGGAGGACGCAGCTTGCGACACACGAGGCGCTTAAAGGCGTCGCGCATCCGAGTTCGCTGTACGAGGGTGTGATCAACACACATCGCTCGACATTGAGCAGGTATTCGCAGGCAACAAATAATAATGTGCGTTTTCTTCGATGTCTTAGACTTGAACAAACATCTTCCTAGACTGACGAAGAAATGGCTGCGCGCTGCGAAACCGTGCTAAATACTACCATGGCCGAGATGGAAACATACCACACACAGAAGCTCGAAGACTTTTCTGCGCTCGCAACGGAACACCTTGACGGGGAGATTGCGTTCTACGAACAGGCGCTGGTCAGACTACGTGCCGCGCGTCGCGGCTTCGAAACGGACTCATCCCAACCGGGGCTCACACAACCGCGCCAGGCTTCCATCTACGAGAGGGAGTTGGAGCACCCGCGGTTGAGCCCAGCACCGTTGCCTCAGCCTGCGCCGCATGTGTTTGATGCAGCTCCGATGCGCCCTGTGTCGGTTGCGATACAGGAGGGAGTGGGGATGCTGCTGAGGCCGAGCTCAAGGGGAAGTGTGTTTGGTAAGTTTTGGTGAGGACTAGGAATCATGTGGATGGTTGGATCTTTATTCTTTGCTTATTTCCTTGCTTTACGACTCTCTTCCTCACGATAACGCACCTGTAATACTTTGCTATCTACCTCACGCACGTAAACTAACCTGTAGCCCTACCCACTTGCTTCCACTTGATTCTCTCTTCGCCGTTGCTGATAAGATGAAAGTGCTCGCGGAGGCGTGTCGGTTCCTCGCAACTTATATTCGCGTTGTTTTCCCAGAGTCGCGGGCTCGGGTCAGTTTCCTGTTCTGAACATCTGATGGGCTGCCGACGCGCCAAGACGGCAACAGGGTGTCCCACCGTATCTTTTAGTTGGACCTCAGCTCTGAGATCTGAGCTCAAAGGTTAAAGCAGAGATGCAGCGGAAGCGGGAAAATTGCTGGATGCTTTTTAGAACGCTGAACTTGAACAAATGCTCAACAAATCCTCCAGGAATTAAATTAAACACAGAGGTGGCACGTAAGTAAATTGCGCAGCAAGCGTGGACAGGCCGCCGTCTACATATAGTTCTGGGCGGTGATCAATTCAAATCGACTCTTGAAAGTCGACCACCGTGCGGCTCTTCTGGGCCGCATGCCCAGCTACTCTTCCACCCGCTGCCTCTCCTCCCGCTGGGGTAAAGTCGGGCTCTGCAGCGCTGCGATAAGCCTCTTATGGTTTCTCGCGTACGCGCGCGGCTCCAGTTCATGGAGCTTCCGTGCCTCCATAAACGACGAGGCCCTTCCGCCGGGTCCGCCTTTCGAGTTCCCGCCATTACGAGAGGACCTACAGGCGCAGGAGCTCAACCATCCGAGCTTCGAGGAGATATGGACATTCGAGCGGGCGCTGCCGCAGCATTTCCAGCCGAATAGGCTAACGGAGATGCATCCAAGACCAAGGTGCGCGCTGCTCAGTTACTTCAACAAACTTTTTAACGTGGTGAATAGGTATCTCTTCGTCCGCGACGTGGATATGGGTTCCGGGTACGTCCTGCTGCCGAGTCTACGCGACCTCAACTGAAACTGGTTCGCTAGATGGAACAACGTCATGCAAGAACTGCTTCTACACTCGCACCTAGCCGAGCTCTCTAATCGCTCCATGGTCTTCCACTTATTTACCCCACGCGACCACCCTCCATTTCCCGACATTCTGCCCTCTGGCGAGCGGCATCAACTCAAAATACCTCTAAACGCACTAATATCGGGTCCCACCGTCGGCGGGCCACTACACCGTGATGCCAGCGACAACGTCGTACGACGGGCGGTTTCGGAGGAGTACTTTGACGCAGTCTGCCCTCACGGGGAACGCGTCGAGCTGTATTACAACGACATAATGCACGCGTTTGGGATGGACGACGAGCGGGAGGGCGACGAGAGGATGATGCGCTGGGTGAAGAAACTCAGGGAACACGAGTCTAGGTGTTTGGTGGTCACCGGAGGCTCGGTGTTTCCTTGGTGGTGCGTTGCCTGCAACTTTTTGTTCCCTATTTCGCGTCCGACGACCGTCCAGGTTTACTGGGGGCTGGAAAATCCTCAGCATATGGCCGGAATATAGCACTGGCCCCACACTAAAAGAATTTGCCTGGTCGCCTCTCGTAACACAAGCGATCCATGACCACTATCACCTCCTCACCCCACACACGCACTGGCCCTCTGCCATCTCCATCCCGTCCTACCTCAAATCAACCTCGTCGCCTCCTGCAAAGCGCTCATTTAATGCGTTCAGTCCTTTGCGGGCCGACGCGCCGCCAATACCCGGCCTGCTTGCTATTCACGTGAGGAGAGGCGATTATGAGGGTCACTGCCGGTTCCTCGTCGACGTGAACTCGACCTACACGACTTTTGACAAATTCGGCACTCCTGGAGTACGTGTTCCGCCCGAAGCTGGTGTTGGGTACGCCGGCGACCCCGGCTACGGTCCGGAAGCGGGGTTCATCGAGAGCAGCATTCCGCCTGGGTACAAGTACCCCGCATTGCCGGACTACTTGTCTACTCCGCAAGGAATGAGCGCGAAAGACGCTGCGCTCGCACATTGCTGGCCGAGCATCCGCGAGATGGTCCAGCGTGTACGCGAGGTCCGACAAGGCGCTTTGGAGGGCGCCTGGGGGCTCTCAAGGCGACAAACCTTGCGTACGATATACGTCTCGACAAACGGCGACGCAGGCTGGGTATCGGAGCTCGCGCAGGCGCTACGTCGGGATGGCTGGGAACGCGTTACGACGACGCTCGACCTCGTCGCGGGCGGTGGGTTGAGTAGAGAGGCGTTGGCTGTGAGTCAGGTCGTGGACCAAGGAATCATGGGTGCAGCGGAGAGCTTTATTGGGGTCGGGTTCTCGTCGATGACGGGGAACGTCGTCCAAGTGAGACTGGGCGGTGGGCGGGAGCCGGGGACGATTCATTTCTGGTAATACAGAGAGGACGTCGTGCATGTTGTGAATGCTATATCTCCTTCGCGGTTATCTAACTAGGTACATAATGGAGATTGTCTTAGACTGTAGATTTACTCTGGAACACATGTACATGTACGAGCGCTGTTGCCTGATATGAAAGATGATGAAATGTGTTGTCCTTCACTTCGCTGGTTGCGTGCCTTAGACCCGCATTTCAAGCGTAAGTAAGAGGATAAATCTAGGTGTTTGTTTGGCCGAGGCAAGGTGGAAATGATGTTTGACCGATAGGGGCTGGCAGCTCAATTCAACGCCCGTCGCCTAATTTGGGAATTTTCACCCTAATACGACAAATAACACAGGAAGAGGAAAGTAATTTACGACTCTTGATTGCCTTCTCCCTTTGGTTTGTTGTGGGTCATCCCGAACGACGCAAACATAGACTCGGACGAGCCGCCCATGCCTGGCATTCCGCCCATGCCGCCCATCATGCCACCCATCCCCGGCATCCCTCCACCCATCCCCGGCATTCCAGCGCCCATCCCCGGCATTCCAGCACCCATTCCCAGCATCCCTCCACCCATTCCCGGCATCATCCCGCCCATTCCTGGCATCATCCCGCCCATGCCACCAAAACCTCCACCCATGCCCCCCATCGCCTCATTCCTTGCCGCGCCATTCCGCTGCATGAACATACCCATCATGTCGTTCATTCCTGCCTGGAATTCTCGCATCTGCGCCCCCGTTGCAGCGATCTCCTCGGGGGAGGGCTTATTTGGCGGCTCAGGCGAGCCAAAGCCACCCGCTGCAGCACCCGGCGTCACACCGAACGGACTCCCCGCCCCGCCCGTCGGCGTATTGCCCGCATTCTGCACCACAGGACCATTGCCGAAGTACATCTTGGCCTGTACGGCGCTCATGCCGACGACGACCATGATCGCATCATCCGGTGAGCTACCGTACCACTCGCGGATTTTATCTCCAGCGTCCATGGGTCCGTCGGCATTGTGCACGGTAGCGTCCTTGAGCGCATGGTTGCCCTCGAGCTTCGAGATCCCGAAGGTGAATTGTGCGCAATTAAGCAGCTCGCCTTGCCGGACGTTGCCGAGAAGCCGGAGTCGCTGCCGCGGCGCACGGCCGAGAGACGAGTCTCCGGATTGGAACGCCAGCGACGAGTTCAGCGGCTCGGAGTCGCGCGTGCAGATGCGGTAGTAGACTGGAGAAAACTTCGTGTCAATGGAGACTCTGTTTACAACCGATGGCAGAGCGCACCGTACTGAGGACCGTGGTCTTCACGCGCAATTGGGAGACCCGGCTGACCATGAAGGTGAAGGTCAGTGTCTGTCTCATTGTGGGTGACTGTCGTCGTAGTCGAGACCGTCGTAGTAGTTGAAGAGATGTCTTGCCCAAAGTGCATCGTGCGGAGGAGTCGCCGGAGGACAGATAACGTTCAGCCCACCGTGCAAGGCAATAAATACCGCCGCCCCTTGTAGCAACGACTATCCAACAAATGTGAACAACGTCTCAGCACACGATGGGCGCCGTTGGGCGGTGAAGGCGCCCATACATTTGATCCATGTGGCCAGAGTTCTTCGCATTGGGACAAGTGCAAAATCTAACAAGAATCCAACGAGGCCGTGAAGGAAGAAGATTCGCAGATGATCGTCGTCAATGCCAAGCATGCCTGTGCAGCGACGTGGGCGCCTATCCTTCATTGAAGATCCTCCTACTCATGATCACCCCGCGCCTGCCATCAACGGCGCCGTCGTTTTCATGCATAGGGAAGCATGTCAACCAGAGGCCCCCAAAATCATGACAGTCAAGAGCAAGTCGCAGGTCGATCGATGAACCCCGTCGAAATTAGTCAAAGGGAAAGCAGCAAGCACGAGATTAAGCAATGCATCGAACCTCAAGACAAGATATCATGCGTAAAGATAAACATAATTAAACAAAAAAAAACTGCTGCCTAGACCAGAAGAACCTTCATCCCGCCCGTACAACACATACGATGGTGTTTAATTGAAACGAAAGACAAAGAGATGCAATGCAGGTGTAGAGGACCAGCCTCTGTCAGTATATGGTGAATCCGTTCTTTCCTTGCTTGTGTTCTTCTCATCTACCGAGACCCAGTCTTGGGCAGCTGTATCGGTGGCGGCGGTGCCCTCCTCACATGCCCACCCGCACCACCAGGCGTAGGCGGCTGGTCATTTGACGAGTACCTCCGTGCCTTGAACCCCTCGCTCGGCGGCGTGAGGTTATCATGCTCGTCCCCTCCAGCAGGAGACGGCGTGTCAGAATCCACATCCTTCTCGACCGCAGCACTGGGCTCTGGCGGCGTCCTGAGAATCTCCTTCTCGATCCGATCCAAGGGCATCGACACTGGCGGCGGCGCAAGATCAAAGTATCCCTTAGGTTCCTCCGGCGGCCCGCCCATCATGTGCATCCCAAACACACCCGGACTACCTCCGAAGTGGTGCGCAAACGCCGGATGGACGGTAGGCACCGGCGCACCCACCGGGCCTGGCGCGCCAAACACACCACCGTTCTCGCCTGCGCGTCCCCAGAATGCTCCTGGCGAAAGTACTCCGACGCTCGGCGGGCCGACGATAATCCCGCTGAGACCTGGGGAAGGCATTGGGTTCATGATATAGGCCGGGAAGTGCGGCGATGTGGGCGTTGCGAGCGGTGTGACGTTGAGGAAGTGCGGTTGCGCTGGCGGGACAGCAGGCACGGCAAACGCGGCGTGCGTCGGCGTCGGCGGCCCGACGCCGAAATACGAAACAGGCTGAGCCACGGGCGACGGCATCGCGTGGAACGAGAACGGCGGCATGCTCGGCGTTATCGGCGGCAGTCCGACGGGTGTAAGCCCAGCATACGGCGGCGGGTGGAATGCAGCAGGTCCAGCAGCGTCTGGCGGAATCGCAGGAGGAGGCGGCAGTGCAATCGGCCCAGGATGGTGCGGGTGCGGAGAGGATGGGCTGCGTTTCTGTGCAGCAGGTGTTGTGGGCGCAACGCTGCCAGCCGAATTCGGCGGACTCGTGTTCGGAACCGGCTCTGGCTCCAGATGCATTTGCTGGAACTGCGCCTGGAATTGAGCCAATGACGCTTGCGAGTCGTAGGGCCGAATCGGTGCGAACGCGTCTCCCGAAATATAATCTGCACCTAATCCGAGATCGAATGCAGCAGACGGCGGCAAACCCATGTCGTAAGGCTGCGGGCTTGGAGAAAATTTATCGTAGTGGACCTTGAGAGTGCGACCGTTGAATTCGTAACTACCGGGGCCTTCAGCTTCGAGGACACCGTGCAAAACATCATACACACCCAGAAAACATGGTCACCGCCCTCCGAGCATCCTTCTCCGTTGCAAACACCACTGTTCCAAAGCCCCTGGAGCGGCCTTCGGGACCAAGGGCAACGTCTGCGCGGACGATGGTGCCGGCTTGTCGGAATAGATCCTTGAGATCCTGCCATTGGACGTGGAACGGAAGCTAGATGCCAGGTTTTTAGCAGTGAATAGACAGAGACTGAGCACGACATACGTTCCCCACGAATAGATTTCTGCCCATCGGACTGCCGCCACCACCATACATCTCTTCCTCGAGCGCCAACTCACTCGCAAATGGCGCATCAAAGTCCCGCACCCGACTGTCCGCCCGCACCTCGAGGATCCGGCCTTGCCACGAATATCCGCTAAACATGTCCACCGCCCGTCCAGCATCTTCCGCGGTCGCCAGCAACACCGTCCCATATCCCCTTGACCGGTTGTCGGGCCCCAGCGACACATCCGCTCGCAGCACGGTCCCGGCTTTGCGGAACAAGTCCTTGAGGTCCTGCCATCGGACTCGATAGGGCAGGTTGGCGACAAATAGCTGCGTCCGGGTGTCTCGTAGCGGAAGGGTGCGGCCGTCGGCGGTTGCAGCAGCGGTGGCAAGCTGGATGACTTTCTCGATGTCCGAGTCTGACGGCGGAACCAGCGCTGCGCCGGAGCTGGTTGTGAGCGTGGGGCTGGTCGCGGTGGGTGTGACCCCGGTTGTCGGGCTAGTCGTCGACGACGGCAGAGGCGTGGTGGTGGTCTCTGCCATAGAGTAAGGAGAAACGCAGGCTCCACTCAGACGCGGCTATGTCATTGGTTTCGTGCGAGGCTTCGATCAAATACTACGGCGCGACTCGGCGTGCGGACGGCGCGTCTTTGCCTTTGGTCCATCACCACCCTCGATTTCAGCTCTACTCCGGGCCCATCCCGAAGCACACAAACGACCAACATGCATTATACGTGGCTATCGCAGCTTCGGCATGTTTTGTCGCAAGAATAGGCACCCGCTCGTTGGATACGATCCCCTCCAGAAGCCACGCGAAACTCCACTGACGCTCCACCCTCGAAGCGAACCAATTGATTCAATTTCGCCCCTGCCCACGCTCTTTTCGCCGTGCTCAGTACGGCAGGAGCTCGGTGCGCGAATTATTTCCAGGGAGGCGCCGGTCCGAGAGTTGTAGCCCAACAAAGGTTGTCGCTTTCCACGTCGTTGGTTTGGCGCGGAAAATAGGTATAAAGTTGCTCCCGAGTCGCACGTTTTCCGCTGGCACCGCAGTGCCGTAGACCTGCCGAAGCCACGTTGGATGAAAGTATCTAGCACGAGCGATCTCAGAACTTGAAGAAGCGGAGGAATCGGGTTGTGCCTTTTGCGAGCAGTCGACGGATCACACGGAACAACCCACGTGGGAGACGCCTTGATGTGGGCGCACATTTCAACTCCGCGAAGGGTCTTTGCTCATAAATATTCAAGGTTGTCTCAGTTGCGCCAAGGCATTGTGGGATGATTGGCTTTGTACGACGTCGAAGAGAAAATTCAACGCACGCGCGAATACACACTAAGTCCATCCGAGAGCAGCTCCGCGACCCCCTCCATGTCCGCGTTCCTTCAGAATTACGAACATCGCGTCCTTCGATGATACCACCAACTTGCCGTCCGTACTTCGAGTCGCGGGCGCCGTCCCAGTCGCAGGGTACGGCCGTGATTCATGGGGTGCTGTCGCAGCCGGTGGGGGCACCGGTATTGGCGGCTTGTTCTTGCTCGGCATCGTCGTCGTCATCCACGTCCTTGTCGGTACCCCCGCAGCCTTGTTCGCGGTTTGGTTGGTCATCTGGTGCTGCACCTCCGCCGATTTCCCCGCTTTTCGCCGCCGTTTCCTGTCATTCCAGACCTCTTCCTCCGTCGGGAAGTCAACCTGCATGTCGTCCCCAGCCAGCATGGCGTCAATCGCCTTGTCCAGCGCCTGCTCCCTTCGAAACCTCAGCTCTCGCTCCCTTTCTTCCTCTTCCCGCTCCGCCTTTTCCAGCGCAGCAAGCTGCTTCGCCACATCCGCGCGGACCATAAGCCCCCCACGCAGCCGTCCCATCCTCGTACATCGACGCCGGCTTGTCAAATTTCGCACTCGTGCGGTATTTGGCAGCATGAATCATGGCCTCGACGAGATCCTGCAGTCGCGCCTTGAGCGCCAACGCGAGGTAGTTGACACAGTCCTCCGGGATGCCGGACCCGACGACTTTGTGGTGCATTGCAATGTCGCGCATCTTGGCAGAGAGGTGCGCCACGTCAAAATGGGGTCGCGAGGGTTGTTTTCGTGCGCGGTCCTCGAAGACGTTGTTGTTGTACGATGACTGAGCGCCATGTGAGCGTTGCAGCGTTTCTTCTTCCGCCTTTTTCGTGTTTTTAGTCGTCTGAGAATGAATGAACAGAGACCACACACCCGTAGATCAACCCCCGCACTCCCCAACGCATCGTTCAGCGTCGCCACATCCGATGTATCCAGCGAACTCGATCCCCCACCGGTCGCCGCCGCCGCCGAGTTTGTTATCGCTTGCCGTGCCATCGACTGCGACTGCGAAGTCGACTGCATTTGCTGTGGGGGCGGAGACGGGGTGCCGTAGACCGCGGCTGCTTGCGCGCCATTGTAGTATTGGTGGTACTGCTGGTACTGCTGGTATGCCGCCGCGCTGTATGGGGTCTCGTCAACAGCGTAGAACAACCGAGAAAGGGTGTGAGTACGCGGCCGCAGCTTGGCTGGCGCTTGGGACGGGGGTCGGTGTTGTTGCTACGGGGGCCGGTGTCGTGGTATCATTGTCGTCCAAGGGGATGACTGGACGTGGTTCAGGACCATTTTATGCGGTTTTCGAAGGAGGCATACGGGAATCGAGGTCGATGCCGGGCAGCGACATGGGCGTTCACTCGCGTTCACGTGACATAGTCTGTGTACCCTACACTCCCGTCCTCTCCAGTACCATCATACAGGTACTGCACCCTAGGCACGCTATCGAGAGGCTTTCCCTCCGCGATGCGCCGCGTCAAGTCCGGATGGGTCAAGAACGGCATACCAAAGAACACGCCATCCACGCCTCCTCCAAGCAGTTCAACGGCCTCGTCCGGAGTGACGCTCCCGTTGACGAACACCTTCGTGTTCGGCAAGAGCGGCGCATACGTCCCGAGTACATCATGCTCCGTTCCACGTGGTCTCCCGTCTAGCAGCGTATCCTTCTTCGCGTTGTACCGCACCAGCGCAACGTATGCCAGTCCCAGCTTATCCACCTCCTTCATCAGGTGTCCGGAGACCTCGATAGTCTCCGCGACGGGCATGCCGACGTCGTTCGTCCCGTTGCCTGGCGAGATCTTGAACGCGACGTCGGGGCCCCAGACTTCTTTCAATGCTGCGAGTGTTTCCAGTGCAAAGCGTGCGCGGTTTGCCGCAGATCCACCCCATTCGTCGGTGCGTTGATTGGCGCCCGAGTCTAGGAACTGTGCGATGAGCATGCCAGACGCTCCGTGAACTGTGAATACTAAGTGTCGGAGATGGAAGTCGAAATGTGAAGGCCAACTTACGCTCAACTCCGTCGAATCCAGCGCGCTGGGCGTTCACCGCGGCCTGTTTAAATTGGGCAATGATAGCCCGTGGGTCGGAGATGGGCGTGGGCTGGCCGGATTGAGTTTTTAGTCGCTTCAAATGCTGCATTTCACGCACAATAACATAACCAGGCGAACCAGGCAAGAAGCGGAATTTGCCTCCAACACGCGCCGCTATGGCAGAGGGACCATACACAGGCTGATATCTGGTCAGCCAACGCCGGAATTGACTCAGCTTAAACAATACCTCTCCCCAAACACGCTGTAGCTCCGCATCCGGATGTGCAGTTCGGCCAACTGAGGACAACTGATTCAGTTTGAGGAACACCGTCGCGTGTTCTATACACGCACCATGGGATAGCTGCGCGTAGATTTTCGTCCCCGCTTCATGCACGGCGTCGACAATAGTCTTCCACGCCGCGACTTGCTCATCGTTCCAGATTCCGGGGGAGGTAGGCCATTGCGAGCTATGCAGCTCAATTCAGCAGCCCTTTGACTGTCAACGGTTCAGCAAGCCACGAACTCACCCCTGCGGCGACACCAAAATCCCCTCAGTAACAATCAACCCCGTCCCACCAGCGGTGCGCTGGACGTAGTACTCCTTCATCAGGTCGTTAGGGACTGTCCCGGACGCGCGGTTACGCGTCATGGCGCTCATTCCTGCGTACGCGTAAATCAGCCTGAGCTTCACGCATATATACAGCGAAAAGAGCGAAGAAGCCTACCAATGCGATTTTGCAAAGTCAGGCTTCCCAGACGAAGAGGATTGAACAAAATATTCGTTATCGAGGCGGCCATTTCTCTGACGGTGCAGCGACTGGAGTTGGGGGCCAATGCCGTCCTTTTAAGAGCACCGCGCGTCCAATTGGACTCCATAGACGAACGGATGCCCGCTTGCGGGAGGATATCATGAATTTAGACCCGCGCGTTGGAGCCGTTGAAATCTGGTAAAACACGTTCGCCTCAGCGGGTTTTGGGTGACCATGCACAGGAACGGTGGCGCGTCGTGCGGGAAGAGATCATGAACGCAGGAAGCAATGTGTTGTGGGTGTGGTGATCGGACTCACGTGATCGGACAGACCTCAAGCTAAAACTCGTCGATATCGTCATTCTCTAGCCACCCTCCAGCAGCAGCTTCCTTCGCGCCAATATCCGTCTCGACTTCCCACCCACCCACAGGCCCATTCGCGCTCTCCTCGTCATTCTCGACCACACTCGGCACATCCCCCTCCCCGAGCTGGCTCAATACACCCCCATCCGAATCGAATTGGAGCCTCGAGAACAGTCTGTGGCTCCCCGGTGCCCGACTCGTGTCACCAGCATCCCGCGCTTTGAGCACCCCACCGAGCTCTGTAACGACCTCGTTGCGGCTCCATCGCCCCAGCACGCGCCCGGGGTCCGTCCCTTCGCGGTCCGACGCGCCCGCGCCCATGATCCAGCCGCGCACCTCCCTCACTGCGTCCCAAGCGTCTTTCTCCTTCGCCAGAAAGTCGAAAAATTGCGGTTTGAACGACTTTTGGCTCCGACGTGGTACGGGCGACGGCAGCGAATGTAGGGTGCCCAATGCGAGGAGGTGGAATTGGTGAGGGTTCGCTTGGTACCACTGGGCAAAAATTAATCGACCGGTTACGAGCACACGAAACAGACATACCGCCTCCCCACCACTCGACTCGGCCCAGCTTAACCACTCCGCAACGCCGTCACACTCTTCTACCTCATTACAATATTGGTGATAGTTCTGGTGGATGTACAACGAGAAGAGCGACGAGTCGATTGGCGAGTCGGCGTAGAGTAGGTCGACGTCGACGCGGCTCGTCCGTCGGACATGTGCGTCGAGGTGTGGGGGCAGTTTGGGTGGGTCTTTGAGCGTTGCGTCCAAGTCTTTGTCCCTTTGAATGTCTTTGGCTGTGGCGCTGGGATTCGGTGGGTCGCCTTTGCCTGTGGCGTGACTAAATTAAACATAACTCGCGGGCGCAAAAGAGGTGCAACTCACGCTTGTTATACAACACTTTCCCTAGCAGATGGAACAACACGAGACTCTGCTCTCTGCGCGTGATCGCCTCCAACAACGTCCGTGCATTGGCTTTCGACGAGCCCTTCTTCCGCTTGCCTGAAGGCGGCTCGATGATGCACGAAAACTGCAGCGCCATAATCGCACTGCGGATGTCGCCGTTGGAGGTCTCGATGATGATGTCGAGCATCTCTTTCGAAGGCGCGGTTCCACTGCCTTGGGAGGCAAAGTGTGCCGAGACGAGGGAGTTGAGGGCTTTCTTCATGATCGTCGGCGCGATTGGGTTAAAGCTGGCACGTCTTCAACACCAGCACGCAAGAAAGGGAAGCAAAACTTACCTGATCTGTGTAACATACGGCCCATTGAGCAGATCCCGGGGAAGGATCGTGTAAATGTCTAGCGCATCGTCGCGCTCTCTCCCAAAGCCATGCCCACTGAGAAGACGCTCGTCCGCGGCCTCCCCACGCGTGCCGGCGTTGCTCACCACGATGACCACGGGCACTGGGTCGGGATCGGGTGAAACTGCTAGTGCCTGGAACGCTTCATGGAATCGCGCGCGCGTATCCGCGTGCAGGATGTTGGGGAGGTCTTCGAGTAGCACTATACGCCGTCTTGCAGTTGAACTGGAGGGCCCGGCGAAGACAGTATTGCAGGTCGCAGCGCGTTCTAGGAAGTTTTCAAATTTGGAGAAGAGACTTTCATGGTCGTCTAGCTTGGCTCAATACGAGAATGGGAAGGAGAGAACATTGGACGCGCCTTGTGTCGGGTCTCCCATAGCGTTCCGCCATTCAAGCACCTCACAGTCGAATTCCTTTGCAAGAACACGGATTGTTGCCGTCTTGCCCGTCCCAGCAAGCCCCGTGAGCGCCAATATTCTCTCCAAGCTTCCTTTCAGCACGATTTTAGAGATGAATCTCAGAACATACCCGGTATTTACGCAACTTGCCCGAGGGTCCGCCAACCAACGCCTCGGTTAGCCACCGCCGCACATCCTCGACCTTTTTTGGGTGTATTGCGAGTTCCTCGACCGTGGAGGGCTCGTAGATGTCTACCCATAACCGGTCGTCTTCTGGTTCTGCCTTCGATTTGCCTTTTGGTTTTGCAAACTGCGGAGGTGAGCCTGAGGGAATGAAGGACTAAGGGAACGCGTACGGCGGTCAGTGGGTTGATTCGATTGGACGCAGACAATGGGGCATCCCCAAGGCGGACGGTGGAAGACTTGGGTTTTGGCTTGGAGGCAGTTGGTGGCTTTTTCGGCGCCATTTCAAGGTGATGGTCTGTGCTCAAGAGAGTCACACGCAACGCGACGCGTCGAGCACTTCAAGCCAAGGTGGGCGCAGAAGCAAAAGAACGTATGTATATCTCGAAGTCCGGTATGTAAATGTACGCATAAATAGGAAATAAATGGTCAAGACAGTACTGCAAGCAGCACGATGACCGTAACGAACACCAGAATGAGCATCAAGCACGCAGCGCGCCTGCCAGCCTTGCGCTGGTATTCTGCAGCAGTGGTCAACTCCTCTGCGCCACTCTGAGTGTCTGCCGCGACCGAGGAAATGTTCGACTCGATGTTGTCGAGCATGGTGCCCTGTTGCTGGACAAGCGTTCCGAGGTCCTGGAAGATCTCCGCAATCTCGTGGATGCCCGTCTCAATCTCCCGAATCTCCTGCTCGCGTTCCTGGATCAGCGACTCCTGGTATGCGAGCTCGTGCGGGGACAGTTGTTGCTGCAAAAGGAGTGCTTGTCGCTCCGTCGGCGTGTCCTCTTCGTGCTCTTCCTGAGGACTACGAGCTGAGCGACGACTAGAAGCTCAGGGAGTGCATGGACTCACTGATCCTCGACGGCCATGCGCACCCCAGCCACCACTGTCCGTTGCCGTTCCGCACTGAGCTGTTGCGCGCGTTGAAACGCAACCACCGACATCTCCAGGTCATGGGAGGTCTTCTGTAGTGCTGTCTTCTGGTGCGGCAGGCTCGTTTGCAGCGTCTTGAGCCTTTTCAGGTCGTCGGAGCCGCGCTTGGCCATGTCCCGCGTGGTCTCCGTCAGGTCGTGCCTAAGCACAGAAAGTCCCCCCTCAGTAACACCTCCACGTCTCTGAGTAGCACACACACAGGCTTTTGCGGATGGTAGCAGAGTCCCTTGCGGTTCCCAGCTGGTCGACGAGGCGAAGGATGGCCTGAACGTTGCTATTCATCTTGAAGACCTGGAGCGACAGCGACGACTGCAGCTCGAGAAACTGCGCATCTCCGGGAGACTGCGGGTTGAGCGACGGACGCGTCGCTACTGGATGGAGCCCCGTCTCGAGGTCTTGGAAGGACATTGGCAACAGAGAGAGTCTGATGTGACATCATCCCTTTGCTTCCATCCTGCTTGCTATTTTCGGCCCTCAGGCCTCAGGACGCGTCGAAACCAAGTACGCTGAGCGACGTTGCCGGTCCCAGTACTGTGCTCGAGGGCCAACAACCCAATTTGCACATTTCACGCAACGCATTCATTCGTCCACTATCCGAGGGTATGCTAGAGTAGGTCATGAAGAAGGCTCTACAGTATAATGACCAGCAGCAATAAAACTGCCAGGACGATGATAAGGAAGATGATACAATACCCACTGCCCTTCTCCTCAGACTGGCGCATGAACCGACGCATTCGCGACATGGCGTCGTTGAGCTTCATGTCTGTCCCGTCGACACCGTGTTCCAAGTCGTCAAGCATTCTGCGAGGACGCATGAGCCGCTAGGGTGGACGAATGGAGAGGAAGAGCTGCGAACTCATTGTGCTCGAGGATTTCTTGTCCCATGAGCCCGGCTTGTTGTGCGAGCGTGCTCAAGGTGCCGGATATTGAGTCCATCGTGCGTTCTTGTTGTTGTAGCATCATCTACTTGCCTGAGTACGAACAGAATAAACAGGAACGAAACGCGTACCTGTTGTTCCTGCCGAGCCCACGCTCCTTGGTGGTCATCATCATCGGCTCGTTCAGAATACGGTGACCGAGGCGTGTGCGGTGTAAGGGGACGCGGCGATGTAGGTTGTGGTGGAGCAGAGCCAGTTATTTCGGCGCGCATGTTCTGGACTTGCAGGGATTTCGCTGGTTAGCACAGATTTTGGGGCGCTGGGTGTAACTTCCGCACATCAATTTCGCGTCGAACATGGCCCACGTATCTCCTTCGCTCTTGGACCTCTGCGTCATCGAGGCCGAACATGCGTGCATCAGTGGACTCGACTATCCTGGGGACGATGTGTTATTCTTGGAGGCAGGGGTCTTAACATTGCTGACGCACTTTACGCTCTCTTCCAAGTCTTCGAGGTCTGCGTCCAGTGCTGCGAGAGTTGCTTTGAGCTGCCGAACATTGCGTATTGAGTACGCGTTCGAGGTTCAAAAGCAAATATCGGCCACCTCGTTTCTAGCCCAGACTAACTCCTCGTTGTCCTCCCGGACGGCCATGTTTCGTATTCGGACATACGATGCTCGGAGTTGAGACGCGGATTGGAGAGAGGAAGAGACCTCTTGTTGGACGGCGTGGTATGGGTCCACCGACATGGCTGCGGAGAACAAGAGCGGGATGACCCTCGTGACTTTTGCAGCTTGCCTCTTGCCGACTCTCATCATCTCTCATTTCACGTTGCTCGTCGCCGGAATGTCTCTCCAACGGCATGTGCAGCACACAAATGGACCGAACTTCACAATTCTACTGGGAAATCCACCAAGTTTCTCAGTTTGGCTATCGACGCGTGTGCCACGCGTTCCAGTCCCGTAATCCGGAGGTCCACCACAATGACATCCATCCTCATGGCCGTCCTGCACCACGAATACTCAGAAGAACGCTGGTCAACTCGCAGGGTAGCACTTTGAGTGCCGACAATGGCACCAAGACCGCCACGTTGAGCTTGGTGTTCGGTCGATCTCCAGCTCGGCGTTGTCGACACATAGGTAACCTCGACCTTCTGAAGACTCCATAGCTGATCCTTTTCGATACAGGGCAACCAAGTTCAGTAACTTGGGGCACCCCGGCTGGATTGTGTTCTACCCCGCGGCTTGGACGCCCAGCAAGGCTGAAACTGCGCTCTCACTGTTTGACCCAACCAATCCATGGATGCTGGACGCTAACGATTTGACCAGTTTACGAGCACTTTTGCATACAGGGAGACGGTTCCGTGGACTGCTTGTGGTTCGGTACGTAACTTGTCTGCCTGGCACCCTTCGTGCGTTGACCAGAATACGATTTCCAGGTTGGTGGCCGCTACTATTAGGCGCTCTCCTGGTCTCAATTTGAGATCGGACCAAGTCGCGGGAGTTTTCAGACGGAGACGAGCGCGATAGACCACTCGGGTCGTGTGCTTTGAATGAGGCAGCCCGAGGGGCTGTTTCTAAGTTCTGAGCGTACCAACGTGCATGTTTATTCTAGGTAAATCGAGTCTGCGCCAAGTTGTGCGCGCTCGCGCGGCCGGAAGTTGCGACGCGTGAATGACGTGCGGCCCAGCTGATCGTTCCGCTCCGAGGATCCCTGATCACGGATTTGATACAAAGTTTTTTTCGGGCTTTGACTCGTTTCTCTGCCCGGAACCACCACGACCTACCGTATGGACGAACGCGATGAAAAGTACGCGTCGGGAACTGCGGTCGAGGTCGAAGAAACGATTGCGCCTGCGTCGTTCCAGCGCCGATTGCTGAGGTGGGGCGTCGAGGCGCGCGGGATTCGGCCCGTTGCAGTCGAGGTGCGTTTATCGTTTCCTTTTCCGAGACCACATCTAACTCTCTCTCGTAGGAACGAACAGACCTGCAACTCACCAAGATCTTCTTTATCTGGTTCTCTGCGAGCTTCAACTTGCTTCCGTACGCCAAAGCTCCTCTCACTCGGTGGCCGAAGGCTGATCAAGGCTTCGAACCCAGATTTTCGACGGGCTCGCTGGGTCCGATCGCGTACGGCCTGAGTCTGCGCGATAGCTGTCTGGTCATCCTATTCTTCAACATGCTATGTTGTCTTCCGCCGGGGTACCTGTAGGCTCTTACTCCGCTCTCCCACCCAGCCCGGTTTAACACCGTCTTACTCCAGGTCCACATGGGGCCCGAAACTAGGCTTGCGCCAGATGGTCCAAGCACGCTATAGCTTCGGCTACTTTGGTGTTATCGGACCTGTACTTCTCAACCTCATCGGCATGGTGGGGTTCTGTATCCTCGATTGCATATTAGGAGGACAGACGCTCGCGGCGGTGGCGGATGGGAATCTCAGCTGGGAGTACGTGTGTTGTTTTGCGCGTTTTTTTTCATGCGTTGACACGAATGCCAGTATCGGGATTGTAATTATCGCAGTAGTCTCACTGCTGATATCGTTTTGTGGGTGGAAAATCCTGCATCGGTGCGTGGTACTCGTCTCATCGCGACTTGGGTTGATGTTTGGTTCATGGGAAGTACAGGTATGAACGGTTTGCATGGGTTCCCGTGTTCATCATCTTCCTCATCGCGGTTGGGCTCGGGGCCAAGAACTTTAGAAACATCCCTCCGGTCGAGCCACCTGCAGCGCAGACGATTCTGTCATTTGCGGCCGTTATTGCGGGTTTTGTGTTGACCTGGTCACCGCTTTCGTCGGATTTCAGCTGTTACATGCCTCCAGACGCGCCTAGGTAAGCGAATCGCACCTCTCTATTCTACAAACTCTTATGTATCGCAGCAAACGGATATTCTTATACTCGTACCTTGGCCTTCTGTTGCCGACAGTTGCCTTGCAAAGCTTCGGCGCCCTTATTGGCGCGTGCTTGACCAGCGTACCGTCTTGGGAAGCTGGCTACGTCTCCGGAGATGTGGGTGGTATTCTGGAAGCCATGCTGAGCCCAGCAAAAGGCTTTGGCAAGTTCCTGACGGTGCTCCTCGCGCTGTCGGTGATGGGCAACGTCGCTGCGACGTTCTACTCGATTTCGCTTAATCTGCAAATACTCATTCCGGTCTTGGTCGTCGTGCCGCGATACGTGTTCTCCATCCTGGTCACAGCGATGTGCGTACACACTTCTCGGTCGTCGACCTAGTCTGACATTGAGTAGCGTTATCCCACTGTCCATTGTCGGCGCCCACAGCTTCTACACGACTCTCAGTAACTTCCTGGGCCTTATCGGGTACTGGGCCGCGGCGTTCATCGCGATTGTGGTTGAGGAACACTTCATCTTCCGCAAAGGCGACATGGCGCGGTACGACCTGAAGGACTGGAACAGTCCACGAAGATTGCCTACCGGACTGGCAGCACTTTTGGCTGGGATGTGTGGCATTGGGATTGCGATCCCGTCCATGGCACAGGTGTGGTACACAGGGCCGATTGCCGAGACGACGGGGGACATTGGGTTTGAGCTTGCATTTGCTACGACTGCTGTGGTGTACCCTGCACTCAGGTCCTTAGAAATACATATACGCGGTCGACTTTAGACTATTGTGTTCTGTTTTTGGCGACAAAGGGACTTTTCTCTTCGCCGCTGATGGCAAGTCACATGTCGCCCGCGTTTTTCGTTCGCTCCCTCATCTCGAAGCGTCGCGGCTGGCCCTGCTGGATACTCGTGCGTCGTAATGGCACAGCTCGCCGACGCGTCTTACCATCTCCCAGCGCGAACAAAATGACTGCTCCCGTACACGAGTCGGACATCGTCGACGAATTTGAATACGAGCACAACCCACCTCGCCCCACCAGCAGGCTGGGCTTCAACCCACGCAGCGAGCTCGCCGAGGCCCATTCTCCTGCGCAACAGACGCCCACTCGTCCCCGTCCCGCGCGACGGACGTCGTTCCAGTGGACCAAGTCGCTGTTCAAGAGAGTGCTCTCGTCCCCCACCCATACCGACAACGACGGTGACGAAGACATGGATATTACGACCGCCGCGAGAAACCCTTCATTCCAAGACGACGACGACGACGACCTCGATCCGCTATCCCTGCCCACTCTGCCGTCCCTCGCTTCGGCAGTGGCGTCCACGTCGTCGCTGAACCTGGCCGACATGGACGTTGACAAACCCGACAACGAGTCAGAGTCTTCGGACGGCGACAACGACGTTGATTTCGAGACGCTCATTCAGGATGCGGAGGAAATCAATCTTTTCGAGTTGGAAACCACTACGCTCCCGTCTCGCCCACCTTCCCCACCACAATCAGGCTCCCCCACGCGTGCACATTCCTTGCAGTGCATCATGTTCTCCGCCGGTCGATGCACCGGCCTCGCCGCCTCCACCCGTCGCCAACAGATTCTCGCATATCGCCTCGCCTCTGTCTCCATCATATGTCGTCGGCAGCAACAACTGTACGACGCGTATCAAACCTGCCCGCCATGCGTACGGCCACCATGGTCGGAGCAGGCACTCACTCCTGCACGCAAAATTCCTTTGGGCCCTGCGGGAGGAACAATGGGAAGCGCACGTGACTCGTCTTCGCGATGGCGAGGCGTACTCAGCCATCCAGCCGCTGTCCACCTCGCCACCCCCGCACCCGTCTACTGCTCCTCCACGAGGCGACGAGGCCCAACCTGTCCCACCAATGACAATCCATCCGCGGTGCGGTGACTTGTCTGCGCTTCGCGACCCCGCCGGCACGCATTGGGATCGCTGTTTTGTGGGGATGCCATCCTGGACGATGGCAAAGACGCTGTGGATGTACGATGTCCATTTGCTTGCCGCCTGGCGTGCACATGCGGAGACTTCTCGGTCGGTCTGTGCGATGGATGTTGTCCCGCTCGACGATTCGCCGTCAGACGACTGCGATAGCGATCCGGAGAGCGATTCGATGGCCGCATCGGTTTCGAGCGTCAGTGACGACTCGGATGGGACCTTGGTGGACAGCGAAGGCGAGAGGTCGGAAGACGAGATGCTGGTCGATGCGACGGTTCCGGTCAAACAGCATCGTACGGTTCTCAAACATCGCCGGCCTCCGGTTTCGCTTCCTGCTCCAATCTGGGAGACGTCTTGGGCCAAGCGCTGGGAAGTCCTCATTGAGCTGGTACGGCTGGACACGGAGCGCGAACGCGAACGCGAGATGATGATGCACGAGGTTCACCAAGTGCAGCCGCGCAGCAAGGCGCTCTTCATTATTGGTGATGGCGACGAGGGCGACGATGCTTGGACTGGTGGCCGCGCGGATGACGACTGCATGATGGTCCTGTGAGCTCCTTCAGCATGATTCTCTTCTTTTCTCCTCTCTGCCATCTCCCTCCGTTCTTTCCTCTGGGATGTTCCTTCTCTCTTTCTCCTCTCGGCACGACACGCACATCTGTACCATCACCCCAACTTGCATAGGCAACCTCCACCCAACTCTCGGTACTTGAAAAAATCACGACTCTATAATCGATTTGTCTCTCTTAGTGTACTTGTACGTAGACTCGCATTATTACCAGCAGAAATGAACAGCCATTGCTCGGTTGAGCTAGCTTTTTCCATGCGAGCAAGGACTATATCAACTCTCTGAGTCTGTATTCGACTTGCTCGCTGACACCACCTTGCTGCTGCTCCCTACCTCAAGCAGGACCCCTGAAAGTCTGATGAGATCTTGGATGTGTGGTCCGGACAAAATTTTGGACGATTTTGCTCGGCACACTGAGGGTAGTCCGGACACAGGACCTCGCGACGCGAGAACAGTCTGGGTGGGTGTCCGGACACGAAAGACCCCTCAGGTCGGTACTTTCGGACCCCACCCCACCGCGTCCGTGGCTCGGCCGACGATTGCACCGGCTCCTCAGCGTGCTTGCCATCGCCGCACGCGATCTGCGGCCAAATACCGCTCAGATCTGCCATTTTCGGCCCAAAAAGCGAAAATTTGTACACATCAATTTTGATGGCCGTTTGATGGCCGCTCGCACTTTGAGTGGAGTCCGGACATCTTTTGGCCGCCCCGGACAGACTTGTCCGGACATTTTTGGGCCGATTTTGGGCATTTTGGGATCAAAGTTCCCAAGGGACTTTCAGGGGTCCTCCTCAAGCTAGGTGGATCGTTGATGATGCCCACCGTGAACGTGATCTGCGCTGTCAAGCGCATTCAACGCCAACCGATTCAAAAGGAAATTTTGAACTTCTCGGTAGCTTGGCGCAGAAATCGGCTTCAGAGGAGTACCATACCATCTGAAGATCCGAATCCTCATGCAGAGATTTCCTTCAATCTGGTCATGCCGAAGTCCAAACAGCTGCGGTACCTCACTCTCTTTAAATTTAGAATCTCAGAACAATGGCAGTAGCTCGAAGTAGGTCCGAAAAATCTGCTGTACATGTGCGCGACTCGTCCCTTCAGCTCGAATGTGCCCACAAAGCGGCGATCAACATATCCATCAAACTTCCGTGCCGGGGCGCCGGGGCTTTTTAAAGGCGGCATGGGAAACACGTGGTCTTTGGAACTCTTTCCCCGACGTGCTCCAGGTGTGCCACTCTTCGTCCTCTTACCTCGTCTTTTTACTCACTTGAACCTGCAAGGGCTCGGGTCCGGGCAGCCGTTGTCTAACCTAGCGTGGCCTCGGCTTCGGCTGCCATTCAAGTTGGAAGCGCTGGTCACTGGTGTCTCACGCCGTCGGTCGCGAGCATCGAACACCTAGTAGAGTGTGGGGGGCCCACCCCCGCGCTCTCTCGCCTCTTACCATTCCCATGCTGGGCCTCACAGGCATCGTCGCATCCGCGTCGCGGATTGTGCGCTCTCAGAGCGTGCGAACCGTGATGCATGCCGCGGAGCCACTTCGCCGTGGTTTCGTGGGTGTAGCGGTCGCGGCTGCGTCCGTACGGACGCACTCGCAACCGATAAGGGCCGCGGTGTTGAATGCACTGTGGCTTCGGGGCAGATGCCCCAATTAAACCTCGGCATGTCGGCGCGGGAGACCCCGATAGTCGACTTGCTGGAGGTAATCGTATGTCGCCTTTGCGTTTACCTCCGAGGATGTTTTCTGACGCCTTTTTTCCAGCCGATCGGGATGCGCGGAGCTCCGCGCGGCTCGATCGAGCCTTGTCAAATCAATTACCCCAGGTCCCCCCAACACGCGCGCTTGTTTTAAAGTCTCCGAGTCCTCGTACATAGTCAAGTTTGTCGAGAAATGGATGGCAGTGCTTGCGCGCAACTTGTATGAGACGTTAGATGTGTCGTTGCTCGAATTCGACATGAACGCAACATGAACTGGCGCGTCGGTGGCCGTTGATAAGATAAGATGCTGGGTATCTTCATCCAGCAAGCAGACTTATCATGTTACGGAGAGTAAGGGTTTAATTCAGAGCATAAGGCGTCCTTGAGACAGTTTTATATTGCAGCAACCAACTGGATTGAATCGTACTACAAATTCTGCGACCAGTCCGCAAATTCTACGATTCAGATGGCCCACCGCCGGCTTTCGCGACCTTCTTATCGCGCCCACGTTGACGATGCTGGTTCCCTCGCCTATCTTTCCAGGCTCGTTCTCTTGCCGTGTCATGGCTAGTGCTCGAGCCAGCACCAGAGCCTCCACCTCGCCCACCACCCCTGCCCCGTCCGCGTCCACCGCCACGACCCCTTCCACCTCCGCGCCCGTCCGACCCATGCGCAGGCTCATTTCGCACAATAGTCGTCTGGTTGCCTCGGAACTCGTGCTTGGCCAATATCTTTTCTTTTCGAGGCTAGCACTGGTGAGCACGTGATGACGCAGGGCCAGAACAAACTCACATCGCGCTCCAACATGACCCTCCAGCCCTCCAGCTGCTCGTGATCCCACCCAGTCTTCTGCTTGAGCTCCTCCCGGGCCTTGCTCCTTCTTGTCTCTGGATCGCGATCAAACACACGCGGGTCCCGAATGTACGCCAGCTCGCAGATTGTCTCCGGGCTTGGTTTCGCGGTGCTATCGCTCTCCTCGCCACTCTCCTCACCATCACCGACCACCCGAACCCCGTCCGCGTCGTCCTCGAGATACGCGACGGCCTTGCCTTTGGCTTGATTCTCGTCTTCCGACTCTTCGTCGTCTGAGATGGCTTCCGCGCGCCGCAGGATGTCGGCTTTCATCTGCTCGATGAATGACCTGTCTCGGAGAACGGTACTCTCGTTCCTTTTGACCAGTCAGATGATGGTTGGAAGGAGAAACAGCAAACTCACTGAGCCTTCTTGCCGATACGGAGGCTATTCAGATCCAAGGTCTCCTCATCGAAAATGTTGCGCCGTTCCTGAGCAGCTCGAGCAGATTCGTCGACAGCTTTGGTGCCAGCATGTAACACCGTCTCCATGGATGGCGCGGTCCCCTCGAGAAGCGCGTTGATGACCTGGTCCGGATTGGAATACGACGGCTGCTTGAGCAGCGCTTTTATGTACGCGGGATCGTGGTCAGGGAGAATGTCGAGCACCTGCGAAACGTGAAGGTCGATTTCCGGGTCCTCGTCTTCTTCGGCCACGGCAGATGCTTTCTCCTTGCCCCTACTGCTTTTCCCGAGATTGTTGATACCAACAGGGATCCCGGAGGAGCGTAAGATGATTTTCAATGCGCCCGGTGAACGCTTGCCGTCCGCCGACCCAGCCTCGAATGCCTGTAGACTGGCATTCAACACATCGAGCCGCGCGTCCATCTCTTCCGCATTCTTCAGCGCAGCAGCGAGCGTCTTGGAAAGGTCGTAGGTTTGTTGGTAGTCGGCCAGCAGGGAGCGGTTCATGAACGGTGTGTTGCCAGATGCTGACGAGGACAATAGCGCAAAGACGATGTCGAAGGTGCGGTCTGCCTCTGTAGCTAGGCTGGGTCCCTTTGCCGCTGCGAGGTCGGCCAGTAGGGTGCGGATGATGATGTGGAAGGCGTCGATGAGGGAGACTTTTGCCTCGACGAAGAGACGTTCCCATTCATCGGCTTCGCGGGTCCCGTTGAGCTCGAGTGCACCGTACGAGCGCGTGATATCGGCTAGCCCGGCCTCGTACGCGTTGGCTATCGCGAGGATGAAGTCCCTGTCCCGCGTAAACACGCGCAGCGCGTCGTTAGAAACGACGGCTAGGAACGCAGTGATGCAGTAGCTCGTTTTGCGAATGGCGTAGATGCCTTGCGACGTGGCAAGTAGCTGCGTTAACGCAGGTAGCAGAGCTGGCCGAACATCCGAAGGTTGCAAATGGGCCAGGATGCCGCGCATCCGCGTCGGATTGGATTGTGCATAGACGATGGCAAGATCGACGAGCGCCTCCAGCGGCAGCTCTTTCGCCAGTTTGCCCGCTACGACCAGCACCAGTTTACGGACGCCTCCGTCTTCCGACTGGGTGCTTCCCCAGACCAGTCCATCGAGCTTCGCAAGAGCCATGTCGCGGGCGTACAGCGAAATGAAGGTGATCGCGGCGGGGATGTCGATTTTGGATTCGGGGAGAGCGGCGCATTGGGAGAGCGCATTCGCGATGGCAGAGCGGGTGGTAGTGGCAGCAGAGGGAGACAGACTCTTCCATGCCGCGGGGGAGGGATATGGTGGCAGGCGCAACATGGGTCACACAAAAACTCTGCTCCCAACCGCGATGTGCTCAGCCCCACCTAATGCCGACTTTCAACAGACACATCGTGCCGGCTTGCGTGGCCCTTCTTTGAATCAGCTTCGTACGGCTTGGCTCGCAAAAACTCTGCTCCGACCCCGCGATATGCTGACAGACTCAACCCATGCCGAGTTTCGACGGCCGTATTGCGTGGCCCTTCTCTGAATCATCCTCCTCCACTCTCGGAACCGCACCAAGATATCTGCTTGCTATATAAGCAAGCTGTAAACCGTCGAAAATGTCTCCAGCATCGACATTCACCTCACAATGGCTGCCCCGAACTCTGTTTTCCTCATTACAGGCTGCTCCAGCGGTCTGGGCTTTGAGATGGCCAAAGGTACGCGCTTTGCGGCTCTCTCTGCGTGCGACAAGTTGCTGATCGTGCAAAGCCGCCTTGCAACGCGGATTCAGGGTTATCGCGACGGCTCGACGCGTCGAAACCCTCGACGCGTTGAAGGAGCAAGGCGCCGTGACGCGTACGCTGGACGTTACCGCGTCGCCGCAAGATTTGAAGATACTCGCCAAGGAAGCGTGGAACATCTAGTACGGCGTCTATGTACTTCTCCTTACAACTCAAAACTGACCCTTGGACAGCGGACAAGTCGATTTTCTCGTCAACAACGCCGGCTACGTCCAAGGCGGCGCATTTGAAGAGAATACACCCGAAGAAGTGCAGCAACAATTCCAAACCAACGTTTTTGGCGTTATCAATCTTACGAACGCGTTCCTACCTTATTTGCGCGAGCGCCGTGCGGGCATGATCGTCAACATCAGCTCTCAAGGCGGTTCGCTGAACATTGCCGGTGCTGGCATCTATTGCGCGACGAAAGCCGCAATGGACTCGCTCACCGATACCTGGGCACGAGAGCTTGCCGAGTTCAATGTCCGATTTATCTCTATTCAGGTGCGGATACTTACACTATGCTCGCTTTTCGTCACTGAAGCGTCTTTAGCCGGGCATGTTCCGCACACCCGTCTCCGGCGCCAATATCAAACGCGGGTCCAACCCCATCTCCGAATACACCGTCGCAAACAACGTTATCAAGGGCTACCAGGCACAGACTGGCACAGAACGCGGGGACCCGGTTGTTGGCGCCACCCGTATCGTCGACTTTGTCACGCAGCACTTCGCTACACCAAAGCTCCCGCTGCGGCTGGCACTCGGAGATGATGCATGGGCAGCCTTGAGGGAAGTTCGCGAACAGCAGCTCGCGGAACTGGACCAGTGGAAAGAGTGGAGTGTTGGGACGGATTTCCCTGGACATGCTGCGGACTCGAATCCTTGGTAGGAACAAGAAGAGGTTAAGCTACGCAATACTTGGCTTTAGTTGAATTTACGTGTAGCTCAACACGCCCTTCTTCAACAGCCGCAAGCCCTCTCTCGTCTGCTGGTCAATATCTTCCTCCGGCAAGCCCAGCGCCTCATTCGCCAGCCCATGTCGTGTATGGTCGCCCTCACCAGTGGGGTAGAAGATACGCGTGTACATCTGGCGTGTGAATCCTGAGTGATCCCCATTCTGGAACGCCTCGACAGCCTCCTTGAAGCGCTTTTCCGAAGGCACATATTCGATCTTCCAGTCCTCTTCCGACGTGCACGTGACTCGTCTGGTGCTTTCGAACATATCCTTCTGGCTGACACGGAAGCTCGAGATATACACCGCCTTGTTGGCCCAGTTCTCGAGCGCAGGCTGAGTGTCGTTCTCGTCGTCGGGGAAGCGTTTGAGGCTCAAGAGGCCAGCAAGCGCCCGTCCGCATTGGTCCCAAGTGGTTGTCGTGATCTTCTCCTCGCCATCGTCGAAGAACGTCACCGTACGACGCTCGAAGTCGATCCCGAACCGATTCGTTCCGTCACCGACGAGCGACCACTCGTACCAGAAGCCGCACGCCAACGAGATCCAGCTGCTGACGCCCAGTTTCTCGACCAGCGCGCGAGCCGCGAAGAACGGCAGCCCAATGCGGTTCTCCGTCATCATCTTCTCGTTGAGTGGGTCGGGGCCGTACGCGTTGGACATGACGTATGGAACGCCGGCGGTCGCTGCAGCGGTGATGAGTTTCGCCTCTGCGTTGACCCCATCGCGTAGTGCGCTGATTCCTAGCGTGATGACGAGGAAGTCTTGGCCTTTGAGTGCTTCAACGAGGGTTGATTCGTCGCTGTAGTCGACCTCGACGCGACGGACGCCGTCTGGGAACGTCGACTTGCTACCGGCGCGAGTGATGCCAGTGATTTGGTGTTTGCCCGTCGCGAGCAGTGCAGCAGTAAAATAACTGCCAATAGATCCCGTCACCTTCGAGCCACAAAGTCAGAAGAAATGCTGGAAAATTAAAGAGAAAAACATACGCCGACTATGGCGACTTTCTCGATGCGGTTGACAAAGCCAGCGGGTTGGTCTTTGGCGAACTTGGAGGTCATGATCGCAAGGTATGGACTGGTTGCAAGGTCGTCGCCAGGTTTATAAAGGCCTCGATGCGGCTAAACGGCGAGGAAGGGCCAACATTGAGTCGCATTCCTTCAGTCGCATTTCTTGCAAGCTCGGATAGCTTTGCGCTGACTGATGTGGCTGACGTCCGACGGGTTTTTGGTGGGTCGAATTCCTCGGCGGGATACTACTTCTGGCGACCGTTTCATGAGTTGCAGTAGCGCCGTCGTGGTCATGGTTCGAGGAAGAGATTGAGATCAGGCTCGCACGTGCACTAGCAGCCGACCTCCGCCAAACATCCGCTATGCCCGACGAAGAAACCAAAAGTTGTAATCCTGGGCACCCTCAGCAGGTACCCAAAAACGCAACAAAGGATTTTGCACGAAAACCTCGGGACTGGCAAGCCGGCAGAAGGGAATCTCAGTTTCCCGAGCAAAATGCCGCAGTACGTTTCGATTTATCGCCCATTTTTCCAAGTCGTCAATGTACATTTGCAGGAAAATCCTGTCCTTGAATACCCTTTACAACCGCGTTGGCAAACCGCGAAACGCATCGGCAACCCATCGCCGACCGACGTGCTGCCCGACGCAAGGTCGTCGATAACCACCACACGGTGGTCAAACCCAAGAAGAAAATCCGCGCGCACGGCGACCCTCATGTCCCATCTATGGACCTGGTCTTCATCTCCCAAACGCCTCTTCGTCCCTCCACGAATCCACTCAACAACCAATCCTTGCCCAAATAATCCACTCTCAGCACACCTCTCTGCAGCACGTCGACCCTGCCACCCGCCCGCTCTCGATACGCTTCCGCAATGCGCTCCCGGTCGTCCGCATTGAGCACCTCGGTGTAATATTCCGACGTGGTTATCGGTGTTTGTAGCGCCGCCAGCGTTTGCTCCAGAATATCCTTGACCAAGATGCCGTTGTCCGGACTCTGCGCATGGATGTCAATGAGCCAAGGCAGCGCGTCGTGCATGATCCGGATGTGGTCGACCGGCTGGATAGTCGCGCGCTGCATGAGATCAGTCTCATTGGACGGGCGTCGAGACGTGGTCGTCAGCAGCTCGAGGCGTTCTGGATCCAGAAGCGGGAGGTCGCTGCGCAGGTCGAGCGTCAGGACCGGCGTTTTATCGTTGGGCATGAGCAGCGTGTGCGTGAGATGGCAATGCTCTAGCGGCGGGGAAATCTTGTCTTCACAGCGACACATAATCGAGAGCGCTCTGAAACGTCGACCGATGGGGACATAATTGCGACGCCAGTCCGGTGGCCGACGCGGTGGGTTGGTGCGATCGTAGTACGTCGTTGTGAGCACGATGGGCTGAATGAACGCGGGTGGTGGTTGGGGCACGGGATTTGGGAATATGGGAGGCGCAATGCCGGGTTGCTGGAACGGTACGAGAGGCCATGCCGGCGGCTGTCCCGGCGTCGGAGGTGGATTCATGGCAGGTTCGGCGTCGACGAGCGGAGGTAAATCGTCTGGAGAATAACGCGCGTCAGACTTCCGCGTAGATATCGCACGAGGAAGGCACGCACCTCTAGGGAAGTCTGCAGGTCGAACCATCGCGTCCGTATCTCTCATACGCGGGAACGGGCCGGGCGGACCCGCCCACCAGGGCGGCGTATGTCCGCCAGCCATCCACGGCCACATGTGGGCTTGGTGCATTCGCGGATCGGGAGGGAGCGGCACGTCAGGATTCGCCCACAGTGGCGGGTGTGATGTAGCCCAGTTCCATGGCGAAGGCGGATTACCCCATGGTGTAGATGGTGGTGGGTTCGGCGCAGCGACTGGCACTGGCCACATCGGATTAGGAGCTGAGGGATGGTCCCATGGGTCGTTTGTATGCTGGAGTGGCAGGAGTTGTTGCGCTGGAGTAAGGAACGGTCTACTACGCGTGAGAACAGCAATCAAGGCGTATTCTTGTCGTCCTCACTGGTGGTGAAATGGCCTGTTGACGGCGTTCATTTCGAGGTCTCAACAGCACAGACAAACAAGCAAACGCACCAAGGGCTTCCCGTTGGCGGCGGCGGTGGGATCGGTGGTGGATATGGGCCCCAGTGGTGCGGAGAGTAGGCAGCCATCGTCGACTGGTGCTGTGGCTCGTTGGGGAAGGAAGGGGACGGAAGGAAGGACACAAGGTAACTTGAAAGGACACGCGACCTTATATTAGGTACCCGCTCAAAGAACGATACATACGTAGTTGAGGCGGCCGGCGACTCCTTGTGTGGCGCAGCGTGTAGCTGTGGGCGCTTATTGTGCTGGCTGTTGGGTTCCCATCGCAGCAGTGGATAAGGAAGACAAGGATGGCTGGATTTGGAGAACGCCGGACGGCGTCTTCCGGATATGGCGAGCCTTGAGGCTGTTTTGCTTAGTATACAGCAGAGTGTTGCTGTTGGGCGCTAGTTTACGAGCATATCGAGAGACAAAGTCGGCAGGAAAACGCGTGCCGATGGCGGTTGAAAGCAAAAACGATAACAATGCGATGCTGTGACTCCCAAGTACAGTACACTCCCCTCGATGTAAGTATGCCCGTGTGTTGTAATTTACGATGCCAAGAAAGGATCCCAAGAAAAATGCGCCGCGCTCAATATTTCATCATCCCCTCCCTCATCGGCGGTCCCCGACTGAGCTCAACACCGACTTTCTGCACCAGGTCCATCCCAAGTGGTTCGAGCGCCTCCTGCCAAACCGCATGCCTTCTCCGCCCAGCGAAAATGTGTTTCGAGCGTTCCCCGACTTCGCCTTCAGGTCCAAAGACGTACACGGCGTCGCTTCGCCAGGGGGCCTCCCCGTGGGCGAACGCGATCCAACGCTCCTGCATGGCGTCCCTTACACGCGTGTACGACCACTCGTCGACTTGCGGTTCGAGCCACATCCCATCCTCATCTTCGTCGTCAGAGTGGTACTTGAGATCGTGTGCGTCGTCGTCGTCGGACAGATCGAACGAGTCGCAAAAGTCGATGACAGAAGACGAGTTGGTCCCCGCCGCCGAGGCGAATGTCTGCGGGACCGTGTCGAAGAGGTAGACCAAGTCGGCCTTGTGGCTGACGCGTGCCGGACCCGTCGCTTCTTGGTCGAAGACGTAGCGCCAGACACCAGAATCTGTCCCCGCTCGACGATGCCGAGCACGTGCGGCAACGACTTCTGTCGGCCACGCAATTCGCGCGTCACCGATGAGCTCCAGAACGCGTTGAACGACTTCGTCATCGGGTGTCTCTAGGCTGATGTCGTATTCCTCCAACAAACGCGTCGCCTTGAGCTTGGACTGGCAGATAGCGTTGATGCGGCGGATAACGGCCTCCGAGGTCCAGAGGGAAGCAGGGAGGGACCAGACGAGTGAGGGAGAAGTCGTGTCCCCAATCATCACCGATTGGTGTAATGCATTTTTTCGTGGCCGTGAACGCGATCGGTCTCGAGTCGTTGACGGCGGTCGAAGGGTATGGCGGTAGTGGTCCGAAGACGCGCCATCTTCTGGGAGTAGATGGTTTCTCCACTCAGGAAGAAAGAAATGACCATCATCCACAGCGCGCAACATCGACCCACACGAATGCTTGAGCAGCTTTTCCGCGCTGACCGCTCGAAGTTCGTCGACGGTCTTCACGTCCAGACTCGCCATGACGCGCGACACGTGCCAGCCAGCGCTGACGACGTTGGGGACGCTATGGTCGATGATCGCGCTCTGGATGATACCGCGGCGGAATAGCGGGTGGTGCTCGTTTGCGCGGGACTGCATGTGGTACAGAATGTCCGCTGCACCCGACGCTTCGCCGAACATTGTGATGTTGGTCGGGTCGCCGCCAAACTCGACGATGTACCGGTGCAGCCATTCGAGCGCGCGTCGTTGGTCGCGAAGACCATAGTTGCCGACGCCAACGTCACCCGCTTCTGAGTTATCCGAGTGGATAAGCGGGCTGGCGGCGAACCCAAAGAACCCGATGCGGAAGCTGCGTAAAGATGAGTACAACAGCATAAACGAAAAGACGAGGAAGCCTCACTTGAAAGTCACGACCATCACGGGTTTCCGAAGTAGCATGCTCTTGTGTACGATAGAGCCGCCATCGTATATCCAGCTCGAGCCGTACCCTCGGTCGCCGCCGCTGGAGCACACTCAGCACTTGCATCGAGGGAATGACGAACGCAACGCACCCGTGAACCCACAACATCACAGGTACTCGGGACCGCGACGTTAGCCCCGCCGGACAAGTGATGTTCAAGTTTAAGCACTCGAATTCGTTTTGTTCGTGTATTGTTTGAGGAACGTCGTGCCCGATACCGAAGAGCTCCTCCTCGAGGCTTTTCTTTTGCAATTGTGGACATATTGGTCTTGTGCCTGGTCAGCACAACATCCGCAGCGCAGGGCATCCTACCACGTACCCATATTGCGTGCAATCGACGTAGTCAGGCAGATCTGTGCAGAGTCTAGACTGGCGAAAACGTGCTGGCACAGAGGCGTATTTGATTCCGCGGTATTGGTGTATAGGTGCGTCCGAAGTCGAGGCAGGGTGTCTGAGACCGTGGAACGTCGTGTTCAGGCCGATATGGTGGACGACGGGGTCGTCTGGGTTGAGGGAAGGAGCAGGCATGGTGGTCGGAAGACAAGGGTGTAGCGGAGCAGGTGCATCGCATGTGCAAATCGATGATGTCTACAACTCGTCCGAATGAAACCTGGCTGAAGCTGAAAACCATCCACTTCGCCCAAAAAGGAAAGGCATCAATCCGATTGGCGGCGAATCGCCGGCGATAGGTCTAGATTGCCGCAGCCATCTCGTCGCATCTCGCCTTCCTCGAGCTTCCTTGAGCTCACAAGATGGAGGAGAGGCCTCTAAGTCGAGAATTGGACTGGACTGGAGCATCCCCCTAGCCTTGGTCCGACAGTGATGACACCCACCCGCCGTCATCTCCCGACCGCATGACCGCACAATTCAGACGAGTGGGAGGCCAGCGACAGCCTATACATGCTATCGATGAATGAGTTTGTCGAGGATGCGGAGCATGAAGCGGACGTACAAATATTTGAGGGCTGCGAAGCTCTTGACTTGGGTAGCGAAATGAATGAAAAAAGCGCGCAAATCACAACACGCCGCGACAGCACTCAGCGACACAAGAAATTTGAGGGAAACCAGAATCGATTTCAGACACAGAACGGAGGAGGTAGAGGTGGATGAGTGCAGGGAGGTGGTGGTTGGGGAAAGAAATGCGATCTTGGTCAGATCATCGATAGCCGCGATAAGCGCGCCGACATCCCGATGCGTTCACGTGACCAGCCTGTGCTCAACCACCAAGTCCCCACTTCCTTGCTACATGTCTTGCGGCATCCCTCGCTACAGAATCGTAACTCTACGGAACGGAAGGCCGTCCTCCGCGTCCTGCCGGCAACTTCAAGACGCGTTGGCTCCAAAATGACTCATTCACAACTTCACTTTCTTCCATGACCACAACCAAGAAAATTCTCCTTCTGGGCTCTGGTTTCGTCGCCCGTCCTTGCGTAGAGTATCTGGCGCGTAATACAACGAACCAGATTACCATTGGTACGCGTTTCGCCGTCTATTCCACGTCTCTAAAACTATTGCGGATCCCAGCGTGTCGCAATGTGTCTGCCGCTGCAGCTTGCGGCGCAGGAATTTCCTCGGCCTCCGCAATGTCACTCGACGTGTCGGACACGCCTGCTCTCGAAGCAGCAGTTGCCGCGCACGACCTCGTCATTTCTCTCATTCCCTATTCGCACCACGCAACTGTGGTCAAGGCCGCAATCAAAGGAAAGACCAACGTTGTAACAACTTCGTACGTGTCGCCGGCATTGCGAGAGTTGGACGCGGCAGCGCGCGAAGCGGGTATTATCGTGCTCAACGAAGTTGGCGTCGACCCGGGTATCGACCATCTCTACGCGATCAAAGTCATCGAAGAGGTTCATGCAAAGGGCGGCAAGGTATATCTTTCTTCGTCCGTTATCGTTCAGTGACCTAACTCGGCCACAGATAAAAGAGTTCTACTCATACTGTGGTGGCCTTCCCGCGCCGGAGGCAGCCAACAACCCACTCAAATACAAATTCTCGTGGTCTGTTCGTGGCGGGCTCCTCGTCTGCTTCAGCCCCGCAGCGGTCCTCACGTCTGGTACAACCAAACACATCTCCGGCGCGGAGCTCATGAACAACACCCAATCGTACACCATCCCCGGCCATCCGGAATTCACATTTGCGGCATTCCCGAACCGCGACTCGCTCCCGTTCCAAAAGCACTATAACATTCCCGAGGCAGAAACCGTTATGCGGAGCACTTTGCGCTACCAAGGGTTCACCGAGTTTGTTGTTGTGTTCAACAAGCTTGGACTGCTTGATGTAACGGGACAACGCGAGGACTGGCTCGTCGACGGGCTTGAATGGCGTCAGCTCACGCAGCACGTCTCTGGCGCCGCCGATGCTCAGGAAACGTGCGTTCTTTTACTCGCATTGTGCTTGTCATTGACGAAATACTTACCAGGACGCTCATCTCCCGCATCAACGAAATCTGCGCGTTCCCATCCGAAGCCGAGAGCAAGCGCATCGCGGACGGGTTGCGTTGGATGGGCTTCTTCTCGTCCCAGAAGGTTGTGATCGTCAACGACAACCTCTTCGACACGCTCTGCGCGCACTTCGAGGGTCTCATGAAGTACGGAGAGGGCGAGCGTGACTTGGTTATGCTTCAGCATCGATTCGTCGTGGAATGGGCAGACGGAAAGCAGGTATGTGGATTGCCAATCTGAAGTCACGTGATTAAACATAACTTCAAGGACACAATCACCTCGACGCTCGAAGCGTACGGCCAACCCGGAGGGCAATCAGCCATGGCGTTGACAGTCGGCATCCCTTGCGGGATCTCTTGCCAACTCGTCTTGGACGGGATGATCAACGCACCCGGCGTGCATGCACCATACTCGAAGGAAATCTGTGATCCAATTCGCGAGAAAGTGGAGGCAGAAGGGCTCGGGTTGGTCGAGCGGGTTCTTTGAGCATGGATAGTCACAGTAAAGTACAACTACACAAAAGAACATACGCGATTATATACAGACATGGTGTTGGTAGAAATTGTGTGATTAGGTACTGTATTTGAGACGTGGATGATCAAGTCGCAGGCGCAGACGGTGGCGAGTCCCATGGCTTCGGGGCTCCTCCGTGGATTGCTGCTTCGAGCATCACAAGGTCTTTGTTGTGATCCACACCCTCCCGTTGAGCGCGATGCATGAACTCCTGGCGTAATTCGTCGGAAATAGATTCGGTAGGCTCCCAGGAGGCTTCAGACCAGTCGAAGCTGGAGAGACGGACCCGTTCAGCATGGATGAAGAAAGTTGTCTGGACCAACATACCCTTTCCAGAAGACGAGCCACAGCAGCGTTCGGCCATCGACGTCGTCGTTCCGCGTGAAGCAGCCATGGACGCTTTGAGGCTCGAAGTATTCACCCAGGACAGGACAGCCGGGACGAGAACAATCCTGTATCGTGCCGCCGGGCGTCGGTTGCAGTGGAGGGTCGTCGTCTATATGCGATGAGCAATATTGCGTTGGATGGAAGCCAAATACGAACTATCGCTGGGGTTGGATGTCAGTTGGATGAGCGCACAACGAACACCGGAAACCTCACGCAACACAGATCGGGCAATGCCACACGTAGTCCTCATCCAGCCGCTTGTCCTTCGGGACGATCCCCACGCAACAAAAGTGATACCAGCGGCCGCAGAGTCTGCTTTCGGTCACTTTCATGCACGAAAAGTTGAATTAGACACTTACATCCCGCGGTCGCAGGCAATGAACGAGCCATTATGCTGCTCAAATAATCAGATATGCTTTCGACCTAACAACGTGGCAGACCTTTTTAAACTTGATCGTCATTTCGGGCCAAATAACGCGTGTCTTCTCAGATTTGACGCGTTTGCGTTTGGTTTGCGCCTCGGGTGTAACAGGAATAGTTGTAGCTGGTCTTAGGGTCGCCATTGACCGCTTCCGTTTCCTCGTCGCTCCGGTAGGAGCTATCTTCTCTTGCTTGATGAACGGCACTTCAACTCGTTTGAGCGGCACATCCTCCTCTGAATCGCTTGATGGAACCGGCGACAACGGGCCTTCGAACAAGAGATTGACGGCAGGGTCAGACTGCTGGAGCGGAGGAGGGGACTGTGGCTGCGAGAGGTAAATGTGGCCGCCAGCGCCTGTTGCTTTATTTAGCAACATGCCGAGATTTACAAAGACGAAACGCACGCAAAGGGATTGGTGACTGAGCAGGCGACGATTGGAAACCGTTGAGGAGATCCCGCTGGATTTCGTCTTCGTCGATTGACTGGGAGGACGGCGGCGGGCCTCGCAATGGTGTCACAAGTGGAGACACGCCGAATAACGAGCTGTGTGAGCGGCTGGAATCGGGTGGCCGCGCCGGTAAAGTGGCCCCTGCTGACGGAAAATCTTCATTCCCATCCCGCAGACGAGGTCCTGGAGAGGGATTAGACAAAAAGTCTTTGAGAGGGAACAGTAAATGTTGACCGTCGATATCGGTCGAGAGGCGTGATGCGCAATAGCTCGGAAAGTCCGCAGAAGCGGACTTGCCGTCGGGAGCGCTTTCATCTGCAACTAGCGTTGGTTGAGCAAAGCAGCAAATCATCTGAAAACATCACATACCCAAGGTTTGTTCGCCAGACGCGTCGAACGCCTCTGAGCCCGGCTCGCCGCCATCGCCTTGTCTCTTGGAGTGAGCTTTCATTAAAGACTCCATCTGCACCGCGTGGTTCTTGTGTGAGAGCGCGACCATGCTGCCAATGAACTCGACGCAAGCTCGAGTCTCCTGCCTCGAGTCTTTGACTTCTTTCTGGAGCTCCTGGAGCACCATGTTGTTGGCGTTAAGAAGGGGAGAAATCATGTCGAAGACCATGGTTGCGATTTGTACCGCGTCGACGCCGCTCGGCGACGCCATGGCTTGAGGTCCAATGGCAACGAGGAGACGAGACCTGGAAAGGGTCGTGACCTGTCAGCGCTTGTTTGCCGACGTCGATGATGGCCACAATCGGCATTATTGGAGGAGGCGCAGGCGGCCTTGCAGCACTCAAAGCCATCTTGGATACCCCAGAATTCAAGTCAGAGACCTGGAAGCCCATGCTATTCGAAGCGCAAACCACTACAGTAGCTAACCCACTGGCGAAACATACCATGTTCCGAAACAACCTCAAAATATATCCTTCTGGAGGTAATCCTGATATGAAACCAAACATAAGATATATTTCAAGCCTTGGGGTACCTAATTCCGCTTTTCGATCCCATCAAACCCTCATCATAATGTGCAACACGCAAAATTGCACAGCACTGTGAAAATTGGATTTTCATGATGATCCACAGAATAATCAATTTTGCGGCGCCTCTTGTGAGCTAGCAGGTGGGGTTTTCTGCCTGAAAATTGGTGAGTAAGCTGGGAGGAAAGTTAAGTTTATTTCTGTGCCATCATCAAATCAAAAGATAATTGATATGATGTTGTTTGACAGCTTGTTTCGCCAACACGTAAATGACACATATTTGATGTCCCTAAAGGATGTGCTCGTTTGCTGCTCTATACACTCCAATTCTTCTGATATTTTGTAGGTGAATGCACCCCATATGGCTACACCTTTCCACAAAATTTCAATTGATTTCAATACATTTCTGCTGCGCAATTCAGCTGACACCAAGTCTGTTTCGCCAGTGGGTTAGCTACTGTATCGGAGGAATATGGTAGGGATATCGATGGTCTTCCTCCGTGAGCCAATGTGGGCGCAGGCATCCCGACGACGCGTGCCCACTTTACGAATCTCTCACAACGAACCTCCCCACTCCAGTTATGTGCTTCCAGAGCTACCCATTTCCCTCTTCAACACCAATCTTTCCTGCTGCCGCGTATGTTCAGCGCTATCTCGAAGCGTACGCCGCGCATTTCAATCTTATGCCCCACATTCGCCTGGGTGAAAAAGGTAGACACGTCCCTGCGCGTCGAATGTGCTTGCACTCAGCTGCGGCAGTAACCGATCTTCGCTGGGACGCCCAATCATTACATTGGATTGTAACCTTGCAGTCCTCGACGATTCACCATTTCGACCGCGTCGTTATCGCCAACGGACACCATAGTGTGCCGCGATACCCACAAATCCCCGGCTTAGAACCTTGGTTGGATGCGAAACGCGCATCACATTCCGTATCATACCGCCGACCCGCGCCTTTCGGGAACAAGGTCCTCATCGTCGGAGGTGGCCCGAGTGCAAACGATATCTCTGCCGAGCTCGCAAAATTTTGCACTATCGTGAGGTCTATGACGGGCGGATCCAATAAAGAAGAGAACGGCGTCGTAATCCGAGGGAGGACCGTCGGATTCGGCGACTTTGCAGGCGGTGAAGTGTTCTTTGAAGACGGGAGCATTGAAAAGGATGTGGATTACTGCATCCTTGCAACAGGATACGAGGTATTATTAGCGTCCTTCCCTAAAACGCGCTGAGCTGAACCGGGCCCTCAGGTTTCCGTTCCATTCCTCCAGATGAAGACCGGTCTGCCTCCGTGTCCGCCGCTTCCTAGCACACTGTACAACTCCACCGCGCACATCTTCTCTCTTGCGCGCCTCATCTTCCCGATCCAAGAAGAGTTCCCTCCATCCACTCTGGCATTCGTGGGTCTGCCTGTACGGGTCGCCCCGCTGCCAGTGATGGAAGCGCAATCCGCGGCAATAGTTCGCGTATTCCGAGACCCCTCCGCCCTCGACATCGCCAAAGAGTCGCAGAAAATCCTTGCCCGTTTCACGGAGATGAGCGAACGACTCGGCAGTCCCGCCGCAGTTGCAAAACAATGGAGCGTGTTTACCGAGCCGGAGCAGTGGGCGTACCAAGACGCTCTTTTCGCATTTGCGGGGAGCGATGAACGCGTTCCGCAGTGGCGCAAAGACATGTACGCGGCGAAGACGCTGCTGCGGACATTTTGGGTCGACTTGGAACAGCGCGGAGATGCGGACGACTGGGTAAAGGACGTCCACGGCATGGATGCATGGGTCGCGGTATTGCAGCGTCTCTTGGAGAGCGCGATAGAATGGGAATCTACAAGATAATCATGGTTAAACAGCTAGAACGGGAACAGCTAATGGCTACAATGGAGAATGCAATACAGTAGAGGAGTCCGCACCACTACCAGCCCTTTATATCGAGAGCCACCTCCGATATATTTGTTTTGCGAGCGCCGTCGCCCCAGTCGTAACATAGATGAAAGCGAGATTGTATGCCGCCTCTTGAGCCACGGTGTTGTACTGCTGAAGCTCAGTGCCGACCTGTGATCTTCAAAAGAAACGTACCCGCGACTCGATATTGTCCGCTTGCTCCAATACTCTTGTGTAGTGCTTGGCGGCATGCGTGAACAATCCTGGGCAAGTGAGTAAGAGTAAGCGGTGTTCACGTGACCATACCCAGTTGGTGAAACGCGCGTCCGAAATTGAAGTCGATCTCCCCCAGTCCATTCTCCGCCTCCGTGCGAAGGTGACGATATTGAGTGAGCATCGCCATTGCCTGTGTAAATTGAAGAGGGGCATATACGAAGCAACAAACGCACCTGGGTGACGAGGTGATGTCGATTATCCGACTGTCGCTGCATGGCCCGCCCCAGCGACGCTACTGCGAGACTGATACAGATTACGGGGTCTTGTGGGCAAAGCTCGTACGCCTGTAGCAGATAATCTAGAGAGAAATCAATACAGCCTAGACGTGCGAGGCCGATAAAAGAACTCACAGATAGCGCTCTGATAGCTCTTAGCTGCCACACACATCTGGCCATACAGCGTTATGATGACTGGGTTGAGCTTCTTCGCAACCTCGGGGAGCGTCCCGCTATTGCTGCTCGCGGCAGCGCCAGCCTCATCCGCCTGCGCATCGTCATCATCGTCTCCCTTCGAAGAATTCGTCGTCCCAAATCGCTTCGAGTGGCTGAACCAGCGAATTTGCTCTGGATTCGTCGCAGCCACATGCGCAAGCCGCATATCGCGTGCAATAGCTTTCTGGAGCGGCGACGAGATGAATGCGTCGGTCGTGTGCAGGCCGCTCGACATGACCGCAAGGAAGATCCTGAGACCCTCGTTGTTGAATTGGTATGCGCCAAAGATTTTGCGGCATTGGTCAACAATGACGGGAGCTTCCTTTGCAGTGATCGCACAGGCTACGGAGACATTAGGCATATAAGTGTAGGAAGCAAAGTCACGTGCTTATGAGAGCAAAGCGAATGGAGGTCTGCATTTCGAGGGAGCGGAAGGGAACAGCCAGCAAAATGTGCTTGAGCAGCTCGTCCGCCAAAGAAAATTGGCCGCGGACGGTCAGAAGGAACGCGTACTGCAAACACGATGAGATGGAGACTCGAGTCGAGAAAACAATGGACCTGGAAAAACAACTGCAGCCACTGCTGGAAATGAAGCCCACGGAAGATATCGGTCGCGTTCCGCGTCAGTGTCCTTCCAGATTCTTGTGACTCTGTTAGTCCAAATTCTGGCTCAAGTTGACTACGCACCAAGCTCGAGCTGGAGACGCGATGCCAGCCGAAGTTGATCCGCCTCCGAATTTTTGGGGCGTTTTCCTCTGTGCGGGAACATGCCTCGGAACGCAGTCTAGGAGAGCATCAGAAATTAGGACTGGTAGCCGGAAAACACATACTCTACTCGTCGAGAACAGCTGCCGTGTCTCACGAAACGCCTCGACAAGCTTCTCGGCCAATATGAGCCATTCACGCTCAGCCTCGTTGGGTTCCTCCTCCTTTCGAATGCTGGGATAGAGCTCTATCAAGCGCTGCTGTCCCTTGATAGTTTCTGATTCCATTTCGAGTTCGAACTGCTTGAGGGCCTCGGTCGACATGCGCGACTTGGTTGATCGCGAAGTCGTCGCCTTCTCTGAAGCAGCAGATTCGGTGAACAGGGAGGCGGAGGGTGCTTGAGCATCGGATGGGCTGGGCTCGCGAGCTTCGGGGGTCCGCGAATCGCCCAGATTTCGTTTCCGAGAATCAATGACTGGCGACGATATCATACACGTGATCTAGAAAGAGAAAAGAGCGCAACGAACCTTCGTAGACCAATTCAAGGGCCTTCCGCGGCTCGTTGAGGATCTCATATATTTCCGCAAGCTTGAGTTTTGTCTCGTTGTCAGTGGGCTCAACGCCACGGACTATGAGATGGATGAACGTGAAGCAAAATAGAAGAAAGCTGCGCGTCTTACTGTACTCGTACACTTCGGCAGACTCTCGAAGCTCGTTGAGCATCCGCAGACATGCAGCAGTCTGCAGAAGAATGTAAAGGCTGCTGGTCTGCGGCTACGTTGAGAAACCGAGAAAGAGCAAAAAGCGAACGAACGGTAGTTTCAGCGCCGAGAGTTTCATAAATTGGTCGAGCTTCCGCGTATTGCTCTCGCTCAAAGTATGCATCGGCGACTTCGACGAAAAGAGGCGCGTAATCGAGGATGTCCTCTGACAAGAGCGTGGCGGCATGCAACTAAACCAATCCTCAAAACCAACGCTTCCATATAACAAGTGACGTACCTTAGCTTCCTCAAGCTCACCCATTTTGATCCGTGCAATGAGCAGACGATGCCGCACATTGATATCGAGGGGAAAGTACCCTGGTTGGGGCCCATTTTCGATGAGACGAGGCGTTTCTGGAACGTCGTATTCGCGATCATCATCGCAAATGTCCCAATAGCGCTGCAGAGAGCGACCCTGCAGCCACCGGACACCTTGACGGATGACATCCACCGCCCGTCCGTACGCGCCAGTGGTGTTGAGCAGGTCGGCAAGGACGAGGAGCTCGAGGTAACCGAAGCCGCCGCCGGGAACATCTTCTTGGGTGGTAGGGTGCGGGCCGTGACCAGACGGGTATACGCCCTGGTAGTGCTGGAACGCAGCCGTGAACAGCGTCATGCACGTTTCGAGGTCGGAGAGCTCAATGAGAATGGTACGCAGCTCGCTAAGGACAGTGAGATCATGCGGATACAATTTGAGGATGTTAAGGAAGGCATTTCGCGTCTAGGCAAGCATTATTGGAGGACTATAGTGCTTGAAGGCCGCGTACCGTTTTGTAGTCACCTAATTCCCGCGAGAGCAACGCTCGATCCCATTGTGCGTTGATATTTGTTGGGTCGAGGCTCACGAGTTTCCCCAAACAATATATCGCTTGTCGAGTGTAGCCCAGCTCTCTAGAACACGGTCAGAGACGACAAGGAACGCAGAATAGGACGCACTTGGATTGTTGAGCGAGTCGCTCCCATTCCTCCTCATCGTGTCGAAGATGCGCCGCCATGATGCGCAGCTGGAGCGCCTGTTGGTGCTGGCCCATGTCTTCATGGCACTGAGCAAGCACAGACCACGGAGACGCAGCACGCGGCTCGATGCGAATGACCTCGAGCATAATTCGGATGGTCTCGGGAATATTGCCGTCAACATACGCCTGGTTTCCGTCGCCGAGAAGCGACTTGACCTCGTATGAGAGAACCGGGCCTGGTGCGCGACCCTGCGTAGGTCTCAATCGACAATTTCTTGCACGGTGTTTTGGATTCGCACCTTCTTCTTGTTGCGACGCTTTCCGACTCCAGATGCGGCACGCAGGTCGTCGCGGAACTGGGCATCTTGGTCTTGGATGTTGAAGTCCCAGTCTTTCGACAGCAGGCCTGTGGAAGGCCCTTGTTGCAGTTTTATATTGTCAACGAGCCGACTGCAGTCTGTGAGCCTAGAGAACGCGAGCAAGAAGTCAACCACGCACTCGAACTCGCCCTCAATGAGGAGTTCCGCGTTGGACTCGTCTTTTTCGGGAACCTCGTTGTCTGTTTCGTCCTCGGAGGCATCGGGTGAAGACTCGCCTGCGGAACATTATCGACTTGGGGGCGTAGTTGGAGATTCTGACGGACTGGAGCTAGTCGGGTCTTCCTCCTCCTCTTCATCGAGAAGCTCAGGCAGACTCTGGCCGAAGGTCGTGGCAAACGACATTCTGAGGTCGCGTTGGGGCGCGTCAAGCTGCGTTGGTCACGTTCGTTCATCGGCTGTTCGTCCCGACTCCCACTACTCGCATTGCAGCAACAAACAACACACTACTATGCAGCCTATCTACGCGACGAGGACGGCACGGTAGCGAACATGACCCTCGCGCAGCTTCTGCATACCAGCCTCAACACCATTTTTGTCCAACTTGAACTTCTCGATCATGGGATAAACTTTGTGTCTCTCGGCAAACTCGAGCATCTTGCGCATCGACGAACGAGACGCGACGGGGGAGCCTTGAATGCGAGCCCCGTTTATCATCAACGGCGTTGCGGGGACTATGATGTCGCCGAATGAAACCGTGAGCGGGTAAATAATCGCCTTGGGCTGCAAGATCTCAAAGAACCTGGGCATAGAGTAAGTAATGAGACAGACAACTGACGAGACAATACTGACGGCTTCCAGTCTGGGAGTGTGTTCGTGGTGACGATGAGATGGTTCAACGGCTTGACGTTCTCGAACTTTTCGACGCCTTTAGTCGCATAGAACTCATTGGCGCCGAGAGCGAGAGCTTCTTCGCGCTTCTGGTTGGTCCCACTGAAGACGACAACGTCGGCGCCTGTCTTCGAGAGGAACTGTACGGCCAAGTGACCCAAACCGCCGAGGCCAACGACACCGACGCGGTCAGTTGGGCGAATATTGTACGCGTCGATAATCTGATGATTTGTCAGTTCTTAATCCCTGTGCAGCTTTATTCTCATCTCTCCCTACCTCGAAGACGGTGGCGCCGCCGCACATGAGTGGGGCCGCGTGCTCAGGCGCGATGCCGGCTGGATTCTTGAAGAGCCATGATTCATCCCACACGGCATGCGACCCAAACGACCCTTGATGGAAGTTGGTGAATCCATAAATCTCGGTCTGCCCGCGGCAAACGTTGTCGAGTCCTGCAGAACATCAGCCGCAAGTCTCGAACGAACGAAGCGAAGCGACCTTTCAGGCACCATTCGCAAGTACCACAGGTCTTGTTGATGTACCCCCAGCCGACAACGTCGCCCACAGCAAGCGTTGTGACCGCCGGGCCGATTTGCTTGACAATGCCGACGCCTTCATGTCCCAGCACCATGTCGGCGTGCTCACTGACGAAGGTAAGCTTAATAATAAGTATGTACCGCTGATGCGAGAAACAATGCTCACTAGTGCATGTCTGTGCCACAGATACCTGAAGAAAGGACCGGTAAGCCTTCAAAAACTTGAGAGGGAACAAAGACCTGAGTGGGTGACTTGAACGAGCACGCGAGTGCCCTGAGGCGCGTCGAAGGTCGTTTTAGCCTCGATGATGCCATCGCTGGCGGATCCTTTGTACACGGTGGCTTCGATGGACATTTAAGGCGAAGAAGAGAGAGATTTTACTAGGTTCAAGACCAGCTCGATCTTTTATACACCTCGCTCATGTGCCGGGTGTACGCGTACGCCTGTCCAGATAGGTGCGAACCGCGTCCAGGACGTTGGTCATGCCGAACCAAGGCGTTTGTCAGTGTTCAACGTTCAACTGAGAAATCGCTGAATAATTGGAGGTAAGTCGAGGCGCTATGCGGAAAGGCCCGAACAAGAGATCACTGGCCCCAAACATATTTCACCTCAAACTACACCGAATTTGAACCGATGCAGAGCAATCAGGCATTGATTTAGCAGAAAGGCTTGGCATCAGCAGATCTGTTTGACGTGTGACAGCCATCAGCAGTTGAACCCAACAAGCGAGTACAACAAAAATCCGGTAAGAAACTACTCGGACCACACAGAAGTACCCTGGCTACGCCTGGACGCCCGATTAGCTCTGACTCGGCATGCGATACGCGAATAAAGCTCAAGCATTGCTGCTTCGATCGACGGGACAGCAACTTACTACGATGGAGTTCTATCTCCCCAGCGCGGCTTATAATCCCCGCAGATCGCCTCGCATCCGAATGCCGGACATTCATACAGTTCTCTTCAGTCCACAACCATGGCGTCTCCGCCAGCACGACACTCTTTTGCTACCGTTTTCACTCTCTTGTTGCTCGGATCCGCCCAGGCCACAGTCACCATCTATGGCGGCAACCAGCAGGCCGCATTCCAGACAACCACCAGTCTGGCCCCGGGAGCAACATACAGGTCGGTCTTATCGCACTAAAGCCTTGCCGAAATAACGCCGACAGCGCAGTGGACCTGCCGCTTACAACCCCTCCTCCATCTCCCGCCCACCTCTCCCAACACCCAGTATCGCCACTACTGTAAACGTCCAGCTGGAGAATGAAGGCACATCCGGTCTCTCCATCAAGCACACCGGCGCCTTCATTGGTTTCTCCGTCGAAATGTCGGTCAGCAACCAGATTCGTGAGTGTATATCCCGGGTCTCTGGCTCGTCGCTGACGACCACCAGTGGGTAAAAACTCGAGTGAGCATCAGATTGGCGTCCCTTGACCAGGGTAACTGACATACGGCGCCTCCGGAGCGCTCATCCAGGTGCCGTTCCTCAACCTGATGGGAAACATCCAACAACGCGCCGGGAGTGTATGCGCTCTCGTCTTCCGCCAATACCACTCCCTAATCTATTTCCAGGTTCATGTTCGCGTCGGCGGAAACTCACAGGTTCTGTTCACTCTTCCCGGCTCATGCACTCTCCCTTATCGAACCCTCGTAGGAATCCGCCAAAGTCGCGGAAACCCTCCCGGACTACCGCGTACTCGCCAAGAATTACACGGGTCTGACGGGCACAACCGACACGCCGCCGCTCGAGTACACGCTCGACCTGTTGTACATGATGCGGAACATTTCCTCCATGGTCAACGTTCATTGGTACATGGGGATTCCGTGGTTCATTACCCAGCCGTTTGACCTCGACATCATCACCTACTCGGACCAGATTCTTGGCCCATATTTGTTGGGTCTGCAGGTGCGTTTGAAGTTAGCCGAGCGAGGAACGGAGCCGCTAACGGTCGCTAGGCGGGTAACGAACCCGACATGTACTCCCTACATGGTCATCGGCCAAGCAGCTACGGTCCATACGACTACATGGGCGAGCTCTCGGACCTCCTCACCCAAAGCGCCGCCGCAAACGCCGACCCAAGCGGCCAAGCGCTCACGAAAATCGTTATTGGCAACATTGCGGATTACGCCTGGACGCCGGAGCAAGTCTGGGACACGGGAATCGTCACCACGTATTCAGAGAATGTCGGGTTCCTGGCCGTCGAGAAGTATCCGCGCGACAATTGTGCTGCAATGTTCGGTGGACCCAACGCCACGGGAATCGTCGACCCACAGAGCGTGCAGGGCGACTATTTGACACACCAGGCTCATGTTGACCTGATCGGGCCGTATCTCAACAGCACGGCTTATGCGCAGACTGTGGGCAAGCCTTTCTTGATGTTCGAGACGAATACCGCGTCGTGCGGTGGTTTCCTCGGAATTTCTGGTGAGTCCCATTAATGTCGGCCAACAGCCCTTGTTGATGGTGAAATGCAGATTCGTTCACCGCCGCGCTTTGGGGACTCGACTACGCGCTACAACTCGCACACTCCAATTTCTCTGGCGCAATGTTCCATATTGGTGGACAGAACGTCTTCTACAATCCAGTCAGTATCTCCGTGTCAATCTCGACTGTTGTTCTCACTGGTATCCAGTTCACCTCCCCACCCACAAACCAAACACCATTCCACCAGTGGAGTGTCGGTCCTTTGTATTATACCGCGCTCGCAATGGCAGAAGCCATCGGGCCATCGAACAACACCCAAGTCCTGAACCTCCCAATCAACAACATCAGCGACTCGACGCCAATCTACGGCATCTACGAGAACGGCACACCAGTGCGGGTCGCAATCTTCAACTACGTCGACGACCCGACTGGTGCCAACACGCTCAACGCCGTTATCTCCATCTCCGGCACGACGTTGCCTTCGTCAGTTAGCGTCAAGTATCTCGAGGCTGCCACCGTCATCCAGAAGGGCAATATAACGTGGGCCGGGCAGACGTTTGGAGATATATTCGAGTCGGATGGACGGCCGATGGGCGACGAGGATGTGAAGACGGTGCAATGCGATACGACGGCGAATACATGCACGATCCAGGTCCCTGCGCCGGGCTTCGCGCTGGTGTTCTTGTCCGATGCGGCGGAGACCGAGACGGCCGGGGCATCGAGTGTCACTTTCCCGACCACTGCACTCACGAAGACGCGCAACACGGGTGAGTTTGTCTTGCGTTGGTCGAGGAAGAATGGCTGACACGTCGAAGCTACTGTGAACCCTTCTGTTTTGGCAACGTCGAACGGAAACCGCATGGCGGACTACGGGCTGGCTGGTACGAGTGAACCGCCGAGTGCGGCCCCGCGGGCCTTTGAGGCGTCGGTGGTTGTCGCCATGTTGGGGACTGTACTCGGTGGCCTGTTGGCATTCTTGTAGGTCGAGGTGTTGCCCCACCTCGAAGAGTGTTCCGATTCGAGAGCACCAAGGTCACGTCTTGTGACTGGTCACTCATCGACTCCCTTTTCTGCTTCGCTCCACGACTATGCCTTCTGTATAGCACGCTATCACACCTATTTACTCGCTCTGCCTCGGCTAGACAGCGCTCTCCTCCACCCTTGCACTCTCAAAGTGTTTACGCGTCAAGGGAAGCCACTCTGGCAGGTCCGGCAGTCTTCCCCTTGTTCGCCACTATATCCGATTTTTGCCGAGCCTATCGCTCCTCCTAAGTTGAGTCTTGGTTGGACTGTTTTGCTGGTATGGACGTCAGCAAGGACGCGTCGTTAAACGGCCTGCGGACGTCTTGCTACTGACAGAAAATGTCAGGTAAGCTGTTCCACTGCTAGAGCGGAACGTACCGCCGTCGCTAGTAAGCTGGATTCCAATTCCGAAACGGTGGCGAAGCGAAAACACACGATTCCAAAGCAATTGGCCGAATTTCGGTGCTCCTGGGTAAGCACGTACCCGATTCATTCTCAGCTTTTCCTACTGACGCGTTTGAAGTCTAGGCGGTCTTTTATCTTGCATCCTCAAAGCTCAATGGTACCGGAAGCTCACTCTGTTACGCTGAAGGTCCGGATTCCTCGGTTTTAACGGTGACGGGCTTCGCCATCAGCCAACCAAAACGGATTCTTTTCCGCGCATTCAAAAAATCCCCAAGCTGCCGCGGCACGAGGCTACGATCCACCACCACTACGCGCCGTTGAGCTTGGGTGGCTCAACAAGTGCTCAACATTGTGTGTCTGTTTTAAGCGGAGTTTGGATTTGGCTCAGCTGATGACCCCCACGGCACCTGCCTTTCATTCAAGGCCTGACAGAGTGAAGTGTGAAAGACAGCGGGGGTAAGTGGCTGCCAACTCCGACTTCGCACTCTGAAAAGTCTTCTGAAAGCTGCCTTCGCCGTCGCGCCGGGCTTGGTGCGGCCGTGCGGGCCAGACTCCGATGACTATATTGGGGAGACGGCAGAAGTGCGTCGCCGCCGCCGATAGCCATATAGAATGGAAGGCCGATGAGCGGCTACTTGGGAGGAGCTGAGCTGCAAAATGCGATTGATATCGACGCGTGGATGGCAGGCGGGGAGACACAGCTTGACACAAAGGATGCATGCCAACGGTGAAGGAGGAGACTCAGGAGTGCTTTCAGGACTCAGGAACAACAAGAAGATCAGTTGCCGCGCCAGGGCGTGGCGGGGGCAAAGACGTGGTCGAAGGCCTTGAAAGCTGTCTTGTCGATGTCGACGGTGTCCGTGGCCGGGACCGCTGCGATTAGGTTTGGGACAGTGTGGGTTTCCGCAAGAGCTGTGCATGTTTGGGCGGCGGCGCTCCACATAGTGTTGCCGGGGTGTAAGTCGAGCCGAGTCGGTGCGGCCAACTCGGTTCGCACCTGTCAAGCAAGTTGATACGAGTCGCGCACCAGGTGTGAGACGAGTTGACAGCCAAGCGCTCACGTGGGCTGCGGCCGAGGCGGCACCAGTCGAAGAAACATTATGCGTCGTGTTGTACGGTAGACGGAGCCCCAGACTGAGCCCCAGAAACATCCAAATCTAAACTACCCCATGTCTGCATGTCCGGCCAAATGTTCCCCACCAATTCTGCGAGTTCCGAGCCCTTGTTCTGCTCCAGCAACTCATGGATCGCGTATTCGGTGATGGCGCCCTCGATATTGTAGTCGTCCGGCTTCGCAAGTAGCTGCGAAGTAAAGTCGAGGCGCTCCTGCTTGTAGACGTACTTGAGGAACTGCAGTGCCTCGAGCAGCTCGGGAGAAAGCCTGCTCCGGCGCATGGTACACGTTTCCTTGCTCGAAGAGAACACACGTTCACAGGGAACGGACGTGGCCTGCACTGGTAAGACGTCCATCGCCACCCGGAATAGGTGCGGTTTGTGCCGCTCGTTTCGCTATTTATATTTGAGCTTCGCGGACAGGACAAAAGATGAAAAAAAAAACACGCACGTCCCAATACTTGACGAGATTAAACTCCTTTGAACGCAGCTCGAGCCCCTCGCTTTTGTAGAGACCGAATTCACGGACGGCAACGGCTCGGTCCGCAGCACGAGCAGCTGTCTCGGCGGCAAGGCGTTCGTCCTCGGTCAAGCGGGGAGTGGGCGCTCGAGTCGGGGCCGGAGTCGATGGAGCTGTTGTGGTCCGTTCCGAAGGTGGTCTCGATGCGGCGATGAGGGAAGGGAGGGTGACGATGCGGCGAACGGGGTTGGCAAGTGATTCAAGGCGCTCAAACCCAGACACTTGCGCATGGGCTGCAGAGTGCACGGCGGGTTCGGTTGATGAGCGCGCAAGCGGTGCGGGAATTCTAGCGCGGGCGTGGCGCTCCGCGGTAACGAATGCAGTCATCTGTGCCGCGGCGTCAAAACCAAAATAACAAACACGGCGGACGACTTACAGCCTCGATTATCCATTCCTCCGCCTGCTTAACGTCTTCCGGGAGCCAGTGCTGCTCAAGCCATTCGATTTTGACCGTTGGATTAATAACTGGTCAACGATGAGCACGATTCCCGACGCGAACAAAAACGCACTCATGGCAAGCGCGTAAATACGACTTTTCCGCCCCTTGTTCACGTACTCGATAATTTTGTTTACGCCGACGCCGATGTAGTGCTCGAAGTCGGGCATGATCTTTTGCAGCGCCAGCCATGCTTGGAGCAGGAGCTCAAAAGCCGGCAATGCAAGCGAGAGCGTCGGGGCCTGCTCTGCCGAGAGTAGTTCTTGCGCATAATGTGCGGGCTGCAGGATGGTCTGGAGATCGCTGAGGAGCTGGAGCTGTGAGCTCGACAGCTGGAGGTGCTTGATGGCAGCCTGTGCCGGGCGTTCGAGCCAGTGGTGAATTGCCTGACCGTCATGAGATTTCGTTGACCTAAAAGAACAAAAATACCGGATAGAGGACAAAGACGCGGTCGTTGCTGTTGTACGTCGAAGACCAGCGCGTTTCGCAGTCGCGGAGGAGCTGGAGCAGCGGAAGGAGCCAAGTCCCATCATCGTTGCCCTGCTTGATAGTGCTTGCAAGGTCCTCACGCCGCTGTCCCGACGCACGACAGGCGCTGACGATGGCCCGTACCATCCCGCAGATATCCTTCTCGAGGTCGGCAACGAGATCCAACACACGTCCATAATCCTCCGACTCGAAGTCCGGCGCGCCATCGGTATACAGCGGCGCGGTCGGGTTCTCTTTGATTTCCTTCATGAGTGTTTGCGCCGCAATGTTGATGATATGGCCATAGCATCTCAAGACTTGTGAATGCGTGTAGCGTACGAGAAAGATGATACCCTTACCGGATTCGATTTCCGTCCTCGTGGAACGGAATCGTCGCGTCCCGGTCCGCGTTGATGAGGTCCGCAAGCTCAGCCATAGCCGTGTCGTTGTTGGACGCGTTGTCCAGCGTCATGCAGCCCATCTATGGAAAGGACCAACTCAGCACAGCTCGAACTCACCCGCAAATCGCGTACCTTTGAGATGGCCTCGGCCTTCTTGAGTATCTCGTAGATGTGGGCGGCAATGTTCTTTCCGGTGTGGCTTCCATGGACGATCTTGAAGGAGAAGAGGCGGTTGACGATAACCAGGTTGCCGTGCTCGTCGCGTGTGCAGTAGTGGCCAGTTAGTGCGAGGAACGAGCGCAAATTTGGATCGCTCCAAATGTCGCCCGTAAACGAAATGCGGCCGTAGGCGCGTCTAAGGTCCTTGACCAGCGCGTCCCACTCCACCTTCGCCTCACGCAGCACGCGTTCCGTCAGAGCTGTGCGTCCCGGGAGGTCGTCATCCGTCACATCCGTGCGGCCGAACAACGCAAACTCCCGGAATTCCTCGCACTCGACCAAGTTCAGCGCCTAGCGGGAGCAAAGCTCAGTAAAACTGAAGAATGAAGCGGGATAAGACAAATCATTACCTCGTCGTTAACTGCCACGAGCCGTACTAGGCGCTGCATCCAGCCCTCGAAGGTGTATGGTTCCTTCGGCCGCCTCTCGGATTCTCCATGGGGGCGTTTGATACCGGCGGCGCTCGTTATCGTTGCGTAGATATCCCCGTGGTTCTTCTCGAGATGCGCCCGGCCGGTGGTGACGAAGCCGTCGACGTTCGCGTACACTTTCCAGTTCCTGAAGAAGATGAGCAACGCGCAACTCAAAACGAGATTGAAACATACGGGCAGAGCCGACAGACAAGATGCGGGAACGCATCCGAGTCGGGCTTCTCGTAGATTACCCCGGGCTTCTGGTAGTCGGCGTGTGTGCAGTCGGGAGCGGGAATGTCGTCGGGCTTATCGGGAGTAGCGAGTGGACGAAAAACATCCAGACATCGCTAGCCTTGTTGCGATTATCGGCTCGTTTGCGTGAATTGGCCGAATTAGCCGTTGGTGGTGGCCCAGCACCGCCAGCTGGACCGCCAGAGTCGGCAGCATCCGCAGACGGCTCCGACGCGGTCGGTGTGCTCGGTCCGACGCCGCAAGTAGCAGCGGCGGGGACGGAAACGCGCGGGTTTGACGACGAAGATGCGCGTGCAACGCGTTTCGGCGGCGCTGGATTCCCCGAGGCCGCGTTGGTGCGTCTGCGCCGGCCGGTAGTAGGAGTCGGGGCGTTGGTCTGGTCGGTGAGAGGTTGGCCCGTGCCCGGAAATGGGATGGTGTTGATCCCTGGTGGGTAGTTCTGCGGCCAGGTGCCGGCGGAAGAGCTGGCGACTCCGTACCCGCCAAGAGCGGGGAAGGTGCCGAAACCCGGGGAACCGCCGCTCGGAGACCAAGTACCCGGCGAAGAGCCTGCGCCGGACCAGCCCAAGGGTGATCCCAACGAAGAACCGCCGCCGTTCTGATCTCCGTAGGTCGAGAAGCGTTCCGCGTACTGCGAGAGCGGGGACGGGTATTGTGGCGCCGATTGCTGTGAGAACGGGCTTGGTGTCGGCGGGTATGATGCGTAGAACTGCGGGGCGCGCCATCTTGAGCTTGCGCACCGGCAGACATCTGCGGAGGCACAGATGCACGGTGTCTCCATCGCGCGTCGCGGTCAGCGCCAAAGGCGCTTGTTTGGTCACACGCAGTGCCTGTCATGTGCTTATGATGGCCGGCGGCGAAAGGGACGATGAAAATCTTCTTGGTTTGCTTTGATTTTCGAGTTCAGAGGGCTCCGGAGAGGTACAAAACGCGTCTCAAAGACGCTCATTAGAAGATAAACGCCATCCCGTGGTCGCGTCTGGCAGGCTTCCCGCCACCTATCACCGCGCCCGGTCCACACCTGTCACTCGCGGTGTCCAACTCGACTCGACTCGACCTGTCGAGTTCATCAACTCGTCGCCCGGTGCGATCTCAACTCGATTCTAAATCACACCTCCGGCAACACTAATGTCAGGATGTCCCACACGAGCGCTCCGGCGCCGTATCTTTTAGTTTGAATCTGAGCTGATTGGTTAAAGCAGAGATGCAGCGGAGGCGGCAAAATTGCTGGATGATTTTTGGAACGCTGAACCTCAACAAATCCTCAACAAATCCTCTAGGAACACAGAGGTGGGACGTAAGTAAATTGCGCAGCAAGCGTGTATATTACGGGCTGCCTGTCTACATATAGTTCTGGGCGGTGATCAATTCAAACCGACTCTTGAAAGTCGACCACCGTGCGGCTCTTCTGGGCCGCATGCCCAGCTACTCTTCCACCCGCTGCCTCTCCTCCCGCTGGGGTAAAGTCGGGCTCTGCAGCGCTGCGATAAGCCTCTTATGGTTTCTCGCGTACGCGCGCGGCTCCAGTTCATGGAGCTTCCGTGCCTCCATAAACGAGGAGGCCCTTCCGCCGGGTCCGCCTTTCGAGTTCCCGCCATTACGAGAGGACCCACAGGCGCAGGAGCTCAACCATCCGAGCTTCGAGGAGATATGGACATTCGAGCGGGCGCTGCCGCAGCATTTCCAGCCGAATAGGCTAACGGAGATGCATCCAAGACCAAGGTACGCGCTGCTCAGTTACTTCAACAAACTCGGACTTTTTAACGCAGTGAATAGGTATCTCTTCGTCCGCGACGTGGATATGGGTTCCGGGTACGTCCTCCTGCCTAGTCTACGCGACCTCAAGAAACTGGTTCGCTAGATGGAACAACGTCATGCAAGAACTGCTTCTACACTCGCACCTAGCCGAGCTCTCTAATCGCTCCATGGTCTTCCACTTATTTACCCCACGCGACCACCCTCCATTTCCCGACATTCTGCCCTCTGGCGAGCGGCATCAACTCAAAATACCTCTAAACGCACTAATATCGGGTCCCACCGTCGGCGGGCCACTACACCGTGATGCCAGCGACAACGTCGTACGACGGGCGGTTTCGGAAGAGTACTTTGACGCGGTCTGCCCTCACGGGGAACGCGTCGAGCTGTATTACAACGACATAATGCACGCGTTTGGGATGGACGACGAGCGGGAGGGCGACGAGAGGATGATGCGCTGGGTGAAGAAACTCAGGGAACACGAGTCTAGGTGTTTGGTGGTCACCGGAGGCTCGGTGTTTCCTTGGTGGTGCGTTGCCTGCAACTTTTTGTTCCTTATTTCGCGTCCGACGACCTTCCAGGTTTACTGGGGGCTGGAAAATCCTCAGCATATGGCCGGAATATAGCACTGGCCCCACACTAAAAGAATTCGCCTGGTCGCCTCTCGTAACACAAGCGATCCATGACCACTATCACCTCCTCACCCCACACACGCACTGGCCCTCTGCCATCTCCATCCCGTCCTACCTCAAATCAACCTCGTCGCCTCCTGCAAAGCGCTCATTTAATGCGTTCAGTCCTTTGCGGGCCGACGCACCGCCAATACCCGGCCTGCTTGCTATTCACGTGAGGAGAGGCGATTATGAGGGTCACTGCCGGTTCCTCGTCGACGTGAACTCGACCTACACGACTTTTGACAAGTTCGGCACTCCTGGAGTACGTGTTCCGCCCGAAGCTGGTGTTGGGTACGCCGGCGACCCCGGCTACGGTCCGGAAGCGGGGTTCATCGAGAGCAGCATTCCGCCTGGGTACAAGTATCCCGCATTGCCGGACTACTTGTCTACTCCGCAAGGAATGAGCGCGAAAGACGCTGCGCTCGCACATTGCTGGCCGAGCATCCGCGAGATGGTCCAGCGTGTGCGCGATGTCCGACAAGGCGCTTTGGAGGGCGCCTGGGGGCTCTCAAGGCGACAAACCCTGCGTACGATATACGTCTCGACAAACGGCGACGCAGGCTGGGTATCGGAGCTCGCGCAGGCGCTACGTCGGGACGGCTGGGAACGCGTTACGACGACGCTCGACCTCGTCGCGGGCGGTGGGTTGAGTAGAGAGGCGTTGGCTGTGAGTCAGGTCGTGGACCAAGGAATCATGGGTGCAGCGGAGAGCTTTATTGGGGTCGGGTTCTCGTCGATGACGGGGAACGTCGTCCAAGTGAGACTGGGCGGTGGGCGGGAGCCGGGGACGATTCATTTCTGGTAATATAGACAGGACGTCGTACATGTTGTGAATGCTATATCTCCTTCGCGGTTATCTAACTAGGTACATAATGGAGATTGTCTTAGACTGTAGATTTACTCTGGAACACATGTACATGTACGAGCGCTGTTGCCTGATATGAAAGATGATGAAACGTGTTGTCCTTCACTTCGCTGGTTGCGTGCCTTAGACCCGCATTTCAAGCCTAAGTAAGAGGATAAATCTAGGTAAATGTTTGGCCGAGGCAAGATGGAAATGTTGTTTGACCGATAGGGGCTGGCAGCTCAATTCAACGCCCGTCGCCTAACTTGGGAATTTTGACCCTAATACGGCAAAGAACAAAAGAAGAGGAAAATAATTTACGACTCTTCATTGCCTTCTCCCTTTGGTTTGTTGTGGGTCATCCCGAACGACGCAAACATAGACTCGGACGAGCCGCCCATGCCTGGCATTCCGCCCATGCCGCCCATCATGCCACCCATCCCCGGCATCCCTCCACCCATCCCCGGCATTCCAGCGCCCATTCCCGGCATCCCACCACCCATTCCCGACATCCCTCCGCCCATTCCCGGCATCATCCCGCCCATTCCCGGCATCATCCCGCCCATTCCTGGCATCATAACCCCGCCCATGCCACCAAAACCTCCACCCATGCCCCCCATCGCCTCATTCCGTGCCGCGCCATTCCGCTGCATGAACATACCCATCATGTCGTTCATTCCTGCCTGGAATTCTCTCATCTGCGCCCCCGTTGCAGCGATCTCCTCGGGGGAGGGCTTATTTGGCGGCTCAGGCGAGCCAAAGCCACCCGCTGCAGCACCCGGCGTCACACCAAACGGACTCCCCGCCCCGCCTGTCGGCGCATTGCCCGCATTTTGCACCACAGGACCATTGCCGAAGTACATCTTGGCCTGCACGGCGCTCATGCCGACGACGACCATGATCGCATCATCCGGTGAGCTACCGTACCACTCGCGGATTTTATCTCCAGCGTCCATGGGCCCGTCGGCATTGTGCACGGTAGCGTCCTTGAGCGCATGGTTGCCCTCGAGCTTCGAGATCCCGAAGGTGAATTGTGCGCAATTAAGCAGCTCGCCTTGCCGGACGTTGCCGAGAAGCCGGAGTCGCTGCCGCGGCGCACGGCCGAGAGACGAGTCTCCGGATTGGAACGCCAGCGACGAGTTCAGCGGCTCGGAGTCGCGCGTGCAGATGCGGTAGTAGACTGGAGAAAACTTCGTGTCAATGGAGACTCTGTTTACAACCGATGGCAGAGCGCACCGTACTGAGGACCGTGGTCTTCACGCGCAATTGGGAGACCCGGCTGACCATGAAGGTGAAGGTCAGTGTCTGTCTCGTTGTGGGTGACTGTCGTCGTAGTCGAGACCGTCGTAGTAGTTGAAGAGATGTCTTGCCCAAAGTGCATCGTGCGGAGGAGTCGCCGGAGGACAGGTAACGTTCAGCCTAGGTGCAAGGCAATAAATACCGCCGCCCCTTGTAGCAACGACAATCCAACAAATGTGAACAACGTCTCAGCACACGATGGGCGCCGTTGGGCGGTGAAGGCGCCCATACATTTGATCCATGTGGCCAGAGTTCTTCGCATTGGGACAAGTGCAAAATCTAACAAGAATCCAACGAGGCCGTGAAGGAAGAAGATTCGCAGATGATCGTCGTCAATGCCAAGCATGCCTGTGCAGCGACGTGGGCGCCTATCCTTCATTGAAGATCCTCCTACTCATGATCACCCCGCGCGCTTCCATCAACGGCGCCGTCGTTTTCATGCATAGGGAAGCATGTCAACCAGAGGCCCCAAAATCATGACAGTCAAGAGCAAGTCGCAGGTCGAGCTCGATGAACCCCGTCGAAATTAGTCAAAGGGAAAGCAGCAAGCACGAGATTAAGCAATGCATCGAACCTCAAGACAAGATATCATGCGTAAAGATAAACATAATTAAACAAAAAAAAACTGCTGCCTAGACCAGAAGAACCTTCATCCCGCCCGTACAACACATACGATGGTGTTTAATTGAAACGAAAGACAAAGAGATGCAATGCAGGTGTAGAGGACCAGCCTCTGTCAGTATATGGTGAATCCGTTCTTTCCTTGCTTGTGTTCTTCTCATCTACCGAGACCCAGTCTTGGGCAGCTGTATCGGTGGCGGCGGTGCCCTCCTCACATGCCCACCCGCACCACCAGGCGTAGGCGGCTGGTCATTTGACGAGTACCTCCGTGCCTTGAACCCCTCGCTCGGCGGCGTGAGGTTATCATGCTCGTCCCCTCCAGCAGGAGACGGCGTGTCAGAATCCACATCCTTCTCGACCGCCGCACTGGGCTCTGGCGGCGTCCTGAGAATCTCCTTCTCGATCCGATCCAAGGGCATCGACACTGGCGGCGGCGCAAGATCAAAGTATCCCTTAGGTTCCTCCGGCGGCCCGCCCATCATGTGCATCCCAAACACACCCGGACTACCTCCGAAGTGGTGCGCAAACGCCGGATGGACGGTAGGCACCGGCGCACCCACCGGGCCTGGCGCGCCAAACACACCACCGTTCTCGCCTGCGCGTCCCCAGAATGCTCCTGGCGAAAGTACTCCGACGCTCGGCGGGCCGACGATGATCCCGCTGAGACCTGGGGAAGGCATTGGGTTCATGATATAGGCCGGGAAGTGCGGCGATGTGGGCGTTGCGAGCGGCGTGACGTTGAGGAAGTGCGGTTGCGCTGGCGGGACAGCAGGCACGGCAAACGCGGCGTGCGTCGGCGTCGGCGGCCCGACGCCGAAATACGAAACAGGCTGAGCCACGGGCGACGGCATCGCGTGGAACGAGAACGGCGGCATGCTCGGCGTTATCGGCGGCAGTCCGACGGGTGTAAGGCCAGCATACGGCGGCGGGTGGAATGCAGCAGGTCCAGCGGCGTCTGGCGGAATCGCAGGAGGAGGCGGCAGGGCAATCGGCCCAGGATGGTGCGGGTGCGGAGAGGATGGGCTGCGTTTCTGTGCAGCAGGTGTTGTGGGCGCAACGCTGCCAGCCGAATTCGGCGGACTCGTGTTCGGAACCGGCTCTGGCTCCAGATGCATTTGCTGGAACTGCGCCTGGAATTGAGCCAAAGACGCTTGCGAGTCGTAGGGCCGAATCGGTGCGAACGCGTCTCCCGAAATATAATCTGCACCTAATCCGAGATCGAATGCAGCAGAAGGCGGCAAACCCATATCGTAAGGCTGCGGGCTTGGAGAAAATTTGTCGTAGTGGACCTTGAGAGTGCGACCGTTGAATTCGTAACTACCGGGGCCTTCAGCTTCGAGGACACCGTGCAAAACATCATACACACCCAGAAAACATGGTAACCGCCCTCCGAGCATCCTTCTCCGTTGCAAACACCACTGTTCCAAAGCCCCTGGAGCGGCCTTCGGGACCAAGGGCAACGTCTGCGCGGACGATAGTGCCGGCTTGTCGGAATAGATCCTTGAGATCCTGCCATTGGACATGGAACGGAAGCTAGATGCCAGGTTTTTAGCAGTGAATAGACGGAAACTCAGCACGACATACGTTCCCCACGAATAGATTCCTGCCCATCGGACTGCCGCCACCACCATACATCTCTTCCTCGAGCGCCAACTCACTCGCAAATGGCGCATCAAAGTCCCGCACCCGACTGTCCGCCCGCACCTCGAGGATCCGGCCTTGCCACGAATATCCGCTGAACATGTCCACCGCCCGTCCAGCATCTTCCGCGGTCGCCAGCAACACCGTCCCATATCCCCTTGACCGGTTGTCGGGCCCCAGCGACACATCCGCTCGCAGCACGGTCCCGGCTTTGCGGAACAGGTCCTTGAGGTCCTGCCATCGGACTCGATAGGGCAGGTTGGCGACAAATAGCTGCGTCCGGGTGTCTCGTAGCGGAAGGGTGCGGCCGTCGGCGGTTGCAGCAGCGGTGGCAAGCTGGATGACTTTCTCGATGTCCGAGTCTGACGGCGGAACCAGCGCTGCGCCGGAGCTGGTTGTGAGCGTGGGGCTGGTCGCGGTGGGTGTGACCCCGGTTGTCGGGCTAGTCGTCGACGACGGCAGAGGCGTGGTGGTGGTCTCTGCCATAGAGTAAGGAGAAACGCAGGCTCCACTCAGACGCGGCTATGTCATTGGTTTCGTGCGAGGCTTCGATCAAATACTACGGCGCGACTCGGCGTGCGGACGGCGCGTCTTTGCCTTTGGTCCATCACCACCCTCGATTTCAGCCCTACTCCGGCCCCATCCCGAAGCACAAAAACGACCAACATGCATTATACGTGGCTATCGCAGCCTCGGCATGTTTTGTCGCAAGAATAGGCACCCGCTCGTTGGATACCATCCCCTCCAGAAGCCACGCGAAACTCCACTGACGCTCCACCCTCGAAGCGAACCAATTGATTCAATTTCGCCCCTGCCCACGCTCTTTTCGCCGTGCTCAGCACGGCGGGAGCTCGGTGCGCGAATTATTTCCAGGGAGGCGCCGGTCCGAGAGTTGTAGAGGTTGTCGCTTTCCACGTCGTTGGTTTGGCGCGGAAAATAGGTTTAAAGTTGCTCCCGAGTCGCACGTTTTCCGCTGGCACCGCAGTGCCGTAGACCTGCCGAAGCCACGTTGGATGAAAGTATCTAGCACGAGCGATCTCAGAACTTGAAGAAGCGGAGGAACTGGATTGTGCCTTTTGCGAGCGCGGACCAGTCGACGGATCACACGGAACAACCCACGTGGTAGACGCTTTGATGTGGGCGCACATTTCAACTCCGCGAACGGTCTTTGCTCATGATTATGAGCGTCGAGAAGGCCTCCGTAGTTTAGAGCATTGATTTTTAAGATAATTGGCAGCCGAGAGAATACACACTAAGTCCATCCGAGAGCAGCTCCGCGACCCCCTCCATGTCCGCGTTCCTTCAGAATTACGAACATCGCGTCCTTCGATGATACCACCAACTTGCCGTCCGTGCTTCGAGTCGCGGGCGCCGTCCCAGTCGCACGGTACGGCCGCGATTCATGGGGTGCTGTCGCAGCCGGTGGGGGCACCGGTATTGGCGGCTTGTTCTTGCTCGGCATCGTCGTCGTCATCCACGTCCTTGTCGGTACCCCCGCAGCCTTGTTCGCGGTTTGGTTGGTCATCTGGTGCTGCACCTCCGCCGATTTCCCCGCTTTTCGCCGCCGTTTCCTGTCATTCCAGACCTCTTCCTCCGTCGGGAAGTCAACCTGCATGTCGTCCCCAGCCAGCATAGCGTCAATCGCCTTGTCCAGCGCTTGCTCTCTTCGAAACCTCAGCTCTCGCTCCCTTTCTTCCTCTTCCCGCTCCGCCTTTTCCAGCGCAGCAAGCTGCTTCGCCACATCCGCGCGGACCATAAGCCCCCACGCAGCCGTCCCATCTTCGTACATCGACGCCGGCTTGTCGAATTTCGCACTCGTGCGGTATTTGGCAGCATGAATCATGGCCTCGACGAGGTCCTGCAGTCGCGCCTTGAGCGCCAACGCGAGGTAGTTGACACAGTCCTCCGGGATGCCGGACCCGACGACTTTGTGGTGCGTTGCAATGTCGCGCATCTTGGCAGAGAGGTGCGCTACCTCAAAATGGGGTCGCGAGGGTTGTTTTCGTGCGCGGTCCTCGAAGACGTTGTTGTTGTACGATGACTGAGCGCCGTGTGAGCGTTGCAGCGTTTCTTCTTCCGCCTTTTTCGTAGATTTAGTCGTCTGGGAATGAATGAACAGAGACCACACACCCGTAGATCAACCCCCGCACTCCCCAACGCATCGTTCAGCGTCGCCACATCCGATGTATCGAGCGAACTCGATCCCCCACCGGTCGCCGCCGCCGCCGAGTTTGTTATTGCTTGCCGCGCCATCGACTGCGACTGCGAAGTCGACTGCATTTGCTGTGGGGGCGGAGACGGGGTGCCGTAGACCGCGGCTGCTTGCGCGCCATTGTAGTATTGGTGGTACTGTTGGTATTGCTGGTATGCCGCCGCGCTGTATGGGGTCTCGTCAACAGCGTAGAACAACCGAGAAAGGGTGTGAGTACGCTGCCGCAGCTTGGCTGGCGCTTGGGACGGGGGTCGGTGTTGTGGGGAGAGAGGCTACGGGTGTCGTGGTGTCATTGTCGTCCAAGGGGATGACTGGACGTGGTTCAGGACCATTTTATGCGGTTTTCGAAGGAGGCATACGGGAATCGAGGTCGATGCCGGGCAGCGACATGGGCGTTCACTCGCGTTCACGTGACATAGTCTGTGTACCCTACACTCCCGTCCTCTCCAGCTCCATCATACAGATACTGCACCCTAGGCGCACTATCCAGAGTTTTTCTCTCCGCGATGCGCCGCGTCAAGTCAGGATGCGTCAAGAACGGCATACCAAAGAATACGCCATCCACGCCTCCTCCAAGCAGCTCAACGGCCTCGTCCGGAGTGACGCTCCCGTTGACGAACACATTCGTGTTCGGCAGGAACGGCGCATACGTCCCGAGTACATCATGCTCCGTTCCACGCGGTCTCCCGTCTAGCAGCGTATCCTTCTTCGCGTTGTACCGCACCAGCGCAACGTATGCCAGTCCCAGCTTATCCACTTCCTTCATCAGGTGTCCGTAGACCTCAATAGTCTCCGCGACGGGCATGCCGACGTCGTTCGTCCCGTTGCCTGGCGATATCTTGAACGCGACGTCGGGGCCCCAGACTTCTTTCAACGCTGCGAGCGTTTCTAGTGCAAAGCGTGCGCGGTTTGCCGCAGAACCACCCCATTCATCGGTGCGCTGATTGGCGCCCGAGTCTAGGAACTGTGCGATGAGCATGCCAGAGGCTCCGTGAACTGTGAATAATACTGAGTGTCGGAGATGAAAGTCGAAATGTGAAGGCCAACTTACGCTCAACTCCGTCGAATCCAGCACGCTTGGCGTTCACCGCGGCCTGTTTGAATTGCGCAATGATAGTCCGTGGGTCGGAGATGGGCGTGGGCTGACCGGATTGAGTTTCTACTCGCTTCAAATGCTGCATTTCACGCACAATAACATAGCCAGGCGAACCAGGCAAGAAGCGGAATTTGCCTCCAACACGCGCCGCTATGGCAGAGGGACCGTACACAGGCGGGTATCTGGTCAGCCAATTTCGAGGTTCGCCCAGTTTCAACCATACCTCTCCCCAAACACGCTGTAACTCCGCATCCGGATGCGCCGTTCGGCCAACTGACGACAACTGATTCAGTTTGAGGAACACCGTCGCATGTTCCATATACGCACCATGGGATAGCTGCGCATAGATTTTCGTCCCCGCTTCATGCACGGCATTGACAATAGTCTTCCACGCCGCGACTTGCTCATCGTTCCAGATTCCGGGGGACGTAGGCCATTGCGAGCTATGCAGCTCAATTTAGCGACTCAGTGACGGCCATCGATTCGTCAAACGCACCCCTGCGGCGACACCAAAATCCCCTCAGTAACAATCAACCCCGTCCCACCAGCGGTGCGCTGGACATAGTACTCCTTCGTCAGGTCGTTAGGGACTGTGCCGGACGCGCGGTTACGCGTCATGGCGCTCATTCCTGCGTACACGTAAATCAGCTTCACGTATACTAGTACAGCAAAAAGAGCGAAGAAGCCTACCAATACGATTTTGCAAAGTCAGGCTTCCCAGACCGAAGAGGCTTGAACAAAATATTCCTTGTCGAGGCGGCCATGTCTCTGACGGTGCAGCGACTGGAGTAGTTGGGCCAAAGCCGTCCTTTTAAGAGCACCGCGCACTCCATAATAGACGAACGGATGCCCGCTTGCGGGAAGAAATCATGAATTTAGACCCGCGCGTTGGAGCCGTTGAAATCTGGTAAAACACGTTCGCCTCAGGGGGGGGTGACCATGCACAGGAACGGTGGCGCGTCGTGCGGGAAGAGATCATGAACGCAGGAAGTAATGTGTTGTGGGCTGTTTGATCGGACCAGACCTCCAAGCTAAAACTCGTCGATATCGTCATTCTCTAGCCACCCTCCAGCAGCAGCTTCCTTCGCCCCAGTATCCGTCTCGACTTCCCACCCACCCACAAGCGCGTTCGCGCTCTCCTCGTCATTCTCGACCACACTCGGCACATCCGCCTCCCCGAGCTGGCTCAATACACCCCCCATCCGAATCGAATTGGAGCCTCGAAAACAGTCTGTGGCCCCCCGGCGCCCGACTCGTTTCACCAGCATCCCGCGCTTTGAGCACCCCACCGAGCTCTGTAACGACCTCGCTCCGGCTCCATCTCCCCAGCACGCGCCCGGGGTCCGTCCCTTCGCGGTCCGACGCCCCCACGCCCATGATCCAGCCGCGCACCTCCCTCACTGCGTCCCAAGCGTCCTTCTCCTTCGCCAGAAAGTCAAAAAATTGCGGTTTGAACGACTTTTGGCTCCGTCGTGGTACGGGCGACGGCAGCGAATGTAGGGTGCCCAATGCGAGGAGGTGGAATTGGTGAGGGTTCGCTTGGTACCACTGTGCAAGAATTAATCAATCTTTCCAACGGTTAAGAGAACACGAAACAGACATACCGCCTCCCCACCACTCGACTCGGCCCAGCTTAACCACTCCGCAACGCCGTCGCACTCTTCTACCTCATTACAATATTGGTGATAGTTCTGGTGGATGTACAACGAGAAGAGCGACGAGTCGATTGGCGAGTCGGCGTAGAGTAGGTCGACGTCGACGCGGCTCGTCCGTCGGACATGTGCGTCGAGGTGTGGGGGCAGTTTGGGTGGGTCTTTGAGCGTTGCGTCCAAGTCTTTGTCCCTTTGAATGTCTTTTGCTGTGGCGCTGGGGTTCGGTGGGTCGCCTTTGCCTGTGGCGGGATCGAATTAAATATAACTCGCGGGCGCAAAAGAGGCGCAACTCACGCTTGTTATACAACACTTTCCCTAGCAGATGGAACAACACGAGACTTTGCTCTCTGCGCGTGATCGCCTCCAACAACGTCCGTGCATTGGCTTTAGACGAGCCCTTCTTCCGCTTGCCTGAAGGCGGCTCGATGATGCACGAAAACTGCAGCGCCATAATCGCACTGCGGATGTCGCCGTTGGAGGTTTCGATGATGATGTCGAGCATCTCTTTCGAAGGCGCGGTTCCGCTGCCTTGGGAGGCGAAGTGTGCCGAGACGAGGGAGTTGAGGGCCTTCTTCATGATTGTCGGCGCGATTGGGTTAAAGCTGGCGCGTCTTCAACACCAGCACGCAAGAAAGGGAAGCAAAACTTACCTGATCTGTGTAACATACGGCCCATTGAGCAGATCCCGGGGAAGGATCGTGTAAATGTCCAGCGCGTCGTCGCGCTCTCTCCCAAAGCCATGCCCACTGAGAAGACGCTCGTCCGCGGCCTCCCCACGCGTGCCGGCGTTGCTCACCACGATGACCACGGGCACTGGGTCGGGATCGGGTGAAGCTGCTAGTGCCTGGAACGCTTCATGGAATCGCGCGCGCGTCTCCGCGTGCAAGATATTGGGGAGGTCTTCGAGTAGCACGATGCGCCGTCTTGCAGTTGAACTGGAGGGCCCGGCGAAGACAGTGTTGCAGGTCGCAGCGCGTTCTAGGAAGTTTTCGAATTTGGAGAAGAGACTTTCATGGTCGTCTAGCTTGGCTCAATACGAGAATGGGAAGGAGAGAACATTGGACGCGCCTTGTGTCGGATCTCCCATAGCGTTCCGCCATTCAAGCACCTCACAGTCGAATTCCTTTGCAAGAACACGGATTGTCGCCGTCTTGCCCGTCCCAGCAAGTCCCGTGAGTGCCAATATTCTCTCCAAGCATCCTTTCAGCACGATTTCATGGACGAATATCAGAACATACCCGGTATTTACGCAACTTGCCCGAGGGTCCGCCAACCAAAGCCTCGGTTAGCCACCGCCGCACATCCTCGACCTTTTTTGGGTGTATTGCGAGTTCCTCAACCGTGGAGGGCTCGTAGATGTCTACCCATAATCGGTCGTCTTCTGGTTCTGCCTTTGCTTTGCCTTTTGGTTTTGCAAACTGCGAAGGTGAGCCTGAGGGAATGAAGGAATGAGGGAACGCGTACGGCGGTCAGTGGGTTGATTCGATTGGACGCGGACAATGGGGCATCCCCAAGGCGGACGGTGGAAGACTTGGGTTTTGGCTTAGAGGCCGTTGGTGGCTTTTTCGGCGCCATTTCGAGGTGATGGTCTGTGCTCAAGAGAGTCACACGCAACGCGACGCGTCGAGCACTTCAAGCCAAGGTGGGCGCAGAAGTAGAAGAACGTATGTATATCTCGAAGTCCGGTATGTAAATGTACGCATAAATAGGCAATAAATGGTCAAGACAGTATTGCAAGCAGCACGATGACCGTAACGAACACCAGAATGAGCATCAAGCACGCAGCGCGCCTGCCAGCCTTGCGCTGGTATTCTGCAGCAGTGGTCAACTCCTCTGCGCCACTCTGAGTGTCTGCCGCGACCGAGGAAATGTTCGACTCGATGTTGTCGAGCATGGTGCCCTGTTGCTGGACAAGCGTTCCGAGGTCCTGGAAGATCTCCGCAATCTCGTGGATGCCCGTCTCAATCTCCCGAATCTCCTGCTCGCGTTCCTGGATCAGCGACTCCTGGTATGCGAGCTCGTGCGGGGACAGTTGTTGCTGCAAAAGGAGTGCTTGTCGCTCCGTCGGCGTGTCCTCTTCGTGCTCTTCCTGAGGACTACGAGCTGAGCGACGACTAGAAGCTTAGAAAGTGGAAGGACTCACTGATCCTCGACGGCCATGCGCACCCCAGCCACCACCGTCCGTTGCCGCTCCGCACTGAGCTGTTGCGCGCGTTGAAACGCAACCACCGACATCTCCAGGTCATGAGAGGTCTTCTGTAGTGCTGTCTTCTGGTGCGGCAGGCTCGTTTGCAGCGTCTTGAGCCTTTTCAGGTCGTCAGAGCCGCGCTTGGCCATGTCCCGCGTGGTCTCCGTCAGGTCGTGCCTAAGCACAGAAGGTCCCCCTCAGTAACACCTCCACATCTCTGAGGAGCACACACACAGGCTTTTGCGGATGGTAGCAGAGTCCCTTGCGGTGCCCAGCTGGTCGACGAGGCGAAGGATGGCCTGAACGTTGCTATTCATCTTGAAGACCTGGAGCGACAGCGACGACTGCAGCTCGAGGAACTGCGCATCTCCGGGAGACTGCGGGTTGAGCGACGGACGCGTCGCTACTGGATGGAGCCCCGTCTCGAGGTCTTGGAAGGACATTGGCAACAGAGAGATTCTGATGTGACATCATCCCTTTGCTTCCGTCCTGCGATATTTTCGGCCCTCCGCGTCTTGTCGAAACCAAGTACGCTGAGCGACGTTGCCGGTCCCAGTAATGCTCGAGGACCAACAAACCAATTTGCACATTTCACGCCAACGTTTATAGCCGAACGCATTCATTCGTCCACTATCCGAGGGTATGCTAGAGTAGCTCATGAAGAAATGAAGAAGGCTCTACAGTATAATGACCAGCAGCAATAAAACTGCCAGGACGATGATAAGGAAGATGATACAATACCCACTGCCCTTCTCCTCGGACTGGCGCATGAACCGACGCATTCGTGACATGGCGTCGTTGAGCTTCATGTCTGTCCCGTCGACGCCGTGTTCCAAGTCGTCGAGCATTCTGCGAGGACGCATAAGCCGCTAGGGAGGACGAATGGAGAGGAAGAGCTGCGAACTCATTGTGCTCGAGGATTTCTTGTCCCATGAGCCCGGCTTGTTGTGCGAGCGTGCTCAAGGTGCCGGATATTGAGTCCATCGTGCGTTCTTGTTGTTGTAGCATCATCTACTTGCCTCAGTATGAACAGAATATACAGGAACGAAACGCGTACCTGTTGTTCCTGCCGAGCCCACGCTCCTTGGTGGTCGTCATCATCGGCTCGTTCGGAATACGGTGACCGAGGCGTGCGCGGTGTAAGGGGACGCGGCGATGTAGGTTGTGGTGGAGCAGAGCCAGTTATTTCGGCGCGCATGTTCTGGACTTGCGGAATTTCGCTGGTTAGCACAGATTTTGGGGCGCTGGGTGTAACTTCCGCACATCAATTTCGCGTCGAACATGGCCCACGTATCTCCTTCGCTCTTGGACCTCCGCGTCATCGAGGCCGAACATGCGTGCATCAGTGGACTCGACTATCCTGGGGACGACGTGTTATTCTTGGAGGCAGGGGTCTTAGCGTTGCTGACGCACTTTACGCTCTCTTCCAAGTCTTCGAGGTCTGCGTCCAGTGCTGCGAGAGTTGCCTTGAGCTGCCGAACATTGCGTAGTGAGTACGCGTTCGAGGTTCAAAAAGCAAATATTGGCCACCTCGTTTCTAGCCCAGACTAACTCCTCGTTGTCCTCCCGGACGGCCATGTTTCGTATTCGGACATACGATGCTCGGAGTTGAGATGCGGATTGGAGAGACGAAGAGACCTCTTGCTGGACGGCGTGGTATGGGTCCACCGACATGGCTGCGGAGAACAAGAGCGGGATGACACTCGTGACTTTTGCAGCTTGCCTCTTCCCGACTCCCATCATCTCTCATTTCACGTTGCTCGTCTCCGGAATGTCTCTCCAACGGCATGCGCAGCACACAAATGGACTGAACCTCGCAATCTCACTCGGAAATCCACGAAGTTTCCCAGGTTGGCTATCGACGCGTGTGCCACGCGTTCTAGTCCTGCAATCCGGAGCTTCACTACAATTCCATCCATCCCTATGGCTATCCTGCACCACGAATACTCAGAAGAACGCTGGTCAACTCGCAGGGTAGCACTTTGAGTGCCAACAGTGGCACTAACACTATGAAGACCGCCACGTTGAAGCTTGCTGTTCGGTCGATCTCCAGCTCGGCGTTGCCGACACATAGGTAACCTCGACCTTCTGCGGAGTCCATGTCTAATCCTTCGATACAGTGCAACCAAGCTGGATGGAATGTGTTCTAGCGTAGCCGCGGCTTGGCCGCACAGGAAGGCTGAAACTGCGCTCTCACTGTTTGACCCAATCATTCTACCAATCCATGGACGATGGACGCTAACGATTTGACCAGTTCACGAGCACTTTTGCAGAAAGGAACTGGTTCCGTGGACTGCTTGTGGTTCGGTACGCAACTTGTCTGCCTGGCACCCTTCGTGCGTTGACCAGCATACGATTTCCAGGTTGGTGGCCGCTACTATTAGGCGCTCTCCTGGTCCCAATTTGAGATGGGACCAAGTCGCGGGAGTTTTCAGACGGAGACGAGCGCGATAGACTTCTCGGCTCGTGTGCTTTGAATGAGGCAGCCCGAGGGGCTGTTTCTAAGTTCTGAGCGTACCAACGTGCATGTTTATTCTAGGTAAATCGAGTCTGCGCCAAGTTGTGCGCGCTCGCGCGGCCGGAAGTTGCGACGCGTGAATGACGTGCGGCCCAGCTGATCGTTCCGCTCCGAGGATCGCTGATTACGGATTTGATCCAGAAGTTTTTTTCGGGCTTTGACTCGTTTCTCTGCCCGGAACCACCACGACCTACCGTATGGACGAACGCGATGAAAAGTACGCGTCGGGAACTGTGGTCGAGGTCGAAGAAACGATTGCGCCTGCGTCGTTCCAGCGCCGATTGCTGAGGTGGGGCGTCGAGGCGCGCGGGATTCGGCCCGTTGCAGTCGAGGTGCGTTTATCGTTTCCTTTTTCAAGACCACATCTAACTCTCTCTCGTAGGAACGAACAGACTTGCAACTCACCAAGATCTTCTTTATCTGGTTCTCTGCGAGCTTCAACCTGCTTCCGTACGCCAAACGCCTCTCGCTCAGTGGCCCAAGTTTGATAAAGGCTTGGAACCCAGATTTTCGACGGGCTCGCTAGGGCCGATCGCGTACGGCCTGAGTCTGCGCGATAGCTGTCTGGTCATCCTATTCTTCAACATGCTATGTTGCCTTCCGCCGGGGTACCTGTAGGCTCTTATTCCGCCCTCCCACCCAGCCCGGCTTAACACCGTCTTGCTCCAGGTCCACATGGGGCCCGAAACTAGGCTTGCGCCAGATGGTCCAAGCACGCTATAGCTTCGGCTACTTTGGTGTTATCGGACCTGTACTTCTCAACCTCATCGGCATGGTGGGGTTCTGTATCCTCGACTGCATATTAGGAGGACAGACGCTCGCGGCGGTGGCGGATGGGAATCTCAGCTGGGAGTACGTGTGTTATTTTGCGCGTTTTTTCCGTGCGTTGACACGAATGCCAGTATCGGGATTGTAATTATCGCAGTAGTCTCACTGCTGATATCATTTTGCGGGTGGAAAATCCTGCATCGGTGCGTTGTACTCTTCTCATCGCGACTCGGGTTAATGGGAAGTACAGATATGAACGTTTTGCATGGGTTCCCGTGTTCATCATCTTCCTCATCGCGGTTGGGCTCGGGGCCAAGAACTTTAGAAACATCCCTCCGGTCGAGCCACCAGCAGCGCAGACGATTCTGTCATTTGCGGCCGTTATTGCGGGTTTTGTGTTGACCTGGTCACCGCTTTCGTCGGATTTCAGCTGTTACATGCCTCCAGACGCGCCTAGGTAAGCGAATCGCATGTCTCTCTCCTACGAACTCTCATGTATCGCAGCAAACGGATATTCTTATACTCGTACCTTGGCCTTCTGTTGCCGACAGTTGCCTTGCAAAGCTTCGGTGCCCTTATTGGCGCGTGCTTGACCAGCGTACCGTCTTGGGAGACTGGCTACGTCTCCGGAGATGTGGGTGGTATTCTGGAAGCCATGCTAAGCCCTGCAAAAGGCTTTGGCAAGTTCCTGACGGTGCTGCTCGCGCTGTCGGTGATGGGCAACGTCGCTGCGACGTTCTACTCGATTTCGCTTAATCTGCAAATACTCATTCCGGTCTTGGTCGTCGTGCCGCGATACGTGTTCTCCATCCTGGTCACAGCAATGTGCGTACACACTTCTCGGTCGTCGACCTACTCTGACATTGAGTAGCGTTATTCCACTGTCCATTGTCGGCGCCCACAGCTTCTACACGACTCTCAGCAACTTCCTGGGCCTTATCGGGTACTGGGCCGCGGCGTTCATCGCGATTGTGATTGAGGAACACTTCATCTTCCGCAAAGGCGACATGGCGCGGTACGACCTGAAGGACTGGAACAGTCCACGGAGATTGCCCACCGGACTCGCAGCACTTTTAGCTGGGATGTGTGGCATTGGGATTGCGATCCCGTCCATGGCACAGGTGTGGTACACAGGGCCGATTGCCGAGACGACGGGGGACATTGGGTTTGAGCTTGCATTTGCTACGACTGCTGTGGTGTACCCTGCACTCAGGTCCTTAGAAATACATATACGCGGTCGACTTTAGACTATTGTGTTTTGTTTTTGGCGACAAAGGGACTTTTCTCTTCGCCGCTGATGGCAAGTCACATGTCGCCCGCGTTTTTCGTTCGCTCCCTCATCTCGAAGCGTCGCGGCTGGCCCTGCTGGATACTCGTGCGTCGTAATGGCACAGCTCGCCGACGCGTCTTACCATCTCACAGCGCGAACGAAATGACTGCTCCCGTACACGAGTCGGACATCGTCGACGAATTTGAATACGAGCACAACCCACCTCGCCCCACCAGCAGGCTGGGCTTCAACCCGCGCAGCGAGCTCGCCGAGGCCCATTCTCCTGCGCACCAGACGCCCACTCGTCCCCGTCCCGCGCGACGGACGTCGTTCCAGTGGACCAAGTCGCTGTTCAAGAGAGTGCTCTCGTCCCCCACCCATACCGACAACGACGGTGACGAAGACATGGATATTACGACCGCCGCGAGAAACCCTTCATTCCAAGACGACGACAACGACGACCTCGATCCGCTATCCCTGCCCACTCTGCCGTCTCTCGCTTCGGCAGTGGCGTCCACGTCGTCGCTGAACCTGGCCGACATGGACGTTGACAAACCCGACAACGAATCAGAGTCTTCGGACGGCGACGACGACGTTGATTTCGAGACGCTCATCCAGGATGCGGAGGAAATCAATCTTTTCGAGTTGGAAACCACTACGCTCCCGTCTCGCCCACCTTCCCCACCACAATCAGGCTCCCCACGCGTGCACATTCCTTGCAGTGCATCATGTTCTCCGCCGGTCGATGCACCGGCCTCGCCGCCTCCACCCGTCGCCAACAGATTCTCGCATATCGCCTCGCCTCTGTCTCCATCATATGTCGTCGGCAGCAACAACTGTGCGACGCGTATCAAACCTGCCCGCCACGCGTACGGCCACCATGGTCGGAGCAGGCACTCACTCCTGCACGCAAAATTCCTTTGGGCCATGCGGGAGGAACAATGGGAAGCGCACGTGACTCGTCTTCGCGAGGGCGAGGCATACTCAGCCATCCAGCCGCTGCCCACCTCGCCACCCCCGCATCCGTCTACTGCTCCTCCACGAGGCGACGAGGCCCAACCTGTCCCACCAATGACAATCCATCCGCGGTGTGGGGACCTGTCTGCGCTTCGCGACCCCGCCGGCACGCATTGGGACCGCTGTTTTGTGGGGATGCCATCCTGGACGATGGCAAAGACACTGTGGATGTACGATGTCCATTTGCTTGCGGCCTGGCGTGCACATGCGGAGACTTCTCGGTCGGTCTGTGCGATGGATGTTGTCCCGCTCGACGATTCGCCGTCAGACGACTGCGATAGCGATCCGGAGAGCGATTCGATGGCCGCATCGGTTTCGAGCGTCAGTGACGACTCGGATGGGACCTTGGTGGACAGCGAAGGCGAGAGGTCGGAAGACGAGATGCTGGTCGATGCGACAGTTCCGCCCAAACAGCATCGTATGGGTCTCAAACACCGCCGGCCTCCGGTTTCGCTTCCTGCGCCAATCTGGGAGACGTCGTGGGCCAAGCGCTGGGAAGTCCTCATCGAGCTGGTACGGCTGGACACGGAGCGCGAACGCGAACGCGAGATGATGATGCACGAGGTTCACCAAGTGCAGCCACGCAGCAAGGCGCTCTTCATTATTGGCGATGGCGACGAGGGCGACGATGCTTGGGCTGGTGGCCGCGCGGATGACGACTGCATGATGGTCCTGTGAGCACCTTCAGCATGATTCTCTTCTTTTCTTTCCTCTCGGCCATCTCCCTCCGTTCTTTCCTCTGGGATGTTCCTTCTCTCTTTCTCCTCTCGGCACGACACGCACATCTGTACCATCACCCCAACTTGCATAGGCAACCTCCACCCAACTCTCGGTACTTGAAAAAATCATGACTCTATAATCGATTTGTCTCTCTTAGTGTACTTGTACGTAGACTCGCATTATTACCAGCAGAAATGAACAGCCATTGCTCGGTTGAGCTAGCTTTTTTTCATGCGACCAAGGACTATCAACTCTTTGTATTCGACTTGCTCGCTGACACCACCTTGCTGCTGCTCTCAACCTCAAGGCTCAAGCTAGGTGGATCGTTGATGATGCCCACCGTGAACGTGATCTGCGCTGTCAAGCGCATTCAACGCCAACCGATTCAAAAGGAAATTTTGAACTTCTCGGTAGTTTACTAGTAGCGCAGAGAAATCAGCCACAGAGCGAGTACCATCCTCATGCAGAGATTTCTTCATTGAATCTGGTCATGCCCAAGTCCAAACAGCTGCGGTACCTCACTCTCTTTAAATTTAGAATCTCAGAACAATGGCAGTCGCTCGAGGTACGTCCGAAAAATCTGTTGTGCGCGACTCGTCCCTTCAGCTCGAATGTGCCCACGAAGCGGCGATCAACGTATCCATCAGACTTCCGTGCCGGGGCCTTTTAAAGGCGGCATGGGAAACACGTGTTCTTTGGAACTCTTTCCCCGACGTGCTCCAGGTGTGGCAATCTTGGTCCTCTTACCTCGTCTTTTTACTAACTTGAACTTGCAAGGGCTCGGGTCCGGGCAGCCGTTGTCTAACCTAGCGTGGCCTCGGCTTCGGCTGCCATTCAAGTTGGAAGCGCTGGTCATTGGTGCCTCACGCCGTCGGTCGCGAGCATCGAACACCTAGTGGAGTGCGGGGGCCCTCCCTGCGCTCTCTCGCCTCTTACCATTCCCATGCTGGGCCTCACAGGCATCGTCGCATCCGCGTCGCGGATTGTGCGCTCTCAGAGCGTGCGAACCGTGATGCATGCCGCGGAGCCACTTCGCCGTGGTTTCGTGGGTAGCGGTCGCGGCTGCGTCCGTACGGACGCACTCGCAACCGATAAGGGCTGCGGTGCTAAACGCACCGTGGCTTCGGGGCGCAGTCGTTTGATGGCTGCGCCCCAGTTAAACCTCGGCATGTCGGCGCGGGAGACCCCGATGGTCGACTTGCTGGAGGTAATCGTACGTCTCTTTTGCGTTTACCTCCGTGGATGTTTTCTGACGCCTTTCTCCCAGCCGATCGGGATGCGCGGAGCTCCGCGCGGCTCGATCGAGCCTTGTCAAATCAATTACCCCAGGTCCCCCCAATACGCGCGCTTGTTTTAAAGCCGAGCCCTCGTACATAGTCAAGTTTGTCGAGAAATGGATGACTGTGCTTGCGCGCAACTTGTATGAGACGTTAGGATGTGTCGCTGCTCGAGTTCGACATGAACGCGACTACTGGCGCGTCGGCGGCGACGTGGGCCGTTGATAAGATAAGATGCTGCGTGGGTATCTCCGCAAGCAGACTTATCATGTTACGGAGAGTAGGGGTTCAATTTAGAGCATAAGGCGTCCTTGAGACAGTTTAATTGTGCAGCAACCAACTGGATTGAATCGTAGTCCGCAAATTCTACGACTCAGATGGCCCACCGCCGGCTTTCGCGACCTTCTTATCGCGCCCACGTTGACGATGCTGGTTCCCTCGCCTATCTTTCCAGGCTCGTTCTCTTGCCGTGTCATGGCTAGTGCTCGAGCCAGCACCAGAGCTTCCACCTCGCCCACCACCCCTGCCCCGTCCGCGTCCACCGCCACGACCCCTTCCACCTCCGCGCCCGTCCGACCCATGCGCAGGCTCGTTTTGCACAATAGTCGTCTGGTTGCCTCGGAACTCGTGCTTGGCCAATATCTTTTCTTTTCGAGGCTACCACTGGTGAGCACGTGATAATAGAGGGCCACAACAAACTCACATCGCGCTCCAACATGACCCTCCAGCCCTCTAGTTGCTCGTGATCCCACCCAGTCTTCTGCTTGAGCTCCTCTCGTGCTTTGCTCCTTCTTGTCTCCGGATCGCGATCAAACACACGCGGGTCCCGAATGTACGCCAGCTCGCAGATTGTCTCTGGGCTTGGTTTCGCGTTGGTATCACTCTCATCTCCGCTCTCCTCACCGTCACCGACCACCCGAACCCCGTCCGCGTCGTCCTCAAGGTACGCGACGGCCTTGCCTTTGGCTTGATTCTCGTCTTCCGACTCTTCGTCGTCTGAGATGGCTTCCGCGCGCCGTAGGATGTCGGCTTTCATCTGTTCAATGAATGACCTGTCTCGGAGAACGGTAGTCTCGTTCCTGTTGACCAGTCAGATGATGGTTGGAAGGAGAAACAACAAACTAACTGGGCCTTCTTGCCGATACGTAGGCTATTCAGATCCAAGGTCTCCTCATCGAAAATGTTGCGCCGTTCCTGAGCAGCTCGAGCAGATTCGTCGACAGCTTTGGTGCCAGCATGTAACACCGTCTCCATGGATGGCGCGGTCCCCTCGAGAAGCGCGTTGATGACCTGGTCCGGATTGGAATACGATGGCTGCTTGAGCAGCGCTTTTATGTACGCGGGATCGTGGTCAGGTAGAATGTCGAGGACCTGCGAAACGTGAAGGTCGATTTCTGGGTCCTCGTCTTCTTCGGCCACGGCAGATACCTTCTCCTTACCCCTGCTGCTTTTGCCGAGGTTATTGATACCAACAGGGATCCCGGAGGAACGCAAGATGATTCTCAATGCGCCCGGTGAACGCTTGCCGTCCGCCGACCCAGCCTCGAATGCCTGCAGACTGGCATTCAACACATCGAGCCGCGCGTCCATCTCTTCTGCGTTCTTCAGCGTCGTAGCAAGCGTCTTGGAAAGGTCGTAGGTTTGTTGGTAGTCGGCCAGCAGGGAGCGGTTCATGAATGGTGTGCTGCCCGACGCTGACGAGGACAATAGCGCAAAGACGATGTCGAAGGTGCGGTCTGCCTCTGTAGCTAGGCTGGGTCCCTTTGCCGCTGCGAGGTCGGCCAGCAGGGTACGGATGATGATGTGGAAGGCGTCGATGAGGGAGACTTTTGCCTCGACGAAGAGACGTTCCCATTCATCCGCCTCGCGGGTCCCGTTGAGCTCGAGTGCACCGTACGAGCGCGTGATATCGGCCAGTCCGCCCTCGTACGCGTTGGCTATCGCGAGGATGAAGTCCCTGTCCCGCGTAAATACGCGCAGCGCGTCGTTGGAAACGACGGCTAGGAACGCAGCGATGCAGTAGCTCGTTTTGCGGATGGCGTAGATACCTTGCGACGTAGCAAGCAGCTGCGTTAACGCAGGTAGCAGAGCTGGCCGAACATCCGAGGGCTGCAAATGGGCCAGAATGCCGCGCATCCGCGTCGGATTGGATTGTGCATAGACGATGGCAAGATCGACGAGCGCCTCCAGCGGCAGCTCTTTCGCCAGTTTGCCCGCTACGACCAGCACCAGTTTACGGACGCCTCCGTCTTCCGACTGGGTGCTTCCCCAGACCAGTCCATCGAGCTTCGCACGAGCCATGTCGCGGGCGTACAACGAAATGAAGGTGGTTGCAGCGGGGATGTCGATTTTGGATTCGGGGAGAGCGGCGCATTGGGAGAGCGCATTCGCGATGGCAGAGCGTGTGGTAGTGGCAGCAGAGGGCGACAGACTCTTCCAGGCCGCCGGGGAGGGATATGGTGGCAGGCGCAACATCGGTCACACAAAAAACTCTGCTCCCAACCACGATGTGCTCAGCCAGCCCCACCTAGGGCCGACTTTCAACAGACACATCGTGCCGGCTTGCGTGGCCCTTCTTTGAATCAGCTTCGTACGGCTTGGCTCGCAAAAACTCTGCTCCGACCCCGCGATATGCTGACAGACTCAACCCATGCCGAGTTTCGACGGCCGTATTGCGTGGCCCTTCTCTGAATCATCCTCCTCTACTCTCGGAACCGCACCAAGATATCTGCTTGCTATATAAGCAAGCTGTAAACCGTCGAAAATGTCTCCAGCATCGACATTCACCTCACAATGGCTGCCCCGAACTCTGTTTTCCTCATTACAGGCTGCTCCAGCGGTCTGGGCTTTGAGATGGCCAAAGGTACGTGCTTTGTGACTCTTGCTGCATCCAATAAATCGCTGATTGTGCAAAGCCGCTTTACAACGTGGATTCAGGGTTATCGCGACCGCTCGACGCGTCGAAACCCTCGAGGCGTTGAAGGAGCAAGGCGCCGTGACTCTTACGCTCGACGTTACCGCGTCGCCGCAAGATTTGAAGGTACTCGCCAAGGAAGCGTGGAACATCTAGTACGGCGTCTATGTACTTCTCCTCACAACTCAGGACTGACGCTTGGACAGCGGACAAGTCGATTTTCTCGTCAACAACGCCGGCTACGTCCAAGGCGGCGCATTTGAAGAGAATACACCCGAAGAAGTGCAGCAACAATTCCAAACCAACGTCTTTGGCGTTATCAATCTTACGAACGCGTTCCTACCTTATCTGCGCGAGCGCCGTGCGGGCATGATCGTCAACATCAGCTCTCAAGGCGGCTCGCTGAACATTGCGGGTGCTGGTGTCTATTGCGCGACGAAAGCCGCAATGGACTCGCTCACCGATACCTGGGCACGAGAGCTTGCCGAGTTCAACGTTCGATTTATCTCTGTTCAGGTACGGATACACTGTGTTCGCCTTTTTCCGTCGCTCAAGTGTCTTGTAGCCGGGCATGTTCCGCACACCCGTCTCCGGCGCCAATATCAAACACGGGTCCAACCCCATCTCCGAGTACACCGTCGCGAACAACGTTATAAACGGCTACCAGGCACAGACTGGCACAGAACGCGGGGACCCGGTTGTTGGCGCCACTCGTATCGTCGACTTTGTCACGCAGCACTTCGCTACACCAAAGCTCCCGCTGCGGCTGGCACTCGGAGATGATGCATGGGCGGCCTTGAGGGAAGTTCGCGAACAGCAGCTCGCGGAACTGGACCAGTGGAAAGAGTGGAGTGTTGGGACGGATTTCCCTGGACATGCTGCGGACTCGAATCCTTGGTAGTACGAACAAGAAGAGGTTAAGCTACGCAATACTTAGCTTCAGTTGAATTTACGTGTAGCTCAACACGCCCTTCTTCAATAGCCGCAAACCCTCTCTCGTCTGCTGGTCAATATCCTCCTCTGGCAAGCCCAACGCCTCATTCGCCAGCCCGTGTCGTGTATGGTCGCCCTCGCCAGTGGGGTAGAAGATGCGCGTGTACATCTGGCGCGTGAATCCTGAGTGATCCCCATTCTGGAACGCCTCGACCGACTCCTTGAAGCGCTTTTCCGAAGGCACATATTCGATCTTCCACTCCTCATCCGACGTGCACGTGACGCGCTTGGTGCTCTCGAACATATCCTTCTGGCTGACGCGGAAGCTCGAGATATACACCGCCTTGTTGGCCCAGTTCTCGAGGGCAGGCTGCGTGTCGTTCTCGTCGTCGGGGAAGCGTTTGAGGCTCAAGAGGCCACCAAGCGCCCGTCCGCATTGGTCCCAAGTGGTCGTCGTGATCTTCTCCTCGCCGTCGTCGAAGAATGTGACCGTACGACGCTCAAAGTCGATCCCAAACCGATTCCTTCCGTCACCAACGAGCGACCACTCGTACCAGAAGCCGCACGCCAACGAGATCCAGCTGCTGACGCCCAGTTTTTCGACCAGCGCGCGAGCTGCGAAGAACGGCAGTCCAATACGGTTCTCCGTCATCATCTTCTCGTTGAGTGGGTCGGGGCCGTACGCGTTGGACATGACGTATGGAACGCCGGCGTTTGCTGCAGCGGTGATGAGTTTCGCCTCTGCGTTGACCCCGTCGCGTAGTGCGTTGATTCCCAGCGTGATGACGAGGAAGTCTTGGCCTTTAAGTGCTTCAACGAGGGTGGATTCGTCGCTGTAGTCGACCTCGACGCGACGGACGCCGTCTGGGAACGTCGACTTGCTACCGGCGCGAGTGATGCCAGTGATTTGGTGTTTGCCCGTCGCGAGCAGTGCAGCAGTAAAATAACTGCCGATGGATCCCGTCACCTTCAAGCCACAAAGTGAGAAAACGCGAGAAACTGTAGAGGAAACGCATACCCCGACGATGGCGACTTTCTCGATGCGGTTGACAAAACCAGCGGGTTGGTCTTTGGCGAACTTGGAGGTCATGATCGCAAGGTATGGACTGGTTGCAAGGTCGACGCCAGGTTTATAAAGGCCTCGATGCGGCTAAACGGCGAGGAAGGGCCAACATTGAGTCGCATTCCTTCAGTCGCATTTCTTGCAGGCTCGGATAGCTTTGCGCTGACTGATGTGGCTGACGTCCCCCGGGTTTTTGTGGGTAGAATTCCTCGGCGGGATACTACTTCTGGCGACCGTTTCATGCGTTGCAGACTTGCAATAGCGCGGTCGTGGTCATGGTTCGAGGAAGAGATTGAATCAGACTTGCACGTGCACTTGCAGCCAACCTCCGCCAAACATCCGCTATGCCCGACGAAAGGTAAATTTCGCGAGAAAAATGGCGCAGTACGTGTCGAATTTATCGCCCGTTTCAAGTCCTCAATGTACATTTGCAGGAAAACCCTGTCCTTGACTACCTTTTACAACCGCGTTGGCAAACCGCGAAACGCATCGGCAACCCATCGCCGACCGACGTGCTGCCCGACGCTAGGTCGTCAATGACCACCAGACACGACGGTCAAACCCAAGAAGAGAGTCCGCGCACACAGCGAACCTCATGTCCCATCTATGGACCTGGTCTTCATCTCCCAAACGCCTCTTCGTCCCTCCACGAATCCACTCAACAACCAATCCTTGCCCAAATAATCCACCCTCAGCACACCTCTCTGCAGCACGTCGACTCTGCCACCCGCCCGCTCTCGATACGCTTCCGCAATGTGCTCCCGATCGTCCGCATTGAGCACCTCGGTGTAATATTCCGACCAGGTTATCGGCGTTTGGAGCGCCGCCAGCGTTTGCTCCAGAATATCCTTGACCAGGATGCCGTTGTCCGGACTCTGCGCATGGATGTCAATGAGCCAAGGCAGCGCGTCGTGCATGATGCGGATGTGGTCGACCGGCTGAATAGTCGCGCGCTGCATGAGATCAGTCTCATTGGACGGGCGTCGAGACGTGGTCGTCAGCAGCTCGAGGCGTTCTGGATCCAGAAGCGGGAGGTCGCTGCGCAGGTCGAGCGTCAGGACTGGCGTTTTATCGTTGGGCATGAGCAATGTGTGCGTGAGATGGCAATGCTCCAGCGGCGGGGAAATCTTGTCTTCACAGCGACACATAATCGAGAGCGCTCTGAAACGTCGACCGATGGGGACATAATTGCGACGCCAGTCCGGTGGCCGACGCGGTGGGTTGGTTCGATCGTAGTACGTCGTTGTGAGCACGATGGGTTGGATGAACGCTGGTGGTGGTTGGGGTGCGGGATTTGGGAATATGGGAGGCGCAATGCCGGGTTGCTGGAACGGTACGAGAGGCCATGCCGGCGGCTGTCCCGGCGTCGGAGGTGGATTCATAGCAGGTTCGGCGTCGACGAGCGGAGGTAAATCGTCTGGAGAACAACGCGTCAAACTTCTGCGTACGATATCGCACGAGGAAGGCACGCACCTCTGGGGAAGTCCGCAGGTCGAACCATCGCGTCCGTATCTCTCATACGTGGGAACGGGCCGGGCGGACCCGCCCACCAGGGCGGCGTATGTCCACCAGCCATCCACGGCCACATGTGGGCTTGGTGCATTCGCGGATCGGGAGGGAGCGGGACGTCGGGATTCGCCCACAGTGGCGGGTGTGATGTAGCCCAGTTCCACGGCGAAGGCGGATTACCCCATGGTGTAGATGGTGGTGGGTTCGGCGCAGCGACTGGCACTGGCCACATCGGATTAGGAGCTGAGGGATGGTCCCATGGGTCGTTTGTATGCTGGAGTGGCAGGAGTTGTTGCGCTGGAGTAAGGAACGGTCTACTACGCGTGAGAACAGCAATCAAGGCGTATTCTTGTCGTCCTCACTGGTGGTGAAATGGCCTGTTGACGGCGTTCATTTCGAGGTCTCAACAGCACAGACAAACAAGCAAACGCACCAAGGGCTTCCCGTTGGCGGCGGCGGTGGGATCGGTGGTGGATATGGGCCCCAGTGGTGCGGAGAGTAGGTAGCCATCGTCGACTGGTGCTGTGGCTCGTTGGGGAAGGAAGGGGACGGAAGGAAGGACACAAGGTAACTTGAAAGGACACGCGACCTTATATTAGGTCCCCGCTCAAAGAACGATACATACGTGGTCGAGGCGGCCGGCGGCTCTAGCTGTGGGCGCTTATTGTGCTGGCTGTTGGGTTCCCATCGCAGCAGTGGATAAGGAAGACAAGGATGGCTGGATTTGGAGAACGCCGGACGGCGTCTTCCGGATATGGCGAGCCTTGAGGCTGTTTTGCTTAGTATACAGCAGAGTGCTGCTGTTGAGCGCTAGTTTACGAGTATATCGAGAGACAAAGTTGGCAGGAAAACGCGTGCCGATGGCGGTTGAAAGCAAAAACGATAACAATGCGATGCTGTGACTCCCAAGTACAGTACACTCCCCTCGATGTAAGTATGCCCGTGTGTTGTAATTTACGATGCCAAGAAAGGATCCCAAGAAGAAAAATGCGCCGCGCTCAATATTTCATCATCCCCTCCCTCATCGGCGGTCCCCGACTGAGCTCAACACCGACTTTCTGCACCAGGTCCATCCCAAGTGGTTCGAGCGCCTCCTGCCAAACCGCATGCCTTCTCCGCCCAGCGAAAATGTGTTTCGAGCGTTCCCCGACTTCGCCTTCAGGTCCAAAGACGTACACGGCGTCGCTTCGCCAGGGGGCCTCCCCGTGTGCGAACGCGATCCAACGCTCCTGCATGGCGTCCCTTACACGCGTGTACGACCATTCGTCGACTTGCGGTTCGAGCCACATCCCATCCTCGTCTTCGTCGTCAGAGTGGTACTTGAGATCGTGCGCGTCGTCGTCGTCAGACAGATCGAACGAGTCGCAGAAGTCGATTACAGAAGACGAGTTGATCCCCGGCGCCGAGGCAAATGTCTGCGGGACCGTGTCGAAGAGGTAGACCAAGTCGGCCTTGTGGCTGACGCGTGCCGGACCCGTCGCTTCTTGGTCGAAGACGTAGCGCCAGACACCAGAATCTGTCCCCGCTCGACGATGCCGAGCACGTGCGGCAACGACCTCTGTCGGCCACGCAATTCGCGCGTCACCGATGAGCTCCAGAACGCGTTGAACGACTTCGTCATCGGGTGTCTCCAGGCTGATGTCGTATTCCTCCAACAAACGCGTCGCCTTGAGCTTGGACTGGCAGATAGCGTTGATGCGGCGGATAACGGCCTCTGAGGTCCAGAGTGAAGCGGGTAGGGACCAGACGAGTGAGGGAGAAGTTGTGTCCCCAATCATCACCGACTGGTGTAATACGTTCTTTCGTGGTCTTGAACGCGATCGGTCTCGCGTCGTTGACGGCGGTCGAAGGGTATGGCGGTAGTGGTCCGAAGAGGCGCCATCTTCTGGGAGTAGATGATTCCTCCACTCGGGAAGGAAGAAATGACCATCATCCACAGCGCGCAACATCGACCCACACGAATGCTTGAGTAGCTTATCCGCGCTGACCGCTCGAAGTTCGTCGACGGTCTTGACATCCAGACTCGCCATGACGCGCGACACGTGCCAGCCAGCACTGACGACGTTGGGGACGCTATGGTCGATGATGGCGCTCTGGATGATACCACGGCGGAATAGCGGATGGTGCTCGTTTGCGCGGGACTGCATGTGGTACAGAATGTCCGCTGCACCCGACGCTTCGCCGAACATTGTGATGTTGGTCGGGTCGCCGCCAAACTCGACGATGTACCGGTGCAGCCATTCCAGCGCGCGTCGTTGGTCGCGAAGACCATAGTTGCCGACGCCAACGTCGCCCGCTTCTGAGTTATCCGAGTGGATAAGCGGGCTGGCGGCGAACCCAAAGAATCCGATGCGGAAGCTGCGTAAAGATAGGTACAACAGCATACACGAAAAGACGAGGAAGTCTCACTTGAAAGTCACGACCATCACGGGTTTCCGAAGTAGCATGCTCTTGCGGACGATAGAGCCGCCATCGTATATCCAGCTCGAGCCGTACCCTCGGTCGCCGCCACTGGAGCACACTGAGCACTTGCATCGAGGGAATGACACGCAACGCACCCGTGAACCCACAACATCACAGGTACTCGGGACCGCGACGTTAGCCCCGCCGGACAAGTGATGTTCAAGTTTAAGCACTCGAATTCGTTTTGTTCGTGTATTGTTTGAGGAACGTCGTGCCCGATACCGAAGAGCTCCTCCTCGAGGCTTTTCTTCTGCAATTGTGGACATATTGGTCTTGTGCCTGGTCAGCACAACATCCGCAGCGCAGGGCATCCTATCACGTACCCATATTGCGTGCAATCCACGTAGTCAGGCAGATCCGTGCAGAGTCTAGACTGGCGAAAACGTGCTGCCACAGAGGCGTATTTGATTCCGCGGTATTGGTGTATAGGTGCGTCCGAAGTCGAGGCAGGGTGTCTGAGACCGTGGAACGTCGTGTTCAGGCCGATATGGTGGACGACGGGGTCGTCTGGGTTGAGGGAAGGAGCAGGCATGGTGGTCGGAAGACAAGGGTGTAGCGGAGCAGGTGCATCGCATGTGCAAATCGATGATGTCTACAACTCGTCCGAATGAAACCTGGCTGAAGCTGAAAACCATCCACTTCGCCCAAAAAGGAAAGGCATCAATCCGATTGGCGGCGAATCGCCGGCGATAGGTCTAGATTGCCGCAGCCATCTCGTCGCATCTCGCCTTCCTCGAGCTTCCTCGAGCTCACAAGATGGAGGAGAGGCCTCTAAGTCGAGAATTGGACTGGACTGGAGCACCCCCCTAGCCTTGGTCCGACAGTGATGACACCCACCCGCCGTCATCTCCCGACCGCATGACCGCACAATTCAGACGAGTGGGAGGCCAGCGACAGCCTATACATGCTATCGATGAATGAGTTTGTCGAGGATGCGGAGCATGAAGCGGACGTACAAATATGAGGGCTGCGAAGCTCTTGACTTGGGTAGCGAAATGAATGAAAAAAAGCGCGCAAATCACAACACGCCGCGACAGCACTCAGCGACACAAGAAATTTGAGGGAAACCAGAATCGATTTCAGACGCAGAACGGAGGAGGTAGAGGTGGATGAGTGCAGGGAGGTGGTGGTTGGGGAAAGAAATGCGATCTTGGTCAGATCATCGATACTATCCCGTGCCTGCCAATGCAACCGTGACTACGAATGCAAACGACCTCATTTCCTGCGCTTGATGATGCCCAATGGCGCCGAGAAAATTTGAGGTTCTGAATCGTACCACCAAGGATGGACATGAAAAATTTCAGCTCAAACCGCGCAATATTCGGGGCGCTAGAGGCTCCGGAATCAGAAATTGACTGCTTTTGATCTGGATCAGAGGTTGACGCGGTGTCGACCTTGCTGTGCGACGACCCCTGCACCTCCAGCTTTGAGATTTTGTAGAGATGGTGCTGAGATCCCGGGCTTTAATTTGAGACCAATATTGGCCATGTGCGTGCCCAACTCCCGACGTTGTTGTCTCAATCAGCGCAGATTGCATCTGGGGGTCTTCTGCACCTTCGAGCCAAAATATTCATTTCTCTCCGAAGACTGGGCCAAATAAGCTGAAACTCCACAGAGTCGTGTGACGCCCTCTGGAAATTATATTCGACGACTTATTTCCCCCAGAAGCTGAGCAGGGAGCCCGCAGAACCTGACGATCAAAGCCATTTGCATTGGCAGGCATGGGATAGTAGCCGCGATAAGCGCGCCGACATCCCGATGCGTTCACGTGACCAGCCTGTGCTCAACCACCAAGTCCCCACTTCCTTGCTACATGTCTTGTGGCATCCTTCGCTACAGAACCGTAACTCTACGGAACGGAAGGCCGTCCTCCGCGTCCTGCCGGCAACTTCAAGACGCGTTGGCTCCAAAATGACTCATTCACAACTTCACTTTTTTCCATGACCACAACCAAGAAAATTCTCCTTCTGGGCTCTGGTTTCGTCGCCCGTCCTTGCGTAGAGTATCTGGCGCGTAATCCAACGAACCAGATTACCATTGGTACGCGTTTCGCCGTCTATTCGACGTCTCTAAAACTATTGCGCATCCCAGCGTGTCGCAATGTGTCTGCCGCTGCTGCTTGCGGCGCAGGTATCTCCTCGGCCTCCGCAATGTCACTCGACGTGTCGGACACGCCTGCTCTCGAAGCAGCAGTTGCCGCGCACGACCTCGTCATTTCCCTCATTCCCTATTCGCACCACGCAACTGTGGTCAAGGCCGCAATCAAAGGAAAGACCAACGTTGTAACAACTTCGTACGTCTCGCCCGCATTGCGAGAGTTGGACGCGGCAGCGCGCGAAGCGGGCATAGTCGTGCTCAATGAAGTTGGCGTCGACCCGGGCATCGACCATCTTTACGCGATCAAAGTCATCGAAGAGGTTCATGCAAAGGGCGGCAAGGTATATCTTTCTTCGTCCGTTATCGTTCAGTGAACCAACTCGAACGCAGATCAAAGAGTTCTACTCGTATTGCGGTGGCCTGCCCGCGCCGGAGGCAGCCAACAACCCACTCAAATACAAATTCTCGTGGTCTGTTCGTGGCGGGCTCCTTGTCTGCTTCAGCCCCGCAGCGGTCCTCAAGTCTGGTACAACCAAACACATCTCTGGCGCGGAGCTCATGAACAACACCCAATCGTACACCATCCCCGGCCATCCTGATTTCACATTTGCGGCGTTCCCGAACCGCGACTCGCTCCCGTTCCAAAAGCACTATAACATTCCCGAGGCAGAAACCGTTATGCGGAGCACTTTGCGCTATCAAGGGTTCACCGAGTTTGTTGTTGTGTTCAACAAGCTTGGACTCCTCGATGTAACGGGACAACGCAAGGACTGGCTCGTCGACGGGCTTGAATGGTGCCAGCTCACGCAGCACGTCTCTGGCGCCGCCGATGCTGAGGAATCGTGCGTCCCTTTCCCCATATTGTGCTTGTTATTGACGAAGCACACCAGGACGCTCATCTCCCGTATCAACGAAATCTGCGTGTTCTCATCCGAAGCCGAGAGCAAGCGCATCGCGGACGGGTTGCGTTGGATGGGCTTCTTCTCGTCCCAGAAGGTTGTGATCGTCAACGACAACCTCTTCGACACGCTCTGCGCGCATTTCGAGGGTCTCATGAAGTACGGAGAGGGCGAGCGTGACTTGGTTATGCTTCAGCATCGATTCGTCGTCGAATGGGCAGACGGAAAACAGGTATGTGGATGGCAAGTCTGATTCACGTGATCCAACATAACTTTGAAGGACACAATCACCTCGACGCTCGAAGCGTACGGTCAACCCGGAGGCCATTCGGCCATGGCGTTGACGGTCGGTATCCCCTGCGGGATCTCCTGCCAACTCATCTTGGACGGGGTGATCAACACACCCGGCGTGCATGCACCATACTCGAAGGAAATCTGTGATCCAATTCGCGAGAAAGTGGAGGCAGAAGGGCTCGGGTTGGTCGAGCGGGTTCTTTGAGCATGGATAGTCACAGTAAAGTACAACTACACAAAAGAACATACGCGATTATATACAGACGTGGTGTTGGTAGAAATTGTGCGATTAGGTATTGTATTTGAGGCGTGGATGATCAAGTAGCATGTGCCGACGGTAGCGGGTCCCATGGCTTCGGGGCTCCTCCGTGGATTGCGGCTTCGAGCATCACAAGGTCTTTGTTGTGATCCACACCCTCCCGTTGAGCGCGATGCATGAACTCCTGGCGTAATTCATCGGAAATAGATTCGGTAGGCTCCCAGGAGGCTTCAGACCAGTCGAAGCTGGAGAGACGAAACGGCTCAGCATGGATACAGAAAGTTGTCTCGAACAACATACCCTTTCCAGAAGACGAGCCACAGCAGCGTTCGGCCCTTGACGTCGTCGTTCCGAGTAAAGCATCCATGGACGCTTTGAGGCTCGAAATAATCACCCAGGACTGGACAGCCGGGACGAGAGCAATCTTGTATCGTCCCGCCCGGACTTGGTTGCAGTGGAGGGTCGTCGTCTATATGCGATGAGAAATGCTGCGTTGCATGGAGGCCAAATACCAACTATCGCTGGGGTTGGATATCAGTTGGATGAGCACGCAACGAACACAAAACCTCACGCAATACAGATCGGGCAATGCCACACGTAGTCCTCATCCAGCCGCTTGTCCTTCGGGACGATCCCCACGCAACAAAAGTGATACCAGCGGCCGCAGAGTCTGCTTTCGGTCACTTTCATGCACGAAAAGTTGAATTAGACACTTACATCCCGCGGTCGCAGGCAATGAACGAGCCATTATGCTGCTCAAATAATCAGATATGCTTTCGACCTAACAACGTGGCAGACCTTTTTAAACTTGATCGTCATTTCGGGCCAAATAACGCGTGTCTTCTCAGATTTGACGCGTTTGCGTTTGGTTTGTGCCTCGGGTGTAACGGGAGTAGTTGTAGCTGGTCTCAAAGTTGCCATTGACCGCTTCCGTTTCCTCGTCGCTCCGGTAGGAGCTATCTTCTCTTGCTTGATGAACGGCACTTCGACTTGTTTGAGCGGCACATCCTCCTCTGAATCGCTTGATGGCACCGGCGACAATGGGCCTTCGAACAAGAGATTGACGGCAGGGTCAGGCTGCTGGAGCGGCGGAGGGGTCTGTGGCTGCGAGAGGTAAATGTGGCCGCCAGCGCCTGTTGCTTTATTTAGCAACATGCCGAGATTTACCAAGACCAAACGCACGCAAAGGGATTGGTGACTGAGCAGGTGACGACTGGAAACCGTTGAGGAGATCCCGCTGGATTTCGTCTTCGTCGATTGACTGGGAGGACGGCAGCGGGCCTCGCAGTGGTGTCGCAAGTGGAGACACGCCGAATAACGAGCTGTGTGAGCGGCTGGATTCGGGTGGCCGCGCCGGTAAAGTGGCCCCTGCTGACGGAGAATCTTCATTACCATCCCGCAGACGAGGTCCTGGAGAGGAATTAGACCAAAAGTCTTTGAGAGGGAACAGTAAATGTTGACCTTCGATATCGGTCGAGAGGCGTGATGCGCAATAGCTCGGAAAGTCCGCAGAAGCGGACTTGCCGTCGAGAGCGCTTTCATCCGCAACTAGCGTTCGTTGAGCAAAGCAGCAACTCATCTGAAAACATCACATACCCAAGGTTTGTTCGCCAGACGCGTCGAACGCCTCTGAGCCCGGCTCACCGCCATCGCCTTGTCTCTTGGAGTGGGCTTTCATTAAAGACTCCATCTGCACCGCGTGGTTCTTGTGTGAGAGCGCGACCATGCTGCCAATGAACTCGACGCAAGCTCGAGTCTCCTGCCTCGAGTCTTTGACTTCTTTGTGGAGTTCCTGGAGCACCATGTTGTTGGCGTTGAGAAGGGGAGAAATCATGTCGAAGACCATGGTTGCGATTTGCACCGCGTCGACGCCGCTCGGCGACGCCATGGCTTGAGGTCCAATGGCAACGAGGAGACGAGACCTGGAAAGGGTCGTGACCTGTCAGCGCTTGTTTGCCGACGTCGATGATGGCCACAATCGGCATTATTGGAGGAGGCGCAGGCGGCCTTGCAGCACTCAAAGCCATCTTGGATACCCCAGAATTCAAGTCAGGGACCTGGAAGCCCATGCTATTCGAAGCCCAAACCACTATCGGAGGAATATGGTAGGGATATCGATGGTCTTCCTCCGCGAGCCAATGTGGGCGCAGGCATTCCGACGACGCGTGCCCACTTTACGAATCTCTCACAACGAACCTCCCCAATCCAGTTATGTGCTTCCAGAGCTATCCATTTCCCTCTTCAACACCGATCTTTCCTGCTGCCGCGTATGTTCAGCGCTATCTCGAAGCGTACGCCGCGCATTTCAGTCTTATGCCCCACATTCGCCTGGGTGAAAAAGGTAGACACGTCCTTGTGCGCCGAATGTGCTTGTTCTGAGCTGCCGCAGTAACAGATCTTCGCTGGGACGCCCAATCGTCTCATTGGATTGTAACCTTGCAGTCCTCGACGATTCACCATTTCGACCGCGTCGTTATCGCCAACGGACACCATAGTGTGCCGCGATACCCCAAAATTCCCGGCTTACAAACTTGGTTGGATGCGAAACGCGCATCACATTCCGTATCATACCGCCGACCTGAGCCTTTCGGGAACAAGGTCCTCATCGTCGGAGGTGGCCCGAGTGCAAACGATATCTCTGCCGAGCTCGCAAAATTTTGCACTATCGTGAGGTCTATGACGGACGGATCCAATAAAGAAGAGAACGGCGTCATAATCCGAGGGAGGACCGTCGGATTCGGGGACTTTGCAGGCGGTGAAGTGTTCTTTGAAGACGGGAGCGTCGAAAAGGATGTGGATTACTGCATCCTTGCAACAGGATACGAGGTATCATTAACGTCCTTTCCCCAAAACGCGCTGAGCTGAACCGGGCACTCAGGTTTCCGTTCCATTCCTTCAGATGAAGACCGGTCTGCCGCCGTGTCCGCCGCTTCCTAGCACACTGTACAACTCCACCGCGCACATCTTCCCTCTTGCGCGCCTCATCTTCCCGATCCAAGAAGAGTTCCCTCCATCCACTCTGGCATTCGTGGGTCTGCCTGTACGGGTCGCCCCACTGCCAGTGATGGAGGCGCAATCCGCGGCAATAGTTCGCGTATTCCGAGAAGCCTCCGCCCTCGACATCGCCAAAGAGTCGCAGAAAATCCTTGCCCGTTTCACGGAGATGAGCGAACGACTCGGCAGTCCCGCCGCAGTTGCAAAACAATGGAGCGTGTTTACCGAGCCGGAGCAGTGGGCGTACCAAGACGCTCTTTTCGCATTTGCGGGGAGCGATGAACGCGTTCCGCAATGGCGCAAAGACATGTACGCGGCGAAGACGCTGCTGCGGACATTCTGGGTCGACTTGGAACGGCGCGGGGATGCGGACGAATGGGTAAAAGATGTCCACGGTATGGATGCATGGGTAGCGGTATTGCAGCGTCTCTTGGAGAGCGCGAGAGAATGGGAATCTACAAGATAATCACGGTTAAACAGCTAGAACGGGAACAGCTAATGGCTACAATGGAGAATGCAATACAGTAGAGGAGTCCGCACCACTACCAGCCCTTTATATCGAGAGCCACCTCCGATATATTTGTTTTGCGAGCGCCGTCGCCCCAGTCGTAACATAGATGAAAGCGAGATTGTATGCCGCCTCTTGAGCCACGGTGTTGTACTGCTGAAGCTCAGTGCCGACCTGTGATCTTCAGAAGAAACAAACCCGCGACTCGATATTTTCTGCTTGCTCCAACACTCTTGTGTAGTGCTTGGCGGCATGCGTGAACAATCCTGGGGAAGTGAGTAAGAGCAAGCTGTGTTCACGTGACCATACCCAGTTGGTGAAACGCGCGTCCGAAATTGAAGTCGATCTCGCCCAGTCCATTCTCTGCCTCCGTGCGAAGGTGGCGATATTGAGTGAGCATCGCCATTGCCTGTGTAAATTGAAGAGGGGCATATACGAAGCAACAAACGCACCTGGGTGACGAGGTGATGTCGATTATCCGACTGTCGCTGCATGGCTCGCCCCAGCGACGCTACTGCGAGACTGATACAGATAACGGGGTCTTGCGGGCAAAGCTCGTACGCCTGTAGTAGATAATCTAGAGAGAAATCAATACAGCCTAGACGTGCGAGGCCGATAAAAGAACTCACAGATAGCGCTCTGATAGCTCTTAGCTGCCACACACATCTGGCCATACAGCGTTATGATGACTGGGTTGAGCTTCTTCGCAACCTCGGGGAGCGTCCCGCTATTGCTGCTCGCGGCAGCGCCAGCATCATCCGCCTGCGCGTCATCATCGTCGTCTCCCTTCGAAGAATTCGTCGTCCCAAATCGCTTCGAGTGACTGAACCAGCGAATTTGCTCTGGATTCGTCGCAGCCACATGCGCAAGCCGCATATCGCGTGCAATAGCTTTCTGGAGCGGCGACGAGATGAATGCGTCGGTCGTGTGCAGGCCGCTCGACATGACCGCAAGGAAGATTCTGAGACCCTCGTTGTTGAATTGGTAGGCGCCAAAGATTTTGCGGCATTGATCAACGATGACGGGAGCTTCCTTTGCAGTGATCGCACAGGCTACGGAGACGTTAGGCATATAAGTGCAGGAAGCAAAGTCACGTGCTTGTGAGAGCAAAGCGAATGGAGGTCTGCATTTCGAGGGAACGGAAGGGAACAGCCAGCAAAATGTGCTTGAGCAGCTCGTCCGCCAGAGCAAATTGGCCGCGGACGGTCAGAAGGAACGCGTACTGCGAGCACGATGAGATGAAGATTCGAGTCGAGAAAAAAAAACGGGCCTGGAAAAACAACTGAAGCCACTGCTGGAAATGGAGCCCACGGAAGATATCGGTCACATTCCGCGTCAATGTCCTTCCAGATTCTTGCAACACTGTTAGTCTAAGCTCTCGTCCAAGATCCTGAGTACGCACCAAGCTCGAGCTGGAGACGCGATGCCAGCCGAAGTTGGTCCGCCTCCGAATTTTTGGGGCGTTTTCCTCTGTGCGGGAACATGCCTCGGAACGCAGTCTAGGAGAGGATCAGAAATTAGGATTGGGAGCCGGAAAACACATACTCTACTGGTCGAGAACAGCTGCCGCGTCTCACGAAACGCCTCGACAAGCTTCTCGGCCAATATGAGCCACTCACGCTCAGCCTCGTTGGGTTCCTCATCCTTTCGAATGCTGGGATAGAGCTCTATCAAGCGCTGCTGTCCTTTGATAGTTTCTGATTCCATTTCGAGTTCGAACTGCTTGAGGGCCTCGGTCGACATGCGCGACTTGGTTGATCGCGAAGTCGTCGCCTTATCTGCAGCAGCAGATTCGGTGAACAGGGAGGCGGAAGGTGCTTGAGCATCGGACGGGCTGGGCTCGCGAGCTTCGGGGGTCCGCGAATCGCCCGGATTGCGTTTCCGAGAATCAATGACTGGCGACGTTATCATACACGTGATCTAGAAAGAGAAAGAGTGCAACGAACCTTCGTAGACCAATTCGAGGGCTTTCCGCGGCTCGTTGAGGATCTCATATATTTCCGCAAGCTTGAGTTTTGCCTCGTTGTCGGTGGGCTCAAAGACACGGACTATGAGATGGATGAACGTGAAGCAAAATAAAAGAAAGCTGCGCGTCTTACTGTACTCGTACACTTCGGCAGACTCTCGAAGCTCGTTGAGCATCCGCAGACATGCAGCGGTCTGAAGAAGAATGTAAAGGCTGCTGGTCTGCCGCTACGTTGAGAAACCGAGAAAGAGCAAAAAGCGAACGAACGGTGGTTTCAGCGCCCAAAGTTTCATAGATTGGTCGAGCTTCCGCGTATTGCTCTCGCTCAAAGTATGCATCGGCGACTTCGACGAAAAGAGGCGCGTAATCGAGGATGTCTTCTGACAAGAGCGTGGCGGCATGCAACTGAACCAATCTTCAAGACCACGCTTCCATGTAACAAGCGACGCACCTTAGCTTCCTCCAGCTCACCCATTTTGATCCGTGCAATGAGCAGACGATGCCGCACATTGATATCGAGGGGAAAGTACCCTGGTTGGGGCCCATTTTCGATGAGACGAGGCGTTTCTGGAACGTCGTATTCGCGATCATCATCGCAAATGTCCCAATAGCGCTGCAGTGAGCGACCCTGCAGCCACCGGACACCTTGCCGGATGACATCCACCGCCCGTCCATACGCGCCAGTGGTGTTGAGCAGGTCGGCAAGGACGAGGAGCTCGAGGTAACCGAAGCCGCCGCCGGGAACATCTTCTTGGGTGGTAGGGTGCGGGCCGTGACCAGACGGGTATACGCCCTGGTAGTGCTGGAACGCAGCCGTGAACAGCGTCATGCACGTTTCGAGGTCGGAGAGCTCAATGAGAATGGTACGCAGTTCGCTAAGGACAGTGAGGTCATGCGGATACAATTTGAGGATGTTAAGGAAGGCATTTCGCGTCTAGGCAAGCATTATTGGAGGACTCGTAGTGTTTGAAAGCCGCGTACCGTTTTGTAGTCACCCAGTTCCCGCGAGAGCAACGCTCGATCCCATTGCGCGTTGATATTTGTTGGGTCGAGGCTCACAAGCTTCCCCAAGCAGTATATCGCTTGTCGAGTGTAGCCCAGCTCTCTAGCACACGGTCAGAGACGACAAGGAACACAAAATAGGACACACTTGGATTGCTGAGCGAGTCGCTCCCATTCCTCCTCATCGTGTCGAAGATGCGCCGCCATGATGCGCAGCTGAAGCGCCTGTTGGTGCTGGCCCATGTCTTCATGGCACTGAGCAAGCACAGACCACGGAGACGCAGCACGCGGCTCGATGCGAATGACCTCCAGCATGATTCGGATGGTCTCGGGAATATTGCCGTCAACATACGCCTGGTTTCCGTCGCCGAGAAGCGACTTGACCTCGTATGAGAGAACCGGGCCTGGTGCGCGACCCTGCGTAGGTCTCAATCGACAATTTCTTGCACGGTGTTTTGGGATTCGCACCTTCTTCTTGTTGCGACGCTTTCCGACTCCAGATGCGGCACGTAGGTCGTCGCGGAACTGGGCATCTTGGTCTTGGATGTTAAAGTCCCAGTCCTTCGACAGCAGGCCTGTGGAAGGCCCTTGTTGCAGCTTTATGTTGTCAACGAGCCGACTGCAGTCTGTGAGCCTGGAGAACGCGAGCAAGAAGTCAACCACGCACTCGAACTCGCCCTCAATGAGGAGTTCCGCGTTGGACTCGTCTTTTTCGGGAACCTCGTTGTCTGATTCGTCCTCGGAGGCATCGGGTGAAGACTCGCCTGCGGAACATTATCGACTTGGGGGCGTAGTTGGAGATTCTGACGGACTGGAGCTGGACGGGTCTTCCTCCTCCTCTTCATCGGGAAGCTCAGGCAGACTCTGGTCGAAGGTCGTGGCAAACGACATTCTGAGGTCGCGTTGGGGCGCGTCAAGCTGCGTTGGTCACGTTCGTTCATCGGCTGTTCGTCCCGACTCCCACTACTCGCATTGCAGCAACAAACAACACACTACTATGCAGCCTATCTACGCGACGAGAACGGCACGGTAGCGAACATGACCCTCGCGCAGCTTCTGCATACCAGCCTCAACACCATTCTTGTCCAACTTGAACTTCTCGATCATGGGATAAACTTTGTGTCTCTCGGCAAACTCGAGCATCTTGCGCGTCGCCGAACGAGACGCGACGGGTGAACCTTGAATGCGAGCCCCGTTTATCATCAACGGCGTTGCGGGGACTATGATGTCGCCGAATGAAACCGTGAGCGGGTAAATAATCGCCTTGGGCTGCAAGATCTCAAAGAACCTGTGCATAACAGTAAGCAACGAAACAGAAAACTGACGAGACAATACTGACGGCTTCCAGTCCGGGAGTGTGTTCGTGGTGACGATGAGATGGTTCAACGGCTTGACGTTCTCGAACTTTTCGACGCCTTTAGTCGCATAGAACTCATTGGCGCCGAGAGCGAGAGCTTCTTCGCGCTTCTGGTTGGTCCCACTGAAGACGACAACGTCGGCGCCTGTCTTCGAGAGAAACTGTACGGCCAAGTGACCCAATCCGCCGAGGCCAACGACACCGACGCGGTCAGTTGGGCGAATATTGTACGCGTCGATAATCTGATGATTTGCGTCAGTTCCTGATCCCTGTGCAGCTTTATTTGCTCTCTCCCTACCTCAAAGACGGTAGCGCCGCCGCACATGAGTGGGGCCGCGTGCTCAGGCGCGATGCCGGCTGGAATCTTGAAGAGCCATGATTCATCCCACACGGCATGCGAGCCGAACGACCCTTGATGGAAGTTGGTGAATCCATAAATCTCGGTCTGTCCGCGGCAAACGTTGTCGAGTCCTGCAGAACATCAGCCGCAAGTCTCGAACGAACGAAGCAAAGCGACCTTTCAGGCACCATTCGCAAGTACCACAGGTCTTGTTGATGTACCCCCAGCCGACAACGTCGCCCACTGCAAGCGTTGTGACTGCCGGGCCGATTTGCTTGACGACGCCGACGCCTTCGTGCCCCAGCACCATGTCGGCGTGCTCACTAATGAAGGTAAGTTTATGTTTGGGCCGCTGTAACGAGAATCAATGCTCACTAGTGCATGTCTGTGCCACAGATACCTGAAGAAAGGACCGGTCAGCCCTCAAAATAACTTGAAGGGGAACAAATACCTGAGTGGGTGACTTGAACGAGCACGCGAGTGCCCGTAGGCGCGTCGAAGGTCGTTTTAGCCTCGATGATGCCATCGCTGGCGGATCCTTTGTACACGGTGGCTTCGATGGACATTGAAGGCGAAAAAGAGAGAGATTTTACTAGGGTCAAGACCAGTTCGATGGCCTTTTATACCCCTCGCTCATATGCCCAGTGTACGCGTACGCCTGTCCAGATAGGTGCGAACCGCGTCCAGGACGTTGGTCATGCCGAACGAGGGCGTTTGTCAGTGGTCAATGCTCAACTGAGAAATCGCTGAATAATTGGAGGTGAACTCGAGGCGCTATGCGGAAAGGCCCTAACAAGAGATCACTGGGACCAAACATATTTCACCCAGAACTGCGCCGAAATTGAACTGATGCAGAGCACAAGCATTGATTTAGCAGAAAGGCTTGGCATCAGCAGATCTGTTTGACGTGTGACAGCCATCAGCAGTTGAACCCAACAAGCGAGTACAAGGAAAGAAACTACTCGGACCACACAGAAGTATCCTGGCTACGCCTGGACGCCCGATTAGCTCTGACTCGGCATGCGATACGCGAATGAAGCTCAAGCATTGCTGCTTCGATCGACGGGACAGCAACTTACTACGATGGAGCTCTATCTCCCCAGCGCGGCTTATAATCCCCGCAGATCGCCTCGCATCCGAATGCCGGACATTCATACAGTTCTCTTCAGTCCACAACCATGGCGTCTCCGCCAGCACGACACTCTTTTGCTACCCTTTTTCACTCTCTTGTTGCTCGGATCCGCCCAGGCCACAGTCACCATCTATGGCGGCAACCAGCAGGCCGCATTCCAGACGACCACCAGTCTGGCCCCGGGAGCAACATACAGGTCGGTCTTATCGCACTAAAGCCTTGCCGAAATAACGCCGACAGCGCAGTGGACCTGCCGCATACAACCCCTCCTCCATCTCCCGCCCACCTCTCCCAACACCCAGTATCGCCACTACTGTAAACGTCCAGCTGGAGAATGAAGGCACATCCGGCCTCTCCATCAAGCACACTGGCGCCTTCATTGGGTTCTCCGTGGAAATGTCGGTCAGCAACCAGATTCGTGAGTGTATATCCCGGGTCTCTGGCTCGTCGCTGACGACCACCAGTGGGTAAAAACTCGAGTGAGCATCATATTGGCGTCGCTTGACCAGGGTAACTGACATACGGCGCCCCCGGAGCGCTCATCCAGGTGCCGTTCCTCAACCTGATGGGAAACATCCAACAACGCGCCGGGAGTGTATGCGCTCTCGTCTTCCGCCAATACTACTCCCTAATTCATCTCCAGGTTCATGTTCGCGTCGGCGGAAACTCACAGGTTCCGTTCACTCTTCCCGGTTCAGACACTCTCCCTTATTGAACCCTCATAGGAATCCGCCAAAGTCGCGGAAACCCTCCCGGACTACCGCGTACTCGCCAAGAATTACACGGGTCTGACGGGCACAACCGACACGCCGCCGCTCGAGTACACGCTCGACCTGTTGTACATGATGCGGAACATTTCCTCCATGGTCAACGTTCACTGGTACATGGGGATTCCGTGGTTCATTACCCAGCCGTTTAACCTCGACATCATCACCTACTCGGACCAGATTCTTGGCCCGTATTTGTTGGGTCTGCAGGTGCGTTTGAAGTTAGCCGAGCGAGGAACGGAGCCGCTAACGGTCGCTAGGCGGGTAACGAACCCGACATGTATTCCCTACATGGTCATCGGCCAAGCAGCTACGGCCCATACGACTATATGGGCGAGCTCTCCGACCTTCTCACCCAAAGCGCCGCTGCGAACGCCGACCCCAGTGGTCAAGCGCTCACGAAAATCGTTATTGGCAACATTGCGGATTACGCCTGGACGCCGGAGCAAGTCTGGGACACGGGAATCGTCACCACGTATTCAGCGAATGTCGGGTTTCTGGCCGTCGAGAAATATCCGCGCGACAATTGTGCAGCAATGTTCGGTGGACCCAACGCCACGGGAATTGTCGACCCGCAAAGCGTGCAGGGCGACTATTTGACGCACCAGGCTCATGTTGACCTGATCGGGCCGTATCTCAACAGCACGGCTTATGCGCAGACTGTGGGCAAGCCTTTCTTGATGTTCGAGACGAACACCGCGTCGTGCGGTGGTTTCCTCGGAATTTCTGGTGAGTCCCATTAATGTCGGCCAGTAGCCCTTGTTGATGGCGAAATGCAGATTCGTTCACCGCTGCGCTTTGGGGACTCGACTACGCGCTACAACTCGCACACTCCAATTTCTCTGGCGCGATGTTCCATATTGGTGGACAGAACGTCTTCTATAATCCAGTCAGTATCTCCGTGTCGATCTCGACTGTTGTTCTCACTCGTATCCAGTTCACCTCCCCACCCACAAACCAAACGCCATTCCACCAGTGGAGTGTCGGTCCTCTGTATTATACCGCGCTCGCAATGGCAGAAGCCATCGGGCCGTCGAACAACACCCAAGTCCTGAACCTCCCCATCAACAACATCAGCGACTCGACGCCAATCTACGGCATCTACGAGAACGGCACACCAGTGCGGGTCGCAATCTTCAACTACGTCGACGACCCGACTGGTGCCAACACGCTCAACGCCGTTATCTCCATCTCCGGCACGACGCTGCCTTCGTCAGTTAGCGTCAAGTATCTCGAGGCTGCCACCGTCATCCAGAAGGGCAACATAACGTGGGCCGGGCAGACGTTTGGAGATATATTCGAGTCGGATGGACGGCCGATGGGTGACGAGGATGTGAAGACGGTGCAATGCGATACGACGGCGAATACATGCACGATCCAGGTCCCTGCGCCGGGCTTCGCGCTGGTGTTCCTGTCCGATGCGGCGGAGACCGAGACGGCCGGGGCATCGAGTGTCACTTTCCCGACCACTGCGCTCACGAAGACGCGCAACACGGGTGAGCTTGTCTTGCGTTGGTCGAGGAAGGATGGCTGACCCGTCGAAGCTACTGTGAACCCTTCCGTTTTGGCAACGTCGAACGGAAACCGCATGGCGGACTATGGGCTGGCTGGTACGAGTGAACCGCCGAGTGCGGCCCCGCGGGCCTTTGAGGCGTCGGTGGTTGTCGCCATGGTGGGGACTGTACTCGGTGGCTTGTTGGCATTCTTGTAGGTCGAGGTGTTGCCCCACCTCGAAGAGTGTTCCGATTCGAGAGCACCAAGGTCACGTCTTGTGACTGGTCACTCATCGACTCCCTTTTCTGCTTCGCTCCACGACTGTATACCACGCTATCACACCTATTTACTCGCTCTGCCTCGGCTGGACAGCGCTCTCCTCCGCCCTTGCACTCTCAAAGTGTTTACGCGTCAAGGGAAGCCACTGAGTGTGGCGCAGGCCCGGGTTTTCGGCAGTTTTCCCGCTTGTTCGCAGCCATATCCGATTTTTGCCGAGCCTATCGCTCCTCCTGTAAGCTGGGGTTTGGTTGGACTGTTTTGCTGGTATGGACGTCAGCAAGGACGCGTCGTCAAACGGCCTGCGGACGTCTTGCTACTGACAGAAGATGTCAGATAAAGCTGTTCCACTGCTCGCGCCGAACGTGCTGTCGCTGGTAAGCTCTGAACCGGTGGCGAAGCGAAAACACACGATTCCAAAGCAACTGGCCAAATTTCGGTGCTCCTGGGTAAGCACGTACCCGATCCATTCTCAGCCTTTCCTACTGACGCGTCCCGTTAGTTGCGGCGCCGGCCCACGGCTAGCCTTTCCCTTTAACTCTGGTGGGTATTATCTGAGCTTCGAGTTTGTCGCTGACTCGGAAAGGCGCACGCATATAGTTGCAGAATCCTGAGTCTTGACTCGAAGTCTAGGCGGGTCTTTTACTTTGCCTCCTCAAAGCTCAATGGTACCGGAAGCTCACTCTGTTCAGCTGAAGGTCCGGATTCCTCGGTTTTAACCGTGACGGGCTTCGCCATCAGCCGACCAAAACGGATTCTTTTCCGCGCATTCGAAAAATCCCCAAGGTGCCGCAGCGCCAGGCTACTATCCACCACTACGCGCCCTTGAGCTTTGGTGGAGCTCAACAAGTGCTCAACATTGTGCGTCTGTTTTGAGCGGAGTTTGGATTTGGCTCAGCTGATGACCCCCACGGCACCTGCCTTTCATTCAAGGCTGACAGAGTGAAGTGTGAAAGACAGCGGGGGTAAGTGGCTGCCAACTCCGACTTCGCACTCTGAAAAGTCTTCTGAAAGCTGCCTTCGCCGTCGCGCCGGGCTTGGTGCGGCCGTGCGGGCCAGACTCCGATGACTATATTGGGGAGACGGCAGAAGTTCGTCGCCGCCGCCGATAGCCATATAGAATGGAAGGCCGATGAGCGGCTACTTGGGAGGAGCTGAGCTGCAAAATGCGATTGATATCGACGCGTGGATGGCAGGCGGGGAGACACAGCTTGACACAAAGGATGCATGCCAACGGTGAAGGAGGAGTGCTTTCAGGACTCAGGAACAACAAGAAGATCAGTTGCCGCGCCAGGGCGTGGCTGGGGCAAAGACGTGGTCGAAGGCCTTGAAAGCTGTCTTGTCGATGTCGACGGTGTCCGTGGCCGGGACCGCTGCGATTAGGTTTGGGACAGTGTGGGTTTCCGCAAGAGCTGTGCATGTTTGGGCGGCGGCGCTCCACAGTGGGAAAGATGTCGGAGAAGACATACGCCAAACGCGGTGTCATGAAATTTAATTCCAATTATTGCACCCCCAGCTGGGGGATGCCTCCTTGTGCGTTCGCCCCCTCTCCTGGCGCGTAGACTCCGGGCTGCCTGTGAGCAGAGGCCGCCGTCCAGTGCGCTACACAGGATTGCAAGCAGACAGTGTAGAGATGCGGTAGAAATCTGCGAGGGCTCGGGTGTCAATTAGAGCAAGGCGGCCGGCAGGTGACAGCACTGTCAGGACCCCGTAGACCCATTTGAAGCCTGGGTTCGGAGTCTTAGTCCGAGAGGTGTGCAGGTTAACGACCGCTGTTTTTTGCGTCGCTAGTGCCCTGAAGAGCGGATTCTACATATGACTCAGCCGTGTCTCCTTGAAGCTGGACTCGTAGTTGTTCTGTGCATGAAAGTAGGATTTGGGGGCCTGGATCTTGACAAGACATGCGAAGCTTGATAGCAACACGTGCGCTTCCGATCTTCCTTCACGCCACCACATTCCGAGACAGCGACTGCCAAACGAAATGCCCGCGACCCCACCACCAACCGACGAGGAGCGCGCACCGGCCCCCGCTGCCAACGGCGACGCCGACCACAAAGACGACGAACGCAAAGAGGACGTGGCCGACGCAGAAAAGAACGCAGATTCATCCAAAGAGGGCAAAGAGGGTGCTGCCAAGGGCGTCAACGGTGTCAACGGCGCTGAGGAGTCCACCGTCAGCCCGACGGACAATGTGCTCAAGATCAAGGGCCGCCCTGCCCCAGACCCATTGCCTCCTGCTGCTCAGCCCCCCGCCGCATATGGTTCCACAGCACCCGATGTACGCTTCATACCCACCTGGAGCCGCGCCATGGGGATATCGGCCCGACCAGCCCTGGCTGCCAACCAGCGACGCTCGCCAGCAGCCCCCACCGCATGGCTACGCGCTCTATCCCGCAGACGCAGACCACCAGAGCGTGCGTCTGCCGTCGATCCAGGCACTCCTCACCGAGCCATTCAACCCACCTCCCCGCGGCCCCGTCTATCAGGACGGAGCTCCCTGGCCCCAGCAGCATCCTCCACAAATCCCCGTCCAACAGCTGCCCCCGCATATGCTTCCTCAGCAACCGCAGCCCATGCCCATCGCGATGCCCCCAGCTCAACCCGTTCCTGACCGCTACCCGCCTCTGGTCGCGCCCCCTTCCTCTCGACGACTCGCGTGCGCGTTCGCCGCAGGCCATGCCGCAGCGTAAACGCGGGAGACTGCCCAAGGAGACGACCGACTTCCTCAAGGCCTGGCTTCACAGTCACTCTGCCCACCCATACCCCAGCGAGATCGAGAAGAAGCAGATGTGCCATGCCACGGGCCTCAGCATGAGCCAGGTCTCCAACTGGATGATCAACGGCCGTCGTCGTATTTTGGGTCCCTCGTATCTCAGCACGTCCCGCTCCAACCCACACGGCGGGCGCGCCCCCGGTAGCGCTTTCGAACCCGCCGCCGATGAACAACATGAACAACGCGCCAGTGTTGCTGACCCAGCCACCGACGCTCATGTTGCGCACCCCTCAGGGCGGACCAACTCATGGACCATGATGCGTGGTTACCTCGAAAATCAGCTTTGTCTCTCCCTGGTCTTTCTCCCTCTCCCTCTCTCTCTTTCGGCACGCGAACTTCCCTCCCCATACGACGCGTTACTTATTATCCATACACGATGAGCCGAGACGCGCGGTTATCTGGGGTTGCAGGGGCGAAATGAAGACGGCTTGAACGCGTTGTAATTTTCTCTAGTCTATAGCTCTCTAGTAAGTACTAGTTGGTAAATACGCTGCACTCTCTTCCGCGAAATAGCACGAATCTTTTTTTGGGCAACGACGATCTGCGTGTGGTCAACTGCCAGATGTCGGACCGCGACGAAGTGCCTTTTCTTTTGATTTTGAAAGACGTGGGCAATGTGTCCGGGTGTTGCCTTGGTCGTGGACTCGTCGTCGTCCGCTGGGACGTCGGGACCGTCAAAGAAGCAGATGAGGAAGGGTCTAACGATAAGATGAAGACCTTTGAATGGGTGTTAGGCCGGCGTTGGATGTCCGGCGCGGAGAAACAAGCAAAATACGCCGCTTTTAGCACAGCAAGCGTGTTCGAGCTGGAGGAAAGACCAGGGTATCTTCGCGCTCGCAGTGTTGTTGCTGATATGAGTTCGAAACTTGGGAGTGAATGATCCGGCGGACCAACCTTTAATTTTGGAGCGGCGACAATGGCATGGCAGACGACGGACGTCGAACTTCTGGTGACTTGACAGAGACTGGGAGGCGCCCACAGTGTGGACGAGCAGAGTTGAATTCACTAGTAGTTGGCGAAGTGTTGCTTCTACGAGGGCTTTATAATGTATTTTCAGGAAGGATTCTGAGACCAAGGTTATTTTATATACTGAAATCGAATTTGCGATGCAGCGTTACAGCGTCGAGGTTTTTTTTTTAGCTTGGATGCGCTTGAAGCTCGGATATATAATTAATATTGCAAGGTATTTGGCCAATGTTTTCGTGAGACGGGTTGTTTGAATAACGAGCCGCTTGTTGAGCTTAGGAAATGCAAAGGGAACACAGGACGGAAGGCTCGTGTGACGGCGTGGCGAAACGGATCACGTCCCTGCTTCATTCCCGCCGCCATGTCTGCGTGTGCAAACTGTGCCAAAATCGATGAAGACGAGTCGTTCAAGCGCTGCTCGCGGTGCAAACAAGTGAAATATTGCGTACGTGCGCCGAGCAGCATCTCCCTCACGATCTTGTCTGATCGCATCATCTGGCTTTGTTAGTCCGTCGTGTGCCAGACAGCGCACTGGAAAGCCCAACACAAGCATGTGTGCGTCCCCGAGGGCACACCCCGTACAACCGTGCGGGGAATCGTCATCGCCTGCGATGGTGATATTCGCAGCAACAATGGGCTCTTCAACGAGATTGACCTCCCGCCGACGCATCCGATCCACACGAGGGGTGTCGTCGGACCTGTCTCGAAGCTGGTTGGATTGCCAATCGTGATTTATCGTCATCTGAGGGAGAACCCGCTGACGATGTACCGCGACGCGGCGCTGGATAACCAGCGCGCAACGTTTTTGATGATCGAGCCGGGGGACGGGTTCGCGAAACCTGAGTGCGTTCGCCTTTCCTCCTCTACGACACGTCCTTTCAATGTTGGGTTGTAGATGGCAAATGTGCGTCGGGTCGGTCACCGTTATGCGACAAGACGGCAAACCGCTTACACGCGAGAGCATCGAGACGATTTGGATGTACCACGACTATCTGCTCGACCTGTTTGGAGAAGGCAGTCCACGACACGCGCATCGAAAGATGACGAAAGAGCAGTTCCAGGGATATTGTGAGCGGTACAAGGAGGAGCGGCTTCTGAATGGCTACGAGAGGTTCCGCAACATGCAGCTTCCTTTGTAATTTTTAGTTTACAATTACTGCAGACAAAAAACTCACATTGGGTCACATGACCAAAGCCTCATCGTTGTCGCCTCCTCGCCTCCGCCGCTCTTATGGCCTTGGTCATCGCCTTGGCCTTTGCCGCGATCTTCGCTTTCCTCTCCGTGATGACCTGTTTCCTCCTCTGCGTCACACTGACATTATTCTCGCTCGATTCCTCCTCTTTCATCTGCGCCACATGCGTGTCGATGCACGCCTCCATCTTGAGCTGCATGTTCTGCGGGGAAAGCCCTCGTTCCATCTCCTCCGGCGTGAGCTCCCACTCGAGGTCGAAGCCCCAACCAGGCGGCGCGTGTCCGGTTGTGCGTGTTTTGGTTGTGGCCTCGATTAATGCACCGTCGGATAAGTGGGTCAGAGCTCCGGGAGAGCCGACTTGTGGTGCACTGGGCGCGCCTATCCTCAACGCGGAAGACGATTTGGGGGTGAAAGACGTGGAGGAAGCCAGCAAGTTGCCTTCTCCGCGCCACCAAAGCACGAAATGTTGGGCGGCTCGTCGTCTGTCGAGAACTCCACCCTTGCCCAACATGCCCATTCGCTCTGCGAGAATGTCGAGGAACGTCTCGAGCTCGTCTATGGGGAGCGTGCCGGGAGGAAGAAGTTCCAGGTATGCGGGGTTGGTTGGGTTGAGCTTGTTGAGCTTGTAGAGAAGATACAACGCGAGCGCTTCGACGTCGTAGAGTCCTTCTTTTATGCCCGCTGGAGAGATATGAGTCGAGGTCAGGAAAAGTGGAAAGCACACACCGATTAATGCAAGCTTGACGCCTCTTTCAGCGCCTTGCGTACCGTGGCCCATGAAGGGGAGCATAACTCCAGGGCTGTCGAACGCATACACAGGTGGAGACAAGGACAGCTTTAACCGAGTCGAGAGGGCCTGCGTCAACCCAGGGTTTGCTGATGTTCGGAGAGCTTTGGGTGTTTCTACAAACTTCTTCAGCGCGAAGTCGGTCCACGCATAACACACGTACTGCCGTCGAAACCCATGCTCCGCAATGAGTTGAGCAACGTCGACTTTCCGACATTCGGCATGCCGACAACAAGCACGTTCATCTCCATCGCGTACGGGTAACGGTTGGCTATACCTGAACCCTCCAGCGTCAGCGAAAATTTCGTCCAACAACTACAAAAACGTACTCACGAGCTGCTCATGTAGCCTCCTGATATCTTGCAGCCGCTGACACGACGCAAAGATATTCTGTTGTCCGCGGAACTTGCGGTCCATCGCTTGCCGGAACGGCGCAAGTCCCCAAACGGGCACCAAGTCGCGTTTATTGAATACGACTATGCGCTCGCATGCGACACTATCAAATAGCCGCGTTCCTGGGTCGCTAGGGCTCCATCCGCGGCCCATGCGCCACGTCTGGATGGCAGATTCGAGGCGAGGGTTGATGCTGGTGAGCGGGAGGCGGGCGTCGCGTACTTCCAGCACGACGTTGGTCCGGCTAAGGAGTGCAGGCAGTTGGCGGAAGAACCGTGTCATATGGCCGGGGTACCATGAGTGCGGAGCGGGGAGGCTTTCCAGCATCGCCGTCGCGGCTGGAAGCAAAGTGGTTTGTCACAATGCATGTCGGCGTCCAAGTCTTGTTCTCATCCTTCATGGCGCGCGAGCCGTTCATCGTATTCGGTTATGGAAGCCTTATCTTCAAAGTGAGCTCCTTATGAGCTCGGGAATAGACTCGAGGAGCAAATCGACCACCAGCCTCCGCCGCATGTCGTCGCTCAAGGTCCTCAGACTCGTTGTGCTTGTGCTGTCTCGACAACGACCTCTTCGTAGTCCCTGGATTCCTCAAAGGCTACGTTCGGCGCTTTGCTCAGAAATCGCATGACCACAGAGGCACACCGGAGGTCTGAATCTCCCTCGAACGACCTAGGTACCACTTGCTTAACCAGCTGCAGCACCCTGGACGTGTTGTAACTTTAGTACATAAGGAGGACTGGGACTTGTTCTCCTCCGAAGTCAGTTCTCGAGTCCATACGCGCTCGCAGAATGGCTAAAACTTGCACAGGACGCGTTCCCTGACGAAGACATCGTGTGGGGTCAGCCCAAGCACGTCATTTGTTCCCCAATATTCCTCAACAGCGGACAGGTATTGCGTATACTATCGATCCCGTATTCGAAGATGAGGTACGCGCGTATCTCGGCGAGTACCTACTGCTCCTAGGGCTTCGCGCCTTGACGGTTCGACAGATTACAGGGAAAAGGTATCTATTCCGAGTCCGGAACTCGTTGCTCGCCGCCACTGAATCGAAATCGCTGTAGGACGGATACACGATGGAAACGATCCCCATCTACAGTATCGTAAATGGCGAGGAGAAAATCATCATACCCAACGTCCGTGCGTCGTGTATCTTGAAGAGACTGCTTGGGCAACGACCTACAGGCCTATGTATGTTTGCGACCTCACCAAAACTTGCACGTCTGACGTGATTTCAGAGCTACGTTGGTCGAAAGGATAATCCATCGTTCTGTGCGGCTCAATTCGTGTTCCTCACCATGGCTGATCATTCCGTAGTGGGGTCAGAACCACTACCCGCCCTTGCGCATCGCATCTGGATTTCTGTTGGACCTTCAGGTCAGAACAAGGTGCGATTGCCGGTCTTGCCAACACTGGGTCGTTCTCAAGTCGGATTTTTGATGCAGGAATATCTCTATCATCTTGCAGACGCGGTGCGGCACCTCAGTCCCGACTCCGTTGACCGTCATCTCTTTACTCTGGAGGTAGGCCGTTGTAAACTGACACCTCCGCGCGGCTGATGCTGTTATAGGAAATGGTCAAGAAGTTAGACGGCTCTGATACATCACCTGTGGATAATATCGAGGCGCTATCCCAATAATAGGGCTATGAACATCCAGCAACAAACAGTCAACAATTTGCAGGCTTTTACTTCACAATCACGTGACCGTGCACATCTACACCAATCCGTGAATGGCCGCGAACGGGTCGTCGTCCTGCCCCGCCTCGGGAATCTCGATGCCACCTCGAATCGATTTTGCGACTCTCGCATTGGTGATATGCTCCACAAATGCCAGCGCCATATCTGAGCCAGCCGCGACGCCTGAGCTCGTCCAGATCTTGCCGTCAATGACCCAACGCGCCTTGGCAACCCACTCGATGTCCTTGGGCGTCATCGCCTCGACGATGCGAAAGAATTGCTTGTTCGTTGTCGCGCGTTTGCCGGATAGCACTCCAGCGAGCGCCAGCTGGTAGGCGCCGCCGCAGACCGAGAGCACGTATTTTGCGTTGGGGGTCTGCTGCTTGATGAAGTCGATCTCGTCCTGTGGGATGCGACCCGCTGGAATCGTCGGGTCAGCCGGCGGGCCTGTTCGGAGCGCAAGTATGAGCTTGTTGTCTGCGAAGAAGGGAAGGAATCGGAGGCACAAAAGCTTACCAGCCGGGACCCAGATGATGTCGAACTGCTTGCCGCTCGCGATGGCGTCCTTGTAGGTCATCGTGGGGTTGAACGTCGGTGTGGCTTTGCCGAACAACGAAACGACCGGGTTAAGTGTCGGCGCGATATACTCGAACGCCACCCGGATGGCCACCTCGCCCATGGCGGCCCCAAGGAAGGGATGGTCGGCGAGATTGATCCCCGCTAGGATCTCGACCGGCGGGATGAAGTCGGAGAGGGTGACCTCGTCGCTGAGGCAGACGGCGATGGTGACGATTTCGGGCATGTTTTGTGTGGATTTGTGAGGATGCGGTTGATACACTGCAGAGCAGGTTGGAGCGTCTAGCTTATAAGGAGCCAAGTGAGGGCCGCTCGCGTCAGCTTTTCGTTTTCTGCTACTGCAGTGCCGCCTGGACGCGTCGTCGCGGCTTGGAATCCATTTATTCCTGCTAGACAGACCGCAGTCAATCACGCTGGTTGGGTCGCTCTGGCCAGAAGAAAATTCGAGGTTCCGTCATTCGCCCTGGTTAATTATGGGGCAAGCCGCAGCCGTTGTGCAGTCCCGCATAACCGTCGAAGAAATTTGCCTCTGAGTCTATTAGTCCCAAAATCTCAGCTCCCAATCAACGACTTGATGATCACATCACTTAAGTTTCCTTTCGTCCCCTTGACGCTGCGGACGTCCCTCGTGCTTTGCAACCAGCGCTCGAACGCGTGTATGACTCAATAGAGCCCCATTCTCTCCCCCCGCAATATTAGAGGTCATCCCGTCGGGTTCGGAAAGCCGATGCCAATAGTCTCAACATGCACCAGACGTATGCATGGGGCTTAGAAGGACGCCGTCTCGTACAACCTTCCGGTGATCATCCGAGCATGATTTCAGAGTACGAATAACAGCACAAAGGAAGCATGTTCGAAATTTATACGAGAATCTCCGGAGCCACTTTTAGTCGAGAGCATGGAAGGTCCATGCCTGGGCCGGGCTCTCGATGAAGCTCTCGAGAGTGATCTGGGCCATATCTTCAGCAGGACGGACATTTTCTTGATGCGAGGAGACGTACCGGAGACTTGGTGCTTCCAGGCAGAGCCCCCCAAGCCGAAAGAGCCAGACCAGTTGCGCCGTCGACCAGGCTGAAAACAGAGGTAGGTCAGCGGGGAAAACTTTGCACAAAGGAGATATGGGACTACTCACTAAGCACTCGTATCGTTCACACAATTAACAGCGAATGCAAGACCTGTCGTTTCACCCGCGATAGCCTGCATGAAGAGGGGGCTGGTGGTTCCTGCGCTTGTGTCCCACGTCACGACGACGGGCTGGCCTGGCTTGCTGACACCATTGGCGAGGACGTAGTTGCCACTGTTGACGAGGGCAAGTGACCACTGCTGGTTCAGCGTCGGGCTCGGGTTCAGCGTCTGGCTGATGAGCGGGTTGACGGTGTTCGCGAGGTCCAGGACGTGGCCTTGGAAGTCGTAGAGATTGAAGGCAGTGGTAGGGAGGCAGGACATGTTGCAGTAGACGATGTTTGCTGAAGAGATGGGTGGAGCACCATGAGTCTTTTATACTGGCTGACGGTCTCTGTCCACAACCTGGGCCGAGCAAGACGGCTCTGACCGACCCCAAGCGTTGGACGTGGCCCAGAGTGTTGTACCTGACTTAGAGTGTCTTTCCTGCCGGGTCGCTTCTGGCGCAAAGGTGAATATGGACTTGGACAGACGGAAGGTTGGAGTCGTTCAACAAACGTCCAGCGAGGTTCAGATTTCTGTAAGCTTGCAGGAGAACGATGCAGAGACCGAAATTTGCTGGATGCTGGACGTTCCTGAGAGTGGCCATTCAACGGCGTGCAGACAAGAAACATAGCGACTAGCGAATGCTGCGGGTCCTGGGCCAGTTGGAAGCACCGTAACTCTGACAGGAGGGTAGAGCTAGGTAGATCCTTGCCTCTAGTCCTCGAGAAGCTCCAACATTGTCGTGCCAGTAGACACCTACTAGACGGAAAGGCTTGAAAGAGAGATGCTTCAAGTTGGCCGTTGGCGATCAGAGCGGCTGGCACGAGATTCAAGCTCCGGTGGTAGGGCGACGCGGAGTCCAGTCTCGAGGCCGTGTATGTAGGGCTCCAAGTACGGTCGTCGTCGTAAGTTCTGAAGTTAGTCCAAGCTCAACCGTCTGATTGCTGACAGAGCGTGACAAGCGTTACGCCGACCTTGCAAGACAAACGACTTTTCTGACGCCAAACAGTGAGTACGACGATCTGCTGGCCCGTTGCACCGTGCATTCCTGCGAGCGTACTCCTTCGCGTACCCAGCCGTTGTTTTCCGGTGGAAATCGGCCCAGGGAGCAGGATGCGCGGGGTCTTTTTGTGGATGACGCTGACGGCGACGTCCAGATGCCGACGCACCTCAGCAAGACCCGCAAACACAGAGGCCACGTCTCGGCCGGCCACGGACGTGTAGGGAAGCACCGTAAGCATCCCGGAGGTCGTGGTCTTGCGGGTGGTCAGCACCACCACCGGTGCGTATTCGCCATCTTCGTTTTCTGTCTTCGCTGAAGAGGCATCCAGCACGAACTTCGACAAGTACCATCCCGGGTACTTCGGGAAAGTCGGTATGCGCCACTTCCACTTTACACGCAACGCACATTGGCGGCCGACAATCAACGTCGACCATCTGTGGTCGCTCGTCCCGGTGGAGGAGCGCAAGAACCTCAAGGCCGACTCGCAGGTCGTGCCCGTCATCGATACCTTGCGATTCGGTTACGGCAAGGTGCTCGGCAACGGACAGTGCGTGGCTAGCTGCTTGCTTCGCGTCTTTTTTTCGCTCATCATGTCTTTTTTTTTTCCCGATAGGTTGCCCCAATTGCCCTTCATCGTCAAGGCACGTTTCGTCTCGGCAAAGGCAGAGTGCGTGGCCATGCTATCGATTTTGACTGCTTTACTGAGACTGCACAGGGCCAAGATCAAGGAGGCTGGCGGCGTCGTAAAACTCATTGCATGAGCAGTTCCCCCCACTTGTTTTCCCTACACCGCACCCACGAAAAAATGCATCCATGCCCATGCTATGCGCATTCCATGATTCCCAACTCTGTCTGAATTTTCGACCACGGTTTTCTCGAGATCCAGAGCTTCCAGGGCGAGGCGGGACTTGGGGTTTTAGTGGAGTGCACCAGGTGGAATGGCACTGTCGGTTCTGAGTGACTCTGGGTCTGGCCGCCGTTGTCGCATTGGGAATTTTCCACTGAGCAGTCGACGCGTCGAACACCTGGAAATTTAAGGCCACCTCAGATCTCTTTCTTCTTTCTCGACGAACTCTACTACATAGATGCGTCAGCACAATGCTGAGGATCTCTTCGCGATTCATGGACAAACTTGGTGCCACGGTGGTCGACCTGCTGCTAGTGATCGTATCACAGAAACGCCTTGCTCCAGACTTCCATGCCGCGTTCGTTGGACCTTCGTTGGTGGCCCGCCGCGCGCGGCCACTGGCGTCATACGACCATCAGCGCTCAGCGCTCAGCATTCGACCCGATTCCGACGTCGTCGCGCCCCTGTTCCTGTCCATTTACTTTTTGACGGCACCCGACAGTCTGCTTCGAGCTAATTCGCCACCCAAGTTGCCAGCAGCGCACGAAAGAGCCAGACGTTCGCTGTACTCTTACCCACTGTCCAATTGCAACGCACTCAAGACGGCCTGAACGGCGTTGCTTTGCGACTAGTCGCTGGCAGGCTCCAAAGGAGTCCGCCACATAGGAGTCCTTGCGCAACCGTGACCTCGTTTCCGCTGTTTTCTCTCCACCCACGACGTAACGACGGCCTTATGGCCACGACGACCACAGACGCTCCATCGTCCATATTCCCAAGTGCCGGAACGCAGGCGCTCAGTTCTCTCATTAACCACATCGGTGCGCAAGACCATCTGGTCGAAAGTCAACGAGCTTTAACGCCGTTCTCGTTGGTTCTACAGGATTGACCATACTGACTTTCTTCCTCACCCGGCGCGTCTTTTCGGAAGAGTCGAGAGGCTGGCGTGGTCCTCGGCTCTGCGTGTTGCTGGTGTTTCTCGACTCGTATCTCTTCTTGTTATCTTGTGAGTGGACACGTAACCTATTCCTCTCCTACGCAGCTGAAGGTCGGCTTTAGCTGGGATACTCGTTTTTGGTGTCGGCTTGCAAACAAACACGACAGCCTGCGCAGCAGCAATCTTTCTCTGCGTGCTCTTTTACGCATCTTCGAAAGTGTTGATATACATTTTCTTGGGTAGGTGCAATCCGCGTGCTTCTTTTCCAAGTTGTTCTGAATCGTGCGCCACCAGCTGAGAGAGTCTACATTGTATGGGGCGCTGGGCGTCCGCGGTTAAAATGCGCCACCTACATGCTCTGTATCGTCAGCGTCACGATGTACATGGCCGTTGTTCTCGCGATGATTCTTTGTGAGCTTTGTCGCTAGCGCTAATGAATTGCTCACGATCCACAGATCGAATAGCCGAGTTTCGAGAGAGCGATGGTGTCTGCATCATCGGTCTTGAACGCGCAGCGTCCATACCGCTACTCATGTATGATCTGTGCGTCTTTAACGTCTCTACGTCCTTTTCCGCACTCATGAATCTCATCAGGTATATCAACATTCTCCTCACCGCACTGTTCATCTGGCCCATTCTTCGGTCGCGACACAAGGCTGCTCCGCTCAAACGCGTCGCAAGGCGCACGTTAATGTCCGCCCGTCTGCTGTCATTGCTCCTGGTCTAACTGAAGCGTACATACACAGTGCATCGGGCGTTGCGTTAACCACATCCACAATCAACATTGCCGTCCTAACGATCCTACACGGCCGCGAACTCGGTTGGGTTTGCCTCGCTAGCTGTGGCGCGGACGTGGTCTGTAACGCCGGTGCCTTGTTTTGGGTGACCGGTCCTGGCTCGGGACACACCGGCGATGCTGCGGATTCGGACTTCGACGCGGACTTGGACGCGCCGGCCCATGGTCAAAGGCCAAAGCCGAAGCAGAGGACTCGGAACGAGCTGAATACAGTGACTGAGGTGACAGCGCCTTCACAGCCGTTCTCTCCTGCGGGAGAGGCGATCTTCAGCACTGTTATTACCAGCAGTATGGGCGATTTTGACTTTGAAACGAGTCGGATATCCGGGCGTGGGGTAGAGCGAAATACTCGTGATAGTATGAGGAGCATGAGTATGAGCGTCAACGGTGTCAAGAGCGTCGGTGCGCTCTTTCCTGGAATGCGAGAGTTGTCGAGGAAGGAGCGCCGGATGAGGGTACGTCGCTTTTGCTTTTGCTTTTGCTTTGCGGATTCCAGTGATGCTCATGCAAACGTGAAGATGCAAGACGCCCAAATGTCGGACGTTGTTCGGACGCCTGCAAGTCCAACACTCACTGAATTCCCGGAGCCTCCAGAGGAAGTGTGTGGTGGCGGGGAGAATGTTGGATAACGACGAGGGGGGATAATCCTCGCGTGATGGTCTTTGCGGGCATTAAATAGAGCGACCCAGTGTACGATATCAAGTGCGTGGGGGATCATCTAGTATACACATTACTAGTACTAGTACTGTACATACAATCGGAAGTTTTTTACAGTGTCTTCAGTGTGCTTGAATTGCCTTTCTTGGCAGGAATCGCGCGAATTCGCCGAACCAGCAGCGGCCATGGCTCAAGGTAGACTTTTTCCGAGGAGCTCCACTTCAGCTAGGTCCGCAGATAGCCCACGAGAGAGAGGAAAACTCGGTCGGGGAATTTGGCGCGGCCTTCGGTCCGAGTTCGTTTTTATCTAATCTAATCTTGGCACTGATGTGCAACCCGATTCCACAGCGTTGGTTCTGTGTAGATCTCCAGTTGCTCTCCAGTCCAGCTAGAAATCGTGCCGCGTTTTCGTATCCACACCCAAGCGACATCGCAGATCTTGTCATTTTGAGCCAGACCACCAAGAGATTCGTGATATACCGCAGCGGGAGCGGGAGCGTTCGTTCGGTCGTCTCGAGGCCAACCGCCGAGCCAAGCTCACGGCGAGTGCTTCGCTGGCCGGATTTTCCTCTGGCACGCGACCAGCGGCGCGACGGCTCGGTGGAGCGTTTATGGCACTCCGCAGCAGCGTAAAATTGCCGCCGTAGCCGAAGACGGCAAGACGGCGCCGGTGCCGAACGGCGAGCGAAACGTCGCGCAAGATGTCAGATGTCAATGACGTCGCCGGTACCTTGGGCCTCGATCGTACCGAGGTTGTTGAGCAGGGCGGGATGGACGGATGTTGCAATGAGCGACAGAGAGAGTGGCGTTGACCTGCAGTCGAAGATTGCCCTGATGAAAACGGGCGCCCTATCGCATCAGGAACGCGAGACGGCGGCAGACGTACGTAACTTGCGACTACTCGCAGCGCTATCTCCCTGTGTCCTATTTACAGCTCGCCACGTTTACTCCACTTTTTTGTGCACACGACTGGGCCAATTCTGCGAATAGAGGCGTAGGGGACTCGAGAGGATAGCCCGAGCTTGAAGCGCGGCAAGGGCGTTGGTAGGCCAGCGGCCGGTGACGGATCGAAGCGAAGCTCTATTTTTGGTATGCCGAAAAACGGCAGCGCAGCACAGCTAAAGCTCCACCTTCATCTTTGTTTCTCTTCTATCTCCTGCCCATTCCTTCGCGGGCTTTACTCTTCGAACTCGGCGGCGATTACTCTTTCTTTGCTCAAAAGCACACCGGGCACACCTCCGGACACACGAGCCCGTTGACGAAACTCTGACGGCGCCTATACATAGACTGGTGAGTTGTTGTGTACCCTGGTTCTCTCCTTTAGCCGCGTGGCTGACTGGATGGAAGTAGCTTTGCGTCTACTCCCCATGTCCTCACGCGAGGCATACCTATACGAGCCGTTGGGCAGCCAGCCACGGCCCAAATCTCGATGGCGCGAGCTAATGTGCTCTCCGACGCGCTGGACCGCCGTCCTAATCATCGTTGTGCTCTCTCTCTCCTCCATCGCCCTCCTCACTCTTCAAACGACCTGGCAATGGCCATGGAAGTCATCCTCCGTCGTCCCAAAAATCTTTCCGACAACCGACGACATCTCAATACCGCATGGCGCGGAAGGGCCGGCGCCGTACCCTCCAGCCCCGCAAGACGCAAAACAACTCGGCCAGACGGTCTACCACCCATTCGTTGCACCTCTTCCCGCACAAGCGATCGCCGACACTCGTGTACGGCCCATCCGAGCCCAGCTGGAGCTCTCTGACGCGTGTCTTGACCGATGGGTCAGCAGCGGCCAATGGACGGACCCTTGTACACGCGCGATGGTCAGCGAGGCCAAGATTGATCTCGTCTACGTCTGGGTCAACGGAAGTGATATTCTGCATCAAGCTGCCCGCAAGACGTTGCTGGCCGAGCTCAAGTACAGGACCAAGGATGCCCGCTTCCGAGAACACGACGAGCTGCGGTACTCGTTACGCGCGGCGCGTGCGGCGACGAAGATGTGGCCAAACAGCACCTGGCATGTCATCACTGCCGATGTTCCCAACCCGCATGTAGCACTCGAGTCGAGGGAAGCGGACGAGGAGGAGGTGGATATTCTTGAGAGTCTTGCCGACTCAATATCGGAGGACGACGACCAGGAGGCTGAAGAACCGGAGCCAGAGCCAGAAAATCGGTTAGGGCTCGTACCCCAATGGCTCGACATCGAATGCGCGATCCATGGCGACGAGACCCAGCCCCCAATTCGGTTGCAACACGACACTCAACTCTTCCGACTTACTGGTTCACCTGGAACTAAGCTCACCGCCAAGGATTCCTCAGAATGGCTGGAGAGGATTCTCCCGAGTTTCAATAGGTGTGTTGAGAGCGTTCGTATTCTTCAGCTACTCATTTATGATCAACAGTCACGCCATCGAATCGCAACTCCCGCAATTGGACCCCGAACTCGTTTCGGAGAACATCGTCGCGCTAAATGATGACCAGTTCATGCTGTTGCCGATGCCGCCCGCAGCATTTCACACCACGCTCTATGGACCGGTTCTTCGCACAGATCCAGGATTGTTGGTTGGCGGCGACGCGACCGGTAAGGCGGACGGTGGTGGGGAATGGCGATCGCTTGGCTGGAGCGACCATTTGTTGAGTGGGTTATTCCACTGGTGCACTTTTTTCTTTGCTCATCACGTGCATCCCAGACCAACGGTTCGGCTCCCGGAAACGACCTTACATGCAACACAACGCGCGCTCGCTTTCGCTGCCCTTGATGCACGAAGCTGCCCTTGCGTTTGGCGAATATTTCGCTCGCACCCCGCTCTCGCAGTTCCGCGGCAGCCACAAGGTCCCGGAAGAGTTCGAGGTCAACACGATCTTCCTGACGGGGCACTTTATGGTCGAGCGCCATCGTGAGGCCCTCCTCTACTCGTGGGTCGTCCTCAAGTGGGACGGCTACGTTGAGGGAATGTGGCGCGACTTGGGAGGCAAGGATGGTGAAACGACCATCAAGTTTGACGACGCCGCCGAGCGTACCACGCGGGATGATGTGGAGCTCAACCTTCTCATGGCCGGCGTTGTCCCGCCAAAGGTGGAGGATGACCACGAACAGGGCGATACGACGTATACGTGGACGTCCATGGACGGCTACAGCCCCAGGTTCAACTCCCTGCTGCCGAGCGTCAGCCTGCCGCGCTCGTGTCTTGAAAGACAATCCGACTCGTGGTCCCTCTTCAGGCACCTGTTGCTCGAAGACCCTGCCTGCGGCGACCAAGTTATCTCCGCCTTGATCCACAAGCAGAGGAGCGGCCTTGGCGCCTTCCTCCCTGCTGCAACCGCATCGTCATCCGACGGCGATGACGATCCAGAAACCAACCCCGACCCACTCACCCTCCCACTCGTACTAACATCCAACCCGCCTGCACTCCCCTCCAACCCGCGGCGCTTTGCTGTCCGCCTAATACAACGCTACGCGCACGTACTGGGCGACAGCCCAACGCTCTTCGTCGGGCTGCACAGCGCGACGGACACGCAGCGCAACTTGCGCATGGCGGATACGACGCCTGCGACGGCGCTGTTCTGCATGAACGACGACATGAGCAACAACGCCGCGACGTTGAGGGCTGCGGATAAGATTTTGAAGACGTGGTTCGAGGGGAGGTGGCCGGAGAAGCTGCGGTGTGAGGTGTAGAACGCCTCCGCCGAGGCGATGGCTGGATGGATGGAGACATGTAGTTATTAGTTAAATTTAATACCTGCGCAAATTTTGTATTACCACCGACCACAAACAATTCATTCATTGTAGATTGGGCGACTTGGCCAGCTACGGTCTTGCTGAAAGAGGGCTTATGCTGGTAGGTCACGTGTCCGGTCACGGCTTGTTCCCAACCGCGACGTTCTCCACGACCGCCTCTGCTCAAGTTGGACTATGCACCATTCTCCAGCAAATTCTCTCGAGCTTCAATGGTACTGGCAAGAAGCTTTCGAAAGTCAGCAGAAGCAGCAGGGCGAACGGTCAATCTAGGAACATCACGTCTACAAGACCGCACATAAGTGGCCAGAATCCTTGCTGGCGACTTGGCCATGTCTTGCGTTCCCTCCACCACCTTCAACCTCTTCGACTCGATTCAAAATCATGTCCTGGACCTTGCGAACAGCGTCAACCCCATCATCGGTCAGACACTCAACGCCAACCCGACGTTGAACCAACAGTGGTCGCTGGCGCCGGTCAACGGTACCGGTCAACGGCGGCATCTTCGTCCTTGCGAACGGTGTCAGTCAGGAAGTCGGCCACGCTGTGGTCGTGTCGTACGACACGGCGGCGGGAACGAGCCCTCAGTTTATGCAGGCTCTCGTTTCGACAACGACGTCCATTGCGTTCGATGTGATTTGTGTGACTAGCGAGAGCGCGTTGTGAGTGCATATTGGATTGTATGTCGCGTTCCTCGACTGAAAACGACGCAGCCTATTGAACCCCAGTAATGGTCTGGCTTTGACCGCATGGCCAGCTCAGGCCGGAAGCACGATATCCCCAGTACGTGCATTCGTGAAGTCACCAAATGACGCCAAGCTCACCGTGAGCGCAGGTTACGTTCGAGGCGCTCACCGAAAACGACAACCAGCTTTGGAGGTTCCAACTCTTGGATTGAACGGATAGTTGACCATGCCCGGTTGGAACTTCTTGTATCGACGCCAATGGATTCACGAAATTCTTTTTCTGTGGCTGCAAAGAGAAGCCAAGCGTCTGAAATGAAGCTCTTCTCATCCCTCGGCATCTACGATGATGCCAGTGGTTGCGTTCCTTGATCGAAATTCGCCGTCTCGTACCCATTGCAGCACACAGCGTGTCGTGGCACTGGGTGGTACAGGTGATTTAAATAGTAAACGCGCGAAAAGTCGACTGCTGAGTATGGATCAGGCCGCGTTACGCCTTTTCGACGGGAGTGTGACACTGTTTTCTTCTTGTCCTCGACCACGACGACAAAGTTTGTGTCCTGCTCCCTCTTGTTGCGCACACGATGGCATACATTATTTATTGTCGGCGACGCCCTTGGGCATGAGCGCACCTTCTACTCTGACTCGCATCCGTTCCCTCGAGCCCCGACTGACGCGTCTTGCAGGTGAGCTGCCCTTCCTCGTTCCACTTCAAAGGATTATACCTTTATCTGTCAATCCACCGAGGGCCAACACCCAATGGAGAGACAAACTAACATGCATGGCTTTATGATTCTCTTCGCCTGGACTCGTTTTTCGTGACACGTTGCTGACCTTTTTTTTTCTCGTCAGATGAACGCCCCCAATCGCTACGAGCTCTTCGTGCTCGACGACGGGGAGAAGGCGTGCGTCGCGGTCGCCCCGTACTGTCCCCTGCGCTGAACGGCTGGCCAGGCTCGAGGCGACGGAGGACACCAAAATCCCCAACGCCGCCACCTTCAAGATCGTCAAGCAGGACCACACGTTAGGCAACATGCTCCGCGCGTGCGTCTCCTCTTTCTTCCCTTCTCAGCCGCGTTCTAACCCGTCGCAGTCAGCTGCTGTCTGACCCCACGGTCCTCTTCGCTGGCTACAAAGTACCGCACCCGCTCCACCCATACTTCCTGCTCAAAGTCCAGACGGACGGCACCATCCCACCTGCAACCGCCCTCGAGAACGCATGCACGCGTCTCATTGCGACGATCAGCCAGCTTGAAAGTCGTTTCAAGCGCGAGTTCTCGTTCAAGGACGTCGATGCGACTGGCGCAGGGCCGACGATCAACATGGGTGTCCCCGACGACCCGTATGGCAGCGGCGGAGCCACCGTCTGGAGCGCCCAACGGGACTATCTGGATTTTTAGTTGTGTATTACCAGTTGAACCTTTGTATCGATACGTCTCAAGCCCATTTGCCCAGCAGTGCCATTAAACTGCAACCCAGAAATACCCATAAGAGCGCCCACGCAAGCTTCCATCCAGACCCCTTGACGAGCTGGTCATTTTGTAAAATCTCACGTCCAAGTAACTGTATTCGTGAGCCTTTTTCCTCGTCGTTCAAACAGCGAGCCTGAGCTGACCTCGACGAGGGCGGTATACATGAGAATCCCCGCGCTCAACGCGTCGAGCACGCCGCTCACTACATCTGCATCGACTCGGTCTACGCCAGCCGCAAACGCGGATGACGTCGTCGCGGCTAGTCCAGCAGCGAGCCCCAGCGGCGTGCTCAATCCGAACAACACCGCGCCGACGATCGGGAGGTACGCGTGCCGCTCTGGCAGAGTCTCTGCGGCGGTGGCAAGACGCGAGCCGATTCCGAGCCCTTCGAAGACCTCTATCCCAATCGAGTTGGGTTCAAGAGATTGGAATCATCGGCGCAACGCACGATGGACGAGGAGCACCACGAAGAGGACCTTGAATTTCGCGTCGACGGCCAGTGTTAGGCCAATCAGAACACTAGCAGCCAGCCTTTCAGCGGATATCTTTGCAGGCGCAGGCGCACGACGGGACGGCAAACGAACGAGTGCAAAATCGCGCCAAACTCGAGGATCGCGAGGCCGATAATGCGGCCACCGATATGGTCTTCGTGTTCGTCGTCCCTGGCTGATGGATTTTCAGTATAGGTTGGTCCACACTGGAAGTCTGCGTGTGTACTTTCGCGTTCGTCCTTTCGCGCCTTTCGAGCGCTGTACCTCGTGGACGCGACCTCGACCAAGAAAACCGACATGATGCTCGTTAGGCACAGACCAAGTGCGTACGGCTGCAAGAAGGGGGTTAACGAGAAGTTGGTAGGAAAAGGAAAGAGTCGTACGAATGCGTGCCAGGATCCTGATCGGCCGGGATTGTCGAGCGCCTCGACGGCAGGCGCGAGCAAGTGGATAAACGCCGTTCCAAGCTGAGGGAGTTTCTTGTTTGCGTTTTCGCATGTTGTTTGTAAACAAACGTACGATAACGCCAGAACCGAAATGTTTGGTGAAGCTTATCACAGTAGCATTTCAGCTCGACTTCAAAGTTGGCGAAGATCAGTCGACCGACTGGAGGAAAGCCTGAAGCGGCGTCTTGCGGGGAGCATTCTGTGACTGTGCTGGCTTCTGTGCCCGTCGAGCGAGGAGGACCGGTGTTAACGCGCCGAGGGTCGAGCCCGCCAGGATTATGAAGAGTGCTGCGATACGGAGCGACAGTGGGGCTCGAGGGCTTGGGAGGGGAGCAGAGACCGCTGGGGACATGGCAGTGAGGACCAAGAGTGAGGACTAACATCCTAGAGAGACGAGAAATTGCCTCAAGAAGCGAAGAAGACCAAAGGCGATAGGGTGGACCGTCTATGGCGGCACCAAAACAGGTGCCATTACCGTTGGGCGGATACCGTGTTGTGGCAGCGCGGTCAGCGAGCGCTTGGTGGAAAGGAAACAAGCCTAAAGAACGCGCATCAGATGACTTTCAATTTCTTCACGTTACAAGTCGCCGTTGGAACCAGCCTTCGCATATCCCTGCAACCTGGCCCATTCGAGAAGCACCAACGCAAAATAGCACGCGTTCTGTTCATCGGTCATCACCCTCTGAGCAAATTCCTGCCCATTCCTCTGTATCGCCCGCGCTTCCTCTTCGTGCGACATTGCCCACTCCACTTTCTCGACCAAATCGCCAAGCCCGATATGAACAGGCACGTAGTGCTCCCAGGGACGGATCCAGTCGCTGAAGTACTCTTCGAAAGCCGTCGCCTGTAAAAACACGTGAGCCATGCAGACACTCGAGCAGTTCGCGTGGTACCTTGAAAACCAGTGAGCCCGACCTCAAAAGACCGAGATATCGACCCGAGAACGTGTTTCCATCCACGTCGAGCAGATACTTGAACTGATAAATCTCCTCGCGCGGTCTGATGTATTGAGGCTTGATGTTATATTCCTCGAGGATCGGCTGCAGCTCGCAATCCACGGTGCAGTGCGGGCCGTAGACGCGAATGAGTCGGGCATCGATGATATCCGGTCGACTTTCCGCAATCTTGATGAGTCGAAAGCGCGAAAAGGCGTGATAGTTGTCGTGGATAATCCGTCCACCGTTCGACGAGCCGCGCCAATCTGCCAAGCAGATTAGCATCACAGCGAAAGAGAATGGAAGTGCGTACAGAGAATCGGCTGCTTGTCCTCCCAGCTGATGTCGCTGGGTACCCCAAACTTTCCAGACCACGCCGACGAGTTGTAATAGTATTGCCCAGGAAACAAAATGTCCGCAAAGCACGCGCCGGGAATTTTGGTCATGCTGAGGATTGGCCAAAGATCGGTTGTAAAGTCGGTGTTGGACGCAGACCGGATGACTTTCAACGCGTCAGTGTGCGACATGGGAGAGCGGAGAACCTACACGCAACGTCCTCCAAAGCGTCGACCTGTCCCGTTCCGTCCACCTTCAAGGTCTTGCATTCGCTCCGATTCTTGAAGAACTCGGAAGACGGGACCGGCGTGACATGGAAGGGTGTGTGGTCCTGGAGAACACCCGCCGATGGCCATATGTCCGGATCGTGTGTGTTGAAGACGACACGGGGCTCGTCCCGCCCGTTGATGAGGAACTCGACATCAGGGAGGAGGTGCGCGAATGCAGAGAGCGTTGCAGGCCACTCAGGGTCCCATGCCGAGCCCGTGTAGTTGGGCATCTTCACCGCGCCGTTCTCAATCTTGATCGTCACCATTCCGCCGGGGTCCTTGAGCATCTTGAGCGCATCAGAGGTGTTGTTGAAGTCGACGGGACGAAAGACGTACCAGTTCGCGACCAAGATCAACCATCGTCTGAAAATACCACGGATTTTTCTCCGCCAGGCGATAAAACGGCTCAAAGTCGCGTCGGATTTGGTCGTATTCGTCAATGAGGCACGAGTGGTTTTGAGCAAATTGGAACCACTGTAGGTCATTCAGTCCGGGCACTGGTGGCAATCGCAGGCAGGCAAAGTACCTTGTCGAAATTCGGCGGCGGAGCGCGACCGTTGCGCAGAGAGTAGCGCGTAACAGCTTCCTCGAATGTCTTGGATTGACGAGCGTAGAGCTGATTGACGGGGTTCACAGCGTTGGGTGGGTTCACCACTGGAGCGTCCTCTGGCAGCGAAAATGACGCAGAAGGCGGACTTGGATGTGAGGTACCATGCTCGACCTTTGCAGCGAATTTGCTTCTAGTCCATGCAGCAGGCAAACTCGACGACAAGACGAGCAGCGCCAAGCAGCCAAAGAAGAGGAGAAAGGGCAGCGCGCGAATGCGGCCGCTCTGTAGACCGCTGCGGAGAGTGCTGGGCATGGCAGGAGCGGAGAATGGCGAGACATTTGGTTCCGCGGTGCAGAATGGGAAAGACAAGGTGTGACAGATGACACGTGATAGTGTGACAGGAGATAAGTCTAGGTCTACTCTACTGCAGCAGCACCGCTAATTTGGTTGAACGAGGTCGGATCGAGCATTTGAACGGCTTTGGATACCTGGAAAGAATCAGCATCCGCAGATCTCGACCAGGGAACAAGCAGACCTCAGCAAGCCGCCTTCATAGTCTCCAGCAGGAAGCAAAATCTCCCCCTTCTCCGAGACCGCAGGTCGAATATCGAACACCTTCAATATTCCCGCAAGTGCAAGGAACATCTCGGAGGTTGCGACTTTGCGCCCGGGACAGACCCGGCGTCCGTAGCCCCAGACGGCTTCGGGGTCCTTGACGAGGGTGTTAATCCTACCGTCGCTAGTGAGGAATCTGGACGGATCGAATTTTTCGGGGTCGGGGTAGACTGTCGGGTCGTGCAGAATCGCCCTGGCTAACATTAAAGAGCAGTAGGTCCCAACTTGAAAGGCACTAACCAAGAGTTCGGTATGACCACAGTACCGGCTTTGAGATGGTACCCGTTGTAGCTGTCGTCGGCCGAGAGCGCGTGCGGGAAAGCTGACGATCTTCATCAATCGAAAACCATAGAGAACGAGATCGAGCTACCAAATGGCGCGACAGGATTCCAGCGGCCGATCTCGCGAATAATGGCAGTCAGGTACGGGAGGTTGTGTTCGTCCGTGAGATCTGGGAGACGTTCTGGCACGACTTTGTCAATCTCAGCTTGTGCTGCTCGTTGTATATCCGGGTAGAGGACCTAAGAGTGTTCGTTCCAGCTAGCTGTGACGAGGAACTGGAGGGCAAACCATCGCCAGGATGAAGGTTGCTATTGCGGAGACGGTCTGGGGCAGAGCTGAGCGTTGTTCCACGCAGAAAGAGACGGCTTCATACTGCGGCTGAACCATTGGCGAACATAGCAGCCATAACTTGCCGAGAAACGGTTTCGTCCGCCTCGTTATCGGAGAGTACCACAGAAGCAGCCGAAGGCAAGAAATCGCCTGATTCCTGCAAGCCGTCAACGGCTGTAACGATCTTGTATGAGCCTGTGTACCATGGCCTTCTTCGTCAAATCCCAAGGAACATGGGCAGCAACATCCGACGCGGCGCGCCAAATCGCGGCTTGTTTCTTGAACGAAAAGAATGGAAGCCGCCTCAGCCAAGGGAAGAAGTCGACCAGGTAGGTTCCAAATATCCCAGCTTCGACGATAGATTGAACGACAAGTTTTGCGGCACCGATGAAAGGATCAGGCTGCCCGGAAGGCTGAACTTGGAGTCCGAAGGTCGCTTCGAGACTGGCGCCCGAGGCAAGGCTACAGTCAAATGAGCTCAACAAACAAAGACGAGTGCGGTCAGTATACTGACTGCTGGATGTGTTCCATGAAATCGTCGGGCGTCGATAAAAGGTTCTGGAGGAATATCTTTGTCCACTTGGTTTGATTTTGGTTATCGAAGGCGTGGGCATGTTGGACGAACAGCCTTCTGTGCTGCCGCCAGAGATCTCCGTATGGCATGAAGGCGAAATGCCAGCTCAAACCAATTCTGCAGGTTGACTTCAGGTCTGAGAACAGCGCGGAGAAGACGACTAACGTGTCCTGGATCATGGGCATATGAGGCCTGTGTACAATTAAAAAACATTCTCTTAGACGTCGCCTACTTGCCTACCTATCGGAATATTTCGCCGACCTGCGACCCAGGAGCTCGGAAGCCGCCTTCGCAGAATTAATGACGAGCATATGAGTCCCAAAGACCCGCATGTGAACTACGTCGGAGCCTGTACAAACTTAGCTCGAGCTGCAAGCAAAGCAAGCGTTCATCTCACCATATTGCGCACTCCATGCTTGATAGATTCTCCACGGATCGTTTACAGGAAGATCGAAAAGATTTCCGACGATAGGGAAGCCAGCTGGACCTGGCGGAGGACAGCCCGGGCCGGATTTTCGGCGGCGGACGAGCTTGATGAATACGGCTACTGCGGCTGCGGCAGCGGCGAGAGAAGCTGCGAGTTCGAGGCTCAGTTTGCTTGGTTGAGGCATGCTGGGGACGCATACGCCATTTGAGGCGCGGGACTTTATACAGAGCCAAGCTCCGCGCCCTGCCCTTGCTTCCGCGGGTAGATTCGGAGAAAGAGGATTGACGTCGCTCTAAGGTCGTGAGGATGCGAATCTCTGAGGCCGAGCCCCGAGTCTATCTGCGGAGGAATCGCGTATTTGCGGATTGGGCAGAAGAATAGACGGTCGGGGACCTCTTGAAACCATTTCGTGAGGGTTCGGAACGAGTGCCAAGTTCAAGTTGGTCTTTCGGCGGCCACCGCCGAGGTCCGAGGGGTGAAATTTCGCGGGTCAACGAGGGAACATCTGGGGGTTGCGCCCGGAGTCCCCAGTCGCTAAGGCCCGGGAAGGGTGTGGGCGCTTCAGGATGGTCCCCTTGAGACTTCGAAGCAAAGTGTGTGACCGCGACTTGGCTCTTCCCACCATCCATGCCCAAGAAATCGAGCGGCGGAGACAAAAAGCCTGCAGCCGACAAGTCCAAGGGGAAGGGCAAGGCTGCGGCGTCGACGGATGACGCCGGCGACGCCAAGTCCGGCGGCGGCGGCAAAGGCGGCCTGAAACCCGCCACCGCCGTAAACGCAAGCCAACGGCCGTACTTCGGGGAGCCCTACGACCGGCTGACGCAGCGCTGCGTAGGTTCGCCACATTCTGTGCGAGAAACACGCCCGAGCCACAGAGGCTCTGTCGAAGCTGCAGGAAGGGCAGGCGTTCAATAGTTCGTGATGCGTCGTTCGGCGTTCTTTCCGTTGATTTCTGGGTCTAGAAGTCGCCCAAGAGTATTCGGAGGACAAGGCGAAAGGTGCGTACGTGCTGTGGTCTGCCGTACCCATCTAATGCGCGGACCTTCCTTCAGCTGGTGGTAGTCTTGGTTGGATGGTTCGCGGGAGCATGGTCGGCGCGTTCCAAGAAGTCGCCTTCGCGCTGACGCCCTCGACGGTGGACAAGCCTAACTATTCGTCTCTGGTCAAGACGAACTTTGGCTATCATATAATCATGGTCGAAGGGAGGAGATAGGTTCGTCCCCGCCCCTCGCGCTGTGCGGCTTGAGAATGACACAGTGCCAGCTTCTTTTTACTCTTTTTACGCGCAACAATATTCATGGGGCGCCGTTAGGGAGCGAACTTCCTTGATGCTTATTCCCGCTATCGATGTCGCTCAGCGTTGCGCACCAACTGGCCTGGTATATTGTTGTCAGTTCATACCGCCACGGAGCAAGCACTGCCAGAGACAACGCTGGCCTGTCTACAAGCTCGTCTGCGCTGTCCAGAAGAGAAATAAAGAACAGCGGCCTCGCGAGGACCGGAGGAACACGAAACTCTGGACGTCATGAAGTGGTTTACGGCCTGTGCCTGTCGAAGTCGTCATTTGTGCGATGGTCCTCAACGAACCCGCCGAACTTGTTTCGGCTCTGGCCGTTCGTCCAATTTCTCGAGTGGGCCATCAACGTTGCTGAGAAGACGAGAAACATGCTGGAGCAGCGTAGCCTAGCATTCAGGTTCGTTCATCGGACCATTTTACGGTGTGGATCCCACTGATGTTGGCTCAGTTTCCTGAAATTAGGCGCCGGTGCAGTTAAGGAGGATACGCATGGCGAAGCTAATCGCATTGACCTTACTCTCATCCCTCATCGATGCCGCAGCAACCGCTCAGTGTCGAGAAAACAACCCGCAAAACCTGCTTGGCCTGCTTCAAGACCGAAAAGAAGGAGCAGAAGTTTCAGCGATGCGGAAAGTGCAAGAAGGCGACGTATTGTGTGCGTCGCAGTGATTCTGTCCGGTTCTCGTTAAGTTGCTCATCGTCGCTGTAGAGCAAAGAGTGCCAGACGAAAGATTGGCCGTCGCACAAGGTCCATTGTGCCTGGCAGGGCCAAAATCGCGAAAGTCGACCGGATCGAGGTACTGAGCAGCGCGATATGCTCAGTATGATAAAGAGATGGTTCGGAGTGAGTACTTGTCGGATTGCTGAGAGCAGCGCTGATACACTGTTGCACTCAGAAACACACCAGGCTGCTCGTGTATGTGGCCACTCATGCGATGGGCCTGCACGATCCTGCGAACCTTGCTTTGACGCGCACGCACCTGCTCTCCATTACGCTGTCGCCGCCTCCCGACAATCCAGGACGCTTCCAGCATCAGTCAGCCGAAGTGCGCCTTATGGAAGAAATGGAAATCGATGCAGCCAGTTGTGCGGCTTTGCGCGCCAGAGTGGACCAAATGGCGCAAGAGTCGCCACCACGCAATAGCTTGACGATGTTCATTCGCTCCGGGGACGTGGTCTACTTGGCCCCGATTACCATTCCGCGTTTGGCGCCGGTCATGCATCGTCTGATGTTTGGGCCGCCGGATAACGACTGGGCTGGGTTCCTGAGGCGTGCAGTGAACGGAACGATGGACAAGGGCGACGCGGTGCGCGTGAAGAGACTAGATGCTCAGAAATGAAGGATTAGAGTAGTCACATCTCACGTGTCAATGTGACATCGTTTCCAAGTGTTGTTTGTGCCACGATGAGCGACTCACGACCATCCTTGCGCGTAAACTCTGCCCTCTTGCCACAATACCGCGGCCAAAATGTTCGCTTGCCCTGCAAGCCCGTCAAGGCGCGTGATCTGACCTCAGCGCCGCGTAACTGCTCATTCCCATCCAGGTCAAGGGCAATGCTGCCACCGTGGTCGCTTCGGACGGCGGTGAAGTCTCTATGAACATCCTGCCGGTACATATGCCGCTCTGGCTGCTCTCGGCGCCGATTGACGCGTCGTAGGATGTCACCTTGTCCACAGACCAGTTTTACGAGGTCCTGGGCAGCGTCACCGACGGCACTAGCATCAAGATGCTTCAGTGTACGCCATTGGGCGCAGATATCGGTGCGTCTTTAGTGTGGGTTCAGAACAATCAGGATTGAGGCGGCTTGCTTGCAGATATGAGTGCGTCGTCTGCATTCTCGACGCCAACTTATCTGACTCCCGTTCGCAGATCTCGTCGACGATGCAATAAAACTCATGCACGACAATCGGTTCTACGACATTATATTCACAGATAAGGAGTCATCTTAACGCTGTATCTTTTCCTGTACTACCACCCCGGCTCTCTACAACTTGCTCTGCGATCGAAACGCCATTCCTCGGAACTGCCGCAGACCGTCGACGGGCTTTAACCACCTTACGCGTCTCTCCGTGTATTGCTCGAGGCGCGGCCGCAGTTTTGTCTCGTGCAGCTCGAAATCGTCGACCGTCCCAATGCGGAGGACGGAATACCCCGGATACGCGGCGCCGACGCGATACATCAGCGTCCCACACGTCCCGCAAAAGTAGTTGGTCATCGTCTGCCCCGAGCCGATTGTGTGCGACTGCGCGAACGTCTTGAGGTTGTCTTGCCCGCGGATGTGCCTCAAATGTCGGTTGTCTATCGTGAAGTTGGAGGCGAACATGCTGGCGGTGATCTTGCGACAGTCAGAGCAGTGGCAGACGAAGGTGCTCTTGAGCCCAGGAGCCTCCGTTGGCTGCGGAGAATCAGGTCCTGTTCGTTGGAGGGAGGAGAGTGCTAACGAAGGACAATTGGACAGCGCCGCAGCGCCGTGGCCTCATTTTCGGTCGACCAGCCATCGGATGCGCCGCTTGCGAGAGGGAACGAGGGACTCATGGAGTCGGCGTCTGAACTGGGTACCCGGCTTACAAGTTCTCCGGAGCCTTAGCTCAAAGCGGCTGGATTACGATTTGACTCCGATCAATGGCTCGGATCTATAAGGCCATGACGTTCGCCTTCTTGTCTCCTCCCCTCATCCTTCCCTTGTGGGCGACTCATCGACGAGCTCCCTGGACCAGCACACGACAGGCCGCGCGGGTCCGCCTTCGTATTCTGTCTTGCGCCCCCCGAACTGGCGGCCCGGCCCACTCCGCCAATCGGTCTATAGCTCAACGCACTGGGTTGACTCGGACGATGGACCGTGGACCGTAACTGCCCGCCCCCGGCCCTCGTCGTCACTGACTCTGGGTACGAGCGTCGGCCACGTCCGTCGTCTGGTGTCGTCCTAGAGACACACGCAGACGCACGCAGAAGCAGACAACCAAGCAGAGCTCATGCTGGCACGAACCGCATCGATGGCAATAAAGAGAAATCCAAGAATACAAATCCTCAAGGGGCGTCTCTCTTCAAGGCAGCAAGATGCGCGAGGGCGCGCAGCTCGGGTTGTGTCGCCGAGTTTCGCTCCTTTCGACCATCTAACGACGAGTCACGAGGCGACCTTGCATCATTCAAGTTTTTCTCTTGTCTCGTTGTCGAACGCTCCTCGAGGACGCCTCTGGGACGACTAGGGCAGGCTCTGGAGCCACAATGGTCCCCGTGCTCGGCCCTTCTCAGGCGTAGTAGGGGTACGGCGGGCGGCTTCCATCCTGCGTCGACATCTCCCAGACGATAAAGCACACACTGGAAACAGTAACACAAGCAAAGCAAGCACTTCTTCGCTCGTATCCGCATCCCCTGGCTATGCCATGACTGCATCTCGCATCCGCATTATTCGCACCTTGCTCGCGCGCCCGCGCTATGTTGATCAGTCCTTGGACGTCCCTGGGCACCGTGTTGCAACGTTGAAGCAAAGCAAAAGCAAAAGCAAAGCAAAGCAAAGCAAAGAAGCAAGAGTCGACTCGAGCAAGCACCGGGATTCGTCAACGACCTCTGTGCCCCGTCTCCGGCTCGGACGCGTCGATACCTTTCCGCGACCCGAGCACGAACGGCGATCCCCAACTCGCGTCGACGTCGACTCGTCAAAGGCAAACAAAGCACAAGTCAAAGCAAAGACAAAGACAAAGCAGAAATAATGTTTCATCGCATCGCAATGACTCGAAAATCAAAGACGAGGACCAGTACCCTGGGCTGCGCACGGGGACCAGGAAGTCACGTGGGTCCCCCCTGCGTGATTTCGCTGCCTCGATTCTCGCCGTTTTTTCCCGTCGAGGGATTCGCGTGCTCACGGCGACCGTCTTAAGACTCGAACCTCGAGATAGATATTTGGAAACCGTCGCGGACGTTGCTTCGGAGCCGCTCAAATCCCGTCGCCGGCCTCCCTTCGTGTCCGCACGAGTTGGGGAGGTACGAAACGGTTGGGCTTTTGGAGCACGGGACCGTCGACGTTCCGGGAGATCAAGCAGCTCTTTAAGCATTATGTCGATGTGGACTTTTTGCACCAGTCGTCACGGTTTTCGGGCGAGGAGCGGGAGTTTCACCGGCTCTCGCCGCCTCGCCGCCCTTCATTTCGCAGGTGGTTCCTGCGCTCGGCGCCTCCACCAGCGTCCGTGTTCCTTCACTCGTTGGCGGGTGGTCCCCGCTTCTTTTTTATGTCCGTGGGCTTTTTGCCTACCTGGCTGTCGGAGTAGTAGCCGGACTTTCGAGTCTGGTTCCTCTGCGCCGGCGTGACCCAATTTTTGGGCTTTCTGTCCTCTTCGCGAGGGCTTGGTTTGGACGCGCTTGTTGTTGGTTGGTACAGGTACGTATGTACTGTATATTTCTTCTGGGTCGTTTCTGATATTGGGAGCAGGGTGCATTTACGAGTCTTGAGCATACACTCTTCGCTATCCTACAACTTCGCCCGTGTACCCGCGTTCTTCCATACTGGTGCCCGTCTCTGTATACGATGAGAATCCAAGCCTTCGCCTTTCGACGACGTCCTTACTTCGTTAAACGCTCGTAACCCTTCCTGGGTCACGTGAACACAACCAAAAGCCGCAAAGACGAAGAACGTACCTTGATGTTCTCGCCGAGCATCTGGTTCTGGTGCTCGACACTGCGCGAATGGATGGCCACTGCAAGTTCCGTGGGCTCGTTCTGCGAGATGATGAGCCCCGTCTTAGTGCTTTGGACCGAGTCGGGCGAGTTGGCGATGATCTTGTCTGCGAGGGCGAGGGCGGTGGGGAGCACTTCGGCGGTGGGGACTACGAGGTTTACGCTGTGATGTATGAGTGGTCAGTGCTGGTATTTTGCGGATGAAAATATTATGACGCGTCGGGACGCGCGTGGAATAGAAGGGTAGACGCGAGAGGAAAGAGACCCGCACAATCCAAATCGGTTACGAGCGTCTTCGGCTTTAATGGGGTCTCCGAGGAGGAGCATCTCAGATGCGAGCTTGGTAAGAAATTTGCAGTCAGCCATGCGGTTGGTTTTGCGAGTGAGCGGAGGACCGAGGGACCCACCTGGTGGCCTGCGATTCTGGATAGGCGCGGTATTGCTGGATGAATGCAAAAAGGCGTAAGTGAGATGTGCTTATGGTTCGTGCACCGGATTAGGGTGGGTCGCCTTACCTCCTTGAACAGCCACGACGCCGCGCTTGACCTCGGGTAGCACGAAGTTCGCGTCCTTGCTCGCGACGACGAGGTCGCAGTTCATTACAAACTCGGTTCCTCCTCCGTATGAACTGCCATTGACCGCTGCGATGTATGGTTTCTTGGATGTACGGCGCGAGACGGAGCCAAATCCGTGTGGTTCGCGGAGCTGCGGGAGACATAATGTAAACAACTAGACCGAGGATCAAGGACAAGAGAGACTGACGATGTCGTCCCAATGTTGGCGTTTACCGGTTTGCTCGGCTTTGTCCCAACTGAAGATGGGTCATTTAGGAATACGATTCGGATATTTTTGACTTGGCATACGCTTTCAGGTCGGCGCCGGCGCAGAAAGCGCGTCCCGAGCCAGTGAACACGGCCACCCTGGTCAGATAGTTCCCGTTAGCCAGCTGCTCCAAAGAACGATCGGGATAGCACCAGCGATTCGTCGCGTTACATCTTCAGGGAACGAAACGCTTCTTCGACTGTGTCGTCGCGCAACTCACCACATCTCAGGCTCGTCCTCAAACCAATTCAGCAGCTGCCGCATGTCTTCGAGCATTTGGGGCGTGAACGCGTTCAGAGACTTTGGGCGGTTGAACGTGACGAGAAGTACGTGTGGCTTGGGGAAAGCTGCAATGATTTCGGAGGAGACTTTTGGAGGAGGGTGCTCGAAGGGCATTTCTGTGCAGCCTGAGTGCGGGGAAGGTTGATGATGACGGTTCGGGACAAGAAGTCACCGGACCGGCCATCACTGGCAGTAAAGGTTCGGAAGACGAAAACTGGCAATTTCCGTCGTGGACTTTTGTGGGTCCAAAAGCTGCTTGCTTGAATTCGACAAAATGTGGGAACAGAGAGGAAATTTACAGGGCAATTTTTGGAGGCTATTGGGGAAAATTCCCGGAAAATTAGGAACCGATATTCTCATGCATCTCTTCGAAGAAAGAAAGTTTTCCTGAACGCGCAGAGCCTCGAGCAGCCTGGACTGTGCTTGCGGGCGTGTCCTTCGGGATCACGTGGAGCTTTGATCTCAGTCCGGACGAATCGCTTTCATGCACAGACATGTCAGTCAATGGCCAGCCCAAATCGCCCTCGTCGCCGGCAGCAGCAGCAAGGCCGTCTCTGGACAGCGACCGCAGCTCCACCCCCTCACCACTCGCCGCCAACGGCGTCAACGGCCATTCCACCGATGACGAGTCGACGGATCCCATCCAGAAGCTGCAGCGCGAGCTGGAGCGCACACGCGAGGAGAAGGAAACCCTCGCGACTCAGTATCGCAACCTGCTGGCAAAGCTGACGACGATGCGGACGACACTGGGCAATAAGCTCAAGCAGGACGCGGTATGTCTCCCTCTGTTTCTGCTTCGGCGTTAGTTTAACAAGGCTCTCAGGAAGAGCTCGACCGGCGAGAGGCGCTTGTACAACAGTTACAAGCGCAGAACGACGACCTCACGTCGACGGTGGAGGTGCTCAAGGAGGAGCTCATTTCCGCATCTGCCGAGGCGGAGCGCGCAGCGACTGAGTTGTCGAGCATTCGCAGCCGGGCGTTCGAGGAGAACGCACAGGAGGCTCTCGTCCGGGAGCGGGAACTGCGCGAAACACAAACCGAGCTCGAGCGCTGTCGGATGGAGAAAGAGGAGTGGGAGCGGGCCGCGGCACAGGACAAGGTCATGGCAGACGAGGCGAGGAGCACTGCCGACATGTTTCGACGCGATTTGGAGCTCGAGCGAGCGGCAAGGGAGAGGGAGGCTGGTGAATTGGAAGCAGAGAGGGAGCGTTGCAGCAACCTTCAATCTGTGTTGCAAGACTTTCAGGCTGGTACGTCGCAGTTTCTCCATGTTTCTGGTTTCTGACGCGCTCTCTAGCCAAGGAGCATGAACTGCGCCAGGCAGTCAAAGACTACAACTCACAACTAATGCAAGCGACACAATCGCTGGCCGAATTCAAGCACAGAGCACTGACTGCTGAGGTGTGTTGTTTTTCCGCGCAACTCCTCCAAATACCGACGCGCAATTCTGCAGCTTGAACTGGAGGAGACTAAAACCACTTCTTCACATACGCACGAACTTGAGCGGGAGATCAAGGAGAAGACATTGATTATTGGAAAACTGCAGCACGAAGGTCAGCTTCCCTGCGCTTTCCAATCTCTTGCTCAACCTCGTCGTCTAATAGCAATAATATTGAACGACCACCTGATGGAAGCGCTCCGTCGGCTCCGGAAAAACCAAGACAACACCAACGTCGATGGCCGGCTAGTCACCAACGTGCTGCTCTCGTTTCTCACCACACCTCGCGCGGACGCCAAGCGTTTTGAGATGCTTGCGCTTCTCGCGAGCATCTTGCAGTGGTCAGATACGGAGCGTGAAAAGGCTGGTCTGCAGCGAGCGCACTCGGGTTTGGCTCCAACGTCGTTCTGGAGTCGCAACACCTCACCGAGCCCCAAACACGCCGAGTTGGACAAGACGGACGAAACAGAGTCGTTCTCCCGACTCTGGGTCGAGTTCCTGCTCACCGAAGCGTCTGCTGGGGAGAAATCTCCGCCCACGCAGACGCAGTCCAACCCTGGCACGCCCGTACGGTCAAACTCGTCGCTGCCCAACTCGCCAACGAGTCCAAATATGAAGACTGTCGGTGCGCGACGGCTGGCATCGTTTGGCCACCAAGCTGCGCTTAACAACGCGACGTCACCGACGCTACTATCCCCGCCGTTGTCGCGCAAAGGCAAGGAGAAAGCGAAGGAGGTGTTGGAGGAAGAGGCCGCATCGTAGCGGCACAGACTTTCGGATTTGTTTTCGTTGCATTTGTATTATTATCGCCAGCCATAGCAAGCTTCTTCACCAGCCTCCGGGGTCTCCGATAGAGCTGTTCTGTGCGCGTTCCAAACTGAGCAAAGGATTAATCGAGACGTAGAATGCGTCGTACCGTCCGGTCCTGGCGCTTCGTTTCGCAGTAGATGAAGACGAGTATGAGGAAGATCTCATCCTCTGCCAGCGCAGTTTGGGTGAGATGCAGCAGAGTCGGGGGCTGTTTACTGAAGAGATGTGGACGAGGAACGCAGAAACGGCCGGCGATGAGCATGTTCTGATTCAGCGTCGCCTGAAAAGCACGTTGCTTCAGGCGTGGTACGAGCAAGGTCAATCGTCGACGGACCTTCCACTCTTCGTCGTCGTACAGAATCTGGTAGTCCTTTCGGTCTTGCGCCCACCGCCAGTGCTTCGTTCTGCGCGTGCACAGGCATTTAGTTTCGGGAGAGTTACTTATCGTATGAAACGCACCGATTGAAGAACTTTCCCGCTTGGCGCTTGAGGTCTGCACACGGTTTGCGGTGACCCATAATCTCCAGTGACTTGTCCTGCCAATGGATGACCCCGACGGTAGCCGACGGAGCACCGGGTGCGGGATTCGCGTCGCAGAGAATGGTGTCTTTGCGTCCGCGGTACCCGAAGTTGGTGCGCAGCGTGTAAAGCACCGAGTTGTCGTGTGCTGCGCGGATGTGGGCGTTCAGGACGTTTGACTTGTTGTCGAAAACCGCCTCCATTGAGCGGTGTGGCGAGATCCAAGAGGTGTTAGAGCTGCTGCGACTCCACTCATCGACGTAACTCCGAGTCGGGCCCGAGTAGGTAGGTGTGCGAAGAGAACGCGCTAAGATGGGTCACTGTTACTTCACGTGATCCCGCATTCTCAGCTTCGCCACTCATGAGCACCGCTCCCGCACCTCCCGACGTCCCACCATTCCAAATCCAGACACTCATCGCCGGCATAAAAAATGCGCGCTGTGGCTGCGCGTTGGGCTCCGAAATCTACATTGGCTGCGACAACGGCCAGCTCATCCGCTTTGCGCTACAAGCAGAGAGCCCCGACAAGCTCGAATCGTACCGCGAAATGTCGCGCCAGAATCTGCCTGGAGATAAGCCAGTCGACGAAATTGTCGTCCTACCGAGCTTGTACCGCGCCCTCGTCTTCTCGGACCACCAAATACACTTCTACACGCTCCCCACACTCGACCCCGTTCCGCTTTCTGTCATTAAACCACTCCGCCATGTGCAGGCCTTTGCAGTCGACCATGCGCAACTGAAACGGCCCGTACCTCCGCCGAGCGCGCCAATCTCGAGCTTGGAGCCTGTTGATTTCTGCGTTATCAAACGGAGCTCGATTGCCTTGTACAGTCTACGCGACAGGCTGTTTTACCAGAAGGTGTGTTGATTACTTTCCGTGGGTCGGTTAGCACTTAGCGTTGAACAGGAAATACCGCTTCCCAACGGCGGCACGCTTGCGCGCCGTTGTGGACAGTACTTGTGTATTGCTGACAAGACGCAATACAATATCGTCGACCTAGCAAATGCGCAGCTTATCGAGCTCATGCCAATCTCGCAGGCACCCGTTCCGTTCAACGGAGCGCCTGGCATCTGCGTCACCAACGACCAGCCGACTGCGGCCGAGTTTCTCATCCTGTCGTGGACCGGCGCCAGTACGCTTGGCGTATTCATCAACAATGCCGGCGATCCTGTCCGCGGAACCCTTGAATGGCCCGACCACCCTCGTTCCGTTGTCCTCGATGGTCCATACATCGCGGCGCTGCTCCCGAACCGGACGATCGAGATCCACAGTCTCGAAACCCAGACGATCCAGCAAGTCGTGTCCGCCCCGCACGACGACGCCGAGGCGCGGATTATGCTCTCGGCCGCGTTGAACGCGTACCTCGTCCCGAGCACACAGAAGGCGGACAAGATGCGCAAAGTGAAGATCAGCCTCCTGCGCCCTCAAACGACATGAGTCACATGATGCGCGCCGTGGATCTCTCGAGAACCTTCTCGGAGATGGCGCTACAGCCACCGCTGTTACAGTGCCGATCCGAGTTCGGATTGCCGCGACATCGCGTCCCGGCAGCAGAACCCGCTTCCCTAGTTCCATTTTGCGACCGCGATTCGGGCTCACTCTCGGTGGCTTAGTCTGCGTGTGCAGTCTATAACTAGCCTGCACCGCCTCCGAGGATCCACGCCGCACATCCTTCCAAACGAAGCAAGTTGTGGGCGCCTTTTTTTGTATTGTATCCTTCGTCATCACACGCACACTTCATTTGCAGAATATATTTTATTTCCGGTTTCGAATCAGTTGGCTAGCGAACAATGCGGTCGTCGGAGACTCGGCGTAGTCGGCTTCCGATGACAACAACCTGCGCGCCAACAGCATGCGTCTTTCCTGGAGTTCGAGCGCCGAATGTGGTTGCCTGTGGAAGAATGGCACGGCGCGTCAGATTTGTGCGTTTTACATTTCCAGCCGGGCGCTTAAAAGCGCTAGCGCTGTCCTCGGACCACCTGTTCTCGACGGTTTCTTTGTGTTGTCCTGCTTTACTTCCTTCCGCGTGACTTTCTGCATGGGTGTGCAGAGGCAGCGCCGCTCGTCGACCAATTGACTTTCGACACAGATTTTGTTGGCTACACGGTAAGCACTGTTGGGGCTCAGAGTCAGGAGGAGTGTTTCTACAGCTCACGATACTAGGATCGCCCAACCGTACCGCTGACTTGGTATAAAGGACATTCGCGTATGACGAACAAAACACAACAACACCCACAAGCACCCAGCCTCATACACCAACGAGCACGATGTATTCGAACCAACCAAGCTCGTCTTCGTCGAATCACCCGTACTCCACGCGCCCGCCGCCTCCAGGACACCAGCGTAACCGTATTGCTTGCTCCAACTGTCGTCGAAGGAAAATTAAGGTGCATTTCACACCTTTTCGCGTTCGGCGCAGCTAACATTGCGACAGTGCCCGTACTCGGAGAAGCATCCCACGCAGCCCTGCGCGCGCTGTGTCAAGGACGGTCTCGAATGCGAATACGTCGCGATCTACAGCAACGAGGACGGACAATCCGCTGCGCCGCGGTGGGTCGAGCCATTGGATCCCGAATCGTACGCGCGAGCCAACGCGAGTGGACGCGGTGCGCCTGCGATGCAGACGCCGCCGAACTTTAACGCCGCAGCAGCATACAACCCTGCCGATCCATACCAGCAGTACTACTCCGTCCCCGGTTCGGGCCAGGGCTTTCCCGGTTCTGCTACGCCGGGCTCTGGGTCTGGGTATAGTCAAGGCGCCGGCCAAGGCCAGGGCCAGCACCGCGGAGTTCATTATGGACATTATCCGGGCCCGGCAAACACCGTTTACCCGTGGATGCTTGAACCGCCGACGGGCTGTATTTGTGGGAGCCCCGGGCAATGCGTCTGTGGGCGCAGGAGCCTGAGCGGGTAAATGGAGAACTGAGTATTTGGGATAAACGAACCGTCCAAAGCATAGAAATGGCAGTGTATATTGTATTTATGTTCTCTCGTATGTGGCCGCGCTTGCGACCCGAATATTCTAGCAAATCCAGGTCATCTTTAGACGTATGGTCCCACGTTCGGTGCCGTCTGCAACTCGGACTTGTCGAAAGTGCTGACGTCGGTCCTGGCTGTGCGGTATCCTTTCAAATACGCCTTCACGGCTTCCGTGCGCGGCCGTAGGCAGACTCTTCTTCCACGGGCAGAGAGACCTCCGTCGGCAGACCGCTTTCTAGCCAACTCGTTCCCACCTGGCGTCCCGCAGTCAAGGGTGCATGAATCCTGCGCAACTCAAGACAACTCCACCAGAATCATTCCCGTCCCGATCCCTCCGAGATATATGCAGCTTCTATAGCAAGAGCGTGATGCTGGTAGCACTGAAGGTTCTACCAGAATTCTTGCGGGTGGCACTAATGCCAGTGATCAGGCTCTGTATGTGGTTTGAGCTCCTGAGAATTCACGCATCGGGTCGCGTCTCGACAGTCAGCTCGACGCGGGAATTGCCTCCTTCAGCGGTCCAGGCGCTGTGCAGCTCGCAACATTAGGTGCGAACTCCAGCCCAACACGGCTTCAAGTTGATGATTGCGAGCGGAAATACAGCTCGTGGGTTGTTCCTAACTCTTGCAGTCTGTCGTGTAAACCTTGGTGTAAACGTTCTTTGGATTCAGCACGGCAGATCATGTACTTGGACTTACTGTACGTAAGCGCCGATCCACCAGCTTCTACTGGGAGCAATCAAGCGGTCGACACCGGCATAAGGCGTCAATCGCGACCACACCTCGCCAAATTTTGGCTTCCGACCGTGAAATGAGCTGCATCGGACTTTTATCGGAGCTCCGAGTCAGTGGGCGCCGAGTTGTCCGGGATTTTTCTAGCCGAATTAGCTGCGTATACACATTGGTCACTATGTTCGAAGACGAATTTGTTGCGCGAGAAACTGACAAACCTCGTTGTTGTTGTTGCGCGGCTCGTTGAACAGCCTCCGTTTCGAGGTAGCCGTGCGACCGCGGCTGTGCGAATTGACCGTTTCAATTTTGGTCCCGCAAATTTTGTGCCGCACTGCGGATGCAGCACTCTCATACTGGGCATGAGGCTTGAGCACTGTCCTCACAGTGACAGAAAACTGCTCATTCACAACACCGCGCAGCCCGTGCCTGGCACGTGCTCGGTATCATACAGCTTGATACTGTATGTTCCTGCCGTCATTTGTGTGTTTGTCTCTAGTGGTGCCAAGTGAGCAAAAACTCGAGTCCCCATTTGAATGATCATGATCCCCAATCTTCCGTCGATGACGGCTTTGCGCCCACATCAATTACATAAGCACACCTGAAATTTAGTGGTGATGCAAGATATTCAAAATCGAGGTCTTCCAAATGACCTGCGATACAAAGACGGCAAGAATTGGCTGCTAACACACCATCCTCCTTGTGTAATCGCGCGAATGCCAGTGGCTGTCTAGCGCTTAGCGCGAACTGGAGGCGGGGATGGCCGCGGCCACGGCAGTTCGTGCGGCATTCCTTCAGCAACAGCGTCCGGGACTGGAAGAGCACTTCCGGAGACTGTGGGAGCTTGAGAGCCTAGCCGAGGCACAGAAGTTCTGCCGAAAAAGGCAGGTCGAGGTTAGAGCAACCGGTACAATGAGACCGTTAGTCGAAGCGCTGGAACAAAGCACTACGCGGTCGTGGTCGTGCCTATAAAACCTGGACACACGAGCTGGCCCGTTCCATCCACCCCAACGACGACTCGGCGATGGCCGCCCCCATTTACATCACGTCCAGCCAGCTCTTGGCCGCCAATGCTCGAGTCGATGAGATCCGCAGGAGTTTCCCCGAGGAAAGAAACCTTCGGTTTTCAACCAAGTCGTGCATAACGACCCCTCCATCGAGAACACAGAGGAGAATGAAGGCGAACGAGTTATGTGCGTTGTTCCAAATCGTCATCCTTTTCCTTGAGTTGAATTGTGGGTTCTAGTTGTCGTTTCAAGCATCTACTTGGCGGGTCAGCGCGTCATCGAGCTCCCGGGCGTGATCTTGGACTGCCCGAGGGGTGTGCTGCCTCCCAAATGGTTGCGTTCACTGGAGAAGATCTTTTCGGGGCTTCGCGTCCAGGTGTTAGCCTCGAAGCCAGAGCCGGCGCCGAAGGACGATGACGAAGGCAACGAAGAAGTCCTCAACGAACAGACTGTCACGGTGGCCGAGTCCAACAACAGCGACTCGGACAACTTGAACCCTGCGTCGCGGGTTGCGCCTCGAGCTGCCCATCCCCAGTCGACCTCTGCCACACCCGGTGCGCTAGGGCCGAAAGCGAAGTCGAGCAACAAGGAAAACCGCCGACTCCGGAAGAAACTCAAATCCTCCGAGACGTTCCAAGCCCAGCAACAGGAGGACAAGAAGCAACGAGAAAGAAAATTAGAGAAGGAGTCCGCAGAGCGGGCAGCGCGACAGAAGGCGAGGAGTGACAAGCGGAAGGCAGAAGAGGAAGCCGCCTCCGAGACCACCACAGAGGATGAGCCACCATGCAAGAAGGCGCACGTTGAGGTCGCGGGGATGTGGGAGTCGATGTGAAAGGCAGCGTGCTGTTTATACCTGCTAATAGTTTTCTTTTCACTGCAATATACCGAAAGAGCACTGGGCGTCTCATGAGTGAGCGCTTGGAAAAGCACGCACCTGAGCCAGACAGGCAGTTCTTTACATCTATCCTGGGTCGTCATTGCCTGCATGTTTGAAGTCCGAAGAAAACGTAGAATTCGAGTAAGTTATCTGCTCGTTGTTACACAGACGCACAATCCCATCCTAGGGCCGATCATCTCGCCCAGCGCGCGCCCTTCTATTCATCAACAGTGTCCCTTACCACGGCGCTGGCAGCCCAGACGCAGCTGCTCCCACTTCCGCCAATTGCACCAACGGGTCCAGTTTGCCTTTGAAATCGGGCAGGTACGCTTGGTTCGTGTACGGGCAGTATGAGGCGGACGAGCCCTTGTAGATTGGCGTAAAGCTGGCGCCGCAAATCTCGAACGGCGTATACTCGTCGTAGGAAATCTCGACAGCGTTCCGAGGATTCCGCTCGCCAGCCGCAATACGTGTCCGCGCCTAACCGCATCACAAAAATATTAGAGAACAACAAATAAACAAGAAGCAGAGCCACTTACCATCGCGACGACCTTGTTGTCCGGCTTGAGCTCCAGGAGACGCCTAGCAAATCGAGCGGCATCAGCCTGGTTGTTTGCTTTGGTGAAGACGGTAATGGCGCTCCGCAAGGCAAGCATAGCCTGCGGCGGCTGCAGCTTGCACTGCGTAAAGTACGCCGCCAGTTCCAGGTTTCTGCGGATCTGCTCAGGGTCGTCCTCGATCCGCCTCCGCTCGAGTTCGATGGAAACGCCGAGGAGGTATTCTCGCGCGGTGGTAACGAGTTCTCGCCACTGAAAAACGTCAAATTTCGCCGCGGGCGAGAGGAATAACCCATACCGTCCTTGCCTCGTCGTCCGATGAAAGTGGGATCAACAGCAGCGCGCGCAAAACAGAGCGGAAGAGAGTTTGAGCCTCGGCTAGCTTGTTGCCAGTAACAAGACGGAAACCCTCCCCGAGCTCCGCACGAACAGACGCAAGCGACCGAACAACGACGGGGAGGGCTCGCGACAGCGACGCCTCGGCGGGGTTGCGGCGAATGTGCAGGTGCAAAGGCGGGAGCGATGCGACGGGCGTCAAATACGTGTGTGAAGAGCGATAAATGGCCAAAAAGAGAGGCTTGAGGTCAGCAAAGTTGACGATGCCCAACTGGCGGTTGAGGAGCTGAAATAAAGAGTAAGATGGTCGAAAGACAGAAAAGAAGAGATCACGTGCCTGCATAGCCGTGTCGAACGAGCCCGCCGCGACGTGGTCAGGCGCCAGCGGCGAGTTGCGGACCCAGTGCTCGGTCTCGCTGATACCAGGCGTCGATCCCGGCAGTTCCTCGTCTTGTGCCTCTTCGACCTCTTCTTCCTCTGCTTGCGCTTCGTCGCCTGCATCCAGCTCCCAACCGCCCTCTTCCGGGTCGATATCGTCCGGACCCTCCTCCTCGTCCCTAGCCCACGCATCGAGAGCCGACGAAGCACCACCAGCCGCGTCGCCGTTGACGTATGTGGGTGCGGACCCGGGCTCGAGGGCGCCGTTGGCCAGCGCTTGGTCAAAGAAGTTTTGACCAGCGGAAACAACGGGCCAATTCTGGTCGGTCGTATTGTTGATCACCGGCGGGGGCTTGAGGGTTGAGCGACCATACGAAGGCACATCCTCGACGTCAGTTTCCGTCATGCCTGCAGCCTGCAAAATTTCGACAGCGAGCTCGTCAAGGCCGTTGGTTCGGGCCGTCAGATAAGCAAGAGGATCTGAAAACTCGTCAGTGGGGCACTCGTTGTTGGAAGGGGGGAGCCTACAAAGCCCCACATCGCGCAAGACCGCTATGCGCCCCTCGACATCACCAGCATACAACGCATTGTGGAATCGCGACATCGGGTCGCCACGAGCGTCCGCGATTTTTTGCATCTTCGAGAGTTTTTCTGTACTGCCCGTAGCAAGGTACAGGAAGGAGAGCTTGTCGAAATTCTTGGTCTGTTGATATGCTTTCTCGACAATCTGGACACGCATCAAACGAGAAAAGCGGCAGAAACGGGCTGTACAAACCTTGTGGTTCCCTTGCCGCAACGCTTGCTGCGCGAGCCTCTCCCAGCACTCCGGTCTGTCAATCGTCTTTGCAGTCTCCATGGCTACATCGAGGTTACCGCACTCGAGCGCAAGCTCGAACCGCGTGTTCGTGTCTTGCACAAAGTGGAGAGCAATCTATGATACCGTTTAGACCGTAATCATGAGCGTATGGAGAACGACAGACCTCGGGGAAGCCTTTCTGCTGCAGATAGGCGATGATGCTCTGGCCCAACAATGTCGAAGTCTTAATGATATAAAGCATCTCTTCGTAGTTGTTCTTGAGCAACGCGAGCTTGAAGCGGTATTCCGTGGGGTCGAACGTGATCGTGCGCGGACGCGCGGAACGGTCGAGGCAATGAACCGTCTTGCCCTTGACGCGCGTGAGGTAGACGGGGTTGTCGAGTGTGCAGATAACGCCGTGGTCCCTACGACAAAAAATGAACACGACGAAGTCAGGACACAGGAATGGAGCTCACCCTTGCGGCAAGCAGTACTTGATATGATTCAACGTCGAGTAGATGAACACGCCCGAATCGTCCCAAGCACCAGACTTGATGCGGATCGTTTCGTGGATAAGGCTATTCTGCGAGAAGGTCCTGTTGGCGATCGTGATGGCTGAAACCGAGTGCCATGAGTCTCTGGTCGCACTGGGTGGTCTATTTACGCACTGTGCTTGCTCATGAGAGCCACGAGGGAGCCATCGTTGCTCCAAACAACGTATTTGACCGGGGGCGAGCTGATCTCCGCGATCGTCCTCCCTTGCTGAATGTCGTAAAGAACGACAGACGAGGTCGAACTGAGGATCAGGCTCGCTGTCCCGCCATAAAAGATCTCGTTCGTCTGGACGGGCGGCTTGATCGTCTTCACGACCGAGTTGGCCAGGTCGCGAACTTCGATGAGCTACGAGGAAGATGTGAATACAGTTGACGGAATAAAAAAGAAACGAACCTGAGTGGTCTTGTTGAGAATAGCAAACCGGTTTCTCGCGACGAAGATGGCGCTCTGCCCAGCGCCCCGTTTCCCATCCACACTCGAGTCCTTGAGCTCGCCCTGCGCTTGCTGCGGCAGGCCGGTGAGCTCGTACAAGCCGTTGTCCGACGAGATGGTGACCAGGACGGCGCGTTCGGCAGGGTTGAAGCTGAGCGTCCGCGGGGGCACGTAGACGCTGCCGAACTTGCGGACCGAGAGCAGCCCGAGGTCGGCGCCGGTGTTGAAATCGTACGACCGGACGTACTTGTCGCGGATGTAGTAGAGACTGTCCTGGTGGACGGCGAACGCAGGCCGCTCGCGCTCGAGCTTGAAGACGATCAGACCCGTGTCGTGACCGGCAGCGAAGAGGTTCAGGTTGGGGTGCGACGCGAGGACCCAGAAGCGGTCGTTTTCGCGGCGGAAAATCTGAATCGCAGTGCGCTGCGCGAGATCCCAGACACGAACAGTGTTGTCTTCGCCACAGGACACAATGAGCTCGTGCTGAAGGTGGAAGACAGCAGTCGAGACATTGTTAAAGTGGCCGCGGCACGAGTCGACCTCCCAGGCCTTGGTCTCGCTCATACGCCAGATCTTGATCGTGCGATCGTCGGCGGCGGAAACGATGAGGGGGAGGGTCGGGTGGAACGCGGCGTAGTTGACGCCACGGTCGTGTCCTTCGAGGATGTATTTGACAGTGGAGAACGTGTCAAACGATTCGAAGTTTCCGGGACCGGTGCCTTGGTTGGGCGAGCCTTTGCGGAGGCCGGAAATGTCCCAAACGCGCACGGTCTCGTCGACGGATGCCGAGACGACAAGGTCGTCCTTCGGGTGGAAAAAGGCGGACATGACATAGTGGGAGTGGCCTGTGAGAATGGCGATGCAGATTCGCGACGTGCTGTTCCATATGCGCACGGTCTGGTCGTCGGAACAAGAGATCTGAAAAAAAAGCTACGTTAGAGGACACGTATGGATGGTTTTGGACCTGCGACGCACAATCCAGGGCATTTCGTGGTGGAATTGGACCGTACGGACGAAGTCTAGATGGCCATGCAGAGTGAAGAGACAGCGTCGGTTTTGTGGCCGTATATCTTGGAATAAATCAGTCGCGTCGCTGCTAGTCGACACGAACACGCACCCCAGACTTTGATTTTGTAGTCGTCACCTCCGCTGGCCAGCAGAGCGCGACTGGGGTGGAAGTTGACAGCCCGGACAGGTCCTGAAGACTCGTGAGCGATACGGTGCCGGCAAAGCACGGACAAGCAACGCACCTTCATGCTCTTCAAAACGGTCAACGAGCACGCCCATTCTGTAGTTCCAGAGCTGGATGCTGCCATTGTGGAGGGCAGCAGCGAGGAGCGGCTGTGTCGGATGGAAGGCGAGACCTGAAAATTGCGTCAGAACCAGCGTAGAACCCGACGGCTGGTCGACGCACCCTTGACGCGGGTACTCTTGCTCTCGAATTTCGTGAGCATCACCGACATGGTGGGCCTGCAGACGCTTTTTGCGAGCTTGCTTGCGTCGAAATAGGCGGAAAGCGGCCGAGGATGGGGAGAAGAAGCTCGCTGGGCTGTCGGCGCTTTTTGGCGGGACGCGAGACGTGGTAGGGTACGTGACCAGATTGATGGGCGCAGCCAAACTACTCGACACGACTAACTAGCTGCAGGGTCGTCTCCAAAATCGCCTGAAAAATAATTCCCGGCCAGAGCATCCTCGTAATTCCATTCCTCAGCCATTAAGAATCTTCCGAGCCCGCTTCGCTGCATTATCTCAGACATCGCGTCCACATCTTTCTCCTGCTCCAACAACCGCACATCAGGGACCGGCGGCAACGTCTGGAATGCCCTTCTAGCCGCCTCGACTTCGGCGAAGTACTCTTCCTCTGGTAACTTGGGGAGATACTTCGTTTCGGTCTCGACAACGCGCTCGATAGATTTGTGTTGGCGAATGAACCAGAGGGCGCGAGCGGGACCGACGTTCTTAATTCGCTGCGTGAAATCCGTGCCGAGAAGCAATGCAAAATCGATGAACTGGGCTGGTTCCAGCTCGAGAGCACTGCGCAGCTCAGTGCCCGACACGATGGTGAGCGAGGTGTTGCGACTGGTTAAATTTCGCAAGAGCGGGGCCCCGTAAATGACTACATCCTGAGATTCGGTCAATGGTGGCGACTAGAGGATACAGAGAACATACAGTGTCCTCGCTGGCCACGTAATCGGCCATTCCGTTGAGCACCATCGACGACGCGAGGGCCTCCGCTTCAAACATCCCCGTGGAGTCGACGCACGCAACGCCCATTGACCGCAAGAGCTCTTTGCACTCTTCGTAAGTCCGCGTGGTTGGTGGATTCGTTCGTCGTTGATACGACTCGGAAATGGCTGCAGCGCGAGCCGTCAAGCTCTGGAGGGTATTCGAGGGAGGCGCCGTCAACGAGTCTGACGCCAGCTCGGCCCAGAACTTGGTCTCGTCCGCCGTGAGCCGCAGCTGCCTTTTCGACAGCGAGTACTCCGTCTGCACTTCTTCCACCGGTGTAGAAGTAGCCGCTGGAGCCGACGCGAGAGCAGACAGTTTGTTGACACTGCCTCGAAATTGAGAGTAAAGCGATGTTAACGTGGTAGAGGGATCGCTGGGGCAGTTTTCGTTGAGTTGATACAAGGGTTTCAGTGGTGGTGATACAGAGGGTTGGGTTGTGTAGTCGTCTAGAATTATGTGCTGGTTGGGTAGATAGTCGTTCGCAATGGTCATGTCGTCGTCATGCAGAGCATCGGAGAGGTCAAGGCCGCCGAATGAATCCACTTCTTCGCGGGCTACGGCCTCCAGTGTCTCCGCCCCGATGAACTCAAACGGATCGCCGGAATAGTATGTCGGAGCATTGTCTTCAGAACCGGAAGGCGTCGCAGGCGGAGACATATTCGCCTGCTCGGAAGATATATTCCCAAACAGCTCTGAGAGCTGCATATCTTCTGGCGAAACGACACTCCGCAGGTCCTGGACGAGAGTCGCCAGTTGCTGTAGACGCCGCATTCGATCGACCTCGACCGCCGCACGCGCCAGCGTCAATCTCCGGGCAGCTCTCCGCCGTTCTGTCTGTTTCAATCAACAAAAAGCCAGCTCCAAGCGAAGAAACACACCTCGCGCGCCTTCGCCACACTCCGCTCATCGCCGTCAAACACACAGTACATCGTAACCCCCGCCTCCTGGAACTCTTTCACCAGCCGATACCACCCAAGGACATGCCGGTACGCGTGCGGGACCGGCGCAAAGTGGAGGCGCTGTGTTATAAGAGTGCCGTCTCTACGAACAAAATCAGAAGACGAAGAAGACGCGTAGGGAAACATTACATGACAATTCTCTGCCCAGTCAAGTCGCGAAGACGGCGCGGAAGATGCTTCAGGACATTCGGACTACGGCGAACGTGAACCCTGCCTTCTGGGACTTGAAAACACCGCGACTTACAACGACTTCCGGATGAACGGATACAGCCCCAATACACCCATTCACCGCGAGCACTGAAAGTCGTCAGTGCCATGTTCGAGCGAAAGGGGTCGAAGGCCTACCCGAAAGCAAAGGCGAGCGTCCGCGTCGAAGAGCAAGGTCAAGATCAAGTTTGTACTCAAACGCGGTCACTCTGATCTCGTTGACGCGAACCCAAAGCCAGCCAAGCAGGGACCTCTCTAGCACAGAATTCATTCTCGATGATGATACAACTGTGTACATGGCTATGATACAGTAGAGGAGCATCTGCTTTGACTTTAATTTGAAAATTTACACCATGGTATCTTCTACTACCTTGCGGGCGAGAAACCGAGCCCGGAAACGTCCCAGCCGAAGGTTGAACACCTCGGACGTGGTCCACTGAAAACCCAACAAAACAACGAGGGCCGCGACGGCAAGCGCCGCAGCTGAACACAGCCCAAAGAAACCCGAGAGCATGAAGATGCTGTTCGCCAACAGAAGGAGACTACCCCAAAGGAAAAATGTTCGCGGAAGCGCAAAGACGAGCGCGACAAATTGGAATCGGAAGGTTGGCGACTCAATCGTATCGAGATAATCCATCTGAAAGCATATGAGCGCAGTTTTTAGAGGACGGTGGGCGCTGCATACAGCCTGAGATGCACACAATTCTTGCATCGGCGCAAATCGATGCACGAGGAGCATGGACGAGAAAATGCTGGCGCCGAAGAGCGCTGCAGAGCCTACAGCCCATGGTGACCACGAGGGCACCAGAAAAAAGAAGATGTGCAGCCTGGAAATGGAAACGCGTGTCAGAAGCTGTTGTATGGGCGCCACCAGCCAAGCACTGCTCACATCACGCCGAAGAAAGCCTGTAAGTGGGCTGTCAGAAGAGCTCGGAGACTCGAAAGGAGCGACTAGGAACGCACCTCGTACGATGTTGAGCGCCAATCGCGCAGACACCCAGTCAAAAGCATCCCCCATTGCTCGGCATAGACGATCCGGTCGACGAACACGTCGTTTAGTCGTTGGAGATATCGTGATGATGTTTGGAACGAGACGCGCGCAGCGACGGTCGAGATCCATTCATGCTTCGTCGCGGGATCGTACAAGACCGCTTGATCTCGAGAGAGACGGGCGAATTCTTCACCGTAAAACGTTAGGTACCGATTCCGACCTGCGGGAGCCAGATAAGATAATCATCACTTGCGGGACAGGTTTTCGGCTCACAGATCAAGCTCCACAGGCGTGCTAAAAGAGAGCAGATGAGCGGGAGTCTCAGAGCGCCGTCGGGGTCGGCTTACCGACAGTGCAGATTATGTTGCCGTCGCAGGAGTGCTCTGGGTATAGCAAGTCAGATCTAGTTCCAAGCTCACATGCGCGCAAGAACCGACCTCGAGCATTTTTGAGCAGGCTCAGGAAGCTCTCGCATTCTTGTTTTGAATAAGGGAACGTCGAGACACGCGAAGTCATCTGGTCTGTTGGCAAGTTGAGCACTGAACTTCGGAAGCATCTAGCCGTGAACGCACCGCACATCGCATGCGTGAAAACGCAGATCAAGGAGTCGATAGTGGCCACAGGAAGAGCGCTGAGGTGCATCGGAAAGTGTTCGACGTGGCTCCAGTACAGCTCCTCGCAAATGAGATTGAGCTGCGACACGGAGACCACGGCAGGGAGGCCGAGATCTTCAGTATCGATGTCCTCCATCCACGTTTGCGCGCGCGTCGAATGGTCCACAAAATAATATGCGCAGTCGTCGTCGTCTTCGAGCTTCAGGAACAGCTCGATGTGCGGGGAGACGGGGAACCCGTTCTTGAAAGCGACGTCCTCGATTTGCTTGACCCACGACAGAACGCTGTCGAGCACGTCCTTGCGATACATGTAGGCTTCCGTCACGACACGGGGAGCGCCCGCGCGCGCAAAGTAAAGTTGGCCCTCGGGGTGAATATGCGCCGACCACCCTTGTGGTAAATATTCAGGTCTGTTTCATTGTAGTTAGAACCCTTCCTGCGGGAACGCAGCAGTCAACTCACTCGGGCATCCGCAGACGAGTAAACGCCGCGGACGAGAACATCATGCTCGATGGTTCAGCGCTGGGGAGCGGCGCTTCAACAAAAGATCGCAGATAATTGCCGCGAGCACTCACATTCCCGTCTTCTCGTAGCGACCGGTATCGTTCGAGGTCGTGGGTCGCAGTGCTCCCTGCGGCGCAGTTGACGACGAAAGAACTTCCATTTCTGGCACTTGGGATTTCGTGAGCTGAACAGCCATGGGGTCGAAGCGCAGAGAGTCGGCGGCGACGGGTAAGGGTACGGAAGGGCGGTCCGTCAAGGTAAAATTGAGCTTGCCACTTTTTATCCCTGCGGACAGGAACCAAATGGGCTTGGAGGTTTCCTTGCGACCGCACCGCATCAATAGGAAAAGGCGATGTCACGGTCATGCATGCAAAAATTCACAGCTTTTTCGGAGAAAGCTGTTCCGTTTCTGAAGCCAACTGAGCCGAAGCTACGTCCAATGACGCCCTCCGGGGCGTACAGGCAGTGAGCTTCCCGTCTTTCTGACGATTCGACTGGGCGCCATAACAATGAGCGTTTAGTTCTTGTTTTCTTCGATGAGAACTTACAGCCAAGTTCCAGATTTGCGCGCAACGTCGGGACAGCTTCCAGATCGGCGCGCTGCGGCGCAGTATGCACACGGGCATGGATGACCATGAGCCGGGACTCGCGAGAGCGTTTCGGCTAGCCCGGAGACCAACCCCGCTCTCACCTGGATCCACCGGTAGCTTCCCGCACTAGGCGGTGACGCCGGACAGAGCTGTCGCCTGCCGGTCGTGCGGGACTGCATATGCGTCCGGCGTCCGCTGGCATCGTCTGATATCCACCGACGACCAGTGCAAGCGGTGCAAATCAATAACCGAGGCGGGACCAGATTCGCGCCGTGGGTCCCTACGGTCGTTGCGGTATGCTTTCGCGGCTCTGGCAGTTGCCCAGCATTCGTAGAAAAAATCCTGTTCGCAGGCAGGGAACAGCGGATGATCGTCGCGGTCCAACGGAAGCTTCGGATCGGCACGCCACCTCCGAAATCGTCCATGCTTACAGCGCTTGCTCTCATTGCGCCAACAGGCGCCCAGCTCCAAACCTTACCGCGCGCATCTATCCCGAGTTACAAACACCTTCCAATCCAACCTGATCGGAGATTACGGACAGCCTCTCCTCCCGCTAGCTGCTCGTATATAACAGCCGGCAATAGGCTGCACCAAACCATAACAGCCTTCCTTTTCTCCAAAAAACAGCACAAATACCTCCAAATGTCTTCAAACGCGTGAGTATCTCCGTTCTTCGATGAACAGCTCCACCGATCTTTCAAATTGCAGTACCTCCCCCAAACCTGAAGAAACCCAGGCTGCGCCTGAGAACATTCATTCCGACGGTGCTGTGGTCCCCACTGAAGCCGAGGCAAAGCCTGTGGAGGACACAAAGCCACAAAAGTCGGTCGACGACTCGGAATACGTCGTCACCCAACCGCCTAAACCGCCCGCGTCCGTGCCCTTTCGTTGTCAGATTTTTTGTTTTGCTTATCGCGCCATGCAGCTATTTCCCGCGCGGAAAGCCGACGCCCACCACCTCGGGGAAGCCGCAGGGCGGCGGGAAACCGCGTCCTGCGCCAGGCCGTGGAGACCAGTCCCCGGAACCGACTCTCTAAAACGCTATCTGCCTATCTAGCTCAATTAATTGGACCTCTACTGTATCTATTCTATCTATTCTCGAATGCATCCGTGTAGCTTTGTTGGACGAAGATCCCGCTGCTGTGCACAGGAGAAGTAAGTTCTGTGTTCTTTGCGCGCTTAGAAGACGAACAATCTAAGAGGGCTGTGTGTGGCGCTTAACAGCAGATGTCGACCCGACCCGTATAAGTAGGCCCCGAGCAACGTCTCCAGACGCTGAAAGGCAAATCACCAGTCCCAGTCAATATGTTCGAGGACGAGGACCCCAGGTATGCGTACTGCATGTCCCGCGTTGTTAGCTGAGCCGTTGTAGCGATGTCGCGCCTGTGCAAGTACATGATGAGAGAGCTATTGTCAATGCGGACGAGACAGCCTCAAAATCGTCCGTTCGCGACGAGAAACCCACGGGGAAGTGGCGGGACTCCGATACGGATTCGAGCTCAGATGATGAAGAAGAGTCCGAGTCGGAGGGCGGACTCTCCCTGAGCCCACCGCCAGAGATCAAAGGGTATAAAAGCCACGTTGCATGACTAGAGGTTCTCACAGAGCGCAGGCAGAAACACCGTGGCCCGCCGACTAATTCTGTGGCGGGACGACCTGCTCAGAAAGCGCCACGCAAAGCGGCGCCGAAGGACCAAAAGCCTGCCAAGCAACCGAGCCAGAGTGACCAGCAGAAGGACAAGTCGAAGGATAAGGGCAAGGACGGAGACAAGGGAGGAGGAATGTTTGGATTCTTGAAGAGCAGTTAGACGCGTCTGTGTTGACAGCAAAGGCCAAGTGTGTGATCGCGCGCCGTGTGTGGCACGAGGATTTTCGAGATTTGATCCCAACCACCGCGGCTTGTCGCCGACGAGCTTGTTCTCGGACGACTCATGCGCCGTCGTCCGTCGACATGACCACCAATGTCGACGAGTGGAGAGAATTCTTGACCGACTACTCTCGCGGCAAGGAGCGTCTGCCTCCGCTGGTTGACAAATCCTGTTCAACAGCGCCGCCACCACCACTGCCCGCGTTCGACATCCCTCTCTATCCCGAGGGAGAGGTCTGTTGCATGTTGTGCATCGGTGGTACTTATCAATTGCTGCCAGATTTCCGCAAGCACCGCGCAGCTCATTGCCGACTTTTATGCACAATACAATTTCCTCCCCCCACCGCGAGCAGACCAAGAACCCAAGCGCCGCGCGCTCATCTCGGAATACAAGTGCGTGAGACACCGAAACTCGGATGGTGGAGCGCGTCCACGGATCCATATTCTAATCCGACGCTCACAGTCTCTTCCGGGCCGACCAGACCGACAACTTTGAGCGTACCACATCGCTCGTCAGCTCTATATTTCCGTGGGCACCAATATGCACCATCTCTCTGTTCCAGAACGACTCTCAGATCGTGGTGACCAAGCGCGGGCCTTTCCCCGTTCAACCCGGTGCGTGCCCCTCGCGGATTTGCGGACAACTCCGTTGAACGCCGGCGCAGGCGAATTCATGGTCACCGAGACGAGCATCTGCGGACATGTGGTGCTCAAGAAGCGCGGAGAACCGACGGAGCTTTGCGACATCAACAGCGACTGGAAATTCTTCGGCAACCCGTGGTGTTCTCGCAATCCAGGCGGCCTGCAAGGGTACATCGGGGTTCCGATCACTCTTGCCGCAGAGGATTCGGAGCAGATCAGCGTCGGCGTACTGGCCCTTATGGGCACCGAGCCGTTCCCAAAGCTCAACGACACCCAACGCGACATTCTCAACAACATTACCGCGATGCTGAGCGTGCAGTTGCGGGCAACTTGGGAGGGCTGGCGCGGAGGCAAAGAGACGCGCATGCGTGATGCAGTCAGCTCGTTCCTCGAGACGGCGCTCGTTGAGCCCAGCCGCGCTGCGGTCGTCAGTGCGCGTGTGGCCATGGACCCACCCATTCAAGGCTCTCCTCGTCCCCGCCCACAGAGTCCCAAAGGTGCCAAGGCGAAAACTCTGTCGACCAATGCGTTGTTTGCCGGTGCTGCTGAGCAGATTTTCGACCTCTTAGAAGCGGACTTTGTCGCTTTCGTCGATCTCAGCCCATTTTACGTCATGGGCTCTCATCGATGGACAGATATGGACCGCAAAGAGGGCCTGTTTCGACATGTCCTCGCGAGTAGGAGCTCAGCTGCGTCCAGGGAACTGGCCAAGAACTTTGCTTCGCAGCTGGCCATGCAGAGCGTAGCTCAGTTTCTTGACCTATTCGCAACGGTACATTACCTTCAAGCGTTTCGCCTTGTCCGACTCATTACAATCGACAGACATCCCGGTCGATCTTTCCTGCACCTTGGGGTCTTTCTGGACTGGAACCTATCCTGGGTTTCTCGTCTGCGAAACTAGACCAACGAGGGTCCAGCGCCTCCGTCCCCCACATTGCGTTGCCGTTCTACGCCGCCCGTCAGCCAAAGCTGCTCCTCATCGTGTCCTCTGCGGCACCGCTGTTCACCTTCAACCCGGCGGAGGTTACTTTTGCGCGCAACATCGGACTGGTCTTGATGGCGAGGTTGGCGCAGGACTCGGTTGTTGAGGCGAGTGCCCACAAAACAGGTTCGTCTTCACGGGGTTCTGGCGATGATGTAACTGAGTGTCCTGCGCAGCCTTCGTGTCGCAAATGAGATAGGTTTACTATGCCTCTCTCTTTGCTTGTAGACTGACGTATTTCCGATACTCATGAATTGCGAACCCCGCTTCACGGTCTGCTTGGTGTAAGTTGTCGATGAATCGGCCTGGTATAACGAGACTAATTGGTCTTTAGCAATTGGATCTCATACGCGACCGCCTTTCCAACGGAGATTTCGGCGCTGTTCCAGCCTTGCTTGAGTAGGTGACCTCGTCAGTGTTAGTCCGCCGCTGACGTGATCCTAGCTCAGCGGAATTCTGCGGTGCCGGTCTGCGAGATATCGTCGACGACGTGTAATTCATCCCGATTCCTAAAGGTTCTCGGCTCATTGAACTCAGGCTCGACTTTGGGAAGATGTCGCATGCCTCTCAGGCACAGATCCATGCGTTGCCAAACGCGCGACAAGGGAAGGTTGATCTGCTCCCAATTACCCTCGAGGCCTTGCGCTCGAGCTGGATCCGACGGCTTCAATTCCTGTCTGCGACCTCGTCGAGTCCTCACGACGGGCACAGTACCGACAGTCGTTCTGCGACCGACTTTGGTCTGCTCTTCGAATACGAAGACCGCTCGGGGCTGGGCGATTGGTGGCTGAGTATCGATGTTGCTGGTTTCCGAAGGTGGACTCACATCGCACCGTTTTAAGCCTTGTCTAAAATAACGGCCCCAGGATCCTGAATAACCTGCTCATAAACAGTCTCAAGTGCGTTTGGAGCCCAATCCCACAGTCACGTGTTGATTTCCAGGTATACCGCGAAGGGCATGGTCAAAATATCCCTTGCGACTAAGCTGGGTCTGGATTACGATGGAAATCCGGTGCCACAGATTACGCTTCGCTGTGCAGACACAGGGCGCGGTATTCCACCGAGCTTTTTGAATAAGCTCTTCGAGCCATTCACGCAAGTCGATTCCTTCTCTCCCGGTGCTGGCTTGGGTGAAACTCTTTCTTTTCATTCTATCGAAGTTGTGCCTGATGTCCTGATAGGTCTGCATATCACCAAGACCATTGTGGACCGCATGGACGGAACGATAACCGTAGACTCGCGACCCGGAAAAGGAACGACCTTCACGGTTACGATCCCAATCGAGGATTTGGCTCTCCGACCACCGGATACGCCGCCGACCATGAAGCAAGTACCCATTTCCGATGAACAGCCGCCGCGGCCGCTGCTTTCTCCGGGCCCTGTTCCGCCAACCCCTACCGCGGGGCCTGAAGCCCTCGACGAGCCGCATTTGACCATTCTCGTGGTTGATGATAGTACGTTTCTTACTTTCGGAGTCGGATGTCTCCATGAACCCTCTTCGCAGACATCATCAGCCGCAAGATCCTGGTCACAATATCGAAGAAGCTGAACGCGACAACGCACCAGGCGGCCGACGGTATGGATGCTATCGAGGTGTTCAGGAAGGTGCAGCCGGATGTTGTGTGGACGGACGTTTCGATGCCGCGGTCAGTTTGGTGGCCTCTTTGTCTTTGGGACCGCGTTGGCTAATTTGAACGAACACAGGATGGATGGCGTTGTAGGTTCTTGACCTTTGGTACCTGTTTCTGTTGCTGACTTTGGCTAGACTGCAGCGAAAGAGATGCGGGCGATTGAACGCGAGCGAGGGTGGAAAGCTTCGCATAGTGAGTTTATGGTGCCTTTCGATTGACGATGCGTTCTAAGCGAGATCTACAGTCGTTGCTATCACAGGCTTGGGCATGTCGGATGTTCGTTTTTCAGCTTTCCTTCTCGCCCGAGCCAACACTTTACGCAGGAACACATTCGACGCGAGGCTTTGACGAGCAGTGCTGCTTTAGACGGGTGGCTGGTTCGTTTCTTCCTTTCGCTCTCTATTCGCCTTATCTGACTCGTCGAAGATCAAGGGACAAGTGAACATGAAGACCATGCGAGAGAGCCTGGTTACACTACGAAACAAACTGCGCACACGAGCATCTACTATCTAACGCATTTTTTTTATCTTCCTCTATTGTCGGGACTTTGCTGCGTGGGATTGCGTCTGGACATATATACGTACATGTATTAGTATCGGGTTTGTAGCGTAGCCTAACTATGTACGAGGGTGACGACTCGAAACCTAGATCAGGAGACTTCGTGCAAGCCCGGTGTGTTGTCCTACCACCACCACGCTCATTTCTTTCCTGCCCATGGGGTCAAATCTCTCGACGATTGGGCCCGCGGAGATCGCGCACGGCCCGCTCTTCATTGGATTGTTTCTGAACGTGGTTTTGTACGGTGCGTTCTCGCATGCCAGGGAATCATATCACTTTTTTTTTTGAACGCGTCTCGCTCTGCAGGCATTATGATAATCCAAACCTACATGTATTTCCTCACCTACCCACGTACGCAATATACGCGTTCTCAACGCGCTGGACGCTGACCGCGATCGGACCAACAGGAGACAAGGCCTGGACCAAAGCCTTTGTGGGTCCATACTGGCAATCGCTTCAAGTGCTGATTAACTTCAGGTGGCTGTAATTCTACTCCTCGACACGCTGAACACGATCTTCGACTTTGCGTATCTCTACAAGTGCCTCATTAAGAATTTCGGTATGCGCTGCTAGTTTCTGACCGCACGGCCAGCTGAGGATCGGTATTAGGCAACGTAGAGGTCCTCGCTCGCGCAGATTGGTGTCAGAACTCTTGTCTGGCCGTTTCTTCGCGTCTGACACGTCGTGCTAGTGTTCGCCACAGACCCTGCGACGACTGTGCGTGCTCTCAACAATCACCACAACTCACCCCAACGCGACGGCGCATGCTAGGCCATCATCGCTGTCGCAGTTCAGCTATTTTACGCATGGCGCGTCAAGGTCTTGACCGGGAACCTCTGGTTGGTGGCCGCTGTAGTCGGCTCTGCGTTCGTAGCATTCTGTGCGTGGTTCTTCGCTCATTACGACCATTTATTTGACAGACAGTCCAGCGGGCGGAATCGGGACGTCCGTCGAGGTCCACCTGCACCCGTACTTCATCAACTTCATCTCTTTCAAGAGTGTCGTCATCACCTGGCTCGTCGGGTCCGCGGTAGCCGATGTTATCATCACCTCTATCCTTGGTAAGATGCCCTGCTCTCTCCTGCTCGATCTCTCAAGGCACATGTAGTCGTCCATCTCAAATCGCATAAAACTGGCTTGGCTGGCAGCGACTTGCTCGTTGACCGGATTATCCGAAGTGTGTATGCTTTCGTCGCTTGCGCCTCTTAATCTGGTGTCGACAGTGACCGTCCAAACCGGACTTGCGACCAGCCTTTGCGCGACGATCGATTTAATTCTTTATCTTACGGACGTGAGTGCACGCTATTACTCTCTAAAATACCGAAGGACTCACCTTGGAACACAGCCTGTTGCTCTGTATGCCTCCTGCCTCCGCCGTTAGCAAGCGCTGAGTGTTTATAAGCCACCTGATTTTCAATATCCCGCTTTGCAAGCTATACACGAACTCCTTGCTCAGCTCGTTGAACTCGCGAAGCACACCAGAAGGATCCTCCGCAGATACTGGGTTGACCTCGAAACGCGCGTCGTTGGTTGTGAGTGCCGTTCATTGTATCATGGTCGAGTCTAAGCGGCTGTTGGTCGGGTAGCCGCCGTCGAGAAATCGCGCATCGCTTTTCATCGAATATGACGAGGCTCCGGCACCAATGCCGATGAGGGACAGACTGCAGGCGAGATGACGGATGATGGGGGGTGTAAACTGCGTCGATTAATGGGTTTGTACAAGTGTGTTTATGAACCGCGGCCTCGAGCCGCAGGCATCCACGAGTCAGGTTGTCCAGGAGGCGGATGAGAAGAGGGTGGTCGTTGTGCCTGGGGTAGCACGGGTGCTGGCTCAGGGCGCGCAGGTGGGGGCGACTCGACTTGGGGTTGAGGTGCTGGACGGGATTCGGCAAGACGGAGCTGGTCCTCCTGCCGATCGCGTGCGTCAAGAAGAGCGACGTTGTGGCGCAGCCTGTCTTGTCGGATGAGGTCGGCTTGTAGTTCCTGCGAGAGAATTGAGGTGAGAACTTGTCGCGTTCACGCGAGATGGCTTGCCTCGAGCGTTGGCGGATCGCGTCGAGTATGCGTTAGCCATGCGGACCATTGAACTGCAGATATGTGAGTCGCAGTTTGGGACCGAGAAATGAAGAGCAATACCTGCGAGACGCCGTTGGCCGCCGATGTATTTGTACATGTCGTCCGAGGTGCGGTATTTCACGCTCCGACGTGGTCGTGGATCTGGAGGTGAGGTTTAAAGTCGTGCATGTTTCGGACATGAGCGAAGCTGACCGTCAACGAGACTGGGATGCTCATAGAAGCGATTTCCTGCGTCTTTAGCTCCAACTTGGTGCTTGCCGGATAATTGTACCTTCAAAGTCGCGTCCAACGAGAAATCCCTTTGAAATGGATGGTCAGGGTTGTGCGAAGGCGCGTTTTGACTGGGACGCACTCGTCCACGGAACCGGTTCACCAAAGCGCGAAGGAGAGAACCCATGGATCCACGTGATCTCCCATCAATTCTCGAGACGCGTCACCCTCAAATCTCTCGCGTCCATCTCCCTCTCTTTCGCGCCATGCCTGCAGACGTTGAGATGAAACCCGCTGCCGACGAGAAGGACAAGAAAGCCGAGGAGAAGAAAGAGGCACAAGAAGAGAAACCCGCGCCGCCGCCGACGCCGCTGCAGGAAATCAAGGCGAATGTCGTCCTCATCGAGCGCGCCGTCGCAAGCATCGAGCCCCGATTTGCACACCGCGCTCTCAGGACCCTGACTGCGTTGAGGAAGAAGCTGGATGTGGTTGTGTTGCGGAGTGCGGTCTCGGAGGTATATGTAAAAGGTGCGTACTTTGGTGTTTTCTCTCTGGCCTGGGGCGGTTTGAGACGAAACACTGCAGACTCTCCGACGAAAGAGTCTCTGCTTTCGTGGTTGCCGGACGTGCCTGTAGAGGCGATGGAGGTCGACCCTAAGGAAACACCGGCCCCGACCAAGAAAGACGCGGCTACCGAGCCCATACCTGAAGTCGACATGTACCTGCGTCTGCTCATGATGCATTTCTTCACCGCATCACCCGAGACCCACGCGAAAGCGTTGGATCTGGGGCACCAAACAGTCGAGAAGATGCAGGCACTGAACCGACGGAGCATGGACCCCATCGCCGCAAAGGTGTGGTACGCGCTCGAACGGACGTACGAGATTGCTGGGGAGCTTGCTGACGCGCGACCGTGAGTACGCTTCAGAGGTCATCCGCTTGAAATGACGCGTTTTTCGGCAGACTATTCCTTGCCGCACAACGAACAACTGCCCTGCGTCGAGACGACGAGACACAGGCGACCCTCATCAACTGCCTTCTCCGGAGCTATCTGCAGTACAGTCTCTATGACCAAGCAGACAAGCTCGTCTCAAAGACCACCTTCCCCGCAACGGCCGGCAACCCCCAATTCGCCCGCTACCACTACTACCTCGGTCGCATCAAGGCCGTGCAGCTCAACTACAGCGACGCGCACGCGAACCTGCAGCAAGCCATCCGGCGTGCGCCCACAGGGCAAATCGCACCGGGGTTCTACCAAGCCGTGCACAAGCTATTCGTCGTCGTCGAGCTGCTCATGGGCGACATCCCCGACCGCAGCCTGTTCCGACACCCGGTCCTGCAAAAGGCGCTCATCGCCTACTTTGACGTCGTCAAGGCCGTCCGCACGGGCTCCTTGGCAGAGTTCCAGAACACGCTCGCGAAGCACGCGGCGCAGTTCGAGGCGGACAAGACCCTCACGCTCATCGTGCGTCTGCGCCAGAACGTGATCAAGACGGGCATCCGCAGGCTCTCGCTCTCGTATTCGCGCATCTCACTGCGGGATATTTGCGTCAAGCTCCATCTCGATTCGGAGGAGGACGCAGAGTACATTGTGGGCAAGGCGATCCGGGATGGCGTTATCGAGGGCCATATCGTGCACGCGAAGGGATGGATGGAGTGTGGGGCGCAGAAGGGCGGGTATGGGCCTGAAGTTGCGGAGGTGTTCGAGCGTCGGATTGGGTATTGCCTGGAGTTGCATAATCAGAGCGTCAAGGTGCTTCTTTTCGTTCTTCTTTTGTGAGGGTGAGGACTGACAATCACACAGGCGATGCGATTCCCGCTTAACGCGCACCGCAAGGAGCTGGCCGCCGCAGAGGGTGCTCGTTCTCGCGAGAAGGAGTTGGCCAAGGAGATCCAGGAAGGCGAGCTTGACGAGGATGATATGGCCGACGGGTTTTAGCTGCTAGATAGCTCTCGCAAAATAAATCGTTCTTAGGCTCAGCGGCCCGTGACTGATTGATGATCCCATCGGCCACATCTGTTTCTGCTCTCGAACGCGGTGGGCCGCTTTTTGCTCCACCATGGTCGTTGCATGAGAAGAGGAAAGCTCGATCGTCAAGCGCTCGAAAAGGAGTCCGAACACATAGGAAACAACCGACTGTCGAAATTTAAGCGTCCCCCAATTTGAAGCTTTGAAGGTAGCTCACCAGTCCATATCTTTAGGACCCAACGTCGCCATACAATCCATGAACGAGACAGCGTACTCATTACATTAGCTTCGTATCGGTAATCTTGATGTAAAAATACAACAAAAATAATGCAAGAATAATGCGTGGCCTGAGGGTGCGTGCTTCGTACGGAGACATGTGTATGCGTGCTATACTTAACTTTTAAAAATAAGCTGTGTCTCGGCATCTCGTGCGCGAGCTATAAAAGGTGTGATGGTCCAAAAAAGAAAGACGATCTACGCCGCAGGTTGTGCCTGCGGCACTGGTGTCGATGTCGGCGGTGGTACCGCCACGGGTGGTGCTTGCGCAGGGACTGCCGCCATCGGATGTGGTGGTGGGGGCGTATACGTTGCGTACGGAGTGCCCGCAGGTGGCGGATACGGCGAGATGTAGTACGGATACGGAATCGCGTACGGTGCGGACGCATATGGGACCCCGGGAGGCCACATCGCAACAGGGTAGGCTTGCGGTATCGGCGTCGCTGCCTAACAAGACAAAAGCGACGCAAAAAAAGAGTCCCGCGATTAGCAAAGAAAGATCACGTGGCAGAGAATCCAAAAGGTCGCAACGATTCAACTCACAGGATCACCGGGGGCGGTGGCAAGCCTCCCTTCGTCGACGCCCTTCTTCAACGCGTCTGCGAGCATCGTGCCGACATCGAGCGAGTTGTAGTAGTCCGATACTTGCGCTGACGTCTTGTCCGGCATGAGAATCGCGATGCGCTTGAAGTTGGGGCCATGTTGTTTGACGAGGGTCAGGAAGAGCGCTGGCGCGAATCAGTCAGATCCATCGATAAACAGATAAAATAAAAACTCACCCTTGTCCTCGGTTGACCACTGCATGCCCGGTTGTGTGAAGTTGACTTCCGGAGGAGGCGTCGGCGCAGCCGAATCATCTTCCACGACGGCTGCCGACTTTGGTTTCCGCCCACGCTTCTTTTTCTGCTTGGGCTCTTCCTCCTGGATGATCGCGATCAGATGACCATCGACAAAAAAAAAAACCAAAGCAAGGCAAGGCTCACCGTATCCTCGTCGTCTTCGTCCTGCAAGTACACATTCCGGTTGAGCGCCGATACTCTCCTGCGCCGCGGCCGCGTCGATCCCGAAGCCTCGAGTTCCGGCTCCGGCGTCGGCGTCGCAGTCTCCGAATAACCCCGTCGCCCAGAGGGCTTGCGACCCTCAGGAACGATCGCCCGCCGCCCGCCACGTCCTCCCCGACCAGCATACGACCCCGGCTCGTCGTCGTGATCCACAATATGGTGCCCCATCTCCGCATCGTGCTGCCGGATATCCGACAACAGCCCACTGCCCTTGCCGCCAGGCGGCCTCCCCACCCTCCTTCGCCCGCGCTTCGGCGCCAGCTGCGCAACCACCCGCCGAAAGTCGATGATCTTCTTCTTGTGCAAGTAGTAGTACTCGACACACTGCTGCGCCGTCTTGTTCGGCAGCGCATCCGCAATGAGCCCAAACGCCTTGGGGTGCCTCGCGAACGCATCGAGGTACGTGTCCTTCTCCTCCGGCGTCCAGTCGTGTATGCCCGTGTTCGGCGCGTAATACTCGTGCGGATTCTCGACGCGGTAGTTGGTGTCGTCATACGCGTACGGCGTCTGGCCCGCGAGGGGCACCATGTCAGGGATCGTCGCAAGGTTGCGGAGCGAGAGCTGGTGCGGGTCCGTCGCCTCGTCGTACCCCAAACTCGCAATAATCTGCTCCATCTCCAGATCCGAGCGCACCGTATCGCCCAGCGCCGCACTCCGTCGGGTCGTGCGTGCCGCCGGCGCCGCAGCGTTCGCCGCATCCGGCAGCTCGGCCGGCTTGGACTGCTGATCGAGCGCATCACATTGCCGTCTCCATGCCGCATGCAACATCTGGTACTCCTCTTGCAGCCCGCGGATCTTGGCACCCAGCGCGACCTCGCGTTTCCGAAACCGCCCCACGAGCCACGACTTGGCGGTAACGAACGGGTCGTCCGTGCTCCCGCTGAACCTCTGCATGCTCACGCCGTCCACCAGCCGGTCCTGTCCGCGAAGCGGGAGGTACTCGTCGTCCGGGTTCGCCGACAAGGACAGATTCTGCGCCAAGATCGGGTCCACGCGCTGCTCGCGTGTCGTGGGGTCACAAAGCATGCGTTTCATGATCACGCTCCGGAGTGCATCCGCCAGAGACTTGGCGTCCGACAATGGTGGGATGTCTTCGAGCTTGTAGTTGTCCGTGAAGCGGCGGGGAGCAAGCGGTCGAGTTAGAGGAGTACGCCGCACCGGTCTGGCTACGACCGGCGGAACAGGTTTGGGTAGAGGGAGCGGCAAGCGGCGAGTTGCCGACGGAGCAGGTTTCTCCACAGCTGTGATCACTTTTGGAGGCACGGGAGCGGGAGTTGGAGATTTGGAAGGCGTCGATTCCACGGCAGGTACATCGGTCGATTGTTTGGAAGCATCGTCGGACTGGAAAAAGTCGTGAATACCACAAAAATGGGAAACGACAAGAAATTCACCTCCTCGACAACGGCTTGTGCCGGTTCGGGGTCGTCGATAATCACAATCTCAGGGTCGGGATCTGGGTCAACCCTGATCGGATCATCCTGGACCTGGTCTGCAGTGGGTTTGTTGCCTGAAGAGTTCCCGATGCCAGGAATGGAGAGCGGCTCGCCATCGGCGGGTGAAGCACGAGTGGCGGACGGAACAGGCAGGTCAACGACGGGATCTGGCGGCGGCTCGACTTTGGGAGCCGGAACCGGAGACGCAGCTCGCGAGGACGCGTTCTCGGAGACACGAGAAGACGCGATAGACGAGCGGGATCGAGACCTGGAACGACGCGACCGATATCGGTGCCGCGAGCGGGAGCGCGATCGTGACCGTGACCTTGAGCTTGATATTGATCGTGTCCTCCTGCGTCTTGACTCGGACCGTGAACGCGACCTCTCACGGCTGGGTGTTCGCGGCCGTCTCGGACCTCTACTTCGATGTCTCGAGCGTGACCGCGATTGCGAAGAGTACCGCGGCGACGATGAGCGTGAGTAGGATCGAGCACGTGACCGAGAGCGAGAACCAGAGCGCGAACGAGAGCGAGATGCAGAGCGAGAACGAGACGGAGAACGAGAGTAACGTCGAGAAGGCGACCGAGAGCGCGGAGACCGTGACCGTGACCTTGACCTTGACCTCGGTCGGGGAGGAGGTGTTGGGTCCCGCGCCCGGAATTTGTCTCTGCGATAGTAGTCCTTGGGCTGGCGTGGTCCTGCCGAAGGGCTGGGGCGGTAATGTTGTGCGCCACGACCACCGGGGCGCAAGTTTAGGTCGGAGCGATAGGATAAGGTGGGCGAAACGACCACCGGAGAGCGGACTGGAGAGTTTGGAAAGGCAAAAGGCACTCGAGGGCTATGCCAAATATGCATCAATACATACACGTGACCAGGAAAGCTTACCTTATGCTTGGAGTGCGTTCGCGTTGGGTTTGCTTCCAGGCATCCGAGGGCTCAAACATGGGCCGAGATTGCGAGGCCGAACCACTGCGGATGCGGCCGCGCGATACAGGTGAAGTTGGGGACATGGTGAGTGATCGCCGTTGTTGTTGCTGCTCCCAGGACTTGTTAGGCTGCCAATTTGTTGGAGAGCGCTCCCAGAGTTCTGTATTTCTTGGGTGTTCACGGTCTCTCTCTGGACTTGGGTCGTGATAATATGTGTCGTGGTTGTTGCGGTATGAAGGAGGATAATTGTATCCACCATCACGGTACGCGGGCGCGGAGCGAGGGGGCGGCGGATGGTCGTCATATGAGGAGTATCTGCGTGGAGAACGCGCTGCAGGTGGACGCTGAAAGTTGTGGTTAGGAATTTAAGAAAAAGAGGGAATTTTGAATTGCTGACCTGGTATGAAAGTGGGGCCTGACCTGTGGAAGCTCTTCTTGGGTGGAAAGTGTTAGGGGCAGGAGGATAGGACAAAGGATAGGACGACATGCAGTTGGGTCGTCAGAGTCGGGAACAAGATTGAACGTCACACAGTCACACCTATGGCCACTTCCCTCCGCGACCCCTCCACACTCTTCTTCCAGTCAGAGGCTATTCGCCGCCTCATAATATCGTCGTACTGGGTCGTCCTCATCGCCGCGCTCCCGCTTTGGTGGCACACAACCAGCATCGAGCGCCTCTCACTACCGACCTCCCGGGTCAACGCGCAGGCCGACAGGCAGCTCAGGCTGCCAATATCAATTGGATTGGAGGATGCATCGTTAGTGGGGCCATTACAACGAGAGTTGGACTCGCGAGGGCAGAGGTGGAAGGGGCTTGATGTTACCGTGGCCGGGGCAGCCGCAAACGCGTCGTATATCGTCGTGAATGCCGACAATGCAGCTCTGCTAGGAGAGCGGAGGCTACAATTCCCGCTCCGACGGGCAACGATCCCACTCCTGGCCGACGCGCTCTCCGACTTGCTCGTTCCGCGGCTCAACTCGCATCGCATAGCCCACTATGCGCCGCGATACCGACTCGCATTCACCCTTCTTAATGAAGATGCTGTGGAGGGAGATGCAATAAGCAGCTGGGACATTTCAACCGCTATTACTCGTGCGTTTGCCGTTACTTCTCGGTATTTGACTGCTGACACGTCTCCAGACCAGCTTTCCCCGCTCCTCGACGCGCTTTCTGTCCTCCACAACTTCACCATCGAAAGCCAGGTCCAATTCCACGCGCCGCTGGCATTTTCTCCCCAGCCAATGTCCGACGGCAGCGTGGGCTTGACGCCCGAGGATCTGACCGTCTTCGTCAACTCGGCCGAATGGACGCTCTCATCAAGCGTATCCAATGACCCGGTTCTCCACTTCCTCGTCTTCGTCCCATCCTCATCCCATCGCCCAATGCACATCCTCGACGCCCACGGCGTCCCCACCACCGCCGAATCGTTCCTTCTCCCACAATGGGGCGGAATCGTAATCTACAACCCACCCAACACAGAGCGCGGAGTCCGACCGCTCTCTCACGACGCCCTCTCTTCCATCCTCCCGCAATTCTCGAACCAACTACTTTCTCTCCTCGGCGTCGCAAAACTCCCACCAGGCATCCCCTCCACCTCCCCTCTCACAGAATGGCAACTCGACGCCCTCCTGCGCCGGCGCGCCTTCGAAAACACCCTCGAAGCCACCGAGACGCTCCAAAGCATCGTCCGCCTCGTCGACCAGATCGACAACATGCCCGTCGGGCAGGACGTCCGCGGCGACGTCCTCTCCGCGCTCTCCTCCCTCGACCACATACACATACACTCCAAAACCGCATCTGCGCTGCCGCTGCCGCTGTCGTTGTCGTTGAACACCACCCTGCACCACTCGGCCACCGCGCTCACCCTCGCCTCGCGCGCGTTCTTCAACCCCGGGATGCTCGCGCTGCTGTATTTCCCCACGGAGCACAAGTTCGCGGTGTACATGCCGTTGTTTGCCAGTGCGGTGATTCCGTTGCTTGCGACTGTCATAAGGGAGGTTGCGGCGTGGAGGAAACAGAGGAGAGAAGCGGCAGTGGCAGTTGCAGCGGCAGCGCAATAAAAGTTTTAGTAGACGTACGCGTTTTGTTGTACAGTAGATGGAACTAATGGAAGTGTGGGAGGTCCCGATCGGTGGAGTCCATCACCAGTCGCTACTCAACGCCTGAGACCTAAAAAGGCAATACTGGGATAGTGCTGGCCACGAGAAAAGGAAGGGACACTCGCAGACACATCCTTATGCAACGGTCTCCTCGATACGACAAAGAAACCCTTCCAGCAGAAAAAATCAATCCGATATACATGTTACTATACAAAGCCAAATACACACTCTTCACGAGATATACACCTTCTTGAGTTCCTCAAACCTACACGTCGTCCTACTCCTCGGACACATCACCACCCCACCATTCCTCGCCGCCATCTCCTCCAACGCCTCCCTCGAATACACAAACCCACTCTCCGGAAACGCCAGCGGCATATTATCCGCATCCATGATCCTGCCCGAGATGGCACACACGATCGTCGAGTTTGCGTGGTGGCTATTCGGCACCTCCCGTGCGAGCACGCCGAGCCCGCGCGGCTCGGCCCGCCTGCGCACGTCGCCGTCCGTGTCGCACACGGGACAGTCGACGTTCTTCGTCATGTGGTTCGTGCACGCGGGGAGCCGCAGGGACGCGAGGCCGGCGTAGAGGCTGAGGTTGAGGAGGGGTTCGTTTGGGAGGGTGTTGAGTGAGTAGATGGCGTTTCGGAAGGATTGGATGAGCGCAGTCCAACGAGCCGGATCGTATAAACGCTGGATGGTAGGTAAGCGGGCCGGGGATACTAACTCACGCAGTGTTCAACGCACCTTGTACCGATTCGAAGACGTGTTTGATTGAATCGCAAGCAAAGTCATGGCCTGCTGGATCTGGTCGAGGTGTGTTTCGTGCCACGGCACCAAGTATTTCCGGGAATAGTCGATGGCCTCTTTTCGACGGTCGACGGGCTCCGTCCCACTGGACGCCGTGTGGCGCGTGAGCTCGATGTATTCCTGCAGCCGGAGATCGAACTCGAGAGTACTCTTCATTTTGCGCAACGCCGGCTTGTTCTCGCTGCACCACGCAAGCGCCTCGGTGCAGCTATGCGCCGCAAGCGCCGTCTCTATGCGCCGGATGTCCGCAAACAAGTCAATGTCGACGAGGGTCTGACTTGGGTCAGCTTCATCTCTAGGTTATCGTCACTGGCCACACACACACCTCGATATGCTTGTTCCTCGCAATCGTCCTGGCAGTCTTCTCCTTGCCATTCCGCAACGTCCAGTCCACCAGCCACCGATCCAGCCTCGTATCCGCCCAGCGAGCAAACTCCTCGTCATTCACGCTCGGAATCGTCTCCACGGCCGAAAGGTGCTGCAGCCGTTCTCGGATAACATCCTGTGTCGGCTTGCCAGCGGTCGAGTGCAGCTCCGAGAGCTGTCCGAGTATGAGAACGAACACGGAGGGCTGAGGCAGTAAATACCTTGCGCTTGAGATTCTCCACGTTCGCAATCATAGCATCGATGGACTCTATCGCCGCCTCCGTGGTCAGAGTCCCCGCAGCCGAGTGTTTGACGAGGTCCTGTGCGGAGCCTTGAACCGCTTTCATGTCCCGCTCGACATTGCGTTGTGTGCTCCGGAACACTTTGCGGTAGTTCTCAAACGGAACCTGTAGTCATAAGAAGACGGAGAGTCGGAAACCAAGGTGCATACTCGTGCAAAGGGCTGCTCGAACAGCAGAACGCCGTCGACATTGACCTTGGTCGAAGTCATGATCAAGTCCTGCACGTCACGGTGGCTTAAATTTCTACCCTTGAGGTCTCTACATATATGCTATATCCTACACTTCAGCTTCACCTCCAAAGACACGAATACAACTCTCGAAAGAGTGGGGGTTTGGAAAAAAATTGGAGGCAGAAAGCCACAGCAGACCCAGAGTAGTCTGAATCCAGTTGGACGGCGGACGCCCGGGAGCCCGCCGCCTGCTGCGAAGGACACTCAAGAGCAAAGAGCCGCAACTGCCCGCTCTGAACACCATCCCGTTCCTCGTGCGCCGAGCGACCCACTGAAAGCGACATCAAACCGGCGCCACGCTTCTCTCTTGCAAGCCACGCTGCTCTCGAATCTTGTGTGAGATACCGCCAATATACCTGGAGGGCCGCGCCCATGCCAGTATGCGCTCAGTGCGCCGCATGCGACGAGATGCGAAAGGGGAACTGCCTCGACAAGCAAGATCGACGAGGGGGCGCAGAGCGGCAGCCGCAGATCGGCGCTCGACGTGCGGGGAGTCGGCAGACGTGTACGCTGCACGAGACCGCATAAGCGGTAGAGAGACCGGTGCCGTGCAGACACAGACAGCTCCTCTCCGGTCAAAGACACCTCGGGCGCCGATAGAACGAGATGGAAGGGAGCAGTTGCAGACACCGCTCGGTCCCCACGACGAGTCCCATGCCGGCCCATTCGCTCTCCCTCCTCGCGGAGCTCACCGAGACGAAAGAAAAGGTCGGCTGGTTCCTGATCCGTCGCTCGACCAATTGCGGTCGGGCTCAGCTTGAGCCATCCGAGGGGGACTAGAATATTCAGACCGTGGCCCGCTCGTGAGGAAGAACCGTGGAGGTTCAGTGTGGAACGAGCATCGCAGCCTTGAGTCTGCTGTGGTAAGGAGCAAGCCCTGTCGCATCACGTGAAAGTCCCCTCTTGAAGATGACTCTCATGTTCTCGAGTCTACACTAGTTTCTACATCGGTTGCTGCCAAGCTTTTCAACAGGCTCTCCGTGAGCTCAGCCTTGTCCTGCTGCGATGACCGCGTATACAAGGCCCTCGCTTGCTCCAAATAAACCCGCGCCGTCGACGTGTCTCCCTGCTCGCCTCGAATCTCCGCCAACCGCGAAAGACAGGTGGCCCTCTCTCGATGGACGTCCATCAATGTGAAGCGCTCGAGGGCCAGCTCAAATAGTCGAGTCGCCGTCCCAACATCGCCTTCCGCCAAAAACATATCGCCGAAGCACCTCAGCGCGTCCGCAATCTTCGGGATATCGTCGACTTTCCGAGCGTGGGCAAGATACAGCGCCGGCCACCGACTGGGAGGCGCCAGACTGTCGAGACCGAGCTCTGGACTAGCGAATTTGGACAAACACCACACGCGCATCGTGTTGGTCAGGTTGACGGCGGCCAGCAACCTCTGGTAGATGTCGCGCGCAGCACGGCGGTCTCCGCGTCGCAGGTATAAATCCGCCATCCGAATATCGCACAGTCGCAATCCCCAAGGGAAATTGTGTTTCTCGAAAATACCGCGGGCGATTTCCAAGTGAGAGAGGATAGGCTCCTCAGGCGCCTGCGCCAGGATGTCGATGAGCGCGATGTTTGCGTTTGCCGTTGCGTGGAAAAGCGGGGACCGAGCAGGGGATGTTTGCCGCGCGAGTTCGAGATGTATTGCCCGAGATTCGGTGTACTCGGTCTTTTGAAAATACACATCCGCCAGTGTATCGAGCAGGTGCTGTATATAGCCCGAGTGCTCGAGACCGCAGGCTGCGTAGAGATGCCGCGCTTCAAGACATAACGCCGCCGCCAGAGAAAGATAGCCTAAATCATTGTAGACGGCTGCCTTGGCCACTGTAACATCAGCAATGAGCTTTAAATGCCCACTGTCATTGACCAGAGCTTCAATTTCTCGAAGCACGGCCAGATTGTCCCGATGCCGACCAATCATACCGGTCAAGGTGATGAGATCGGTCCACACATCCAGTTGTCGAACAACATTGGGGCCCATTTTAGCGAGGACGAGCGCTTCTCGTCCCAACTGCAGGGCTTGCTCATGCTTTGTGGTGTGCCGCAAGTGGTATCTCGAGAGGCCAAGCTTGAGGGCAGCTTTGAAGGAGAAGATAAGCCCTCGAAATAATCACTGGATAGTCCAACCTTGGTCTTCTACTCGGAGATCTGCCCCAGATATCTCGCGGACCGAATTTTCGACGTCCTCCGGAGTCAGAGTCTCGCCATAGAACGCCATCAGATGGGTGAAATAAGCCACACGGATGTGCACGTTGTCGCGGAGACTCTCCGCGCACCGTGCAACACGACGCCAGGCCTTGAAACCGGTGTTGTTGAGAAGGTTCAACATCACCGTATCGAGGCGAATGGCACCGGTCAGGGTCTGCTCGATATCGAACTCGAGGTCAAACTCACCCCGTTCAATGGCGTCTAAACAGATTGTGATGAGCGCAGAGACATTGCCCAGTATAGCAAGGACGCGGCGGTTGAGGTGATCGTCCGGTTGTGCCCCGACCGTCTGCTCAAGCGCGATCAGCTGGCAATAATATCCGCGCAAGGGACGAATGATGTCGAATGATGGTGGAGAGACCGAAAAAACGTAGGATCGGACCGGAGCAAGGACTCTGAGCCTTCCGCGATCTACATGCGCGAGAGCGGTCCGCAGGAGCACCTGGCGGCATGCATGCGGGTCGGGGATAGCCGAGGCAAGCAGCTCGGTATCAGAGACGCCGTTGGGGAGAATCGAAAGAAGGCCCAAAAGCTGCGCCGCGCCGTCCACGGCCGCCAGCCGCGGGCTCGAAAGCGATATTTCGAGCGACATCTCCAGAGAGCTCCGCTTGTCGTATCCGTCAGAAAGGATGCGGGTCTGTTCCGCTTCCCAGCGCCTCAATGCGGAAGTGTAGCCTTCGACCGAAACGAGATTTGCGAGAAGATGAAGGGCGAGAGGGAGGTTGTCGGCGATTTCCAACATTTGTCCGAGAGATTCAGCGTCTTCGGTAGAGTCGGGGTCATCAGCAATGTCGAAGAAGACATCGCGGGCGGCGGTCTGCGATAGTGGCAAAAGTGGAGGAAGGTGTGGCCGCGACCAGAGAACCTTTCCGGGTCTCTCTGCCCCACGCATCGTTACCTGAGACTGATGAGACTTTTGTTGGAATGAAAAGAATACTACGGACGACCAGGGACAGATTCGGCAGCTCGCTGAGGTTCGAGAGCATCTCTTCGACCTCGTTCTTCTCAGTAGGAACCTCCCAAGCGGTTTCGAAATTATCGAGCACCAGTAGCGTTTGCGCCGAAGCTTGTGCAAGCACGCGGAGAATGGCTCGTCGGGCATCTTTTGACTTCTCGATCCCCAAAGTGCTCGCAACGGCGACGATGAGCGCATCCGCAGTATTGGCGACTTCACATCCCACGAAGTGTCGCTGCGAATATTTGCCCTGCACATCGGGATGATGGAGCACGACCGTAGCAAGTGCAGTTTTTCCCATGCCTCCGGCGCCTAAGATGGCGATGCGTGCGACGTCGGCGGTAAGGAGACGCACGAGGTGAGCTAGCTCGGCGTCACGTCCATGGAAGATGGACGGCTGCGAGGGCAAGAGCGAGAGCAAACTGGTGGAACTTCCACCACGCCCTAGCATGCCTCCCGAAGACTAAAATCGCGGCGTTGGCTCTTGGAAACACAAGCGCAAACCCAAGTCGTACCGAAGATGTATCATTGGACGAGCGATCGTGTTGGGTCGCGAGTAGATCCAAAAGGCGCTTGTGTCGTTCTTCCGTGTCAATTTCGAGACGAGCTGTTTCTTGAAGGAGATCGGCGCGCAAATAAAGCTAGACGCGGTGTGAGTCGCGGTCGCGTTCACCAAACAATCAAGAGCGCACGGAAAATGTTGTCGAAATTGCGGAAAGGCTTTGCTTGCACTGTCCCAGTATCGTGGCATTCTCAGATGACTTCAACATGCGTCGGATACGACTCTGCCCCCGTTGAAACTGGAGGACTGTCGCAAATTGTTGGAGAGCGCTGCCAAATTGTAAGCAATAACCTCAGAGAATATGTTTTTGAACCACCTTGCGAATTCACCGACGGCTTGCAGCACATGAGGAGGCAAGTCGTCCGTGGCTGGGTCAATTGCACAGAGCTCGGTTATCGCGCACAATATCTCGTGGATCAGCTCGAGGAGAGAGTCATTGATATCCGATTGGGCCTTCGTCGCGCGAATCGAGTCCAAAATGAGCCTGATGATGCCCACAATAGGTTTCAAGTAGGGTATGCTTGAGGAAGAGGAGAGGTCGTCCAAGACAGACGTCGCAGAGCGGACATAGTTCTGCAGCTTATCTCCCCTGCTGGTAGTGGGCATAGATTCTAGAGATCACGCAGCGGTCCGGCAGCCGAAGAGGTCGCCAAGCGGCGGATGCAATATTGTGACGATTCTTGGCGTTCCCGGCGATTCAAGGGAGATAATAACAGAGTCAGCTAGCTTGAGGGGAGTTGAGAGGTGATGAACAGAGAGGACTCGTAGTCAAGAACCAACCAGCCCCATCACGTGCAGAGGACTGTTCTTCTCCCCGTCCACAATTCACCGTCAATGCGAATCCGCCGCCTGCATCTGCTTCGTGCCAATTGACATATCGCTGTCGACGTGAACGCAACCCCGTACTTTGAGCTAGTCCTTTTATTAGACCCTACCTTGCGGTCCCAGCTTCGCCTGAAGGCTCTTTTGGCTCCTCGAACCTTCGGAAATTGCCACGATGCGCGTATAGGCCGTTTGCGATGTGGCGGCGACTGCACGGACCCGCGCCCAGATGCGTTTACTCGTTCATTTGAACATCACCAGCCATTCTTCGCGGAGCCGGGTCTATAATTGCGTTAACGAACGCGCATCTGCCCGAGGCTCGCGCGCGATAACTTGATATCTTCCTTCCACGGGGCCCTTTCATTGGCTCCTAGCTTGCTCCGTCTGCGTGCTACATTGGCAACGATGTTTGGATCCAGTCAGATTCCTCGGTATCCAGGCAAACATGCACTATCTAGCTTCCATCCTCGAGAACGACGGGGGAAACATTCACAACGTTGGAGGCGGAGAACATCTGTTACCGGATGTTGATGCGTATGCACTTGATACCGACCTCCACGACTATTTCTATCACCGCCTCCTGGCACAAACCACCGCCCACCCACCTCTCGAGGTCCCCGAGCTAGCCTCTCATCGAGCTCTGCACCATGTCGACAACTGTACGCCACCGAACGGCCAACGGACACGCTAACGGAAATGGTCATTCCGACCCCAAGCCGAAACTCTCGCGTACCCCAAAAGCTTCTCGAACGATAACCTACACCGAGCTCCCCGAGTGGGCACAGGACAATGAATGGATCGTCGGGGGCTACCGTAGAATCCAGAACAACTGGATGGGGTGCATCGAGTCGCTGTTTGGATGTGCGTAATTGTGTGGGCGTGATTTCCGCGTTGGCTAATTTCCGCTGTTAGACTTGCACAACGAAACCGGTTCGCGCTGCTGTGTTGGCCGCTAGCTCGTGGCTGAACAACTGCAGTCAATATCCACACGCATTCGGGAGGCGCAGTCCTGTTTTTGTATTTCCTGGCGACCTATCAGGAGACGAAGCTCAGCCAGTATCCGACGACATGGGCCGACACACTAGCGCTGGGCATCTTCCTCTGCTGTGCAATCTTCTGTCTGTCCGCGAGCGCGATATTCCACACTTCCGCTTGTCATTCCGAGAAGGCTCGTTTCGCTTCAGAACGACCCCAGAATTCTTCGCTGACGCGCGCCGCCCAGGTTATGGGCAAATGCCACGGGCTGGATTACTCTGGCATCCTCATCTTGATCATGGGTCCGTTTCCACCAGTTCGTTCCACCGTGGTCTGAAATTGCCGCAGGCTCTCAATGTGCTGCCATCCGTTACGAGTTCTTCTGCAACCCCGTTCACCAAGCTTTCTACTCGACCTTGCTCATCACCATCGGCACATGTGCGTGAACTGTTGTGGATTTGCGCTCCCAAACTGACGCTGGATAGCCGCCGCCTACGTTCTTTTGAATCCTAAATACGCGACCCCCGCCTACCGCGGCACACGAGCAACATTATTCATCGCTCTTGGGCTCGGCGGCATCATCCCAGTCACTCACTGCGTGATCCGCGACGGCTGGTACTTCTTTATCGCCACCGGCCACTACTGGCTGCTCATCTCGGCATGCTGCTATATCAGCGGCGGCGTCCTGTAGTGCGTCGAGCCCTTTTGCGTGTGTTTACTCACTCTGAAATTACCTTACCTAGCGCGAACCGCATACCCGAGTCCCTTGCGCCCGGCAAATTCGACTACTTCTTCGCGTCGCACCAGATCTTCCATGTCGCTGTGCTCGCTGGCGTCGGGGCACATTACACGTGTGTTCTCCGCGGCTTGGAATACTCCTACACGCACTTGGAGTTGTGTGCGGCGTAGATCCGCATGCAGTTGCTTCCTGCGCAGGATCTCCGGCCTGGATCGGTCTGTTGTTTTCCTGAGCATCTCTTTCGGGGGAAGAGCGTCCTTGTAGCCTCACGTCTGACACCTCCGCCTAGACTCTCATTGCAATATCACTGCTTTAGAAACCCTCTTCGCTTGTTCTTTGCGCTGCTGTCCCTCCGAAACTTGCGTGTTTCGTCAGCGACACTCAATTCGGCTGCGGGTTCGATGCATTCCCTGGAATTGCAGCCACTAATAACGTTGGTGACTCGTTCCCTTTGTCAAATAAACGCTCTGTGCGCCTATAGATATTTGGGAGGCCTCGACCCTCGGGGCCGTCTATCAAGAGGCACGCTACATAGGTTTTTGGCTATTCATGCTGCATGGATCATGTCCTTCCCGCGTCGCGACCGTGGGTGCTTGGGCATGCGCAGCGCAGCAAGACAAGCAGCTAACGCCGCTCCAAGACACCCACACCGACATTTCATTATGGGTGCTGTATGCGCTGGATTTAGTTTGCGCGTTGCCTCTATTCACAGAGCATTCGAAGCCGAAAATGAAAAGAGGCCAGCCGTACGTCGACTGGCGGCACCACCCCCTGCGAGTCTGAGCTAGCGCTAAATGCTGCTGCTTGCTGAATATTGAATCTGAATCATTTTTTGTGCCAGTCGGTGTGCAAGATTGTGATTTCGGAGGAGGAGGAACACGCCCCCCGCCCGCCCATTGAGCGTGCGCGTTTGCTTCTCTTTGAGTGCTTCTTGAAATCTTAGAGCGCGCCTTCTCTTCTTCGAAGGATGCACGGGGGACACCACCAACCCAATCAAGATTGAAAAATAAACGAGAACGAAACACGTGGATAGTTCATCTTCGGGTCCGCCGCTCATCCCCTGCCAAAAGCCGGAAGCGTCGAAAAAGATTGTCGTCACGGTTCTTTTTTGCCTTCAAGTGGTTGCGCGAAAACCCGCGCGATCTGGTGGCGCGCTCCCGATTTCGATTTCCGGATTGCGGGTTTGGACCTTGCCGCGCCGATTCGGTTGGTGAGATTCGCCGCTTGCTCTCCGCTGCCTTGACGCCGACGTCAAGAATAAACGACTGGCACTGGCCGAAACCCGCGTCGCGCATCCAAACATGCAAGCAAGCTTCTTGGTGCTACTGCATTTGGTCACAGATTTTCTTCGGCCGGGGCGCGGCGTCGACTCCTTCCCTGTTGAGATACTGCATGCAGGCTGCGGGGTAACGGGCGGGCGTATAAAATGCGGGGACCGGGCGATTAGCCATGCTCGTCATTCCAACTCACGGCCTCGCCTCCAGCCAACAGTCGCTCGCTAAACCGACCTGCTCACCGGCATGCCTTACTCGATCGGCTTGTACCAAGCTGCATGTGCGTTTCTGTCCGCGGGCTTCGCGGTCCAGGCTGTGGTCGCCGCCATGGTCCTGCTCGCCATCGTCGTCGCCCTCCCGTTCGTTGCGTCTCAAGACGGCACCGACGTGGATTCGGACGAAGACGAAGACACGCCACCAACACTCCCTGGCTGCCTTCCCTGGCTTCTGTGGGACATCGCGCCCTTCTTCAGACGCCGGTACGATTTTCTCAATCGCGGCTTCCGCTTGACGCGGGCCGCGGTCTGGCAGTTTAAGCTCATGAATGTGCGTTTCTTTTTGTCTTGTTTTCTTGAACTTTTTTTTTGACAATTGATTTCGCGCAGAACACGGTCATTGTCCTCTCCGGCGCGTCTGCACGACGCGCGTTTTTTTACGCGAAGGGGTTCGATCTCACGGAGGGCTTCAAGATGCTGTCTGGCGCAGTAAGCAAAACGTCTTCAGAGCTGCTTCAAGTTGCCACTCACTAATGCAAACACGCCCAGTTACCCATGGTTCGCGGCGTAACGTCTGACGGTCTCCACACCAAGCGCATCGCGACGATCCACAAGCGGCTGGCAGCAGTGCAGAGGAACGCTCCGCTGACCGACTGTACGTCTTCTCTTCCCTTCGGCTCAACTTCAAAGTAACTCGGACTGTCGCCGCGCAGTGATTCCCCAGATCCTCGACGACGCGCGACGCATGCTGGAGACGTACGAACACGCCGGGAGCTTCGATCCATTCGAGGCGATCTATTCTGCAAGTCGTTTCGTTATCAGATTCCTTGGCCGCCGACGTTTTATCTAATCTATGCCAACGCAGCTGATCTTCCAAACGACGGTCCGCAGCCTGTCCAGCACCGAGCTCGCGTCGTCGCCCGAGCGCGTCGCGCGTCTCAAGACGCTGTACGACAGGCTCGACGCGTCCACGACGCCGGCGAGCGTGTTGATGCCGTGGCTGCCGACACCAGCGCTGTTGCGCAAATTGTGGGCGACGAAGGAAATATACGAGATGGTGGTCGACGCGATCCAGCAACGGGAGCGCGACGGAGAGGTCAAGAATGATACGCTGCAGATGTTGCTCGACTCAGGCGACGAGCGGCTGACGGTTGTTGGATTCGTGATGGGCCTGCTCATCGCCGGTGCACGCGCGACTGGGACAACGGCTGCTTGGATCGTGCTGTTCCTCGGAGGACACACAGACTGGCAAGCAAGAGCGCGCGCCGAGATCGAGTCCCTCCTACCAGACACAACTTCGTCCAGCAGCCTCTCCGATGCCCTCGCAGAAATCCCTGTGGCGACGTGGGAATCATCCACACCTGTCCTCGATGCGATAATTCGCGAGACTCTACGCGTCGCACAACCACACACAGCCATGCGCCGCAACCTCGGTCCCGACACGTACATCGACGGCAAACGCATTCCCTCAGGCGCGTTCGTGCTGTACCCATTCTCGGACGTTCACCTCGACCCGGCTATCTATCCCGACCCGTGGCGGTGGGACCCCGCGCGGCCGCATTCGACAAAGGATCTGGGGTACGTCGGCTGGGGCGTCGGTGGGTTTTTCCGTTTTGTTCTTCGTGTGCGCGTTTTGATCGCCGTGCTCAAGGGAAAACGACGTGTCTGGGCACTCGACTGGCGAAAATCGAGCTCAAGCTCGTGCTGGCGCTTTTTCTACTCGCATTCGACTTCTCGGTCCAGCAGCCGCTGCCGGTACCCAACTGGAACGACATGTTGCTGTGCCGACCAGCCACGAAATGCACCGTCGCGTACACCAAGCGGACCCAGCGCGCGTTGTGAATAGAGCAGAAACAGGAAGCAAAAGCAGACACTTAGACACTAGACTTATTGCCTTAGTTTATTTCGATTTCGTTGTTCGTTCTCGTCTCGTCTCGTTGGGCAATGGAGAAAAAGGCGCAGGTGCGCAACATATACACGGGGTGATTGCGGGTACACGAAAGCATTGGGGATGGGGGGTTGTATGCGATGTTCTGTAAGCGCTGCTGCTGCGCGCCTTGAGGAGGGATGTTTCGAATTTTTCGCCAAAAAAGATCTTTGCGCCCGCCGCTGCCGCCGCTGATCAGAAAAATCCTAATCGAGGCTGGCCTTGGCGGCGTCCTCGACCGAGTCAAAGTTCTCGACGAGGTCGGGTACGTCGTCGTCGTCGTCATCGTCCGCTGCTGGCCGCCCACCCCCACCACCACCGGCGCCGGTCTGGCCCTGGATGGCCTGGTACGATTCGGCGAGTTTGCGCAGCGACGCGAGCGAGTCGGGGCCGAGCTGGTTGAGGATGCCGGGTACGAGCTCGGTGAGCTCCTTGACGTGGCCCGTGCCATAGATGGCGAATGTGTTGGCCGACAACGCAGCGTGGACTGCACAGTTTTTCTCGCGTAAGCCACAAAAGTGCGGAAAAATAAAGCAGAACGAAGGGCGCGACGCACCTTTGGGAGCCGTAAAGTGCAGGACATTCCCATCCTCTCTGAACATGTTGACCTCCTCCACGCCCGCGATGGGCTGCACGTTGAGCTTCTTGAGTGCAGCCTGCAGCTTTTTGTCGTCCTGTACACTCGACGGCTTGGCCTTCTTCACCACCTTTCGGCGCACCGTGCCCTTGCCGCCTGCAAAGAGCAATCGATTAAATGACGCGTCAGCCCGAGCCGAATATTTCTTCGGGAAGAAAAACGCGCGACGCACCGATCCGTGCAGCGGCAGACTGGGCTTGAAGCTTGGCCAGCTTCGCGGGGTCGAATTGCGGCGGCATTTTTGTAACGGGTGGGGTCGCGTGTGCGAGAGGGTTTTTCACGGGTCGTGAAGGGTGCTGTGAAGCGGGATGATGGCGTGCGATCCAAACACGGCCAAACACCGCTGCCTTTTGGACGCGATCACCACCTCCGATGGGCTTCACGATACGCGCCGCACAACCAGAGGACGTCGTGCGTCGACCCGATTTTGGTTAAATATTCACCGATCTGCGTACACAGGACGAGATTTTGCGCCTGATCGTCGAACTCGCGACCTACGAAAAGGAACCTGAATCGGTCAAATCTACCCCGGAACTCGTCAGTCGTCTCGCGCACAGACAAGAAACACGCGTCCGAGCGCACTCTCTTCTAGCTGCGAAAGAACCTATTCGAGACGCCCTACGCACACGCGCTCCTCGCCTTCCCGGACTCGGAAGGAACATCTGGACCCACACCCGCAGTCGGCCTCGCGCTGTATTTCTTCAACTTCTCGACGTGGACCGGTATTGTATTTCCTGTCGTGCACCTCCGGAGGAGGCTGACTGGAACATTCGGACAGGCCGTCCGGGCCTCTATGTACGCCTTCTCCCGCTCGCGGTCCCGCTGAAAACCGAGCCTTGGTACAGCTCGAGGATTTGTATGTAAGCCCGGAATCCCGTGGAACAGGTGCGGCGCCGAGCGCGTAGCGCTTGCGCTTCTACTTCAAGCCCGGGAACTCCCACACTGAACGCCGCCGCACTGCATGCAGGCCTCGGAAAAGCGCTCTTCGCAGAACTAGGCAAGATCGCGCAAGAAAAGGTGCGCCCCTCTTCTGCCGCGGTGTCACTGTCAGTTGGCGGGACCTTCACCTCGTCCATCGTTTGCAGAACTGCGCGCGGCTCGACTGGAGTGTCCTCAAGGTGCGCATAGCATAGCGGAACCGCGTTTCTTGACGTGAGCCTGCCTGTAAACTGACACCACCCGCCGCGACAGTGGAACCAGCCCGCGATCGATTTCTACGAAAAGGCGCTCAAGGCGACGGCGATGGGCGAGTGGATGGGGATGCGGTTGGACGAGGCGGGGATCGAAAGTCTCACAAAGTTCGCGTCGTCGGCGTCATAATTGCCGTGTTGGTTGGCGGCCAGCCAAGAAGGACTTCGAATCGGGATGGATGGATGGACGAACGAATACAACAACACATTCGGAATTAGAGTTAGACGCCGTCGTAGCTGGCCCCGCCGGCCTGTCGGAGCGCAACCGTCGTCAGGACCACCGCAAAACGGGAAACGAAGTGAAGCGAAGAGGAGGGACATTACCTTGCGCAGACGAACCACGATCGACTCTTGCTCGATATCGTCCTTCTCGCGGGCAGCGACCTCAATTGAGTATACGCGGAGCGCTTGCTTGACGTCGGCTGCGTGGACCGAGATCTGGGCAACAAGTAAGTTGGGTGAAGCAACAGACGAAGACGAAGCGCACCTTGGCTTTCCTCATAACCTTGCAATGCGGGCCGATCCACACCTACATTCCGCATTGAGATACCAGACTCGCTAGGTGGGTTGTCGCACGTACCACCAGTATGAATTTCTGGCGGACGCTCTCCTTGTCGTTGCTGTACGAGACGCGGGCGTAGGCAAAGGATGCCTTGCCGTCGTCGAGCGAGTCGCGCAATTCAGAAAGTCCACCGGTTCCCGTCGACGTTAGCACCAGCTTATCCGACCGGTCGTTCTAGAGATATCGCCGAGTGAGCGCCCAAGAGGTGGATAGGTACGAGGAGTCTGGTTGAAGGACCTCATAGTCAAGTAGGAGCCAGTTGGTCTCGGACGTGTCTGAGCGGACGTCCAGGTAGGCTACCGAGAGTGAGAACAGACTGAGAACGCAGTTTCAAGAGTCTCACCGGCGTCGATGGCGGGATCGGTGCAGTCGGCCATCGAGGGAGGAGGCACAAATTCTAATTTAGCACCCAAGTCACGCTCGATGCTCTCGTTTTCCTTCCGCGGTCTCGTCGTTGCTCTCGGTCGGCGACGCGTCTCCTCCAACGCAGCAGCACGCTCTGCACAGTCCATCCTCTCAGACGATTCTGCGCCTGTCGACTTGTCCGAGGACAACGATGCCGTCGACGGGCGACGCCAGCCCCGGCCAACTGGCCCACCAACAGAGCCTACCCCAGCCGCATGGCAAACACATCGCTCCTCACTGAAGGCCGCGTTCCCCGATGGCTGGAATCCTCCAAAGAAGCTCTCGCGCGAAGCCATGGACGGGCTAAGACAGCTACATCGCATGAACCCCGAAACATTCTCGACGCCTGTCCTCGCAGAGCGCTTCCGCATCAGCCCCGAAGCCGTACGGCGGATCCTCAAGAGCCGCTGGGAGCCCTCGACGGAGCGGAGGATGCGCATGGTCAAGAAGGAGGCAGAAATCAGGCTGGAGCGAAGACAAGGGCGGAGGGAAAGGGAGCAGACGGAGTTGGAGGAGGTGCTGAGAAGCAAGCGCGATATGCGTGCGGCCAAGCTCAGAAACTCGGGCCAGCAGGGTGACCGATTCACGTTTGAGTGAGTCGGCCGCCTTTTGGCTTTTGGTTGTGATGCCCCCAAAATTTTTGCGCGGGACCGTATGGGCGCACGGCGGAGATGAGGGACGCGTCGAAGACCCCGTCGGACAAGGTTCAGGGCTCTTTTGCAAGGTGCTCTTGGTTACTGTGTACGGAGACGCGAGACGAGTCAATTGATCCGTTGACGCGCGCGCCTTTTACTCCCCGTCTTCGTCAGCCATTCGGCTCGGTGTCCAAGTCCATGGCCAAGATGACTCCGTGTTGTCTCATGAGACCTCGGTAGCACGACTGCGCAACTTGCACTCCCTCAACATGGCCAACGCTGCAGACCTCTACCAGCGCATTAGCGCACTGCCAACCTACACCAGCGCCGTCTTCGGTGCTTCAGACGGTACGCGATCTATAGACGTCTCTGAAAACAAACCTAACAGCTCTGCAGTCGTCAACGCAAAACTCTCCTCGCCTTCCTACGACACTTTCACCTCCAGCACCGTCGTTCGCTCCATTTCCACTGCTACCCAGGAAACTCTCGCAACCAGTGCCGCCAGCAGCACGATCATAGACGCAACGTCTCCGGATGGAGCGACCAGCGTCGTCTTCCGCAGCTCCCAGTGGTTGGAGGTGTTCTCACCAACTGGTGTGTGGAAGTACAAGCTCGATGGTTTGCACGGACAAATATACACCGACCCGAGTTTCGGACCGCTGGGAGGGGCACAACTGAGCTGGGACGCGTCGGGCACGCGATTTCTCTATGTCGCGGAGACTTTGGTCGAAGACAACGATGAATGTACGTGCCTCAAATTCTTCTCGAGACTAGTTTGTTAAATTTGGCCAGACGTCCCCGACTTCGGCGACTCGTTGACCGGAAAGAGGCTCCCAGCAATATTCCTCGTCGATATCGTCGCTCGGACAGTCAAACTGGTCGTTGCATCGCCCACCGACGGCTCCATCGCGTACGGCCAGCCAGTTTTCACATCCCCCACCACGTTCGTCGCCGTCGGCTACGGATCTCTCGACGACGGTCGGCGAGTAGGACTAATCTACTGCCAAAATCGACTCGCGCGTCTCTTCCGCTTCGACCTAACCCAAGACGGTTCCCCGGGTGTGCCATTTACACCCGAGGACCGCTCCGCTCGCAGCGCGCGCGTCGGACATGGATTTCTTGTCTACCTCTCCAACGCGCAGGGCGGCCCGCATGGCTCCGTCGCGCAACTTCATGCTCGACCACTCCCACTGGACCTTTCGTCCTCGGTCGACGACGTGGTCATCCCGGCCGTCGTACATGCCGAGGTTGGCGAATATCCGGGATTATATCTCGATCAGCTGCCCCCGGGGCCGTTCCTGCTGCTTGGTGGGAGGCTGCATGTCGTTTTATCGTCGGCCTGGCGGTCTCGAATCGTACCACTCCTCATCTCGCTCGAGCATAAGATGGTCACCAACCTCGCGCCTGCTCCGACTGCTGGGGTTGCCACTACAGAGGAGCTCGCGTCGTATCGCGTCCTTCGCACCGACAGGGCGAGACGAGTTGTCGCGACACGCAGCTCTTTGAACCGGGCTCCCGAACTTGTGCTGTACGACGCTGCTGGTCTGAAACAATGGTCTGTCATTGGAGGTCCGTTGCTCTTGTCGATTGGTCGCACTGAGCTGACACCTGCCCCAGCAGCAGCTCCTTCACGTGAACTGATGCCACTGGCACTCGCAATTATCACCGTCCCCAACGTTCTCGCCACCGAGATCATCCTGCTCACTTCATTTCCCGTCATCCAGAAGTCTCTGGTGGCCCTTGCGTCGGACCCCACTGTGGACTGTGTCTACGTTGGACCACAGGACAACACGGGATCTTCACCGTCTTCTGGGGCGATTCCTCCCGGTTTGAACCCTTGCGCAGACATTTGTAAAACACTTTTCAACAATAACTTCCAGTGATACATGTACCACACGGCGGTCCGCACATGTCGTATAACACTGGGTTCCGGCCAGATTGGGTCAGCTCGTATGTAGCCCATTTAACATGGGCCTAATTCTGCTAATGGACTCTACCCAGAGCTCTCTCCGGCTACACCGTCTGTGTCATCAAGTACGCCGTCCCTACTCACTGCGCATCGCTGACCAACTGGTAGCTACACGGGCTCAACGGGTAAGTGGCCTTCGACCTCATCACCAAAAACCACAAACCCATATGCATGTTGTTCGCAGGCTTTGGTCTCGATTCCATTAACGCGCTATGCGGCCGCGCAGGAGACGTCGACGTCCATTCCGTTCGTACGGTGTACGACTTTCTCATCGAGAAGCAGCTGGCCAGCGCCGCTCCGGGCAAACAGTTCATTGAAGGGATCAGCCATGGTGGATTCTTAACGTTCGCTCGCTCTTCGCTTCCCACCAAATAATACCCAAACCTCAAAACTAACATTTGCTATTCGTTCAGCGCGCACATGACCTCCAAGTACCCAACACTCTACCACGGCGCGAGCCTCCGGAACCCCGCAATCGATTTCGCCGCACTATACCTACACGGCAGTGACATCCCCGAATGGGCCGCAGGCAATGGTTCGTTCGTCGTTTCTTTCGTCCTCATGCGCTCGTGCTCGACGCTCACAACCACCCTAGTCAACCTCTACACCAGCCGCCAATCCCACGCCGCCCTCCCAATAAGCATTCCCAACCCAGGCGCCTACGAAAAACTCGCATCCGCATCGCCCATCCACAACGTCAGCGCCGTCATCGCCTTAACGCTCATCCAGATCTCCGAACACGACAGACGGATACACCCCACTCAAGGCCTTGCGTGGTACCACGGGCTCCGAGGTGCAGGACGGCTTGCGCTGGGGACAGAGCTCAAGTGTAAGATCTATAAAGGGGAGATCCACGAGATGGATGGCGTCGAGGCGGAATGGAAGGTGTGGAAGGCGTCGGTGGAGTTTTATAATGGTATCGCCAGCTGGGATTGAGGGCGTTTTAGTGGAATCATGGTCACGGTTTGCAAAAGGCTCGTCCGACACATCGGCCGATATCAATGCCGCGTCTCGCCGCTCTGATCCGTGATGGATGCCCAAACACTGGAAGCTCTTCTGTACACCAGGCAGCACCCGGCAACAGACTTGAATCCGTTTTAGATATGTGTGATTATAAAGAGCTGGGAATCAAGATACAAAGGATGTAGAGTAGGGTAGTCCGTAGGAGCAAGGCGACTGAGTTAAGTTATAAACAGAGGAAAGTGCTTATTTGCCTTGGCGATACAAGCCCCACGCAGTATGAATGCGCGCCATCTGGCCTTTGGTAAACTCGTCCATGCACGAATCGACGGTGTAGTCCATGAAGTTCTCTGCAAGTAGACCGTTCAGGTTCGTGAAAACAAAATAAAACATCAAGGGATGGACGCACTGATTGGATCGAGACCTGCGGCTGGACACGTATCGCGACCGGTTGGGCAACCGCTCGCTGGCGACGCTTCCGCAGGAGTGTCCGAGACGTAATCGCCATTCTTGTCGGAACAACCGCCCTGGAAAGTGTGGTAGAGGTTCATCCAGTGACCGACCTCGTGCGTCAACGTCTGCGCGTGCTTATTAGTGAGAAACAGACGAACAAACGCAATCACGTACCCTGCCCAGATTGTAGTTCTGCGACGAGCCGTTCGGAAGGGTCGAATAGAGAATAACCTGAGTGGACGTGAGATGGCACAGAATTTGGACAAGGATCGACCAACAACGCCGTCGTCCATCGGGTTGCTACTGTAAGACCAGGGGAAAGTCGCATAGCCTAGCAGACCCTTGCCGCTGCCCTGCTTGAACCTGCGAGGATAAAATCAGATCCGAAGAATGTTGACGAAGGAGCGGGGCACGTACCCCACCGAATACACGTTGAGGTCGACCGCCTTGCCCCTGCGCAAACGCTGCTTCATCTCTGTCTGCTGAGGCGTCCCCGGGCCAGCTTTGTTGAACCACTCGGTGTTGCACACGCGCTCAGTAGCAGCGAGAGTGAAGGTAGTTGGAGGGTCGGATTGAAAGTCGATGTTGAGCACGTCGAGCTGACTGCGAATTTGCGCGTCGGGAACGTCGCCGAGGGACCTCGCCGTGGACCCGATGCCCGTCGACGACTCGCAATCCTTGATAACGTGCCAGTAGACCTGTTGTGCCAGTACAGTCAGGCGAGCTGGGCGAGGAAGGGAAAACCAGCAAACGCACGTTGATAGAGATGGCAGAAGAAGAAGATTGAAGGGACGCCACTGAGTCGACGTCTTGTGCGGCGTCTGCCAAGCGCGAGGCAAAGTCTTGTTCCACCACGGCGGCTTCCTCTGGTGTGAGGTCAGAACCACATTGGCTGGATATATGCGTGAGTTTGGTGCTTGGAGAAGACGGGCGAGGCGACGTACAGCAAGACGTGGCCGACAGTGTCGGGGCTGAACGCGTCGTCGGACGTGGTTGTAGTGCTTGGAAGCTCAAAGGCGACCTCGGCCGGGAAGTCGAGCGGGCCAGCGAGAACGGGGAGAACGGGTGCGACCAGCGCGGCGAGAGCGAGGGCAGTGAACATGGTGGATGAAGGCAAGAAGGAGCAAGTCCTGTTCCGCGCCGTTCAACGCGTCGAAGGACCCTGTCGCACATTGGCGCGTAACGTGAAAACACGCGATCATGATCACTTGATGTCCTGAGTGGTCAAAGACCACTGGAACAACGCGTCGGGCAGCATTTTCAGTCGCGTCTCGTCTCTTCGCTCCGATGGTGGTGGTTCCAGACAAGAAGCAGACGCGTCATGATGCGAACAAACACCAAAACTGGCAGCGCTCGGACCGAACTTCCCGCCGCTCTTTCTTTCTTCCATCCACCATGGTGCCTTCCCTCACACTCCCACCAAACGACGTGGCCGCAATCGCAGCCATTGAGGACGAGCTCGTCTTCACCTCATTCACCGCCGACACGGCCTGGGAGCTGGGAAACGCCCTCCGCACTCGCTTGCTCGAATTCCCCGGCCCCGCCGTCGTCTCTATTTCTCTTGCCAACAACAACCAGATGCTGTTCTACACCGCTACGCGGTCTGGTACCCAAGCCGACAACGATAGTTGGGTTGCCCGTAAGCGCAAGACGGTGCTGCGCTGGGGTCACTCGACGTGGTACATGCGCGTCAAATTCCGCACTCGAGGAGATGAACATGCGGAGACGGCATTTGCGCAAATGTACGTGCTGGGAGAGACGGCCGGCCAATACGCGATTCACGGCGGTGGCTTCCCGGTGCGCGTGAAGGGCGTCGAGGGTGTGGTCGGTGTTATCGTCGTCAGCGGGCTTAAGCAGGAGGATGACCACCAAATTATCGTGGACACCATCCGTGAATATCTCAACAAGCAGTAGTTTCCCGGGGTATGCAGTGATTGTACAAGCAAAAATGTACTAGTATTCGGTGTCCGTTGTCTTTGTCTATATGCTTTCACGGTGGCATCGTCGCGGTGGTCATCTCGGGCGTTGTGGGTCCGAGTGGGTGTTTGTGGTTTGCGGTTTGGGTCCGTTCAGCCACTGCGTGAACTTCTCCACGTCCAGCCATTGAGCGGCGTTCTGAACAGTGTAGCGGCCGCGGCTCACGTCCTCGACCGAGTACGTCTAAACAATGAGAACGGGAACATGGACTCAACAAGTTGAACGACGCGTCGCGAACCTCACGAATGTACGCGGTCAATCTAGCTTCTCCTGCAGCGACGACGATAATATCTGCAAATGGAGACATCGTGCGGTGGTTGTGGTGGTGGTAGAGGACAGAGTTAGTGAGTCAATGAGTGGGTGGCAGAACGAACAAAGTCAATTTGAACAACGCGTGATTCGCAACCCAGCCAACCCAAGTACAAACAATTGACAAGGTCGTCACTGCATATCGTACGGTGCGTACTTCCAGTATCTACACGCGTCGTCGTCAGCCTCGGACCCACACAGTGAACAAGGACACACCCAGCATGTTTCGGCGCGAGGAACCACGGCACCACAACGCGTTTGACGAACCAAGGGAATGGCGGCCAAATTTCCTTCAGTTCCGGGGGCGTGTGGCTTCGAGTATACTTCAGCAACCTCACCCCGAGAGACAAACGACCCACCTCCGCATGAACGGCAGCGTCACATATTTCTGAGAATGCGCGCGAATCCACACCATCAACTCCTTCCCGGCTTGCTTGAGCTCCTCCTCCGTGAAGACCTTCATCCTCTCCGGTGCCAGATTCTCGACTTCTTCATCTAAATGCTCGAACAACGGCCCCGCCAGTGCTTCCATGAGACTCTTCAGCTTCTTAGCGTCAAAGGTCGATAAATCCGCCCGCGACGCGTCGATATACGCGAGGATCTCCGTCAACCCACGCTCAATGGGAACATGCTGCTCGATTTCGTGGCTAAAGTCGAGTTTCGTGGACAGGAAGGGGAATAACGACTCCTCTTCGCTGTCGTGGTGCTCGACGATGCATGAAGCCCAAGCGCGGGTGTAGCCGAGGAAGTTGTCCAGGTCGTCGAGAGGCGGGTTGTCGAGGTGCGGCATAATGACCTTGTAAGCAGCTTTGAACGTGTCGTGCGCTGCGTTTTCTCAGCAATAAACCAGAGAACGGTGGGACACGCACTGTTGACCATGTTGTATTGCATGGAGACATACGGGTCGGTCGGGTACGCCATGGTAGTGGCGTTCCTGCGGGTTGGGAAGAGATAGAAAGCGCCGACAGCAGCGACAAGGACTGCTGCGCTCCCAACGAGCAATTTGGGAGCCATTTCTTATAACAAGGGCCGCTGCGGGTCGAAGCTTATATGGGTCGCTGCCGAGGGAACGCGCGTCGTGTTCCGAGGCTGCGAACGGTCGACTGCGGATAAACGGAGGGCTGGGCAAGGCTCGATGCGGGGAACCAGCCAATCACGGCCCGCACTTTATCTTGCGTTGACGTCAGCCAAACTCATGCACCACCACCATGGCTGCTGTACGACGCCTCTCGCAGTCGCCCACAGACCCGCTGGCCAACAAGCGCATGTCCCAGTCTTTCACCATAGAAGTAGCCCCGGTTGTCGTCGCGGACGATCCAGATAACGCGCAGTCTTGGGTGGAAGAGTGGCGGCATACACTTGCGAGGGACCTCATCCAGTCCCCGCGTATCGTCGAGGTTCAGGCAAATGACACTGTTGAAGAGGCTTCAGAGGTATTCTGGTCGAAATTGGCCGTCTCAATGCTCACTGTGGCCAGCTCTTGCTGTCGCAAAACGTCCAATGCCTTGCGGTCAGAGCAGCGGAGCCAACTCCCGACGCGCCGTACATGGGTCTCTTTGACGTTCGTCGTCTGACTCGCTTGCTCTATCCACGTATTCAAACATACCAGTATGCAGACGTAAACGCCTTCCTCACCTTAGCTGCAACACGACCCGCTCTCTTGCGAGACGAGGACAACCCGCGCATCGACGCCATCTTCACCGCTGCCCGTTCAGGCCGCGTCCCTGTCTCCCTCGTCAGCAGTGCGTGGCCCTTCTCGCGCTTTGCTGGCATCTAACTCATCATTAGACTTATCCGAGAAGAACCCGCTCGAATCGCTACCCCACTCCGCAACTATCCTCTCCCTCCTCGAGGTCTTTTCGCGCGGCGCCCACCGCGTCCTCATCCGCTCCCCGGACTCCACCTCGTTCCTCGGTTTCGTATCAGACACCAGACTGCTCACCTGGTTCGGTGAATACGCGCCGGCCGCCATCTACCTCGAAACGCCGCTGTCGCATCTCCACCTTCCATCACTGCATCTCTTCTCCATGGTCGTGACAGCCACGAGCAGCTCGACCGTGCTTGATGCCATGCGGCTCATGAGCGAGCAGGGCGTCAGTAGCGTCGCAGTGTTGGAGGACGAGTCCGGCGTTCTGCTCAGCGCGGTCAGCGTCACGGATATCGGACGCGTCGTGGTCCCGTCGCAGGATAATCAGATCCTGAGTCGACCACTCCAGCAATTCGTTGCCCTGATCAAGGCGCCGCATGGGTCTACGGACGGGGTCGACCCGTACCCAGGTCCGTCTCGCCTTTCGAATCCCTCTCGTAGTCCTGACATTATTGCACTAGTCTACGCGGTCTCACCGCAATCACTTCTTTCGTACACGATCCAGAAGCTCTTGGCCACCAACGCCCATCGACTCTTTATCACCCGCGATACCAGCGGTTCCACATCCCCGCTCATAACCTCCAGCCGCCTGGCAGGGAACCTCACTGGGATTGTCTCCGTCGTCGACAGTGCGTCTGAATCTCTTCCTTCTGCTACTTTACTTAGAAATACACCCCAGTCCTATCCATCTTCGCGCGCATGGCACACATCGACGTCGACCCCGCGCGCATGCAGCGCCACCGCCGGACCTCGTCTTCGGCCTCGTCCGGCTCCCGCTCGAGCAGCCGCAGCGGGACGGGGGTCGGATTGAATCGAACACCGAGTCTGCGCTGAAGCCAACGCCTTCCTTATTCTATTTCTCTTCTTGAACATGCACAAATCCAGACGCAACACGTATGTATGAATATCCCGGAAACCAAACCAAACAGCAGTGTATTATAAAGTGTAAGTAGCAGATGCCCAAAGAAACTCTTTGTACAGACCCCCAGGCCAACGCGGCCACAGCGCACGTGACTCCCGTCACTGAGAGCCTCCGGCCCCCAAGTATTGATCCTCTAACACAATTTCATTAGTGCTGGTCAACTATCGTACACGGCCTGAGCAGGTCCATCATCTAGCCTCCGTCATGAAACAATGCAAAGGAACAACAGCCCAACAAACACGAAGCTCCACCGTATTTTCTCAAACGGAATCGTGCGCTGCGCAGCGTTATTACTCCCCGAGCTCGTGCTGCCCAGCTCCCAGTCCGCGCCCGACATGCCATTGCTCGTCGCCAACACCGACGACGCGACGGTAACAGTATATCGCGTGTTGGTGTACGTCGACGTCGAGTATGTCACCGTCGCGATGTTCTCCTCCTGCTTCAGGAACACGAGGGCGAACTGCGGCGCCTTGACGGGGATGGCACATGTGTTGGCGCTCGTGTCGCAGTTTATGGTGACGACGTCGAGGGCGTTCGAGAGCCGGCCGTCGACCTCGTGCATTGCGCCGAGCGTCTGCCCGGCCCAGGTGATGTTGATACTCGAGACAGATTCCGCGGTCAGGTATTTGACGCTGACTGAGGAAGGGACGGTGCCGCCGTTGATGCTGATCGTCGCGGTGTAGTCGTTGGCGCCTGAAGCATCGGTGATGTAGTTGAAGAGCGCAACACGGGCGAGAGCACCGTTCTCGTAGATGGCGTATGACCTGAAAGAAAAATTAGTGCCACAAACAAAATAAAAACAGCAAAACAACACACGGAGTGTAAATGTTCGCGCCATTGGCGTTCAAGTCGATGATCCTCGACGTGTTGGTGCTGCCGAAGACCTCCGACGCGACGAGTGCCGAGTAGTAGACCGCACCAATTGTCCACTCGTAGAGGTTCGATTGGTTCGTCGGAGGAGCCGTGAAGGGGTTGTAGTAAACGTCTTGACCACCAACGTGCAACATTGCACCGCTGAAGTTCGAGAACGCCATTTGGAGACCGTAATCGAGTGCCCACAGCGCAGCGCCGAAGCTGTTCGAAATGCCGGGGAATCCACCGCACGACGCGCTGTTCGTTTCGAACATGAGGAACGGCTTGCCGACGCTTTGAGCGATGGCGGTCGAGTTGAGATACGGCTCGCAGAGCGCAACGCCAGCAGTATGATTCAAATAATCGGGGAACTCGGTCTGCGGGTCGTGGAAAGCACCAATGCCATACTCTGGAACAATTTTCGGTCAGATTGTAGGTCGGAGAACTAAGAAAAAAAAATCGTACCCGGGAAACAATTATCAGTGGGATACCTGCACGCCGGAGATCAGAGCGCATGGATTACATACAGGGAGAGCCTACTTTTCGACCGCGAGCGCATAGAGATCATCGAGGTAGTCCGTGATGAAGCCCGTGTTCCACACGTCCTCTGGAGTCCACGTGCCCGACACACTGGGAGCAATGAGGTTGTTCCGCACTGGGATCTGGCCAGAGATTGCATTCATAGCATCGACAAGTTCGCCAAACTCGTTTGCGTAGTTCTGTGGCGAGTAGCTGCTATTCCGATGTTGATGGCTAAAGCGAGACACAAACATTCATCAGCGGTTGCTTTCTACGTTCAGGCCGAACATACGCCGAGTAGAGGTCCGGCTCGTTGCCAACTTGGACACCGAGAAGATAGTCGCCGAGGATAGCCTCGCTGTACTCGACGATTTGGAAGCGGAAGTCGGACGTGTCGTTGAACGGTACGCCTGCATGTGGCAATCAGCGCTCTGAAACGCCGCTGAACCCAAATAAACGCAGCTCACCGACATACCAGTGGGCGTTGACGAGCGCCGAGATGTTGGACAACAGGTAAAACAGGTCCATGGTGTAGATAACCGCTGGCGTTTGAGTCTGGCCAAAGATAAACACGACGAACACGCAACAGGCCTGGAATAGCACGCACTGGATTGTTCGAGTCCACCTGCTCCTTCGAAATGGCGTGTCCGTCGGTGAGGTTGTTCACGTAGTACGCGAATTCCTGCGTGTTTCCTCCAATTCGCACATGGACCGCACCGGCGCGCTCCCGGATGTTGGACCACAGGTTGAGCAACGGCACCTGGACAAACGAACTGCGATCCGCCATAAGACCACTGGCATCGCAAACGCTGCTAGAAACGTACGAGTTTTTACCAACTACAAGCAGGTTAGCAGAGGTCGCAGACTAGTGAGCGAATGAAACGCACAGAGCTGCGTGATAACCGACATCTCAACCGAAAAGCCCCAGAACGTCCCTGGAATCGGAATCGAGAGGCCCGATACAGCGGTCGCTTCCGATTGCAGCTCGAGGGTGAATGAAGTCGGCGGTGCAGGGTCGGGCACCGGCGGCGGCGTCAAGACCGTAATATTGTACGCATTCGCGGTCGGGAGCACGACTGCAGATGTTGCTGTGCCCGTGGCGCCCAAAGTAACCTGGCCAGCCTGGTCGTAGACGGTGACCTGAGCGGTCGCGGCTCGAAGGAACGAAAGTAAAAGGAATGGTAGCAGCATGCGCGCGGTCGTGGTGGAGGAAAGGCGAAAGGCAAGGTTCGTGAGCGAAACATGATTGCTTTATTTTTGACGCCGCCCGCAGCAGTTCAAAATAGTTTGCTCCCCTTTGCGGAAGCCGATGTCTCGCATAGTTGAGTGTTATCGAAGGGTAAACGCCGGGGTTTGTCGGAAATCAATGCAGCCTTCGTCCGGAGGAGAACCAAGAAATTTGGAGACGATGGAGAGAGACAGAAGTGGAGGTATTCTTGGCACGCCAGCCCGCCATCAGAGGTCAAAAATACAATTTCACACGATCACGGACTATGACGCACTACTTATCTCCATCGCCGCCAACCTATCTCGACGATACGTCTCGTTGTTCTCAAGCGTGTTCTCCTGTGAGTTGTGATGAGGACAAAAAAGAGTAAGAAGGGCATCCAACTGACCACAAACATCGGCGGCCACTCGGTCTTCTGGTTCGCCTCACTCTCCGACTGCCGTCGACTGTACATGAGCATGTACGGCCCCGCGTTCGTATGCAGCCCAGCCGGGTCGGAGAGCACCACATCCTCCGTCACCTCCCGCACCGTAAAATCGAGTATATGCCACCACGTCCCGTGCTCGTGCACATACGAGTAGATGTTCTTGCGGCCAGGGTATCCGGTATGCACCAGCACAGCGCGCAGGTCGTACGGATGGTTCTGCAGCTCGGGGTTGTTGGATACGCTCTCGAGCTCCGACCGCAACGTCTCGATGCGCTGGTCGATGCCTTTGATTTCGTCTTCGAGAGTCTTGAGCGCGTCTCGCAGTTGGACAGCTCTGACTTGGAGCTCTGCAGACCGTTGTGTCATGTTTGCCTTGAGGACCCCGTCAAAGTACTCGGTGGAGCCTTTTGGTGCGATGTTTTCGTAGTAATCGATCGTTCCGCGCAGATTCTCGAGCGTATCTTGGTCCTGAAAGCACCTGAATGTACCGTGGACCGAGCAACAAGAAACGAACCTCGAAACGCGTCAAGCCCCGTCTACGCTCCATCAGCGCTTCAATCTCACCGCGACACCTGCGCTGCATATCCCTAGTCTCATTCGCCAAATCCAGATTCGCGTCAAGAAACTCATCCAAGTACAACGTCTTCGGGTACGTGAGCGGCTCCGGGGACGGCGTCGGGACCGTCGGCGGCAGCACGTGGATCTCAAACGTGACCATCTCCGAGGGCTGCATGATTGTCTGGTGGTCGGAAGAATGGTCGGGGTTGTAGATGTTGAACGTCTGCGAAAGGCGCGTGAGGAGCGCGTTCCCGCCTGGCGGCGCGTCGGGGGAGATGTCGATGGGTACGACGTGCCCTAACCGCGGCTCTGCGATCTCTGTTGGTGGACCGCGAGGCGCGACGTGGATTCTGCGATATGAGAAATGGAATAGTCTGTTCATGTCGCTGCGGAATATTGAGACGAGGCTTGAGCGTTGTACCGATGAACATACGGCATAAGCTCGATCTCTTGCAAATCCAAGTCGGTTTGAAAGACGCCAACGACCTTTTCAAGAAATTCTGCGCGCGTAAATGGGAGCCGAGACGCAAATAGCGCACGAACCTTTCGAAAGTCGGCCCACAGACGCGCCGTGCGTGAGCGAAGGCGACTCCCATGAACGTATCATGTCCAAGTCGACCAACACAGATATCGCGCCGAGCTCCAAGATCGTGAACATCTCCATCGAAGACCAGATAGCCGTATCTAACGCGTAAGAACTCAGCGAATAGTCTTTCGTCGGCAGAAACCACGCACCAGGATAGTTCGTCGGTTTACCCCCATTCTCAAGATGCAGTCGCAGCTTCGAACAGCGCTGACGGACCTGGGGGACGTGGAACAGGCTTTGAAAGACCTGTGTACCGTCAGAATGCGTACCAGTACGTCCAAAACGACGCACCAAAGCCATGTACGCGTCCGAAGGCTTGTCCGCCCGCAACGCTATTGGCCTGCGGCTTTCAGCTCAACCAAACCCCCTCGAGACAACACACACCGATTCCCCTCACGCAGCTTAAAATCCTCCGGCGTCATATCGTCCGTCTCCTCAGCCAAGTCGTTCCAGCTCGCCTCAATGGCCTTGCTCAAATCATCATCCGCCGACTTTGTTGTCGGCTGCGTCTGCGTCGACGACGGCACAAGCGCCCAGTTCGGGTCCGGCGAACGTGTCGACGCTCTAAACCGCGGGCCAATCATGTCCTCGTCGCCACCAGTCAAGTCGATGAGATCCCTCCGCGACCCGCGCTCCATCGCGCGACCGCGGTCCTCAGCCGGAAACAGATGGCCAAAGCTCTCCTTGACATCTGCAATGTCGCGTTCGCGCTGCTCATCTTCGGGATCCTTGTGTTGCAGCATGTCGTTGACTGCCTTTTCCACATCTTGGTTGTGCTTGACGAGCGCAGCAACCGCAGCATCGCGGTCGACGTTGGCAAAGTCCATGACCATTTGGACCTGGTCTGGGTCGATGGTCGATGTGAGCCATTCACGGACCTCGTCGGGCTTGAGAGGCTCGCGTTCAGACTGATGAGTGTTCGAAGAAGACATGAAAGCGGTCACATTTTCGGCTGTACACTACGCGGTGGTATAGGCTGTCCAGTGGGTATGCGGTATGAGTATTACATTAAGGGAACTGCAGAATAAACGGTATCATCGTCTCCCGGTAGTCGCACTTGGACAAACTCGGCCCTCCACACGAGTCCAACAATAATGCCGTCGACTGGTTCGAATGCTGCTCAACCACATGAGCGACGTGGCTTTTGGTGACGGCGAGCGGGGCTGCGGCGCGTCGGAAGCGAAGATGCGGGGCCTCGGGGTCGGAAGGTCGGTTGGCGACTTCGAACACTTTCATGATGATGGTCTGCAGCGCGGTCGAGCGAGGATCGAGGCTTTCCTTCAGCGTTGATTGGGTCTCGTTGTAGACGATGAATCGCAGCTGGTCGTAGAAGTGGACCAAGGAACCAGGCGTGCCGCATACGACGGGGCAATCGGGGTTGGGGCAGCCGGGAGGGTCGATGTTGGTCTTTGGGTCCTGGCATTTCCCGTGGAAGTAGTTGGGGAAGATGGCTTGGCGCAGATTGGCGAATGAGGCGTTCTCGTAGCGGTCCGTTGCAGGCTTCATGAGCGATTGCGGGGACACTCCGGGAACAGACTGGAGGCCGAGCGAGGAGATGATCCCTGCACCCTTTGGACAGCTTAGAAACACATAGCGAGATAAAGGCAAGAGCGAGACGCGTACGATGCGGTTCATGACGAAGCGAGCATGCGGGTCTTGCCGTTGGCGAAAGGCTTCAGTCGTGTTGGTGATGCACTCTCCTTCGCAGGCAGAGACGAAGACCGGGCCGGCGAGCAGGAGAACGATGGTTGCAGCGAAGAAACGCATGGCGAGAAGAGGGCAGGAAACAAGCCGTGATTTCCACGTGACTGCCCGGTTGCGCTCCACCAATTCATCGCACAATCGCTTGGCGCTCAGCTGCTCCCAGTATAACCGAAGTCGGCCCTTCTATCGTCCTCCACAATGTCTCTTTCTCAGCTATAACTCGCGGATGGCAAAGCATCGTCAGCACCTCGGTCCGAAATCCAGCCAGAATTCGCCACTTAAAATGAGCTGGACCACACTTCTCAGTCCCTCTGAGCGCCAAAATGTTCGCATTCAAGGCTCTCGCCGTCGTGGTCGCCGTTGTGGCTCGCACTCAAGCTCATTGTCAAGAATATCTCTTCCTGCAACAACCAACCAACTCAGTCTCGTCTAGATACCTTCCCGTCCCTCATCGTCAACGGAACCGTCACTCCCCAGTGGGTCAACGTCCGCGAAACGAATAACTACAACTCCCAGGACCCCGTACGTGGTCCACCTCGACGCGTCTGCGGTCAACGAATGCCCTGAACCAGGTCACCGACGTAACCAGCGCCGACTTCAGATGCTACGACTCTCAGACTGCAGGTACCGCGAGCACTATCACCGTCGCCGCAGGTAGCACTATGGGTATCCAGTGCGACAACACGATGTATCACCCCGGTGTACGTTTCAATACCGACTTTCGTTCGTGGCAAAATATTCATGATACCAGGTCGTGAACGTCTACATGGCCAAGGCGCCGAGCGGAAACGTCAGCAGCTTTGCGGGCGACGGCGCCGTCTGGTTCAAGGTCTCTCTCAGTGCATCATAGCGCCGCTTGTTCTAACCGCTGCAACTGCAAGGTCTACGAACTCGGAGCAGTCACCAACGGCGGCTCCAGCATCAGCTTCCCAGCCATGAGTACGCCTGCGTTAACCGCCACATAATTTGCCTCACCACTGTGCCATCTAGCGTTGACCAACGTCAACTTCACCCTCCCCAAGTCGCTCCCATCGGGTCAATACGTACGGTTTTCTCTCCCGCACCAACATCCCGGATTGAACAATCCCCCAGCTCGTCAGAATGGAGTCTCTTGCCTTGCATCTGGCGTCCACGTACCAAGGCGGTTCGTGGCTTCTTCGTCGTACCTACCTGCGTCCACTAAATGAACGCTCATAACAGCACAATGGTACATCTCTTGCGGCCAAGTCAACGTCGTCAATGGAGGCTCTGGATCCCCATCGCCGCTAGTCTCGATTCCAGGCGTTTACACGGGCTATGTACGTCTCGTCTTGCCGCTGGAAATTTTGCACGTGACCATTCACGAATACTGGCCATCCTGCTCCTCTTCTCCCACCATGACCTCTGGTTTCTCAAGCTGATCCCTTCCAGGAACCTTCGATCCTCATCAACATCTACTATCCTGTCCCTGCCAACTATACCAACCCCGGACCCGCCGTCTGGACCGGCTGAGTCGAGGAATGGATTTAAAGAGTTCTCAAATGTAACGACGATAGTGAATGGCAAGGTGTACCCGTTGTGCAAACCAAGCGTCTGAAGTATGATGATATTCGGGAGAGAAAATATGGTTGTGAGGTCGTAAATCTCCCTGCCTTCCGAGTCCTGGGCAAGGCAAGGCAGGCTATCGTTATTTGCGTTGCCTTGGAGAAGTAGGACTAATCCAGGACAGTCGAAGCACAAGGAAGAATGATGTTCAGCGTACATACACACAACTATGAATACATCCATGTTCGAGACGCTACACATGCTGCGAAAGCAGCAGCATCGTACACCACAGACCCAAACGCACGTTTGTTTGAGGTCAAGGTCCATTAAGTCGGTCCGTTCTGGTTCTTCAGTCTGCGCGGCGGTGTGGGCGTGGTCATTCCAGAGGGGGTGCCGTTGTACGCGTATTTTTGCTTCTTCTCGGCGGGCTTCAATATCTAGAAGAGTAAGGTAAGCCGAGAGAAACCTAGAGTCAAAGGGTAGAAAAGTCATACTTGAAACGAACACAACAACGAATCGTCCACACTCATCATTGCGCCTGCATTATCGAACTCTCCGCAATAATTGGGCGCCGAGAAGAGTGTCACAAGATGGCGATTGGCGAAAAACTCGTAGCCGTCCTCGACAACTTGGTGGCCGCGGCAGATGAGGTCCATGTCGTGTTTTTGTAGGAACCTCGCGACAACGTCCGGCCCAAAGGTAAACGACACACCGCGGTCGTTCTCCGACCAGCCCACAATATCCTTGTCCGGGTCCGCCCATAGCAAATCAGACAGTAAACCCGAGTCGGGGACATCCGTGGGTCGCATGACGCGTCGAATCTGCTCGAGCGACTGGAGGTCGGGGCTCAGTCCACCGTGCATCGTGAAAATCTTGTCGTCGATGACCGCGGCAATGGGCAGGCAGTTGAAGCAGTCGGTGAACATCTTCCATAACTTGATGTTATATCGGCGCTTGCCTAGACCCGAAGAGTTGAAAATAGGCAAGGAGGAGCAATGCAGCGGTGACGCACACTCGTCGTAGAACCCATAGATGCGGGAAATTTCGATTTGGAAAAAGTATACAGTAGTACATTATCTCAAGCCAACTCAGCAGCGCGGCGCCTGCCGCAGTTCGTGCGAGCTCGACGGCTGGCGCGAGCTCGGCCGACGTTGCGCTCGTTTTCAGAACCATGTTTGCCTCGCGATACGGCGCCTTGGTTCATGGCCGCAACACTGGGCATGATGGTCCCATGATAGTCTTGCCCGTCAAAAAGCCTGGGGATTGTTAGCACAGAAAAGAAGAACAGAGAAGAAAAGATCTACCAGAGAGCATTGGTGGTGGTGCGAACGGCCACCCCCCACTCAACATACGCAAAGTTAAAGTCCTCTTTGCCGCAGTGCTCCTTAAGAGTCTGGAAGCATGGGTGAAGAATGCCTCCCGAGACGTCTCCGTCCCGGTGGATGCACGTCACGAAATTTTCGCAGTGGTAGCCAGTCAGGGCATGCTTACCCAGGTGCGGAAGCTCTGCCTCCCGACAGAGACTCTGGTAGGATGCAGCAGCACCGGACCAAATAGTCCGCGCTCCCTCGATAAGGAGATCGAGACTCTATGAGGTTATGAGAGTGAGTCTGCGAAAGCCATGAAACACGCACAAATGCAAGGCGCATTAATGCTCGGATATCTTCAGGCGTCTCGCCACTGTGGATCTTATACGCATTATAAATGTCGCCAGGAGCGCCGCCTTTGGGCTGGCGCGAGCCAAAACCGGTCATCGACCCGATGTGCGACCAGAGGTCCATAGCCTGCCGACGGCGAATCCCTTGAACCTTGATAAACGTGTGGTCTTGCTGAATTATTCGCAGGAAGTCTTCAGGAAATGTGCTGAAATTGACACCGCCGACCTGACGGAATGGAAAATCAGCCTACGAATAGTATAGCACTCCATGTACCAGGCGTCGTTTGCCATCTTCGCGGCACCAAAACCTCACCACGTCGCGACCACAGCGCTCAGCAACACCCTCGCGCTTTTCGAAATACCGAAGCTGCAGGTTCGGGTCGTCGGGAGACGCGTACTGCTGTGGTTTGAGTGGTTTTTTGCGCTTTTTCGCTTCTTGCTTCTCTCGCTTCTGTTTTTTTTAGGCAGATTATCACGAGAAGTAAAAAACGCACAGTGAGCTCCCGGGGTTTGAGTCGATCGTTGCCCTTTGCATGCGTAAGAGCAAAGCCATCGTATGCCGACGCATTTGGGTTTCGTGTAACCTCCACCACTTGCGCGCACCACGCATCCGGCTTGAGACCGCGTCCCTCACACTCGCTGCACGAACGGTCCGTCCACCATGACGGGAGCCTATCTCGAGAGGGTTCTTCGCCATCGTCCCAGTCATCGACGGTCAGACTCTGGGAGCACTGAGTCTGCGCATCCCGCTCTCCCTGCTGTTCCATCTTGGACCGGTCCTTCTGCTGCGGACCCCGGCGCGCCGCATTCTTGGTGCGACTCGCTCGACCATGACGCTCCGAACGCGCCCTCTTTGGCTTGGGCTGTTCAGACACACTGGCCGCTGATGCCGCCCGAAAACGCTTGCCCGTCGACACAGTTGGGGTTGAAGTAGATGCAGAAGACGGTTCGGTGGTGGTGGGGGCAGCGGTTGATTGGGCTCGGTTCGGGCCAGAATGGAGCAGGCCGCGCAAACGCTTGAGCGCGGAGCGCTGCCAGAGTGTCTCCATCACAATGCAATGCAAACGCCGGTCCAGGTTTTCGACACTGAACAGAGCATCGCGGTTGACGGGGACGGGCGTTGCGTCAGCGGGAATGTCCGCACGTTGTTTGTTATGGGGCATGACGAGGAAAGCCATGAGCCGGTCATAGACGCGACGCGGATCCCAGGTACTCGCCGACTATACAGACCGTTAGGACCGAGTTAATATAAGCGGAGATGTAGTACCTGGCCTGTCTTTATCCATGCTGCCGTTGACTCCAGCTTTTGCAGGGCTGTCAAATGCGGCAGAATCCAACGGTGCCAGTTCGTAACAAACGCGTGTTGCGACATGAGGAAAAAGACAGCCATTGGATTGTACGCCCATGGGTGCATTTCGTCGCGGCGGCTGAGGAACGCGAGTACATCCCGAGCAAAGCCGTCATAGTCCGGATTGACGAGTTTGATCGCAGGGGTCGGAATGACGACAGCGACGTTTTCGGCCTCGCGAGCTGCAGCTTCGGACTCGGGCAACCACTGGTTTAGCAGAAGCATGTAGGCCAACTTCCAGCTGTATTTGCGGAACGACTGGAAGAGCAGACCGCCAAACGCGAACTCTACGAGGTTGCCGTCGTGCGTAAATTCGAAAAGCCACCGGCGAAGGCCTGATTCCTACACAGGTAAGATCATGCCAGTGAGCGGCGGGCAACTCGACGTACACGGAATTCTTGTAACCATGCTGTGCTTGTGAATACCGACTTCTTCAGTCGGCGAAGCCAGACCAGGTCGTTGACGACGAGTGTGATAGCGTCCTTGAGCTGGTGGATGCTTTCAGGCTCGTCGATCCAAGGAATGCGCTGCAAAAAGAGCTTCAATCAAGGCACTAGCTGAACGCAGTATCACCTACCGGATGAAATAGCGCGTCCAAATTGTCGCGGATTGACTGACATGTGCGGTGAGTCGTGAACCGCGACGCTTGAATCGTCGGCGGCCCTGACTTGGCCTCTGATTGCCAAAATGTAACTTGCTCGCGCAAGTCAGAAAGGACCTGCTCTTGGTCCTCCAGCTCAAGATGGAAATCAAGATCGTTCTCGTCGTAGTCATCCTCCTCCACGGAGTCCAGGTTCTCAAAGCCGTAAGGACAGAAAACAAGATCCAAGGCAGAGTATTGTCGGGCGGGCGCGTCCTGAGACGAGCGGATTAGAGAGGCCTAAAGACGAGACACATAACTGACGCACTGGGAGGTCCAAGAGCGCAGGAGAGATTCCTTGTAACTTGCTGCGGACGCGGCGCAGGTGCTGAGCTGCGACCTCGCGACTCGTCTTGGTGTCGTCGTCTTGGTAGAATCGGAGTTCGTTGTAGTCCACGAACTCTTTGATGAGGACATGGCAGTGGGAGTCGCGGGGGAAGTGGGCGAGGTCCAGGCCCAAAACTCGGGTGAAGAACGCAAGCACTGTGTCGAGCTGCAGGAGAAGATGAAACAGGAATAAATAGAGTAGGAAAAGACACGCACCCACTCGCTGTTTCCGCTCATGTAGGTGAGCAAATCTTCGCGCGTCTTCTTATACCCGTCCCAACGCTCAAATGAGCAGATTAAAGAATGTCCGAGCTGGTGCTGGTCGACCGTCCAGAACTGGGCCCAGAGGTCCGCGATGGTGTCAATGGGGGGCTCACCACCCCACTGAAAATAGTTGTGGGACGCCGACATCGTGGTAAGAGGCAACGGCGGTAGGTGCACGTGAGCGGCACACAAAGTTTCCTTCAGGTCCCTCACGGCGTGTCTATCCCCAGGCCAGAGCTCTTCGAGCATAAACTCGCGGTATTGTCCCACAGGTACATGTTCAGTAGTATCCAACAAGTAGCCTATTGCCTGGAAATTTGATGTAGAGTCGGGGCGGGGGATGACAGGTCTTGTCGTATAGTGCCGTTGTCCGTTGCGCGCTGTTAAGAGGGGTGGGGCGTGGTCCAAGGCCCATGTGCGGTCGAGGATATGTGTCGTTGAGAGAGCAGGCCGGGCTAGAGCAAGCATCAGGGACACAGACAAACGGGACGAGCGGGATGAACCAGACTCACCGTAGTGTTCCAGAGAACAGGCGACGGCCACAGAAAGTCGAGTGCGGAGATGGTGCTTCAAAAAAGGTCAGCGAACGAGTTCCCCGGTCGAAGGTCGATTCACAAACCTGGTCTTCAGAGTGGGGAGTAAGAGTCGGGGCCGAACCCAGCACGACGATACTGGCAGATAGACCACCTGTTCATCGTTTTCGTTGGCCGAACGAAACGCGAGTTGTGCGATGAGGCGAGGTACTGTAAGAAGAAGAGGTCAGCGAATGAGTGGGGTTGAAAGTTGATTCACTAACCTGATTGGAGATTGCGGTAGACCTGTGAGTGGCGGTCGCGCCTCGACGAAAAGTTCTGTGGGACGCGACGGGCTGGCTGGCTGGATTCTTCGATGCTGGGTGTATACGAAATGGGCTGTGAGGATGTGTTTGTGCGCGCGGGTGTCGGTACGGGCGAACGACAGCGCAGGAGGTGGGACATGAGGGTTCCGTGGCGGGAGTCGGGTCAGCGCTGAGGGGTTTCGTTCTGGTGTTCGGCTGTGAGTTCGATTCCGACCTACGTCGAGTTGGGAGGGTGGTGGGTGTGGAATGTGGACGCGAGTTGGAGGTGTGGCATCGCCTACGAGAACGTTGTCGATGTCGACGCCGAGCCGAGGCAGAAGGCCAAGTCGCACCTTCTGCTTCTGAGCACCATCGCGGCGTTCCCCACGTTCTCGACCCCGCCTCCATCTCCGTCCCGCCGCTTGGTCTCTGCCGACGTAATTCCGATCCGCAACCCGCCAAAACCTCAGCTACACGGATAACGCCGTCCCGTCCTGCGTCGCCTCGGCCACGATGAGCCCGTCCACTCCAGCCAAACGACTGTAACGAGCTCGTCAGCGTCAAGACACGCTGGCAGATCCTGTCAACGACGCACCTTCAAGTCGTCTAGCCCCAAGTCCCGTCCCGCGTTATCGAGCTGGCATAGAAAAACGACAAGTTAGCACGCAAACTCGCTCGGAACCGGAATCCACGCACCGTTTACGCCAACACGACGAGTCCGCCAATCCAACCCGAGCCGTCCCGAGACCGTTTGTACCGCGGAGCACGAGAAGGCTAAAACGGCCAAGTTGGTGCGGACCGGGTCGGAAGAGGGATGTATGGTGCGATGCGCCTGGGCCACGTCGCGTTGTTGGTGAGAGTTTAGAGAGGCACTACGCGGAACTTGAGGTTAGTGGTTTATGGCAAGTGAAGAGAGCGAAGAAACTGACCGCTTTGCAGGCAACGGGATCGTGCCGGTGCAAAGTTGGAGGTGAAGGCGCGCCGGAAGGTGGTGGGCTAAGAGGGTAAAGGTCAGCGTTTTATTGTGGAAGAAGAAAACGGCGAAACTGACCGTTTTGTAGCCAAACGTCGTCGAAGGGATGGAAGGCGGCCGAGGTATAAGTGAGAGGTTGAGGGGGAAGGGAATGGGTTTAGAGTCGTGAGCGTGTGTTGGTACAGAAGTGAATGGATGAATTTGGGACGAAATGAGGTCGAGTGTGGGAGTGCGAATGAAATGGACTAGGATAGAGATGCGGGATTGGACTCGAGGAGGAATGAGTGTGAATGTGAGGAACGAAATGGTGCGGCGTCTAAAGCGGAGAGATTGTCGAGGACAACAGAGCAAGGGGTTGGGAAAATGGGGATGAGAATGAAATGGGAGGGATTGGAAGGGACGTGAAGATGGAACGGGAGGAGATTGGAATGAATGTACGGTAGTACGGCTTGTATGTCGGGATTCGCGTTGGCGCAGGGATGGAGACGGCATCGGTAGGTTGTGGGAGCGCGGACGTACATGGTGTGTCGTGGATTGGCAGATTCCGCCTCGGCCTCATCCGAGTTTGAGCCACGCAGCGCTGCTCGCGACATTGGCGAGAATCTGTCGCAGGTATGCGGTCTCGCCGGCTGAAGGTTTGGGAGGCTTCGGTGACTTGCTCCGGGCGTCGGGCTGTGGTGGCTGCGGCGACGCGACGGTGAATGTGGCTGGCAACGGCCTGCGAGTCTAGTCAGTGGGCAGCGGTTGGCGCAATATAAACACGCACCTGGTGGTGGGCAACAAGATGGCGAGAAGGACGAGCTGCATCAGCGTTCACCACGCCCTTCAGCCCGTCCCAGCGTCCCTCGTCAAGCTCTACCGCCGTCCTTCGGGGTGTTCGGCGGTGGTGCAGCTTGTCATAAGTCCGTATTTGGGGTGGGAGGACTGAAGAACGGAGTTAGAGAAGAAGGCAGAGAAAGGAATAGGAACACACGGTTGGGGTCGAGCGCGACAGAGCAACATCGATGTCGGAGGCAAAGAGCAAACAGCGTGTGATGCAAAGTCACAGCGTCGAAGCTCGAGGCTGGTCCAGCTCAGTGATGAGGGCAATGGGTAGATGTTGCAACCACCGCACGGATGTCGTCGCAAGGGACAGTAGACTGCCCCAGGGACCCTTCCGGAGCGTCTTCGTGCTCAGACTAACCGCCATGTTCCTCGCTCGGTGAGGGGCGTCCGGGTGGAAGATACAGAAGCCCTCTGATGGGGTGTTGGCCTTTTAAAGGACGCGTCGACGCGCTTGTGCCAGGCCCCGTGCCAGTAAACGAAGAGAGCGCGCCGTGTCAATCAAAAGGCAAACAACTTGAACGCATCCAACTGCTTTTTGCCTGGTCTCGGCCCTTCTTCTCCATTGACATTGACGAATGGGTCTGGGTTGTCTTCCAAGCCGAAGCCACGAACACCGCCGTTGCTTGTAAAAGCGCATCCACTGCCGGCGTTCCCGACCTGCGGCAATCAGATGCCGAGCATTCATTCATCAGCCGGGTATTGTTGCGGGCCCCATTGCATACTTAAGACATTTGCGTGACAGCTCGGCACGTCTTTTCTCTTCTGCTTGGCCCACATCCGTTTGTCAAGTCTACCGTCGAGGACAACCATTCAACAACGCGCGACACGTTCTCCTCAGGCCACGCTGGCATCCACCGGTTCGTAGAGCGGCTAACCCTTTTGTCCGTGCTCACCGTCGGCAGAACCATGGAAACCGTCGACAACCTGGACGTCGGACCGCCAACGCACCAGACCGACGCGTCGGTGGTGGCAGCACCAGTATGTGTCCAGTCGGAGCCGAGGCCTTCCTTCTCACCGACGCAGATCCCTTCGACCGTCCTAGAAGCCCCCAACACCGAATCCGACGATCTTCCACGTGAGTTTGACCTAACAGCCGCGTCTTGCGTACTGACCCACCCCGTAGTCCTTCCCTCGTCAATAGCCGTAGATTGGAACCAGAGAGTGGAACAGATCTTCTCGAGTCGGTGGTCGTCTATCGCATTTCCTCCTGTACACCTCAACGCCGTGAAATCATCGAATTTGGAGACCCTCCCGCTCTTCTTCCCTGCTCTCACCGATGAATCATCCACTGTTGCCGGTGACGACGAAATAACGGCCGTCGAGTCCACCACAAGGTCGGCAGCAAGCACATCTTCGCATACCAGCAACGACGGCGAGCCTCCCCGCAAAAAAAGGCGCGTCCAGCCGCAAACGGACCAGCAGTTCCTCCGTTTCTTCGACCTCAGTGCGACTGAGGCCAATGCCGATTCGGACTCGGACGAGGAAGAGAGTCCCGCTGATCGTCGATTCATCAATGACGACGACCAGGACGACTTTGAACCCGACCACGCCATCGTTGCGGCAAATCCTCGTTTGTTTCCAGAGCTGCCGTCTGGATTGCCGGACGACGCGGACGAGCTGCGCGCCATTGGTGATGCTCTGTCTCTGAAGTATGCGTCCCGGCGGGGCTCGCCTGACAACACTCAATCCTTGCCCGAGGTCGACGTCAGCCTGCTGAAACACGCCCCGCTGGCGCTGGAATACGAGCGCGTGCCCGTGTCGGCCTTTTCTCCCGAGCTCGGTCGCGTAGAGCGCCCTCGGCGAGGTGCCAAGATCCTCGCAAGCGCACCTCCCGTGCCCGCAGGGGACAACATGTTTTTCCTCGTATACACGCGCAAGAATCGCGAATACGACCTCCTGCTCCATCTTTTCCATACCAGCTGCGTCACCAGTGCGACTGCCGTTGGACTGGGCTCCGGTCTCGTTGTTGTCGAGATTCGACAGGGAGAATTCGAGTGGACAAGGGAGCACCTCCCGGCCGCATGGAAACAGTCAAAATTGGACTGGAAGAAGCTCTACGACGGAGCGCAGGTCCGCGAGGTACTTCGAATGTCAACCTACACGTACTTCTGCACCCAACTCGCGCTCTTCGCGACGCAGAAACTGAACAAATGGGAACGCCGCGGGCCCAAAGTCATCAGCGGCTTCGAGGCCAACACGTTCATCCAGTCCCGCTGTGGCTCAAGTGACCGCATTGCTGGACGTACGGCCGCTCGCTGGGTCAGATTTCGTTCTGGGGCCCACGCCGGGCATCTCGGGCTGCTTCGGGCCAACCCTTCCCCGAATTCCGACGAAATGCAAGAATGGGACGAAATTCTCATCATACCGAGTCTCGGTGGTGGTCGAAGCGAGGAGGAACGGCTATGCCTTTTCGATCCCAAGCTCGTCAATAATGCCGAACGAAGGAATAAGGTCGTCTTCTGGTCCAAGCGGTGTTTCACACAGGGCGGTCTGGAAATCGTCGAGTTGTGTCGGGTTGAGCCTATGCCTTATGATTACGACGTCGTTCCTCGCGATGGAGAGCTCGCGATGTTTCGTCGCGCCCACATCAACGATCAGCTCGACCTCCCGTACATCGGCCATACAGGCGCCCTCCAGCCTGGAGACTTGGTAGTCTTGCCTGACGATGCTCCATGGGGGAGTAGGGCGGGCCTGATCTTCGAAATTCGCGATATCGAGACTGTGCGCGAGGGGGCACACAACGTGCGGCTCAGCAAGGACGGCGACGATCCTGACTCAATCAGTCGCGTTCGCTATGCGTGGGTTATCCAGCCATACGACGCTCCCTGGTCATGCTCTCAAATGTGGAAGCAGCGACTTGATGCAGCTCAAACATACGCGGTTCCCGAACTGCGCCTCCACCTCCTTGCCTTTCCGCGTCGAATCCGCCCGGGAGATCGCGTCACCAGTGTTTCTCCGAATCAGATGCTCGGAATTTCCGCTACAGTCCACGAAGTAGACGGGCCGGATGTGATCCTTGAGCATGTATTTGCCCCCGGCGACGACCTTGCCCGACAGGCACAGGTCCAAACGCGCATCCCATTACGCCTTGTGTTTGTCCAGTTCAAGATCGGCGACGTCGTGCGCGTCATACGCGGGCGGCACACCAACAAAGTGGGATTCGTGGTCGCGATTCTGCCCGCGGGCTGGATCCAGTTCTATCCAGTGAGTGGACCTGAAAGGTACTGTTGCACCGCTGACATCGATCCACAGGCCGAAATAAATGAGGGAAAATTTGTCCTCGTCGACGCTGCTCAAACCAAGATCGTAGAAATGCGTCCTGCTCCAGACCCGGCCGCCGATCATGCGGCCAGTCAGCTCGACTTTGACGTCGAGATTACAGGCAACCGTCTAGTAGTGGAGGCGGATCCAGTGCGGGGTCCTGCCGTACCAGACGCGCCAGTGGTGGGTTCAATGGTTTCCTTCAATGTCCCACTAACTTCCAATAGATCTTCGTGCCCGGGAACGCACCTCGCCTTCGAACAGTTCGACCCCAACGACTACCGCGACTACCAGGTTCGCCGCAGCGACCAGTCGCTACCATCAGCGACGCTCGAGCGCGAGCGCTCGAAACTGCGCCGCGAAATGCGCAAGGACGCTGTTCCGTGGCTCGATGAAGTCCCTGTGCGCGTAGTTGGAACCCATCCTCTAAAGGGCTTATACGGTGACGTTAAAGGATACTCCTGGACCGTGGCTTCACCGTCGAGGATTACCAACATCTTCGAACGCTACGAGAAGCTGGTCATTACCGTCGCTTTGGACCGCGTCGACGGCGGCAACAACCGAGAACAAATCCCGTACAAGTACCTCGCGCATCGCGGGTCGGGTCTCCCGTTGTACACGACGTCGTTGGTCAAGTCTTTGGCGAAGGCGATGGTCTTCGACAGGGTTCTGGCATCCACCATGTCAGCAGCTTCACCGGAGCCTCCCTGGGTGGCCAGATATGGCCCCCCGCCTCCGATGTATGACATACTTTCGCTGCGCTTCTTGGTCGACAAGCCACAGTTCATCAACAAACGACTTGATGTACGAGTGGCAACACAGAGGGAGTTCGCGGATGCCCTGAACAGTCGGCGCCAGCCAAGGCTTCTGCAATTTGCGCAGGGAAAAGACAAATTCTGTGGGTTAGAAGGCTACCTCACGCCGCTGGAGAAGCCCCTCACGGACAAGGACTGGAACAAGATGGCCAAAATCTTCGTTGGGATAGGACAGGCAATATACGTGCCATATCCCCTTGTCTTCCCGCGTCGAACTACAGGAGATGAGGAGTTCCACGACCACATCGGCACGTTTGAAAACACACGCGTAAATCGTCATAGGTCCTGCCGTGGGTGGGAGTACCGAATGGATGGGCAGGTATGGGAGGGTGGTGCTGGATGACCCGACGGAGTGGCCGACACGCGTCTTGAGGATCGAGTTTCCTCCCAGGCCGGGGTCTAGCGGCCTCAAGCGCGAACTCTTCTACGAAGAGAGCTTGTGTCTCGCCATTAACAGGCGGATTTCGGGCAATCCCGACACCGAAGTGACGAGCTGGGAGTCGGACGAGGCGTAGAATTTTGATATTCGCAAGCATTTGGTGCTTCTAAGACTGAACCCTCCGACAGACCACGGAACGGTACTCGCGTATTCGGATACCTCGTTGGGCCCTGTTTGGTTAGAGTAGAACATGGGAAACTCGTTGGACTCGAGAATATTTCAGTATACCAGGCAACGGTCTCTTAGTTGAATTGGAGAATCACTTTCTTTGCTATGGTCTAATATAAGATAGATGTGTGAAAATGTTATAACCCCCAATTGCAGCCTTTCCATGCTTTCCCCACCAAGCTGATAAGGCAGGGTATTCCGCAAAAAAGGTAGGCGCCATGCGCGCAGCGGTGGCGAGAACATAGTCGTCGAATGCTCGCAACTCCGCGGGAGTCCAGTTGTGGCGGTACAGATTTGCGCCCCAGCTCTCCGGTATGAAGTTGGAGCGCTCGAAGTTGAGACCCGCCAGACCGTCCGCGATGGTCTGAATCAATGTGAGCCACCAGTTATCGATAAGAGAGAGAACAATCACCCAAAGTGGCTGCATATATCCATGGGCCATGTTGCGACCGTGGACGATGTGTCCTTCAGATATTGCGAAAATAGTGCTTAATCTCCCCTGCAACCGGACGCCAAACAAATGGCAGAGTCCGTTCGTTTGGACTCGCATGCGGATATTGTGGATGATGAACGCGTCCAACACCAGCAGCAAGTGCCAGCCGTGCCTGCAGAAGGTTCAAAATGCTTCACTGGAAGCGAAGCAAATGATGCTTACTTGTCGCACATAAGGATGAGCGTAAGCATCTGCCACTTCTTGATCTCAAGTTGCGCTCTTTCATCCAGCTGCAAGACGCTCAGACAAGTTAAAACACAGCGGGGATTGCGGACCTTGCCCGGCGCGAACAGTTCCTCCTCCAGCATCTTCTCCATCTCGTCAACGTCGATCGGGTGTACTTGATAGAACCGAGATGCGGGATCTTTGAACGCGGCCAATGCACTCTCGATGATTTCTGGGATCGAGTTGGCAAATGGCGCGCAAGAAGGAGCGAGAAAACGCACGTGATTGGAGGCTCTTGATCTCGTCCACGTGCGCAATGTGGAACGCGCAATCCAGTGCAGCTTGCTCTGCCTCGTCCGATTCCTCCTGTTCCTGCTCCTCTTCTCTCTCCTGATCGTCGTCGTCATCCGTATCCCATTCATCATTGCCCAACAGCTCCTCCAAACCCAATGCCCAGTCATCGGCGATGGACGGATCTTGAAGCGCGCGCAGCTTCGACCGCTGGAACTTCTGAAACGCCCTTTTCATCTGCTTACAGAAGGATGGGATGAAGCTGGATCCAGTTGCAGCAACTGTTGGAGCGGATGCCCTTGTCGAGGCAGCTGTCGTTTCCGACCTTGATGAGGCTGTCTCCAAACGCGCGGACGTCGCGTCAGGTGACCCCCTCGCAGACGGGTGCGAGCTCGAGGAAGGGGTGGGAGGGGCGGGGCGATAATCGTCAATGTTGATGCGCAGCCGCTCGTTGACGATTTGCGTCGACCTTGCGATGACTGGGCCATAGTCGTGGTCACCGACGGCGCGTTTCGCGTTTGGGCGAGGGATAGCTGCGATGTTGACAGCGAGCGCCTCGACTGTTTCCACGATTCGCTTGCGGAGCAAGCAAATCTCTTCCAGCACCGGTCGTACTTTCTCGGGGTCGTTGCCTCCCTGCCCCAGGTCGTAGACGACGACCACCAGTAGGCGTAAGACGCTGAGCAAGGCAACGTTCGCCGGGTCATGGCAGTTGTGCAGGTAATTGAATCCCTGGCACGTGACCACGGTATTCTCGGCAGTATGTCCGGGCTTTCCGTTGCAGTCGACGCGGAAGACCCGCTCCCCGGATGCCCGCAACGACCGGACCTCCAAGAGCGAGTCTAGAAACGATGCTCAGTGAAGATAATTGACGCAAATGAAAAGTGTTACCTAGGACGTATACACCGGGCGCATAACAGTCCTCATACTCGAATACGGGCCGCAATTCGGCACCCGGCATTGCCAACTTGGACATTTCCTCTGGTGAGCACCGACGCTGAGATTCGTGAGCCAGTGCTGCGAAGGAAGGAAGGAAGGAACAGTGAACGTACTGGAAATTCCAAGAGATAACAACGATAGATGTGCATAACAGATCCATCTCCATCTCTCTTATATCTCCAGACGGTCTCTTGCGCCCAGACCTCGCCATTGAGTGCATCTTTGCAACTCCGGATGCGGATACCGTTGCTAGTCGTGTAGTCGGCGACCCTCGCGTCGAGTGCAGCGACGGTTGCATCGTAGCGCTTGAGTGCGTCTTCCACGCTGAGCAACAGATACAACTCCCCGTACTGGACATTGGGACGCCGAAGGATGCGAAGCGCATCATGCACGCCCGCCCAGTCGTCCCCAACGTGGCAAAACACTTTGGACTGGAAGAGTGGTCCTTCGACGCTGGCCTGACCCTGGGAGCGAAAAATTACGGAGACGGCCAAGGATTGCCTAGACATTCAATCAGCAACTGCCCAACCCGAGAGCTACCGCCTTACCCAGCACCCGCTACAGTAGGCGTATTGCCCCAACTGCACCATTTCAGTGCAGAAAGCAACGACGATCCGACAATATACACAAGTGTGTTTGCGGCCACACGAGTCGCCGTCAGTGCCAGAGCAGGTGTCCTTGGGCGGTAGACCGGGAGCCACCGCCGCGCCCTTCAAGCTGTTCACTCTGTAGATGAGCGTCAAAACGGCCCGCCGTAGGCTGCAGCAAGTCAGCACCGTAAACGCTGGATGCACGAGCGTTCTCACTCGTCGGTCTCGCGGAAGATGGTGTTGGCCTCGTCCACGATGGTTTTGATTTGAGTGACGCCGTCGGCAACCAGCTCCATCGACGGTGTCCAGTTAGCGTCTCTGGGCGGCATGTTGGCGTAGCGGTCTGCCCAAAGTGATTTCGATGAGAACAGTGTAATCGATTTAGTTGCGTCGCGAAAGATGAAAGGGTCGATGGGTGCTGAAATGGAAATGAGGTTGATCGCGAGCTTGTATACGCTCACCAACCTCTCCTAAGCAGGAAGAACCGTCGCATCAGTTGGCGGTCCCCTCCACTTTCAAGCACTGCGACAAGGCGGGTCTCGAATTCATGTCGGATGGCGGGTGCCCACTTGGCCATACGCAAACGCAATGTGTCTTTAAAGAGGAGAACGATCTTGGATGACGAAATGTCCGGCGAGGGCACCCCTGCATCGCGATAGTCAGCTATCAGGTTATGAAGATCGCGCGTGCGTACCCGGCCGCAGTGGGTTGTCGAGGTCAGCGAAACTCATCGACACTCGTTTGCTCCTCACCCTGCGGGAGTCCAACATAATCGATTGGTCGTCTGACGGAACGATGCCGAACGCTGCTGGAGCACGCTTGGGGAATGTTTGGGCGCAGACGGAGAGAAGCTTTCGCTTGTAGAGCTGTCTCGTGCTTTTAAATGTGTCCAGGCGTGCGACTAGTGTCTAGATAATATGTCAGAGCCTGCCAGTAAAACACGGGGAGTTCTTGCCTCCAATACTGTTCGGACACTGTCATGTAGAGACTGGACTGGGTGAGTGCCTCGTTGTAGCCGGGACAGCAGCTCGAGAGGCCAGCAAGAAACTGGCCATGTATAACGCCAGGGGGCTTGGGGGGGAGTGCTGGCCGTCAATCTCTTCCCGACTGCGCTCGTCCAGACGAGTTCGAGTTCGTGCGCGTTGAATGTGAGCTGGAACTGCCCAGACGACCACGGTGTCACAAGCATGCTGGAGCTGAACGCCGGAGGAGCGGAGTCCAACGCTCCGTCAGCCACTTCGTCTTCGCCAGCCGCGTCGTCTTCGCCAGCCGCGTCGGTCCCATCTGTCTCCGTCGGCCATTGGCGCTCAGCGAACTGAACGAAAGGTTCGCCTTGACGTTTCGTTTTCTTGCGTATGTCGGCATACTTGCTCTCGATGTCTAGGAGCGACGGGTATGCGGCCATCTCATCGATACGAAGTTGCGTTAGAGGACGTGATGTGTGACCTCGCTGCCTTTGACTCTCATGTTGGACGTGTATCACGTCGAGCTGGTTCCTGCGCTCGACGCGGAAAAGAAAAGGTACCTCGCCCATATATCCTCTGAATCCCAATAGCCCCTCACATGCCGTAGCCACGAAGCGCTCGTCCTAGCTCAACAAATCTGGGACGACACCGTTCCCCCACCTCAAGCACGATCTCTCCCTTGCAGCCGCTAAATTGAGAGAAGACCTCCTGCGGTCGACCATCGAACAAGACACCTGGATCCATATGCCAAATTTGCTCTACGAAATCGACCTGGAGTCAAAACGTCTCGATGACGAACTCGGGGAACCGCGCCTTGTAGCATGTCTCTGTGCTGCGATCATTCGGGCGGCGCAAGCCCCGTCGTTCTCTATCTCATGTGTGCGTTGACTTCCTCGCCATTTTCTATGTTGCTAAGGATCAGATCGTTCGCATTCGTGAAACTCTTTCCGAAGTGGACCATCCTCTGGTAGATTCTACTGAAGAGCAACTTATCCGCGAAGTCGGCGTCTGGCAAGCCGCGGAGTTGTGCCGCTCGGACAAAAACCTCTTGGAAAGGCTCCAGGACACGGACGTGGCGTTGGTCCGTGCTATTCAAGGTGCGCGTTCACTTGTGTGAATCGTTGGCAGTGCAAATTGACCTGAACCTGAAGGCGGGCATGCTGGACATGAGTCTACGACACCACCTCATCGACCGGAGACTCCCAAGCGGCCCGAACGCCACGAGGATCACGGCTACGACCCTATGGACATATCACCGGACGGTGGCTCGACATTGCGGCGCCCGGTTCTGCCATCTCTTTACCCTTGCATCCTATACTTATCGTGGATGCTTAGAGACAACCACCACCGCTGCAGACATCCAAAAAACGTCGTATCTCATCGCCTGGGCCGGCATAATTGGAAGAAGACCTCCGGGAGCGCCGCGTACCCCAACATTTCCGCTTAAGTTTGTCTTGATCTACAAATGCGTTACCGTAGCTCTTGAAATTAGCTCTTGAAATACTCAATTTATTCCGCCTGGCAACTTGGACCTATGACTGGCTATGATATTCTCATTTTCAGCCAGGGGATGAGCAGAGGGACTCGGGTGCGAAACTCATTTAATAAGTTTACAAACGCGTTCGGTGAGTATATTTTCAGTCGTTAGACGCCTGAACGAACTAGAAGAAGAGGACAGGTATCTCAGATGGCTTATCGAGTGTTCAACGGTCCTGTTTGGACGACGCGTCTTGGTTGGACGACGCGTCTTGGTTGGGCGACTATTGGTCCTTCCTGTCGTGAATCGTGATGTGACTTTCTTCAAGCTTAAAAGGCGGGTCCCTCTTGAACACGAACCACCACCATCGGCGGGTGGCCATTCGATCTTCGGTGAGTTTTTCCTTCGCGCCTTTCCTCGTCGTCGCGTCGTCGCGTCGTCGTCGCTGCGTCGTCGTCGCATCGTCGTCGTCGTCGCATCGTTTTTCCTTTGCGCCTTTCCTCGTTGCATCGTCGTCGTCGCGTCGTCGTCGCATCGTCGTCGCATCGTCGTCGTCGTCGTCGCATCGTCGCATCGTTTTTCCTTCGCGCCTTTCCTCGTCGCATCGTCGACTGGCCTTGTCGCGTCGTCGTCGTCGTCGTCGACGGGCGCGTACCCTGTCGTGCACAACGCCTGCATATGCCCAGACTGTGCCGACGCATATCCTTGCCTTGCTAGACAGGATTGACTCGCATATGCTCCTTGACGCGACGCGACGCGACACGACTCTTTTCTTTTTCTTTTTTTTTTTTTTTGACGCGCTCTCGTTATTTATCTGAGCGCATATATGCACATTGGACTGCTTGCTGACGAGACTTATTCCGTCCCAGGTTCAACACACCATGTCGGGTGCGGACGAGATCAACGCCAACCTTGGCAACAAACGCAAGGCGGAAGAAATCGCGGGTGCTGTCGACAATAAGCCCCAGGCGCCCAAGAAGAAGAAGGAGGAGGAGGATGAAGACGAGGAGAAAGAGGATGAGGAGAAAGAAGACGGCGAGGCGGACCTGACGGTGCATGCCTCATCATTTTACTTTTCCGTTCATTACGGCTGACGTCGGTTATCTGTGTAGGGGACGGACGATTGTGCTAAATGCGGCGAGCCATGTGAAGAAGGAGACGAAGCAGAAGACGCCATCATCTGCGAATGCTGCGATCGTGCCACTCACTTTTCTTGCGCCAAGTCCGAACTCGCTGGCTGTGATATGGCAAACGATTCCTTTTTATGCGGACCGAGTTGCAACGAGAGATTTATCGCACAGCTGCCGGGCACACGCATCGTCGGAACCGCAGACCCTTTGGAGGATCTGTCTGCTGTGCTCCTGCCCTATATCGAGCCAACGGAGGCGGTCCGGGTTCCCGGCCGTGCGGGCCCTCTGCCGCAAATGGACAAGCAGAGTTGGAAGATAGGGCAAGAAATGCTCGTGTGTACAAACGTTCTTCTATCCCCGCGAGTGCTGACGCGTTCTCAGAAGATACTTCACGCGTACCCTTACGGCCGTCGTTTCCACCTGGTACAGGGGGTGAGCGAGCTCATTTCCAGAGAAGCGTTGGGTGACGCTCTGTCCAGGTCCTGTTGTCGAACAACGTCAACAAGACACATATTAACAACGTCAAAAAAAAGCTGCTCGACCGAGGGGAGATGGTGATTGTGGTAAGCCTCGCCCTTCTCGCACAGATACCGGCCACTCACCGATTCTCGATTCTAGGACGAAGAAGAGGATTGGGGCGCCGGCAATGAAATTGTCGTTCTTACAGCTTATGCCGGTCTGAAGAAGGAGAAGGTCCCGGAGCCAGTCGCGCTCCCCAAGAGCGTCTGCAAGGTAAAGAGATTGTTTCCTAACGAGTGCGATTATCGCTGAATTACCTTGCACAGATTTGCAAGGTAGACTTCGGGACGCCGGCTAAACGTCGTGTGCATGAGAACAAGTTGAAGGAGAGAGGGTTGCACTGCGATGACAAGCGCTTTTGCAGAGTACGTTGCGGGGTTCCTCGTCTAACAGCGGCTGACGCGTCAACGCAGGGATGTTATCGAATCACCGCGAACGTGGCCAGACACAAGGAGAATTACGAGAAGCTGGGATACTGTGGTGGTCGGTGAGGATGACGAGGAGTAGAGATAATTCTTGGAACACGAATGCGAGCGCAGTTTGGAGCTGAAGCAGTCGCAACAACTTTTGAAAGTGATCTGTGTGTTCGCTTTTGAATCTTCGAACGCGACGAGGCGTGTATTGGCCGTAGTCATTAGCGGGATCATTGAAGGACGGGGAGTGTTTGTGACCGCAGTCTCAACTTCGACGCAAGCTATCATGGCAATCCGCGCTCGCGTCCAATCTCGCAGTTTCTTCCTCCATGGTGGCCGCACCACTGGCCGCACCACGCCTCATCAAGCATACTCATGTTCTGCGAGTGGCTTGCCCGTCCTCATCGTCCTCGTCCTCGTCGTCCTAACCGTACTGACCCTTGTCCTCATGATCCACGTCCACGCTGGGATCAAGCCAAAGTAGAGCCTCGGTCAACTGGCTGCTCCCTGATCCTTTTGCATTAGTCGTCCTGGTCCCTTGTGCCGCTCGAGTCCTCAACGCCGCCGGTCGACGGACCCCGCACCTGCTTTTTTTTTTTTTGTTTGGTCGACGCGGTCACGTGACCGGATTATATTATATGCGCGGCGCGTCTTGGGCACTTCTTGATAGATTGGACTAGTAGAATGCACATATCAGCCTGCATCGTCGAGCTCATTTGAGGGCAGGGTACCGATTCTTGACCGAGTGGAGTCACTGTTTCCAAGATGTAACGTCAATCCTCTTCCTCGTATCCCTCAGTGGGTATGACCAATGTCTGGTCGAAGACCGCGATGCGGTGAGTTTTGTCTTCGTGCATGTCTGTTCTTCACTGACGCGTCCGAAGAACCAAATGCAAGACGCAATGACAATATGGGACTCGATATGTCACTCGCAATGGTTACTTTCAAGAAGCGTTTTGGTCGACTAGCGCAGAAGGCCGGGAGGACAGGCGATCGCCAGCGGAAGGTCTACATCCAGTGAGTGCCTGGCATCGCTAGCACTCACATGTACATCAGTCTCTTATGGCTCCTTCTAGCACCCCAACGGCAACAGATACATAACTGCTACGAGTTGTCATGGCCGCAGTCGAAGAGTGAGTCTTGCCTTTCTTCGTTTGCCACACCTTTTCTCCCGGATTCGTGGTTGCCGCGGAGGATAAAGAAATTTTCAGGGTACTTGATCTTGTAGGCCAATAACAGGCAGATCGTCTCAAGGGACTGTTTGCCGCGGTCCACATAGTCGCCAAGAAAGAGGTAATTTGCTTCAGGCTGGGTGCTTTAGCCTCGGAATGACCGAGAGAGACGAGAACCGACGCACAGGAAACCCTCCATACTCAAACAACCTCCGGCAACTCGTCAACAGGGGTCCAGCACATCCAACAGCGCGCGCCTACCTCAGCAGGTCGTAGTATTGCCCATGAATGTCGCCTGAGTGGAAGCGTTAAGCGCACCGAGAACGCGTATACGGACGGTCAGAGACGCCGAACGCACCACATATCTTAATCGGCGCCTCGAGCTCCAACAGGACCGGCTGTTGGATGAATATTTCCCTCGCGTGCGTGCACAGGTACTTTATTTCGTATTCCTGGAGTTGCACGGCTCGACCGGGGCGATTCCCGCGAACTGGCGCAATTTCAAGCATTAGTGGTGGGGCAGAGGGGCATCGGGCCTAGCGAGCGAACCTTCAAGCAGACGGTCGATTACCGAACTAGATTGTATACTTCAGTACAATGCACACAGAGAAGGAGAGAAGCTGGCGCATACGACGCACTCGAGGTCTATCTCAATGGACGGGTCGGCCAGCAACGACATGAATGTGTTCGGACTCGTATGGGTCGTCGTCGGTCAGGCACTCGCTGGCAGGCCGCTCGTCTCCGATGTCGTCAAGACGCAAAGTCGTACCAGGGAGTGGTAGTGTTGACTAAAGCGCGAAAGGCTGTCACCATCAATCCGGCACATGCGCGATAATCTCTAGCGGGCTACATTCAAAGGGCTTGTACTACAACAGTTTGTAGAGGGAAACAGAGCAAGTATCAGTAATTAGTTTGCAAGTGTGCAGTGTCCCAAGGAATGCGAAAGTATGCATGATAGATAACAAAAGAAGAAGAAAAAGTGCTCAGGTCGTGGCTGGAGGAACAGCAGGCGGCTCAGAAGAACCAGCACCACTTGCAGTTGCAGTTCCGGGCCTATTTCGTCGCCTCCGGCGTCTGTGAAGCACAATAAGCTGGCAGCAGAGAAAACAAACAATTGAAACCCACCTAGGGAATAGCGGGCCTTTCGGCATCGGTCGTTCATCGAGATCGAGGGCAATGTTAGTGGCGCAATGCAAGCCCTGCGTCGAGTTGGTTTCTTGCGCCATGGGAAAACGAGAAAAACATACCTCAATCCAGTCAACGACATCGCCGACATCCCTGGCCTGTAACAAAAACTGCTCGCCCTCGAGTCTGACCCGAATGACGTGTTTGCGCTTTAAATAGTCGTTCCCAAGCCCACTCTCCGCGTGTTGGAGCGTATATGCGCGAATGAGGTCGTTCGGGTCGGGTTCCGGCACATCGGTTTCTGAAGAAGACGACGCCTTTTGCTTGCCCTTCGCAGCGCTGGCTGGTGTCCGCGACACCGACGACGCCAAACTCGTACTTGAACGAGAAGTCGCCAACTGAGAACTACCGACCGTCGGCATTTCGCTGATTGGAGCACTCGAGGTCCCGCTGAACGACGGCCGTGGAATCGACAGCGAAGATCGGCTCGAAACAGGCGATCGGGGAGGATTCGGAAGGTCGCTCTTGGATCGGCCGTGTGACCGCGCTTTGAGCAAGCCCAACCCAAGGTTCAGCTTCGACCGAGACGCAGTCGGCGAACCGTCCATAGAAGAAGCCGACGACGGTGGTTGTTGCGAAACGGATGTGGCGGTCGACGAGGCCCGACTTCGGGACGAAGATATGCTGGAACGGGGCGCCAACATCAGTTCCGTCGTGCTCCCGGTGTCTCCCGTGAATCCCTCGCTCGGCGGAGCCAAAAGGGCTTCCTCCTGGGCCAGCTTGTTCTCCTGCGATGCTTGGCTGGCACCACCACGTGCTTTGAGGGCAGCAGCAGCAGCCGCGGCGGCGTTTCCGACGTTGGACTGTGCGATATCTCGAACCCCAACTCTGCGCTCCCACCAACCCTCGCCTTGACACCGGTAGACTCGGAACGCAGTTCCTTCCAACTCGCACAGCACCCTCCGCCATTTTCGGTCCTTGGCCTGGATGCCGGGTGCCGAAAACTCCATCTTGCGAGGCATAATCGAGCGCAAAAGGATCGAGTTGGAGTACGACGGAAGAACCTCCCGACCTTCGTCTTCTCGGGGGGTTATGCGTATCTGCGCAAGCGGATGGAGCCCAGCGTCGGCAAGGAACAACGGCGAGGTATAGGGTGGCGGGGCCGCCGAAACTTCGGGCATGGACCGTCGTCGTTTAATCGTGCTGGCGCGTTGAATGCCATGGCCGTCGTATGCAGGGGCCTCGCCGCGTTCGTCCTCCTTGGCTACAGGTTTTTCCTCCTCGGGCTCTACCAGCGGCACGAAGAGATCCACCATGCTCCTCGACGCATGCTTGTACATTCCCGGCCGCTCCCCAGCAGGAGATGGCAACGGCGGCATCGGCACCGTCCTCGGCACCTTCGGCGACGACGGCACAGGCAGCGGCGTCCGGCCATCACCCGTCGGCGACCTCGGCGAGAAGTAGTCCGAAGGCCGCATGTGTTGTGCCGGCATCGGCGTCTTGCTTGACAACACGCTGACCTTGCTGCTACTCTGCGACGACTGCAATTGAACCGGAAACGGCAACGGCGCGGTCTCGCGCTCCTTCCCCTTGCCCTTCGAGCTCAACGACGGGCCTAGGCCAAGCCCCAGCCCACCCAGCTCGAGCGAAAACGGCGTCGTGTCGAGTCTTAACGGCACAAACGGCGACTCAGTCTCGTCCCGATTCCGCGCATCCACAGAATGGTTCTGCGACTCGTCGTCATCCTCGCCGTCCATCTCGTCACCGTCCTCGTCCCCGACGATATCATCATCGTTCTCCGAATCCGAATCGTGGGCATCGCGGTCGAGTCCAGATGGACCCTCCATCGCCAAAGCCGGCATGCTCCTCACCACCGCCTTGCTCGTTTCGCGTTCATGCGTCCCGTGTGGCCCAAAAATCACGCTCGACCGACGACCAACCGTCTCCGAATGTGTTGGCGGTCGCTCAACCACCGGCGACGAGATACTCGGAAGCTTGAGCACCGGAATAGCAAGTGGTGGCTGTCGAACAATGATACTCGGGCTCAATCGACCCATATCGCTCTCTCCGGGCGATAGCGGTGCGCCAGGGTTGAACGTCATGCTATACCGATGCAGCGACATCGGGATAGAAGGTGGTCGACGCGACGGAAGGGTCCCAGATGTGGTGTTGGACCTCGAGGTCGGCGATGGCGTATAGCCCGCAGAAGCCGTTCGCGTTCGCGGTGTGATTGGGGAGCCGCTACCGCCAAGATTCCCGGCCGACGGAGAAGCCCTCAGTAACACTGAAGACCGTGGCGGTTGCGTTGGAACGGCAGTGGCTGGTAGTACCAGCGGAATAGTAGATATCGGCGGTAAGCTCGCCGTCCGCATTGTGCTGCGAGGCGAGAAGGGTCCTTTTGGTGACGGCGGCGCGTCCGTTGTTGGAGAGTATGTAACAGTCGTCGACATTGAACTCGAGGGGATGGCCGTATTCGTCGGAGAGGGTGTATTAGATGAAGGAGCAGGGCTGCGAGTGGCTGTTGGAGTTGAAGGCGTATTAATATCGATGATTTTTGAAGTCGTGGGCGAGTTCAAGAGAACGCTTGGCGCAGCACTATTTCCTCGCAATGTCTCGGCCCTTTCTCTTGCCGGTGGTTGACCGCCACGAAGCGTAGATTCCCGGGAAAGTCCACTCAGTTCGAGCGGCATCACGACATCCATGGCTTCGTCTCCCACAGTCGGCGTCTGCCCGCCCTCGTCGTCCTCATCGGGGTTCTCGCCCTCCGCTTCATCCTCCGACCAACCTCCACTACGCGCAGTCGCAAACGAATCAAGGGATGTGACCGAGGCGAAAGATGCAACGGAAGAACGACGCGGGTCCCGCGATGTTGAAGGAGACGGGGCGGCTGCCGGTTTGAATGGTGCAGGTTGGATCTTTGGTGTGGCAGCTTCGGATGGCGTTAATGGCGGTGTCATTGTGCTGACTGAAATCGGAGAGTAGTGATGAGGGTCCACAGCATGAGCTGCGCCAGGTGGGAGACCATCCATAGGCTGTGGTGGAAGACCCTCCACGGGCTGCTGCGGTCGAACCGTTTCCCTTCGGTCCAACACCGGCAAGCCCGTCAGTATCGCAGACGGCCTCCCAGACATGGGATCGATCGTTGAAGAGGTCGAGAGGACACTGCCCTGAGCCGTTGCGTACGAGGATGCCGAGGAAATAGTCGAAATTGACATGCTCGACTCTATCCTCGTCGTCATTGGCTGCGTTGCGTCGCCCAAGGCCACCGCAAGACCCATACTGAGTGCAGATTGCGCACTGGCACCAAAGACCGTGCTGCTAGGCCGACTCCAGTTCCGGCCGTCGGAAAGGGTTTGAGATCGAGCGCGACGCAGAGGCGGGAGCGACCCTCTTCGCGTATCGGAGCTCTCAGACGGCGGCTGGGCATGTTCGGTCGGAGATACTGGAGTCGGCGGCGTGATAATGGGGAGGTTTACGGGAGGAGAACTTGTCGTGTTCAGCCTAAGCTCTTTGACATGCTCAACGCTCAACGGCGCCGGCGGAATTGCGCGGGAAGGGGCAGGTGGTCGATCTGCGGCGCGCCACGGACATTAACCTCGAGAAAGAAAGAAACAATATTAAAACACGCACGCGGTAAAAGCACCTCTGCGCGGATAGGGCTATCGCTGCCGTCGCTGTCCCCGTTGTCCTCGACCGGGGCCAGCATAAGCCCAAGTACTGGCTGCGACATGTATGGCTTGACGCTTGCATCCATAGAGTACGCATTCCGCATGTACGGTCCTTCAAACGGTCTAACATCCCAAGTAAGCTTTCTCGTCGGTATCTCGGTGCGGACGATACGCACTGTGGGTGTGTTCCTCCGGGGTCGGGCGACGAGCGCGTGAACTTGGACGACACTTTCTGGAACAACTTGCTTGCCCGCAACTGGAGAAACAGCCGAAAAATTGAGAGACGGAGAAGAGCGGAGTTGCCACAAACGGACCTGGAATGCAGACTGGGTGGGGCGAACTTGCATGACGGAATTGGCCCGCGGGCGATCCATGCTGGGCGACGATGATCGTGTATGTCGCCAGCGACGGACCCGGTCAGCGTGGAGTGGAAGTGAAGAGGAACAAGCCAGTTGATGTCCTCTTCGGAGTTCACTTCAAAGCTTGGGCCCGTGATGTTCCCGCTTCCCGTCACTCGGCAGAGAACCACAACGAGCCCCGTATTCTTCGAGTCCTCAAGCGAAACGGATCCCTCTTCCCCTCGTTACCCCAGCCTATGACGACATCTACTCAAATCTCCACCGAAACGTGGGTGTACAACTGCTCCCGCCTCCCAAACCAATGAATATTCGAAAATAACACGCCCTCCGAGTCTCCACCGCTCGCTTGCTCGCCTATCCTCTGACGAAAATAACGAATCATCCCTGTCCTGCTCATGTTGGCGCCGCTCCAGCCACTGATCACCCATTCACTTCGAGAAATGCTGCAAGGCTGCAAGGCCGCTCACCGCGTCTCCGGGCATCCCGCCGAGAATTCATCCACCTCCGAAGGATCGCGTAGAGCCCCACCGCGAGGAACACTCCGCCAACAAGGCTCACGACCAGCGCAATCGTCGCGTTTTTCGAGAGCTTGACGTGCACGATCGAGCCTCCGCTCCCGGATGCCATGGAGGGCTGTTCCAAAATATCGCGAGGTGAAGGCGCCTTTATACATGTCGGCGGCGTCGCGACTCTTGTCAGACCATGCTGCAGTTGAAAGCTGTAGAACGAGTCGTGTCAGATTCGGCAGCTCGCGATGAACGACCTTGGCTCGAGATCCAGGAACGCGACTGGGGCTGTATTCGACTGGGAGCCGAGAGTTGCAAAAACACGGTCACGCATAGACGCGTCCAGTAATTTCCGCTTTAGCGGTATGACATCATCGAGGCGCTGAATCTTCTTGGGCTTCCATCGGTACCGCGACGTGTTTAATCTAGGAAAGAGACCACACGAGCCGGGAGAATCAAGTTGGCCATGAGAGGGTAGACTGGAGGGAGCATCAATGCAGCTTCTGGGAGAATCGGAAGTGGTTTAAACTTGGAATTGGTGGAGAATCGATCCAGAGAATCATACATTTCGGTAGACTTGAAGCATTTCGCCGTATCCTGCTTCAGAAAACACTCCCTCCACCTAAAACCCAAATTATTGGCAGCTCCAGAAAGACAATAAAAAAGAGGCGCGCACCATCCACAATAATGTCTGCCCCATTGACATACCTTCCTGCGGGACTACAAAGCATGACCACAACCCCACTCAACTCACTCGGATCCGCCATCCTCCCCATCGGATTCCGACTCGCCCAAATCTCCCTTGCTTCCGCGAGCCCATCCCCCTCATTTAGAATCGTATCGCAGTACCCCGGGCTGATTGAGTTGACACGAATACCATACCGTGTCCACTCTGCCGCAAGCGAGGCGCGAAGCTGCAGCAGTGCGCCTTTCGAGACATTGTACGCGACCTGCGGTTGCGGGAAATTGACGCTATGTCCCGAGATGGACGCGGTGAAGACAATGCTGCCCCCAGTTTTCTGCGCAATCATCTGCCTGCACCATTCGCATTGACAGCGTCAGCAGGCACGAGTTGCAGCTCAGAAAAAGGAAGAACGCACTTGCCAACCGCCTGCGCACAAATCCAACTTCCCGTCGTATTAATCTCCACCACCCTCCTGAACTGCGCGCCCGTCATCTCCTCCGCATGCACAGTGCTCACCACGCCAGCGAAACACAACAAAATCTGCACACCACCGTGATCCTCGCCGAATTCCTCCACACTCTCTGCAACACCCCGCGCCACCCCATCCTCATCCGTCACATCTACGACCTTCTCCAAAATCTTCCTGTCCGGAAAATCCTGCCGGAGAGCGGGTATGGCGGTCTGCGCGTGCGCCGACGCGAATGAGGCTGCCAGGTCGAACAACGCGACGCTGGAAGCTCCATGTTCCAGTAACGCACGAACTACTTCAAGAGCCAGCATTCCAGCCCCACCAGTCACTAACAGGTCATACAGGTCATAAGTAAGCGCAAAGAATGCAACACAAACCCACCAATAGCATTTCCAGTAACCGCGAACCGTCTCGTCGCGACCTGAGCCGGCGTCAAATTGCTCAACGCAGGATCGTCGCGACGCGTAATCGGCGCAGTCAATGGGTTCTCAGCGGTAGAAAGAGTCATAAACGGGATGGTGCGCTCCCTCAGCGCCTCGCGCGAATAGTTGTCGCCAGCCATCGATGTCAAGTCCCAAGATCTCGGCCTGCACGTGACCACGTGTATTCAGTCAGTACAAATACCTAACGAAAGAAAGTCGAGGATAGAGATGTTACTGAGATGATTTCCTCGTCGCCTCACCAACACTCGCCGCCAACGTCGTCTCGGACACTGCGGCCGAAGCACGCGACGACGACACCACCTCCAAGCCCTCTCCCCCGTCCACCGTCGTCCGCAGATGCGTCTGGCGAGACAACACACTCAACGCCCTCGAAAGTCTTCCAAACCGCGGACGATTTTCTCGCACAGACACCCCCACACCACCCTCATGCTTCAAGATCGTCTGCGCCTGATCCTCATTCACCATTTCCGGCCGCGGCCTCACCACCTCGTCTCCAAACACACCACCAACCTCCTCCAACGTCGTCATGCCCGTCTCGACGAACACGAGCCAGACCACGATCCACGAGATGATGCAGAATCCGGCCATGAGGAAGTACGCGCCGGCGCGCAAGGTCTCGAACGTCGATGGGGCGGCAAACGCGACGACGAATTCAAAGAGCCAGTCCGAAATGGTTGACACGGCCATACCCTTGGAGCGGACTTTGAGTGGAAACAACTCAGCCCCCAGCAGCCATCTGCGGCAACAAATGAGCACAGTAGCAGGCGCAGAAAACGATGCAAAACGTACGGGATTGGACCCCAGCTACGATACTATGAGCATGAATGAGAGAAAGTGACGAAAACACGCACGAAGAGGCAAAGAAGAACAAGTAAAAGCTCGTTAAAATGACAATGCCACGAGCACCCATAAACGTCGAAAGCTTGTCAGGCCAATGTTCGAGGCAGAGCTTTATTGAACCAACGGTGACGAGCGCAACAGCCAACGCAACACTGCCACAGAGGAGGAAGATTCGACGGCCGAGTTTGTCTAGGTATAAGATCGCAGGAATAGTGCCGACGAGGTAGAAGACCGAGCATACACTGGACCAAAACAATGCTTGCGAAACCTTCATGCCGGCATGCGCGAGAGTCTCGGGGAGAAAGTGCAGCAGCGCGTTGATTCCGTTGAGCTGAGCCAGCATCTGCGCCAGCCATGCGATAACGGTCCGTCGCGTGTACTGCTTAAATAGATCCTTCCAGCGCCCACGGGCTCCATCGCGCGCTTCAAGCTCGACGGTGTCCTCGATTTCAAAGAAAGTGCGGGTGATGTCGTCGTCAGTGATGTCGCCTGCGGAATGCAGCTCGGCGAGGGTCCAGAGGCCTTCGCTCTTGAAGCCGTTTTGGATTAGCCAACGTGGTGTTTCGGGGAGGTAGAATGTCCAGACGAATAGGATGAGCGAGATGAGCGCTTGAATTCCGTAGGGGCCGCGCCACGATTCCTCGCCGCGCATGTCGAAGTAGAAGGCGTAGCCGATCCAAGAAGACCCACAGTAGCCAGCATTCATCCAGAAGGTTTCGAGACTGACTGCAGACTGCTGAGAAAACTTTCACGACCCAACGAAAACCACACACCGAACATGCCACGCGCATTGGCGGGGGCGATCTCGACCTGGTAGATGGGGACGATGGTGCTGAGGATGCCGACGCCGAAGCCTTGGATGAAGCGCCCTACGGCGAGCATTGGGAAGCTGTAGGAGAACATCTGGATGAAAGCTGCGCTAGTTAGAAACTTGTACAAGAAGACCCTAAGGAAACGTACACGCGACGAGATAGAACGAGGCGCCGATCCGGATTGATGTTCTGCGGCCGAGGGGATCGAGATACGGTGCGCCGAGGGCACCAAGTAGGGCGGTGACGTTGAGGGACGAAACAAACATGGCGGGGAGCATAGGCGATACTTCGACCTCGCGCAGCTGGACGTTCTCGGTGCTGACTGACTCGCCGTGGGCGTACATACGTGAGATAAAGTTGGGTTGGACTTGAAAGGCAGCGGTGACGCCTTGAGAGTATCCGAAGAGGGCGTCGCCGAGAGAAGCCATTGCGCCAGAGACGTAGAGCAACGGTGCGCCAGCCCATCGTCTGTTGTACCGAATCGCGTAGTTTGTTTTCTTTTTGATGAAGCCCATCGAGGCGAAGAGCGACTTTTTTGAGGGTGGATGAAGGTGGAAGGGTGGAAGTTGGGTGGAGGGTTTTTTGGAGGTGGAAGTTGGCGTTGAGGTGATGCCAGTCAGCCACACGTGCAGCTTCGCCCTTTTCACGTCTGTCCCAATACCCCGCTCAGCGCAAGCACAAGCACTCAGCCGCTGTCCCCGACGCGCCCATATCCACTAGCCCGTCGTCGTCTGCAGCCCCTCCACCCAGTTTTCCGTCTCCCACAACCCAACACGCACCCCACCATGGCCCACCCAGCATCCTCGTCAAAGTGCGTTTTCCTCCCGATTCTGCAGCCTTTCGGACGCTAAAAGACACGATCTACAGCCTCGCAAACTCTGCGCCCGCGTCGGGCGAGTCGTGGAAAAACGGGCTGCGGCTACCACCAAAAGACCTGCGCCCCCAAACAACAGATGTAACCGCGACAAAGGGCACCGAATTCGAGGACATGTTCCTCCGCCGCGAACTCCTCATGGGCATCTTCGAGGCTGGGTTCGAGAAGCCCTCACCCATCCAAGAAGAAGCCATCCCCATTGCACTCACCAAGCGCGACATTCTTGCCCGCGCTAAGAACGGCACGGGAAAGACCGCTGCCTTCGTCATCCCCTCCCTCCAACAAGTCGACGTATCCAAGAACAAGATTCAAGCCCTGCTCCTCGTCCCGACTCGCGAGCTTGCCCTCCAGACCTCCCAGGTCTGCAAGATTCTCGGCAAGCACATGGGCGTCCAGGTTATGGTCACCACCGGCGGCACGACGCTCAAGGACGATATTATTCGTCTCTCCGAGACCGTGCATGTGTTGGTCGGCACCCCAGGCAGAATATTAGATCTGGCTGGCAAGAACGTCGCCGACCTCAGCGAATGCCCCGTCTTCGTCATGGACGAGGCCGACAAGCTGCTTTCTCCCGAATTCGCGCCTGTCATGGAGCAGCTCCTTGCGTACCTCCCCGACAAGCGCCAGGTCATGCTCTTCAGTGCTACGTTCCCCATGATCGTCAAAGATTTCAAGGTGCGTTGGTTTTCCTTTCTTCGCCCTCCAAAAACTCATTGTTCGTAGGACAAGCACATGGTTTCCCCGTACGAAATTAACCTTATGGATGAATTGACGCTGCGCGGAGTAACCCAATACTACGCCTACGTCGAGGAGCGGCAGAAGGTACACTGTCTCAACACACTGTTCTCCAAGGTGCGTCTAGCCTTCTTCTTTGTTCTTGTATCTTACCAAATGCCTTAGCTCCAAATCAACCAATCCATCATCTTCTGCAACTCCACCAACCGCGTCGAGTTGCTCGCGAAAAAAGTGACCGAGCTCGGCTACTCCTGCTTCTACTCGCACGCGAAAATGCTGCAATCGCACCGCAACCGCGTATTCCACGACTTCCGCAACGGCGTCTGCCGCAACCTCGTCTGCTCGGACCTCCTCACGCGTGGTATTGACATCCAAGCCGTGAACGTCGTCATCAACTTTGATTTCCCCAAGAACTCCGAGACGTACCTGCACCGTATCGGCCGTTCGGGGCGCTTTGGGCATTTGGGATTGGCGATCAACCTCGTCACGTACGAGGACCGGTTCAACTTGTATCGCATCGAGCAGGAGCTGGGCACCGAGATTGGCCCGATCCCGCAGGTCATTGACCGCGGGTTGTATGTCGACCCCGGGGCGGTCCAGGAGGAGGGCGGCCAGCAGCGCAACAACAACAACGCGCAGCAGCAACAGCAGCAGCAGGCTCCTGTCGCTGGCCCCGCGCGTCCGCCCCCGCAGCAGCAGCAACACCATCACCAGCAGCAGCAGCAGCAGCAGATGCTGCAACAACAGGCAGCCGCGATGATCCAGCAGCAGCACCAGCAGCAACAACAGGTGCTGTATCAGAGCAACGGCGCGCCTCCCGCTCAACGACAAGGACCCAACGTCGTCATGCGCACGACAGGCTTGCCTCCGCCACAACAGGGTATCCCGCAGATGCAGTACCGCGGCGGCGTTCCCGGCGGCGGTCGATGAGATGAGCCCCCCCCCCCAACCGCGATCCAGTCCACCACGTTCCTTCCACTCCACCCTCGTTCCCGGACGTTTGTTTTTGCGCTAGTGCTCCCCCTGCTCTCCTTGTTACATATACAACGCCTCGTCCCCGCCGCGCACCTCTTTGAATTCGCGCTTTACTGATTGTATTTTTACTCTACGCGCCGAGGACGAGGCGGCCATTACTGCTACATACTTGACGACGCGCGACGAATGGTCTGGGGGTGTTAGGGTGGGTTGGAGGGACCGACATATCCTTGTTCAACTTACGCGGTTTCGTGCGTAGCTCTTACTTGTAGCGGAATCGTACTGGATGTGTTGGTCGAGACGGATGTGTTCGGCACGTGACCAGCATGATGAGTGAGCCTCAGTGAGCAAGGCCTACACTCGCTATTGGCACGTTTGTGGGCCGCCCAGTCGTGCTCTCCATCGCAGGTTGTCCCTCCGCATTAATCAGTTCAACCCAGGTTGACCGATTTTGAGTGTTGCTGCAGATTCTGGGCACTTTGGTTGCGACCAACAGCCGAACGACGTCCAGGTTGTGGCTATCGTCGGAATCGCGGGGGCTATCGCCGCCAGCGAGAGAGCCAGGGCAGCACGACGCCGACGCAGAGGTTGAATTGCTGTTTAGAGCCGTATTCCAGAGAGGAGCATGGACTTGAGCCGCGAGCAGACTATTTTGATGTCGAGGAAGCTCATTGTATTCGATGCTGGTACCGCTACGAAAGTGCTGGCATGATGCGGACGACTTTGCCCTCGTTGCGCGCATGGATTTTGAGTTTCTGCAGTATCGGAGATTGTGCCCATCGTTCCGGTGCCGGACGCTCCTCCGTCGCCCAATAGTAGATATCCCAGTCCGCTTCGTCGAGCAGCTGCAAGCACGTCCATGAACTTCGAGAACGCTAAAGCAAAACCCCAAAACGTACCTTGTCGTACTCCCGCAACTCCTCCTCGTTCATCGCAGCCAGATTATCGCGCGCAAATGTGCTGAGAATGAGGTCGCTCTCGAGGGTTCCGCGTTTCCGGGACTGGTACACCAGCCGTGCGCGCATAGCAGCCACAGTCTCGCCTGGTCGCGGAATCGGCTGCGGAGGCGGCAACTCGGGCGGTGTCTGGGTGTTTGCAAGATGCTCGGGCGAATGTGGGAGTGGCCAGGGGTCTGCACGCGCGACGGCGCTTCGAGAGAAGAAACGGGCGGCAACGGAGATTCGCAGATGGCGGAGCATGGCTGACCGAGGGCAATTCACGTGAGGATTCTGATCTTGACCTCAACCTTCATAGCCAAATGAAGAAGCTTCTTACCGCAAAGTCCACATGTGTCCTGGCTGTGGCGTCCCCTGGACTCGATTCACCGACGACCCAGCACCGGACTGAGGCCCGTTCTCGGCCAATAATACCAGCAAACTCCGTACTCTCTGAACCGCCGAGTAAGTCGGAAACCCACTCCCTAGTCCAACCCGACGCACGGATATTCGGACCTGGACCCCGCGCGAACCCGAGACCCTTCTCCCGTACGGTTCTCGACGAGGCGTCGCCCTCAAACCAAACCGCCCAACTCGGCGATCCAGATCTGCTGCGACCAACCCCGGCCTCGACTTGAAAGGCTTCTTTTTCGAAGGCACCCTCCCGGCGGCACCGGAGTCCGAAACAGGTCCCTGCCAATACCGCATTCAGTCCTGAACGCGCCCACAAGACCATCGAGTCGGCGAAATTCGCGTTCGGTATTTCAAACACACCCGAGCAGACAGCTTTTAGTCGGAACGTGGCCTCCGCGGCGGCGATCCACGGGAAGGTCAATAGTCCACCGGTTTCTTTCTTACAAGATTTAGTTTCCTTGGCCCTCGTTCAAGATACCCGAGCGCCGCCTACCAGTGCAGCACACTTCTTGCGAGCGACCGCCGCACGGACCATGATAGCACTCAGCTCGGCTGGACGGTGTTTTCCGCTGTCGAGGCCCGAATATCCGATCTGAGCCCATTCATTATTCGTATTCGGCGTTCAGCCGCGCAAATCAAATCGTCCTTCGAATTCTTCACTGCTTTTCTCGACAGAAAGTCCGACTCTCAGGTATACTCTATCTTACTTTCGGGACCTGCACTCATCTACTGCAGGTCGTCGACGAGTCCACCGAGGTTACCGCCCCAGCGAAACCGCTGTACCTTTTGCTGGCCACCCGCGGCCGCAAACTGCTGAAACACTCAAGTTGTTGTCATCGACACGATATAGTCGCCAGTCAATTTACCTACGCGGTCCCGCCAATCGCGCGATCTCCCCCTTGGCCCTGATCACCGCCGCCGCTTCTTGGGCTTTTCTACCCACTTTGCGCTACGCAGCCTAGGCTAGGTGCAACCCGGGGTGTGTACGAGTTCACGATGCCGTCAGCCACAACAGCTAAACAAAGTAAATTTAGTGCGCGTACTCGGAGGAGCCGCGATAAGATAGGGCTGTCTCTAGATCTTTTGCTTGGGCACGCGACCGGGCAGGGGTTTAGCTGTCTTTGTCGCCACCGACAACAAATCAGCTGGTCGACTCGCATTGCGCCGACCCGCCCCACCTCCCCGCCCACAAGCCTCCAAAGTCTCCTTCGCCTAATCTTTTAAACCCCCGTGTAGCGGCCCGGCACGGGACGGCTCGTCTTCATTCCTGCGGAAGATCTTCAATTTCTTTCCGAGTCTTTCTTTTGCAAATGACTGTCGGACCTTCTACAAGTGACTAGTGACAGTTTACCAGTTGCCGCCGAGCGCGCCAAAATGGAAGCCCAGAGATCTTCCGCATCGAAAAAAAAAATCCGTCCTAATCTGACGCCAAGTTTAAGATTAAGATAATCTCGAACGGGGCCTCTCCGAGGAAGCCCGCCGACTTGCGTACAATTCTCCGGATCCCGAGCTGAGATCTCGGTCCTTCCTTTTCCTTGCCTTACGCTTTCACCACCCCGTTCGCGGCTGCGCAAGCACTGCCAGTGGCAAGCTGAGAACGCGCGGAAACGGAGCGCTCGTCGTGGCTTACGCCGAAATAGCACAAAGACGAAGAAGAGAAAGGGGAAGGGTCCAGAACGTACGCGCCGCGCCGCGCCCAGAGACAGACTGAGATTACTTCCACGTTCCCGCCTCGCACAGCAGCCCGCAGCCTGAGGCAGCGGCGGCGTAGGCGGTGAAGGCCGGGGATACGGATATTAATTTGGGATATGAATGCCAGTCGGTCTGCGGGTTCAAGCTCGAGCTCAAAGGGAAAACATTGGCAGCTGAAAGAGCTCGAGTTCGAGCTCGGGCACGCTGCGGCCTGCATGAACTGTGGTCACGTAGCGTCCCAAGATAGCGACGCGCGCGTGCACGTAGTGGTCCCTCAACTTGATAACCTCGCTGTTTGCCTCGCAATGATCATGATATGATTGAAGGCAAAACGCCGGGCGCGTCTGCGTCTTTCTAGGCCTTTCTGTGGACAGAAAAAAATCACGATACTGCGCAGCGTACAACGTGCCAAGTCCAAACGACACGCGGGTTGGGCTGTTTTGCGGGAACAAAGGGGTCGGCCTTGACGACGACATAGCGGTCAGGGACCGCAAGCGTAGATCTATCGCAACCGAGATCGCATCTTCTAAAAATTTTATTTCTGGTCAGCGCGATGAGATACAAGGTACTTGGACGATGCCGCTGGGTTTTCTAGATGTCGAAGAGAAAAGCGGTGGCTGCTAAGGCTCTTGGCACCGCTCCTTGAGCCGGAGATGAGAGTGCAGTACTACGTGTTTCGTTCGGTCCGAGTCGGCGAAGGCGCGGTAGCTACCCCGAGCGGCGCGTCCCTTCATGCTCCGGCGCGTCGAGTTCCGCTTTGAAAGAAGGGAAAACAAAGCCGAAGCAAAGAAAGGAATCAGCCACGTTGCTAGCAAAGAAAGAGGATGCAGATCGTCACTCACCCTGACGCCAAGCCTCGAGTTCCTCTGCACGGCGGCCCTTGACGACGCGACGCGCGGCGTAGAAACTGACGCCGAACAGCACAAAAAGGCTGCCGAACGCGCGGAACTAAGAAAAGCTGGTTTCAGAACATGCGTTGCTGTTGCTGTTGTTTGGGTTGTGGGGAGACTGGACTGACAAGACGGCCGGGGGAGTTGAAGTCGAGAAAAGGTCGAGGCCGTTGCATTACGCAGGTCGCATTAATTCGGGCGCTGGCGGCGGGAGGAGAGAGACGACGGAGATGGTCGGAAGCGGGTGACACCACCGCCTGATTTGGAAGGCGCACAAGGTTACCGTTTACCGCGAGACTGGTGTCGAGTAGAGTGCGGTGGACGGAGTCTCGTCCAGAACAGTGTCCGCGATCTGGTCCACGGACGTGGAAAGGTGGATAGCGACACAAGGCAAACCTAATTTGGGTGTATCGCCATGCAGATCTCAGATCCCCTGCGGCCCCCGATTTTGTAATTGATGTGAGCACGACCTATAAAATGGATTGACGTTTGCGGTCCCTCTCTACTCTCGAACTCTCCGTTCACCCTCAGCTTCCGCTGCTCAACACCCTCCGCACACACTACTCTCCATTCAAATGGCTACCATCGGTGTCTCGACGAAAATCTGGGAGCGCAACCAGGTTCGGCGTCCCCTCTGGCCGCCTCGACGCGCCGACTGAATCTTTGTGTGCAGCATTGGTCGCTCTATCAACAGTGCGGCGTCTGGGATCCTTCCACCCGCAGTGTACAGGTCTGGGAGTGCATTCGTCCCCGTACGTCGCAGACCATCGCTGTCTCTAGTCGCGCTGACCTTGTCTCGTATGTTAGACGACTCTACCCCCGGGACTGAACCACCCAACACGAACTACTGGCGCTTCATCGCTCGTCGATAGTCGGCCCACACACATCCCCCATCGTCCCGCGCTTGCATCGCGTCGCCGTCGCGAGCGCGTCACAGGACTGAGCCACCCGCGCCGACCCTCTTGCGTGCATTATTTATGCTACTGCGCAACCACCACCCCCTCCACAACTCGCAGACCATACTGTCGCGTCTTGTTACCTGCCCGCGTCTACGGGATGCGGTCGATTGGAGTTTGGGGAGATCGGCGTCGGTGCTGGCCACCACTGTTGTCTTTGGGTCTTGTGTGTGCTTTGCGTGTATCACATTCGGTGTTTGCTAGCATAACTTATCCAATTCACGTTCGTCTCCACCTCCCTGAGCGCGTCGTGGCCGTCGTCGTCCTGTCCGATTCTCGAGCTTTCCCGACATTGACGTCAACTCCTACGTCACCCTAAAATATGTCAAACTCTCCTTGTCGTTCCCAACACGCGTTCATGCTTCTTCGCAAAAGCTTCGGCGTCATACCCCAACAACGAACGCTACCAGATCTCCATGGCGTCACTCCTTCCCGACGCAATCTCCGTCGGTCCTAGCTCTGGCAATCCCCGCTTCATCGATCCCCTTCGTCGTCCCGATATGCACCAACGGCTCCGTGCGGGGTTCCATAGTCCATTGCCTTGCTTGCTTGCAGCTTCTAATGCCCACCCGACGGATGCTTCGGCGAATTACCCCAAATAGCTTGGGATTCAGACGGAGCTCTTCGCATACGAACTCGAACTGAACTCAGCTCGGAAGTACGCGTCTTCGCCGATATGATCCTTGTTGCACTGCATTGGCACTGGCACTTCCGGCGCGCGAACAACTCGCGAATCAGGGCGCCCGCGCATTCACCGAAACAAGAACAAGGACGCGAAGAATTGCCCCCGTCACCGGAACGACAACAAACAAACGCCTCGGACCCATCGCGGGTCCATAGGACGTGTCGCGACTTGACTTGGCAGTGGGCAGCGTGTTCTCGAGGGAACGGCAACAAGATTTCCTCAGAACAGAACAAGACGGCTTTGGATGTCCACCGACACCGAGCACTCAACACCGAGCACATTGGTAGTGGCCACCGCGTGAATGTCCGCGTCCCTCGAGGCGGCTGCACGCGTACAGCACGACGATAGACCCCCCTCCGCTTTACTCAAGCCTCCGGTACCGGCGCATTGACAAAGAGTCCTAAACTGGACTCCGTTAGCTAAGCCCTGCCTTGCAGCGCATTGCGGTGGCGTCGCAGGCACAAGGACCGCCCGTGTAGGGCGGCATTTCGTGAAAGAGTGCGCAAACCCTGTGTCTTCCGGTCGGCAGAACGGCGCCGTACGCCGTAAGAAAGAGCTTTTTACCCCGCGTTTTCGCGCTACCTGCGGTGGCGGCGGCAACAACCTTTGTAAGCCACGTCTATGGTTGGAGTCGCCGTGCGCGTCTGAGCTTGATAACGCGTAAAATTCAGTCGTTGAATGTATTCCTCCCAGGAACCCGAGCACTAGTGGGTGGGCGTTGCTGTTCAACAAGCGTGATTTGTGAAGAGTTCACTGTGCGCATGCAGTGAATAGGTACAGTTCTCGTACGCTATAGATATTTTCGGGTGCAGCATCCGGAGCGTGGCCTTGAAGCAGTGCTACGCAGAGCAGCAAGCAGCAGTCAGCTTTGACAGCCGGAGGGTGCCTTCGCGGACTTCGTGGGGATGCGGACAACACGCTCCCGCCCAATTGAGCGCGAACCCCTCCCGTTCCCGCGCAGTCGGGTCGAAGTTCGAACTGTAACAGTGCAAGCTTGGTAGTCTTCCCGTCCCCGCCCGCCCGGCGTCAGGCGACGCGCGGTCGGCGTTAGTGAAAGAAGGCGGACATAACATTCAATCAACCGTGGCTGGCCAGCTTCGTATCCTTCGCCTGCCAATAAAATCTGCGCATCTCAGCAGCTGCAGCTTCTCGTCTCGAACTCGATGGCTGAAGCTGATTTTTCGGGAGGACCTGCACAGAAGAACGCGCATAATCAGCACGAGATAGAACGTGAACTTGTTTTGCGTGCCTCCTAGCCAAGCGGAGTAGTTGTTGGCGTTCGCGAAGCGGTTCAACCCGACGCAGAGTAGCACAGGAAGCAGGAGGAGGTAGCAGATATGACTCATCTGTGACTGTTGAACTTTCTTGCCTGTGCTGCTTGATCAGCAATCACAGCTGTGCTCGTCCCCACGCCCTTCCACGCGTCCTGTGCGTGTGTACGCGTCGGCGAGATTGGTTGCAGAGGGAATATTTAGCCCAAGCTAATCTTTGGAGTTGGCAGATCCAGCGTGTTGGCGATTGCGCTGGAGTGCCGCATGTTGGCGGCGAGGTTCATCGTCGTTCAGGCTGAAATATCCACGCCTACCTTCAATTCGGCGTCGCCGCTTTCTCGATTGTGGAGCTGCCCTAGCTCAAAGCTTTGGGCTCCACAAGACGCAGCGAACGCGATTTCGGCGGCAGCGCCCGGGCGTGGGCGAAAGTCGTAAAAGCTCGGACCAAACAGACGGTGAGAGCCCCGAGGCAGCGCATCGTGTCATGCGTTCAGCGCAGCAGGTATCTCGGAAAACAAACCAACGACAGAGCTAGAAGTTCGCAGGGCGGGCAGTGCCGCTTAGCCCGACCGGTGTTCATGTTTCCCAAGCTTTGAGCGATTGAGTTCAGTACAATGTAGTGGAGGATTGTGGACGCCGGCGGGGTGCTCAGGTGGGGCGATTGAAAGAATCAAGGGTTGTTTGCTCGTTGAATGGTTCGGGAAGCGGGAGTTGTTTGGTAGGCGCCAAGTAGGCGCGATGAATGCGAGGCATATAGAATGCGCGTACAGTTGGCAGTGGCACATTCGAATTTGCTGAAGCTATCAATGATGAGTTGAAGAAGTTGGGTGACTTGAACTGAAAGCTCGATCGCGCTTCGAGGGAGTTGCAACCGTAAGGATACGCGGCAGCAGCTCAAGCGATACCGTCGTGCACGTAGCTCATGGTTTCTGGCGTCTTGCTTCGATTCGCATTCGAGGGTCATGGGTTGGTGGTGGTTGAGTTCAAAGGTTGGTCATGTCACATGTTGGTTGACGCCCGCATATCGAACCGGCATTCAGACTCCGCGGCACCTCTAGCGTCGGCGCCGGCTAGCGTCGGGCGCCGTAGCTGTCGGCGCTGTGACGACCAAATCCATCTAACTGCAACTGAGCAGCAACTCCCTCTTCGCAAGTACACTCGACTGAAAGAGGCATGTTGTCCCCGACTTGCGGGACGTCGACGTCGCCAACCGCGGCCGCCCGACTCAAGCCCAATATCAACTGCGTCTGAATTTGCCGCCAGGGCCCTGAACGACGAGTACATAAAACAAAGTCGCGCGACTGTCGGCTTGGGCACGACCTCTAACCGTTGCTGACCTCGAGCTCCAGGAGAAAGGGTCCTTCGGTTCCGCACTCTACATAAGTTCGTTGATATGGCTTCCAGGCACCCATAAATATCACAGGCAAGAAAAGCGCAGCAAGTCCTTCTCCCTTTCGGCGAAGATCAGCCGTCGCATGAAAATCACCGTTTATCTGATTGCAGATCGGCGGCAACAACCGACAAACAACGGATGTGGTTGCCAGCGGCGCCTGTGCGCAGTGCGCATGCGGCGGCCGGCTTTGTGGGCGCAGCGCATGGGACGGAGCCTTCTGCCTAGGCTTGCGAAATGACCTAAGAAGGAAACTTCCATTCAAAGCGACGCCAAAGGCCACTCACTCATTTCTCGGACAAATCTCACAAATCTCCGACGGGGCCAACTATCGAAGGGACCATGAACGTCAGCATGGTGCAGTAAACTCAACATCGGAGAACGATGGCGAAGCGTCAAACATGCGTCACTATCGACGCAATTTTGGAGCCGCGGAAGAGACCGAGAGATTTTCCAAAAAGCCTTCGGCACATGACCCCACCTTTCTCTCCTTTTGGCCGTCTCCTTGCCTCCTACCAGTACCCCGCTCCATCCTCCGAGCTCCACCTATGAAGCAAATACTTTCTGTTTTCGGCCATCGGAAAAACACGAGCGCGCAACGCGAGACCAGCATCCCGGAGATTCTTCAAGTTACGCCGTCTGGATCTCATGGTCCACTAAGATCCTTGCGCCATACAAGACCAATAGCGGCAAACCGACTCGAGCCTGTGATAGCGCGCTCAAAATCCTCCTGAAGGAGTGTATCTTGGTTTGATTCGCAACTTGAGCGAGAAGCAGCGCGCAAAGCCGTGGTTAATCAAGGCTGCGTGCGATCCCGCTACGTAGCATGCGGACCGTATTCACCAAGCGATCGCAACTGCGAACGCTAAACTCGATAAGAGGACAGAAACGCAGCTCATCTTCCAAATCGCGACGTTCGCGCCGCAATATGCCTCACAAGAATCCGAAGCAGAGCCTCCCTGCACCCCAGAATCGCTCGCCCGAAGTCAGCGACGTCATCCGCGGCACACACACACCCTTATCGTTCTGCTTGACCCTAAGCACCCCTCCAACCGGCCTATTTTCGTTGCCCATGCATTCCGCTGCACTACCACAGGCCACAAGTACCCTAACCTTCGACGCAAATAGCTCGCATGACGAGCCGCTTGACGCATCCATCGGCCCAAGACTCCACCAGAGAGAGACGGCGTGGGTCTTGGACGGCGTACGGCCGTCGCGATGAAAAGCTCAGGAATCCGATCGTCCGCTATCCATTGACTAAGAGACGGCAAGCATCTCCACATCCGCCGAAGCAGGCGCAGCCGTCTGCTTGACTGCTTGCTGATCCAGCAGGTACGAGAGCGTCGAGATGTTCTCTTCGCATCTAAAGAACGCCAGTCAGAGACCATAAGAATGGAGCGAGAGAGCGAGGAACGCACAATCGCGACACAGACTGCTCGAAATCCACCAACGCCTTCTGCAAGACGCGAAACACACTCGCGTGTTCCGCTGAACGGTCACGTAGCTGGCGCCCATGCGCAACGAGGAGGGTGTTCGCCCAGAGAAGATCGAACTCGAGATGCGGACTCCGCGCGAGGTGCTCAGCCACGAACCGCAGTAACAGCGGAACGTACATCTCGGGTAGCTGACGCGCAACTAACCGGATATCACCGCGCGGAATCCCCTCGTAAACGCGCTGGATTAGCGGCTTCTCGTTCAGACGGAACGCCATGACCAGCGCTTTGAGGTGTTCGCCGTCCGCGAGGACGTCGAGGACGGCTTGCGGCGTCAGGTCGATAGAGAGGTCGAAGGGATCGAACGTGACCGTTTCGTCGAGCGAGTAGATGAGGAGCCCTTCAGTGGACGCTGCGGCCCATGCACGACCAGTCGGCGAGAATCTGACGCATTTCGTCCGCGCCTCTTGTCGATATCGCCGGATAGACATGTCTCCCGCCCCACGGCTGGCTCCAGGCAAACTGAGATCCATGCGGTCTTCAAGGTCGCTTTCGTCCCCGCGCGAGTCGATGAGGTCGACGTTGATGCCCGCATCGTTGACTTTGCGGCTGTCTAGGAACTCCTCGGTCCCGTCGAGAGACAGGTTCTGCGATATTTGGAACTTCTTGACCATGACGCCTTCACCCTCGCGCACATCGTACAGCACGACATACTTGCTGTTTCCGCCAGCCAAGACGCATATCCCGTCGGCGGTATAAGCAAGGCTGTTGTAAGCCTTTCCCGACGTGCTGTTCGCAGCGGAGACGCGGTCGTCTGCCTTGCGCCCACCAGAGACATCTTTCCGCCCCTCGATGATGTTCGTCTGTTTGCCCTTCTCGACGTCAAAAAACGCGATTTGACCGTCCAAAGACGATGCCGCGAGTTCTCTGCCGTCGGGACGGAACGTCACAGCAAGCACGTCGGAGGACATGGTCAACGGCTCCACTGCACGTGACCGGCCGAAAACATTCCAGACGCGTATGGTGCGGTCCCAGGAGCCGCTGGCGAGTTGGTTCGCACCGGAGGGCGAGAAGTCCAGCGCGCTGATGGGCCCTTCGTGGCCAGTGAGGATGTCGAGGAGTTTGCCCGTTTGCACGGACCACATAAACACTTCGAATGAGTCTGTCGAACCGGCCGCGACCACTTCTCCAGATGGATCGACTGCGAGTGCGGAGAATTGCACAGGCGAGGGGGACGTGAAGGTGCGGAAGTTGCGGTACCGAACGAGGTCGTACGCTCGTACGGTGCCGTCGAGAGACGCAGAGAACAACACGCTTCCGTGTTTTGCGAACGAGACGGCCGATATCGGCGCCGTATGCTCCGTGAAAGTCACGAAACAGAACCCGGAATGGGTCGACCAGACCTTGACCTTGCCGTCGTCTCCGCCCGTGGCGATGGTCTGGCCGTCCGGCGCATACGCAAGGGTGTTCATGTCGTAGAAATGCCCTTGCTGCTTGAGGATGTACGACTCGGATTGCCATTCCCATACAAGCAGCTGTCCGAGCTTCTTGGCGCCAAACGCCAGCCACTCGCCCGACGCGTTGATCGCGACCGACGAGATTTTCTCTTGCGAGATGCTGAGCGTGTGCACGTTGGAGAACGCGGGCATTTCCCATAGACCGAATATTCCAGTTGAGAACCCGACGACGAGGAGGTTGGAAGGCGCGTGGAAGGTCGTGCAGACGACTTTTGTGTTCGCTTGGTTGAAGTAGTGCCGTTTGTGAACTCCCCAGCGCGCGTTGGCGATGATGTTCGCCCCGGTGCCTTGCGAGGTAGACGCAACGGGTTCGTCAGAGTCAGAATCCGACCCGGAGTCTTTTGCTTTCCAGGTGAAAACGGCGCCGTCCCGGCTAACGGTGTAGATCTAGAGTAAATTCTGAGTCTGGCGAAAGTGCAAGACCCTTGCAACGCACAGAAGATCCATCGCTCGAGAAGTAGGCGCCGAGGACCGCGTCTCGATGTCCAGCAAAGGTTTTGGGTCGAAATCCTTCGAGTGGGTCCAACGTGAAGAGACGCGCGGTCATGTCCCGCGAGGTCGTTATAAAACAGCTGGAATCCAGTCAGAGGTGGAATGAAGGAGCTGTATAAGCCACACCTGGAGTCTGGGGCCCACTGCACGCTTAGAACCTCATCGTGGTGTCCCGTGTACGTGCGATGAAGAGTGAAGGGCGCAAATTCGCGAGCCAGGTGATTCGGGGTGCGCCAGACTTCCAGATGAGCGCCGTGGGTGGCCGCAATGAATCTGGTGCACAAAAATGAGCGCCTGTAATGAGTTGAAGAGATATAGCCACGCACTTGCCGTCCGGAGAGAATTTTATATCTTTTACGGGCTTTTTGAAGTTGAAGTGGTGCAGAACAACGCCGCGACGGAAGTTGACGAGCAGTGCGCGACCGTCTATACGCCTGCTGAGCTCGAATAAGGAAAATAGTATGGCACACACCTTCATCCACCGAGATGAGCACATTGGCGTCCGGACTGAGGGCTATAGACGCGATGTTCTTCCGGTTCTCAAACGGGAGGGTCCAGGATTTATTGCTGTAAGCGTCTTTTAGCTATGGAACACAGCCGTAGGACGACGCACTTGACGAGATCGAAGACCGAGACGCGGTTCCCGACGGGACTAAGCAGCGTGTTGCCATCCGGCGTAAAGAGTACGTTTCCTTGTCGGTAGACGGTGCCGCATATGTTGGAGAACTGTCCAGAGAGTTAGCGTACGTGTGGTGAAGGTGCAGCAAGCTGGTGAGCACCTTGTAGTTCGCCTTCATGAAGTTTTGAAGCAAGGCCCGAATTGGGAATCACAACGGGTTGAAATAAAATTGGCCCTATCTTGGGTCCAAAGCGGTTTGAGTTTTGGCGCAGAAACGCGGTCATGCCAGCGATTCATCCCTCCACCAGTGCTCTGAGTGAGTGTTTCCGGACCTGGTCCATTTCCAACGAGTGAGCTCGAGTCCATCTTATTTTGCACGGCTAAAATACAACAACTCCAACATATATCCGCCCACGAGTTCTCTAAAACGTGGGGGCGCGCGCCTCGACGTCGACCGTGGGGTCCGTGAAGCTGTGGTTGCACTTTACGCAGACGAAGAAGAGTATCATCCTCGTCTCCTTTCGTTTCGACTGGTCCTGGTAGAAAACGGCACTGTGAACAGATGGAAATGAGTCGTGGTATGGGTGAAAGTGGATGGAACGCACTCCTCGTGCCCACAGTTTGGACAGGGAATATTGGAATGTGCCTACAACCATGAGTTAGCAATCGCATTGTAGTCGGATCGCGTACGAGCGTAGGGTCCGTGCCAAGGTCAGTGGTTACACCAACTTGCTCCCTTCAGTCCGTTGAGCGCGGCCGGACGATTAACAGCAGAGTACAGACGCACTTGGTCACCGTAAGCAAGTCGTTGCGATAGACGCATGGGCGATCTACGCCGGTCTCTTCGTAGGGACATATGCGACAAGCGTAGACCATGAGTCGACGTTGAGGATCAGCCTTGGGGTACAGAAGGTTGTTGCATTCCGAGCAGAAAGAAAGAGAAGACTGCTCGTTGCGTTAGCGGTCGCCGAACGAAGAGCAAACACGTCCACCATGAGGGCAAGCTTGAAGAAGAGAGACAGCTCGCGGCGTGATCGTGACTCAGCGGCCGTCTTCTCCAGTTCCTAGTTGTTGTATTTTCAGTTCATAGGCTTCTGGGCACTACTGCTGAGAAAAATCTCGCTTAAAAGCTTCCTTGCAGCCGATTTCATCTATTCTGCTACACCTTTCCACTCCTCCGCATCCACCCTGCCAGCCTTTCCCTTCTTTTTGCGCCTTTTGCCCGCAACAAGATCGTCCTTCGCATCCGACTTCTTCACACCTACGATCTTCTCGTTGACTATATCGAATCAGCAAACAAGCAAAGAAAAAGCGACTTCGCAACGCACATTCGCCCGCCAGCAAGTCGTCGACAATAGGCTGGCTTCCCGAAGTAATGTACCTCGTCGACACGCCCCGCGCAAGCAGCGGCTTTGCAAGCATCCTCCTCAACTCCGCCTTGAGCCCAGCGTTCTTCGACTCGCTGGCTTTGCGTTGTTGAGCGGTGGGCTTCTCGTCGTCTTCCGAGTCGCTTGAAAGAAGGACCGCGTTAGCAGTGTTGCCAATACAGGCCCAAGCGGCGCACAAACCTCATCATATCAGAGTCAATCTCGACCTCGAGCGCGTCGGCGGCTTCTCTGAGCCACTTCCGCTCGTGGTTCGCCTTCTTGACCTTATGGTTCGCCGTTTCAATCTGCCGTGCAAGCTGCACACGCGCTTTGAACTGGTCGAGCAGCGTCAGGTCAATGTCCATCTCAGGGACCGCGCTTTCGTCTGCGCAAGATCGTAAGTTGAGGGGGATGTCAACAGGAAGGCTGGCACCGACCTCGTCCAAGACTGCCGAAAAGAGCCCGCACTACGCGCCGCTCGTCGGGGGCGCACATGAGCATACTGAACCCCTCCCGCATCGCGCGAGCGGTACGGCCGTTCCTGTGCACGTACGCGTCGGCCGCACGCGGGATCTGATAGTGGATCACGTGGTCGACCGCAGGAATATCCAGACCTCGCGCGGCGATATCCGTCGCCAGCAGGACAGAATTTGGGGTCGATTTGAATCTGCAACGAAGAAAAATGCATGAGCTTTTTTCGCTGAGAATGGCTAATAATTTTTACCGGTCGAGGTTCTTCAGCCGCTGACGCTGTTCCAGCTGCGAATGCAGCGGGAATGCTTTGATATTGAGAAGCTCGGTTAGCGGAAGGAGGCGGCGAATCCCATCGATCGACGAAAGGAAGACGAGGGAGCGTCCCGGATAGCGCAGCAAGAAGTAGTAGAGATACACATCCTGTCTCCGAATAAGCCTGCTTGACGCTCTGACGTCCAAAACCAAGTAAGAACCTTGTCGGTGGACAGACATTCGATCTTGCTCTCCTTGAGCGTCGACACTAGAGCTCCTTCTGGACTGAGATCGACGATTTCTGGTGAGGGATCGCGGAAGTCGACGCGTAGAAGAAGGTCGTCCAGCGTCGACGCAGCCTTGGACTTCGGGTTGGCCTTTGAGCGAGATCGTCGTTTGAGGTTTCGTTGGAGATCTTTACTGAGGGTCGCAGAAAACACGAAAGTTTGCAGACCGTCTTGAGGTAGTTCAGCGGTGTCGCCTTCAGGTTCAATTTGATCATCCCTGGGCGAGATGAGCATGATATTATCCGGCACAACTCGATACGTACCGGGACTCGCGCAGGGTTAGCCGCAAGATGTTCTCCAACTCAGCGAAATGTCCGGCCTCGATCATCCGGTCCGCCTCATCCAACACAAGGAACTTGAGGCTACGAACTTGCGCGGCTAGACCGTCGTCCTAAGGGCCATAGTTAGTCTACGTAAACGCAACATTCTGAGTTTTACTGACATCCTCGATAATGTCCCACAGGCGACCCGGTGTCGCGACGAGCACATCAACGCCGCGGTCGAGAATACGACGTTGTTTCTGGGCCGACATTCCGCCGACGATGGCTGCGACGCTCACTAAAGGCGGAGGACGTGGTTCGTTGCTCTCTCCGTCCGACTTCGGCCCGACCGCGTTGAGGCACGCGTTCAAATGCGATGAAACCTGCAGGGCAAGTTCGCGCGTTGGAGCCAGTATCAAGGCGCTGAGACTGCGTTTGGATTTCGGAGCACGTTGTCGCGCAGAGGACAGCAGGCGATGGAGGATGGGAATGCCGTATGCGAGTGTTTTTCCAGAGCCCTGGTGTTTGCGTTTGGATGTTGCTTGCGCGGGTCAACTTTACGACGCACCGTTTGCGCTACACCAACAACATCTCGACCAGCGAAGGCCAGAGGCAACGCAGCAGATTGGATTGGTGTCGGCGACGAGAATTGCTTGGAATGAAGGACGGCCAAAAGTTGCGGATGCAGCGCATGAGCATGCCAGTCCGGTAGTAAATTGAGGGCTGCATCGTATTGAGCATAGCGACGGAAGATCCAATATCGCCTACAGTCGAATGGTTCTGGCTCTGGATAGTCCTCGACCTCCCGAGCGTCGTCAGACAGTTTCTCGTCGACGTTTTCTTCTTGCTCTTCTTCGTTTCGGACGACCTGCGCCCAGTTGAGCGACGGAAAAAAGCGGATCCAAGCAGTCCCACATTGAATCTCACGACCCTCCCGCCATCCGTATCCTCGTAAACAACCTCAACGTTGTCCACCTCCTCGAGCTCCAGGATTCCATCGTCGTCTGCCATTCCCGTTTCCAGTGGCCGCGCGACCATTTTCCACGGCAGATTATCTGAATTTCCGTGGCTTGTTTTGACGCGTTTGCGGGAGGTAGAGGCCGCCTTGAGTTTGCGCTTCAGGCCGACGCCCATGGTCGTTGGTGGCAGAAAAAAGTGATGGGGATCGGCCCGAGCTGGCGCGTGATCCGCTCAATGTTGACCTTGACGTCCACTCCTCCTCTAAGAAGCTTTCACTGGTCTCCCTGGTCAATTATGTTTCGATCCACTCCCAACTCCGGGTACTACCCATTCCTCAACTCTATTTCCGCGCACTCTGCGGGTCCAGTCCACCCTCTCCGAAGTCCAGTCGACCTTCTCGGAGAAGGTCGACCGAGAGACTCTCTGCGGAAAGATCTACAAACGAACCTATTCGTGAAGTTGCCTTTTGATGATCCCTCACATTATGCACACAGGACTCCGCGGACGGCCATACTACAAGAAACTGTCAAGGCGGCCCGGGAGGTGCAAATATTGTCTCCGTCTATCTACCCGCGCTGATGTTCACGTAGCTGTTCCTGACTCTCAGAGTCAATGTCTGTTCTACTCGGAGACCGTCAAAATGAAGCTTATCATTCCGAGACCTGACGTTCCGCGCCCGCTGCGCGCAGCTGAAGAAGGCTGAAGAACACATCAACACGGACAGGCAGTGCCGAATTGAGACGCAAGTACGCTGAGCGCGAGTCAACAAACTGCTCCCAGTCTCTCCAAATCGAAAACACGAGTGATTCATTTCTCGATAGATGGCCCAAATACACCAGTTCAGGCAACAAAGCCAGAGCTCATCTCTCACCTATCGCCGGCGCCACCGCAGCAGCTCGAGTTGAAGAAGATTCAACGGCTCAAAGTTTCTACAGCTCTTTGCAACAACCGAGAGAGTCGCTACCTTCATTCCCGAAAACAAGACGCCCGCAAATGTCGCCGGCGTACTTCATTCTGGCCGCCAGCTGTTGCTACAAACTCCCAGCGAGGATGCAACGCGCAGTGCTGTTTACAACCCGCTGTGGCTTGAGCATGCGGAACCTGTTTGTTCTTCATTCCAGCTCCGAGTCGGGACCGGTCATTGTTCGGAGACTGCTGTACTGTATATTCGACCTCGAAATACACTCGAATTCTGTTCAAAATTCATCCGTGCCTCATACTCATGCAGTACGCGCCGATCCGACAAAGCCAACGCCGTCAACAGCCCGACCCAACATGAAATGCAGGACTCTGCCTCCCTCGAGGGCGCCCTTCGCCGCGGCCGGCGCATCTCAATTCAACTTGGAGAGCGTTTCCCAGCCTCCGTGTCCAGCGGAGTCAAAGAAACGCGGAACTGCGTCAACGTTGTTCATCGGGTTTGCACCGCGGAAGCGCACGGCCATCGCCTACACATGCATGTCTCCGTCGTTACCCTGGAGATTCTCCGCTGTCCCTTGAACTTCGGCCTACACGCCGCTTCCGAAATGAAACGTCGGGACCGTGGGCGCCAACGCGTTGAGCGGACCGCGTTTGATCCACGGAGACAGTTCCGCTTTCCCTGACAAAGCGGCGCTGTGGACCCCGACGAGTTGACGGGCTGCACTGTATTTTTCCTTCCAAGTTCAAGCGCCGCCTGGCCTGGACCGCGACGGTCCATGCGTGCCTCGAGCACCTAGAGCCGCTAGCGGCACCAACACAACCTCCACAAGTCTGAGCCACAACTCCGCCTCAGAAAGCCACTGGGACACACCAGAAATCGCCAGCAATAATTCGTTTTATTCTCGTCTCAGTCGAGGAGACCAGCAACGGGAGGCGTATATCTATGTCCGTATGGGGCAGTATCGAGTGCGGCATACGAGGCATACGGGAAGTGCTATAAGTAGTAAAATAAACAGTACTCTAGGTATCCGCGCAAGGAACGAAAGAAAAGTATTCAACGGAGCAGAAAGGAAAGTGTGGGAGTAGCGGTTATGTGCAGAAAGGACAGAGATAAGATCTAGGTGCAGTAAAGAAGGAAAGGTTCAGAAGATGATACAACGCGGGAGGGAGAAAAGTTCTTGAGATACAATTGTAGGATAGTGTTCTTTTGGTCGTTCGTTCTTGTCCAGATGGAGGAGGCGAAGGACGCGCGCGCGCAAAGGGTGGTGATACAGCAACGACGAACGACATAGTCTTGTGTCGGCGCCGTCGGCAATAGGATTGGAAGGAAGTCCAGGTCCATCCGCAGGTTCGTTATAATTAGTTGAGAGTGAGTTCGAAAGAAATCTGGGATAATTGTTGAGTAAGAAATGAACGGCAACAAAGAAAGCCGTACCATAGCTCGTCCATTCGGGTTCAAATCCGCGGAGGGAGCAGTTCGACAACACGGCTGCGCTTGACTTGCGCGCCGGTCTTTCCAAAGTAGCGCTCGCTAAGGAACGACCAATGCAACGACCTGAGGGGTCCTTAATCAGCGTGCTTGTCGGGAATGAGTTTTTGTTCAAAACGCACCCGACAATCCAGTTAGCTAATCCGTCGACGTAGATGGCAACCTCGCGGTCGATCTGTGCACCCCAAGACGGGAGAGAAGCCCGATCCTCGCAGAAGCGATCGATAGTCTGCTTGCACATCTCGCCCACAAAGTCGACGGCCTCTTGCAGCGAGAGACCTTGCTCGTGCATAACGACCGGGATCATGTTGTGGGTATCGCCCTTGGATTGTTCGACGTTGTACGAAAAGACGTCCTGCAGGGCTGTTAGCGGAAGCAAAACGAGCTGAGATGAGACGAACATTCGACCAGGTGACGAGGTCGTTGGCAGCCTCGGTCATGCTAGCCACGAGCGGATGCTCCATGACTTCGTCCGGAATGTTCAAATTGTTGGCGTACTCTCTGCAAATGATAAGATTAAGGATGTGCAACGTAAAGGGAGCGATGAAGTTTACATTAGAGCGAACGACGGCTTGCATCCTTTCAACTAGTGTTAGACAGCGCGAATTTTAGAGAGCTAAGGCGCGTACCGGAGGTGTCCCTACGCAAGGCGATGTAGGACTCGAGATCGGGGATGACACCGGCGGCGCGGTCTTGTGCTTGCTCGGTAATCGACTGGAAGAACATGTCGAACGTCTCGATAAACTGAGAGGCTTAAGCGTCTTGGTCCCAGAAGTGGAGAGTGAGATAAACGCACGCGTTGTTGCGTCCCGGGAGCCGCGGTCACGATCATCCGCTTGTAGTAGCTGCGACGCGCTCAAGTTAATAACAGCGAGGTAAATGGGAAACGGCGAGACGGCGTACTCTCGTGTCATCTTGCCCACCCGGGCCGCACCCTGGTACGTGTGGGGGTGGTACAGCGAGTTGAGTACCTCATCCGCAGTCGTGCGCGTGCCGCGGTTGTTCATGTCGTCGGACAGATTGTCGATGTGGAAAAGGTACGTGAGGAAGTCGTTGCAGACACGAAGCTACGCGAGTTGTTGTTTTAGCGAAATGGCGTTAGGCGAGATGGCAAACGCGTACCTGCGGGTAGCCAGCGTCGGGATAGCACATGCTGGAGAGGGTCCCGGCGCGCAGTCCATGAAAGCGAGCGCGTATTTTGGGGTTTTGGAGGTTGTCGCCGCGAAAGAGCCAGCGTTTGGTCTCGGTCTCGACCTGTTTGCGGTGGCGACTATGGCGGATGGGGAACGTGCAGTGCGAGACGAGGTCCGGAAGGAGGAACTTTGTGGGGGCCTTGGCCGACGACGAAGAAGAGGACGCCATTGAAAGGGAAAAAGGTAGAATAGAAGGTAGAAGATGAGAGAAAGAGGCGTCAACGGAACGGCCGAAAAGTGGGCGCCCTTTAAAGGGTCACCGATCGAGATCCACCGAATAAGCCGTGGAGGTGACGAGAATCCGAAAAAAGCGCGTCTCGATGCGAATTCCGGCAGTGCCAACCAGGGCTGCAGTAAAACATCGAGTCACTGGACGTCCAAATGGGCGTAGCACTGTGCGTATGTTTCAGCGCTCGCGTCGACATACACAACTTTTGACTGGGAGCTATTCCTGAACTATTCCTCCATGCTTGAATGCGGCTCTGCAGTGATGAATACAGTTGCGGCGCGGGCAGGGGGCATAAGCACTCGCAACAGAGTGCGAGGTGACGGTCAAGTACAAAGCTGTTCGTCGGGCATCACACCAAATTACCTCCGTCGGCCCGTTCTCACACTCATTTTCGGGGCACGCGCGGCGGCTGGCGGCGGCGTTCACTTCGCTCCCAGATTCCCCCGACTAAACTCTAATAGGAACGACTGGCGGAGAGCGCGCGAATTTCGGTATAGAACACAACGCTCCAGCATCTTCCAGTCCGACTCAGAGGCTGGAGGAAAAAAAAAAACACGAAGAAAGTGACTGTACGTACGACGTACGTTGTCGTGCAGGGCTCCGTGTTTCGCATGTTTTCCGGCTCATCCGCACGAGGTACGGAATAATGGAGACCAACAAGTTGCGTAAAACTGCGTGTGGTCAGCATTTTACCCGGACCGCGTTCAAACCGCGTTTCAATTTTTTTTTTTTTTTCTTTGTAGATCTACTCCCGCGGACTGCAACCAACAGCGGACTCGGGCCGCCATCTTATCTTGTTTGTTTGGATCTAAAGTCAACGCTGGGATCAGATGATGCAACAGCTTCTCCTTTGGGCCATCGCAGTCGCTGCGCTCTTTACGCCCAGTTGGCGCCCTCTTTCGCCCACTCTCTTGCTCCATGCCACCAAGGCGCTCGTTTGGCCGCGATGAGTCTACTCTCGACACCGAGCCCGCGCCACAGTCGCCAGCAAGACGTCTCATGGGCCGCTTGTCTTTTGGCGCCTTGAGCCGCCATAGGCCAAGTTTCGCGTCCCGCGGCCCCCAAGAAGATAGCACGACGCCCACAGAGCGTCCACCAATCCCCCATATGATCTCGTCCTCGGCAGAGACATACGCAACACCTCTTCCGGTCTTGTCTATGATTGTCCTCTCTATCGTGCGTCCGCTGCGCACTCTTTGGATTGCATTTGCTTATCGCAACAAGACCATGCTCGGCGAATTCCTCTCCGCCAACGTGTCGACACCGTTTGTGTTGTTCATGGTCAAAGGCGCGTCATTGTTTACGAGCTCATACGAGGCCCCGCAACTGACCGCCTTGCAGGTTTTGGAGAATTCGACGATGCGGGCGTCGCGTTCTGGACCGGAATCCTCGGTATGTCAAGTCTGGTGGCCACACAAGTCTAAATTTTGTCCAGTATCAACATTCTTCCTCACTCAATTCCTAACGGCGATCCTTTGGGTGCGTAATCGCCGCCACCGGTTGGTTCCTCGCTGAAACGCGTACCTAGGCCACTGTCGCGGATAAATACGGGCGGCGCTTCGTCCTCGTCGTCTCGCTTCTAGGCAGCGCAATCGCCTGTGTGGTTTTCGGCACCAGCACGACCTTGCAAGAGGCTATATGTATTCGCCTCCTCCAGGGTGTGTTCGCCGGCGCAGTCGGCGTTGCTCGTGGCTCGGTTTCCTTCGTCACCGACTCGACCAACGAAGCCAGAGCTTACGCTATTTTGGGGTCTGTACCTTTTGCGCGCTTTCTCGAGCATCAACTAACATTCGTAGATTCTGCTGGGGTATGGGTGGTGTGGCCGGTGCTATCGTTGGCGGCGCTTGTTCGTGCCTCTTCTCAGTCCATTCCTGCACGAGCTCACTCACTCTCCAGTCGAACGGCCTGCCGTCAAGTGGCCTGGTGTCTTCGAAGACACGCTCTTCGCGACCTTCCCGTATCTCCTCCCCTGTGCAGTCGCTGCATCCGTAACTTTGATAGGTACGCGGCTGGCGATAGCCAAAAGAGCGCGCTCCTAATGCTACAAACAGGCTCGATTCTAGGCTGTTTCTTGGGCCCAGATGGGGGACCTCGCGAGGGCGCGATTCGCCTCATCGAGAAGCCCGACACGCATCCGACCATCCCCGAAGAGGTGGAGGAGTCGCGCCCACCGACCCCCGTCTTCGATGACGAAGAGCGCGTGTCGCTTGCTGGGACCATCCGCAAGAAGTTTTCGGGCTATTTCGCGAAACGCGTTCCGGACCCACCATCGACCATCGACTCGACAACGCCGCAGCCTGCAGTCCGACTTGACCGAACGAGGACATTCTCCAGGACGAGTCGCGCCAATGGGTCGGCGTACGGGTATAGCGGCGCGGCATACCGCAATCGCCTCGCGAGCAACGCGACCAATCTCAGCGCTAGAAGGGGCAGCTTGAGCAGCAACCTTCGGCGTCGTCGGGGAAGCAACGTCGATGCCGTGCATCGGGACTCTACCACGAGCGACATGAACTTTGCCCAGCGGCTGCTAATGGCGAACGAGAACGCCGTGACGAGTATCGCCGACCTATGGGTCGCCTCTGCGATGAATGTCGATAATGACGATTCTCCGTTCGAGGACGATTGGGAGGGCGAATCTGATGGCGAACAAACTGCCGAAGCTGCAGAGGCCGGCGAATCCAGTCAGCCGTCAAGAGACCGCCGCCCGTCCGCCGAAACGGGTCGATTGGGATCCCCGCGACGACCATCGGCGCCAGGCGCACGGCCCATCGGGCTTCGTCAGCCATCATTCACGCAAGGCTTGGACGCGAGTCTGGGGGCGCGCCGCTTCTCTACGGTACCGAGCATCTTTTCGCATTCTGGCGTGAAGACGCCGCCCGCGATGTTGGATGCGCAGCAGCTTCTTGAGGCGGATGGGCTAGAGCCTATCTTGGAATCCCGGCAAGCGTCAGAGCACGACGTCGAGGCGGCGTTGGATCCTCCGCCGCCGTCCATAATGTCACAGCTCCCCATTCTCGTCATTGTGCAGTACGGAATTCTTGCGCTGCATTCGACCACGCACGATCAGGTTTTCCTCAGTTACCTGGTCACGTGAGTTTTCGATCTTGGTGCCATCTTCGAGCTAACGTTCCGCGCAACAGCGATTATGGCGCCGGTGGCTTGAACTTGGACGCGGGCAATTTTGCCCAACTGAGTGAGTACACCAATGCGTCGCTCAAGCACATTTTTCTGATGTTTTTCTTAGTCGCTTTGATGTGTCTCGCGCAGATCTGCTACCAGTTCATCCTTTATCCGTACGAAAACTTCAGTCTTGACCTTTCCTGAATCGTCTGACATGTCTTCTAGGAACATTGGGTACGCAGCCCGTCGAACGAAAGCCACCATCTGACATTTCTTTCAGCCCTCCGCGCGGCCGCTTCTCGCATCTCGCCATGTTCCGCCTCGGATCGGCTCTGTTCATACCCGCCTACCTCGTCGTGACACTACTCCGTCCGTTTGCCAGTGCGGATAGCAATGGGCAAGCGAACATCATGTTGATGACCGGTGCGTTGCCGCCTCTTGAATCGCCGCTCGATCTAATCGCTTCTCGGTGCCGCAGCTCTCGCCTTGAGCACGTAAGTTGCTCTCCCTTTTGAAGGTTTATGGATAATTGACTTGCCTTTTTCCAGGGCCTTGCGATACTGCGGAAGCTGCTTCGCCTACACCTCCGTGTCCATCCTTGTAAACTACAGTGCGTCCGTCTTTTGGCTCTGTGGCATCTCGGAATGACCCGGAATATAGTGACGCCACCGCATGCCGTCGGCCTTGCGAACGGACTGGCCCAGAGTATCGTTAGCCTTGCACGCTGCGTGGGCCCGGTGATCGGTGGATACGTGCGTGCTGTCTCATTCCATCCGTCGTGAATTCAAGCTGAGTTCAACCCTATAGCTCTGGTCCGTTAGCACGCAAGACAACCCCAACGGCTATCCGCTCGGATTCGTCATCTGCTCGGCTGCGTGCGGGTTCAGCGTCCTCAGCAGCTTTTTGATACGGTAGTTTTGTGCTGGACGGACTGCTGGATATTGTGGATAGATCTGCGACTGCCTACGTACATAGACTTGTTGTGCTCTGCTTCGACTACGGACTTCTACCTACGCATACTGTATATATATCAATGATCCTGGTTTCGTCTCTGAGTTCGTAGAGCGTTGACTGAATGGTCACGTGAGACGCGTTTGACATTTGATGGTGATAGAGGCGAGCTGTCACCGCGTTCGCCTCTTGACTCTCGACCACCACCACCAAGACCCTTCCCTGCCCCTCCTCCTCCATGGCCCCCAAACCCGCTTCCACCGCCGGCAAGGCGCCTGCATCTACTGCCTCCAAGGCACCTGCCACCGCATCCAAGGCACCTTCCAAGACCACCGAGAAGAAAGCGGGCAAGAAGACGGCCAAGGCCGCCGCACCCGCCGACGGGGAGAAGAAGAAGAGGAAGAAGGTCCGCAAGGAAACCTATTCGTCGTACATCTACAAAGGTGCGTCGCCGTTGCTCGCGAGGAACGACATCTGCTGACTGGCCTCGCCAGTGCTCAAGCAGGTGCACCCCGACACGGGTATCTCGAACAAGGCTATGGCCATCCTGAACTCGTTTGTCAACGACATCTTCGAGCGTATTGCCACCGAGGCGTCGAGTGCGTCCCCAACTGCCACTCACAAGCCATGCACTGACCGCCCGTCCAGAGCTCGCACAATACTCCAAGAAGTCGACCATCTCGTCGCGCGAGATCCAGACCTCGGTCCGCCTCATCCTGCCCGGTGAGCTCGCCAAGCACGCCATCTCCGAGGGCACCAAATCTGTGCGTCTGCTTCCACGACTGCTCGGTCTCTTTTCGCTCATTCGTTGCAGGTCACCAAATACTCGAGCGTCACCAGCACCAAGTAGTAGGCTTGCTCGTCGCTGTGTACATAACTCACTGCACTCCATCTATTCGTCACTGTATTCTTCTCGACTTGTACTTTGGAATAAACGGCATGGAAGGATTGGCTTGCGGCCCGTATGGACGGCTGGGGAATTCGAATGCGGAACGCGAGTGTTACTGTGGCTTCGTCGCGCGAATGGTTGCCTACAGTTCGATGCGGTGTGCATTTACCCGTTAGACGAGTGAGGCGGCGCCATTGCAGTTTAAGGCTACGTTGCAAGACGCGGTCGAATGAAGGCTTGGTTAGGGCGAGTTGGATCCTCCTCATATTCAATGCACTTGCACGGTGTGTAGGTCGTCGCCGTCGTGCTCAATGCCCGTCGAGTGGTCCTCCATGTATCTGCGAACCTCGTTGAGCGACTGGTCATCAAGCGCCTGGGTGTGAGAAGGGAGCGGTGATGGACAATGACAAGCGAGATGAACGCGTCAGGGCTCATTGAATTACGACGATGAGAGCACTACTAGTATACGGTAGGTACACACTGGGATACGAATACACGGTTCAAGAAGGTTATGCGATGCTTTGACTAGGAAAACACGCGTCGTCGTCAGCGCAGGAATCAACTTGCAAGGACGGGAGGAGAACGCACTTTGGTACTGCACGAACGAAAACACACACGATAGCAACGAAAGCAGGGACGACGAGGAAGGGGGGGGTTCACTCATCCTGGTCGCGGTCGCCCTTCTTCTTCTCTGTGGGTGGTGGTGGTCAGCGATGCGGCTCGGACGTGGGTGGGGTAAGGGTAAGGAAGACGTACTCTTCGACGCGTCGGGGAGGAGAGCGGGATCTTCAAAAAAAAAACGCGTCAACGATGGAGGAACTGGAGTAAAAGAGAAGGCGTACGGATGAGAGGGACGACGCCGCCCTGCGAGATGACGACGTTGCCCAAGAGCTGGCGTTGGATGGATGAGCGACGAGGAACTTGAAAGTGCCAGTGATGTGTCGCAAAAGCCCAGTTGACTTACGACTATACATAAGTAGCTAAAATGACTTATAAGTGTATAATCTCTCCTGGGTACTTATACCCGTGAAACTGCACTTCAAGCGCTATAAGTCTTATGGTCACTTACAGCCACTTATAGCGCTTATAGCCTGCTTATAAGCTAACTGAGCAGGCAAGCTTCAAATTTATGCACGCTCGCATTTCTCCTTACACCAAGCAGGCTCGAAGGAAGCTGGAAACATGTATATTTACTATCTACGACATCTATAACAACAGCGCTCTCAGACTCCGGCGCGTGCACAACATCGACTGCGGGTGAGATGAGTGGTGCGACACAGAGGATGCAGACAACACACCAGTGGGCGATAAGGGTCAGCGTGCGCACGCGCTTACGCTCTGCGACGCGGAGTGAGTGTAATCGAGGCGCGATGGATGCGCGGGCACTCACCAGCCTGGCTTGCGGATGACCGGAAAGAGACAGAACTGAGATTGGGACCATTAGCACTAAGTATCATACCGTGAGCGGCATCTGCGACACACCCTAGAACACATATAGTGCTGGACGGGCCGCGGTGGTGGTGGTCGAAGGTCAAGAGAGTCCGAATCATGCGTCCGTCGGCGTCTGACTCATATACGCTGAGGCTCGTGACTTGATGTCATTGGCTCCACACTTCGACTTCGCCGTGAAGCTGTCGACCTCAGCAGACTCGCCGTCCTCTACAGCCTTCGTATCCGGCAGGGGATTTGACCGAGGACTGAACAGTGGCCGGGTAATGCTGTCCATGGCTCTCACCGGCCACTGCCTCTCTGTCGGTCACCTCCAGTAATGCCAGTACTTCCTAGCCGTCCTATCGCGCATCCATTGGCAACAAGAACGGTCGCACCGTGCGTCGGCAATCTGTATCGTGGTGCTGGAGCATGCTCTCACGAGAGATCGATGGAGGGAGTGGATGGTGAATGCAGTTGCCCGAAAGGTGCGTGGAACGTCTCCTCGCGCAACCTCGGCCTCTGACGACTGCTAGGACAACGCCGAAGGCTATTCCCCACATTCTCCCATCCTCTCCTGCCGCTGTGTCCAGTCATCCCCTCCTTCCAGCCGATTTCCTCTCCTCTGCAGGTGCGAGAGCACTTTGGCTCGAAATGGACCCGGAGCGGGAAGATCCAGCGTTGTGCATCCTTCGGCCACCCGGGGACAGTCATGACCTTGTTCGGAAGCTGCATAGCGCGCCGAAATTCAAAGTAACTATGCTGTACCTTTGCGGATTCTGTACAATAAGACGATTTTGCTTCTCTCTTCGAAATTTCTCGAAACCGACAGTACGACTAGCACAAATATAGTGTTTCTACATCCATTGCCACTCAGAAATGTTGCATGATAGGCTCTCACACCTAGGTAGCTTATAAGTTGCCTATAATAAGCCTATAAGTGGCCGATAATCGGCCCGGTCCACTTATAAGCGCTATAAGCGCTTGTTTCCCGATTTGGATTTTTGCGACATTGCAGACGAGGACGAACCTTGCCCAACTCCTCGTCATTGCGAATCGCGAGCTGCAGATGACGCGGGACGATACGGTGCTTCTTGTTGTCGCGCGCAGCGTTGCCAGCCAGCTCGAGGATCTCGGCGGCGAGGTATTCGAGGACAGCTGCGAGGTAAACTGATGAGACGCGTCGCGGGTGAGTCAACAAAGAAAAAACAACCACCAAAAAACGCGATGACGAACCGGGAGCGCCGGAGCCTACGCGCGGGGCATAATTGCCCTTCTTGAGCAGTCGATGAATTCGCCCCACTGGGAATTGCAGGCCTGCTTTCGTGGAGCGCGACACCTGCTTGCTTTCGCCGCTGGAACCAGCCTTGCCTGACTTGGATTTGCCGCCGACTTTTCCGCTCATGGTAGGTTGGGTTGGATGGGAGGTAGAGAGCTGGTTGCTGGTGGTGGTGGTGGTTGGTTGGGTTTCAAGAGCGGTTGGGGTAATTTGATTGAGCGTGCGGATTTTATACCTGTGATTGGAGGGTTCAGTAAGAGGCGAGAGGGCTTTTTTCTGCTTCGTAAAACTTCGAAGAGCGGTGAGGGCGCGTAAATATCCATTTTCAGCGCTTCAGATGGAAGAAAAACGCGTAATTGGAGCCAAGTAGCTCATACCAAGCACGAAGAACGGGGGAAACGTGTCCCCATGCCGCTCTCGTCCTCGCGAATTCTTCTAACTCGTCTCTCAAAAGCCGAAACACAGTTTTTATCGTGTTTTCTGCGGTTTTTCGCGCGCGACGAGACGCGACACTAATTACTCAGCACAGCCACATTGGTCAGTGGGAGCAATTTGACCGCTGCTGTCTCTTCGGCGCTCCTGCTGCCATGGATCTCTCAACGAGATGTTCACATTGTTATTCGATTCTTACACTGACATCTAGTGCGCACCGTACACATTCGCCCCGGGCGTATGATGACCCTGCCCACTTTGCGCGCCAAATGCGTCGTGGCCGGGTAGCGACTCTCCAAATCCTCCCAGATAAGTATCCCAGTCCGCGACCCTAAAATATGAGCCATTATCAACGTCTACTCGGAGGCAAGAAGGAGACAGAAAACTCGACGCACCCAAACCCGGTCGGTGCACGTGACCACAGGTCAACTGTGTGGTGCTGCATGTCGACGTCCATGGGCATGAACTCCTGCTGCCCGAAATACTCGGTTCCCATGCGGACGTCCTGTGCGGTCGGGTCGGCGTATGCGTATTGGAACAACTCGAGGTCTTGAGGATGCATTTGTTGAGGTTCTTGCACGTAAGCTGCGCCCGAATCGTAGCCTCCGCCAGCGCCGATATTTGGAACGCCTAGGCTGTCCCATTGTCCAATGCCAAAACCGCCACCGGACATATTCACCGAACCATGACCAGGATGATGACCAGGGTACGCCTCGTACGGAACGTCGTAGCCCTCGACCGGTGGCGGCGCACTCTCCAGATGCGGGTCATACGGCGGCTCGTACAACTCGTATTGCCCCAGGTCGGCATGCAGCGGCATCTGGATGCCGGAAGTTGATGCTTGCGGTTGCTGCGAGCCCGCGTCGAAGAGATAATGCGGATGGGTCGCGGGAGATTGCGTGTGCGTGTTGTCGAAGTCAAGGGCGGGAACGGACATCGCCCCGGATAAACTGCTACTATCGCTTGCCGCGCCGTATATGGGAGATGCTTGTGGTTGTGATTGCTGGATCGAAGCCAGCTGAGCGGCTTGTGGTGGCCCTTGCGATTCGGCAGAAGCCGGCGGACGTGGATGATCGACGGCAACGAGCTGCTTGAGCGTGTTCCTGTACAATATCAGCACTGCGAAAGCACTCGTCCGAAAGCAACGCACAGCAATGTGCCTGCAGAGGGCCACCTACAGAAACGATTCAGTACGAACAGGAATTCGAGGAGAAACCTTACTTACACTTGCTTCTGCACCTCCAAAACCGTCATACACCGACGCACATCGACCATGTCCGCCTCCGCAGCCTTCATCCGAGCCATCGACGGTGGCGACGTAGCATTCTTGGAGTTGGCGCCGCCCCAGATGTTGAGCAAGAGCACGATTCCGGCAGTAAACAATGGGGTCTGAAACTAAGCATCACGTGACCGTGGACTGGACAAAAAAATCGTACCTGGCTGAACCAAATCGGATTACCTGGCCGGCGGCTCTGCTGAATTTGCGCGACGTGGCTACAGGCGCGTGCGGCAGTGTTGCAGATTGCTAGGGATGGAAGGTTCTGAGATGCACGTTCAGCAAAGACCTCAGGGTGAGCAATGAACCCTACGGTGATATTGGACGCGCGCCTCATGGCGGGGATGAAAGGTCGGTGGATGATAATCCGCGTGTGGTAGTACGCGCAATGCAAGACGGCGGACTGGTCAAAGAAGACCTCGTCCTCGATGAGATTGTCTGGGTCCCAACGAACTAGAAGGCAGTTCAGTCGAGGCGTTCCGCTGACTTACGAGGAGCGCACGATGGTTGGGAACCGCGTCGAACCACTTGTTCAGCGCCGAATCGAGCTCGACAACAACCTGTTCTTCCCACTTGTCGTCTCCGAGCCCGATGAGGGTTTTGCTTCGATTTGTAGAATACTGGGCTCCCATCAGCCTGCATTAAGATATGGAATTTGGGGATCACGTACCAAGATCTTGCAGCTGAAAGAAAGGATCCGGTTCAACTGCAACATGCAAAGGAAGTAGTCCAGTCTCGACGGAACCTCTGGCGGTTGTCGGAACATAGGGACTGTAGGGTCATCGGGACTGCCCCAGTACTCGTCGTCGCAACTGAGAGGGAACTGTATGTCGAAGCTGTTTCAAGTGAGCTGAGCATCAAAGGGAAGCAGTGGTACGTACTCATGCGCCTGTAGCGCGATAGTTCTGCCCAAACTGGTGCTCATCTGACTGTCGAAGACGAACAGTATCCAGGACGCGCGTTTTTCCTGCTCTTGCTCGAATGAGACCACGCCCTTGTGGACGCGATACCGATGCGCGCCGATATCCTGTCCGAGCCGCATGCCGAACCCGACTAGTGTCCAACATGTTCGTGGGCTGGAGGTGCAGTCGAGGAATTCTGCAGCAAGCTGGAGCGTTCCTTAGCTCCATGGAAGGTAGAGACATCGAAACTCACGCAATACGCCTGCAAGTCGAACAACGACGGAGTTGCTCTAACTAGATGGCCGGAAAGCTCGACCTGGTCGAACCATTTCCAGCCGGCGGTCTCGGCGGGGGTAACATGCGCAGGCACGTCCGTGAGTGATACACGGGGGTCTGAGCAGTATCGGGAGGCGACTGCGCAGACCAACAGTACTGTTTTTGCGAAACCTGGGTGTCGAAAATGGAGCCGTTGTGCGAGATGCCCAACGAATGTTGGTCGATGAAGAAGTGGTAGGAAAGGGTTGACGTTCTGAAAATAGAGTCCAACCAGGGTGGTGAGGAGGTCGTCGTCTGGGAATGTATATGTTGGCGGTTCTTCGGCGGTTAGCGCCTCCCACTAATGAACGTTCAATGTGAGGTCGAGACATAACTAGCTTCACAAACCGTTTTTGTCGATTCTGCGACAGGCGCCGGCGGTACCACCACAGTCCCCTTGTTCCCCTTCTTTCGCTTGTGTAAGTCCACGGCAGCCTTGACCAGCATCGCCCCACTGGACTTGCCCTGAAACCCCTGGGCCGCAGGATGGTCAATTGACAACGCCTGGAAGCTGGCCGCGATTTCCGTGAACGTGAGGTCGTCCGAATATGGCTGGGGAAACGGCGCGGGGTTGTGCAGGCGCTGAATGGCGTTGCTGATGAGCTGGACACCAGGGCTCTTTGCTGCGCGGACTTTGCGCAGCATTTCCTCGACGGTCTTGAGCCGTGTTTCTAGGGCAGAAATGTATGCCTTGGAAGGCTGCAGGTCGGAGGCCGCATCGAGGGCAGGTTTTAGCGTCGAGGGCTCGATGTAGGTGCAGACAAAGTTGTGTTTCTGGCAGTGGCCGCAGGGTTCGGTACCGTCGCCTAACGGAGGTGAGAGGCAAGATATCGCTTCATCTGGCACACGAACAGCGCCTTTTCTTTCGGCGACACATATCACACGCCCTAGGTATGCGCTTCGTTTTGGCCCGCGACGATTCACCAACATCCTCGTGGAGGGACGACATGGGGGGCTTTGGCAAGCCGCGTATGATGGCAGCGAATTATGTAAGCCGAAGTTAAGCCTTCCGCTTCTGCGTCTTTCACGACCTTCAACGACTGGCGCGCCTTCGCCCAACCGAGCCAACTACTGCCGCATTAGTTTTTGCAGCTTTGACGTCGTGCCGATTGCGGCCATGCGTCTCCGCAGGACTCCGCAGTTGTCGAGACCATCTTTCGTCAGCCCACCATCATGCTCGGGCGCTGGCAACTCCTCCTGGTATTCGCCTCCATAGTCCAGAGCCAGACCCAGGTACCTCTCATCCTCACCAAAGGCCGCGTAGTCGACGATGAGCTGTATTCCTTCATCCAAGGTCAGTTTTATTGCGGTCTGAACACCTCCGTTAACGCTCAAATAGACGAACTCGATGTCTTGAATGTCGCCGGCGCGTCGCTCGCTATAATCCACGCTGACGAGAATCGACCTGTGGAGTACACCGCCTGGGGCAAACGCGACGAGGATGGAGCCCCCGTCACTTCCGATGTGCGTTTTGTGGCCTCTTGTTCCTTTCAGTTTGCTCAATTATCTTTACAGACGCTCTTCAATCTCGGCTCTTGCGGCAAAGCCTTCCTCTCTGCTTCGATGGGGATCCTCATGCAAGACTTTGCCGATGGGAAAAACACGACCGCCTTGCCCAGCGCCGTAACGCGTTTCGGCTGGGATACCAAATTGTACGACTTGCTTCCCGGCGAATGGCTGCTCGAAGACGACTGGGCAACTAAGAAAGCAAACTTACGAGACATGCTTTCGCATGTTACGGGCCTGCCTGCGTATGTGTCCGTTCCTTTCGTTCAGATTCAAGCTGAACCAGGCAGACATGACGCCTCCTATTCGCCGTACGCGTCTCCAGCCGATATCGTAAACAACATGCGGAACCTCCGCACGGCCAACGAGTTGCGGGCGCAATACGAATACAACAATCTCGTATGCATGCTCTACAATTTCCCCATTCTAGCTGAATGCTTCTAGATGTACATTACCGGCTCGTACATTATCTCAAAATACTCCGGTCTCGACTACCGCGACTTTGTTGCTGAACGCATCTTCAAGCCACTTGGAATGAGCTCTTCAACGCTATATCCCGACGACGCGGCTGCGACGGGCCGTCTAACACAGGCTTGGACCCCGCGCGGTGCCCGTCGCATTCCATTCTTCATGCCTGAGCATTCTGCGCCTCTTATTGCTGGCGCTGGTGGCGTCCAGTCCACGGTCGAAGATCTGGTCGGTATTTCATCATCAGTCTTCTATCTCTTCCGCCATTCATTATTTACAGACTCTTTGGATTCGAATGCTTCTCAACAAAGGTGTCAACCCGCGCACCAACGAAACCATCATCCCCAAACCAACCTTTGACCTTGCGACCTCCGCGATCTCCATCGCCTTCAATACCGGGGACCCACTCACGTCGATCATGGGATACGGGATGGGCTGGGGTCGTCTGTCGTATCGCGGGCAAGACCTTATCACCGTATGTGCCTCCTTGCAAGTTTTGTCTACTGAAACTAATGGTCACGTGTCACAGCACAACGGCGGCGCTCCGGGAGTCGCGACCCGCATCGAGTTCTACCCGGACCACGGCTTCGGTGTGGTCACTTTGACCAACACCGCTGTCCAACCTGGGTCGCGGATGATTACCCGCACCGTCGTCGATCGAGTGCTCGGCTTGCCCGAGTATGACCACCGCCAGCCGCAGACCGTTCAGGCTCAAGACAAGGTTGACCTGATGCGTCGACCGTTCGAAGACTTTGCGGGGACCTACTCGAACGCGGGCTATGGCAACTTCACGCTCTGCAGCCCCATCTTCTCTTCAAGCAAAGCCTGCAAAGCCGTCGTCAAAGATTTCTTCACCGTCGATAAGGCACTACACGGACCAGACCATCTACCCACGCATTTCGTCTCCCTGTTTGCTGCATGGGACCGCTTCTGGGGGACGCATTTACGGTTGACACCTTCCAAAGGCGAGGGGCGCGACGAGTACGACCTGGCGTTGACCACGCTTTATACCAAGGGGTACGGCAAAGATGAGAGTCCGTTTGAGGATCCGTCGAGCGAGCATCTGACGGCACGATTCGTCGTTAACGAAGACGGGAGAGTAAAAGGGTTGGGCTTGTTTGGGGCTGCGGTGCAAGGACAGACGTGGCGGCAGAAGAAGGGAGGGAACGTCGAGGAGACAGCGGACGTGTGGTTCCATAAAATCACGTAGGATCTTTTCTGGTCCGGGAGAACCTTTACACAATGGAACCCGAAGACCATGGCATCTCTCAGCTTCCATCCAGTACGAGTTGTTTGGTCAATTGTGGCGGTAGGGCGACGGCGCTGAGCAAGGTCCGGCACGACTACGGGACACTACAGTACGCCGCTGGAACGGCCCCCGAGGTGCCCCGAGCGCAACTTGGACTGCGGCTGCACTGGAATCAAAATCCTCGCTACTTTTACTGAAACTCGGGTTTGATTCATGTGTATTTGCAGCTACAATGCGGCTTGGATTGGATTGGATTGGATTCATACGCGGCACGGTCCCGCTGAGGAACGCCGGCTTGGAAACGACAATTAGGCCCCGGGAAGCTCCCCTTAGGGTAGCTCCGCCAAAATCTGAGATTTTGGCCTCAAAAATCCACTTTCCGTGGCCTCAAAAATCCACTTTCCGGAGGAGGTTTTTGAGTTTTGATGGCATCAAATCTGCCTAAAATGGACGACATTGAGGAGAAACCGACGTGGAGCCGCCTAAACAACGTTGTACGCTGAAATTCAGCCCTAATTCAGACGTGTTGCATGCAAAAATCACTACCCACAGGGATGACATCCCTGGCTCTGCAGATGGCGCCAAGTTTGATCCAAGATTTGGCCTCAAAAATCCACTTTCCGGAGGAGGTTTTTGGAAATTTGGCCTCAGAAATCCACTTTTTGGAGTAGGAAAATCTGATTTTTCGCCCTCAAAAATCCACTTTGCCGGAGCTATCCTAAGGGGAGCTTCCCGGGGCCTCGACAATTGTACCTCTGAAGAAAAAGCCTCAAGTTTCAGATTATTCTGCGCAACTCGCGAAAACCACCGGCGACGACCCGTCCGTGCAACTCCTCAATCCTATATCGGGACCCGCAGATTGCCAAGACGTCCGACGATTTTGTAGGCCCGCGAACTTGCGCATTGCGGGATCGTGCTTTGATGATGCGGCTTCTCACCTTGCTCACGACAGTCACGACATGCTTTTCATGCTTGAGCGTCGCGGTTCCCCGGCTTGCCGGTCCACTTTTGGATGGAATGTTCAGCACGACCGGCTTGCCGCGGAGACTTAAATCAGCAGCCTGCACAGATTTTGGGAAGGAGAATGAGTTAACGTCGTTTTGTCGAATACTTCTTCGATTCATCGCCGGCCTCTCATGTGCGCTGCACATTTTCTACCTCCCGCAGTCCAATGCTTCCTATAAAAGAGCCCAGGTCTCTGACGCTAGACAACATGTTCCGTCTCCACAGCGGTTTTTCTCTTCTCCTTCTCGCCTTCGCCGGCATTGCCTGGAGCCAGTCGCCCTCGAATGGGACTGTGGTCGACTCAGAGCTTTATTCTATTATCCAAGGCGAGTCCAAGATGCTGTCCTTCGACCACCGTCCGCGTTAACGTCGACTTCGTGCAGGCCAACTTCAAGCTTTCAACGTCACTGGCGCATCTCTGGCCATTGTTTGGGCCGATGGACGTCCTGTCGAGTATGCGACATGGGGCGCCCGCGACGAGGATGGAACGGCGATGACCAGTGATGCGAGCGCCTCCCGTCTTCTTTATTGGTCGCATCCTAAAGAGTCATTCCAGACCCTCTTCAATATTGGCTCCTGCTCCAAGGCATTTCTCTCAACGTCGCTGGGTATCCTGATGGAAGATTACGCCAACGGCAAGAACACAACCGCCTTGCCAGACAACATGACGCAGTTCGACTGGTACACCACACTGCATGACCTCCTTCCTGGAGAGTGGTTGCTGCAAGACCCCTGGGCGACGGAAAAGGCGACGTTGACGGACTTGCTCTCGCATGTTACCGGCTTGCCATCGTATGTACAAATTTTCCTCGAGAGACTCTCTGCCCTGATGATGTTGCAGGCACGACGGGGCTTACAATGGGTCGGAAACTCCGGCTGACATCGTCGCACAGATGCGCCACCTCCGCACGTCGTACGAGCTTCGGCAGATGTTCCAATATAACAATATGGTAAGCCACCAACTTGAACAAGCGACCTCTCCAACTAAATAAATTCGATTTTTAGATGTACATGACTGGCTCCTACATCGTGTCGAAGTACTCGGGCATGGAATATCGCGATTTCGTTGCTGAGCGCATCTTCAAACGACTGGGAATGAACTCTTCAACGTTATATCCCGAGATGGCCAACGCGACGGGCCGCCTCACACAGACCTTCAGCTCGCTCAATGGCCGTCGCATACCATTTTTCCTCACAGAAGAGTCCGCACGGCTCATTGCCGGCGCTGGCGGAATAGAAAGCACTGTCGAGGATTTGGTTGGCTACTTTTTCGTGTTTTGAATGAGTTTACTGACGAACCTCAGTCGGTTTGGGTGCGAACGCTGCTGAACCAAGGCGTCGATCCGCGTTCCAACGAGACCATCATCCCGCAACCGACTTTCGACCTCGCGACGTCCGCAATCTCAGTGCTGCTCCCGTCGGGCGATGATAATCTTACGTCGATTGCTGGGTACGGTATGGGATGGGCCCGACTTTCTTACCGCGGATATGACATGCTCTGGGTAAACTTTTCTACACCCTCACAACGTAGAGTTGACAATTTGATCCCAGCACACTGGGGGTGCGCCCGGTGTCGCCTCCCGCGTGGAGTTCTACCCCAGCGAAGGGTTTGGCATCGCTCTGCTAACCAACGGCGATTCCCAGACGGCGACAGAGGTGGTCGCATACATTATCGATGACGCGGTCCTTGGCCTGTCCACCCTGGATTTCGCCAACTCCTCTAGTACGGGTTCGGATAGTGGCACGGGCCAGCCGGATGAGCAGCAGCCCCTCCCGCTCGCTGGCTTCACAGGGACGTTCTCCAATCCCGGATACGGCAACTTCACCCTCTGCAGCCCGTTGTTCTCGAACAGCACTGCATGCCAGGCTGTCATCTCAGACTTCCTCACAGTCGACAGCGCTGGATCAGGCCAAATTCCACCGAACTTCAACGCCAGCTTGTACGCCGTTTGGCCGCGGGCACGCATCTACGTGTGACTCCCGTGCCATCATACGGACAGTACGACTACTTGCTCGCCGCGACCTACCTATACCCGCAGGGCTACGGTGCGAATAAGATGCCGTTCGAGGACCCGCAGGACCCATTCAATGGGATATTCGAAGTCGACGAGCAGAGTGGAGCAGTCAGTGGGCTTGGATTCTTCAATGTTTCGACCGGAATGTCATGGAGGGAGCGTAAGGGAGGGAGTATTGAGCAGACGGCGGATGCATGGTTTGTAAAAGCTGCATAGATCTGAAGATTATCTTATCTTTCGCTGAGTCAAAGCTGCTCACGTAGCTGCTCGGCACCGCTGCCGTTCCTCTCCGTTAATCTCACGTTGCTTTGCTCTTCCATGTCCTCCCATTTCCAGGCTTGCGACTGTTGTAAACTCAAGCGCGTTCGCTGTTTCAAAGTAGAAGAAGGACAGCCGTGTCCTCGTTGTGCAGAAAAGCAGCTTGTGTGCGCCTTCAGCTCTCTGTCATTCTTCCTAATTTCACGCGGAGAACTTGAAGATGCAAAACGACCTACGTTCCTCGCGGCCGACCGCGAAAGACGCCACTCCCCAAGCTGCAGCAATCAGGAAGCAGCGCGGTGGTACATGTGTCGTCAGGATCCGACCTGAATACAAGAGCATCGCTCGGCCTACTCGCAAATCCTGAGCTTGTCAGACATCTCTATGCTTGTGCGCCTGGTCGTTCCTCCAGCGGTCTCAGTCTTATGCCGTGCAGGTTTCATGAGCCAACAGCGCCAGCACCCTCTCTTCCCTCAAATCAAAGTCGAACTCGAGAAACTGCTCGCGGCCGCCTCTTGGCGAGTCGATTTACTACCACCACAGGCATCCGCCCTTGTACATTGCTTTTGTGCGACTGCCGCCACTGTAGCGTTCCACCCAGACATTATCGGCCCAGAAGACTCACCGACATCGTTGAGCGATCCTGCCTACTTTCACTTGGGGGCCGATTTGCGAAGGGTGGGTCTCCGTCGCGCCGAAGCCTGCAGATTCCTCTACGACCGCGCTTTGTACGTCGCTGGGAACGCGCGGGTCAACTCGGACGTGTCCCCGTTTAACGCACTGTCGTGCTTTCTGTTGGATTCATTGGAAGAGGGTGCAGCATCGCGTTAAATTGCGCGAACGTCTGATCGATAATATTTTAGATGTCGAAAACAGCTCGAGACCATGGGCATCCAGCTATATGTCTCATTTGCGTGCAATCATGGCGAGCTGGCCCGACGGCGAGTTCAATCGCCCATGGTGGACCGGATATTTGGTGCGGGGTCTTGTTGCCGTCTTTTCTCTCTCTGAATCAGAGTTCAGCTCTCGGAAGCCTATCGCGCGCTGATGGGTCGTAGGCCGATCTTGGTGCAAGTTTCTCTGTGCCGATTGATTTTCCTGGCCTGATCAGATTGTAAAGCACGCACGCCGACCAATTACTCGTCTCACTGGGCCCGGCACCATCTCTCGAATCCCTGCTCGATAAGGTTCAGCAGGAGGCCGCTGCACCGTCTGCCAAACACCGCGCCAGTTGGTGTTTCGAGCTCATCCAACCGAGTGAGTTTCGCATACTTTCGCTGAACGCGTCTTCACCTAATGCGGTTCCTCAGTCATGTTTCAAGCAACACGCATGAGCCGTGAATTTTTCGAAAATGTCTCCGGAGATTTTGCTCGCCGCCAACCGATCTCTGAGCTAGCGGTGCGCAAGGTGCTCGATGAACTTACGACGATGCAGGCGCTCATAACGTACTGCTTCTCCGGTGTCGACTTCCCCGAAGAGACATCGCTACGGGAGCCCCCAGAATATGACGCATCGCGACCGGAGATATCAACAGCTATACGCGGTTGCGCTTTCGGAATGTCGATTATGTTCACGAACTTCGTGATCACGGTGCACAACGAGCTTGCAATTAGGGCCCAAGAAACAATTCGCGACCTCCCCTCGCCTGTTCCATCGCAGTATGCACCGTGGACCTCATCCCGGCAAGCTCTTCTTCGGACACAGGCACACGCGTTGGCGCTGAGCGCGCTCTCTGACTTGCTTCGCGTGTTTAAACTCCAAGTCTATCCGCGACATGGACGGACGGCACAGCTATCTCAAGCTTTACGCTGGGCGGAATTTTGTGCTGATGAAGCGGATTGCAACGGCGGTATAGCTGGCATATCTGGGGCGGATGTGAATTTGCTGGAGTTGTTCGAGAGGTACGCGTTTTTTTTTTCTGTGAATGTCCCGCTGAACTCCAGGGTAGAATTGTCTGTGCTCTGAAAGGCATAGGATATTCTGCCGTATCACCACGTCTCGACACACTGATTGAGCGATTGGAAGCTCTCATCCTGGCTCATTGCCAAAAACATGATTCGTCGACAGGCTTCCTCTCGTCGATGCCCACCCCATCCGATTCGTTTGCAGAGCGCGTTGAGCCAGACATGAGCTTTCTGCTTGACGGCTTTCAGTGGATGTCGGGGAATGGGCAACTACTACCTTATGATATGGGGATTCACACAGGCACTCGAATATGATAAGTAGACCCAAATGAAACCCGTTCAAAAATTACAATTGTTGTTGCGCGCAGCAGGTATAAAGCAAGGAGATAAAAGCCTAATCAAATCTCATGAAGTTCACAATCCGTTGAGTTGGCCTGCAACGGCAAACGCAGTGCCCTCGTCGACAAAGTCGAGCAACAAGAAGTTAGGGTTGCGGTTTCCGGCCAAGGGCGTGCACCCAGCAACGTTGGCGAGAATGCTGTACGCAAACTGAGTGAGGACGCGATCCAAGGTCAGAGGCGAAATACGTACGAAGCGTTTCCATTGGTGGTCGGGGCGTCGCTGGGGTCCGAGACGATGACGCCGCCGGGGATAAAGGACGCAAGGTTCTTGTTCAACGAGTGGTTGATCAAGTACATGTGGTCGATATCGGGCAGAGGGCCACTCGTGCGGTTAATGGAGCAGGGGAAGGTGTCGTCGGTGTTGGAGAATGGCGTTTCCCAGACCTAGGCTGCCAGTCAGCAAGGGATCCCGGTCGGGTACTAAGCAACCACGCACCATCTGGAACTCGGGCAAGATAAATGGCACCGAGTCGCTCCCGTCGGCGCCGGCGTCCATGAACATGACCACCCGCGTCCCAGCGTCAATCATCTCGCCGAGCGTGGGCCACGCCGACTGGTTGACCGGGATCGAAGGCGGGACGTACATTAGGTCGGTCATATTGGCCGCATCGAAGATGGGCTTCCAGACGTTCAACGGGCTCTGATTCTCTGGGTTCGTGAAGAGGAGCGTAAGGACCTCATTTGGGTTCGCGTCGAGGAAGCTCTTGACGCCCGTGAGGTAGTCCTGCACGGAGCCGCCATCGAAGAGCAGGCAGGAGGTATGGCAGAAGTGCAGCACACCGTTGTTGACGTGCGATTGGGCCTGCAGAAGGCGGGCACCGAGGCTCAGTTGGGTCGCGACATCGACGTGTTGATCGGCGGCGACTGGAAAAACGGAACGTGAGCAGGCGTCCAGTGCAAGCAATGGTTTTAGGACGTACGGGCCAACGGGTCCGTGCTGAAAGCGAAAGAATCGTGTGCGCCAATGAAGGTAACATTCCCGTACGAACGGTCGCAAAGCTCAGCGTGGCCGTTGCAAACAGTCGCGCTGGATGGGATAGTCAGATCCATCCCTGGAGAAGCACTTCGCGACGCACCGTTTCTTGGGGATGGCAGCCGAAAGAGCCAGCGTCCCGAAGCAAAGAAGACTCCAAGTAGACCGTGAAAACATTGTCGATAGAGATTATACGAAGATTAGGCTTGGTCGAAAGAAAGTGCCCGGCACGAAGAAAGAAAGAAGAAGCGGCCGGAACAGGAAAGCGGAGGAGGAAAGAAGAAAACAAGGCACTTGACCCGCGCTGGGTATATGTATGGGCGATCATCGCCGCGCGCCCTTGGCGATATCTCGGGAAGTATGAACAGCCACAGTTGCCAGGCGACAATGAAACGATTTGAGCGCCACCACACATCGTTGAGTGCGAGGATGTTGAGCTGGAGGGCGGGGAGCACAGTAGATGAGCGTCTGTATGGACCCACAGTACGCGCCGTCGCAACAGCTTCTTGATCAAGAGATCTTTCGTGTGTAGAGTGCGTTCAGGCACAAAGTAGTCAAAAGTATCAGCTTCATGGGCTTTCCCGTGTGTAGGCTGCACAAAAGTTCCGACCTGAAGGGAAAGAAGAACAAGAGCCAAGCATCAGCCATTCACGCTCATATTCTAATCTAGACTAGATCTTCAGCCTTTCATTACTGTAGATTCATCGTTGGGCTACATTTGGGTTACAGAAAAGGAATCGAACGAGCACTGCAGGTACAATACAAGTGAGCTTCTTGGGTAATGAACACACACAGGGAGAGAGAGAGAGAGAGAGAGTCGACAGTCCGTTTCCAAAAGGATCGAAAAAAATCAGGTCCTGAAACTTGCTTCTTCAACTCACTTTACTTTATACTTCACTTCACTTCAACGGCGCCAGCCTGGACCGAATCCCAAGCAGCCAACAGCGCCTTGCCGACCTCGGGCTCCACCTCCGTCCCGTCTCTCGAGATCTTGACCTCCCTCCCGCTGTTCCATGGATTCCGCAGATGTTTCGTCCGCTCAAACGGCAGGCGCGTCGTGCGGATCCACTTCAGCGGGAATTCCTGGCCCCACGTATTCGACGCTGGTGTCGTGTTGCTGGGTACCGGTCGCGCGGAGGGAGGCGGGATGTCGATCCGCCCAGGCGGCGAGACGGGTGGCTCCGAGACGGTGATCCCGAGCCCGCCAGCCGCAGAGGACGTGGACGCAGCAGACGTGGCGTCAGTCGGGATCGCATCGGCCCTAATGCCCGGCGCACGGATCCCCGTCTCGACGAGCGACTCCTCCGAACGCCGCACCCCCGGCCCAATCAGCCGACTCCCTGCGCCGCTCGTGGTCCTCGCAATATGCGGCAACGGCGGGCGCCGCGCGGGCAACGACAAGTCGCTCCCGCTCCCGGCACTCCCTGTCCCCGTCGTTGTGCTCCCCACACTCGGACTCGGCGTCGGGCTGGCGAGGTCCTCCTCTGAAACCTCGAACGGGGTAGGCAGCCGAGCCTGGTCAAGACTATACTTGATCCCAATATCGCCGATACTGAGCGGTCGATGCGCGTCCAACACCGCCGGCGCGGTATTCGCGTGGTGTTGCGTCGCCATCGCGATGCCTTCGGCCGCTGGCGAAGCTACCGGAGGAGGACTCGGAGAGTCAGGGGGAGGTGGGCTGAGCTGCTTTTCCTCGCCGTCAACTTCGGAGGGCGAATCTTTGACGAGGTGACCGCTGCTGAGGAGCGCTTCGGATGAATGGACGGGATGTGGGCTAGGTCTTTGGGGAGATGTCGATGAGGGTCCGGCGGTATCGTCTCGAGAAGCGGTTTCTTCGCGAGTCGCGGTTTCTTCGCGAGTAGCGGTTTCTTCTCGGGTAGCAGTTTCTGCTCGAGTAGCCCATTTGACCGGATTGGCTTGGTCGACGGCACCGAGGGGACCAGACATCCTGAACCGATGTGAGCATAAGTTTGAACAACAACAGATACCAACCTCGCGTATCCATAAAACTCTCCACTTTTGTTGACGCTGAAGATGAAATAGACGTTCTTGGACGTGCGGAATGCACGATCAAAAACGCCCTCATTGTGTCTCTGCGTAGCCCAGACACCGCGCTTCACACTGAGGTCCAAATCGTCCTGTAGTAAAATGTCAATTTCACGTGACCACCCGGAGAAACCCCAAACCTGCGTCAATGACTTGAGAATGAAGAAGCGCTCCGGGAAGTACTCCTCCAACAAGCTCGAGCTCGTTGACGCGACCGAGTCGGTACTGCTCTTGCTTTCCGGACGCGACATCACACTCGGGCGACGCGGAAAAGCCGACGGAGGCGCACTCGGCGTCCGCTCATTTTCCGGCGACTTGCCCTTGGTCATCTTGGACTCGACCCAGCGCCGATGCATGCCCATGCCGCGCTGTGCACCGACACCCGCTCGCAGATCGTCGTCCTTTGCGCGTACACGACACACGAGCGGAGGAGTTCGACCGTCAAGACGTAATGGAACGCCATTGAAGCGCCCGATGGCCGTTTGGAGCTGCTCGGGAGAGCGGTAGTTCACGAATGCGCAGTTGCTGCGCGAGATGGGGAAGACGGAGAGCACGCCTGCACGCGAGGCGTCCCAGGGCGGCTGGTCCGCTTGGGAAGACTGCTCCGAGGGCGGTGGGCGAGTGAAGAATAAAGTGAGCTCGTCCTGCGATGCGTCCGAGGGGACGTTCCCGACCCACATGACCCATTCGGAACGGTCGGCTGGCGGCGCGGGGTGGTAGGAGCGCCGAACGAGGGGTTTGGCGTCGCGGGCTTGTGGAGACGAGGGGGCCGAGTGTGATGCGATGGATGACGCTGATGGGCTTGAGAGTGAGAGCGGGAGCGGTCCCAAGGGTGAGCCGTGGTACGACGAGCCTGTTGGACTGGCAGGATAGAAGGGCGTATGCATGAGTGGAGACAGCGGATAAGGTGGGCCGGCAGGACTTGAGGTTGTTGGAGAACCCATAGGATAGCGCGGAAACGACTGGCTCGAATACAAGGGGAAGGGCATCGTCGCCCGACCTTGCTGCATTTGCGCTGGGCCTGGATAGTTTGGTGGAATTTGGAGGGGGAAATATTGTTGCGGAAACTGTGGTTGGTAGTTCATGGACGGCATATGCTGCTGGCCCTGTTGTGGATAGACAAGATAGGGCTCATGGGAAGGACGTCGTTGGTGCTCTGTATGAACAGGCGCAGTCGGTGAATTTGGGGGATGAGCGGTAGCTGGAAGGCGTCAGACCTGGTTGCGGCACCTGATTGGCGCGGACAATAAACATCACCTGAGCGTGTTTAGCGGGCTAGCGAAGAAGAGAGAAAGGCAGCGCACCTCGGCTCGACTCCCCCTCGTTTGGCTGGTTGGATGAAGGAGGAATAATGGGCAGCGGGACCATACGTCCCCGAAGCAAGCAGAAAGAAAGCGGCTGCGATGTGGGGGCGCCCGTTTTGAACCTGGAGCACGGTGCGTCACCGCTGACATCATAGGTACGGGGCGGACCTCCTTTTGCCACACGTACCGACGCCGAGATGCGACGCTTCGACGCGTTCTAGACATCACACGCGAAAGATTCGACAGCTGGGACTAGCCGCGACCGCACTGGACACGCTGCCAACGTCGGGCATCTTCGGCGCGTACAAAACCACGTTCATTTTGGTCGAATCAGCATCGAGGAAGCAGACCCAATGAAATATAGCGCGTCTTGTGGCTAGACACCGCGGTGGGACGCGTCGTTGGTGGTTGTCGGGGACAAGTAATGGAAAATCACGTGATGATGACAGCCTGTAACATGGGTCTCGTTCTAACTCCCTTGTGCTCTTTGCAAGCCCCAGTAAGTCCTAGTAAGTTCTGGCGCGACAATGATACTCCTCGCGCTCTATGCCATGCGTCGCAAGGCACCACCCGATTTTGGTTGTTGGACCCACAAACAACCTTGATACACGAGGCAACAAAATAGCGGCTGATCCACGAGGATTGGGAATGGAAGGATGTGCCAAACTTGGACCTCCAGCCCTAGTACGCGTCCACGAAGGGTAGGGAGGGAAGGAAAGGTGTAGACCACGAGGCCACGGCATGTTGAATATTCGAGTCTACGAGCAGAATTTTGACTTCAGCGTGGAGCAAGCTGAACTTGCGTTGAGCACTTGAGCTTTACGGCCCTGCTGCTCGGCGTATACAAAGTATCGCTGCCGGTGAACCGGAGAAGCAAAATGAGCAGCTCAAGCCAAGCAGGCCATCAACAACTGATGGTTGGGTCACGAGTGCCAGTGCGTCTTGGCCGCAACCATCCCGCTCTCTGCAACCTCCGCGACCGAGATTGGAATGGGAGCAGCGCGAATGGAGACCTGATCTGGCCACAACACTCGCATTCTGCGCGTTGCCATCAGAGTCCAGAATTGCGGCGCAGGACGCGGCGCACAGGTGCTTCCAATCTCCCGAGCTCGAAAGAAGCCGTCTGCATAGCATTCGCTGAGCTTGAGCTGTTCTTAACAAGTAGAATCCCAAATTTGCCATTTCGGGACCATTCTCACCTCGCCTCTGACACGAGGCACGTCAAGTCCAGCCCGGCATATTAATGCGCAGGAACGCGACGCGGTTGGCTTGACTCTGCCATGGATCCTACCCCCCAGATGCAGCCATATCTCGTCTCGTCGCCATCGTTCTCCCCCGAGTCGGTCCATTCGCCATTGACCCCCACGGGCTACGCAACGGATCCGTATTGGGCGTCTCCGCACTGGTGAGTCAACGCGAATCCCACTTTGAACGGCGCTTAACGTTGTGCCCAGGACCAACGATGCGGTCTCTGACGACGGACGCAGCCCCGCGATCCATGACGGCGCGTTGCTTTCTGGTGCGTCGTTTGCCTTCAAGCCTACCCACCGCGAACTCATCTTTCAACTCGCAGGCGATGGCCCTCAACGTCCCTACCCCACACACGAGTCCTTGGATCTCGGGATCCCCTTCGGCTCAATGTCGATATACGCCGGACCAGACCAGCTCACCCCACTCTTCGACTCGGACTGCAAACTCCCAGGCGATTCGCCCAGCATCGTTGTCTCCTCTGCGTTCCGCAACCACGAGGCAAAGATGTTCTCCCCCAACTACCCACCACGGCCGGCGGCATTAGAATATGAATACGAGACCGATCCATCCCCCGAGTCCTCCGCGCTCTTCAGCGGCACCCACCCACTCCCACTCACGCGTCCCGAACCTCCGAGACGCGTCGGCCCGCGTTCACACACTGATACGCGTCTCCCAAGGCTCGCAATGCCCACCGGATCCAGTTTCTTGCAGCCTGGGCCCTCGCCTGCGCGCCGCCATAGTCATGGCAGCGCTACGCAGACGCAGCCTCAGCGGCCGCGCTTCGCCATCGGAAGCTATTCACCCGAACAGGAAGCACTCTACTCCCCGTCGCCTTCGGCGTCTTCCAGTGGCCTCTCGAGCTCGCAGGAGGATCGGCCTACCACAACCGCCCCCACAACCGCCACCGCAATATCGCCCAGAAGCACCACCGGGCCAACCGGGCAGCCTCTCGCGTCGCCCGCCAACATCCACGCGTCGATGAGCCGGCGCAAGAAGGAAGCAAAGTACTTCTGCGAGCGCGAGGGCTGCGGGCAGTCCTTCACCGCACACCACAACCTCAAACGTACGTCCCTTTTGCTTTCATCGCGCCGCATGCCAATGCCGTACTTTGTGCTAACCTGACCCGGGTAGACCACATCCGCGCACACGATAACATCCGGCCGTACGACTGCCCGTACAAAGAGCTCGGCTGCGACTACGCCGCGGGGACGCCCACCGTGATGAAGCGCCACAAGAACCGGTGTGAGAAACGCCCTGAGAACGTCGCGAAGCTGCGTGAACGCGAGTTTAAGTCGCGGTCGCGCAAAGGCGGGGCGGGGCGTTCGCGCAAGTGACCGTGATGTTACCTGCTTGGGTGTAGTGGGTCCCATTGTTATTGTTTGGGCAGATAGTGTGCTAACAGCTCTGATAGGATCGTCGCGATCGCGACGCTGCCCGTAGCGGGTTTGTTGAATGGATCCTAGGATGGAAGGATATCTGTACAATAGAGAGAGGTATCGTACGCATGGCTGCTAGTAGTGTACATATCGTCGTACCCGGCATTTGTCGGCTTGTAATTAGCTTGGATTCTCGTTCAAGATCCTACCTCATAAAATATATTCTGAGAAGTGTTGCCCGTGTACTCCCTCCGACTCCGAGTCAGTCACGTGAGGCGAGATTAGATTAGATTGTTTTTGAAGGAAGAGAAATGTCGCAAAAAGCCCAGTTGACTTACAACTATACATAAGTAGCTAAAATGACTTATAAGTGTATAATCTCTCCTGGGTACTTATACCCGTGAAACTGCACTTCAAGCGCTATAAGTCTTATGGTCACTTACAGCCACTTATAGCGCTTATAGCCTGCTTATAAGCTAACTGAGCAGGCAAGCTTCAAATTTATGCACGCTCGCATTTCTCCTTACACCAAGCAGGCTCGAAGGAAGCTGGAAACATGTATATTTACTATCTACGACATCTATAACAACAGCGCTCTCAGACTCCGGCGCGTGCACAACATCGACTGCGGGTGAGATGAGTGGTGCGACACAGAGGATGCAGACAACACACCAGTGGGCGATAAGGGTCAGCGTGCGCACGCGCTTACGCTCTGCGACGCGGAGTGAGTGTAATCGAGGCGCGATGGATGCGCGGGCACTCACCAGCCTGGCTTGCGGATGACCGGAAAGAGACAGAACTGAGATTGGGACCATTAGCACTAAGTATCATACCGTGAGCGGCATCTGCGACACACCCTAGAACACATATAGTGCTGGACGGGCCGCGGTGGTGGTGGTCGAAGGTCAAGAGAGTCCGAATCATGCGTCCGTCGGCGTCTGACTCATATACGCTGAGGCTCGTGACTTGATGTCATTGGCTCCACACTTCGACTTCGCCGTGAAGCTGTCGACCTCAGCAGACTCGCCGTCCTCTACAGCCTTCGTATCCGGCAGGGGATTGACCGAGGACTGAACAGTGGCCGGGTAATGGCTCTCACCGGCCACTGCCTCTCTGTCGGTCACCTCCAGTAATGCCAGTACTTCCTAGCCGTCCTATCGCGCATCCATTGGCAACAAGAACGGTCGCACCGTGCGTCGGCAATCTGTATCGTGGTGCTGGAGCATGCTCTCACGAGAGATCGATAGAGGGAGTGGATGGTGAATGCAGTTGCCGGAAAGGTGCGTGGAACGTCTCCTCGCGCAACCTCGGCCTCTGACGACTGCTAGGACAACGCCGAAGGCTATTCCCCACATTCTCCCATCCTCTCCTGCCGCTGTGTCCAGTCATCCCCTCCTTCCAGCCGATTTCCTCTCCTCTGCAGGTGCGAGAGCACTTTGGCTCGAAATGGACCCGGAGCGGGAAGATCCAGCGTTGTGCATCCTTCGGCCACCCGGGGACAGTCATGACCTTGTTCGGAAGCTGCATAGCGCGCCGAAATTCAAAGTAACTATGCTGTACCTTTGCGGATTCTGTACAATAAGACGATTTTGCTTCTCTCTTCGAAATTTCTCGAAACCGACAGTACGACTAGCACAAATATAGTGTTTCTACATCCATTGCCACTCAGAAATGTTGCATGATAGGCTCTCACACCTAGGTAGCTTACAAGTGCCTATAATCAGCCTATAAGTGGCTTATAATCGAGCCCGGCACCCTTTATAAGCGCCATAAGCGCTTGTTTCCCAATTTGGCTTTTTGCGACAAAACCGTGAACTCGTCCCGCATTCCGTCCCTTGGAGCACAATCTCACACGGCAGGGAGTAAAGAACAAGCCGACCCATCTCACTGAGACGGCCGGGAGCCTCAACTCGCGCCGATAACACCATTTCGAAGGCCGATGAGGCTATTTCTTCCTAATTCTGGCAACATCTGCTAATATAAAGGGACTCCTCCGCGGAAAGATAACTCAGCAAAGGACGCCCAACAATGCCAGTCCCCGTCCCCGAGCTTGGAACGTACAACTACGTGCCCGAAACCAAGGTCAGCTCCTGCACCAACTTGGCAGACGCCGTGCGGACGCATCTCACACCACTGGCAACGCAGGAGCAGCTCGACTGGGCCGACCTCCCCACGGTCGACCTCAGCCAGCTCGCCACCGAGGACGGCAAGCAAGCCCAAGCCCAGATCCTCATCGGCGCGCTCCGCGAGAAGGGGTTCTTCTACGTCAAGAACTTCAACATCTCGCAGGAGCGCGTCGACCGCCAGTTCGCGATTGGGAAGCGCTTCTACGAGCTGCCGCTCGAGGAGAAGCTCAAGTATGTTCCGGAGGGCCTTGGTAAGCGCGTTCTTTGCACTGTGTGTTTGGTGGTGGTGGAATAACGGGTTTCTGTTCTGTGCAGACCAGGGCCAGTTTAACGGGTATATTCCTGCGGGTCGTCGTGTGTACGTTCTTTCGCTCTACGATGATGATCCCAGGCCTGATTCGTTGACCACAGAATCGACAACGAGGGAAAGATCAAGGACCAAATTGAGATCTACAACATTCCCAGTGAGTCCTTCTGTTTCGTTGAATCGCGATGTCTGACCTCGATTGCTCCAAAAGAATTCAACGGCGACTTTGAGCATGTCCATCCCGAAGTGGTCGCTTCCAACTTGACCGAGATCGAAGAGTACGTAACTAGTGTCCGTTTATCGAAGAGCGCTGCTGAACGCCTTCACCAAGATTTGCTCGAGTAAGCCGAAGACAGCAGTTTTCCGCTGGCGACCACTAAAAATCATTTCAGTCTTTGCACACAGATGTCCTTGACCCACTTTTCGTGCTCCTTGCCATCGCCCTCGAACTTCCGGAAGACTATTTCACCAAGATCCACCAGTACCCCGTCAAAAGCGAGGTAGGTCCGGTCAACGACTGCCAGAGCATCTGTGAAAGTTGATCAGGACCATTTGCGGTACATGCGCTACAGCAAGTACCCACCGGAAATCAACGCGCAGCTGAAGAACTGGAGCTACGGACATACCGGTACGCCCAGCAGCCGCCAGTCACGTTGGAGTTGGCGCTAAACGGCGACTTGAAGACCTCGGAAGTTTCACGCTGCTGTTCCGCCAGCCCGTCGCGGCGCTGCAAATTCGGGACCCGACGACCAACAGCTGGAAGTGGGTCAAGCCGCAGGACGCGACATTGACCGTGAATGCATGCGACGCGTTGCAGTTCTTGACGGGCGGTTATGTGAGGAGCACCATTCATCGGTGTGTTCCGGCTTTGGGGAAGGCGTTGAGATGCTTGATGCGTTCGTAGTGTTACCGTCCCGCCAAAGGACCAGCAGCACGTCGACCGGCTGGGGTTGCTCTACTTCTCGCGTCCGCACAACGACGTCACGCTGGCAACCATCCAAGATTCGCCCGTCCTTCAGCGCGAATGCTTCACCAAAAACCAGTTCGAAGAGAGCGGCAATCCTGTCCCCAGCATGTTCGATTGGACCTTCTCAAAGCAGAAGTGGCAGCGCACGAAATATGGGTCGTTGAAGGAGGACCATGCGACGGCGCAGATTTTGCCGGGCTTCAGAGAGCAGGTGTACGTGTAATTGGAAGTCTTGCAGTGGGAGGAGATACACGTTTGCGGTTTGTTGAGATTACATATGCATTTAAGCTCGAGTAAGAAGACTTTGAGAGGTCGTGGAGAGACGTCGTCGTGGTTCGAGGTCAAGATGATTGCGACACGTGACTTTGGATTGGTCTTCGAAACATCGAGCAACAGCCTTTCGCAGCTCGTCTGAACCTTGCAATTGGCCAGCACGCGTCGATAGACACGATTCAACTTGAGCTCATGGTACATACAAAATAATACAAGAAACTAACCGCAACCCAACTTAAGCAGTAGCCTTGGAGTTTTTCGCTTGCAATGTGCGGTACTCCCAATACCTTCAAACTAATGTCAGCACCAATAGCGGACGAGAAATAAGCCATACTTTTTCCGTATCGTATCGTGTTCCTCTCCCAGGGACTTCCACAAAGCGGCAGCATCATCAATGCGCCCTTCCGCTTCGTGAATATCCGCCAAGAACTCCAGCGCCGCGACGCAAGGCAGCTCCGCGCCGCTACCAGGCGGCGGGTTGTCCACGTCGACGATGTCGCGTGAATCTTCTGCGCGCGGGACCGTGTAGAGTTTTACAAACGGTTCGACGATGGCGAACGGGCGTTTGTTGAACTCGAGCACACCGCGGAGATAGTTCCACGCAGACGCGTTGTTTGGTGCGAGCGAGATCTGCTGCTTGACGTAGCTGCGCAAGCGCCGTTCCTTAGTCCCAATCGAACCAACGAGAAAGAAAACACGCACACAAGCTCCCTCCGTACCACCCTCTCCCGATCCTCTTCCCCATCCCTTACCCCACTCTGGAACACCACAAAGAACCGATGGTGCCATGCCGAATTATTCCGCACATCGCGATTCATCATCACATCCACGAAATCGAGCTCCCCGTCCCACAGCGCGTCGTCGTTGTGGTATGACAGCACCCACTGCCGGTGCGCCCATGTGTGGTAGTTTTTCTCGTCCTTCGCGAGAATCTTGGCGATGTACACGAGCTCGGGCGCCGCGGCAGGCAGGCCCAGGCGCAGGACGAGGAGACGGCGGTGGTGCCAGACCTGGTAAGTCTTGAGATGCAGGTCGGCCAGCTCGTCCATCAGCGTCATCTCGACATCGAGTGGCCAGTCCAGTGCGAGGACTGTTTCGTAGCGGTATTGCCTGTTTTCGAGACGGGGTTTAAACGACAATGAAAAGCAACAATGAGTTACCCCCACCATGCAGAATAGTGTGCGGGATTTAGCCGGATAACATGCTCAGTGAGAGCCAGCACGCGCTCGCTTTTCTCCCCAGACTTGACGATAGCGCGCAGGTAGTCAGTCGCGTCCTTGTCTGCATCGCGAGTTCAGAAGATGGTCGGCAAACGCAAGAGGAATATCATCGGCAATCGACTGACATTCGTCCGTATACAAGATCGGTGCCAGTGGGTTCGCCTTCTCGTACTGAGCAACGGGGACGACATCGGCCCACTCTGGGCGCTCAGAGTACGGTGTTGGTGGTGGATCGGCAGGCGACATGGCGGTTTGAGGCAAGACGCAAACAATAGCGCTTCAGTCCATTATTCGGCACATTTTCATCGTCTTGTTTCTCGCATTGTCTCATAATAGAGACTCCGCAGGTAGAGCTTATGCATACATCCAGGAAAGAAAAGTGGCTACAATATCTTACGCCGTGGCCGCTGGGGCAGCAGCAGCATTCGTCGAAGCTGCCGTGTAGTCCTGTTTGCGGGCGTCAATCAAGGCCACCAGCCACAGCCAAACATTGACCAACCTCCATTTCCGCATCGAGATCAGCCGCAGTCTTGGGCGTTCTTTCGGCGGCCTTGGGGCGTCCTCCTCCACGGCCACGTCGGCCTCCGCGTCCACGAGTCGAAGCAGCAGTCCTTTGCGGACGATGAGTGCGATGCTCTTTGTGATGACCAGAGAGTAATCTACCTGGCGGCAGTGGCAGCACCGTTGGCAGCCGGAGCCGGTGCAACCCGCGAAGCCAGCGTCGGCGGCGGGGCAGCCTTGGTCGGGTCCATCACGATTTCGATCTTCATGGGCCGTCCTACATTCGAGTGTCGAAAGTTTTGGTTGTGCGAGGAGAAGGGGTAGGGAGGAGAAGAGAGTGGGACCATTAGTCGCGCATTCATCGACAGATTCGCAGAAGAGTAGGATGGAATACGAATTGGTGGACGAAGAAGGCGTGAGTCTTGAGGAAAGAGAATCCAGTCGTCGCTTTGTCCGACTTGCACCGTTGGAAGGCAAGGACTTGTCTGGAAGCTGTCAAGAGCCCTCGAGCCTCTCCACCAACCGCCCGAACCCGCAACAGCAGCCCACCATGTCCGAGACCAAACCGACCGTCAGCCGCACCTCCAAGGGCAGCAGATAGCAACTCTCGATTGCAGCCCACCACAATCGGTCCAACAGAGTGCCGTCGACAGACTCGGCTGGATGCGGGCAAGACCGCAGATCACGAGTGCAACCAAGCGCAGACAGAGCTGTGGCTGGGAATATCGCAGTGGACACTGCGAAACAAGGCCAAACAAGGCACTTGTTGGAGCAAAGCAACGACTGGAACTCTTTCGTCTTGAAGGTCGCACGAGCCGTAGTCGCCACCACATCGAAAGGAGGGGGAAGACGAGGGAAGAGGCTACTAACTGCCATCGATGAGTCGGTTGTTGTACTGCGCGTGGGCGCGGTTGCCGTCGCCTTTCTTGTTGAAGACGACGGTGGCGACGCCCTTGGAACGGCCGTTCGAGTCGTAATGCAGGGTGACCTCGCGGAGTTGTCCGACGGTGGTCTGGAAGAGTTCCTGAAAGCGAGTTAGAAAGAGGCGGACAATGCTGTTGACGGGGCTATGCACCTTGACCTGGCTTTCGTTTACGTCGCTTGGGAGGTTGGAGACGATGATTTTCTCAGCATGGGGCTGAGCGGCCTGCGCTGCCGCAGGCTTTGCGGCAATAGCGACCTTGGCGCGAGCCTTTGTAGCTGGGCTGACTCTACCGCCAGTCCCGAGGATTTGGGCACGCCCCTTGCCACGTTGGGACGGGCGACGACTGGTTTTAGGACGGGCGGCAATAATCTGAAAGGGCTCGAATGAGGGCAACCGAGAGTGGGCGAGAGACGTACGTCGTCGAGGGACATTTCCATGGACGCCATGTTTGAGTGTGTGGAGATGGTGGGCGGAGAAGACAAGAAACGGCCGGAGTGACAACCGTATCATTTCTCGTCAACAGCACCGACGATGGGCGGCCGTGGTCGCGGAGGCTGGGGCCGTGGTCGCGCCGCTCCGCCTCCAATGGGGCTCACTCATGCAGACCTCCAAAACCTGTCGCGCGAAGGGACTGCGATGTATCCTGTGCGACAAAGAAAATTTTCGTCGACGCTATTCCTCAACGTTTCTCGTAGCCCATGGTGCCCCCAGTCCTCACGGAAATATCTGCAGAAGAGAAGAAAATCGCCGCATACCAGGCTGGCTTTGCCGACCGGATGCGCAAGTCGCCGTACTACATCGTCGAAGCAACGAAATCCAACGGTCCGTGGCTTTCCTCTAGGGCCGGGCGCCGCTTGAGCGCGCTCCAGACTTGCCACGGTATAGCGACAAGTACCGACCGTCTGTTTCGACGCATCCTACGCTCAAGAAGAAAGACTTGCACGCTCCGTATTTTCCTCCAGATGTCTTCGAAGGGTATTTCAATATCAAGAAAAAGCGCAAAGGTGCGACGGCTTCTTCGTCTTCTGCACGTTTTGCTCAATGTGTACAGCTGCTACAAAGCTTACGCAGGCCACCAAAAAGCTAAACATAGACGACATCGCCGACGAAGACGAAAATGTTCGCGCCGTTCAGTCAGTGTCATTGCACAGAGCTTACGCCCACTCCAGGAAAAGTTGTCGGATGGCTCAGATGCTGGGTCTCAAGTCCCATCGGACTACGATGTCGATGAGGAATACGACAACGACTACGCTGAGAATTACTTCGATAACGGCGAAGCGGACGATAACGATGACCTCGGCGGAGGTGGGGGCGGAGGCGACGAAGGCGGTGGCGGAGGTTTGTCGGCCTTTTTCGCTGGTTTACGGTCGCTGATCCTCCCCAGGCGATTACGACTGAGACTGTATACTTAACCGCATCTTGTATCCATAACAAGCAACGCTCGAACCTCAAAATAATGTACTACACGCTCTATCCTCACCTGCCTTGGCATCTCACTCGCCGTTCGCGCCATTTTCCGGTGCTCCCATCGGGAGAATTTTTCGTCCCTGCGCCACACTATCCGTCGGTAGTCGCGGCGATTCAGACGCCCTTGCCAGCAACAGGCGATCCCCACCGACCACCTTACCCGAGAGCCGGTCTGAGGTCTTGTCCTCGGCCCCGGCTTCCGGTCGGACTTGGTGGTCTGGAGACGCGTCGGTCAAGTCGACTAACTCCTTCCATTTGCAACCAGCATTCGGAGGTCGGCGTTCAAAACTAACCCGCTTCTGCATTCCTTGTACCCGCAAAGCTTCTGGCCGAAGTGGGTTCTGCCTTTTTATGGGCAATTCGAGCACAAGGGTTTGTGGGTCCACGTCTGCGCACCATCTGAGATTTGACAACCCTTCAGGTTTCCATATTCTTCGCTGCCCTCATTGGCTGCGTCTAACACAATCCCTGGGAGCAAGAAGCATAGTGAGCTCGCGTTTTGCCGAAATAGCATCAACTGATCTCGTATACATTGGTATCCAGCTGGACAGTCCTTGTTCTCTGCGAAGCCCCCGCCAACGACGGAAGCGCCCACAGCCCAGCTTATTATTTATCCATGTTCCGCCGCCGAGAAACCCTTCGATACCCACCGCGCCCACACTGTGGCCACCCTCGCTCAAAATAGTCAAAAAGCCGACAAACAACAACAGCTATTTGATTCATCGACTCCACCGCGCGCCCCCCACTACTTTCTTCTCTCTCCTCCACCATGCCCGTCCCCTCGTTCGAGCACCAGCGACGATACTCCGTCACTCGCCTGTCCAGCGGATATACAAGTGTTGGCATGGACAACCAGTTCTCCTATGACCCATCCGCGAGCACGAACACTCGTATCGCGCTCCCGACGTTACCGACTTTCATGGCAACTCCCCACGCGCCGACTGGTCCCTCTTCAAACCAGAGCGCTTCGCGCCGCAGGCCTCTGCGCGTCTTGGAGGCTACACCATCACTCTTCAACGAATATTCGCGCTTTCCCTCGCTAGCGCTTCCACCATTGGGCAGCCGCGCGCAAATAACGCCGACGTCGAAGACCCGGAGGACATCTTCAACGTGCGTGTTTTGGCTAACCCATCTCTAGCGCGATCTCACAGACTAACGGCTATGTTTTAGGACGGGACAACGGTGTTCGTCCGGCGACTGCAGGCGGATGCACAAAGGGCGTTTTGGAGCGAATGGAGGCAAGGCACTATTGTGCGGTACCAACCACTGCGACACTACGTACGCGTTTCATCAGTTTGTGGGTGCTCAAAATGCTGACTCGAGACTCCCAACACAGCTGGGCTGTTCTGCGCATGCATACATCGTGGCGATACCCCGCGAACGTGGACCATCAACGCATGCGGTCTTTACTCGCTATCTGGGCGAAATATGCCTCCCGCGCGAGATGCCACGCATCGGGCGGCTATTCGTCCTTCATAGCTGTCTCCAAAAGCAACGACAACTTGTGGGTGTTTTCACGTTCCAAATTGCTGGTGATGACTGACGTTTTTCAGAATTTGGTTTTCGTGCGCTGCGATCTGGACAAGGCAGCTGACGTCTGTACACCGGCGGAGATTGTGGGCGTTGTGAGTTAGAGTTAGAGTTTCTCTGTTCCCTGGACCCACTGACCGGAATTCCCAATTAGACGCCGAACGAAGCCTCCTCCGCGGAATCGTCTTTCGTCGTCCGGCCACTAGCAGGTCCAGCGGCCGGTACTCAACTTGCAGTACCCTCGATCTTTCTCCTCCCGTATTCTTGGGAAACTGTGCGCGCAGGTCGTGCACAAGGACTCGGCTTTCTCGGTCCCGATGGACACATGCTCCTTTCTGCGCCGATGTCGCTAGGTAGTGGAACGTTTCCGCAAATCCAAGCAACGCCGCGGCCGCGGCCTTGGGGCGTTGGGAGATGCCAGGAACTGCTTGCCGTGGCCGATGGGGCTGCGAACCCGAGGCCGTTTATACATTAATGCTTGTCGGAAAACTAGAGAAAAGCTCATATGGACCTTCTGAGGCCTTGCCAAAAATATGAGCTCATAAATAAACTCACATTATCGCTCATGCATGCAAAAAGTTCCTTGCATGGGCCATGTCACCTTTGGAAAACCGTAATGAGGGCCTTGCAAGGTCCTTGCAGGGTTGCAAGATTTTCCTTGCAAAGCCCTTATAAGGGTTTTTCGAAGCTGACATGTATTTTTCCAGTTTTCTGACACTGCCTGCTCCCGTATTCTACTCTGTGAAGCATGTATTATCGCCTACGTGTGTGGAGGCGTACAATTTTGAAATCACGTGCGTTGCCACCTTGATCCCAAACCAACAAGACGCGAACAAAATCCTCCTGCATTTTTCATGCTGTCGGACCCTCGGCGAAGCGGATACGAGCAGAGCACACGCCACTATGCAACCAGAAGCGGTGTCTTGTTCAATGGGGAGTTTGGATGCCCTTGAGCCTTCAACGTCCTCCGAACGCGTTGGATGCGCATCTCAGCCAGCCGGCTTCAGTCCAGCTATACATTCTAGGAGCTGGAGGTCAAGTAACTTGGCCAAGGACGCCTCGGGAGATGCGTCAGTCCAACCGCATTCGCCTGACGTCTGCGGATACACCATATCCGACTCGTTGGTGCCGTTTGCTTCGCCTCCAAAGCTCAAACGGCCTCGGTCCCCTCTGCGACATGACTCTCATGCAAGTGGAGAAAAGTCAGCGAAACGCTGCAAGTCGTCCCCCACACCCCCACGCTCCAAGTCGCGTCTTTCATCAGCACCTTCGTTGCAGGTACGTTCCTTGGTCCTCCTTGTTTCCACCGCTGAATTGCGAAAGCTCCCCGGTGTTTCCCACAAGTTTCTAGACTTTCGTCTCGAAAACCTCGCATGCGTCGATAAAACGCCCTACGCTTTCCAACTCCCGGAACGCTTTAGATATCTTCTTCTGCGGCCGCGTCGCTTTGGGAAGAGCGCGTTCCTCTCTCTTTTGCGACAATGCTACGATGCTTCCGCTCGCCCGCGCTTCACGCAGATCTTTGGAGAGTCATCTGCCTCAGAACGCTTCTGCCAAGCGGACAACATCCACTTGTGTCTCGATATTGGGTTCTACCCCATCACCGATGCCTCGCTGGACGAAATTGCCGACGACGTTCGACTCCAAATCAAGTCCGCACTGTGGACTTTCTTGGACAAATATTCTACACAACTCGGCGTTCGCGACATACCTCAAATTCTGGAAAGCGGCGGCGATCCTTTGGCTACAGTCATAGTGAGACGGTCCCCTTATGTATGTCCAGCTTCGCTAAATCATGCTCCAGAGCCTTGTACGGGCTGCGGGACTCTCATTATTCGTCAACGTTGACGATTTCGATGCACTGTTTCGTCTCCCTCGACGTTCTTTCGCCTCGACAACGCGAGCGTCTGTACGAGAAATCGACGACGTCTTGACCTCTCTGTTATGGCATCCGCTTTTAGCCGGACGAGATGTCACCCCCAAATTCATCGTCTCCGCTGCGGTCTTGCCCGAAGCCGCGTTGGTCGAACGACTCGAGCTCCACGCTGCACCGGAACTAGACTCCGTCTGCGGTTTCACCTTGAGCGAGGCGGAGAAACTCGTCTCTGGCTTTCTCGAAGAGCGCACGGTCAACTTACGGGATGTCTGCGGGACATACATCTTCTCCGAAACCACTGCAGAGCCGCTGCTGCACCCTCAGCAGGTTCTCGCGTTGGCGAAGCATTCATCCAAACCGACAGAGATCCCATTCAAAACCCTCGCATCTCTTCTCGCCATGCTCCGACAGTCGTCCAGGTCTTCTGACGAGGTCTCCAGACAAGACATTGTTGCCTTGGTTGTCAGTGGCGCAGTCACTGTCCCAACATCTCCCGATGCGTTTGTCGACGGTGATCTGGGTCGTCCGACTTGGCACGCCTTTGTCGGTGCTGGTGCTCTCATGCGAGACCCTCGGTCACCTCAAACCCTCCGCATGTCTCCGGTACCTTCAGTATTGGAGCTGGTGCGTTATTCTTCGCCCCTCTTGTCGTCGTTGGCATCGCCGCTCATTGCACCATAGTTTCATTCATGCATTGACGAAACGATCGCCGAGCGCTTCAACTTGCGAGGGGACTTATTGGGTCCCTGGGGCGAGTTCAACGCTTTTCAGCCCGATCGGTGGGTGGACCTGTTGCAACACGCCTTGCGCAGCTTCAGCAGGGATCTCCGTGGACGCGGACATGAGCCCACCCTCCATGGCGTTTTCGAGCTCATTCTGCGAAATGCCAACACACGCAAGACGCACGTGATCCCCCCTCCCCCGCTCGTATTCAAGGCGCCGCGCGGTGGAGACATCCTGGAACTTCCCGGGTACCGCAAGGGCGCGACCATCGTTCTCGAGCTTGCGACCATTACTCTGCTAGAGCTGTGGCGAGGCGGGAACCCCAACGCTGACACTCAAACACCGGACAAGGACGAGCTGGAGGCGTTGTACGAGAAGGTTCTGGGACAATCGGAAGAGGCACTGTTGGGACGGCAGTATCGAGCTTGGTCGTCTGAGCTCGAGGCGATGGAGTCCAAGCTCGTTGAGCACGTGGTCAAGACCGACCTAGCTCATATCCAACTCGTTGCCATTGGTGGCGCGCATGTGTTGTATCGCGGGCGCCGCGAGGAGGTCCCGGAGCTATGCGGACCTCGGGAATGTGATATGGGTGATTTCTCTGGGTGGTAAATCTGTTGAATATATTGCATGCACCACAGACATAGACGGCTTGCATTTCCGAGTCCAGCTTCACAGGAAAGTTGTCTTATATTTTTGTAGGTGGAATCCTCTGACGCTGAAACTCAATTGAGCAAAGGCTCAGAATCACTGCAATATCTTGATTGCTATAGATCGTTTCTGGTAAGAACAAAATCCACACTGCCTACTTGTTCTCCTCTCTCTCTCTCCCCATTTACTAAAAATGTTGAAATGTGAACAAAAAAGTGAACTCATGTTCTTCTACTGATCCCATGTGCTAGTCCAGGCATTCCGTGGACCACAATGGTATGTAGTTCGAGCAAGATCTCCATCAAGCTCCACATGGATGGCAACCAGTCGGCGAGCAATGCTCAAAATGAGGTATCCAGACAGAGAATGCACTTGTGTGGACTGCACAGATACGAAACGATGATCTGCTGGCAACCTGCGCTGCAGAGCTTGCAGGTAACTTTTGAGTTGCACTATGCCATCCTTTATAACTGCTCCAATTGTAGTTTGGACTGTAATCCAGACACCATTCTGGTCATGTTTGATAGCATATGGGGTTTCTAGCAGCTCTTTGAGGCTTAGTTTTACAATGTATCTGACAACACTTTGGCAAGTTTGCCTTTCTTGCTTCTTGAAGTCGCTAGTGCACTGAGCATCTGACTCGATGGGTTTGTTATTGACTCCAGACTTCATCAAGCGATAGATTCCCCAAAGATTCACATATTTGAGCTCAAAGGCAATAAATTTGTCATCCTCAGTCAGAAGCAGAGCATCCAAATATCCATGAGTTCCAGTGCCATTGATTGACAATAATGTTTCGCCTATCTGAGGCTCTGTTTCCTGGTCATGAATCCTCAGATATACTTGAGGAAAATATTTGCTGGCATATTTTCTGGCTTCTGGCTTCTTGGAGTCTGATGGCTCCATTCGAAGTGTAGTGCCCAGAACTGTCTGCAAAGTTACTTCACGGAACTTGAAAATATCCTTGAAAGACTCAAAGCCAGAACTTCCATGCAAGAGGTGAAGTAAATAAGAGGCATCTTTTTCTTTAAGCCCACGAATTGCAACCTGGATTGGAGATTCAACGGGCTGAGGTGGGCTGCCAGTGAGGCCCACAAGAGGGAGAGCACTGAAGAGCTGTAAAAAAGTCAGTATATATTTCAATCATTGTATTTGAAATACATGCCTGATATCGTGCTAGAGGATTATTGAACTTCAAAGTCCACAGGCCAAATGTCCAGGAAGGGCCAGAGCTTATATTCAGAGCACCAAGAACTACAAGCATTTGCCAGAAAGCATAAGAGTCACTTTGAAGAGTCTGAAGAAACTTTGGAGTAATCTCCAAGTTGGCAAATTCTGGAATTCTCAAGGAGTAACCATGTCGCAGGTTTGAGTACTGCAGATAGGATATTCCTAGCTTAGCCATCCGAGAGAATAAATCATTTTCTCTAGGAATAAAGCCCAATGATCCTGCAGTTGAAATATAGCGAAGAGCAAGTGCCATGTTAAATTGACCTGTCTCTACTGAAGTAGACTTTGGCTTGCCAGAGACCCTATACCCTAAGGAATATTTCAATGCTTCCCAGTCTTTTGGAGCTGAGGCCTTGGCAAGAGGTTTTCCTGGTAAAAATACAGCACTGAGTGCTTGGAGTTCTTGCTGAGTTAGACCAAATGCCTGTTGCAATGTTGGGTCAAGTGCAATATTAGTCGTGCCTGCCATCCAAGACTCAAATGGAATATGTCCAGTAATCAATAAACGAGGTTCTTGTATACTGTTTTGACAAAGCCATTCCACTTCTTGAATCAGAGAGGAAATCAGCTCAAATAGCACACTGAAGTTCCCAGTTGATTGTTTCTGGAGAGCTTCCAGTATGTGTGCATCCCAGTGGCGAATAATGATAAAGACTCTGGGCATGTTGGGGGACATTGTGCAATGAGTCTTATCAAATGTTAGTCTTTGTCCATAAAGATAAGAAAAAGACCCACAATTAGCTCTTTAAAAATTCTTCTTGCTGAGGTGTTCGAGGGTGGTGTCCAAGCACCAATCTGAGCTCTATACTTGGTGCTAAATGCACTAGTAGCCTGGTAGAGAAATTGGCTGTATCGAGTCTCCTGTGCCTTGAGATCACGGGTTGCTTGGGATAGTTTCATATTCTTGAAGTCTAACTCAAGACACATTACTCCATGAAAGGAGAGCCAATCTTGAGGATAACCAGATGTTGTGATGATAGTTGGAACATTTTCCTCTGCATGTTGGCCAATGGCTAGCTTGGAGAATAACTCTGTGTAGACAGTTGAAGCTGAACCAGCCAAGTCAAACCAAAGAGTGATCATGTCAACAAAGCTGGAGAGGCCCATTCCATGAGGGGTTGCAATCATGAGATATGGTTTCTCATTCCACATCTGGTGAAATTGTACCAGAAAAAGACTCTTGTCAATGAGAATTTTTCCTGCATAGTTGCCCAGGTGACGAAAAGAGAAGTCCTGTGGAACCAGATCAAGAGAAGTGATAGCAGAGTCATTAGTCCTGGGAATCAGAAACAGCCCAGGAGCAATATCCAGATTGTTGGTAATTGGATGAGAAGCGGTAGGCTGAATAGCTCGAGGGCCCAAGTCTGGATCTCAGAATGAGATGCGGTTATAATGAATAATCAAAAACTTACATTGAAATGTGCAGTCTAGCACTAGAGTGACCCCATCCACTGTAGTATTGAGTTGGGAGAGATAGAACTCCAAAGTATAGCGGGATTCCATAAAGAGAACCTGTTCAGGATGTAGCATGTGCCAATCCTGAATACTGGTGTAAGAGACATGAAGAAAGTTATTTGGGGATCCCTTGATCAAAATCCCGGACTTGACATGGAGTTGGCGTCCATATGGATGAGTTGTTTTTGAGCAGAGCGAGCAACTCGACGAGCGGTGGTTATCTTGGGCACGGCCGATGATCTCTCCCACTGAAAGATTGAGTGGGGTGTTCGGGAGATATCCCCGCACCAGAAAATGTGTCTCTGGAGAGAGATGCTCGCCAACATCGTCGAGAATACGGTAGTTGAGAGTAGAGGCCATGTGGGACGCTTAGATGGTGGGCGGGAACAAGCAGCGCACTTATCGATCGATGTCACAATGTGGGTGCCACAGGCTGTTTGGAATCATGTGACCCTGCCATGCATCCTACCACGAGCACCGACGTCGTCAAACATGTCGACGCGGCCGTCCAGACGACCTACAGCCCCGGCAGTCGCTCCATCCGCACTGTCCCAGACCGCGCTCCTCCTCCGCCTTTCAGCCTCGTGCCGCTCAGTCCCATTAGCGACGCCTCCACAGTATCTGGCCCTCCTTCTCCGTCAGCAGCATCCTCTTCCTCCTCCTCCAGGAAACGTTCGGCGTCTCCGACCAATATTCGTGTCGTTGGGCCACAAAGTGGATCGGCGAAGCGGGTGAAATTGAGTTCACCTCGCGCGGAGGCTGTTGTAAGCTATCTACTTTCTCGTGGTCTTTTTAGCTGACATTTGGTAGCCTTTGAACCTTCCCCGACTTGATGACAAATTTCTCGATTTCCATGAGCGATCCCCCATGTTCGTCGACCAAAGAGATGTTCTCTTGACGCTCCCCGAGGAATACAGATACGCGATCCTACGACCACCGCGCTTCGGGAAAACCACGCTCATCTCCATGTTGGAACGCTTCTACGACGTGTCTGCACCGTTGCAGTTCCCGCGGCTCTTTCCCGACGCAGCTCGCGGCCGCGGACAGCATCTTTGCCTCCATCTTGCTTTCGCGCCTCCCTTCGGCAACGATATTATCGACTCATTCACTTATGGCATCGTCATGCAGCTCATGGTCTTTCTCCGCAAATATTCTGCCGAACTTGCGAATCCGGACATAGCGTCGTTTCCGCGCGACGCCGATAAACTGCTTCGACGAGTTCTTGTGCGTAGATCCTATACGCGTCCAATGCCTCTGCTTATAAACCTCAGGGCCTCGTCAGACAACGCAAGCACACACTGTTCGTTAGCATCGACGACTTCGATGCTCCCTTCCGTCCGCCTCTCAAGCAGTCCATCTTCAAGGCCGTCGAAGGGGTGCAAGAGATTGCCGATGCGATGGACAATTGTCTTTGGACCCCGCTTGCCGAAGCCAGCGATGTAGTGAAGAAACTCGTCCTTGCAGGCTGTCTGCTGCCGCAGCGCTCGCTGTTGGCGCGCTTGCAACCGACCATCGCGCCAAACCCGCTTGAGCAAGTATGCGGGTTTCCCGAGCGACAAGCCATCGACCTGGCCCGTCGTGTGCTGGACCAGGATATCGAGGCGGATCGGCTCGAGCGTTTTGCTGGCCAATACATTTTCTCGTCCAGCACGCCGCATCAGTTCCTCCATCCGCAACAGGTCCTCACTTGGGCGCGAAAAGAGGCCGGCGAGACGCCGACGAACGACTCTTCGTTCAAGCTCCTTGCGACTCTTCTCCAGCTTGTCTCCGACGAGGCCAGCGTCGCCGGCGCGCTCACTGTCGATGACTTGATAGACGCCCTCGTATGCGGTGCCATCCAAGTCGACGGTGGAATGGAATGCTTTCTCAACAATGACCTCTCGCGTCCAACCTGGCGAGCTTTGGCTTATGCCGGCGCGTTCACCTGCGATCCCAGCAGCCCAACTACGTTCTGGCTGTCGAACAGTGCTGCCGCACTCTCCGTCGTACGTCCTGCTATCCTTTCGACGTCGACGAGTACCTCATATCGAGCTGCAGATTCATCAGCGAGTAGATCGGATTGCCCAGCAACGTTACAATCTATCGGCGACAGTAATGCTCGGCTGGTCCTACCTTCTCGAAGGGATTCCGAAGAACCTGCGGACACTGGTCGAAACAATCCTGCGCAAGCAATTCCAGCGTTGTTTGGGCAACCCGCACGAGCCGAACCTTCGGGGTATCTTCGAACTCGCCTTCCGGGCTAATCACGCGCTGGGCCACAAACAACCGCTGCCCTTGATTGCATCTCCCTACTCGCAGGATACGACCATGCTCGAGATCCCTTGCTGGGTCTACGACGACACTTTCTACTCTTTCAATCTCATCACGCTCACTCTGCGCGGCCTTTGGCGGGCCGAGAATCCCAACAACGACAACGTCGACCCGCCGAAACGAGATCTCGAGACGCTGTACGCGAAAATTCTCGAGGAAACGGAGCCAGAACTGTTGGCGCGTCGATACCGAGTCTGGTCGCCAAAACTCAACGCAATGGAGACTCGTTCGGTCGGGAGCTACGTCGCAACGCAACACCCCGACTACTTCCAATTCGTGGCTGTTGGAGGGGCCCACGTGTTGTATCGAGGGCCGCCGCCGCCGAAGCGGGAACCCGAGACGCAAGATTGCGACGAGGACGGCTACCCAATCTTCTCGGACTAGTGGAGAAGCATCTTCGTCTAGTTTTGCTTTGTTCGCTGTCGGTTTTGCTATGCACATGTTTTCGAATGCTTTCGAGTTGTATCCTTCGTGGAGTACCGACAAATTTTGCCATTATTTCTCGAACGTTGGCGCCACGCCGTTCCTCGTCGCACTCGATTCAATTCGTTGCATTTGACGTACAGCTAAATTATTTGCAGATCGTTTTTCGAACGGTGACCCTAGAAATACTCTCGCAGCCTCAAACGATATACCTGAACCCAGGCGCCTGCAAAATCCATTAGCTCTCCGCCTCAGTGTTGAGACAGCGAGAACGACGCGCCTTGTCCGCAAGCTCGGACGTATCGACCTTGGCCGTCGGGTCGGGTACACCATACAGCTCGTTGCGCCGCGCGTTGTCGCGGCGGTACGAGTACTACAGCTGTGTGAGATGTGGCTGGAAGATCAAGGAGCCATGCGCACCGAAAGCACCAATGAGATGATCGCCGCGAGGAACTCCAGAGCGCAGGATACTCCGAAACCTTGCCTATGGAGCGAATTAGCATCTTACGCGCGCGAGAAAATTCAGGTCAGCGTACACGTAGTGGGGTCCCTGCGTCAGAGGGAACAGATGCGAGCCCAGGACACTTCCGCACTGGCCCATGGCCATGAATATCGGGATGCCCGTCGCGCGTTTGGACTCGGAGCCCAGGTTGTGTGCATCTAGAAATCACGTGTGAGCGAATCTGGGTCTGCGAAGCACTGCGAGGGGAGGGCGTACACCAAGCGATGATGAGCCCGATGGTCGTATAAGTACCGCCGACGATGCAGAATACGGCAAAGTAGCGCGCGTGGACGTTAGAGTGGACGGTGAGCAGGATGCTGCAGGCCATTGCGACGTTAGTTTTGTGGAGGGTCAAGAAGAGATGAAGACAAACATGTATCCAATGCCGCCGATGATGCATGAAATGGACATCAAGATTCCGCGACTTTGAAGACGGTCCGATATAAAGCAGAACAACACGAGCATCACGGCTGCGACTAGCTGGAATCAGGGAGGGTTCTTTGACCATCGACAACGTTTGACGCACGTGCATATGGAGGGACTGGAAAGGTCGTTAGCAGAGTTGCTCATAAGCGGTGAGCAAGGTCACGTACCAGTTAGTAGTTGGGCGGCAGCCTTGGCTGGAGAATGGGATTAAGAGCATGAACCGAGCGAAGCGAAAGCACGCACTGAATCCCAGCGTCGTCAAAATCGTCGGCAAGAACGCGGAAATGGAGGCAAGCGCGGTGTTGAGGCCGAAGTAGATGATACCACCAGCATAACACTGTCCACCCCTAAATGAATAAAGAAGAAGCCCTGGAACATTGCAAGCTCACCCGCCAATCCTTGAATGCCATCATGATATGTGCTGCCCGCAAAATCATTTTTTTTTGCTTCTCAAACGGTTTCGAGGTTGCCCACCTTTGGTAACTGTTGCTCCGGTATCCCCACTCGTGCCGCGGGTCATCCTATCCAGCGCAATCACGCGCTCTTTTTCGTTGAGGAACGTCGTCGTTTCGGGACGGTTGGGCAAGAACAAGAGTGTTACGATGCCCATGATGAGTGCGGGGCAGCCCTCGATGATGAACAAGAGACGCCAGTCGTGAATCGCAGCGTGGGCATGCTGGAAGGCAGAAAAGTGAGCGGCCGAGTATGTAGGAGAGGAACAGCCGAACCTGCACGCCAAACGCAACCAAGCCGCCAAAGGCGCCTGTTGAAGCGTCAGTTTGCTGATGCAAGAACCCGGAAGGAAGCCGGAACCTGCGACAGCAGCAAATCCAAACCAATAGGCCATCCGCAGTCCCATTTCTTTCTTGGTGTAGAAGAACGCTTGAGATAGTCCGTCAGCAAAAATGTGTCCTGACGAGCAATGCCAGCACCCACAATAGTACAGCGGTATAACCGGTCCAAAGCCCGCCTCAAATATGCCCAGAAACACGCGTGCGGTCATGAGTCCTCCGAAATTAGTGGTCGTGGACATTAGAGTGGAGGAGAGGCCCCAGCCTATCGCCATAGCTGCGATCCAGTAACGCGGAGGGTAGAGCTTAGAGATGATAGTCGCGGGTACTTGGCAGAGGATGTACGCGAAGAAGAACACCGAGTTGACCTGGACGCGTCAGGCACACCGAATATGGCCAGGAACAAGAATTACCCAGTCGAAAAGGTGGCCTGTCGGGTCTCCACCGAGATTGTCCTGGGGCAGTCCTTGAAGACGCGCATTGCCGAGGTTGGAACGGTCCAGGTCTGCATGAGATGTTCAGCGCAAGATGTGGAAGACAGCGAAAAAGCGTACAAGCAAAGAGATAGAGCAGACACGTTATGGGCAGAATGCGGGCGTCGAGACGGCGGACCAGCTTGCGCTCGTCCTCTTCCGTGAAGGTAGGTTGAGAGGCGACCGACGCGGTGTCGAGCTGTTTTTCGTCGTCGTTTTTCTCGGAGGACATGGCGGGTCAGAAGCAAGTGCTGCCCCCACTCTACTGTTAGAGATCTTGGTGCCGTATATTCGGGGGTCATGCGGGGCAAGAAATCTCCCAGAGGCGCCAAAGCATGTGACCAGTCTCCGTTTTGCCTCTTACAGCCATGGCCTCCCGCGCTCGCAACGCAAAACCGTACAACGTCAGTCTCGTCTGGGCCAGGGTCCCAATTTCGTCTGAAACGCCCACCAGCGGCCCGCCCCGCACTCGCGACGCAACACCGAGGACACCTGGGTCCATGACATGGCCGAAGGCGCCCCGCCAGCCGCCCGCAATACCGTCCGCCGGGGACCGACAGCATCCTCTATTCCGAGCCCAAAATTGCTAGTCAGCAACCTACACTACGAGGTCACCCCCAAGGATCTCATCGTGCGCTTTCATACGTTTTCTATCGCCGTCCCTAACAGCAATTTTGTGTAGGCCATTTTCGGTCAAATAGGCACGCTCGTCGGCGAGCCGCGCATCAGGGTACGATACATCCGACTCAGCAGCCAAGGATGAAGGAAATGACGACGAATGGCACCCCTCTTCGCACCTTCAAAGTACGACCGCAGCGGCCGCTCGTCGGGCATGGCCTATGTCTCGTTTGAGACGGTCGCCGAAGCCACTCGCGCCAAACGCCAGTACGATGGTATCCTCGCAAAAGGTGTGTATATGTTTCTACTAGTTCTTTGCGGTTGTCTAAGCCCGTTGGCCAGGCCAACCCATGTCCATTGGCTACGACGAGCCTCCCCGGGCAAGATCCGTCAGCGCACCGACAACATCAACGCTCCTCAGCCGGATACAGAAGCCCCCGCTCCTCGACCGTCTCAGCAAGGACGATATAAACACGAAACCTGCGTACGTTTAGCTCACCTTCAGCTAGCACCGACTCATTTTACTCCGCAGACGTGGTGGGAATGGTGTTGGACCCATCCGCAACCGCGGTGCTCGAGGCAAACCCGCTGCGCCAAGGCCACCGCGTAAGGCGCCCAAGACTATGGAGGACCTCGACAAGGAGCTCGACGCGTTTATGGGAGACTCGACCCCAGCTCCACCCGCTACCGCGACCGAGCCCACTGTTGCAGCTGCAGCTGCTCAGGATGTCGAGATGGCGTAGAAAATCTGCCCTTTTGCGTAGTTTTCTTTTATGCGATACACATACCTATCCCGATGTAATATTTAACCTGCTTGACTGCGACGCCTTGCGTCTTCACGGCCATTAGCTTCCATCGTTCGACGACCCACTTTGCGTGACTGGCGCAACTCTGTTTCTGATCCACGTCGACGAAAGTCGCGTCTCTGCGCTGTGCTGGTCCCCAATGCGACCCACGTCGACGCTGCTGAAGCTGCCTAACGAGCTGCTGTCCCAGATTCTCGTTCATGTACTCGGTGTGTCGCGTTAACGCTGCCTTTCTCTGGAACCTGGACGTTGACTCTCGGTTTTCCCAGCTTACTCCATCCACATGGCCATCATCGTGCAGCCCGAAGAAGACGCTGCATGGCATTTGCGCGTGCACCATACAATGTCTGCAGTGTGCTATGGCTTCCGGGAAACTATGCGCGGGATTTCGTGCAAGGTGTTTGAGTACCCGCCGCCGTCCACACCTTCGACGAAGGACAAGGACAATCAGAAAGAGAAGCTGGACGACGAAGACGAAGATCCCGAGACTCCTTGGTGCGTTGCTGTCGAATGAACGAATTTTAAACCCTCGGCGCTCATGAAACGAATCTACATATGCAGTCTCGCAAGCCACGTCTGGCGCTACATGAAAGTCCTCCGAAAAGTCGGGACCGCGATCCGCGACACCTCTACACCACCCAACGCCTTGTCCGTCGACTCGCTAGGCAACGACGCGCCACAAATCATACAAAGCTACAGCCTCTACTCGGCGATCGTGTATTTGCGCTACCAAGCGACGCGCGCCAACTCGGAGATCTACAACGGGTCGAGCCTCGTTATATCTGGTGTGGTGAATACGCTCTTGCGCGTGCTTTATGGGCGGATCCGGCCCTCGGAGGTGAGCGTTGTGTTGAGGAGAGCGACGGAGGACGAGAGACGGGTGGGGGATATTGGGGTTTCTGTGGTGAGGACGTGCGCGATGTTGAGGGAGTGTGTGGAGATGTTGGAGTGTATGGAGAGTGGGGATGTTGAGCTCACACCGGAGGAGTGGAGTCTGCAGCAGGATGTACGTGGACTCTCCGCGTCTGGGTGGTGTTGACTTTCCGTGTGTGTTAATGCGTCTTGCAGCTCAACACCTTCAAAATCGACATGCTTGTCCGCTCGCTGGCGAACAATAACGTTGAGTTCCAAACGCTACGCGAAACGGCGGACCCTGGCCCACTGCCTGCCGCTGACACTGTATGGATCGGTGAACTGCCCGAGGTGTTGCAGACGGTGCGGCGGGTGCAGGACGTGATGTGTGAGAAGCCAGGGAGGAGATGGGCGTTGAGTGATGAGGCGACGAAGGATTTAGAAGAGCTGGTCGAGCTGTGGACACCAGCGACAGAAAGTACGATTGTACAGGAAGCTCCGCCGTAGGCAGAGTAGGGCGTTAGAATTTGCTAGGGATATCTACTCGATACGCGTCCCAGCAAGATAGGGGTATCACGTGAATCCACAAACTCGTCTTTCTCCTTGGACATGCAGGCCACTCTGAATGAGGTGCGCATCGTCGCAGCCCCTCCTACCCTCTAAGCGCACTAGATCTGTCTCCGCCACCTAGGTATAACTTCCTCCGAGTACTTCCAAGACCTTGAAGCCTACCATGGCGACGAATTCTCTGCGTTTAATTCAGAAACGAGATTTTGGCGCAATTATCCATGCCCGGAATACCCTACGTCCCGGTTGTATCTACTCCCGACAACACCTTCGGCGTTCGTTATTACTCGCTATCAGCGTCCCTCGAAGCTGACCTTGGATTTAGGGAGAATGGCCGGGTCCTCCCTATCCCAAACTGCTCATTCCACTGCCTGAATGCGACATCGACCTGCTGGTCTGGGGTGGCGGGCTAGCCATGCAGATGTCCCACCGTTGGACCTATTATTTCGTGCGTCGGGGCACGACACGGCCCATGCTCCGACAAGAGAAACACGGCATTCGGGCGTTTATGGCGCTGGAGCCAAACGTGCCCTGGTATGAAACTGGTGGCACTTATCGCACGACTATGTACCCTGGCGCCAGCCTGAAGGTCAGGGTGCGCGACGGACGTCCGTTTTTCTACACTTTCCCTCAGTTTGAGGATGTTGTTGCGGTCAAGGAGGAAGAAGAGGAAATCAAGTTGGTGTAGTCCCAATGTCCAATGTAGTCGTAGTCTATCGTCCGACTCGCGAGTCGTAGCATAGTCGCGACGCGAATTGGCGTCATTGAAGCTTGCACGTGTGCGCGGATTTAGACGCGTCACTTGCTCCCAACCACCATGGCCGCGCGTATATTATACGTTCTGGTCGCCGTCGCCGTCCTTGCACAGAGCAGTGCCCAATTCGTCGCCGTCCAAGACCATCCCGAGTACCAAGCCATCTTCCAGGCCAATGGGTATCGCCCCGACCGCTTCCACAACCACCACAATGTGCCTGGGTTCGACTTGGATCTCGACGCGGTCCGCGTCGTACAATTCTCTCTGGAGGGCGAACCGGTGCTGATGACCGAGCGCGAGAAGCTGCATGCGAAGTCGCTGGGGATGAAGTACCTCGACGTGTAGGTCCGCTGCCGCTTCACTCGTTCAGCTTCTTATATATTTGTTCGTAGGACAGACGTTCCACCAGTCGGAAAGAGCCTCTTTGAGAAGAAACACTTCTCGTACCCACCGCCCAACTCGACGCTCGTGCACGACCTGTTCCCTTCACTCCAACTGCGCGAGCTCAAGCACAACCTGAACCGATTCACGTCCTTCCAGACGCGGTACTACAACTCCGAAACCGGCCAGGCTAGCTCGGAGTGGCTGGCGAACAGGATACGGCGGTATGTGCGGAAGCTCGCGTCGCCCGAGTTGCAGGCGCTCGTATCCGTCACGCCGTTCAAGCACAAATGGCTGCAGACCTCCGTGGTGCGTGCTTAATGCCACGATTCGCTGTTAGTAGCCGTTGAAAGCTTTCACCTAGATTGTCCGAATCGCGCCGCCGAACGCGACTTTGGATGACCCGACCACTGTTATTGGCGCGCATTGCGATAGCATTAACCACTCGAACCCGTACCTGCGTGCTCCTGGTGCAGATGACGATGGGAGCGGGACAGTGACCATTTTGGAGACATTGCGCGGTCAGTGGAGGAATTCTTGGCGTCGACTGTGCGCTTATTCCAGTTCCAGTGCTGCTCGAGAATGATTATATCCCTAACTCGCCACTGGAGTTCCATTTCTACTCTGCAGAAGAGGCGAGTACGCCGTTACTCCATGGGCTGTATTGCTGAAGACTTTCAGGGCGGCTTATTGGGCTCGCTCGACGTCGTCGCGGCATACGAGAAAGCCCAGCGTCAAATCAAAGGCATGCTGCACTTTGACATGACTGTATGTGCCTCTGCTGCTGGCAGCTGCTGAACTACACACAGTCCACTCACGGCGTTCTGGTTATTAGGCATGGGTCGCCACCGGCTCCGAAGAGGTCGTCAACATCCTCACGAACGACGTCGACCCCGATCTAACCGAGTTCCTTACTCAACTCGCGGAGCGATACGGTACGCAATCACTTAGAAGTTATCGTTCTGTATAGCTTTCTAAAAAAATCCATCATCTCGGGCGTTTAGTGGAAGTACCTTGGAGACACGAGAAGCTCATGCCCGGTGCTGGGAGCGACCATATGAGTTGGACACGCTCTGGGTACCAGTCGTGTGTGGGCACCGAGGGGTTGATGGCCGATTCCAACTTTGGGAGTACGTCGAGCTCGAGGTTCAAGTCTTCGAGAACGAACTTGCGCTGACCGAGAACACTCCGCAGACATCCACACGGTGAACGACCGTATCAGTGTTTCGCGCCAATTTTCGTTCGAGCATATGCTGCAGTATGTCCAGAAGTATCCTTGTGCCTCGAAGTGCTGATAACTTTCGCAGTTTCTCGCGTCTGGCGCTTGGCTTTGCGGTGGAATTGACAAAGTAGAAGAATGTTGGTTGTTTGTACTTGTAAAATATATTTGTTAGACTCGAGCGCCGCTCTCGTTGATTCCTCGACGATACATGTACAGGAGGAGTACACGACTTGGTATGTAGATGGGTAAATATAGTGGATTACACAAGAGCTCTACGTGTCTAGGCCGCTTGCAGCGTTGCTCAGAGAATAAATATCCCAACGCGTTCGCGTGGCTTGATACCGGAGAGTCACCACACACACAGGCTTCACGCAACTACCAGTCATGCAACGACTTGCAGCCAGGCTTAGCCAGCCCCGCTCCGCCACGCAGCAGCGAAGGCAGCACCAACCCGCCAATGATCGTCTGCTCAACGATAGCATCGACATCGTGCGGCGTAACGCGTCCGTACCATATCGTCGCACCGCCTGGGGTGTAAATCTAGAAGCTCTATCAGCGCCGAAGCTTTAATTTCCGTCCATAAAAATGGCATACGATTGTCACTCCGTTATACCGATGTCCCCCGACGTGTGAGTTGTACAGGATGAGCGCGCGTTGAGAGTCTCGGAGGGTTTTGAGCGTGCTGGTGACGTGCTCTTCGCGCTCCTCGTCGCTGCCTGAGAACTTCTCGAGTGGGAGGTCGATGAAGGGCTCTAATTGGTTGTCAACGGTCCATCCGCGACTTGTAAGTGAGTGGGTGAATGCTAGAATACGTGAGTTGACGCCCCCAATAAAACAGAGAAGAAAATACCTTGTTCGAGTTTAGGGGCGGCGATGGCACAACGCGCGTCGCGTCTCTTGTGCGAGCCTATCCCAAGCCTCAGCACTGGCGTAAAGAAATTCAAGAGATAAACGCACACATGGTAATGACACAAGCATACGGAAGCACCCACGTCTGGATCCCAGGTTCGGGCTTCTTGGTCGCGCCGAGAATCCGGGGTATGGCGGGGTCGAGCGCGTTTTTCCACAGCATCTGCGCGCCCTTGGCGCTGGCAGGGATTCCCGCGACGGCAACGTAGTCCGGGAAGACCAAGACAGTCTCGTGGTCGCTCACAGAGGAGTGGCTGCCGTTCAGGATCGTGATTTCGGAGGACGAGGACGCGTGAAAGACGCCGGGGGCGCGGGGACGGACCTCGTCGTGCGCAACTACCGGGGAAGTGGACCTGTAGTGTGCCGAATCGACGAATGCCGCAAGGGAGCCTCTCGTGGAAGTAACGTCGCGGTCCCAGTCGGTCTTTGCGGTCGAAATCAAAATCTGTAACGGCGTCGGTAGTCTGCTTCAACGACTATGGAGGTAGCGGCGCACCTGTCGACGGTATGGACGGACGGAGCCAATCATTTGCGACTCCATGTCCACCTTGAAGCGGTCAGGGAACTCTGGGTGGCCTTCCTCGCAAGGGTCCGCGCAGCCCCGACACGGCGCATCAGAAACGGGCACGCCGTCGTCGACGAGGTGGTTGTGGATGGCCTCTGGAGTGAGTGCGTTGGTGGCCCATGCTTTCAGACGGCGGAATGAGCTCATGGTGAGAGCAAGGAAGGAGCCTACGTAGGCGGTTGGCGCCGAACGATGAAATTTATGCGATGAGTCCGCAGCGATCGCGTCAGCACGATATGTCTATCAAAAGGTTATCAGATAACACCTATTTTTGGGCGCTTCCAGAGCTCCCAGGAGTCCCAAGACTGCCCTTGGGACTCTCAGGCTCCCGACAGCCCTCCTCGATGACATTCAATAGCTGGCAGAGCCCCACTTCTTCGCCGTTAGCTCGGCTTCGTTCGCTCCAAGCGCAGCGGCACCGCAGCCTCATACTACTGCGGCATCGATTGACCGCAGCTAATTATCCGCCGCAAATCCCGCCATGGCCCAATGTCCAACTCTGGCCACTGGCAGCCGGTCCATTCGCATCGCGACGAGGATAAACGGACTACTCGTTACGAGCTCATGCATAACAGGTTTTCGATGTAGGGCATCTATCTTTAAGCTGGACTCGGAGGAACTTGAACAGACTTGAACGGCGCTGGCCTGAGTAAATTGCTGCGACCCAACCACGTCTGGGAGTGAAAATAACCTGCTGCCGCTGGTATGGTTTCGGGCTTCTCACTGAATACGGTCTATGGGTCGGTTACCCGAAGTGAACAGACGACAGATCAGGCCCGCCGACCAATACGACTTTGAGCCGACACAGCGACGACCAGCTTGAGAGGATTTTTTTTTTCCAAGTTGGTTTGAGCTCGGTATCACAGAAGACAGGCTGTGGACGACGTCGTGCGGAATGTGCATGGCTAGCCGACTCGGAAGAACGACTGGGGAGGAGGTCCTTGGAAGTCACGTGGTCACGAATCGAATCTCTAGCAGACAACACATCGCCTGGGCTTTTTCCAGCTATCCGGAAAAGCGATCGCCGTCTCGATGGCCTTGGAGTAAACCTCGGCAAGTCCAGCTCTCGTGAGCGCCGAGCACTCGACGAAGTGCTCCGCCCCGACCTCTTTCGCCAACGCCAGTCCCTCCGTCGTAGAGACGGGGCGCGAGCCCCAGTCCTGGAGCAGATTCAGCGTGTTCGGGTCTTGGCGCGTGTCGATTTGGTTGGCCACGAGGATGAACGGGACCGTGGGGCAATGGTGCTTGAGCTCAGGGACCCATCGAGTCTTGATCTGCGCGAACGAGGCCCAGTTGCGGACGCTGTAGCAAAGGACGAAAACATCCGTCTGCGGGTAGCATAGTGGTCGGAAGTTGTCGTATTCTGCGGAGCCTGTAGAGTGTGGTTAAGACAGTGAACGGGCGTCAACGCGCGCGTCCACTCACCGCTGCAGTCGACAAATCCGATGCAGTAGCGCTTTCCGTTTATCACTCGCGTCTCCGCATGCGCGCCAAAAATAGTCGGGATGTAATCTGGCCAAAGACCGGTGGTCTGGGAGATGCACATCGCGGTCTGAAGAAGAAGTCAATCGACGCGGAGGGATGTTTGTGGTCAAACACACCTTCCCGACCCCAGCATTCCCCACCATGACCAGCTTAATCGTCGCCATGGAAGAGCGAGTCAAACCACGAGTGGATCTTGCCAGGCTGTTCTTCGTAAGACGGGCGCTTGAAAGGGCTGTCGTGAATCGTGATAAACGCCGACCTCAGACAGCTTGCAGTCGTCCTCCAGCCGTCAGTCGAGCAGGCGGAGATTAGGTTGCAGTCAGGAAGAGGACGACTGCGTTGCGCGCCGATCAACCAGCTACGCAGACCATGGACGTTCGTTCTGAGAGGGTCACACAAACCACCCTCTCTTCCGCTCCCCACCGATGGCATCCCCGTTCAAACAAGTCGCGCTATTTGCCCCGACGCCGACGACCGCACGAGGCGTCTCCACGAAGCTCAGCGCCAACAAGGACAAGATCGCGTACACCAACGGCAAAACCGTCATCGTAAGGATTGCCGCCTTTCTTGGAGCCAAGATTCATTTGCGTCCCTAGATTCGCGATCTTAACGTTCGTTGAGCGCTTTACCGGCGTGCGAGCCCTGAATCTGCTTGTAGACCCCTTCGCTGGCAACTGCGTACGTGGGGCACGTACAGAACACGGTCGTTGCGCGCATCTCGCCTAGCGGGTACTACTGCGCGTCCGCAGACGTGTTCGGAACCGGTGGGCACAGTCACTTCGCTGCTGGATACGCAGTCTGATGGGTTAGTCCGTGTCTGGGACACGGTCGGCGAAGATAATGTGCTCAAGGGCGAGTACAAGGTGATCTCGGGGCGAATGTGCGTGTCCATCCAACTCCAGGCTTGTTTCTGACTTGTTTCTAGCAACGATCTCGAGTGGGACGGAGAGAGCAAGCGTATCATCGCTGTCGGAGACGGGAGGGAGAAGTTTGTCGACATCGTTCACCCAGACCAACGCTCGTGGCTCATTCCAGTTCAGGTTTGGCCATGCCTTCATGTTCGACAGTGGTTCATCCACCGGCGAAATAAGCGGCCACGCAAAGGTACTTGATTCTGGTTATTGGCGCAACTTGTGGCTTTATGTTTCCAGGCAATCAACGCCGTCTCCATTCGCCACCAACGACCATTCAGAGCTGCCACCGCCGGCGATGACGGCCTGATTGTATTCCACCAAGGTGAATGGTGTTCTGCGCGTCGATATCCCTTTCCCTAATACTCTAACAGGCGCGCCCTACAAATACGACAAGGTAAACGCATCCAAGTCGTATACAATGTGATGCTCATCCCGACCAGACCATCCGAACACACACCAAATTCGTGCAAGACGTTCGCTACGCGCCGTCAGGAGACCACTTTGTCAGTGTCGGGTCCGACTCGAAGGTGTTCATCTACGATGGCAAGACGGGCGAAACTGTCGCGGAATTCACGGATAGTCCACACACCGGCAGCATCATGGCCGCCTCCTGGAGCCCGGATAGCAAATCCTTCACCACCTCATCAGCAGACTGCACCGTCAAGTTGTGTACGTGCGCGAAGTCATTCCATCATGCATATTCCTCGCTCTAACCTGACGCCAGGGGACGTCGAGACCCGCAAAGCCACAACGACATGGACCGTCGGCGCTGGCGTCAACAACCAACAAGTCGGCAACGTCTGGGCACGCGACGCCGACATCGTTTCGCTCTCCTTGTCCGGCGACCTCAACGTCTTCGATGCACGTGCCGGAAGCAAATCCGCACGAGTGATCACCGGCGCGCAGAAATCAATCACAGCAATTGCACCGTCGAGCTCAACGACGTTCCTCGCTGGGACCGCCGACGGTCGTGTTATCGAGTACAACTCGGCTTCGGGCGAAGCGACCGCCGTGCAAGGCGACGGACACACTAATATCGTCGTCGGGCTCGCTGCGGTACCGAATGGCAAGGTCATTTCGACCGGATACGACGATAAGGTTCGCGAGATCTCTGGAGGGAGTTTCGCAAGGGGGTCATTGGGTACTAGCGCGCAGCCTAAACACCTTGCTGCGGGTGAGGATGGCACGGCGTTCGTTGTTGAGGCAAGCGGGGTCGAGGCGGTCAGGGATAATCAGAAGGTCGCGACGTTGAAGACGACGTTTGCTGCAAGTGCGGTCGGGGTCAGCAAGAGTATCGTTGCTGTTGGTGGCGAGGTGATACTTTGGTTTTCTTTTCTCTAGCAAATTTGCTGATCCGTTTGTTTGCAGGACCAGAAAGTACGACTGTATAACTGGAGCGGCACGGCGTTCACGGAGACGGGTGTTCTTGAGAACAACAAGGGTGTTGTGTCTGCTCTTGCGTTCTCACCCGACGGGTCGCTGCTCGCAGCGGGTGATGTAGGTCTACATTCCGACTCGTCCCTTCGTTTTTCATTCACTCATCCAACCTCACCAGTCAAGCGGCCGCATCGTCCTATTTGATGTCAAAGAGAAGAAAATGATCACCGCACGCTGGTCATTCCATTCTGCGCGCGTCAACTCTCTCGCATGGACGTCTGACGGCAAGCACTGTGCCTCGGGCTCACTCGACACGCATGTATACGTCTGGAGCGTGGATAACCCGTCCAAGAACGTCGCGCTGAAGAATGCTGGGCCAGGCGGGGTCAATGCGGTGCTGTGGGTCGCGCAGGGCAAGCTGGCCAGTGCTGGTGCTGATGGGTGTGTGAGGACATGGGAGATCAAGCTGTGAGAGACGGCGAAGGGAACAACAACAAGGAAAGTGTATTTTTTGTGTACTGTGGAATTCAAACACGTGATTTAGTGGGCTACCAGCCTCGGCGTCCTCGTTTCCGGACGCGTACGAGACAATCTTCTAGCCTCGTATGCAGGCTTTCTGGCGTGTCTCTTGAGCGTCTCGCGGCAGCTAGTCCGAGAGGCGAGAAACGATTCCAGTCTCGGCATCGTCGTACCTTTCCTCGGTGCACCTACTTATCACATTCGCAACCGAATCGAGGAGCTAGACGGACAGGCAACGACTCGGAGCCTCGACGACGTTATGCGGAGTCGGTGCCGCCGTCGGAGCCAACGGTCGATTAGACCTTTTCACAGTCTAGACGGATGCCGCTCGTCCGCGGTGGCGCATTGAGGGTGATGAACTCGATGTGGTCGCTTCGGCTCATGATATCGCGGACCATCGCAGTGTCCTCTTCAAGCCCTTGCGTTTTCAGCAATCCAGTTCCATGCACCAGCACATCTGATTCTCTGCTTGCTGGCGAGCGATTCCGTAAAGCCCGGAAGACTCCAGCATCCAGCACCCAGTGCGGGGGATCATGTTACATGGGCGAAGTTCCTGATTCTCGTTGGGGGCGCGTGCCGAATTCTTGGCGGTCGCGGAATACGCAAAGGACTCCAATTTCGGAGCCTTCTGCCTTCGAGTGACTCTCGAGGAAACTGCTTAAGGACGTTCCAGACAGAAAACGCCCCGAATTTCCATCATTTAATGGTCATCGCTTGCGGTGGATTCATCCCCGAGGCGAGGCTTTCGCGTACCGAGGCCGATTAGAAGGGCGACTAGAAAAGACGATGACGGGGAGAGATGAAGGGCGACGACGCGTGATTCCTTCTGTTGGGGCTGAGTGGTGTAGACGCGGGATTTGTCGCAATGGAAGCATGTGTTTGTCTTCAGGACTCGAGCTGCAAGGCTTATGGCTAACTTCCAGGAGGCCTTTGCGGGTGCTCTGGCAATTTTTCGCGCTGGACCCATCTCATCAGATATGACTGATGAAGAGTGACTCGCTTGCTTTCGCTCACTGATCTCGTTTCACTCAAGCTACTTTTTCAAACGAATTTTGGATTTTCTCGTGCGTGCGTGCAATCGACGTCTCGACATAAAAGTACAATCCGAGCCTTTGCTCGGTTCCCAAACAGCGTCTCAAAGCCCAGAGAGAAGTCTAGCGCGTTGTTTCGTTCGTGAAAATTGTGTGTTCATATCTGTGGCGCACGGTAAGCATTGGCTCTTGGCTCTCAAACAGGAAAATAAACTGACCATGTGGGTATAAGGCGTTCACTGGGTATATGGTGTTGCAGCTCGTGTTTTACGAGCGCATTTCACGGGTGGCGGCGACGGAAGCTACGACGACGCTTCTCCGCCGAGTGCACGAACTCGGAGACGTGGACGGTGGTTGTGTGCGTCTCGGAATGTTCGGCGGGTGCGAGGATGGCAGCCAGTGGTGCAGAGATGGCCGCAGCAATGGTTGCCTGCGCGGCAGCGACGATAGGCTGGACTGCTGCGATCGGGGCCAAGGCCGCGACTGGGATATCAGAAGCAGGAGCAACTGCAACTTCAATCTCCGCGGGTTGTTGCTGAGCAACTTGGACTGGTGCTGCTGCCACGAGGGAGCTGCAGAAAAGGGCGACGAGGAAGACGGCGGAGGCACGAGGCATGTTTGTTATGTGCGGGTGTGGGTGTGGTGTGTGTGGAAGAGGGAGGCTTTGACTGCTCGGAGGCGAAGGCCGGGTGGTGAGGAATGAGCAGAGGACCCTGGCTGGTTTTGTAGCATCCTCGCGATGCTGCTTCCGGTAAGCCCGTCCGTCAAGGACGTACACGCTTGGTGTCCGACTCGGCTTCGGATGCTCCTTCGTCCGCGGCAAGCCCAGCGTGCGGGTTCTGGAACGGTTAACGCCCCTCCTTCTGCCTGGACGCAGGCAGGCTATTAGGAAGGAACTGATCGACCTTCGCTAGGACGAGTAACTGCCATGCCTCCTCGGGCCCTTGGTACGACCACAACGGGTTGGAACACCGTTGTCGTCGTCACTAGCCTGAATGGCTTGTGCGTGCAACTCTCACAAAGAACATATCAACTCGTCGAACTTGCAAGCGTGCGTTGCTTTCTCTTCATCTCGATACATGCATGAACGCTGAATGATTCATAATCTGCTAGCACGCGTATTCGATTTATCTGAAATTCTACGGCATGCGGAAATGACTTCTTTCACCAATTTCGCTTTACACAAGTCTACGAAAGTTCATCCCCGAAGAACAACGCAACAGAAAATCCACCAGGACTCGACAACCTCTCCGTCCACCGCGTACTACCGAAGCAACATTCTTTTCATTCCGCCGACCCCGGTCGCGCTCGACTCGCCCTGTTACCGCGAAAAAGGAGCGTCACAATCAGGACCGACCGCCATTGTCGGTAACCAAACTCGCAACCGCCGCGCACGGACTTCATATTGGACTCACAGTCTCACTTGAAGTATACATCCGGCCATTCGCTCGCAGAACATAGTCCAAGAAACCCTCTCCGGCTTCAAGCTCCGTCTATCATCGGACACACAGCAAGTCGATTTTCCAGGAACGAAATCATCAATCGGCGCCTCCGCCGACGTCGGATTCAGGCTTTTGCGAGGCGACTTCCCATGAGAACAACTCCAATTTCACGTTGTCTTTGAGCTCAAGTCGGCCCTCAATAATGCACCCAGCACAACGCATCGGTATTCTTACGGTATACAACCTCCAGACCCAGCTCTTCGCGTCAAACAGGCCTGCGTCTAGACAAGGCACTCAGGCTGTCGCGACCATCACGAACGTCCGAATGCCGGGTCCCGGATTCCGACCAGCACGTAAAGCCGGCGGCCTTCCAACGGTCGAAATCCCCCTGCCAACCCAGTCTCAGCCAGAAGCAGAAGCGCAGTTGCCTTGCAGAGTCGAGCGTTCCTTCAAGTGGGCACTTACCGTTATTCTCGGGTCCCCATCCGAGTACGAGTCCGAGCCATCGCTGTCGACTTGGAAGCGATCGTACTCTCGCCCCGGACCCGACTTGCTGTCCCGTCTCCGTCGACGTCCATGTCGGTCCGCCCTCATCAATATGTATGCAACCCCGAACAGCAAGCGCAAGTACCAAATCCAAGCGCGCGAACCATCACGATGTCCTCGCGTCCCGCAAATTCACAATTGACCACCCAGTCTCCGACTCCGAATCCGCGCGAGATGGAATTCCTTCGAATCCGAAGCCGAAAGGCACGCCATAAGCTCAAGCTGATTAGAGTGGTCTCTGAACCGTGCGCATGTCCATGGGCTAGGCCCTGGCGACCGCTAGGCACGGGCGACGAAAGATAAACACAGAACGAAAACGAGTACGAGACACCTTGTAAGTAAGTTATCGACCAGTTCTCAAGGGCCCAGAGTCCATTTCTACCCGGATTTTCTATACCCAGCTTGCTTGCGAATGAAAAACCATGTGTCTCTTCTTCAAGATTCAAGTTCTTGCTCAATTGGCTCGGTGGTTCTGGTTCTAGTCCATGTATGGACTTGACGAAGCCGAAGCCGAGAACTGGGATTCTGGCAAATAAGGCATCATTGATCTCGTCTATTCAATCAGATCTTCGGTATCGTTCCTCGTTATCCGTTAAAGAGCGTTCATTCGGTGCCCGGCACGAGTCAGGTACTGAGGCCTCAGTGCTCGCCACAATTCACGAACCTTCATCCACGGCAAAGCCTAAAAAATACCAGTTTTACCTCGCGAGTCGAGCGGGCCAGGGCTCTTTCAGATCCATTTACCCTTCCCGGCGTCGTCGAAGTGCAAGCTCTGCTGGCTACCTAGTAGTAGCAAGACGGATTTGTCAATGAAAGAAAAAGGTTCAGCTCGCGCATATATAGAGCTGCCAGGACGCCAGCCAGTAATTAGTATTATACAGTGTTCTTCGCCCTCTTCCCGTGTTCTCTTCACCCAATACGCGCCAGCAACCCAACCCAGGCCTGGCCCAGACTAGACAGTGCCAGTCTCGGCGGCGCTGTAGTTCTTTAGAGGATCGCGCCGCAGCGATTCGGCTTCTGAAAGCGCGCCAAACGTTCGCGCGTCCGCCGTCGATGATTTGACCTTCATGACCGACTCGGGCGCAGGCGTGCTCATCACGGTCGTCGACGCCTACGAAGATACATGTAAGCAAGAGCAGGCAACAGACAAACAAACTACACAAGGCGTACCTCATCTTGGAACGGAACAAACTTGGGAGTCGCTGGTACACCGTCATCTCCACCATCCACAAACGGTTGAATGGCACTCCTGGCAGGCGTCTGCGGAACCGTGCTCTTTTTCTTCAAGCTCGAGCTCGTCGTTGCAGGTGGGGCCGGCGGTGGCATGCGGTCCTCTTCACTATCCACATACGGAACAATCGTTGACGCCGCGCGTGACCCAGACGAAGCCGACGCCAGCCGCTGCGCGCGTCCGGGCTGCCTCAGCGTCGAGCCCGCCATCTTCTTGGAGTTGGGGACGTTCTCCTTGATGCGCGTCTTGCGCGTCCCGAGCTCCGGCCACGCGTTCCCGCTCGCGTCGGCGGCTTCAGAGTTGGGGTCCTCGAATACTTGGAAGTTCGGGCGTGTGGCGTTGTTTGACGAAGTTGCTGTTTGTGTGGGCCGACTCCCGTGCGGAGCGGGCCCTGACGTGCTTGTTGTTGCCAAAACGGTTCGCGGTCTCGTCGCTGCGACTTCGCCGGCGGATGACAGTGGGGGAGAAGGGGTGGCTGCTGCCGGTGCGGGAACGGCGGTACCCGGGAGCATCATCCGCTTCTGGAAGTCTGCATACCGGGCTTTGAGATGCTCAAGGGGGCTTGCTCGTCGGGCGATGCCCAGCGAATATGCGTCGTCCGCTTCTTTGCGTCTGCCTAAAAGTCAGAGTCCGCTTAGAACTAGAATAGAGTGGCCACACACCGTCCATCCCTCTCGAGAACCGCCGCCTGCTCTTCATACAGCAGCGCCAGGTCAGTTCCCACCTCGTTGGCAATCAGGAAGTTATAGATGACCGTGGGCTTCTCAACGAAGCTCGCGTAGAGCAGCCAAAGCTTGAGGTACTTCATCTCCTGCCTCCACACCCCGTCTCTGTGGTCTTTCAACACACGCGTCGCCTCTTCCAACAGCTCCAACAGCCCCGACTCGTTGCTCTGCCCCTGCGGGTAGTTGTCCAGCGTCCAGTTGACCAACGTCCAGTACGCCTCTAGCGGGTCCGCGTCTTCGTCGTCGTCTTCCAGCGCCATTTCGACGTTGATTCGGAGTCGGTTGCGGGTGGCAGCGAGGCGTGAATCGCGCTGGGCATGGGGAGTGGCGAGGACGGCGGAGAGAGCGGTGGCGCGTCGACCTGAGGCGAGCGGCTGGACATTTTCCTTTGCTGCCTCGAGGACGTCAAAGTCGACGATAGTGGGTGTGTCGTCCGTAAACACATCGAACGAGGCCATTGTGAAAGAGTGTCAACAAGCGGCTCGACATGTGATCGCGAAAACGTGATCAATAAATAACCCCAAACAACGACAAGAAACCAGCTGCAACAGGGACAAGTACAAACACCAGTCTCAGAAGGCGTAATATCTAACATATTTACCCGTCGGCCGCTTCTCCGTTGTCGCATGTCCCACAACCTTGGGCGCCCTCGTCGTCTTGCCATTCACCTGGATCTCCGGACCCGTAACAGGCAGCTTGGCCAGCTCCTCCGGTGACTGAATCCTCGGCGGACCCAGGTTCTTCCCCTCCAGATGCGCAAACCGGTCCAAGACATACCACACCGGCGACTCCGTGGTGATGCCCGTCGTATTGGAGGGCGAGATATGGTTGTACTGCGGGTGGTTGATCGAGATGTGGAGGATGTATTCGCGCCCCATGTGCGTGTACCGGAAGCTCGGGTGCGAGCAGGCGGGGACCTTGACTTCGCCGTCCAAGCGCACAAAGTGGTCCTGCTCCGGGATGTCGTCTTCGTCGACACCCTCTTCCGAAGGAGTGGGCGACGGCGCGCGCGTCGTAACGCTCTCTGCGTAGTTCCGCGTGATCGTTCCGCGGGTGGACTGGTCATCGCGGATGGTATCCCGAGTAGATTCGGCGTCGTCGAAGATGGTGGATTCGCTCTCGTTGAGGAGAGCCTCCTTGGCTACTTCGTCGTCCTCGTCGGCTATAGAAGATTGCGATGACTCGGAGGGTGGTTTCTCATCGGGGTCGACCTCTGAACCGCTGCTGCTCGCAGCAGACGAGCCAGATGACGGCCCTGCAGCGGGGTCTTCTTCGTCTTCCGAGGCAGACGTGTCTGCTTTGCCCTCGGGCACCTTCCACGCAAACATATCCTCCTCCTCGTCTTCCTCCGGGATCACAAACTCCTTCATCCGTTTCGACGGCGCTCCCTTGAGGCGATACGAAGACCCCTCCGGCCCAGGCGTCGCCTTCTTCGGCTTCGGCTCAGGGAGCTGCACCATAACGAACTCGGGCTTGGGCGCATCATCATCAGGCCTTCCATCGTCCGTCCGCCACGCCCGCCCCTCGGCCAGCTTCTCGACGTACCGATTCTTGCGCGTCGACGTGCGCGGAGTCATCACATCCCACCCGAACCCATCCGACTTGCAGAACAGCACCTCGAGCGCCGCAGGCTGGCCCAGCGCCTCGAGCGCCAACGCGTTCTTGGACCACAGGAGGAGCGAATAGCTCAGCGTGTCGTTGGCGGTGACGACAGGCGGGTCCTGCACGCCCAGGATGCCCTCGACTTCGACGATTTCCTCGCCCAGGCGACCTCTGCCTCCAAACGGCGTGAGAATCCACCCGCCGACCGTCTCGCGACTGAACGGCCAGTCCTCGCGCGTCGGGATGAACGGGAACGGCGTCGGTGCCTGTGGAATCCGTTTGCAAAGCGGGAAGTATTGGAACGGCATGTCGAATTCGTCGTCGATGTTGTTCTTGTATCCGTCCCGGACGATGTTGACGCCCACGAGGAACTTGATACTTCCCGAGAACCCGACGACTTTGCTGACGTAGAAAGTCGCTGTTCCATCTTTCAGTGTGTGGGATGATAATAGGCAAACTTCACTTACGCGGCATGGGGACTCGCGCTTGGTTCCTCCGTTTACCGTCCATTGGATGTTTAACCACAACGCTCGACGGCAACTCCAAGAACTCGAACGGGAAGACGAATGTGCCTTTGGGGAACGAGCCCTCCCAGCGTTTCGGATCGGCGTGCTTGCCGAGCTTGCGTGGGTCTCCCATTTCGCGCTTCCAGACGGTCATGGTCATGGCGTACATCGCGGGCGTGTAAATGTCGAGTACACTCTCCATCGAGATGGTGAGCTTTGTGGAAGCATTAGCTTCGTAGATTGATAGCTGAGAATACACACCCAAACGTCGATGCTCTTAATGGGTTCCTTCTTGCGGATATTCAGACGAACCTCGCCTTGCACTCGAGCTACAGTCACGTGAAACGCCGTTCTCACAAAAATAAGTATGCAGACGCACCGCCGTTGTGATACATGGGCATGGTCGCGTTCTTGAACGCATGGCTGTACATCACGATCCCGACATACGGCGGTTCGCCTTCAACACGCTCGTGGATGACGCTAGAGATGCCGCGAGTGTAGATGGGCGGCACAGGCGTCGCCGGCGCCGTGCCAGGCATGAGCGGCGGTTCCGGTGGGTCTCCTTCGTACCACTCGGGGACGCCTGAAGCGAAGTTCAGCCGACACAGGATGGGTAATTATTATCAACGCACCCAATCTCGAGAAATCCGGGCGGCGACGCTTCGGTATGCGGCTCCCGCCGCCGGTGAGCATGGAATAGAAGCTGACCATGCTCTCCGCGAGCGACGCAATCGAGCGGAGCGACGCAGCGCCCGACGAGCGAATCGACGACGTGATACTCCGCGACGACGAGCCGGGCCGCAGAAAGTTCTTGATGCTGCGTTTGGACGAATTGGGATTAAAGGTGCTGTGCCCACTACCGGTCGAAGGCGCTATCGAGGGCGGTCGGGGTGTAGACCCTGAGCTCGAAGGCCCATCGGCATCCGGGTCGACTGGGGCGGGGTCCGAAGCCTTGACTGTGTCCGCGTCGGTCTCGTCTTTGTCCTTGAGCTTGAGCTGGTTGCGCTTGAGCACATCGCGGAGGAGCGAGCGCGACATGGCTCAGGTGTCCGAACGAGACCGCAAGACCTGGAAGCGAGCATGTCGTGGTCCATATAAAAAAGTATCCCGTGCCGGTCGATCCGCAAACCCGAGTGTTATCGCACGCTAGCGCAAAGTAATCAGTGCCTGATTGCTTGGCGGTTATCGTATTGCACGCGGCGTTCGTGCGTTCGGGTCGAAGTTCCTCGGGGCCTTCGATTCTCGCGCTCCCGGCGTCGCCCTCGGGAGACTTTCCTTATTCGGCAACCCTGCGATCCACTTGGAAGCTTCGGGAGACCATCCTTGGCTCTCTGGGAGCAGTGAGAAGGGTAACAAAAGCACAAGCAGGCAAGCTATATAAAGCGTCGCGAAGTTACTCCCGTCCACATGGCTTGCCGCCCATCTAAATCTGTCAACCAGCCTCCTTGAGCGTCCTCGCTATATTTTTCGAGCCCGCCGATCTTGCCTCGATTCCCCGATTCAGGTTCTCTCAGCTCGCATTCAAGACGACGATCGCACCCATGGCCAGACGCCCAACGCAGTGTCCACCAACTGAAACTAAAGTACTATTGCGGTCCAATCTCGTCGTTCGCAACGTAATCTCAACTGGCACTCGGAGTAGCCCTCTTCCCGAAAGCTAACTTCGCGAACAAGCCCGCCGTTATTCTCTATTGCACCTCGTATCATCCTGCCGCCTAACCTCTTTCAGCCCATCCCATCCCCCGGCGGCCGTCGATGTGCCAATTGTTTTCGTCCCGGCCGCGGCGTCGTCTCACCGGCCCGCGAAAGGTCTGAAACTCGGAGTGAATCGCTTGGACGTAGGCACACCACGGCACGATCCCAAGGAGTACATCCCATGCAGTCCGCGTGCACGAAATATCGCGCCCAAAGGGAGGAAACCCGATGCGAATGGCGCAAGTATGGCGTAACGCCCCTTCTCGCGCTGAGTCTCCAACATTACAGCGATGTCAAAGCGCCGCACTGAGGAATCGGTGGCTTGTTTTGAAGACGATGCAACGACGCTACTGGCTCGGGTCGGTGAGGAAAAGTAGCGGCGACAGATCAGGTCACGTGCGGTGGGGGGCGGGGTCGTAAATCGCTGGAACTGGTCTGGCAGGGGCGTAACATTCAGTCATTTTTGGCGATGCCAAAGACGCGCTCCTGGGGTTTCTCTCATGCCGCATGAGCCTGTACTGGCGAATATGCGGCGGTCGTACATGTTCGCCTCCGAATGCATCTCCGAGAAACTTGATCCTAGCGACGTACTGTAATGGGTAGCGCCGTTGCGGAGAGCTTGTGAGCCCTCCAGGATGGGCATAAATATCGGCGTTGAAGGAAACCAGACGAGGCTCGATTGTTTCGGAAACATGGGGGGTCGACGACAGGAGCACACGCTCGAAGATTCGAAGATAGGCGAAAACATGGCGTTGGGCCGCGGAAAGCAAACAAGTCGAGGGTCGATTGATTCGGGGAGCCGATAAAACATGTTGTTGGTACTCGTGGGCTTCGGACTCGACGGAGAGCCCGTACGGCGAACCAAGGACGCATTTGGTGTTGGCAACGAGCATTCGTACCCGGAATAGAGAGGGCCTGGAGGTTGAGCGGAACAGATTGCGCAAAGAGGTGGTCGTTGTTGTAATTGTCGGGAAGTCAGGGTAGAGGACTTGGAGATGACTGGATATGAAGTCCTGTTTAGAAAGGACTTGACTACGTTTTCAGGCTTGTGAGACGGCGAGGAGCCGCTGGGTTGTAGGGCGTTGCATATTTTTCCGAGTATTGGTCGAAATTTGCTTTAGAAAGAGGACTAGTCGACCAGCATGACGGCGAGAGTTGCCCATCCTTGCTGGTCGAGATGAAGGGTAGTGATACCACCTGAGGGCCAGGATTTCGTGGTGCGAAGTCAAGCTTCAACAGTCGAGGAGATGGCTGGAGAGAGAGAAATCAAAAGTCACGTGTTTTGATGGCTCCGTCTTTCGCTGCAAACCTTCCCTCAACAGCCCGACCCAAGCAGCAAGAGGTCATCGGACCAACTGTCCGGGTCGGCTTTACCTGGATTCAACCGACTATCTCGACGTTTTCTACTCAAGACTGAAATTTGGAGCTCAATCATCACGAGGGACGCGTCGCCATGATGACTTCATGTGAGCGCGCTGCGCTTCGATGCTCCCAGTTTGCTTGCTCCCGGCCACCATGATTACGCGCCCACTCTACCTTCTGGCCACCCTCAGCGTCCTCGCACGCTCCGGTGCCCAATTCGTGGCCGCACGCGACCACCCCGAGTACCAGGTCATCTTCCAGGACGGCTATCGCGCCGACCGCTTCGACAACCACCTCAATGTCCCCGGATTCGGCGTGGACCTCGACGCTGTCCGTCTCGTTCAATTCGCGCTTGACGGGGAGCCGGTCTACATGACCGAGCGCGAGAAGCTGCATGCAAAGGCGATGGGGATGCATTATCTCGACGTGTAGGCTCCCCCAGCTCTGGTCTCTTCGCTTGGTGTCTCATTTCGTGCAGCACCGACGTCCACCACCTCGGGAAGAACACCTTTCCGAAGAAACACTTCTCATATCCGGCCCCCAACTCCACTCTCGTGTCGAAACTGCTCCCTTCGCTCCAAGTCGGCGAACTCAAACACAACCTGCACGTTTTCACGACGTTCCACACGCGCTACTACGACTCCGACACGGGAAAAGCGAGTTCAGAGTGGCTCACAAACAGGATTCGTCACTATGTGAGGACGTACGCGTCGGCTGAGCTGCGAGAACTCGTCTCGGTCGAGCCCTTCGTGCACCCGTGGTTGCAAAACTCTGTGGTGTGTCCTCAATCACGATCCTCGTAGCGGATGCTGAATATTATATGCCAGGTTGTGCGAATTGCGCCGGCCAACGCGACCTTGGAAGACCCGACTACCATCATCGGCGCTCACTGCGACAGCCTCAACCACGAGAACCCATTCATGCGCGCTCCGGGTGCGGACGACGATGGGAGTGGGACGGTGACGATCCTCGAGTCGCTCCGCGGTCAGTCGGAGACCTCCTCCATCGCCATTCTCTGTGTTTATCATTCTCAATGCAGTCCTTCTCGAGCACGGCTACATCCCCAACTCGCCTCTGGAGTTCCACTTCTACGCTGCGGAGGAGGTAAGCAGTCCTGATCGAAGAAACCATATACGCGCTGAGGGTTGCTTGTTTGTGCAGGGCGGTCTGCGCGGCTCACTCGCCATCGTCTCAGCATACGAAGTAGCCAAACGCCAAGTCAAAGGCATGCTGCAATTTGACATGACCGTCCGTCTATCCATTCCCGCTCCTGAGAAATACTTACATACCACTCCCTACAGGCCTGGGTCGAATCCGGCACCGAAGAAACCGTCACATTCCTCACCAACGACGTCGACCCCAACCTCACCGAATACCTCAGCCTGCTAGCCGACCGCTACGGTACGCTAACCTCCCCCGAATCAAGTTATCTTCCCTACTCTACTAACTCACCCGCGTTATACTTGACTAGTCGAGATCCCCTGGAAGTTCGACGCGCTGGTGCCCAACGCAGGCAGCGACCACATGAGCTGGACGCGCGCGGGGTACCAGTCTGGCTTCGCGGCTGAAAGTCTCATGGCACACTTCAACTTCGACAGTACGTTCAACTTGTCCAGAACGGCGCTGCGCTATGCTGAACGAGTTGTGCGCTCTGCAGATATCCATACGGTCAACGACACGAGTACCATCTCGCCGGAATTTTCGTTCGAACATATGTTGCAGTGCGTTTCGCCTTCCCTTTCGATTGAGAAGTTTTGGACGTTGATTTTATGTGTAGTTTCTCGCGGCTGGCTGTCGGGTTCGCTGTTGAAATGACGGAGTAGGGTGTCAAAGTTATCCCAGTCTTTAACTAATTTGCTTCGACGTTCCAACGTTTGAGTGGGTCCAACGTGGGGGCGGATGACCGGTCAAGGTTTGCAATGGCAAGAAGATGGGCGCCTGCTTGGAAGCGCGCAAGATTCCACGTTTTAGCGCTCTCTGGCGTCTTCACGCCTAGACAACGCTCCCAATGCCTCCCACATCCACGACCCACCTCGGTACCGAATCTTGTGAGCGACCTGCTTCGTCAGCGCCATGACATGACAAAGCGGCACATCCCCGCAACCCCGCACAAAACTGATGATCGCGGGCGAGGAACGTTCGATTCGAAAAAGAGAGTCGCTCAAAGCTGTTGCAGGGCTGCTACCCTGCCAGTTGGTTGCGCCATAGAACGGTATTACTAACATGCGCGCTTAAGCGATAAAAGGGCAGCCCACTGCTTGGCGAGCGAATCCGCGGCCGACCCCCATGTTTGAATTCGAATTCGACTCAGCCTCGATCTCTCCCTGCGGCAGCTTGAGCTCAGGCTCGACCACCTCTCTCCGCTCCGACGAGAGCAGCACCTCCCGCACCCCGCTCATACCCAAGAACCGCCATTCCGACGAGTCCGAAGTCGAAGCCGCGTTCGGCTCGCTCCAATCTGCCTACGGCTTCGGTAGCGTCGCACCTGGAGTGGTCACTCCCGCGCCGGAAAACTCTGCGACCAAGAAACACCCATCGGGATCCTCCGGTGCTCGCACTGGACCCCCGCGGCAAGAGGCCAAGAACTACCAAGCCGCGTTCGCAGACCTTCAGTCGTCGTTTGGTTTTGGCGGGCCGACGCTGAATCGCGACCATTCGGCGGCGGTGGTGGCTCCCAAGGCTGCGAAACGCGCTGTTCGTGTGCCCTCGAAGAAGCCAAGCAGCCCTCTGGCAGGCGCTCCGCATACTGCAGCAGCGCAGCCAAAGGCCAGTGGCAAGAACTACGGCGCGAGGTTCGCCGAGCTGCAGTCGTCCCTCGGCTTTGGGGGTTCTGCTGGTATGACTGCAGGTGGCTCGGCTGGGGTGCCTTCGAGCTAGAATGCAGGGAGGCCACGGTGAGTTATCTCTGGTGAATAATATCGAGCCTCACTAATTGAAACTCTTCAAGTTTTCCGTGGTTTGCGCCCGATCCCGACTACCCGAACAAATTATGCGCGAGCCCACACATTTCCCTGCTCTATGCTTCCCATATCGACCTCACTCCTCGCCATTGTGCCATGGAACGGCGGGAAAATCTCCCTTTATGCACGCGTTCCCTCGGATGCGTTTCTGTAGTGGACCGAGGTTGCGACGGCGACTCGAACAAACGACTCAGATGTACTATAATATTTAGCGAAACACATTGAATGGAAACCCACTGGTTCAGACGAAATACGCGTCTCAAGGCTCGATCACGTGTCCGTTCTCATCACGTGCAAGAACAGCACTAACCGCAAATTCACCACCCGAAACCCATATCGATAGCACTGAAGACAACAAAAACACACAAAATATCCAGCAGAGATCCACTAACGCGCCGTCAGATTCTGAAACCCAATCAACCTTCACGAAACCCAGAGAGAGAGAGAGAGCACACACCTTAATAGCCCGATTCGCGATCATCTTCTTATGAATGTACGACGCCATCCGCCGGAGATCTTGGTTTAGGAATAACACCATCGTCACTGCCAGCATCGGGATCGCGAAGGCCCAGAATCTATGGGTAGAAGACGCGGTTGAGCATCAAGGGACGCTGAAGAAAGCACTAGTGGGGCGACGTACGTTCCATCGCCGTGGTTATGCGACGTGAGCCACATGTTCGTGGGTTCGTTGGTCCAAGGGTAGTTGAAGTTCATACCGCCGTATCCCTAGACCACAGTTAGAGACGTTAACCGGTCAGAAGAGCAGGAACACGCACAGCAAGGAGAGTCAACGGAAGGAAAATGATTGACGCAAGCGTTAATCGGCGCCTATCCAGGATAAGCGGCGTTTCAGGAGAAAACAAACGACAGAGACGTACATGACTTCGTTCATCTCGTAGGAAGTCAACTAGAAAACCCAAGTGAGCAGGATTGTCTCGGAATGGCTGGGAACACCCCCACGTTGAATGTATAGTTCACCAAGTTGCCCCCGGTGCCCGTGATGGTGTCGAGCTGCGAGAACATGTAGTCCATGTTGGCGCTAGTGTCCGCCTACCAATAGTGAGCTTCACAACATCAGAGCAGTAAAAACACGTACGAGGTAGACCTGCGCCTTCTTGCTCATATACCCAACAACCTTCACGTCCGTGTTATGCTCGTCCTCCGTGTGGTCCAACAACGCCGCCACACGGTCGACGTCGTACTTCCTCAACCCCGTAATCACAGTCCCAATCGGCTCGAGCGTCCGCCGGTGCAGACTCAAGTCCGCCGAGAGGACATGCAAATCGCGCACGGTCTCGATATCCAAGTGCGTCAGGATCTGGCGCTCAAAGTGTCTGATGCGCGCTTGGTACGCGTTGATCACCTCGAGCGACATGTCGACGACGAGAGCGAGCAGACTCTGCACTAGCAACGACGCATCCGCAGACGTCCTCAGCCCGCTGTCGAATTGGCGCACCCGGGCCGTGATAGGGTCCGTCATGCGCAGAGTGGGCGTTGCGTGCATGGTGATGACCGTGCCGTTGCGCAGGAGGAAGGTGAACATGGGAATGAGGTTCACTGCGACGCGGCCTTGTCGCTTCAGCGCCGTTATAGATGGGTCCTCTGCGACTTGTGCTATTGGCGTCGCTCGTGTTCCGTGGGCGGTGGCAGTTTTGAGCGCAGCTTCGAGTGCGGGTTTGGGTGTCCGCCGCGGTTGTAAGGGATCGGGGTCCCGCTCGTCAACGGATAGTTCGTGGGCCAAAATGCGCATGAACAGGTGTTGGTTGTAGTAGTCCACCTTCGACCGCGCTCGTGGGTGGGCATGTAGAATATCTTCCAGGGCAAGTGGGTGCAGGTCTGAGAAGGAATTCAACCTCAAAATACCGCCTCGGCGACGAAACAACTGAAACCACGCACCATATCGTATCGCAAGCGCCTTGATAATTTGCCAATCCAATCCTCCAATATTTATCCACCGCACTTTAACCCACGGCTCCGGTTCGCTGGCGTCGACGTCCTCCATGAACTTGACGAACGCATTGACGGACATTTGCCGTACGTTGCTTCGCAGCGACGAATAGTCGGCGATCTCAATGACCGCGTTGGGCTCCCTGATGCCGCCGTACTGAGCGTCAGCCGTCCCTCGGAGGACATCCACACCAGGCCTACAATCTTCAGTTCATGAGAAGAGGAGAGAAGACAAAGAAAACGCACTCAGCGCCGACACTCCGCTGCCGTTGGGCAACCAACACATTCGCACCATGGTGCAGCGCAATAACCTTGCGCACCGCTCTCCGGAAGCGCTCCTTCGGGGTCATCGAGCCCGGCGGGTAGACGGTGCTGAATGGCGGCGGCGACTTGACAGACCGCGACCGCGACCGTACGGACTCGCGCGTCCGTGTGGTGTGCAGGTTCAGCGGCTCCGCGTTGTAGTGCGGGGAAGCGGGCCGTTCGGATTCGTCGAGCTGCTCCTCCGGGTCGAGCATGATGGATTCATCTTCCGAGTCGCTCGACATTATGGGGAGTTGGGTATTATTGAACGAGAGTGGGGTAGAGTTGGGTGATGAGGGTCGAGTAGTGATGCTCTCGAGTCGAGTTCCGACTCGAGTCTGACCCGCCTCGACGTTTTCCTATCAAACTCGATCACATCGAGTCGAGTCGAGTTGCCACTCGAGTTTAGTGATGCTCCCGAGTCGAGTCGAGCCGAGCCGAGTCACAACTCGCTGTCAACTCGCTCGCTCGAGTCCGATCGAGTTGCGACTCGGAGTTAGGAGCGAGTGATCAAGCCGGCGCTGATGCGCGTGATGGATCGCTGATACGCCTGATCTCGCTCCGCTAGTCGTCTCGCAGAACCCAGACCGAGTTAATACAACGTAAAATATCACGCGGAAGTACCTAAAAGTCATCTAATTCAACTTCCTCGCTCTCTAACTCTTGTTGCTCCCTTTCTAACGCATTACGTGCAAGTTCCTTGAGCTCGTCCACCTTGCTCGTCAACAACAACTCGCGAATCGCGAACTGCGTCAGTGTAGCCATGGATTGCGGAGTCCTCTTCGCGCACGCAGCAAGATAGCCGTGTAGTTGACACCCTCGTCCCGATGATGGAACTTGAGCACATGCAGCGCTTCGAAAACCCGCGGTCCCAGCCTGTTCCGACGCTTCGTGTCCGTCTCTGCCTATGACGAGAAGACGCGCTGGCAATGCGCGGCAGTCGCTTGTATCGGAAGAACGTCGCACGCGACGGAAGAGGTAAGGTTTGAGCTGCGAGTTCAGCTGCATGGGGATTAGCAAGAGACCACAATGGGGATGCAAGAAAGACGACGCACATCCCAGAAATGGACCAATTCTAGCCACGTTGCCTTCGTCGGCCAGAGCGGCTCGTTCTTGTAAGTCCCCCATTCGAGTTTCGCAACTCGGGCATCGTCTTCCAACGCTCGTTTCTCTGCAGCTGCTCTCGGCCGCGGTAAGCTCGACAGGCGATGGCGCAACTGCAGGAGTCGAGGATCTGGAGGAACTGGGTGTTGGGAGCGAAGAAGGGTTTGGGGCGGGGGCCCTGAGCGGCACGACAATGCGGCGCTTGAGTCCGAGCGTTGATGCCAAGCTCGCAAGACCGCTTGCTTGCTTGGCGGCTGCGGTTGGATGCGCTGCAGGTGCGGCAGGTGCGGCGGCGACGGCGGCACGCGCAGTGCAAAGTCGTTGAGCAGTAACAAAAGCAGTCATCTGTCTGGCAATGAGGACGGACGGTTATCGAGATAAAAATACGTACCGCTTCAAGAATCCATGTCTCCGCCTGCTTCGCATCAGGAGCTGGCCAGTGCTTCTGCAACCACCCATACTTCATCGATGGGTTCAGAACTAGATTATGAATAAGCCCATGAATACACCGGGAGACGGTCGTGGACACATACAGTGCGAGAGCATAAATGCGACTTTTGCGGCCCTCCTGCACGTACTCTTGTATCTTCTTGATGCCGACGCCGATGTAGTGCTCGAGCATCGGAATCTCCTTTTGCAGTGCCATCCACGACTCGATGATGAGTTCGTAGGGCGGGCAGCGCAATGGAGAGGGTCGGGGTGCGCTCAGCCGAGAGCAGCTCTTGGCTTGCGTGCGGGACGGAGAGGATGAGATGGATGTCGGTGAGGACTTGCTGTTGCGTGAGCGTAAGCGCGTTCTTCGCGAGGGTGGACTGGTCCGGGTGCTTGAGGAAGGTGTCGATGGGCTGGTCGAGCGCGCTTTTAGTCACGTGCCAACGTCGAAAGGAATTCCGCACCTCATACAGCAACAAGAAACGCCCATTCATCAGGTGCAGCGCCGACCATCGGGTCTCGCAGTCGCGCAGGAGTTGTAGAACGGGCAGAATACCATTCTCTCCGGACAACCAGGACCGCGACTTGTTTCCGGAGATGATGAGGTCGATTAGTGCTTGGCGCCGAGGTCCCGAAACACGACAAGCCGCAACAATAGTGCGAACCTTCGTGAGCGGTTTTGACGCCACAGCCTCGTAGTAATTGTCGAGCTCGTCGTCGTCAAGCTCGGTGTCCGCAGCGGACCATCTCGGGCTGTGTTTCAATCTCGTTCGCGATGTCTTGTGCCGCGAGGTTGATAACGTGAGCAAAGCAGCTGCAGAGGAGTTGAGCCTGATACAAACGAGCACAACCAGTGGAAGCGTACCGAACACGGTTGCCAACCTTGTCGAAGACGACGTCACGGCCGGATCGGCCTTGAGGCGGTCAGCGAGGTTCGCCAGGAACGTGTTGTTCGACGATGCATTGTCGAGGGTCCACTGGCCGAGCTACAAAGACGTTAGGACAGATAAAAAGAGAACAACAACGCACACCTGGTTCAAGATACCGGCGTTCTTGAGCACGTCGTCACGCAACGCCGCCCGAGGCTGACACCGTCATGGTGGCCCGGAACCATGCGGAAGGCGAGGAGGCGGTTGACAAGAACCAGATGGCCATTCTCGTCGCGCATGAGAAAGTGGGCAACGATGGCGAAGAAGCCAGCCAGCGCTGCATCACTCCACATATCGCCGGTGAGCGAGATGCGACCCAAAGCCCTCTGCGCCGGTCGTCAGCGTCCAAACTAAAACTCAGGGAGTGGGAGCAAGCTTACCTGCAGCTCCTTCCGTACCTCTTCGCGGACGTTCTCGAGCGCTTGAGGATTCGTTCGGTCAGCGCTTTCGATGGACCAAATCATCGTCCGTCTCTTGCCGTCCGAAGAGCACGAAGTCGCGGAATGCCTCGCAATCAACGACACTCAGAGACTGTGGAACTGGTCAGCGCACGGGACAAAACACGGGTAACCAAACACACCTGGTCGTCCAGCGCAATCCACCGTATTAACCGTTCAATCCAAGCTTCGCGGGTAAACGGCTCGAGGTTGCGATTCTTGGAGCCGCAGCAGACGAGTGCTTCAGCTGTAGCGTCTCGGTAACGGCCTTGTAGACGATGGGATGATCTTTGAGCAGGTGTTTGCGGATATTGTTTGTGATGCCGCCGTCCGCATTAGCCCAGACATGCCAGTCTCTTACGGAATGTCAGTATGGAGAGTGGAAGACAAAAAAAAACGTACTTGCAAACTTGAAGCCGACAGCCAAGGAACGGGAAGGGAAGTCCTTCTTCGCAGGCTTGCTCGACAACAACGGCTCAGTCGACGTTAAGATCGTATCCGCAGAGTCTGGCGTAGGCAGTACTGGTGGTTCACGGTCGTCCTTCAATGCTCGGACAAAGATCCAGACATCGGTGGCTGCATTTGCGCCGGCCTTCTTCTTCTTCACGGGCTCGATTTCGGGAAGAAGTGTGGTCGCGTTGGTGGGATTGGACGACGTGCGAGATGCAGTTTCGTCGACATCGCTCGAGCCAGACGCGCTCGGGGTGAAAACGGGTCCAACGACAGCGACGGCGGCCGCGCAGACCGACACCAGCGGGTCGGAAGATGATGAGGGACGAACATCGTCCTTCTTCCTGCGTTTCTTCTTCTTGAGCTGGCCCGGAGGAGATGCAGGAGATGCAGGGACAGATGAGTGCCGAGGGTTCACGCCACCCACAATGCCCGTTGTGCGCGGCCGTCCGAGGGGCGTAGGTGCACATCTAGGCGCCGTCAGATGATGGGAAAGTGCGCATAGTTGCGCTGCGCGCGCGTCTGAGGCTGGGATGGAGTATAGGATTGAGGTTTAGGACGTTGGTGGTCGGAGGTGAACCAGGCCCTAGACAGGCAACGGCGAATGTGGATAGTACCCGGAGTAGTACCCGGCGGCTGCCATTACGGATGCATATTGCAGGTGTGGGTGTTGCGGCACCGGCTGCTGCTGCTGCTGGGGAGCGTACGGCACGGCATACGGCGCGTGGGGCAGGGGAGGTTGTTGCTGCTGGCTCCCGGGCTGTGGGGTGCTCGATGACGCGACGGGTGTCGATGACGGCCGAAATTGGCTATGGGGGCATGTACACGCGTCGGGACGAGGGCAGCGGCAGCCCTGGTTGGCGTTCATGGTGCTCTGGGTCAACGACCATGAGCGGCGGAGGCAAAAGAGATTTGGTGATGCGTCACGCTGGCGCGAGGAAACAAACGCGTCCGTCGAACTTGACAAATACCCCAGATTCGCGTGAAAATTCAGGCATATACTCGACCTACTCTACCCCATACAGGTGTTTTTGGAGCGACGAAAGCCCAGGCGGCCGCGATTTCTTTTTCAAGCTTCGAGTTTGATGCCAAACTCGAGTAGTGATGCTCTCGAGTCGAGTTCCGACTCGAGTCTGACCCGCCTCGACGTTTTCCTATCAAACTCGATCACATCGAGTCGAGTCGAGTTGCCACTCGAGTTTGGCATCAAACTCGAGGCTTGAAAAGGAAATCGTGGCCGTCTGGGCCTCTATTGCCCCGAAAACACCTGTATGGCGTAGAGTAGGTCGAGTAGAGTATATATCTGGATTTTCACGCAAATCCGGCGTCTGTGTCGAGCTCGACGGACGCGTCTGTTTCCACGCGCTCAGCGTGACGCATCACCAAATCTTTTCTTGCCTCCGCCGCTCATGGTCGTTGACCCAGCGCGCCATGAACGCCACCCAGGGCTGCCGGCGCCCCCGTCCCGACGCGTGTACATGCACGTATAGCCAATTTCGGCCCTCCTCGACACCGGTCGCGTCATCGAGCACCCACACAACCTCCCGTGCCCCATGCGCCCTATGCCGTGCCGTACGCTCCCCAGCAGCAGCAGCAGACGGTGCCACAACACCCACAACTGCAGTACGCACACGCAATGGCGGCTGCGGGGTACTACTACCCAAACTATCCCCAGCCGCCGTTGCCCGTCTCGGGCCTCGTCAACCACCAACCACCACCGTCCCAAACCCCCTCCCATACTCCCTCCCACCCTCACACGCGCTCCCAGCGCAATTCGGTGGACTTTCCGATCGATCCGAGGGTGCTAGCACCCGCGCCGACTCCGACACTCGGAAAACGGACGCGCACAACGGGTATCGTCGGTGGCGTGAACCCTTATGCACCCATCTGCCCCGGCTTCTCCCTGCATCTCCTCCGGGCCAGCCCAAGAAGAAGAAGCGCAGGAAGAAGGACGATGTTCGTCCCTCATCCTCTGCCAACCCACCCGTGTCTGTCCGCGCGCGGCCGCCGTTGTTGGTGTTGGACCCGTTCTCACCCCCGGGCGCGCCTGGCTCGAACGATGTCGACGAAGGCGCATCTCCCACATCGTCCAATCCCACCACGCAACCACACTTCTTCCCGCACCCGAAATCGAGCCCGTGAAGAAGAAGGGCCGGGCGCAAATGCTGCCACCGACGTCTGGATCTTTGTCCGAGCGTTGAAGGACGACCGTCAACCACCAGTACTGCCTGCACAAGACTCTACGGACACGATCTTAACATCGACTGAGCCGTTGTTGTCGAGCAAGCCTGCAAAAAAGGACTTCCCGTACCTCGGCTGTCGGCCTTGCAAGTGCGTCTTTTTTTTCGTCTTTCACTCTCCATTCTGACATTCCATAAGAGACTGGCATGTCTGGGCTAATGCGGACGGCGGCATCACAAACAATATCCGCAAACACCTGCTCAAAGATCATCCCATCGTCTACAAGGCCGTTACCGAGACGCTACAGCTGAAGCACTCGTCTGCTGCGGCTCGAAGAATCGCAACCTCGAGCCGCTTACCCGCGGCTTGGATTGAACGGTTATCACGGGTGGATTGCGCTGACCGACCAGGCGTGCTTGGTTACCCGTGTTTTGTCCGTGCGCTGACCAGTTCCACAGTCTCTGAGTGCCGTTGATTGCGAGGCATTCCGCGACTAAGGCTCTTCGGACGGCAAGAGACGGACGATGATTTGGTCCATCGAAAAGCGCTGACCGAACGAATCCTCAAGCGGCCGAGAACGTCCGCGAAGAGGTACGGAAGGAGCTGCAGGTAAAGCTTGCTCCCACTCCTGAGTTTTAGTTTGGACGCTGACGACCGGCGCAGAGGGCTTTGGGTCGCATCTCGCTCACCGGCGATATGTGGAGTGATGCAGCGCTGGCTGGCTTCTTCGCCATCGCTGCCCACTTTCTCATGCGCGACGAGAATGGCCATCTGGTTCTTGTCAACCGCCTCCCCCGCCTTCCGCATGGTTCCGGGCCACCATGACGGTGTCAGCCTCGGCGGCGCTTGCGTGACGACGTGCTCAAGAACGCCGGTATCTTGAACCAGGTGTGCGTTGTTGTTCTCTTTTTTATCTGTCCTAACGCCTTTGTAGCTCGGCCAGTGGACCCTCGACAATGCATCGTCGAACAACACGTTCCTGGGCGAACCTCGCTGACCGCCTCAAGGCCGATCCGGCCGTGACGTCGTCTTCGACAAGGTTGGCAACCGTGTTCGGCACGCTTCCACTGGTTGTGCTTGCTTGTATCAGGCTCAACTCCTCTGCAGCTGCTTTGCTCACGTTATCAACCTCGCGGCACAAGACATCGCGAACGAGATTGAAACACAGCCGAGATGGTCCGCTTGCGGACACCGAGCTTGACGACGACGAGCTCGACAACTACCACGAGGCTGTGGCGGCCAAACCGCTCACGAAGGTTCGCACTATTGTTGCGGCTTGTCGTGTTTCGGGACTTCGGCGCCAAGCACTAATCGACCTCATCATCTCCGGGAAACAAGTCGCGGTCCTGGTTGTCCGGAGAGAAGGGTATTCTGCCCGCTCTACAACTCCCTGCGCGACTGCGAGACCCGATGGTCGGCGCTGCACCCTGATGAATGGGCGTTTCTTGTTGCTGTATGAGGTGCGGAATTCCTTTCGACGTTGGCACGTGACTAAAGCGCTTCGACCAGCCCATCGACACCTTCCTCAAGCACCCGGACCAGTCCACCGCGAAGAACGCGCTTACGCTCACGCAACAGCAAGTCCTCACCGACATCCATCTCATCCTCTCCGTCCCGCACGCAAGCCAAGAGCTGCTCTCGGCTGAGCGCACCCGACCCTCTCCATTGCGCTGCCCGCCTACGAACTCATCATCAGTCGTGGATGGCACTGCAAAGGAGATTCGATGCTCGAGCACTACATCGGCGTCGGCATCAAGAAGATACAAGAGTACGTGCAGGAGGGCCGCAAAAGTCGCATTTATGCTCTCGCACTGTATGTGTCCAACGACCGTCTCCCGGTGTATTCATGGGCTTATTCATAATCTAGTTCTGAACCCATCGATGAAGTATGGGTGGTTGCAGAAGCACTGGCCAGCTCCTGATGCGAAGCAGGCGGAGACATGGATCCCTTGAAGCGGCACGTATTTTTATCTCGATAACCGTCCGTCCTCATTGCCAGACAGATGACTGCTTTTGTTACTGCTCAACGACTTTGCACTGCGCGTGCCGCCGTCGCCGCCGCACACCTGCCGCACCTGCAGCGCATCCAACCGCAGCCCCCAAGCAAAGGGGGCCGGGCGGGGGGCGGCCCCCACGCGCGGCCCCCGCGCCGCCGCGGCGCCCCCCCCCGCGGCCCCCCCCCCCACCCCCCTTTCCCCCCCCCCCCCCCGCCCCCCCCCCCCCCCGCGCCCCCCCCCCCCCCGGGGCCCCCGGCCCCCCCCCGGGCGCGGCGCGCGAACCGAAGGCCGCCGCCCAGCCCCGGGGGGCGCCCCCGGGGGGGGGGGGGGGGGGGGGCAGAGCGGGCGCCCCCGGAGGGCCCCGGCGGGGGGGGGGCCGGGGCCCGCCCCCGGCCCCCCCGCGCCCCTCGCCCCCCCCCCCCCCCCCCCCCCCCCGCGGCCCCCGCCCCCCCGCCCCCCCGCCCCCCCCGGGGCCCCCCCCCCCCCGGGGGGGGGCGGGGCCGGGCGCCCCGGGCCGGGGGGGGGGGGCCCGGCGCGGCGGGCCCGGCGGGGGGCGGGGGGGGGCGGGGCCCCCGCCGGGCCGGGCGGCGCGGGGGCGGGGGGGCCCGCCCGGGCGGGGCCGGGGCCCCCCCCGGGGGGGGGGGGGGCGGGGGGGGGGGGCGCGGCGGGCGGGGGCGGGGGCGGGCCCCCCGGGGGCGGGCCGCGGGGCGCGCGGGGGGGGGGGGGGGGGGGGGGGGGGCGGGGAGCGGGGGCGAGGGGGGGAGGGACCAAGAGAAAAAAGGGGCGGAAAAAAAATTAAGAAAAGAGGGGGGGGAACGGGGGGATGAGGGGGGGGTTTCGGCGCGCGCTCCCCCCGCGGCCCCCCCCCGGCGGGGGCGCCGGGCGCGGGGGGGGGGGCCCCCCGGGGGGGGGGCCCGCCCCGGGGGGCCCGGGGCGCGCCCCGGCCCCGCCGGGCACGGGGGGGGGGCGGCCCGGGGGGGCGGGCGGGGGGGGGCGCGGGGGGGCGGCCGGGGGGGGGGGGGGGGCGGCCGGAGCATCACTAGGGTCGAGAGGAAGGCGCTGCTGCCAGACGCCGTCGTTGATCGCATCGACTGATCGCATCGACTGATCGGCAAAGGGAATTTTCATGGCAAAGTTTGGTTGGGCGCCAGCGGCAGGTCCCGGTAAAAGTGGTCTATTTCTGCTAAGAGTACAAGAATTAGAATTGAGAAAGGATTATACGACTCGCTTTCGACGACTCGCAACCTTGCGGCCGCCGGCACGTCTTGCAAACTTCAGCTTTGTTTTTCTTATGAGTTTCCTCAGACTCCGGAACCACAAAGCCACCCACGAAGCATCACTGTCCATCTCCGCGTCCCCAGGAACGATCCGCTTCAACCACTGCCCCACATCCAACAACTCCTCGTCGGAGATTGTGTGCCCCAGATCCTGGTATGTCTGAAAGTCCAGCCCAGAGGGCGTACCACCAGACCCAGACCCGGAAGACGGCCAATTCGGCTCCGGGGGTATGCCGATTTCCTTGACGAGAAAGTCGGCGCAGGCTCGCCCGAGCTGGAGCGTGACGAGCCGGTCGGCGTCGCCGTGGCCCCAGAAGATGGGGATGGTCGACGCGTGCGGAGAGACCATCTGAAAGTCATGAAAACTTCAGTAAGACCGTGAAATACACGAAAAGAAACGAACGAACGGATTTCAATCGATACCTCAACGGCAACCGCGCACTGAGCGCCACCAGCCCCGCGAGCCGCTTGTTCTTTGTGGTCAAGCCCGTGAGCAGCGCCATCGCCCCACCCTGGCTGATCCCACCAAGCACGATCCGATCTGGAGGAATCCCCGACGCGATAACCCCGTCTAGCAATTTCTCCAGCGCGTCAATGCTCTCCAAAATACCCTTGTCGTCTTCCTCCCCGGCTGGGGGCGGCGTGATAGGGAGTTTGAACGTGAAGATGTCGAACCAGGCTGGCATTTGTAGGCCGCCATTGCCTGTGATCGCGCGTTTGGGCCTGTAGAAGTCAACGTGGACACGATAGGTTAGCGGGCCTGACTCAGGAAGAAAGAGAAACGAGACGCGCGCGGCGGGGAGAATCCACTTGATGTGTGCTAGCTCAGGGTCTTGCCGCATATAGTGCGCGATTTCAAAAGGGTAATCGTCCGGTGTGCCGCCGGAGCCCTAGTAGACATCGACAACAGAGCGTCGTTCAGGACGAGATGTATTGGCGTTATAGATATCACTTGCGTGGAGAAAGACAACAGCAGCAGTGGCCGGCGCGTCGTTAGCAGGCCGAATTTCGACGACTGGAAGGAGACCAGAGTCAGACATGAGGTGGTTGAGTTCCAAGTCAAGTGCGGACACGTGACTTGGCACTAGTCCCCACCTGGACCTCCGTTTCTAAAATGCGTGTTGGTATCTATCCACTAAGAGAGCGTGTAACATAAGATGATGATAATTCTACGACGACTCGGGCTTCTTGCTCACGACGAGGTACATCGGCGTGAAAAGCTAGTCAACGCGTCAGCGCGTTCGCTCCCAAAACGTCACAAAAAACGCGTACCTTTTGTTGTCCACCACGCACCAGCGACACAGCCGCAACCTTGAGCGCCTCCCCGACATCATACGTGCCCTTGGGCAACACCCCCAGCTTCTCCAACGCCCACACAACATTCTGCGTAACCAGAATCCCGCTCCAGCTCATCCGCCAAACTGTGATATAATCCCAGAACGTCTGCGCCTTGCGGATATCCCCCTCGAGCGGGTAATACCACGGAATGGGGTCAGGACGGTCCGCCAGATCCTCCTCGTGCTGGATCTCGAACCCGACGGTCTTGAGCGCCTCGCGCGCGAGCTTGATAGGCCGCATTTCGGGGATACCGTTCCCGAGCTCGATCTCGTGCTGCAGGTCCGCGTGTGCGGGGATGGACGCGTCCCAGTCGTCTGTCATGCACCATTCGTAGACACCGAACGTGCCTCCCGGCTTGAGCACCTTCATGATTTCGCCGTAGACGCCCTCCCAGGTTGGCGCGTGGCACGTCGCCTCGATGGCATAGACTGCCAGGCGTGTCAGAAAAAAAAACGATGGAATACGGCAGCCAGCAAGCACATACCAGCATCAAACGAGTTCTTGCCAAACTGCTCCTCGAGCTTCATAAAATCACCACGCACGAACGTGACCTGCCCGCTCAGGCCCGCGTTCTTGGTGTACTTGCGCGCGCGCTGGACTTGAAACTCGTTGTTGTTCAGCCCGACAATCTCGACGTCGGCGAACCGCGCAATTTCGCGCGCGGGGCCACCGACACCGCACCCGACGTCGAGGACGCGCATGCCGGGGCGCAGACCCATCTGCGCAGCGAGGTAGTGCTCGTGCCTCGCAAGAGCGGCCGCGAAGCCCTCGCCCTTGTAAAACCGGCAGAAGTGGAACGACTGAGCCCAGCCGTACTCGTACAACTCCGTCGCGCCGTCGTAGTAGCCTTGCAAACCGTCAGCTTGGTCGGGAAAAGAGATTCAGGGCGTACCGTTGACGACGTCGGTGTAGCTGTCGATACGGTTCTCGGTGTTGGTGGCGTCCTCGGTCGTAATGTCCTTGTTCCAGAACTTTGTGTAGTTGGCAATGCGGTCGCGCTGGCGGCCGTCGGCCATGCTTTTTGGGTCCTGGTGGATGACGGACATATTCTACGGGACGCAGAGGGTCAGCACCGACACGAACGGAACGACGAGACGCAAGGAAAAAAAAGTTCAGAGACTTGAATGGTTCCCGAAGGAAGACCGCCCACGAAAAGTCGCGTATGTTTTGCAGAGATTGTGTTCATCATGGAAGGGGAGATAGATAGCAGGGAGACTCACAGGTGGTGGTGGAGGTTGAAGGAGAGACGAGGGTGAGAAACGAGTGGTGGGACGATACGAGGAACGAATTTTCGAAAAATCGTGTCATGGCGTCGGCTAACCCGGCGCGGTCACGTCAACATCAACGCGTCGATGAGCGGTGGTACAAAGCAATAGTATATCGCGGACTACAAGCAACAGATATAGAGCTGGAGCACGGTGAAACAAGTCCGTAGCGTAGCAAAGCTGGCATCCGGAGAGCAAAGCCGTCACGGTCCCCACAACGGGGGCCCGCAGAGGTGCAGATATGTACCGAAGAATGTCTGAATCGCCAGTATGAGGCTCTTGAAAGGATCTGCACCAAATCTCAGCAGCTGGAAGAAACAGGAAATAAAAGCCACTAACCTGGGTCCAGAAATGATTCACGTCTCCGAATTTGGTCTTCCGACCAATCCACGAGACGACTGCAGCTCAGCAATTCGTAGTTTGCGCGAAGCAGTGACGCGGGCTCGTCCAAAGACGCGTCGCATCCTTCGCGTTTTGGTGCTAGTGCAGCTTGACAAGGTTCCGTCCAAGTAGGTCTCGCGGGACTGCCGCGTAAGCGGAGAGCCTCCAATGTAGACCGGCGTTTGTGAATGCACAGGGGTTTCAGAGCGAAGCGAAGCGGTCCAGTAGATCATCGTGGTGGTTGAGTGGGGGTAGTTGAGCGTTCCGCGGATGGGTTGTCGTGGACTTTATACTACATCTTCGGAAGACCACCGAGATGACTGCGCTGCGTTGCGTTGCGTTGCACTTTTAGGCTGCCGGGTTGCTGCCGGGCGACTTGCGTGTCCGTGCGGCAGAGATGACTCGGATCTGGTCGTTTTTGGACTGAGTTGCTGCGGATGGATGTGGGTCAAGTTGTGGTGCCGCGGACTCGGCACGGAAGCTACTATGATGCCAATATCTCGTGACTTTCCAAGCTCTTCCTCCGTACGCCCATGGTGGCGCCTCGGACCTGCAATTCCAACGCTTGTTTGGACATGTCCTCTCTGGCCATTCCGGCGTTCCGACTTCGCAGCACCACCATCAACAACACAACAGTCTTCCACGTAAGCGGAATGTCGTGACAAAAAATAAACCAGGGTGGTCGGTCGACTCGCCGTCGAACGACACTCTCCGTCTCCCAACATGGCGTTGGAGCCCATTTTCACCTTTCACGACGCGCAATGGGCGCTATACATCGTCCTCATGCAACTCCCGCTCATCCTCAAACCCTCACCCTACCGCCCACTCTTCTTCGTCCCGATCCTCGCCCTGACCGCGTACACCGCCTACTCAACAAAAGGCCGCTTCTTGGACGACTACTACGTGAATCTCCAGTGGTTCAACTACCTCTGGGTCGCGTCAGATCTCATCCTCCTCACCGATGTCCAGCGCGAGCTTCGCCAGGTCCCGCTGCGCCATCCGGGCGACAAGAACGGGATAGAGCATACCTCGTTGTGGAGACGCATCTGCTGGGGCAACTCTTTGTTCTTCAGCCCGCGCGGCGTCGGCTGGGCGCACGAACCAACGGACTCTCTCCCGCCACACCCACCCGCCGACCTCTCCCGCACGCGTTTCGTGCTCCAGCGTCTACGCAGCGCGGCCATCTTCTTCCTCATCCACGACGCGTGCAACCTCCACGTACGCTGGAACCCGATGTACTGGCCCGACGGCCCTGGGTACCGCACGAGTGGTTGGATCTGGCGGCTCGTGGCCACCGCGTCGTGGGGATTATCCGCAGCGACGATGATGTGTTTGTTGTTCACCATCATAAGCATCGTGGCTGTCGGGTCCGGCCTTTCGAACCCCTCTGCGTGGCCTGCGTTCATGGGCAGTCCGAGGGACGCGTATACGGTTCGTCGGTTCTGGGGGTGCGTGCCCATGTTAAACCTGAAGTCGTTTACTCACTGCTGGTAGACGGACTTGGCACCAGAATATGCGCCGTGTATGTAGATATCTTCTTTTCCATTTCGATGGTCACTCATATGAACTCCTCAGTTCGTGTCTGCACACGGACGTCGTCTCGTCCAAGCCCTCAACCTCAAACGCGGCTCCAACGCCTCGGCCTACACCCAGCTCTACGTCGCCTTCCTCATCTCTGCCATCATCCACTACATCCCCGAGGTCATCGCCATGCGCTCCTGGCACGGCGGCGCCTTCATCTTCTTCACCGCCCAAGCACTGGCGATCACGTGTGAGGACTTTGTCATCTGGCTTGGTCGCCGTGCTGGGCTGGAGAGCGAGTGGTGGTGCTATGTGGGCTATCTCACAACGTGGATGTGGTTCGCGTTGACGCTGCCTGTCTGGCAGGAGCCGTTGGTTCGGAGAGGGCTGATGACGGAAGGAGTGCCTGTGAGTGTAATTGCGGGTGTGTGGAAGGGACAGTGGGTACTCCCGCCCTTCTCGAGTGTATACACAAAGTAGCAGAGCAACAGCATTCATTAATCCATCTGTACATCCGGCGGCTTCCGCTCCCGTATCTTGCCCGCCCTCGCCGCCTCATCGCGCACCGCTTCACCTTCCTTGCGCCACTGCACCTTTTCATACGCGTCCCACTCCTCCTTTGCGTCGATCCAACGTTCCTGCACGTCCCGCACATTGCCCGTGAGCTCCCCAATCGCACTCGTGAACAAGCCAAACGCGTTGGGGCGTGTCGACCCAGCGCCTGTACTCGTGTCGACGGTGCCTTCGGGCATCTTGGCGTCCGCCGCGGGGACGAAGACGTACCCCGTTGCGCGGTCGATGGCGCGTGTGAGATGCAGCATGGAGTTTTTGTCCTGCGCGACGACGGTCAGTCAGCGTCGTTCGCCTTCTCTTTGCAAAGATGACTCGCCTCGATAGCGAGCGTTTCAAAGTTCACCAGGCTGTAGTCCTCGATGAGAGATGTGATCGCCATATTCAACGCCGCAAAGCGCGGTGCTGATGCGGAGAGCGCGTTCTCGAGGTACGAAAGATCTTGGACCTCGGTGTAGAAGTCGAGGTTGAAGTCTATGAGTCGTATGAGCGGCGTCGGCAACCAGGGCAGACGAACACGCACCCAAATCCCCATACTGCGAAATCAAGTCGATCTTGGAGAGGACGTTCACATGCGGGAGCTCAAGATGCAGCATCGTCCGCAGCGAAAGGAGGAGCATGGAGATGTACTTGGATGCGTCGGTGACATAGTGCGCGTCGCAGAGATGCACGGCAGCGAGCTACCGAGCCTGGCTCGCACTAAGCCCAACCAAAAAAAAGCGAAGAACGACGGAAGAAACGCACGCGGAGGCCGCCCTTGGTCAACCTCGTAATGATATTCTTCACGCTATCGTGGTTGGTGCTCAGCTCGACCTGCCCCGGCAAGTCGAACAGCACATAGGCGTCCTTGCCCAGCGCCGCGAGCTTCTCCTCCAGCCAATCCATGTTGGCCTCTAGGTACTCCATGCAGTACAGCAGCCCGCCATTCGGTCCTAATCCGTGCTCGGCCATGACGTCCTGCAGCGTGATGAGCCCCGCGATGTCGATAGCGCAGGGATATGGGATCGATTCGTTTGCGGGGTCGAGGTTGACGATCGAGATGGGCCGGTTGAGTGCGGTGAAGAGCTGGTGTTTTCCGTGGCAGTATGTCGATTTGCCGCTCCCTGGCGCGCCGCAGACCAGCTCCCCGAATGGCATCGTCGGGGTGAGAGCGAAATGGGAACGGGCACGTGATGCGACATTGTTTCTACCTTGGATTCATTCTCCATCGACGGCGTTATATTATAACAAGAACGATATGTATTGTAGCGTAGTTTAGTGTCCGTCAAGCTCCAAGCAACTTATAACCAGCCAACCCCAAAGAAAAACAACGAAACTCTACACCCCCGGTGCAGACAACAACGGCACCCACTCAGAATACGCGGTCCCATTAACAGTAGCATGGACCGTGTTGCTGAGGAAGGTACTTGGCAGCGGCGCCGTGTAGAACGTGTAGCCGTCCGCGGGCGGGTGCGCGGTGTCGAGCTTCAGCTGAAGGACGGTGTTGCTCGGCACCGGAATGGGCGGGGAGCCGGAAACCGTGCAGAGCGCCGTGACGTTGATGTCCGTAGCGGGGTCTTTGACCTGCAGTCAGATAATTGGATGAGCATGCAAGGAAGGAAGAGAAAACAAGGCACGAACCCCAACAACGATGAACTGGCCCGCGATGGTGAAACTCGAGCGCCTCGGGTCGAACAACACAACATCCTGGTCGATGGTGTAGTTCTTCCCGTTGTTATCCACGACGAACGGCGCTGAGCCGTCGTTGTTGTCCACTTCGAACCAAAAGTGCGAGATGGAGGAAACGAGGTCGATCGAGGCGTTGAACGAGTGGAGGTTGAACGAAGGGACGCCTTTGAGCGTGGCGAGGAGGGAAGATTCGGCGGGAGACACCTGGAACGAAGGAACGGAGCAGCCGGAGGGAGGGGCAGGGCGACCCCCGAGTCGCTGCGAGAGGCCCAGAACATGGTCACGGTGCGGGTTAGACCATTTTCGATGATCTGTGGTGAATTTGAGGGTTGGTCTCGAGAATAGATCAGTGTTTGACGCACCCTGAGAGTGGCGAGGAAAGCAAGCGAGCCACCCTGCGGGAAGAGAAGCGTATTCCACACTTTAAAATCGAACGGCTCGATGTTGTCCGTGAGGGTCACGCTGCTGGGGACTGTGTTGATCATGCGTCCGATGAGGTCGACGCAGACTTCGTTGAAAGTGTTCAAGTCAGCCAGCCTGCGAGTTTGGATCAATCTCGTTGTGAGCTGACTGAAAAGAAAGACGGCTTACTGGTTCATGGTGACATTGTTATCGCTTGAGAAGATGCGCAAGTCGGAGCGAGTCGTGATGTTGGACCCGACTACAAGGACGTCCTGTGTCGTGCCATCGAGGTATTCGTGGATACTTTGAAAAAAAAAATCAGCTTGGTGTTACCAGAGAGCAAACCGCGCACTAACAGCGTATTGTCAAACCCAATCGTCTGGTTGTCGACTAGCGGAGGAGTGAACGTCTGGATGCCAGTGGGCACGTCCTCCGTCACGACCAGAGGGAAGTCGACCTGGCGCACGCCGCCGAGACTGTGCCCGCACGCAATGAGGCTGATCATCTCGGTCGCGTTGAACCCCTGCGCGGCGAACTTGGCAGTGTGTGTCGCGAGGTCTTGTTGTGGCTCCGGAACGGTGGCCGGGCCAGCTTCGGTTGCGTCGACGCGACCGCCTCGGAAGGGAATGACCGGGCCGCCGCAGCCTATGACCGCGTTTATAGCGCCCATTGCGATGAAGTCGGCCACTGGAAATTCGGGTCAGTTAAGCGCGCGTAAAAACAGAGTGAAGGCATACTGCCGACGTATTCGTTGGGTGAGACGGCAAAGTCGAGTAACGATTCGAGCATTCCTGGCCCAGGATTCTATTGTTCTTTTCAGCACTCCTTACGCAGGATGAGGGAAACGTAAACTCACCTGTGGGCGCGTATACTCATACGCGATGGAAGCATCCAAACCCCCGAGGCCCGTCGTAATATCGTAGGTGGCCGCGTCGTGGTATGCCTGCCAATGAATAAGTTCGACGCGGCTTCAAGTTGAGACTGAATGCTTACAAGACGCAGCCACTGCGCCGCGATCGTCGAATTGTCGCGCGAACCGCAATTCAAGGCGAACGTCGAAGCAGCACTAACAAAAGGCCGATAGAGCGAGTCGTCGAGAGTGGATAACAATGGGTCTGGCCAGTTGAAGACCGCGTCGCCGACCGCGATGTGTAGCGTGCTTGCAAGCGAGAGGAACGCGATCAAGGAGCGTTGCGGCATTGTAGGTGGTTAAAGAGAGTGTCGGAGGTTTTTGGAGGCCTGAACTTCATCGCGTCGCAGTTTTATGCTTGAGGTATTCGGCTTGTTGACCCCGTCGGTCTGTGAGCGCTGAGTGTGGACGCTGCTGCGCAGTTTGCCAAGCAAAAACGGACCTATCAAGGACCTGATCCGGAAAGCGTGAGAACTGTTTAGTTGGGTGCCAGCCGACGGAGCCAACGGGTCGCGTCAGAAAAATGCTTGATCTCTTGACCGGAATCCCCTCGTCTACGCGGTAAGGCCTAAAACAGGCCAGAATGTGGACGCTGCTGCGCAGTTTGCCGAGAAGCAAAAGACGACAAAAGACGGGTAACTATTGAGGACCTGAACTAAGGCATCTAGACAGTGTTCCAGTCGGGACCCGGACTGTGAGAGTTGAAGAGATGTGAGCTAATCCCGAAAATCCCTTCGACGCGTCTAAAAAATACAAACAATCTAGTTGGAATCCTCTCCCATCTATGCCGCGGCAGTAAACGAAGCAACGAACACCTCCCAAGCCTGCTTCAACTCCTTCCTCTTCTCCTCCGCGCGCCACTTCTCCTCCGTCTCCTTCTCAATCTCCCCGCCCGCCAGATCATGCGCCTTGGCAAACTCCAACTCGACAAACTTGTCACACAAACGCATATGCAGGCCAGTCAACACCTGCCGCAACTGCGCGTTGCCCTTCCCGCCGCCATGCGAGCCGTACGAGACCACCAGCGCGGGCTTGGCTTTCCACTCGTGATAGAGCGCGTCCAGCGCGAGCTTGAGCGGCGCGGGGAAGCCCCAGTTGTATTGCGGCGTGAGGAAGATGAACCCGTCGAACGACCGGATGAGCGCGGACCACGCGTTGGTCTGCGCGTCGGGGTACGGGTTGTCGCCTTTGAGCCCGGCGGGTGGGGCGCCCGAGGTGTATAGCGGGATCGGGTGCTCCTTGAGATCGATGGTGGTGAGGGATGTGTCCGCGGGGAGCAGGGGCGTGAAGATGCTCGTGATCATGCCTGCGAGGACGGGCCCGGCGCTGGGGGTGCGTGTCGAGCCGAGGATGAGTGCGATGCGGGGCATGTTGCTCGGGGAGTGGTTGGTTGTTGCGATGGACGCGCTGGAGGGGCTGATTTTATAGTCTGGGACTGCGTAGGGCCGCTGAGGGAGGTTGCGCCGCTCTTGCGTCAGCATGATTTGGTTCCAGGTACAAAACGTGACCCAAGATCCAAAGCGGCCCTAAGCGATATCTATGTGGGCGCAGGCGCAGTACCAGCCATGGACAACGCGAGTTCCTCAAAAGAAGGATATGCAGACTCGGTAGAAGAGTCCGAATACGACGTGGCCACCGTCGACTGTGAATGCAAATCATGTGCACAATCGACCACGTCCGCTCCGACCACACGTATGAGGTGTTCGCAGTTCTCGCACATCGCGCGAAGCGCATTGGAGCGCGTCAGGACATCGAGCACGTCGTCGAGGTCACGGTCGTACGGATGCTCAAGCAGCAAGTCAGCGGCACTTCGGCCAGTAACTGGATCTGGCGCGTTGAGACACGCGACGTTGACTGCCAGCGTGCGCAGCGGAATGCCTGACGCGATGTGTTTATTCAGTCTACGCAAAGAATGTTAGAGCAAACGCAAAGAAGAAAAAGTTAAATCACTCACGCGGCGAGTGAAACAGCCTCGGCACAGTCGCCCCAACACGTCCCAAACAACGACCCGGCCTGGTTCTGCCCGGGAAACCGCGCCTGCATCGGCGTAGGGTGCACCAACGCGCCAGTCGAGCCCCATAATTCGCGCAGGATGCCCGCGCGGGATGAACGCGCAAGCTGGAAGTGGTGACGCGTCTTGAACCATGCAAGGCTTGCGCTTAGGACCATACGCGCATCAGTGGGCTGAGAGAGCGACGTTAGATTGCAGGACGAGGGGGCTGGGAGGGAACGCACCGTATCCGCCAACAATAACTGCACCGTCGTCGGCGGGCGCGATCCTACGTGTATAGCGCATAGCTTGCACAGTTTCGCGTACAATGCAAGCAGCCGGACGCGTTGGGTGTTCTCGAGCAGGTCGTGTACCTGCATAGAGAGTGCGAATCCTGTGCTACTTCAGTGCTCGGGTCGACCCAGGATGACGAACGACACACCCAAGGCAGTAAAGAAGTCGGGTATGGGTAGCCGTTCATGGTCGTGGAATTTCACGTAGGTTGGCTTCAGTACGTCGCGGTTGTCGGTGTAAGAGATTGGTATCGAGGATTTTGTGTCCCTTGAACTGCATTAGCATGAACACTTGTTCTTCGAATAATAGCGCACAGGCAGGGCTTCAACAGGCCGTCGAAAGTCGCGCGTAAATCCCGTCTCCGGGCACCCGGCGTCAAGTTCGACGGATTGCACAGCGACTCAAGTGCATTTGAAAGCTTGCTTGGAGTTAATGACCCATTGGCGGTTGAGGAGACCGAGTACGCACACGTCTAGGGCATTGTGCGGCTGCTGGAAGGAGCTCTGCCGCGAGCCTTGCCAGCATACAACGCGGAACGGAAGAGAGGAAAATCAAGCCTCCACGTGATTTTGCTACTCGAGGTCCTCCCGAACTTCCACAACGGCATGCCTACTAGGCCTTCCTAGCCGTGGACACTGCCCCCGCGCTGCATTTCTACGCACGTTTGATGCGCTCGACCACTCTGTTTCCGACTTTCCCGTCCAAGATACCCAAGAACGGCGAAATCGGGCCACTGAAATGCCTTTCTTTGCCAACTCTGGTCCAATACCGCGTCGTGGCGCCTCCTTGTACAGATAAAAGCCAGAAACCGAGCAGTCACTTCGTCTGTACGCAATGAAGGGCCCATTTGCGCTCCTTGGTGCCACCTGGACTCTTGTTGGTGGTGTGTATGGGTGGGGTACGTTTGTTTCTTCCTCCAACAGTCAGCGGTTTATCAGCTGGGCAGGTGCGGTCGGACACCAAGCCATTGGATACATCGCTATGCAGTTCCTGAGCCCCAAAGCGCTCGAGCTTGTGCAAACTTCTCTCGGGACGACCTACTCTGGTAGCCTCGGCCCAGCTGCTCCCGTATGCCAGTCCTTTCCGTCCCTTCACCACCAGCTCACGTCGTGGCTCTTATTCAGTGGGCCGACCAAGTCCGTAGCCTGCCGGCGTACTCTTGGTCCGCGCCGTACCACTTTGTCGACTCCGAGGACAACCCACCAACGTCGTGCTCTGTTTCGGAATCGCGAGACTGTGGAAATGGCGCGTGTGTGCTCGGTGCGATCGCCAACTATACGATGAGGGTTGTCGACGCGGGGTTGTCGGACATGCAGCGCCAGGAGGCACTCAAGTTCCTTGGTGGGTTCGATTCAATTAGTTTTGTGGAATTGGTGCTGAGGCGAAGACTGCAGATCACGTATGCGTTTAACGTCTAGTTTGCGAGCGGGTCTGAAGGGACTTTCGCAGTTTATTGGCGACGTCACGCAGCCCTTGCATGTCGAGGCGCGCGCGCTTGGCGGGAACCAAATCAGCGTTCGCTGTAACGGAGCCAGTACCAGCCTGCACGCTGTGAACCTCAATCTGTTTGTTCTTGATTCAAGGCTGACTTGTTGTAGATGTGGGACACTGGTATTATCACGAAGTTCCTGGTTACAAATTACTCCAACTCGGTCACGACCTGGGCGGACGCGCTCGCAGCTCGGCTCAAAGTACGTTAATTCCTTCGGAGCCAACACACTCTCAATCTCTTCGCAGTCGAGAGCGTTCAACGGCGCCCCCGTATCCTCTTTCGTCTCCTGCTCGTCGGTCACCGAGCCAGTGAAACGCAGCATCTACTCCGATATCGCTACACTGTCCTCTTTGAACTCCGACGCGCTCGATTCACGCACGATCACACCGCTTGCGTGTCCACTTGCCTGGGCGCAAGACGCCAACAAGCTCGACTGCGTACGGTCCTTTTCTCATCTTTGGTCCCTCAATTAATCGAGGGCACAGTCCTACGTCTTCAAATACACCCCCGGGACGGACCTCTGCACAGGGAGCTACTACGACGGCGCCGTGCCTATCGTGCGTTGCATCCACTGCCGTTGGTGCCTTGCTCATACTACGTAGATCGAGACGCAGATCGCGAAGGCGGGATATCGTCTGGCGGGGTGGCTGAACGTGCTGTTCGATGGTACTTTGGGCTTGCCCCACTAGGGACTGTAGTCCTTGTCGCAAATAATAGCAGCAAATTAGCCTCCCGGAACGTAGGCCAGCACAGCCACAAAACGCGGATCGCGTTATTATCTGCCTTCTTCCATCCGCTCAAACGCCGCCGGTCGGGTTCCAACAGCAAGCCCATTATGTACGCCTCCTTGCATCCTGGCGGTGCTTCTCGGCTGCTGGTCTGCTCTGCCCTCGATGGCGTCGACCTCGATGGACCCCTCCGACTTGCTCCCGTTCCCGACTGAAGCCCGGCGTCTCCCGCCCACCACCTCCGGCTCCCTCGACGACGAGGGCTCGCGTACGTCGTCGTCCCCAACAACAGCACGCGATTTGCGCGCTTATTTGACTCGTTGGCGCTACAGGATACTACATCATCGGCGTGCTCATCGCGCTGGGGCTCGTCCTCGCCGTGTTCCTCCTCTGGGCGCGGTGGCGCATGCCCACGCCGGCCTTGACCCCCGACGGGGCGTTGGCATTGGCGCCGACGGCGTCCGCGTCCTCTGCGCATGTGAAGACGCGTCGGCCGACCCGGCCGCCGATGTTTGACGTGTATATCGCGCCTGTGCCTGTGTCGGTGAGCGACGCGCCGGTGGGTTTGTGGATCGACATGCTCGTGCGTTGCGTTTCTAGTTCTTTCCTTCCCTGCAGAGCACTGAAAACATCACAGCCACTCTCCTTCTCCTTGGCGCATGGCCATGGCGGCCAGGGCCAGCCACCACCTTCGAATCCCCTCCCGCTCGAGCCCTCGACGCCCACCGAAAAACACTCACACCCACACGCACTCGAACCACCCAAGCAAGCACCCGTCCCAGGGCAGGTCGCGACGCTAATCGCGCTGCCAGTGCCCGTACCTCCCTCGTCCGCGTCCGCGTCTTCCAATCCGAGCATGATTAATCTTGACTCGGACGCGACGTCGTGGTGCTTCGAATTCGCTGTCGGGACGGCTGAGGTTGAGGTTTAGAGGCTATGGCTACGCTATTCTGCCCGCGAAGGGAAGGAGGGGCGCAGAGGTTACCTTACCGCAACGTTGACGGGGACCTCGGTGCGAGCACGGCCTCGGACTTTCCCTTCGATTCGATCCCCAGCCTCGAATTCAAGTTGCTGGGCTCTTCACATCGCACATCCACGCATACGCACACGCACAAGCACACACTTCACCCGCTCGGTACTCCCCGCTCCGCGGCGCGCGACGCGCACCAACGTTGACGTCGACGGATTCCGACCCGCATCTCGAGAAGAAGAATTCGAAGCAAGCAAACGCAGGCTCGTGTACCCGAATAAAGTTTAGCATGACATCCATCCATCCAGCATTTTTCCATTCCATTCCATTCCGGCTCAAATCGCATACTGACTTACGCACACATGCATGCATGGGTTCCATTAGATTACACGAATACTCTTACTTAGATCGGCCGCACCCCTGTTCGCTACCTATTAGACCACCCGCCCGCGACGGCGACATGGACGACTAGTACTAGAGGTATGTAGTACGTACCGCACTCACCACGCGTTTTGGGTTCCATTATATTGTCGGACCAATGTCCGTCGTGCTTGTACTGTATCGTGTAGTAACTGAGGGCGGTTAAAACGAAACGCGACGAGACGGGGATGAAAAACGCGTCCAGAAATCGGGGTGGTCAACGCGCTGGCAGGCAGGAACCTGCTGCGTCTGCGATCCCGTCGTCCGCGGTAGATGTCGCGCCTTCCGTTCCGTTCGTTTGCTCTGTTCTTGGCCGCCGGTGTGCATTATAGCGTCGAGTGCTTCTGAGGCATGTAGGACTTGAGTAGCAGTCGGGCTGTTGGAGAAGGCGCCAGGTCGAGCTTGACTCGAGGACTGGGATCGGTGCTGGTGTCAATTCTGGCGCTCCTACGAACGGCATGGAAACGATACTCGACCGGTGGAAGTCGTGGCCGATCTAGTTGGTCGAGACCTACTCAAGTAGTGGCGGTTCATGAAAAGTTTCGAGGTGGGCCGCCGGGTAGTACTTGCTGGCCGCAAGGTGTATAGAGCCATAGAAGAGAATGAATGAGATCTAATGGTCGAGATCTGCCGAGTCTCGCAACCTCAGGCTTCATTGCCGACGGGTTCCAACGTCTGAAGCACCTCTTCACGGGATCTTCATTCCAAAGCGTTTTGTGGTTCACTTCCACAGAAGATCCAATAGCCAAGCATGCGCAGGAGAGGCTGCTCAAGGATCAGTCGAAAAAGCCCTCAAAAGTTGCAACGTTGGCTCGGCTTACCAGGGCTGACCTTGTATAACGGTTCTGGAAGATCATTTTCCAAGTGCTCACAACAAAAGTATAGCGCTCTGGACGATCTTGAAAGGCAACAGATTGGGATTGCGCCGCAAGTGGGGGAGATTGGAGAGACTAGAACGCCGCAGCAATCGCACTACACGCGTGGCCATGGACGTTAGGAGCAAGTCCATGAAACGTGGGAACATGAGCCTCTCTTTCGCTCAAACGGCCATGAACTCGACAAGAAATGTTGGCTACCAGTTTCAGCGCATACCCTCGTCGACTCTGTCGACACCTCTCGACCCATTCAACACCAACTGAGGAGAACCGCGATTGTTTTCAAGTTGTTCGTCCAGGAAAATGCTGTCTAGTCCAGATATCGTGCCAGTGATTCTATGCGCTCTTGGAGCCCAACATCGCCACAAACGCCTCACAACCCGCCTTCAACTCGGCCGCCTTCTCCCCTTCGCTCCAGTTCTTTAACGTCGCACCCTGAAGATCACCCCCAGCCGGATTATGCCCCTCGCCAAAGGGCAACTCGACCGACTTCTCGCACACATTCATCTTCATGAACGTCGCAACAGCGCGCAGATGCTCGTTCGCCTGCGTGCCTCCCGCTCCACCATACGACACGACGAAGACGGGCTTCTTGGCCCACTCGTGGTAGAGCACGTCCAGCGCGAGCTTGAGGGACGGCGGGAGCGACGCGTTGTATTGCGAGGTCAGGAACACGACCGCGTCGAGGCTGCTGACAAAGTTGGACCACGCGTTCGTCTGCGCGTCGTCGTATTTGCCCGGGGTGGCCATGATCGGTGGCGGGCCGGTGATGTACGGCGCGAGCGGGTAGTCTCTGAGCGACACGGTCGTGAGCGTCGACCCCGCGGGGAGGAGCGGCTCGAGGGTCTTGGTGACCAGCGCCGCCACGTTCGGCGCGATGCTGGGAGTGCGAGTGGACCCGAGGATGATTGCGACGCGGCTCATGGTTGGTGCTTTGTGTGGTTTTGTTGGTTGGGTCTCTCTTCAGTGGGCGCCACCAGCCCTTTATACGCCCGGCAGTTACCTGGGACCCACGATAACTCGCCGAAATCAAACTCCCTTGGTCAGCTTTACGCCGGAGGGATCACGAAGGACCCTCGGCTAATCATACAAAGTTTGTTCTTTCCCTGATGAGATCCAGGAGGCGCTTTCCTCGCACCATACGAAACGACCCTGGCCATTGAGACTTGGTCAGCTTTACGCGGGACGAATGAGTCGTCTCTCTCTATTTTTTGGCGCAATCGAGGGGTTTTTAGTCAGGGTTTTCGCTTACACACACATCCTAGGCGGGCATCCGGCGGGTATCCGCGCTGTATCGCCCAACTGGGAATAAATAATTACCCGAGGGCCATGCGGGTAGGGAACTCGGCTCACTTGGATCTCGGGAGGCGGGAGACGGTCGAAGATCTTTATCGGTGGATTTACGCCGGAGATCAAACCGACAGGAAAGTCTCTGCGGTTTCTAATTTTGTTGAATGGACCGGGGGAAGATTTACCTTGGTCCCCGTGAGATACTTGATCTGTAAAGCTTGTACGATGACCGTGAAAAAAAATGGGCGCAAGTGGGAGCGTCCTTTAGAACGCTTTACGCCGAAGAGTGGTAGTGATGGGCCTCTGATGGGAACTGATCTCACGAATAATAATGCCTCAGGGCAGCAATGGGGAGCTGGAAACTCATTTGAAGGAATCTTTACCTGTACTGGAGCTATTCGAGCTGCACGAGCCCTAGATGGACCGACCACCACCACCGCCGAGTTTTAAATGACAACCAAAAACGGCACACAAAGCGCCGCTGCCTCGGGGCCGGAAAAAAGCGGGGTAAAATTGTATTTTGCGCCGGTGGGCGAGATAAATCTCTGTAATATCTTCACAGCGATTGGTGGGAATCAAATCGCTTGATAAAAGAAAGATAAAACTTGAAAGAAACGTTTTAATGTTCGTTTCCGGGGTTAGAACCCGCTGTAGACGACGAAGCGGTCGTTCCATGTCACTACAGTTCCGTTCCAAGCTAAGCCTTCGTCGTCGGAGCAGTTGCAGCCAGGTAGAGAATTTGTGTGGTCGAGGTTGTGAGCGATCACGTGCCAAGCGATTGCTCTCCTCGTCGAGCGTGTAATTCTTAGCGTACTAGTAGCTGGATGGGCTGCATACTTTCGCCGCCGTTCTCAGAGTCAGTCTGCGCCCGTATCTCAAGACACAGCAGCCTCACTCGACTAAGATATCCCGAACACTAGAGTCAATTCCTTATAATTATTCCGCATCGTGGGGCCTGGGAGAGCGACGGTCACTCGAGTTTGTATCTCTGAGTCCATCCACGGTGCCCAAGTGTGCGGCGGGTCCACCGTAAGCCTGGAGCACACCGTTCGTTGAAAGCGGCGCTCGACGACTCGGAAGACAAGAGACTTCGCGAGTACGGAGATGGTTTTACTATCCGTGCACCCAGTTGCGCTGCGCTAAATGGGTTCCACAGTTGCGGAGCCATTGGAAAGCGAGACCAGCATTGCTGCGGGTAGACCATAACTCCTCGGTGTAAGTACGTGCACGCAGGGTAGCGCTTATCAGGCCCAGGCCGCTGCGCTGACGACATGGGCGGCGACAGCGACGCCGCGCGTTGATAGTCGACGTTTCTTCGAAGCAGGTCTGTCTGTCGCTGGCGAGAAAACGTTGGCTGGTTGGTAAGAAATACAAAGGGCAGAGGGCGAGAGAGAGAGAGAGGAGAGTAAAATAGCAGTTGAGCGAGAGCCGAGAGCAGACGACCGATTCCATCCCTTACTTAAATCCACTGCGCCTTGTCCCATGCCGGGTCTTGCAGGAACGCGCAGAGGACCTTGCTCCCCGTCTGCCATCGACTGATCAGCACCACTCTCGTCAAAGGCAGGGCAGTAGTAGTAATAACGTGCCTGAAGAAGCGGATGGCCCGCGACGATGCTGAGGAAGCGTTCGAGGCCCTCACGCCTGCTCTCAATGACCTCGTCGGAGAAGCGGTTGGTGAAGACCTTGCCCGGGAGCGGCGGGATGTTGACGCGTGTTGACTCGCGCTCGAGGATGTCGTGGAATGCCTCGAAATCCGAGTAGCGTCGTCGCACGAGCGAATGGCGCAGCTTGAATGCGGGGATGTTGGTCTGCGGAGGAAGTCAGGGTCGGAGGTAAGGTAAGGAGGCTCGATTCCGACCTTGCACACGATCTCGTAGTCGGTGTACATCTTGCGGCCGAAGCCTGGTTCTTTCCTTGAGCATCCTTCTTACGGTAGCAGGTGGGAGAAGACGCAGGCGCACCGTGTGTCTGGGGGTTGCGCACTTCGATCTCCAGGAAACTCTCCGGGACGCTGTACATTTCCTCAATCTGCCCAGAAACCGTTATCAATCTCTCGTTTGCGCGGCTGGTGGCTGGCTGAGGCGGACCGTTTGTTGGCGGGTTGCATAGGAGGGGTCGTCGAAGGCGCTGCTGCGAGCAAAGGGAGAGACGGCTGCCATTGCTGGTCGAGGAGCAGAAGAGGGCGGGTCACGCTGACTCATCCCGACGCGGACAGCATTCACAAATTATCCCACCGACGAGGCCAGTGAGGGTCCCAGCAACGAACGGAAGTGCATTAATGTGTTCTACTTGTCCGCTTTGGATTCCGACGACGCTGGTGGTGGTATTAACGGTGCAGACAACGCATCCAGCTGTTTCTGCAGGTCCTTCAAATCCTCCGCCGTCTTGTGCTGCAACTCAGCCTGGATCGCAGCCAGACGCGCTTTCTATACACGGGCTGAATGAGTATTCCGGAACGGAACGAATAGCAAAAGCCACGACGCGCCTCCTTCTTGTGGTGCAGACACTCCATGTAATCGTCCCGGGCGGTTTTGCAGTCTGTCCGGCTTATCGCGTAGGCGTAGCACTGTCCGCCGAGTGTCAGCTTTTTGGTTCACTTGGCCGCAGTGTATTATCGCGCACCCGGGTGAATTCCTGCCAGTACGGGTGGCAGCGCGAAGTCCCGCCATTGAAGCCGTATCCGGACTAGAACCAATAAGCAGAGCGCAGCACGCAGGTCGAGGAGGGCACCATTGGGGTGGTGGTGGTCGCGGTCCAAAGTCTGGTCTTACTCGTGACCTGAGCATCTCTATGGCAGACCAAGCGGAAGCAGCCTTCTTGAGAGTGTACATCAACACACTCGCCTCGCAGGCACTCGTCTACGCAGACGACTACCAGCAACCCCCAGCCAACTCCCTCAAGAAGGTCCCCGTACTCCATGTGCGTCATCAGGACACCGGGAGCGACCCTTGTCCCTCATCTCCCAAATCAGATTTCCGTCCCTGCACCACCACCGCGAAAGAAACACGCTCTCGAGGGCTCCTCCGGTGCGCGCCCTTCTCCATCCAGACCCTAGAAAATAATCCTGGACCCAGCACCGCTCTCGCTGACGTTCAAATCCCTCAAACCCGCCGCATCGTACACAATCTCGGTCCACCCGACCGACACCATCGCCGCCGTAAAGGCCGCCCTCGCAGCCCTCCCCAGCGGCCCCGCAGTCGACGCACAGCGTCTCCTCCTCAAAGGCAAAGCGTTGGCCGACGCCAAGCTCGTGAAAGAGTACCCAATCAAGGACGGCGATACCGTGAACCTCGTTTTAAAGCCCGCCCCTGCACCTGCACCTGCACCTGCTTCTGCATCTTCTTCTCAAACTCCCACCACCACAGCAACAACAATGGACTCTGGCAAACTGCCCTCCCTCTCCATCGACCCGCCCGCAGACGGCAGCACCAACGCGGCGGCGCCCTCGCGCAAACACCAACGCATACCCAGCGTCGTGCTGTCCCCGTCGCCGTCCAGCGAGGCACTCCCCACCGCCACGGGCGACATCATGCTCACGCTCGACGCGTCCACCGAGTCGCTCCCCATCAAGGAGCTCTCGTCGTACCACACCGTCCTCGCAGAGCCCGCGTTCTGGGCTCGGCTCCTCGAGTTTTTCAAGTGCGTGTTGTGTTGCATGGCATCCACACACACACATACTAACGCCATGTGGCCACATAGAGCCGAATTCAAGAACGAGAACGACGCGCAGAACGCCTTCGAGGCGTTCATCCTCGCGAGCAAGAACACCCTCACCGCGAGCGAGATTGCAAAGATCCGCGACCGCGTCGGCGTCATCGGCATGGCGGGGACGTAGGCCGTCCGTTGCGTTGTTTTCATTTCGCGTTATAAGTTTACTCCCTACTGTACCACTACACTACCCTCTGCAAGCCGCTTGAGCATCTCCAGCTCCTCGCCTCCCATCGCAGCGCACATCCCGTGGAACGCGCTCTCAGGGTCCGCCAGAAGCGTCCTAGGGCTGTTTTTGCTAATCCGTCAGAAGGAATGCCAAAGCTGTTGAAACGCAACGCGACCACTTGCCTGTCAAATTCGGCAATCCGACCCTCGTGCAGCACCATGACGCGGTCGTACGCGACGATCGTCGACAGCCGGTGCGCGATAGTGAGCACCGTGCTTGACGCAAAGGCCCTGAAGCGAAGCCAAGTCAGTCAGTGGCTCGCCCGCAGACCCGCCCACAACGCACTCGCGCACGCTCTGCGTGATTAGCTCATCCGTAGAAAAGTCAACACTGGGGCATCGGCGCGTCAGACGTTTCCGTCGGAAAACCACACAGCCCACCTAGCCGTGGCCTATCCCCGATAATCAGTCAGTCAGTCAGCTTCCTTCCCGACAAGGACTACCCACCTCGTCCATGATCAACACCTTGCTCTGCTTCAAGATCGCGCGCGCCATGCACAAGAGCTGTTTCTCCCCCGCGGAGAAGTTCTCCCCGCCTTCAGCGACGTGCGCGTCGAGGGATGTGTGTGGGAGATGGACGCGTCGTAGAGCTGTAAACTAGACCACGCGTGCTTAGTCACGTGATGCGGAGGAAGGAATTAGTGCAGCTTACGTACGATGTCTGCGTCGCTGTATTCATCCTCGGGGTCGACGGTTGAGCGGATCGTGCCGCTCAGAATCGTAGGGTCCTCTGTGTCGGGTCAGCCGGGAGTCAAGGTACTCAACTGACGTACGAGGAATAATCGTCAATCCTCTCCGCAGATCGCGCAGCCCGATACCGCCAATATCGACGCCGTCAATGAGGATTCGGCCCGTCGTGAGCGACGAAGGCACGAATCGCAGAAATGAGAGCCCAAGAGTGGTCTTGCCGGAGCCGGTGCGACCAATGATCCCGATCTACGAAAGACTTCAGCGTTTGACGCGTGCTGAGCCGGTAGAAAAGATAAGACGCGTACCTTCTCTCCGGGACGGATCGTGAAGCTGAGGTCGTGTAACACCGGCGGGAGGTCCTCCTGGAACACCTTGAGCCACAACCACTGGTCGGAACGAAAGTGGACGCGTACCGCATATCGCACGCCCAGACTCTCGACCTCAATCCGGCCCTCGTGCGGCCATCCCGAGGGCGGCATCGCCCTCTCATCCTCGTCCTCATCCTCCTCCGGCTCGATCTCAGAGAACTCCCGGATCCGCTCCATCGCTACCAGATCCTGCTCGAGACCCGAGAACCGATGCGCCATATTTTGGAACTACAAGCCCTGATAAGCCCACAGCACATGAACTTGAGAGCACAAAAAAACGCACGTCATGGGCCATATTCTGCGCGAACATCACCGTGAACCCAGCAAGCGCGGCGTCGATGTGCGGGAACATGACCGCCATGACGGCGACGAGGCCGACGAGGACGGTGGTCAGCGCGTTGGCGCGGAAGCTGAGCCATTGGCTCGTGGCGAGCGACCAGTATTTCGGAGCGGTGTTCTGCGGATTGCGATGGGTTTGTGCTGGTGGTCGAGCAAGAGCAAGCAACTTGAATATACGTACGGTGTCAAGCAAGTCGAGCATGTCCAGCAGGAACTGCGTGGACCCGCCGAAGGCGCGGAGGACGGCGATGCCAGAGACGGTCTCCCAGTAGAGCGAATGTAAAGGAGAGCTCGAAACGGAGGCTGCGGTGGGCCCGGGTCAGCGTGGCGCAATAGACGAGGTAAAACCTCACCGAGGCGCCGCATTTCTCGTGAAGCGTTCGAAAACATCTGTGGACTCAAAAGTGAGTTGTGCTTCGGAGGCTATTACACCAAGACACGAACCCTTCCGTCTGCGCAATGTCAACATTCCGAGGGGGGCAAAGAAGAGATGGCCGCGTACATCTGAAGAATATGCCGCCCAAGAGGAACGCCGCCAGACAGAAGATCGGTCCGCCGACAATGCTGATGACGACAAACGTGATCCACGTTGAGATGAAGGCGATAACACAGTGGCCAATGGTCGCGGATATCCTTCGGTCGATTCCTGGACAAAAAAAAATCCATTCAGCGTATGAATACCAACCAGCAAAGGTGGCGAACGCACCCTCCAGATCCCTTCCGAATCGGTTGAGTAGAAGTCCCCGAGAGATCGTATCGTGGAAGCGGATATTGGCAAGCAGAATCGAATGGAGCAGGCCTAGAGGATGGATGGGTTCATGACAAGTTGGAATGTCAAAAAGTGCGAGCACCTTGGAATAACTTCCGCGACGCTTGAATTGAACCCGAGTCTATACAACATCGTTGAATAGAAATGGAAGTTCAGCACAGAAAACGAAACACGCACAGAGAATGTACCAACGAAGCGTTTTGACGGCGAGGCCTAAACGAGCTAAGCCTTAGAATCAAGACTTTGCTCAACACGTTCCACTTACCACCAAGCGTCAGCGCAGCATACACGCCTACATAGAACAGAGGCCCCCACGCGGACGACGACTCTGCTTCCGAGTCCGACGAGCCTGCCCAAATTCTAGTGTAATCAGAGCACGTGACGGACGGACATCGAACGGAAATACCTACCTCAGCCAGCCATTCTCCAGTACCGGACTCCCAGCAGCCGCGAGTAGCACAAGGACCAACACGATCCATTGCGTTCGCGTGCCCCATGCATGGAAGTACGCCGTCCAAATCCCGAAATCGACGTGCCCGACGAGGCGTTCCTCCTCCTTGACGAGTTTGCGGGGTTTCTTCTTCGTCGGGCGAGGGGCGGTCAGGTCGTCTGGTTGTACTGGAAGCTCTTCGACTTCGACGTTGAGCTTCTCAGTCAGATTCGTCGGTGTTTGCTGGTCGGAATCGGATGTCTGCACGAGCGTCCCATGCATCGTCGAAGCCCTGAACGCGTCCGGGGTTCCTTGGAACTGGACCTTGCCGTTATCCAACGCGACGATATACGCGGCGCTCGGGGCGCATAGTTGCACGTGATGCGAGACCAGGATGACGGTTCGTCCTCGGAGGAGCGGGCCTTGGAGGCATTGAGCGTGGATGTGCTGCGCCGTATGCGAGTCGACTGTGGGATTTATGTTAGAAGTATGTCGAGAAGGGGTGTGGGTAGAGCGTACCGGCGGAGAGGATATCATCTAGAAGTAGGATCGAGGCGCGACTATAGACCGCGCGAGCGAGGGATACTAGAAGAACACATAAATATCTGCACAAGAGCAATGAATAAAAAGAGTACCTCGCTGCTTCTGGCCACCCGAAAGGTTGATCTGTAACCGCGTCAGAAACGCCCTCGCGAAGAAGGCTTATGGCGAACCCCACGCTCGCCGATCTCGGTATCATCTCCATCATCAAGCAGGCGCAAGTCCGCTTCGAGAGCGCATGCGAAGAGGGTTTCACGATATCGCTTCTCGTCGTACGGGAGGTTGAAGAGGATGTTTTCTGCTCCAGGTCAACTTCAAGCTTGGGTGGCAGGAGCTGGGATCTGCACCTTTGATAGACTGATTGCGTAGCCAGGCCGTCTGAACGATTGTCAGATACACGACTCTTAGAGGGAAGCAGGCAAATTCAAGCTGACCTGGGGAACGTAGGCGCATAAGCCGTTCACGATCCAGTCTTCCGAGTCTCTGGGATTCGAGAGTAGGGCGTTCGACGGGGAGCGTGGACATATAATTTGTCCTGCATGGACGTCCGCTTCGCCCAGCAGCGCTAAATGCAGTCATCAGCAACGAACCACTCAAGGAGCATACAAAGTATACCAAGCAACAGGAGGGTCTTCCCGGATCCGAATCGCCCGCAAACAAGAGTGAGCTGTCCAGCTGGGAACTCCAGGGAGAGATCCCGCAACATGAACGCCGACTGCGCTGTGGTAGCTTGGGGCCACGTGACGCTAACGCTCTCGAACGCGAGTCGTCGAGGTTGTTGCGTGAGAGGTAGGACGGGCGGCGACTTCGGGTCCATTGAGATACTTGGAAGAGATTAGGGAGTTCTTCGCGGCTTGTGAGGGACATACGTGAGAGATGCGACCAAGAGAGACGAAGCCCTGCGATAAGATAAGATAATACGTTGAGGGGGGAGTAAGACGACGACCTGGATGAGCCTAATCAGCGACGCTGGGATGCCCTTGATGGAGTACTGGAGTTCCGTGAAGACTGCGACGCATCAGTCGGGGTACATCGCGGTGGATTTGGACTGACTGGACAACTAGGAGAAGAATATGAGCCTGAAGAATTTTGTAGGTCCTGGTCGAGACCTACCGCCGTGAACGCAATCGCCGGGGTCAGCGTGTTGTCAGCGATGACCGTAAAGTGCCAAAAAGACACAAGCGCGAAGATAATAGGGACCGAGTTTCTGAGAAATGTGAGCTCTGGTGACGAGAACGAGCCCACGCTCACCCGAGAGCTGTCCAAATGGCCTAAAAAACTCAATCATCGCCATCTCAGAAGCCTTGAGAACACGAACCTCAATAGTGAAGCTGATTTTCTGGTATGAGAGCTCCCTCTCGCGGAGTTGAAGCAATCGGCTCTCGAAGTTGCGCTCCCATGCCATGAACTGTAACTCATGAGAACCACAAAGCCGAATCTATCTCCTCGAACGGACCTTGAGCATCCTAATCGCGCCGAGCATCTACTCAGATGGTCAACCAGAAGAACATCAATCCCGAAACAATCAAACCGACCTCGTTGGTGAGCGAAACACGCTCATCACGCGCCTTCGCCAGCCTCCGCTGCGCGACCGTAACAATACCACCACTCCGCTGATGCAACGGCAAGCAGACAAGCGTAACCCCAAGCCCAACCAAAGCCGACGTTCCGAGCAGTTGGTACAGGAAGAACACGCCGACGAGAATCTCGAACGGCGTGTCGGCGATATCGTAGACACTGTCCGCCAGCGCGCCCACTTGGTCGACGTCGCTCGACATGAGCGCGATGATACCAGCTTTCGAGTTCGTGGCGCTATCCTCGTCTTGGGAGGTGGTAGAAGTGGCAGAAGTGGCAGTGATGTCCTTGCGGACGAGTGTTTTGGCGAATAAGAGCGAGTTGAGCTGGACGTGGATCCGCGTTTGGAGGGCTTTCGACACAAAAACTAGTTGTCCCATTACTGAAACGCGAATAAGATGAATGTTCATAAAAGGACTCAGATGCTCACACAAAGAGAGAACGAAATGCGCCACGAAGAACCACGCAACCCAGAACCATGCCCAGGATGTATCGTGCCGAGTCGGGTCGGCCTCGAGGTACTCCAAGAGCTTCTTGAGGAAGAACGGCGGCGCGTAGTATGCGAAGGATATGACGAACGATAACGCCAGAAGCGCAGACACCCCGCTCGCGTTGATGCGAAGGAGATGTCCGAGCAGGTGCAGCCGCGTTCCGGGCTCGTCGGAACGGTGAATCGCGTTGTAGTTTTGCGTGGCGCGCATACTGGCTTGAAGTACCGGGAGGTGTTTGATCGCGAAGTCGGGACGGCGAGCCAGGGAGAGGATCTTGGTGGCGAACATGAACAACCAAATGTTGGCAATGGAGCCATCTGCGTTCTGTAAGAGACGTCGAGAGAGTGTGCATAGGGCACGTACTAGCATTTTGCGCAACGTTTGCTTCCCCCAACTCACAGTTGTCGCGTCGATGATGCAACGGCGGCCCAAATGGCGTTGTAAGAGCAATCGCGGCGCTCACGGAGTAAAGCGCAGCAACGAGTTCGAGCCGTGTGGTACTTGGGATGGAGGGTACCAGCAGGAGCATACATTCCACCAAGCTGGCTAACAAGCCCAAAAGTGAAAGGTGGAGAATCGACGTAGAATGTGCGGGCATCAACGCCAGCAACACCATGTACGCTGCAAACAGCTGCGGTGCGTCCCATGCGGGCCATTGGCATGCAACCACGCCGAGGAGACACGCAACAATGACGAGTTTCCGGAGGCGCACCTATGGATGTGATTTTCAGCCCTTGGCGCGTACAATACACACAACGAACGAACGAACCTCTCTCCGAAACCGCGCCTCGTCGACCGGCGTATCCTCTACGTCCACCACATCCAACGGGTCCAACGCGTCGCGCTCAAGCTGAACGGCAGCAGCGCCGGACGCAAACTGTTGAATATGGCCGAAGCAAAAAGTGTGAGTGCGCTGAGGCCGACGCTCGCGACGCGGAGTGCGTCGATGAGATCCAGGGGGACCATTCAAGAGCGTGTATGGCGCATCCGTGTTTTTTGAGAGTGCCGCAGACAAGCGGTGATCCTCGAGTCAGCGTCGGCACCGTGCCGACAGATGCCGCAAGCAGATGGGGGGCTTGAGCAGAGAGGTTCACTGGATGCTCGAGCAGTCGAGACTCTAGCAGCACGGAGCGGAGGACTCCTTGCGCACGTGCTGTGCACGTCAACACGCGCCTCGAGCAAGGTTATTCGTACATTCTACCTAGGCAGGTATACAGGCAGTATGCTCATCGAATGAACCAAAAAAACAAAACCACCAAGAAAAGGAAAATCGTTCGTGAAAAATGCGATAGATAAGGCTGCGCAGGTGCAAGTCTACGCGCAGACGTCTATAGGTTGCTCTTCTCCGTCTCCGTCTCGCCAACCAACCCAAGCATATGCTCCACAATCTCCTGCGGCGTCGTCACATGCCAGCTCGCCAGCGTCCGCTTGCTGCTCTGCCCCACCGCCGTCGTGAACACCGAATCAGGCTTAATGGCGAGCTGCACGGGCGGCGCGTCGGGGTGGTCGATGGTCGTCACAGCCACGGGCGCCTCCATCACCGTGGTGGGGGACCCAGAGTGCAGGGGGAATCAAGGCGCGGAACATGTCCTCGTCCGTCTTGTCGTCGCCCGCGCAGAAGATGAACTCGGCGTCGGGGTTGAGGTAGAGCAGCCTCTTGACGATCTCGCCCTTGTTGACGGCGATCGGGCGGACCTCCAAGTTCTTCTTGCCAACCAGAACTAGTTTGTCGTCAGCGCCTGCGAGGAGATATACAGAACGAACTCACCCTCAATCGGCCGCTTGTGGGCCAAGTTGTTCTCCAACAAATCCTGGCACTGCCTGCACTGGAACAATCCCCACTCCGGGTCCGCTCCTCGATAATGCCACGTTATCGACGTCTTCTTCATCTCCGTAACACTCCCCGTCGTCCTCTGCGCACCAACATCAGCACCAGATAAAACCACGTGACCAGGCACTCACCTCCGTATAATAGCGGAATATCTCCTCAACCTCGTTCATCCAGCTCATATCCAGGCTGTCGGTGAAGTTGACCCACGGCTTGCCATCTCCGGGTTCCCTCATGAAGCCACCATGCTCCGCGGAGAAGCCCACCTGCGGGAGGTGCCCGAGGTGCTGCTCGAGGAACGCGCCATCGCGACCCGAGATGATGTACACCACGTTCCGCGGATCCGCAGAGAGCTTCTGGAGCGCTTCGAGCGTCGGTGCGCTGGGGACGGCCATGTGTGGTTCCTTCACGATCGGCGCGAGCGTGCCCTAAAGTAGCGTGAAATTAGCGAGGGACCGAGAAAAGGCACGAAAAAAGCATACGTCGTAGTCGAAGAAGAATAACCGCTTCTTGGCGTCGTGGTACTTGCTCTCCAGCACGTCTTTCGGGATGTACGGCGTCCGCCTCGCCGTCTCCTTCTTGTCGAGCTGGCCGAGGAGCATCTTGACGAGGAGTGCCGCCCAGGTGTGCGAGGTGTGCGTCGTCACGACCTTGTACAGCATCTCATGCCGCATCAGCTTCTCCGGCTCAGACATGAGCAAGCCCTCATGCATCGCAGCCGCCACGTCCTACCCAACCAAACAAACAAACCCTATCAGCACTAGGCCCAGACCCGATAAATCAACCGTACTTACGCCGAGGTTCCATGGGTTGACCATGAGGGACTGCTCCATGTGTTTGCTGATTCCCATAAACTCGCTGAGCACGACGGGACTCTTCTGCGTTCCAGCTTGCGCGATAACGAATTCCATCGAGGTCGTGTTCATGCCATCTCGAAGCGGCGTGATCACCGCGAGGTCCGCAACCTTTCAGGAGCGCGTAGAACTCGTCCTTCTTGAGCGTTTGGTGACTAGTGCACGAGCAACGCGTCAGCAGATACCAGCCACGAGTGAGAGATACGCACTAGTGGTGCACGGGGATGAAATCGAGACTACCAAACTCGCCGTTTATGTTGGCGACTAGTTCGCTCACTTGTCGCTCGAGCTTGGGCGAGTCGGTCAGCGCGGGCGACGTGACCTGAATGAACACGACGTTGCCGACCCATTCGGGGTAGGTCTGCAGGAACTTTTGGAAAGCCAGCAGCTGCAAAGCACTAAGCGACGAGTATCTGTGGCAAAAACAACGGACGGACCTTCTGCAAAACACCCTTGACAACATCCAGCTTGTCCCGGCCGACGATGATCTTCTTGCCCTCGTAAAGAGTACGGAGCGCATCGAGCTTGGGTTGGATACCCGGTCGCAACAGGTCGCGCCCCACCCTCTCCGCATCGACGCCGACGGGGCAATGGGAGATGGCCGTAATGTGTCCGTCGACATCAATCCCTCGAGGCGAATTCTCGTATCCGCATACACGAATGCAGGTGCTGATAAAGTGCCGCGAGTAGGAGTAGGTTTGGAAGCAGATGAGGTCCGCGCCGACCATGCCATCGAGGATCTCTTTGCGACGGGGCAGGGCGCGGAAGATCTCGCTGCTGGGGAAGGGCGTGTGGACGAAGAGACCAAGGACGGCGTCGGGAATGAGCTCGCGAACGAGCTTAGGGACCAGGAGAAGATGGTAGTCGTGGACCCAAATGAGATCGCCCGGTTGGTAGACCTCCGCGATGCGGGCCGCGAAAGCAGCGTTCGCGGCTGCATAGGCCTTGTAGTGAGCATCTTGAGAAACGTCTTCTGTTGCGATATCTTGCCAGAGGAGATAGTGGAATAGCGGCCATAGAGCTAAGACGCGAAATGAGCAGACGCAATGAACGACGCAGATACGGTGACGCACTTTGCTTGCAATACCCGTCGTAATGGTCGTGCGCAACCTTATCGGCAAGCCAAACGGGAACATATACCGTCTTGCGGTCGTCATCGGGGTCCGATTCCTTGGGCTGGTACGTCTTGAGCGCCTCTTCGAGGCTCGCGCGGTCGTCCGAAGAAACGTTGTCAACGGGAACTCGTTCTCCCGGTACAGTCGACTGGATATCGCCCGTCCAGCCAATAATGAGCTGCTCGTGGGTCGCAGCAAGCGACCTGATGCCAGAAATCAACGCGGCGTGCCCGTATCGGACACCCAAAGTCCAAGCCGACGTGTTGCTACCGCTCGAAACGTCCTTGGCGTCCTCTGGAAGGACATCGGAGGCCTTTGTAGGTGGTGTTGCTGGTGGGCTGATGACGCCAGTCGCGGTGCTGAGCGTCGCAGTGACCGGGAGATAGTGGCAGACGTGTAGGACGCGTCCGGACAGCGGAATCCCGGCGGCACGGTGGTCCGCTTCAAGAGCAAGGACCTGGCTGCGGACTTCCTCGAGCGAAACGTTGTCGCCGACGCGCGTGTAGGGCTCTGCGAAGGGGTCCATGGCCGCAGGATGCAAGACGCAGAGGAAGGATTAGAGGAAGCAGTAGGCGATTAAGATGATGGTAGGTTTAGGAAAAGGAGCCCAAGATTGGACGTCATCATCTCATCGGGGCCGTGCTTCGAATCCTACATCCCGACATCCGTCCGGTCCAGACACCGGTCCGCACGTTCCAACCACACGTTTGCTTGCGATCGCTCGAATGAGCAAATGACCGACAGCATGGATGGCCCTTGCACCGAAACAGGTACCATGCGCTGCAACGGAGTTTTTTGGGGACGCGAAGATAATCGCGTCGGAACCGCGTCTGAAAATATACTGGGAGACCGTGCAGGTCACTACGTCGAAAACATGCTTTCCACCTGCAATAAATTCCGCTTCCCCGCTAGCGACATACCCTCCCGAATGCTATCACACACCAGAGAGTTGCTTGACTGGAAGAAGAAGAGCTCCAAGCCCGTAAAGCGCTTGTCCGTGGCTAGCAACTCGTCGAGGTCGTCCCACTCGAGATTGACTGGTCTGGCGCCGTACATGTCGACGACGGCGATGTGTTTGAGTGTATGTTGGCAGGACCGAGCGACATTTTTGAATGTCTTGAGGAGTTGGTCGTCGATGCGTGTATACCTATCGAGGTTAAGCACGATCTCAAGCCGCTTGAGTGTGGTGCAGGATGAGAGCGCGTCGACGCCGACGAATTTCAAGTCTGCACTTGCGTTCAGTTAAGACTCTGAAGAAGAAATGAACAGGAAATCACTTTGGGTCTCGATTCGTAGGTCCTCGATATTCTTTCCGTATCGTTGGAGGTAACGCGAAAGGTTGGCATGGCCGACATGGCCCGGGTTATAAGCGGAGACGGAGAGTGTTGTCATAACAGGAACCGGGTCCAGCGCCAACAAGAACCCAAAGAAATGCTCCGACGTCGTCCTAGACGTGTCATTGAGCGGCTGGGTTACGGACATGGACGTTAAATCAAGAGCGAGCTTGTGCCAGTGCGGGTGCACCCCAAGCGACAATCCACTGGGTGCCCCGTCGGTCAGATACACCCACGAAAGGGCGAGCGATTGTAACAGCTTGAACATATGCGTAGTTCTCAGAATTGTCGCAAAAGACAACTCCGAGGCGTGCAGCTGCAGCTCCGTAATGTTTGGGAACAACTCTCCAAGCATGGAGAGGTTGTCCATGAGGATTGCTTCGTTCATCGTTATGCGTAAGCGCTTGATTAGGGGCAAAGCGCCCAAGGTCGGGATGCTTGCGCAGATAATTTCTTGGTTGCGGCCGCCAGAGGCGAGCTCTAAAGAGCGTATTACGCTGGATATGGGGAATGCCGAAGCGGGAACCAGTTCAAGGAACGAGCCAATGTTGCGCTCAGTGAGCTTGACGGAGCGGAAGAGCTGGTATCGGCTAGCGGAACCCCAGGATTTGCAAACGAGGCCGAAACGCGCGATGGTACGCCGCTCGTAGAAGTCCGAGAGTGAAAAGTTGCCGAAGATGCGGTCCAGGAGCTCTGAGGGGAGCAAGGCCGCCATGGGTGGTGGTTTGGATGCAAGACGCGACGGGTCACGTGAAATTTCCACAACAGAAATATACATTTTCCATCCTTCCTAACGCTACATGGTAATATACGTAGAAGTATGTATTTTCTTCAGAGCATTTTCGAGAGCAGAGAGAGCAGTTCGATAGCAGCGGATAGCAATGTGATCGGAGAAAAACTTGGAGCCGCCCCTCATCCTACTTTTTGGAGGGCCAACTCTTCAGGTGTCGGCGCGCCCCTCGGCAGCACAGTAACGCGGCAGCACTTGACCAACGCCTGAAGAAGGTCATTCCGTCTGCGGAACGCCTCCCCAACGCGGTCGGAGAGGTAGATCCTCTCCAAGGGAACGTTGAGCCGCACACGCGCCTCCGCCCACTTGACGAAGATGTCGAGCGGCTCAACGGCGGAGCAGTCAACAGTCTTGAGCAACGGCGCCGCAGGGTTCTGCTGGCGGAGGAATAAGCCAAAGAAGAACGGGGTCTGGTTGGCGACCCGCAGATACGCAAGTCGGGGCATCGACTCCAGCCAGCGCGTCATGGTCGGGACTCCACTTCCATGGGGCTCGAACTGGAGCGAGTACACGGTCAGGATTTGCGTCTGCGGGAACATGCCGGTCATCGCCCCGCAGACGTCGCTGAAATCCTCGCCGTAGAGGTTCATGAGCGTCAATTCGTTGACGTTTTGCGCCGTGAAGGTCGACAAAACGAACAATGCGTACGACCGCGTTAGGTCGCACAGCAGCAGTGTACGCAGGTGGGGCAGGTCGATGGGGTCGAGGGCCATCTTGTCCGCGTTTTCGTCGAAACGCGGGCCGGCGCCGTCGAGTGTGAGTTTGATGAGGCGCGGACAGGCGCTCAAGATCTCACGGAAACGCGCAAGGTCGGGCATATACGACTGCGGCAGCCGACAGAGGACGAATGTCGTCAAGTTCTCCAAAATCGACCGCGTCCAGTCAATCGGAATCCCGTTCAGCCCCAAATACGTCAAGCGTGGCGCAGGGCCACCTCCAAGTAATGGTTGGAGATCGACCTGGGGCCACTGGAGAGCATTCTTGTCCTCGAGAGTCATGCCGCGGTAGAACTCGAAACGCTCCAGCCGCGGCATGCCCAGCCGTCCCAGCGTCGAAAGCACATCCAACACGATGAAGACGTGCTCCCAGGTGTCGATCATCACCAGCAGGTGGCGGATGGTGAGGCGCTTGTCCATAATACGCGTCAGGGCCTCGCGGAAATTGTCTCCCGCGACCTTGACCGATGTATCGGCTTCGTCGTAGGCGCTGAAGCGGATGTCGACGGGAGCATCTTTCGCGCGATCCAGATAGGCGAGCGCGCGTTCCATTTGGGCCGGCTGGGGGCGGAACCAAATAGCGGTCCAGAGCGTCGCGTCGTTCAACGCGACCTCCCTCCAACGCTTGCAGGCCCATGTGATGTTCATCCTTGCCACGACCGGCGTCCTTGGCGAGTCCCATACAGCCAATCGGATGATGTTGGTGAGCACCTCAGTCGGGAGGTCGTTCACTCTAATCCAGAATCAAGTTAGCGCACTTGCCAACGGACCGTATTAACACCCACGCACCTGAACAGACGAAAGAACCGAATCTGGTAGTTCTGCCACGAAAACTGCTTCTGCGACTCCACCTCCGGCGGCAGTGGACGCGGCCAAATATCCCGCTGAATCTGCTCGATTTCGTACGTGAGGACGAGGTAGCGCAACGATTCGTTGCGGATCGTTGTCCGCTCGTCCTCCGTGAACTCGTGCGTGTCCCAGGAAAGGACGACGTTCTTGATGTACGCCTGGATTTGGCCGGGCGCGGGGATTTTGACGCCCTCGAAGCCCGGAAGCGTTGTATGGCCTTGACGGAGGGCTCCAAGGCTGGCGATGTAGGCCCGGTCCCCGCTGTTCAACGCGTTGCTCAGCGGGAAGGACATTTAAGAGTCTAGAAACGCGTTAGAAATGGTGGCACGGATAGCACATTGTATCGCGACGCACGGGTTGTCGGAATAGATAGCGTGTGTGGGCGCGTTCGGTTCTGTGTTGGTGGTAGAAGAGAGAGAGATAGAATTTGCGACGCGCCTGGCTTTTCAGGCGCGGGGCTGGGGCCCTTGTTGCCCAAGTCGGAGGCGTGCACTGTACGCCGAAAACCAAGCGTCGTAGCCGACCACGTGCCGGACCTATAAGCGCCTACAATTGCACCCACGCCCGCCAATCCGCCCCACGACTTGCGCGCGTCGGGAGCCTCGTGCAGATTCTGCGCACTTGAAGCGTCGGGACACGAGGACTGCAATGAGGGAAGAGACAAAGTAGCGCGGGTACTACATAATAGTTGACCAACAACGATGCCGAGTCCGCTGATGGCCTCTGATGGTTTTTTTTGCTGGTCCCGGATGCTCGAAAATTGCACGGCTTCACCCACTTTGCGCACAAGGACACGAGCAAGCACATTGTCTGCCCATGGTGCGCATCATGATCACGAAATAATCCTTGCTTTGTTTGCCAGAAGCAGAATAATGGGGTCCGACTCTGGGCAGTTTCGCATGGCCTCACGAAGCACGAGGAACGAGTCAAGACTCGCACATTGCTGAGTGCTCGCACACCACCTTTTGCAGTGAATTTTCTTTCGGCTTCGCAATGCCGAGTTGATTGCCGTTGATTATTGATCGTATCATGAGATCCGAGACAGCGAGAGCACGTGGTGATTTCGTCCTTGATCGCCACTCTCATCTCCGTCCTCGCCTACAACACGCATGCACCTCACGAAACCTTCCGCTCTGCCAACCTGTCACCGAATCATAATCTCCATTGAATATCTCCAGCAAAAACTGTATCTTTCTACCCTTCAGCCGCGGCGACCACTCTACGAGGCAAAACTGACGCTCCCAGTGGTCGTCGAGGACACTCACTTAATCAAGCATCGAATTCACGGAGCACTTCTAATTCAATCCAGCCTCTGAGTTCCCCACAAATCGCGCTCTATCGCCACTATCCTCGCGCTCAGTTCAGCGATATTGGACCTGGACTTTATCAAGGCTATACCAAGGTATCGCCCTCTTTCACCCGATTTCGATAAATGCCGTACCAAAGCTCGGAAACATAAATGCCGTCCATCCAGCACCGAAACACACCCCTAAGTAGTCCCGCTCGCGACACCCATTTCCTAATGCCCAAGCTGTCTGTTGTCATCCCCGCTCCTTGCTTGGATTCCGCGTCCTCGACGTGCTCTTCATCCGGTACTACCATATCGAGCCCCGGCTCGTGCCTCTATGTGCCGATTCACCGGCGTAGAGGCACTGGTGTTCTAGAGGTCCCTGCAAGTAAGGTTTCTCGACTCTCAAGTGTCGCAAAGTTATCAGATTTTCTAGGCCCGGAAGAAAACCCTCACTCGCAAGCCTCGCCGGCCCATTCGGCGCGCATCTATACACCCGCAACCCTCCTCCAACTAGCGCAGTTGCCTCTCGTCAAGGACCTCGTTACGATGCGAGTAGTTTTATGGCAATTCAACTGCGAGCACATTGCGGGACCTGCCAACAAACCGCTTCCCCTCATCCAAAGTCGCGAATCCGAGACGCAGAATCACTCCATCTGCAAGCGTGGTCGACGCGGGGGCAAGAAGGCTCGTGAAAATTGTGAGAAAGCTGCACTCCAAGTTGCGCGACGCGTGGACGAGGATGCGCTGAACTGGCGACAGTCCAGCTGAAGTGATCCTATAGTCCTCTGGCTGTTACCTTAAGATACAAACCATGTTGTCTGAATCTGGAAGTCATGTGACTAGGAATTTCAGGGCTTGTTCCCGACTTCGATGACGCTCAACTTCTTCGCTGAGCTGCCTACCGATGTGCTCATCCACATCCTCGCGTTCCTCTCGGCCACAGACTTGCTAAATCTCCGCAAGGTTCGTGTTCCGAGTCGAGTCATACTTCAGACTCGACCCAGATTTGACGCGTTCAAGGTTTGCAAGCTCCTTGACTCTATCGCACGCGAACGTAGCGTATGGGTAAACGCTCTACGCTCTGCTTCACGGGAGCACGACGTTTATGGGCCCGCGTTTTCGCTCGCGGGCATGTCGAACGCGGAACTGGAAGGCGCTGCAACAGCCTGTGCGCGCTTTAGCCGTCGCCTTCGGCGCGCGTTTGCGACCACGGACACTCCCCCGAGGCCAGTCGCACCGTACTCCGTGGCCACTATCGTCTCTCCCAGTGACGGAGAGGAGTTTGAGAACCTGCGGTTCGTCCCTGGGGGCCGGTTCATTCTTTCAAGCCATCAGCATATTCTGCGCGTCTGGGATGCTGGTACGTTCAAGAGGACTTCGACTTCGACTCTATTGGCGTCGTATGAATTCCCCAGCGGTGGTTATCTTAGAAGTGTGCGGACCAGGGCGTCTCCGTTTTCTGAAGAGGAAGCGTTGGTCCTCGCCACAAGCGTCGTCAAAGAACGGTGCGTTTCTATCTCAAAAAGTAGTCAAACGCATGCATTCTGAACGATTTGAAGATATTTTCATATACACATGATCAGGATGAAGCCGACTGCCACTGGTATCGAGCTGGTACCGCTCTGCGACGACCTGGTGCTGCCGATGACCAGCCTAGAACCACCAACCTTCCTTGGGAGCACCAGTCGGCACATTGCGGTGGCGACTGATACGGCGGTGGTGTTGTGGAATTTTGTTCAGGATACTTGGATCTCCTGGCCACAGCATCGAACGGACTGGGAGGATGTTCGTGTTCCATTCCATTTCACGTCTCACCTTCGCTCACAAGGCACGGCAGGCACTCTACTTCTGCGACAAACACATCATCACCGTACACGCGGACAACTCGGCGCTCTCTTTCTCCCTCATGCCAACGCTCAAACCGCGGATTGAACACGTGGCACCGGAGCTCACCGAGCTCCCTGTAACGGGCCGATTCGACCTCCGGCGCGACCTGAACGAGGAAGGCCTGCCCAACCCCGAACGGCTGCACATGTGTGTCTGCGGGATGACGCTTGTGTTTCACGGGCGCGAGAGCGCGCCGTTGTACTTTGACGTGGTCAGTGAGCTCGACGCCAATATCCTCATCTCGCACTACGTTATCGAGACGGGAGAGGGTGCGGAGCCGAAGATGAGCAAGCTCGGGGAGAGTGCGATGGATGCGGCGTTCCGCACCTCGCATACGCTGCACCTTGAGTGGCTCGGGTGCACGATTGCCAGCGGCGAGGGGAAGCCGTGCATCCAGAGCTACGTCGTTGACGGCTCGTGTTTGCATGTCTGTCTCGCGGATCTGGACTTGCAGGCGGGCCGGGATGGCAAGCCCGAGTACAAGTGTATAATGGGCACCTTGGAGACACCAGGGTTGGTTCTGAACGAGTTGAACGTCGACGTGTGCTCTTTTACGGGGCGCGTCTGCGCGAGGGTGCTGGGGGATCGGGAGGGAGAGTATGAATTGACTGTAATGGACTACATTGGGTTGGAGAAAACATGAAAAGAGAGCATCAAGGTCCTGCCGCTCGGCGATCAATATCTGACTAAGGCTCACTCTCCTGCTTGCAAAGCAACCTCCATGGCCAGTAATGGCTCGCGATGCCCGCAATCCCCGCGAATCACGGCCTTTCTCTCGACTTATAACCCAAGAGACTATCATGTCTGCTTCCCACTACCATGAGCGCCAATAAGACGAAGATTCTCTTGACTGGCGCGACCGGTACGTTGACTGGAGGGCATGGACGCGACCAACTCATTCTCCGTAAGGCTACGTCGGGGGCACGGTGCTCGAGCGCTTCCTCTCGCGTCCAGATGCACACAAATTCGAGTTCACCGTGCTTGTTCGCGACGCGACGAAGGCCGAGAAGTTCAAGACATTTGGCGTCAACGCTGTGGTGGGCTCACATTCGGACGCACCTCTCATGGAGGCGCTCGCCAGTGAAGCAGATGCCGTGATAGCTACGGTACGTCCGTCCTCTTTCTTGCTTTCAGGGTGTTGAGACGCACATACTTAGGCAGACTGCGATGATTTGGTCGCTGCGAAGGCAACGCTTGCGGGGCTGAAGAAGAAGTTCGAGGCAACGGGAGTGAAGCCAATCTTCATCAACACTGTGAGTGCCTCTCGAGTTTCGGTTCCAATCCGTTGCTGACTCGGAGAGACGTAGTCTGGGACTGGGGTCCTTGCCGAAGACGCCAAAGGGATGTTCGCCAGTGACTTGGTGTACGACGACTCGGATGCTGCCCAAATTGCGACACTGCCAGAGACGCGAATCCATCGAAACGTCGATTTAGCGATTACAGATGCAGACGCAGAAGGTTCGTGACCTGCAAGTAGTGTTCTTCTTGCTCAGAACAGTGCCAGGCTACGTCAAGTCGTACATCGTTCTGCCCGGGATTATCTGGGGTCTTGCGAAGACGCGTTTTGTGGACGCAGGGATCCAACATCGGCAATCCATGGCGATTCCTATGCTGGTCAAATTTTCTCTGGATCGTGGGAGCAGCGGGATGGTTGGCGCAGGCAAGAACCTGTGGCCCAACGTTGAGATTGACGAACGTACGCTTCCTCTCGTCTCTTGGTTGGCATTTGTTTAATGCTTTGCGTAGAAGCAGACTTTTATAGCATTTTGTGGGACGCGATCGTCGCGAACCCGACGCTCGGGCACGGCCGCAGTGGCTATTTCTTTGGTGCAGGTGGGGAGGGTTCGTTTCTTCAAGTCGCGGAGAAGATTGGGGAGGTGCTTTTTGCGCTTGGGAAGGTCACGAACGCCGAGCCGACGACGTTCACGCAGGCGGACCTCGATAAGTATTTCAAGGTGCGTCTTTTAGTTTGTCGATGGACGTTCGCTGAGATTTTGAAGGGGTCTGCGTTTTTTGGAACGAATGCGCGCTGCCGTCCGACGCATTCCCTGTCATTGGGCTGGAAGCCGGTGAAGGGCACGAAGGAGATGCTGGAGAGTATCCGGCTGGAAGTAGAGGCCACCGTGGGGCTGTAATCGTCTTCTGCGTAGAGAAGAATGCCACTGGCTCGTCTTGCTTGTGTGCGGAATGCCCGGGCCGTGGATGACGGGGAACATGACATCACGCCTTGGCTCCCCGACACGGAGTCTCTTAAACCCAGCAGTCTCAGTAAGCCTTCTTTCTTGTTTCCTCCCCACCACGAGAATAATGACCCAAGCTAGAACCAAGGTTCTCTTGACTGGCGCAACTGGTAAAGTTTGCCATACGAATGGACCCGCGCCCGATGTTGATCCTTTTGGCAGGCTATATTGGCGGCACTATATTGGACCGCTTCCTTAAGCGGCCGGATGTAGATGCTTTCGAGTGGACGGTGATCGTGCGCGACCCCAAGAAGGCCGAGATCTTCAGAACGTTCCATGTCAACGTGGTGGAAGGCTCGCATGCCGATGCGCAGCTCATGGAGAAGCTTGCGAGCGAAGCAGATGCTGTCATTGCCGCGGTACCTTGTCCTCTCTATTCTCGCTTGCGAACCACGTTAAACCGCGTCTAGGCCGATTGCGATGACCTTGTTGCGGCCAAGGCGACCCTTGCTGGGTTGAAGAAAAAGTTCGAGGCGACTGGAGTCGCGCCAATTTTCATTAACACGGTGGGTTTCTCACACTTTGCCTTCGAAACCTTTGCTCAGATCTTTCCAGTCCGGCACTGGTGTTATCGCCGAAGTTGCATCCAAAGGACTCGTTGCCAGCGATCTTGTTTACGACGATTCGGATGCGGCGCAGATGGCGACGATCCCTGAGACGAACATCCACAGGAACGTCGATTTGGCGATTACTGATGCAGATGCGGAGGGTTTGTCAACTCGGACCGCCCTGATTTGCTGCTGAAATGTTTTCTAGGATACATTAAATCTTACATTATTCTGCCTTCGACCATTTACGGAGTCGCCGACACGCGCTTCACGAGGGCTCGCATCCAGAACCCGCATTCGATCCAGATTCCTGGTCTGATCAGGGCGTCTCTGGACCGCGGACGTGCGGGGATGGTTGGTGAAGGCAAGAACTTCTGGCCCAACGTCCACATCCACGAACGTATGTTTGCTTCTCGTGCTCGTGCAGTTATTCACTCGTCTACGCAGTCGGCGACTTGTATTCTCTATTGTGGGATGGCATTGCTGGTGACCCGACGCTTGGCCATGGTCGTGCCGGATATTTCTTCGGAGCGAGTGGCGAGCATTCGTTGTATCAAGTCGGCAAGGCGATTGGAGAGGCGATGGTAGCGCTTGGAAAGACCGATAATGCCGAACCCACGACGTTTACGAAGGAGGAGCTCGACAAATATATGCAGGTGCGTTCTTTGGATGCCCACCGCCTTATATTGAATCGAAACTCGAAGGGATCTACGTACATGGGCTCCAATTCGCGTTGCCGCGCTACGCACTCGCACTCGCTGGGTTGGAAGCCGACGAAGAGTACGAATGATATGTTGGCGAGTATTCCTCCGGAGGTAGAGACCCTCTCCAAGTAGCAGTCGCAGTGTAAAAGACAGAAACAGTGTACCATAGTGGTGTTATACTCGAATCACCCTTGACTTCCACTCATGTTGGAGGTAGCGCGGAGATCGCATCACAGGCGCTGTTTGCTCCCAACCACCATGGACGTGGACGTCTCCTCATACTATGACTCTGTGGACCTATACGAGCCACACCCTGCTCAGTCAAAACTACGGCCGACCCTCAAAGGAGTCCTTGCGAACCCCAAGTTTCGAGAACGGCCCCAACAGCAGCCCGACAGTTTGATTTTCCGACGTCTTCCTCCAGAATTACTCGCCGAAGTCTTCATCCAGCTGACTTCAGAAGACCCTCCATGGAACGCGTTCCCAATGCGCGCACATCTAGACCTCTCGCACGTTTGTGGTCTCTGGCGCGCGGTGGTCCTCCACTCGCCCCAGCTTTGGTGTCGCGTTACTCTGCATCTCGGGAGCCGCGCCGCGGGTACTGCCTACGACGACATAAAACGACTCGCGGGGCTGTGCTTTGCGCGCTCACACGATCTCCCGCTGGCGCTTACAGTCACGTCGACGCTGACCTCGGATGCGCCGTCGATTGGGACCCTCCCGAACATTGTTGTTGATTTGGTGTTGCCTGTGCGCCACCGCATTCGACATCTGTGCCTGCAGAGTCCAGTGTTCTACACCGAGTCGCTGTTCAAGCTGGCGAGAAGCGCGCTGAGGTGCCTTCGGACGGTCGATATTTGCGCGACCGTTGACGCGGACGAGACACGTGACCCGGAAAACCCGTGGTTTCGCGGGATGGCCTCCCTTGCCGGAGCGACGGAACTGGACAACGTTGTTCTGCGCTGTCGATGCTTCCGTACCTCTCCTGCTTGGGTGTTCAGTCCACTTGGGTGTGGGCTGCCATGGGCGCAGTTGCGGTATCTCAGCCTCCTGGAAAATCTCACAATTTGGCCCCACGATGCTGCTGAACTCATTTCTCAGGCGCACAACCTCGTGAAGTTGGCGCTACATCTTGTTCCGACGACATTTACGGTCGAAGACCGAAAGCAACGTGTCTCTGCGCCCACGCTGCGGGTTTTGGATGTGACTGTCAGCGGCATCACAGCTAGCGCTCATGCCGCAAGCTTGTTTAATGCGCTGGTGCTACCTGCACTGGAAGAGTTGTCGTTGCACTGCAAGGGCGCAGCGCACAGGAGGGCTTGCGCGGCGCTCGTCGAGCTTCAAGCCCGGTCGGGGTTCTCACTCCGCCGATTCCACGTTTATCAGCTGCGGGACCCAGTGAATCTGTTCCTGCTGTTTTTGGAGTGCAACCCGCTTCTGGAGAGAGTGCAGCTGCTTATGTGCGGGTTGGAGCTCAGGGAGCTCTGCATGGGGCTTGCTGGTACCGCGGATGGGACGGCGATGAGGCTTCCGAGAGTGGCGCAGCTCGCATTGGTAGATGGCTGGGTCGACGAGAGGCCTGCTGCTGCGTGGACCGCGGCGGGAAGGGCATTGGCAGATCTAATAAGGGTGCAGCGGCGGCGCGCGCATTCGCCGATCGTGCATCTGGTTTTTGGGTCCAAGATGCCACTGGGATCGAAGAAGCTCGAGAGGTTGGGGCGGTGGCGCTGGGAGGGGATGCGATTGAGGATAGTGAATGTGGGTCTGCGGTTTGACGAGAAGATGTTTGCTAAGAAGGATTGTTTCTCCGAGACATTCTGAGGATGCGTTCATTAATATTGCACGGGAGGGTAAACGAGGTGTCAGTGAGGGTATGTAAAATTCAGATGTTTCCGGCGACTTTCCGCGGAACGATGGGCCCGACGGCGTCAGCGGATAGCCCGCCGCTGCCCTCTGCACTTTACCCAGCTCCGCAAGGCAACTCAGGAAACCGAGCAACCGACGCCGCCGGACTGAGGGGCGGCAGAATAATCGGTGTCTTACAAGTTGACTAATTGCGGTTGCTGAGCGACCGGAAACGCGTCGCAGGGCGAGCGCAGGTCGCGATTACCGCGGCATGCTCCGGCTCATCTTCAGCTTTCCGGTCACGTGGATAGCGTAAGTGGGCGCCGTAGCTGGTGTTGGTGGGCCCGAGGGTCGGACGTCGTTTAAGATTGCAAAGTATGGGGGGAATTCGAACTGGTCAAGTTGTTTTTCGTGTACATGTCTGACGCGACGCGCGCGTAGCTGGCGGACCGTCGCGGGAGGTGTTGGAATGAAGAGGCGCGAGTTGAGACGCGTCTTGGACGCGATTACCGGAGCGGAGGATGGTCGTGTGCGCCGAGAGACCTCGGAAGCGCATCATTTCGTGCTGCTATTCGTTGCTACGTGTCTTCGGTTGTCGGGAGTACTTGTTGATGCCGAACGCGAAGCTGATTGGTTTGTGGCGATAACACTGTGTGTTGGGACCCCGGCAACCCGCAAAGCCTGGTCCCGGGGGTTCCTCTTTTACTCCCCTGCCCGTTTTGCCTTCTTTTTTGCCAATGTGCCCATTCCCCCTCCGGGGACCGCCCTCTTGTTGGACCACAACGTCCGTCGATGCGGGGTGGCAACGTGCCAGCCAAGCTTCGCTGTAAAATGCACCGAGGGGCGCATCATCACAGAAGGTGATGCACTTTGCTGTCGGAGGCTTGCTGGGACATGCGTGTAGAAAGTTCTGGCAAACGGTGTCCATAGTCGGAGCCGTGCTTGAGCTATTGCGTCGACGACGTACGGGCAGGAACGGCGTGGAGGATGTTTTTGGACGCGTCGGGTGGGTTCGGAGGACGGGAAAACGGAATCGGTCAAGGTCAATGACGAGAAGAAGGTGGCCTGTATTTTTAGTGTCGGCCGATTTCGATGAACCAATGGCCAATGGAGCGCTTTTAGTCCAGAGTTTTGTAGAGGTTCAAAGCTGTAGAGACGACCTTCGGAGAGAGTCGGTGAGGGTTTTTTGCTTGAGGTTTTGGGCTACGGGCCGAACGGTCCAGCGATGTTCCCTTGCGGAAAATCGGGGGGAGCCATACGATCGCGTCGGGGACGTGCGGCAAAAAAGTGAATGCAGAAGTGCGTCATCATTCGGTGCATCGGGACGGCGGTGATTGGTCGCATGAGCTCGACGACGGAGACGACGACGAGAAGGCGACATGGAGACAGCAAGAACTGTCGCAGTCGCCAGCAACGACGAGCAGGGGCAGTAGGGGGCGTTGCCAGCGAAGCGCCGGAGTGGATATCTCTTAGCCGAGGGCTGTTGTTGGGTGATGGTGATCAGTTATAAGGAGGGGCTGTCGTCTGACGTTTCGTTCTCTTTCTTCCCCCACCATGGCCGACAACGAAAAGGTCCCCGGCAACGACCCTGCTCCCGAAGCCGCGCCCGAAAAGGTCGAGGGCGACGCTGCCCCCGCCCCGACCAAGCGCGAGTACAAGGAGTTCGGCCATGAGGAGCAGAAGGCCACCCACGCCAACGTCGACATGAGCACCATCGAGCTCAAGGCAGAGGACCTCTACGACAAGGAGAAGGTCGACCTCGAGACCATTGTCCTTGAGGATGTCTTCAAGCTTCTCCAATGCGACGACAACGGTCTCACCCAAGACGAGGCACAACGTCGTCTCGAGCTCTTTGGCCCCAACAAGCTCGAGCAAGAGGAGCAGAACCCCTTCCTCCAGGTACGTGCGCACTTCATGCTCTCTTGTCACCGTCGCTAATCTCCTCACCAGTTCCTTTCGTTCATGTGGAATCCCCTCTCCTGGGTCATGGAGGGTGCTGCCCTTGTCGCCATTGCCCTTTCCAACGGCGAGCACCGCGCCCCCGACTGGCAGGACTTCGTCGGTATCGTCCTTCTTCTCTTCATCAACTCGGCCATTGGTTTCTACGAGGAGCGTGGTGCGGGTAACGCGGTCAAGGCCCTCATGGACTCCCTTGCTCCCAAGGCGAAGGTCAAGCGCGGCGGCAACTGGGCTGAAATCGAGTCGGCCGACCTCGTCCCCGGCGACATGATCTCGTTCAAGATTGGCGACATCGTTCCCGCTGACTGCCGTCTCACCGAGGCCATCAACGTCTCCATCGACCAAGCTGCCCTCACCGGCGAGTCCTTGCCGCAGTCCAAGAAGCTCGGGGACCAGTGCTTCTCGTGCGTGTTTGGAAATTTTCCAATTTTGAAATTGCTGACAAATATCATTTTCAGCGGCTCCACCTGCAAGAACGGCGAAGCGGAGGGTGTCGTTATCTCCACCGGTGCCAACACGTTCTTCGGTCGTGCCGCGTCGCTCGTCGGCCAGGACGACGACACCACTGGTCACTTGCAGAAGATTCTTGCCCAAATCGGGTCCTTCTGCCTTGTTTCCATCGGTATCTTCGTCGTCGCCGAGATTCTCGTCCTGTACGCTGGCTTCCGGTACTCGTACCGCCGTGGTCTTGATGATATCTTGGTCCTTTTGATCGGCGGTATTCCTATTGCCATGCCCACCGTGTTGTCGGTCACCCTCGCCGTCGGTGCCCAACAGCTCGCCAAGCACAAGGCCATCGTCACCCGTATTACTGCCATTGAGGAGTTGGCTGGTGTTACCATTCTGTGCTCGGACAAGACCGGCACGCTCACCACCAACAAGCTCACGATTGACCGCGAGACGATCATTACCTACTCGTGCGTGCTTTCCGCCCGCGCCTTCCCTGCGGTCCGCTCAATACCGTTTTAGCTCTTTCTCCGCCGACGACGTCATCCTGCTCGCTGCCTATGCTTCGCGCACGGAGAACCAGGACGCAATCGACGCCGCTACCACTGCCGCCATCGGTGAAGTTGGCCGTGCGCGCGCCGGCATCAAGCTGCTCGACTTCAAGCCGTTCAACCCCACGGACAAGCGCACGGAGATAACCTACCGCGAAGAATCGTCTGGTGCGTTCATTACCCGGTATGCTTTTTGCCAAGCCTGACGGTCTCGTTTCAGGCAAGCTCAAGCGTGTCACCAAGGGCATGACCGGTGCCATTATCGAGCTCTGCTCGCGCAACCGCAACGAGGAACTCGAGTCTCGTCTCGAGAAGGACGTTGAAGGCTTTGCTACTCGTGGACTGCGTTCGCTCGCTGTTGCCTACGAGGAGCTTGACGGCGATGACCACGAGGCTGAGGGTAACGGGTACGTTGGCGTTTTCCTCTCTCGTATCCGCGCTCACCACCCACTACTAGATTCGAGCTTATTGGCCTCCTGTCCATCTTCGATCCCCCTCGCGACGATACCAAGCAGACCATCGATGATGCGCTTGCCCTCGGCGTGAAGGTCAAGATGGTTACTGGTGATCAGGTACGCGACATCGTTCCCGCCACGTTTGCCTGTGCTTAGACTACCGCTAGCTCGCTATTGCGAAGGAAACTGGACGTCGTCTCGGTCTCGGTGACCACATGTACCCCGCCAAGGTGCTTAAGGACGGCCCTGCTCCCGGCGGCAAGCACGCTACCCTCGACGAGATGATCATGGATGCCGATGGTTTCGCTGGTGTCTTCCCCGAGCACAAGTACGAGATCGTCAAGCGTCTCCAGGGTCTGGGTCACCTTTGCGCGATGACTGGCGACGGTGCCAACGACGCCCCCGCTCTGTCCCGTGCTAATGTCGGTATTGCCGTCGAGGGTGCCACCGACGCTGCTCGCGGTGCTGCCGATATCGTGCTTACCGAGCCCGGTCTCTCCACCATCGTCCACGCCATCCGCGGCTCTCGTATCATCTTCCAGCGTATGCGTAACTACTCCATCTACGCTTGCGCCGTTACGATCCGTATCGTCGTCTCGTTCGCCATCCTCGCCTTCGCCTACAAGTTCGACTTCCCTCCGTTCATGATCCTGATCATTGCCCTGCTCAACGACGGCACGATCATGACGCTTTCCGTCGACCGCGTGCTCCCTAGCAACACGCCGGATAGTTGGGACTTGGCGGAGATTTTCGCCTACGCCGTCGCCTATGGTCTCTACCTTACTTTGTCCACGTCAGTGTCGTCGCGCATTATCGTTCTTCATCCTGCTAACCGTGTTGCAGTGTGGCCCTCGTGATCATCATCATGGAGACTACTTTCTTCCAAGACAAGTTCGGCGTTAGTCTCGACTCGAACCCCGTGCAGGCGAACGACCGTGGTCTGCACACTATCGTCTACCTCCAGGTGGCCATCATCTCGCAGGCGCTCATTTTCGTCACGCGTTCGCACGGCTTCTTCTTCATGGAACGCCCGTCGACTGCCCTGCTCTGCGCGTTCGCTATTGCCCAGCTCATCTCGTCCATCATTGCGGCGTACGGCAACTGGGGCTTCACTGAGATCCGTGGTATCAGCGGTGGCTGGATTGGTATCGTTTGGGTCTGGGTATGTCGCGCTTTTACCCATTCTCTGCTCGCTTGCTGATGGGCCCTCAAGAACATTGTCTGGTTCGCACCCCTCGACTGGATCAAGTTCGCGATGAAGGCTACGGCCATCAAGTACCTCCGCCAACGCCACCTTGCCAAGCAGGCTGCTGCTTCCGAGGCCGCCGTCAGCGAGGGTGTACCGATTACCCGCACCCAGTCGCGCGCCGCGTCCCTGCACGAGAGCATGTACTCGAACCGTGTCAGCTTCATCAAGCGGGCTGCTCGCAAGGTTGGCTTCGGCCAGAAGGTGTCGATGAAGCCGGAGGAGCTCCAACGCTTCAGCTCCATCCAGGCCCAGCGCGTCGGCGCGACGCTTGCGCGCAACCCGAGCCGGACGGCGGCTTGAACGATATTATTCGCTCTTGGCCGGTTTCCGTCGTCGACTTTCTCGTCTTCCCCGCACATCTCCCTCTTCCCGCTTAGACTGCCGAGCCTGTAACACACACACAATTAATACCAACGACTCTTGGCCGGCTTCCCTACACAAGAACAAAGTCTCCCGTAACGACCTCGCCCTTCGCTTGCCGCCGCGCCGCCCCCATCCACGCATCTTCCCATTACAGTACTATACCATCAAATTGCATCTCTCTCGTCGGCACCTGCGTCGGTCTACGTCTTTTCTCTCCCTGCCCAGTATCGTCCTATCTCTGTCTATCCGGAGTTGGAGGATTGGTCGGAGGGATTATACCTTCTCGTGACGCTACGGTTGTTGGTTGGGGGTGGTGTCTCCGGGCGCGTGTTCGACGGCTTGCTTTACTACTACTCCTACTCGCACGTTTCTCTGTTCCTCGAAAACTTGCCTAGGTACGAAACAAAACAAAATAAAGGGTTTTATGATAGAATCTTCGGAGTGGGTGTTTGTTGGCGTGTAGCGGGCACAAGCTCGACGACGACTGTACTGACCGAAGCTGCCGCTGGCTTTTCTCGTTGTGGGCGAGATCGCAACAGTTTGCGAGCGTCGATTGCTCGTGTGCTCTCCAGACGCTCGACGCTTTTGCCCGAAACGGATGCGAGAATGTTTGTCAGCGAATTGAATTGATCATGATGGGTGCGCTACAGGCTTGGTGTAGCTTCGGGAATCACGAGCACTCAAAACGCCTGGAGCGCGGTGAGCGTCAACTAAAGAACTAAAGCTCGACTCGGAGCTGCTCGGCGTCGGTGTACAGGTCTCCAGAGGCCGCCCGGTGCGGACATGAACGTGTTGGAATGGGTGAGGATTCAGAAGCCCGCGCAAAGGGGCGGTGCGAAGGGAAGAGATACAGTTTTTGGTCACATTTCGGGAGTTTCGAGCGCTTGCCGCAGCGTTGCCGTCGATTTCCGAACTTGCCAGTGGTGGCCATCAAAGATCCTTTGTTGGCTGTGCATGCAGGTTTCTCCGCGCGACTATCAGAATTTTTATAGTGGATGATGCAAGGACGGGAAGACCAGCTGAGCCAGCCGCGATGTGCGAAGCTAGCAGTAAAGTTGTCAAGTGCCACTGGCAGTGATGCGGAAGCTCTTTGTTGTCTGCGGGAAGTTTCTCCGCCGTCAACCTCGGGCTATGCGGGAGATTGAGGGTCTGTAGGTGAAATGGCGCTCAGCGCTCAAAGGGGCCACGCGGTGCTTCATTTAAAGGTACATGTTCGGACACTAATCAAGAGCGATGCGTCACTGTTTGAGTTGGTTGAAAACGCGCTGTTAGAGTTGGCGTTGATCCTCAAGTCAAGTTGTTGAGTTCGCGCCGGTGTCGGTGCCGGGACTGGTAGCGCACCCTTAGGCTAGCGCGAGCGTCCGGGTATCGCCCTATATATTTTTCTTAGGCTGCGAAGAATAATCCGAACCGCGTCAGGCGAGCTCCTGGAAACGCGTCCAAGCGTCACGGGCTAGCGAGATACACGAGCATCAGTGCGGGTACTGGGACTGCTCGGTGTTAACCGGGTCTGAGAATAGTTTGTGGGATCGTCGAAAGCAGTGGATTTCAATTAGCATCAAGAAAACAAGGGAAGTCCCAGAGCTGAATGTACGGCAAGCTTTGAGATAACGTCGCATCCCCCACGACGAGTTCTCCGGAGAGGAATCGGACCGATTCCGGCGTAGGAAGTCAGGATCTAATAGTACACGATTGTTTGTTGTTAGAGCTAAACGATACACGGTTCCGGCAGCCGTCGCAGTGGTTCTACTTAGCGAGATTTCCGCATTCTTTGGACATCTATGTTGGTTTAGATTGGAGCTGGCAGCTGAAGAGATACATAATACGGTACCTGGTGCCGCTTCAAAGCGTCTTTCCGGGTGAATGTCTTTTGGCAGCCGTCACAGAGGAAGGGCCGTTCTCCTGCGTGTGTGGTTCTGTGCCGCTTGAGATCGTGGTGTCGGTCGAACGAAAGTGGGCACAGATCGCAGGGGAAGGCGCGGGGTGGCGAGGCGGGATAGTCGCCGCCGTACAAGGGTGGAGGAACGAATGACGAAGGGGGATACTGCGGCGGTGGTGAGGGAGCGTAGTTGGCCACTGGTATTTGTCCAGTGACCGGATAACCCGCTGCCGACGATCCAGGAGGCCCGTACGGTGCGCCGCTGGACCAGCCTGCCTGAGCAGAGTACGCCGAAGTTGGCATAGGCTGGCCGTAGCCTGCTGGCGTTGCCTGCGGGTACCCAGCGGGGTAGGCGACCGGGGACTGTGGCCCGCCGTAAGTAGGCGGAGGTGCGGCACTTGAAGCGATTGCCTGCGTCGGCGGAGGTCCGCGGACGGGTGGACAGAAGGGAAACGTAGTCTATATATCGACAGCGACGATCAGGTTCAGTCGGTCGTCGAGATCTCCAATGGCTTAATGGATTTCTCACCTGGTGCCTCTTCAGCGCATCCTTTCTCGTAAATGACTTGCCACACCCCCGATCGCAGAAATGTTTCCGCTCTCCGCTGTGCGTCTCGACATGTCGCTTCAAATCATGGTTGCGGTCGAAAGAAAGCGGGCATAATTCGCAGGCGAATTCCCGCGGCGGCGAGGCCGGATACTCGACGTAGCCTCCAGACCGAGAGAAAGACATCGCTGGGGTGGGCGGGGCTGGGACAGGTCACGAATCAGCCGAGCCTTTATAAGTTGGGTACCGGCTTGCGTCAAGAAAGCGTTTCTGTTTGATTCGGGCGCACGGTCAGCTGGATAACGTCGACGAGGGGCAGGGCGAACTATCCTGGTGATCGCGAATCTAGATCTCGTCTCGTTTTGCGTCGAGTCGGTGGTCCTGTCCGCAGGGGAGGATGCGTTTACGAGAAGCTTTCCACTCGGCGCTGCGTGGTGCACTTGAGTGAATTGCACGGCAGTCATTGTTCACAGCCCGGTCATCCCCCAACGGGTTCTAGAACAGCAATGAGCGCTAACCTGAAATGTTTACACGGCAGAGGGTCGTGAAGGATGAGTTCAATACCCGTCTCACGTGTGCAAATATAGAACGAACAGGTCACAACCGTAGATCGCTCGGGCTCGAATGGTATTCTCTTGATTCATGAGTTGGAGTCCCGCTCGCGAAAGAAGGGCGGGTCCTGTGTTGCGTGTGTTGCGGGAGAACGGAAAGATCATTCAAGATGCCTAGAACCGGAAATATCGGTGGCATCAGTTGTGGGTTGCGAAGCGTTTAAGGGACAGGATTATACGCATCGACACTTCGCGCCCGACGACGCGACGTGGGTCCCGCAGACATCAGCAACGCCTGCTCGGAAAAATCCACGCGAATTCGAAGCCGAAAGGGTTGATGCTGCATCGGCATCAGCTGGTCTGGACGACGAAGCTTTTGCTCTGCCTGATTCAGGAATTTCCGCGCAACGCCCTCGTCCCGTCGTGGACGATATAGCCCATCAAGTCTCCTTGGCAAATTTAAGGCACCCTTGTGGCTTTCGCGCCTCGAAACGTGGCGATCGCGATCCGCATCCGCATTGTTGCGACGTCGGCCGAAAGTGCCGACTATGAGCACACTTCCAACTGCGACGAAATACGTCCGTAGAGCCGTTGGTGATACTGCGGGGTCGAGCGTCGATATGATGCGCGTCGTCGACGGAGATCTGGGATTGCAGCCCGATTAAGGAGGCTTGGAGGTTCTGGGAGCATTTATCAGAGGACTGGTCGCACTCTCCGATATGAACAAGAGAATGGCGCCTGGGAGCCATTCCACAGTCCCCCATTTGGTCCGGATTGGCAGTAAACGCGGTGATAGATCGGGAAGATAAGATGCAATTGACGCTGGTCGGCCCCCCGGTGCGGGAGATGCATCCAGCACCCTTGAGAGCGATGAAGTGAATACAGCGACGGGCGTGCAAGGGCTACAAATTAGCGCGGAGCGTCCGGCGGCTCGCAGCGACACTCTTGCTCTTGAGGACATGTAGGTATTTGCGGGCGTCCGTGACAGGCGCGGCGAGGAGTAATCCGGCCCAGAAGTCGTACGCAGTCGATGTTCAAATTTACATTGCAGTGCGAAGTGTCGGTTCAATGGCGCTCAACGAGGAGTGTAGGCCGGAAATGAGCGCTATTGATTCGTTGGCCCGTCCGTGGTCGCGTAAATGCTCCGTTTCAACAGCAGAACAGGGTTTACGGAGAATTTCGACAAAGCCTCCGGTGGGTGGAATAACTTGACGCGTCTGAGATTGTCGTCCGACCGAGGAAATCGAGTTTGGCCATGAAAGCTCAAGCGAGAGAATACTCGAGATGGGTGATTGAGGGTCGAAATGAGGATTGACGGTCAAAGGCGGGTCAAAAATGGCATTTGAGCCCTTCCGAGAGTAAATCCAGAGGTGAATAGGTCGGCTAGGATCGTTTCAAAAGTGTTTGAAGTGTATCTCTGGGTAAAGCCCTCACTGTGTTGTGTGGCGGACGGGAGTGTCATCGGTAAGGAGCGTCAGATGGCTAACGACGGCGACGGGCAATAACGCTGGCGGAGACAAAGTACGGAGGTTGAGCTGGAAAGATGAGCGGCAAATTCACCGTTCGGCCAAGGGCCGAGTCGGCGTCGCAGTTGCGGCTCAGTCGGAAATTTGAGCTTCGACAGCGAGTTGAGCAATTTGCCAAGTTCAGGGAATGTCTAACGCGAGAGTAGCGTTAGAAGCCCCGGTACCCGTCGGCCTCGGATAATTGCGCTTTGAGGGTTGGGTCGACCAAAAATACGCCAATTCGGGGTGGTGGTTGAGTTGAAAGAAGATTCACGTGCCACCACTGGCACTGACGTTCTCCTCGTCTTCTGTGCTTCTTAGAGTTCTTTCTCTTGGACTGGACTGGGAGCGGGCCTGTCGAGAAAGGCAAAGTCCGAAAAGTCCGTGTAGTAGTTCTGCGAAGGTCGCTCTGAGCCAGAAGATGCTACCACAAGTCAACACTCAAGCAAAACAACACCTGAACATCACGCGCAGGCGCAGGCATACTCCCGCCTATAGGCAGCAATTTCCCTAACCAGCGACAAATCGTATTTGATTCCGTCCCGTCTTCCCAACTAACCTTTTTGGATTGTTGTGGCTATACCGTCGGCGTCCTTCGACAACATTCATTCCCAACGCAGCTAGATCGCGGCGGCTATGGGCTCGTGTCGTTCTGCGCACCGGGGTTCCGCCACTGACGTCGTTGAACTAGTATAACTGCAAGCGAGTTAAAGCAACGGGCTCTTTGAGAAACCGGAGCTCTCCTCGTAATTTCTCATACCGCGGGCGGGCCGAATGCCGAGCAATGACGCGCCTCGGCAGGACGAGCCGAAGACACGCGTTCCCGTGCCAGGCTTACTGCCTGCTTTTGACCACGACCATCTGTTTCCGCTTTTCTGCTCATGCTCGCAGTGCGCTCGAACCCTCCTGCTCAGAGTGCTTCCTTTACCTCTGATTAGGCCTTCCGGCGCGCTCTCTCAGACCCAAGCTCACGGCGCGGTTTGAGCTCAAGTCTTCGCGGACGAACGCGTCCAACACCTGCTCAGACAAGAGCCTACTCGGACCGTCCTATCATTCAGCGTGGAACTCGTCGTTTTGGTGGCTTGGATGCAGCTGGCTACATTGGCGGTGGCATTGGGTTAGCCATTGGCGCGTATTGGATATCCCAGTGCGTTCGTCGTTGGTCTTGTCCTCTCGTTTCTCTTCTTATTCCCATTTTATAGTATGGAAAATGCCCCGCTGACTAACCGCCGGCGGTTCATGGTGGTTTCCAAAGAGGAGGAAGAGCAGATGCGGCGGCAGGTGCTCCAAGAAACCTTGCGCGAATACGAAGGCCGGCTACTGCCTGCCCAGCATCCGTTGACCCTACAAGTCAAGCGAATCGTTCGCCGCATTCTCACCGCCTCTGATCTGGGGTATATACGCGGCGAGGAGCCGAAAGCGACCTACGACTCGTGGGGTGCTGCTGCTTTCATTGACGACGAAGCGGTTCCGCGGCCGTCCACGGTGTCGCGCGAGAAAGAGTGGACAGTCCTCGTCGTGAACGACCCGAAATTCGTGAACGCTTTTGCGGCACCGGGGCTTGTCTGCGTGTCCACTGGGATTATGCCCGTTGCTGGAGACGAGGAGGGCTTGGCTGCTGTTATAGGGCATGGTGAGTGTCCTGTTTGTTCAATGCAGCCTCTAATAACTGATGGGATGCAGAAATCGGGCACGTCGTTATGCGCCACTCCGCAGAACATTTATCGAAGATGAAGCTCCTTTGGCCTATAATGATGTTGATGTGGGCCGCTGGCATCGACCCGCTAGCGACGCAAGCCATGTCGCATTTCTTCTACTTCCTGCCGCATTCGAGGTCACTCGAGACAGAAGGTTCGTATACTTTCGTACGCCTTCATGGACTGAAGTTTACGCGAATAGCGGATTTGGTCGGTATCAAGCTCATTGCGCGGGCTTGCTACCATCCTATCGCTGCTCCACGGTACGTTGACCGTTTATTCGGCGTGTGGGTGGATTTGCTCAAATGCACACAAGGTTCTTTCAAAATCTGCAGATACGAGAAAACGGTCACGTCCCGGAATTTCTCAGCACACATCCCTCGACGCCAGGTCGCATCGCAGTGCGTTTCTTCTTGAAAATCGCGTTCCGCGTTTACTGATACTTGGGCAGCATCTGACAACGCTCGTCCCCGAGAGCATGAAGATTTATGAAGCGAATCCAGAGTGTGCGAGGTTAAATGAGATGCGTGCGAGGGGCATAATAGGGAGGAAGACGATGCATATCGACTCGAATCCGGGGAATGGTAGACCAAGGTCGGAGTTTACGAGTTTCGGAGCATAGACTGTGTGAGTGCTCCTTCAGGCAACTCGTCTATTTGCACTGACATTTTTCAGGTGATACTGTACGGAGACCTAATGTATTGTACACCTACCCAACTCGCAGCATTTTCGCATCGATGGCCTCCACGTTCCAGTTCAACTCCACCAATCGCCGCACGAAGTTCGGCCTTCAAGCCACGAGCTTGTAGAACAAACTTTAACAAAGGCGATGGACTTCTAGTCTTCTACTTGGCCACATTGCGAAACGTGGTCAAACCGAAAAAACCGGGGCGTGTCGCTCCAAAACTGTCTATATCCTTGAATACACTCGTCAGAAACCTGTAGAACAAGTTGGATTACAGGCGATTTAATGTCAGAGCACTTGGGTTGTTGACGGAAATTAGGACGGCAGAGTCACGTGTTTCGAATTCTCCTTTTCTTCGACTTCCACGATGGTTGGCCAAGGCTCGAAACAGTCGCCAATCTGCATCTCGGACGACGACGACGACGACTTTCAAGCACCTTTCATTCCCCCGCCACTGGTGACGCTACCTATTCCGCCAATCCCGTACCCGCCGAGCCTTCCACAACGCAAGTTTTCGAGACATTTTCGTTGACTCTCTTTTTCTGACCATAAACAGCTCCCCGCCCTCAAAAACGCAAGCGAGAGGAGGCTTTCAAGCAGGGATCGAGTCGGGATGGTGGCGGGCAGCAGGAGTCGAAGAAAGCCCGCAAAAGGCGACGCAAACTGGAGCGAGAGATGGCCCAAACTCGGGGCAACCCGCCTCCGTTCGCGTTGATGCCCTTCCTTCCGTCTGGTGCCTGGATGCCTTCTCCGATGGACTTTTCGATGGCGTATCCGTTGCCCATGCCGCCTGGACCGTTTACGCCGTCACTGCCGATGCCACCACCGAATGTCTTGCCTGTGAACCCAAACACTTGGGTCTCTGAAATGGCTGGCGCGTGGCAGACTCCGCCGTTGCCTTCACCTTCGCCACCTCCCCCGCCTGCACCTGTTCTTCCGCCGTCCTTACCTCCCCGTCCGCCTTCCCCATCTCCGGTGCCGGTCGTGGTACCAGCACCGATTCCTGCCAAACCCCCCACCGCCAAGAAACCGGCGTCGTTGACTATTGGTGTCAATCCCGACCCGGACCGGAACAGCAAGCATGGCACCTTCGTCTACTCGCCGGCCGCCGTGGCCTCCATCGCCCCAGCCCAGAGCCCCCGACCAAACGAGTACATCCCCAATCCCGCTCGCACGCTTGTTATGGAGCAACTACCAAAGACGCATCGTACCAAAGACTTTGTCAAGAGTTGGAGCAAGAGCGCTTGTGGTGCCCATCCGGTGTATTTTGCCGTCGACCCGCAGTCCGGCAAAGCTCTCGTCGAGTTTGCGACGGCGGAGTTGGCGAGGAAAGCGTGGGGGAGTCCCAAGTTCCCGCCTCCGAGCCATCCTATCAAGGGCAAACCGCGTGCAGATCTGATTCGCGTGTGGTGGTATAGGGTTGAGGGTGTTGGTGCTGGTGCTGGCGTCGGTGAGCTCGAAGAAGGCGAAATTGAGGGCGACGAGCAAGAGCGCGAAGTCAGCGTTCCGCCTGCACCTGCGCCGGAGCCAGCGGCAGTCAAGAAGGAGACGAAGAAGGAACGCAAATCGAGGCTGGCTAAGGAACGCGCGTTCAAACTGCAACGTATGGAAACGGTCGAGCAGACTCCTCCGCCGATGCCTCTGCCAGCTCCATTACCGCAGCCATCGCCTTTATCGTATCCCGCTCCGACTTGGCCGACCGAACCCGGCTGGGACGATGATGTCTCCATGCCGCCGCCGCCCGTATATTCTTTCGAGCCTGCGCCGTGGCCTCAGTCTGCCGAGACGAGTACGGCCTGGTCGAACTTCCCATCTCCGCCGTTTGCGCTTCCGCCTGCTCTACAAATTCCTCCCGTCTTGCAAACTCTATATCCCGCGAAAGCCGAGGTTGAACCCGACGCAGATATGGAGTTGGAGACTCCTGTCAGTGTCGGCGCTTCGTTGTCACTCTCAACGGACGGCGTCGAGTTGCCGATAGACGATGCGCGAACATCGGCCTCGATGACACCGCCATTGGAGCCCCGTGCAATGAAGAACGCGCCAAAGGGTCCGACTTTCGTGAAGCGTTCGTTGCTGGCACGACAGAAGGAGCTGGAGGAACGTATCGCCAAGGGCAAGCTCGAGCTTGAGGCGAAAGGGATTGCGATTGAAGTGGCCCCGCCGGTGCCTGCCCAAGATGCGGCAGCGATGGAGGACAATCTCCGTCAGCTCGTGCTCAAAAGTCAGAAGAGCAGACTCAGGGCCGCGAAGCAAGACCCCCCAGCGCCACCGACGACAACATCCAGCGCTAGTTCCTCGCACTCGACAACGCCCGTACCAGTTACGCCCGCACCCGCGTCTCCTATTGTAGCCGTGGCTGCGTTTTCCTTCGACGCCTTGGCGGAGTCGTTCATCACTGAGACGATTCAGAACCTGATGCCGGGTGCGACTGTGCTTCCGCCACCGCCGCCGCCTGTCGTCGCGAAACCGCCTTCGCTGAAGGAGGAACTTGCGGCCAAGCAACGGCGACTGGAGGAGCACATTGCGGAGACGAAGCTGCTCATGGCGCAGTTGTCGGCGGCCAAGACCAAGCCGGAGAAGGATCGGATATTGGGCATCATGCGGGAGAAAACCCGGTGAGTGGATTTTTGCTGCCTCTGGCCACGTGATCTCAGAAGTGCAGACTCATGGAAGCGTCGTCGACTACTCCTTCCATGTCGACGATGCAGCCACAGAAACCGGTGTCCTCCAGGTCGCAAGCGCCGGTGGTGAAGCTTCGCTGGCCTGAGAGCAACAACGATGTTTGCGTGCTTATTATTAGTGATGACGAGGACGACTACGACAGTGAGGATGACGGCGAGATGGTCGAAGGTATGTTGTGACTTGGCCCGGAATGGAGGAAAGGAACGGCAAGGAGACGTGATTTTTTGCGCGCTATCTGGATCTTGGATCTGAAGACAGCCTAGGGAGGTTCGCGTTCGCTGCGCGTTCTTCCTTGAGATAAAGGTAAGCTAGCGGGCTTGCTTGGAGGAGAATGCTAACTTCTTCAGCCCACACAAGATGTCGATTGTAGTTTCTCTCGACGATGGTGCCACAAAACTCGAGAAAATCTTTCTTTTTCTCGAGGGCCGCGAGGTTTGTTCTCGTCGTCGTTGTTTCGAACGTACATATCGCCTGTAATGAATGGCAAAAAAACCGTGCTTTTTTTTCGAGAAACTTCGAGGGATGAGTCGAGACGAACAGCCACCCAATTGGTCAGCTCAGGCCACAGTGCCCGAGCACGCAGGAACAAGGTAACGGCACAGCTAACACCTTGGTCTCCGACCACCACCACTCGCCGTCTCGTCCACACCGTGAGCCTCTCGTCCCTCTGTCGCTAGGGCTCTGCTGACGTCTGGGTGGCTCCTCTCACTTCCGCATCGTTATTCATCGTTGTCGTCGCCCTGTTGCCCCCTCGCACGATCTTCCACGATTGCCATCGATTCCCCAGGCCTTTGCCTGTAGTTTCTTTCTCGAGATGGCCCTCAAGCGCATTAACAAGGTGCGTAGCCGATCTGGGTGCTCGTCGTCGGGGGCGTGTATGCTGTGTGGGCCGGCGCTAACGACGGACGCTAGGAATTGATCGACCTCGGGCGCGACCCGCCGTCGTCGTGCAGCGCTGGCCCCACGGGCGACAACATGTTCCAATGGCAGGCGACGATTATGGGTCCGGTGAGTTGTGCCGCATGGGCCGCTTATCGTCTCTTTCACTGACGACTATTTCTCAGGGCGAGTCGCCATACGCGGGCGGGGTGTTCTTCCTCTCCATCAGCTTCCCGACGGACTACCCGTTCAAGCCGCCCAAGGTCAGCTTCACGACCAAGATTTACCACCCCAACATCAACGCGAACGGGTCGATATGCTTGGACATCCTGCGTGACCAGTGGTCCCCTGCGTTGACCATTTCGAAAGGTGCGTTTTGGTCTGCTCCTCGGCGCCGGTGGCCACCACCAGCGCCATCCGTCCGATGATGACCGACGCTGACTCAATAAATGGCAGTGCTTCTCTCGATTTGCTCGATGCTGACGGACCCCAACCCGGACGATCCGCTGGTGCCTGATATTGCGCATCTGTACAAGACGGACCGCACCCGCTACGAGGCCACCGCGCGGGAGTGGACGAGGAAGTGCGTCGCTTTTTCCTCGCAAGCTATATTTGTTGCTGCTCGTGTGCTTGGACGTCCGCGCTAATGCCATTCCCTCGCCTTCTAGGTACGCGATGTAACGAGCAACATCGGCTTAGCGCAGTACGCGTTGTAGACTATGTTTGTGGGCTCCCACCTCTCCCCCTCGTGGCTCAAGTCGATCTCCCTTGTTCCTTGTACTTCATTACGCACGCACCAATCCATCCATCAATGTTTTACAATCCCGTTCTTCGGTTTGCGAGGTCCGAGTCGGCGCCGAATTGGGGCCTGAGTACTGGAATTCGATTCGGGAGCGGCTCGTCTTCGAAAGTTTACAACCTACGTTATCGTCGTCAGCTCCGCGCACGGAATACCGCAAATGGATTTGCGCACTCTTTCTGGCTGTCCATCCCAGTCAAGTTTACGATGAACTTCCGCGGAACCGGCCCGATTAACCAACTGCAGACATTCAAGGTGGTTAAGCAGCTGCTATTCCGTCGGGCTCGGACTCGCTGACCGACGGTTCCGGTACCAGCGATCCCGCCCGAAATGATGCCATCACGGCTCTCAAATTCTCTTCCTTCGCTCCAGCAGCCAATGCGTTTTGCTCGCAACACATACATCCTGCACGTTCCTTGACCCCCGGTGCCTACCGACCACGTCCGCTGCTTTCTCTATCCCTTGGAGATAAACCGCCGGTGCTCGAAGGAACGCATGGACAAGAACGGAACATAAACCTGAACGACGCGCAACGAGACCTGGGCGCGACTCTGATATCCCGCTTCCAAGGACTCGAACTCTCTTACTCGTCACTTCCCAGACCAGAGTTCACCCTGCTGCGCCAACGCGCGAACTCCCGACTCAGATGATGCTGAGAGCCCGCGACTCAATAGCCAACGCCAGCAAAATGAAGAACGACTCACAAGTATCTGCATGCAACTTACCGGCGGCGAATACACGTATCAACCTGGCCACTGTGCGCGCATCGTCCTCTGCCGTCAAAACATACGCTCATACTCAAAAAACACAGCATCTTTCCCGTGTCTGCCGTACCTGCACTACACCAGCGTAGTTGTACGCATGTTCGATGTGTCTTTCCGTCGACGCGGACCGCACGGCGAGCGCGCTACTTGAATAGCTGGCGTTACCGGGTGCGGATAATGAAGCCCCCAGCAAGCAACCAAACACCGATGCCGACTCGAATCCCCGATCCGTCCCAGAAGTCCGTTTGACTCTGGACGCGCTCCTACTGGCGAGGCATCGCCACGTTCTAGTCGCTTGTTTCTTTCGACTCGACGACAACACAAACAAAGAGGCCGAGATGCCCTGGCCTGCGTTACTAGTAAGCCTGCAAGCGGTGGGTGATGCGTATGGGCGTCGGTAGGCGGAGGTATATGAGGGTCGGCATTCAGGTCAAGAGATTCCCTCACTCGACGCTCGAGAAGAAAGAAACTTGCCAGCAATGATTCCGACGAACCACAACCCGTACTCTACGTGGGGCAGCACCTCCAGCTCCGGCTCGTCGATCTACGGTGCCCTTCCGTACCCCAATAGCCCGCCTCCGAGCAACCCTCTCCCAAATCTCGCGACATTCCACATAACGGCGTTCGACCCCACGATCCTCAACAGCCAGGTCGTAGGGACTAGCAATGGGCAGGTGTACTATACGATATCGACCGACGCGCAGATGGCGGGGTATACCGTCGTGAAGCGCGTCGACGGGCAAGGTGTAGCGCTGGTCGAATGGCAGCGCCATGCACGCGTTGAGGTGCGCGGGGCCGTCCAGAAACAAGATACGAAGGATTGGCTGAAGATCTCGCGAGACCAATCGTAATTTGTTTCCGCCGATCTACCCAACTCGCGCTCTCGCTGATCCAGTGAATCGATTTCAGGTACCGCATGATGACCGTCCGCGGCACACAGTACAAATGGGTTCCGGAGAACCAATACATTAATGTGCGTTCTCCTTCTGAGTGGTTCTCGGCTCTAGCGCCCGCAGAATACCGGATACCATGCTAACTAACGACGCTTCCGTTCTGACAGTTGTACTCGCGCAGCTCGACGCCTCAATTCTACGGCAGGATTTCCCGGGGAGAGGGTTCGGTGGTGCTCGAGGTCACCGGCGATGCCATGCAGAATGGACTGCTGGACGCGATTGTGACTGCAGCGGTTATACTGCAATGCGGGAGCAACATAGACTGACCGGGACAGAATGCGCGAAGGGGAACTTGAAGTCTCCCACAGCATTAGCGTAGAACGTATTTGCCGTGGAATGGCACTTACTCGTAGCTGCACATAATACTTCGATAGAGTTACAGTAGTACTTCGACATTTTGTTTTAATCAATGCGGCGGTTGCCGCCAGCTTCAGTTGGGTTTTCTCCGTTTGTGTTGTCTTGCGTTATTTCTTCGGAATCCGCCTCTGCGCTTATGCTTTCGCAGGGCGGGACTAGGATACCACGTTGCCAGTTAGTTGGACTGCGACTGCGTGTCCAGTACATAGAAGTCCACCGCCTGTAGCATCCAGAAGCCTGGTTGAGCTCGTGGCTCAATGAACTCGAACTGTAACTGCTCTTGCATCCAAGTCGATTTCCCGGCCTTCCGGCCCATAACGGCTATGTGGCGCTCATCCGGTGCGGAGGTGGAATTGAGGGAATCTGTCGCCCGTGCGCCCCGTGAGTTCAAAAAAAAAAAAGAAAAACAGTAAACACAGAGTCTTGAATACAACTACCTATACTAGCCACGTTCAGGTTCCCCGATGAACCCAGGGGCCAGAACTTCCTTGCAGAGCTGGCGATCATGATGAAGAGCGAAGCACAGCCTCATGTTGACCCTGCTTGACGCGAGCGTCCATTCGCACCAGAGATTCACGAAAAGCTGCCCATCTTGAAGCGATAAATGTCTTTACAATACTCGCCTGTGGCTGAAATAAACTTACAGACTCTTACTAGTGTCTTGCGATACTGTCAGCTCCGAGGCCTGGAACCCCGACTTGGAATGCCTGGCCGGCGTAGGTGTTCTGGTGCAAGCGTAACATTGAGAGTATGCACCATGGGCTCGGTTTGAATGGCTCCGCGGCGACAAGGACTCCTCTGCTGCTGTTGTGTCTTCGAACAAGCTCAGCATTCGTCGGCTTGCCCTTCCACGCCATCAGCGTCCGTTATCGTTGCCCCGTCCTATGGCCACCGGCCGCTCGTGCCGGATTTAGCATCGGGTTTGGTCTGTGTCATCTGGAGCGGTCGGGGCAACATCCGGAAGTCTGAGACGAGCTCATGGCTCGCCCACTTTGGAGGTATTCTTCCTACTACCAAGGTGCTTAGCCGCTCACTTCTGATAGCAAAAGACAAATTGCAGGCGCTAAGGCGGACTGGGAAACGCGTCCGAATACGTTTTCGCTTTGCTCATGCGCCGCCGCCGCCAACAGCCAACTGAAAGATGCAGGAAACACGCCACTAACCAGCCGGAGCGTGGCCTGGCCATCTCGCCTGCGGCACGAGATGAGTATAAAACACGTCTGCTTCAGTCCTTCGCTCCATCCCCTTGCGCCACTCGCTGGAAGTTTGGAACGTCGAGCGCGACATGCGGTATCTCAAGCTACAGGTGTTTATTATCCGCGTATTACTGTGGACCTGGAATATCCTATCGGCTTCGGCGACGACCTATCAGCTCACGGACTACATCGTTGGGGAGAGTTTCTTTTCGGAGTTTGCTTTCCAGAATATTCCGGACCCGACACATGGGCGCGTGTACGTCTCAGAGAATTACGCCAGATGAGTGTCTCTGATGCTACGTTTCAGGAACTACACGGACGCTGCGACAGCAATCGCCCAGAACCTCGCCTACGTGACCCAGCAGGGAAGCTTCGTCGTGCGAGCGGACTCGGAGACGCCTTTAACGGCAACTGGTCCGGGTGCGTAGGGCGATGCGATGCGCGACCCGAAAACCTCTTTTAATATTGATACTAACGGGCTTGAGAACGTTTCGCTGACTGATGGGTTGGGCTTTCGTTTAGGACGCAACTCGGTCCGCTTGATGTCCAATAAGACAGTCGATACCGGAGTCATCATGCGAGTACCGCGTCGGATCCCTTCTTGCTATGAAGAGCTGAATGGACGGCATCTACAGCTTTGATATCCAGCACATGCCAGCCGGTTGTGGGTGCGTTGTTCCTGCCGATCTGCGAGTAGGTTCTTGACCTTGAGCTCGGATGCCGCAGAACTTGGCCTGCGCTGGTAGACTGTGTCCATTCTCATCTGCCTTATCTCATTTGAGCTCGAAAGTGGACTGTTGGTCCGGATTGGCCGAATGGGGTCTGCCTTTTTTGTCTTATCTGATTTGACCAATTGATCTTATCTTATCTCAGGGCGAAATCGACATTTTGGAGGGAGTAAACGACAATGGGCCGAACCAATCTACGCTGCATACGAGTGCGGGTACGTGTACAAATAGCCTTGAGCCTTGATAACTGGCCTAATTGTATCTGGTTTGGAGGTTGCACGATGCCGCCACCGTCCCCTGCGCGTCCTGAAACTGGGCAACTACTACTCCAACTCAATTTACCGGGCGCAGTATTCATGAGTTCTAGTACCTCGCTCCTCACGAATTGCGACGTCAACGCAGCTTACAACGCTGGATGCGGTGTCAAGTCCAACGATCCCCTCAGCTACGGACCTGCAATGAATGCAAACGGCGGCGGGTGGTGCGTTTTATTCTTCTTAACGGAGTTTCAATATACGACTAGGACTCTTGCATTCAATACCCATTGTAGGTACGCGGCAGAAATACATGCGTCCTACATTCAGGTGTGGTTTTGGCCGCGCAATGCAACGGCAGTGCCTCCCGACGTAAAAGCCGCGAACGCTTCGCCGGGGTATGGGTATCTACCTACCGTCGACACGGCGGCGTGGGTACGATGCTCAGCCTTATCCTCTTGATCCCCGTTCATGAATTGGATTGGCAGGGAATCCCTACGGCGTTCTTCCCCAGCGCGACATGTCCCATCTCTTCCAAGTTCGGACCGCAGAACATAATCATCAACTGTATGTCTGGGCTTCTATCTTGCCTAACCTCGACTGAGCCCGGTAGTGACGTTTTGTGCGTGCTCCCGCCAGCGGCGACGCCGTTGAAGGATATATTCTTTACTTAGGCGGTGACTGGGCTGGCCAAGCCGCAGTGTACAGCGCATCCGGATGTCCGTCAACCTGCGTTGGTAAGTTTCCAGTCGACTCTCCGTCGGCCTTCTCCTCATTACTTGGCCAGATTTCGTCAACAACAACCCGACCGCATTCACTGAGGCCTACTTCGAGATAAATTCGTTGCGCATTTTCGAGGACGTGAACTCGTTGACATGGTAGATACTAAACGGTGGAATGCAAGGAAGGATTGGATGGCAGATAATGTACAATGAGTGCAGGAAATAAGTAAAGAGCGGTGTAGTCAAAGATTGTACTAGGTCGAGTTGTATTGATATCCGGACGGGGAAACATCATGAGACGGGCGAAATATTGGACCGCGTCGTTGGATATTGTGGCGAATAGTGTTTGCGTCGCTTAGCTCCGTTCCTCAACCGGGCGACGTGCGGATTCTCCACGGGCAAAGGAGGTAGTGGAGGCTCCGACGACCTCTCGGGCGGTTCTGCGACCTGCGGCGAAACCAAGTCGGATCCAGCTGGTGCTTTGTCCCGGAAGGGTTCGGCTATCTTGCCAGGTTGCTCTGGCAGCACCAGGTCCGTCGCCGGCGCGCGACCTGAGCAATCGCTTGGTTTTGGCTGTGCATGCCTTACAGGTGTGGGCTCTGGCTCGGAGACGACTTGAAATTGCTCGACGACGATGACCACTCCCGTTGACGGGTTCGTAGGGTCCGACCGTATGAACGGCACCGCCAGGATGTTATTGACGAAGCGGTCGCTTCCATGCGTGACCACTACGTTCGTCGAGTATGTTATCGCCACGGCGGATTTTCGGCTCGACGAACGGCGTGGTATCTCGACATGCAAGCCAGACTTGACTGCTTTCCGTGGCCGTCGCGATTTTGAGTCGCGTCGGGCCGGTTTTGGAGGCACGGCGGGGGCTTTAGACGGGGGTGCATCTCTGCGGGCAGATTTCCGGCGGGGAGCCACCAGATGGTCGGAAGAAGATGTAGATGTGGAGGACCGTCCCGAGTAAGACTCCCACTGGTCGTCGCCGTCATCGTCGTCAATGGCCACAGGTTTTCGAGGATGTCTCGACCCAAGGAGGGAGACCTGATGTATGCTTGGTGATGCTTGATTGAACACCAAGCGCCGGACAGAATGGACTGCCGGTTCGTTGAATTGAGAGAACAGATCAAGGGAAGGGTGGACACACTTTCTGCATCCGGAGAAGAATCCTGAGGCGATTGGGGAGGCAGCGGGGGTAGCTCGCGATTGAGGTCAACGAGCTTCAAGTTGGTCTTCAAGTTGTTGTCGGGAGCCGAGGAATCAACATCGACGGAGGATGTTATTGGATCCGGATGGCGAAGGCCGGCGTTGAAGTTGGCAATTGGACTGGAGAGCGAGCTTATTCGTCGAGGAGGCGCGAGAATCCTCTGCATGAAAGAGAATGAGACAAGAAAGAGATGGGGGGAAAGAGGAGAAACGGCGCCTGTACGCTGACGTACGTGCTAATAACTTGATATGTCCGCGGGACGCAGTTAACGCTGACGGGTCCATGGGTCGACCATGTCGCCGTCCAGCGGAGCGACTGTTGTACACCCGTGCCGTCGTTGGACCAAACGAACGGGAGATGGCGGATGCCACGCCACGCTTCAAGCAGGTGCAGTGGGAGAGTGAATGCTAATTCAGGTCGAGGAACCCGCGTCTAATGCGGAGACTCGGACGGCGTGCAAGACGGCGGGCGTCATATGCGGACCATTCGTGGGGTACGACGCTGTTCTGAATGGATGCCTTGCTTGATATCAATGCGAGGCTGTCCAGAAGTCGAGCTTTAACAGGTTTGAACCAGCAAGGCGCGCACGTACGCACTATGGTTCCTTGGCGAAGATTATCAAGGTCAATGTGGAGGCTTGCAGCGGTGTACGAGCCAACCAGAGGAACACCATGGAGGTTGTTGATCAAGATGATCGCTGACAAATATGGTCTCTCCTTGCTGCACGTTCTCATCGAGAGCTAGAGCATTGCCAGCGGATTGCCAGCGGATCGACTCTTTCCTATCGATGCGATACTTATACAAGAAGATACAGAAAGCTAAATACAGCATTGCAAAAACAGCGGTACCCAAATAGCCAATAAACACGTCCAAGTCCGGCTCCATCTAAAACGCCTCCGCAGAGACACCACACTGCTGCATGAAAGCAAGCCAAGCGGCGTCCATACCAGACTCGCCGGTCAGTCCCAATTCCACCATCGCGCCAGCACCCGGGCCGCCTCCACCACCCGCCGAGGGTACGGCGTCGTTTAGCGTAGGTTGTAGTTGCGACTGCATCGGCAGCGATGGCCACGATGTGGGGTTGAAGCCCACAGCGCTGTCGGACCGAGGGAACTGAAGATTTCTTGGATCACGTGACTCTGCGATGTCCCCTGGGCGGACCCATATCGACGGCCCTCCAAGAGCTCGCAGATCCAGATCAAAACTGGGCACATTCGGCGGCGGCTGCGTCGCAAGGAAGTCGTCGAGCCACGGGAAATCGTCCGAGCTCGTCGACCGCTGAGCCTCCATGTACGGAAGGGCCGCCGCAACGAAAGGACTCTGCTCCATCGGGACGGGAGTGACGCTGGGAGGCGAGGGGAAGCCGCTGGACATCGGCGTCCCCGCCGCACTCGTCGTGCCTTCCGCTGTAGCCGACTTGCCCCGTCGATGCTTCTGCTTCTGTTTGAGCGACAGCATCCGCTTCTGCCCGCCGAAGATCTCCAGCTCGTTCGTCGCGGGCGGGATCACGTCCTCCGAAGACTGTCGTCCCGGGGAATCGGAGCTGGAGCTCGCTGCCGGGGACATTCCGGCCGGATTCAGATCTGGCGATGACTGAGTGTATGCGCGCACAGCACGGTCCCGGAGCTTCGACAGAATGCCCTGTTTAAGGATCAGCAAACATCGTACAAAAACAAGGAAGTCGATGGTGGTACCGTTGCAATCCGTGCCTGGTGTGATTGTGCCGACGCTCGCTCAAACAATTGGATGGCCAGTGCGAGGTCAGTCAAGGCTGAGGTCGCAAGACTTGACTTTGGCGACAGCGTAACAACGGTGCCAACCACAACCTAGTCACGTGATGAGGCGGGATGGGCTCGTAGTATGAAAACCGGGTAACTCACCGCCGCGGAGAAGGCCTGCTGTAACAAGAACCAGACCCGAATTGCCATTTCAGCATTGCGATCGAACTGGTACGCCGTGGCCTTGATCAATACGCTCGCGGAACGATACGCGGTGAGGAAGGAGGTTGCAAACGGACTGCGCAATGGGTTTGCCGGGAAGTCGAGCAAGGCTTGAGCGAAGAAGCTGCGATGGATGTGCATCATCGCTGAGGCCATGAATAAGCGAAACAGATGCATGCACAGGGAGACGGCCACTCACTAACTGTCCGGTATTGACTCGAGTAGAAACCTCGAAGACTTGCCGAGGGCGAATGGTATTCTGCTTCTCCGTCCGCACGACTCGGATAACTATAGCACTTATGAGACGGCGGCAGCGTTTTTCGTCGGTGGAACGCGGACGTACGGCTTGAAAGAGTCGGGGACGCTGAGCTGGCGCACTCGCCTGTCCAGTTCCAACACCGCTTCGTAGTCGGGCGTTGTCGTTGCCAGCATGTGTTCAGCCACACCGAGCCAGATGTCTCGCGAAAAGACGTATTTGTGTCGCCAAACTACGATCAGAGTGAGCGTAAGAGACTCGAGAATGAGCAAGCCTCACAGCCAGGTAGTGTTTCGCCGAGATCGGTCAACGTACTCTCTTCGTCGACGGGATATTCGCAGTCAACATAAGATAGCGGAATAGCCGGTGGTCGGCCCAGAGCCAAACTCTGGGAGGAATGAGGCATTGCATTGATTCGGAGAGCAAGAACACATACATGTGATACGTCCGCGCAGAAAATGTCCCAGAAGAGCGTTCTGCGAATAGTCGGTCGGATGTTCACGACAAACAAATCAATACCTTCGCATTTGGACAGTATTGGGTTCCATATGCCATCGAGCACAGTCTCGATCTGTGGACATTGAATTCGTCCCCGAATCGAATGTGGAGAGCAAACTCACGGAGACCAATCTGCAAAATATATTACTTCGGCGTCGTTTTGGACGAGAACCTGAGACTCACACTTTGCGCCAGCTTCGCGGCAATGCTCATCAAACACCATGCGCTATCTCGCGTGTACTTCCGGCCTCCCAGACTGTGATACGTCGCCATAAGACCGATGGCGCGTACAGTGTCGACGGAGGGGGTATCGTAGACCGCTTGTAAGCCCAGAGCAGCCCGTCCCGCACCATAGAAAGTCTCCGCGGCCGTATTATAAGGAGGGAGCTTGACGTCGAGTAAGGTCGCGAGAGCAAAGATGAAGAAGCTCATCGCAAGGGTATGGGGTTCCGCGTTCTCGTCTTGGTAGATGGACTGCAGGAACGAGCCGAGCAATTCCTCTCGCTTGATTGGACGGAAGAAGAGCGCGCCGTGTAACAGCCAAGACTCGGCGAGCTCTCTGGCGCGTTGCAGTGGTGGAAGGAGGGCGCGTAGCCGGGACAGCTTGGTGGCATCCGGTCTACCCCCGATGGGAAACACAGCTCCCATGTCCGCAATCTCGTCGTCCTCGATGACTTCGTCTTCCTCCAGGTCGTCGTCAAAGTCCGTACCAGCCTCTGCCTAAAGGCAAAATCATCACACAACCCTAAACGTTGAAGTTTAAAAGGATCGCGCACCACCATTAACGTCTCTGTGCCTCCACTGCGACCAAAGTACTTGACTGCGCCGTCGTCCCTCAGCGCCAGCGTCCCCATCCCGTCGATGTCCGGCTCGGTCTTGACAACGGTCTCCTCCGCCCGCTTCGAAGCTTCCATGCCGAATTTGATGCTCAAGAGATCCTGCAATCCGAGTGTGAGCGCGTCGAGGATCGAGGCCCAGCCGCACTGACTTGTGCAAGCAACGGATGGCGCTCACTCGATACAGCGCCCTGCAGAATGGCCAGCGCCTCCTCGAGCTGCCGTATGCGTTGGCTCATGGCGGCGATCTGGGCGTGCAGCTGGTCGGTATCGGCCAGGATGAAGCGCGTGCCTTGTCCGGCAGAGAGGATGCCTAGGTCTTTGCGTTGAGCACAAGCAGCGATGAACCAAACACAATTTAATTGGCGTACCGCAGGGACATATGGAATCGCATCCTCGACGGACGCACGAGCCACAGGGCACCTATGCAGTCGTCAGCGTCAGTGGGTGGTAAACACAAGAGCATGCAGACTTGCCGACTTGTCGCATTTGAGCTTTAGCCGTCGGCATTCGGCGCAGGAAAGTTCGCCTCGGAGGCGCTTTAAATCGATGTCTTGCTGCTCTTCCTCGTTGGGCGGTCGACGAGGGGCCCGTTTGGGTGCAGACGGCTTGCCCGTCGTATCCACTGGCATCCTCAGGTTAGTGCGATGACATGCCCGGGTCAACCGGAGCCTGGGAGAGTTCGGCCACGCTCGGAGATGTCATCAAAGCACGTGAATCGGCTATTCAACGCCAAACGACAAAAAAGGAAATTTCTCTTTTCCGCCAGTCCTGTAGTTCTTTAGGCAGGAACCATGACGATGATCAAGGCGCATTGGCCCAAAGGTCGTTCGACGGCAAGCCTTGTCCAAATTCCAAGACCATCCAAACAGATTATTCGTGGATGAGCTAAACAAAACGACGACAAACCCTTGGGATAGCAATATATAGAGTCCCCTTCAGCAACGCGCACAGCGCGTCCACCCTAGATCAAACAATCTCATCCACCTTGGACCGATTTATACAGAATCCAGGCGTCACCCATTCTTTGCACCCGCAACACATCCCTGCCCAGTCGTAGTTCCCGAGCTTCGCCCCGCATTTGGTGTTGGGGCAGACGATCTTGCCTGCGATTTGACCCTCCTCGAGGAAGGGTTCCATCCACTTCATCTGTAGAGATGCATGTTAGCTTTTGTGTTTTGAAAGGGAAGGCGGAAACGACGAACGGGCTCGACGAAGTAACCCGAGCATTTGGGGTTGATGATGATGGGCTGGCTGGCGGCAAAGCCCTTGGACGAGCCCAAGATAGGCGTAAGCGGCGACATGAGTGATGTTCCGCGCAACGCAGCGAGTTTGGGGTTTGCACGCAGTTGCGCAGCCAAATCGTCCGAGCTAGTAAAGTGCGTCGGCTCCGCAGACGAGTCGATGGGGCTCGTAGGCGATGTCGGCGACGCGAGCACTGCATCGGAGAGCCGTCTTCCGAGTCGCGTCGCGGACAGGAAGGCTTTGGCGTTCGCTTCGTCGTCTTCGCCGCCGCTGTCGTCTTCTGTGTCGAGAGCCGATGAAGACGTCGATACGGCTAGTTGCGACATGGTCAAATCAGCGACCCCACTGACGAGAGGGCGCAGTCGTGGTCGGCGGGATGGATCAGAAGCGGTTCGTCGTGCTTTTGGTGTCCCCTCAGCAACACCATTTCCATTGGCAGCAACCTCTGGTTCTGGTTCGTCCTCCGTATCGAGGGCAGACATCTGCATTGCCTCTCCCAATCCCGATGGCCGCCTCGGACGCGTGCTTGTTCCTGACGAGAGGACGCGTGGTCGCGAAGCCATGCTCATCGATGGATGGCGCGAGGCAACAGGCGTCAGCGACGCAGGTGTCGGCGCTCCAAGTTGACCATGGTCTAGCATGTGTTCGCGTGTCGCCAACTCTTGCCTAAAATTTGGCTTCAGATCACGGCCACCAGGAAGAAACAACTGTCTTTGCGCACCGACACAATTTGCACCGAATCCTCCTCCTAGGCCCACCAGGCGTCCCAGGTTGAGAATCCGAGGGAGTGCGAGGGTATTTCGCGAACATGGTGGTTTCAGGCAAGCTTCCGTCGCCGTCTAAATGAGTCAGCGGAGTTGCAGCGGCGCCGAAGAAATTACACGCACTCATGACTTCTTCGACGGCCCGCTCCATGTAGAACATGCGCGTCGTCTTGTCGCGTCGGGAGATCTTGAATGCGGCCTTGTGGAAGATCTCGAGCTGGAGTAGGAATCCCGGATTGGGACTGTTTGGAGGGATGAATGTTAGCCGGGATTTTTGAGGTGCATTGCGACGCACTCGATGTTGGGCCGGGCCTTGCGGATGAGGTCCAACGCAGCCTCCGTGTCGATATTTTGCGTGTACATGAGATAGGCCGCGACGATGGTGACGCTCCGGCCTTGCCCCGGCGTTAGCGCTTTGCGAAATGAAATGCGGGGGAAAGCGGCGCAGACGCACTCATTCCCGCTTGGCAGTGAACCAGCACCCCACGCCCCTTGTCCAGCTCTGCCTGGATGAATGTAATCGCAGGTATAAAGTGCACCAGCACATCCGTCTCCTCGGTGTCGTCCAACGAAATTTGGTGTCGGATGAAGGTCTGAGCAGCTCTAAGTGGCGGAAGAAGAAAAGAATTACGACACACACCTCGTGGATTGTAACCCTTCCGCGCATCGCAGACAAGATGCTGAATATCTTGTTCGCCTTGAGACTGGCAGTGTCGGTCGCGCTGGGGAGGTCGCCCACCCAGAGACCGGGTATAATCTCGTCCATGATTCGTCGTAGTGGTGGGGGGTTAGGATCCTAGATGCATGTGCCCAGCGACCGCAGTCCAGTGCTATATGTAGCGGACGGAGCTAAATAGAGCAGTGGAGCATACACAGGAGGGAGTGTGAGATTCTGACGAAAGGCCCTGATGACGCTATGTTTTCGAGGTCATTTGTTGCGCGTATTGGTACGAAATGTACACCCATCCCGAGGAATATATCTAACAGTAATTTACTACGGAGCAGACCCTCGTGCTTTGCTCCTTGGCGCCGAGATTGTCGTGGGTTCCTTGGTCCAGCGTGGAGCCTTACCTCGGCCAGAGGAAAGTGGCGAAGGGGCTCCACGCTTCGCCGCAGTTCGTCCTGGTGAAGTAGTGGTTGTGGCGGATGGTTTCGCCCGAGGGTCGTCGGTCACTTTGGTTCGGCGCGTAATCGACGGTGCAGCGTCGAGCATCTCGACGTCTCGGTCCTTGGACGGGCCGGCGACTGGTCGACGCACGGTAACACCGCCCTGAATGCCCATCGCGCGACTAGCGGGCTGAGTTTGAGGTTGCTTGCCCGCGGCCTTGGCGGAGAGTGGTGAATCGGTGAGTGTTGCGGGGTTCCTGGGGATCTTGACGACGCGCGGTGTTGCGACGGGAGTCGTTGGCTTCGGGGCTGAGGAACTTGAGCGCATCTTCGCGTAGTGCGACAAGATCTCACCTTTCAGGAACATGCCGGACGGTAACTCATCTTTCTTCTTGTTGGATTTCGGCTTGTCGGAAGTGGAGGCGCGCTGCTGCTGCTGCTGCTGCTTCGGGTCGGCCTCGCGAGTCTCCGCGCTTTGCAACGCATGCTTGAGATTCGCTTCGCGTTCCTCGGCACTTTGCAACGCCTGCCTAAGATTCGTTTCGCGTTCCTGGGCGGCATGCAGCTTCTGTTCGAGTTCGGTCTCGCGGCCTTGAGCAGCGAGAACCTGATTGGCAAGCTTTTCCCGCTCCTCCTTGGACATGTCCTTCTCCAGCTCTCGCTCCATGGCCTCTGAGTCGATCTTCTCCTCCAGTTCCGCCTTGGCAGCCTGCAATCCATCCCTTTCTGCGGCTATCTGGTCAACCTGGCCCTGCAGCGTCTTCGCACTCCCCCGCAATTGCTCCAGCTCTCTCTGGCTTGCCGTTCGCTTGTCTTCGGCAACCTTCATCGCCGACGCGTGCTGGTCTTGAAGCTGCTGACGCTCGGCAACCCACGCAGCAGACTCGAGGGCACGCGCTTGGGCTTGCTCGTCGAAGGTGGAAACGCGCTGGTTTGCCGAAGCCAGTTCGGACTCGGCGGTCGCAAGCTTTTCCTTCAGGGATGCGAGTTCTCGCATTGCATTCGAGATACCGCCAGAAAGTTCTGCAGGGGTGGTGGCGCCAAAATGCAAACCGACAGCACCCCATTGCGAGAGCGAGTCGGTGAGGGTTTTGAGTTGGGTCGCATTGGCCTCGAGTTGTTCCTCGAGTTGGGTGGTCTTCTGCCGCGAGTCTTGCGCCTCCATGTCGGTGGCGTCACGTGTGTTCTTCAGTGTGGTTTCGAGGGCGTCGTAGCGTGCCTTCCAGCCTCTTGCGTCCTCCAACGACTGCTGCTGGGCGGCAACCTTCTCCTTCTCGACACGCAGCGCATCGTTCGCCTCGGAAAGAAGCCGGAGGCTGTTCAACATCATGCGGGGGATGTTCGTGGCCAACAAGGTTGGCGTTCCAGCTTGCTTCGCGGTTTCGTTGTATCGGGCGACGGCAGCCCCGGCCTCCCCCGCGAATACGAGCTGGGCTTGGTTGTCGCCGCCGATGTGGATTGTGTAGCCGCTCTGGGAGAGCAGCGCGGAAACGCGGGACAGCTCGGAGACGGCGGTAATCTCAACGGTTTGGAGCGCGTGCGCGACCTCCTGCTCTATGATCTCGACTATTGCGTCCGCATCTTTGAATATTGTGCCCGAGGGAGCAGTGCTGGCCGCGTCGGCTTCGACGACGTCGGTCTGCATTCGGCGAACATGAGAGTGCGAAGCAAAGAAAGGAGCAATCACGATGTTCGGTTGACGGGTAATATGTCCTCCTCCTTCCTCGCATTTCTAAAAGGCTTTCAGCCGGGATATGTGCGCGTTTGAAAGAGGATAAATTGCGAATGCAGTCCTCTCAGTCCAATGCGGCCCCAGATATCATCCCGTTCTGAGTGGTGTTGATGGTATCAACGACGAGCGCACCCACTGTACGCGTCGAAAACGTTCATTTTTGAGCTGGTAGAGCAGTCTCCTCGTCGTGTACTCGAACAATGCGAAGACCACGCGACGGAAAATGTTCCAAACTCGGCCATCTTGTGATGGGTCAATTAGCGAACCTTTTTTGCTCCTGCCCCTCACGCCAGGTGCGCCCACGGCCTTGTTTGCCGTGGACCTCGCTCACAACGCATGTTTTCAGGATGGAGGGCGACTACCAGGTGCCGCCAGAGCAGGATGGCCCCCACGAGCACCCCATCCTGCACGAGCCGCTGCTCTACATCTCCAACATCCCTCCCTACGTAACCGACGAGAATATCGCCATGGCCTTTGTCACCTGCGGGCCCTTCCGTCCCAAGATCGCGCGGGACGGCTCCAACAACCCGCTCAACGGGACAATCGAGTTTAGATTTCAGGACAAGGGTGCGTGCCGCCTCCCGCTCCCCGTTGTTCTCCACCTCACTCTTTTTTTCCAGCCGAAAAGGCACTCGCGACCCTGCAATCGCGGCCCCTTCCTGGTCTCATCCCGCCCGTTCCGTTGGTTTTGTCGCCCTACCCGCCTGCGAACCCACCGACGCCGCTGCCACCCCCGTCGGCCTTGCCCCGTCTGGTGAAACACCTCCCCGCGGGGTTCAACGACTCGGCACTGTACGATCTTTTCCGGCCCTTTGGTGCACTCGCATCGACGCGCACCCCCACCCATTTCGGCGCAGACACGGGCATGGTCGAGTTCTGGGACGAGACAGACGCGCAGCATGCAGAAGAGGCCATGCATTGCGCAGAGATCCAAGGACACAACATCGCTGTCCAGGTTTACCAGCCGCGACGGACAAGCGTGGGGAACGGGGCAGAGTTTAGCGCCAATGCACCGACGTTTGTGCCCTCGGGGTCAATGTACAACTTCCAGCCCCCTGCTCAAGTGTGTCTTTCGCCCACATTACGCTGGAGCCAAGGTTAATGCTTCTTATAGTATTCGCCTCCGCGCGGAAGCCCGTATCGCAGTCCCGTCCACGGCTTTGTGCATGGTCCCGGGCAACAGGTTCAGCTCGCCCCGATATCTGGTCCAGGCTCCTCCAGCCACAGCGGCCTCATTGACCCTTGCAATCTCTTCTGCAAGGTCGTTTTTTTTTGCTCTTTTCCATTCTCTTTTTCAAGCTGATCCGACGTCAGAACCTCGACCCCGACATCGACTCGAATGAGCTGTTCACGGTCTTCCGACAATACGGACAGATTGTCAGGTATGCGCACCGAGCGCGTCTTATGCACACGGTTATGAACCTCCTGCAGCGCGCGTGTTATGCGGAACGAGAACGGGGAAAGTCGTGGGTTTGGCTTCGTTTCATTCCAGTCGCCAGACCAGGGTGCGTGTGTTATCCCTTCGGTTCGCGCAGAATTGTGTTTGACACCCACGCTTTCTAGCCTCGGCCGCCATGCACGCGATGAATGGTGTGCTTCTAGGAACCAAGCAGATCGTCGTTCGACTACACGAGCCGAAGCAATTGCGCCAGGAGAAGTTGGCTCAGCGTTTCTCTGGCGGCAATGGTCACCCGAGAACCGCGAGTGGAGCGACTAGTCCGACTGCTAGCGAGGGTGGCGAGAGCATTGCTGGCTGGAGTCCGCGCCATCATAGTACTGCGTTGGGTTCGCCGATACAGAACCACTACGATCGTCCGGAGCGTGGCCGGAGAGGCTCGGGGAGCTACTACAATGTGCGTATTGCATCATTGATTGCGTCCCTCATCTTATCGCTTAACAGGCTGCGTTGGCGGGAACTCTCAATCTCCCGATGCGATACGACGACCTCTACGCACTATCCCCGGTTGTCCGTCACGAAGTTCTGACGGGCGAAATGAGCCGTCGGATTCGCGCTTTGGGTCCGTCTGTTGTCCCTGCGGACGAGGTTGATGCCATCGTTGAGACACTCGTTGGCATTTCTCTCGGCGATATCGTCCAGTGTATCGAGGATCCCTCCAAACTCGTCGACCAGGTCAACGTGATCCGCCATGCAAAGTCCTCGCGCCCGCAGAGCAAGTCTCCATCACCCTCTGCTTCGCAGGATTCGCGGCTGCTCGATCCGAATGCTTTGGCAGCGACTGCTAGTGCCCCAGAACACCCGTCAACCCCGGTTTCTGTCAACGCGTCGCTGGCGACCCCGCCAAGAACGTCATCGCCGTCTGGGTCGGTGCCACCGACCTCGGAGCGCGATCGTCTGTTTGCTGCGATCGGCAAGCTCGAGAGCACGCGACAGGCCGAGTTGACGGACCTGCTTATGAGCCTCCCCAAGCGGGAGCGGGCGATGTGTCTGTTCAACGTCGAGGTTCTGCGCGCCAAGATCGCCGATGCCAAGTTGGTTTTGGAGAGCGACGAGGAGGATGCTTCGTCCAAGAAGGAGATGATCCAGCCTGTGCCGAATACGCCCCAGCCAAAGAAGACGGCCAACCCGACGTCGCCGCAAACGCCGGATCTTTCTTCGCGCGGACCCAGTGCGACGTCTTCGCCGGCGCCGGCTACGCCCAATACGACGGTTTCGTCGAGCGGGTACACTGTCGAGTCGCTGTCGAAGTTGTCTGCGGCCGAGATTATTCGGCTCACGACGACGACGACTGGATTGCCCGTCACCAGGCCTGACCCGCTCGTCGTGCAAGCCACAGACGAGTTTATTGACGGGCTGCGGGATAAGCCGTTGGCGGTGCAAAAGCAGCAGCTGGGCGACAAACTGTGCGTTCTTTTCGTCATGTTTTCTCCGTTGTATCTGACCGTTTTGGTCTCGTAGATTTAAAACGGTCAAGTCCTTTGGGATCAAGTCGGCTCCCAAGGTGACGATTGCGCTGCTCGACCAAGAGGATCTTCGCCCCCTCGCGCATCTCATGAACAGCTACCCGACCGTGCTCAAGTTCAAGGCACAGGCCGTGGTTTTGCCCGCAAAATAATTAATGATCACGGACCCCTCCGAAAAGTAACGACCCCTCCAAGATGAATGTTCTCACCTCGCTTCCACCCTTCATCGATACAACCCACCCTCATGGAGAGAACGTCTCCAACCACACACCGAAGAAACGACTCACTACATTATATTCTCTACACAATGTGTTCCGAGTCTACCATCCACCCGCTGCTGTGTTTCTCTGTCTCCAATCCTCGCACGAATACCAACTCTCTCTCTCTTTCTTTCCTGCCCCATACCGCTCTCCATCCACTTGTCGCCGTGCCGTCCGAATAGCTACTACCTACGCACCTTCCTCTTCCCCGTCCATCGCCGTTCCATTCCATTCCATTCACGACCCGCTTCACGATTTTTTTTTCCCTTTCTATTTTCACTACACGACCAACGTTTTTTTTTGTTTACTAGTACGACAGATTAGTTCTGGTTTGCTTCCCTCATTCATCCATCCACCCACACACACACTCATAGGAAGGTCTCTACAGTAGGAAGGAATTGAATTCAGCTCGGCTTGTAATGTCTTGTTTCGCGCGACGACCAATGAGCACGTGATCCGCTTTTCGACGCCCAGTTTCAGAGCCACGTTCGTAACGAAATCCTCGACGACTGTCCTTGCTTGGGACCATTAAGATTACAGGTGATATACAGTAACTTAAATAAGAACAAACAAGAAAGCGGGCTAAATCCGGATACAAGCAAGATATCAGAGCATACACACCGACCACCGGCGTACCTCCGCATGCACATATTATACAGCCGACGCCGCGTCGTGCGTCGCGTCGCGCCCGTACGCGTCTGATATCGTCCAAAGTCGTCCGTCATCATGATCAGCAAGCTCATCCTCATCCTCATACTTTCATGTTCTCAGTACCCGGCTCCGACGACGTACCCTCGGACGAATCCTCAGTATGCTTCACGTCCGTCTTGCCGTACGTCTCGTTCTCGAGCAGCATCTGCTTGCGGTACTTGACCGAGCCGCGTACTACAACACGAATTCAGCACCACAGTGGAAGAATCAAGGACACTCACCAGTCGAGTTCTTGTACAGCAAGTCAATCTGCTCAAGCGACAAGCCCTTGGTCTCGGGTACGAAAAAGTACGTGAAGATGAGGGACCCGAGGCACGTCGAGCCCCAGATGAAGAACACCTTGACGCCGAGCGACGCGGTCGCGATCCCGTTTGGTTGCCCCTTGGTCGATTGGTCAACGAGGTACGGCGTCGCGTACGCAATGCCAAAGTTCCATAGCCAGTTGCTCGCGACTGAGAGAGACAAACTCTTGGCGCGGACGTTGAGCGACTGTTGGACGGAACTGGTCAATATTGCGACAGAGTGAGCATATAGGAACGCACGAATATCTCTCCAGACACGACCCAAACCACGGGTCCCCACGAGATGGCGAAGAACGCAATGTAAAAGGACGTGAACGCGATGAGGACGTGTTGCGCGGCCAGGTTGATAGAACCGTCCGCTGCGGGCTGGCCACGGGTAACACCGACAATCGCGACGATGTACTCGCAGATCAGCATTCCCGTCGCGCCGATGAGGAGAAGTCGGCGACGGCCAACACGGTCGATGAGCTGAACCCCCACTATGGTCATCGCAGTGTTGACGACATCCATGATGATCCTGAAGCGAGCTCAAGCAAATGAAAACAGACGAGGAGAGGACGAACGTGATAACGAACGAGTTCTTGATACCAGAATTGCTGAAGAAGCTGGTGCCCTGTAAAAGCATTAACGCGCGCCTCTTCGAAACCGAGCTGCGCTGGCGTACGTAGTACATGATGAAGTTGATACCAGTGAGTTGCTGCCACTAAAGAGAAGATGAAAATAAGCGCCGGGTCACGTGAGTGACCAAATAACGCACTCCTTGGAGTAGAATACCAGTCCATGTACGCAAGCCGTTCTTGTACTCGCCATTCCGGAAGCACTCTACAACATCATAGTCAGTCCAACGTCGCCACGAAACACACAACACAAACAAACAAACCCAAGTAGCTCGAGCTCGCCGTCTCCTGCTCCGACGCCAAGGCAAACTGAATCTCTGCGGCCTGCGCCTCAACCTCAGGCGCGTCGACAGGCATGTTCATCAAACGAGAGAGCGCCCTCTTCGCCGGCTCGACGCGACCGCGGTAGAGTAGGTATCGCGGCGACTCGGGGAGCAACAACATGCCGCCGGAAAGGACGCCGGCCCAGACGAATTGGATGCCGATGGGGATGCGCCACGCGCTGTGGTTGGGGTGGCTTTTGGTCGCGTTGAGGACGATGGCCGAGAGGAGCGCGCCGATGGTGATTGCGAGTTGGTAGAGACCGACGATGAAGCCGCGCATGCTTTTTGGTGCGGTTTCCGATTGGTACATGACGACCTGAAATGTGTTAGAATGTGCGTTGTTTGAAGGCAAGGGAGGCGTACCAAAGATGATACAAGACCAACACCCAGCCCAGCGATGACTGCGACGCGATTAGATACGACTAGATGTACTTTGTGAAGAAAACTCACATCGACCAACGATGAACGTCGCCCAGTGTGTGTCGAGCTGCAACCCGACGCCGAGCGAGAACACGCCGCAAGAACAGATTAAGCCCCACTTGCGACCGACGATATCGCCCATCGGATACGAGAACAAGGCGCCGAAAAATGTGCCCGCGGACAGGATGGACACGACGAGCGACTTGTTGCTGGTCTTGAGGTACATGCCGTCGGTGCTCGTGCCCAGGACGCCAGTCGGGTCGTGCGTGCCGAAGGTCTCGAGCCAGTCGGGCATGACGATGCAGCCTGCGATTGTGCCCGTGTCGTACCCGAACAGAATACCACTGCGGCGAAAAAAGTTGAGATGAAGTTTGAAAGGGAACTGTTGGCGAGGACGAACCCGAATGCTGTGGACGGCGTCAGCGAGATGAATTTCGAGGAGAAAACCGACGAACCTGCGAAGGCACTCATGACGAATGCCCAGGCGAGGCTGGCATTCGCCACGCCATCGCCAGCTCCTCCAGCAGGACCACCGGCCATTTTGTCGTCAAGTTTTTTCGTTCGGGGGAGAATGCGGGGTGCGGAGAGAGACGCGTTCGGAGCAAGAGGGCCAGTTTTATACCGTCACAGGCGGGCGAGTCCGGTCGCGAAGAACCTCGCGCGTCATCACAGACAGGGTTGCCTCATCGGCGGTCGCACCTTCCCAGACGCACGTCGAAGCTCCGCACCATGCTCGTTCGCTTCAAGCCGCTCCGCGTCGACAGGGGAACATGTCGGTTTACGTTTTGCGAAGCCAGAGTTCTCTGCGGCGTTACAGGCCATAGCGAAGCTAGAGTCTACCGCGTGAACAGGAATCTGCTTGGCTGCGTCATCTCTGAGAGAAAGGATTTGGAGCGCCGGGGCGTGTGTCGAAGAGCCGTGAATTTGGTTCCATGTGCAACGCCGCCGGGATGCAACGACCGGTTACGTGAGAACGGAGATGTGCGGACGAATACACCGGCGGAGGATATCGCCACGGCCCTCTGGGTGGTCGAGGAAGGGTCCAAGTTGGCTGGACGCGCATCACATCAGCTGTTGATCTCGATGCTTGCATTTTCTCTTCCAACTCGTTCAACGACCTCCAGAAACTCAACGAGGTCGCGGTGGAAATGCGAATCACCTCGAACGCCAAGTTGTGCTGCGAAGCTGGCCGTATACGCGCTCGTGGAGGTCGTCCGGAGTACACTGGTGAGTGATGACGAAGCAGCTCCAACATTTTTTTCAGTGAGCCATAAATTTAGAACCAAAAAGCGCCGCTCCAACCTGCCCGCCCACCCGACGCATTTGCTAGTCCTCCAACTGCTTTCCTAGCATGCTGCCCACCAAAAATTACCAAGCTGGGGTGGTCGGAGTTGCTGGTGGAATCACGTGTGTGGACGCAGCTTGGCTTGGTCCATGCCAACTCCACGACCTCAACGAACCTGACACATCGCCGCCATGCCGCCAGCGCCCGCAGACAACCCACCCATTACTCCCTACCTCACCCACTCCCTCACCCACCACGGCCAAGTTACGCTCGTTCCGGCGGACAACAACGGCCGACGTAGGAAGGCCCGGGAGCATGCGGCCAGCCCCAGAGGTGCACCAAACCGACTCAGTGTGTTCCAGGCGTCGTCACCGACACGATCCACGACTGCCGGGGGGTTGTTGAGTCGTATTCGCCGCGGTTCGCGGCACGAAGAGTGTGCGTTGCATGGCGTTCTCTCCTTTCAAAACACTAAACGTGTTCTTACAGCGCTGGACGATATACCCGACTACCCTCCGCCGTCCTTCCAAGAAGCGATGGCTACTCCCTCTGTCTCTGCTGCGAGCACAACGACGTTAGGTCGTTCGCAACCAGACGAATCCGACTCCGAATCGGACGATGACCTTTCGCTCGATGTCGTCGAACGTGCTTCGACGCGGGGTCGTGGAGTCCTCGACTCCGACCCTGATGACACGGGATATGCGCAGTCGACAAACCAACCCCGTCCCCAAAAGCGGCACATGTCGCTTTCGCCCTTGCGAACCCTCTTCCCTTCGCGAAACAACTCCAACGGCAGTAGCCATCGCGAGTCGGCATATACTCTCAACACTATTGGATCGCCGCAGTCCCTCGCATTCCCGCGGAACTCGCCCCACTCGCGCAGCACGACTTCTTTGCGTGGTTCCGGCGAGCCATCTCCGCCCGCGTCTCCCTCGATTCGGAGCGAAAACCCTCTGGGATCGCGTCGATTCTTCTCGCACAAAGGCAAGGGGCGCGAGGGGCGCGAAGCTCTCTCATCATGGGAAATTGTCGAGTCGCAGTGGCCGCCAATGCCAGTCGTGTCTATAGCCCCGGAACGAGGCGTAGTCCCGGAGCGGGCTCCGCAGACGCCTGCAACACCCTCCCCGACGGTTTCTCTCCCTTTTCAACGTGCTTTTCCTCGCGAAAAAGCCGTTCCGATCGTGTCCAGCCCGTTCAGAGATCGTGAAAGGGAACGGGAGCGGAACCAACAGCAACCACCGGCGCCGGTGCCACAGAACAACCACGAACCACCTCCCATCGTCACCGTGCGCAGCAGGATGACCCCACCATCTTCAGCCTCGCCCGCTACACCGCCAGATGCCAGTCCCGTTCGGACCAAGAAACCGCCGCCGCCGCCACCGCCGCCCAAGAGAAAGGCACCATTACCACCTACGTCGTCTCCCCTCCGCGACTCTGTTGCTCCGGATGTGGATCTCGATCGTGCTATGCGTACGCCGCTCCCGCTGACCCCGGTGACCGCTTCTCCGCCATTCTCGCTCCCATTCTCGCGGCCCGCGTCCCCTCTGGGTCGCGAAATCACACCGAACAAGGTGGATGAGCCGCCCAGCTCGTCTGTGGACAGCGAGGGCCACTACCACCATTATCCCGGCCGCCCGCTGCCTCGTCGACCACGCGTTATCGTCGACTCGACCTACGCGCCGCACCCTGCGTTCCCGTCGGTGGAGATTCCGCTCCGTCCGCCACACGTGCCCGAGGGCATGTTGATTGACTTGGAAGGAGACGAGCTCGCAACGCCCGTTGCGCCGCTGGTCGACCTAGACGAGACGCCGACAGTGGCGAATGGGTCGCACAGCCTGGTTGACGAGCTGCTAGCCGAATTCGAGGAAACTCCGACAGCGACATCCAGTCCGATCACGCAGCTCTCGGAGAGCCTCCACGTGCTATCACCAGCTCCAACTCCTGCTGAGGATACCCAGTCGCAGTCGGAGTCGAACCGCCAATCGACCGCATCGTCCATCATCGAAATCGCCTCATCCTCCACTTCCTCCAACACAAACGACGAAGGGTACCTCGAGATCACCGACCTCGACGTGCTCCTCGCGCGCATCGAGGACGAGCAGATGCAGCGCGACGGCGCAAACTACGAAGCCATGCTTATGATGGCCGACTTTATTGGCCCGGCGCGGGCGCCGCGGCCGACCGTCACCAACGACTCGTCGCTCCTGCTCAGCGGGCAGATCGACGTCGCGCGCCGGCGCGTGCTCAAGGACGGGCGCGTCAAGCTTAAGCTGCAGCTCGTCGTCGGCGCCACACCCAACGCCACTGCGAGTCACGTGCAAAAAGGCAAAGGGCGGACGATCACCGTGGACCGGTGTGGGATCTGCTTGTCGCAGTTTAGAGGCGCGCAGGCGGCGCGTGCGAGCGAGCGCTGTGGGCATGTGTACCATTCGCGGTGTTTGGGGAGGTGGATCGTCAAGAGCCGGACGTGTCCGCTGTGTAGGATCGCGGTGAGGGAGGCGTGATTCGCCTGTCCCTGTGCCTGCGCCTATGTGTATGCGTATGGTACGCTTTATGACCTCCATCTCCATGCATATTATGGACGGGCTTTTTATGGCATATGAACTCACTTTGTGGGCATGATGTTTCTTGTAGCATACGTAGGACGACCGACATTTTGTAAGAACTCTACATGGAAATACATTGTTGTAGCGATTGAGGCGCTTCAGACGTTCCAGAGGACGATGCTGACTGCGAAGAGGCAGAATACTGGAGTGAACTACGCGTCGAGATGTGCGTTCCGTCCTTAGAGGATTCAGAGAGCTTGAGGAAAGCAAGAAAAAGCCACCCAGGCACGAATTAAAATAACTCCGAACAGTGCCACTAGGGTTCCTGGAATCCTATATATCCTATATATCCTATCCTGGAGAAGTGGAGCTCTTGCATGTGGGACAGCTGAATCCATGGCAAGAGCCTGCGATCCGTCTCCAAAATAATCATAGGGGTCTACGCCGCGCTATTTTCGAATCCAGTCGCGTCCGAACTCGCGGACTGGCTACCTGGTCGCGCCAGCGCCCTCCGCGGCATCCATCGGCGCGCATGGCCGATATGTTCAACTTTGGGCGCTAAAACCCAATGAAAGCGAGGCAGAATCGAAGGAGAGAAGCGAGCCCACGCATCGACGCACACGCGAGACTGCTAGACGCCTACCCTCGGCGGTGGATGAAACCAAAAGATTGAGCGGAAACGCAGTCGTGACTCATTGTTCGTCAGGTTCATCAACTCGTCCCACCACCCCAGATCCTGGCTCAAGGTCCCGAACACTGCTCGCAACGGCAACTGGGTTAATTCAGGCTCTCAGCATCCTCCAAAATCACATCTATTCGCCTTTCACGCCAACGTTTAGCGTCCTTCTGGGTTTCTCGACAGAGTTTGGACGCCCCACGTTTTTCTCCTGGATCGACACTCCATCTCACGATATCCTTCTTGTCGCCGCCAACCGTGGCATGATCCACGAATCCTGCGATCCGTCGCGAAGATCACTCGTCGTCAACCTATGTTATTCAGGAATGCGCGCCGGCGGAGAGATCCCTGACGCTCCAATAAAAGTTCGGCTGAGACGGGCAAAGAGCCATGCATCTTCTCCCCGTCCCTCTTTCTTTTCTTTGACGCACTCCCGTCGGTCTGCCCATCTGCACGCGTAGCCTTCAATCTCATCCCGCAACCTGCGGCTGTCCATCCTTCTATCCGTTCTTCTTGATATGCCAGTGACAGACGCAAAGCGGCATATAACCACTAGGGACGTCGATACCGCGGACACGGAACCACCTTCCTACGCGCAAATGGCCCCATCGATATCCTCAAACCAAAGCCGTCCAAGACCTCTTCCTCGAGTCCCCGCACTTTCCCTGCTCAGCCCTCAGGCTGGAGCGACAGCACCACTAGCTCCGCGTCGACGCGTATCCGGAGGCTCGCTCTCCGCACCCGGCCGACCCAAAGCCCCAACGTTCTTCGTTGTCAACCGCAACGAGAACGACTCGCCTTTATCCCCCGCTACGCCCGCGCCGTTCCACACCCGGTTGCCCCTGGTCGTCCCTTTGTCTCCAAAAGCGCTGGGCAAGCAACCCGAGCGCGGAGGCAACGACCCAAGCTTCCCGGACCTCTCGCACCTGTCGCTGGTTATGCACACGATACCCCCAACGCCAAGATCGCCTGCGCTCTTCCTTCACTCGCCGGCGATGGAGAGCCCTGGCTTTCGAGCGCGCTTCAGTCCGGCGAGGGCTAAGCGCAACGGCCGGCACGCGTTCGGCGGGTCGATTTCGTCCATCCCGGGAGATGTGTTGGTACAACTGCGATCGTTAGGCGAGGCGCGTACGCCTGATACACCACACATGCAGGATCACGACAGGGAGGCCGAATCCGAGTCGGAATCGAGCAGTGAGAGTGATGAAGAGGACTTGGAGGGGGAGCTTGGTTACGCTTCCGACTCGGAATTGAGTATGGATCCGGGCGGCGCGAAGCTGCGGACATCTTTGCGCTGGGTGAAGGATCTCGATGCGGACGATCGTTGGTTGGCTGAGAGTTACTCGGATGTTCTGAGGGCGTTATGAGAGGTTGGATCTCAGGATAAAAGTATTGGGTTATGGGCTGAACGCTGTAAAAGACATTTCCTACTCTATTCTAACTTAGTCCGTTGTGTACATACTTCTCTAGACGTTCTGCGATCCGACTTCAAAGCTCCTCCCATTCACTACAACACGCTCTACTCCAGCATGCGCAGCCTTCACAACCGCCAACACACTCCCCTCCGTCGCCCGACTCTCCTCCTCGTTATGATACTCCAGCCCATCCACAAACCTTACCTCCCTCAACGCATCGAACAACCCCAGCCTCTCCCTCAAAAAGGCCAAATACGGCACATTCGCATCCGGCCGGGCCCACGCAATGCGTATCCGCGGCACCACGACGCAGACGCTCACTGCGCCAACCGTGCTAATCCACTCGGTCCGCATCCACTCAACCCCGAGTACGAGATCAAACGCTGCGCTGGGCCAGTGCGCGTTGGCGTCCCAGGTCGTGGAGAACGTGACGGCGAGCGTGATGCGCGGAGCGAGGTGGTGTCGCTCGAGGCCTTCGAAGACGGCGGCGAGGCTCCCGAGAGGGGAGAGCGGGGGTTTCGCCGTCGAGGTGAGACATGTGCTGATTTCGAGCTCGGTGAGGGCGGGCAGGGCGCGTGGTGCGACGTATTTCAGCAGATAGTTAATGTACGGGATCGATGCGGCGAGGGTAGTCAGCTGCGGTAATTGGGGAACCGACAGCGGAATGGCTTGGGTCGCGGGCAAGTCGGCAAACACGGACGACATGCGTAGGGTTTGCAGCTCGGGTAACCGCGCAAGCAGCGTCATGATGCGCAGGTTCTTCTCCGGTGCAATGTGCCAATTAATTTCGAGTCCGTGCAGGGTGAGTAAGGTCTGCGAGACGATCTCGACGAAACGGTAGTCCTCCGTGGTCACATCAAGGCGCAGAGTTGAGATCTGCGAGCTCTGCAGAGCTGCGACGGTCCATGGCTCGAATATCGGCGACAAAAGCGCAGCAGGGTCGAACGAAAACGTCGTCAACTTGAGTGGCGGCGGAAGAACCAGGCGAACGCGCTTCCAGACGTTGTTGGTATGCAGCTGATTCCAACGAATTTCGTCGGGGAACAGGTACGGCGAGCCGTGTACATGTAACGCAGTACAAGTCTCCTTCTTGACGATGATGTTGAGCAAGCTCTGAAACAGCTCCGTCCATCGGTACTGGAGGGTCACGTGATGTTGCTCGAGCTGCGGCTTGAAGGCTACTCCGAAGTGTAAGGATACACTCTCGAGGCTGTCGAGACGCCTCAAGATGCGGACAAGACGCCGGAGATGGTTGATGGTTGGGTAGATGTGCCCCGTTCGTGGAATGTGGACCCGCAGTTCCTTGATCTCGGGTAGAACGAGAGCTACCTGCAATGCCGCAAGCATGTCGCGTGCCGCGGGATAGACGTCGAGCTTTATCGTGCATGAGGCCGTTGAGCGGTTCCATAGCCTCGGAGCGGTTAATAACGCATGGGAGGCAAGGTAGTTGAGCCGTCGACAGACGAGGGCCATGTCGAAGAGATCGTCTGGGAGAAATTCGAGGATGGAGATAATGATGTCGTCCGGGATGTTCATAAAGGGACTTGGTTCCGTTGTAAGGGGCTCGTCCGCACCGGGATAAAGCGCGCCCTTGCTGAAGACCTCTTGAAACTCGTCGGACGAACACTCGTCCCATTCGACGCGTCGAACCGCAGGAAACAGCGCCAGCCATCGCCGAAACACAGGGATGTTGTGCAACTGCGGCTGATAGGTTTGCACGAGCACCAACTCGGTCACCCGCCCAAACACGCCCCGCCACTTATCAGGCAACCCAAGTGCGATGTCGATGCATTTCTCCATGCCCCATATAACGCCGGTCATGAGATTGAACTGCGTAAGTTTGATTTGCATTTGGGCTGGCGCAGGATATCGCGCGAGTGGAGCGAGGTCGTCAAGGATGGACGGGCCGCAGAGTACACGCATCGGAGCGGTGATATATAGACGCTCGAGATGAGCGAGGAAGTCGGGCTGCTTGAGGAAGACGGCCAATTGGCTCCAGCTGACCCGCAACTCGGTCAACGCGTCGAGGCGGAGATTGTCACGTGAGGTAAGCGGGATGGTCAGCTTCTTGGAATGCGGAGGCGGCTCGATGACGAGGTGCGCGAGGTTCGGAAGCTTGGAGAGGAAGTCGGACAAGCTGGGTTTCTGCATGTCCGTGTTGATGATGGTCAGATGCGAGAGCGCTGGCAGCGCGCTCGCGATATCCTCCGCGATCGACGATTTGGGGAGTCTGTATTCTCCTAGCATCCCCGAGACGGAATGCAGCTGCAAGGCAGTGATAGGGCAGTATTGCAGCGTAACCAGGGTAAGGTGGTAGAGCGCCGGCACAAGCGTAAGTTTGCCCTCGAGGTGCAGGCTCTTGAGCCGGGAACGATTCGGCGAGAGCTGGGCCATGGCGTGTCGAGCAGACGCCGCGAGGTCACCGTGTTTCGGCGCCGAACGCAACTTGCCCAAGATCCCTTTCACCGCCACCTGGGAACGCGCCAGCAAGCGCGACTCCTCGTTGTAGAGCTCGTAGCCCTGCAAGAAATCCCATTTGGTGCGCAGCGATAAGTCCGTGACGGTTCCCTTGCGCAGAATCGCGAACCAGAGCTCCGAAAACCGGGCGTTCCATTCCCGCTGAATCCGGGCATCGGTGAGGATTTGGCCTTCACAGATCGTCCCTCTGAATTCCAGCGACACCCTGTCGACACGGGAAAGTCGGTCGACGAGAGACGCGGCACGGAAGAGGTCGCGTAACCCCAGAGAGAGATCGACGTTTAGGAAGATGAGGGATAGATGTTCGGTCGAATGGAGGAACGTCCGCGTTGCGAGTTGGAGGGCTTGCAGAAGGAGCCCCGGCGCGGTCTTCTCCGCGACATCGCCTTCAATGAACACCTCGCATTCGGCTTCTGGCTCTGGGATCTCGTGGCGCGCGAGAAACACCCGGAGCGCCCGTTCGCTGAGACGTTTGCATGAACGAGCGGTCGGCAGGATACATTCGTCGGCTATCTGCGCGCAAATGCAGTCTATTACTGCGTCGGGAAGGTCAAGCAGCATCGTCTAGGTGCAGGGTTAGCTGGGGACGAAAAGCGTTGTTTGGTGCGGCGGCGTACGTTGTGGATGAATGTGAGCCTGAGGCTGTGGATGACCTTGATGCCCTGGAGAGCGGAATTTTATGCCCGGCGAGGCAGTTCATGACGCGTCCGAAGGCAGTCGTGGCAGCCGCAAGCGAACAGATGAACGGGAGCAAGGTCAAGATGGTGGTGGTTTGGTCGAGAGCAGCACTCGTCGTGTGTGACTGGCTCTCCTCCGAACTCCCATGTCTTCCTCAACGACGGTACACTCGCCTCGCTCCCACCGCGGCGATAAAGCCCGCGGCGGACTTGGAGATACCTGCGACGATGGGCTGCGTCTTTGGAAAAGCCCTAGAAATGTCCAAATCGCTTGCAGTAGAAGACAAGCGGAAGCGCAATATGAACTGGCACCCAAGTTCTCTCAGACTCGAAGATAGCTCGTGGCGAATGCCGGTCGATACGTCGAACCCCAGCCCGACCAAGATGAGGACGGTATGCTGGTCGATAGATTCTCAAGAAATGTGAGACGGGTTTCCTCTAGGTGCACTCAACGTCGAAGCGGACATCCAGACTCCGCTCGACTGGGCTCCTTGGGACGGATATCGACTCTCGAGCCACCCAAGACGACGATGCGGACGTTGTTTACAATGTCCCGGATCCGGACCGCCGCCACTTCTTCTCAACCGTTCTCCGCCTCCACCTCCGACACCACCAGCCACGACCCATGGCCGTAGCAGCAGGGAGCATGTCCTCTTCGTCGCTTGCGTGGCTACGAAGCTCCCAATTCGCGTTTGGCACTCGAGTCTGAGATGAGCTCGTCGGCTTCGGTGGTACGCCTCCTACCACCGATTTCAGAATGACTGACGAGCGGCTGATGGTCAAGTTCTCCGTCACCTCCGTCGCGGAGCACCACAAGAATCTCCAGCACATTCTCGTCTTCATGACGGTCCATGGCGCAACGCCTGGCGTTAATATCGAGGCGGAAGTGTTGCCGGATGAACACGAGGGTGGGCTGGTCGCAACGTTCTTCAGAGGTGGTCGCTGGAATCTTGCTTGTGGCTATTCTATCTTTTGGGGGATTTACATATCTCAGCTATACTATTAATCATGCATTCTTCATTACACTCACTCATCTTTCTTCAATGTAGTACCAACCTCTTGTACCCGTAGAAACTTGCAAAATAGATTGCGATCCGTAGGATCACGTGCCCGAACGGTTTGGAACCAAACCACCATGGTCGATCCAGTCTCTTCGCCACATCGTGTCTTGGGTTCAGGCAAAGCAGAGCACAGCTTCGGCATCTTGAATATTAGAGCGCGGTGGCTGGACGCCTTCCACGAGGCGTTGGGTTCTCCATCGACACAGCTTACACCTCTCTCTCGACGCTCCAACATACCATGGAGCTCGCTCGAAGACCCCCTCACCCTCGCTCGGCGTTGACCACGGTCGAACTCTCGGTGGCAATCCGTCGGCCGCTGACTATCGCGGTGCCGGGTCGGACTCTCGAGAACGCATATACTCGACTGGGGAATGTCGCGGAGAGGCAGGCCAACAAGCTGGCTCATGCGTTTGGCAGGGGGCCTCTAGCGGCACACGAGCATATCGAGAGGTTCATGGGCGTGTATAGTGCGTGTGAAGCAAAGCTCGAAGAGATAAACAAGAAGCCACCGGAGGAGCTGCAACGATACTGCAGTCGGCTGCTTGAATACGCGTTTCCGTGAGTTCTCTTTGTGATTAACTGTGCTTTAGGTGGCTGAAGATTGACCACAGAACAAAGTCGGCCGTTACCCAAATGGATTGCTTCAAGTGCATCGTCTCGCTCATCACGCGTTATGCGGGGTTTCGAGCCATCTTCCTCGGTTGCCCACGATTGGGACGGTTGAATCCAACATCCGACGAGCTCGTGCAATTCTGGGGTCGTAGCGACGGGTTCGGGACCCTCCAGGATTTCACATTCGACCTCGGGTTCGCCGCTGAGTGCCTAGCGGAGCGAACTGTTTCTGTTATCGTAGAAACCGCGCTAGCGAAGGGCCCTCTATGGAGATTGGACGTTGGCCCGCTAGGGCTCAATGTCATCGAGCAACTGATAGTCTCTTCGGGTTGCGAGTACGTTGTTTTCTCGAACTCTACTACGTTCGGCGCTCATCGATGATTAGAGGAACATCCAAGTACTCTGCAAGCCTTGCAATCCGCTATCTCGGAGGCATCGTCGCCCGTCTATCTTTCTGGCTTCAAGATGGGCCAGTCTTCGACACGACAGTGACGAAACTTCTTGTCGCAGCCGACGGTTTGCTCAAGGACCTCGGGATCGATTCGGATGCTGGAGCGGAAGAAACATCCCCAGTGGACTCGGATGTTGAAGGGATTGACCTGCTGTGCGAAGCGATTGTTGCAGGCGTGCTATGGCGAACTTCGCACCAGGCACCCAATCGAATCGTGAGCTCTGAGCACGACTGGGTGGACGGATTCACAAATTTCGTCACTCTGTTGCGATAGTGAGTTCTCAGCGCCCTCTCCACGCTTCTATTTCTCATCTCGACAGTCCTCGCGCCGAAGACACCCTTCCGTTTGCCTGGGAGTGTGCGACAAACGAAGAAATGAATCGACTACAACCTGTGTTATATTCCTCGAAAGAATGGGAAACCTTTGAGCTAGAGTGAGTAGTCGATAGCGAGTTATGCGCTTATAAAGCTCAAACTTGGAACGCAGGTCACTCGATTCGCCTTCACTCACTTATAGTCCGTCGCCATCTCGGCAACGTGATAGGCGCGAGCCCCACCCGTCCACCAAGATGACCTCGACACCACCCAATCTGTCCCAAATGGCGCGCCCAAAGCTGTCTCGCGCCCCGGCGAAGGACAGAAAAGACAGCTTCAGTTTGCAGCGCTGGGTGCTCTTGAAGAACTACATAATACAGACGATCTCTCCATCTTCCAAGACCTCTATGCGCCATGCAAAGTCCCCACAGAGCAAATCTCCATCACCCTCTGCTTCGCAGGATTCGCGGCTCCTCGATTCGAATGCGTTGGCGGAGACTGCTAGTGCCCCAGAACACCCGTCAACGCCGCCGGCGACCCCGCCAAGAACGTCATCGCCGTCTGAGCCGGTGCGCGATCGCCTGTTTGCTGCGATCAGCAAGCTCGAGAGCACGCGACAGGCCGAGTTGACGGACCAGCTTATGAGCCTTTCGAAGCGGGAGCGGGCGATGTGTCTGTTCAACGTCGAGGTTCTGCGCGCCAAGATTGCCGATGCCAAGTTGGTTCTGGAGAGCGGCGAGGATAATGCTTCGTCCAAGGAGATAATGCCGAATACGCCCCGGCCAAAGAAGACGGCCAACCCGACGTCGCCGCCGACTACGCCAAATGCCACAGTTTCGTCGAGCAGGCGCACTGTCGAGCTCCACTAGACTGCAATTCTCGATTCGGACAACTTCCCGTTCTCGCTCAAGAAGACTTGAAAGGACGATCGTTTCGTTCACGTGATCGTCGATCATCGGGGCCGCCATGACTCGTTCTCTTTCCACCAGGTCGGGCCGCATCGAGTTGCGAGCCCCAACTGAGCAAGACGACGTTGCCCTCGCTGCGCTGCGCTCACACCCGTATACGCGCCGCCACATTCCCGCCTTCCCGGAAACATTCACCGTCGAAGACGCAAAAGCCCTGCGCTTGAAGCGAGATGCCGATCCCAGCCATATCCCATTCTACATCTTCCGCACCGACACGAACGAGTTTATCGGGGCCACATCCATCGCGTACATCGACCGCGATGAGCGCGCGTGCGACACGGGGATTCTGCTGCGGGAGGAATACGCGCGTGCGGGTTATGCGACCGACACGATGCATGCGGTTCTGAAGCATGCGTTCGAGGAGGAGGGAATGCATCGCGTGTCGTACCACACGAGCGAGAAGAACGTCGGGATGCGTGGGTGGTTGGAGATGGCCGGTGCGACGCTGGACGGGATCCTGCGCGAGGCGTGGCCCGACAAGGACGGATACACGAGCGTGTGTGTTTATAGCATCCTCGAGCAGGAGTGGGCGTCGCTGGTCAGGCAGAGGTTGGAGGAGAGGATCGACAAGCGTGGCCGCTTAGACGGTTAAGGCCCGATTTGGATGTAACGAGGTTTCACACGCCCACGGAAGACGACCCGAGTCGAATCTGAACTGTGGTGTCCATGATCGAAGAAATACAGCCAATGGCAGCGTTTGGGCTCACGGAGGGCTCTCCGGATCGATCTGCGGTCAAACGGGTGGGTGAAACCAAGCGGTTTACACGCCGCAGACTCTCCGCCTCGTGATGACCAAGTGGTCCTCGGTCATCGTCCAGCTTTTTAAAGCTTTGAGGCCCTCGACGAGCTCCAATTGACCATGCCTTCGTTTGCTGAAGCACAAGCCGACAACGCGTTTTGGGTCCTTCCCGACAACTACACGCCTACGTTTGTCGTGGTTGGCGGAACCTCTGGCATCGGGGAAGGCATTGCGCAGGCCCTGGGCCGACACACGAAAGGCAATGTGCATTTGCTTATCGTCGGCCGTAACGGCGCTGCTGCCAAGAAGACTTTCTCGGGGATGCCCTCTCCCAAGGGCACACGCACGAATTCGTCGAATGCGATCTATCGTCGATCGCCAACGTCAAGCGCGTCTGCGCCAGCCTCGTTCAGCGGTTTCCGCGAATCAATCTCCTGGTCATGACCGCTGGTGCTGTGGACCTGGGGAGCAACACGACGTCCGAGGGACTGGAGAAGGCTTCCGCCATCGTGTACTACGCGCGTTGGGCATTGGTGGATGGTCTCTTGCCTTCGTTGCTGGCAGCGAAGGATGCTGGCGAAGACACGCGTGTGTTTTCGGTGCTCAACGCGGGCATGGGCAAGCCTATTGACTTTGACGATCTTGGGTTGAAGAAAAAGTCGGCGGAGGCGAAGTCGTTGGGGACCCTCATAGAGACGGGGTCGGCGATGGCGACCTACATGGATTACATGGTCATGGTGCGCTCCGTTTAACTCTTATTTTCACTCAATCTGACGCGTCTTGCCTGACAGTCCTACGGGAAACGCTACCCAAATATCCCCTTCGCACACGCCAGCCCCGGCGCGGTCAGCACCCCACTCTGGGGTCGCTCGCCCAGCCTCTCCCTCCGCATCACCGGCCTGTTTATCAAGGTCATGTTCTTTACGCGCGCAAAGTCTATTACACAGTGCGGCGAGCACCAGGTGTACGCGCTGCGCCACATTCCCGCTGGGGCGTCGTGGACGAGCCCGGAGGGGGATGATTTTGGCAGGGACAGGGTGTGTGGTGGGGATGACGAGGCGGAGAGGCTGTGGGCGCATACGGTTGAGGTGGTTGGTGCTATCCACGCGTAGGAGAATACTGTACTCGATAACCTAATCATCACGTGCCTGACCATCAACGCGTCTTAAACATTGACGACCAACGGCGAGCGCCAGCGCCCGACGCCGTGCTGGATAGATCCGCTGCCAGAGATTGTCGGCCCTGACGACCAAAGTTCGGACCAAAATTGGGGATATAGACTGGTCGTCCACCACGACGTCGACATGGTTCTGTATTCTTGCTTCCATGAGCGGAACACGCCACTCTGCTCGACTCTCGGGCGTTAAGGCCCGGAAAGACACGTCTACGGGCCCAGCACCGTCGCAAACTGTTGGTGGCAACGCGTACACGACCTCCCGGCCGAAAGATTCTGGTACTAGTAGAGACGACACCGACGAGGATGAAGAGACCGAGATGGGGAGTGAGTGGCTCACCATGTATGGTTAGAGGCAAAGCTAATGATATTTTGCTCGCAGAACGGCGACGAGCCTCCAAGAAGCAGAAACTGAACACGTCGCGGGCGAAGTCCGGGAAACAAGCGAAAAAGACACATTCGACTCGGACGGGCAAGAGATACAAGGATTGTTTGCTTGCCGAGCTGCCACTGGATGTTCTTTTCGAGGTATGCTCGCGCCAGGGTACTTTGTTTGTCTAGGAGTGACCAACGCTCTTCTCAGGTCTTTGGCCGCTGCCCGCCGCAAGATCTCATCTCGCTCAGCCGCACCAACCACCTGTTTCGCACGCATCTTTTGTCAAAAGCAAGCCGCGCTATTTGGAAGGCGGCTCGCGAGTATGCGGATGGGCCACCAGTTGGCCCTGGAATGACCGAGCAGCGGTGGGCGCATATCCTCTTTGGTAAACCGCGGTGTCAGGTGTGGTCATTCCTTATTCCCGCGAGCTTACATGCTAAAAGTTTCAGTCCTGCAACGCGCCAAATGTTCACCGGGTGGACTACGGACTTCAACGGCGAGCCTGCGTGAAACGTCTCAAATCCAAGTGCGTGGTCCGGACCACCCACATTCGGACGGACTAACAACACTGTTTTCAGCCTGGTGGCCACCTCCCTGTTCACGAACATATTCCCCGATCTCGATAGTGGCATTCTTGGCCTTCTACGATACACAAACTGTTGCGTTATGTCTCGTCTTTCAGGTTCTTCTCCTTCATAACGCCTTTCAGTTGGCGCCCATTCACATGGGGAAGCATCCACCAGCCGGTTTTATTGGCGCCAAGATGTTGAGGATATGGCTCTGAAGCTGGAAAGGCTTGACCTGGACATCAAGTCCCTTGTCCCTGAGGCTCGCAAGAAGAAGGACACATTCATCGCGGATCGCACGCAGCTCGTCGAAGCTATTGTCGAAGTATGCAGTCGCTCTGCTCGCTGATAGTACCCTGATTGCCTGCACTTCCAGCATGCTCAGATTTGCTTGACGTGGACTGCGAACGCGTCGCGTCGCCGTGAAGACGAAAAGGCAGAGATGATACGCAAGCGGTTCGTCGAGTACGTTCGTGTCCTTCATCGCCGACTATGTTTGACTGCCTTGCAGCATCCATGCAAAGTTTGTCGAGTTGGGCTATGCAAACGAAGACATCGACGCAATCAAGAATGAAAGTACTGTCCGGCAGACTACTCCATTGTCCGACCGCCGTATGTCGTCACGTGCCACCCATATTTTTTCTTTCTCGTTGACCTCGGCTTCCAGACTGGAAACTCATTCGATCGCCTCTCGAGGAAAGGGTGCGAGCCGCGAAAATCCAACGGCTCAGTGTAGAACGCCTGCGCGTGGCAAGCAAGCTGTACGACGCCTACAAACAGAACCTCAACGCCGGTCGCTGGAGGACGCTGCCGCAACGTTCTGTCGTGTTTGCGGATCCCGCGTTCAAAGATGTTCTTGAAAGCGAAAACTACGATGCCAACCATGTTACCGAGGCGGATTTCGCTGCTGCGGTAGCCTCACTCCCCGAAATCGTCGCCTCAATCCAAGCGGCCCGCTCGGCACAGTTGCTCCAGCTCATCCAAAGGATCCCGATCTCCGAATATGCCGCGCCTGGCGATATTGCTCCGCCGCATCCGCACCCGCAAGCCGTGGATTCAGCATTGGCTGTGTTTGTCTGCGAACGAAATTGCAGGCTGTACAACTTCAACTCGTCGGTGCCGGGCAACACTGCGTTTGCGTACATCGGACCGGATGAAGCGGCTGCTCACCAATGCGAGCCGCCGTACGCGTACGCGCATCACTTTGATACATCGCGGACGATGCCGTTCAACACCGTGTTCGAGCTGAGCGGGAATGGTGTGCGTGCTGCGGCTGCACTTGTCCGGAGCGTGGGCTTGGAGGAGAACAAGACCACATGCGCGGAGATGGACGCGCTAGACGCGCGGTTCCTGTGCCAGGTGTGTATGCCGAAGGGGGTCGGCGGTGGTGGGTTGTACTATCCTGCGTATTCATGGCGTTCTGCGGTCAGTCTCGGACATATACGCTGTTGTCTGGTGTTGATGTCCGTTCTCAGATAATCCACTTTGTCTCTTCGCATGCCGACGAGGAAGTTCCTCGCTGGGACCGCCTGGACGACGCGCGTGCCGAGTTCGTCAAGCACAGAGAAACCGACGAGACGCGTTCGTGGGCGTGCAACCACTGCGCGGAGCATATCGAACGGTGCGATACAGTAGTGAACGTCATCGAGCATGTCAAGACCAAGTTCGTTTCGTCGATATCGTTGCACCCATTTTTTCGCTGAAACTGGTTCTCTGCGAATAGGCATGGCATTGTGGACCCTACCGCCTCTCAAGATTTGGTCCGACTACTTGCTCTCGAGCTGACGCCAGTAAAGGTAAAAGTTTCCGGCCCAGGCTCTGAAGACGGAGAGCATATCCTTGTGCGTTGAAGGGCCCCCAGCTACGATGCGGCTCGTCAACGTACCTTCCAGGTGAGCTCATTTTCTGTTTCGCGATGCATACGGTGCCTGATGCGTTGATTTACAGACAAGCTTGACGAGCCGGTGGATTCGAGGAAGTGGCTACACCTTTGGATGCGATATTCGAGCACGATCTCCGAGAATGTATTTTGACCCCCCATCGACACGTGACCCGACATTCTCGAGTTCCTTGCGACGAATCGTCGAGTGGTCGAGCAACTGACTATCCACGGTGTTCCAGGACGTCTATGGGGGCACTCCGAATGCACCTCCGAATTGTGTACGCCTGCTCTGATTCTTTCGTGGGTCACCACTGGCAAGCTCATTTCGCCTTGGTTAACACCGTTGTCGAAACGCAGCATCATGATGCAGGCATCCTCTGCGTGTGTGTGGTAGCACGCCGGAAAGCTGCTGACCCTCTAGTCCATCTCTTCGTCTGAGTTTTGCGCAATGAACTCAGCACTCAATTCCGCACGATCGATCCCTTAATTGCTTGAGGTGCGCAAACACCGTGTTCTCCTCGGTTTGCCGAGCACGTAGTGACTGTGGGCATGGATGCAGGGCTTCTGTTGCGCGGAGAGTGTACTCGAGGACGGCTTTGACCGAGATGCTACCCGCGAAGCGATTGGAGGAACATATGTGTTTCGTTCGTGGCTGCGACTGGGCCGGCCTAGAGTGCTGCGTCGTGTGAGCCTTGCGATGGCCAATTTCTTGCTTGCACTCGGGAGGATTCGGGGATGCCTCTGAATACGCGCCGAGCACCGCCGAAGCAGACAATTATGGCGGCTCCGACAACTCCCGCCGACGTCATGGCATATTGGGGCCGCCTCCGACTAGCACGCAAGAAGGTTCTCATCGTCTCCGCGTTGCGTCGCGGCGATAAGACCGCCGACGGATGTCCCAGGTTCCCGGTAAGCGAGCCTGAGTGAGCTTTGAGGGGATTCGGTGCGTGTCAGGTCCACTGCAGCTGCTGTATTAGCCTGTCGGGGATCGCATTTGACTGAATACGCGCGTGGACCAACATCCGCGGCTCGGAAGCTCAGGAGCACTCCTGGCTGTCGACAGGCGTTTATTTGTTGGGGATCGCGAATAGACTCTCTGTGCGTGTTCGGCGGTAGAAGAAATGCATGAATTCAAAAGGCACGCTGCTACAACGAGGGCTCGAGAGTTGGGAGGGAGGTAACCAAACGCAGGCAAAGCGCGTTTTCTGATTGCAATTAGAGAGAAGATGTGGCTGGCAGTGGCGGTTGGTTGCTTCCACGAGGCGCTGACAGAGATGTTCGAAGAAGCTATCGCGGAGTCTAGGCGGAGTGAGGAGATGTTCTTGTTCTTGTGCCCGAAACAGAATACGCCGCTATCAGCGCCGGAGAGGCAGATTAGAGTCGGCCGAAGGCGGAAGGGTCTGCTGACCCTTGGCGGAACATTCGAGACGGGGCCAGGAACTGGAGCATCGCATCAACGCGCACAATAGAGTGGCGACGGCGACTTGGGGCCATCCGAGGAGCGAACCAGTGTAGTGGAGCGATAACGCGAGAGTGCTCCAAATTGAGCATGAGGCCGAGCTGCGCGCTTTGAGGTATCGTGGATGGGTGGTCGTCTGCGGACAGCGTCCAGGGGGGTTATGATACCTCGTTGAAGGGAGCTGGCTGTGGCGTCGTGAATTAGGGCCGTCGTCGTCGTTGGGTTGGACAGCCATCAGCAGTGGAATGATGGGGGCCTCAAATATGATATAGGCAGATCACGTTTTTGCACCTCTTCCCCATTGACCACCACTCCGACACCCACAAAGACGCCGTTGCGCCTTCCGCCCTCCCCGAGCCCCCTTCTTCACCATGATGCTCGTTCAGAAACAACCTCACTTCCCGGCGCTTGCCCCGTCGCCGTATCTCTACACCCACCGGAGGCACCCATCTGCACCACCTGTCTCAGCGGTCGTGGTCCAACCCACCCGCACCCCGGGCTTGCTCACCCTCTCCAAACCGGTCAGGAAGGAGCACAAGTCGTCCCCCAAGCCCCGGCAGGCAGTGCCCGCTTCCCGCTCCCCCAAGCCGGCCCCGGCAGAAGCGGTCCCTCCGTTGAAGCCAGCCCCCGAGATACGTGGCCGTCAGCAGCATGGCAAGCGCAACCACCAGCAGCGCAGCTCGTCGCATGCAGCCCCGTCCCGTCGTCGCCAGCCGTCGCCGGACCCTTTTAAGACCGCTGCCCCTGCACTGCCACCCAACAAGCGCCAACCGTCCATCTCTGTCCCTCAGCCGGCGGCCCCCGTCGCTGAGCTCTCCCTCCCCGACCCGGCCCGTCGCAAACTCCAGCGGGCTGCAACCCACGACATTTTTCCCATTTGCGACGACATGACAGATGTCGGGTCTCGGCCGTCAACGCCGACCCCTCGTCAACGTCCCGAGCTTCGTCTAAACGAGCCCCGGACTCCGCCCCGTCGCTCTCGTCTTCCAGAGCCTCCTCTTACGGCTCCCGTGCCCTCGAGCACCGCACTTTCGTCCTTCCCCTTCCCGACAACCAGCACCCCCAACTCGAGTCCCAAGCGCCGCCCTGCTTTGGCTGCGCGTCGTACCAAGCATCTCAGCGAGGGGGTCATGCTGCCCATCTCGTTCCTCCAGGAGACTCCGGTGCCACCCACACGTCGCAGCCAGTCGTCGGAGCGTCAGGAGCTTGAGGATGGCTTCTTTGCCAGCTCTCAGTTCCAGAACTCTCCGAGCCCGGACGAACTGCCGCCGCCGCTGTTTGCTTGAGTGCGTTTGACGTCTTGAAACGACGTCTCTTATCCTTATTATTATTTATTGCAGGCGCACTATCTTATTTCTTAACTTCGGTTCACCGACACCGGCTCCCTCGCTCCGGACACCCGCGCCTCACTCCTTATCCATTTTGTCCGTCTGCATGCACCATGGTTACATCGCACATCGTTCTGTGTAACTGTTTTTTGGGTTTCACGCCTCGGCCTCCTTTTCTCCTTCTCTGTATCGGTCTAGTGTATACGTAGAGAGGTGAGCTTGCCCTTTCCGTCCTCGATGTCGCTGACAATGCCTTTTTCTAGTTCGAAACCAAAACGAGCAGCAAGAAATGAAGCAGAAGGCTGCTTAATTTATACAACAAATCCTAGTACCGCCATCCGCACCCCATCTTGGTTTCCACCACACCCCCCATTTTTGCCGCCGTTTTCCCCCGATGGTGCTACCCCTCGCATCATTATCCTCCAACCCGCGCGCACAACTCACGACCGCGCTTGCGCCGGTCACGCCTTGCCGATGCAACTCGTAGGCAAGCCCTATTTACCGGCTCGTCTTCGTCGTCCCTGCGACGGCGCAGACCAGCCATCCGACGATTACACCCCCTCTCAAGACCACCACCCACCACCACCCCCACCGCCCACTACAATCCAACCCTGATGACGTCTCGCAACGACACATTTGTATCATATCGCATCGCATCGCATTGTTGTTTCCTGTTACATTCTTGTCCTTCTACGGCCGCGCACGCCAACGCAGCCAACGGGCGGATGTCGTGTCGACGTCGTCGACCAAGCCACCGAGTCGGACGGACGAACGCGACCCATGCAGCTTTCTTCTGCATCCAAGCCGCTCCGGTCCCCTTCTTCGCCATCCATCCCCGCCATCCTATTTTACACTCGGCCTATTACCCTTTTGTTTCACCATTTATCCTCAAATGTGTCTATTGGTGCGTTCCTTACTCTTTTCTTTTCCTTTCCTCTTGGTGCGCTTGAGCTGACCTTGGTTCCTTTTTTCGTTTCCGCAGCTGCAACACTGTACCATCATGGCATACCCTACCTATCTCCCCATCCCCCGACCTATCTTATAGACTGCGGGTCCCTGGCCCTCATCGCGCGCGTACCAATCCCCATCCTTGCAAAGCCGGTTCCGTCGGCGCGTTGACGACGTGCCGCATACTGCGCTTTGCTCCGGTTGGACGACGCGACGCGAGGACCACACCCACCACCCCCACATACACACTCCTTGAAGAATCGTACACGAACCCGCTCGTCTCGTCGTATTACAGACGAGTCGAAGTCGAAAGTCGAAACCGAACCCCCCCAGACGTTGTATTTGTATCGTATCGTGCCTATTTGCATCGTAGCGTAGCGTAGCCAGGGGAGAGAGCGTTGGCGTTGAGTACGTAGTAGTTGGTGTTGACGTTCGCGATTAGGTGTAGTTTGGGAAAGTAACTCGTCATCGTACAGTGGGATTACTACTAGAATCGATGTCTTTTTTGGTCCCTTTCGAGGATGAGGTCAGGATAGAAAACGTTATATGCGCTGACGATGGTAATCGTACGCTCTGTGCGGCTCGGGGGAGACGAAGGGCCGCGAGACGCCTGTCCCTGTACAAGCAGGCGTCGATTCAAGCTGGGTGCCCTCTCTATATATGTTGAGGTCGACTTTGTCTACTTCGAAGCGAGCTTGGACACGATGGGCTAGCACAGTCCGCGTGTTGAGCATCAGCGTCCGGGCGAAGCGTCCTGGTCCCCGTCATCCACAGCTCGATATTAACCAGCCGTATCTGGTACTCCTGCGCCATCGGCTGAAGATTTTCGGCGCGCTAGCGGAGGTGCGATTCGAGGATGGGTGCAAGTATGTCCATCGCGATGAGCTGCTTCGGAGGGTAGCGGAGGCGGACGTGCTGCTGGCGGTTGTGACGGCTGCTAGCCCCAGACTGGACCGTATTGTAGTGAATTCGAGGGCCGTTCAGGTGGGATCGCATACTCTTTGCTAGTCGTAGAGCATGTTGGCAGTAGTCTGGGCTAGAGCGAATCAAAGCAAGAAACTTATCAAGACGTTTGCTTCACAACAACTCGAAATGGACATCCACTCCGCAACATGAAGTGGACGGAGGTTCACAGTTGCGTACTCGCGTACTAGTATTGCGTTCAAACATTCGGAGACTTCTTCCAATCACGGCCCTCCACCGGCGCACCAACCTTGTGCCTGAAACCAACCCAGTCGGCACAACACACGCGTCGCGGGACGAATCACTCACTTCGCTTTCAGATGCGACTTCACGCCCTCCAAGATGAACAACCGAGCTCGGCTCGCGGTCTCCTCACAGCGCAAGCAGTTGAACTCCGCCTTCGAACCTGGCCCTGGGATATGCACCATCGCTGGCGTCTGCTCAAGATCCAACACACGGACCAGATCGTGAGGTACATCAGGCTCGGCGATGTCATGCCTGGTGAAGGTGATGCATTGTCAGCAAGAGCGAGACCAGCAAGTACGTGCTAGCGAGAAAACACACTTGGTTTTGATGTGCTCGATAACCTTTGTTCGCGTCTCGCACCGCGCGATATGCTCTGCGCAGTGATTGCATGCCCACGCAAGTGTGGTGTCGGTTTCTGCTCGCTTGAGCGACTCGGCGCGGGCGTCGTCCAAGCGTTCCCATTGAGGAACTTGCTTATCGACGTGCGAAGAGACGAAATGGATTATCTGATAAGCAACATCAACACCGGACAGCAACGTACATTCATGGAGACTGACCGCAGAGCGCCATGAATACACAGCATAGTTCAACCCGCCACCGCTTCTAGTCGGCATACATGTCTTGCACAGAAACCGCGCGTTCAGCGTGTCCATTTGTGCACAAGTCGCCCTGTCATTCAAGCCGACGGTCTGGACGAGTGCAGCTGCAGCACGAACACCGCGGTCGCTCAACTCGAAAACCGTCTTCACACTCGGCTCGGTATGATGCCAAGGATGGTACGGCGAAGCTGCACAGTTGTGCGTGGCCGCTGAGTCCTGTCCAATATAAGCCGGTGTAGCATTGCGGTTACCCCTCATCCAGCTGAGGTATCGGCATCCTCGTTTGCAAACAAAGACGGCCAACGCCGAATCCACTGCATGCGGATGCGGCAAGGACGGCGGAATGTCGCCAGGCTCGGCATCCTCGGGAACGGGCCCGGCAGGCGGCCGTTGAATGAGTTCAAGCAGCTTCACCGAGCGAGCCGCTTGGATGGAGGATACGATTTCGGGCAGTAACGCGACAATCGACGCGAAATCCGCCTCCGTAGACTTGGCGTCGTCGTTCTCGCTGTCGAGAATGCCTTTGAACGCGGGATGGTCGAAAACGTCGGATTCCTGGGGAAGTGTTCTCCACTGGCTGGCGTTGAGCCCACGCTTGTACGCGTTGTACAACTTGTTGGCGATGCGGAAGCGTTCGTTTCTGAGCCGTTCAGTTTTTGTGGCTCGTATTTCTGCTTCAAGAGACGATCGAATAATTTTCCAGCCTGGATGCTGGGGTCAACCTTGGGCATAGAATAATGCATGCACGTGGCGACATACCGCGGTCGGTCAACACAGTCGCTTGCCGGACGCTGCTCGCATCCTTGATGGCCTCGATGTCCTCTTCCACATAGCCCATCTCCATGAATTTGGTTCTGATACTAGCAGAATGATCAGACATATTCGACCAGGAAGGCATGCAGACTTACTCGTTGAAACGCTTTCGCATCATCTCTGCCTTTTCCTCCTCACGGCGAAGCGACGCATTGACCGTCCACGTCGAGCAGATCCTACCATGCTGCGAGGTCAGGCAATTAGTCTCGTATTACTGTGCAAAGGGGATCACAAACTTGGTTGATAGCTTTGAGCAGCTCCTTGCGCTCCGAAATGAATGTGTGCTTCTTGCCAGCGTCAGAGACTCCAGCCTCGATGTCTTGGTCGAGCTTTTCGAGCTCGAGGGCCATGTCCTCGATGTCTTTCTGCCAGTAGAACCGGCTGTTGGATGCGTGCCCGTGCGAGTGGCCGCCAACTAAAGCTATTGTAAGTATATATAGAGGTGAGGACGAAGAGCGACGCAACTGTTTGTGTACCGGAGTAGATCCAGGATACTTGCATCGAGTTCGGGGAATACTCTCGAAAACCGAGAAGTGACGACCAAGCTGAAAACAGGGTTACCACTTTTATTTGAATTCAGGTGCTACATCCGGAGGCGCACTTGAGTTTCAGACATTTCACGCAGGCCCGCCGTTGAAGTCCGTAGTCCACGCGGTGGACATTCGGCGCGTTGCAAGACTGAAGCTTTTAGCATATAAGCTCGCAGGAATACGGAATGAGCACACCTGACACCGCGGTTTACCAAACAAGATATGCGCCCACTGCTGCTCGGTCATTCCAGGAGCAACTGGCGGCCCATCCGCGTACTCGCGAGCCGCCCTCCAAATGGTGCGGCTTGCTTCCGACAGAAGATGAGTGCGTAACAGGTGACTCGTCCGACTGAGGGAGATGAGGTCTTGAGGTGGGCACTGTCCGAAAATCTGAAAACAGTTTAGTCGCTAAGAAACAGAGCACCTCGGATGGCATACCTCGAATAGAATGTCGAGCGGAAGTTCAACAAGTAAGCAGTCCTTGTTGCTCTTGCGCCCCTTGCCCGTTGAACGCGCCGTTTTGGTTTGTTTCCCCGTCTTCGGAGGCGACTTGTCCAATTTCTGCTTCTTAGCGGGTCGTCTCCCCTCTGCAGACTTGAGTTTTTCCACTCGAACCGCGCATTCTGACCCATACCGTATTCCCCCTCGCTCATGGAGTCCGCATGCTCGTCCACATCTGCCGGAGACTCGTCGCCGGCGTCCCAATCATCCTCGCTCATGGAGCCTTCCGGGCGAGAGGTTGTCTTTGCCCTGGACGCGTTGCCGCCGCCACTCTGCGCCGTTGCGCCATTTTCGGACGCGTCTTTCCGAGTCTGGGCGGCTGAGAGTCGAGCAGACTGGCGTCTTCCGCTCATGGTGTTGTGGTGGGCCTAAATGGAAGAAGCGCGTTGATGTGATCAGGCAAGCACCTCGACTTGACCTCGACTGTATGCGGCCACAACTTCTCTAAGAGCTCAAGCCACAGGAACGTCCTAACGAGAGTCCGTACTCCTCGTAGAAACTTTTTGTGTCATGTCAACTACCCCGGCGCCGCTGCCGCGTTTCGTGCGCTCAGCTGCCGGGCGCATTATAGACGTGGACCAAGTGTTAGCTCTTCCATTCCACCTTCGTTCTCGACCTCATAGCCTTCAGCGTATTCCGCCATCTGGCCAAAAACGAGAAGGCTCGTTTGCAAATGGCCCGGTACGCAGCATCGCTTCCCGCGGAAAAGCTTACTTACAGACACTGTACTCAGGAAGCGAGCGGAGCTGAAGCTTTGCCCTCCAGCCGTGCAACAAGCCGCAGCCGACAAGGCTCGAGAACATCGAGCCAAGTATCGTGAAAAGTTTTCCGCCGTACCAACTTCTCTCGGCAATGACTGACTCTGTGCGCAGGAATCGGCAAAACCTGCGGTCCAAGGAAGCAGAGCGTCGTGTGCGCATGAATCACGAGCGATACGACGCGTTCCAAACGCATATCGAGCAGCAGGGATCATCTCGACAGGGCTCCGAGTCGGACCGGGAATACACCTCAGACGATACTTTCCATCACGACGCGTTCCAGCTTGAGCAGCAGGGGCTACCCTCACAAGCGTATGCTCCTCGCTACCCTCGACAAGGCTCGGAGTCGGACAGTGCAGGTGGTTGGTCTGCCTGAGAGAGATGTGGCCTTGTGTCGGGCAGCGTCCAAAGTGGTTCGTGTACCTGTTGGAGGCATACAAGTACCTCGAAGAGAATGCCGAGTTGGTACCCCGTCTTCGCACGCGACTTGTCCGGTTCCTGCCCTTCTGCAAACAAAATAACATTGGCTGTTGACTCGGCCCGCTCTCAACTTCGTCTCTTCAGCCTCAGAAGGATTTCTACCGAGAGGTTTTCTTCGTTGTGGACGCGTTACGAGCCACAATTTGCGAGGGTGCGGCGGCGCCGGCAGACGCGTCTTTCTGAGCCTTGGTGCTGGAGAATGAGTAGCCAATATATCGTTCCAAATTTGAGTCCTAACTCCATCGCTGTCCTTTGGTCGTCGTCAAGCGCGTCCCAGACGCGTCAGGAAGACACGTGATCATTGATTCAGTAGAGATCGACTGTAAAATAGTCCAAGTCTATGCGTGAATAGCACCAACCACCTCAACTGTATGCGCCCACAGCATCTCCGCCTCCTTCTCCCCACCACAGACCCTGTCGTTGCCAAAATCATCCCCGTCCGGAGTTGTCCACGACGCCCCAGCCGGAATATGGCGTAGGGCATACACCTGATGCTCGCCGCACTCCGTAATTGACTTGGCGCGGGTGAAGTACATGACCTTGATGAGCAAGCCCATGAGACGAAGCGACAGGCTCGGCGACCGTCCCCAGAGTGGGGTGTTCACGCCGCCTGGGCTGGCGTGGGCGAACGGGATGTACGGGTAGCGTTTCGCGTACGACTGCAACACAAGACGCGTCAATTTATATCGAAAAGCAGGGAATTAAGCAGAATAGCTCACCATGACCATGTAGTCCATGTAGGTTGCCATCGCCGACCCCGTTGCGACGAGAGTCCCCAGCGACTTCGCCTCCGCCGACTTCTTCTTCAAGCCAAGATCGTCAAAGTCGATGGGCTTGCCCATGCCTGCGTTGAGCACAGAGAACACACGCGCGTCCTCCCCAGCCTCTTTTGCAGGGAGCAAAGCAGGCAAGAGACCATCCACGAACGCCCAACGCGCGTAGTATACGATGGCGGAAGCCCTCTCCAGTCCCTCGGACGTCGTACTGCTTCCCAGGTCCACAGCGCCAGCGGTCATGACCAGGAGGTTGATCCGAGGAAAACGCCGAACGAGGCTGGCGCAGACGCGCTTGACGGTCGCGATCGACGACAAATCACATTCGACGAATTCGTGTGTGATGCCCTTGGGAGAGGGCATCCCGAAGAAGGTCTTCTGGGCAGCAGCGCCGTTGCGGCCGACGATAAGCAGATGCGCATTGCCTTTCGTGTGTCGGCCCAGGGCCTGCGCGATGCCTTCCCCGATGCCTGAGGTTCCGCCAACCACGACAAACGTAGGCGTGTAGGTGTTGGGAAGAACCCAAGACGCGTTGTCGGCTTGTGCTTCAGCGAACGAAGGCATGGTCGATGAGTTCGTCGATGGCCTCAAAGCTTTAAAAAGCTCGACGATGACCGAGGACCATTTGGTCATCACGAGGCGAGAACTCTGCGGCGTGTAAACCGCTTGATTTCGCCCACCCGTTTGACCGCAGATCGATCCGGAGAGCCCTCCGCGAGCACAGACGCTGTCGTTGGCTGTATTTCTTCGACCATAGACACCACAGTTCAGATTCGACTCGGGTCGTCTCCCGATTGCGTGTGAAGTTTCGGTACTCCAAATCGGGCGTTAACCGTCCAAGCGGCCCCTCTTCTCCTTCGACCGCTGCTCCGAACACCGAATGCCCGGCATCCGTCTCTTTCCATCCATGCATTGCTAGCATCACACCAGCCATCTCCAGCCAGCCACGCATCCCAGCGTTCATCTCCCGGGTGTGGTACGAAAGCCGGTGTAGCTTTTCGAATGCATGCATGCTTCAAACCTGCATGTTTGCTGTCGTATTGAAGGCGCACCAAGCGATAAACACGATGGATGTGGTTCTGAGGAGAGGGTGTGGATGAGGAGGACCAACGTCCTACTACAAATGCTTTGCGTCCTCGATGGAAAATGTTTCAAGCGAGGAAGAGAGGCAGCAGCGCCCTTTCGGGTGCGGCGTCAAGCTCGATCCTGGTATGCAGATCGACGCGGCCGAGTTGATATCACCCCAGCAGATCGTCCAGGAAGTCTTGCATCTCCTCCTTCTCGCTTTTCGGCGGTGGGAGAGATCCATCGGGCAACGGAAGCGGCGGTGCCTCGACTGGGGCTGACTCCGCAGCTTTCGGTACAGTAGCGGTCTTCCTGAGCTTGTCCGACTTCGCGCGGAAGCGGGATTTGAGGTCTGCGGGAGGTTAGACGCAGCAATGTTAGACGGTACGCGACACGCACCCCAGATCGCCTCTGCTGAGACCTTGTCGCGCTCCAGCGACTCCAATTCTTCGTCCCATTCGATCTCTTTGACCTTCCCTTTACGTCCCGTCGTTGCAGCGGACTTGCTCCCCGAAGAGATGTGCGCAAGCGAATGGTCGACGTCCGCATCGTCGTCCTCGGATGGCTCAATGTCCGCTACTGGTTCAGAGATCCGTTGTCTCTCAAGGAAGGAAGAAAGATCGACTTCTGGTTCGACGATTGGTTCACCTGTGAGGGATCGTCTCGCATTTCTTGGAAATCTTTTTAACCAACGCACCGTCTTCGTCCAGCTCCGGCTCTGGCTCGATGTACCGGTCGGCATTCGTCCCCAGCTGTCTTCGAGAGAACTTGCGGGCCATCTCCGCCGCGATTTCCGCCGCCTCCTCGCTATCGGCATCAACAACCTGCTCGTCTTCCAAGACAAGCCGTTTGGAGAATTCTGCGGGTCGGCCTGAGCCACGGCCGCGACCACGGGCGCGCAAGTATTTTCCGAGTCCTCCGCGCGCTTTGTGGCTGCCACGAGAGCGAGAGGCGGGTGGCGTCGTCGAGGAAGACATGAGAGTTCCGGATGAAGAAGGCCAGCACGCATCATGGCGATTCTTTGACCACAACCACGACAATTCACGCAGAGCCAGCTCAAGAACCGACAATGCAAATGCCGATACGCCCGAAAAGAGTTCCTGGAGCTTCGAACCTGACCTAGCAAACACACACACGAAAAGCATCTATCTTCATCGCCGAATCGCCTCGACGACCTCAACCGTATGCACCCACAATCTATCCGCATCCTCTATCGTCCCGCACACCTTCTCGTTGCCCATATCGTCTCCGTCTGGACCTCTCCACGACGCGCCGGGCGGCATGTGCCGAATGGAATACAGCTGATGCTCCCCACACTGCTCGATGGTCTTGACCTTGCTCCCTCCCAGGAACTTCATCAGCATCCCGAAGATTCGAATGGTCCATGACGACGAGCGGTCCCAGACGGGCGTGCGGACGGTGCCGGGGGTTGCATGGACGAAGGGGATGCCAGGGTTCCGGTGAGCGTATGCCTGAAACGTACGCGACCTGTTAACTTAACTCGTTCAAGAGATTCCGCGTATTACGCACCATAACCATGAAATCCAAATACGTCTCGATTGACGCAGCAGCCTGCACCAAGGTCCCCAACGAGAGGGATCCCGGCGCCATAAGTTTCTTCAGCCCCAAGTCGTCAAAGTCGATGCGTTTGCCCATGCCCGCATTGAGCACAGAAAAGACGCGCGCGTCTTCCCCGGCCTCTTTCGCCGCGACCAGTGCAGGCAGGAGCTCGTTTATGAGCGTCCAACGCGCGTAGTACAGCAACGCGACGCTCGCCTGCAAGCCTTCCGCCGTGACGGCACTCTGCATCGTCAAGGCGCCAGCGGTCATAACCAGCAAGTGGATTCGAGGAAAGCGCGAAAGCAGGGAGTTGCACATGCGCTTGACGGCGGCGATAGAGGTCAAGTCGCATTCGACGAATTCATGTGCTATCCCAGACCCTTCGGGTGCGGGGAATTTGGCGAAGGAGTGTTCTGCCGCGTCGCGGTTGCGTCCAACGATGATGAAGTGCGCCCTCCCATGTGTATGGCGACCCAGAGCCTCCGCAATGCCCTGACCAAGCCCGCTCGTCCCGCCAACGACGATAAAAACCGGAATGTAGGTCTTTGGGAGGACCCACGACGCGTTGTCGGATTGGACCTGAGCGAGGGACGGCATGAAAGGTTTCGCCGGCTACCCTTCGAGCTTTATTCCATTGCTGCCCGGAACTCTCACTAATCTTTTCCACTCACGTGAGGATATCCCGACGCGACCGGGAACGGGGAACGCAGACACTCAGAGTCGCGGAAAAACATTCGTAGATATCCATTCGATTCTAGCATTGTGAGCTTGATTATCTTCAAGCCGCAGCCGCTGTAAAATAGCCCGGTGTTCCGTTCACCGAGGTGTTTACCCAGTCCTCATTGTGGTAAGTACTGCGCCGAGCGGCCGCCACCGGCTTTAAGTTCTCGGCATCGATGCCCTGCAATTCGCTACTGAACCAGGATGCACGACATTCCATACAACGTGAATCTTTCCAAAATAGTGGTCGGGCTAGTTCATCGTTATTGACTCGGAGCAGGACAATTCTCCAAAATGTGTATGCTCCAATATCCTCTCAGAGAAGATTTCAGACACCCGAGACAACCTAAGTTTTTGGAACTTTCCTCCAGTCCCGGCCCTCCATAGGCCAATCAACCTTGTGCCTAAGAGATTTGCGTCAACAAAAAAATCAGTGTATATCAGACTCGACCCACTTTTCCTTCAGATGCGTTTTAACGCCTTTGAGTATGAACAGGCGCGCCCTTGCCGACGGTTTCTCACCCGCACACTGCAAACAGTTGTACTGGTCCTGCAGAGGCGGCGGCGGCGGCATCACCTCCTTCGGGATGTGCAATGTAGCCGGTATCGGGTCAAGGTCGACCAGGCGAAAGAAATCTACCGCGACGGATGGGTTCGAGATTGCATGTCTGGGTATTGTCAGCGACGGGCGCATGAATGCACGAGAAGGGCGACGAGACGTACATTGATTCGACATGTTGTACCACTTTCGCGCGCGTCTCGCACTGTTTCGCGTGCTGCGCACAGTGATTGCACGCCCATGACAGCGTCGAGTCGGTCTCCCTGCCCTTCACCAACTCCGTGCGGGCAGGGTCGAGAAGCTCCCATTGCGGAACACACGGTTTAGTTTGGTGAGTATGGGCAAAATGGGTAATCTGGGTACATAATTAGCACTGAAATCGACCTAGATCATTCTTCACGTACCGCAGCTCGCCAGGGATACACCCAATAGGTTAGTTTACCTGACACCTTGCGTGCAGGGCACACCTGGCAAACAAAACGCGCATCAAGCGTGTCCATCTGTGCACATGTTGCCTTGTCGTCAAACCCGACGCTTTTGAGGAGTGCTGACGCTGCTAGGACGCCGCCTTTACTCAACTGGAACACCGTCTGATAATGACCGTGGATAGCACTGTAGTAGGATCCCCTGCAGTGATGTGCAGCTGCCGCTTCATGCCCAACATATGCAGGGATAGGACTGCCTGACGACCCAGGGGGTGTGGCTGCTTTGCATTTCTGCTCGCAAACGAAAACAGCTAACGCTGAATCCAGCGAGTATGGATGGGGCGGGGACGGCAGAATCTCGCCGGGCTCGGCATCCGCCTGCGCAGGTGTCGTAGGCGGAGTTTGGATGAGTTCGAGCAAGTGCGCCGAACGACCGGTTTGGAGCGAGAGAACCATTGCAGGCAGCGAGTCGAGCGCTGGCTGGAAATGCAGTTCTGTGACCTCAAGGTCATCGGCGGCCTCGAGAATGTCTTTGAACACGGGCTTTGCGAGAAAAGACCATAGCGGAGGGAGCGATCTCCATTGGCTGGGGACGATGCTACGTCTGTACTTGTTGTACAATCCTTCGGCAACATTTCGGCGCTTGTCGACGACGGCCTTGCGCTCGAAATAGAGCCTCTTTGACTTGGCGGCCTCGATCGTTTTTTCGAGCGGCGAGCGGACGCGTTCCCAATCTGAGCATCGATGTTTAAGCAGGTCCGAGTCGTATCGCAATAACATACCGCGCTCGGTCAACGGAGTCGGTTGTTCTGCAACCTTCTGGCCCTTAATGGAGTTGATATCTGCTTCTACGTATCCCAACTCAATAAATTTTGCCTTGAGGCTGAGCACCGTTCAGCAAACATGAAACAATAAAGTAGTCCGAACGTACTCGTTATATCGCTGCCGCGAAAGTTCGTTCTTTTCTTCCTGGCGACGGTGCGCGGCGGTCAACTTCCATTCCCCGCATATCTTGGCGTGCTATTGGTGCAGACAGTCAGATGTGCGGCCGTTCAAGCAATGTTGTCGCTGGTCGCTTGCCTCGCTGATAGCTTTGACGAGCTTTTTCCTGCCCGCGATAAACGCTTCCTTCTTCAGTGCGCCGCGTACGCGGACGTGGTCCCCCCGTTCAATAGATTCGAGCTCTCGCACCATATCCTCGACGTCCTCATGCCAGTACCATCGGCTCTTGCTAGCACGTCCGTTCGCACCGACTAAACACACCGTAAATAGACGCAGAGAATATGAGAAACGGGCGTAACTGTTTGTGTGTCGCAAGAGGTCCAATATACTTGGCTCAATATCGGGGAAGGTACTTTTGAACTCGGAGGTGACGACCAAACTGTAAGCTGTGAGTAGCTTGTTGACATCGAGAGACGTCGAAGGGCTGACTTCTCCTTCAAACATGTGGTACACGCTCGTCGTTGGAGCCGAAAGTCCACGCGTTGGACGTTGGGAGCGCCGCAAGACTAAGCTGGTTAGAATGAGATACTGAGCTGATACAGTTCCGCACCTGGCACCACGGTTTGCCAAATATCAGACGCGCCCACTGCGACTCCGTCATCCCAGGACCAACGGGCGGGCCTTGTGCATATTCTCGCGCCGCCTTCCAAATACCACGACTCGGATCCGTTTGCGACAAGAGATGAGTTCGCAATGAGTGGCTAGCGCAGCTGAGCGAAAGGAGGTCTTGCGGAGGGCAGAGTCCAAATATCTTAGAGCCTTTGAGTATGCTCTCCACAACGCAGAAGCAGAAGCGTACCTCGAATAGAATGTTCACTGGCATCTTGACAAGCAGGCATTCATTTTCATTCTTGTTCTTGTCCGTAGAGCGTGGCAAAATGCCTCGTTGTCCTGAGTTATCGAGCTTTTGCTTCTTCCCTGGCGGTGGCTTGCCTGCGGAAAAGATAAAATCGTGAGCTAGTCCAGTTCGCGCGTTTTGAAACCCCAAATACCGTATTCGACGTCACTTCCCGAGTCCATTTCCTCATCCTCATCTTCGGGCTCATCGAGGTTGTCGTCGCTAATCGACTCCTTGTTCCCAGCGTGCTTATCGGAGGTGCCGCCCTTCGCGCCTGCTTGGGCTACTTTGCTCGTCGACGCGCCTTTCTGGGCTTTGGCAGCAGAGAGGCGAGCAGATTGGCGCCATCCGCTCATTTCGGGACGAATTGTTTCAGCTGGTGGAGGTGGATGTGGGCGAAATGATGGACGCGTGAATCGGTGTGATCAACGACCTGGCGCGGGACTGCTTCTCGTTCGATGGGATGGGATCGTATCTATTGCATGTTATAAGCTACAAGGAGAGATCCCTACAGCACTGCGTAGGGCATGGAATCGTTTGCAAAATGTAATCATGATCATCTGAATCCGCTAGAGTAACGACGCGTTCTGGTTCAGCCTGAGCGACGTATCGCCCGCAGACTCGATAGCGCCTCTCAGCGCTCCGAGTTCGGGAGTTTGGTCTGTGCCAGAGGACCGGAGGGCATCGACGACAAGCGCGGGCTCGCTGTCCGCGACGCGTATGGCTTTCCTTGTCGTGTATTCTTTCCTAATGTAACCTCCCGAACGTCGTTTCCTAGTAGTACTGACTGCAACGCTCGTAGACTTGCGCTCGACAGAGCACAACGTTTCCCTGTGGTGTACTGAACCGTAACCCGTAAGCATTCAAAGCCAGCTCAGCGAAAACCAATCGCACCTGCCAGTCGTTTTCCCGTGAGCGAACCGCTGGGTTGTAGACGTCGAGCGACCGCACACATCATGCGAGACCGCTCCTGATTCTGGACAGTCCCATGGTAATTTCCCATGGGAATGTTCCCATGGGCACAGCGACCCGCAGGGTTCTAGAAACGACCTGTAGGTTTGGTAGTCGACCCACAGGTAGTTTTTTAAAAGTTTTTACCGCTACGGGCTTTTCTCGGGATCTTCCCCTTGACCCGCGGGTCGAATCACCCCCACGGGTCGGGTTTCGAGCCTGCGGGTTAGGTTCTGAGCCTGCGGGTCGGGTTTCGAGCCTGCGGGTTGGTTTTCTCGGGACCTGCAGGTCCACAAGTCCGATCTTTTGACCTATGGGTCCGTATTTAAACCTGCGATGTGGACGGACAGTTTATTATACGCGAGTTGTTCACGGGTTAGAATTTTCAACCTACGGGTCCGAGTATTTTGACCTGCGGGTCTGTTGGAGGATTTTCCCTTGACCTGTGGGTCGAGCCACGCCCGCGGGTGCTTTTTTCTGGACCTGTGGGTCCGCGGGTCAATCTTCCCGCCTGCGGGTAGGTTTTTTTTAACCCGCCGCTCACCTGCGGGATACGTTTCAAAGTCGTCCCGTGGGTTGGGCCGTTTGGTTTTCAGACCCGCAGATTCCTCCAAGATAACCTAAGCACCCACGGGACCAGAAGTTCTCCCGCGGGTCTTTGTGCTTCGTTGATCGCCAACATCGTCCCTCCAGCTTTCGTTCACTGTCGACATGTAGATAGACCTATAGGTCTAACTTCCGTCCTGCAACCTGCAGGATGCCCTGGATAGTTGTTACCCTGCCTGGTCACGCCACCACCTTCTCCTCGACTGCCATGTCGGCCGCAAGCACACCGACTGCCGGCTCGGTGTGCATCAAGTGTACTCGCGGCATCGTGTTGTTCAGCAGACTCTGCAGCGGACGGCACAATACTGAACATGAAGGCCTTTTTTATTGCAAGGCATGTCTCCGTTTGTCTGTCTTCTCAGTCCCGCTAATGTCGCTAGTAGTGTTCAAACAATTTCTATCTTCCCGAAGACTCCGCTAGCCCCGCCTGGATTACTTCCGAGGCTCTTGCGATGAAATGCGATGGCTTCTGGTGGGTCGACGAGCATGTCAACAGAAAGGTGCGCTGCCTTTCTTCTGGCCGCGCCTTTCCCCTGATGCGACAACAGCCGGACGGTCCCACTCGCTGCCTGTCCGGACTCTTCTGTGACCATAAACGCGACCTCAATTTCACATGCACGCACTTGTTGTGCGTTCAATGCTGCGTTGGCTTTGCCAGGCTGCACGGGTTGGCACACTGCTGTAGCTTTGAAGACGCATCGCGACGCATTTGAACGCGGTGAGTTCAGCATCCTGTCCAGATTTCCTAGCTTCAATCCAGTCCCAGACACGCCAAAAGTCAATCCATCGCCTTCGACACCCAAACGTTCCACCAAGCCAAGTAAGAAGGAAATGCAGATCTCAAACTTCACGCTCATGAGCCTAGCTCCCGCTACAGATAGTGTTTCCTCCACCACAACCCCGGCTTCAAGTCCCGCTATCACCCCAACGTCGACGCCGGTGCGGCGGCTTCCTGTTCACGCCTCCAACCTCTCGCCATACCTCCATAAATCACTGCCGGACGGGTTTGTGGCAAAATCGCTACAGCGCGGGCCAAGCCAAGCTGCGGCCCCAATTGACGCTGATCTAAGGAAGCGAGTGGAGGTTGCGTGGTGCGAGGGGAGTAACATTACACTTCCCTCACCGAGTTTCCTGCTGATTCTGCACTAGACCGTGGAGACCATCCCCATCTTCTCCGTTGCGCGTGCTCCAAACTTACCACAGTTTGACCCTGCACAATCGGCGCTCGTTCGTGCCGCAGCTGGTGCGGGCGACCGGTTGGATGTTTTTTGCTCTGTTGTTGATGGGCAGTGGGTCGGACGCGATCTTCCTCTCACTGGTGTCGTTGTCGGCCAGAAGATCATCCTCGGGCCCTATACTCTCCGCGGCAAGCCGTTCATTGGCACCGCCATCAAGCGTGCCAATGCCGGAGAGGAGTCGCCCACGAAGCGAATCAAAACAGAGTGCGTCTTCTAAATTCCGCGTATACTATGTGTCTAGTTAACATTCTACGGTCTAGAGCGGCGGAGGTGGGAGTGGAGGTCGTTCGGGCCAACGCTCCCCGCGTTATTGTGATTAGTGACAGCGAATCCGACCCGGAGGTGGACGAGGACAAGGACGAGGTTGTCGATGCTCAAGCGAAGTACATCGCATGACCTCCCGCGCACCGTCACTCAAAGCCCGTTAGATTTCCTGGCTGGTACACCATCGATGTACACTCCAACTTCAGCAAATATGCGGCCCAAGGTGGACGCCGCCAGAACGCTATTCGGGTGGTCTTTGGAGAAAATGTTTCAAATGGTTCGTGGTACCGACACTATAACATCTGGTGTGCGCGGGACGAGGTTCCTGAAGTAAAGGAGCTGTTTGAGGAGAGTCTGGCATGTGGGCGTGGCAAGGGTGGGGTTTGGCTTTCCGATGTATATACTCCCAGCCTGGCGTTCGTTCCTAAGAAGGACGGAAAATTAGTGTAGATATGCAGTTTGTCGGTCGAAAAAAAAAACCTGTGGCCTTTGAAGTCATGTGTGCGAAGGACTTGAGCCTTGACGACCATGGCCAACCGGTCCCCCACGGACACCACTATTGTGCTCACGGCCCAAGAGCTGTACGTGTTAGCGCAGCCGCTGACTGGCTTCTCCTAACGTCTCACAGAGCTGACATCAACGACCATAATCTGCAGCGGTTGTGGGCCCTCGTGGGCGACGAAAAACGCCATCGCACCGAGCATAACCGGCACGGCAAGGATAAGCCAGCTGAGCCGGTGCTCTCCCCCGCTCAGAAGGCAGATCAGGTCCGCGAGAAGCTGGTGGGCAAGGCACTGGATTGCCGTGTCGACATGCTTTGGGGCCGGGCTTATCGGAATGGTCGCACCGAAGCCGAAAAGGTGTTTTACGAGTGCCGGAAAGCAGGGTGGATTGCCGTCCCGGAACCCATTCCTGGCCCTGGATCGGCTACAGCAAGCCATGCACCACAGAATGGGATTCCCAAGGTAAGATTCCTCTAGTACCGACGCAATTCTTCGCTCATCGCGGTGTAGATGGACGAGACTGTCGAAATGGTTGGCCGATAGTCAGAGTTACCGAGGACAGAGCTAAGCGCCAGCAGGTGGAGCACGAGCAGATTGCGCAGGCCGACGAGTATCCGAAAGACCAGGTACGTGTTTGCCAAGATGTGGTACCGGATGTGCTTCATGAAAGCGTAGAACAAAGTCGACAGCGAGAACAATGCCGGCAGCATCGGCCGCAAGAAGGCCGTCAGTGTCAGTGCGCGTGCGGCCAATTCTGCTTTCTTTCTCACCATTATCTCTGGCGTTTTTAGTTGACTTCAGCTCTCGACGCGCTTTGGGGCTATCAAGGGAGCAGCGACACGGAGGTTGTCCTGCATTGTCACTGTCTTCCGGCACCAACTGATATGATATGGGTCCAGGAAACGAACGATTTCGGACCGGGAGAGCACTCCGCCGGTTCTGACGTCCAATTGTTTTCGGTGAGCCACTTCCCACTCGTACATCCTCTAGATTAAGACTTATACTCTTAGCATCTGGGGACCCCCTTGACGCAAACCTTCCGCGACGAAGTGCATAAGCTTGGGGCTTTCGAGCGCTCAGGCTCCAGTGACCAGAGTACTGTGCATGTGCGAGTCCAACTGGTGCTACGCTGAACAGTCTCTAGCCTGATGACCTCTTCCACGATGAGGTAGTGAATCCCAACACCCTCGGAGCCATCGCCAGCGATGTGGATAGCGACGAGGAGGTCGGAAGCGTTGTTCCTCCCCTCAGCTGTTCTCTAATCCTATCCGTAGGTTGCCAATGGGCTCAAGCGAACTATTAGCCTGTCCAGCGACGAGGACGAGGAGAAGAAGCGCCCCAGAGCTACCGCTTCACCAGAGCGCGACGGGGGCTCCGGGATACTAGGTGGCCTCACGGAATTCTGGAAGAGCAACGCCAGCGCGTTGGGCAATATCTTAAGTCAGGTGAATATTTTCTCAAGACTTTCGTTCTTGGTTAATTTCTGCTCGTTAGGTCAACGCTTCCTCCGAGCCGTCTACATCCGGCGATATCCCTGCAGCCATCGAAATCGACGAGATTCTGAATGAACATGCGCAAGACCAAAGCAATAACGCGATGCTTGACCCGGCTTTGCTCCTTGAGCCAGAGGGAGAGACACTCGCTCGTGCACTTTGTAAGCTCTTGTCCGTGGTTTGCTGCGCATAACGCTAACCAAAGTCAGTACGTGTTCACATGTCGCTATTCCAGCATACAGGCGAGCGAGTGGGTAGCTGCTTGATCGAGCTGGGAGGCCAGATCAACGTTGCTGGTGCCGGCGGTGAACATAGCGTGCCCGTTGGAGTGCAGGTTCTCGCCAAGGCAGTCCTGGATGCCTTCGACCGCGTGGCGTTGACCTCTGAATATCGTCAAATGCTTAGTACGTGTTGTTGGCTGTCCGGATTTTCTGCGCTCATTGAGAGTACTGCTAGGCCAAGCGACAGCCAGCGCATATTATGCTCTCGAGAATCCAGACGACACCAAGGTCCGCGCGTTGGTGGGAACACCCCCGCTGCTCGTGAGATGTGGTCTGGGCTGTGTCCCATATGGGTGTGGTGGTCCCAAAGACTCGTTGCTTGAGCCAATGCAGGACGCGGCAGAGGAATTGGGCCTTCAGCAGTGGCAGCACCCAATCGGCGGTCACATGATCACCTTCTTCCTCGAACCACAGACCGCCGGCGACCACGCGTTTATTAGTCGCGTCGTCCGCATCGCTGTCGTCCTGGGCGTTCCACACTTCCATATTCCACTCAGCGGTCTTCGCCACGAATCTCCCGACATTCAGGAGATCCCGAACCCTGGGCCTAACGCCGCCAGCGGTCGCTCGCGCAATGCACTTCCGACTGGCTCCAATGCTAGTGCCAAGCACACTGCTGCAATCCTTGCCGTCGACCGGGTCTTTGGGTCGATCCTGGATAACTACCCCGGCTTGAAAACCTCACGCGCAGCTGTCGTCAATTCTCACCGCTCTGTGACGATACCCGAAGTCTCCGGGGGTTCGAATAGCTCAGAGCAAGGGAAGCTGACTCTGCTCCAGCACTTCCAGTTCGGATCCTTGGTGTTCATTATCATGGAGACTATCAAGCCGGTAGCCCGCCCTGGTAAGTGTCGCTGCGCATTTGCGAATCTCGATTAACAGACATTCGCAATACAGGCAAGTATCCGCGCAAAGCATTTGGCCTAGCTCTGGGACGCCAACCGGAGACATTGGCAGCCATGTACGACATCGGCGAGCGCATTCGCACAGCAATTCACCGGGGCTTATACCAGACGCCGGAGGAGATGCACAGCGCGCTGGCTGGGTATATGTGGACGCGCATCAATGCGAATCGTGCGACGCAGGTGACGACAGAGCGGGCCAAGGCGAACAGCAAGGTAGCCGTCAATAAGGTGAAGGACTTGATCCTGGAGCGTGTTCTTTTCAAAACGGACGACGTCGAGGCCAAAGCCGAGCATGACGCTGTTATTGCTACCTTGGTCGCTACCTACAACCCTGCTACGTAGACTAAGGGATATAGTCTGAATCTACAGTGTTATCCTCGAGAAAGACATTGCCAAAATTCTCACTCCAGATCGCGTCCGAATACGCATCCTTGGCTCGGTCGAGCATCGCCATCTGTGCACGTGACTCGGTCGGATCGACAATTTCGCCCAGTGCCTCGCAAAGTGTTTCCATCCGGCGGTCGATGCTCGGAATGGAAGCCACAGTGAACCATCTGCGACAGTGAGGGCAGTGAACTGAAGGTAGGTGTCTCTGGTATTGCTCGCGACGCATATCGCCGAGGGACAAGTTTTTGAGGCGCGACCATTCCGATTGAAGATAGGCTATGAAGCAAGCCACGCAGACCGTGCAGTTGCAGCAGATGTTGCTATTTATGCATGAGTAGAAGTTCACAGCAACCAAATAGCGCACCAGATGGACAGAGGAAGACGGGCAACTCCGTGGCAAATAGCACACTCGGCCGCTTCATTGACTACATCTATTCGTGAGTTAATCTAGATTGATTTCTAACCAATTTGCACCTACTCCGGGCCAAGTCGGGCTGAGGTTGCAAGTGGTCGGCCGGCGGCTCCGGTGGATGGGAGGGTAGATGCGGAGGGACCGGTTCTGCACGGACCTGGGCGGCTACTCGGGCCACGGGAGGAAGAGCAGCATCGCTGTGGACAAAAGTGCGCCAATCGGCCGAGTGAACCACAGCGTTTGGCACGACGGATGGTGGTGCTGCATTGGGCGGCGCTGGTGGCCCATTCGCAATAAAGCTGGCCAAATTAACTGTGATGGACATTGCTGCAGGACTGGATTTGTAGGAGAAAACCCAGAGCTGGAAGCAGGACGTGCGCGACGGTTCGCTGCCCTGGGGATGAACGCTGAATGAGAGAGCCGACGGGCGAGCCACAGGACATGAAATCGACCTGTGAGCCTTGACACGCTCAGTCACAGGTGACACCATTCTTCTTGCCATGACGGTCGAGAGCCAATTGGCGGGTCTTTTGAACGAGACCGGCTCAGAGGACGACGGACTGCCAATCCGCGAGCTCCACAAATTCGTCATCCAGGAGCGCCAGCCGCACAAAAAGTCCCGCCCGCTCGACTTTTACGCTCTGCTCGGCAAAATCACGACCGAGGATTTGGCGCAGGTCTCGATACGAGGAACGGTCGTGGGCAGCTCCGACAATCCAGAGAGCTACGCAGTCTCCCTCGCACCCGAAGTGTTCAGCATTCTGCACATAAATGAGCCAGACCAGGTGGACAGGTGCGCCGTCTGTTTTTTTTTTTCATCGTATAACTTTGTCCACAGCAGTATCTACGTCCGAACAGCCCATGCGTGGTACCGGCTTATGGAGGCCAGTGCTACGTACGCGGCCGAGTGGGCCCTCTACTTGCGAACCCATCGTTTGGTGGTCCAGCTCATCCGTCGCGCATTCGAAGATTCGGCACTCACCTTCGCGGAGTGGATGGAAGAGAGGGATGCAGCGGAGGAAGACGGCGAGCTGTTTTTGGCTTCAGGAACTACGGTATGTTCATTTCATCCAGCTCTCCGCCGTCGGACACTAACAGCAGCCCTAGTTGGTGCAAGTGGTTACATTGCTGGAGATGGCGGTAGTTAATGCCCCAGCACACGCGGCCGAGGTTCTCAAAACTAGCTCCCTTATCTCGCACTTTTAAAGTATCTACATCGCCAGTTGTGCAAATATAAAATGCATTCATTGCATGTCCTTACAGCGCAAAAATCGACGAGCTCGAGAATACCAACGTCGAATCCCAAGTTTGGCCGCCTCGTTTCTTGATCTTGAGGTCGCGCGGGTCGTAGAACTTGATTAGTGTGGATGCTCAGCGCCGACGAACGCGCAGCAGAAGCTGGGCAACGGACATGTTCGAGGTCCGTGGGCCGATTCGAAACTGTAAAAAAAAGTCAGGACGTGGACTGGGACTGGAACGAGCGCAACGTACTGGACGAGACGCCGCGGACCGGTTCTGCCACTCGACGGGGGCAGAACGTGGGGGCTGTCAGTCAGCGAATGCGAATGAGGACGGGGCAACGTGCCTGGTCGAGGTACGTGGGCCGACCAGCATCTCGAATCTACGCTTGACCTAATTCAGTCAAACATTAGCGTCTTGAGCCAACTAACGAGACGACGAGCGCGTACCTTATGTACGTCGAGGATTGCCTGTGAGCAAACTGCTCGACGAGGAGCTGTGTGTGATTCGCTAAAGTACAGAACAGCAAAGTCAGCGCCAACCCGACGGAGAACAGAAGCAGTAGACTGGACTTACCGAATCGGAGACAACGCCATGTAGTTAAGTGGGTGGGTCGCCGTCGTCCGAGATCAATACTGACTTGCAGCCTCGTAGTTGGTTGTGAACCCGGCTGAGCACGAAAGAGTCAGTCGCTGCTTCAAACTAAGCATATCAGGTTCACTAACCTCAAGTTCCAGCGTCGCGTTCTTCCCAACAAAGCCAGTTATCCTATAACAACGAGGTTAGTAGTGTGCTTTTGACCTTTCTGGAAAACTAACTGACCTTGTGGTTTAGCGTGTCGGCGTCGCGTGGCTCTGCGACCGAGCCCGTTTGCTGCGTGTCGCCATGTACGTTGGCGCAGCCACGGAGCTCGCTGACGAAAACAGTCAGTCCTCGGCCTTTCCGCCGACTGGATTTTGCTTACCTCGATTCGGCAGCCTCCGCGCCGGCAGCGCTGCTAAAAAGCTAGGAATACCATGGTGAGTGCATGCGCGTTTGGTTTGGCTAAAACCCGCTCACCTTGCGAATCAGCAGATACGTGCTCGAAGTAATCTAGCAATACCAAGGTCAGTTCCGCTGCATTTGGTTTAGCCAAGAGACGCTCACCTTGCGATTCAGCAGATTCGGGCTCGACGTCGACCGCGTGGGCGGGCAGATCACGTCGGGTGTGGTTGGTGGCATGCCTGTAGTTTCGTCGTGGGGTGCGGATTGAAGTGGTTGGGGGTTCGATGCTGACGATGGAGAGTCGGGCTTGGAGTATGCGACGAAGGGAAGCGATCGGATGGGGATGGATGGGAGGATGCTGCAAGAACGGGGGTCAGCAAACAGGACCTCGGCGCGGCAGTTACTCACATCCTCGTTGGGCGTTGGGGATGGCGTCGTCATCGTCGGGCATGGTGGAAGGGAGAAGAAACGCGTAATCTCGCCGAGGATTACGAACACCCTGAGGTTCGGTAGAGAAACGCGGCGCCGAGCGGCTGGTGCGGCAAGCTATCCGGAATGCGACCCTGGCATTCTCAACCTGGGTGGAAGAGCTTGATGAGGCAGAGCAAGATGGTTCTGCATTTCTGAGGAGCGGGATGACGGTGAGTATTCATCGTGTAGTTTTGTGTGCGAGCGCTCACTCAAGACACCACAGATGGTTCAAGTTGTTGCATTGGTGGAGATGGCGGTCGTCAACGCGCCGGCAAAGCTATCGCCGGCGCTGAAAGCGAGCCCGCTCATTGCTCACTTTATTCCTGAGCCAGCCAAGGCAAATCGGGCCACTCCTTGAGATAGAAAATCATGTATGCTGGTACACGGAATAGTACAAGTGTGGTACAGTGTGCCGCGCGTGAGCCGTTTTCTTTCCGACCGTGCCTGAGCGATGCTCGCGAAAGTTGCGCAGAAGTCGTCCTACATTCATGGATCACGTGATTGATGGCGACGCGTACACAAGCGCAAACAGGTTGTTGACGTGAGGCGCCGAATTCAGCACAGCCGCAGTAACACACTATATAAGGCTCAGGCCATCTTTTGTGACCTGGCCCCTGCAGAGTCCTACTGCGCTTGGTACTGCTCAAGGGAGGCAAGTGTGCGGACACAGTCACCGCGAGGTCAATTCCTCGATTTATCTCAAGACCGACGCGTCCCAACCGCGTCTCAACAACAGTGGACACCGGCGCACCCCAACAACACCGGCGCGCCCCCAACCGCATCCCAACAACACAGGCGCGTCCGACCCCTTGTGCCAACCGATCCCGTACGCGTCCCGACAATACTATCACCCATGTTCCACCCACCATCTCATCTACCACGTCCGGACACCGCCAACCTCGTTCTATCCATCCATCCGCCGCCCATCCAATCTCGATCGTGCCCGGCGCATACCGACCTCACGTACTCTCAAACTTCGGCGCCGTCTCAGATTCCTGACCACCGGGCTTCGTTGTCGCTAGGGGAGGGGGGAAATAGCTAGAAAAACAGTCGAAAATAATATATCTTTGTTGATCACGCACACATCTTATTTGACCAGTGGTTCGCGGTCTGCGTCGGGATGAACATGGAGGAGCTGCAACTCTCCGGGCAGCAAGCCTGCTTTACATTTGCGTGGCTGCAGTACATGCTGACGCACGGTGCGGAAGGAGAGACTGAGTTCCTGGCCGAGCTTCTACAGCTCCAAGTGTTGACTATTCGAGTATGTATGCCGGTTCATTTTCGCGGCGCCGCTCCATTGACAATGCTCGCAATAGGCAAAACCCGAGCCGGAGATTAGCATTCCAGTTGCCTCGGCACCCAGAGACTTGGACTGGGAAGCGGCCAATCCTCGTCGCGAAACGATTGACGGCTCGCCGACCACCCCACTTCTCCAGAAGATCAACAACACTTTGCGCGGCTACTACCGCGTCAATCCGACGACGACGCTCGAGCGGATGCGCGATGCACTCCGCGACGCCCGGGCCATCAAGGCTAGCGTGTACAGGAAGCCAGAATTTGTCGACGCAATGCAGGTGTGTAAAATACGAGCGAAAATGGTGGCAATGTTTATTTATTGGCACCATTCTAGGCTACTGGGTTAGCGGCGACTCTGTTGTACATCACAGACCCGACAATACGCCACGAGGTGCTCTTCCCGCATACCTCCAACGGCAAGTACAACTGGAGGCAGTTTTGGGCGGTTGAGCTTCAAAAGTGGACGCCCTACGGGGAGACTCTTCCCGTAGGCGGCGAGGTGTTTCCGGACGGGGATGCAGTAAGTTTATGCAATCCTCGCCTTCCCTTCCTTATTTGCACTAATTGACATTCTCAGCCAAACGCGCCGCAAAAAGTCGATGTGAATGTGCTGCAATTTCTGCGGCTCATGAACGATTCGCGCTTCATCAAGCAGATGACGGCTCTCCCGGAGAACGTCTGCCTTCTACTGTCCCGCAAGAATTTCCTGTGGGCGTGGAACCACTGGCTTGCAGCTACAGTAAAGGCCATCGTGAGTTTATTCTTCTTGTCTCGCTCTGGCGTGTTTACCAAGACCATCTGCAGGCACCTCAAAACCTGCCGAGCGTCGAACATGGCTGGAGACTCGATAAACTCTTCCGCGACCTCACTAGGTTCGATATCATAACGTCTGCGGAACTGCAAGCGCCCGTCAACCCCATGCTGAACACGATCCTCATTCTGTCGAAGAAACTGCGGGACGATGTGAAGAAGATGGCGGAAGTTACCCACCACCCCCAGCCGGCGCACTCGCAGACGCAACCGCGGTACAAGAAATCACGGTTGAACTACGACACCGCATCCGACTTGCGCAAGGCATGCTTGTCTTGCGATCCATCCTCGCCGTGCATACGCGAGTATCACGTGACAAAGAAGGAGAAGATGTTTGTTGAGAAGCTTAAGGGTGCGTATCTGTCTCAACACAGAGAAGATTTTGTTGGCTATACAGCTGCGGTGCGTATCTCTCTACAGCTTCAAGACATTTACCGAGACTTACAGGCCAAATTCTACGATCCTGTTACCGAGCTTGGTTTTGATATTGTTCGACCGCGCCCCCATGTCTTCGCCTCTTGTGGACGCGACATCACAATCTTCAAAACGTCTGACGGCGAATTTGTACGTCTAGCCATCTGTCCTCCTCAGTGCCATTCTTGATGCGCAGCAGCGTTTTGGTGTCCAGTACAACGCGTTCGGCGAGCAGATCTTGGAAGATTTGTGTACAAGCCACGAAGAAGTCAACAAGTATGCCAACGCGCAGCAGCGCGAAGACGAAACGCAGACTGCGGGAAAGCTGAAGTCACTTGGGGCGCGCATCCCTAAAGGCGGTCGCAAGGCAGACGGGCTTGCGATGTACGCCTGCCAAGACGCGTCAACACCCGCTACGGCGACCGCCTTTCTAAAGGCTGCTCATGTGAGTGTGTAGTGAATGGTGCAATAAGCCGCTGATCCCTTACTATGCAGACTAACGACACACTCATCGAGCACGTCCGTGCATGGGCCCCCGATATTGTCCGCCAGATCAAAGCAGCTGCGAAACCTCTTCTTCCGTTTGGCCGCACAAGCCAAATGGCTTTCTACTGCTCCGAGTACGCGTCGCCACAGCATTTCGACAAGGATGGAAGCTGGTCGTTGTGCTGCCAGCTAAAGAAGACGGCTGGCCCAGACGAATATAACTTCGTTTTTGCGGAATATGGTGTTGTAATTGAGACGCAGCCGAACACGCTCTGGTACGTTCTTGGTTTTTCTTACTTCTGGCCGCTCACAACGAGACCTTTAGGGTATTCAACCCACAGGAGCTACATGGTACGCTGCTGCCGCGTCGTTCGAGCTATAAACAGTCGGTATCCAGCGGAATCCATACTACTCTCCGGAGCCGAGACCTGCACGCGGCAGAAAAGGCGGAGCATGCGCGGCTTGCCCATAGCGCCTTCAAGAACTTTTGGGGCCAGTAGAAACAGTTGTACAACAGAATTATCTAGTGTGTGTTGTTTTGTAACCACCTTGATTTCGCATCCTCAAAATCCAGCATGAAAGGCATCCGTCCGTCTTTATCCAACTCGCTCACAAACCACTCGTTACGTAGAGTAATCATTTCATCCAGAAAGAAATTGAACCTAAGTAGGCTTAAGATAGAAAGAAAATATAAGAAAATGCTCGTACCTAAACGTGGACATCTCCCGTGTAATTGGTTGGAAGGCGCCGTACCAGACGTTGGTCTGTTCCGCAATGGACGAGTTTAATGCCCACTTGCCCTCGGCCACGTCATGCAGCTCAGGATGCAGTGCTGGGTTCGTGTTTTTGGTTGCAGAATGTGGCTCCGTCGTCCTTGTGATGATGGCGGGCGTGGAACACATCAACCACGAAACGTACGCAAGCAAAGAACTTGTTGAGCGTTGCGTTAACGGGGGTCTGGAGGTGCTGCAGCAACCCACACGCGTGATCATAGAAGATGTGCGTTGGGAGAAGCCAAGGGGAAGGGAATGTATTGACAAGAAATTGCTTGAGAGAGTTCAGCATCTCACATCTGGATTGGAAGACCACTTACTGCAACAGAGGAAACTCCCTCGTCATGATGAAAGGTTGTGCGCGAGATGATAATACCACAGCAAAGAATAAAGAGCTGATCGTTGTGCGTCCAAAACCGAGTCAGGTCGAGTTTGATTGTACCGGAGCGTTTAGCCGGGCTGGAGCGGTGCTGCGTTGAGGTCGAGGTAGGTCGGCGGCGGGGAGTATGGGTTGAAGTGCCGTCCTTATCAAGACGTCGATTCAAGTCCATGACAGCTGGCTCAGCCGCGCGCTTGTGCTCATCCTCCCTTGCGCGGTGGGCAGGAATCTCGCATGTGAGGTGACCAGAAGCGGCCTTCTGGTCGCAGTTATGGGCCAGGCAGCGATCTGCGAGGTGAGCGTGTGTTGAACAGAGTTTGTCCTTCATAGACTGTAGAGGGATGCGGCACAACTCGATTCGGCATCGCGGATGGCCAATGGTGACACCGTCAGTGGTTCCGCCACGGATAAAGCCTGATGAAAAAGAATTGAGAATTGCTCATGTGGATTCAAAGACTCACAAAGTTGGCCGGTTGTAGGATCTTCAAATATCTTGAAGCAGTCCACACACGCATGTGCGTAGAGTGGTTGGCCCGTGCCCGCCATGATTGTGTTATAGATGTCCATCGCCGCATCGAAGCGATGCTCGTTGTCTCCGCGGTGGGTTAGCTGAAGCCGGTCCCCGTATCGGCGCGCACGGCGGAGCAACGCGTTCATGAAAAACGCGTCCATGACGATGCCTTGCGAAATCTCGTGCGTGAGGCGGGTCTTCATCGTCGTTAGCAGTGAGGCCAACGTCAGAGTTGTACGAACGTGCCAGGTTTGTGGTAGACGCGCTAGGATTTACAGTCAATTGAATGTTCATTGCAACCACGAAAAGGATTACTGTGCAGAACATATCAGATTTCCAAAGAAATTGCATAAGGAGTTCTCCACATAGGAGCCCGTTTGTGCATGAATGTATGGGAGAGTTTCTTGATAGTACAGTCGCTTAGAGTTGGGACTCTGGGGCTCTTTGACCGAAAATGCGTAGTGGTAACGTGTCTTGCAGTCTGTGCTCGGAATCAGAAGAGTGGGATAATGGAGGCAGGGAAGGCTCACAGCGGCAAGCTACGGAAACATTTCGGGCGGGAAGCACACCGCGATGGAGCGTAAAGATGCGACATTCCGTCGCGTATGGATTGCCGAGCTTGGTTCCTTTCTTCGGGCAGTTCTCCTCGACACAGTGGGTGTGTGGCGGGGAAAGCATTTCAGCGCCTATCTTGTGTAAGCTGCAGCATTAGCAAGAAAACAGCCTTGTATGCACCAAGATCGTACGCCGGACCGCTCTCACGCAAAAGGTCATCGACCACCGAGTTCAAGAGCAATCCCTTCCAGCTTGCGGCCGAATCCTCTTGCATCAAGCCCCAAACTCGGTAAATCTCCGTTTGTGGCTCCTGGGATTGTTGAAGGACCGCTATGGACAGAAAGTTGACGATGTGGGCCGGAATGACCTCCGAAGCCGTGCCCATTGAGTTAATGTAGTGCGAAAAGCGGTGGAGGACAGTGACAACGAGCAGCACGGTTTGGAACCGTGCCGGCGACGAGAAGAGCACATTTGCAGTGTCGAGGATTGGAGTCATGGTCCCAAAAGAGCCGCTGCAAGCCACATGACTGCAGGGGAGATCGATTGAACCTGTGGAGGCGCGAAGAAATGAACCCGCAGGTCCGCACAACAAAAAACCTGCAGCCTCAAACCCCGTAGGCACATTGAGAAGGTCCACAGGTTGTAGGCTCAAGAAACCCGTAGCGGCTTGTCCCGCAGGATCATTTGGTGATGCGCGGGATCAATTGCCGATCTGGTGACCCATAGGTTTTCTTTGGCGCCCTACAGGTTCGGCCTCGACAGGATACAAATAAGACCCATAGGATTTTTATCTATTCTACATACCCTGTCGGCGACAAACAACCTGCGGGTCTGGCACCGTACCCCGCGGGTTTCTCAGAGAGCCTGTTGCGCTTGAAAAACCTGTGGGTCTTGTATTATAACTAGAAAACCTGTAGCCTGTGGGTCGTGTATCTAACCCGTAGGTTGCTCAGATCCACAGGTCGCGCGAAAGACCTGCGGGTCTCCGAAAAGCCCCACAGGTTCTGGTTACCACGGGAATCTCCCATGGGAAATTACCACGGGAAATGACCAGAATCAGGACCTTTCTGCATCATGCAGCTCCATGCGCCGAGCACAGGAGCAGCGAATGACCGTTGGACGATTCGTCAGCCTCAAGTACTAAATGTGAGTGCGCCAAGTCTAAAGGCTATTAGATCTAGCTAGACGAATACGTGCGCCGTCTATACGGGGTGTACGGGCCAAACTGCTGGAATGAAACAGAGGGCACTTTCTCACGTCTGAATAGCCAATTTTTGCCTGGTGCGCTCCCGGTGTCAGCAGCTGCAGGCGAAGAGCTGGCGACCTCCGTCACTAGGTCAACAGAAGACAGCATATGTCCATATGTCTTCTCTGAAGGCGAAGCAGGGCTCAGGTCCAGGCTCTTCACTGCGATGATACTGGCGAGGGAGTTGCGGCGAGAGTAGGAGAGCAGATCGGTTGAGCTGAGCTCCACCCTAGAACTGAGCGAGGGCGATTCGGGTGACCTGCGTTGTATGCTTTAGCCGTATGAGCGCAAAAGTCACTAACCTCTCACTCTAGCTCAAAGGTTTCCAATTCCCTCAGAGAATACAACGCGGGATGTAGTCGATCCATTTCTTCGTTTGTTGCACGTTCCCAGGCAAACGGTAGAGTGTTTTCGGCGCAGGGGCTACGCAGATGAGAATGAAGATGTTGCGCGAACTTCAAAACTCACTGTCGCAGCAGAGTGACGAATTTCGTGAATGCGTTCATCCAATCGTGCTGAGAGCTCACGATTCGGTTGGGTGCCCGGTGCGACGCTCGCCACATCACGCCTGCAACAATGGCTTCGCACAGCAAGTCAATCCCTTCCACATCAGAGTCCAACGGGGACGTTTCTTGCATTATTGCAGCATCGGAGTCGATCCCGAGGTCCTTGAGAAAATCGTCGGCCGCGGCTAGAAGTTTCGCCACCGTCGTGTCGAAGACTGGCCCATCTTGGAGCCAGAAAGACAGGCATGCGACAACGCCCCCAAGGTAACGGATCGAGAGACTTGCAGAGTACTTGGATGTCCCTCTAATCATCGTTGAGCGGCGAACTTGCAGGCAGAGAAAACAACGCACTCGCAGCCCGAAGAGACTATGAGTTTTTCGATCACATTGAGCCCAAGCTGGTCGACGTCCAATTTCCAGAGAGGGCCCTGTGCCAGCGAACTTTCTACAATAGCAGAAACAGTTCGCTCCAGCAGGCATTCGGCGGCGAACCCGAGGTCGAATGTGAAATCTTCAAGGGTCCCGAACGCGTCGCTACGACCCCACATTTGCACGAGCTCGTCGGATGTTGGATTCAATCGTTCCAATCGCGGGCAGGAGAGGAATACGGTCCGGAATCCCGCATAACGGGTGACGAGCGAGACGATGCACTTGAAAGAATCGATCTGGGTGACCGCGGACTTGGTTCTGTGGTCTAAGCCTTAGCCACCCGTCATGAGAACAAAATCGCAGAAGGCTCACGGAAACGCGTACTCAAGCAGCCGATTACAATATCGCTGCAGCTTTTCCGGTGGCTTCTTGTTGAGCTCTTCGAGCTTTGCCTCCAGCTCATCGCCGGTGCCCATGAGCTTCTCAATACGCTCGTGCACCGCCAGAGGCCCCATGCCAAACGCATGAGCCAGCTTGTTGGCCCGCTTTTCCGCTGCGTTTCCCACTCGAGTGTATACAGATTCAAGCGTCCGGCCCACCACTGCGACGGTCAGCGGTCGACGGACGGCCACCGCGAGTTCAGCGGTCGTCAACGAGGAGCGAGGATGAGGGGGTCTTCGTGCGAGCTCCATGCTAGGTTCAAGGAGAGAGTTTGAAGCTGTGTCGAGGAAGAACCCAACGCATCGTGGGAGGCACTCAACCCAGCACGCGATGCAATTAGAGGTGCCGGCGTTCTGTCTCCTAAAGTTAGCCCAAGAGCACGATGCGGTGGAGAAACTGCATCGATCATGGTGGTCAGTTACAAGCACCTGACAGCACCTGATCACCGTTTTCTTCTTTGAATCACATCTAGACTGCGTGCAAGTACGAGTAAACTACTAAGGCGCGGGGCTCACGGAGAGCATATCGTGTGCAAGGTTGTATGGCCGGCGGGGGTGGGGAGGGTTTAACGTGATCACCGCAAGTCGAGGATCTATTCCGATTCGCAAGTTTCTACGGGTACAAGAGGGTTGGTACTACATTTAAGAAAGATGAGTGAGTGTACTGAAGAATGCATGATTAGTATAGCTGAGATAAATCCCCCAAAAGATAGAATAGCCACAAGCAAGGTCCCAGCATGCTTGCGTGAAAATCATTCCATGGTCCACGACCGCTCACGTCTTAAGAACGGCGCAGCCAGCCAACCTCGAGTCCCGTCATCACCCGCATCGTCTCCGGGTACGATGCATTGCTCTCTTTTGAGCACAGCAGCAAGCTGCCTGCAGATGTCCATAGGGTAGAAGAGATATTCCGCCTGCGGGAAACCAGGATAGGTGTTCAGGATGCTGCAAACAGCGTCAGAACTTGTCCGCTATTACAATGGTCTAAACAACGCACCTCTGCAAGTCCGTCGTCGCCTCCGACGGCCCTAGAAGCTTGAACAAGACCTTGGCGGTTCGAATCGACGCGCTGCGCGGGAGGGCATACTGCGTCTGTGTCGAATACGCGAGGCGCATATTCGGTTTGAAGAGCCAAATCTACGCGGTCTTCAGTGCCAAATATAACTTCATGACCACGACACGAACCAGAATCCGCGCTCGCTCCTCCTCCTCATCGAGGATAATGAAGCGATACGAGGCATGTGCCTCGACGTATTCGACCATGTCTTCAACGATGAACGCAGAAAGCGGCAGTTTGGAGGGTCTGTGATCACGTGAGAAATACGTCCCATCCGCAAGGCCTAGAAAACGCACTCTGTCGAGGAACTGACCGGCCGTATCGCGTACTTGAGCATGCGATAGACATTCTTGAGCTCCCCGGCCGTCTCATGTTCCTGGCAGCGGCCGACAACAGCGCCACAAATGCACCTCACAAGCCGCCAGTCCTCGCCACGCTAAAATGCGGAATGTCAGTCAACGCGAAACGCAAGTAAAGGAACGAGATAAGAGAAATAAATGAGAGGAAAGGAGAAATGTCGACTCTAAAGTAGCTCCCGAGGCGTTGACCTCATTAACTCGAGAGTTGTTTAGAAGAGCGAGCATCACTCTTGGACACTTTGCATCAACCGATGAAAGCCGCGCCAGACAGCCACGACGCATAACAGCCATCCGCGAACTCTTCACCGCGCAAGAAACTGACAAAACAGCTTCTGGGGTAAAGCAGCCCGTTTCTGACCGTTGGTCGGGCGCTGGACAACGACCGTTGGTAGGAGGACCCAACGCCGGTCTTCTTATTGGCCCATAATTCGGACAAGAAACGAATGGGAAGAGAACAAAGAGCAAGGCGTACCTTTGCTGTTGGCTCGGGCGACAGGTGGTGCCGCACCATCGCCTGCTCCTCGAACAAGATGTAACTCCCGCCAACGAGCGCCTGCCCACTCTCTGGCCAGAACCCAGCCCGACCCTGTTTCATAACGCGCTCGTTGAGTTTCTGGTCTGAATGGCACATCCACGCATCGACGAGTTCTTCCCAATGCTCGGAGGGCAGATCCTGGTACGTCCGCACCGTCGTCGACGAATGGACGAGAGGTAACGAGCACGAGGCGCAGATGAAGCTCGATGGGGTAGACGTCGTGAGCTGGGTCGCGTCGAGTAAGGGGGTGGATTCTGAGCTTGATGTGGTCGGGACCGTCGATATCTTGATCTCGAAGTGCGAGCCTTGGACGCGGACCTGTTGCTTTCCGTGGGTCGTCCGTCCGGGAAGAACGAGCGGCAGAGAACGGTGCGGGCCACTCTTGATGACGAGATAATCGCCTCCAGAGTCCGCATCTCCTCCATTCGGCAACACTTCCGCCTCGATATCAACGCCAGGCGTCGCGCCATGGACCGTCAGGAAGACGAGAATGTGCTGGAGATTCTCATGGTGCTCCGCGACGTAGGTGACGGAGAACTTGACTATCAACCGCTCGTCAGTCGTTCTGTAAATCGGTGGTAGACCGGAAACATACCATCTTCGACGACCGGTTCAATCGAAGCTGACGAGTTCATCTCGGATTTGAGTGCCGAACGCGAACTGGAGCTTCGCAGCCACGCAAGCGACGAAGCGGACATGCTCCGTGTCCTTCGCGGTTTGCTGCGACCATTGGTCATGGCTGGCGGTGTTGGAGGCGGAGAACGATTGAGAAGATGTGGCGGCGGCATCTCTTTGACGAACTCAGGGAGCGTGAGCATCGCGTTGGGATCTTGTGTCCGTAAGCTCTCAGGTATCGGTTCCCTGATGAACTCGGGCAGTGTAAGCATGGCTTCAGGGTTCTTCGTCCTCGGCGGTGAGAGCACCGCGTCCTGCTGGTGGAACCGCCCCGCGTCCGAATATCCCGCCAGATGTTCGACAAACGCATCGCGCTAATGAGCAGGATGAGCGAAAGCGTCAATGAATACCGGAATGATTCGAACCTTGGCCACGTCCCGTTGCCTTGCCCGTTCCAGCCTCGACTTCATCCCACCCTCAAGAATGACCGACTGGTCCTTCAGAGTCCGCTCCGACGCCTTCCCAATGAGCTCCAGCATTTTCTCCAGGTCGCGTGCATCCCTGACATTGGCATCCTTTTGCTTTCCACGACCGACCGCCGACGCGCCGTCCCTCCGCGCCTTCTCCATTTGGGCTAGCTTGGACGATTTGAGCTCGACGCGCTGGTTATGCAGCTGAGGCGCAGCCAGGTAGAGGCGGTCAATCGCCATCGTGACTGCCTCGAGATCTAACCGCATCTTCTCGTTGGTGCTCGCGACCGTGGGCGATTGCATCGAGCCCTTGCGCTTGGGCTCATCGAGGCTCTCGCGGAGCGAATGCGTGTCGTATTGTGGCGGAAACTCGGCATCGTCGTACTCGTACTGCGGTGGTTGGTGCTCCATTCGCTCGGCGCGTTCCTTGCACAGCGCTAAAACGTCATCGAGTTCCTCGTCGATCTTGGACCATAGAAGCGCCTTTTCGACGGCGACAACCGGCGGAGTGTTCGGAGGAAGAGGTTCATGTTGAGATGACTGCCTCTCGACCTGCAGATCACTCAATTGGCGTTTGAGTGTGTTGAATAGATCTCCCGGCGGAAGGAGCAGCCCATCGTCGAGCGTTGTGTTGCGTGTGCTGAGCCCGGAAAGGCGGTTGAAGTGCGTGAGGAGGGGAGACGATCGACTCGGCCAGGAGTGCGTCGTCTGGTTCCAGGCTCGGAGCCATCTGCTCGACCCGGCTTCGCAGCTCATGCAGCAGGGCCGTATCGCCGCCCTGAATCTCGACCATCTCGGTGTCCGGTGGGTCCTGAGCACGCAAATTGGAAACAAGCGTGTGCAGTGCCGAAGAAGATTGAAATTCGACTTGGGGTCCAGCTGAGGACGTCGCAGACGACGGCATGGAGTGCCTGCGCTCCGGAACGATAGGTGTCCACCGGGTAGAGCCCGAGAGGAGGTTGTTGAGTGTCATGAGGCAGGTCTTTTCGACGTAGTTGATGGAGGGTAGCAGCTCTTGCTGTATTTTTTGTGAGATTGGCCCACGAAAGCGGCGTATGGCGTACCTGAACGAGTGTGGGGGCCTCTGCGACGCGCGACGGGCCAGCTTCTGCCTCTGCATGCGCTTCCAGGAGGTCGCGCGGAAACGGGGCAGGGACCGACGACGTAAGGAGTGGGTCCAACGCCTGCTGCGGGGCCGTCGCAGGCGTTTCTGTCGCCGCCGTCGCGGTCTTGGTGAGGGTGGCCATGAAGGTCCGGGAAGAGTCGAGAGCTCGGGAAATTGATCCGCCACAACCCCTCAATTTACGCGAAAAAAATCACGTCCTTGCTACAGACGCTACCAACGCATCGCCTACGTCTTCTACTAGCAGACTTTTGGCGTCTGTATCGTTTTCAACCGTCCATTCGTATGCTTCCAGCAGCAGAGTGTCTGTCAGTGGTACAAAGTGCGCCGCTAACACTCGAATGATGTTCGCGACGCGCGAAATCGCACTGCGCGTCGACTCGTCTATCGGCTGCAGGGAAATAAGTTATGGACTGGGGGAGACAGTGTATGCGTACATCGTTGCGGTTGGAGTAGATCGTTTCCGCGTCAAAGCCCTCTTCGCCTTCCTGCTCGTTCTGCTTGACGTGCTTGCTGACCCAGATGTACCCGTTCAAGCCCAGAATCAGGTCGACACCGCAGGGCAGTGTCGTAAAGTGCGATTTCAGCCGACGTACGAGCATCGGCGGAACCATAACGAGCTGCCCGTTGCGTAGTTTCCCGTATTTGAGGGATCGAGTGTGCAGCGACATTGCACCGTCCGCAAAGAACGCCTGCACCTCGGCGACGAGTAGATCGCCCTCCTCGAAGAAGGTTCGCATTTGCAGCTCGTCACTCTCCAGTTTCCGGCGCTGTTCATCGTTAGAAACAAGGAACGCGAGCAACAGACAAACAACGCACCTGAACACCGCCAGGCAAATTTACAGAAGACAGCAGGAGGACCGCGTCTTGTCTGGAGTTGGCGTCGACCTTCCACCGTCTTGGCTGGACCTCGGTGATCCTCCCCACCACGAGATCGCCGACTTCTGGGTTGTATCTAGTCGAGTTCAGCGTTGACCAGCCAAACAAGGGCGCGTGCACTTTGTCGATATGGCGCGAACGGTGACGAGCTTGTTGACGCGTTCTATCGTCCCTGCAACGGACGCGATGACCTGTTCCTCGTCGACATACGTTCCATGACCTCTGCTATCGTCAGTGTTCGGGAGTTGGAGAGAAAACAGACAGACCGCATATATGCATGTGAGGAAGTAATCGTCTCTCCCGGGAGAGTTATAGAGTTTACTGCGACGTCGTCGCCGTCGAGATCCATTTCGTCGTCGTCATCGGGCAATGCCGCGGCAGCAAAATTGGTGGGACGGAAAGGTGCGAACGAGAACATGAGGCGCATCACATGAAGCTGACAGGCTGGGCTTGGCGTTTGCCCGCCATCCACCCCGCTCTTGCCCTGCGAGACTCCAAATTTCGCGTCAACGCTTATAAGCTACTCCCAAACACATCCCGACAAGCCCGAAGCACTCCCTCGGCCTCGCCGAGTTTCTCTGGGGCTCCCAACGCCGGTTGGTTGATCGAATGTCAACAGGGAGTTCGGCTTCGGCAAGTTTCCGTCGAGAGACGCCTTGGCTCTTACCACACAACTCCCTCTCCTCCTCACGACCACTTACGAAGCTGGCCACCCTTATTCCTGGCGTCCAGCGCTCTACGACACGCACGAAACCCCTCCGTACGCTCACGCGGCAACTACTAGACGCTCACCAAGGTGCGCCGCTTTCACTCTCCCACCACTGTTCATGTCGCGTGCTTATTTCGCTTGCTAGATGTCCACTGACGCCCACAAGCAGCCGCATCCAAACAGAATGCCGTCGCGAAAGGAGACCATACTCAGCTTGGTGGAAATGCTCCTGCACCATCCCGGGGACGGAGACTTGCGTATGTCGTGAACATTCGACTGCGGTTTTCATTGAAGTCGAACAATCCCAGCGGACGTCGACCAACGACCGAATTTTGAGGACGACAAGGACGTTCGTACGTGCTTTCCCGGGTTATGCATAACTGGACCGGGCCTGAAGTTCCCCAGCTTCCGTCGATGAACACCGTCAGACCGTCGGCGCCGAGGAGTTCAACCGTTTCAATAGGTGCGCCCTCCATTATTCCCAATTATTGTCGATAACCTGGTCTCGAGGCGTATTGACCAACTTGACAAGCAAGTGAGTCGACCACATTGTTCCAGGGCTCGCACTGTTCTGAACGCGTCCACAGCTGCGCAATTTCGCTAATGCAACTCGTGTGTCCCATGCGCTCGCTTTATCATCTCCTGACGCGTCTATAGGCCAGCTCGGCAGTTCTGTTGCGATCCTATCCTCAGCGTTCCACTTGCGTGGACAGATCGCTCAGATTTTGTTCCTCTACCGCGAGAATGCCGCAGACCTCTTTCCGCGCAAGATTACCCATCTGGCCAGAGCAGAAGCAGACGCAACAAAGACCAAAGGCCGACGCCGAAGCAAGCCGAAGTTAGGCCGTACACAAACCGCGCCGCCGCATATTTCACGGCCCATAATCGACGACACGTTGGAGTTGGTGCGTTTGCCAAGATCAACTAAGGATGCCAGCTCGTTGACGTTTTTGCAGGAAAAGTTCCCAGAACAGTTCCATTCCCTGGCCAGCAACTTGCGCACGTTCGGTCGCTGCCTGAACGAGTTTCCCGAGTTCACGGACGAGGCGATTAACGCGTCGCTGGCCTCGTTCGAAGGAGACCTCCGCGTGCGTTATCATGCTAGTTCGGTCCTGGTAAATGCTTATCAAGTCGCAGTATTGGGCATCTTGTCTCGAGGTATATCATGGCCAATTCCGATACCCTGCGGTTCAGCGATACGTGCACGACCTCGCGTCGGAAATGGGCGAGCATCTCGACAGCATCACTTCGACACTCATGATGTTCGTCGAAGTTGGTGTACCAACCATTCGGTTTGGGCAAAAACATAAAACAGACAACCTGTAAGCCATTCCCGTGCCCCTCCGAGGTTCAAACTGAACGCCCTACTCCAGACTAAACCTGTCGACCGTGGCGACCTTCTTCTCTGCCGTCACGGCCACGACTCTCCAATTCTCCTTCAACCTCACTAGCAACAAAATTGAGGCCGCGGTCAACTCGTTCTGGTTCATGTCGCTCGTGTTCAGTATTGCCGCAGCGGTCAACAGTTTACTCGGGTTAACATGGAAGCAGGCCATGTAGTATGTGGACCATCCAGTCGCGTTTCTCGTCCTGACGTGGCTCAAGCCGATCTCCCGGTCACCGAGTTCCGTGGTGGGTGCTCATCTGGATCAAACGCTCGCCTCTGGTCTTCCTGGTCATGTCCGTGGCCTGCTTTTCCATCGGCCTCTGTCTCTTTGCATACGCATCCGGCCAGGCAGGTTATCGTCTCCTCGTATAGCTGGATCGCTCACGTGGTCGCCAGTCTCGTGTTACCTGCACCATTACGACTGTCTTCACCGCGTTCACGTCGACTGGCCTCGCGGCCGTGTCCCTGTGGTTTGCCATGGAGCGCTATGTCTTCTTGAGGCACAGCGGACGCAAATGGCTCCAAGACGTGCTTCTAGATCTCAAGGAACAGTTCCTCACCATTCCGGGTGTCCAACGGACGCGCAAAGCTTGGCGCCATGTCCGCCTGCGCTTCAAAGCGTTTAGCAAGAGCATCAAGCGTGTTGGAACCAAGACCGTGAGCCTGCTCTCGCATAGCAGCGACTCGGAGAAGGGCTCGGATGATTTGGAAGCTAACGTCCTTCCGACGGCAAATGGCATGCACTCCCGCGAGCCTTCGACAATGAGCTCCACCGCCATGCAGAGCGTCGCCGATCTGCGTTTGACCTCTGTCTCGCCGACGATCATGGAAAACCCGTCCGCGAGCACGCCCACCCTCGTGCGTCTATCGAGGGATGAGGCGCGTCCGTCAACACCCACGCCGGGCACTTCGCCCAGCAGCGCCGGGCCTACGCGCGGCAAGATGCTCTGGCGCAACGCGATGCAGACGGTCAAGATGCGTGCGGTTGCGGCGCAGCCGTTCGGCCCGTATACCCCACATCGTCAGCGCACGTCTTCATCCGGCATCGAGCGCAAACGGACCGTGGCGGACGAACCTATCCGCGCGATGCTTGTTCGTTCGCGGGTGACGACGCTGAAGCCGAAACTGATGGCGCTGGTTGCGACCGAGGCCCTCGAGGCACATAGTGCGCTGGTGCGGCATTTGCAGTTTTCGCCGGACGGCAAGTTCTTGGCCACGAGTAGCTGGGATCGGACGTCGATTGTTTGGAGGGTGCATCGGGTAAGTTGCCTGCGTTTACGGAGCAGATTTAGTGCTGAACGTGTTGTAGCCTTCACTCTCTCTGCATCGTGTCCTTGCGCATCCGCAGGGATTCGTCGGACAAGTAGCCTGGTCCGACACAGGCAACATGCTACTCACGAAACTCCTCCGCGGCGTCAAAGTCTGGACCGAAGACGGCGTATGCCAGAAAACCATCGACCGGCAGACCAACGTCGAGTCGATCACGTGGTTCCCTGGTAGTCAAGCGTTCCTTTCCGTCGAGGACAACATGGTCACGAAACTGGATCTGCGGGGCAATGTACTCGATCAGTACGACTTTGGCCGTATGAAGTTGCATGATGTGGCTGTTACGCCGGATGGGGTGCGCTTGCTTGGTGTTGGTCCGCTGTTGGAGTCGCCGACGGGTCTGCATCCGAGTAAGTCGCCGGCGGAGAAACGACTGGCAGGTGTGATTTCTTTTTTGTTGCGCTGAATGTGAATGCTGACGGGGCCGGTTCAGTATACAACACGGAAACCAAGCAAATAGAGCAGTGCGTTATTTCCCTTAATTTTTGTAAATCTAAGGTCGTTGCAGCCAAACACCGGTACTAAACGACGTTCGGGACGTTACATTGGCGAAGAATACACGACAAGGCCTCGTCGCGCTCGTCAGTTATGAAAACAAGGCGCGTCAACGCAAAGACAACGATGTCTTTTGCTGACGATCTTTACAGGCCCCGCCTCAATTGTGGAAACTGGATCTACTCAAGGATCGCGAAAACCCGAATATGCTCGTTGCAAAACTTACACTCCGGCATACATACATGCCCAAACACGTCGTCGAGTTCGCTGGCCCGAGCTACTTCGGCGGTATGAACGACGAGTTGGTCCTCTGTGCTGGAAAAGGTTATTGTCTTCTGTCTCGCAACTTCAGTGTGCTCACCATCTACTCCGTTTAGCCGGCGATATTCACATCTGGGACCAAGAAAGCGGCACGCTGCTACGACATATCCGCGCACAAGCTGCGCAAACTGGGGACCTCACGTGTATTGCATGGAATCACGCCGCCGACGATCCGTTCATGTTTGCGACTGGTTCGCATGACGGCGCCGTACGGATATGGACGCAACCGCCCGTTCTTGAGGACCCGCCGGAACTGGAGCCCGACGCGGACGATGAGGCGGACGCGCCGGACCCGGACGGACGAGACCCGCGGTCAGGGTCGCCGTTCGACCTGGACATGGACCGGACGGACAGCCCTCTGACGCAGGCTGAGTTCGACGCGCTGGACCGGCTGAGGACCGCTACCGAGTCTGCAAGCGAAGTGTCGCTTGGGACGAGGGAGCGCGTCGTTACTTTCTCGACCCATTCGGACGGTGATGATTAGATTTTTTTTTTCTGCAAAAAAAGTTGTACGTCTACGCTATACGCACTTGCTATGTTCGCTATGTGGATTTCTCTTTATTGAGCTATGTAACGTGGAATATACGGATCCGGATGGTTTTTCCGCGACACGGTTTCGTACGACGGCCTGCGTGGGCTCAGCCATGGTAGTCACGTCTGTCCCTAGTCTCGCAAGCCAGACTCTATGTCTGCGGTCGAGAACTCCCTCTGATGATAGAGTCTGTCCCAACTCTTCCGCAAACTACCATGGTCGATCCTCATTGTATCTATCGGCTTCTTCGTGTCTGGGGACTCAAGAACACCGCAATACCTACTCGTATTGCGTGAGGTTGCCGCCCTTGTACTCTGCATTGTTGTCCTTTGACACAGCCTCCACTGGCTTGCACCTCTTTCCGTCTTCTACGATGGCGCTCGCGCGGACATCTCCTCACCCTCACTCTACGTTAACCACTGTCGAACTCTCGGTAGCCATCCGTCGGCCGCTGGCTGTCGCGGTGCCGGGTCGGACTCTCGAGAACGCATACACGCGGGTGGGGAATGTGGCGGAGAGGCAGGCCAACAAGCTGGCTCATGCGTTTGGAATGGGGCCGCTAGCGGTGCACGAGCATATTGAGAAGCTCATGGGCATGGGCGACGAGCGCGACGCAAGGCTCGAAGAGATAAACAAGAAGCCACCGGAGAAGCTGCAACGATACTGCAACCGGCTGCTTGAACACGCGTTTCCGTGAGTATTCCCCGAATTCCAACTGCAGGTGGCTGAATATTGACCGCAGAACGAAGTCGGCCGTGACCCAGATGGATTGCTTCAAGTGCATTGTCTCGCTTATCACGCGTTATGCGGGGTTTCGAGCCATCTTCCTCGGCTGTCCACGATTGGGACGGGCAAATCCAACGTCCGACGAGCTGGTGCAATTGTGGGGTCGTAGCGACGCGTTCGGGACCCTCCAAGATTTCACATTTGACCTCGGGTTCGCCGTTGAATGTCTGGTGGAGCGAACTGTTTCTGCTATTGTAGAAACGGCGCTAGCGAAGGGGCCCCCTCTGGAAATTGGACGTTGACCAGTTTGGGCTCAATGTCATCGAGCAACTGATAGTCTCTTCGGGTTGCGAGTACGTTGTTTTCTCGAACTCTACGTTCGGCGCTCATCGATGATTAGAGGAACATCCAAGTACTCTGCAAGCCTTGCAATCCGCTATCTCGGAGGCATCGTCGCCTGTCTATCTTTCTGGCTTCAAGATGGGCCAGTCTTCGACACGACAGTGACGAAACTTCTTGTCGCAGCCGACGGTTTGCTCAAGGACCTCGGGATCGACTCGAATCTTGCAGCGGAAGAAGCATCCCCAGTGGACTCTGATGTTGAAGGGATTGACCTGCTGTGTGAAGCAATTGTTGCAGGCGTGCTTTGGCGAGCGTCGCATCGGGCACCCGATCGAATCGTGAGCTCTGAGCACGATTGGATGAACGGATTCACGAAATTCGTCACTTTGCTGCGACAGTGAGTACTTGAATGTTCCCCGCCGTCATTCTCATCTGCGTAGTCCCTGCGCCGAAAGCACTCTGCCGTTTGCTTGGGAACGTGCAACAAGTGAAGACTGGAATCAACTACAACCCGTGTCATATTCTCTGAAGGAATTCAAGATTTTCAGGCAGGAGTGAGGATTCATAACCAATTCTGCATCCACGGAACTAAAACAGAACGCAGGTCCCTCGAATCGCCCATCGACCCAGCCCCGACTCCTTTAGCTGACGATCCTGCCCGCGCGATGCTCGTCCGTTCACGGGTCGCGGCGTTGACCCCGAAGCTGACTGCGTTGGTTGCGACCAAGGCACTGGAGAACCACCGTGCCCTTGTGCGCCATATGCAATTTTCTCCCGATGGCAACTACCTGGCGACGACTAGCTTGGATTGGATGTCAATTCTATGGAGGGTAAATCGCGTGAGTTCAGAGTGCTTGCGAAGTTGCTTGACGCTGATTATCGCATCAGTATTCCCTGTCGCTTCACCGGGTTCTTCCGCATAACGACCGCTTTGCCAGCCAGGCCGCCTGGTCCGAGAACGGAAAAATGGTCCTCACTAGGCAGCTCCAGAGTGTCAGACTTTGGGATGAGCATGGCGCATGCCAGGGAATCTTCGACCGTCCCAATAACATCGAGTCGATCACGTGGTTCCCTGGTAGTCAAGCGTTCCTTTCCGTTGAGAACCATACAATCACGAAGCTGGATCTGCGCGGCAATGTGGTCGGTCAATACGACTTCGGGCGCATGAATCTGCGCGATGTAGCTGTTACGCCGGACGGTGTACGCCTGCTTGCCATTGGAGCGTCATTAGAATCGCGCACTGGCTTGCGTCTGAACAAGTCGCCCGCAGACAAGCTGATTGCAGGTGGGCATCGATTTGAGATCTTCCGAAGCAAATGCTGATTGAATTTGATCCAGTATACAACACCGAGACGAAGCAAATCGAGCAGTACGTTGTTCCCTGTTGTTAGCGACCTGACTGACACGCTCGCAGCCAAATGCCGGTTCTCGACGACGTTCAAGCTATTACATTGGCAAAGAACACGGAACAAGGCGTTGTCGCGCTCGTCAGTTACGAAAACCAGGCGCGCTAATGCATCGGCGACGTTGTCTTTTACTGACGATCTACGCAGGCTCCACCACAATTGTGGAAAATGGACCTCGTCAAGGACCGCAAGAACCCGAATCTACTCGTTGCCAAACTGAGCCTGCGCAACACATACAAGCCCGAACAGATCGTCGGGTTTGCTGGCCCGAGCTACTTCGGTGGAAAGAATGACGAACTAGTCCTCTGCGCTGGAAAAGGTCCCTGTTTCGCGTTCCCGGTCGCTTTTATGCTGACCTTTTACCCGTGTAGCCGGAGATATTCACATCTGGGACCAAGAGAGTGGCACGTTGCTGCGACACATCCGCACACAAGCCGCCCAGACTGGTGACCTCACGTGTATTGCGTGGAATAACGCAGCCGACGATCCGCTCATGTTTGCGACTGGCTCGCACGACGGCGCCGTACGGATATGGATGCCGCCACCCGCTTCTGAACACCAGGCGCCTGAACCGGAGCCCGCCGCGGACAACGAGCCGCTGCCGCCTCAGACCGCACTTGGTGTCGATGATGGTCTGTCCTCTGGCACAGACCCCACACCTGAGCTCGAAGTGCCGGAGCGGTCGAGAGGCGTCACCGAGTCTGCGAACGAGGGGTCGCTAAATCAAAGAGCGCGTCGTTACTTTCGCAATGCATTCGGACGGACATGATTAGACTTTTACAAGTCTGTACGCACTTGCTATGTTTGCTATGTGGATTTCTCTGTAACGTGGAATATGCGGTTGGCTTTCTAGTGAATGAGTTCCGTTCGGTCTGCGGCAGGTTTGGGTCGTCGTTGCAGGGTCAATCACGCCATCATTTCGCCCACATCCACTTGTCCGTGCCACCACCAGCTAAAACGATTGAGTTCGTCCGCAATGAGCGAGCGGCGCCAATCTGTCCGCCTCTCCGTTGCCAAAGCGCAGAAAGGCGCGTCGACGAGCAAAGCAGCCCCGGCGCGCGCGAAGAGCGGCACCTCCAATAAGGCCGCTGTCGTCAAGGAGTCGATTAGGGACGATGACTGGGACGATTTCGACGACGAGGATGAGGACGAGGAAATGGACTCAGGAAGTGATGTCGAGTATGGTATTTGGGCTTGTTCCAATGACGCGATTTGGAAGCAGCTAATGTGTTTTCTTCTCCGCAGGCAAACGACGGCCAGCGAAGAAGCAAAAGCTCAATAACTCGGAGAAACGAGGGGGCAAGACGCGTTCTGCGGGAAAGAACAAGAATGAATGCTCGCTGGTGGAGATGCCACTGGACATTCTATTCGAGGTACGCTTCCCACATCTGCTTCTGCTTGGTGTACGATACACTCAAATGGACCCAGATACTTCGACGCTGCCCTTCTCAAGACCTCATCTCTCTCAGCCGCACCAGCCACCTATTTCGAAGCCATCTCTTGTCGCAAGCGTCTAGTGGTATCTGGAAGGCGGCGCGAGAATATGCGGATGGCCCGCCGGTTGGTCCTGGGATGTCAGAGCAGCAATGGGCGCATCTAATATTTGGCAAAGCACGGTGCCAGGTGCGAAAATTTACCATCGCGGTATAGTATTCTAACCAGTCCAGTCTTGCGGCGCTCCAAATGTCCAACGCGTCGACTTTGGGCTTCAACGACGAACGTGTACCGCATGTTTGAAGGAGAAGTAAGCCATTCATCTCTCGATGTCAGCAAGCTACTCACGGCCTGCAGTTTGGTCATCACCTCCAGGTTCAAAAGTGTCTTCCCTGACATCGAGCGGAGTATATTGGACCTCTTGCGATATACAAACAGTTACGCGGGTCTCTCGTCTTCTCTGCGTCTATTCACAAGGCTGCTTAGTTGGTGGACACGCGAACGGACACGCGAGCCACAGCCGATGGTACTGGCACGATGACATCGTGGACATGGTACGAGAGCTTGAATCCCTCGAAAGGGATGTCCACGTTCGCGTCCCGGGCGCATTCAAGAAGAAGGAAGCCTTCATCGCGGACAGGAAAGAGCTCATCGTAGCCATCGTCAAGGCAAGTGACCACCGACAGCATTCCTTTGACTGCACCGCTAATTGTGTCAATAGCACACCGAGATATGCGCTAAATGGACCAAGAACGCTGAGCACCGTCGTCATGAAGAACGGGACGAAATATCGCGCAAGCGATTTAACGAGTACGTTTAGGTCACCTCAACTTTTATGTTTGCTAAACGCTATTCAGCCTCAAGGCAAAATTCCTCGAGTTGGGATATGTAGAAGCAGATATCAACGCCATAAGATACCAAAAGGGCGCGGAACAAGCGACTCTGTTGACCGAACGCAGTATGTTCTCGTTAAGGCTGACCTGCATCGATTTAGGCGCTAAAACATCGTGGTCAGGCTGGAAACTCGTCCGGTCGCCGCTCGAGGAAAAAATCAAGGCAGCCAAGGCAAGTAGGCTCAGGTCAGAGCGCCATGCCCTCGTCCGCAGGCGCCGGAATGTTGCCGAAGGCTTGTACAATACGTACAAACGCAGCCTCGTCCCCACTCAATGGAGATCACTCCCGCGGTCGCGGGTTGTTCTCGCAGAGCCCGCGTTCAACGATATCATCGCGGCCGCCGATGACCGGGAGGTCACAGAGGCGCATTTCCAGGCAGCGGTCGACTCGCTACCTGAAATGATTCTCTCGCTTCAAGCCGCTCGTTCGGCGCACTTGCTGGAGCTCATCCAAGCGCCACACACGGCGGCCGCGCCAACGGATGCCGAGCCCGGCGAAGTTCTACCGTCCCCGCCTCATCCACACTCGTTGGATTCAGCGTTGGCTGTTTTCATTTGCGAACGGAAGTGCACGGCAGGCACGTCCCGCTGGTCGTCGAGTACCATCGCCACGTACGTCGGGCAAGAAGCAGCGGCTGCGCATCACTGCCACCTTTGGTACGACTGGCAACAACATGAAGCGGGCAAGACGGTGTTCCAGTTGTCTCCGCGCGGCGTCCAGGCAGCGGCGGCACTACTCGAAAGTGCCGGGTTGGACAACAGCGCGACATGCGCGCAGATGGACGCGCTTGATGCGCGCTTTCTTTGCAAGGCGTGCTCGCCGCGCAAGTCGGGGAGCAATTTCACCTATTCGGCGTATCCGTGGCGAGCTGCGGTACGTGAAGAAGCTTGACCCAATTTGATTTCGGTGCTAATGTCGTCTCTAGATTACCCATTTCGAGCATGCTCACTGGCACGAGTCTCTTGGGATTGTTCCGAAATGGGAACTTCTCGACCCTGCGCGCATGGAGTCGGTGAAGACCACGGAAACCGACTCGACGCTGTCGTGGGCGTGCAATCACTGCGTGCAACACATGAACCAGTGCGAGACACGCGCGAAAGTGGCAGAGCATGTCGAAATGATGTACGTCTCGTCGCCGTCCTCGCGCACAAGTCCAAGTTGCTCACAATAACCAGGCATGGTATCTCGAACCCAGCCGTCGGCGTAGACTTGTTCCGTCTGCTCGACCTCGAGCAGGCACCGGCTACGTTGTACATCCCGAAGGAGGCGGTGCCGCCTCCCAACTTGAAAGCCGAGTACAATTGCTTGCAGTGTGCGGGTGAGAAACCCTCGGCCAGGACGCGGTTGTTTCTGCTCGATGGCGTCAAGTCGCATCTGAAGGCAAAGTGGGTTGTATAATGTTTGCGGTGATGGCCTTTTCGTTGACGCGTTTTTTTACTAGGCACCAAGTTGCTTCGCCTGTGGAGGGTCGGGACTGGGGAAAGGCTCCGAACCTGAAGGCTTAGGATGGATTGGATGATCGCAATCTACTCGTGAAGTACATTTTGTAGACCTCTGGCTGCACGGAGACTTGGAACTGGAAAGCCATCAAGCACGTGTCCGTGAAGGCCGCTCCGATACTGAGCAGCCGTTTGATCCGATTGGCCTGCGGGCCTCCGGCGTTCACGAAATGTTCGGCGGCCGCTCGGCATGGTACCAAAGTGAAAACTGAGAAGCTTTGTCGAAGGATCACTGGGTTGCACTACCTGCCAGGTGAATCAAGCAAACAACGAATTTTGTTGTTCAACAAGGGTAACAGATGGATATATCCCGAAGAATAGAGGGCCATCTTGCTGTTCCGGACTCGGAAGCGGATCAACGGCAGTTTCTGATCCTCAATCACACGTCGTCAGTGAGTAGCGAGACAGGGGCTTATTCTGTCACGGGGTCGCGTTTGATGTCAATGGCCGGATTGATCGCGGGCTGATTGCCAGTAAAGATCGTCAAATTCCCCTCCGCCCTGGGCCAGAAAAGACCAGCTCGTTCGTTGTCTTCAACTCTCATGTCCAACTCCGAATCGACCCCCCTTCTCAGCAATGCCGACCCTGAAGCAGTCTACAGCCGCTTCTCGCCGGCGCGCAAAGTGTTGATTGTGTCGTTCGTTAGTTGCAGTTCTTTGTTGCCCAGTACGCGTTTTTCTTCATGGAAAGACACAAGTTTTACCCAATACAGTGTTCGCCAGCGGCTCTTTCATTCCCTCTATTCAACAGATCGCAGCCGACCTCGAAACGACGGGCCAAGTTGTTAGGTAACTTCAAGTTCGCCGCGGCTCGAGGCAGCTCATTTGACAAATTCAGCTACGCCGTCGGTCTATCGATGTTCGGTACTGCACTCAGCAGTTTCTTCTTCGCGACCTATTCGAGCTTCTGTGAACCCCGCTCTCCAAAAGTCCTCGACGCGAACTGACGCAGTGCAGATGGCCGACGCCCAATGTTCCTCGCGGGCCTGCCACTGCTCTGTGCAGGCTCCGTCGGCGTCGCTACAGCTTCGACTGTTCCTCAACTCATGATTTTTCGCCTCGTCCAAGCGCTCGGAACCTCTGGCGGAGGTGCTGTTGGTGAGATTCAATTCGCATTGGGCGGCTAACGTGGTCCGTGTTAAATTCTCATTCGTACTCATCTTAGGCGCCGGGGTCATAAGCGACATCTACAAGGTAACCGAACGAGGGACCGCGCTGGGCGTCTTTTCGTCGGTGAACATTCTCTTTGCCGTTCCTTTGTGCTACATCGTCGAGCGCTAAACTGCTTTCTGCAACAGGCGGCGCTTATGGGCAACATCCTCGCGCCGTTGATTGGAGGCTGGGGAGGTCAGTTCCATCGCATCGCGGGAGACGCGCACCCCATAAACTGATTTGGCGCACTCACAGCCAAGTACGCTTCGTGGCGGATTGTTCAACTCGGCCTGTTCGTCACTGGCCTCGTGATCTTCGGCGCCGTATACTTCCTCATGCCGGAGACGGCCCATCCCGGGACTCGCGGAGTCGATAAACTGTTGTCGAGGGACCGGAACGGCGATGGTGAAGACTCGGAACGCAGGAGAATCCCCATCGTGTGGCTGAATCCTTTCGGGTGTCTGTGGCTGCTACGAAGCCCGAATGTCCTCTTTGTGGTGCGTGAAGAAGCACGTTCCGGATCAAGATGTATTTCTGAACGTCCGAGTGGTAGATGATGTCCGGAGGTCTCGCGCTGCTCGCAGACTACGGTCAGCGGATTTGTGTGAAACGTTCACATCCCGCCAACTCACCTTCCCTTCTTTCCTTCCATTCCAGCGATCTTGGTGCCGATTGCGTACACGCTCGTGAGTGCGATCATTTCAAGGTTCTTCTGTATTCCGTTCTGAGCCCGCTTTCGCTTTGCTTTGTTCGCAGGGAGCACGGTACAATATCACCAACGAAGCGGTCCTCGGCGCGTTGTTCATCCCGAAAGGCCTAGGGAACATGAGTACGTCAAATTCCAAGACCCGAATAACGCCGCTCAAGGACTCGGACCTACAAAGTCGGCGCCCCACTCGCCGGTCGTCTCTCGGACCATATCCTCGTTCGGCGTCGGGAAGAACATGGCACATTCATGCCGGAAGACCGCCTTCGGGCGTGTGCCCCCGGCGGCCTCTTCCTCGTTCCGCTGTCGATGCTCTTCTGCGGCCTCACGGTGCACTTTGTCCCCGGCCCGGTCGGATTGGCGCTCGCGTTGGTGTTCTTCTTCACCAATGGACTCGGCGTAGTTGCGATGCAGGGGCCCGCGAGCGCGTATTTGATTGATATTTTGAGAAGCCGGAGCGCGGAGGTCATGGCTGTCACTGTGTATGTGTTATTGTTTCTCTCTTTTTTGATTCCGAAACCGGCGAACTGACCTGGGTGTTGTAGTGGTACTCGCGCATTACTCTTGTCTCTCCCCGTGTCGGGTCTCGTCCCCGCGGTCATCCACTTCGGCGTGCTACCGACGTACATTGGGGTCGCGGTGCTTGCTTGGATCGGATACGGGTGCGTCTTGCTTTCGTGTCGAGTATCATGATCGCGTCTGAGCTCTGAAATCGTCGCAGCATGATCTGGGCGACGCTGAAATACGGCGGGACGATGCGCGAGTGGGCGGATGTAGGGTTTGAAGAGAGCGCGATGAGATAGTGTGCTGTTCGGTGTCGATAAAATTAAATCGCATGTCCCGAGTCCCGAAGGACTGGCGAGGTTACAGTGACATAACCAAGGAAGATATTCGCGTCTCGAGTCGCGGGATTCCTGAATAATTTATAAACGACTCGGCGGAGGGCTCTGTTGCAGAGCCTAATGTCGGAAGTTGCCGAGCTGGAAAACTTCGTGGGTTATCTTGGGGGTTATCGATAATTTGAAGTTGAGGCCCCGCGAGATTGCGTGTAGTTGATCAAGTCGCGTCGCGAATTCAGGTACGGTATTTGGGCTAGGCGCTCGAATGGATGAATAGATGGACGTGAGCCTTCGAGGGGCTGGGCCAGAACTTGGATGCGACCTGTTATTCTTGGACAGTTCGTGAACAGCGTTCTAGTGGAGCTTGTGAAGGCTAAAGGCCGGAAAAAGAGAGTTCCTGGCGGTGCGCCGTCGCATGGGTCGCAGGCACGGAGTTCGAATTATTGCCCCAGATAATGGCTTCCGTGGTCTTGTGCTAGCAGGAGGAAGAGAGGCTTGACGGAAGCTGATTTTCGCCCCATTGTATTTCGTCAAGTAGGGACGCGCTGTCAGCGCGCGCGATTCCAGCGGCTTGAGCTCGTACGAGGCCCAATGTGTACACGTGGAAGGGCCGTATTGGCGCCCGACAGTTTTGTGGCGAGGGTCAAAAGGGCAGATGCGTTCGCAGCCGCTTTTTGCCGAAGCGGACGTTGTAGCGGAGCCCAATCTCGAGTGTGTTGCTATCCTGTTCTTGACTCCCACCAACCAACCGTCGTCTCCTTGCAGTGCCCGGGGATAGCACTTCCAAGCCACCCACCTCTGCAGGCTCGCCGCCGTTCCCCTTTCCGTATCCGCCACAGTTCGCCTATCCCGGCGTGAACAGCGCCAATGCAGGGGCCTCGACCGCTGGTGCTGTGCCGGCTGGCTTCTTTCCCTCTCCTCTAGTCATGTCGACGTCCTCGAGCAGGCCGAAACGGAGTCAAGTAAAGCAAGCTGTGAGTTGAGCCTTTCCTTTGCCAGTGGCTTGAATCCCGTTGACGACTTTCCAGTGCACGAATTGTGCTGCCGCTTGCAAGCGATGCGACGAGGAGCGGCCTTGTACTCGCTGCCGAAAGTACAACATCCAAGATACCTGCGTTGACGGCCAGCGCAAGGAGCGCAAGAAGGGCGTCAAGCGCGGCCCGTATAAGCGCAAGGCGACCAAAACCGAGCAAGAGTCGCCAGGATCTCCTTCGACGGCGCCTGTTTCTGCAGGCTGGTCTCCGGCGACGCCACTAGCAGCTGGGCTCAACGCTGGGCCCATGCCTTTCCCGTTACCACTCCCAGAAGGATATCCAGCCCCCCAATATCCTGTAATGGGTGTTGCGTTTTATCCTCCACCACCTGGCTCTGCTGAAGGCGCCCCGCCCATCCCTTATTACTTTCCTCTTCCGCCATACATCGTCCAACCACCGGGCTCTGCTCCCGTACCAGCTGCCGGGTCTTCGAAGCATGGTGGTGAGAAGCAGACAGAAGTGGACCAATCGCAGTTGGCTTCCCCAAACAGCACCACAAGCAGTCTCGCGCTCGACGAGCAGGAGAAACACAGCAGCGACCTGGATGCGGATGGCGAAAACGACGAGGACGAGCTAGCAGACGACGTAGACGCTGTAGGCGATGAGGATGTCTGGTGAGTGACCGTTCTTCAACATTTGATGCTTCTAGCGCTTACCGGCCGCTCTCCAGAGTCTAAACTCTCGCGTCAAAGAGTGCAGCTGTCATTTGACCTTGGACGCCGCCGCGCGACCGCCTCCGACGCGTCAAATAACTGCTGCACTCTCTTTCGCGGTCGTTTTCGACATGGGCCTTGTTTTCGTTGTACTCACGCCATAGACATTTCCGTTGCGCCCTATTTATACTCAGCTACTCGTATCTGCCGTGCTCGTCTTCAAACCGACGCAGAACATAACACTGGTCTCAGTTTTCTGGGCGAAATCTACACCATTCCGTATCGTAAGAGTGCGACCTGCATGCGGGAGTCCTCTAGCGATTGCGGAAGCTTCTGCTACAATCCATGGGTACCCTTCCGCTCAACTCCGTGCGTGGGTCGGCGGGCGCGTTTGGGAGAGGCTCCCTGAATACGATTGCCCAAAATCGTCTACATTTCCTTGATACAAAATGTGCCCTGTACCGAATGCCTAACATTGAACCAGTCTGCCTCCAGAATCAAAAGTACAACAAATATGGAATCGTCCGAGCGTCCTTGTCTTGCTCTTTTCATACGACCTCCACGAAGCCACCACGTCCGTTGACCGGTCCCAGCATCACCCTCCTCTCCGTCCATCCCTTCTCCGCATCGAGATCATCCCACTTGGACTGCTCGTCACCTGGTACTGGCTCTCGAGGGAACACCCTTCCCATCCCGCCGGCCGCAGCCGCGGCCATCAACTGCCACGGATCATTCATATCAAACTCGGCACTCGGGATCGGCATGCCGCGGTTCAGCAGCTGCGACCCAACCGCAATGACGATCGACAACAACCCGAAGAACAAAATCGGGAGCAAGACCAGGATGCTAGTGACGCCGTGGAACTGCCAGCCGACGACGTCAATCTCAGCTGTGCCGTTGACGGGGATGAGCATCTCGGCCGGCGGGTTGCCGCCGAACGGCCCGGTGGTGCTAGAGAGCTCGGTTTTGAGCGCAGTCGTGATGAACTCGACCATGCCGGTTAGGTACGCCTCCTGCAAACGATGAGTACACTCTTTCTTGTTCGAGCAAGAGAGAGAGAGAAAACAAACCAAGAGTTCGGTGAAAGTCGGGGGGATGTCGCCTACTTCCGATGGTGGTTCTTGAAAGATCGCAAGAAGCGAGTCTCCGATCTCGTTCCGCGAGACGCCTTGGCCGTACGCAAAAGCGGATTTGATGCCAGAGAAAATTGCGGCAGTGAATGGCCCCGGGTCGGCTTGCAGTGGCCGATCTGAATCTTGACTTGCGATGACTTGGTTCTGGTCCTCGGTGTATAGAGCAGCAGTATTGTCGATGAAGGGCGCAATCGTGCACACAAAGGTCAAATTGTAGAGACCCTCGCCGTCGATGATCACTTCTGCAGTGCCAGGTTAGCGAGTGTGAAGAGCGAACTGAAGGTGGACAGACTCAAGAGACGTTGCCCATGCTCTACCGTCTCGCATCCAATTAGCGAAAAGGTGTCGTTTGCGGTGGTAATGGCAGCTGGATACGATTCAGAGTGATCCTCGGTCGAAAAAGCAAAGGACGAACTCGTTGAATCGACGGTCCCATTGCAGTCCGTCGATATGGTCGCGAACGTGATGTTTTGTGCAGAATGGCTTGTTCGAAAGAGAGGCGGATCCGACGACGCATTGAGCGTCACCTCCTGGCAAGAGACGTTGGCGGTGAGGCCCTGCTGATCCATATTGCGGATAAGACCAGTCGAGAAGTTTGTGCCGAACGGGAACGGCTCGAGGTTGGTCGCGATGAGGGTGCTGTTGATCGTAATGTTTCCTGCGGTTTGAAACTGGATTGGAAAAACGCCCGCTAAAACAGGTTAGCAAGAGAAAGGATTCACGAACTCGACGAACCAGTCGAGTCAAAGTATGCCGCTCCACCGAAGTTGAGTGAGGCCGGGTGGTCACCCTCTGCTGTGGCAGAAGCAGACCCGCTTTCGTCGATGACGGACAACAGCGTGGACTCCACTGAAGGGGATCAGGACTGCGAAAGAGCTCCATAAAAGGCGCACAATATGATTGCAGCGTGTTATTCCATAGCTGGAGAAATTCGTTTTGGAAGGCGCTACTCGTAAGATCGAGCTCCGCCCCGTATACGTCGATGTAGAGGGAGAGATCTTGAGGCGTCAACAGTGACGACCACCTAAGCAGTTGGTCAGGTCTGGTTCATCGAGAGGCATCATCAACCAACCCTGGGGTTTGTCCAAACGAGACCACGAAAACGGCGGCGCTCAGCATGACCCACTTGAGCTTGTAAGCGCCTCTGGTGAAAGCGATGGATTTCCTTGAAATAAGGATGCCATATCCGAGAGTGGTAACGGAAAGCGGACGCGTTAAAGACACGAGAAGAGCGTGTCGCACGGCTTGCGTGAAGAGGCTAAGGCATCCGGTCAACTATGTCGTGTCTCGGTCCCGAAAAGATCACGTACAAGGAAGAAAAGATCGAAAGCGAGTTCGCAAGGAGCGTGAAAATGTAGAACTTGAGTTGCGGATTATCGTCCAGCCAATTGCCGACATCGGGAGGCAGCGCGAGCAACTGCCTCGAGCGAACTGTCGTCAGGAACCCAAACGCAAGGGCCAGTAAGGACAGTTGGCCGGCCACGATGAACAGCGGCCAGAACATGCGGCTGAGAATCGGGATGAGGTCCAAGTTCTTCGACTCAAGGATCGACAGAAGAAACGAGAACCGACCTGGTCATTCCTGCCGATAGTGTCCATGAATGTCCTTGGCCTAGGCTCAGGATACCAGCCCGAGCCATCCTGAACGCACAGCGGGCGGAGTATCCGAAAGGGAGAAGAGGTATGAACGCAGTCGACGTTCATTCATGATCGCCATGCTCTTTTAACCAGCGAGGCCTATGCCCGTCAGCTGGTGGGAAGTTCGAATCGACTCGTATTGACCTTGACGCAAAAGTGAGGACGCGAATGAGTTCGTTGTCTTGAGAACAACCTTAGCTGTGTCGCGTCGAACCCAGCGATCGAGGCTTCTTAGTTCAGTGGCGCGATTAGAGTCGTTTGCAGGGCGGGAGCGTGGCAGATGAACAGTGCATCCCATTTTACCGGTCATCTCGCTGACCAGAGCGGAAAAATATGTCGTCAGCATGGTGGCGGGACACTTGGTTTGTTCTTCCTCCGCGACGAACAGCGCTCGGGCAGCGCTCATTCATTCGGTGGCGACATGGCTGACGCGAGAAGAGAACAATTGTGCATCGACAGAAGATCGCCAGCGAAGGATCCAGGAAAACGCGCGACGATGGACACGAGTGACGATGAAGGGAGAGCCGCGTTGAAGAAATGATGGCATCTGTGATAAGGGAGGCAGGACAGGCAAAAAGACGACACAAGCATGATTCGAACATGCGCCCTCAAAGAGGAACAGATAACTTGAATTCGAATCTGTCGCATTAGACCACTCTGCCATTGTGCCTTGAGCGAAGGGTCACAGCATGTACCTATATTATGGGGCTCGGGCTGCTGCTAATAAGGATGAGACTCGCAGGTTGCACTGAATATCTCCTTTTCTGACAATGCTACCCTCCGTCAGCTCATAGCATGTAAGTGAGAAGTACCCTGCAGTCTAGTGCATCATGCGACGTCGACATGGGCGCCGAACAGCATCAGACCCAATCAACGCGATGAATTCCGGATCGCGCGCATAAAGAGGAATTCGGACAGCTTGTCCGCGCAGGTACCATGGCTCTGACTCTTACCACCAGGTCCGGACGCGTCGAGCTACTTCCTCCCTCCGAGGAGTACGACGAGGCTGTCGTGGCCATGCGCTCGCAACCCTTTACGCTGCGCTACCTCCCACATTCGCCACAAACAAACACCATCGAGGAGGCTCGCGCCCTGCGTCTAGCTCATACAAGCGCCAAGAACCGCATCCCGTTCCAAATCATCACGACGGACACCAAGGATCTCGTCGGCTCCGCAGCGCTGCACCGCATCGACCGTGTTCGGCGGTCTTGCGATGTCGGGATCGTGCTGCGCGAGGAATACGCGCGAGGTGGATATGCGACCGATGCACTGCATGCGATGATGAAGCACGCGTTTGAAGAGGAGAAGATGCATCGCGTGTCGTTCTACACCAGCGACAGAAATGTTCCGATGCGGGCTTGGCTGGAGATGGCTGGCGTAAAGTTGGAGGGCGTGTTGCGGGAGGCTTTGCCGGTTGGGGACGGCGAGTTCATGGATTCTTGCATCTATGGCATCCTCGAAAGTGACTGGGAGCAGGTGGTGAAGCCGAAGCTGGAGGAAAGGATTGACAGGCTTCGCTAGACTATGAATGTAAAGATTCTGTTGTGGATCCAGAGCGCCGTTCAAGATCTTCACGGACATCCCGAGTCCCGACGGGACAGCCACAGCTTGCCTCAACGCTCAGAACCCTTCTTT